>CM050419.1:27435374-30112874 GCA_027564155.1 Gymnocypris eckloni scoliostomus
ACTATATGATTTCTCTTTATGAAAAAGTATAACATTCAATCCACCTAAAATAATTTTAGACCGGCAAAACTTTATACTTCCTATAAAAATGAAAGTTAAATAAACTTTTATAATGTATAAATATCCATCTATTATAGAAACATACATTATAACTGTGTCCTGACAGAAGGAATTGCACAATAGAATATTCTATGTCAGTACCATAACATTTATTATAAATATATTGTTATTGTAATTTTTATTTAATTTTACAAAATAATTATGTTTACAATCCCAATATTTCAGAACTATGATAAATCTGCTTTAACTCAATAGTAAAGAAATGAAGGGGTCTTTTATGAATTTATTATTTTAATTAATATTAAGGTGCTGTTTTTTCCTATACTGCCATTTAAGGGGTCTGATATGAGGAATGTCCCTAGTTATTTTAATTTAGACTGTGTTTATGACATCTGTTCATTGTTTTCATGGGAGACGTTCATATCTGAGAAGTGTTTGGTTATGGCTATACGCTGCATTAGCAAGGTCAAGATGGCCTTGTGTTAAGGATAAACGGCTCAAAAATGTGATTTGAGGCATAATTTAATAATAGTTTAATAATAGAAGGGATCAAGTATTGTAATACATGATTTAAGCTTTAAGATCTCATACTATCTTGGATTAACTTAGTGTTTTTATAACTTCATTTGACCTGTTAAACTTGCTCTGCAACCTCTTTGTCTGTAGTGTCTTGACTCCGCCCTCCTAACAAAAGTCAGGCTTATATCATCTAAATAAATGACTAATGGGAACATTGCACAACAGCTTTTATAACACAGGATTTTATATAACTCAGGACTGAACTCTTTAAAAAATTAAATACAAATCTGTTATTTAAGAGTTGAACCATCGGAGTGATTGCAGATTCTTTGGGATACATCTTCCCATCTTTCCTGGTGAAGGAGGTGCAGGATGAGAAGGCACTGTAGATTACATACATTAACTGAATGGCATTTATTAAGTGAATGTATTGTATAAACCAGCACAAAACACCTCTTCAATATTTTTAGTATTGAAAAAGTATTTAATTAATATTCAGTACAATTGTTATCTACATATCAGTGAAATTATAATAATCATTCTATAATTTGTAGTTGTTTATTACCAGCAATTCGATTTAAACACACAATAATGTAGTCCTGTACATTGTCAGAAAAAAAGTCCAGTTTTGTCACTGGGGTGGTACCCTAAACGGTATATATTAGTACATCAAATGTACATTTTAGTGCTTTAAAAGTACATATTGGTACCTTAAAGGCACATATAACTTAAAAAATTCAGATAACTGTTCACTTTTGTACCCTAGGTACCACCCCCGGTGACAGAATTGTATTTTTTTGACAGTGTAGATTTACAAACTGTCAGATAGATAAAAATTAATAAGCAAAGCAAGAGTTTTGTGCAAAAATTATGCAAGTATTGACAACTTAATTACACTTCATGTGCATGAACATTTTTCGACACCCTTGGCAAATTCTTCCAGAATTACATCAGCCATGCCAGTCAATTTTTATGATGATATTTTTGGCTCAACGTCTGCACTGTGAGTTAACAGTACTCAGCCTAGAGGTCAGACCTGACTGTATTGCAAGACCAAATTCTATATTTTTTTATTAAATAAAAAAAGGCTAAATAATGACACACAGACACACAGTTTGCATTTGATGATCCTTAGATGCGTCATTACCAAACTGCCAGTTTTGTTCATGAGAGAGAGAGAACAAAAGTACAAAACAACAAATATTCCAAAAAGCATTCCAGCTCGATCAATGTCTATGGGAAAGGAACACTGGGCGTCCAAGGGTTTAGTCATTTAAGAAGGCTAATGTTTTTTTTCTTCATTAAATGATATCACAAATGTCTAAACTGACAAAGTCTTGTCCAAAAACAATAATAAATGCAATTTAGTTAAATCAGAAATAACAGGTTTTGGATGTTCTGTATGTCTACTGTTTACAAATCCAATTCAAACCAGACTTGTGGATGTTCTGAAAGCCAGTATCTTATCTCTGGATATGAGTTCCAATCCCATCAGTCAAACTAGGATTGTGTTTTAATTCCATTTCTGCTGTTGTGCTGAAATCTGACCCCCGCCAGATTACTACCCCATAGTATTTTTATTTTTTAGGTTTGGTGTGGGGGAGAGGTTAGGATTAGGCAATCTGGTATTTCAACGAGAGGGGTTAATAATTTGGCAGGGAGTCGAAAATGGGCACAACACCCCCAATTCTGACGCCTGCCAGATTATTACCCCCCCTAGTATTGGTAGGTTTAGGGTTAGGTGTGGGGGAGGGGTTAAGATTAGGGGTGGGGATAGGATTAGTTAATCAGATAGCGATTTAAACGAGAGGGGTAATGATTTGGCAGGGGGTCGAAAATGGGCACAACACCGGTCGTAACAGGTATTTTTTGCCTCTTACTCCGATTTTGTGCGGCATGTGAACGCAATAACCTACTTTCTGTCAGCTTATTGAAGTGTGCGTGTGTGATGTGTGTCATGAACACATAGTGCAGATTTAAGCGCATCTAGACCGAGCAAACGTCTCACAGTAAAGAAAGAAGGAAATATATCACAAAAGCAGACTTTTTCATCATAAAAATGTGTTCTCATCTCGTGCAGCAGAGAAGTGGTTCAGTCACAATGCTGCATTTATAACTGAATGAGAGGATAATAGGCATGAGCTGTAAATTTCCCGCTGACATGTTGCAAGCTTAATTTAACACCACAACTGAACTGACAAATGTATGGAATACTCGGAGTTAGATGTCAGATCCAGGGGGCGCGGTTGGATCTAGATCCAACTCCTTCCACCTTATATAGCCAAGACCTAAACCTACCCGTCTCCACCCCTTGATCCCTAAACTCACCTATCCCCACCCCTAAACCTACCCATCTCCACCCCTAAACCTACCAATCCCACCCCTAGATGTGGATCCAACTCCGCCCCCTGGATTTTTGTTCTGCAGTGAGGGGCTACTGAGTCAGATACGCAAATTATTATATTTTGACATCACTACAGGTAAATAACCTGATTTATTAATTAAGTCATGTAAACACAGCTTACTTGCGTTTTCAGGTTACTGACGTGCATGTAAACGGCAAAAACTGGTTATTTTAATAAGCTGATATTTGTGTGAGTTATCAGCTTACTGATGAGCATGTAAACATGCTCAATCACCAAAAAAGTTGCCTAACCCTAACAAATGAAGTGCTTAGCAATGTATAATACTGATCAGATATTAGGTTTTGATATATTTACGGTAGGAAATCAACTAAATATCTTCATGGAACATGATCTTTACTTAATATCCTAAGGATTTTTGAAAAATCAATATTTTTGACCCATACAATGTATTTTTGGCTATTGCTACAAATATGCAGCGACGTAAGACTGATTTTTTTCGGTCCAGGGTCACATCATAATAAAGAGTAAATAAATAAGTAGAGATAGTGTACAGTCAGCACAAAATAACCTGTATCAGTTTGTAGGATATTTTGAGATAGGCTAATGGTCCATTTTGAGTTACACAGACCAGTACATTTCCAGAAATACATACTCCGGTGTACACGGACATATACAGTAATCCGTGAAGTTTCATGGACATATACAGCTGAAACGGCTTACTGTGTTCCCAGGTGGAGGGAAGGAGTGAGCCAGGGAAGTATCACAAAACAGCCTCAAAATCTTTAAGTCTTAATATTACAGAACTAGCTAGCCATATTATTTTTGACAGAGCCATTAGAGAACATCTCTATGTATGTTTTATAATTTGAAGACATTCTCTCTCCAGTTTCCTACTATTCTACTTCCTACTTCCTATATTAATTCCTATTAACTTTTTAAATATAAATATTGATTTATTTTTCATATTATTTCACAGAAATTATGACCTGGTCCTTTACTGGTGTATCAGGAGAAGTGGTTTCTCTAGCAGTATTTCTACCAATAGTGATTAATGCCCTCCAAAAAGTCAGTGTGTTATGAGGTATGATCATGATATGTATATTTTCCTGGGCAACAGTGGAACTGATCAATAGTTGTGTTTAGTCAAAACTAGCAAAGATATATCATTATAAACTACATATAGACAAACAATACTTTCAAAATATATATCCCCTGATAAATATTTTATGTAAAAAATGTGTCAAATAGCACTGGTAAATAAATGATCCCCTCCCACAAACACAGCCACCCACCCCCCGCAAACTCGTAATATCATTGCACCCATAGTACGGCAGCAAAGGTCCTTGATTATTACACAGGAATGAGAGTATAGTTTTTAGCCATATCGGCCTAGAAAATCGCAACTTTAAATTTTCCGTCAGTCTTAGTAGACTTTTGTGTTTGACCTGATCTCAAGTCACACTTCTTGAGGACACCAACAGCTACAAACTGATACATTTGTAAGCTTGCACAGTTCTGTGAAGAATCCACTTCAACAGCATGCACAGACCAGGTAAGATTCATTATTTATATTGTGTAAAACAAATATATTTAATGCCAAAACTACATACTGTATTTTTTATCAGATATTGTTTCTTCTTTTCTACAGTATCCTATACACAAGACTGGGTCAAATCATCTTCAGAGATTATAAATTCAGATAAATTCAGAAGGTTGTTGCAATGTTTTATTATCCATTTTAACCTATCCAATTAAATAATTTATTTCACTAAAGACATTTTATGTCTTGTAGGTATCCTGCAGGAATTATGATGAGGCTTTGAGGAAAAAGTTTTCTTAGTTTCACTCTGGAAAAGCCAAGCTGAAACACTCAATCACGGTTGTAGCAAAAAAGCCAAAGAGAGACAATAGTAAGTTTAGAAATTGACATGATATAACTTCTTACATAGGATATTATCCTGTAGTGATTATTGTCAACATTACTGTTGCTTTGCAGTTGATGGAGACAAGGTTAACCGAGACAAACACAGAGAGATCATTGTGGAGGACAGAAATGCCGGAGCTCAATGTAAGATGAGGAAGATGTTGTTGATGTGGATGCTCACAGGATCTACAGTGAGGAATCACTGAGTCTGCTGGGAGTTGTTTGCACATGACGTCATTGCTGTGGCTGAAAATGCAGCTGGAGGGCAGAAAGTGATTTTTCTCCATACTCAGTCAAACCAAGAAAACACAAGGATATTTTATCGTGTACGAAAATGTGTTGCTCGTGAGGGGGGAAAGTCAAGAAATTGACTGAAAAACGCAGGAAAAAGTGGCTTGTAAACCTGTCTGCAGGAGCCAATCGTATAATGCTTGAATTGTGTGTGCACTATTTACTATTTCCCCTAATAAAGACAGACAATCAATCTACCCACCTGGTCAGCAACCAATCACATCATTCACCTGTAAGGTTTTTGGGAGGGATGCATTCTAAATGTAACTGGGTGGGATAAATCACAAGTTTACCAATTAAATGACTTTTGAGGAAAGTCTGTGTTCTCAGTGGCCCAATAGCTGGCTAGTTTAGAGGTGGGTTAAGTTTAAAATCAACCAATCCGGTTTAACATGAATGACCAAAAGTGGAGGGCACAGTGGGACAAAGGTGAACACACCCACTTCATTAGGGGATTACTTTCCATGGCAACAAATGGCTGTTGCATGGGAGAATACATCAGTACCTACATCCGAATTGGTACATATCTGGAAGTATATGGACCCATGGTATTTCCGTGTCGGGTCAGTAAATCTCATTTTCAAGACATTGAGACTCAAGTTGGCGCTATTTGCGTTTGTTTGAAACAAGAGTCCGCGAGTGTGATGTGTGGTTTGCATAATAATAATAGGCTGTATACATGTGGTATCAAATAATCATATTTGACCATTTCTTAAGATTATGAGTGGTGCTTACCTGTGTACTGGCAGCCACAATGCCATGCCAATTATTAATTGGGGTTATTACGGTGGTATTGCATCTTCTCAGTAGAATACCCCCCCCCCCCCTCCCTTTGTCTTGTTGTTGTTGCTTTAAATAGGACATTTTTACTCAAAATATTTTCTTTAAAAAAACAAGATAACCGTACCTGATGTTTTCTATATTTCAACCCAATGAGCAATAGTACTAGGCTAAATATTTAACTAATACATGTTTTGTTAAATTAATTTAAATGTACATACAAAAATGTTTTGTTTTGTAACCTATATTAATTACATTGTTAGATTGTGTGTGTGTGTGTGTGTGTGGGCATGTTTATGTGGTTTATGAGGACACAAATTTGTATAATGACATGGGTATGACATAGGTATTACAAGGAGAAGGTGATTTATGAGGACATTTTCAGTGTCCCCATAATTTAAAACGCTTATAAATCATACAGTGAGCGTTTTTTGGGGGGAAAGTAGAAATGCACCGTCTCCTGTGAGGGCTAAGTTTAGGTGTAGGGTAGGTGTAGGGCAATAGCACATACAGCTTGTACAGTATAAAAACCATTACGCCTATGGAAAGTCCCCGTAAACCATAAAAACCAACATGTGTGTGTGTGTGTGTGTTTGTCATTCCAAAGTCTAAACCAGTTTTGAACCTCCTAAGAATCCTACATTTCTTTGTTCTTCTTTTACATGCTCTTGTAGACCTTGCTGCCATCTAGTGTACTAAGTAGACAGCTCACAATGGAAAGAGTACATAATGTTCACGATTTCTGTTTTTCTTTTTTTTCTCGAGAGCTATCCATCTTGTTCTCAGACATTCAATCATGCATCAGAGCAAACACTTAATGACATTTCCAGTTTTAATGTTGACATTACATTTAATCACATTCATTTTATTATACAAGCCTTTCTCTTCAAAAGTTTATATGACTGAAAATAACATTCAACATGGGGCATGCCTGCTTTGCATTGTAAGAATGGGGAAGGGTTGCGACTGCAACATCAACAGACTATAGGAGATCTCCGATCTGTTTATAGAGACAGCAATGTCCATCTAATGGAATGACTGTCAAGGCGTTGCTCTTTCTACAAACGGCTGTGGCAAAAGTGGTGTCTGTTGCGCCAACACAAACAAACACAGGAGAAGCTGACTGAAACTGCATACCCATATATGTTATGTACATACACAGAATTACATACAAGAAAATGTAAATACTGTATATAAAGAAACATAATCCAAAAATCGAATTGAAATCGGAATTCTTGAGACGAAACATTAACATTAACACATCTTTTCATCAGGGAGGATAGAAACATTGAGTGTAAATCACCTCATCTGAGCATTTTACAAGTCCATCTCTGTGTGGTACATTCATACAGAGAGAAAGACAGTTTGAGAGCGAGACAGTTTGAAGAGCTTCAGAAATGCAGTCTCCGGTAAAGAGTCCATGCATGGGCAGCTCTCGTTCTCTCTCTTTAACTCTGACACATTTGAGACACATTCACATTAATGTACAGTACATCACAGTCATTGAGCTTTGCCTAAGCTTTATTATGACAATGTAAATCTAGGACAGGTCATTCGATAAGGTCACTGTGAAACCCTCTTCAAGTGGAATACCATCCCAGGTTTAGATGAGAACTGAATTAAAATCACTCGATGAGAGGTTCAATGTTGGTTTCACGGAAACAAAAAAACTGAAAGGTTTAAACTATGTCCCGTTTTGGGCAATAAGCACATTTAGTCAATTATACATCTTGGAAATTTAGCAAAATCAAAATTTTACATAGGGACTTACAGTACTTTCAGATGATTGCTCACCTCATTACAATTTCAGTGCATTTAACCTGGGTCTTACACATAACTCAAAGGCTGATTTCCCTTGATAATGAATTAAATTTAAGTGTATGGAAGGGATAAAAACATAAAACAAATAAAACAACCAACAAAACAAGCATTTACACTCCAAAGCGGCCCCACACAATCAAAGTCAACACAGGAGTCTAGTTAGTATGTGCTACTGTACCTTTAAATTTCCACTATAGCTACACGTTATTTTAAAAGAGTGGACAAAAATCACTTATGGCACAATCAAGTTCTCTATGATCCCACACCTGCAGACAAGATGACTAGATTTTTGTCCATCAAGCCTGGTTTAAATACACAAATAACGCATGTTTATCAAGATGAGGCCTGAGAAAGACGGTAAACCCACTGCTGATCCAGTCCTTCCTTTCACACACAACTGAGACTTGTTTCACAGAACATGTTCGTGATCAACTCAAACAAATTCTGATATGACTCCATTAGCTGTTATTGCAAAATGTTTATCATACCACAATACCAAAATATAGATGTTAAAAACTAGATCGATCCTCTGAAAAGTGTCTAAAAGTGTCCAAATAGTTCATCATCGCATTCTTAAAGTACAATATGTATGTAATTGTGATTGTGAGTGTAATATGTTGATTTTATTTGGATTTACTATTTGGCAGCAATATTGTATTGAACTGCAAGGCTCTCAAAATGAAAACGTCACAACGATGTAGCATATAATCTTTAAATCGTTCATTTTCACTTTTATTGAAATTTTAAATTTTAAAATCTTAGTGATAAAAAAATAAATCACATTTAATACTCTGAACATTTTCCTTAAAAAACAAGATACTGGTCCCTGACCCTTAAAATATTTTCTCTCAATTATGGCTTCTGGCAAAACATCTAAATCTACTGTGATCCCGTTAGTTTCCAATGGAGTTAAAATAGTAAGTACAACATTAGCTATTTCTAAGTTATCAGTTACGATCAACTTTTTTGCAAAAATATGTGTACAATAAGTAAGGCCCACAAAGCCCTGCATTCAGAACAATATGGCTGCCAGTAAGATTTTGAGAAACTGGGTCTACATCCACGCCCAGCAAGTAAGATAAAAACCTCTGCTCTTGGAGGTCCCTAGCAAAATTTTCATAACTTCAGAAATGTATAGCTACATCAGTATCATTGGTGAGAGATAAATTCATTTTAGGGCTGAATTATCAACCATAAGAAAGCAAATGCTAAAATTGAAAAACAAAAGATGTGTAACCATTTTAAAACACCAACTGTGTTATAAAAATATCTGATTTATGAAATTCCAATGAAAAACAGCAGTATTGTTAGAGACTATAACATAACACCTTTAACTAATTAGGATAGATACAATGGGATTTCATTGGGAATACACTGACATGTCTAGTTTTTTTGTGTACTTGTAGACAAAATATTATCAAGCCCTGAACTCATCATGATGTAAATGTAAAGAACAGCTGCATTTATGTTTTACATGTTGCTGATTGTTAGCCCTAAAATTCAACATTTACCAATGGCACATATTTCAGTGATTTCATTATATTTTTGGCACATTATGTTCAAATACAGTTATTATTAAACATGAAACTGCAGTTTAAAAAAGACATTAAATAATACCAAGGTAGATTCTGTGGTTTCCCATACCACCTTTGGCATCTCTAAAACGACTAATCTAACAACATGTTATCTACTTTACGAATAATTCAAATACGAAACAATAAATAAATTAATAAATAAACGACAGCTAGATAGATCAATAATTCTAAATTAAATAAATATGTTTTGCCTCATGATTCCTGGCATATTTTTTAAGATATAAAAAAATAATTAACATTCTTACCTCTGAATATGCATATGGTGCTTTACGTAGTTTTACAAAACATAGATGTACATAAATACACTCTCGGATTCATAGAGAATTGTCACTCTCAGGTATATTGTCACTGGGGATGTGAGAATAGCAGTTTTTATTGTATCTTACTTTAACTATTTAACTACTTTTACTATTTTTCTTTTCTTTTTTACTTGAAAATATTTTCAATGCAATTATCCGCTTTAAATAGCTTTTTCCTTTCAATTTCTGGGAAAATGAAAACAATATCTGACCGTGTTCTGAGAAAAAAAAGCTAAGTAAAAAAGGACTATCAATGGTGCTAAGAGCAAAAGCTTTAGCAGATACTGAACATAATAAGCTCATTTCTAGACCTGAATTATCCTCCCTTTCCATGTGTTTTGCTGGGCCAAATTCTGGATCTTAGCACTCAAAACAGAGCACTTGAAAACATAGAATTCTCCATTTCAAAACCAACACAAACCCAAAGAGACTGATTCATTACTTTGAATTGTGTAAACTTTAATTTGCTAGTGTGAAATTATGAAATAATAACGGGAGGCTCAGTTACAATTTGAGAACTATAAGTGCAAAATTAATAGATTGAATCAATTCCTGAGGGTAGGAGAATCAAGATGCATTTAAATACTGAACAATTAGCTCTCTTCATCCTCGTTGCAGCCTCCACATGGCTACATATGGGAACTGAAACACACAATGAGAGAGACTCCGGGAGTATCTTTATCATGGCGAAGATATTGTCTTCATTTAGTTACAGAAGAAACTTGAACTATTTTGGTCATTATGAAATTATCTTACATGTGGTAATGAAACACTTATGGTGGTTTCAAGTCTGTTCTGCTCAAGTGTCAAAAAACTACGCTGCCTTACTGAAAAGTAAAGAAATAGTTCACCTAAAAAAATCATCTATTATACATGATATTTTAGTTATCTAGCAGGCTGCTGTCTTTCGTTTTTTTTTGGGGTGAACTATCCCTTTAAATCAACAAACCATAAATGACAAATATAAAAAACAAACAAACAAAACAAAACAAAATTTAAGACACTTAGAAACACTGCAGATTGTTTCCTGAATGAAGTATTTTTTCTGAACCCAACTCTTTGGCCCAAAGCCCAGACAGCAACCCAAAACCACGGTAATGATATCATCTCCCAACCTTCCCAAGCAAAGTGTGAGAAAAAAATAAATGAAATCTCGGCTCAACGGAGTTACTATTTCATCAAGCAGCAGTTGGTATGAGTGTAGAAAATGAGAAAATAGAGGCTTTACTATAATGGTGGGAGGAAAATACCACCAAAACTCTCTCTTTCCTGAACATTTTCCCTCATTTTTATTCCTGTCATACCTGTAACTCTCTTTTTCCCTCTCACAGAGGCAAGTCGGTACTGTTGTGGCGTGTCTTCCGAGAGGTGCCGTCATCCCGAGGGAGAGCCTTCTGTAGGTTGGACATTGCTGCTGTCTTCTTTAGGTCGATCACGGCGTAGCATTCTCCACGGCGGGAGGACGGAGCCGCAGCGGCGGCAGCCATGCCACGTTTGAGGGGAGGAGGTCTCTGTGGTACCAGAGCCCCTCCTCCGTGTCCCGAGCAACCAGTGGGCTCACCATCCAGGTCCACCTGGATGTAGTTGAGCTGGCGAGAGGGAGGAGGAGGCGGGTGACGGCTGTGCTGCTCGCAGGTGGTGCTGCCACGTCCTGCTCGCTGACGTCTGAAGTCGAAGTTGAAAACCCGGTTGGCCCTCTCAGGCTGGTGAGGGTGGGGAGGGCAAGCGTGACGGAGACGTGTTGGAGGCTGTAGCTGTTAAGAGTTTGCATGTAAGTATATATTACAGTGGTACATGTCACAGGGTTTCCATTGACCAATTACTTTTTATGATTAAAAATCCCCGGGCTCCCCGGGCGCCGCAGTGTTAGCTGCCCACTGCTCCAGGTGTGTGTGCACTTGGATGGGTTAAATGCAGAGCACAAATTTAAAATAAATGTGTATATTTCTATATACTCTGTATAATTGTGTATGTGGCAAATAAAAAGCTTCACCTGTATAGATATGCTATGGGTTATTTTATATGCTATTTGTACAGCAGCAGTATGTCTTAAATACTCATGGCACTGTATCACCATATGCATTGACAGTAGCAACTAGCAAGTTCCTGTACTCGCTTGCAGCAGCAGCAATCTACAACTACAGCAATAACCAACAGCAGCAGCTATTCAACAGCAGTGTAGCAGATCTATTCCGCCAAGACCAAATACATTAACATTGTCATATCCATCACCATGCTAAACTTTTCAGAGAGTTGTCATGATTGAAATATATTTATTGCATTTTATTATTTTTTTTTAACTTAATTTAACTTTATCACATAACTTTCCAGGCCTGGAAATCAGTATTTTACAATTCCCAGATATTAACCTGATATTAGATTTGTCATATTCTTTACATATATTTGCCCATGCTTTTGTTGACGCACCTGTTCAGTGTTGACGTAGTTCTGCAGGGCATCACGATGAATACCCCCGCTGCCGCCACTTTCATGATGGTATCCGTTTGGGGTTGTGGGCCCTTCAGAATATTCATACTCATCATATTCTTCTTCCTCTTCCTCCTCATACTCATCCTCATCCTCGTCTTCATCCTGATCCTCTTCTTCCTCACGCTGAAGCGCACAGTATTCCCAAACTGGGGGGAGCGACGGAAGGTTCTCATAGTTGAGCAACGCGGTGCGCCGATGACCACCGACCCCCATTCCCCGGTCACAGCCATATCCCTGTGGAGGCAGCGAGGAAGCATGCGTGTGTGTGAGCGGGAAGGAGTGCGGATGTGTGTGTGTGCGGGAATCACCGGTGGTGCTGCTACTGCTACTGGAGCCCAAAGACTGAGACTGAGACACAGTGCTCGGACTCAGCCTTTGCCTACGTGCCCCTCGGAGTCCGTTGATATTCTCGTACGTTAGCTGGCTTTCTGAGCAATGATCCATGTTAGGGTGTCGGTGCATTAGATGATGGCAATGGTGGTAAGAGTGAGTGTTGCACATGTGTACAGACGGAGTCTCCTCTCCTTCTGTTTCGGAGCTACCGTCTGGCGCTCGAAGCTGGTGAGAGATGTGGCAGTCTCTCTCTCTTTCCATTAGGTGGCGCTGTGCTGGAGTCGGACCCAACATGAACTTCACCTCCTGGGTTCCAGATTGGAGGAAGACCTGAGGGTCTTTGTGAGGGTCGTCCAGGGGGCAGCAGTGCATGCTGGGCTGGCCTGGGACTGGGCCTCCACGTATGGTGGTGGTAGTTGAGGTTTCCGGGTAGGTGGTGGGTCGCACTTCCGGCAGGGAGTGAACACAGTGGCGGCTTGAGAGGTCAGTTTCCATGCCCACTGTATTCACATACGTATGGGTCTGGAAACAAATGAGAAAAGTTAGTTAAACTGTTTATTTAACTGATAACACAATATTTACCTAGATTTTGAATTATGAACATTTTAACACCTTAAAAAAAGTAGTTCATAGTACATAGTTCCACTTTATGCTGCATGTGTGTGAAGCACAGGATCTGAACTGTTCAATTGTAAATGGACTCTTATTATAGACTCTGTTGATGTGCTTCCACGAATAATAATATTATAAATCTAAAGGATTTTCTATGTTTTCATAAAAAATGTATGACACTATACTTTGTGCTTTTTACCTTGGCATTAAATGAATGAAAATTGGTTAATGCTGCTGTGTGAGTGTTTCTAATACATTGGCTTAGGATGCTACAGCAAATGTGGTGTCTTTCTCTCTTACAACCAACACAATCTATCTGTTAATATTTTTATTTCCTCTTTTTCTAAGTCATAGAAACGCAACCATGAACCTACCAGAACCACAGAAATGTGAAAAAGGTCCACTTCTTCTAATTCATTTCAAGTTAAGTAATATTATTATTCAAATGTAAAAATGTCACTTTTTTATTTTTGGTAACACTTTATTTTACAGTGTCCATAATACAGATGAATTACCTAGTTGAGTACTTAGTAGTAGTCATTGTACTTACATGAAACAAAATGCACTTACCATGTAACTAAGTTATGGAACAGCCTGTACTTACAGTTTGTAATTATGTAATTATGTAATAGGCAGCTACTGTTACACATATGTAACAGACCGAGTCTATTCCACATGCTGTTCCATAACTTAGTTACATGGTAAGTACATTTTATCTTATGTAAGTACAATGGCTACTACTGAGTACTTAATAAAATACCTATATTTACAACTTTATAAACTATAATCTCTAGCTGTCATATGCACATTCTCGGGAGAATGGTGTTCCAGCGGATGATGTAATTTTTAGGTAATTTTCACTTTTGGGTGAAATATCCTTTTAAGACACAATTGAGCATATTAATGCCATTGCATTAAATAACACAACATCAAATCAAGTGTCATTTAAAAAACTATATTTTGTTAGAAGCTGTGAATTTTTAAATGTTAGTGGAAAGCACTAAATGTTAGTGGTTACAGTTAATCTTATGAATTTGAATGTGAGGAACCTAAACCTGTGGATATCCTGCTTGAACCCTTGTGTGAACTTGAGGAGAACTGACCTCAAGCATCCACTAAAATTAGGGTTAGTTGACTCAAAAATTATAAATCTGCCATTATTTTCTTTGATGTTGTTTTGGACCCCAATGGCTTTCTTTTTTGGGGATAAAAACATCCTTTAAATTTCAAAAAAAAAAAACATGTTTACAGGTTTGGAACATAATGAAAAAATGATGACAATTCCCATTTTTGGGTGAACTATCCCTTTAAACATAGTTGCAAAAATGAATAAAAGAAGTTATGTTTTGAGAAAAGGTCTAGCATTATTTGTTTCTGTTTATTTGTCAAATACAATGCTGCTTGAGCATCCAGATACTTTTTGTGGCTACTGAATGTGTGTTTGTTCTCACTTGGTCATCCAGTCCCATGAGGCTGTGTCTGTGGTCGTTGGTGAGAGAGGGCTGCGATGAGTCTGCACTGATTGGGTATCCTGGGTATCCATTAGGAAAACCCTGCATCGGGAATCCAGGGGCTACACAAACAGACCAAAGCACAGTACACATAAGCAGGTGACATTTAGGTCTTCCTCCTGTAAGTGAAGTTATGTTGATATGTGGGCAAGATATATGTCAATCATAACGTATGAAATGAGTCATCATATTTTTTGGTCTATTTTGCCTATGACCTCAATGGTCAATGTCTAACAAAAGCCAAATGATAACTAAAATACATGAAACAATTTGTTTTCTATGGGGTATTTTTAAAAATTTTGCATGCCTACACTGAATAGCTATGCTTTAAAAACTAATTTCTTACATCTCAAGACTTTTTAAGTAACATTGAAACAAGCACGCTCTGTAATGTTGCTTTGAAACAACACATATTCTGAAACTGCTATACAAATAAACTTGAATTTCAAAAAGCTAAAATGGTGACTAGTTACATAACGGTTATAAAAATCTTAATGTCAATGTTATTTGACTACTGTACATTTACAGAAATGTCAATGCTTCCCAGCACACTTGGATATAAAAATAAAGTTGTGAGAGACATTTAATGAATGGAGTGTGAAAATATGTAAATAAATACCTTGGCAAGGTGTTTAAATGTGCATGCACGTATTCTACTGCTAATAAAAGCAATACCGTTGACGTAACATTATAATTAACTTGTTTATCCCTATTTCATAATTGATATCGAACATGATCTCGCTGTTAATATGTGTACCCTATTAAAACAGTAAGGAATGATCAAGTGATTAGTGAACAGGTCAGATTTGTTTTACACCTATATGTAGATATGAAACCCTGTGTGTTCAAGTGAGTATATATTCCAGCTCACTATTGGGTGTCTGTGGAGTTCGAGGCATCTCCATCTCTGGTGCATGCCCGGGCCGGGTCATGATCATGGGCTCCTCCACTACATTGATGCTGTTACATTGCATCAACTCTTGTAGCAGGTTAAAGATCTCTTCTGCACGAGAGCACTTGAATGCAAAGATCCCTGTCAAAACATGTAAGAAAACAGGAAAACAGAAAACAGGGAGGCGGGGAGTAAATGCATAGGTGAAGTTTTGCTTTCATGCATGGGGGAAGGCACAAAAAAATCTAAATTAGGATGATAGCATTTAACTGAACGTATAACATTCCTATAAAACATTCAATTAAAGGGGTAGTTCACCCCAAAATACAAATTCTGTCAGAATGTACTGATCCTCATGTCATTCTATTAGAAAATGAATATATTTGTAATGAAACCTGAGTGGTTTGTCCCTGCATTGAATATCCAGGAAACCAAATCTTAAAAGATCTTAAAAGGTTAAACCATATGAATGGAGTAATTTAATTCAAATCTCGTGATGAGATATGATCACTTAATTTGATGAACAGAATTAATTTAGCCTTTTATTTTTATTCATAGAACAAGCCTCACAAGTTTCCATATTTGTTATGTTTATACATATATATATATATTTGTGTACAATCATTGTTTAGATGTAAATAAAAGACTAATTAAATCGTATAAAGAAATTGTATCTATTCACAATCTTCATTTGATTCATATGGATTTGTTTTACATAATTTACTTCATGCCTTTTTTCAATCTTTAAAGCTTTGGTTACCTGGACTTTCAGGTTTCAGAGGGACAGAAACCTCTCAGGTTTTTTTAAAATATCCTAATTTGTGTTTCAAAGATTAACCTTATAGCTCTTACGGGTTTGGAATGAGTAAATTCTGATAGCATTTTTATTTTTGGGTGAACTATCCCTTTAAGGAGCCAAATCATCCACCCACCAAGATACATACCAATAATGAGCAAATGTAAGAGTTCACAGAAGGTTTCGATATTTGCTTTACACACAATTTAGTCTTACATCTGCATAAAGTAGAAGTAAGAATCATCATACCTTGTCCTGTCTGACAACGACGGCCACTCTCGAAAGAGAAGAGGTTGGAATCGTAACCGTATCGGCGCAGACAAAGGTATGGCCACCGGATAGCATCACGTTTGCGTGTGTGCAGAATGAGCTCTGTCTGTGTGAGCTCCATGGTTCCTGAGCCCAACTCATTTCCCTCATCGTCCACATTAGTCACCTGTCAGACATAACAGGTTATCACAGAATCAAACAATGCTCTATGTTGTGAACCAAGTAACTATTCTCAAATGTTGCACTTAAAATTAATATTTACTGACAGTGCTTTTTAAGGTTTGTTTTTATCATAAAGTGTCTTGTGAAAAGCACCTTGAATTTGTTGAGATGGTTGTCTCGGATAGCGTCTCTGTATAGACAGCTCCAGCAGCTCCCCATAGCTTCAGCAGGCCAGCTGAAACCTTAAACAGGGACAAACGGGTCAGATACTGCAGGGACTATTGGGAGAAAGCTAAAAATTAAAAAGCAAAACATTTCGAATTGTTTTATTTATGTAAAATAATTAGGTCATGCGTGAAGAGACACTTATGAAAAAGTACACTTATATGCTCACCTGGTCCAGGCCATCAGTGGGAGTGATGCTTGTGTCAATCCCAGAATCCTCTACTGGGTGTCATGGTGGAAGTGGGATGTACTGGTAAGAGCATCCAGTCCCAGTGCACAAACGTTTCCTTTCTCCTATGAAGCAGAGAAAAAGAAAGGACTTGATGTACAATCCTTTGAGTATACTGTCCTCTTTTTCAAAAACGCAGAGCTGTGATTAAGACACAGGGAATGAAGTTGCTCTGTCTCCTCTGACTCCCAGTGGATAAATACAATGTAATTACTTTATACTGGGAACCTTATTCTCAAGTGGAATCAGCTTACAACAACTCATGGTTTCACATTCAGCCTATAAGTTGTGCACAGATACTGTCTAAATTACCGATAACCACAACAAACTTATATTTCAGGTGGCTTCAGGAAAGAAAAAAAAAGCTATCAGTTCTTTGCTATTCCAATTTAAACAGGTTGGTTCACCCAAATTGTATTTCATTTCATCAAATCATTTACTCTCCCTTAAGATATTTTGAAGATTGTAACCACACAGTTGCGTGTAGCCATTGACTTCCACAGTATGGGAAAAATACAATGGAAGTCAATGGCTATCAGCTGTTTGGTTACTAACATTCTTCTAAATATCTTATTTTGTGTTTTCTTTCCCAAATTTCTTTGTGAAAAAAGAAATTCATACAGATTTGCAACAACATGAAGGTGAGTAAATCATGAAATAATTTCAATTTTTGGGGTGAACTATGCCTTTAACATAAAAAAATTTTCTGGCATGTAGAAACAGAAAATGCAGAAAAATGAAACTTTTAAGTGCATGATCGCACTATAAAAAGTTAGATTTTTTTGTCTCTGTATTATTTATTGAGATTTTGTTTTAATATGAAATACTATGAACCTATCTAAACAAAAACTACACAAATACCTCTATACAGACCATATTTATGCATTGCTGTATTATTGTATTTATGTATTAAATCAGTTAAGGTACAGTAAGAATGCATTGTTATATTAAAACCCACAGACCAAATTCCAACAGGTGTCTTTACTTTCTCTAAGTGTGGAAAGACCACTAACTCCCATCTAATAGAATCTCTGTTCCAATAAACATGATTTTAGACCCTTTCCTGTATTGAATTATTATTTTATTTCTACCAGGTCCTGTCAGAATGAATGACATTAATCATGTATGGTTTTCTTACATTAAACAAGTGCATATTATTCTTGCATAATGTTTAAAACATAGATGTTTGACTATGTGTTGTGTTCATCGCATAAAATAAAACACTATTAAACTGTAAATGTTTGGGTCTATCGATTAAAACCCAAAGTACAATTTCTGCAACTACAAGCAGTGCAACTTCGAAAGCTCTGATCAACACAGCAGTAAACTGAATTGTTATAGACTCTGTTGTCTTTTTCATGTCTAATATTAATATCAACATTAACCATGACTTAAAATGAATAATCCAGTGTCCACGCTGATTAATATAACATCATGAGCATTTCAAAACAGCAGCATAACTTGGTAAAATGAAACATGCATGATTAAATGCAATAAGGTTAATGGTGGAAGATGTCAGCATTTTTAAAACCCTGCCAGACCCTTCAGTACCATTCATGTGCAATGAATTCATAAAGTTTGTAATGCACATGAAGGCCCAGTCATAAAGTTGCTTTCCACATACAGCCAAATTAACATTAAAAGTATCTGTGCCATATAGACAGAAAAGGGAAATAAAAGATTGACAAATAATGTAAGATTGTAACTCTTTTGGATACTGATATGCTAATATCAATATGAGCATGTCAGTTCTTAACATCAGGCCACACAACGTCTCGTGCCTCAAACAGCAGTTCGCACAGTCGAACCTGAAATCCACATTTGATTCTCTGAAGTCTGTCGTGCAGGACCAGACGCGTTCGGCACCTGGAAAATTGTGTTTTTGTCTGCAGTTTATGCAATAACCGAGAATCTTACATCCAAATCTCGTTCACCGGGTCTCTCGAATAGATACTGAGTGACAAACAGATGCAACTTGAACGTCTTGTAGCGCATCAGCGCCAAAAATCAGTCGCAAAAACGGTTAAATGCAGCACAAATCTGCAGGACTAGCTTTTCTAATTCTAAAACAGAAAAGCAACGTAGAAGTCGAACCAGTGTAAAAGCAACACTTGCGGCGTGTTGGCTCGCTATGTTCCAGCCTTGGTATCAATGTTAGTGTTACACTACCATTTGCAGCTGGATGCTATACTATCGTGTATCAAACACAACACATTCACGCAAACTAATGAGATGAATGAGAGCGGGATGCGATCGAGCTCGCGCTGTACCAGCAGCATCAAAACACGTTTAGGCTACTGCAGAACAATTCAGCTGCGGTGGCTACTCACATGTTTGGCAATGATTGCAATACAAGACGAGACAGAGGAAGGATGCGAACAGCAGTCCACGGCGGATGCTACGCCATCGGACTTGGACTCGGCGTGCTGGTCGTTTTTGATGCTTATTCTAGTGGTGAGACTAAGAAAAGGCGAATTGCGTGAAAATATAACAATAAAGCCAATTGTTTTTCCCCCCGTAACGCCCCCTTGCTGCGGCACGGGCCTCTCTTTGACATTTCCCGACCACCAGGGTGAGAGTTCAGGCAGACAACGAGGGCTGCTGGAGCGACAAGAAGGTAGAATATGCTGGAGGACCAGAAGATGAGGTGTGAATGTGTTTGAGCATCACACGATGACGTGTTGGCAGCAGCTCTATTTAAATCCACCTTGCTGTCATTTTAGACAGACAAGTCCAATCCCCATTGGTTTAATGCGTTCGGCATTCTCGCAAACAGGTGTTTTACGATTAGGGAAATGGCTAAAACTTTATTTCTGAATCGTCATGAGCAACTTTGAGAGTTTATTGAAGAAGAATAGAAATTCAGCTGCATGTGATCCAAAAATAAGCATGCATTAGGTGTTATAAAAAGCTAAATCTTTTTTAACAATTAGCTTTTAGAAACTACATTTTATATTAATCTGTTTCATATATATATATATTGTGCTAAAATCAGATATTGCACCATGAATCGTCTTTTATTATTTTTCACAAATAGATATGTGTACTTGGACCACAAAACCAGTCATAAGGATTTTTTATTATTGAGATGTATACATCATAAACTGAATAAACAACTGAACCAATGATGTGTGGTTTGTTAGGATAGGACAATATTTGGCTGAGATTGGAATCTGAGGGGGCAAAAAAAATATCTAAATATTGAGAACATCGCCTTTAAAGTTGTTCAAATTAAGTTCTTAGCAATGCATATTAGGCTACTAACCAAAAATTAAGTTTTGAGATACACGGTCGGAAATGTATAAAATATCTTCATGGAACATGATCTTTACCATAATATCCTAATGATTTTTGGCATAAAATAAATTTTTTAATTTTGACACATATAATGTATTGTTGGCTATTGCTACAAATATACCCGTGTGACTTATGGCTGGTTTTGTGGTTCAGGGTCACATATTTAAAAATATATATCGTAAAGTAACCTGAGGTTGTACGTCCATCTTATGGGATATTCTTTTCAACCTCAGATCATTGTTTACTGAGGCTGATAATATATAATTATGAAATGAATCCAGACTGTAAATCTTAGTCCTTCTCAGACACAGCATACAACAAGTGTAAATGGATACATCAGCTTCAGGTATCAATTACATGTCTGTCAGCCTGTAAAGGGCAACATAACGGCATGTTTGATCAAATTTAAGTAGTTAAAGGCATATCAGTGGGATAGAATAAGTTCGTTTTACATGGAACGCGATCCCTCATTGTGGCCAGATCACATGATTTCACAAAACAATCCATTTCCGATATCTTGAATCAGTTATGGAAGTAAAATGGGTTGTGAATGGCAATTCGCATTGACTTTCTTGTTCAAGTGCATGATAATTAAAATGTATGGATCGCCCCTTTCAGGGATTTAACCTGAAAACCCTAACAAGCTTAGATATAGTTAACCATTACACTTTTTCTTCCCAGAAAGTGTGATATCCAGCATTGAATTAAGTTAGCTCAAAACATATATTATATTTTTGATATAATCCCCAGATGACCACAGACAATACAGGGAAACATTCAAGACTTTTAATTTGCAAATAGCATTGCTTTAGTCGTAAGAAACAGTGCTTTCGTCTGAGAAGATAGCACTATAAAGAGTTGTGAAAAAGTCTTCAACATATTCATTAGATTCCAGTTGAGGCTTAGCATGTGGAGGCTCAAAGAGCTCCAAATCATCAAAGACGGCAGAACATTCGTCAGCAGCAGCAGAGGAGTTATTGTTACAGAAAATAGCCCTCTTTCTCTTTCTTGAGCCTGTAACATAAGACAGAATTTCCTCAGAATCAAAGGCTGCAGCTTCCATGTTGTGGCTAGTGATGACATCAGGACTGAGCGGGAGCTTGTCCTTGTCTTCTTCTTGCTCTATGACAGCATCAGTCTCAGTCTGTTCATTGTATGCATCAACAGAGAAGCCTAGTATTTCAAGAAAATCCTCATTTGCATGAAAAGAAGGTGTTGAGAAATTCAAATTCTCAAGAAGCTCCTCAAACGTATTATGTGGCAATGAGGAGGGTGGATTCTTCATGTTGCTGCTGTCATCAGCTCTGTTTGTCTCATCCACATTAATGCCAAGATTCTTCACCTTATCCTTTAAGCTGGCAGGCCAGAAGGGTGGTGGAAGGTTGTAAACACCTAATAATTTCAGTGGACCAAGCTCCTGTAGATTTGGGGGATCCCAATTCAAATCTAAATATAAAAAACATAATAAGCAACCCAGTATCTGTTTCATCTTTGTGCTGATAAACTGCATTGGTGTGATATTTTGGTTGAGAAATTACTTTCAGGTGTGATAACACCAGATGGGGTCTCAATTGCGTCAGATCTTGGAATGGTCAAACTGTGGCTGTTAGATGACACCTCTGCTCTGTACTGCTGTGAGGGAGGAGGTGGAGATGGTGGTGGGCATGGAAGTGCCATAAAGTCATTTTCGGTCATGGTGGGTCCTTAAAAATGAGATACTTCCATTTAATTGAAACATGCAAAAATCATTCAGTGAGATTTAAATGATCAATGTAGATACATTGAAGGAACATGTCATTCAAAAAAAGTTATTAATAATCATAATTCAGATGAGATCAATTTTGGATGAATGATTGAAAAATAAGCGATAATTAGCTTACTAAATAACTTATTTATTTCATAATTTACTACTACAGAAAGTTGTTTTGAACTAAGGATCACTCATTGATAATTTGTTTGGTTTAAAGTTAAATCAGCCAGTTCTAGCAGGAAATCATTCCCTCTTACCATTATTCTGGCATATTTGAGGTGGTGGAGAGCTGGATGGCTGCTCGTTCCCCGGCTCAGGCTGGGAGCAGTCGCAGGAATTCATTGAAATGTATATATTTGTGAAAAATATTGCTCTCTCATATCTGAAAAGACACAAATGCTCTTTTGAGATTGTTAGCAGCCCAGTTCGCCCTCAATAATCTCATCTGCTGTTATAGTATGTTGAAATGTTCCTTTTATGATGTCATAGTTGCTAGTTTAATGGCTGCATATACACTCTCTTAGAAAAGTTCAAATACAAACAAAAATTTTGAAAAATACCAAAGTATTAAATGCAGATTTATAGACAATATACAGAATACATTTGCTAAACGTTTTGTAATTATTGCATATTCAATATTTTTTTTAAATATCATCTTAAATATTTGTATTTTTAATGTTTTGCATAAACCATTTTAAGGAGTTAGAATAATAATAATGATTACGCTAAAAATATATTAATATCAGTTGTAGCTACACAGTTGTGATGCATACAGTTTAATTTCTTTTTTTTTTTATTAAATAAAAAAATGTCATACTCAATCATGAGGTTAAACCAAGGCATAAGTGTGTTTTCTGAGACTGATTGCAAACATCCATCTAATTTAATTTTGAATAACTTAAATTGCTTTCATAAAATAATCACATTAATTATAAAGCCATTTGGTTTTTATTTATTAAGCATTTTATTCTTTCTTTTTTAACATATTTGACAATTATTACACAATACCTACTTTCATATAACACTGTATTGCAATTGCATTTTAAGGGTAAACATTACATTAATAAACCGGTTTCAACTACCGAGGAGTTTGCGTAACCATGTTAAAACAATAACTGAGGAAATGTCAATTGTGATTTACCACAGAATTGTGATACACAGTAGCCTGTTGTGCATATTTTCATAAAATTGTGTTTTGAATAAATCACAATAATAATAAGGCATTGCAAATTTCTAATAGCTAGTTTGCATTATGTTACATGTCTACAGGTAAAAAAAATCCTGACAAAAAATATGTATAGCCTGTATGCACTTTATGTCGCTTTGGATAAAAGCGTCTGCTAAATGCATAAATGTAAATGTAAATGTAAAAAAAATGGTTTGGGGAAGATTTTAAAAACAAATACTGGTTGCACTTTGTTTTACAATATGTGTACTAACAGTACAGTGTAGCTACCTAAGAAAGTACTGGTGATTCAAGGTAACTATGGGGTAGACTACGTGAGATTAGTAAGGTAACTACATGGGGTAGACTTCATGAGATTTGTTCGTTCATTCTCGTGAGTGTTTACATTCATCCGCAAGCACACATAAGCCTGGCTTTACAGAAACTCACTGATCAGATCACAGAGACAGAACAAAAACACCCGGACTCTGTTTAATCATTCGCCGGGACTTTAAGAAAGCAAATCTCTCACGTGAACTGCCAAAATACTGACAGCATGTCACATGTCCCACCAGAGACACTAATATATTGGATCACTCTTACACAATAAAAGATACATTCCACTCTGTCAAACGGGCAGCTTTAGGACTATCTGATCACTGTTTGGTTCATCTTATACTGACCTACAGACAGAAACTAAAATCTGCTAAACCTGTATTAAGAACTGTTAAAAGATGGACTACTGAAACAGAGCGGGTTTTTCAAGCCTATTTTGACCTTACAGATTGTACTGTTTTTGAAGCTGCTGCCATCAATCTGGACAAGCTCACAGAGACCGTAACTTCATACATCAGTTTCAGTGAGGATATGTGCAGTCCTACCAGGACTCATCCAACTTATAACAACGACAAACCGTGGTTCACTGCAAAACTCAGACAGCTCCGTCAGGCCAAGGTGCTTACAGTAAGGGGGATAAAATCTTGTATAAACAGGCCAAATAACCACTAAATATGTCCACCCTGTCATGGACAAATTCAAAGTAGAGTATATACATTTTCATTACATAGAAGTGATTATAAAATTTAGATTGTCAGAAAAATATTTTGTCCCTTTCTCAAAAATAAATGTTACTTAGTGGGAAAAGTATTTAGAAAAATTGAAATTACTGCAACATATTTACATCGCTATAAAATATGCGAAAGTTGCTATTGTAAATAAAATCAAACAACAAAGATATCTGGTCAAACTTTCAATGAATGTGGCCTTAACTGGCCCTCATTTCTTTATAAACAAATGACACAAAAGGTTTTGCTAACTTGTTTAAATAATTTGTTTATTTTCATAAAAGATGAAGATGACAGGGTGGACCTTGGCATGACAGGGTGGACAAATGCATTAATGGGTGAAGAGGACATCAGAAAAACAACAGGAACAACAAGAAACCCTTAAGTAATATAAAGAATGATTTCAGAAATATATATTCTACACTGCAACTGTAAATTGTAAATTGATTTGAAAGGGTATTTTTACATTTATAAGGCTATTTTTATTAGATGTGTGCATCATATTTTGTCAGATTCTTACATTTTAATCCATAATTTATATTAGAATAGTAAGACACTATGTCAAATCAAATCAAATAATATATATATATATATATATATATACATTTATAATATTAATTTACACAGACTGTATACACTGCACTTAGAATTGCATAAAAATGATATGAGATTAATGGGTATTAATGGGTTTTTAAATTTGTTATATTAAATTATGAAAGTAATACAAATGAAATGATACTCTAAATATGAAACTAAAGCCACTCACTAGATTTGTTAAAAACACGGATTCATTCAGTAACGAAACACCGCTTTGTGTTGCTCAGAGATAAACAACAGTTTTACTGTGGATTTTTTATAACTATTTTCTTTGAAGAAATAGAAAGAAAGAAAAAAGACAATATTGACAGTATTGTGTTTAAAATGTAACTATTATTTTGTTTTGTTTATTGACTTTTATTGTTTTTATTACTGTTGTATAAAGTCAATTTCACATTTGCAATCGAGCAGATATTCAGGAAAATGGCACTTTTGCTTGTGTGATTGCTGAACTATGTCATAATGATAATACAAGGGCATTTTTTGCCTACTTATCTTGAATTTTTGGCACATTCTAACTGCATTCTAATAGGCTACATCACAGTGAGTCGTTGCCTTCCATCATGTTCATCACTAAGCAACTGCATGGAATGTAAGATAGCATAGTTCTGGGCTGGGGTACATTAAATGCATTTATCAATTCAACCTTGTTTCCCCCGTAAAGAATCACACCGATTTAACATATTAAATCAATAGCCCTTGTTAAAACATTATCAGAATTTGGCAAAAACTATGAACATGTCCCTCCTGCCATGTATCATGTCCACCCTGTCATGGAAGGCTTGGTGACAGGGTGGACAATGACAGGGTGGACATTTTTGGTTAAAGTTTGCATTTAATAAACACATGGTGTACCTTCAGTCAGCAAAGTGCTTCATTTTTTAAAATATATATATTTTTTGTATTTCTGAAAAACTTTTATTTAAATTAAAATGTTACTATGACAGGGTGGACATGTTAAGCTTGGCAAAATGCAACTACAAACATAATATGATGAAAATGAGGAAATATAAGTGTAGAAACTTAGTTTACTTGCAGCAGATGTTTTAACCTCCACTAAAGAAAGGCAAAATGGTGGTGGAGATTTTCACGGAGTATATGAGAGGGTTTCTTAAAGGGGCATTTACAACATCATGACAGGGTGAACAGCAATTTCAGGCACACGTGCAAAATGCTTAATATTATTACAAAATAGAATATAAATGAACAATCTGATTTGTTTTATTAACAACTTGCAGAGGGCAATATGAATATTTAAAAATATTTCAATATTGTGTTATTTGACCACTTATTACGCTCATTGAAAGGAGCTGAGCTGTGAGGGACATGCCAAAATCACATACATCCAATCAAAGAAAATGGTATAAAAGGAGAAAAATACATTTCAAGAGACTAGTTGTAGTTATATGTATGCAAAGGTTTGGTCATTCATCTTATAATTTCAGGAATTTAATTATATTGTATTATGTTCATGATGACAGTGATTCTGATGAGGACACCAAAGGCACTTTATAGTGATTTTGACCCACCTGGCAATAAAACTCATTCTGATTCTGATTCGGTAGAGTTAGGTTTAGGGTAAGTACCTAGTTATTGTAATTACTAAAATAAGAACATAGGCTGTAAAATAAAGTGCTACCCAAATGCCGTACCTCTCATAGAAACTCATAGTCTGTTAAACACAGTATCCTACTGAGGGAGTCATGTTCATGGTCTGTAGTCTACATTCTGCATGTTTGCACGTTTCCTTGGTGCTCTTACCGTCAGACAAAACAAGGGAATATAAATTTTCCATGAGATCATCGTCTTCATTTGAATATAATATTCACACCTGCACATTATTCAGTAAATCTATACACATACACACATTACATATTTATAAATTTATTGTGAGAGAGGTTTGTTGTCGTCTCTGAGGCAGAAAATGGTTCGTCGTCGATTTTGGCAGCTCTCTTAGTAAACTGATATATGACATAATATGTCAAAGCTAATTTTCAAAACTGACATCTGTTCCAGCGCAGCGCAGCGATGATCTTCTTGAACACACCATTCAAGCATTACTATCCTGTGATTGTTTCACAACACCAGGAAGAAGCGGAAGATATTTACATGCCTCTCTAGTGGCCAGCGTTTCAGTTGGATTATTTCTACACGAGAGCAGCCTATCCTTCATCCACGCCCACTGTCTGTTGCACATACTTGTATCTTGATTTCAAGATCACTCCGGTCATAGAAGGCCATCGAGACGTCTCTCTTCACATAACATCGAACAGCGCTTCGAACTGTCAATTCAGGTAAAGACAACAGCGTTGTTATTTAGTACAACAGGCAATTTACTTTTCTATTAGTCCGTCGTTTGAATTTGTGTACAAAATTCCACCCTTTGCATAGCGCGTTAAATTAAGTTCTGCTGCGCACGTGACCCGTCATGCTGTTTTACATTATTTGCACGAAAATAAATCTATGTGGGTTTTTGAGACGTTCTCATCATTATCTTGTACTAAACAAACACAGTTTTGTGAGTCGTACAGTAGCCTACGTGCGTGAAGTCGTTCCCACAGTAGGACAATTACGGAACTGGCAATAAACCAAATTTTTTACTATGAATTAAGAATAAATTGTTGGAATTTCATACATACGATAGAATGTTTAATTATAAAAAAATACAAAAAAAATATTTGGACAGCAATTCAACTTTACTGATCAAATCTACGTTTACTATTTTTTGTTTTACTATATTTGTTGTACTAGTTTACCATTAACAGATATAGCAAAATATTATAATATTTTACTGATATTTTGTATTAATATGTGAGACTTGCATCAAGCTAATGTTGTACGATTGCATTTATTGCGAGAGAAGGCTGTTTTGCTAATTGTATTTACTGCAACTGAGCCCTACGCTACTGTTGTCCACCATGTCTCACATTTTTGGGAGATAAGCTATCAGACTTGGAAGTTATACAGACAAGCAATTACTCTAAAACAAATGTGTTACATAATGTACACAGGCAAATGCTAAGCAACCTTAATTTCATTTTGCATTGAAAGGATGTGGATTCCTATGCTGAGTTTGACTGCCCTTCCACACGTTGGTGGGATATTTGGAGGTTTGATCACACGGAAGGAGGTGAAGACCTGGTACACTACGCTCAACAAACCCTCATGGAAGCCACCTAACGCTGCCTTCCCAATAGTGTGGACCACTCTCTACACTGGCATGGGGTTTGTTTAAATACTTCTCCATTAGTTTATATCTGGCACTGATGCATTTTGTAACTTTGAAAGAAGTTGTAGTTAGGTTTAAAAGTTAATGAGTAACTAAAGGTATCTCGAAACGGTGTAAATGATTTTCTCTCTTTTTAAAGCTACGGTTCATATCTTGTGTGGAAAGAGCTTGGAGGCTTCACCCAGGATTCACTGGTGCCACTGGGGCTCTATGGGACGCAGTTGGCGCTTAATTGGGCCTGGACCCCCATCTTCTTTGGCGCACACAAAATTAAACTGGTGGGATGTTATCATGAGTTTCAAAAATCCTACTGTTATTTCAGTTAAATTACTTAAGAGGTAAACCAGGAACCAGTTTCTCTGCATTTGGTCGTGAGATTGTATCAGAGGTTTTTGTGAAAACTCATTTACTCAACCTAATGTTATTCCAAACCTGTATGCATTTCTTTCTTCTGATGAACACACAAAAAATATATTTTGAAGAACGTTAACAAAAGTTTTGTTTCCCATTGACTTCCACTGTATTTTTTGTCCGTAAATTGAAAGTCAAAGTTTATATAATATCGTATATGGTTAAATATAGTGGTGTTCTGTTCTTCTTTCATATCCAGGCATTGATAGAGGTAGTGATGCTGACTGGCACAGTGGCAGCCACAATGGTGTCTTGGTATCCTGTCAGCCGCACTGCAACACTTCTCATGGTACCATACTTGGCCTGGCTTTGCATCGCTACCAGCCTCAACTACTGCATTTGGAGAGACAATCCAGATCCCAAAAAAGATGACTAGAGTCCAAGAAAACGAACACTAATCTAACTAACACTGACTAGAACAAAAATGCAACCAAGTTTTTTTACTTTGCTTGTTGGCCATTTTGAAGTTTAATAATGAAGAATTTAGTTTATTTTTGTATCTTACCTTAACATGTTGTAATATAGAACAAATTCACAATGTGTCTTAATTATAAAGGAAAGAAAGGTAATAAAATGAGTGTTCTAATCCTTCCATTAGATAAACTCAGTCCATCAGTTCACTTAAGTTTAAGCATTTTATACAAATCACTTTACAGGCTCTTCAAACTCAAAATGTCTCTGATCGTTAACAGAAAAATTATTTGCTTGCTTCCTTGGATATGTTTTATTAATAAAAATGTTTTCAAGACTTGGTTCTTGGAAGGAAATTAATTCAAACATTGTACATGGATTTTATTTCAAACACCAAGCTCTGGTCTTAAACTTTTGTGGCTGTGCAAGGGTGGTGGTTTGGCCAAGTTTTTATCATCCAGCTATCTTTTGTGAACATATTTGTATGGCATGGCACAGACCACATTATCAATATCTTCCAGGAAATTCCTCATTGTGCATTAGCGTTACGTTATATCACTTTTCTGTGCAACTTTACATTACTCAACTGCACTTCAGCAGTTATTCCAGCATAACCCTAAATTATTTTTTAAAATAACATAATTATTATACAAATATACTTTAATCACCACACTAACTTTAAAATGTTCACCAGAATATATTAGGAATAAATACATGTATAACCCTCAAAGAAGCTGAAGCCCCTTTTTCTACTTTTAAATAACAATCTCTTCAAAATATACCCATCTAGATAAAAATAAATAGACTTAATGATAATAAAATGAAGGGTGTAAGAACAGCATACATATGAGCAAATGAAATGCCAGTGAAATCAAAACAAGAGATACAGGAAATACAAAAAGTATTTATTGGCATTATGGATTGAAGAGAAAGATTATGCTATAAAACTGAATAGTAATATTCTGTAAAACTGAATATTGTTTTTACTTAATTATCACATTGCTCCAACTTTAACACAGCTCTCCAGATAACATCAGTTTTTTTATTGGAAGTCTCTGTTCATCTTTTAGCATGAAGAGAGCTACAGCTGTTAGAAGTGAAGATTTAGATAGACACCTAATTGTTTTATTTGAAAAAGTGCCAAGGGGAATAAATTAGATCTGTGCAGTGTGATGATTATTTTTCAGCTTTTTCGGGGGTTCCATCTTCAGGTTTGGAGGAGAAGCGATCCATTAGTGTCTTCCACAATCCTTTCTTGTCCTCTTCTGTGTGCTGCATGTTTCCTGCAAAAAAAGACAAAAAGTTAAACTGCGGTTTCTTTTTACTTTCTATTAATCAAAGGATCCTGAAAAAAATGACCACTGTTTTGATCAGAAGGAATATTATAATATGCCAAATCAACTTAATGGAATAATTTCTTGTGATGTGTAATGAGTAATTGGTGTTGAAAATTCAGCTTTGCCATCATAAAATAAAAAAAAAAATTAGTTATTTTAACATTTTTAATCAAATATATGTAGCATTGGTGAACATAAGAATTACAAACTTGTGAGCTCAAGAAATCCTCACCTGTTGCCAATAGCATACGGCACTCCTCTACGGTTACACCTGTAAAACTTGTATCTTTTGCTCGTGGAAACTGAACACAAAAAACAAAATATTATGATGCACTCATATTATAAGGCTTAGGTCAATCAAATCAATGAAAGGCATTTTATATAAAAAAAAGAAAATCTATGAGGATAGGTGTTTAGACATAATAAATACAAATTAGATCACACTATAACTGTTTATTCCCCACAGAATATGCAAGTTATTCATCTCTTTCAAAGACAGTAAAAATAATAAAATACATTTCCAAAAAATATAGGTCAGCTAAAATAAGTCTAATGGTAATTGAATTATGCTTTGTCATGCGGATGTCTCTGTAATCCATAAAGGCTTAGACCTAAGCATTTAGAAAATGTGGCTCACCTTTTCTTTGTACACATTACTGTTGATGCGAGCCATACTTTCATACATCTTATCACATTTATCTGGATCTGAAATCTTAAATTGAAACATAAGACACAGTCAATGGTGCGTTAGATATTTGTATTGTTGCATAAATTATTTTGAGGAAGGATGTTTAAAAAAACACAACATACTAATTGACAATAAAAAGAAAAACCCCTTAGAACAAGAGCTTATTGCCAAGTGTATACACTAAACTTTTTTATTTATTTATTTATAATTATTAATATTATTGTTGTGGTAATGATGCTTCCAGTGTAACGTTACACATACAAATTCAAGACACTTATTGGAAACTTTATTGTAAAAACTAACATATCCTAATAAGTAACAGGTTTGTGACTATTTAAATAATTAATATTGTACTTGCAATGCAACACGGGTAAATCGTGGAGTAAGTTAATTCAATCAAGTAAAAACAATACCTGTGTATTCTCGCCTTCTCGGAAAGCACTAGCTACTCTTTGGCGTAAAAATGTTCCTAAATCTCGCCCTTTCTTTGACTCGTCCTTTGGCCATTCCTCGCATAGCTTTAGAAATCGACGGTATCTGGTGGCAGCCATGTTTCAAGCACAAGGATTGTAGGTGGTGTGTTGTTATACAACTGCACTGTGCTGAAAAGCTGTAAGCCGTGGAGGGTCAAACGCTACTGCGTTTCAAAATGTATTACTTAACACGTGACACCGCTTGTTTGTTCCATTCGAGGATCCGTAGCGCGATACTGTTAACCTCGTGGTTTGCCGTAGACATCTCAAGGTGCTTGGCTAATCTAAATTTATCTACAAATAAAATGAGCGGAAAGAAAACAGATGGCCGATCAGGCGGTGTCATGGGATGGATAAGCTCAGCTTGCAGTTTCGCGGTGGACAGAAATGATTTCAGAAGGTTTGTTGTTTTAAATGTAACGTTACGTAGCTTACAAACGACGCGAACATTGCCGTTGCGTGCAACTCATAGTCAAAATCATATTTAAATGTAGTTTTAAACTTTTGCCAGCATCTGACCATTGCCTTTGTTTTATTGTTGTAGGAATCTCCTTGTAAACCTGGGTTTATTCGCAGCGGGTGTTTGGGTTGCAAGAAACCTTTCAGATTTTGACTTGATGTCTCCTCAGCCAGTCACGTAATGTAGCTCCCACTCAACAAAAAGCACGTTAACAGGTGAAATAAGTCTTGAAAGCATTGTTAACTCTTAATCATCTAAAACAGAGCCGAGACTTAACTCCTTTATTTTGTCTTTTCGTGAGAAGGTGGTGCTGAAATGAAAGAACGGACATTTTCTTCCGAGGGTCTTGAACAAACCCATTCAACACTGAAGGCAATATTACAAGTGTAAATTTCTTCTGTACATTCATTGTGTTTTGTTGAAATAAATCTCACATTGAATCAGTTGCTTACAGCCTTTTATTTAAGAATGTAAATATTAATATTTAAAAATGTAAAATGTCCATTACAGTTAGTATTTTAGAGCACTTCATGGTGCCCGTTTCTTTAAAAGCATACTTGGTTGCATTTCCACACTTGTGGTTGCCTATTTTGAAGAGAGAACTTTCATCCAGGTCTCTTTTTCCAATCTGAGAAAACAATTAACATTTTAGAAATAACCTTTCATGATATTTTACAATTTGCAAACAAAATTTTCACTCAAGATGAATACTTGCACTACACAATATATGGTATTGCCATTAGCCAAGACAAGCAAGTCACCTTGTGTGTGCAGCCAGTATCAGGGCGGTGCAAGATCTACTGTGGGTCCTAGTTAGACGTAGCAGGAACGATTCAGGGGCTAATCCCAAAGTCGTTGTTTTGAGTTCCTCCACATGCACATTATCAGGAAATTTTGCATGGTCTTGCACAACAAACCTGTGTCCACTGAGTAGAGTATGAAAAACAATATTATACACCTAAAGTAGGTGTATATTGTAAATTCTGAAAACAAGGTCAGTAAAATAAGATCTAACAGACCATACCTTTTAACAGAGAGGAGCAGGAGATCATTGAAAAGGTGTATGTACACATCTTTGCGAGAGACTAAAGAGACTCGGTAACTTCCACCAACAATTAGATGCTTCAAAGTTCCCTCTTGAATCAAATGTCGCCCTCTGGTGATTAATGGAATGGACTGATTGAGAACAGAAAGAAAGCTGGTTTAAATTACAATAGCAGAAAAATAGGAATTACATTAAGATATTTTGTACCTTAACGTTTCCAAAGTCCACTAACTTGTCCAAACAAACAAGCAGCTCCGTCCTCTTCATTTGTTGGACATTTCTGTCACACTCTTCCACTATCTATTCATTTAGATGCATTCATTTGTAAGGTAACATGATTTACATGCAATATTGATCAGCATGCAATAAATTAGCATCCAATTCTGATATTTTTTTATTCAATTATATGGGGCATATATTATTTTGAAAGCATGATAAAGCCTACCTTACGTACAGCTTCAATGGCTTCCGTCAGATTAGGGACCTTAGAATAAACACCTTTATCTCGCTTTAGGATGTTCTAAATCAAATAACATAAAATGTTCATGTCCTCTAAACAATGATAACCAGAAGTTCTCTGAAGAGTTTGCACATCTCAGGCCTGTATAAAGGAAAGCCAACCTCAAGTAAGAGTGTCATTCTTGTGATCCTCTGGAAGGGAAGAATCAGGAAAGACTTGAGTGTTTGTCTCTGGCATTGTGGATCCTTCTCTAGTTTCTTCAGGATCAGTGCAAATTTCTTACTTCTCTGCCTGGTGTAAAATGGTAATTAGAATGCTAACATGCCATAAAATTTAATTGATATGCTCAATATGAAAGATTCATGAAAGCAGGACAAACAGCAGCTGAGCGATGAGAGCCTCCTGGTACATCATGTTGGTGATATACGGCACATAGACTTTTTGGAAGCCTTGCTGGCGATTCAAAACAATATCACCAACCTGTGACATCACCACATGCTGCCCAAGATGGGACTCCATGTCCTGCAGAAACCTAAATTAACCGAAATAAGTGTTATTACACATGGTCATTAAGACTGCATTATTAAAAACAGTAATGTTGTTTAATATTAAAATTATAAATAAAATATTTTAATGGGTTTTAAACGTAATTCATTCTAGTGATGGCAAAGCTAAATGTTGAGCAGCTATTATCTCAGTCTTCTGGGTCACATTCTAATATGCTGATTTAGTGCTCCAGAAACATTTATCAAATGTTAATAGTTTTGTGAAAACCCATAATATATAAAAATTGTATGTGTATATATGTGTGCGCGTGTATGTATGTATGCATGCATTTTTTTTATTAATTGAAGGTTTAAAATGCAGCATTTATTTGAAATCGAAATCTTTTGTAACATTATAAATGTCTTTATTGTAATTATCAATTTAATACATTCTTGCTGAATAAAAGTACTCCTTTTTAAATAAATTAACTACTGACCCCAAACTTGTGAATGGTAATGTATTTATATAATTATAGAAATTCATAGTTGAAATAAATACGGTTCATATAAATTATTTTAACAAGAATTCTTAAACTTACATTAAGTGAATGCAGCACAATACATCTTTCATATTCAAAATGATATAGTATAGAATATTCAATACAAGTATTTGATCCATACCATTCACTGACTCTGCAGACGTCCTTTAGGTTGGAGAACAGAACATGATGCTGCACTCGAGACAGGGTCTGTTTGAGTTCTGCTGAGCACTGAAACACATTCAATGCTACTATCAGACTCTTCTGATACGAGGCCTCGGACACAATCAGCTCAAACATGGCCTAGACCGAGAGCACAAACACAGAGGGATAAGTATTGTGGAATAACCATGGACATCAGACCAAGGTCAGACTTGTTAGTCTCCTGCAAGACACACCTCCTGAAGCTGGATCTCATGCGCACTGAGGGAGTTCAGAAGACTCTCTACTTGCGGTAGCTCCTGCCACAGAGCGTATGGCTTAGCCTTTAATCCTGGTGGGCTCAACACAGCGGTCTGGTTTGAAGCAGGGGGGGTTTTCAGACCAGGAAGACGCAGAGATGTCACCAATTCTGAAAGTCCGGTGTTCTGTGCTCGGTGTAAATCCTTCTTCAGAGAGTTCATCCAATACTCCTGATACAAAGGGACCGCTATAGGAAAATCAAATTTGAGCAGATAAAAGAAATAGAAAATATATAAGCAAAACATGCATGTGATTTTTGTGGAGCATCATACGAGACACATAAGGCTTTTATTGATATTGGCAGATTAAATTTTGATAGTAATGCAAATCAATGAGATCTTTATAACAGTATAGCAGACCACTTTCATTTATCTACGAATATTGTTTTTGTAAGATTATATTTTAATGCTTTTATGATCAAAACACTGTAGTTTTAATTGTGAGGGGCAAAACATTTAATCCAACAGAACATGATGATTTAGAGATGAACAAAAATTGTCTTTAAAAGCCTGATGCATCATGTGAAACTATTTTTCTATAAAAAGTGTTATGGATAATCAAGTAAAGCTAAGTTGCTTCAGTCCAGTAGGTCCTCATCTCGAAATATTACTAACAATATAAAAGTTACTCTTATGTTTACTTTATAAAACGTTTTATAGATTTCACTGCAAAAAACGCATCAAATTCTGAGAGGAATTATACTGGTTAACAAAAAAAAGCACAAAGCATCAATCTGACAACACAAGGCATGTAGTGAACAGTGTTCAACAGGTTTTTAGCAAAGGTTCGATCATGCGAATTTAAAGGTCTAGTTTAAAATTTGGGTGTCAAATATTACACAGTGGCCTTAAGGTTAAGCAAGTTATCATTTTGTCTTTCAATGGAAAAATGTGACCCGTGGGATACAGCATCTGGTCGACTGTTTTGGTGAGATTCATCTGTAAACTTACAACTGCTGATGTACTCCGATTCGAACTGGGCAACATACGTTTCCTCTGGCTGAGGACTGACTTCTGAAGCATCTGCCCTAAAAATGATTGAAAAGAAACGACTTCATGCAGATGTACAGACAGAAATGAATTGTCATTTAACACTGAATGCCTGAATAGTCATTTTGGGATTCACAAACATTACCTTTTCACCTCACTTTCCACATAGTGCATGTCAGATGATTTCAGACTGGAGTTCTCCAGAGAGAAGAGGGATGAAATAGGCAGAGAAAACCCTATAAAGTTCCATAACTGTGAGCTTGCAACAAATCTAAGAGCGTCAGAAAACCCGTCTGATGTGCTAAGAAAAAGAGATCAACATAAATTCAACACACTAACTTGGTACCATCTGAAAGGTTTTTATAACAAGCCTTGAACCTTATTGTGAGGTAGATAGGTGGTTAAAGGGGAATAAAATAACAGGTTAGGAATGGTTATGGTCAAGCAACTTTAAAACATAGGAATAACAAACAAATGGCGCATGTATTATTCATTTATTTTGATTACATACCAGTAAAGTCCTTCAGACGCTTCACAGTCCTCCATATTAGCTTCAGGGCTGTTTGTATCCAGCCCGCTACGATCAGTGTCCGCATCGAATGCTTTTGTAACAGCGTCTCTATCGGCCCAGGTTCTCTCGTCTTCCTTGACACGAGCCATACCGATACGGCAAACTTTCTCGCGGCTTTTTAACTTTTAAAAGTTTTGAACGTGATATTGAACTTGATTTAAAAAATTGATTCGTTGCACTAAATATACCTTTTTTCTTGCAAAGCCAGCGGAGTCTAATTGATTCGGAAGAGCGTCCTCACCAGTCCAATTTCGTTCAACCAATACTGCATTTGATTGGGCGTACTTTTAAAATGAAGATTACTTTATTATTGGCTGAACCGAACAATAAAGAAAATGTCATGTCACGTGTCACATTATTTAAATTACGAATTTTCTTTTAAATATCAAAATTATTGTCATTACATTACACACTATTACTTTTTTGTGGAATTTGTAAATAAAATATATTTGAATTTGAATGCGTATTATAAGGGAAAAAATTATGTTTCTACTTCAAAATTGTACTTTTAATTCAATGTTACTTGCCGTCTCTTTGTATTAGGTAACACGAACGAACGAAGAATGTGCATAATAGATTAAATAAGATGTGAATATAAATAAACAAAACGTATTCATGTATCATTTTCTTGATAAAATAGTTACTATTAATATAACAATACATAATTCAAGCAATGATACATAGTTAAAATAATATTTCGCAATGTCTTTTTTGATTTTGGGGTACTATTTAACACTTGTGAGGTGAACCCTTTTATTATCAATGACCCTGCGTTTATTTGTAAGTAATTTAAGAAGTTAAATTGGCTTTTTACCATTACAAGATTTTCCAAGACTTTTTATATAAATCTGTCCAATTTATCTAACATTAAAAAATATAAAGCAGTATGCTTATGTCCTATTGTCTTGCACTTGTCAATTTTTTGCAGTTAACTAACAATTTTAAAAACAGCCACACACACTTGAAATATAAGAATCATTTTTTCATTTTATTTGGTTTTTAAACAGTATACAAGATGAAACAGAGTTTCTCAGATTGAACGCAAATGATATATGACCCAGAGATTAAAAAAATAACAAGGTAGACATGAAAAAAGATAACAGACAGCTGGAAAGGGCACATCAGGACTTTACACTCAAATCAAGTGTTTAAGGGACAACAGAGAATAAAATACAGACTTACCAACAATATGTAGTGGTAGCTGCCCTAACGGCACACGGGGAAGAAAAAAAACGTTCTGTATACTACTTTGTCAGCACCAGCTTTTTCCTGTCTGTTTTATTTAAATCAAAAACACAATGTAAAATACTACAGCCACAATTTGATAAAAAGAGATACTAATGATAATAAAATATGACTTCCCCTTCATATTTGTTTTATATCATGAACAGAAGACTGACAATATTGTTCAAGGATGGACTATGAACACATAAGAACAAGGTAATGGTAAGTATATTCTTTAATAATTTCCAAAGGCAACCTATTGAAAACATGTCAAGTTATACAGGATTGGCAACTATCAAATAAAATTATAATTAAAGAGAAAATGATCTCCGCTTGAACATCACTGTCGATTCAAATAGGAAAAAAAGACTCTGAAATGGGTGTTTTACCAGTTTACTATATGCTCCTATTATCACAAAACAAATTTAGTAAGATGCTTCAGAAGAGCAGTAAACATCAGGCACGTAAATCAATTTTGATTTCTAAAACCATGCAGTTGTTGGAAGATTGGAAACAGATCTATTTCTGCCACAAGAGGAATTTTATTACTGAGCCCCACCAGCTGAATATTCACAATCCTGCAAAATGTCTGACAGTTTATCAAATTTTTCCAAACCAAACAATAAAATCAACAATCCATTACGAACTTTTGAGGCAACATGCTAAACTTTAAAAGAAGACTGCACAGACATTGTTCTGTTGAAAGGGAAATATGGCCAGCTTCTCACAAATCTATTTTTTAAACATTATGTATGTTGGCAAAGTAAAGGAGTCAGAAGAAGACCATCAAGTACAAAACCACGACATGAAAAAAGGCTCATATGTTAACTCATGCCACCACTAAGAGCTTATTCAGGAGTCTAAGTGGGCACAGTGATCTTTCTTGCAAGCAGCATCAATAAGGCAAGCTCTACGCTGCCTTGAGCCTGTTCCAGCGCCTCAACAGCCTCAAGGGCTGAGAACCCTGACGCCTGGATCCTCTGAATGTGCTCTAGTGGAAACTGTCCCATCGAGGGCTGTGGTGCAGGTTGGATGGAGTCTCCAAGCAAAAAAAGATCAGTCTCAGTGGCTTGAGGAGATGCAACAGGCCCTAGGCTGGAACTGGTTGATGAGCCAGCAGCTACAGAAAGTGGGTGCTGCCGAGACAGGTCAGCTGAGATGTCAATGCCTGAGGTGTTTTTGTTCACAATGTCCTGCCCTTCCTGACCCTCAGGGAGCTCAAGATCTCCCTGGGAAGAAGTCACCAGCCCAGAACCTTCTTCAAAAACATGGGCCTGATTTCCTTCAGCTGCATCAGGGCACTCGATCGTTTGTTCCACTGTGGGATCTACCAGTCTAGAAGGTTGGTTCTCTGTGTGCCTTGGATTGCTTGATGTTGGTACGTCTGGGATATCCCTCATTGATTGAGAAGTAAAGCCAGCTTTGGCAACACTTTCTTCTTTGTCGTTTGTTGTGGCAGTATTAGAGGATGAGTCAATAGTTGGGTTCAGAATGACATGGTTTCTTGCAGCAGGATTCTGATCCACCTCATCAACATCTTGTTTTGGTGTAGTATCATTAGCATCAGATAGAGGAATCCTTCCAGAAACTGTTGGACAACTGTTGGACATCAGAAGTTCATGGAGCTCCTTAAGAGCTTGAGCCAAGGAAGGGATGTTATCCATCTCTGGCTGGTCTCTTTCACAGGGTACTACACTCTCAGAGTCTGAATGGACAGAAGAAATGGCTGGCTCAGCATGACAGGGTTCAAGGTTCAAATCAGGAACAGGCATGAGTTGTGGTTGAGCTCCTGAAACATCCTCCATCATACTACCTTGGTCTCTTTGGCACTGATCAGGAAAGTCATGGTCAGCTTCTGGTTTTGCATTGGAAGAAACATCCATGTCCACTTCTTGATCCAGTGTTTGAGTCTGAGACCTATGGTTAAAAAGAATAAAGGGAGATTCTGCTTCTAAAGTCGCAGAGGAAGTGATATTCTTCCCCAAATCTGCATCTATCGGACTGCCGGAATCTCCTGAAACAATGTCACCTGTCACCTCATTGTCCTCAGGCACAGTACTAGAGAATGGTTCCTGAGAGGGAAGAGTGCTTGGGATGGGAGTATCTGCATCTGTTTGCAAGCAAGACGAAGTCGAATCTGCCTGTCCTTGGGACTGAGAGCTAAAGGTGTCATCAGTGGGATCTGGAGAGGGTTCACCCACTTTCAAGGGTTGAAGTAAAGAGGATTCTATCGATGTGGGAATTTCAACTGGGGACACTCCCTGGTTTACAGAGGCTGGGGCAGACTTGGAACGGTCTAGGGTGAGACTGTGGGGGTGACTTGAGGCTGAGGATGTTGTGGGTTGGTTGAGGGGTTTAAATGGCAGGGATTGTGGTGAGGTAGTTTTTCCATCTTCAATATCTATGAGAGAAACAGTAACTGATGAAGTTGCAATTCGTCATTGAATTAAGTCATTTAAACCGTGCAAATTAAGCAAACTCTGCAAACCATGCAAAATAATCAGCATCATAGACAGGCAAAGATTAAATTAATTCATGATTTTACTCACAAAATGGAGGCCTTTCCTGTGCGTACCAAAAGTATATCATATGTCCAATATTTACTGGGTCAAATACTGTATCAGGCTAATGAATATACCCATTATCAATGTAGTACCTGGTAAGTAGAGCCCTCTCCAGCTGTCTGTCCATATGACATCAGTTTTGTTCTGCTCATAGTTAGGGCACACAAACGCCACACATTTCATGCAATAAGAGGCAAAAATTAGCAAAACACATCCATAGAAAGAGAGAAAACAGACACGCACCTAATAATCACATTAGCTACACAAGGTGGCGTTCAACCCACATAAGGCTTCAGTGACCAGTCATAATTTAAAAGTGTCATATGGCGTGAATTCAAGTTTTGCTTTCTCTTTGGAGCGTTACAAGCTGATTGTGCATAGATAAGATCCCGGAAGTTACAAAAACTAAAGTCTCCAAACCAAAGAGATATTCTTTATCAAAGTTAAGACTCTGCCACGCCCCCCTAAAACAGCTCATTCACACACGCCCCCACATGTCTACATCACGATGTGGAAATATTTGCATAATGCAGCTCAAATATTCACGCAAACAAAGGTGTGGTTTCAGTAACCGCAGTAGTGTTGAAGCAGCTGTATCAGGGAGAAGCTGTGGGTTTCTAGGCAAAATCACTTTATTTGGCCTTCCGAAAGTAGATATATTTAAGAATCATTAAGATTACTTACAACAGAACAGCAATGCATATTATGGACGATAGTTTCTTGAACCTAGGAGAGGAGATAATTCTGAGTTTGCTATTTGGTGCTTCTGAATCAGCGACTAAGTAAGTTGTATTTGCTATTGACTATTCAAATGCAGAGATTTGCTCATCTTGTGTGCATGCGCGTGTATGTGTTAGAGAGGGGGGGGGGGTCACACTCACAGTGGAGTCAGCTATTTTAATCGCGATTTTGTGTGTGTGTGTGAGAGAGAGAGAGGGAGGGGTCACAGTGGAGTCAGCAATCTTAATAGCGACTTGTGTGTGTGTGTGTGTGTGAGAGAGGGTCACAGTGGAGTCATCTTAATCGCGGTTTGTGTGTGTGTGTGTGAGAGAGAGAGAGAGAGAGAGAGAGAGAGAGAGGGTCACAGTGGAGTCATCTTAAATCGCGGTTTGTGTGTGTGTGTGTGTGTGTGTGAGAGAGAGAGGGTCACAGTGGAGTCATCTTAAATCGCGGTTTGTGTGTGAGAGAGAGAGAGAGAGAGAGCAAGCAGAGGTGTCTGTCACGCGACTGTTACCCTCTCGGGCTTGAACTGATGGTAAAACTAAGGACATTACTGTCTTTAATTTGAAAGCTGAAGCTGGCCATTATGGAAAGGGGCGTTACATTTCCGACACAATGCACTGTGCTAGTTGGCCAATCAGAGCAGACGGTGCTTGTCGGAAGGAGGGACTTTGTAGAAAACTAAGCGTTTGAGAGAGGCGGGGCATAGAGGACCTACAATAATGTACAGTATTTGAAAAATAATGTGTTTTTTGAACATTAAAGCATGTCTATATATTCTGTTACACCAAATACACAAAATGACGGTCTTTAAAAAAGCACCATAGGACCTCTTTAAGAATATATTCTGGAGAGCCAATATCCTACTGATATTTTAACCCACGTTTCCTCAGATAGTTTTATCAGTGTTACTTTGACAGGCATGTAAAGCATACATCCTTCAAAAGATTGGAGTCATTAAGATTTGTAATATGTATTTTAAAGCAGTCTTCTATGCTCACTAAGACTACATTTATTTAATCTAAAAGATATTAAAAACAATGATATATTACTACAGTTTAAATGAACCAAAAAAAAAAAAAAACATTTATAAGATGTGGCAGAAACAGATGTGCTGCTCAATGATGGTTTGATGAATTGAAGGTTACACAGATCAGCATTTATTTGAATAAATTAAATGCATCCTTGCTGAATAAAACTTAATATCTTTAAAAATAATCTCACTGACCCCAAATCTTGTGTATTTTATACACATATTGTACACCACCTTGTGAACTGTGTGAGTGGTTCTGCACTGCAACCAGAATAAACAGACTATACCAAAACTGTTAAAAATATATTATTCTGATCCCTAAACAAGGACATTTTATTCCAATCCTAAAAGGCATGCCATCTGTTGGTCTACATTTCATGCATCTCACCGCTGTCCTGAACAGATCTTTGTATTGCCTCTGCCAATTCTTGATCTGCAATCTCCTCAGGCCGGGCATCCTCTCGTCCCTCTGGCCCATATGCCAGCCGAGCACACTCGGGCAGCTCTGCCTCAGGTAAAAAATGTGTCTCTGTACCCGTCGTCCCAATGAGGAGGACATTTTTCTTCAGGTCTATGGAGCACTGAATGAGAGTAAATGAAGTTAGAAAATAAGATCGACAGACAGTATTTGTAAGATTAAAGGATATATAAAATAATTTCCTGAGCACACAGACTGACAATAATATTCAGACAAAGTACACTCACAGTTTCTAGGGAATATAGAAAAAGTCGGCATCCTCAACTTTGTTTTATTCCATTACAGCAACATTAATGGCAAGGCAAACAGATTCCATTACGGGAAATAGATTATTTGATTGGCTATGAACCAAAGTTTACAAGCAGACCTGGTGTCTCTTCAGCATGTCAAGGCCTAGCAGCATATCCATGGGCTGATCTTCCAAAAGGGAGAAAGAGCAAGGCAGGAAATCTCCTTCTATTTGCACCTGGGCTGGATGTAAAATATATTTAGTATAAGAAGATTTGAGAAAAATTATGTTGGAGGAAATGCATAATGAATATTAAAGGAGCAGGTCTGAATAAATGCCATACCCAAATGAACTCGGCCTATAATTTTCTGGGTGCCAACACCTTTGGCAATGCCTGCCCAGCGTCTGTCCACTAGACGCATGATATTACATCGCTCTGCACATGCTTGGCTCATAATTGTCATCTGAGCTCCTAAAGAAGGATAACCAGAAGGACAATAAAAAAATTAGTGCATAATATGAAAAAAATGAAGTATTAAAAGAAGGGTCAAACAAGTAAGCAAAAACAGCACACAACTGAAAATAACTCGCCTGAATGCTGTATATTAACCCAAAATATTTGACGTTAGGTCATTAAGGCATAATGTTCAACATGACATTATTCCGAGCAATATATAATAAAGCACTCAACAACATCATTTCCAGGGGACTGGAAAAATTCAAAAACATGATTTACTACCTGAGTCAACAAAGGCCTTTACTGGGTGTCCATTGACTTTGCAGTTGATGTAGAGCATGACCACCTGGCCAAAACTCTCAGGTGCTTCTTCCATAGCAATTGTCATATTCTCCTCAATGTTGTGCTGTCTGGAAATTAAAAGTAAAACTTTTACAAGTAAAATTTTTATAATCCCTGTGCCATAGACCATGTTGTTGCTTTGTATATAATCTCACCCCTTATTTGTTACCTGATTTCTTCCTCAATTTTGGCCTGAGCTTCCAAGTCAAAAGGATCTGCAGTCAGCAGTTTGATTCTCTCCTGCTCTCTGCGGGCTCGGTCCTGCTGCTGCTCCAATAGCACCTTGGTGAAGCGCTCTAAGAAAAAAGAAGAAATAAAAAATATTCTGTCAATTACAAAAAAAACATTCAATCTTCTACATAGACGCATTTAGGCCCAGCATCTTCAATTACCAAGGTCTCCACTCAGTAGAGCTTCAGCAAGAGGAGGGTTTCGCTCCTTCAGCAACGAAAGTTCATGTGGATTTGCCAGCAACATGTCACGTAGCAAGGCAGGGTTGTCCAATCCCTGAGGAGAAAGGGCTGAGCCCGATGCGGTGGTGGCTTGGGGTGGCTGTGACTGGGTGGCACTGGGACGCTGGGCTTGTTGCTGTCTGTTTTGGCCTGAGGAGGTCCCAGGAACAGCAATGGAACTGAAATCGATGCGAGGCAGACCTAAGACATTAAGATTCATTATGATTAATGCCATGATAAGCTCACGTTAATCCATTTTAAAATAGATCAAGTTATGCTGGTTTACCAGGAACTTTGGGTTGTGGCCCTAGTAAACTCTCTGCTTGTCGTAACACTACCACGTCTCCGTCCTTCAGCCCATAGTTCCCTAGGGCTCGGGTGGGATCTTGTAAAGGCTGCTCTGCATATGAAATCTGTAGAGCAAAGGTTGTTTTTATTATTTTGTTCAATATGTGAAAACATAATAGTATATCATCTTCTCAAATCAACGATGAAATTGTAAGTATTTTAGATCTAAACTATACCAACTCACAAGTACAAATGTCTTAGTACTGAACACCATCTGTGTAAAAATGATAGCTTACGGGTTCATTTCATGCCCCATTAAATAGGCATACAGAAAACGTTTTTCTTTTGATTTTCAACAAGCTTTGTCTGCTACCAAGACACGCCCATATCAAATAAAGACTCATCATGTTTGTTTTAACTATGTAAGTTCATTTCCGCCACATAAGAAAACAAAAAACACGATTTGATAAAGCACAATGAGAGAAAAATACGATGAGTACAAAAAGTCAGTCTAAATTATGAGACACTAAGTGACAATTATAACATAAATGTATTGCATACATCAAAAGTATGACATAAAATTTAATATTATAACAGAAAAATTCGACTTTTCATGTAATAATGACATTTTATCTTATAACTTAGGCTTAATGTGACCATTTTGACTATTGATCTTATAATTATGATTTAGGAAAGCATGATTTTAATTTTTGTTATGTGGTGGAAAAGGTTATGCGGCTTCCATGTTTAACAGTGCAGTTCCGTATAACGTTATTAGTTTCCTGATATGATTCATGTTTAGCAAACAAACTACGTTTAATTGACATGGTTTAGCGTGGCAAATACAGCTATGGCCTGTTAATCTTTCGAAATCTGGGGTTTTCCAAAAGTGTTGACAGAGGCTCAGTAAGCTATTAATAGAATGGACCTGCCAGCTTGTTTGGCACCAATTCGTTTAGTCAGGTCGCTTAGCATAGAGGCTAAATAACTGTTGCAACACTTTTGAAAGATGTTTACCTGAATCTCCCTGGCTGGTATTCCTGATTCTAATTCGCAAAGAGCCAAAAAATCCCTGAGTTCAAGCTCCGGGGACACGTCCAGGGCGAAAGTGGTTTCCGAGCGGTCTCTCGGTGCACAAAACACTGTGAGCAGCATTGTGCTTGGGGTCGCTGGAACCCGGTTCCTGCTACTCGCTGTCAGAAACTGCTGTTACTCCGGAGATTTTCAGTGTGAAATATGCCCAGGACTGTCCAGTTAAAACACTGTATAAAATCTGGTTATGAAGAGGTTAAGCGCATAGAGAAACAAGCCAACAAGCAACCACAATTCACTAATACAGAAATCGTTCACTTCCTTTCCACAGCTCTTCAGCCACTGCCGTAAACCGATTATGTGTGTCGTAGCTTACTGAGACAGGAAGTCAGGAACAACATACAACGTCAAAACAGTAACACATTTTGATAAATTAATTAAACTATGAAATAAATAAATTCATTTAATTAATTTATGTATTTAATTACATTAATTTAATTAAATTAAAAAAGCGAATTATTCAATATTTGAATATTTAATTCAATTCTTTAAAGTTAAATTCTTTAAATTTGGTTATTGGATTGAATTAAATATGTGTGTATTTATTTATGCTACATATTGGGGACCCCACAAGGATAATAAAACCTGAAATGTTTGACATTGTGGGGACCGGGAGGGAAACAAATGTAAACAATTGTAAATATTTATCTGAAAGTGTAACAATGCACACAGGTTTTCTGTAAGGGGTGAGTTAGGGTTAGGGTTGGGGTAGGATATATAAAATATTGTTTATTCAGTATAAATGTAATAGAACCTAACTTAACTATCCTTAACTGATCTATTTTGAGAACTACAGACCCTTCTCCCTTTCATTGCAAAAACACTTAAATTAGCTGTGTTCAACCAAGTATCTGCCTTTCTCACACAGAATAACCTCCTCGACAGCAACCAGCCTAGTTATAGAAGTGGACATTCAAACAAGACTGCTTTGCTCTCAGTTTGTGAAGCCCTAAGACTGGCAAGAGCGGATTCCAAATCTTCAATACCTATCTTGCTGGATCTGTTGACAGTTTTTGACACGATTAACCACCAGATCCTCCTGTCAACCCTGCAAAGGGCATCTCAGGAACCGCACTCCAGTGGTTTAAGTCTTACCTCACAGATATGTGCACGGGTCCCCGCTCGGGTTTCGATAACCTTCCGAACCCGTAATCTCCTGCATGGGAAGCGGATGTGCTAACCAGGAGGCTAAAGGGCTGCAGCCACTAGCGTCAGTCGTCAGTCACACCTACTTGCTGGCCTCCGTTACACATGTCCTTCAAGGTATCTTGGAGAGTTGAGGTGTCCAAGTCACAACATCTAGCTACTGGGGTGCCTCAGGGCTCAGTTCTTGGACCACTTCTCTTCTCTATCTACATGGCATCACTTGGTTCAGTCATTCAGAAACATGGCTTTTCATATCACTGCTATGCTGATGACACTCAACTCTACCTCTCATTCTATCCTGATGATCCGACGATAGCTGCTCAGCATGTCTAACAGACATTTCTTGCTGAATGAAGGACCATCACCTTCAACTCAACCTTGCCAAGACAGAACTACTTGTGGTTTCAGCAAACCCATAGTTTCATCACAATTTCCCCATCCAGTTAGGCACATCAACCATAACACCTTGGAGTTATGATTGATGATCAACTGACTTTCTCAGACCACATTGCTAAAACTGTCCGGTCCTGTAGATTTACTTTATTCAACACCAAGAAGATCAGGCCCTTTCTTTCGGAACATGCTTCACAACTCCTTGTTCAAGTTCTTGTTCTGTCCAGGCTGGATTATTGCAATGCTCTCTCTGCAGGTCTTCCATCCAGTTTTATCAAACCTTTACATCTAATCCACAACGCAGCAAGATACATTTTTAATGAGCCGAAAAGAATGCACATCACACCTCTGTTTATCAATGGCTACCAATAAATAGCTGCTCGCATACAATTCAAGGCATTCATTTTTGCCTACAAAACCACCACTGGCTCTGCACCCCTTTGCCTAAATTCATTACTTCAGACTCGTGCGTTTACACCGCTGCCGGCGAGAGCGTCAAAATTCGCCCTGGCCGCCCAGCCAGCAACGCTGTAGAAAGATTCGTGGACGCTCTGACGTAGATCGAATGCTTGTCATGTATTTAAAGGAGCCGCAAAGCAAACAAGCGCGTTGATCTTGTGCAGACTGACCACAAGTAGGGTAACGTTATGGGTTAACCTCGTGAAATATTTTAAATGTGAAAATAAGAAATTGATAGATGGAAACTTAACAATTATATTTGCATGTTTGCTAACGATATAAACCAACTAAAAGCCATCTGTGTGGTGTGGCTTATGAGTTCATGGTTAATTTCACCATGCAGTTTATAAGAGAAGCTTACTAGCTTCGGTCTTTAATTAATATTAACGTTCATTTGTGCGCAGCCTACATTACAAACTGTCCTGGTTGAAGTGTAGCCTTAATGTAATTGGTAAAATCTATGTTGTTTTGAGGAAATTAATAGCATTTCCGCTGAAAAACAAAGCGTTCATCTAGCGCTAAAATGCTTGGGAACTAATGTGGTCGGAAGCGAAGTTTACAGCAATGCGTTCTCTAGAATCCTCTCAAGCGGATGACTTCTATATTCCGATTGGTTGCCGCCCAACCGCGTCATAGCTCATTACCACAAAGTTGACCTGATTTTAACTCTCCTCGACGCTCAAAATCGTCCAATTTTGGACTGCGGTGTGAACGCATAGTAGACTCTAGAAGCTTGCGTTCTGCAAGTGAATGTCGCTTTATTGTGCGACATTCTTCCATCTTTATTTGACCCTCTAACTCTAGCACTCTCTTTTTAATTCTATTCTTTAAAAATTATACATAATCTTTTTGTATTCTATCTATTTATTTTGTTTTATTTATTGTACAGTTAGCAAAAGCAAAAAGGGCCTCTAAAACTAACTTGTTATATTCTTTTTCTATTCTATCCTTTTATTAATTATATAATAATAATAAAACTTGCTTCGTGTACCGCGTTAAGCTAACTGAGACTTGTATAGCACTTGCACATAATTTGTTGATTTTGATTGCTTCCAGTTCCATTGTCCTCATTTGTAAGTCGCTTTGGATAAAAGGACTAAATGTAAATGTAATTGTAGAATTCTATGGAAAGTCCCCACATTCACAGAAACAAACGCGCGCGTCTCTTCTTTGTTTAAATGCTTTGAAGCCGTAACTATTATCTTTACAGAGATGCCAGGTTTTTATACCCGTTTAGATGCATGCATAGCCTATTTATTTAGACTTTTTGTTTGTGATTACTACAAGGTTTAACCCGATTAAGCACTATACTAATAACACATACAGTACATAAATTATATTATTATTACTTCATACTATTCAATATGCATACTATTTTCAATGATTGAGGCATGTTTGGCTTTTTTATCTCCAGCAAGTGACAACACTTTCAACTATTGTACTATAGAGGGCGCTGCGGATCAACTTAATTCATCACATCATATTGCCCTCATAAAACACATTGCATACCAAAAATCTCCGATCTCTTTGAAAACCTTCATAATTTAAACCTAATTTAAACAAATATTTAGAATTTTGAGACATAAAACGAATAAACTAATTTCTAGATCACTAATCGTGTAACATTTACCCCGTGAGCCTGAAGAGGTCTGAAATCAATTTGTCCAATTACTATTTTCACAAATTATACTGGTATGATTTAGGTCTATTAATATTTCTACAAACCTAAAATGCAGGTGAAACAGTAAAAACTAAATCTGACAGTAAAATAAATCTCAGTCCAAGTCAGTTTTGACACCATGAAATGTTTTATTTGGACCCTGTGATGTTTCTTATTCTAAGGCAGAGTCATGTACAGCATTTGATCACGTGGTCTCTTAATTTGATAAAAACACCTTAAATGCAGCAATATACACACTAAAACGCACAAACAGATGACACTCTCAGAGCTAAGATAGTTTCTGTACCAGATATACACATCGTTTTCAAACTAATTAAAACACTATATTCAACACTTACAAAGCACACATTAAACAAATTTCGGTCTATCCTTTGTTTCAAACAATTAACCCACAAACACAAAGAGAACAGATCACAGCAGAAATGTACAACATAATCCATGACCGTATCATGCACATACTGATTTCAACAATACTTGTATATAATCTCTGACCTAATTTGTTTTTGTACACTTCTTTGAATTGCTCTTTTCCAAACTGAACTTACAGCACACTCCCTGCATTCAACGGTCAAGTTTGTACTAACCCAGCAAAGTTATTATTAGGCATCCTAACTTTGCAAGGGCAAGTTAAAAATTGCATTCAGATTGGGGCACCCTAAAATGCAACAAGACAGCAATATCACTGATGCACCATGAGGAGGCTCGAAATATATATTAGGTTACGAATGGCCTGTCTAATCTCAGAAGGATAGATTTCGGTTCTTTTACAGGAAGAGTTAGGAGTGTGCTCATGGTTGGTTTGGTTAGAGCAATAAACTGGCTCAATACTACAATCACATGAACATAATAGATCTTTTTCGTTTTGACCACATTGTAACCGTGTCACTTTTGCACAAGATGCTCCATTCTTGGATTAATGAAGGAGAACCCAGCAAAAGCACTCTGGTCCATGGAATCGATCAGGGATTTCTCGCAGTGTGAAAGACGGGGTTTCTCACTCAAAAACTCCCGGTCAAAGTTACTGCAGTCATTTGGAGCTTTCTGCGATTAAATAAAAAAAACAACAAAAAGAATGAGAAAACAGAGAAAGACAAAAAAAAAGAATAAGATGCGAGTGCGAAAACATACCACTTTTGGTTTGAAGGGGGGCTCAACTTCTTTCCTTTCTAAAGCAGACCAGTTGACAGTCTTGAAGAACAGATGGCCTCGTATATTACCCACAATCCCTAAACGGCGTGATGGGTCACGCTCAAACAGCTGTGAACAGATGAAATAAAGATAAACAGTATAATAGCAGTGTCATTTCATTGGTGTTGTTTTTAATAGCGTATTTGTGCAGGTGTACCCTTTCTAGCATGTCTCGAGTATCCACTGTGATCCAGCGGGGAAAATTAGGTTTGTCAGTTCGGATCGATTCAAACAGCTCATCTTCATCATCACCGTGGAATGGAGACTGACCAATCAGCATCTCATACACCAGCACACCAAATGACCACCAGTCTACTGAGAATGAGTACTGCTGACCCAGAAGAATCTGATTTCCACACACAAACACATCAGGTCAATACCAGGTTATTGCCGGTGTTCTGACGATTTGTGCTACCTGTTCAGATTGTGCTACCTCCCATTAAACAGACAGGTAGCACAAATCAATAGCGAAAAATATGACCTATCAGATTGTGCTACCATCATCTTATTCATGTAGTTTGAGGCTTTTTTTAAATTGTCTACTACCCCTACCCTAAACTTACCCTTAATACAATGCAAATATATTTTTGGTAGCACAATCTGAGAGTGAACCAAAGCCAAAATGTGTTTCATACCTCAGGAGCAATATAATCTGGAGTTCCACAGAAAGTTGTGGCCCGATTTTCCCCAAACACATTCTCCTTACACATTCCAAAATCAGCTATTTTTATGTGACCATCTCCATCTAACATCACATTATCCAGTTTGATATCCCTGGCAAAAGGAGAGAGCAAAAGTGAAAATGATCCAGAAAGCCTTTCTATGAAATCTGAGGAGTACATAAATACAACAAAACAACGGAGAAAGAGTTGTCTGTACCTGTAAATAATGCCTTTGGAATGGAGAAACTGCAGGCCACACACGATTTCAGCTCCATAGAACCTGGCAGGAGAAGTCAATTACTTTGATGCCATTTATATGACACAAGTAGGGGTGTGCGATATATATCGTCTGCGATAATATCGTAATTGTTGTTTAGCGGTGTGCAATTTGAAGGGGTGTGACGAGATACTTATCCCACGAAACAAGACATGAGACTGAATTTGTGAGAACGAGACAAGATAAAAAAAATGATGAAATATATAGCGAAAATCTTTTTCTTTTTACTGAAACAAAATGTAGGTGCATTTTGAAATCAACTTATACTTTATGAAATTACACTTCTTTTTTAATTAATTATATGCAGTAGGCTAATAAACAACATGTAAACTAGAACTGCACGATTCTGGATAAATTGAGAATCAGTTTTTTTTTATATAAATTGGAGATCACAATTCTCTCACAAAATAACGTAATTTACTAGTGGTTCTGACAAAATGTCCATCGCTTAAGTCTTTTAAAAATATATACATTAATAAAAAAAAAAATGGAGTCAGTGTCTCACTTCATAAAGACTTGTTTCACTGTTGGAATCTCCTGAATGAATGATTCAATGTCAAATACATTTTTAAATGGGTTGTCGCTACCTCCTGGCGGAAGATAAGCGTTACAATACAAGTGTTAAGATACTTTCATTTTGATCGCTACTATAGACAATAAGCATTTATACCCAAACTACAAAGTTTTCTCCCAGTACTTCTGTCATTTAAATGTCTTTAACACAGAAATAATTATGTGTGGTTGAAAAGAGCGTTTGTGATGCTCTTTCTGGACCAGCAGCAGCATGAATGCAGAGTTGAATGTCTTTAACACTTGTTTCACATCGCGAGTGTCAGTGGAGCTTGAGCAGCGCATGTTTTGTCGCCGCCCATATCAGTGAATGACAGCATTTATATCGGAAGCATGATGATGGCTGACCCTCTGATTCATCAACATGGGGAGTGACAAAATGTGCTTCTCACGCTCCATTGACACTCGTGATGTGAATTGACATAGCATAGATAGCTGAATCGTTGTATTCAGGAATAAGATCGCGTGGGTGTTTGAATCAAGATCGCAATCGCAATTTTTAACGATTACTTGTGCAGCTCTAATTTAAACATTGCAAAATATTTTGCAAGGATATCGTCACGTTCTCGCAAGACCAGTCGGATCTCGCAGCAATTTGACATTATAGTGTATTTTGCAAAAACCATTCAAAACACCTACAGAGTGCATGCATTCATTTACGTGAAGTCTAGACAAGACTGTGTTCTTTCACTGCATGATTCAGTCTAATAAAATGCATTATTCAAACATCACAAAAGTCAAGATATGGGACAGAAAATGTGAATATATATTCTTTCATATAGTTAAAATGACAAAGAGTGCTGTTTTTTGTTCAAAAATAAGCATGATTTTGATATTGGTTTTATACAACAGTTCAATAAGCAATACGTTAATATTATAGACTTACGATTTAGACACTATATTGCCTGTTTTTGTTCCATTTGCCAACCCAAAATTATTCCAAACAGCAACAGCTACAGTTTTGCGTCTCTGAGCAACATGACGGTGATTCATTCCTGTTTAAATGATTCGGTTCAATCACAATGACTCACTTAAGTGACTTGCTGCCACCTGCGGGCGGTTTTAATTTCACATTCAAAGTATCTGTTCATTTTAAAATAATTTAAATTATCAGTATTCAATGATTTATGTTTAATATGTCAAATAATTAAAGGTAAAATTGCCCATAAAAGGTCAAAATCTATTTAAACTTGTGAAAATATTAATTTATATCACTGATGTGAACTGACCACACAGAACATGAAGGATATCAGAAACTGCAGCGGTCCACGCTAGTCAGATATCAACAAAATAACACTCAGCAAAATATTGCCTAATTATCGTTATCGAAAAAAATCCAGAAAAATATTGAGATATTTTTTTTTTTTCAATAGCACACACCCCTACACACAAGTACCCATTAAAACAAGGGTTCAATTATTTTTTCATTATAGAAACTTGTTTATATGCGTGTGTGACATACGTGGCTCTGTACAGATCAAAACGCCCCTTTTCCTGTATATGAAACATCAAGTCTCCTCCATTCAGATACTCCATCACAAAGAATAAGTGCTCCTGTTAAAGATAAACACATTTTTTAATATTTGTTGTAGCTAACAATAACCGTTCATAACGGTCTCCAAGAGACCAAGGGATAGTTCACCCAAAAATTACAATGTGATGCTTTTCTGTTTACCCCAAGAGCATCCAAGATGTCGGAGACGGTTTCTTCAGTAGAACACAAACGAAGATTTTTAACTCAAACCGTTGCAGTCTGTCAGTCCTATAATGCAAGTCAACGGGCACAGAATCTTTGAGAGAAAAAAACATGCAGACAAATTCAAATTATAACCTTGCTGCTCGTGACGATACATTAACGTCCTAAGACACGAAACGATCGGTCTGTGCAAGAAACTGAACAGTATTTATATAATCTTTTACCTCTGATACAGGCAATGTCCAAATCTCCTGAGCTTTCCTGAGCTCATCCACAACATCCGGCGCTTGATGTGTCAATGGCTCTGGAGCATAGATATATATATATACATAGATATATACATCCTTACGTATTGCAGCCCCTAGAAAACAGTAGCCAAGTTGGAATCTATGTATGTATACATCTATGTGCAAGAGCACGTTATGTCGGATGTTATGAATGAGGTAAAAAGAGGTTAAAAAAATGATATTAATACTGTTCAGTTTCTCTTACAGACCGATCGTTTCATGTCTTAGGACATCAATGTATCATCACAAGCAGCAAGGTTAAATTTGAATTTGTGTCTGCATGTTTTTTTTACCCTCTCAAAGATTCTGTGCCCATTGACTGGCATTATATGACTGACAGACTGCAACGTGTTATTTAACATGTTATTATTTGGTACTGTCAGATTTACACACTCTGCAGAGCAGGAGCGGTGGTATTTCTTTTCTTTTTTGGTATGGGAGCTCATGAGCCAGGTTTATGGTTGTTTTTTTCTGTAAAAAAACTGAACTGTGTGGTGTACCTTGGTTTGAAAAGTGGAGTAGAGGTGTGTAAGAAACGGATTTTCCCAGGCAAGAGCCAGCACTCGTTTTTCTACCATGGTGCACTCCACATCATCATCCATCAACACCACATCTTTCTTCAACGCCTTCACTGCAAACCATTCATCAGTGCCCTTTAGTTCAGCCAACAGCACCTGACAACAGAAAGATGATGAACATGTATTTGTATATGAATGTGTGTTTGAGGGATAGAGAAGTTGTTTGTTTGTTACCTTGCCAAAGCTTCCCTTGCCCAGGACTTTGTGAAATACGAAATGCTCAGGAGTGATATGCATTTGGGGAGTTATTCGAGAGAGGGGACGAGGACTCGAACCCTCCCACACGCGACCATAAGGAGCCCCATCTGCAATATACAATTTCTGTCAAATCTAAATCATATATTTTTAATTCTCACAATTATTAACCACCAGTCACACTTACCACTAACATCAGGACTTTTATTAAAATCCTGGTAAACACCAGCATCCTGTGTGTTGCTCTGTGAGTTGCTTTCAGGTCGCTTGGTGGATTTCTATGATGGCAAACAATACACAAACTTTAAAAAATAACAGCATTAATGTGCTGAAATAGAGTTTGTAGTATATTTGTGCCTCATAATTTTTGATTGTGCAAACATTAATATTTACAGTTGAGACTTGGGTAAGAGCCTCTGCCAGTAGCTTCTGGTTGATGCCACACAGATTGGCCACTTTAGACTGGCACTTATTATGAACATTCATAGAGCAGTCTGGAAGGGAGGGCAGGAGAGGAGAGGAGATTGCAAACATATATTCAGGGTCCTACATTAAGACAAGCACCAAATATTTTTTAATTTTTTTACCATGTAATAATAACTAACCAAATTAAAGAGTTATTGGCCAGTGGGCTGGCAACTATTTTAAGTATTTCTAAATACTAAAATGCTTTAAAGCATAATGTAAACAGATAATGGCTAACAAATCATTTTTGGCCTTTTCAATACATACACCGTATACTCACCCTCGCATTTGAGGCCCTGTTTGACAAGACCCCACAGCAGACTGCCACAATGGTCACAAAAGGTGGGGCTCATGTAGTTGTAGTTCTTAAAGCGATGTGGCATGTCAATCTTAAAACGCTCCTTCTGAAACTGTAGGCACAAAAAAAAGAACTTAAAAAAAACCATGGCACACAAAAAAAGAAAAGAGAACAGTGTAATACAATTCATACCATAGTGTCTCGACTATTGGCTGCAGTGCCCGTGCACCTTCCGATAATTTTATCAATACACTTCTTGTGGATGGCTGCATTGCATTCTGGTGGAGAAAAAAAATTGTTTTGGGGGGGCTCAGCCGGTTGTGTGTTCACAGTGATGCTTTATTTTGAATAAAACAGGGAAAGAGTGAACAATGGAAAGCAATCCATTCATGTATTTCCCCTTTTAGGGCACATTCTTACTAAAACAAACTGGACAAGTATTTAGGATAACAAAAAATAAAACAGCAAAATATACTTACGTCTACACTTGTAACCTTGCTTGTTAAGACCCCTGGCCAGGAAAATAACAAAATGATAAGTACGCCTGTGTTATGAACTTTCTAACATCTTACTGAATATTTAGGACTGACCAAACAAATTCTCTGCAGACAGAGCAGAAGGTGGGCTGTCTGAAGAAGGTGGCAGTGAACTCGTGATTTTTGATGACGTGAATCTTCGCCTGTTTAATAGCTCCACGACGACGATTGAGAGTTGGTGCCTCCTCTTCTGAAACCACTGACTGTTGAAAGTCTGAGAGCAAAAGAGAAAAAACAAAACAGGATGGAAGCAGAATTGAAGTTGATGACAGGAAACTTTTTAACAGTAATTTAAAGCTGCAGTCTGTAACTTTCGGCAGTCTAGCGGTTAATAAACAGAACTGCGTGAGTGTTGTGGAAGAACATTGTAGCCGGAGCTACTTCTCTCTGTTTAGGTCTATGACGAATCACGCAGGTACTAGTCTACTCCGCAGTGGTACCTATCCGAATCTATCTAAATAGTCTGAATATAAACACTTATTATAGGTGTACCGTAGTGATTCAGGACAAGCCAAAAACACGGTTTGGAAAATGGATTCATGGTGTACTCGCTTATTATATACATTTTGAACACAAAAAAAAGTTACGGACTGCAGCTTTATTAAAATGTAATTAATAATATTTTATATATACACATACAATATATATTATTCATTTTTGTATTTCTTGGTTAAAATGTTGTGACCAACTTTTAAAATGTGTATATTCGGTTTCCTTCCATTTTTGAACAAGCATCTCATGTAAACGTCACCTAAGAAACACCCAACTGGGATCAAGTGAATCCACAACCAGCCTAATTATACTGTGCAGGGCTTCTTTAAGTCGGAATAATCAACCAGAGGCCTGTACCATGATTGTAGATGAACAAATTCAGAGTTATACAATAAGCTTTGAGTTGACAAAACCAAACCACTCCAATCTGGCTTTGTTGGTACCATGAAGCTAATCATCAACTTACTCTGTCAACTCAGGCTTGATCCTGAGTTAATGGAGCACGTGCACATGAATGTGTGACATCAGCCGTGAACAGCCAATCACAACACAGATCAAGTGTGATTCACTTCTCACGAGAGAGTCAGCAAGATTCAAAACTCTATTGTTAAAGGTTAAGAGATTAAAGAATTACAATTTAAATGCATTTCCACTGAAGTACTTGTCCATGAAGTACGAAAGAGGACAAATAAAGCAAATTTTTAAGCTCCATCAGTGCAGTCAAAAGTGAAAATTGTGAAGTTAGTTTATATAGTTGATAATAATATATAGTGATAGAGACTCAAACATGTAAGGTCACATGTAAGGTCCCATATAAGGTCCCAAGTGTTATTATCGATCCATTCTACCACTTATTTATATTACATATGATCTGTATAAATTCTAATTGATTTAAAATAAATGCTTTATAATGATTGTTAAACTAAAAGTGCTTGTGTGTAATATAGTAATAATAATATAAATCATATTATAATTACATAAATCATATGTAAATTGCAATTCTCATTAAAGCCAGACAATTTGGTTGCATTTCTTTCATTGGCTGCTGGTCAGGAGACTGGGGATGTGCGCTGCTCTGATGGAGAGAAAGTGATGGCCCACATTCAGCAGGACATTCGCTGCATGCTTGTACAGAGCCTTGGATCATACACCCCCTTGGTGATTTATGTACGAAACCACAGACATTTTGTCGACATCCTTAGCGCTAAGAATACTGCTTCCAGCTCCAAGCGGTTTATGTGCCACCGCCTCTGAGGTTCTGACCACAGCCCTGAAGCCGGCATGCCCTCGCAAACTGCTCCCCAGCCTCAAGTCGATGCGTCCCTCATGACCACGGCACGTGACATCACCAAGCCCAGGGGAAAGACCCGGAAGGAGTGATTTTTGCGGCAAGGCCTCAGAGCTTCGATTCAGCTGCAGGAGACTGCGATGCGCAAACGGCCCGAAGTCCATGCTGTCCAAGGGACTCGAGATTTCAGCCAAAACTGCAGCGGGCGCATGTGTAGTAAAAACTGCCCTGTTTGAAATGGCGCAGGGAAGACAAAATGGCAGCGGAGCGCACAACTCCACCTATTTTTGTCGAAGCACACTTAGCCTCAAGAACTCCAAGCGACTAAGCAGTTTCTCTATATTCTTGGCTGGTGTGTCCAGTGACGTAGCTAATATCAGCCAGTCATCCAAATAATTGAAACTGCGCATCCCGTTCGCTCTGAGGGATTGGGAGCGGATGCATCCATGCACTTCGAGAAAGTGCACGGGGCCAAAGCCAGCCTAAACAGGAGAACAGGGTACTGGAATGCTGTGCCCTCGTGAGCAAACCTCTGAAAGCATCTGTGATGCGGTGCTATGAATGTGAAAGTACGCGTCCTTTAAATCCACAGACGCAACCAGTCCCTGGGGCGAATTTGCGCCAGGATCTTTTCCAGCGATATCATCCTGAACGGACACTTGCAGAGCGCTCCGTTGATGGGCCTGAGATCTAGAATTGGGTGGAGTCCTCCATCTCTCTTAGGCACCACAAAATAGCGGCTGTAAAAGCCGCTCTCCAGCTTGCCTGCTGGGACTCGTTCTATCGCTCCTTTTTCGAGCAGTTTGCATAGCTCTTGTCTCAGGACCAGGGCATTTTGAGGCAATGTTAGAGACTGTGCCACGCCGTTGAAACAGGGTGTTCTGCACCTGAATTGAAGGGAGTACCCACGCTCTATCACGCCGAGTAACAGTATGACATTCTCTGAACATTTTTCAGCAGCGCTGTATTGACTGAGTGAGGAGGAAAGAGCTCTTTTGCACAAATGTATACACTTTAATGAACATACGCTATAACACAAATTTGAAAAATTGGGTTCCCTCCCTGGCTGTGGCACCTCTTCCCGGGTCTCTTTACACTTTTCACAATACCTCAAAACCTCTCATACCATTGGTAGGCGAATTCGTGAACTCAAAATGATAATCAACAAGTTTTTGAAAATGTAGGACTTTTTTTCTTCTTTTTTTTTTTTACAGCCGAATGCCACACGCCAGAGATTCGGCACGGTGCTGGAGAACTTAAAGCTCTGCATGCTTTTACCAACTGCAAAATATTGTTCGTATATGTCCCTCACCTAATTTAGCAGATGCTGAAACTATTATCCATGCTTTTATAACCTCTAGATTGGATTACTGTAACTCCTTTAGCGGCTTACCAGCCAAAAGTTATTAATATTCTCCAAATGGTACAAAACTCTGCTGCTCGAGCCCTTCCATTTAATAAAAAAATCTGCACATATCACTCCCATCCTTCACCAACTTCACTGGCTTCTGGTGGCCAAACGTATTCGGTTCAAGAATACCATAATACCTAGTCGAGTTAGTGCAACCATATGTTCCTGCATGGTAGTGATGCGGGATGAGTTAAAACGTCACCCGAATCCGCAGCTTCAAATTAATTATCCAACCGCCAACACCTAAATTTTTGTCTGGTTTAGATAACCGCACCTGACCCGCACCCGATCATCACGGTCAGGGTTTGTATGGTCATGAAAATTCAGGAAAACTCATGGAATTTTAAAACAGCTATTTACAAGCCTGGATCGATTTGGAAAACTAAATTAACCCAGACAGTTTTGGAAAAGTCATGGGAATCTATTTCACAATCCTCTGTATAATATAATTATGTTTAATTATATCCTGAATTTCAGTGCGGTTTTGCGCATATATCACATTACTCATTCCCGCAGCTTTAAACTTTAAAATGAGGGAAATTACAGCAAAACATTTATTCAATATAGCGTATATAGGTTAGATGAGTAAATCAATTCACAAAACCCATCAGATCAAATCAGTCACTGAAAACAGCGTGAGTGATTCAACACCAAGTCCTCTCTCTTTGACCTTCACTTCACATCAGCGCATCTAGAGCTGAATGCTGCGATACAAGACTTTAGCTCACGTTTCGGTGCAGTTGACAGATTAGTCCATTTCCTAATTGGTCATTGTTGCATCGTCACAAAAATTTATTATTTGCACGTCTTTTTAAAATCCTTTAATGCACGGCTATCCGTTGATTATCCCTTACATGACACTGAAGACTGGAGTAATGGCTGCTGAAAATTCAGCTTTGCTGTCACAGGAAGAATTTCCATTTCATAATATATAGAAATAGTTATTTCACAGTTATTTTAATTAACAATATTTCACAACATTACTATTTTTACTCTATTTTGATCAAATAAATGCACCTTGGTGAGCATGAGACTTAAAAAAAAAAAAAATTCACCACCCCCCAAACTTTTAAATGGCGATGTCATTTTGCACTTAAAGGTCCCATGAAATCAAAATTGAAGTTTTTTTGGTATTAGTATCAATATGTTAGTCTTAAAGTTATCTGTATGCCAGTGTGCTCCAAAACAGTGACAAAATTCGCATTTTGAAGATTTTGATGTCACATTGTACTTCATCTTCTCATCAAACTTTCTGTCCAATCAAATGCTCTCCAGGATTCGAAGCACCCGCCCCCTACACTATAAATAGACGCTAAAGCCACAGCTGAATTCGGTCATTTGTTCACAGAATTAGTATTTTCTGTACGGTGAATGTCACAGTTATTCCACTGTAGTGCACTATATAGGGGACAGGGAACGATTTAGACATGCTTTCCATTGAGGAAAAAAAGCCTGGTTTCGCGCTGTATCACACTAACCACCGCAACACACACACACACTCTGCCCCAGTCCAGAGACATGATAGCTCGGAGCGGATCACATGCACGAGTCGGCGCAGACCACAAAACGTATTGGACTTATTAGAATTCAACACAGAATTCTATATTTTATAGCAATATGGATGAGATTGTAGCTTTCATACCCTGTCCAAATGTGGCTTTACGGAGCTCAAAAGCTCTGAATGGCTTTAGCCCAAGCTGTGATATAAATGAACGCTACTGGCTATTTTAAAAAGTGGCAGTGCTGCTTGATATGTTCTGTTTCAGTTAAAAAGGCATCAACACACAGAATAACGCTGTGTGTTTCAAAGCATTTCAGGGGACCTGAAAACTAAAACACAAAAGAAGAAGAGACAGACACAATGTTTGAAGAAGTCCCAGTGTAACAGAGGGACAAGCTGTTCTGACACGTTCAACAGAGACATTCCTATGCAAAGAACTTTTAAAGGGAGTCCAAATGGATTTACACCCATACACTAGACCCCTCCCACTGCTAATGGCAATAGGCTAGATTCAAGCAGGGGTTGAAACATCTGTTGAGAAGATATTTTGGATGAGAACCAGGAGGCTTGTGACTGACTGTCCCATTGACTGCCAAGTAAATTACACCGTCAAGGTCAAGAAAAGTATCACTAGAATACTCCATCTGTAATCAGTGGTTCAATCACAACGTTACGAAGCGACGAGAATACTTTTTGTACGGATATAAAACAAAAATAACGACTTTATTCAACATTTAGACACCGTAACGTCTCCTCTGTGTCAGCGTAGCACCATTTTGTAGATTATCCCCTGTAGGGCTGTCGCGATAAACGCAATACCACGCTATTGACGAGCATAACTGCTGAGGAATGCAACAACCGCAGCAACCGCGATATTTCCATGTTTTCTTTTTCATAAGGCTATGCACTTCTCATTTTACACTTTGTGCATGTGTACTGAATATTAAATAGGTTAGTAATGATGATAACATGATGTCTGTGTACCATGCTGATTATATATATATATATATATATATATATATATATAGGCTAATAGCGAATAGCCTAACGATTTTATTGTCAGGTTTGTGTTTTATTATGTGGACCGTTATTTTGTCATTGTCTTCTGTATACTTCACTTCCTGTTTCAATGCGATTTAGTTTCGGTTTCTGAATTCCTTAAATCGTTACACATACACACACAAATTATGAGTGGTGCACTGATTGGATGACACTTTAGTTGTCTAATTTAGTTGTACATGTTACAATGACAAAAAGATTTGAAAAAAATATATATATATGGCGGTAATACCGCATACCGCGCTATTGAGCCGCACTCAAAATTACCGCAAGGGAAATTCCTTCACCACAACTGGGCCACAAGGATGCGCTGTTTGCGTTCAAATCAGAGCGTAAATCGACGAAGAAGACTCATCCCTGTGTTGAGGCTGATACAGAAGACTACGCATTTTGCTTCCAGGGGATAATCTCCAAAATGGTTCTACACTGACTCGGAGGAGACCTTTATTGTTGAATAAAGTCGTTATTTGTGTTTTATTTCCATACAAAACATATTCTCGTTGACTGATGGCAGATGGAGTATCCTGGCGATGCTTTTCATACTTTTTTGGACCTCGAGACTTGTAATTGGCAGTCAATGGGACGGTCACAAGCCTCGGTTTTTATCCAAAATATCTTAAATTGCGTTCCGAAGACGAACAAAGCTTTTACAGGTTTGGAACGACATGGGGTTAAGTGAAAAATTCTAATTTTGGGGTGGAGTTACCCTTTAAATGTTAATTTCTGCGCCTGTTCTATCGTTAAATCTAATAGTTGCTCTCTTAGTAGTTTTGTAATGCTTGGTTATGTTTCCTGTAATCAATTATCACCAAAAATAGTCATCCACCCTCTCTCTGACCTTTAGTAATAATCAGGACTTTTTTCTGTGCCTTTGAGGCTTCAATGTAAAAGCCCTTTTAGATGTAAATGAGATTGAGTGTTTCACTGTATTTTCTCAAAAGCTGCTGCTCTGTTGGTTCAGAAAACAATTCATGCTGAAATGATCAGAATGACATGATCAGTGACCCTGAAATAAAAAAACTTGAGCTGCAGTTTCTAACACTGGGATTCTTCAAAAATGTAAGTGGCAGGTGCTACACATAACCAAAACCATCACAATTGAACTCTTTTTATTAGTATTTCCAGTGTTTAGAAGTATAATACTGCCTTCTTATTACCTCATTCTGAATGGGGAGAACACATGTCTATATACCAAACAGACATTGATGCAGGCTTCAGAACACGAAGGCGTTTAGGAATAAATGTGACATTTTGATTTCTGAATGTTACACTTATATGTTCAACATGTTTGATACCAAACTATTTACAAAGATTTCATTTTCATATGATGCGACACATTCAGTGTCAAATTGTCTGTGTGTAAAAGTGTGGTGTGGTTAAACTAACAGCTACCAAGGCTATGTAGGATATTTGCTTTTTTAAATAGAACTCCAATGACTAAGATTATATACATTTATATTTCAATGCAAACTAAATATATATTTCAATATAATATATTTTGATGCCTTTTTGCTAAAGTTCTTTGTTTTATTTATCATTCAACAGGACCATGTATAAAGAGAGTTCCTGGTTATCTGTAATATTACCCATAATGTTTATTTCTATTGTACTTTATTATTGTGGATCAGAACATTTGGAACATGCTCCAGATGAGGGTTATAGGTTATTGTTATAATTGAGGCTGAAATTGATCAGTTTTGTATAACATAAGGACTCCACCCACTTCTGTCGAAAGCCAATGACATGACTCAGGCTGTGACTGCAACAGACACTTCATAACAAACTTGCTTTTTGTATTGCAGTGACTGTATTTAGACTGCATTACTACAGTCTAACAGTCACTACAGAGTGTGTAAGAATAAGAAAGACCGAGAGAGAGAGAGATTTGAACACACTCATACATACATCTATACTGCTGTTGTTCAATTAGGAAGGGCACTTGTGGAAACATGTCTGAAACTAGCAAAGAAATGTCCGAACACGTTGCAGCATCTCATTCGAAAATCTAAATCTCTGCTTGTGCATGCGTGTGTGTGTGTGTGTGTGTGTGTGTGTGTTAGAGCTAGCACATCAGTGGTGTGGAAGAATGTGTCAATAACATAAGCTTGCTGCACAATACGAAATCGATTTTGAAACTATCCATGTCACATCAGTCCAGATCATCCAGATGATCACATGTGCATCATGAATCCTTTTCAGCCAAAAATAAATACATAAAATAAAACTAGAAGAGCCTGTGGACCGGTGTTAGTATGTGTGAAAATGTGAGTGATAGAGACAAGGAGAGAGACAGCAGCAGTATGTTGGTGTGGTTAACAGGTTCCATGTGCTTTCCTGAACATAAGAAGTTAAAATGAGTGTCTCATAAGCCTTATGATAAGCCATAATAGGAGCTGAAATGAAACTACAAACACACATGAAGTGTGTTTGTGTGTGCATGGCCTTGTTAGGTAAACTAGTACTATTGCTCAAAGGTTTGTTCAAATCCCTAACCCCAAGTATTGAACTACTTATTTAGGAATACTTCACCCAAAAACGAAAATTCTTTCATCATTTACTCATTGTCATGTAGTCCCAAACCTGTATGATTTTCTTTTTTTCTCCATAAGATATTTTGAACAATGTCAGCAACAAAACAGCTTCATTTGCCATTGACTTTGAATTATTTATGGGAAGCGAAATAGTTTGGTTAGCAAAATTTTCAAAATATCTTATTTTTCTATGTTCCACAGAGGAAAAGGAAGTCATACAGGTTTGTGAATACTTGAGGATGAGTAAATGACGACAGAATTTCCATTTATGGGTGATCCATCACTTCAAGAGTGTAACTGATCGTGCGCTATTTGTGCTACAAATGGAGATTGAAGTGTGCTACATATTAGGATTTTAGATCAGAAATACTTCAGTGTGTCTTAATTTGACTTGCCCAGTACGCAACCACCTAGAACACCCCATCAACCATTTAACAACCAGAAGACCTTAGCAACTGCATAACTGAAATCTAGTTGCATATAAAGCATATAAACTAATTCTGTTGGAATTATCAATATATCAAACTCATTGTAGCCAGTTGCATAATTCTTGCAATTCTGGTGTCTTTCAGTTCTCTGGTGTCAAAAGGAACAGCAGGTTTCATCACCCATGTCCACAGTAATACACACAACATCTAAAGTACAGGACAGGAAGGAAATATCGACACCCTTGAACAGAATGAAAGAGTGGTATGGCGTGTAAACTGTTCAACCACAGCAGGATGTCTCTCTCCACGGCAAAGAGTTATCACATCAGACACATGCTGGTGTAGTGATGGATAGTTAATATTAAAAGGAAATTAACCGAAATCTAAGTACAGACCACCTACAACAACTAAAATAGTAGATAATTACTGTAAAATGTGACATAACCATTTCCATCATGCCCCACACACACTCACTTAGTCATCTCAACCAGAACCACGCTCCATCTGTTTTGTGTAAAGGATCAATAATCATTGATATTTTGTACAGTGTCAGTGGTATATTAGACCCCTCAATGTCACAAACTGGAGCTATTTATGGAATAAGAAAATGTGATATTTCACTAATAATATATATATTTTTTTTTTTACAAACAGTTGTGTAACAAACTGCCTAGTCTTTGTACACCACAGGCTCATGCAGCATTTTTGAGTAACTTTATCACCAGCTGACTGCGAACGCGCCTGTTCAATGTATTCAATTGCTGTCTAGGTAGGTCATTAGGTTGAGACACAACCTCTGTTGCCTTTAAAACTAACGTTATGGAAAAATGTGTAGTCTAGCAAGACAAAGTGTGAAAACGAACGCCGATTCTGTCAAGGTCCTGTAGACAGCGGCGTTCACGAAAATGTTGTGTGAAACTGCGCCTTTTTCACATCATTCTAACAGGCTAAAGATATGTTTGAGTTTTTTGGAAAATGTAAAGTCATAAAAAAACACTAAGGAGGAGAAGGTTAAAGTCTAATGTATTTAAAAACACAGACTGCCTCCGCGGCCGTCGCTCGAATCCGTTAAACGCATCAATCGGGAAAAGCAGCGAAGAAAATGACTCAAACACTCTCAAATGCAACATCACCAAAGTTCTGTCACGACCAAGCAATATTCGATCAAAACCAACGAAGACCAGCTAACTTCTTACCTCTCCTCCGGAAGAAGCGGACTTTTCTCTGAGCTGCCTGCTCGCTTCAATGATTGAGTCGTTTGAGGAAGTACAAATCGTTCGCGGAGTTCTAAAGTAAAGTGGGGCGGAGTGTCGTCGCACAGGTGCTCTCTTTCTTCGCGCGATCCCTTCTTCATGCGTCAGATTAAGCCAGTGCTTTGTAGAGTCTGTATCAGTCCATCCAGTGTCTGTGTGACCTCTTTGCAAAAGGCTCACGTGAAGGGCATGCACTGGCAGTGCACATCTAGATGCCCCACTATTGAGAGCAAACCTATGGCAAGCCATTTCAACATATATTCCGTATTCTTTTAATGTATTTGTTATTTGTATTATTTACAACTGTTATTAGTATATATTCTAGTAGTGGCTGTAACAAATAAGTATAGTATGTAATGAAGAAGTACTACACTAAAAAATGCTGGGTTAAATACAACCCAGTGCTAAGGTAAATACTGGACAGGACACATGCTGGGTTGTTTTCAACCAACAGTTGGGTTAAATGTTTTTGGGTTAAATGTTTAACCCAACCTTCTGGGCAGTAACCCAACCACTGGGTTCGTCCATATTTTACCCAGCGCTGGGTTGTTTTTAACCCAGCATTTTTAGAGTGTAGTGACTAATTGGCTAGATCACTATTGGAATAATTTTATCAGCATTATCATAAAGTTCCCTAGTTGTAAATTGGAAGCTAGATAATTTTGATTCCACTGATGGGACCATACGCTTAAAAATTGGGGAGGACAGAATTAGGGCTTTACTTTTTTGTTTTGTTTTTTAAGTGGCTTTTTGTGCCAATCATACTCAGGATGCTGGAGGCACATTTGCACTATATGTCAGTGCAGGGGCGCTGCTATGGTTTCTGGGAACAGCAAATTGTCTCGGGCCCCCGCATCGCATTTCGGGGGTTGTTGGCCCCCTTAGAAGAGATAGCATTAGGACCCCCTAGCCCTCGCTTGCCCTTGGTGTCATTCATATTCTTTCCAACAACAAAGAACTTGAACATGACAAACTAGTTATAACAGTTTCAGAAATGGGAAGTAGGACATTTCTGATAGCACATGAAGGCAGCATAAATAGCACTGAATATTTAGTAACATTTAAAACAATACTAGCACGAATACATTGTAACATTACAGCTATGAAGACATACTGGTAACACAAAATAGAATATTATTATGGATTAAATGTTAAAGCAGCGTGCCACATGTGCCAGCATTCTGTCCACAGCTGGACACATGCAAAGAGAAACAGTGATTGTGTTGCCTGGTGATTTATAGATAGTTTACTCAAGAGGCATTGAGATGAGGAACAGATCCTGGGTCTGGTTTCTATATTGCATTCATGGAATATAAAACATACACTGAAAGGTCACATAACTGTGGGTGTTAAGGACGCAAAATGCGAAAATCGACATCTTTCTGTGTGTGTGCTTGTAGTCTTGTCCTGCTTTCCTTCTCTTGGTCCGCAGTGCTGTGGAGTGTATGTCCTAGATTTATGTGTGTGGGCGAGATTTAAAAAAAGCAAAAAAACAACAGTATGTTGCAAAGTCTATGTGTGTATATATCTGGTGCAGAATTGGAGGTGGTGAGGAGGCTGTTTTTCTACCCCTTATCTGTAAACGAGCAGATCTACACAGATAAATGGTGTATTGTTATAGCATATGTAAAATAACCACAGTACCATTGAAATTATATTTAATCATTCGTCTTTGTCTTCTTTGTTTATGAAAAGAACATCAGATAAAAAGCCCAACTAATTATACGGGCGAATTAGTTTTAGTGTACTGGTGCGCATAGAGAGAAGTTTACAGTGCTGCATAAACTTTGCATCTGACACACTCTTTCACACAAAGATGCACACACTCTCTAAACAGCTGTCTGACAGATCGGTAATGCCTTATATGTCAGTTTCCCGCAGTAAAACAGAAGCCACATTTCTTCCCCTTCTCACCACAAACCCATGAAAAGAGTGTAAGTACTCTGTAACATTTTAAGTGGAATTACACATTTAAGTGTACATTTATAAACAGCACCAAATAAAAGGGAAGTGGAAATATGAAAAAAAAGTTTTTTATAGAGATGAGTTTATTTCCTGTGTATTACTAGTAGATTAGGGCAGCTGGCATGATTTAGAAAATTAGATATTCCTTATTTATGTCCATACGCAATGTTAGCTGTTAGACTGGGTAATTTATCTCAGATAGATCAAGAAAAGAATAGATAATGCTTTTATCTATTCTAGGAAAATGGGGGGTATTTTTCTCCCCCTCTCTTCATCTCTCTGCTGCAATGCAGAGGAACATAAGACACTTAAAAGACCCAAAAGTGTCATGACAATGTCACTGTGACACTGCCACAGAATCATACACACTCTCACACACATTTTCTCTCAATCTCTCTAGATCATCAGTGATATTTTCTTGGTCTAGAAATATGAAAAAATTAAACTATAATATGTATCACCTTTGACCTTTCCATGCATCTTAACAATCGTCTTTCTTTAATTTATTAAATTACCTAAAAAGATTAAACTGTTTATAATTAACAATTTATTTGATAATTAATTTATCTATAAGAGCCTTGCACAGTAATTACTATTCTCATGTAGGCAATTTCTCCTTGAGAAAGGTGGGTCTCATTGAGAAAGGTGGAGTGAGTTGGCCTACAAGCAGCTTAATTAGAGATATTTAGTATAGACAGAGTATAGACAGTCTGTTACTAGAAAGGTAGGTTCCAAGCCATCCAGAACTTAAAAAAAATTGACTCTATTTACATTTTTAGTCTGAAATTAAAAAAGTGCTGTCTTCATAACTATTTTTCTTTGGTTTACATCATTGAGCCTCACACTCAACTGCTGTCTGCTGGTGGTCCTTTCTGTTACGGAACGCCCACTTTTTAATGGTATGAAATTTGTGGGGAAAAAAATACATAATAAAAAACACACCATGTGATCAAAAACCTTGCCAACTGCTGGATTTATAGTTAAATTCGGTGTAAAAATTCTGTATAATGCTGCGACATGTTATTGTGTTTAGGAGTTTTTTTTCTGAATATGCAAATCAAATGTATGTTATCTAACGAGAAAGAACGATGATTAATTAATTGATAGACTATACATGTGGGTGTGGGCCTCTATCGCATATCATCAGCTCAATTATGTACTTAAAGCCTAGAATTTGTTCAACAGAAACCTGATTTATATATATGTGTGTGTGTGTAGAGGAGGTAGAATTGACAATTTAGAGCATGATATAACAGTACCTGATAGAAAAAGAGAAAAACTAAAGCAAATGAAGAGAAAGGGATAGAAGTTAAAATGATTAATGTGTCTCCTATTTGGGACAAGGTGTCCGTAACTTTCAGGTACTCCAGAAAACAAACTCTCATCCTTGCTCTCTCACTCTGTTCTGGGTCACATCGTCTCCTGGGGACGTGGAAGCAGGGCAACGCCAGCCCTCCCTCCCCTTTTCTTCATATCCCTCACACACAGTCTCAATCTGTTATACACTCTTTAATTACTCAGTTGAAGATACTTAATCACAGAATCGCATCTCTAAAATTCTCTCTCTGTGGACTGAACCTAGCTGTCGTTGAAAATAGAACATAAAAAACATTGAGGGGTTCAGAAAAAAAGGTACAGATCTATTTTATAAACTTTTGGTTTATCCTAAAGTATGTCTTTAGCTGCTCTTGAATGATTTGCATCATGAAAAACATTTGAATGGAACAGAATTGAATTGAAATGAACCACATAGGAAACCATTATACATAGCGCTGATACCATACATGGCTTTATTTCAACAGTGGTCCACCCCATAGGTATTTTATGCATACTCACACTAGAGAAGCAAGTTTTCACACACAACGGAGAATAAAATAGGAAGTTGAGGCACTAGTGAGGTTTGGAAACCAAAGTGAACACAGTAACACTACACTCGAGCAAAGTTTACTCAAATGATACAGTGACAATTAATCCTTCAGACAAACTACTTATACATTAATTAATCATTAGTTATAATATGGCAAGTGAACACATTGTCAGTTTGGAAAAAAGGTAAGTAAATTAAACATTGCATCATCATCAAGTGCAACGAGAATACCAGCTCAGTTGCTAAATACTAACTATCAATCCAAAGTTACTCTTTCTGATTGTTGTAGAAGTCATTGTCCAAATGACAGACAGCAGTATACAAGGAAATATAATCCAGACATTAGAGGACATTAAGAAAATGCCACCAAATGAACAAAATGGGCTCAAATTCACACTAGTTCCCATATTTAGAAATTGTCCTAATAAAATGTAGTGCACTGGGGAATTGCATAATATACATCACATTGTATAATGGTTAAGTTAAGCAACATCTCACTGGTTCTAAAATGTTCTTATCTAAATGACAGCTGGAAGTGCTAGTGTGCCTTTTAAAGTGTGTCCACAGCTCAACGAGGTCTTTGGAAGAAGTATTTGGCACAAAATAAATGTCTGAGTGTGAGCATTTTGTTCCCTTGGTGTTCCAAAAATATGTCTGTTGCGTCACGTTAGCGTAAGGATGGTTGATTACACTCCCAGTCACACAGCGTTGTGATTTTTGAATGTGACGTGAAAATGCAGCACTCTCGAATGATCAATAACAGATTTAATTGCTCATATGAGAAGACAAAAGCAGGACAGCAGATGCTACAGGACTGTAGCCTCTTCCATGGCACTGACCCATCTGGAATAGAGCAGAATTTTCACATTATGCAATAGAACAATATGTGTGTTAATGTGTTATGTATAACGTTTTAATGTTTTTGAAAAAAGGCTATATTTGAGAAAAATACAGTAAAACCATAATATTGTAAAATATTTTTTTACAAACTTTACATTTTCTTAAATATATTTTAAAATGTAATTTAATTTAAATGTAATTTATAAATTTGAATTTCCATCAGTCAATACTCCAGTAGTTGATAATGACGCATGATCCTTCAGAAATCATTTTAATATACTGATTTGGTGCTCGAGAAATATTTTATTATTATCAACAGTTGTGCTGCTTTATATTTATGAAATGGTAATACATTTTTTGTTCAAGTTGCTTTGATAAATAGCAAGTTCAATAGAACAGCATTTGAAATCTTCTGTAACAATATTAACATCTTTACTGTCTGATCTATATAATGAAACTTTGCTGAATGAAAGTAATAATTTCTTTCAAAAATATGTAAAATTGACAAGTCCCAATGCTATATGTACACATAATAAATTGCTGTATTGTGTGAATGTAATATGTTTTTAACCTCAGTGCAGTGTGACTGTCCTGGGCTCTGAAAGTGTAGAAGAGAGTGCGTTTGTGGTACAGCTGAAACATGCTGCTCTCCCCTTCAACCTCTGACCTCACAGAGAAACCCAAGAGAGGAAGGGTCTCGCATGCAACCCTCTCCTTATATAAAAGAAAAAGACACAGGGAGAGATTAGGAGCTGCGTGTTGCAAGTTAATATGTGCAGAAATGTGACTGTGAGCATTACCTCAGGCTGTGGGTATGTGTAGAGAACTTTATCTTTCAGGAGGAACCACAGGCTTCTCCAACTTCTCTTGCTGTTCCTGCACCTCTGCAGGGTTCCACTCATCAACCCATCAGACACTGTCTCCTAGGCAACAACACATGATGTTTCACCCCAAATCCAAAGGAAAAATTAAAACATTAAATGCAATGCTGAAAATTGTCATGGTCTTAAAATAGTAGCAACACTTAATTTTGCAACAAAACTCTTTTGTGTTATAATCAGAGGTGGAAAGAGTAAAAAAATATTGTACTCAAGTAAAAGTACCATTACATTACTGAAATTTTACTTAAGTACAAGTAAAAGTACCAGTCTAAAAATCTACTCAAGTAAAAGTAAAAAGTAGCTCATTTAAAATTTACTCAGAGTAAAAATTACTTAGTTACATTTTAACAATGAGAGGGAGGAAAATGGGATAGACCAAAGATGTCAAACTCAGTACCTGGAGGGCCACAGCCCACACAGTGTAGATATTACCCTAATTAAACACATCTGATACAGCTAAACTAATCATTTAGGCTTATTTGAAAACTACATGGTGTGTGTATTGGAGCAGGGTTGAACTAAACTCTTAAGGGCTGTGGCCTCCAGGAACTGAGTTTGACACACCTGGGATATGCCTATAGATCTCAAACTAGGTGTTTTTAATTAAATGAATCAAATTAGAACAATAACACATTTGGGCTGTTACCAGGCAAATTAAATCAGTATCAACAAATGCATCTTAATGCAGAGGAACGTAGAAGCTTCATCTGAAGATGTAGATGTATTTACACTGACACTGAATGCATTTAGCCTGCAGTTACACATGCAGAAATAATGTTTTGATAAATAAGACATAAATGTGACCCTGAACCACAAAACCAATTTCCTAAATTGATTTATACATCATCTGAAAGCTGAATAAATCATATTTCCATTGATGTATGGTTTGTTATGATACAATATTTGAAAATCTGGAATCTGAGGGAGCAAAAATCCAAATATTGAGAAAATCTCCTTTAAAGTTGTTCAAATTAAGCTCTTAGTTTTGATATTTACAGTAGGAAATTTTACAAAATATATTAATGGAACATGATCTTTACTTAATATGCTAATGATTTTGGCATAAAAAGAAAATGTATAATTTTGACCCATACAATGTATTGTTGGCTATTGCTACAAATATACCCCAGTGACTTAAGACTGGTTTTGTGCTCCAGGCCAGGGTCACAAATGTTAAATAGTCATTTGAAATACACAAATAAAAGATACTTTAAATGTTAAATTAGAACCACCAGTAGGTGTCAGCAAGTCACCATAAGAGAGTCATTGCGATTGAACAGAATCATTTAAATGGTTAATTCAAGGAATGAAACACGTCATTGCTCAGAGTCAGAGACGCAAAACTATGGTGGCTGTGTTTGGAATTATTTTTGTTGTCGAAATAGAGCAAAACAGGCAATATGTCTAAAACGCAAGTCTCTTTAATTAACTTCTTGTTTTTTAACTGTTGTAAAAAGCAAAACTACAGGCCTATGTAATCATGGTGATTTTTTGAGAAAACGGCATTCTTCATGTGATGTTGACTTACTATATTAAATTATATAATATATACATTTCCTGCTTCTATATCTTCAATTTTGTGATCATTCTAAACGCATTTTAACAGACCGAATCACGCAGTGAAAGAAAGCACTAGATGCACGGATTAGTCTAATCTAACGTTACTAGATTTATAATGTCAAAAAAACATGTTCCACTGGACTGATATTTAGTCCAAAGATATTAATATAGAGGTTATGGGATACCTGGTTGAAAGACAGTTGGCCTTTGCGGCTTCTCCACAGACTCGATGGATGAATGTTTTGGAAGACAGAAGAGAGAGGTCGACTGGAGCTCTCTTTCACTGTGGCAACATCTCTCAAACAAATGCACACACAATTATGATGAGAGTCATGCATAACTATGTTTAATTAATACAACTATTTTAATAAAAGATTAAAGATATTGTGGGTTGTACCATGTTTACGCAGCTCAGTGTAACACTGATCACACACTTTGGCACGTCTGTTCTTCATATATTTGAGGGGGAATTTGTTCCTGCAACAATCTCGGCAGAAAATCTATAAACAATATAAGATGAGATAATCACAACAAATAGAGCTTATGAGTGGTTCTCTATGCAAAATTAAAATAAAATTTGCTGAGAAGTTATTCATGCTCAGGTCATCCAAGACGAAGCGGAGTTTGTTTGTCATCTGAACAGATTTGGAGAAATGTAGCATTACATTACTTTCTCACCGATGGATCCTCTGCAGTGAATGGGTGCCGTCAGAATGAGACTTGAAATAGCAGATAAAACATCACAATAACCTACAAGTAATCCCCACAACTCCAGTCCACCAACGTCTTGCTGTGTGATTGTAATAAACAAAACCATTATTAGGAGGTTTTTAACTTCAAACTGTTGATTATGGATAAAGCCTCTATCCAGATTATTGCTTTCTCCAGTGAAAAAGCTGTCTTGTCTGAATCAGGAGATAAATATGCACCTATCAAGCATCGGTTACAAGCAAAAACAGTCCAAAGCCGTTCTAAACAAATATAAGTGGACAACAGATGGATGGATATTTTCACTGGAGGAAGTGGTATTATGGATATTTTACCAGAAGTGACAGTTTAAAGATAAAAAAATCATAATGATGAACGTGTTTATTACAAACATGCTGCTTTTATCAGCTGTTTGGGCTCTCATTCACTAAAGAGGATTCACTGGTGAACAAGTGATGTAATGCTAAATTTCCTTAAATCTGTTCCAATGAAGCAACAAACTGATCTACAGCTTGGATAGCCTAAAGGTAAGTACATTTGAATTTTTAGCTGAACTAAATCCTTTAAGTGTACTTGTACCTTGCCGCAGGCATGGCAGTGATGTCTTCTGTTTGTAAGGCTGAAATGTGAGTGACAGTTCATGCAAACTGTCACCTGAGAAACAGACAGCAGAGGAGGAGCGTTCTCGCCGAGACACATCTCTGGACCACCCACTAACTAAAACACAAGACACAAATAACAGGAAACAAAATGTCAACTATTTCAGGTATTGACATTTTATTCGCACTGTATTTAAAGCTTCCTCACCCCAAAACAGTGTACTGGGTCTCCTGATACAGAGCCGAGATTCACTAATGTCCGATTCAGTGTAGCAAACCAGCCGTCTCGTTCAGTGCAGGAGCTGCACACATGAACACATGCATCAGTCACACTGCACACACATACACTACATATGTATGTGAACGTTTGAGTTTGAGTATGTCACTTGCTTGGCAGACAAAGTGATGCTAATAATTATAATTCACTCACTGTCTGGGGTTCAGACAAATTTAATGATGCACTAAAGGTTCTACAAGAAGAGAGGTGAAAATGAAAGAAGGTATAAAAAGTATAAATAGACAACATAAATAACTTCACACATATAATAAATGCAAACTAGAAAACATATCTGACATATTTTACGTATTTTACTTTCTCATTATTTTATTCCAGTTTGCATTATACATTTTTCCTTTATTTTTTCTTTTAGTTCTGGTTTCTCATTTCATTTTATTTTATGCATTTTAATTTCTTATTCTGTTAGATGTTAGTTTTACTATTTATATGACATTAATGGGGTTTCAATAAATCAATTTGTAAATACTTTTTTAAAAGGCTATATAAATAATGCGATACATAGATACATGATTTTTAATTATTATTCATATATTATTAGACTATTAATATTTTAATAAAGTTTTAATTTAATATTTTAAGTTTTTCATTTCATTTTAGTAATTTTGTAAAATACTTTGGTCTTTTTTTGCTTTATTATCATTTCAGTTTTATTTTAATAGTGTTGGTGCTTATTTTATTTTGGTTGGTTTTCAATAGTTTTATTTAAAAAAAACGACACTGCTTATAAGTAGTGTCTTGAGCACTAAATACGCATTAGTGTAAAGTGCATTAGTGTTCTCCCTATTGAGAAATGATGGTTTCCAAGAACTATTATACATGAATAAACACTAGAAGTGTCTGTGAATGTTATTAGCTTTACCTCCATTCCTGCCAATGGTAATCTGTTGATGAGTCTGTACTTGCCATCTTGCTGAGGATATGTGTACAGCATTATGTCATTCATCTGAAAATGTAAAAAGTAAAAAAATATACTTTGATATTTGCATACCACAACAGCTCATCTGAGTGGGTCACTACAACAAATGTTCACCACAAGGGGGAGCTGTGAGGTTGCTTTGCAGCATCACTGCTGTCCATCAGTGACCACAGGCAATGTTTGTGTTAAGGCAGGTTGTTACAGCAAGGCATGATAACATAGTGATTTAGAACAAACTCAAACGTGCGTTAAAGCTGTGATTTAACAAATAGAATACTAATAATATTCTGTGAAATATAACTATTAGTCATCAATTACTCAGTCTGATGCCATTTTTATTTGTTCAAACAACTGCCAAATCATCTGCACATTATTCTGGGTTATCATAGGCACTGAAGGACGTGGAAGCGTCCAAAATTCATCTTTGTAGACAGGATGTTGTGCAAACACTGGATTTAGACGTCCCTTCCTACCATCATATACTGCCTCATAAGGCAGCATATTTTTTCTTCTGAAATGTTAATCAATGGTGCATATGAAATGTCACAGACTGTCTCCTGCATCAAGTAATAAAATATGAGGGATATTCAAGTTCAGCACTCGTTCAGCACTCTGGGGGCCACGTGCCCGTCTCAGCGCACATCTGTCCGTCTGACTGAAAAGTCTACAGTATATCGTTTTTCTGACAGCCCATCTCACGGCCATCCTGTCACCCTCTGTTCTGTTATCTCAACACATTGCTTTGTCCCTGTTCCCACAGACTTATTCTGGGGTGAGAACAGCACAGCAATAACAATAGCACATGTAGACATAAACACACACAGAACAACATCCTGTCAGGAAACTCTAAAAACAAGTAAAATAGCTCACAAACACAAAGGAGAGACACTAGAGACTATACAGAAAGAAAGCAACTGTGTCTCTTGCATGCTCAACTTTGACAATCTCACCTCAGCTACTAAAAGTCATATATACTCTAACACCTTTCTTCCTAAAGAAAATGTGTATCTTTGATAATTATGTTGCAAAATGAATGTAAATAAAATAAAATCACATACCAAGAAAAGGTGACGTGGCTGCTTGCACTTTCTGCTGACCTTCATTAAAGTGCCCTCTTTCACAAACACCTAGGGTAAAGATAAAGATAGAGATTAAGACAACCGTAGTCAGTTTTACAGCTTTAAAGCCCCCAATTCAGAAAAGTTAATCATAAAATTGTTTGAATCTCTCACTCTCCCAGGTTGTAAGAGATCTGTCAGACCCAGAACACTGTGCTCAATATGGACCAAATGCAGGAGATCCGCCTGAGAGAGAAAAATAATGCAAAAATGCCTTTACATGACACAGCAATGTCATTTACACAAACTGCTTTGGTTCCACACACACAGACTACATGTAAGCATATTAGGCAAAAAACACATACTTACTCCATTCATTAGGCTGTCATTGACATCATGAGCAATATCTGAGACCACAACCAAAGCATCTGAGGGGAAGGAGTTATAGGTAGAGAGGGACAGATTCATATTTTATTTTCAACATACATAAAAATACACACAAACATATAATAAATACTACATATATTATTGTACATAGAACTGAATGTATATTAAATCATTATTGAATATATACATTTTTTCCTTAAAAATAGACCGTCTCCATAAATTATTAAAACTGCATAAATAATAATTACACAATAATTAGAATATATATCAAATTAAATGTACATTGTGTCAAACTGCAGAACTTAACAGAATATCCTCCCTTACAAACAGATTCTCTTACAGCAGCACCTCATACATAAATGACCCTCATATATAAATGATGAAGAAAGGCTTGTTTAAAAATACTATTGAAAATCCATGATGGGGTTAAAGGTCATTTGCCTTTTGTGAAACTATCTAGAAGATCAGACACACACTGAGAGATAAGACCAAAGGATTCGTTAGTAATTGCAAACATGTCAAGATAAGAATCAAACATCAGTTTCTTAAATTGATGAAACCTACATTAGGAAACAAAATGGCTCTCTCATTTACTGCAATCCAAGAGACACGGAAAAAAACAAGATAAGAACAAAGTTTCCTGCTGATACTGTAAAGATACTGTTGTCTGTGAGTAATGCGGATTTACTTTGTGTATTTTCAAACTCTCTGGAGTCTGGTGAGAGGTTGTTCAGGTAGTCTGTTGGAAAAAAACAACAAAATTAAACAATATTTAGCAATACTACAGGTCTTGGTATAAAAAAATTCCAGGACAAAAATAAATATACATTTAAAGAAATATATTTACATTGATAAGAATTAATAAGTATATAAAGTCATTAGTTAAAAGGTATTTAGTAGCCACCTGTTAGCAGCATACGGTATTGTAGGATGCGCACAATGACCTGCAGCAACTGCTTTTCCAGAGTCTCTGCATCTGGTAGCTGAGATATAAAACACACGCTACATTACATAGATATAATTAAATACATCCCATCTACATGCTACAGTACATAGATATAATTAAATACATCCCATCTGAGTAAATGAACACACAACTCAAACACATGTATGTGTAATAATAATACAATACAAAACACACGCTCAAATCACACTTAATGAGAATGGCAGGTTGATGGATATGCCTAATAATAAGAATAGATTTGGTTCAGTTAAAGTTGTCAATCAATGCAAAAACACATCATATATCCCTTACTGTGCTTTGTATGTGTTCCAGATAATTCATTTTTTCATCATAGTGACTGATGTAAGAAGAGAAAATGGAAAACTCTGTCTTCTTTGCCAGGATGATTTCAGCAATACCTTCATTCTGATCCCTGATGAGTGGAGTGAAATGCATAAAACAGATGAAATGATGACAGATTGGACATCATTTGAGGATGATAATCAATTGAAGGTAGCATATGCACATGCATGTGCGTGGGTGAGAGTGTCTTACCATTCTTTTAAGCGAGTCTCCAGTAATGTGTGGATATTTTGGTGGAGTGTATAAATATCAGATACCTCTGTCCACACCGTCATCAGCCTCTCATCCGCTTCAACTGACTATTGTGTGAAAGTGAGGGGAAAAATAAGAGAGTTCACCTTCACCGCTATTTTTCTGACTTCACACAACTCTTTTTCTACTGAGCTCCACACACAATATCAGTGAGAAATATGAATGATGCACCTCATAGAGAAGTTGCAAAGTCTTGACATGCCTTAAAATGAAGAAAAAGAAGCATGGTTATAATAATATAGCTATTTCTATTTTCTATTTCTATTTTTCCAAGCACAACATAATTGTAAATAATTTTATCAATGATGAAATACATTTCTGCCGATCTACTCATAGACCTCAGCTGTTGTTTTCATGACTTACTGGGCCTCACTGTCCAGAAGCTCTTTGGCACTATAGAAAGCCCTGGAACAGTTGAGATTCTGAAATAAAATGGCAACTGACTTACAATAAATTAAAACAAATCAATGCAAGACACATAGAAACACTCATAATAAGCTTACCAGTTTGTCAGGTGCCTTTGTCTTTTTCTCTTGTGTACAAACCACGCCCACTGTTCCATCTTGTCTCACATTAGGAGAACAGAAAGTGTAGAGGCTAAATAACAGAAAAAGTAGAATCATGACACGTTCACACAATAAACAAATAAATAAACTACCTAGTTATGCAATTACCTTTAGTTAGCAGGAATGCAATACTTTGAGCTTTAAAGACTAACATTTATTTTCCACTATGGTTTTGCAATTAATCCTGAGCTTCATATTAATAATATAAACATATTTAAACAATATACCAATATATAAACAATTGTACCTATCCGTCTCTTGCTCAGATGGCTGACTTTTGGCCTGGAAGCCCGGCAGACTGCTCATATCCACATAACCATCAGTATCACTGGTTGAACTCTGATTTCGTTGGCTCTGAATGACTGGATTCAGGAGGCGAATCTGCACATTCTCATAGTGAGAAGCAGCATTTTGAACGTTCTCGTAATCTGAAGAGTCTGTATTGGGAGATGAGAAAGATCGAGGTTTGGAAAGGGGATGGGGCTCAAAGAGAGACCCTAGCTCCATAGAAATGGTGCTTGAAGCCAAATCATTATTAAGGGTGAAGTTTAGTCCCTGTTTTTGTCTATTCTTTTGGAAGACAAATGAAGAAGGGGACATAGGTGGTGTGCGATCTGGAGTGCTCTGCAACTCCGGGATGCCCATGTTATGCCTGATAAAATCCAAGCGCTTCCATGACCCTTGTGGACTTGACTCAGACGAGGACCTGGAGGAGACTGAGTGATTATCCATAATGCTTTTACGATCTGATTTCCTAAGGAATCGTAACGGCAGAAGGTATCGCTTGAACCCAAAATCAGGCTTCTTGCAAGAAGCGGAGACTTCGTTCGGGAGGGATGGAGAACTTTTTCTGATTGGTCGCTTTGTGATGGATGCCAGTTCAAAAGGAGGTGGTATATCAACTTGAGTGACTTTAGTTAAGTTTGAGGTGCCTTGTGAAAGACATCCTAACGAGCCTGTCAGTGCAGGTCTACTATCTCTGAGGAAACACTGATCTGTATAGAAGGAGCCTGGGTGTAGCAGAAGCCGCCTATTTCCTGTTGCAGGGCTACTCATTAGGTCAACTCTCTTACTGGGGCTTTCCACAGATATAGAGCGAGTCATAAAATACTTCCTGTTCTGAAGGAAGTCTTTGGCTTGGATTTTTGGCTTTGTTTCTTCATACACATGATCTACTGCGAGTTCTTTACCATGATATCGTCTCAAGTGGGCAACCCTTCTTCTTCTTCTTCTTGGCTTTCAGATTGCTTGTTGAATGAGTGAGAACGCATTGATGGCATCAAGATTTAAGGTGGCAGGTATCGCTTCCTCATGTTTAACCACAGATTTGCTACAGTAGTTGTGATTTATTTCATCATCTGAGACTATTTCAGAGCCAGAAAATGGCTGAGAAGAAGAAGAAGGATTTGAAAAAGACGTCAGATCAGACTGAAGGAGCGTTTCACCTCCACTGTTTGATGAAGGACAGTCTGGAGAGTCAATAGCAGCTGAAGGATCCTGAGATGCACTGTCGTCTGATAAATAATGGTTTCCTTTTTCTTCAATTTGCTCTTTTTCTAATTGTATTTCATCATCCTCTTCCTCAATTGAGGTTGAAGACAAATCAGAGCAGTTTAATCCCTCCTCCAAAGTAAGCATCATAATATCTCCATTGGCTTTGTCCTCGGTTTCTGTTATTTGAAAAGGTTCTGTTTGTTCAAAAAGGTCACACTCAGAAAGTCCATCTTTGTCTGCTAACGCTTCACCTGCATCACAAATATCGGGGAACATACCATCTATGTCTTCTTCACTTGAAAACATTCTGCCTGGGACTATACCATTTGGATAAAATGCTTCAATTAAAGTTTTGCTGATGCAAATTTCATCATACAGGAATCGGTCTGTGTTTGCATTGCATCCATAAACAGCATTAGAAGCCAACCGAACATCACTAGAGCTTTTATGTGATGTTGATACATCATTTTTAGTCAGTCTCCATGCTATCTTCCCAGTGTCCTCTACTTCAATCTGATCGGTCTCTATATTATCATCCACGTCTCTCTTACTGCATGAATCAGAGAGAAGGTCCATCGACTCTTCCTCATCCTCTGACTTAAATTTTTCACCTTCTTCTAAACCTTCCACCAAATCTAAATCAATTCCCTGTGCTAATTCATCCCCACATCCTAACTCATCTCCCTGTTCCACAATAACATCTGGTTCTGTCTCTTCTGCTTGCATTGTCTTTTCCGAATGTATTATTGTCTCTCTCTTCCTCTCTTGTGACCCCTCCTGTTCCAGAACTATTTTTCCATGCATTTCCGTCATATGTTCTCTTGAGTTTAGAGGCCTTCGGCTTTTGTTAGTGTGAAGCATATTGAAGTACATGTTTGAACTGAGATGATGCTGGAGATTTTTTCTTGGTTTGGATGCCATTTTTGGTTTGGGTTCTTGATTATCACAGAATTATTCAGAAATAGGTGGTTGATATTGCCCCTTTAAGAAAGGCTTAGACTGGAAGTGTCCTCGGGGGCCAAGGAAATGCTCCTGAAACAAAATAAGAAAATATTAATATTTACAAAAATAGTTTTTCTGGAGAGTAGCATTGTGAACATTGTAACAATTTGGGGCATCAAAAAATAGTTTCATCCTCAAAGTAAAAATTATTATTTCCTTGAAGATTGCTGGAAAATGCAAATACTATTTCCGTCTTTCAAAATTGTGTGTATTAATAAATGTAATTGTGAAATTTATTGAAACTTCTGGATAATTTTTTTAATGGTGATTTATGTGTTAAGATTTTCTGTTTACAGTTGTATGAAACTGTAGCTATGCACAAAATAAAAAATAGAAATTTACAATAAAAATCACTCTTTAGATATCACATATGATACACGCACAGTTCTATAAATATATATAATGTGTTTGAAAAGAGGTTAATTTTCATTAACTTGACAAATTTAAACGTTTTGCTAAGGTCACAATAAACACTCAACACTTTTTAACTGCATATTCAATATTAATATGTAGGCTACGTTTTGCCTTTTAAACATATATTTTATAATTTTACCCTTGTCACAAACCTAAACTTTAAATGTTAAACTAAACCCATCATATACATTATGATCTACACAAAGTGAAATACACAATTTAAATAGGCTACTGTATGTATTGTACATATTGTAATTTTCACAGGATGATTCAAACGCAACTTACTATGGTGGAAATTGTTTGTGTATGAATATCTTCAAAACAAATTACGTATTAACAATGTTACGTCCACAGCCAGGGCCAAAAGTGACCATATAGCTTATGAAATAGGCTATTGTCATAAGACAAATATTAATGTTACGCTCAAAACAGTCCTGGCATTTTGGTTAAGCAAATAACACATTGTATATGTTATACATGAGACGCAAACAGAATCTTTAACAATATTTAAATATATAATCAATGAAAACAGCTGTACATTACTCCATATAGCACAATACAAGGACAAAGAGGATTTATCGAGAAAAAACTAAACTGAATGCGCCCTAAAATATTGAAAAGTGGGCAACTCAATATTATTTCACATACTTTCAGACATATAAGTTTTCCACAGACACATATTTATCTTTTCCTAAATAAAGTTATCATACTTGGTTTTCGTTACCACATTATCACGTTAAAAACTCACCTGCGCTCATCGTCGAACATCATCTGGTATCCGAGACACGGCAGTGACAGGTCAAATTCATTTGAGCACGATGAAATCGTAATCCAGGGAGAATTTACACGAGATTATAACATGAGATTATATATCAGCTACTGCATGCTTTTTCATCTTGCGATATAACTGCAGTGCAAGAGGCGCTCGGCACAAGCATGAGCACACACACACACACACACTCACGGACGAGACTTTGCCATGACTTCCTGAGGAAAGGGCCAGGACAAAAAGAAAAAACAGGAGTTTTTTAAATCAAGGCAAAAAAAAATGTTTTTATTGATATATATATATATATATAGAGAGAGAGAGAGAGAGAGAGAGAGAACAGGCATGTGTATAAATTTGTCCATGTAGTTCAGGAGCACACCGATCCAACACAGATCTTTCCTAGCCTGTATCTCACACAATATATAATAATACATATTTAAAATAAATATAAAAATAGAAACTGGAATTTGGTGAAAGCTATTTGAAGGAGCATGGCCTACAGAGGTTTGTTTTACAGGAAGCTCTCTTATCCTGCATAGCCTTCCTCAACAAAAGACATCCAAAGCTATGTTCTTTGGTCTAATATTTCATGTTCCATGAACTTGTCGTGACAATTAAAAAAAAGTCATACTAAGCATAACTAATCAATAATGCACCGAAACACACACACAAGAGCATTAATCTGATTTTGATATAATTAGATTAGATCACTGAGGTGAATGCAGAAAAACAGCATCAGGACTATAGAGAATATTATAATGTAAACCTCTCATACTAATGTCAAGATCTCGAGTTAAAGCCATAGCGTCAGTGTCGGATGTCAGTGTCTGTTTGTAAATGCAAAAAAATGGCTAAGCAAAGCTACTGTAGCACTGACCAAAGGTCTTGCGTCATTTGTTTGTTGACGTTGACTTCAACTGCAAATTGTGAAGTGACCAATGAGTTGAAACAGGAGTAAAATCTGCAACTGTTATTTTTACATTTATGGTTAATAGTAGGAAGCCGTTTCTATAGGCTTAAATAAGGCCATGACCTTTTCCCAACAGCTCTACAGAAATACGCTTCCTTCCTCAAACGTCTTTAGCCTGAGTTTAGTCTGGGTTAGTATGAACATTCAATTCTCCGGGAGAAAAGTACAATGAAAGAGGTAAACAACCTACTTCAAAAATAAGACATAAACCTAACTTTAACTTAATACTTATTTCATTGGATGTACATTAATGTTATTGGCTATAGATCGTAAACAGGTGCCCATCTTGTTTTTAAAGGGTAACTAAAACACCTGGTCAGAGCCTAACTCCACCCACTGGTAATATTTGAAAAATGCTGGAAAAGTGGGCAGAGCCAAGCGGAGACGTTAGTAAGTGCCATCATATGTCACAGGGGTATGCAACGTCCAATAGGAAAATTCAACTGCGGTAGCCACCATTCAACATGAAGAGGACAGCACTCAGACGTTTTTACACCATATATTGTAGAATTAAAACACTTTATAACCAATGTCAAAACATTTACTTGAATAAATGCACAGCACTAATAAAGACACAGTCTTACAGATCATTAACTCAAAAAAGTTGTTTTAGGGTTTAGTTACCCTTTAAAATTAGATTTTTTAGTAATATCCTGGGTTCTGAGTGCAAAAACTTGTGTCCATTTACATTTATGCATTTAGCAGATGCTTTTATCCAAAGCGACTTACAGTGCATTCAGGCTATACATTTGTATTGTCAGTATGTGTGTTCCCTGGGAATCGACCCCACAACCTTTGCGCTGCTAACGCAATGCTCTAACCACTGAGCCACATGAACTCTTAGATGGGAACCCATGGGTGGGACATTTAGATGGGAATATTATGAGATGTCCTTCTGTACTAGACTGTTTATCTGTTTGTGTTTTTATTGCAGCATGAATGGGATTCAGACATGTTTTCCTTTTTATTTCTCCCAGATTTTAGCAAATCCCTACGTCACAAACATATGATGAACTAGATCACATCATGGTGTCTCCGTTATGTCAAGTTAAAAATGTGTACACCTTTAATTTTTTCTAAAATATAATTTTCAGATCTCTAGGATGCTGCTTTTGGATATGCAATGGCTACTGAACAAAGGTGGAACTGATTAATTATACCCTCTTCTCTTCTACACTCACTATAAACATTAAAATTGTCTTATTCTTGATTTATATTCACCGCATTTAGGCTCAGCACCTCAAAGTGTTGTAGTTAGTCATAACCTGAATGTGTAATTCTGTTTCCTTCATTCGCATTCCAAAAGAAAGAAAACAAGGGAGGTGGTTTATCTCACTGGCACACAGAGGATCTGCAGTGTCTGAGAGTCACCCATGGGTTTGTAGTCATCAGGCTAAAGTTAGAAGTCAGTAAACCTGCTGTAGACAAATGCTAAGTACAGTCACATACACATACACACAAAGACGCATTAAGTGGAGACAAACACACTGACACAAAATCACTGTTCATCGTTTGAACAAAGAAGGGAAAAAACACCCTGAACACTCCACCCTTTCCAGTTCAAGCAGGAAATGCTGAGCATGATGAAGTAGGTTGAACATTTATCAAGGATTCTGTTGTCTGAGCGTCAGTCCTTTTGATCAAGCATCAGTATATTTAGACTGTTTCTAAATGGTCCAATCAGTAGGAAGAGTTGATGAACTGACACAAGCAAATATCAACTGTACAGAAATAAGGAAGGGGATTTTTTACATTTATGGTTCATAATTTCAGAAAAGGAATTAGTGTCTTAACACAGTGTTTCCCAACCCTGTTCCTGGAGGCACACCAACACTACACATTTTCCAACTTTTCCTAATCAAACACACCTGAATCAACTCATCAGCTCATTAGTAGAGACTCCAGGACTAGAAATATATTGGTCAGATAAGGGAGACATCCAAAATGTGCACTGTTGGTGTGTCTCCAGGAACAGGGTTGGGAAACACTGTCTTAACATTTACATTTATGCATTTAGCAGACGCTTTTATCAAAAGCTATATGTTCAAGCTATAAAAAAATGTGTCAGTATGTTATGTTATATTTCTTAACATATAGTTATTTGCAGTAGGTAATGTACAGTTCAGGTAAAGCTTTGTGTTCAAATCCATATCTATAAACTGTAACATTGATTAAAAAGATTTGCATATCATTTTTAGTAATTACACCTCATGTTGGTGAATCCCCAAACTTGGCATGTTTCGAAATGAATGTTCTTAAAATTACTTAAATTAAAAACAAATATAATTTAAGATTAGAAGGGGCATTCTCTATAAAATAATATGACAATTATGCAGAGATGTTTTGTTTAAATCTAAGTTTTATTTAATTAACACAGCAGTAAGATAAATATGCAAAGCACTTTAAAAGCTATTTAAATGTATGTAATTAATAAATATATTAACTTAATGTAGTCAAGATACACAAATCCTTGAAATTAAAGCATGTTGAAAAGATCACTGAAGAGGACTGTTTCTTCATCATCATCATCCTCAGGCCCAAAAATAAAACTCCATCCTTCATAACCAGGTTGTTCGCCCGTAAAGAAGTCATCATCCATCCGCAGTGAATGAAGCAGCTCCTCTAAACTAAAATGCTGGAATCCCCTTTTACTATGAAATGTCCCTTCATTGACAAAGGGATTGCTGTCCATATCCTCTTTTTCATCTTTCTTGACCTTTCCCTCCCTGGCCTGATCAGGGTTAGTTATGTAGTCCATTTGATCATAAACTCGTCTCTTCTCTGTGTCAGATAGTACCTCATAAGCTGGAGGACAAATTTTTACAAAATTAATCATGAAATACTTAATTTTTGTTATACTTTAACATCCAACACACACACACACCTTGAGCAATGTGTGTGAAGATCTGCTGTGCATTAGGACTTTGGTTTTTATCAGGATGGTGTTTAAGGGCCAGCCTGTGAAATGCTTTCTTAATCTCTCTTGAAGATGCTGAGCGAGAAACTCCAAGCACTGAGTAATAGTCACTCAAACAAGTACAGGCACACACACATAACAGAAGTACTACGCATACATGCTCTGCTGTAGCCATCATCCACCTGAGAAGCAAATGAGAATAATAAACAAACCAATACACAATAAACATACACATTTCAATGCAAAACGAATGTAATAGACTATTAAGCTATCTTCACGAGTAATGTTACATTTATTTTCCATGTGCAGAAATATTTTTCACTTTTTTAAATCAATCCTCTCTTCAAGTGCACACAGGTGTCCTAGCAGAGCAACTACTATCATCATCACATTAACTACAGACACGTTCCACTATGTTTAAAACTCAAAGTCTAAAAAAAGGTTTATTTTGAACAGCAATGCCTACATTTACGGTTTTTTATGGTGTATAATTTAAAATCAAACTAATGACTTTTTGTAGTTTTGCTAGAATTTTAGTGTGTTTTATTAAAACTAGAATTGATGCTTGGTTTATATATAATTTGAATGCAATGGTACTTTGGTGCTTACAAGGTTTCATAAAGAAATAAATTAATAAATATCAGCAGACTTACCAAAGTATGACACACAGCACCTTCCCAAAAGAAAAGCTAATAGCGATAAACAAACAAACAATTACGATAACTCAACCTAACGTAACTTTACCTGCTAACGAACACGACTCTTTCACTTGTTTGTTTCAGCCTCTTCATAAATTTGTGAAAACGCGAAATTTGTATATAACCTAACAAGGTTTCCTTTGTTTACCTGTAGGGCCTAATGTTTCTCTCCAACACACACAACTTGTCGCCACCTACTGGTATAATGGTTTGATCTGGATATTTTAAGTGAACTGATTCAAAAGATTCGATTCGCTTGGATGAGTCAAAATCACTGAAGCACTGACATCCACTCACACGAGGGCGCTGCGTGTTTTACCCCATGTGTCTCTTCATGGTAGCTGCGCTTGTGGAGAGCGGATTGTAAACACACGGCTATGGCTGATGAGAGGGGCGGAGGAGACCTTTACGACGAAATGGGCAACCAACTACAACTCCTGCCAGGTACGTATGCCTAATAGTTTCCTAATAAACATGGAGTATATAGCAGTATCAAAAGCATGCCAGCTTAATGTCTTCCTCAGAACATGCAGGGAGATCTTAACTGACAGATCCAGATTCGCAGCTGTCGCCGTGCATGACAGCTGACAAGACAAGGGGGCTTCTCTACTAATTTCAAGTGTCTGCGTATACCTGTTATGTAAAACACGTATCAGTAACAATATTCTGCGACACGTTTCGTTGCTGTTGCCTTAATAGCTGTAACAATAGTCTTGATTGAAGTGTGCACGCATGTTGTTGTTTTATTGTATTGTCAGCAGATAATCGTTATTATAATCATTGTGTTATTTATCCAGATGAGATATTTGCTTGCTCTTTGCTTATTAATGGTTTTATGTATGCTCGGTTGTCCTTAAATGACTCTGTATGATTTAAATCGAAAGTAAATTTAAATAGGTTGTAAATGTAGTTGACAAAGTGAAAGTGAATACTAAAAGGAAATACAGCAAATAATAAGTCAAGTCACCTTTAGTTTTGTGGTGTTTTATACAACAGAGATCGATTCAAAGCAGCTTCATAGAATTAAAAAGGAATTAAATTCAGTTAATACCAGTGTTGATGTTGCAAAATTCATGAATTATGAACAAATTTGACCCAGCTATACCACAGAAGTCAATTGTGACATTATTCAGCTCAATTCAGTTGAAATTTTGTTGTCATCCAATATTGTCATTGCTGTCAAATCCATAATATATTATTGAATACTAAGTGTCTGTTAGACCCCAATTAATCAAGTCAAAGACGAGGACGCAAAGGAACCCTAACTCAACTAGGTGATGAAATGGAGGGAAGAAAAAAACCTTGGGAGAAACCAGACTCAATTTGGGGTTCTCTTCTGTCCCAAATGAATAAACATGATGTGATGTTGATTGGGATAAGTTAAATTATATTCTAGCTCTAGTCTAATCTCTATCTTTCTGTTTTTCTACAGAAAATGAAGAGGAAGAAGAGGATGGCATGGAGACAGAGGATCGAGATGGTGAGAATGCAGAAAAGCCAAGTATTATAAACTTTGACACGAGTCTCCCAACTACACACGCTGTGAGTGTCATCTGTCAACAGTACATATAAACACCAGTCATGAGGCTATGTTTGAAACTATTTTAAGAATATAGCATCTTATAGATTAATTTTGAATTCATTAGCATGCACATAATATGCAAGTAGCTGATGGTCAAAGTATTGCTATATATGAAATCTCAATCTCTTTTTGCATGTTTGTCTATGTTTGTGTGTATATTGTGAAGTATCTGGGCTCAGACATGGAGGAGTTTCACGGCCGTACGCTGCATGATGAGGACAGTGTGCAGAACCTACCGGTTCTTCCTCACATCACACTCATTCTGATCCCAGGTCAGACGCTACCCTTGCAGCTTTTCCGACCACAGGAGGTCAGCATGTTCCGCAACCTCATAAGCCAAGACCGCACGTTTGCAGTGCTTGCACACAGGTATTAACAGACACAAGGTGCAGAATATTAACTACTCCACATTAATGATCCCGTACCTTTGATTCTTCTTAGAGAACATTATCCAAGCAGGCTGCAGTGGAGGGTTTGCAGGTGTATTTATACTTCTTACATTTGTACATGCACTTTGTAGTTTGACGTGTTTCTATCTCTCCCAGTCTTGATGCGAGTGGAGTGGAGATAAAAGCAGAGTTTGGGACGACTGCAGAGATCTATGCTTTTCGTGAAGAACAGGAGTATGGCATAGATACAGTGAAGATCAAAGCTGTTGGACGGCAGCGCTTTAGAGTGCATGAAATACGCACACAAGCAGATGGGTAGGGCTATACACATGCTTTCAATAGGTACCACAATGTGTACTGTAGGAATAAACCACCATGCTATTTTTCATTCAATTCAGGAATGTAATGTTAAAGAGACACTGCCATACACACACATTTTTTGTTTTTGTAGGATTCGTCAGGCAAAAGTACAGATTTTACCAGAGAGGATTCTGCCAGACCCTTTATGTGCACTGCAATTCCTGCCCCGCTTACATACACACACACCACAGACCAAACACTCACAAACAACACCACCGCAGGACCGGTGCAGCCAGATCTATAGACAGGTAACTGATGTAAATGATTTCCCCCATCATTCACTATTGTTTTTATTAAAAGCCTCATTCAGACTGTCAGCCCAAATCTGATTTTTGTGCAAATCCAATTGAAATCCGATCATGTTTAGATAGTCTGAACGGCAAAAAACGACATGAAATCCGATTTTTGCAAATCCGTTTCAAGTTAAGAACAGTAAACGTTCTGGAATCACAGTTATTTAGCTTTTTTATTGTTTTGCCATTGCAAAACATATTAACTTTTAAAATGTTGAGTCATCCTTGTAAGTCATAAGTAACATACATTTTGCTTAGTATGTAACAGGCTCTCATTTTCTCGCTTTCTTTCACAGAAGAAGATTCATTGTGCTAGTATGACCTCATGGCCTCCTTGGGTGTATGCCTTATATGACTCTGTGAGTTTGATCTCTTATAATTAATTGTATTATATTATACATTTAAACATTAAGCCTTAAAGGTGTGATTTATCCCCCAAACCATTTTACCCCCTTAGAAATGAACAGTTCTTTTGACAAATGTTTCTGAAAATGTTAAATAAATAAAAAATCATCAGCATTTTTATAATATCAGTGACAACTTTTTAGCACTGATGGTTGAGTATGTGTTTCCCTCTAGAAAACTCTCATGAGCAGAGTAAAGAAACAACTCCATGAATGGGATGAAAACCTCAAAGACGAGTCCCTGCCTACGAATCCCACAGGTACACACTGGGTTCATGCACGCAGATGCTCTCACAGATGCTACAGTCAAATAGTTAGAGAGTGTCTCTCTCGCAGATTTCTCATACAGGGTGGCCGCGTGTCTACCAATAGATGATGCTCTGCGACTGCAGCTACTGAAGATTGGCAGTGCCATCCAGAGACTGCGTTGTGAGTTGGACATCATGGACAGGGTGTGTATGGTTTCCTCTGTCTATAAATGTTTATGTAAGTCTCTCTTTTTGTCCAGGAGTTTGTTTTACAGATTGTAATATTATGAAAAAGCGTAAAAAATGTATGCACTTCATGTTTCCTTACAGTGCACCTCTCTCTGCTGTAAACAGTGCCAGGATACAGAGATAACTAGCAAGAATGAGATCTTCAGGTCAGACAACAACTTTAAAAACAATGAGAATTTAGTCACACTTAAAATATTAAAAGAATGATTCACCCAAAAATGCTAATTCTGTTAATTAGTTATCTTTTGCTGAACAAATAATAAGATATTATGAAGAATGGAGGTAACCAAACAGTTATTGGTCCTCGTTGACTTCAATAGTATGGAAAAAAAGTCGATGGGGACTCACATTCTTCAATATATCTTCTTTTGTGTTCACCACAAAAACTCTTGAGGATTAGTTAATAATGAAAAAATAATAATTTTTATGCGATCCCAAAAAATTACATTCTATCATCCACCCTCATGTCATACAAATGGATGGTGATTCAAGGCACCAATGTGTGTTAAGATCCAATTAAGAAAATAAAGCAACATGAAAGTGGTCATATAATCCATTAAAGTCAACAGGAAATAAAAATGCATGTTGTTGATCTAATTGTGAACAATTCATTCATGCATATCATTTTTTTTACCTCAATTTTATAGTCATTTATACGTTTTCTTGTGAAACATCAGACTTTCTTATAATGAACTACAAGCTTAATCAACAGTCGATGGATAGAACCCAAGTACTCACCATACACTTTTTCTTCCTCGATTATCCATTTTACTTGAATGTACATCACAATGTGGAAATAAATGTCTGTTGCTAGCTACTTCCTTTTCCAAGTCTTCTGAAACTACATGATAGCTTTATTTGAGAAAAAGAACAAAATTTACATCATCATTATTTCCTTTGTTGTAGCTTTCAGATTTGACAGTTATGGTGAACTGGAAGGTTTAAGTGACTTAAGCCTGAGTAAATGATGAAAGACGTGGAACTTTTCTTTTGGTGATCTTTCCTTTTAAGATTGAAATGAAAACAATTACTCATTCAGCACTCCTCTGTTTTTAGTCTATCTCTATATGGGCCAATGGCAGCATATGTGAATCCACATGGTTATGTTCACGAGACGCTTACAGTCTACAAGGCCAACAACCTCAACCTGATTGGACGACCTTCCACACTGCATAGTTGGTTTCCAGGGTGAGATTCAAAGCTTTTGTACATTCACAAATATATTTTTGATCATTTGAATTTTGATTGATTTTCTGTATAATAATTACATTTATTTATTTGCTTAGGTATGCATGGACAATTGCTCAGTGCAGAACCTGCAGCTGTCATATGGGCTGGAAGTTCTCAGCAGTAAAAAAAGATCTGCGTCCACCTCTGTTCTGGGGTTTGACTCGTTCTGCCCTGTTACCGACAATCCCACAGGGCGATGAGGGTGTCGAGGGGTCACGCTTGCTGTGCCTGTAATGTGATTGAGCATTACTTGTGACCTTTAACCCTGCAGCCCACAAGCATATGCTCCCCAGGGGTCTCTTCTGTCACCCCAAAACCTCACCCAGAGAGAGAGAGAGAGAGAGAGAGAAAGTGTGTTTGTGAGTTTATATGTGTAGATGTGTGCATGAACAGGGAGAGGAAAGAAAAGGGGACAGGGAAGCATAAGATTAGGAGTAGAAAGTACAACAGAATGCAAGTTGTTGCCTTCACACACCTTGTGCTGTGTAAATTACAGCCTGATACGTGCAATATCATACCAGGTGGGCTCTTTAAGATATTACAGTCTGTTGTAATGCACTTAATTTACAATCTAGCAGTCTTTTCTTCATTATTGCTGCCTAGATAACAGTTAAACAAGATGTCATCTTGTTTGGATGTTTATGGGTATTGTGTTAAAATTAGGTTAAATCTCTAACACCAAAGTGTGATGTTTCATTTAGTCTGACAAAGTATTTTCATGCTCACTTTTAGCAACATAATCAACAATTATGTAGAATATCTCAACCAAATTAAATGCTCTTGGACATCTTCTTCAAAACAAGATCTAAACTGCTTGAATTAAATCATTCCCCACACGCTATGTCCCATGTGCTTGTGTCAGGTTGGCACACAACTCCTGGCTAAAATTGTCAGTTGGTCAATAAAAAAGGAAATATCAGGGAGTTAACCTTTATGTTATTTAGACTCAATATCCAGAGCAATTCTCAAAGGGTATTTTGTATTTCTCAGTTTCTCCGTTTTGCTTCATCCTTTATATTTGTTTTATTTGGATACCATTTAATTGAATGATGATATGATGTATATGTCGAGTTGAGATCCAAAAACGTGTATTCAGAACGGAATTGGTATGCTGAGGAATTACAGTCTGCATTGAGAAACTAACACACTTTACACAGAAAATCAGCACACAAACATGCTCATTCTTCACTAGTCAGTTACATAGCTGTAATAAGAAAACATAAACATGATACACGCTGACTTGCATATCTGTAATGTTCAAGAGATTAAATACTGTTCAGTACTGATAAATTCTCGCCAATAAACCGCTTCTGAAATGTTGCATAGTGTTTAATCTTTTCTTCAGGGAATTAGGAAGGTTCCATATGTTAATATTAGCTACATTAGTGAGCATGAACCAACCATACAAATATTTCAAAAGCATTTATTAATCTTGGTTAATGTTAATTTGTGTATTTACTAATAAATTATTAAAATCAAATCTGGTAATATTATTTAGTGGAAATCCTGTTACAAATATATTGCTCATTTTTAGCTAATTTTAACAAGTGGGACTGTTGTAATGTGTTACCCAAAATTAGTTTGAAACACTTCTAATTAAAATGGATCTTGTGTATACTGTAGAAATATGAATAGTCTGCTAATCCAAACATAACCATAGTCTGATCACACATTTATAGACAAACTTGGATATGTGTATCTTGCATTGCTCTTTTGTTTTGATTGCTTCCATTGTCCTCGTTTGTAAGTCGCTTTGGATAAAAGCATCTGCTGAATGACTGAATGTAAATGTGTACATACAAAATGTATTAGAAATTGAAAATAATTGTATTAACTTGATATTATTTTAAGCTTGTTGCTGAATTAAGGTCATATGACAACAGTGAAGCATACTACTGTTTGAAACGTCTGTTGTTTCATAATTCATATGCCATTTAAAAGAGAGAGAGAGAGAGAAAGAGAGAGACGAACTGTAGTTTATAATGTAATGTTTTACTAGTCAAGTGTTTTCACTTCCGAACAAGCCGCCAGAGGGAGGTGTTGCTGAGTCGCGCTGTCTTCTTCATTGGCTCTCACGCAATCACAACAAACGACGATAAGCTGTACGGATGAATGTTGACGGTCACGTACACGTTCCGTTCCCCGATGCTTTGGGCCGTGGCGCATGAGTTTAATCTATTTAGAGGAGAACGTTAACGTAGTCTGTGTATTTATTTGTTTGCAGCGTGTCTGCTTTTCGTATCTTTCATTAGTCTTGTCCAGTCTTTGGCGATGCCTCAGGAGGGGCAGCAGGCGCTGCCGCTGGTCCGATCTCTGGTCAGCCGGACACCGGCCTGCGTGGTGTTCTGTAACTGCAGTCCGCGCGTCGTGAAGCCCGTCTGGATCAACTTCCGCGGGGAGCCGCAGCCATACGCAGATATTCAGCCGTATACCGGCCGAAGAATGACAACTTATGTGGGTTCGTACGATTATTGTTTCATTATGGTCTAAATAAATTTGGAAAATATCTGTCGGAGGCGTTTAACTTGTTTAGGGCAACTGTACTTTCAGCCTGCTAATACCAGTCAATGTGCAAAACTCAACACAAATATTTTACATCAAGCAGACCAAACTGTTAAGCTAAGTGTTTGGGTTGATATAATGAACAAACAAAGTGTACTTTGACACAACTGAGTTTTTATCCCCGTAAGTGATTAATCTCTAAATTGAAACTATATATTTAAAATATTAATGACACAAGTGCAAGTGATTCGATTTCGAACCCATTTCCATTTTAGTTTCATGTTTTTTTAACCTATCCATGCCAAAAAATATTTCTAAAAGATATTGTCTATGTACTAGATTATGGGTTAAAGTGATAGTTCACCCAAAAATGAAAATTATGTCATTAATTAGTATTACTCAACCTCATGTCATTCCAAACCCGTAAGACCTTCGTTCATCTTTGGAGCACAAATTAAGATATTTTTTGATGAAATCCGAGAGCTTTCTGACCAGGGCTGGGCGATATATCGAAACGCGATGATCATGCGCATCTTGTCAGTAAAGATGACCCCTGCCAGATTATTACCCCCCTAGTATTGGTAGGTGTGGGGGAGGGGTTAGGATTAGGCAATCAGCGAGAGGGGTAATTTGGCAGGGGGTCAAAAATGGGCACAACTCCGGTTCAGTGATTAGCGGTAAATCTCCATTACCTGCTTTCAGATGGAGCGGCATTTAATACACAGAGCTATAGTTCACTGACAAGCTACGCAATATCATGTTCTTTATAGCAGATGAATCGCCTTCGATAATGAATGCGATATTGTGTAGCTTTTCAGTCAACTACGGCTTTGTGTATTAAATGCCGCTCCATCTGAAAGCAGGTAATGGAGATTTACCGCTAATTACGGAACCGGTTTTACTGACCAGATGCACATGACAATCACATGTGATATATCGCCCAGCCTTATTTCTGACTCGCCATAGACAGCAAGGGACCAACTATGTCAAGGCACAGAAACATTGTAAGGACCAGTGTTAATTTCGTCGACGAAGATTACGACAAAAAATATTCGTCAATGAACCTTTTTTCTGTGACTAAGACGAGACATTGACAAGCTAAAACGAATATCTGATGATAAAAACGATGACGAAATTTATGACACGTCTTTTATAGAACATTTTGGAACAGTAAACAATAATTAAAATAAATAATTGAATTCTTAATTAAATTAAGTGCAGTCATTTAAGTCAGCCTAAACCTGCATCTCAACAATAATCAGAAAATGTATTATTTTCTGTATATAAAAAAAAATCTTTATAAATGAAAAAATTTAGTCACTTAAAGTGAGCCTAAACCTGCAGCTCAATCAAAAACATAATCAAAACAATTTCTGTAAAAAAAAATATATATATATTATAATAATAAATAATTAAATAAGCAGTCATTAAACCTGCAGCTCAACAAGGTTTTTGGAGACATGCTCACTTTCTACACATTCACCTTTCAGTCCAAGTTATGATGCAGGAATGTTCACCTTTCCCTGATTAAGTTTGGAGCGGTAATTTACGAGGATGTGTGCACATAAGGAGAGAGAGAGAGATTGTGCGAGTGTGTCAACAAACACTCACACATGGTCTCTCTCCGTACAACACTCTGGCAAAGTCTGTTTTTTAAATGTCGTGATTTTGAACAGATGTAAACAATGGCAGGAGGCTTAAAAGTATAGACGTGATGCACGTGATACGTGATAAGCTAAATGTAATTATTCTACCTAATCACAGTAACATAGTATTTTACGTTAGTCTGCTATTCCCCGCTCTGTGAAGTAGCGTGAGGGAGTAAACTAGTTGACAGCTTGTTAATTAGCCATGTTATCTGGCTCTGACCTTGGTAGCAAGCCAAATAGTATTTATTTCAACATTGAAATAAACGGAGGGTGGGTGAATCTCTGTCTTAATTGGGGGTAAAGGGGAAATTAAGATAACACAAATAGTTTATGTATGACCTGGACGTATTGATTTAGCGATCGGCATTAAAACGTCATCCTGTTAGGAACATCATTGTGTACGGAACATGATTAGTCTACGTTACCGGAAAATTTTCCATACGGCAGACTTAGTGTTTCTCGATGGTGGAAAAGTTGCAGGGATTCATCTCCTACGGTCCTGCACTTTCCGTCTTTGACGACTCATAGAAAAACTGTGCACACAGCAGAAACGCTATAACGGAAAATTTGAGTGGTTTCGAAACCGTGACTTTTCCAAACCTATACCTTGAAACCGGTTATCATCCCATGCCTATTGCCAAGCTTACGATTAAATATCGTATTTGAAATCATTCAAATATGTTAATTAAATGAAATCGCAATCGCGAATTGAGATGAATTGAGCCTGTGTTGTGGACACGCTATTACTCTGTCCCAGAGCATATGCATGACAGCCAGCCTTTACTGACAGTCTTACTAACCAATAGAGTGAGCACACCTCCGTTCTCCCCAATCAGCACTGTTCTACTGCTTAAACACCCACCATTTAAAAAGGGTCAGATCAAATTAAAACTAAAGAAAAACGTATGTAACTTCAGCTTCGAAATGACAACGAAAAAAAGGTAATTTGCAAGAGCTGCATCATATCAAGAGCTCCCTTATCGGTTCTGCGTACAGTATTAAGAGAAGTTATAAGAGAAGTTGCTGACTGTTTTGGGAAAGGTGGGATTCAGCTTATGACATTCTCATTCCTATGGTATCCATAGATGCGATTGAATGTCGCACAACTCGACTGAAATGCAATGAAGTCAAGCCTGTAAAATGATTTGGTTATTAAGGCACACTTGATCCAAGTTATCCGTTACCTTTTCTCCAATAGTAAGTAATATAGACTCTCTTCTCCCTATAGTAAGACAATCACTGATTTTACCCCATTCAAAACTAATTCAAGGGACATGTCTTGGGTATTCTAAAGTCTTTGACAATTCTTCTCTTCAACGTATGGAGAGCACCATAAAGCATGTGCATGCTTTCCTCTGCTCGTAAACAAGGCGCAGCACATGCGTGTTCTACGTCAGAAAAGAGAAAGAAAGCTCTTGGATTTCATCAAAAATATAAGGTCTTATGGGTTTGGAACGAGTAATTAATGACAGAATTTTCACAAATTATCCCTTTAAGTAGTGCAATGGTCTATTTGAATGAAAGTTTCTCATCCAGTTTTCTGATTCTGTCAGGACATCCATGGATGTTTCGGGATGCAGAAACTGACGATCCAATGGTAGTCAACAATAAAGAGATGTATTTGCCAGTCTCCCTTGAAAATCCACAAGTCTCAATTGCCAACATCACATTGCCTGGTATACATATTTCTTTCAGACTGATAACCAATTGTAAACTAGGAATCAAACTGTGAATGTGAATTTTTTGTTAATCTAAAATTGACTTATATTTGTTTACCAGTGCTGACCTTGCGAGATCGCTGTCTGCAAGTTGTGAGGCGGTTGGTGCGCAGGGAAGATATCTGTCAGTTGGAGATCGCCCGCTGCCTACAAGATGACCTTGCTCAGAGACCCAGCATTCACGCCGATCTACGACGCATTAGCCAGCGGGTGGAACAGAAGCTACTGGAGAACAGATGAAAATATGAACATTAACGGGAATGGGAATAAGGGCATATTTACTAAGAAAACCCAGGCATCTTCATCATGAATGGACAATATAGTCTGGCACTGTAAAATACACTGTGTTGGCAAACCTCTGATCAGGAGGAATATTTTCTTAAGCAAATGGACACTTTAAACATAGGTTTCTTTAGGTTTCACTGACTGAAGAAAGCTAATTTTTCTGCGACTGTATGTGTTGTAGGCCTTAAAATATAATATATTTTGATTACAGTTCTCTGTATACTTTTACACTTGTTTCAGATTCATATTTGGAAAAATCTTTCTAAATAAAAACTAAAAAAGTTACTAAATGTTTTAATTATGTCTGTGTGTCTAATTATATAAGTCATGACTTTTGCGTCAAACCAGCATTTATTAGAAAATATATATTTATATGGTTGACAATAATTAATTGGAAATGCAAAACGCCTTAATATTGCCAATATTTGATGCTTTTGACAATATCTCTGGCTATCGTCGATACATGATACGATGCAACTCAGCACGGGCAGGTTATCGCAGGGCGTGCCCGTCCACTACGCCACTGACCCTGTTCTAATTCACGCTAGCTAACATTATCAAGTATGTCAGTGACTTGGAGTCCAGAAGCATTCATTGCATGATGAAGCCATTAGAATGCAGTTAGAATGACTCTTTAATTCAAATAATGAAAGCAGAATATCCATGTGAGTTTTTATTTTTAATATCACACAAGAATCAGCACGTGTCTGAGATCGCCAATATTAAATACATTTTATACAGCAGTTCAACAGACATTAGTTACATTTTAGAAACAGTCTTTTTTCCTGTTTTGCAAATGAAATAGTTCCAAACAGAGCTGTTGTGGGTCTCAGAGCAACACTTTCCTGAATTCATCTGTTTTTGAACGAATAGAGTGAGCAATTCAACGATCCATTCCTATAGATTTGCTTCAACTTGCTTCGATACAAAGTCCCTCGATTCTATTTGAAAATAATAGTTTGATTGACGAATTGAAACATTTATTAAAACAGACACTTGCCGCCATACAGGCGGTTTTATTTATCATATTTATCCACGACAAGCCTAAACCAGCACAAAAACAGATTTAATATTTGTTTATATCACACACCACTAAATAAGGGGTACCATTTAGGTCATTTGGCACACAGACTGTGTGCATGCAAGTGTGTGTGTGTGCATTTGTTTAACCTACATTGGAAAGACCAAATAGTAAAACTGTTGAAATGTCAGGCCCTACAGGAAAACAGCTCATAAACTACAGTTCATTTAATAAAGCTTATTTTTTGTAAGTAATTTTTTTAATAAAAATGTGTTTATTATTATTGTATTATTTATTATTAAAGTAGACACATTTTGTTATCATTTGTAATCACAGGACACCCCCAACCCTCCGCCCCACCATCACCCTCGACATTTATCTACAATTCGACCGTTGTATAACGTTACACCCGTAAAAAAATGCTGGACTAAATTAAACGTTCGCTTTCGTATCCCCTTCAAAGCATACATACGTGTTTTAGATATGTGCACACTCTATACTCAGTACGTCTCAAGCTTTCCCCACCACGCAATGCTGTCTACGGTACGGTCCAGTAAGATGTCGAGTGTTGTCAGGAGTGAACGCATCGCTAATTACATACGCACGTGATCCACCTGAACTTTCTTCATCATTCCGTTCAGGCCGTAAGGTTTGTAATATTAACTTTCGTTGTCGTTACTTGGACTGAATCGTGTTTAATCGACACTATTATGCACTTTTAGACTATTTACCGTGTCTGTGATCGTAATAACGTGCTCTGACGCTTGGGGTAACGTTAACAGTTTTAGGCCATACATGAGGCTTTTGCTAATTATTAGCATCAGTAATTAACGAATAAGTCTTTGAATTAACATGTTTTAAAGCGTATACAGGTTTATGCTTTTTTATTCATTTATAAAATAAATATAAGTATAAAAGAGACGTCGATGTGATTTAACATTTTTAGCTAACCTGCCGGGAAATGCCCGATCATGGAGTTTTAAAACACACGTAAATATTAAATGAATATTACTCCATATTTAACTTAAGTGAGTCTCAAAACGTTTTTTGCAAACGCATCAGGTTGCTGACCTCGATCTCCACCTTGAATGTAGAGTGTTTTGGCTTGTTTACTCAAAGAACCGGCAAACAAATCCATCTCAAATAGAAAGGCTGCACATGTTTGTGTTTCTCATTTTTGATCTATGTATTTTTATGTATACATTTCCTTTCTTTCTCAAGATCGTAGTACGATGAACCGCAAAAGGGAACGGGTTAAGTTTGCATGGCTGGATAAGGCCAAGGACTCCCCCAGAAAGCTCATGAAGAACAGTGTGGGTGTTGCACAGCCAACATGCTTGGATGGAGATGATCAGGATGGTGGTATAAGAGAGGCTGGCTCTCCTGGCCTGAACACATCTACTGGGTCAGCTGGACTGGGTGACATGGAGGCCATGTGTCTCAGCACCCCACGCAGTACTCCCAAAGCACGCCTAAAACTGACGGGATGCCACAGAGCACTGTTGAAAAAAAACAGTCCTGGTGAGGTAAGTAATAAAATAAATTATGAATTTATGTCATTTATGTAATTTCTGTATTTAAAAATTGCATATATTTGACTGGATTTGTGTTTTGTGTGTGGTATCTAGAACACTGTTTCAGAACAACAGTCCTCTGTTGGACCTTCACCTCCTTCTGCTGTAAAGAAATGCAGAAGTCCTGAAGCAGGGCAGAAAGTCATTCTCCTCAAAGCACTGAATGATGCGATGGGGAATGCAAACAAGAAGTCATCAACTGGTGGGCCTCAAAGTCTATCTGCAAAGAAAACCCCAGACAAGCTTATAAAGGCAGTTGAGGAGGAAAGCACATCTGAGCTTGACTGCTGCTCATTCAGTGAGAAGATTGAACGACTGATCACGACTACAGATGACGAGCCTCCTGGGCTGGAGTTCATAGACACAGAAGATGATGGGCCAGAATTAAAGCTGGACACCAGGGTAATGAATGTTTTTTTTTAGGGGAAATAAATGTAATGTTTGTTCAGCAAGAATGCATTAAATTGATCAATAGTGGCAGTAAAGACTTACATTTTGCAAAATATTCAATTAGAAAATAAAAGCTGCTTTTAAACATTCTATTCTTAAATTTAATTCTTGAAAAATTTCAGTTTCCACACAAAATGTTATCAACTGTTTTCATTGATAACAATAAGAAATGTTTCTTGAGCACAAAATCTGAATATTAAAATGAGTTGTGAAGCATCATGGGACACTGAAGACTGAAGTAATGGTTGCTTGAAATTCATCTATGCCATCTCAGGAATACATTACATTTTAAAATATATTAAACTGTTATATAAAATGCAATATTTCACAATATTTAGTTTTTTCAATGTTGATTATCAAATAAAGGCTGCATTGGTGAGCATAAGATACTTTCAAAACATCAAAAAAAAATCACACCATCCTCTAACTTTTGAATACAGTGCTTAACAAATTTATTAGACCACCACCCAATGCAAGGTTTGTGCCACAGATGCCCTAAACTAACGGTATTGATGATTACCAAAATCATTTTTTATGTTTCTGTAGTGGTTAATCCACACTAGTATGTGTAAACTCTGCAGTCACAGTAGTGTTTCTAATGCTAGAATATAATTATTGTTGGGATTTAATGGATTCAGATATAGATCGCACAAAAGTTTAATCCAGGGGTCACCAGACTTGGTCCAGGAGGGCCGGTGTCCTGCAGAGTTTAGCTTCAACCCTAATTAAAAATGCCTGAACCAGCTAATCAAAGTCTTACTAGGTATACTTGAAACTTCTAGACAGGTGTGTTGAGGCAAGTTGGAGCTAAACTCTGCAGGACACTGGCCCTCCAGGATCAAGTTTGGTGACCCTTGGCTTAATCAAAGGCACGTTTTTGGAACAATTAGAAACTCTTTGGAAGTCAGTAATAACATAAATTGTAGAAAAGACAATGCCATCAAGATTATCAATGAAAAAGGAGGTCATAAAATATAAAAAAGAAAGTACATACATTTTTTGGCTATGATTTTTTGGTTGTGTAAATAAAGACTCTTTAGTTGTTTCAGTTTGTTATGTTGTAATTAAATAACAATAAAATGTTAGTTTTAAGTTTTTGACAGATTCCTAATGTATTTATATTTTCTCTTTATTGTGACAGGTGGTCTAATAAGTTTAAGCACTGAATAATAAATGAAGTCATACATAAAGCATGGCTATTTTGCACTATTATAAATGTCTTTTAAGTGAATTGCTACTGACTTTGTCTCTATACACAGAGTGTGATCCTAAAGCGTCCAGAATCGCCAGATTGGTCAGATGTTGAGGACTCCGAGCAGGTTGAAGTCTTCTCACAGGATGACTCTTTTGAAACAAAGGGGCGACAAACAGCTGAGCTTAAAGGCGATTGTGAGTCTGTGGACTATAATGACACTCTTCCAGCTTTGGAATGCCAACCTTACTCTTTACCACCAGCTTTAAAGCCTTCAACATTCCCTCAAGCGCTGTGGGTAACTGAGTCAGAAGTGGATAACAGTTCCCCAAACGTCCCATCCAGGGGTGGGGAGCATTCACCTCAGAATACTGCCTCTGACCTCGAGCCACCCAAGAACTACACACCTTGTAGGTCAATCAGGCAGTCTCTCAAATTACAACAGTCTATCATCTGCTCTTCTCCACTGGTCGATGCTTTCCCAGGTCCCGGGCTCAGAACCTTTGCCTCCGCCCCATATACACCCGCTTACTGGGATTACTCGCATCTCACTACACGCAGGACTTCAGAATTAAATATTTATGCATCCTCACAGATGCTCCTCACTGAGGACGGTGCCACTCGCAGGATGTCTCTTGGCTCGGAGCCTCTCTGGCTGTCAGATTTGAACTACTCTCAAGCAGATTCTGCAGGATTCATTGACACGCACTGTCACCTTGACATGCTCTATGGGAAGTTGGGTTTCCGGGGAAGTTTTCAAAGGTTTCGGAGCATTTATGCAAGTACTTTCCCAAAGGAGTTTATGGGCTGCATCGCGGATTTCTGCAACCCACGAATCACAGAGAAAGAGGCTATCTGGGAAGGGCTACTAGGAGAGGAGAAAGTGTGGGGAGCCTTTGGTTGCCACCCACATTTTGCCAAGGAGTATAACCACGCTTCTGAGCAAAGCATCATGGGTGCTATGCGTCACCCTAAGGCCATTGCATTCGGAGAGATCGGTTTGGATTACTCGTATAAGAATTCCACTGACTCATGGAAACAGAAAGAGGTATGTGAGACAGGATGATTACTTCCACATATTTTTATATCAAATTAAAGTATATTATTTCTCACAATTTCTTTGTCTTTGTGTGTCAAGGTGTTTGAACGGCAGTTGCAGTTGGCCGTTGCTCTCAGGAAGCCTCTTGTCATACATTGCCGTGATGCTGATGATGATTTGCTGAAAATTATGAAGAAGTGTGTCCCCTGGGATTACAAAATACACAGGTCAGTGCTCCTAAAACAAACTTGCTTTTTTAATTGATGTTACATAGAATGTTTTTTTAAAGAACTTTTTTATCTCCAAACTCAAAATAAGTTAATGTTATATCATTTTATATATATATATTTTTATTTTCAATTTTATTAAATATTAATTTTAACATTACCGTATTGTAGTGATCCTAAATAGTCTTAAAATAGAATACATTCTCTTTATAAATTTAGTAAACCTAAGACAATTTATGAAATGTTTTGAAGTGAAATATTTATTTTTATATTCATATTGAAGTTTTTTGTTTTACTATTTTAAAAGAAGGCTTAATAAGATTACATTTATTTAATCAAAAATACTGTAAAAACAACAATAGTATTGTGAAATATTATTGCAGTTTAAAAAACTTGTCTTTTAATATTTTAAAATGTAATTTATTTCTGTGATGAAGCTGAATTCTTATTATTACCTGTGTTTTTTGTAAGTGTTAAGTTTTAAAATTAAAAGAGTGTCTGTCACTTTTGCTGTATAAAACACATTAATTGATTTTTTCTGGGCATCACAGTTTTCACAGAAATATTAAGTGCGTGCACATAAAAAAAACATATACTGAATATATTAGTGCTGTCAAACGATTAATCACATCCAAAATAAAAGTTTTTGTTCACATGTTTGTGTACTGTGTATATTTATTATGTACATATAAATAATTTCAAAATATATGTATATATTTATATTCATGTAGTTTACTTTTTTATATATAATATAATATATATAAATAATATACCAATTTCTTTTTTTACATAAACATAACACTTTTTCTTGAATATATATATATATATATGCATGTGTGTGTATTTATATATACATAATAAATATAAACAGTAAACTCCTATGTTATGTAAACAAACTTTTATTTTGGATGTAGTTAATCAATTAATAATTTGACAGCACTAATATACACTCACCGACCACTTTATTAGGTACACCTTGCTAGTACTGGGTTGGACCCCCTTTTGCCTTCAGAACTGCCTTAATTCTTCATGGCATAGATTCAACAAGGTGTTGGAAACATTCCTCTGAGATTTTGGTCCATATTGACATGATAGCATCACGAAGTTGCTGCAGATTTGTCGGCTGCACATCCATGATGTGAATCTTCCACCACATCCCAAAGTGCTCTATTGGATTGAGATCTGGTGACTGTGGAGGCCATTTGAGTAAAGTGAACTCATTATGTTCAAGAAACCAGTCTGAGATGATTTGAACTTTGTGACATGGTGCATTATCCTGCTAGAAGTATCCAAGTCAAGTAGTGTTGAAAGAGACGAGTTTTCAGTTGTTGCTTGAAGATTGACAGGGATCCAGCATTCCGGATGGGAAGATCATTCCACCAGCCAGGAACGGTGAACGAGAATGTTCTGGAGAGTGATTTTGAGCCTCTCTGTGATGGTACCACGAGGCGTCGCTCACTAGCAGATCCCCCTTGGTGGGGGCAATTGTAACAGTTTTTGGGGGCAGTTGTAACACTGAAAAAATAAGTAATGTCAAACCACTTTATCTCAAATAAAAATTGACTTTACTGTAGTATCTAATATTATATATTATATAACTAATTACAGTGGGGCAAATAAGTATTAGATTTTTTTGCCGATTTTTCAAGATTTCCCACTTGCAAAGAAAGGAGAGATCTGTAATTTTCATCATAGGTACACCTCAACTGTGAGAGACAGAATAAAAAAAAAATCCTGAAAATCACATTGTATGATTTTTAAATAATTAACTTTCATTTTATTGCATGAAATAAGTATTTGATCACCTACCAATCAGCAAGAATTGTGGCTCTCACAGACCTGTTAGTTTGTCTTTAAGAAGCCCTCCTATCCTCCACCCATTACCTGTATTAATTGCACTTGTTTGAACCCGTTATCTGTATAAAAGACACCTGTTCACACACCCAATCAATCAGACTCCAACCACTCCACTATGAGCAAGACCAAAGAGCTGTCTAAGGACACTAGGGACAAAATTGTAGACCTGCACAAGGCTGGGATGGGCTACAGGACAATAGGCAAACAGCTTGGTGAGAAGGCAACAACTGTTGGCGCAATTATTAGAAAATGGAAGAAATTCAAGATGACTGTCAATCTCCCTCGGACTGGAGCTTCATGCAAGATCTCGCCTCGTGGAGTATCTATGATCCCGAGAGAGGCGAGGGATCAGCCTAGAACTACACGAGAGGACCTGGTCCATGACCTGAAGAGAGCTGGGACTACAGTCTCAAAGGTTACCATTAATAACGCACTACACAGTCATGGATTAAAATCCTGCAGCGTGTGCAATGTCCCCCTGCTCAAGCCAGCACATGTCCAGGCCCATCTGAAGTTTGCCAAAGACCATCTGGATGATCCAGAGGAGGCATGGGTGAAGATCATGTGGTCAGATGAGACCAAAATAGAACTTTTTGGTATAAACTCCACTCGCCGTGTTTGGAGGAAGAAGGATGAGTACAATCCCAAGAACACCATCCCAACCATGAAGCATGGGGGTGGAAACATCATGCTTTGGGGGTGCTTTTCTGCAAAGGGGACAGGACGACTGCACCGTATTGAGGGGAGGATGGATGGGGCCATGTATCGTGAGATTTTGGCCAACAACTTCCTTCCCTCAGTAAGAGCATTGAAGATGGGTCGTGGCTGGTTCTTCCAGCATGACAATGACCCCAAACACACAGCAAGGGCAACTAACGAGTGGCTCCGTAAGAAGCATTTCAAGGTCCTGGAGTGGCCTAGCCAGTCTCCAGACCTGAACCCAATAGAAAATCTATGGAGGGAGCTGAAACTCCGTGTTGCCCAACGACCCCAAAACCTGAAAGATCTGGAGAAGACCTGTATGGAGGAGTGGGCCAAAATCCCTGCTGCAGTGTGTGCAAACCTGGTCAAGAACTACAGGAAACGTCTGACCTCTGTAATTGTAAACCAAGATATCTGTTCCAAATATTAAGTTAAAAAATTCTATTGTATCAAATACTTAATTCATGCAATAAAATGGAAATTAAATATTTAAAAATCATACTATGTGATTTTCTAAATCTCAAAATAAAAAATTAAATCTCATACCCTAGCTAGCCACACCTATATTAGCATAGGTTGTTCATGTTTTCATTTTCATTTTCTATCAATAACTTAGCGAATTTAAACTACACTCAAAAAAAAAAGTTGTTGAACGAACTTAAAAAAATTAGAGTAAACTTTTCCACGAAATTTAATTACATTTTTCCACCAAAATCTAATTTGTTTGAAATGAGTTGTTGTAATCTTGTTGTATAAACTTAAATTCCTTCAGTGAAGACTACAAAAAAAAATTGGGTCATTCCTACTAGATAAAGTTTTGCCATGCCATGCCTGTGCACAAAACAACAGCAGGGCACAGTAAAATATAAAATATGATAAGCAAATAAAGAAACATACAACAGATAAATTAGGTATATACATACAAAATAGACAATGTAAATAGGCAAATTATATATGTAATAGTTGCAATCCAGCCGCTACATTGTGATTTTAACATCAGTAACCTACACTCAAAACAATTATTCATTGGATGAATTGTAATTGAGTTGGGCCAACTCAATTTGATCAAATATAGTTTAAATTAAATTGATACATTGATGAAGTGATGTTTTTATGCTTGCTAAAACATTTAACTGGATAATAAATTGTTTCTACACTCAAAATAAATTATTTGTTGGATTTACTTAACTTTAGGCATTAGCCAATTTGTTAGGCATAGCATATGATGATATTGTTACATCCATGGCATGCCCATAATTGTTTCTTTGTTATTAAACAACTTTGTGTCATGTTAGCTGGTCCTCAACCCAAGCACATGCTCTACACTTTACCACAATGGTAACCCCCCAAAACACTAACATACCAGAAACTCTTTTAAATACAAACATAAAAGAACATTAAACATTAACAAGTCTCCCAATTTTATCATCTAAATAAAAATGCCTAAAATAACATTTTATTTCAAGATTTGCTCTCCTTATCCAGCCTTGTGCAAAGCATGATGGGAAGGAAATCCACTTCCTAGTTACACAAGTAAAATCAAACGAAAAATATTCTTGTTGACTCAATTAAAAAACGTGTAAACCTAATTGTTTTTAAATTACATTGTTTATATTTTTACCAAGAGTTATATTGTATTGTTCATGTTAATTTTCTAATTAATTGAACAAAGAGCAAAAATCATTTTTTGAGTGTACATGCATTTTATCTCTATCATCTAAACTTTAGACAGCAGCAAAAAATACTGTACATCCAAAAATTAATTTTCATGCCACAAAATCAGTATTTTGTTCAATTCTGCTGAGGTGAAATGATTGTGCTCCTTTTCCACAGGCAGAGATCTCACTGAGCATTTGTAGATATAGTTTCATCACTCTAGCTTGATTCTGATTGAAGGAATTGAGTGTTACATTTGCCCCCGTTCTCCCCTACTTTTTAAAATAATTACAAATTTAAAAAAAATATTAAAACAGTTGTTTGCTAAGAATGTTAAACTAATATAACTTCAAAACATACAAGCAAGGAGCAAATAATAAAGATGAGCATAGAAACATCAAAAAACAAAGAGTGCTTTCAGTATATAAGATTATCTGAACGTTTTCCATCCAAGAACTGCGAGTGATTTTCTTCATCTTTACTGTTGTTTTTTACTATGACATCATAGACAGCGGGAGATCTATTAAGCTGCATTCACGCACGGATCTCTTTTGAAACAGAAGTAATTTTGTCCTGTCCAATTAATCCCTTAAGACATAACTGTCTGTGTTTACATTAATTTTGCGTCATAAAACCATTTTGAGACGCAAGTGCATTAAACCACTTGCACGGAGTCGCGCACAGCCGCATGCACGAGCAGTCTACACAAACAAAGCGTGCGTCAGCATTTGATATTGAAAGCAACCTTCTGTTAGTGAGGTTCATATTTTAAATATATAAGTCCCCTGCATTCCAAACCACATAAATAACTTTATGAAAGATTATTTTACGGAAGGTTTGAGTGGTGTACGTGTGAGAGGAATTGTAAGCAAGCAGAATATGGGTGTTTCTTAAGCAAACTCCACGTCATCACACATCTGGTTAAAAACTAAGCTCAGAATTGATTCTGAAATTCTCAGAATCGTTGGAGAGTTTTTCTCTCTGTGCGTGTGCGTTCGTGCGCGCGTGCACGTGTGTGTGTGTAAATTTTTGTATTTATTTAAATACTAACTAGAGTTATTGTGTGTTAGACACTGTTTTACCAACAGCTATTCTGTGATTGAGCCGTTCCTAAGGGAATTCTCTAACCTGTGTGTGGGTTTCACTGGACTGGTGACGTACCATCACGCTGCGGAGGCTCGAGATGCTGTGAGGAAAATCCCACTCGACCGAATCTTACTGGAGACAGATGCACCATATTTCCTACCCAGACAGGTATCAGTGCATATTATTGGCGCACATTGTTTGATTCCACTTACATATGTTTATGCACTGTCATACTTTAATATACATATGTTATTCCTCTCTCTGTAGGTGCCTAAGTCCACATGCAGGTTTGCGCATCCTGGAATGGGCATACACACTCTGCATGAGATAAGTCTGCTGAAGGAAGAGAGCCTAACCACAGTCTTGCAAACAGTCCGGCAGAACACTAGACATATATACGGCCTGTGATTGGAAACCCCATGTTACTATAGCAACTGAAGTCCTTGCAATCTTAGTCTAGCTGCCATCAGCTTAGTCTTGCTAAAAAAGTTGTATATTTGAATGTACTGAAGTGTGTGCTATTAAGTGTATGAGCATTGATACTTAAGTTTTGTAAGTGTTGTGGGGAATTTCACATCTGTTAAAAATGTTAGTAACGATTAATTTTAATATCTCTTCAGTTTTGTGTTTTAAAATGGTTCTTTAAAATGGTTCTTTGTTCTAAGGATTCTTTTGTGATGTATCTGCATGCATTCTTACAAGTTATGTGTGCTTGTGACATACAATGCCAGCTTGTGTCTTCCCTTATATTTGAATTAGTAATTTGTTCTTACACCATCACGCGAAAGTTTATGCAAAAATAAAATGTTGAACAGATTATGAAAACCCACAACAAATAGCTTTTACCAAGTTGTTGGTTTTATATAAATGTTACTTTTGTCTAAATAGGAAGATTGAATAAATGATCGTGTATATGCAACATGAGTGGGTTTATGAAATAATCTTTTTTGAGAAGCTTTATTTTAGACCTTATTAAATGCGAATTAAGATTAAGCAAGGAAGAGAAACCTGAGGCAAAAAATATTATTTTTTGTCTTCCTTTATTATTTCCTTTATTTTGTCAAATTGTGGGGTTGGAAAATTATTACATGATTTGCAAACATTTTAATGGTTTATAAGGAGTTGAATCTTGTAGAACTGGTAGCTCCTGTCAGAATTCTGAAAAAAGAGCACATTCATATACTAATTATGTAGAAGACTAAAATTATTCAAAGACAACTAATTTTCTGCCAGAAAAGTAGTTTCAGGGTTCTTTAAGGATCTAAGACACTTTCTGGGAAATTAAACTATTTTCCATAATCAATTTTTAGCAGTTTTGTTGCATTTGCCACTTTCATAGTTACTTAAAATAAGAGTTTAACTCACCAAGTGGGGAATCGCTAAGAAGATTAACCAGAACTTTCTGCAGCACAGGACCATATTTCTCATACTCTGCTTCACTCAGAGACACAGACAGTTCGAACGGAGCACTCATCTAAATTAATAGTGAGAACAAATTATGACAGCAGTAGTATCTGGTTGAAATCCTATTTAAAGTGCACTTGTATTGAGTTATTACCATGAATTGGTCATCCTCTTTAATCACTGGGATCTCTGGCTCAGCAATATCTCTTCTGCCCACCCGTGGTGGCCTTCGACCCTTAAAATTGGACACATTTGATGCCAAATTTCTAGCATTCATTTGTCATTTTGACCTACTTAAATTTACATACATTGGCTTACTCCAAACATATAACACATCCACCAGACATACGCTTACCTGTGGTTTCTGAGCAGGACTGAGGAAGCTGGTGCCGCCTCTCACAGACTCAACACACAAGGAAAGAGCACATAAGAGCAGAAACATGTGGCTGGCACGACAACGCAGAGGCATCCTGGGAAGTCTGGTTTAGTTCTGTTTTATGACAACACTCTTAATGGCTGCACTTTAAAAGTATGTATTAAATATGCAGAATGCACAGAAATAGTAAAAAATTAAAGTCAACCCCACCTTCTGTAATGATCAAACTGCTTCTGTTGGTCTGCACAATAAAGTCTGCATCTCACTTTTATAACAGCCTTTGGTTAACAATTAGCATTAAAGTCTACAACTGTAACTGTAAAAACAAACAGACCTAAAAATCCCTGATTGTTACTGTATGAGTGTGAGAGAGATTTCCCGTAGGGTGATATGATTATGATGATAACAGACAAGTAAAGTCATATGGTGGTACACTGCTGTGTCAATAGCTATTAGTGTTACTAGACCACTGAACTATTGCCATGGCAGGTTTATTTGACTGACCTGGTAATTCCTCTGTAACTGGAACTCAAAGAGTCTATTATGTGTTAAGACACTTTTAAGTGGACTCACCTTTGTACGTGGTTGGCAGCGTGTTCTTCCAGCAACATGATCATTCTACCCATGTGAAAAACATTTGACATTTATGGTTCTGGCTTGCATTTCATTCATTTTCTTTTAATCAATAATAATTATAATGTAACAGAATACCATTGTACTGATACTATTGTTAAGAAGAGCTTTTTAGATGAAAGCAACGTTTGGGTCTCACTAACATTTTTTTTTACCACAGTATTTCCATGTTTTTTTATGACATGATACCAGCGTAATGGCATATTTTTTGACATTTACCATGGTAGTAACATGTTGTGGAGCATGGCAGTTTAAAGCAACTTGACGTTAAATGTGTAGTTTTTATGTTTTTCGCTAACAAAAAACTTCCACAGTATATTATGTTAAAATTCAAAATACTATTGTAGTGTGACCTCCGAGACAGTAGATGGCAGTCTGCATTTGTCCTTTACAGAGATACACTGGTTTGCTCTCTGAATGTCAGTGTTAGCCTGGTTTACCTAAAACGCTGCAGCTAATATGGATAAAAAGAAAAAACCATACAATGTTACAGCGTCATCGGTGAGTAATTCGTATCTTAAAGTACTCTTTTAAACAAGAGGAATGAGCATTTTTGTTTTGTTAGTGTGTAATAGTTAGCTTAGCATGAGAGCTGACAGTAAACTTGCATTGTGAGGCTGTTTTTAAACTGGTAACGATGGCTCGATTCTTTTAAATCTCTTAACTAACATCTACTTTATTTACATTTCAGCTGGTTGATTTGAAAGCGGAATTATATCGGAAACAGGAACAATTTAAGCACGATCGACTTGGCCAAGATGCAGGAACCGCACAGAAGTCTAAGACAAAAATAAAAGTAAGACACGGGCAGCTAGATATGATCACTGAATTAGTAACGTTATATAAAAACGCATGTTGTGATTGATTATGTGTGTATGTGCTCATAGAAGCCCAATGTCTGGAGCAAACAGAATGAAGGAGTCAGTGCACGAGCTCAGAGAGACGTTCAGCTAACTGAAGAGGAAGAAAACACACTAGATAAATCCAGGTAAATGAACTTTTAACGGGAACTACATGATTCTGATTCTTTATATCATCTTCATTTATTCATTTTCTTCTGCCCTAAAAGTAAAATGTATGAATGTTGGTATATTACCCAATATAAATAAATATCAATGCAGGTAATCCCAAAAATGGTTATTCTGTGATTTGTAGCATGTTTGCAGAATACACTTTTTGATAGTTTTGATAATATAGTACAATAAATTTCATATATAAGTATGGCTTAAATGTCCAGATATTTTTTCTTTTGTTACCATAACCTGTTGCCTTCAATAATATTTCAGAAATTGTTTTATTTGCTGCAGACTGACTGACATTTACAAATTGGAAAAACAAGAACTCTTACTAATGAAGACATCTTATTTAACTTTTTATGTGCATCTAAATACTTTGTATTGATTTGATATAATAATTGGAAACTATACTGTTTTGAGTGCTGGTATATAATGTAACTGCAATATATAATATAATGATACAATGATGGCATTCATTACTTTAAATAAAACTTTTTTGGGAATATATTTATTGTACACTGAATATAAGATGTTAAAAATATAATGATGTTAACAAAGAATTCATGATTCAGACACATCTAAGCGTACTATAAAGTCCCTTCATTGTTCAAATTGTGAAATATAATCTATTAATGCTTTCTTGATACATTATGCAGGCAAAAATTGGAGGAAAAGGCACGTCTTTATGAACAGATGACAAAAGGAGATTTCCCAGGTATATGCTTGTGGCATTCCCATATTCTATATATTTATTCTGATATGAACTGATATTGAAGTAGACTGGATTTCTTTTTATCTTTAGATGAGGAGACTGAAAGTCTTTTCCTGGTGGACTTCACTCAAAAGATCATCAACCAGAGGAATGAACCACAGACACGCACTGCAAATGTAGCAAGGGACCGAGATGGAGAGGACTCTGATGTGACCATCCCTGTTCCACCCCCACAGAACGCAAATGAAGAATGGTACCATGTGTTTATAAATGTGTTTTAAACTCAATGAAGAGGCAGTATGATTTGAACTCAGCTGTGGATTTATTGCTCTCTTTTTTAAGGGTGGACTATGTTGATGCATTAGGACGTTCTCGAAGATGTCTGAGAAAAGACCTACCAGATTTTCAGAAAATGGACGAAGAACTGCAGAACAAGAGGTACATTGATTGTTCTTACCTTTGCTGTACCCTTTGTATGTAAAAATTGGCATCGATCTTGCTCATTTTAAATCTATTTTATTGTGTGCAGGGTGACCGGTGCTGACAGGACACTGTTATCTGATGACATGAGGAGAGAAATGCAGAGAGAGCAGTAGGGATGGGTATCGTTAAGGTTTTAACGGTACTACTACTCTTATCGATACTGCTTATCGATCCGGTGCTTTAACGGTATTCTTATCGGTACTTTTTGTTATTTATATATATATATATACATACATATATACATACATACATACATACACATATATGTATGAAATATATATTTCTATGATAGATTAGCAGCTTAATTAACATGGCTTTATATTCTGAGATGTTAAATAAATATTTCATTAAATAAATATAAAACATCAATTTGTAAATGCAGCAGTGCAGGCATTTTTTGTGTTTTATATACATAAGATATATAAGATAAGATAGAGTAAGAACATGAACAAAGAAACAAAGTTAAACAAACTGACAAATATACCATTTATTGTGTGTGTATTTGATCGTTTGACGCGCCTGCTTGAGCGCGCACACGCACACACACACACATACGCGCAAACACACACACACGCACACGCACACTCACACACACGCACTCACACACACACACACACACACGCGCGCAAACACACACACACACACACACAGGGGCGCGGGAACAGGGGGTGCTGAGGGTGCTGCAGCACCCACTGTTTTTTTCTGTGGGCAACTGTAAACTGTTGTGAATAAAAAATATATAGGCTAAATTTGTTATAATAAAGATTAATTTAAAATGTATATGGTTGCTCCGATGTTTATAACATTTAGTTTACATTGGCTATTTTGCTATCTATTTCTATGTGATCTTCGACATATTTACCATTTGCCCATTAATTTAACAGTTGTAAGAATTAAAGTTATCAAAGTTATTAAACTGATGCAGGGCTATTTGATGCGCACGCGCACATCCTGTCAAATCACGCACGCAGCACTGCCAATGCTTGCTTTTATGTTTGTGAATGCTATGATTGTGTTGAAGAATTTGTAGGTTGTGGCTTAAAAGCGGAACATGGAAATATCATGGATGTACTTTTTTCTTTTCTCAGCGATATGAGTCTTTCCTTCTCCCAAAACAGCTTATAGCTAAAATAGTTCAGTTTTGTATGTAATGGAAAAGTGATTAGACGATGTTTCGTTTTTTTTCTTCATAAAGTTAATTTAGAAAAACCTTGGGAGCATTTTTGTTCGTTAAATGTTTTTTTTCTTTTAAGCAACGACCAAGCGGCCAGCATCAGAGTTGATCGCCTATGTTTGATTAATTTAGCCTTATCAAATCATCAAGACTTGACTAAAATAAAATCGACAGATAGGCCTATAAACAGTTCAAGCATATCACAGTGTTAGTTTAAATGTTTAACCTATATAAATGTGCAATATCCAACAGTTTGTGTGGAGAGCTGAAGCGAGCTTTACAGGACATGGAGGATTTTTTTCTTACAGTAAAAACAACTTAAAATACGCCGTGTGATTTTTTTTTTTCCTCATAAAGGTAAGAGTAATATATCATTTTGAACTGTAAAGGGTCTACTTTTATTTGTGTGCATTCACAATATCAACATTGTGCTTTTATAAAATAGGAAAACAGAGAATGCACTTTCTTCCGGTTTTGAACAAGAGGCTTCAATGATGAACCGAAACTCAGCAACTCGAAACTGGCTCAGAGATATGATAAATATATCTATAGAAAGCTTTAAAATACTACTTTAAAACGAAATAATTCAAAGCAAAGCAAAACTCTTCATTAGCCTATGTAATCCGTTAAGATGCATATATTTCTCCAATGAGGAAATGGCGAGTCATTTTTCCCGTCACCTCACCATCTAAAATATAAAAATAAGGAAAGCCTAAAACAGGCCCGATTATAATTTGCGTTTTATTTTATAATTGTATTCAATAAAAAAAAAAAGTATGTAAATCTTTGTCCTTGAAATTTAAAGGATTTGTTGCAATGCAATTTTGTCTGACTGATGTGAATTATTTATTGGCCTATCGTTTTAATCCATGCAGCAAATGCTGTAAAAACAGCTTTAAAATTACTTTATTGCATTCCAGATGCTTTTAAAAAAACTTTTCACTATACATTTTAAGGGTTTTTAAGCTTGAATGTAACTTGAATGTAAAACATTGTTATGAATTCATTGTAGCCTATTCCCATTTGTAAAATAGCTAATTGTTGTCTAACACGATCTCATGAAAGTGCGTAGGCTATAGCACGATTTTCTGTTTCTATTTGGCGTAATATTTATATGCAGAAATTGACTACCCCACCACAGCACCCCTACATAAAACACCTTCCCGCGCCCTGCACACACACGCACACACACTTCAGCCTGAGGAACAGCGTCTCGTGTGGATTGTACTTCCAACATTTCATTATCAAACATGTCCAGCAATTTAGTAACTGTAAAGACGGCATTTTACAACAATCGACAGACGATTGATCTGATTCTGATGTTAAGTTTTGGTCAGGAGGAACGAATGCGCGCCGCTGTGAAGAGAAGGAAGTTGTGTTAGAAGAAACACGGCTATAATCTTTAGAAGCTAAAAAACATTAAATAAACTCAGTTTAATATAACAGCCACAGGCCTAAAGTGTAAGCATGTTTTAATGGTTAGTTCTCTCTTCTAACATAAACAGGGCTTATGTTGCGTGCTGAACTCATCCACGTGAGCGATCGCGCTTCTGATTTGGGAATAGCAAAATGCATCATAGACAAGAGTTTGAATATTATTGCATATAAAACAGCTGGTGACTCTGGCGGGATATAATTTGCAAGATAATGTGTATATATAGCAATAATAAATGTATGTGTGTTTTCTTAATTTCTCCAGTACCGATAGCAGAACCGTTAACGTCAGAGCTTATCGATACTCCGGTCTTTCATAATTTAGCCCCGAGACCGATTAAATACCGAGTTTCGGTACCCATCCCTAGAGAGCAGTGGGAGAGAGAGGAAGAGGAGCAGATGAAGACACCTGTCGGACCCATTCACTATGAAAATATCAGACAGCAAGGTGAAAAGTCTACACACGCTGAAACGTCTTAGTGCTTCTATGAGAGTGTTGAATTACATCTTCATTGTGTCTCACATGGATTTGTCTTGTCTGTTTCAGAGGCCAGAGAGCTGGGTGTTGGGTATTTTGCTTTTGACCATGATGAGGACCAACGAAGAAAACAGAGAGAAACTCTAGACATGCTGAGAGACCAGGTCAGAACAACTGAATTAAATGAAGAGTCACGAGCTGGCTAGATAGACAACATTTTAAGTTGTTGTAAGTGTGCTTACAAAGAAAAGACTTCCAAAAGCCTGTCCAATATCCAATGAATGTTCAATATCAGCTGATATATATCTAATCTGACCAGTAAATCAGAATAAAAAATATTGATATTAACCAATAACTAATTTATTGTGCATCCCAGTTTCTGAAAAGCTCTGTGAACAAATTCAGAAAGTGATATTGTCAGTTATTATTTTTTTCTTATAATACCCACCCCCCAAAAATAAGTTTATTTATTATTTATCTACTAACAAAATATATATACTTTTTAATTAATGTTAATCACAATTATTTTAATAATTTTATTTATTTTTAATTTTAAAACAACATTTGTTGATTTCAGCTATGTTGCTGCCTATGTAGGCAGTATACAACTAGTGAGCTCACTATATCCTCAGCTTCTCTGGCTTTTGACTGGCTAAAGTCTTTTTACAATTCTCTTTCTTTCTGCAGACCACAGATCAGCGCCGCAAACGTGAGCAGCTGAAGGAGAAGCGGAAAGCTCTGCTTGATGCTCGACTCACGAAAGTGAGGATGAGGAGGATGAAGAAGAGCAAGCTGGAGCCAGGAGATGAAGAAGAGGGTGCGTTGCTGAATATTAGTTATTTAATTAATAGCTATTAATGTGTATCTTTGTGTTGGTGATGAATTCTAAGGCATATGTGTGGTTGTTTTTGGATAATGTCTGATGTTCTGTTGTAGCTGCTGCTGGTGATGCTGAGAATGATGAAGATGATGTTGAAGTTTTGGTTGGACCTCCACCCCCTCCAACAGTACGGAAAGTGGAAGTGGAGATTCAAGAGAGAAAGGACACCAAACCTGGCGTTCCGCACGTAAGAGAGTGGGACAGAGGCAAAGGTACATGATTGTGCACATAAATGCATGCCATATTCCTTTCTTCCTCTTCATTGGCTGTAGTACATTTGCTTTTTTGAAGATGCACAACATTTATTTCCTTTTCCAGAGTTCTCCTTGGGTCAGTGGACCAGTCGTCGTAGAGAGGAGCGAGATTCAGAGTTTGCTCCTCCTGCTTATTTCGCAGATGACACAAGAGCCAGTCACAACAGAGCCACAGACAAAGGGCAGAGAAAAGGAAAACTTGCCTTCAAGTGGTCTGAATCCCAAAATTACACCGAAAGAGACACCGAGAACTTCTTCACCTCTAGTCAACCTTCTGACATACCCACAAATGCACAACCTTCTCAACCACAAACTGCTCAAACACAGAATCTGGACGAACTGTTATCATACTACAAACACTCCACGTAAAAGTGCAAGTCTGAAAAACACTGGAAGCTATGGGACTTGGCAAGCTGCGTCAGTTAGCCTGGATGCATGTCAGTCTTAAATAGCAGTGGCAGTAAAACTTTGTACTAAAATGTAACTGAATTTGCAAAGTTAGAATAAAGAATGACACAATATTTGTTTGATTTTTGTGCATCTTTTATTCCATCACTATCTGTTGTTCCAAAAATTAAACCGCATTCTAAACCATAATTAATAAATTTTGCTGTCAGTTTTTTTCAATAGTTTGTAAAGAACAGAAGTCACTCTTGTCCATAAAATTATGTTAATCAACCATAATAGTTGTTAAGCTGAGACTTGACATTTTCTCTTTATGTCAGTTTTCCTGTTCCAAAGAAGTGTTTCATTGTGTTTGCCACTGTCTTTTGTTTTTGAAATCCAGGCAACTTAAATGTGTTTCTGCATGTTATGGACACTGGGCAAAGTTTATGAGTTGCACCTGACTGCAGTGTAACTCTGCTTAGTTACTCAGTAGCCTGTAATGAGCTGCTTTACAAGTTACTTAGGTCACATGTAATGTGTGAGTTTATTCCATATGTCATTTGAAAGAGGACATTAAAAAACTAAACTATATAAAATGTAATATACGTCCAAATCGCAGGACCAGAGTGACCTTTGATCTGAAGGATATCCTGTCTCAGCAGGAATGTACGTGTGAGCATTTTGTATCGACCAGAGAGAGAGCAAGGAAGGAAGGGAAACCGAGAAGAAAATTGAGGTGAAGAAGAGAGAGGACAGTAAAATGGTTCATATGGAATATTGAGAGACGGATCTGCTTTTAGTTTTCTCACATTTCTTTGTTTTTGTTTTTTCCTTTTGAAGATTTAACCAAAGTAGGAAACTATAGTTGAATGCAAGGATGATGGTAAGTTACTATTTCTGGTTGTGATTATCACATGACTGTAGTAACATGCTGTTCAGCCATCTGCTGATTGTAGTCAGAGTTCAATTTGTCAGTATTTCATGAATATCATGAAATGTAATTATACAGCATGTATTAATGGTCAATTACATTAGTATATCAATATATTTTAGAAGATATGATCAGTTATAAACATCCTATTGATCATTGTTAATGTTATTTCATAATGCATTGCTGTAAGTAAATAACTAAGACTGTAAAAACATATGCTGGAATATTATTATTACCTCAAGAGAGATACGCTCGATTAGATTTCTCAACACATATTTGCTAATAAAACCCAATGAGTGACTGAATGCAAGTATTTTCCACATAATTTGTTCATGCTGTGTAAATGAATGTGTCTGTGTGAGTGTTTCAGGAAGGTTCAAGTGCAGAAGCAGCACTGAGTGTAAGTGCGAGCAGCATCAGAGTCACTGATGTAACTCAGGATGGAGATGTTTTGACGTTTGCCATCGCATCTCAGAAAGTAAGATGCCTGGTAAATGCGTAAAACGTTGTAGTTTTATTGAACATTAAAATATAAAATTGTATTTCCCTCAGTTGAACAGCAGTGCTGGGGTGTGTGTTTTTCGCATATATGAGGACTTTGACTGGCTTCAACAGAGTCTATTCTCACAAGAAAATCTTCCCGGACTTCAGGGAATTATAGTGAGTGAATTCTCTAAAACTCACAATTAATATCATTGCTTATTCAATTTTTAAAAGTATCCTATCTATGAATGAGGAAGACACTCAGATGAGATGATTATGTCCACAGTTTCCGCCTTTGCCCTCTAAAGCCCTTCCATCACAGTCAAACACCCAGACCAAAGCACTCAAACAACTTGGTATGTATTATTTGTGTATGCATAGGCAATTTAGAAAAAAATACATCTGCATAATGTTAGTAAGTTTTTTTTTATTATTATTATTTGTTGGAATAGATTCCACATGGTTTGATATTTTGTTTCTTTTGCAATGCATCTTATACATTTTCTGTATGTGTGTTCAGGGTTCCTGTCTCTAGGACAGGATTGGCAGAGTTATTGTAAGGCTTTGGAGTTTTATCTCCAGCAGGTGGCAGGACACCCAACACTCTGCAAATGCACAGCACTGGACATCTTTCTTATTAACTCTGAGGTTTACTAGAAACACACACATTCATTAATTAATTCATTCATTCAAATTTAGCGTCACAGCCTGTTGTATGATTGCTCTAAAGAAAATACAAGGCCAGTAAATACATTCATTTTGAATGAGTGCAACTAACCAGGCTAACCTCTTGGAAAATCCGGCTAAAACCAGCAGAAGGTAGCAGTTGTTAGTTTCGGAATATAGTAGCTACCTTGCTGGTCATAAGTGGTTTAGGTGGTTAACCAACTGTATTATAAGATGGAGTCCGAACTAACATGGTTCCCAATGTTGGACCAGCAACAAATTAGCTGCTATATTCCCAAAAAAGAAGTGTGACCACCACCTTAAGCTGTATGGGCTGATTTGTTTTTCAGCTGTGTTTACGACAGATATGTTCTGTATATGTTCACCACACACTCAGGAAAAAAGAGCCGTCACTGGGATGGTACTCTTTCAAAAGTTTTTGAGGAAGTCAATGTTTTTCAATGTCACCGCCTTGATCAGTTTTGAGGGACAGGTGACAAAATCTTTGTTGATAATCTTACTTTTGTCATTGCATGTATTTGTTTGACTAGTCTCCTGGAAAACAGCGAGGCAGGAAAGGAATCTTTAATCGCCTCAGTCAGGCTGTGGAGGAGATGAGGAAGGAAAGTCATAAGGTATCTGTGTGTGAGTTTGGGTTTATGAGTGCTTTATACACCTCTGGGAAAGTCTTTTGACCAAACACAACACTGTGTGGTGACATATGATATTTGATTATACAAACATCATAGATCCATTAATACAATTTATATCACATATGTAAATATATAATTTAATAACCCCTAGGACGTGGACAACTTCTTTCAGAATGAGAGGAACAAAAACACCAATCTTGCCGCTTTGTCAAAGGTTGCTACAGAGGTACACTATTTAAGCTGTTTTTTTCTGTTTTTATTTGGCTAGAGGACTCATATTAAATATTATGAAATATTTTATAGTTCATTGTGCAATTTCTGTGTATGCTTCTCTCGACAGAAATTACTTGATGTTGTGATGACAGAGCAAAGTAAGTCTTTGCAAGAAGTTTATATGTATGCTCAGGACACATTATTTAGGAATAAATGATATCACTGTTTGTATGTTTCACAGAGCTTGCTTTGGCCTGTGGACATTTCTCCACTTCTCTTCATCTTTGTGTGAATCAGGACGATGCAGCTGCTGTAGCTTTCTCCAAGTTAGAATTTACTAAATAAAATGACCATTTATGTATGTCTGCATTCATGTACACACATTGATTAAAGAGAGAATGTGTGAGAGAAATGCGTGTTTATGTGAATGTTGGTTTTCAGAGGATAATCAGTTTATTCAGATGTGTTTCTTTAGGGTTTGTTTGAAGCTGTCAGATGTTATTGAGGCAGTACAGGTAAGACAGCTATACATGCAAAAGCTTTAAAAACTATTAAAGGGTTCTTAGTCATTCCTCTATTTATCTACAAATGTTCAATAATTCGATTTGTTTCTGTATCTGTAGCGAAACTTTGAGGAGGTTGCCAGTAACAATCGGTCCACTCTTGGTTTGGGTCTGGACCTGGAGTCTCGCAACCAAGAGGCAGAGAAAGTATGATACTCAATGTGTCAGCACGGCTGTGATTATGTGTACTATTGCTTGATTCTATACACAACATTTAATACGGAGTAATTTACCCTTTAGATAGAGTATTAGCAATTACTTTGTCTATTTTTGGTGCGCAAAATAGTTTTCTTCTGGTAACAAAAAATTATGAATTTGAATGAATCAGTATGACACATGAAAACAGTCACTTGTCACCACTATTTGTGACAAAGAGTTCTTAAAATACATTCACAGACCAGTGTTATTTTAGAATCATTGAAATAATTTTTATTGTAAATTTGCTTCAGTGTTCATATTTTCAATTTTACATGAAGTTAACTAAATGTAAAAGAGAAATGTTGCCTTGGCAACTACCTGACATAAAATATGTTTTATTATAGTTTATTTTATTTCAAGTAGTGAAAATGTTTTTATGGTTTTAGGTTTAGTTAGGCTGACACAGTTATAAACTTGCAAACACAGGCAGGAAGAGTGCTACAGTGAAAATCTCTGCTGCTGGACTGTATATCAGTACGCTGCGCAATCAAATTCAAGAAGTGGAAGGAACTAAACAAAATTCATACACTTTGTCTACAAAATTTATATTAAAAACTTAAGTATAAGCCAAATGTGTCCAACCCGCTTATGCATATATTGAAAGCAGGTTTGTATAAAATAAAATGATATTTGACTCAAATCTGCTTCGATAGTAATTGTCCATTTCTGTTTGTGTTGTTACAGGACATGCTCTTCAGAAGAACCTGTAAACTGATAGAGCTGGAAACGGTTAAGAAGGGTACAGAAAAAGCCAAGGCCAATAAGAGAGAAGTGGTATGTTTTAATCTTCGTATCTTCCATTCATTCTGTGCACACACACCTCCACACTGAAGTGTTCACGCCATGTTTATCTAAATTCAGATGAAGTCTTTCTGTGTCTGATTCTGTAGATGGAAGCATTTCAAACCGCAGTTGAGAAAGAGTTCAACCTGATCTCATCTGTGGCTAAACAAGAGGTAAATACTGTGACTGATGTTAATTCAAATGAAGATTATCTGTTAAATGTGTTTCCAGTGTGTCACGTGGGAAATGTGAAAAACCCTGTGACATGACTTTTTGATCTGAACATAATCAGAAGTCATGTCACAAGGTTGGTCAATTTTCCACATTGTACATTTACAGAGGATATAGTATAATGTTTGGACTAATGTGTGGCAGATTGAGCATTTCCATAGCTCTCGTGTGAATGTGCTGAAGAACTTCCTGACTGGCTGGTGTGAACTACAGCTCGATACAGCGAAGAAGTGTGCTGAACTCTACTCTCAGCATCTGGAAGCTTGCAGAAACATGTACACAGAATGAATGAATCAAACACGCTTTAGATCATAACAATATAGCTGGTAATGTAATTAAACTTTTCCAACACAGCAAAAAAAAGCAGAGCCTTATCGTGAAATTATAAAAGTACTCTGTAATTTCTGTTTATTCTGAAATCTTTTTGATTACTAGTCCCTGTTAATTTGATTGTACTTAATCTTTTCCAGACTCATTTGAACACCAATGTAACTTCCAGTTCCACAATTCTAGGTTAGGTGACAGATTCAGACTTTGTCCTGTGTAAGCTTGCAATAAAGCTATAAAATACATGACTGTTTCTAATGTACACACTGCAAACCGCTGAAGTGATGCAGATGAAACATTTTATAGTGAGTTGGTGTTTGTGAAAGTAGTCATCAACATGAGCACATTATATAGAGTTTAAATATGGAGAGTTTAACCTCCTGAGACCCCCCTCAAAAAAACTTTTGTGAATTTAGTATTTTTTCATATCCCAGCTGAACACCTCTGGTGTGACTTTAAATGCAGACCTTGAGCCAAAAACTCATCACCAAACACCAATGAGAAGTGGTACAAAACAGGGTTCAAAATTGAAAAAATAAAACCTTGTACTCAGACAAATGAAACTACAATTATGTATCTTATAATGTACTGAGCTATGCTTTGATGTAACCTCCCAACGTTTAATTTTTTATTAATCAAAATGTGTTTGTTTTTTTATCTTGGACTGATATATAATTTCAATTTTATCTTTAACAGCAATCAAGATGTTTTTTACATTTCAAAATGTTCTCATGTTAGCAGACAGATTACACTTTCACGTGTGACCAACAATTCCTCAACAAATATAAAATATCCTAATTAAATATTATAAAAATGTCATCTGACGGAGGTGACAGACCTGACGGAATTGACAAATCTGACGGCGGTGACGAAAACCTGAATTTGTAGTCATTTTAACTTCATTGAATCAATCAGTTACTGTATTAAAACATAAACAACAAACAGTTTATAAAACTGTTTATAAAAGATTCACATTTAAGTATTTTGACTTTGGAATTGATCTTGGAACACAAATGATCTATTTCTCTAATCTCAGAACAGTGTGTCTGCTGTGCATCTGCTGTGGTAACTTTTAAAAAGTTATATGAACAAATAAAACAATTAGTTGTTACCTCTATCCATTTACATTCATCAGGACCAGTCACAATAGTGACTTAGGTTTTCATTTATAAAGCTCTAAAAACCTTACTAACTGATATTTTAGTGCACTTCCTGCAAATATGTAAAATAATAAAGATTAAATATGTGCAGTTTTACATGGTTAGTGCAAATTGTCACATGACCAGGGCAGTTTATTTCCTGTTTGCACCTCGAGAATATGACACCTGCATCAAAGCTCCAAAACGAAAGGCTAGTAATTTACGTTAACATAAAGATATGACAAGGATTTTTGGTACACATTATCTTTGAGGTGTCTAGTATTAATAAATGAATTCACATACATTCAGTTTTGTTGAGTGTGGTCATAGAATGAGTAAACATCTTGATGGTCAGTCACAATAGTGATAAAGTCATGTTTTGATAAAACATCAAACGTGATAATGTGGGATACAATATAAATCCAATTGTTGTTGTTAGTGAAAATAACACTAAAATGTTGCAATGACATAATAAATCACAATTTTCAATCCCAATTATTTCAAAGGGTTACTAATGACACATCATTTGGATATTTTCATGTCTGGGAAAAATGTGTGATTAATCTGTTTAATATTAATTCAAAAATCTTAACAAATGATCCGACAATTATCAGAACACATATGATCAGAATTCAAACTAACTGTATTATGCATAGATGAAACAAGCTGTTTTTAATCATTTATAAAAATGTTATCCATTTTATAGCATACTGAACGCCTCTCTGCGGACACTGTTTAGATGTAGTTAGAAGACAACGAGTGTCAAAGATTTGATATAATAATGATAAAACTAAATTGAAAGGTATAGTTGTGTTAAATGCATTCTATTATTAATGCTCATAAAATTTACAATTGAAAATAATTTAATTTTTAAACCTATGAGCAGTTACAATTGCTGGACATGTTTTGTCCCATGATGTCTCAATAATCAGTGATTTGACAAACCTTTTGGAAATATGAGTCTCATGTTCTTGGACATTTTTGTGATTGTACAGTAACGCATCAGAATTAGATTATACTAACACCAACGTTTAATTAAAACAAAAAGACGTTTTCTTTTATTTGAGTTTTAAGTTGATATTGATATAACTTGTCAAGAATTGCCGACAGTTGCATCTCAATAAATTAGAATGTCGTGGAAAAGTTTATTTATTTCAGTAATTCAACTCAAATTGTGAAACTCGTGTATTAAATAAATTCAATGCACACAGACTGTAGTTTAGGTCTTTGTTTTTTTTAATTGTGATGATTTTGGCTCACATTTAACAAAATTGGCAACCTTCAAACCAGTGATGCTGTTAATTTCTGCGCCGATCCTCCTTATAAGCAGAATACACAAGCTGTGTAGGGCCCCCGAAACACCAGGGGCCCCCTTGCTCTCAAAGATGATTTTATTTTATTTTAGTTTCAGAATTTGGCCAGCGGCTATGAAAACATGAATGATAATTTATTGTAATGCGGCACTGTCGCCCTTTCTACATAAAAAAACAGCCAGATCATGTAATTTGAATGTCATAAATTCAAATTTGCTTTAGCTCCCGGTCACGTGGCACATGCTGTGCAGTAATTCTTGAACGTTTAGCAGAGAACTGGAGAGGTCGCACCACAGCAATTATTTGCACTCGCACAAATGCTCCCAAATATATTTTGGAGTCGCACAGATTACATTTCGGGAGCATATGCGACCAAAATGGTCGCAATTTCGAGCCCTGGTTGTAACACTGCGTTACAATGTGCCCTGCCATGCTATTCTATGACATTAGTGATGTAATTTACACTATTTACTTTAATACATTTGAATGAGAAATAACAAGAAACCGGTGAATAAAGACTGACAATTTGTTCAGAAATAATGTTCAGAAATTATTATTTCAAGACTTGTAAAGCATTTTGGCTCATTTATGTGGGCCATCCCAGGCATGGTTGCAATATGTTCATTGTCAAACTCAAAAAAATTATTACTTTTAATTCTTAAAAAACGCCATTATTTTATTTAAAATAAATAATACTTTTATTTTATTGACAAAATGTTTTAGTTTGTCTTGTATAGTTTTTTTCATAAGATCAGATAACATTTTAGGCTGAAATAATCAATGAAGGGCTGTAATTGTATAAATGCAAAAAAGTACAATATAACAGAAGCATTAATGAAGATGTATTTATTTAGCAGGTGCTTTTCTAACAATGAATTTGTCATTTAACATTGAGTTGCAAACAGGGTTGGTAAGGTAAATTTCACAATAGACCTCACATTCTACCGTTCCTTTGATCTGTTCCCGATAGTTCCATACATTTCCTCAGCATCATACTTTTTCTGCAGAGTACCATATGTTGAATCATCCTAAAGAGTATGAAAGATACTTAAAAACTGGCCAACATATTAACTTGTTAGTTGTATATTGAATCTTACCAAATTATTTTCCCCATTTATCTCTCCAGTCCCTGGTCTTGCTTTTCTGTGAACTTTAGAAGAAGTAATACCTGAATTAAAACATGCTAATGGAAATGTATTTGTGACTTATGTGTGCACTCTGCATAATGTGTGTGTGTGCTGACCTCTGTGAATGCAGTAAATCACAGCAGCTCCTCCTGCTGCTGTCACTAGAAACAGTACAGAGATCAACACGCTGTTGAGACTCGGCTTAGAAGATGCCGTGCTTTCACTTCTCTCTAATGAAGGAAAAGAGAGAGGAAGAGGGAAATGGTTTTATGCATAGGCATACACAATAATGCATAGTTTTTTTCTGGAAGTTTTAGTTGCGAACAATGAATATACTGTATGCTTTACATTTAAAATCACAAAAGGCAGTTACAAACCAGAGCTAAACAATTTCACGATTGGGTCAGAATAATTTCAAGGTTTATTTAAAAAAAAAAACTTAAAAGAAAAAAAATTCTACAAAAAAAGAAGATTAAATTCATAACTCTACAATAAGCACAAGGGGGTGGGGTGCAATTCTAGCTATATTTCAAAATGGAAATAACTAGAAATCTTGCAAACACCATTCAGTCAAAATACGAACTAGAAGAAAGAATGGTAGGCCTACATCAGATGAAGATATTGATTATGACTCACAAATTCTTTAGCTTGATAAAAGGTTTTAGATCTGGGTTTACAAGAGAATAACTGCATACTTCTGTAGTGTGTGATTCTGCAGTAATTCTGCTTTAAGGGAATTATGTTAGAAAAATACAGTAGGTGTCTTTATTATTTCAAAACTGAAAGGGAGAAACAAGTCAAGGATCTTGCTGGAGGAAATGTGGACAATATCAGCTGATTTTTCTTGCTTTTAGTTTTGGTCTTGCTTTTTTGGTCTTGTTTTCGAAAGAAATGATTACAATTATACAGGAGATTTTAGAGACTAAAATAGAGGATACAGGTTATTTTCTATTCTTTGTACATACACCAGATTAAATGAATAACAGTAATAAATATTTTCTAAAAGCAGTGAAAAAAAACATCACCTGCCTACGGCTTTAGCTAATTTCCCCAACGAAAATACAATGGGAAAAGATTGTTACAGAAACATAAAATAATATATTAAGTATATTTATGTATATACATATGTGAATATGTATAGGCTAAGGCTGTGCAATGAATCGAATTTGATTAACATGCGCATCTCGTCAGTAAAGCCGGTTCCGTGATTGGCGGTAAATCTCCATCACCTGTTTTCAGATGGAGCGGCAGTTAATACACAGAGCCGTAGTTGACTGACAAGCAGGGGTGCATTAATGCACGGGCTTCAAGGGGCTGAAGCCCAGAGGCCTACACTAGAAAGGGGGCCCACTGCCTGCAAGGAAAATATCATTTTCGAATAATTATTTATATGGGAGTTTGCAGCAGTGACAACAGCATTCTGTAAACAAACTCACACACTCATTTAATTGCACAGCCTTAGTATCAGTATACAGTTACTTAGTATACAGGTGCATCTCAATAAATTAGAATGTTGTGGAAAAGTTCATTTATTTCAGTAATTCAACTCAAATTGTGAAACTCGTGTATTAAATAAATTCAATGCACACAGACTGAAGTAGTTTAAGTCTTTGGTTCTTTTAATTGTGATGATTTTGGCTCACATTTAACAAAAACCCACCAATTCACTATCTCAACAAAATACTTCATAAGACCAATAAAAAACATGTTTAGTGAATTGTTAAAAATCGTACCAGAGACTGATTTCTTACCTTCAATGGTGACATTAAAGAATCTGGTTGTTTTCTCTAACAAACATACATACGATCCCTGATCATCTTTAACCAGGTCTGACAGAAGAAGAGAGACGTTTCCAGGTGAAGTATGATTAAACAGTGTAATTCTGCTGCTGTACAGCTCAAACACACTGGATATATCAGTGTAAATGTGATCTTTAGAAGCTCTTTTGCTGTTGGATTCCCAGAAGACGCTTTTGGGCTTGTCCTGTGGGTCGGTACAGGAGCAGGGCAGCAGCACAGACCCTCCTGAGAACGCTGTTATCTGTATCAAATCACTGTGTGATGGAGTACAGGCTGAGGGAAACAGACATGATATATACTTACATTATAAGACCTAAATAACATTAAGTTAGATTTCTCATGATAACCACATTTTTAAGGCCTCTAAATGATCAACATGATCAAAACTTTGCTGAACAATCTGTTATACACAAACACACCCCTTCAGGTTGTGGTACACTTCAGTTCGCTGTAAAATATTCAGATATTTTCATAAAGTAAATGTAAGAATACGTTCTTGTTAGTTATAGTTCAACATGAACACTGGACTGAGGCAACTTAGGTTTACTTTATTATACAAACATTATTATTTTTTTTTTAAAGAAAACTTCCTCTGAGTATTATTTCATATGTCATGCATTACCGGGTTAATTGAACTGTACCAGCATTTGTATTTTTCAATAAATTTAGACTCCAAAAATGTACAATTAATTAACTGCACCTTTATTAAGTAAAGAGTCTTACCTTTTGTGAGGTAGTGCAAAGAAGTCAGGATGTTTAAAAATATGCACATATTTATAAATGCCATTTTTTATACTGTGGTGGTCTCGTATCTTTTCAGGCAGTTCTCGCATGTCACTGTTACATCCTGTAGCTCTTGATTTTTATCAGTACAGTTGAAGAACTCTTGCACAATTAATAGTTACCAAACATAGAGTCAATGAAATATACAGACACCATATAAAACGAATATTTAAAAAACAAGATATTGTAATTATTTAGATTGTCTTATTGTGAGGCTATTTTGTGCATTTGCTATTTTTTTTTACTCAGAATTTTATGGTCACGTTTTAATTTCTTAATTTGGTGAATGGCCGTGTAATAAGCTGGTTAATGTACAATCTGCCAGTTATTGTAATAGAGAATTAATCAAAATATCACATGATCTGAAATATATTTCTAAAATATATTGGGTGAAAAAAATTCAGGTTACATTATGGTGAAGATGAATATACAAGAATATAAATGCATTGAAGTGAAGTATTCAAGTGAAGTGAATATTGACATTACTGGGGTGGATCAGCATGAGCAGAAAATCAATGTGATAATGGATATTGAATTGTATATTACATTGTATAGTACATGCTCATGCTGCGCTTAAAATATACAGTAATTGACTCAATGACTATAAGAGAATATTACAGAATTTAACAATCAATTATGTATTACACATCAATTTATTATCCAAAAATACCTATATTTTGACGTGTTGTCAGTTAAAAAATTCTAAGCATGACCAATTTTCAGATTTCATTATACATCATTTAGTAAAGAACTTTTGGTGAATTAAATAAATAACTTTCAAAGCATATATTTACACCCCAAATTAAAAATAAAACCCATGACCATGTGTTGAGAAACACAAAAGCACACACTTCATCTCATTCAGAAAATCTCAAATTTATTAGAGTGAAACAGACATTCCCTTTGTGCACATCCCAGCATTAAGATAACATGTACAATCAAGTCAATGACAACATTTCCATAAACAAGAAAGCCATGGAGGGGACAATATAGAGGATTTAGTATCTTAATGTCAAGCTGGGAAAATTCCTCATTCTTCAACATTCCAAAGCTGAGTCGACATTCCAAATTAAATATGGACATTCTCCTATTTATCTGAAGGCAGTTTAATAAAGTGAAATTACAACTTACAGACAACTGGTCCTGTAAGAAAAGTACAGCTGTAACCCATTCATATTACCAGCCAGTGTCTTACTGTATCTGCTCAACTCATTTTATTAAAATACATTTATATAAAAAACAAAATGCTTTACTTAAAATAATTGTATAACACTGCTATACTCTATATAATAATTTCCTTCAAAATATAAAATCATATTAGTATATATATATATATCTACACAAAGTGCGACTGTAAATAAAGTGTTATTTCACTGAGGTTAAAAACACAACCATATGTTTACCTCTTTCAGTGCAGAAACTGGGAGTTTTAAAAGTGTGGGGAGGTAGTCTAGAGGAGATGGATTATTACTGGGATTCGTGACTGGAAAAAACCCGAACAGTCTAGTTTACCCTCAACCCTTGTGCCTTAAATTTGGATGGCGCGTCTAAATGGAGATTTCAACCAGTTTGTTCTTACATATAAGGGAGTGGTGACTTTAAAATGGGGTAAAAACAATCACGACAGAGTTCATACTTATACATCAGTGTCTCTGGTGACCTGACCATATAGAAGCCTTTTATTGCTCAATATTAACAAGTTTCGATACAACACACGCAATAAAAATAGACAAGTCCGTCTACTGGATAAGGACAGATTTGGTTCATGGCCATGTTGGTCTAATGTAACCGATGGCTATTTATACTGGCACAAAAATAGATCAAACTGAGGTTATTATTCTGACTGGCCATTTGGCTTAAACACACGTACTTATGGATTTTTGATGATGAACAAACCACACATGTACAGTAATATCTACAGCAAGTATATAGTTAAAATGAGAACATTTAAACAACTGCATTATTCTATAAATGAGACAGTTACCAAAAAAATACATGTACACTACAGCACAGCACAGAGACGCCTATGTCTGCTAAAACTCAACTTACATTAAAAATAACCTGGATTTGGTAGGAGAATATGTTGCACATATTCACACACACACTGACACACCTATATATCTCACACGGCTATACAGAAACTCACATGTGTGTGAACACGTGTGTGTGACAAACGGTGGAAAGGAATGAACTAATATTTGTGTGTTTTTAGCACATGGCTGCTTCTGTAAGTCAGACGGATTTCAAACAACCGACGCTAAGAATGTAATTTCTTCTTTCTGCGGGGTTACTTCACGGAACGTCCTGCGAGGAGAGAAAAACACACAGATAAAAAAATAAGATAAAATCCAAACTTTTAAAACACAGCTTGTAATCTAATAATTAAAACTTAGTGGAATAATTCACCCCAAAATGAAAATTTGCAGATAATTTACTCACCCTCAGGTCATCCAATATGTAGATTAATTTGTTTCTTCATCAGAATAGATATGGAGAAATTTAGCATTGCTTCAATTTCTTACTAAAGGTTCCTTTGGAGTGAATGGGTGCCGTCATAATGAGAGTTCAAACAGCTGATAAAAACACCACAATAATCTACAAGTAGTCCACACTTCACACAATCCACACAAATAAACTCCAGTTATTCATCTCCATGTCTTGAAAAGTGTAAATCTGTGTGTAATAAACAAATTCATCTTTTTTTTTTATATATCCTTTATCCATAACATTTCTCTTGTGAAAAGGTCTCATCTGAATCAGGAGAGAAATCTGCTCATGCAAGCACTACTTACAAGTGAAAACTGTCCAAAACAGTTATAAATAAATATGTCAGTACATTTTATATGAGACAACAACAGGGAATGGAATTTTTTTACTGGAGGAAGCATTATTATGGATTATGGACTCACACTGGAGTAGTTGGGATTACTTGTAGACTATTGTGATGTTTTTATCAGCTGTTTTAACTCTGATTCTGACGGCACCGATTCACTGCAAAGGATCCATTGGTGATGTAAAAATACATTTTCTCCAAATCTGTCCTGATGAAGAAACAAACCCATCTTCAATCAAGACAAGTAGTACACACATGGGTAAGAAAGGACATTCAGGGAAATGGAGCAATAACCAACCATTAAAGGATGGAAAGAGCAAGAATCCTTGCCTTTTTATGTGTGTTTGAGCGTTGTGTGTCCTTGTGATTGGAATTGAGGGATTTCCACACAGTAGTTTTAGACATTTCATCAGATATGTTAATATCAGAGGGATCAGTCCTGGACAACAGGTGGACACAGTTGAGGAGAGGAGGGGTGAAGCCAGGAGAAGGGGAGAGACGGAAAGGTGAGTGTTAGTAAGAACACATAATTAGATACACAGAGGACATTGTGGTGTCTAAGCTTATTTTGAACACCACTGGACAGGGCTCCAGGGTTTGCATTACAACATAGAGCTTCTGATGTGGAGGTCTGCAGCAGTGTGGTACCTGGGGTCAGGGGTTCGAGGTGAGTGAAGAGGTTTGCTCTCCATTGGGATCTGCACTGTGTCTTTGTCTTGTAATTTCTCAGAGTCATCAACGAGCAACTCCTGTGAATCCTGCTACTCATATAAACACATACACCCTCCATCACTGTGTTTATGTATTACATGTGACAAACTACAATGCAAAATTAGGTTAATACTAATTTCAGTTTACATAACTAGCCTGATTTAGTTTGAAAGGTCGGGTTAAATTTGTTAATTATATAATGTTAAAAATAGTATACTGCATTTATGTGAAAATAAACATTTTAGTAGTGCAATACACTGTTGTCACTTGACTTCATTTTGTTGCATTTTGTTTAGTTGTTCGTTGCAATCCAGTTATTATGGGTGCATCTCAATAAATTAGAATGTCGTGGAAAAGTTCATTTATTTCTGTAATTCAACTCAAATTGTGAAACTCGTGTATTAAATAAATTCAATGTACACAGACTGAAGTAGTCTAAGTCTTTGGTTCTTTTAATTGTGATGATTTTGGCTCATATTTAACAAAAACCCACCAATTCACTATCTCAACAAATTAGAATACTTCATAAGACATGGCATGGAGGTAATTAGTTTGTGGCACTGCTGAGGTGGTATGGAAGCCCAGGTTTCTTTGACAGTGGCCTTCAGCTCATATGCATTTTTTGGTCTCTTGTTTCTCATTTTCCTCTTTACAATACCCCATAAATTCTCTATGGGGTTCAAGGTCTGGTGAGTTTGCTGGCCAGTCAAGCACACCAACACCATGGTCATTGAACCAACTTTTGGTGCTTTTGGCAGTGTAGGTAGGTGCCAAGTCCTGCTGGAAAATGAAATCAGCATCTTTAAAAAGCTGGTCAGCAGAAGGAAGCATGAAGTGCTCCAAAAGTTCTTGGTAAATGGGTGCAGTGGCGTTCGTTTTCCAAAAACATAATGGACCAACACCAGCAGATGACATTGCACCCCAAATCATCACAGACTGTGAAAACTTAACACTGGACTTCAAGCAACTTGGGCAATGAGCTTCTCCACCCTTACTCCAGACTCGAGGACCTTGGTTTCCAAATGAAATACAAAACTTGCTCTCATCTGAAAAGAGGACTTTGGACCACTGGGCAACAGTCCAGTCCTTCTCCTTAGCCCAGGTAAGATGCCTCTGACGACAACTGTAGTCAAATTCTTTGACACGTCTGTGTGTGGTGTCTCTTGATGACTTGACCCCAGCCTCAATCCATTACTTGTGAAGTTCACCCAAATTCTTGAATCGATTTTGCTTGACAATCCTCACAAGGCTGCGGTTCTTTCGGTTGGTTGTGCATCTTTTTCTTCAACATTTTTTCCTTCCATTCAACTTTGTGTTATCATGCTTGGATACAGCGCTCTGTGAACAGCCAGCTTCTTTGGAAATGCATGTTTGTGGCTTACCCTCCTTGTGAAGGGTGTCAATGATTGTCTTCTGGACAACTGTCAGATCAGCGGTCTTCCCCATGATTGTGTAGCCTAGTGAACCAAACTGAGAGACCATTTTGAAGGCTCAGGAAACCTTTGCAGGTGTTTTGAGTTGATGTCACCATATTCTAATTTGTTGAGATAGTGAATTGGTGGGTTTTTGTTAAATGTGAGCCAAAATCATCACAATTAAAAGAACCAAAGACTTAAACTACTTCAAGTGCATTGAATTGATGTAATACACGAATTTCACAATGAGTTGAATTACTGAAATAAATGAACTTTTTCACGACTAATTTATTGAGATGCACTTGTATATAATAAAACATGTAATAACAGTAAAAATGTAATAAAACAATCAAAAACCTGTTTTCATTAGTGCATTTCCAATTAAAAAATGAAAGTCAAAATGAGTCAAGAAGGAAAAAATGGCTAAAACTACTTCTGGTTCATTTGTAATGCATTAAATGGAATGTTGAGCACATTGCATTGTGGGATACAATATTATGTTGTACACATAATTATTTTGCAAACGTAGCTTTGTAGTTTTCTTCCCATAAAGACAATGTACAAACTATGCACATTACACATATTGGACAGTAGTAGTGTTTCTGCCAATATTTAACGTAAGACCTTTTACATGGATAGATGTAACAACATTGATTATTGGGATACACGTTGATTTATTAAACTCTGCATGTGGATCACAAACCTCCTCTGCACTTTTGGAATCATCATTCAGCTTCTTCTTATTCTCAGGCATCGGATCATCAAGATAACTAAGCTCCCGTTTGGAAAAACAGATGTCCAGCAGCTTACGGATGAACACTAATGCCAGCACCTGCAGGAGATAAACACTTTTTCTACTAATATACTATATTATTCCAATGGTTCCTAGATCAGCCTTCAGCACTAAATGATTGAGCACAGCACTTACTACACATGCATGAACAGATAAAATGTAGTGTATACCTTATTTCTAAATCAAAATTCTAAATAAATAGTAACTACACATCACATTGCATGCATTTAAAATGTAAGTAGGCATTTAAAAAAAGTGTACGTATCAGTCAGTCAGACTAATATTGTAAAATACTAGCATAGCTGCAGTCTAGTATATGAATTGAAGTTTTAACACCTCTAACAGAAAGTATGTTCTTTGTTTTGGGTCGCACCATCATGGGGAAGACGATTGCGGCAGGGGAAGTTTTGATGACCCAGAGCAGCACAAGGCAGGTAAGTTGGGTCAGAGTGAACAGGTGGACCTTCCTCAGAGGAACATGACGTAGATAAATAAAGTCTGGTTGATGCTTCGCTGGCATGGCAAACAACTTAAAACGGTCAAAGAACTGCGAAAGACAGGACAGCATAGAAAGATGACAAGTCACTGACGTGTCTGCTTGTACATGTATGTTTAGTTCAGACGAATGTTTCTACCTGAATGCCTTTCAGAGATGAGACGCCCATATAAAGAAAAACACCATAGAGAACCGGCATGGGAATGAACTGTGAAACAAAAGGCAGGACATTAAGACATTTTGTTATCTAAAGCAGTAGCTATGTTTCCATCCAAAGATTCGAATTTAACTTATGCGCAAAACTGGAATATCGCATAAAACATTTGCAAATAAAGCACTATTTCCATCCATCGCGTCAAAGAGAACAAAATCGTTACTTCTCGATAAACTGCCAATAAATATCATTAAAAAAGCAGGAGAAGCCACTGAATATAATATTTTGTATATTATGATAAATTACTTTCACCTCAGATCAAGCAGATGAAACACAATAACTGGATGCCTGCTGTTTGGTAACACAGTCTTGTTAGACAATTATATAGCAATACTTTCATGACAGACTTTGCTCAGGCATTTCAGAACGACCAAAACATTTCAGATACTGTGCATCGAGATCGGTCCGCTGGTTAGTCAAGTTATCCCATCCAATTGTTCAAAGTCAGATGGCTTTTTTGATGCGCATGGTGGAATTTATTCGGTAAATGTGCTTATGCAAAGTATTTAGAATCGGATAAAAAGTTTATCCAACTCAATTGTGTGCATACGTTTTTTTATGCACATTTTTAGAATTTATGCGCATCTTGGCATTTACTTCCAGCATTTTTTTATGCGATATTCCACAATGTGCATAAAAATAGGTGGATGGAATCATAGCTAGTGACATTGATATATTTGTAAAGAGTGTCTGATTTAAAGGGATAGTCCACCCCAAAAAAATAAAAATAAATACAATTCCAAACATGTATGGTTTTCTTTCTATTGTGGAACACAAAAGAGGACAATTTGAAGAATGGTCCCATTGACTAGCAGAATACTATGAAAGTCCATGGGACCTGATACCATTTCATACATACATTCTTCAAAATATCATCTTTTGTGTTCCACAGAAAATGTAAGTCATACAGGTTTGTAAGAACAAGAGGGGACTAAATTATGACAATTACAATTTTTGGGTGGCCACACTGTACATATTATATGACAACCATACAATTTGTGTAATTACCTTTAATGCTGTAGTCATGAACACAGATGAGCCCATGAGTAGAAAAATGACCAGACCAGTCAGCCTCTGCTCTCTAATACCTAGAAATCGAGGTTGCTCTCCAGGGGCGGAGCTTTCAGACTCTAGCTTCAGGCTGTTGACATGGCTAATTGACAGGACGGTTGCTGCAACAAACCAGGGTAACCCCATTAGGGAACATACAGCCAGCATCACTCCAACTACCAGAAGATCCAAATGGTACCCGCAGCCTTTCTATGTAGAGGAAATAGAGAACACACTTACATATGATCCGTACAATCACACACACACATCCTCTGTAAAGGACAATTCAAAATTAAACATACTAGCAGTTTGTGTTCCTTGCGGTTAATTATGACAGCGGTGATCTGCTGGTCCATGAAGATGAGGATGGTGCAGAGAATAGCTGGTATTAAGGCAATCATCACAGTCCACCATGGGTTTCGTCCGATAGGGTTAATAAACCAACCACGGTCATCACGCGTGGGCTGTAATACACAACCAGTCAACAAGTCAAAAAAGGGCCAAACCCCTGAAAATAGCATGTTAACATATCCATAAAATAGTATTGATAATTATTTTTGTGAACAAATATAATTTTTTCATTTGATGGCAAAGCTGAAGTTTCAGCATAATTTCTCTTCAGTGTCACATGATCCTTCAGAAATCATTTGAATATGCTCATTTGCTGCTCAAGAAACATTCCTTCTTCTTCATTGATTCTTATTACTAACCATTCTATATTATTTGATGAACAGAAAGCATTTGAAATAAAAATTGCAACAATGTAAAAGTCTTTACTGTCACTTTTCACCGATTCAATGCATCATTGCTCAATAAATGTATTATAAACCTTTTGAATATTGTATATTTTTATGTTTAGATTTTCTTTTACAGTGTAGTGAATATTGTGATTTATTATGCATATATAAACTGTGAATTTCAGCATTTGCCAGACTGACAAAGATGTGAGTATTTCCCTACAGCTGAATAATCGAGAATGATGCAGCGCTCATGACAATTCAGTCTAAATCGAGACATACTTGTAACTATGGACAAAATATTAGTCCAGCTCAATTGTTCATAGATCACTGTCTGTGCACAGCGCGTGTATCCAGATTAGCCTGGGGTATAAACTCAATTCCAAGACTCAGCATTGTCTTATCATCTAATCTGTCACTGCAGGGGTGCCACTCTAAATGAATCATTTGAGAATATGTGCCTAGAAACAAGACACAAAGAAATTGCATAAAAACAAGACTGTTGTGGATTATGAGTGGATACTAAACATTTTGAAGACTGAAGCAGTGGATACATCATTGTAAGGTAAGCTTTGAAAGAACAGGATTCACAAGCAGAGCTTTTAGGAAGAACTGGACAGCTTAAAGCATTTAGGAGAGTGTTTCCTCTTTACTGACTTACACAAATGTATCTCTCTTTTTTTAAGAAATATGAATTGATTGGCTTTTGCATTTATTTTGGTTTATTTGTCTAATGTATATTTTTTTCATTTTAAGAGTTTGCAGTAATATAAGATTATTGCATACAAAAAATACAAGTAAATATCAGTTCTTGCTCTAGATATATACTAACAAAATAATGTTTTGTTATTTAACTAATTTGATTTCGTTTTTAAACTATATAATTTAATGACAGGCTTGGAATAACATCATGAAATGGATTTCAATGATGAATTAAATAAATACAACTCAAATATAAAACGAGTCGACACATAAAATATTATGCACACATTGCTTATATCAAGTAAATATTAATTCTCAAATAGTAATACTACTAAGACAACTAGTTCTACTAATCATAATATAAAATTTATATTGAAAATACTTCAACAATTAGCACAGATGCAAAAACATGTTGATCATAACACAAATGTCAACATTTTGGAAACTATATTAAAAGTCCTTCTATTTCCTGAAGAGAGAGCATGGATAATCCACAAGGGGGCAGAGGAAATGTACTTTACTATACCACTTTTTGCGTATTTATCCCATTAATGATTTAGAGGCCTTTAGAAGCAATTTATCAAATATGATGCATACAGAGCTAAATACACAAACACAAGTGTGTGTGTTAACTTTTGGGATGGAACTCCAATTAAATAATCAATCAGGACCATGAGAACAATGGTGAGGAACACAGCAAAATCACTGATCATTGACTCAATACATCACAGAAACACAAAAATGCAATATTGTATATTGTATGTTTAGATGGCACAGTGTAGTGAATATTGTGATTTGTGAATGAGTAATTTCAGCCTCACCATGGCTGACAAAGATGGAAAGTATCTGCTAGTCTTGAACTGTTTCAGGAAGGCAGACTCATGACAATTCAGTCCAAATCGAGACATACTTGTAACTATGGACAAAATATTAGTCAGCTCAATTGTTCATAGGGACCATGTCTGTCCACAGAAGGTATCCAATTAGCCTGGGGTATAAACACTTCCAAGACTCACATTGTCTTATCATCTAATCTGTCACTGCAGGGGTGGCTCATGAATCATTTGAGACTGAAACAAGACACAAAGAAATTGCACTCAGCTGTGAAAATAGGATTGGATACTAAACGATTTTGAAGACTACAGCAGTGGATACATCATTGTAAGGTAAGCTTTGAAAGAACAGGATTCACAAGCAGAAGGAAGAACTGGACTTAACTTTAGAGAGTGTGTCTTTACTGACTTACACAAATGTATCTCTTTTTTAAGAAATACTGAATTGATTGGCACCATCTAGTCTTTTCACAAATGTATATTTTTGTCATGTTAAGAGTTAAATAATAATATAAGTATAGTATATAAGATATACTTTTCCCCTTTATAGTAATTAAGAATAACACAGAAAGAAATGAATACTATTTTTGACACATTGTATTCAAAATAATCTACACTAAAATAATATTTTGTTATTTAACTAATTTGATGGTGTGCATGTTTTTAAACTATATAATTTAATGATCACATTAACATTTGTCTTGAAATGGATTTCAATGATGAATTAAATAATACAGGTGACAAATTTGACCAGGGTAGTTCTTCAATTGCATCAGTGATCACAAAATTTTGCTTTCCAGTAAATATTAATCCATGCCAGTAGGTTAGTATAATACTACTATCAGCCAGCTAAACAAAGTTCTACTAATCATAGACCATAAAATGTTTTTGTTTCCAGTGGCAAAAGACACATGTTGCAGAACACAAGATCCATTTTGGAAACTATATTAAAAGCCTCCTTCTATTTCCTTACATAAGACCTGAACCTACATACTCCACCCTGACCCCTAAACCCATCTATACCACTTTTGGCCAAAAGTATTTATCCCATTTGCAGTGAGGGCCTTTGAAGCAATTTATCAAATTGATGATACAGAGGTTGCTCCATGGTACAAACACAAGTTCTGTGTGAGTGTTCCTTTGGTTCCACAGTTGTAGTGTGTGTGTGTGTGTGTATCAGGCTTATGCACACCTACAGCTGATGGCATACAATACAATGTGTTAAAATATGTTCTGGAAATTAAATAATCAAAAGGACCATGAGAACTGGTGAGAACAACTGATGAAAGATCACTGATCATTGATGAGCATCACAGGCATCTGTGTATATGCACACATTGCATTTATTGTAGCCAGTGTTAGTGTATGCAAACTGTGTCTGTTGAATGGGGTTTTAGTTCCTCTAAGATGGAAAAGTTTCTCTAGTGCTTGAACTGAGGAAGGCAGACAGGAAAAAGGTACCAAAAAACAAGATGGCTGATGTAAGAGAACATCAGGAGCTAGCATCCATGGTGTCCACACGAAGGTCAGACACAGGAAAACTGCCCCTGGAGATCAGACCGATACAACACGCACACACAGAGTATGGCTCATGTTTAACTGACAGAAACGGACAGGAGAGATTCAGTATAGTAGGTTAAGATCTGATGCGATCTGTGTTAGATTTATTACTGTGAATATAAGGAACAAGGCTGCAGTAATGGGATGAGAATGAATACTAAATGTACACAGTGTGTATTCTTATGTTGTTCTACATTCTTGACACCAGTCTTTTCACAAACTGGTGTTTATGATGATATTTAAACATAATCACATTTAATAATACTTTTCCCCTTTTACTCATTGAAGAATAACACATGGTAATATACATGGCAATGTTAATGTATTTGGTCATTCAAAATAATCTACACTCACATGAGATACACTCTAGTCATATAAGTGGCTGGTGTGCATGTTTTATGACACTGACCGGAATACTGATCACATGACTCGGTTTGTCTTGGCTAAAATTCCAACTGTCAGAATAAATTAATAATAGGTGACAAATTTGACCAGGGTATTTCTTACAAGTTACATCTAATGTTTGATCACAAACTGTTAATCATTTTCAAACAGATAATACATCCATGCCAGTAGGTGTCTTACAGTTGTGTTTAACACTAAACAAAGAATTGAAAGCCTTTTAAGGTCAGACCATTAAGATTATAATATTTACATGGTTTAAAGGAAGATTGTGATATATCCTCACTGCAGAACACAAGATCCAGTGTGTGGACACAACCACTCCTACCTTACATAAACATGAACCCACTACTCCCATTTTGTAAATAACCACCCATCTCCCCACCCTCAATACCATGACTGAGGTGCCCTTGAGTGAGGGGCTACTGAAGATTGTGGGTCAGGTTGAATTACTGCCCACTGCACAGTGAGGTTGCTCCATGTGTGTGTGTGTGTGTGTGTTCACTGCTGTGTGTTCCACAGTTCTAGTGTTTTATTACTGCAAGAGCATCAGGCTCTGCACACTTGGCTGATGGCATACAATACAGACTGTGTCTGAATGAGGGACAATTCAAGGCAATTTTGTTAAAAGTTTTGATCCAGCTTTCACCTCCAGAAAAAAGTCTACCACTTTATATTTTGAAAGATTTTTATTTACTGACTTCCTCAGAACTTGATGAGCAGGTGTATAGGCATCTGTGTATATGCGTTTATACTTACTAGGCCAGTGTTAGTTTGTCTAGATCGGCTTTCTGTTGATGGAATCATACCAACTTGTGGAAAATGGGCATCTGATGCTTCATAAATTGAAGATAGCCACCTCAAAATCAGACTTACTTTAAAATCATTTTGAGGTTAAATACAGATTTAAAATAACAATAAATAGTTTAATAGCTGATACAGATTTTGAAATCAAATCTTTGCATAGCTATGACATGAAATACTGGAATCTAATGATGCCTTAGTTAAATAGTTAATTAATAGTTAATAAGATCGTAGTTTCATATTTTAGACAGTCACTGCAACATGAAAGAAATCAATTAAATCTGTATAGTAGTGTTAAAGAAATCAGGTGTAACCCTCTATATGTAATCCTTTTGAAGATTTTTCCTTAAACATTTTCATAAATAACTGTAATTTAATTAACATCTTTTCTTAGTAACTGTAACTAATTACAATTACTTTTATTTTGTAATTAAACACGAATTCAACATGTTTTTGTAAAGAATGTATATAACATATATAAAACCCCAATATATGACATACATCAGTCACCCGTAACAGATCTATAAAGGTGGAGATGGGGAAGGTGGAGGGTTTCTGAAGTGGGCTGCAAATGCTACAGCAAGCACTAGCCAAGTATTTGAATGTTGAGAAGCAAGCTCATTGGCTGCTGATGAGAAAAGAAACCAATCGGCTGCACCATGTGAACAATGATGTTAATATTCAGATTGAGTTAGAATTTATTGGCCTGCGCCATCTAGAGTTTCATGACAGAACTTTGTATTTATTATTCAGTAACCAATCAAAAAAAAATTCTGGGTGAGAAAGTGAGCGATTAGTCTGGTCTGTACTGACTTGCAAAACTTGAAGAGAATCTTTTCAAACACAAGGACAGGTCCAGTGCTGCCCAGTATAGTTAGCGGCTGTCCAGCGAACAGAGAGTATGCTACTCCAGTCATAGATGCTCCTAAAAGAGACTCAATCGCACTCTGACACAAACACACACATAGATACACATTACTGCTGTGTTTTGCATTACAAACATATTTTTCATGTGACTTTGCCTAACAGACCACACAAAAACAAAACTGTGTGTTTGCATACTTACAATGCGTCCTTCTGTAGCCTCTCCCAGAAGTCCTCCAAACGTGATAACAGGAGACATACAGGCACAGTACAGAAACAGAAAAGAAGCTACACACTGCAAGTTCAGACCGTCTTTAAAATCACTAAAATAAAATGGAGCTTTTCTTTTCACATCCAGAATCAGTCCTCCAAACAGCCTACAGAGACGGGGAAAAGACAGAGAGCAACATTTCCATTGATTTCAAATGTTTTCATACCATGCTAATAACATTTCTATCCCCTAAACCTATCACACAAACTTTTTTGTCATATTGAAGACTTTAATCAATATGTTTATGTTACACCCCCCTCCCGGGTCCATACCTCCACAACTCGTTCGTGTTTCGAGCGGGTCTCGAACCCGGGATTCTGGCGCGGGAGGTGGGCGCTCTACCAAGGAGGCTAAAGGCTACAGCCTCTAGTGTCAGTCGCTAAAGCGCCTCTTTTTGAGATCAGGGGAGTGAGGTTTACACACAACAGCCCTTACTGGCATACATCTGTTACACTTACAAAGCTATTTTCCTCATGAGGAATGTTGTACATTATTTCAGTGAGGATATTTGGTCTTGCACAGCACAGTGTGGTTAAAACCTGAACACGCACCTTCCAGTTCTCTGCAGTTCTGGTCCATGGTGTTCTCCATGCTGATCTTCCTCATCAGGAACAGTTGTTCCGTTCGGCACTCCTGGCATCTTTCTTTTCTCCTATTCCGTGAGAGGAGTAGATAAATTACCACATACAATCAAATCAATTCATCCACACTGTAAAAGGTGTTTGTTTTTCCATACCTGTGATGGGACACTTTTAGGAGGTTCTATGCGTATAGAAGGGTCCCATTCCCCTGGAGGCAAAACTGTCACTTGATCTAGAAACTCATCTATACCAGCCAACAAATCACTTCTGTCCTTGGCCTTATATGCAACATCATGGAAAATCTAAATAATGGAATAATACAATTATAAAAAAATAAATAAGAACATTACATTAAAGATAGAAATTTGCATTTAAAAATGATTTGAATTGAATCGATTATAATCTACAAACGGTATTTCTGAAAATATAAAGAATTGAAAATGTAAATGTAAAAGTTAATGCATTAATATCAAATTAAATAATAATATTCATTGACCTCATCGGTCATGATGGTAGCCATGGAGCGACCGATCTCATGGTACTGTTGGGCTTTTCCATCAGGACCAAGTAAAATGAACACAAATCTGCAGAGTAAAAGGTGATTTTGATCATTCTGTTACAATGGAGTTATCGACTCCATTTATGCATTTGAAAGCAAACACTTTGTACCTAGTGGGAATGGGAACTTCAGTGAGCCCTGTAAGCAGTACAGCAGGAGACAGGCGAACGAATGCAATAATAGATCTCTCTAAAAAGTCCAGCTCCCCAACCAGCACATTGGAAGCTTCTGCTCCAGTGGGAATCTTCTTCATGAAATGTGTGTCCACCTAGAGAGAGAAGGTCATAGCAGTGTTATTTTTGTATTATTTGTATTTATTAATATTTTGAATGAGCCTATTTAAGTAAATTTAGCTTTAGTTTATTATTATTTCAGTTTTGGTTTTATTAATTTAAACATATTTCAGTTAGTTGCCAAAGCAATATTTCTCATTTTCATTTACATTTTTTAAGTTTTTCATCTAATATTTATATTTTGTTTTCAGCTTTATTTAAATTGTGATATTTATATAAATAAATCATGTACAAATCGACTGGTGGTTATTCCAGTCACTAACTTCATTTCGCTAAGTTCATTTCGGTCAGGGTGACAGTTATAGATAAAAGGAACCACAGGTATGTAAACTAATTGGGGCCGCCTCGCTGCCATCCTTATGGTCACGCTAAATGGCTGAGATCTGGCTCATTAATGTTAATTTCCTGTTTCTGCTGATCAATTGGCATAACAATACACAAACAAGCTGCAGTACCTCTAAAGATCACCAGGTGGCAGTGTTTGTGTGCATGTGTGAGTGCATTTGTCCCAGATGTTCTTGGTAATCGATACATTGCCTGCCTTCAGTGAGCACTCAGGACATTAACAGAAATAAACTGAATGCACCCGTTTGGTTTAAAGGGTTATCTTGCTCAGTCCCATCTTTCCTCTATTTTATTACATCCATTTTTCTGTTTTCTCTGAAAACTGGATGTAGGAGAGATTTTTGCATTATTTAATTTGTCTAATAGCATTGACTATATTTAATATTACTATTATTATTGCTGTAATTTATTTTGGAGCCAAATAATGATCTTAGAGAATATGCTACATACAGTATACATCACAAACATTAGTGGTATTGTATCAATTTGAGAGTTAAATAAATGTTTGTTTAATTTCGACAAACTTGTGATGTTCTTCTTAATGTTGTGGTTCTAGTACCTTGCTGAGATCCATCTGACCATTATCTGCTGCTCCGATCTTTATATCTGGGTTTGTAGGTTGAGGATGGGGAGAAGTGGCAGGACCTGAGAGATACAATTAAATATGATAAATATCTCGTATCTACAGCATCCTACAATATCCAGATTGCATATACAACCCGAAGTCCGAGAATCTTGGGATGTTTTTTAAATTTGAATAAAATGAAAAATAAAATAATTTCAAATCACATGAGCCAATATTTTATTCACAACAGAACATAGATGGCATAACACATTTTTAAACTGATACATTTAAAATGTTATGCACAAAATGGACTCTTTCCAATTTGATGTCTGCAACAGGTCTCAAAATATATGGGACAGGGGCATATTTACCATGGTGTAGCATCTCGTCTGGGCATCGAGGTAATGAGTTTCATGAGTTTTGGTGTTGGAATTTGATGTTTGGCGTCTTTCATATTTTCATTAAATGCAAATGTTCTCTACAGGTGAAAGATCTGGACTGCAGGCAGGCCAATTCAGCACCCGCTCTTCTACTACAAAGCCATGCTGTTGTAATCGCTGCAGAATGTGGTTTTGTATTGTCCTGCTGAAATATACAAGGCCTTCCCTGAAATAGATGTCGTCTGGAGGGGAGCATATGTTGTTTTAAAACCTTTATATACCTTTCAGCATTCACAGTGCCTTCCAAAATATGCAAGCTACTCATACCATATGCACTTATGCACCCTCATACCATCAGAGCTGCTGGCTTTTAAACTGAACGCTGATGACACGCTGGAAGGTCTCCCCCCTCTTTAGCCTGGAGAACACAACGTCCGTGATTTCCAACAAGAATGTCAAATTTGGACTCGTCTAACCATAGAACACTATTCCACTTTGAAACAGTCCATTTTAAATGAGCCTTGGCCCACAGGACAGCGCTTCTGGACTATGTTAACAAATGGCTTCCTTTTTGCATGATTGAGCTTTATTTGGCATCTGCAGATGGTACGGCAGATTGTGTTTACTGACAGTGGTTTCTGGAAGTATTCCTGGGCCCAATTAGTAATGTCAATGACAGGATCATGCTGATGAGTGTTGCAGTGTCGTCTGAGGGCCTGAAGACCACGGGCATCCAACAAAGGTCTTCGGGCTTATCCCTTACGCACAGAGATTTCTCCAGTTTCTCTGAATCTTTTGATGATGTTATGCACTTTAGATGATGCGATGCAAAGCCCTTGCAATTTGATGTAGAGGAACGTTGTTTCAAAAGTATTCCACAATCTTTTTACACACTCTTTCACAGATTGGAGAGCCTCTGCCCATCTTTACTTCTGAGAGACTCTGCCTCTAATCCCTTTTTACAGCTAATCGCTAATCGTGTTACAGACCTGATGTCAATTAACTTAAAGCTGCAGTCTGTAACTTTTTTAAAATTATCCGAAATCAATATTTGAGCAATTACATAACAAGCCAGTGTACAAAACTATCGCCTTACTTTAGCCCTATTCACAATGGTTAGCTTATAATAATGTTTTCTAATTTGAGTGGTACGGGGCAGGTTTTGTGGGAAACTCAGGCATGCTGCTCCATCATTGCGTTATGTCTGTAAACATCTCATGTGAAGATCCTGCAGGTGGAGGAACGTTTATAGCCTTTTCTCACAGCAGCTAGAATAATTAAATGTATAATTATGATGGAGGATTTTAATCCAGAAAGGAGTATGTGTTTATGAAACACATGTGAATGAAATTTTATTATATTCCAGTTTTAAATGCTTAAGATTACAGATAGCCTGGGATTACACAATATTTGTTTTTTTAAATAAAAACCAGTTCGATGGGAGCATAGCTTGCTTTTTGGGTTAAAACAATTATTAATTGGAAATTCGAATGGCATTACAATTAGATTAGACTGTACAGAAATGTAAATATACACGCTAATACACACAATACTCATAGTCACGCAATGCTGATATTGTTAAATCATCATTGGTAGTGAGATTTATGGTAATGCTTTTTCCTCAGTTGGGAAGAACATACGCAGACTTATTACTTAATTGTTCACATGGCAATATACAGTGGAAATACTTATTTGGGTCATATTTCCAAGACATAGGATAGAATCTGTGATTGTGAAGTACAGTAAACAACCACACCGGTGCGGTGATTGACAGCTACATATTCACCTCAAAACATTAGATTAATCCGCGCTAAAGCTGTGCCAACTCACAACCCCACGCAAGCAAGATAATTCCGCGAGCAGCTGCAATTCCATGTTTTCAAACAGAGATGGCGACAAAGAGGCAAAATTTACAGACTGCAGCTTTAATTAGATGATAGATGTTCTCCCAGCTGAATCTTTTCAAAATATCTTGCTTTTGCAGCCCTTTATTGCCCACGTGCCAACTTTCTAGCAGGCATCAAATTTGAAATAAGCTAATTTAGTGGATACATTTTTTTCAGTTTAAACATTTGTTATGTTGTTCTATGTTCTATTGTAAATAAAATATTGGCTCATGTGATTTGAAAGTCTTTTAGTTTTCATTTTATTCAAATTTAAAAAAAACATCCCAACATTTCTGGAATTTGGGTTGTAGTATAGTACAAAAATAAAGCTGTATGTATATGTATATTACAAATATCTTTTATTAAAATGAAATAAATGTATTTTAAAGTTAAGCATAAAACAGGTGTTAGTATGAGACTGATATGGTAGAATCACTTATCAGCCAAGTTATATCAACTTTTTCATCTGAAACCATGAGCATGCAAACCCAGTAAACCAGTACATTTTCATATTATACCCACAAGAATACCACTCAAGATGTGATGTAATCTGTAAAACACTTTGTGGAGCATAGCACTGCACCCAAATACATTATGTTAATAATGCATGACCAGAAGTAGTCAAACTTCAAAAGAATGATTTAGACAACTTTACTGACTGAATTAGAAAATTCTATTTACAGAATAATTCATAAAAAAGAGCTTGCATTTGTCTTTTGACATATTTTGGAACAATCAACCCATAAAAAATGCATTACTGTAAGCACAGCATTGACAAATCATATCAAAATCAACATTGTAATTATATCTACAGGGCTTAAGTTGTATTTAACCAATAACATGATGCAGACTTGTCCATTTGATGAGGGTGCCTCTCGAACCTGCATTCTCACACTGTCATCCAGTTCATGAGCTGCCTCCTGATGGTCAAGAACCAAATCTACACACAAAAAAATGATACATATGTAATGGCTCTCTCTCGGCTGCTCCGAGGCGGGTCTCAAACTCCTGAACTCCTGCATGGGAGGTGCACCCTCTAACGAGGAGGCTAGATGGCCACAGACACTAGTGTCTGTCGCTAATGTGTCCTTAAGATCAGGGGAGTGAGGTTTTCTTGCACAGCATCTACTTGCTGGCCTCCGTTACACATATACACATGTGAATACAAAACAAATGCAATCAACGTTTGAAAGAGAATTAATTTAAAGGGACAATGTCATTTTATTGTTTGCATGATTAAACTGTATGATAATGATGATCATCCTCATAGTTAGATCTGAATACGTTCCATTCCAGCATGCTAAACAATGCAGTACTTTCTCAGCCTCTCACTTTCTCCTTTTCTTTAAAACCTCACACAATTCCAGTCAGAGCTGATGCAGCACTGTTAATCTGCATCACTCACTCTTTCCTGCCCTTCCAACCATTACAGTATAATTAATCTCCCTTGGTCTCCCAGTCCTTCTATTTCTCCGGCATTAATCTTGTTCTTACCATTGCTAAAACGCTGATCTAACAGTTATGCCTCGACAAGACACAGGTTCTCTAGTGAGTCTATTAGACTTCAATGGCTGATAGTCATTGAACGGTACATTTAAAATGTATGTATTTGAGTTGTTAAACACACTTGTCATGACTTATGTAAAAACTTGCAGGGTTGTAACCAGCATAGATGTAGGGTGACCATATGTTCTATTTTTCCCGGACATGTCCTGGCCAGCTTTTCTAAATTGCCTAAAATCTCTGTTTAGGTTGTGTTTTGTGGCTTATTGACATGCTCTCTACAGTCCTCTCCTCATATATAGGAGATGGCCACTAAACAGTATTGCAATAATTACTATGGTTTCCTAACAGGTAGTCCTGCTCCTGCTCCAAGCTCATGCTACTAGACATTTTGAGCCACTCAAGCATACACAATTTTGCAAGAACAGCCAAAATTTTAACTTTAAATTTGAAATTTAATTAATTTAAATGTTTCCTTCCTACTCTTTAATGTGACACGGGTATGGGTATGGGTATGGGTGTGAGTGTGTGTCTATCACCAACATGAGTGGGAGTGTGATGTTACAGTATGTGTGAGGTTACAGGTGAGCCTAATACACTGCAGGATCGGAACACACTTGCCACACTGCTGTACTATTTCCCCACTAAAGACATGCACTCAATGAATAAATATAAACTTGAGGTCAGGCTCAGACTGATCGTGATCAGACTGTTAAACTAAATTCAGTTTTAGCAAGCACTTCATACACTGACATTTTCAGAATCTGATACAGTAAGATGCAGTGTAAGGTGTAGTTTGCCATTTTTTTGTGTTAAAATTTCTCCTTTTGCAGATAAACATGTAGAGTGTTATACAAATTGCTTTCTGACTGACCTGCAATTTCCTCAATGCAGCTGGCCTTTATGTCCAACAGGACTGTTCCATTAATGATACAGCTACGTAGTTCAAACAGACTATGGAGAGAGAGTGTAGCTACGTACGGCTTACTCCACCTTTCCCCTCCATCTTCCACATCCTCCTCAAACTTTATAGTTTGCCATTTTTGTGTTAAAATTTCTCCTTTTGCAGATAAACATGTAGAGTGTTATACAAATTGCTTTCTGACTGACCTGCAATTTCCTCAATGCAGCTGGCCTTTATGTCCAACAGGACTGTTCCATTAATGATACAGCTACGTAGCTCAAACAGACTATGGAGAGAGAGTGTAGCTACGTACGGCTTACTCCACCTTTCCCCTCCATCTTCCACATCCTCCTCAAACTTTAACCACCTGAGAAGTATAAAAAGAACAAAGTCAGTCACATAGACAGTCTCTTGCTTCAACTCTCAGAAGGCAACAGAGGGTTGTTTTAAACTGAGGCCTGGGAACCTTCAGGGTGCCACAAGAGAACTAAGTGGTCTGTGGAAAAGTTTAGAGAAGAACAGTGTAATAAAATCTAAAGATAAATCATAGAAATAAAATATCAATAAATAATACAAAAAATCAAGTAGATTAGTTTTTCTTTGTAACAAATATTAAAATAAATATTTTAAATAAATAACTAAATACTATTTAGTAGGAAAAACATAATAATGTAACATAACAGAGAATAAACATATTCCAAATAATATTTTACACACATTAGAATTTTTTTTACATAATAAATTGGTTCTTTGCATGAAAATACACCTGCGTTTTGCACAAGAATTATCATATTTGGCAGTTGTTGCATCTAAAAGATTCAAACCCCTGAGTTACATTTTTGACAGTGAATATAATGATGTAGGACATGTGCATACCTCGCAGTTTCCTTCCACTCTGCATCTTTGCCATCTTTGACACAGATTTCGTCAAGTTCTGTGAAGAGATCATGTGCTTCATGCTCCTCATCCTCTTCGGTGCCCAGAATAAACTGAACCCTCTGGGATGGAGTATCTGAGAAAAAGAGATAGGAAGAATGAGAGACACAGAGAAGAGGATATTTGTCAAATTAGTTTTCACTGTGAGAGAGGAAGTAGAGGAAGGAAGCACAGTAAACAAAAGTCTCATCTGAGCAATTTTCAGTGTTTGTTATCATAAATATGAATTTATGTTTTTAGGTTTTGTGGTCTCAAGGGCACAATGTTGAGAAAATGCAATAAGGGTCCAAATTGTGCTTTTTTCACCAAATTGGAGGATTTTATCACCAATAAATAACATTCAGGCCCAAACCACATACGAAGTAGGTCTATTTTTTATTTATATAGATATATTAATTAACTTTGAGAGATTTTTTTGAAGGAAAGAGTATGCAACCGATATATATTTATATGTAAGAGTAATGTCCAATAATGTTGTAGTAATTTTTACTATTTGTATCATTCTGCTTGTTTGTGTTTGCACATTTCAGATAGTCTTTAATTATTGTTAGTGAAGTAGTAATCTTTCATTTGTTACCAAAGCTCAGAAGCTTGTTTAAAAAAAAAAAACATTTCACAGTGAAACTCGGATTCGTTTTTGCCAAAAGCACATGATCTATGATGCCCAATGCTTTGTTTGTCTTAGAACCACGTAGGGTGGCCATCGATGGTATCAAGATACAGTGATTCTGAAATAGCCTACTCTATTCATTGCCGGACCATTTGATCTACCATACATCTTGATGCAGACCTATGTGTAACAGAAGAGGCAAAAAAGTGTTTGTTCACAGTATTTGTATTTATTCAAGACATTGTGATGTCTTTTTCAAAACTGACCACTGAGATGAACCTGTCTTGCAAAGCGCACAGTGTCTGAAAACATAACATTTCTGGACTTCTGGAAATCAAAAGAAACACATAAATAAAAAATAATCGGGCACAGTGCCTGAAAACATAACATTTCTGGACTTCTGGAAATCAAATTAACACATAAATAAAAAATAATCGGGCACAGTGCCTGAAAACATAACATTTCTGGACTTCTGGAAATAATAGAAATACATAAATACACTTCACAGCGACACAGTGTGCAAATCCATGAAAAGCATCTCTACAGATTTTTGATATAAATGTGTGCTCTTTTGTCCATTCCGGATTAAATAAGGACTGAGGTTTTGGCTTGTTAATGTTATGATATGACATAGCCAGCACGTGGAGACTTGTTTATGTTTTTAACCAACGATATATCAGATATTTATTTGACACCACTTTCAGCCAATCATTTGTTTGACCAGAGATTTTATTGTATTATACGCTATGCTGTCTATGAGTGTTTTTAGGCCGATTCAGCGCAACTCCAAAAAAAAGAGGACAAATGAGTGTCCGGCTTGAGGCTGCGCTGGACTGTCCGGCCAAAATCCGTACGTATGGCCACACTAACCACAAGACTGCTTTCAGATGGATCACAAGGAGTGAACCTTAGTGCAGTTTTCTTTATTCTAATTCGTTTCTAACAATAAATAACTGAATTAATATATATGAATCCCAATGCTCATTTTAATATGAGGAACCACAACTGGGGCATGGTTAAAATAGACTGCAGATTTGATTTATTATTTGTTTATCATTTATTTTACTTCCAGTAACGTTACACAGAAAAAAAAAGATCCGTTCGACCACTTGTATTTATTTAAAAAAAAAAAAAATATGTTAATTATTTTGACCACCTGATGGCCACAGCATAGACCGCGTTTAAAAGCTTAGTAATTAACCTTTTTATAAAACAGCTGAAAGGAAAGACTTATCCATTACTATTTGTCTATCAGTCTTTTTATTAGCATTGTGGATTTTCAGTGTGTTCTCTTGAAGTTACATCGTTATGACAATAGGCGACAAGAAAATTTATTTTTCATTTGAATAATTCAATCACCCGACTCGTTCAAAGCGCTGAATCGTTTCGGAAAATAACGATACGATGAGTCAATAAATCGTTCAAAATACAAATTTATTCATAAGTGCCACAGGTGTCCTGACATTTTATCCTACCCGTCAGATTTTCCTACCTCGGCTTACTGCGCATGCGCGCATCAATATCAACACCGGCGTTTGTTGCTTGGCTTGGATACGCCCAACGGTACATTTTCGTCGGGGGATCAGTAGTAGATAAAGTTGCAACTGGCAATGTTGTTTCTACAATTATACTAATTTTAATAACATTATTGCTCACTTATTTGTTTTATAAAAGCAATATGACATGGTCACAGTTGTGACGCTATATAACGTTATACGCATTTGAATGTTGCGCTTTCACGAGCGTTACTTTTGAATGCTTGATATAATTCTCCAGATTCACGCTTCCTGTGAATGAAGCTACAAACGTTTGCTCGACTTGTTACTGCTGTTGTCGTTCTCACCGTGTGATGTTGCGGTACTTTCCGTGTCCATGTCTTCTTGAGCCACACTTCCAGCTGGCATCCTCTCAGCTCTCCTGCGGTGTTTGGAGCTGTGCTGCCGGTGATGACGATGAGACTGTCTGCCCATGGGCATCCGCACACCCACAAACAGAGTCCTGTGACCTGAGAGAAAAAAGATAGCTGGTGAGATTCAATGTGATTTTCCAGTTAATATGACTGTATTGAGCTGTTGGCTGTGCCACATGAATGACTGAGTAAGTGTTGTGGTTGCATACTAACCCTCCAGCTCTTCTTTCTCATAATGGATATTCAGAACTGAGCTGGTGCCACCATGGTCCACCACAGCTTCCTCATCAGGCCTCTGTAATACAAGTTTGCTTGTTTTTAATGAGAGTCTAAATAAGTACATACAGTACCATAGTCTCACTAACCCTAATCTTTTCTCGGTTTATCATGATTTAAAACAGCATTGTTTATTTATTTATTTCTATTTGGGGATGGTGCACAAAAGTTTTTCTATCACTGAGGGGAATTTCCATTGGCTTCTTTTGTAATGAGCTAATGACACCTTTTTATCCCCTCAACCTAATACTCGAAGAAACCTTTCATTTCTATTTAATTTCATTTGTTTTAAATGTCCATTTCTCTATCTTATCCTGTCCATTAAAGTGCTTTTTAAGGAGTAGGTTTTTGCTGTTTAGTAAAAATGTTTAAGGTTATTAGGTTAGGACACATGATAAAAAGATCTTAATCAAAAGATTAAGGAAAATTTGATTTTTTTTCCCCATCATTTGACCCGTCTACCCGTCAAAAAAAGTATTTTAAAATATTACCAAACTAAAACAACTCACTTTGTATAACTTTCATCAGAAAAGGTAAAACGTACTCTAATAAGTATCAACATTTTTACCATACTTTTTTATTTAGCACATGAACTGCTTGACCCTTAGACACAATTTAGTACATGAATATCGCATAATCCGGTGACAATTTAGTTATAACTGTATGTAAAATAGATGCACAGTGGCAAAATGAATACATTAGATCAAAGTTGCATATAAGATCTTTACTGACGGTGTGGTTGCCTGTTAATAAAGGTACTGTGACCCCCTATCTCCAAACAGCCAAAGACCACATACTTATTAGGCTTCCTATTATTCCCTTCCCTCTTTACATTTGTGTGTGTGCTACCCCACTGGGATGCTGCTATCTTTCCATGAAAATAGATGATTCATCAGTGTGTTTTCACGGCTTACTTCTGCAGGAACACAAGCCTATAATTCATATAAACCCTGTTGAACATTTCCTGCATCAAAATACAGCCAAACAGAGCACTATGTTCTCACAGGCTTTGTAGTGCAGGACAGATTCAAGAAAAGCTTTGTCAAATGAACCCAATTGCTTTAAAATGACCTATATTCACTGTTGTGCAAATGATGCTCTGTTGTGTATTTTGCTTGAGGCTTATGTATATATCTGATCGGTGAGGTATTGATTGGCAGTCAAAGTGTGGATCAGCATTGAGGTCATGCATTACATTGTGTGTTACAACAAAAGCACCAGTAGATTTCCACTATAATAGCATCTGCCTTGTTTCCAGCATCCCACAAACATATAATTATGGTACAGGCATCTGATCAAGGTCCACCATAACTACAATTATTATAGGCTTAAGAACAATCGCTTAAGTTTCTTAGCTTCTCTAATCCCAAGACCACCGACTGTGATTTTATTGTGATTTTAGCTTGCATTTCCAGGTAATAGATGTTACATGGCTGCAATGCAAAACACTATGATTATACCTCACTTCTGAATGCTTACTGTTCTGTTTTGAGGTTTTCAATGAAATGGATCCATTTCATGCTGTCATGCCCTCAGCTTTCCCTTTGAAGAATGAGTGCATGTGTGAATACAATAAAAATGGTATTTTGCAAGGGGACCCATTAGTTAAAGAGCCCTTTAGTACTGTTACACATTTAATAAGGATATTTGTTCCCAGACATATTCCACTGCACGATATGCAGTACTTGCCAGAATACAGACGTCATTTTATAGATTGGTGGTCATGGTGTGATTTTCAGAATCAACCAGTCAGTGGGTTGCTTGAACATTTAGTCCAGCTTAAGGAACCCTGTATATTTACATGACCTCAATAAGAGTTTTTTTAAATGTTGGACTATTTTAAACTCTACAAACTGTTTTAAAAAAGTAATGTTTTTGGTAGGACACTCAAAAAACAACAATGCAAATGCTGGAGACATTATAAAAAAAAACAGTAGAAATATATTTGAAGTTGACTAGATACACAATCAACCTCACCAATCAAATTGTTGGTTTTTAAACAATTACTTACAAATGACTTTATTCTGTAGTGTGTGTAATCGTTACTTAAGTGACAGTCTTAAACACAAGACAACCATACAATGTATCACCCAGACTGCCCTGTCATCCTAGTCATGGATCATTTGAGTAGTTATTGTCATTAAAACACTTGCCCAGGGGGAAAGAGAAAATAGAGATAGCGCTAATCATGTGAAGTTAATGAATTTTTCATCATCTGCTGTATGCTACTGTTTTCCTATTCCTTCTCTCTCAATCTCTCCTTGTCTTTCTCCCTTTATTGGTCTGACATGAGCACATACCCTAATTAAAATAATAACAAAACACTTGAGCTGACTAGACTGCTCCTGTGTCACCTAGCTACTCGTTTGTGTGTACAGTATCTGTGTGTCCCTCACAAAGGGAGATTTTCCACTCACAGAAAATGGCTTCTTCTTACCTCTCCTTATGGCAACAATTTCACAGTCCCTGATCAAATACTCATACAAATAAAACAAGTCTATATTGTATGGAAACTCTAACTATTTAATTTTTCTTAATTCTTACTTTCTGTCTTGCAGTCATGATCTATGAAATCACAGTTGCGATCACAAATCACAAATGCTACCAAAAGTTTAGGGTCAATATAATGTTTTTATATTATATTGAACAAATGAGAATAAATTAATAATTTTATTCAGCAAGAATGCACATTGACCAAAATGATAAAGACATCTATAATATATGTAGTTCTTACAATTTGACTGTATAGCCTACTTTATTTAACATTTTTTATTTATTACTTAAGCTCACAGTTACCAATGTTCCAATGTTTTGCTCGCAGGAAGAAATGGGATAAGTAATCATTTAGATGGTTTAGATGGAGGTCACTAGTAAGTGTCAGTTTGGCTGCCAGTACATGAATATTGCCCTTTTGCATTCAAAGGTCACATGGGCCATTTCCTTCCTCCTCGTTCCTTTCCGTTCTCTAGCACATTGCTTTGACAGTTATGTTAGTAATCTTGACACAGACCACTACCACTGCCACTTCCAGATGCTCCTGTCTGCCTAAACAGATACAGTGACACACACACACACACATGTACAAACCATAACATCATTGAATGCTTTTATGTTGTCTTCCGTAGAGTGTAAGTTATCGATTATTGTTTATTTTTCAATAAACCACTAATAGCATCATTTTGGGAGAGATGGTCAACCAACTGCAGTATTCAGACTTGGAATAAAGAATTGGTTAGAGAGAGTTGAAGTACTACCTGTTACTCTTAGCAGAATGACTCATTCATTATTCATTGCCACCTCAACCTTGCTATCACAATGGCATCATAGCATTCATGATGTGCATATAAAAATAAGGATCGTTTGCATGATACCTTAAGTGCATTTGTATTAACGTTGTGTGTGACAGGTTTTTGCATTTTACAAAGACATTTATGGTTCCCTGTCTTTGTAATGTATGCTTGTGCGTATGCGTGGGTGTGTAAGTACTGGATCATGCAGCAGTACTAAAAAAATACCATGGTATTAACATGTTTTTGGGCATAATATCATGGCAATAATATATTTCAGTATATTTTGGTATTCTTTAAAGTTTGAAAAAGCCCATTGGAGATTAAAGTGTCTGATACCATCACTGTATCATAGAGCTTTAACAATGTTTTTGTAATGGTGTCTTCTGATTTTTTTAGGCACATTACTTCTATATTCATCAGTCTCGGAAATATTTCTATTATACGGCTGGAAGTTTGAGTCTAACAATTTATAGTCCTTGCATAACAACCACAGTAAAGATGCTATTATTCTTAGTATTATGCTATTATATATATTATAATATATTCTATATGTAGAGTACCTTATGTAACTATTCAATTTCTCTGAAACCTGTTTCAAAATGACAGTCAGAAATAAGTGACCAAATAAGAAAAAGAGAGAAGTTGAAAGGCATAAAAGAGCACAGCATCAGACAAATCATGATAACAAAATCAAAAACATTAAAGGTAATGACTCTCTAAACTAGAACATTGTTGAGGTTTTTCTTACATATAATTAATACAAAGGGCCTGAATAGAATGAGATACAAAAGTATATTTAAATATACATTGTACATTAAAATGTATAATATCTTTGCAATATGGGCAATATTTATTGAGTGTAAACATGCTGTAGTTTTATCATAAATGAAGAGGACTTTTTTAATAATTTAGCTCATCAGTGCTCAACACAAAAATCAGTTTTAAAACTCTTCATAAATGATTGATCAGAATTTTGTTGTAAATGCATTAAATAAAACCTCTCAGGATCATACTAGACAGAGGGACATAATTTAACTAGAAAAACAACCAAGGTATGAAATGAAATCTGGGTTGAAATGAAAAGTTTCAGGCAGCATTTCTGTAATGGACATATTGAGCCAGGACAGTTCTAAATGGTTCCCTCTCATTCACTCTCTCTGCTGAGTGTGTCTGAATAAACACACATTTCTCAACAAATGGAAAAACTATTGATCGTGTGGCTTTACACATGCTCTTTCTCTCCACAGTCCCTATCCACTGGATGAAAAGGCTCTCTCATATATGTTCAGAAGTACCAAAACTCTATTTAATTTTAAAGCAGATGTTATGAAACTTATAAAAAGAATAATTCACCCCAAAATGAAAATGCTGTAAAAAAAATCATATGAATTGAGTGCTACTGTACAACATATTTCAAGTCATTATTCCCTTAAAATCTTGATTATCACTGTAACTTTGGCGCATTCATGAGAGATGTAGCAAAGCCCGATTCATGAACACATTAGTTTATCCATTGAATGACTTGTTCATGAAGCGGATTGATCTGGTTCTCCAGTTTACTCAATGATTCAGCTGTAGTTGTTCACAACCCACTTGAGTGGAAAATAATCAGTGAATAATGACTGTTCGGTATGTTTGTCACTCAATCACACAAAGCCATTGCATGGATTCAGAAGACTTCAAATATATGGATGACTCATGATACTTTTGTAGTTTTTTTTTAGATTTATGGGAATTGTTCGCCCCCCCAAAAAAAAGTACTGATCCTCAAGTCATCCAAGATGGGTTGATGAGTGGATAAGTTTGTTTATTCACTGGAACAGCTTTAGAGATATTTAACATTAAATCAATTGATTACCAATGGATCCTCAACAGTGAATGGGTGCCAACAATGAGAGTCCAAGCAACTGATAAAAACATCACAGTCACTTCAAATAATCCACAAAAATCTAGCCTAGATTTAAGGTCTTGTTAACTGAACAGAGGTTTGTAAGAAACAAATAAATCTGTTTTTTAAATCAATAAGACATTTTAACTTTAACTTATAATTTAAAATAACATGCCATGAAGTCCATTCAGTTCTCCTCTCACATCAAAACCCACAGACATATGTTTTGGACTGTTTTTGCTTGTGATCTGTGCACGACCAGACACAGGAACAGTTTCTTCCCTCAGGCAATCCACTTGACAATAAACTTAGAACACACAACACTATTACACATTATTTATTCATCACACAATTATTTTCAATTCAATTTGCACATATCATACCCGTACATACATAATTGCCTATATTTTATATTGTGTTTTGCTTTTTTGCACATTATTGTATATTTGTACATTATTCTTATTATATGCGTCTTGTTCTGTTGCTGTCATTCTATTGCACTGTGGAGCTTCTGTCACTATAACAAACTCCTCGTATGTGTAAACATGTAATAAAGCTCATTCTCATTTCTCTCCTGATTCAGATGAGATAACTTTTTTTCAATGGAGAAAGCAATATTATGGGTAGGGAACTTGTATTTAAGCTGGAAGCAACACTTTGAAGTCAGAATAATAGATTTGTTTATTACAAACATGCAGCTTTTACTTCACAATGCAATAATTAATGGACTGAAGTCCTGAGGATTATTTGTTAAATATTATGATGTTTTTATCAGCTGTTTCAACTCTCATTCTGATGGCACCCATTCACTGCAGAGAATCCGCTGATAAACAAGTGATTCTCCAAATCATTTCAGATGAATAAACAAAGAATCTGCATCTTGGGTGGCCAGGGTGTGAACTCAGTTCACTTTAAAACCCCTGTTAGTTGTAATATACAAGAGTGACCAGCCTGTTATTCATAATTTCTCTTTTTGTGTTCACAGATGAAATAAAGCCAATTCAAGTATGGAGGGAAAAGAGGGTAAGTACAAGATCAATTTGTACTAATGGGTGAATTAATCCTTTCATAGCCTTAATGACGGGAAGTAGCTGCTCAAAAGAGCCAGGAGTTAGTTTTCTCCTATCATGTCAAATGATAAGCTACAAGCATTTCACTCTAGCAATCAGCGTTTGCCTTGGCGCTGAAAAACTGCTCCAAACGCGCTGTTGCTGTCTAAAGACGAACCCTCGGTAAGAGAGGATGGCGTCAAGGTCATTTGAGGGTAACGGGGTACATTGGCAGTATGCGCTCCCCAAAGGAAGCCATATTTTGCACAATAATCTCATTGATACAACACCATCAAATGCTAAAAGCTTTTATTTCTAAACCAATTCATGGCGTTAGGCACACCCTCTTGCAACATTAATGTAATGGATAGTAAATTATGCATTATGTGCCATTTCTATCTCGCGCTTCCATACTAAACCCATTAAAATACGACAGTGCGGATCCCTCTGCAAGGACGCCCATCAGCCTTGACAAGACACTGCTATGACGGCAGTAAACGAATGATGTGAGCTGTTGTCCCTGGCAATGGGAATACTTCTGCTGTGCACGTGCCTGTAACGCCGCAATATCACACATCCACGCACGGAGCACAAACGGAGCTACTAAAGCAGACATGGAAGAAATAGGAACGGTCCGCTTTTAACGGGATGCAATTATAGACCGAAAGTGCAGCGTCGATAAGATATTGTGTGGCAATGCGGGCGAGAGGGAACACACCGTACTATTGATCCCTGCACTAATGGGGCGCCCGGATGTGTTTGTATTCCATTCAGGAATTTTTACATTAAAACGCAGTCTTATGTAGATGGTAATTCATGACATAATATAGCACATTACAGACTGTTTCCTATAGCAGGTGTCCTATTCTAAGTTACTGGAGGAATAAAACGAATAAACAGACCTTTCGTTTATGCAATAAACACAAGTACGCATCGTATTAACTACCTGATAGCTCAGCATGCTCTCCTGGTCGCTGTTTTCGGCAGGCATGGTTAACTCCGTTTTAAAGCTGAATCAAAGGTGCGTCGATTGTAGCTTCCACAGAAAGAATACAGCGATGCGGATCAGATTCGCAGTTCCTGTTGAGAAACTCCAGATCACTTGATGCATATACGGTTAGATATGAAGCTCACTTGATCCCTTCTCAAACTAAGATTGAGACCTGCATTCGCCCTGTTTGTACTTTAATGCTGTTGTTAGGCGCGCGCTCTCCAGGACTTGGAAAGAATTACTGACTGTGGCAGCATCATATGTCGTTCAGCCAATCAGAGAGCTCGAAATGGGACTGTTGCTGAAGCTGTAACTCGATTGATGCGGTTTTGCTCCTATACAGAAAAGTGCCAGACATTAGTTGAACAGTTCATGAGTATGAAAATAATGCGAGCAGCGTCTCAAGTCAGTGAAGTCTAAGGTCGTGTCTTATAGTGATAGGCCCTACGCAATGTACTACAATTAGAAGAGAAAAAGCATGATTTAGTGACCAAGTAAACTACTTTTTAAAGCCATAATGCTGTAATTGTCAGGGTCGTGTCGTGCAGGAAGGACGCCGGAGACTTCAGGTAAGACGAATATGTTTTAATGAACATAAGACAGGCAACACGACGTAATAGACGAGTGAACGGACAAAGACTCCCAGGACTTATAAACTCAGGACTTATAAACACATAGAACGTAATCAGGGAAAACAGCAACAGGTGAGGGGTAATCAAACACAGATGGGGACTAATGAACTAATGATGACAGAACGAGGACAGGAAGGACCATATATGGGCACAAGAGGAAGGGAGACAAGATATAGGGATACAGGTCTGACAGTAATTGATTAGTGAATAGGGGTTTTATTTTTTTTATTAGTGAATACACGACATTATCAAGGCCACTGGGTTATTTTTCGCGCTACAAATATGTAATATGTAATACTGCATACGTAAAATCACTTATTTTGCTTATCTAGACAATAATTAAATAAATACAATAATTTATAATTACGTAATTATTTTCTCTCTGCTTTCTATAATATATATATATATATATATATATATATATATATATATAATGTAAAGACACATAACACCATGATGTTTTAAATTCCTGTTTCACATGAAGTGTAAACTAGGCTATGTCTTCCACAATTATGAGTCATAACATTTCTTTAAGCTATAGCGTACATTGCCATCTAGTGGCTTTTCTTATGTACATGCAGCCTTACTGACTTTATTCCAAAAGGACAGGTGATCACAAATAAACACAATGCAAAAAATAAATATTTCAGAGGCAGTCCACTCAGTGTCTATTGAGCAGTTTAGTCTTACAGTAATCATGCATTTGATAGCCTAAATAGTGATGCGCATGTCATTGTGTTCTTTCTGGCCAAGCTAAAAGATCACGTAGACATGACAACTGATATGACGCTTTAACAATCAATCTGTTATGGAACCAAAGTCCCTGTATTCAATAGTCTCTGATGGAACACGGTGAATAATTAAAGTGCCTTTTAAGGCGACTCATTATGACACTTTTAATAAACAATAAAATGTTAGCTAATTGTTATTATTGTGCCGACTGTTGAGATCTCTATATAATGATGATGTGGTTTTCAACCCCCCTGACATTTCTGAAACAGTCTATATTTAGCGCTAATGTGCGCAATTATTCAAAAGCCTATATGTATTTAATGTAATGGAGCCATACGTGTATAATAAAGGGATGTGGATTGAATATTTAATAAAAGCCGCTTTGGTTAAGAATTATCTGAATACGTGTACAACTGTAGCATTGCGCGTTCCAGCTGGGTTTGACGCACGGCGTCATCCGTTTCCAGGAAACAGTTGTTAAGGGTGATGTAAACAGCGCTGGAGCTGGAGTGTGTGAAGGGCGCATGCGCGGAACGAGCGTTTCTACCGGGCTGGCAGGGCGTACCGGTGACCTTATCGATTTCAACAGACGGCTTCTGGCGGGTGTCAAATCCAGAGGTAAACGTCGCAATCCAGGTGAGTTTGCTCAGCGATTCTCAAGATCAATATGGTCGTGAACGGGCCTGCGGAGCTGCATATGCTTTTGTTATTTTTTAAGTTTTATATTTTGTCAAGTTGATCAATAAACCAGTGAAATAAGTTTTAAATTAAATACTGTGATGCGATTCTTTATTTACTCACTAACGTTACCGTTCTACCGAGTTAGGGAGGAGTGTGCACAGAAGTGTTTTGAGAGCATGAGAGTCTGTGTAAAGTCGTTTCTAGGCAGTCACAAATTACAGCGTTCAACAGATTGATGCATTGTACATTACCTGCGGCTTTCACTTCTCAGGGTTATTATTGTGACTGAGAGCTGTCACCTCTCCAGTTTAATATATATTGTTGTGTTAGAGAGTTAAAGAGTGAATAATGTACATTAAATTCATCTCACTTTGGAACTTTAGGTTAAAAAGGGAAAGACTGATCCATTTTGTGAGTAATGTGAGAAGTAACTCAAACATGCAGCAACATATGCAAGGTACAGTATATACACACTTTTGCCACGTTTTAGATTTTTTTTTTCTGTTATGATATTACCTAACAGGGAACTTAAAAGCTCAAAGTAAAAGTTTGGGGCCAACAGTTTTATTTTATTTTGGGGAAATGGAAAGAAATTAAATAATTTTATTCAGCAAGCAAAGGTAAAGACATTTATTATTGTTACAAAAAGTTACTATTTCAAATAAATGCTGTTGTTTTAAAATTTGTATTAATCTAAGAATCCTGAAAATAAAAATAGAAAACAGATTTTTTTAAATTCTGATACTATTTCATAATTTAATAGTCTTATTTTATTTTTGATCAAATATATGTAGCCTTTGTGAGTATAGGAGATGTTTTTCAAAGACATAAAAACCCTTAAATATTTGAACAGTAGTGTATATCAGCGAGGCACTCTCATAGGCACAGTGATGTTTATATGAAATATTGAAATTAATAACCTACACCTAAAAAAACAACTTGTTGGCATTATTAGACTGAAATCAAAACATGATTTGGACTATGAAGTAGGCCTATTTCAGAATACGAGGACCAATTTAAATGTTGTTTTTCAGTAGCTATATTTGTTCAACTCTGGCCCACACAGCTATTGCCAAATCCTACACTCACAACAAGATCAAACCTGTTATTTATTCTGTACAGCATTTTTGTAAAGCATTTCTGTATGTCACAGTGCAACCCTTGGAAGGCAGAGCTCGTTGTAATTATGTAAATCTGCCTGTGATAAATGGGGACAGACTGAAGACAGCTAAGGCTCTAGTGGACAAGGCAATAAAGGTTAGGCATCTAAAATCCTAATAAATCACAGCCGAAGAAGTGCATGGATGAATTCTAATGATCTTTAATTTTATAATAATAATAATGATGACATTGAGATCTCAATGAACATGCACTGTCTATTTTGTTGATTCTGATGTAGGAGAAGAAAGTGTTCTCGGTGCTGGGTCCCTATCCTGTAATCCGTGCAGGCCTACGTGCAAGAGGATGGGTGGAGCGGCGGCTACCACGGCCCTCTGTCCCACAGCCCCGTCGACATGATCGTGAAACAGAAGCCACAGATGAGGGTGACAGCAGTGACGATGATGGTGAGAGTATCTGACAGAACTAAGATGAGACCCTATGCATCACTCTGCATAGGCTCATGATAAGGCTGGCTGGTTTCTGTGTGTGTGCAGGTTTACTTAGCTATACACAGGGGACAAAATTGTTACAGACACAATGTTATGTTGAGGATGTTTTAAATGTAAACATGATTTTAAAGACAAGAAAATAGCTATATATTCAACTTTGTATAGCACCCTTTTATCAATTAGCATGATCGCTGTTTCTACTCCTGGAAGTAATTATTATTAAATTAATTTAAGGCAAGACACTGCAGGTGAAAATGGAAAAAAAACGAATAGTTTTCGCCTTGCATACCTAGTGGATTGATTACATTGATAATTGCAAAAAAATGTGTATTACAAGCTTTCTATAATGTTAGGTTTAAATATGCAAACGAGGTATTATTTTATTAAATATGCGCTAATGTGTTGTACAAAAATCTAAACACTGGATGAAGTCAGTTTCAACATTCTTGTTACATTTTTTTGACATATTAGAGTCAAAAGTTTTTACAAAGGGAATTTTGTCACTTCATAATTCAGAAAATTCTTAGAACAGACAGAAAACAATATATTTACACAATTTTGGGGAGAATAAAATGTTGTTTATGTTATATATGAACAAATCCCTCTGTAAAAACCTTCAGGATACAGATTGGAATACAAATGTAAAGTTTGGTGTGTGTAAGTGCCACTGAATTTATGGCTAAGTGTAGAAGAAAAATCTCATTTTGAGAAAATGGCCTTTAGAAATATGTATTGTAATTGAAATCTATTGACACAAATAGATAAATTGCTATGAAAGAAATTTTGATGTTTTCTTTCCACTAGTCTGAAATAACATTTTATGAAAAACCAAAAAGCCCAAAATCTCAAATTTGACAGGTGGATGAAAAAACTGTTTTTGCCTGCAGTGTCTTCCCTTAAACAACAGAAGGTTATGGTATGTCCATAATTACATTTTAAAATAAGTTATTATTTTTATTTAGCAAGGACACATTAAATTGATTAAAAGTGACAGTAAAGACATTTATAATGTAATATTTAAAAAAAATGTGTTCATTTGAACTTTCCATTCATGAAAGAAATGTGAAAAAATCAAGGGTTTCACAAGAATTGATATAATAATAAGAAATGTTCCTTGAGCCTGAAATCAGCATATTATAATTATTTCTGAAGGAGCGAGAGCGTAGTAGTGGCTGCTGAAAATTAAGCTTTACCATCATAGGAATAAAATACATTTTAAAATTTAAAATTAAATGTTAATATATCTCAATATTAAACAAATAATTGCAGCCTTGTTGCGCAAGAGACAATAGACATTAATATAATATTACAAACCCCACATTTTTAAACAATAGAGTAAATGGTTTGTGTGTGTGTGTGTGTGTGTGTGTGTGTGTGTGTGTGTGTGTGTGTGTGTGTGTGTGTGTGTGTGTGTGTGTGTGTGTGTGTGTGTGTGTGTGTGTGTGTGTGTGTGTGTGAAGTAAACTGTAAATGCTACTTGGAGCATCCTGTGTAACTTTTTATTTACTGACCCAGACCCACTGTAATCTAAAGCTTGATATGATAGTTTGAGTGGCTAACCTGACACCACTCATTCCAACAAGCAGATGTCAGCGACATAGATCACGCTTTCTGTCCCTTGACTACTGTCACACTACCTTCTCTCTTTCTTTACGCACACTTAGATGGAGAGCGGGACGATGAGGCAGATGATCTGTATGATCTAATGGTACGTTTAGAAACTACGTTTGATAGTTGCCATAGCAGCTGGGTTTTTGAATGTAATTTGTCGACAGTGGGCAGTCTCTGATCATTATTTTAAATTCCTAGAGACGGTTGGTTCGCAATGAGACGCCATATTTCTACTGGACAACCAGAAGGGATTCAGTCGACTGTCGGTCTTTATGTAAAGACCAGATGATCAATCATTATGCAAAGGCAGGATCTTTAACCACCAAGGTTCATCACAAATTAACAACTGAAGCTTTTGAAACCAAAATTCTTCTATATAAACACTCTTTCTCTTACTAATTACCTTTCATTTCATCTTTTTTAGGTTGGTTTGTGTATGAATTTGAGAAATCTGCAGTGGTTTGATGCAGCAGATCCTGATACATTCTTCCCACGCTGCTACATACTGGGGGCGGAGGATGATAAACATGCATTTATTGGTCAGTACTCTTTATTGTCCCCTATTGGCTACTTGTTTTCTTTTCATTTAACAAATGGTTGTATTGCCCCAAAGAGATTTACACTACATGAACTGCACCGTCTTCCTTGGAGCAGTCTGGGGTTAAATGTGTTGCTCACAGGCATAATTGTGACATATGTTCTCTGTAACTGTTCATGGGTTGCCCTATCCTTGGATTGAACCTGCTGGATTGAACCTGTAATGTTACCAGGCTTGATCCTCTGAAATACATTTATTTTGTTCTCTTTCTTTACAGAGGACTTCCGAAGGACTGCATGCACAAGTCTACTCCTGTATGTTTTGGAGAAGTATGGAGGTTATTCAGAGTGGGAGAGAACCGGAGAGGTGTATGATGTTAAATCTCATGGTATGACACACACTAACACAGACATACCCACATTAGGACACAAACTTATTCACACATCTTCCCTCCTTTGTAGGTCTGAGCAAGCTGCGTAAACAGCATGCCGGTCAGAGGGTTGAAACCTCGATAATTGACAATGCATTGCATGTATGTCAGGAGTATCTGAACAGTGTAGAACACTGTGACATAGACATCACTTTGGAAAAAATCCCTACCCTCTCAGAGGAACAGTGGAAGGTGTTTCTTCGGAATTATTACTTAGTCATTCAGTGAGTATCATTTATTATTGTTTATAGTGCACCTAATGAGTTGTCATATGTTTCTTTAAAAGTTTTAGTGCTGAAATTCTATATTGAAAATCATTAAATAAAAATGTCTTATTCCAAATGTGTGCAACTTTCTAACATCAGACAAATTACAGAATTTGTACACACAGTTATATGTCACAATGGCAACTTGTACTGTCCAATCACAATAAAGTTATATAGAATAAGTAGCATAAATATTATTATTCTTAAACACCAGAACATTGGACCTCATATCAAACCTGAAACCAGTGAAACAAACAAAATTGTTAGAAACATTTACTAATGTCATTAGTGGACTCATTAGTGGAAATAAATATAGTTAATTATAATAATTAGTGATGGATTGTAGACATGGTGATAGGAAAAAAATGAGATGATAGAATCTATGATAGATCTATTTTTTCCTAATCTGTAGAACAGTGCTAAAGCTTTCTTGTGCTTTTCCTTTGCAGCGCAGGACTGACGATAGAGGGCTGTGAAGCTTATGTGGAGCGTTGTAAATGCATGCTGGAGCAGATGAGTCACGTTTGCTCTCAGATGGAGACTGATGGACTCTGCAACATCTGGATCATTAAACCTGGGGCCATGTCCCGAGGCAGAGGTGAGTAGGTGGAGACTGGGGAGTAAAAATACAGCAAAACTATTTCATTTATTTTGACTTTACTGTTGTAGGTATAATGTGCATGAACAGGTTGGATGAGATATTGAGTTTAGTAGCTGCAGACCATGGCATCATGAGGGACAGTAAGTGGGTGGTGCAGAAGTACTTGGAGCGGCCTCTTCTTGTGCATGACACTAAGTTTGATGTAAGACAGTGGTTCCTGGTCACAGACTGGAATCCTCTTACTGTGTGGTTCTACCGTGAGTGCTACCTCCGCTTTTCCACCCAGCCTTACTCCACTCAAACATTGGATAGGTGAGAAAACAAATGCCAAACATTAAAGGGATAGTTCACCCAAAAATGAAAACGCCCCAAAATTACAAGATTTACACACCTGCATGTTAAAAATTTGGGTGGCTTTTTCTGTAAAGCACAAAAAAATATACATATATTATTTTTTTTATCCATACAGTGAAAGTCAATAGAATCCAGTGTTTTTTTGGACCCCACTGACTTTTAATGCAAGGAAAAAAACTTCTGAAGTTCTTAAAAATATCTACTTTTGTGTTCTGCAGAAGAAACAAAGTCATATAGATTTTAAACAACTTGAGTGTGAGTAAATGATGAATTCATTTTAAGGTTGAACTATCCCTTTAAGAGAGATAATTGATTACGCTTCAATTAATCTTTTTTATTCTCTCTCTGCTTTCCACCCTCAGTTCTGTACATCTTTGCAACAACTCCATCCAGAAACATTTTCAACCAAGCCCAGATCGCAATCCTTCTCTACCCACTGAATGCATGTGGTCATGTTCACAGTTCCGCTCCTGGTTGGCTGCTTCAGGCCAGGATGATCTGTGGGAAGGGGTGGTTGTTCCAGGTATGCAGAAGGCCATTATCCAAACTCTCTTGACTGCACAGGACAGCGTGGAACCTCGCAAAGCTAGTTTTGAGCTTTATGGAGCTGACTTTATGCTGGGACGGGATTTGCGACCTTGGCTGTTGGAGATCAATTCCAGCCCCACCATGGCACCCTCCACTGGGGTCACAGCTCGACTCTGCCCCGCTGTACAGGAAGACACTTTGCGGGTGGTGCTGGATCGACGCTGTGACCGCAACTCGCACACTGGTGGCTTCCAACTCATATACAAACAGGTACTCATGCAGAATGTCTAGATCACCTAACCAAAAAAACAATATATACTACTAATCAAAAGTTTGAGGTCAGATCTTTTTATCTTTCTTCTGATCTGGTAACCAAGGTTTCATTTATTTGATCAAAAACACAGTATATTAATATTGTAAAGTATTATTACAATTTAAAATAACTGTTTTCTATTTTAATATAGATAAAAAAATGAATAAATGTAATTTATTCCTGTGATGACAAGCTGAATTTTCAGCAAACATACTAATATAAGAAATTCTTCTAATATGATTTTTTTTATATATATTGTTATTGTTAAAATATCTTATTATCTACAATTAAAGATCTGCTTTTAAACAATACAAAAATTATATTTTTTAATCAGTCGGGGTAAAATGTAATTGTCTTGAAAATGTCACAGGAAATCTAGTAGCTTTTTGGGTCCTACTAGTGTCCAAAAAACTAACTTTATTTTCTATATGAATAATAATTTCTTAATTTTCTTTTGCTTTTTTCTTCTGTCTTCAGGCAGCAATAGAAGTTCCTCAGTATGTGGGAGTGAATCTTTTCGTAGAGGGAACTTCAATCAGGCGTCCTCGAGCCCCTGTTTACAAGCCTCTTATTCAGTCTCACCCTGATCCGCTATCAAAATCCATCAGTCACAAGCCTTCACTCATAAGCAGTCATTGCATTTCTGGTAAGGAGAACCAATCAGAAGAGGTAAAGAAGGCCTGGCCTACCCTCTCCTCCTGTAAAGCAACATTAGAGAAATCTTTGATCTTTCAACCTAAACTGAGGAAACATCCCCACAGACTCGTCTTGCCCCCGAGCTGTTGTGTCCTTCCCAACCCAGCAGAGCTTCATCCTCAAAAGCTCTCACACACTCACACCCAGCCAGATCACCACCTTACACACAGGACACGCAGCAACCTCCCATCGCTTTACCGTCCAACTCAGTCACTGAACGTAATAAATCTACGACCCAGACAAACGCTCACTTCCGTTCGCTACAAACATGAAACTTATGCAGTCAATATATCTTATCCTGTCTTGCGCATGCAGAAATATCTGTCGCTGAACCATAGACTGTCCATGGACACGTTTACAGAGAGAGAAGGGCCGAAGTAATCCTAAGGAACCTTTTGAAGAACATGATTCCATTCAAACAGATTCTTGTGTGATATTTTGACCTAAAAGGAATGAATAAGTTTTAGATTGCATCAGTTGTATTGTGAGTTTATATTTCAATGCACTGTATTTAAAACCCATATACCTTGCCAATCTGCTGTCAGAAATAAGAGAACAGCATTTTAGTTGAGGAAGAGGATACCAGCACCCTTTTCCTGAGCACTAGCCTTTTTATAATCAGTTTTCTTAAAAAAAAAAAAAAATGCTGAATATTGACTGGTCACTTCCATATAATGGAAGCATGCCATGGCCTGTTAAGTTCCAAAAAAAAGACCCCAAAACACATAACATAGTGCATTTGACTATACAACAGCTTTTTGGGTAAATGCATCTTTTAAATAATGCATGAATTTAATGTAAGATATACAGTAGTACTATTATGGAATGCCTAGTTCTGTATTATTTTGATATGGCAATCTTGACTGTAGTATTAAGCTTAATGGTGCTACATTTTGTATATTCTCCAGAAACAATCAGGATGTTTCCTTATGAGCTGTTCATTGACAGTGTTACTTATTGGAAACACTAGTGACATTCTCAAAATTGTAAAATTTGTAGGCAATTTGAATCAAGCTAAATAATAGTTAGATTTTTATATAACTAATTATGATTATAAACCTTTAACCGAACTCATCTAAAATAAAAAGAAACACTTGAACTCCTTGAAATATCTGAAATATTTGTGTGACTTATGCTCACTTAAGTATCTTGTTGTTTTACTCGACGTATAATTTATATCATTATGTATTTCATTATTTTTATCCATTAACACACATTGATATCAAGACATTTTCAGAATGTTTGCATTTGACTGTAATTCAGAGACACTGCACTCAGTCACATATCCAACACAAGCAAATCGAGACATGCTGAAAACTTTAATATCAACAAACAACTCACTTTATACACACACACCCATTAGCAGACACTGTTACAAATATTACTCACTTTTACCATTTAGCAGATCTTTAAAACATGTTTGTCTGATTAAGAATAGCATGTAGTTCAAATTTAAAGTACTTTATGGGGAATTATTTTGAAGTAAATGTGAAGTTCCCACTGTCAACCAAGCTTTTGCATGTCAAAGCGCTTGTTTCCTTTAATCACTTTATCGTGTCTATACTGTAATATACTGCGGAGGTGGTTTATTATCCATATGGCAATGAATGGGTATAACAAATACTTTAATAATCATGGAATTTGCTCAATTGTATGTAGATGTCTGATGTCAAATTTCTATGTAGGAGAGTTATCAAACCTCAAAAGGAAAAATAACTGAATGTGGTAGCAAACCAACCAAACCCATCTCTCACATCCTTCTTACTTTCTCTGTCACTCACATGTTGGGCGTCTGTGAACTCTTTACAGAGGCACAACTAATATGCACCACCAACCATGGCCATAAAAACCCCAAGTGATACTTGTGTCATAATATGTTCTACATTCAGGCCCATACATTGTTTAAACAAGTCAAACCCTTTCTTATTTTCTTATTTAATTCGCCTGAATTATTTCAATTATATTATTCATAGAAATAATTTCAATTATGCTTAGGCCTACATATTTATAGAGAAGAGAAACATATTCATGTTTCAGTAAGACTTGTACTTACATTTAAGTATCTCATACATGCAAATCTTGACAAGTAATTACAGAGCCAAAAAAGTAGGCATGTACATACACATTTTAACACTCCTAGAGAGTTGTCTATCTTTTCTAAGTATAGAGCTACACCATCAGTGTTGTGGTGATTGATAATCCAAGCAATCAGCAAATGTCATCTCTGCTTTGGCTTTTCCTCAAAGATTCTTGACTGTCTTTCATGATGGTTTGACAGAAGTTCTTTGGAAGAACAGCATGGGAAGTATAAAAAGCTGGAATGCCAGGTCGGTGACCCATTGAGCTGTTAACTAAATGGAATGATTAAACTAGGAGAGAGACAGAGATAGCTGGGAGCAATGGTTTAAGTGTAAAAACGAAGCATGAGACTCTAAAATAACATCTTAAGCCTCTTACACACTTTCCATACCGCATACCCAGGAGGAAAACGACAACTTGACAAGTATAAATGAGCAGGATATTAGCAGGGCAGAATTGTTCAGTTTAGTGGTTAACATGCTTGCTTTTCATGTATAATCAGTAATTCCATCTGATCATTTTTAACATTACCGATTGTTTAATAGCATTCATTTTATTATATATTTTATTATAAATTATTTCTTTATTTATTATGTAATAATAACCCAACAGGGATGACTGCAAGCTTGACAATACTGTCAAACAAAGCCGACTCAAACACTTGGGAGAGCTTCACAAGGAGTGAACTGAAGCTGGAGTACATCAAGAGTCATCACGCTCAGACATCTTCAGAAAAAGGGCTACCAAGCCACTTCTGAAACAGAAACATTGTCAGAAGCATCTTACCTGGGCTAAAGAGAAGAAGAACTGGACTGTTGCTCAGTGACCCAAAGTCCTCTTTTCAGATAAAAGTAAAGTTTGCTTTTCATTTGGAAATCAAGGTCTGGAGGAAGAGTGAAGAGGCACAGAATCCAAGCTGCTTGAAGTCCAGTGTGAAGTTTCTGAAGTCAGTGATGATTTGGGGTGCCATGACGTCTGCTGGTGTTGGTCCATTGTGTTTTATCAAGTCCAAAGTCAATTCAGCCGTCTACCAGGTTATTTTGGAGCACTTTGTGCTTACATCTGCTGACAAGCTTTATGGAGATGCTGATTTCCTTTTCCAGCAGGACTTTAGCACCTGCCCACACTCCAAGTGGTTTGCTGACCATGATATTACTGTGCTTGATTGGCCAGAAAACATGCCTGACCTGAACTCCATCTGGAATCTATGGGATATTTTCAAGAGAAAGATGAGAAACAGTGGATCCAACAATACAGGCGAGCTGAAGGCTGTGTCACAGGCTGCTGCATTAGAAAGCAGTGCTACAGGGCTGATCGCCCATGCCACACCTCACTGATGCTGGAGTTTGTGTACATAAAGGTACATAAAGGAATATAAATTAAGAACTTGAACTTTTCTGTTTTGCAAATTCTTTTTGATTGATCTTAGGAAATATTCTAATATTTTGAGATACTGATTTTTTACTTTCATGAGCTGTAAGCTCTAATCATCAAAATGAAAACAAAAAAACATTTGAAGGGTTTTACTTTACATGTAATGAATCTAAAATATATGAAAGTTTCACTTTTGAAATAATTTACAAGAAAAAAATTAACTTTTTCACCATATTCTAATTTTCTGAGATACACACACACACACACACACACACACACACACACACACACACACACACAATTAATAACCAACAACAATAATATAATACATCATTTTTTAAATAATTTTTAAAAAATAATTTGTATAATAATATATGGTTATTATTAATAAAGTATTATATCATTATAAAAATAATATATTATTATAATCATAAAATACTTTCGTTTATCATAATACTCAGTGATAGTAGTGAATAAAATGCTTCACTGTTATGCATCGCTGTGACCCATACTTTGATTTAAATAATTGATCAATTTTACATATCATTGTCCTTTTAAAATTGAACAACATTGCTATCACTCCCTTTTAAGCCCCCGAAATGTGTAAAATATACATCTGTCTAACATAATTGTTCCAAATACCACCTCATTGTCACCCTTTGTTTCAAGTGCAAGTCTAAGCCTGCCCTCAGAATACATTTTCTTTTTTTGTTTAGCACAATAAGTTCCTTAACAATTCATTAACAGTTTAAACACCTCCAAATATATATACATTTTGATTAAAGAGAGGGAAACTATTGAGCTTTAAGATTATGCCTTAAAAAGAATGGATGCCCTCTAGGCTTGGATTCCAGATGAGTGTGGACAGATGCTTGGGTGTGCCACAAGTGTACATGTATGTGTGGTAGAGAGAGGGGAAAAGAGAAAGAGAGAGAGAGAGAGTGTATTGTAAACCTATATATGCTAAGTAATGTGGTATCATGATACATTACATGTTACATTACCAAAATGTAACTCTGATTTGACAATCTCCGTGTTACTCCCTCAAAGGGATCCTCTTTGACCCTAAACCTGCAGTCTTCTACACTACACTCTACTCAAATCGTGAATCTCGGCTTCTCGATTCAAATCTAGATTCTTTTGAAAATTCTCAAATAATAATTATTTTCTTCATTTCCATTCTTTCATGCAGAGAATGGGAAATAACAGAAACGGTTAATATGAAAAGAAATGTAAATAATAATTTTGTCCCGCCTATTCTATTTTTATCAGACGCAGTAATGTCTCGGCCCAGGTAAAATAACATTTGATTATGAACGTACAATTAACCTGTGCAGGTACAGGCACGAGCACAGAGCGCACGAGCACCGCTAACTCGTGTTTTGATTGGCTGTAATGTGAGAAGGCGGGCAGTTCTGAAAGACGATCCCGAGAAGAGAGTGAATGCCTAGGGATGGACTTAGTTAGCTGCGGGCGTCTGAACAAGTCTGGGCTGCAGTACTTTCACTGCAGCTAATAGCACAACCAAGGAGATATGACTTTATTTCTCTGCTTGTAGTCAACGAGAGGATTTTGCAGGCTGCACAGTTTTGAGGAGGGGAAGTCCGTTTGCAGATACAGACGCATCACGCAGGAGCAATTAGATAAAACTAAACTCTTTTCGAGACATTCTCCTGACAAATACAGGCTCATTCAAGGGAATTTGTCAGATCATGTATGACTAGGACAACGCCGTTGACTGCTTCGCCTCGGTGACCCGTTTTGACCGGTAAGTAGAGTTCCGTTTGCGTTGAATTGATAGAGCGCACCATAATAAGTGATAGAGCGCTCTGCGGTCAGTGATGGAATTCTATTCAGCAATATAACGCTGTAGGGTCACTGATTGGAACTGATATAGGATCAGTTATGCAGTGCAATATAGGGTAAGTGATAGACGCTCTAGGGCAGTAATTCTCAACCTTTTGACCCCCATTGTCCCTCATTGTACCACCATATTCAAATCCCTTACATGTAGGCTTAGATATTTTCTAATGTGTCACGATGCAGAAACTTGTTATTTTTATTAGAGTCAATAAATGTAAAGAAATAACTAGGTTAATTTTAATTCTAAAACTTTTGGGAACTGTATGTTCTTAATAAAAAAACAGCAGTTGCTGAGAGAGGAACTTAATAATAATACAAAATATAAAGTGTTTACATTTTGAGAGTTCACTTTTTAAATGTGAATTATTAGATTTGAATTATTTGAAACCATTTTAGGGCAAGAGCCCACTAGAAGGACTCAGTAAACCTCCAAAGGGGACTCAAGATTACTTAAATTATTAAAAAATAAGTCAAACATTAAAATAAGCTAAGTAAATTTAGCATTTTTATAATGAATATCGATTTTTCTGGTTTACTTTCTAGTTACATTTCCTTGCGTACAAATTGTGATAAAAAAAAAAACATCTTGAAAAGTCATGGGGCCATTGATTATTGTTTAGGCCAGTGTGGGGGGTCTTGGAATCTAAAAGTTTGGGAACTAGTGATTCTACACTCAAGTCAGTGATAGAATGCTACAGGGTCAGCAATTCAATTCTTTAAGGTCAGTGACAGTTCTCTAGGGTCAACGCTCTAGGCTTCAGTAGAGAGAAGCGTCAGGATATAGAGGTGACTCTTGAGTTTGAAGCACTAATGATTTATGGAAGTAATTCTGAGAGCTATGGAATGCCATCTTACCGTAGCTTAAAGGTGCAAAATCATAAAACTATCATGCAAAGCGATGCAGGTCTGATGAACATTACTGATCACTGATATGATACAAGCTTGTTATCCTACAAAAAAACAAAATTCTTATTATTTGACAGAACAGATGTGCTTTAGATTTATTCATCTAGCTCTCATTAAATGTGTTAAAACACATCATTTCATATTTTATGTACAAAACTGCTTGGGGTGTCTTTGACTCCTGTGTTACAACCTCATTATCATTTAGGCTAATTTACATTTCACTGCATGTTCGTTAAATTATGCTAGTTTCAAGAACAAAAGGGGCAGAGAGAGGACAGATCCGAAACAAGATGAAAGGAACACATATTCAGTTCATGATTCAACCACATGTGCACATGCTGGCGTTTTTATAAAGAACTTCTAAATAAGAACATGATGGGCTGGTGATGTGATGGAAGTGGAAGTGGATTTCCAAACTGCCTGTTCAGGCAGAAGGGGGCGGGGCATGACCTCAGTTGAACTTGTGTGATTTGTCAGTTGGATCTCTCACACTCGGTAGGCAGGACTGGAGTGTCTAGGTTACCGTGGGCACCTGCTAAGCATTCAAGCATGGCCGAGGGGTTGCTCGTGTTGAGTGACTATAGTTAGACTGTGAATGTTAGTGTGTGGGCTTTTTTTCTTGTGTGAGAGAGTGTGTATGTCATTATTAAGAACAGCTGGAATGCTCAGTAGTCTTGCGTTCAAGATTTTCTTATGACTGTGCCAAGACTTAAATAATTATTTCAAGAACAATTATAAATCAGCACCTCAAAGTTTCCCTGTGTTTGCCGATAACTTGCTCAGCTCTTTTGATATACTACTGTCAATCAATATACTACTTAACTATACAGTTGAAAACATTTGGTTGCATAAGATCTTTCACATATGTGTGAAAAACATTTGGGGCACATAACCAATAGCATTTGCGTGTCAGTCTCCATAGCTTCTTTGCTTCCTGATTAGACTGTAACACATACACAGTAAAGCATGTGAATGGAAATGCCTTGTGTTCATGTCTGGATACTCAGGCCTGTGTTTAAGAATTCTTGAACTATTGAATATAGTGAATATAGTAAATATTTCTGCACATGGATAGATAGATTTAAATATGAAATGTGTTTATTGAAATGTAGGCTTTTACTGGTAGCCAAAAAAATCACTAATTAATGAAAATAATTAATAAATGGCAATGCATGCACTTCACCATGCATTATCATTTTCTCTTCTCTTAGTTTCTTTTCTTTTTCAATTATTTTGTCTATTATTTTTTTAATAAATAAATAAATCCAGTTAATATATATTTAGTATATATTTAGTCTGTATTTTGGTTGGCCAGTCGGCTTGTTTTCTTTCTTACTTTTGAACCCCCCGCCCCCAACTGGAAGATGTTTGTTCTTCTTTGTCCTCTTTCTTTCTATTTTTTGTTCTGGTGTGTGGGAGACAGACTGTAATGAAATACTTGGCAGTGTGACCAGCAGACAACTTTGACACCCACTTTCCTTTTGTGTTCTTATGGAGTGACCTCTCATAATTTAATATTTTGAGGATAAACTTTAGTCATAATTTCAGGGGAGGAATGTTTTTAATTTCATTCCTTTTCCTTTTGGGACATCTTCTTTCCTGGCCATGAACTTTTCCTTGTTCTAAAACAGTTTGAAACATGAAGGCTTTGGCTCATAAAGACATGAAGCATCAATTTGAAGGGAGAAATTAGAATAAAACACACAATATATCACTTGCCAAAAACTTGACAATGTCAAAATGGCTAGCATGTATAAAAACATTATCGTTCTGAATCTGTGCTTTAGAAGGAGTAAACATTTAGTAAACTTGTGTGTGTGGCGGGTGTCAAAATAGCAACTGCTGTACAGATATACAAATTCAGCTCTATAACATTAAATGTCAGTCACATACATGATCTTGTCAAAAGGGTAGTTCCACCTAAAAAGAACGTTTATATTATAGACGTACGTTTCATTGATGCGAATTCACGCTCAAACCGACTCCACTGGTAATGCTGCTGCTTGGGCATTAGGTGGTGCAATGAGGTCATTTTCGGCATAAAATAGCTTATAAAGACATAAGTGGGTGAGTAAACGATGAGTCTTTTCATTTTTGGGCTAACTATCCCTTAAGGATATGTTTGCTACTGTACTCGCTATACCACAAGTTTCCCGTTTTCAGTAAGGAGGCTTCCCAGAGGTTTAGAAAGCTTAATGTTCAGTAAATAATCATTTGACTGCAATCTCTTCAAAAGAATGGAGAATAAAGTGTTTTTGTACTACTGATGATTAAACATAGTTGGATACCATAAGAAACATCAGTCCGAAACCTAATCGTCTAGTGTGATTGCATTTCCCAGTGGGACACAATGAGCTGACAAAGGCCATGAACATTTTAGTTGATCATGTATTTGGTGTTCGTGGTGTAGTATCCTGCAAGTAGTTGATGTTGTTTCTTCTCCCAGCAGCCACTTTACAGAGCTCAAGAATGTCTCTCTAATTCCTCAGTCTTTTATGTTAAGCCACACAGTAAATAGCATTTTTTATTACTTGAAAAAGTCAGGACTGAAATCTGTTTTAACTGGGTTCACATACAAAAAATCTAACATATATTATTGCACGTGATATTATTGCATTGAATGATGGCTTCATAGCGATGCTCTCTTGACCTCAGGTGTGCAATGACGCCGCCTCAAAAAATGATGTGCAATCACAGGTGAGAGCGAGAGCGACGGAATGTACAACGTGTAGCTGAAGGAAGGGAGAGGCTGCCGTAGACAATCTGGCAGTTCAAACTCAAATGTGGTTCAGTCAGGATACTTATAAATGCTATAATTACCCTTCCATAAACCACATAATGATGACAGTGTTCCTTTGATTAATGCAAACAACACAGAAAGAAACAAAGACAGATTAATTGAAAGTTAAATATAAATCATTCCACGGTTTCTATTAATATTCACACTAATAAATAATGTAGCCCTATTGTATTTATTATGTAGTATACCATATTCAGTATATGCTACTTCTAATTGTATTGCCATAAGGAATTACTTTTGTAAAATACTTTTTTAAAGCGACCTCATCATATAATTTAATTAATGGCACAATAAAAGGATCAAGTCATTGGACAAGTCCACTTGGCTGAAAATAAAGCACACAAAAGTCCCACATGTGCACATGTGGGAGGTTTGATTGTTTAGATGAGTGTTTAGTCTGTTTGTCTGGGTGTTTGTGTGTGTTCCAGATATACATGTCTTTTGGGATGCTTTAAGGTTTTGTGGAGGTTTGGGTATTTTGAAAGGGGTTTAAAAAATCATGTTGTTTTTGAGATTTTAAATGAAACCTAGTTTCATAGTACCTAATACAGGTAAAATAGTTCTTTATGCTAGACAACAGGAGACACCAGAAAACTAAACCAATACATACTCAGTTATGATTTCCTGACTCAGGTCTTTGAAGGTTTAATGATGTCCATGTGTGTGTTTTATGTGTGTCTCTGTTTGTCTGTGAGTTTTTAACCTTGTTATTTACGCAGGCCATTTTCCAGAGCAGTCATTGTTGAGTGCAAACCAGAGTGACTCCAAATGTGGATCACGACTTCCTCTCGTTACAAAATCAAAAGCAGACCCGTCTGCTGGAAATATATTACAAAAATTGCATCTTTGAAAGGACAAATAGTGACACGCAGCATATGCAACAAGCATTCATGTTTGGACCACTTCCGTTGAAAAGGAACAGCACGATCCCACATATTATTCCCTCATGAATAGTAAAAAACTAAAAAGTACTCAAAGTGCAAGACAATATCTAATGTGTGAGCAGATCTGCTGAAAGAGAATGTGCTCTGAGTTTCTGAACCAGTGCAAGCAGGAGCGTGTGTATAAGCGTGCACAGGCTTTCATTCTGTTATGGCTCTGAATCATACAATAGCATATTATTTTGAACAATAACGGTCTGTTACCTCTGTAATCATAATAGGAATGTTCTTCTAAACTAATGTTCTCTTTTGAAAAATGCGTTCTTCGTTGTGTTGTTAAAAATGTCCTATTATAGAGTTGCTTTTTTTTCAAACTTGCACAAGCTCATCTTCCTCTGAGTCTTTGTGGTGGGGATGGTGCAAGCCCCACCTTGCTTCTCTTAGTTTTTTGTCTTTGAGCTTCTGCCAGATGTTCATGGTATCTGGGCACTCAGTTCACCTGGAGGAGGAACATTGTGTTGCTGCTATTTAAGCCGAAAGCTGTGCAGAATGCTAACTGAATAATCGATTTTTGGATTAGATGACGTTTTTTACACACATTTTTCTCTTTTGTGTCTCATTATGTGTAGGATTTAAAAATGGGGTGTTTGCTGCTGTGGACTCTGCTGCTTCCTGTGTTGCTGTGTCTCCCATCACAGTCTACAGCTCAAGGTAAAGATTCATGTACTATTTCAGGAAGTGCCATTCAAATAACCATTTATATAGTGGAGCTAGATTCATTTGATCTGCAGCCTGTGCAGTTCTCATTTAGCATATTTAATATTGCAGTATCAGTTCACTGAAAATGAAGACATCTGTAAACTAGTTTGAGGCATGTAAGAAAGTCACAAAGTCATAGTTAATCTTTAATATCATATCGATAAAATGATAACATGTTTGATAAATATTCAATATGTTTGTGCACCAAAAGTGGAAAGAAACAGCATTAGGTTGTTACCATTTTTACTGATGTTACTGTTTTTATTAATGAACAAAATATTACATCTGTATTGTGCCATCAAATTTAGGGAACACAAACCTTTTTCATGATTTGAAACAATAACAACCATTAGAACATGCAGAAACTAATAATTAATTTCTCTATTAAGATATTTTGTTAAGGAAAAAGATTGAAAAGGGATTTTACCTTTACTCCAAATTAACCTTTTAAGTTTACTCGTGCATATGTTGATGTCAAAATATTTTCTTATTATAAATGTTTCAAATATTGTACCTCAGATTTGTGAAAATTTCACAGAGAAGAAATCTGCCTTTAAACTTGAAAATTAAATATTTGACATTTATTGTGATAATTATGGATATCAACTGATCGAGATAATGATAATCGCTTATTGTAATAATGTTTTGACCATATCGCTCAGCCCCAGTCAACATTATAATGGTACTATATGGAAAAAGGTTTATTAATCATGTCAAGATTTGATTAAGAAAAAGTATGTTTAAATAACATTCAAAATAACGTGTTATTAGTTAAATATTTTAAATGAATAGATTTTATTTTATTTTATTGCATTAACACAGATCAGCATTATTATTGTTATTAAGTAATATGTTAACATTATTATTTAATTATAACTGATACTGATGAGGTGTTGCTTTATTTTCATGTTATGCCCAACAACTGAAAAATGGCTGATATTAAAAATGTATACCATTAAAAAGTAAAATAAATTAAAACACGCAAAAAATAGTATTGTCAGCATTGTAATAGTATAGTATGAAATAAAATATTTATGAATCATTTCAAAATTTGCTTCAAAAACTCTGTTTGAATGAAAAATAAAGTAAAATATTTAAAAACAATTATTAATTACATTTTTGAATAATAGCCCACTTTTCACTTAGTTTTAATGAGTTTTGAACTAATGAACTAATTATTGTAACTGTTATAATTATATTTTATACAGTTTTATCCATTAACACACATCTAGATTGGCATACAGTACAGTATGTAATAACCATTAATAATTCAATACAGATAAACACACACACACACACACACACACACACACACATTAATATCTGTTGATCCAGTATGGGCTCAGTATCTTGTGCATCCCTAATTTTAAATTATGCACGTTCAGTACACTGTACATAGTACTTACATACTAGACAGTTCTCATTATCGGCACTTCCCATCATGCCCTATCAAAATACAGTGACTCATTGATCAAATCAAACACAGCAGCTTAATTAGTTTGCTACCTTAAGGGCATTCATTCATGTAGCTGGTGAGTCACACCCAGCCACAGAGCTGATGACTAGCTGTATACTGAAGTGTGTGAAGGAGAGATGGCACACCAGCCGCTGAATAAATGGGCCCAGATGCTTTGTTTCTTTGAAATGGCTTTTCAGACTGGGTGGTGATGGTCATTTCCTGTGTGTCTTCTCACCCGGATCCTCCCCTAATCCTTTACTGAATGCATGAACTGAATAGACCACAGATGTGAATGCTTGTGGAAAAACTGAAGATCGAGTTCACAGTTGTATATGTCGTATACACAATTGTACATAGTGAAATGTTTAGTCTAGCCCTTATGACAGTGCATTTTAGATACAAAGAATAAAATGCTTATGTGAAAAATAAACAGAGTTCAAATTTAGGCAAAGAAGAATATGCAATTAGAAGAAAATAAACAATATACAGTATGTTTTTCCTATATGCAAATGTATTACTGTTAGTGTCTGTTCTTGACCCGTTTTTGTTAACACTAATCTGATTTTGGCTGCACTGATGAAAGCATTTTTTTATTTGTAATAATGAAAACCCACATATCCAGACTTAAAAGACTTCTAATCTAAATATTTGTTAATATATCTCTTTTACAGTGGAAAGGTCACAGTTGTGCATATTTATGTAAGCCGTTGTGTCAGTATTAACTGTTATTTTTTTCTGTTTACAGGCCAGTGCAATAATGTTGTTGCAGCAGACATTGTGTTCCTAGTAGATGGATCATCCAGTATTGGCCGTGCCAACTTTGTATTGGTCAAGAATTTCATGGCAGGAATTGTCAAACCCTTTGCCAGAGTGGTAGGACCCAGTGGCATCCGTTTTGGAACCGTACAGTACAGCGATACTGCCAGGTCTGTGAAACTCTATGTGCTTGTATAATTAATGTGCTGTGTACAGCTTGCATTCCTGTTACCTACATAGAAAATAGCAGCTTAAGGGCATGACGGCTGCTGAGTGAACAGACATGGCTTGAGGGGCCTTTTTAGATTTTATTTATATTTTCACTTCATATTATTTGAGTTAACAGTTAGCTGCACCAAGTTATTTGAGTATACTGAACATGTTATAGTGTTTTTGTGTTTGATGAAGGGGCTGCACTGTATTATAATTGTTATGTGCAGTAAAGGTTCATGGATGTGTGTGTTGGAACATTTGTTGATTATAGTTGTGAATTTTATGATACTCAGGGTGGAGTTTACATTTACTACATACCTGAATGGAACTGAGCTCATAACTGCCATAGAGGATATCAACTATAAAGGTGGAAACACGCGGACTGGTGCTGGCCTCAAATACATCGCAGACAACTTCTTCAGCCCTTCCTCTATCAGAGATGTACCCAAGGTGAGCTGGAGGTTATGACACACGTTTGACTTGCCATATTTGTAGTATTTTGGCATGGACCACAAATGTGTAAATTACATTGTTTAGCTTTGAGTTTTCCGACACAATATCGTGCTTAGTATTTGTACACTGTCTACACTACAGTTCAAAACGTTTTGAATGAATCATTAAATTAAATTGATCAAATATAACAGTAAAACATTTATATATTTCTATTTTTTAAAATCCTGTTATTTTGATCTTTCTATTTATCAAAGAATCCTGATTATACGGTTTCACAGTTTCCACAAAATATTAGGCAGCAGAATGGTTTTAAAGTTGATATTAATAATAAATGTTTCTTGAGTACCAAACTAGCATACACGAGTGATTTTTGAAGGATCACGTGACATTGAAGACTGGAGTAATGACTGTTGAAGAATATTCACAGGAATAAATAAATGCAACCTGTGAATTTAAGAGACCACATTCAGAAACATTTACATTTACACTTTTAATTTTGTTGTCTGCTTGTGAGCTTTTGTTTACAAGATTCATTCTGTGTATAATAAATACTCAAGTATAGCAAACTTTGCTTTGTAAACTTTCATTTTCTTTTAGATCGCTATTCTCATTACTGATGGTAAATCTCAAGACAGTGTGCAGGAGCCTTCTCAAAAACTGCGTAGCCTTGGTCAAAATATTGACAGTGGGTAAGGACTGATATGTAGAGTGTTTAGCCATCATTGTCATTTTTCTGCAATCTTTAGTGCATCTTTGGGCTGTGGATTCATTATGGACTAAAGATTAAAAATATATTTAGTTTGTTCTGATTTTATAGTTGTTTCTTTCTCTCTTGTCCTTTCTCAGGTATAAAGAGTGCAGACCTAGCTGAGCTGAACCTCATTGCCTCTCCTCCTCAAAGTGAATTCACCTCTCAGATTGGGAATTTCAAAGCTCTCAGCTCTTTGCTGCCCCTAGTGTCTCGACGTGTGTACAACAACCGGAGGCTCTTACGCAAGCGATGGTAAAGCCTGTCATGCAGTAGACACAATGCAATTGAATTCCAGATTATAATTACATTGGAGTTTTATTAAACATTTTTCATTTAGAACTTCATATTTTGAAATGTTTTAATTGGTCCTGCTATATTAAAATCATTGATTTGTGTAACTGATATATGTGATGATGTGTGATCATCAATATAATCATTGATTTGTGTAACTGTTTCACCATCAGAGGCCTACAGTGGTCCATCAGACTTGCAGTTTTCAGGTGAGACCATCAATTCACTGAGATTTCGATGGACGTCTGCAGGAGGGCCTGTAAGTGGCTATGTGGTCCAGTACAGGCCCCTGTCTGGCCTGGGTCAGCCAATCACTGCAGAGCTTCGACAGGTGAGAAGAATGCTTATCAAAAGAATGCTTTTTACCAAACTAAACATCTGTAAATGGGATAAAAATGATTTAAATGATAAAACCTGAGCAAGACTCAAAAACATTCTCTTCTGTTCTGTATTTCACCTTTGCTCTAGCTTGTTTTCTTAATCTAGCTGTCTAATAAATATTGCAGTGTATACTATGAATATTGTTGGCTTTGTGACAAATAGCTTATGTTTCTGATTAGTAAGTAGCTTTGGAGTAAATAATCTGCTAAATCTGCTGAACTTTTGCTTCAGTTAGTTACAAATATTGTCAAAATTTAGACAGATGAGAGTGATTATCTTATCTGAATTACTTTGATGAAGAAGAAGACTAATTCTCAGCAAGTATTTTTTCATTTATCCCTATTAATTCGTTATTTTGTATTGAAATATTAAGGGTTACTGAATTAATTTAGTATTACTTATTATCATCATGGTATTTATTAATGTGCTTTTGCTAATTGTGTTCTTTGTCTTTTTATTAGTTTTGTTTAAATATATTGTTATATAGCTGTAGTATTATTATTCCAGTTGAAGTTTTAGTAATTCACCTCAATGTAATTAGTTTTGCAACATTGTTAAGTTTAACATTTTCCATTTAATATTTATTTATTTTTTGTTTAAATTTTATTTCAGTTACTCAGAATTGTTTTCATAGTTTTAATTTAGTTTACAACAACAACAACAGTGGATCACACAATGTATCGGTCTCCATTGAAAAGTCCTTTTACCCGCAGGAAACAATAGCAAGTAACCAGCAGAGCTACACTGCACGAGAGCTGCGTTCAGGCACAGACTACCTGATCACTGTTATTGCTCAGTACCCAAACAGCTTGGGAGAGTCAGTGTCTGGCAAGGCCCGAACAAGTGAGAACTGAACACAACAGAAATATGTGTCATCTAAATCAGCATCTCTTAAAAACTCTCACTCTCTCTTATCCCAAACCACCCTCTAGAGCCTCTCCAAGGTGTGACTGCCCTGCGACTGATCCAGGCCGGGTTTTTTACTCTGGCTTTGGGCTGGGACACTCCAGCTGACCAAGTACAGGGTTACAGAATCACCTATGGACCTACAGGTGAGACTGAGACTGTTCCATATGGATAATAATCCATACTTCTATTGCATTCTTCAGTACTGTTTTATTTTTTGAATAGTCAATACCGTAATTGTAGAGTGAGTCAGTGAAAGAGATTCAGGAGGATAAATATGTAAGAGATAAAGAAGAAAAGGATGACTGGGCCAAGCAGTAGTTTTATCATTTTTTTAAGAAGATGCGAGCGGTGATTGTACAGTATGTTCACATTTTTTTGCCACAATGTTGAGTGGTTGCTAAAATGAAAGTTCTACATCTGATCACTCAGAGAACTAATAGCACATACATGTGTCTCCTCAAAAAGCCACATGATTGGACGCTCTTTTCTGTTGCACAAACAGTCCTGTAAAACAGTAGTTGAGGAATTTGAACAAACCCTTAATTCTAAGTGTGAGCAAAAGTAATAGTGATTATGGCCTTAGCAAGCACCTCTAACTAATGATTTTAGCAGTTTCATAAAAGGGAGATGTGGAGGTGGGAGAGTGTGTTTTGGTTTCCCCAAGGTATTTTGTCAATTGCTTAAAGGAGTGCCAGTTTGCTTTACCTGGTTGGTATCCAGGTGTGAGCTGGCAGAGAACAGATGTGTCAGATTAGGTGTGGTCCTATGTTTAATCAGGTTCGTTTTTGAAGCTAGAGGAAGGTGTTTCAACTTGCCTGTCTTAGCCCAATGTTGCATGCAGATGAATAGATGCTGAAACTATGATTTAAAATTACACTGTCATTAACTGACTTATATATTGATGATATGCTGTGTTTGGTTGGCCAGCTGGTATGAGTTGCTATGAGCTGCTAACACTATAACAAACACCCAAATGTTTTCAATGCTAGGAACCACTTGAGGTTTTGTGAATCTGAATATGTACCTAAACATTTTAAAATGAAACATGAGACAAAATGTATTTCTTGCTTATGAAAAGCTATATAAAGGTACACAAATTTACCAACCCTTTATGCTTTTCAAAATATTGAGAGATTGATTGTGTTAGTAGTCAGAAGAGAGAAAGATATCACATTTGCTGTTACTCTGTCACGGAGCTGATCTCTGTTCTCGGATTCTGCTTGTTTTAAGATATTGTATAAAGACATGAACACATACTTGGTTTTAAAAACTCTTTATTTACACCTTTTATTTACACCCGACTAAACAGTTGTGTCTTAGGCTTGCCAAATGAGAACATCAACAAACAGTTGACTTTCTATTGGAAAGGCATACATGGTGGCAGCTAGTGATGGACGCTTTCAAAATACTGTTTCAAATAATTTGTTTCAGACCAGTGATTTTGAGCATTTATAAAACTGCTAAAGTCATGTGATTTCAGTAAACTGAAAAGTAACTGTTTTGAAATGTCAATGGTTCGCCACCATTTTAGCTAATTTTATATATTTGTAGACATTTTGAGACATTTGTATAATTCAAATGAAAAGAATTTAAAAGTCTCTAAGTGTCATGTTTTGCCAAGCCAAGCCCTCCATAGAACAACCAAAATAACCCCCTGAAAATTGATTTAAAAACAAATACTATAAAGATACATCATGTTTCATTGTATTACATGATTTATAAATTGCATTTAAATGTTGCATTCACAGTTAGTATTATTAGTTGTGTTATTTAAATAGGTGTATTTGAGGAAATGCTGCTACTTATTTTTTTTATTCATCATGTTATGCAACTTCTGAAAAATAGGGATACCATGTGTATACATTTTCAGCCAGTTAGTCTGGGACTGCTGAGTGGAGTAGCTGGTGATATACATTATTTTTGTTTATTACTATAAATATAGAAGTTGGGTTTCTTCTGTTTTTATCATTTTAAACTCTTTTTTTATGTTTTTGCACAAGGGGGCACATTGCACTCTGTTGTCTTGGGAGAGAACTTAATAAAAGATAAAAAATGTAATTTAATCCTTCATTTTTTGAGGATTTTTAAACTGTTGAGTTGACCCTCCATCAGTATTAAAAACACTTATGTGGCAGTGTTAACTTTTTATTGTAATTTACTGTCAAGGTAATATAATACAAAATAATTTAAATGATAAAATATTTACAAAAATCACAGTCTGTGAAAATGGTCCATTGAATGATGCATTGACGTTGAGCTTGCAGCTTAGTGAGTGAGTCATGATGACCTACATGTAAATAAGTAGCCATGCTGATGGTTGAGTTCAGTGAGTTCATTCAGTAAAGGATTTGTCAGACTTAAGCTGATTTAAATTGTATATTCCTGAGTTTCTATTTTATAAAACATGTATTTTTCTTATTTCTGATATTACACAAATTCACCAGCATGCTCACACTTTGCACATCCGACTTACAGTATTTCCACTCTGCAAGCCATAGTGGAAAATATTGTTAGTAATTTTTTATGCATGGCATAATTCATAACTTATGCTAATTGATTTTCATGATTGATTGATTAACAGGTCGGCCTGCTGCACAGCTGCAGGAACAATCTGTGGGGGCAGAGTCTACTTCTCTGACTTTGGTCGGTCTTAAGTCAGACACAGAATATGTGATCAACTTGTACCCACTGTTTCCCCGTAACAGTGCCTCACCAGCTACCCTGACTGCCCGCACATGTGAGTCCTCAAATACTACTGTTCAAACATTTTTTCTGTTTGTTTTAAAGAAATGAATACTTTTATTCACCAAAGATGCATTCAATCGATCAAAAGTGACAGACATTCATAATGTTCAAAAACTTATTTCAAATATATGCTGTTTTTTCCACAAAATATATTGATTGACGCTACTTTTGTGACACTGAGGACTGGAGTAATTGCTGCTGAAAATTCAGCTTTGCCATAATTGCCAAAACTAATTATATTTCACAATATTGCTGTATTTTATATCAAATAAATGGTGAGTGTTAGAGACTTCTTTCAAAAATATGAAATCTCACCAACCCTATACTTTTGAAAGGTAGTGTATATGAAAACAAACAGACACAATAACACACTGTTATATAAAGCTCTGTCTGTGTATGTATGCACCTGCCTTTCCGTTGACACTATCTCAAGCAACAGTGTTCGAGTCCGCTGGACAGGAGTGGAGGGGTCAGAGGAAATAGAGTTGTTTGGGGCCCTCTCACAGGTCAGCACATTTCTGAAGAGGTTTTATTTAATAAAATGCTTCCTACAAGGTGATAAAGTGATGAATCACCCAATGATGTCTATGAGTGCTTTAGGTCAAGTATGATTTCACACACATTGTGTTTTTATCAGAATACTGTTTTCTGCAGAGTCTTTTTGTATATGTCTCTTTCAGGAAGTGATGTGGAGACCGTAGAACTGGGAGGTGATAGTGAATCTCACACTCTGGGAAATCTGAGACCAGACATAGAGTACATTGTTACAGTCATCGCTCTGTACAATGGAGAAGCTGAAGGACCAGCAGCCACTGCACGTTTTAAGATAGGTACACAGATACACATGCAGACACATCTTCAGTTAATGGTACATCAGGCCAGAGACATTTAAAAAAAAAGGATGCACTGATTTGGAAATGATTTCTGCAAGAAGTAGTTTTAGGCAATATTTCTAAAATAAACTACTAAATAATCGAAATACTCTTCTTCTCTTTCAGATGCCCTGCTAGTGTCTAGAGCATTCATTTGGAGAGTTGTGTATTTAGTAGACCATGTGCAGATGGTCTTTAGTTAAGAAGAGTGCAGAGAGAAAATTTAAGACAGCATAACAGGAAACAAGATGTGTGTCTTTTTTCCATCTCGCACACATTTATCATACACAGACAGTGAGGTGTTTGCTTTCAATTTTGCCATTGACTCATTGTCTGCTAGATCAGAACAGAAGAACAGTTTTTTGTCTTATGACTCACAGACTGCAGTAATCGAATGCGTGAGGGTGTCTGTATATGCGCATACATGTTAGAGCGAGAGACTAAGAGAAAGGAGGGAGAAATGGTCTATAAATATAACAGGACATAAAAGTTAGAAAGATGGAAGTCATTGTGTTAATATTTTACGGGACAGGAGGGGAGAAAAAGCTAAAATATGTTTAATGCATTTGGCTTTCAGAGCTCTCAGAGCAACAGGTCCTGAGAGCCACGACTACGGGACCCACCAGCATCAGATTAAACTGGAACCTCATACAGGCCGCCAGAGGCTACCGACTGGAATGGAGAGCCGGAGAGAGACAATGTTACTAAAGCACACAAACACCATAAAAATGGCCAGGCTTGTAAAATGGAACAGTAAATTTGTACAATAGAATGCTGCATTCAGATCATTTTCTGCCATAACACAGTAAATGCATTAGTTGGATGATTATGGTAATTTATGGAAATGTACTTGTAACACAGTAGTTGCAGTGTTACATGAAAAAATCTGATTAGCCTGAACAGTTAAGGGGTGTTTGCAATACAATTTTATCTAATATTAATCATCTGCAAACATACAATTAATTTCACATGAACAATGAGCTGAAACATAAACAAATTAAAAGTGACTACCACAACAAGAAAAAGTTAACTAGCAAACTATGTACAGTATGACTGTAGAACAATTGTTCTATAATACTTTTCTATGATCTTTATGTGATCCTGCTGACTGCAGGAGGCAGAGTTCAGAAGCAAGAGTTCCCAAAAGCACCACCAACTATGAGCTCAGAAGTCTACAGCCGAACACAGAGTACATCATAACTCTGTACACACTCTACGAGAAGAAGCTACTTTCTTTTCAACCAAACCAACAGGTCAGAAAGGTTATTTGATGGATTACAATATGATAGTGTTTTAAAGATAAATATTGCAGTTTAAAAGTTTTATAGTATAGTAATAATTATAGTATTTTTTTAAATTGACAATTGGACAATTTCCGTTTTTTTATAGCTGCATTAAACAAGTTTGTGAAAACCTGAAGGTCAATGTTTTTATTCTGTCTTGCATACCTCTCATGTAATATGTTTACGCATGAGTTTTGTTTAGCAGAACAGCAAGTTGGTCCTGTCACGAACCTGAGGGTGGTGGATTCACTCGGAAACACTATTCGATTAGGATGGACAGGAGTCTCTGGGGCAACACAATACAACATCCTCATTCTTAATACAGAATGTGAGAATATTATTTCCTTTAAATACAAATACAGTATGACAGTATATCATTAAAGTGTTGCCTGGACCACAAAACCAGTCATAGGGGTAAATCTTTTGAGACCCTTTGAGATTTATACATGAAGCTAAATAAATAAGCTTTCTATTGATGTATGGTTTGTTAGGATAGGACAACATTTGGCCGAGATACAACTATTTGAATATCTGAAATCTCAGGGTGCAAAAAATCTAAATATTGAGAAAATCGCCTTTAAAATTGTTCAACTGAATTTCTTAGCAATGCAAATTACTAATCAAAAATTAAGTTTTGATATATGTATGGTTGGAAATGTATAAAATATCTTCATGGAACATGATCTGTAGTTAATATACTAATAATTTTTGGCATAAAAGAAAAATGATCATTTTAACCCATACAATGTATTGTTGGCTATTGATACAAATATACCTGTGCTACTTATGACTGGTTTTGTGGTCCAGGGTCACATATACATTCATTTGATTTTCATTCATGAGATGTGCCGCTATAATGAGCCGTTTGAATTGGTTTACCCATCTTTTACAGCAAATACAGAGGTGAACAGAAGAGTTCCTGGGAATCAGACCACCTTTGACCTACAGGATCTTGAAGATGGTGTACGCTATGCTTTCAGTGTAAATGCACTAATTGGATCCAATGAAGGGGAACCAGCAACAGTGTACATCGTAACAGGTGTGTGCATGCCTACTTTTTCTGATGTGCAAGTGAGGTTGTGTTTTTAAATTATCAGTTATATCAGGTGCCTAAATTGTTCCATAAAAATGTAAATGCTACTAAAGATACATTGTAGGGTAACATAAAGTGAATATATTATGTCAGAAAATAACTGCTTGTAACTGAATGTTAAACAGAACCGCCACTGAGGGTGACCAACTTGCGGATAGTTGGGAGCAACAGTCGACGAGTCAGGATTGCATGGACCGGTGTTTCTGGGGCAACAGGCTACCGAGTTACCTGGAGACAAAGCAACAGTATGCAGACGTGTTAATGCAATGATTTGGGTTTCCTTTCTTTATTAATTTATATCACAAAACTTATGTTGGTTTTAATCTGTCAGCTGCTCTCTCTTTCTGTTTTAGCTGCAGAGCAATCCCGTGTCCTAGGTGGCGATGTCACTACCTACACTATAGATGGGCTGCAGCCAGATGATTCTGTTGTTGTGGGTGTTGCCCCAGTGGTTAATGGGCGGACTGGAGAAGTGCTGTCTGTGTCTACAAGAACCAGTGGTTCTAATGGAATTGTTACAGGGCTAAGAGTCACTGAAGTAACATCTGCAAGGATATTAATAAATTGGATTCCTGTGACTAGAGCAACAGGCTATAAAATAATCTGGCGGCGAAGTGATGGTATGGACAACATTATGATGAGTGCAATAAATTTATGCTAACATGGGCAAGGAATTTTTTATTATTATTTTTATGTTGTAGGAGTGGAAGACTCTGAGATTGTACCCGTTGATGTGGCTTCCTATGCCATTGAAAGACTTCAGGAAGGAGCAGCCTACCAAATATTAGTCTCAGCCCTTTTTAACTCACGGGAAGGACCTTCTGTCACTGTGTCTGCAAGGACAGGTAGTTGTTGTCTTTTTGCATTTTAATATATCCAGTTAGCCATATGCATGGACCTTGAATTGCTTGAAGTCACCATGCAATATTTAGTTTTGGGGAATATTACGGTGTTTATTATAAAGTAATTATCTGTGCATTTAAAAAAATTCCTCATCAAAAAATCTTTCATCAAAAACATTAACTTCCCCTCCGTCTTACAATGACATTATGTCTCTGATGACGTGCACTGGCATAAGAGCTGGACCCTCTCCTCTAGCAACCTATCAGTCACATGAGATTGCAGCAATTAGAAAATGAGAATGATCCTACTATAATCAATTTACATTGGACAAAATCAAGTCCTGCCATACTTTTGTTTTCTTTCAAGAAGGTGTTTTGCTTGGATGTATGTCCCTAGCGAAAAATAAATATACTAAAATCTATTTGAAATGCATTTATTTCATGCTAAGTATAATACAAATACATTTACATATTTAAGTACTTAATAAAAATACCCTGGAATTGTACTTTTGGTAAACTAGACTGCTAAACTCACTATTACTATAAAGCCTGCTAAATTGGAACAACTAATTTTGTACTTAAAGCACTTTGATGGACCTTTTTCACATTGAAGTGTTTCTCAGCAGCGGAAGTCGTCATAGTTGGGTTAAATTGAAGAGCAGTGAATGAGAGAGTACCACAGATATATTTTTTTGCATTCCCATTTGCTCAAAAAAACAAATGATGTCAAATTTACCGTCCCTCCCATAGACGCTTTATTAGAAACACCCTCGCATTCGCGTAAACAATTTTTATTTGTAATTTGATGCAAAGGTAATATAATACATGTATTTTAAATATATAACTTTTTTACTAGGGGTCACAACAAGGAAGAAAAGAAGATTGCAATTTCAGTTTCATGCCGACTTTAAAGATTAGTCATTTCTGAGCTTTCAGCAGTAAGCAAGGCTTAATCTCAGTGTATTTTTAGTCTGAATGGCTGTCTCTATGCTTTAGATCAGGCTACAGTGGGTCGCGTCACAAATTTACAGGTGGTGGAGGCCCAAGGGGAGGTTGTTCGAGTGAGCTGGGTTGGAGTTCAAAATGCGACTTCATACAGAGTACTCTGGAAAAGGACTGACGGTGAGATCTTATAGTAGTTTTAAAGTAATCGTTCACGTTGCTGAGTGTAAGTGCCATATCCTATAGGAAAGAAAATATTGATATCTCAATTTTCTTATATGTCTAATTGAAAATCTAAAAATGTAAAGGTTAGTGACCTCCAGGGGCCACAGCTCAATTATGTAGACGATATAAGTCAAAGGTAAGCCTCAGCCATCACATAAAAAATGAAACTGTGAGTCCGATTGTAGGTGGAGAGGAGCGGAGTCAGCTGGTTGGTGGTAACGTGACCTCAGTGGATCTGAGGCAGTTGGATGAAGGGGCACAATATGAAGTGAAGGTTCTGGCTCTAGTTCGGAACAGAGAAGGCCCACCTGTCTCCGTCAGAGTCACTACGGGTGAGTGCTGTCTGTCTGTGAAGTTTGTTCGTTTCTCTGTTTCAAGTCCTATTTACTTAAATGGAGAAGTCATTAATCCATATTGCCTAGGGCTGGGTTTACAATTTCGATTTCTCATTTGTTTACATACATTTCTATTCCACAAAATGAATATTTACACAGTGCACAAAATAAAGACATGTGCACATATTATTGTTTGTGAGTTATTTGATTATCGTTTATTGTGGCTTGGCTAAAGTCAGATCAAAATGAGAAGAGATGTTTCCTTACAATTGTGTATTGATATCACTGTTTGTTGTACAGGGGGCCAGAGTGGGCCAAGAGTAGAGGGTTTGCGTGTTTTAGACTCGACCCAGGGGCTCCGTATAACCTGGAGAGCAGTGAGTGGAGCCAGCTCATATCGAATCTACTGGAGGTCCTCACAAGGTAGTTATACAGGCACATATGTACCCACACACAAACCAGACTCTACTAACTTACAGGCACATATGTACCCCCACACACAAACCAGACTCAACTAACTTACAAGCACATATGTACCCACACACACAAACCAGACTCAACTAACTTACAGGCACATATGTACACACACACAAACCAGACTCAACTAACTTACAGGCACATATGTACCCATACACAAACCAGACTCAACTAACTTTATGTTGTTATATGTTTGCTTTGACTAGGTGAACCTGAATCAAGGCGTCTGATTAGTGGCGATGCAACTTCATACACCCTCGATGGACTTCGTCCTGGTCTGAGCTACACTGTAAGATTGTCTGCTGTGGTTGATGGTCAAGAAACTGAAGCTACCACCATCAGAGCAACCACTGGTACACACGCCAGATTGTATCTCACATTTGATTTCTGTCTTTCTCCAGCCTCTTTTATTCAGTATTTCTCTTTCTGTTTTTTAGATGCCCTGCCACCTGTGACTGGTTTGAGTGTGACAGACAGTACTGAGAATTCAGTCCTTTTAGGCTGGTCACTAGTAACAGGAGCCACAGGATATATTTTACGCTGGACAGAGGAAGAAGGTGATTATTCTGAAAGTTTAGGAACTGTAGTGTATGGTTTAAGGATTAGAAGCACAATTATGGTTAAATGCAAATTTTTAGTGTTATACGCTCTCTTTCTTCAGACACAGGAACGGGACAGTCTGAAACACTACCCGGTACAGCCACTTCTTACCGTGTGACAGGTCTACGACTGGGCCGTCGGTACCGTTTCACTCTGCAGCCCACCTTTCAAAACCAGGTTGGACCTGAGACAAGCGTGGAGGAACGCACAGGTTATACTGTTTCTGTCTCTTTCTCTTCCAACTATAGACAAATTTAAATAATTTTGTTTATATTTCATCTGTCCAAATTAAAAAATTTAGACCAAGAATACTCAAATCTGGCTCGCGAGATCCACTTTCCTGCAGATTTTAGCTCTAACCCTAATCAAACACACCTGAGCATGCTACTCAGTGTCTTCAGGATCATTAGTAAACCACAGGTAGGTGAGTTTGATCAGGGTTATCACTAGTTTAGACGAACACTTAATGAACTAATTGTTAAAGTTAATGGCATAAAACACGTTAGGACTCCAGGTGACCTGTGCATGTAGTCTACTTTTTAAGTATAATTTAAACAAAGTATACTATAATATTGGTATTTTTACTACTAAAAGTACTTGTCTTAGTGTTTAATTTATGGCTGTCTTGTGATATATTTTTTTAATGTAATTAATTACATGATATGCTGATTAATTAATCACATCAATTTTGTCTGAACCCCCCTCCCCCCCTCAATAGTTAATTAAAAGTTTTTTTTTTTTATGAGAACAGTATTTAATTAATTTATATACAAATTAAATAATTAGTGCTGGACAACGATTTATCACATTCAAAATAAAAAATATGGTGTACATAATATATGTGTGTGTACTGTGTATATTTATCATGTACAGTATATATGAAATGAATGCACACATGGATATATGCTTTTAAGAAAAATGTGTTATGTTTATGTATTAAATATACTGTATGTATATATTATGTAAATTATTTATAAATATATACATGCAAATACATGTTAAATAAATGTTTTCTATATATATAAGTATGTGTGTGTATTTATGTATACATAATATATATATACAATGTACACACATATATTATATAAACAAAAACTTTTATTTTGGATGCAATTAATTGTTGCCCAGTACTAGTATTTATAGTTTAAAAAATGAAATAATATTTTAAATATTAAAATAAATTCATCAGTAGGTGGTGCCAATTCCAAGTTTTAATGAGTGAGTAATTCAGTCATTCATAAAACCATTACTTAATATAAAATTACTAAATATAATGTAGAATCTTACAATTTCTGTGAAGCTGTTTTGCATCGTGAAAAGCATTATACAAATAAACTTGAATTGAATTGAAATTGTTCAAATGGCTGATTCATTCAGAAATGGCTCGCTCATTGGCTCACTAGATTTATTCAAAAACGTGGATTTATTCAGTAATGAAACAATGCTGCGTATTGCTCAGAATGGCACAACAGTTCTGCTGTGTCTTTGTTTTGAACTATTTTTGTTTGAAAAATTGAGCAAAACCATATTGACCATATTGTGTCCAAAATGTTATACAATATTAACTTCTTGTTAATTGAACTATTGTATTAAATGAATATCACATTTGCAATAATGCAGATATTTGTGGAAAACTTGTTTGTGTGGTTGTGTGATATTGATAAACAGCATCATATGACAAATTTAAGACAAAAACAATGCTATATACAATGATATTTTTGCCGTCATATCTTGAATTTTAGGAGCATACTGTATAACCTTGTTCTCATAGGCTACATTACACAGTCAGTTGTTGTGCTGCGTCATCTTCACCAGCAACTGTATTCAGTCTAAAATGACGTACAGGTCTGTGCCGGGGGCAGGGAATAATAATTTTTAAGTTATATTTTTTCCTAAATTAATCACACGAAATTGACAAATTAAATAGACAGCTTAGTTTAAATGCATTTGTATTTAGCATAAACATAACAGATGTAACTTACCATTCATTTTTTACTCTTAGAAAAAAATACAGATCTGACTCCTCTTTTAAAACCTTTTGTGTGAATTATTCACACAGTACAGTACTTTTGACTTTGAAGTTAAGGCAAATTACAGCTTGCAATGTGAGTATAGTGAATAACACACCATTACACTGGTCAGTCACAGGGAGATTTTTCTCTCACTACATGCTCTCTCTGCTAGCAACTTTTGTTTGGGAAGTTACAGAGACTGACAGATGATTATAGTGCTTGATGTCATGTTGTACTTTCACACTATCACTGTGCAATGAATTTAATTTTCATTTATACAGAAATGTTCCCATAGATGATTTGCACTATCTTTGTTTTTTCATGTCTGCGAAGCTGATATGAATATATGTGTGCATAAATGAATAAATGATTTTCAGCATTGTTATTCTTACTTTCTGCTCTATTCCTAGTTCAATATGTTTAATAAATCCATGTTTTAGTGTGTGTGGGAGGGCGTTTGGACGTTGTCTTCCTTGTCCCTGCGTCTCGTGATCGCTCTGGCCTGGTGGGACCTGTGTTGTCTCTGCTCGCCAGTTCTGCTGGATCCTTCACCTCCATCGGACCCAGAGACTCCCAGGTGCAGTTCTTTTGGTACTATCTTCATGTGGTGTTCCAACAATAATAAAAAAAAACATTTATGGCTCCGAAAAACATTGTCATGAGAATGCCCTCTTCTGACACTGCATGAGCCATTGAGCTGGTCAGTGTGAAAGAAGTGCTTGTAATACCTGTTTACTCCAGATGGGGATAGTGATGTACAGTGAAGATCCAAAAGTGCGCTTCCTCCTCAATCGTCATAGCAACAGTGAGACCCTTCTGCAGGATATTTTGACCACCCCATTCAATGACAGACCAGGAAATAATATAGGTGTGTTTATGTTTTTTGTGTTTTCATTTCTTTTTATGTTTGTGTACCATTATATGTACATCAAGCTGACACAGACATGTCCAGGTCATGATTCAACACAAAATAGAAAAATTAAAAATGAGGAATTATGTATTACATACTGTATATATTGCGTAAAGAAAATGAAGATGATTTCTAGTACACTTATGGACCTAGTTACTGTAGTGCAATAATTTCTTAATATTAAATCCACCCAAAATTAAAAGCAGTACAAAAGAATATGTATGAAACCTTTACAATGTATACATATATTTAAGTTTTATTTGCCAGTATGTACTGTATATATTTGACATTCAGGTGACATTATTATGTGAAAGTGAGTGTGCTGATATTTTCTGCTTTTATGTGTAGGCCAGGCAATGACATACGCACGTCAGTTTCTGCTGAGCGTACCAGCTGGTCGGAGGTATAGTGTTCCCGGGGTGGTTGTTATTATCGCTGACGAGAAGTCAACCGATGATCTTAGCCAGCCCGCTGCTGCTGTTAGAGCCGATGGTAAGCCACACAAAATCACCCTAGCACATTAATGTACAAACAAACAGAGCAAAGCATCCCGGCTGCTTTGTCCCATGTCCATAAGAGTGGGTTAGCACTGTAATAACTCTTTCCCTCAGGTGTGACAGTGTTGGCGGTAGGAATTGGACGTGCAGACTCTAGAGAGCTGCGTTCGGCAGTGACGGATGGCAGCACTCAGAATCTTCTCTATGCTCAAGACGCAAATCAGCTCAATGGTCTCCACCCCGACCTGGCAGACCTCCTCTGTGGCCTTGCACGCGGGACTAGTGTCACGGTCAGATAAAATCCATCAATCTAGCTGTCATAAATGTCGTGTCATCATTTTTTTTATTATGTTATTATGATACGTGCTTGGCCTGTCAAGCTTGCCAGAGTCATGATACAGCAGAAGGATTGTTTTGTATTTATTTTGGTGGTTTCAAACCTTATTGATAGTCTTTATTGATAAGAAAAGAAGACTAGGTGCAGATAAGACTGACTTTGATTTTTTGTTTCCTTTTAGCCAGGGCCTTGTACCGAACAGTGTCCACAGGTAAGTGCGTACTGAAAAGACTAACATACTGTACATAAACACCTAGATATAATTACATATTTGTGTTTACATTTGTACATCTACATGCACTTCACAAGAGATTGACCTGTGTTTTTGTTGCAGGGTGCTAAAGGGGAACTGGGTCAGAAGGTAAAAATTGTTGTTGCATATAATAACTACAAGTTGGCTTGTTGGAGTTGATAATTGGTGTAATTTTCTGGTGTATATAGGGTGAGAGGGGCAGAGATGGAGTGGATGGAAGAAAAGGCGAGCCTGTAAGTTAATCTGCATGCACATTTAGCTCTGTTGTTCATCTGCACTGTGGGATTCGTTAATTATTGCTTAGAAACGTTGTTTTTATATCTTCAAGTAAATGTGTGTGTGTGTGTGTGTGTGTGTATAGGGTCGTGATGGTTTACCCGGTCGTGAGGGCCCCAGAGGACTGGAGGGGCCACCAGGTCAACCAGGCAGCGGTCTGGAAGTGAGAGGAGAGAAAGGCGAGAGAGTAAGTGGTATTTAAATGTGAATGTACAAATATGCACACAGACCATGAGTATTGATATGCTCTCTTCTTCTTCATCTGTTTCCCTTCATCTTTTAGGGTTTCCGGGATTGGATGGCAGTTCAGGTGTTCCAGGTCGTTCTGGTGCAGTTGGATTACCAGTAAGAATGAAATCATGAGTAATTTTATTAAATTGTACTGTTGAAACAGGTATTTGTGGATATAAGTATGCACATCCATATACATAGCATAATAATTAGGTCTGAATGCATGCTAAAAACACTTAATCTCTTTATTGATCTCTTAATTGAATCCTCTTTAGTGCAGTGCCACTTAAAATATTAAAGCTAAAAAGATCTCATGAACTGATTTATAACAGGGGTTAATTATCTGATGTAATTTTGTTGTTTTAGGGTATCCAGGGATTACCAGGTGTTACAGGAGACTCTGTGAGTACTCATTAATATACTGTACATGTGTAGACACAAACATACACAAACACTTATTAAATGTTTTGTCTGTTTTGTTTTACAGGGAGAACCAGGCATTTCAGGCCCTCAGGGATTAAAGGGAGAGAAAGGTGAAAGGGTAAGAGTGATATTAAAATTAATTTCGAACTCTACTCCTTGATTTAGCATTTTATTTATTCAGTCATTTGCAGCAAAAACTTCACTTATTTGGTTCAAGAAATCATAGGTTTTTACTAATTACTACAGGGGGAACCTGTATCTTCTCTTGGAGGTTTACCGGGCCGTAAAGGAGAGCCAGGAATCCCAGGGATCCCTGTAAGAAACACAAGAAAATCACTCTCACCAGCACAATGACATGAAAGAATCATATACATGCACAGTACATGTACTTCATGTCATCAAGTAAACAACAGGGTTATTGCATTGCCCATTTTATGTCTTTCTTTTCTTTTAGGGCACTCCTGGTCGTCTAGGTGTGGATGGGGCGAAGGGAGAGCCAGGTGTACGAGGTCTGTCTGGACAGGATGGTCGCCCTGGATTGCCAGGCACTGCTGGACTTTCTATTAAGGTCAAAATCCATTGTCTTTTCTGCTAAAGGTGTCTCTAAATGTGCAGCATGTATGCCCCTGTCCCTCCCTGGGTAGTTTGGTCTGAACTCGTGCCAGTGTGGACTTTGTAAAAGGGCATATTGAGGATCTTAATGGCCACGTTGAAGAACACAACACTTATGTATATATGTATTCATGAGCTCACTCGCCTTTCTTTAGGCATTGTATGAGCATAGAGGTCAAAATAAATCTATCTACATTAAAACATCTGCACAGCAGTTAAATGAGCCAAATATCTATCAGTACACAGAGATAATCTCACCGCCATGTTTGTTTTCTTATTTTAACCCAGCAATGAAAATATGTGAAAGTGCAACTGGCATTTTTATCTAGATTGATATTGTCATGCAATATTATTTGTAGTTTTCACTGTTTGAGTTTCACGTATACCTTCAGCCAATCATGTACCTGTCTGTTTTATGTGTCGTTTAATTTTCCCGCAGGGTGAAAAAGGCAACTCTGGTGAGAGGGTGAGTTACATTATTCTTCAGAAGAAGCCAGGGAAGCCTTCTCCAAAAAAAAAAAAAACAGAGAAAGAATAAATGCTAGTATAACAATAAAACAGAACAAATATTATAAAATAAGACATCAAATGGTGTGTAAACTACTATATTTTAATGAAATCAGATACTTTAGATGTTACCAAATGAAGCACGTTTTTTGTCTATTTGTCAGCATATGTTAGTAAAAGTGCAGAAATATTGTATTGATTGCATCTTGATAGTCCCAAGTGTAAGGTACATGCTCTTTTTATATACCTTTAACCCAGAATCCATGTAATCAGATGGAACATAAATTTACACTGGTAAAAAATAGAAAATGCCTAATATCAGAAGTTCACCACAAACCACTGATATAAACTCAAATGGTTTTTTATGCATTTCTAGGGAATTTAAAATAAATAATTAGCCATTATTTCTTGATGTGGAGAACCAAGTACTCTAACATTTCATTAAAACGTCCCATGTTGTTTAAGGATTCAGCAAGGGCAAAGTAATCTAATGCACCACAAAAACTCTCTGATGGCATACTAATACATTGCATAAAGACAATCAGTCACATTTGTTGAACGTAAATGTGTTCTTCTGTCTTATTCTGATTAACAGGGTCCTCCCGGAGTGGGTAGTGGAGTAGCTGCTAGAGGAGATGCCGGTGAACCTGTGAGTGTCTCCATTATTCATGACAATGTGGCAGTGTAAATGGACGTTAACATGTTTCTCTGTGTTTCTGTGTGAGTGCTGGTGTAATTTGATTATGTGTGTACTTCAATGTGTATATATATATATATTTTTTTTTTTCATATGCACCGAATGGTATTTGTGTGTGTTTTCAGGGAAGTGCTGGACCGCCTGGTCTTCAGGGCCCACGAGGACTGACTGGACAAAAAGGATCCAAAGGAGATTCTGTATGTTTTTTCCTGCCATTATTTATTTACATTGCTTGTAAGCTTTTTTGTTTCCATTTTGTAAAATGTGTGGATTGCTTGTCCATGAATGTATTTCCTTGACCTGGCCTGTTCGTGGGATTGTGTTGCAGGGTGAGAGTATTGAGGGTAAACCAGGCCCCCAAGGAAACACCGGAGACCCTGGTGATAGGGTATGAAATGCTTTCACTAATATATTTCATGCTTATTCTAACATTCCTCCTCATTTTTCTTTCATTCGTGGATTTTTTGTTTCAGGGTCCACGAGGACCTCCTGGTGAAATTGGAAGTAAGGTAAAGAACAGAAGTCAGTGCATGACTTTATTGTGGCTTGTGTTATCAAGGTACAATGAAAACACTTTCTGAATGCATAATCAATGAATCAGTTGATGAAGTTTTGTTGTTTATTGTTTTTTCAGGGTGATCGAGGACAGACTGGCCCACCTGGTTCAGATGGATCCAAGGTGACTATTTGTCTATGCATGATCTGAAGCATCTCTGTATAAATGTTTCTAGATTTGTACTATATCCCTTGTGCTATTTAGTGTTCCCCAGCATTTTAAGGTGTGATAAGTTGTTTAAGCAATTTTTAACAATGATTGTACATAAATTTGACTTGCCTAACTGAATTACAAAATTGGCTCAATCAAAAGTTTTGGGTGTTAAATTGGGTGTACAGAAATTATTATGTTTGGTTTAAAACCTCATGATGATCATGTTTTTGACCTTGGCCATTGTTCCAAGTATATTACCTCGTTTGCAAAGAATCTTGGTGTTATATTTGATTCAGGCCTGATGTTTGAGAAGCAAGTTAATGCTGTGGTTAAATCAAGCCAAATTGAAGTCTCTTTTTTCAACACTTTTTACAGATTATTCATTTATTTATTCGTTCTCGTCTTGATTACTGTAACGCTTTATATTACAGTATTAGCCAGTCTTGTCTGAAGCGTTTACATGTGGTATAAAATGCTGCCGCTAGGCTGCTGACCGGCAGGCGAAGGTTCGATCATGCCACGCCAATTTTAATATTTTGGCTTTAATATAAATTGGCTACCAGTCAAGTATAGAATCATTTTTAAGGTTCTAACTTTTGTTTTTAAATCATTACCCAATCAGGCCCCATCCTACCTAACAAAAGCCTGTTTAGACTACAATCCTACCAGAGCCTTGAGATCTTGTAGTTCTGGCCTCCTTATTGTTGCAAGAACAAAGCTACAACGTAGAGGAGATCAAGCCTTCGCCGTTGCATGCCCCAATCTTTGGAACAATTTGCCTGCTTCTATCAGAACTGTATCTTCCTTGCTATATAAATTTCAAGTCATTTGCTTAAAGAACACCTTTTTCTGTAGCCTTTAATGAGGAATAGTTCCTGTTTTGATGTAAGGGTGTAATGTTGTGTTGTGTATTGTTGACTATAGTTTTTGTACAGCACTTTGGGTCACTTTGTGTGAAATGTGCTTTATAAATAAAGTAAAGTAAATTTAGCTATTTAAATGAGTTTGATTTCATTTGATATCATCCTTTGTATAATTCTGATGTTTTTTTAGGGAGACAGAGGCCTTCTAGGTACAGCAGGAGACAAGGTGTGCCTTTAAGCTACATAAAACATTTATGCATATTTTTATTAGAGAGCTGTGGGTTACTCTGTGCTTGTTTGGGTCTGTTTTTGTTTGTATGCTAGGGAGATAAAGGTTCAGCAGGCCCCCCTGGACTTCAAGGATTGAGGGTGAGTGGCTGCACAAGCCATGATAAGTCACAAGCCATGTGAAAATGCATGCATCCTTGAGTGTACATGCATGTTATAAATTATTGATATGTGCCTCCAGGGATTTCCAGGAAGCAGTGGCCTTCCTGGAGAAATGTTAAGATTTCAGCATTATTCTCACATATCTATTTCTATTTATTTTGTACTTGTACTGTAATTTCATTTATTTATTTGTTTCTGTCTGCTTTAAGGGTTGATGGTGAACAAGGGCAACCAGGAAGCTGTGTAAGACCATAATATCATTGTTTTCACATTCATATGATCATTTCATTCATTTGTAATGGTCCTCTTGACATTTTCACTTTGGCTATTTTAGGACTGTCAAGGTTCATTTGGGAAGAAAGGAGAGCGGGTATGACTTTTGGGAACAATGCGGAGACTCTGTTTTTGTCAGATAACAGTATTTCTGTTTTATTCTTATGTTAAACTTTTTTATATTAACTTTCAAATGGTACAAACCCACTCAAATCTGATTTTTACTGTTGAAGTTCCATAAAAAACCCGTCAACTATTCGAACTCTTCTTTTCTTCCTTTAGGGTGAAAGGGGACTCCCAGGTCCTGATGCGGTAAAGGTGATAAAGGAGAGGCAGGACAAAAAGGGGAAATGGTGAGTTTTGTGAATGAACGAAGGTGTTCATCTTGGAAATGTCTGATTAGATTTGATAGTGAGGGCATTTTAAAATAGAAATCACACTTATTTTAAAAGCTTTTATTGTTATTATTATTATTAAATAATTTATAAGATTAATTTCAAGGTACATCTGAAATGTGAAACCGTATGATTGGAACTTTCTAATCTATACCACAGGGTGTCCCTGGAGCAGGACAGCCAGGCCAGCCTGGACCTAAAGGGGACCAGGGTGATCGGGTAAGTTTGTCTTCATACACTATATAAACTATATTTGCATTTCCAGATGGAGAGCCAGAGTTTATAAGGCAGTAGAAGTATTCAAGTAAAGCTTCAGTTTTTGGCTTTGGGTTTTATAATTGAAACACAGAATCAGCTGCTGTTGTACAAGTCATACAATTTAACATACTGTTTGTTTGTTTATTTATTTATACAGGGTTTCATTGGATTGTCTGGAAAACCTGGTGTGAAGGTAAAGTAAAAACTGTCTCTCTCACTCCAGTGACTCCAGAGCATATGTTTATGCAAATGACTCTGCATAAGCCTGAATAATTTGTCATACACTGCACCCTTTTTTTCTATGTGACTCTAGGGCAGTCAAGGTGACCTGGGGAGAGAGGAGGCAGGCAATTCTGGTCCACAAGGGCCCATGGGCCCCAGGGGAAGGATGTGAGAGTCTGCACCCATTTATACATGAACACAGGACTCTGCTTTTAACAACTTCATCTGCTAATAATGCTCATCAACTAACATTTTGTTAGGCATAAGTGTGTTACCCTTAACATATCAGGTGTTTTGAAAGTTACTGCTCTTTCGATTTGAGCATTATAATTAATCTACTTTGGTAATGAGATTTATTCAGTGCTTTTCACATTTAACTCTTTCTTGTTTTCTTCTAACATCTTTCTTTCTTACTGAAGTAACAAGTAGTCAAGGTAATCCTTGTCTTCAGATTCTGCTCCACAATTGCTTAAAGCTACTGTATTTGTACATTATTCGTGACATTGTAATTATTTTAGTAAATAATCAACATAGTTAAGAGAATTATTGTGAGGACGTCTGATCTGTAATTTTGTTTCTGTAGGGACTAAAGGAGACAAAGGAGAGGATGGCATTCCAGTGAGTAAATTTTGTTTTATCATTATTCCTGTATTTGTGAGTATGTTTGTGTTTTATATGTAATGTTTCTCTTATCTCTCAGGGAGAATCAGGGTTGGCGGGTAAACCAGGGGAGAGAGGTCTAAGAGTGAGTACTCAGATTTGTTATCTGATGTTGTGAATAATTGTACTATTCCAGCTACATCCTAAAAGTGATATTTTAATATTCCAGGGACTGCCAGGTCAAGCAGGTCAACCTGCGCTAAAAGGAGACACGGGTGATCCAGGGGAAGATGGAAGAAATGTAAGACATATACCTAGCGAAATGTATTTCTGCAGATTTTTTTTAAGAATTTAGTTTTTCTTAAAAAAAAAACAGAATGAAAGGAACTTTGAAAGAATTAAATTAAATTATCTTAATACAAAGTACAAAATAAAAGCACAAGCAATGTGACTATCAATAGAACAGATATTACAATAGATTAATAGTGAAACAGGAATTTTTAGATTTCCATTTTGTCAACAATTTTTTTACATCCTTTATTTGTAGTTGCTATGAATTTATATGTGGTTCCTTGTATATAACGACCTGCAATCCTAAGAGCTCATCATACTGAAATCCAGGTCCATGACCCCGAAACTAATGTTTTATTGGATAATTAATCTTATTGGATAAACAACCATATAGTTAAAAACATCAACCTTGCCTTTAAATAAAACAACACTGGACCAACGGTGCAAGGTATTTAGGATATTGGTTTAGATTATTGAGTTATTTTTGTCTAGTCATGTGATCAGTGCTTTGCTCTGTGCAGGGTACCCCAGGTCCCAGCGGACCAAGAGGCACAAAGGGAGACCAGGTGAAATATCAGAAACTTCTCACTCAACACAAATTCACTCATGTTGGACCTCCACACAAACACTGAAAGTGTCATCTAACTATTTTATTATGGGTCATTATAGAATACAAGGTCCCCTGGGCCACCTGGTGATGTGGTATGTTTTAAAGTCATTATCGTCACTGTACTTTTTCTACACCTCTTGTTTATTTAAACAACCTGTTGTTTTGAAATCTTTGAATTTGTTCGTTCTGTTAGACATCTGGAGAAACAACTGAAAGGTGACAGAGGAGAAAAGGTACAGTAAAATGTTCATAGTGTTTAAATTCTGTCTGTCATGCATATTCTGGTTTTGCTATTGTGATACTCTTGTTTTAACTCCAGGGAGAGGCAGGTGACCCAGGGGAGCATGGGGCTAAAGGTCCAAAGGGAGAACAAGGATCTTCAGGCCTGCCAGGACCAAGTGTAAGTCTGTTTGGTGATCAGACAGTATGTGTAATTGGTAGTAATGTGATTTGTATCTTAACCTATTTGTTTTTTAGGGTCCTGAGGGGCTGCGTGGGCTACAGGTAGCCAGAGTAAGAACCTCCTACTGCTTTTGTGCCTTTTAGCTATTTAGAAATTTCTTTGATCTGTATGTGTATCTGTTTGTGTCTGTCTCTATGGCAGCATACACTATGTAAATGTAGTGATATACTTAATCCCATTCAAACAAACAGTTATTTAGCAAAGTGGCAACTATATTATGCAGCGAATTCATTCTAAACATTCAGATAACTGATTTCTCATTAAATCTCCACTGTAGTACCACACGAGGAGTATTATTTTAATAGCAGATTGTACATCTCATTCTGCTCTCTGTTTTTTCTAGGGTGAACCAGGCGATAGGGGCAGTCCAGGAGAAAAGGTAAGAGAGCCAATGTTTTTTAGACTATTAACATGACCCCAAGACATGAAATACAAAACATATTTAGCACAACAAACATTTTTTAAAACATTGTCAAAAGTCAGCTTTGTTTGAGTGACATATTCAAACAGGAAGTTGTATTAGCCTAAAGATTAAGGAACTGCATGACTTAATGCAAAGGCTGAAGAATTAGTTTTATATTTGGGTGGTATTCTTTCGGCACCTCACGATTCGATTACATTTTGATTCAGGAAATCATGATGCTATAACTAAACAATATCCGATGCATAAATTTTTCAACAGTGCCTTTTAGCCACAGATCTTTTTAAATAAATCATGCATTAGACCTAGAGCCTTTCCAACATATGTGGAAGCTTTGGGTTGCTTAAGGCTTCTCTGTTAGAATGGACAGACGTGAACGGGCTGTTGTTCTTCCAGCTCCAGATGGACACATGAAATATGTTTTTTAGTGTCATGTTTCTTAAACATTGCATTTGAGTGTGGCATATTTTTTACAACACCTTTTGTGTTTAAAAAACTGAAAAAAGCTACATTAAAATTCTTATTATGATTATTGTTCATTGAAAGTATTCTAGGAATATTTTTTTTTCCTAGCCCTAATAACTATGATCAGTATCTAGCTTAATCACCGTTGAGCAAAACATTTATCCAAAAGCTTCTAAATATTTAAACTGGGCTTTCAATCTTTGTATTTGTATATGATATACATTTATGTTCATTTTTTTTATGTAAAAAAACTGCATTTCTTTGATCAAAATCTATTAAAAACAGTAATATAAAGTAAATATATTATATATAGTAAATATTTGTACAACTGTTTTCTATTTTATTGAATTATGAAATGTAGTTTATTCTTGTGATGGCAAAGCAGAATTTTCAGCAGCCATTACTCTAGTCTTCAGTGTCACATGATTTATCAGAAATCAATCTGCTGATAATATGCTGATTTGGTGATCAAAAATAATTCTTATTATTATGATCAATGCTGAAAACAGTGGTGCTGCTTCATATTTTTCTGGAAACCGTAATACATTTTTCAGGATTCTTTGATGAATAGATCATTTAGAAGAACAGCGTTTATTTGTAACAGATTTTTATATCAATGTCAAAATCTTATCTGTCACTTTTGATCAATATAATGCATTTTACTAAATAAAATGATTAGTTTCTTTAAAAAAAATCTTGCTGACCCTAAACTTTTAAATAGTTAAATAGTAGTGTATATTGTAAGTCTTTTTTAATGAGAACCAAGTACTGTCAATTACTTTTTGAATGAGGCATCTATAATGTAAGCAGCTTCCTTAAATATCTCTTCAAAAGCAGGTGTAAGCACCCCTGCGAAAATCATTCTATTTTAGTGCAGCAATGACAGCGGTAGACAGCTGAAAAATGGCTGAAAGGGTACAACTGGCTGCAGTAATCAGTGTAAAGTATAAATATAAGTGCTTTGTCATGGATCTTTCTATACTGCAGAAGCTGTGACACACTTCATTATGACAGATTTTACCTCTCGGGGTTTTAAATAGCAGGTCTTACCAGCGCTGCAATTATTTGTTATGGGCTGTCTGTGGGATTGTTTAATCTTTATTTAACATTTGTGCTACATAACTGAAACAAAGCTTTATTTCTTAGTGGGAGGAAATGAGAAAGCAAGATCTCACTGATGTCTGGAGGAATATTGTAAACCATGTTGTGGCTTTCTGCTTCCTGTCAGAGAGATGTATAGCCAATTAGTTTATATCTGACCCTTGTATACACTAAAAAAAATCTGTAGTTTAATCATTTTGGCAGCTGTGGTTGCCAGAATAATTTAGTAAGAAATACAGAAAAACTGTAAACACATTTACAGAACAAAACTGTAAAATGTACTGAATAAAACTGTAATATACAAACTAGGTAATTTGAATGTAAACCACTAAATTCAAAAACACACACTGCTATTAAAATCTGTTTTGCACCTTTAACATACTGACAACACCATAATAATGCAGGTGGTAAAAGAGAAAGCCACATGAAGAATCAAATCTCATCACAAGTAGCTTCGCCACAAACAGAAGTATATACTAATATATAGAAGGTGCACAGAGTCATTCATGCAAACACAAAATTACCATCATGGTAACACACTTGATACTTAAATAATGCAATAAAATTTCATTAAACAACAGAAGATGTAACATAAAGCCCAAATGTACATAACTGATAGAAAAACATGATTATTTAAACAAAATACTTTCAAATGTGGAATGTCACGCAGGGAATTCTGGGAATATCAGTGTACAGTATTAACTGTAAATAATACATTGATCTGTTATTTTTTACTTCTAAAAACTGTACAATTAACAGCATTTTACTGTAAAATGACATGAAATGTCTGGTTAGATCTTTTACAGTTTTTCCCTGTATATAGTATGGGAACTTACTGTTAACCTATGAACAGGTTTTTGTTCAGTAGCGTTTTTACAAAATTGTACAGTTAGAATTACACTTATTTTTTTTACTGTGTACTTGTGTCAGTCCTCATGTAAGTTATCCTTTTGATTTCTGTTTCTTTTCATAATCATTGTGTAGGTTTATTGATTGAATTTATTACATTAATTAAGCCGATGACTGCTGCTTTTGGCATGCGTATGTGTGATGCTGTCAGAAAGGTTTTATTAGTGACAAAGATTGGATCTGTCAGTCAACCTAAAAATTGTGAATTTTTTTTTATTGACTTTGACAGTGTTTTTTGTGTATGTGTTTGTCACAGACGAGTTAATATTGATCATTTCTGTATATGTGCGCATGCGTGTGCAGGGAGATAGAGGAGCGGCTGGTTTGGATGGACGACCCGGTCAGGATGGGAAACCTGGGCCGCCTGGAACTCCTGGATTACGGGTCAGATCACTTCAATCCGTGCATCAGCTTCATATTCAAAGGATCTAATCAATCTGAATCCTGCTGTAAATGTTTTTGGTTTTGTAGGGTGACCCAGGAAAACAAGGGGATCCTGGAAGAGATGTGAGTACTCCTGTCTCACCATATGTCAAATTATTTGTTTGTTGCATCATGACGTTGCCACAGTTTGCTGCAACAAATCAATCCAGTTTTAATCTGTTTAACGTTTAATTGTTCAATAGGGCTTGGCGGGACTAAGAGGGCCTCAGGGGCCTCCAGGACCACTTGGGTCTCCAGGAGCTAATGGCACACCTGTGAGTAATAACACAGCTTAATCTGTGGAAGTCATTTATCCATACAAATTCACATACTGGAGCAGAAGCTCATGTTATCACATCAATATAATGTTATGCTTTGTTTCAGGGTAAAGCAGGGGAGGATGGGAAACCAGCACTGCCTGGAAAACCTGTAAGTACTGATATAATCTTAATGAAAACCCAACATCCTTTCAAACACCTTTGTTGATATACTGTATATCAGTAGCATGTGTTAATTTGCCAAACCACTTAAATCCTGAGGGTATTCTTTTGTTATCAAGGCTCAATCTAGACTGCAGCATGCAAACTCTCGTTCCAGTTCAGTAACCACACCACAGCCCTTGTCCTCCATAAACGAGACGATTAAACCATCCTACTGATAATAAATCACCCTCTTAGCAGCCTAATGAGCTTTCAGTGGGAGGTAACTCTGCCTAATAAATGCTTTATAGTTGATATATGTGAGGAGTTTCAGTCAGCCGTGTACAAATGTTCGGTCTACCTGACTCCGATAGATTATGCCGCTGGAGCTGAGTTTACGCAAAACGCACTCGTCCTGCAGTTTCTTCTGATTTACTGATCACAACCCTGAACCAGCTGTGGTAATTGCAGGAGCTATATTGGGCTGGATGGCACCCGTCATATATCTGTAATATGAGGCTGCGTGTCGCACAAAACGTTTAGAAGAGAAATTACTGCTTGAATGAGTCGCACAAAATTACAAGAGTTCTCGTACCAAAACAGGAAGAGCTGATTACAGGAAGTCTTGATTACAGAAATTATGAAAACGCGCCTCGCACTCATCCAGATGTCTGTGTTTAATGCCTCGTTTTCTATCAAACTTTTTCAGGGTGAGGATGGCGTGCCAGGAGAGGATGGTCGAAAGGTAATAAAACACCTATTGCTGAAAGCTTGTGTATGATTGCACTGACATTTTTTATAATTTGCCTCTGATCGAATCTGGTTATGCCTTCTTTGCAGGGAGATAAAGGAGAGTCGGGGCCTGCTGGAAGAGATGTGAGTCTCTTGTCTTTATCTTCCTGATCATCCTGTTCTCACTCTCTTCCTGCCTTTCACAACACAAGGCAATTCCATCACAGCTTATCATACTGTACTCTGCACTACGTAACACTTTCAAAATATACATTTAAAGGCTTCTCTGACAGCTATGTTGTGGAAAATGTTATTATTACCATTATGTGGATCTCATTCGCTTTGTGGCATCAAAGGTGAGCATGTAGCAGGTTTGTAAAGGCTGTTCTTGTGTCTAAGTGCTGCCTGATAATGTTTCTTTTTGTACTCCTTGTCGGTACCTGCTGTTTTCTTCTTGCGTTTTGTGGCCAAATGACTTAATGTACTCAAATGTTGTTGTTTTCTGTGATTCAGTCCATGTCATTATGCTTCACTCTCTCTCTCTCTCTCTCTCTCTCTCTCTCTCTCTCTCTCTCTCTCTCTCTCTCTCTCTCTCTCTCTCTCATACTCTCTCTCTTTTTTACTTTTTGCTATTTGTCTGTCTCGCACAGCTAATTTTCCCATCTGCACAAATCAGATTTGTTGTTAAATGGATGTTTTCAATCATAGAAACACACTCGCAAACATACACACTCACACACACACACACACACACACACACACACACACACACACACAAACACACTCTCACATGCATTTTAAATCTGTGGATGCTCTTCTTCCTGTGCTTGATGCTGAGTGCAGTCAGTAATTATGAGTCGGCAGCCTTATGGGAGAAACTCTTCACTGATGAGTTTTCTCTCTCTCTCTCTCTCTCTCTCTCTCTCTCTCTCTCTCTCTCTCTCTCTCTCTCTCTCTCTCTCTCTCTCTCTCTCTCTCTGTTTCTCGCTCCTCAGGGCCGAGATGGGTTGAAAGGTGATCAGGGCATTGCAGGACCTATTGGCCTTCAAGGTCCCATTGGACCCCCTGGAGCTCCTGGAAATGTTGGACCACCAGGACCTGTGCGTTTGTGTTTGTGCATATGTTTGATTTTAAATAGACTGCTACTCTCTTAATCACATGCGAATTCTGGAGAATACTAAAATGTATGCATACAGCTGTATATCTCAATCTTTTTTTTTTCAGGTGGTGTATGTTAAAGGGGAGCAAGCAACACCTATTCCAGGCCCCCAGGGTCCTCCAGGAGCCCCTGTAAGTAATATCTACCACTGCTGACTCTACATCAGCAGTGAAAGTTAGTTGTCAAAGACTATGTATTTTTGCTTTTTGGAAAAAATCAACACCTACATTTTCTTCTGAAATTGTGAAAATCTTGTTCAGTTAAGCCCAAGTGCATACATTTAATTGCTGTTTGAATTAAATACAAACAAAATGAGTGCAGCTATGTATTGTGACTTTAATATGCATCGCTTTTTATCAATCAGGGAGTACCTGGATTTCCTGGAGCTGCTGGACAAAGAGTAAGTTTGTCTGTGTTTGCCAGTAAATAGGTTGCTGTTGTATATAACGAAGCAAGTTATAATAATGTGACCTTTGTAGGGGGAGAGAGGTCTGCCAGGCTTGAAAGGAGATGTGGTGAGTGTGTTTTTAGGAATGTATTTTAGTGGTCACTCCTCTCAGAGCTGACATAAGGCAGTTCTCTCAGCCTAACTGTAATAATTAAACTCTTTCGATTGACAGGGGGATCCAGGAGAGGATGGCAGACCAGGAACTGGAGTGGTAAGGGAAACGCTCACGCACACAGAGTCACACATGCATGGCTGGCTAGATGACTAATGTTGTTTTCCTCCTGTTTTGTCATAGGATGTGAAAAGAGCTTTTTCAGAATTTGGCATTGAGGTACTGAGAAATGTATCAAAATGTTTGACAGAGTTTGTATGTCGATGTACACGTCACCCTCTCCCCTGTTCTTTGCATACACTTTCCATTGCAGGTCAGAGAACTGAAACTATTAGTTGATGACAGAAGCAATCTGGTAACAAAGTTGAGCGAACTGACGGAGGGAAAGAGGGGAGAAAAGGGAGATGTCGGACCCAAAGGCCCTCCAGGAGCAGATGTGAGTTAAACTCTTGCATACGTGCAACAGAGTGGTTTCCGTTAGCTTAATAGTTGGATGAGTTGTGTGTCATGGTACCTTTTGCAATGAAGATCATGCTAAACTCATTGGGCGCTGACCATGGTGCTGAAACGTATTTCTGGTTAGAAAACATCAAGCAACACTATATTTCATCTCTGTCTCATCCTCTCCTCTTCTTTCTTTTTTAAACATTGTTCTCTCTTTCTTGCGTACTGGTTTTCAGGGTGTAAGGGGTTTTTCGGGTGAACGAGGTGTCAAAGGAGAGCAGGGTGAGAAAGGGCCGCCTGGCCCACAGGGTCCTACAGGCAGGGCAATTGGAGAAAGAGGGTCAGAGGGTCCACCAGGACAGGCAGGTGAGCCCGGAAAGCCAGGAATACCAGGTGTACCAGGACGAGGCGGTGAACTTGGAGAAGCTGGCAGACCTGGGGACAAGGTAAAGAGAAAAAGAGCATTGATATTTTGTTACTTTAGCTGTTTTACATATTTTAAGAGATAACGAGTTAATTAAAGAAAACACTTGATATAAAGATATTGTAGAAATGAGATTAAAATTGGTCTTTGTTACAGGGGGGAAAAGGGGAGAAAGGGGACAGAGGGCTAACTGTAAGTAACATTACTATAATTCATGCATGCTCAAGACCCAAAATTAACTTTGCCTCACTTGCTAATGGCAGTTGAATAAAAAAAATGCTCTGGCAAAGATAAATAAATAAATAAATACATTTATTTTGCTGGTGCATTTTCTTTCATAATATATGAATAAAGTGTAATTTCCTATCAGATAACTTTGTTTGCATATGGTACTTGGTGTGTGTTCAAACCCTACGTTCTTGTTTTCATATGGAATAAATCTTCTATTTTTTAGGGTCCGGCTGGAATACCTGGCCTAGGGGGGCCTCCAGGACCAAAGGTAAAACAATAAAGCTCGCATTTGTAGTGCACTAAGGAAAGTTGAGAATTGAATGTTGTCAATTTTATGTGTACTAACATATTGAGCATGTGTGTATTTTTTTTAGGGGGATTCTGACTCTGCGCAGAATGGTTTGCCTGGTCCAAGGGGTCTTCCAGGCCCCCAAGGTATCAGAGGAGAGGCTGGTCCAGTAGGACCTCCTGGACTTACAGGAGAGAGGGTGAGGTTTCTGAAACATTTATCAGATTCCTGAAAAAGCCAGCCTGCTGTTTTTGTTCAAACCAAAGTGAAAATCCACCGATATTTTCACGCAGCAAACACGCAGATTTGTAAATGTTAACTGGTAGAGATAAGATATATTTGTTATTAAATTAATAGAATAACTGATTCATAATAAATAATTGTTTGAATTAATATAATAGATTGTTTTACTTTTGAATCCCTTTCTGAATGGTTTAAAGGCTAAAATGTCAAGTGTATTAATTTATAAAACCTTGTTTTTGTGAAAACCTTTATCTGAACTGTAAATCCTTCTTTTTACAGTCATTTGACAGTTTAACATGTTACCATAGACATTGCCCTACCCTGCTCATATGGTAATAATTTGATTTGTGTAGGTCTTAAAAAGTCTTACATTTTATTTAAACAATCCTGAAGATACACTGTTTATATGTGTGGCAGCATGCTACCTTATAGGTTTGTGACCTTAGTTGACGATCCGTTCTGTGATGTGTCCCTCTCACAGGGCTACACAGGTCCTCGTGGGGAGAACGGAGACAGAGGAACCAGTGGAGAAAGTGGAAAAGATGGCTCCCCAGTGAGTATTACCTTTTACTGGCCTTAACTGATAATAGATCTTAGTCTCTCTTCATTTAAATTTACAATAAAACTGTGGTACTTTTATCTTAGGGAAGTCCAGGAGAGCCAGGAAAACCAGGGCCGGATGGGAAGTCGGTGAGAAACAAATTCCAGTGGCTATGTTGCCAGTTTATTATTCAAATTAATTTAAATTGCTCTGTGTCTATTTAATGTTGATGTTATTGTCTGATGTGTGCTAAGGCAAATATAATTATTAGTTTTGCTCATACTTATTAGATAGATACTCTAAGTATTAAACTTTGGTGTGTAACTTATTCCACACCATTTGTAGATAGTGTGGCTTGTTGTGGAGAATTGTCCTGTTACTGTTTTTAGTGATGTGACAGTTTTTGTCTGGTGGACGATAAAACAGGCAAAAGAAAGTCACACAAACTGTAAATGATACTGAGGGACCTGATACTTATCTGTGAACCAGAATGTCCTTAGCACAGGCAGTCATCACCTTCCGATGATGCCTAATGCATTGCTATGATATAACAGTCAGGCACATCAGTCTACTGTAATTACGACAAACCACAGTAAGATGACCAGAGAACGGTGAGTCCTACAAATCTCACTGTCATTTCAGAGACTGGAAATGTTTTGTGAATTCTGCAGAACTTTAAAACCAGATTAAAGTTTCAGTTCAGATTACTTTTCATCACTTACTGTGATAGATAAGTCAAGTATATAGCATTTTAGTAGTCATAGAGTATGAAAACAAGCTGTCACTCATGAAATGGAGATGAAAAGAGAGTTTAGCATTAGTGAGGAAGAGGAGAGTTTTGACTCTCACTCACACATTTATGTATTCTCCTCTGGAGCAGGGTTTGAAGGGACCGGACGGTCCACCAGGCCTACCTGTGAGTAACATCATCCCAACATGGCAGCCTCTCTTGGGCTTGCCATTGTAGGAAAGCCTGGGGATTTAATGCGAGTACTAGCCTTGCTGTGAGCACTAGATGACTTCCTTTGCCTGAGGCTCCATAGATAAACAACATAGAAGTAACAATGCAGCACCGCTTCTATCCTCTAACCAATCTGTCTCCTCTTTTCCTCCTCCACTCCTTTTTGTAATCTCACTCCCTTCAACTTCTAATTCCACTCCACTTGAAATGTGGACTATCACACCTCTGCTCTCTCTACACTTCCTGTCCCTCCATCCATCCCTTCCTTCCTCTCTCTAGGGCTTGCCTGGTTTCCCTGGAGTGCTGGGCAGACCGGTAGGTTTTCTGTGGCTGAGATTGTAGGCTGCTTTTCTAAAACTGGGAAGGGGGCCGTCCTTGTCTTTGTAGTTTGTTTGTGTGTATTTGTGCATTCATGTTCACAATATTGCCAAAAGTATTGGGTCACCCCCTTCTAATGAAAGGTTTGACTACTTTAGTAATTTCTATGAGTAAAAATCGTAATGTTTAAGCATATAATGATATTCTAGGGAATTGTGTGCTTCTAATTTTATTGCAACAGTGTGGACAGGACCCTTTTCTATTCTAACATGACAGTGACTCTGTGCATAAGGAAAGGATCAAAAAGCAATGATGATTCAGTCAGTGTGGAAGAACTTGACTGGTCTGCATCCTAATCCCAGCTGGTGTGACTTTAAATGCAGACCTTGAGCCAAAAATGAATCATTAGAAAACATTAAAAGGAGGTGACCCAATACTTTTGGCAATATTGTGTATGTCTGTTAAATATTTGAGTGAGTTTGGAAGTATATAGTATGTTTTCATGTGGAGTTATACACTACCATTCAAAAGTTTGGGGTCAGTAAGGTTGTGTTTTGTTTTGTTTTTTAAAATAAAGAAATAATACTTTTATTTAGCAAGAATTTATTAAGTTGTACAAATGTGACAATAAATATAGGTTTAATACATTGCAAAATATTTATATTCAAGTAAGTTCTGTTCTGATTGAAAATTCAGGTTTACCATCAAAGGAATAAATTACATTTTAAAATACAGTAAAATAGAAACAATTTTAACAATTTTAAATTGTAAGAATATTCATATTATTACTATATTTTTGTATCTAATAAATGCAGCCTTGGTGTGCATAAGAGAATTCTTTCAAAAATATTTTACAAATCTTACCAAACCCAAACCTTTGAAGTAGTTTATGTTTTCAATGTTTGTACAGTCTTTGTCAAAAGTCCAGTATGTCTGTCCGTTCAGTGATTGTGTGTGCTGATACAGTGCTTGTATCTGTGTGCATAATATTTGTATCAGCCTGCTATTCATACCAAATGTGTATTTTGCACAGGGGAATCCAGGAGAACCAGGAATAAGAGGACCGACCGTACGTATAATCGGTTTAATGAACATACTTAAATTAAAAAATCCTTTTTCTAACATTTGGTTTAATATTTCAGGGACCGATGGGCGGAAATGGACCCCCAGGGTCTCCTGGTGTGAAGGTTAATGCTGCATTATTTGACTGTATTTGATTGTATTCATTATCAGTCATTTTAAATCAACCATAACAGCATGAAAGTTATTTTGTCCCTATTTGTGTCCTGATTTCCTCAGCTTTGGCATTGTAAATTCAAATAACACATAAAATGTGTGTGTATATGTTCACATGTTTGTGTGTCATGTTTAGGGTGACCAAGGAGAACCAGGCATTGGAGTTCAAGTAAGTTTTCCAGCTGAGTAGCGATGAACGCGTTGCTTCAGGGGATTTGATACAAAGCAATGTGTTTTTGGAGTTACATAACTAACCCACCAGAGTTTATTCACCCTTCAATCTTTCCTCTTCATTCTTCAAGGGCCCTCCTGGATCTCAGGGCAACAGAGGGTTACCTGGAACTCCAGGCACTCCAGGAGCAATAGTAAGATAGAAACGCAATATTGGAGTCATTCCAACAACTCAGAGTAGTTTGACCTCTGTCTCTCTACAGAGGTCATTTGACAATCTCTGCAGCTTCAGCTTAGAGCCTCTTCACTTGCTCTGTTTCTCTTTGTCTTATTTATCCTTGACTCTTGTAGTCTTCAGTTTGCACTTACATTTCAGAAAGCAAAATGTTTTTCCTCCTTGTGTAGGCCTATTTCAGCACTTTAATATCAGTGTACTGTTGATGTTCAATAGATCCTGTGTGTTTTATATATACATATTGTTCTAGATAAGGGTGATTTATATTTGTCTGAGTAAGGATGAATGCAGTACTTTCTAATGTTTGCAGGGACCACAAGGACCTCCAGGGCTTCCAGGACAAGTGGTGAGTAAATAAACATACCAGAACAACATAAATTACAGAGCATTTCAAATTATGAAAAATCCTCTATTACAATTTTATCTCTTCAACTAATTGGTCATATGGCAAAGGTGAGGCAATGCGTGGTTGAATGTTCGATCAACAAAAGACAAAAAGTGTCAGCTGTGTGAGCATTTGGCTTTGGATTTATAAAGCAATATAGCTGTTTCACAGTGCAGTCAGAACTGCTTCTATGAGGTGCGAGAAAGATTGAAACTGAACCGCAATTCACTTTCTCGGATGGACACACTTGGTCTCGGTCGCATTTGGTGCTGTTTCAGGCACAATCCAATTATGATATTGTGATGCATCTATCGCATGGAAGTGTATTATATTTTGCAATACTTTGCAATATGACCTAGTTTATATGAAGTGCCTCTCTGTTCTTCCTGTTATTTTGCTAATACACATAAACATTTAATAAGCTATGTATATACACACACACACACACACACAAATATACATACTTATAAAATTATATACAGTATATAGGATAGGATAGACGTCTTTGAGTTATGGTGTTGGAGAAGGCTTTTGAGGATACCATGGACAGCAAGGGTTTCCAATAGAGAGGTTCTGAAGCGTATCAAACCAGAGATGTCATAGGAAAGTAAAATTACAAAACTGAGTCTTACATTTTCCAGCCATGTGATGCAAACAGCTTCACTAGAACATGAAATGATGCTTGGCATAGTTAGTGGAAAAAGATGAGGCCGCCAAAAAACACGTTGGCTTGATATCATTAGAAGTGATACAGACTTAGGCATTGAACAACTGTAAAAGAAAGTAGAAGATCGGAAAGCATAGTGAGAGTTGGCCCATTGGATCGCCAAGAGTCAGATACGACTGAATAGCTAATCATCATCATCATCATACATACATATATATATATATATACACACACACACACACATATCTGTTGTCTATACATTCTTTCTGAGATTTAGAGCATGCATAAGCCTACTAAAGTGTATTTTTACTTGATTAATTGCCATAATAAATTTTTTGTTTACCGTTCTAGTTCAAAATTTAAGCCTGATTAAAGATTAGCTAGCAAATATCATTGCACCACAACAGTCAGTATTCTAGTGGCAAAAATAATATGTAATTTTTATGTGATGCATTCAGTTGCTCTCAACTTCAAGACACTCAACTTACTCTTTGAAACTGTATTTTTTTTGTGATTAGAATGTGTTCACATAAACAATGTTATCAACAGATTTTCTGTTCTTAAAAGTATCAAAAATTTTTTTTTGCTCTTTTATTTTTGTTTTTATAAGCGAAACATAACGCTTACATATAATGTATTGATTAATAAATAAACTAATGCTGGCAGCTGTTTCTAGCACAAATGTTAACATTAGTATCTGATTCAAACAATAAGGGAAATTTTTTATAAAAAAACACATTTCAAGGAATACAGAATATTCTGTTACTTTATCTCCAGGATTCCATACACAGAAATAGATTTTGTTTGTGTTTGTGATAAGTGATACTGAAAACTGTTGTTTGCTCACTCAATGTGACTGTGACATGGCACTTGTTTGAGTAACAAGGTTATCTTTAACATGATGGCATAAACAGGGAGAGGGGGGGAAGCCTGGGGTCCCAGGAAGAGACGGTGTTCCAGGGAAAGATGGCCTGTCAGGGTTATCTGGGAAACCGGTGAGTAATCATATGCCCTTGATGTTTACAAAGATGTGTGTTAATTTGATTATTTTCTGCACCTGCACCCTTTTTCATGTTCTCTTTGCTTCTTTCTTTTCTTCCTTAACCGCTCTCTCTGTCTTATTATAACTCTCTGTCAATTTCTTTTAGGGTATCACCGGACCCATCGGCCCACCAGGATTAAAAGGAGAGCAGGGAGACAGCGGTCCACCAGGAAAGGTGCGTCCATATGTGCATTTGTATGTGTAGATTTGCACGTAATGTGTAGTTTGACTGACACTATGCTTTTAATTCCCAACATGCTCAATTTATCTCTCTCCCTTTATTTCCACACTGTTCTGCAGTCTGTCACCGGACCCCCTGGAACGAAGGGTGAGATGGTGAGTTGTTGCCATGGTTACATCATAGCGAACACTGTGTGAAGATCAACCTGTCTCACCTGCATGACAGATAATCTCATTTGAAACAAATGTAATGTTAGGGCAGCATGTATGTGAGCTCTTCAATAGATCTTCTCTCAGTGTTGTCGTACTCAAATGCCAACTGAGGAGCAGCACAAAGTATTAAAGTGAAGACTTTAATTTGTTCATACCAAGTAGAGAGGCTCTATTTTAATTGACTGTAATCTAATATTTTATGACTCTTAAGGATAAAAAGCTTTCCTTGATCCTGCGGTTTGTAGTTACATACTAAGTTTACCTTTTTTTATACTGTCTCTGTGTTTTTTTCCATCTACTGTTCCATCTACCGAATACTTTGGTTTATAGACTTCTAAGTGCATTACTATAATTAGATTTAGAATATAGATGTTTGTTTATTATCTGTGATAATTGACAGCATGCCACTAAACTTAAACAATTATTGAATGTGCCTTTTTGTGTCTGATTAATAGATTTAGCTCTATGTAGCTGTGCTTAAACCTTAAAAAACTGATACAGTGAGTAAACTTTATGTGCAAACTTTATGACCCTCTTTTTTCAGCATTCTGCCAGCTCTCTGACACAGATCCTGTGTAATTGTGTCTTATTGTGTGAGTTTATTTAGATACTGGCACTGATGTGCTCCATATATATATTTACCACATTTATCGACAAAACTGACAGGACAGGGACAGGGAAGTAAACTATTGTAGCCGATTGCACATTAAATGCCACAGGCGAAATCCATCACCCGCTTTCACTGTACAGCTGAATACTTCTAGGAGTTACTAATCTGTCAAGAGAAGCCCTCCACAGTTTTACCAATGATGGAATCTTTATCATATCTGAAAAATACGTACAGCATGTTCTCAGAATTGTGCAATATTTCCTAAAAATACATGAGTGGAATAAACCCAACTGAAGCACACAGGCAGTCAATGCATCCATCCATTTGGTACAGTACCAATTCTCCTGATGGAAATGGATGGCTTATCTGCACCGTGCCATGACATAGATTGTAGATAACGGGCGACATATTTGTTATTTCTGACATGAATATACCACATTATTAACTCATATATACTCATGATTGTTTAAGGGTCCTACTGGTCTGACATTGCCAGGTACCGCTGGAGAAAGAGGCCTTTCTGGTTCACCGGTGAGTTTCACTCATTTAGTTTATTTATTTGAGCTTCTGTCCAATACATTTCTGAGGTTTATATTTGTTGATCTGCATTAGCATACACCCCATTATTTTTCCGCACAGTTTGCTGTCATATTCCGTCATCAGCCATCCTTCATCATTAATGTCATTTCTAGAAGTAATTCTGAATTCACATTTCATACACATATTGATTGGCTGTTTTGTGTTTTAGGGTCTAAAAGGAGACAAAGGGCCTGCAGGAATCAAAGGAGAAAGAGTGAGTAGTGTTATTTTGAGAAGAGTGGCCACAAACAAGGCAACGCACAATGTGTGGAAATAGATTTGAAAGTGTTATTTACTCACAGGGTGCTGTGGGTGATCCTGGAGATCCTGGTGAGAATGTGAGTACCTGCAGTAACTTCAGAGGCAGAACTGCCAGCACCGCCATCGGTTTCATCTCCACTATAATATATGCATCATTAAAAGACTCTTTCACATTCATTGTTCAGGGAATGAGAGGACCACCAGGGCTCAAAGGGGTCAAAGGAGAGGCAGGTGTGGGAATGTCTGGGCCTCCAGGACAACCTGGACCCAATGGCTTAAAGGTATTTGATTCATTGTATTGTTACAGAACTGTTGCTAACATACCTCAGTTGCTTACACTTACCTAAGTGTAAACTGTGGCACATAACTCATCACACATTGTTTCTGGGACAAACATGAATGTAAAATCTAGTTTGTATATTAAATTAAAGTTTTTAATCTGTTGTAGGGTGACCCTGGCTTACCAGGTCCTCTGGGCCCTCCTGGACCACGTGGATTGGATGGCACGCCAGGACTGGCAGGGCAGAGAGGTGAAGCAGGTCAGCCAGGACCCCCTGGACCACCAGGAGACAGGGTTCGTAGAGTCAATTCTGGGTTCTGTATGTCAACATACAGAGACAATTGAACACTATCATAGACAAACACATTTGCTGAGTTTGCCTGCATCCAATGATCGCAATTATTCTTGATGCTTGTAAGGGTCTACAAGGGTTTATTGGCAAAGCCGGAAACCCAGGTACACCAGGAGCTGCTGGGCCCCCTGGACCCCAGTAAGTCACAGACATGCCAAAATCAAATAATTGTGTATAAGTATTTGCATTAATGTGTTTATAATAGCAAGTATAACTGTCTCTCTCTTAGTGGTATTCAATTATGCCTTTATCTTCATATTAGGGTACTGCGGGCCTTGCAGGACTGAGGGGCGATAAGGTAAACAATGTGCTGCTTGAAGGACTTAACATTTTTAGGAGCACTTGTGCTACTAATTAAACAAATTTAACGGCCGTGCGCAAGTAGGCATGAGAGAATGGAGCTTTTATGCCAGAAATCAGGAACATTGTGTGAGTCATGACAGAGTTTACCTTCTGATAAACCAAATCAAATATTTTCAGTTAATTTGATCAGCTGCAGAAAATAAATAAATAAATAACAGTTATATTTTACAACAAAAATGTCCTCATAGACCTTAAGGTGTACTCTGAAGCATGTCATGCGTGAAACTATAAAAGTACATAATTCAGTCACAGTCTTTGCTGTTTTTACTGGTATTTGGCACCTACCGAGTGTTAATTTATTCATATGCTTCAATCGGTTCAGTCGCACTGGTGCATCGAATTTTTTTCACAGTCATTTACGGTCCCAAAGGTGACCTGATGTTCGCACTGTAGAGTCTTGGCTTGTTGTAAATTTTAGGGCTGTTCAGTCATGTTTCAGCATATTATGTATAGTATATAGTTTAAAGAATCTGAAATATGGATTGTATTTTTTCATTTAAACCTGAAAACAACTGCATATTGTGCCCAAGTGCATATTGTCACTAAACCAAAATACAGATATACCAAAGAATATGGCATTCTCAAATTCATAGTGATTAACCTTTTTACTTAAACTTGTTATACTAATTATATCATTTGTAATCAAAGGTAGTAAAATACAAAAATAAAAGCATTTTTAAAATTGGTTTTAAACTTTTAGGGCCAATTTATTTGTGTTTATTTTGGAAAGAAGGAAGCCGGTCTAAAAAGCTAAAACTAGCGTGTCTCTGTGCATTCAAAGCTGTTCATTAAGGTTTTATTGGATAAAAATGAAGTGCACTGCATGACCCACAGAGTTGACTGTGTGAAACACCCCTTTTCTCTCTTTTTCCTCCACATTTAGGGTGAAATTGGTATAGGAGTGCCAGGTTTAAGAGGAGAACGAGGAGACGCAGGGCCTCGGGTAATGTCCACAATGACTCCATCTCTTGTTCATTTGTTTGTATGCATATCAGATTGTGATGGTGTATGTATCTGTCTATTATTTGTAGGGAGAAGAAGGTCGGGCTGGAACAGATGGAGAGAGAGGCTCAACTGTAAATATACTCCTACTTTCCGTTTACAATATTCTGCATTTACTCATTATTTTTTACCCCACCACATCCTATTTTCTACACACATTGATGTCAGTCAGGCAGTAACAGTCAGTCTCTTGATGGGGGTCATTGATCTGAGCCCGCGTCTAGATGTGGAAAGGCAGATGCAGGCAGAGAGGTAGCTGTACGAACACTGTATTCGTCACACTTTATATTCAGGGCTATGATGTGTTCATCTCCCACTCGCTGCAATTTCAAAACCATTATGAGTCAAGGCTTCTTGCAGCACTGCACGTCTTCTATCTACAAATGCTCAGGCAAATAAGATTTCTCCTCTACTCATCTGTCTATCCCACTAACAGGGTCCTCCTGGCAGCAAAGGAAACAGAGGAGATAAGGTGTGTATAACTTTTCATCAACTGCTACAATCTGGCTCAAGCTTGTCCCTTACTTTTCTAAAACAAATTGTAATAATAACTGTCATGAAATACATTCCTTTATGTACGTATGTTTTATAAACTAAACTTTATAAACTACCAATTCTTCACAGGGCGAACAAGGTCCTTCAGGAATTAAAGGAGAAAAGGTATTTTTTGGGGGGAAAATGCTTTGATCATCTTTCTTTACTACACAGCTTCCAGAAATACTTGATCCATTCCAATATTTTTAAATTATAGCTAATAAATTTGATAGCTAAACTTAATTCTTCTTAAATAATACATTAGTTAAAAGCAAATGAATATTCAATGTGAATTTATTTATTTGTATTCATGTAATAAGCAGAATCATGTACAGTCAGGTAATTATCGCAAAACAAACTCCGTCAAATGTGATTATTATGTGAAGTAGCAGGGTTTTGTATCACCCTAAAAGGGGGTTTATTTTGCATATTAAATATATTATACTGTTATTTTTAAATATTTAATAGATTGTATATTTCTGTATTTGATTTTGTATCTTTAAGGGAGATACTCAGCTGGTGGGGGGACTTCCAGGAGAGAACGGAGTGAAAGGAGAAACCGTGAGTCAAATCGTTTTGATTAAGCTGTGTCGGGTGTTTAATGCTTCTGGGTCACTCAGATTAAAGGCCAATAATAAAGGTTAGGCTGCTATAGGTCTCTTATCTATTGAGAACATGTGCCTATGAGAACTGGTCATGAAGTATTCATGTGAGTCTGCCTCGGGATCTATAGATTATTAACGAGTCAGTAAGCAACAGGATAAAGGCAGATCTTTTGGGTCGATGTAAACTAATCAGTTGTATTGATCGCTGCTTTCCTCAGGGGGAGCGGGGACCTAAAGGTGGACAGGGTGAAAAGGGTGCAAAGGGACAGGAAGGACCACCAGGAGAACAGGTAAGAATGTTTTTTCTTGTTTCATAATATTATTTTTCATAATATATAATTACAAAATAATGTTGGATGCCTAAATCTCTTGTGGTATTTAAAACGATTTATTTTAACTTTTTTAATTTAGACAAAATAGTATAACATTTTATATGGACTATTTATTATCAGTCTTTACATGACTAAAAATATAATCTATTTGCTTAAATTGTAATATTGGGGCATCCCTAAATAAAATTGTTATTCTCTTTTGATTTATTTTAAAGATTAGTATTTCAGAACCCATTTCTTTTCATTTATGTCTCAGACGTCTCCTAAAATTCCTTAGGTGAATGAAATATAGTCCAAAATAAGAGCATAGACATATACAATTAATGTGGCTTAGCTCAGAGAATTTGGTCTTCAAAGAATCTGTTTAGAAACGTTTGAGTATATTGAAATATCTTAATTTTGATTACAGATGTTGTTGAGACATGTTGGGGTCTCTACTTAGCAGAATAATCCGAGAAGCAACGCTCAATTTGTTCCCCCTTTAATCTCATTGCCGTTTGAGATAAATGACAAAGATATTAAAGAGATCTCATTTGTGATTTTTCTCTCATATTTGCAGGGTCTGAGAGGGGAGATGGGAGAGAGAGGTTCCACTGGCTTCCAGGGAGCCCGTGGTCCTGGTGGTCAGAAGGTGAAAAATACACTCCCTTTCCTTACAAATTAACAAGAATAAACATATGCATATACCTGAATACATTTGGGTATGTTTGCATATGTACATTGATGTGCGTGACCCTCATATTGATCAAATATTGACTTTTTAATTTGCAGGGAGAAGCAGGGCAGCCTGGTGTCCCAGGAGAAGCAGTGTGTATTCTTATTCAGATGCCTATAACATGACTGGCACATACATTCCCCAGACTCAGCCGTTTCCCCATGACTGCTTCTTATTTATTTTTAATCTGTCCTCTACAGGGAACACCTGGTAAAGACGGTCTGTCTGGAATGAGAGGAGAGAAGGGAGAGTTTGGGCCTGTAGGTCCGCGAGGCCTCAAGGTGTGTGTGTGTGTGTGTGTCTGTGTCTGTGTCTGTGTGTGTGTGTGTGCGTTTGTGTTTTAATGGTTGTCTCTTTGATTAAAACTCAACCTGACTCTTGCAAGCTTTATCAGTAACCTTGAGTAGCCCTTCAGACCAGATGATCACACTGCTTATAATTCTGCCACAGTCTGTATTCCAGGCCATTGTGTCTGACATTCATCTGCATATACCTCTGAGCCACCGTATGAAAGTTTTTGTGTGCGAATATGTGTGTGCGTGCATGTGTGGAGAAATTGATTTGTCGAGTGCAGTGAGGAACATGAAAGACTCCTGCGTATGAATCATTCCTCTCAGGGATACATGGGCCGCTGCAGACAGTACCAGCCCTTCAGCCAGCGGCAACATAGACACGCGGACTCGCATAGCAGATAAGAACTTTTATCTGCATTCAGCATCCCAGATAGACCTCTATCTGTTGTCACAAATGAGAAAGACAGTAATTGAAGGGTGTGTGAGTTTGTGTGTGAGTGTGTATGACTGACACATGAATGGTGCTTTATTCTTTCTATACAGTCCCTCCCAGGGAGCTTTTTTCTAGTGTCATTACTCCCTGTAACATTGAGTGATTGACAGTTTGACTGAGCTTTAATGGCTTACAGGGAGAACGAGGCGCCAAGGGAGCATGTGGACAAAGTGGACCAAAGGGAGTCAAGGTGAGTAATAAGGAGAGCTCTAGGAAAGTTTTTGTTGTGTCACCATGTTTTGCTGGAAGTGATGAATTGTCTGTTCATAGGGGGATGATGGTATTAATGGCAGACCTGGATTGCCAGGGAAGAAAGGAGAGCAGGTATGTACACATGCATTTATTTTTGTGTGAGGCGTGAATGCGATTCTTGTCATTATCTTGTTTTAATGGTCAATTTTATTTCAGGGTGAAGTCGGGTCTCCAGGTCCCACAGGAAGTCCAGGGAAGGAGGGACTCATTGGAGCCAAGGTAAGAGCATATTGCATGGGAAACGTATTTATCTGAGAATATATTGAATAATAGTGTTGTCACCATAGAAAATTTCACTATAATTGATGTACCACAACAGTATGTGAATTTTTTTTAGATCTAACTATTCATTATTGAAACAATTACATGTTGCTATGTGTTGCCTAAGAATGATTGGCAGCAATGTATCAATTCTTTTAAAATCACTGCTAAATAAACAAGCAGACAACTAAATGTTTTACTGCAACAGGACTACATGCTCTGGAAAAGGTGCAATGAAACTTTAAATGAACCAGTAACGTTCACCTGTTGTTGCCCAGGGTGACAGAGGCTTTGATGGAGTTACGGGGCTGAAGGGATCACAGGGAGAGAAAGGTGAACGGGTGAGTATACCAAATTCTTTAGCTCCCCTGCTGTTTAAGCCTAACACTGCTGATCTCAGTGAAAAGTCTTGTCAAATGTTCCACCTTAAAAGGTCCTCCGCCTGCTTTCTTTAGGGTCAACCTGGTATCCCTGGTCTCTCTGGTGCAAGAGGAGCGGATGGACCCCTTGGTCTAACGGGTCCTCAAGGACCTGCTGGAGGTAAAGGTCCAGAGGGCCTGCAAGGACAAAAGGTATCAAACTTACTTATATTAATACACATACTGTATATGTGTAAAGAGGCATTTACATAATTATAGAGTTGTTATTAATGTCTGTTTCCATAGATAATTTTTTCTTTGACAGTGGACCACACAGCATGCTTTTTTAAAATGATGATAGGTTTTTGAATTAGAATAAATTACAACGAAACTGCGGATATATGTCTATAACTATCTCTTAAGTAATACTGTCATATGCACAACCATTGAATAATTAAACTTTCACTAACCTTACAAATATGAATTTTCTACATAAAAAAACATAGCAGTTCTGGGCTCATTTTGTGTAATAACCTGTGGTTCAGTGAACAAATGAGTAATCAGAGACGATTCACTGAGGATGAGAGTTGTCACCAATTTAGTCCATGATTCAGACCATTTACTCTGTTCTTTTCAGAGTGATTTGTCAAATAGTTGGACAGATTCATTACAGAGTCTGTCTTTCATCACATAAAGTACAGTTCTATTTGATCTATTTCTTTTCTGTTATATGTTTTGTATTGATTTGGAGCAGCAGAATCCGCAGCAGTGCAGTGCTGCTCCTGAATAGCACTGCTGGAAACACTGATTCATATGCACAAGGAGCCATGGTTAGTTCATCATATGTGACTTATTGAATATTTATTGTAGGGTGAAAGAGGTCCTACAGGCCCTGCTATGGTTGGCCCACGTGGCATCCCTGGGATTCCAGGAGAAAGAGGAGAACAGGTGACTCCATGCACTTGTCCTCTGCATTTTTTCTCCATATTGTATATCTGTCATCACTAAATGTCTCTTTGTGTTTTTGTATTAGGGTGAGATTGGCACTGATGGACATAAAGGAGACAGAGGAGAACCAGGCATGACGGTCAGAACAAATAGACGTTTGTGATTCATGATTTATTGTAATGTCATGCATATTTTATTCTGCTATTCGAGTCTCTCATTGAATGCTCAAGATAATTAGCAATGACACAAGGACTGGTTGCATCTCTCTTTATTCTTAAAGGAGGATGAGGTTACGGACTTATGTTCGAAGTGAGATGAACCTGAATTGTGGTGAGTGTATAATCGTCATTTATCTCCATCATCATCAATGACTTTTTAATGTCACGAAATCGAAACAAATCCTCTACAGTCCTGCCTTTTTCACTGTATATTCTTCTTCACTTAGAAATATATTTTACAGAAGTACAGTGGGTTGCAAATGCTGATTGATGTTGATTTTAATTTCTCTTTTGTATTCTTCAATTCAATTTTTCTCTTTCTCTCTTTTTCCCTAAGCTTGTGGAGGTAAGTTGTGACTTATAAAGCCTCAATATAGCAGTAGACATTTTCCTGTCGTTGTGTCAGCAACTCATGTGCACACAGTTCACTAACAGTAGGCTTGTATGTGACAGTCTTATCTCTGTCTGTATAAACCATGTTGAGTATGTTTGTGAGTATTTCTGGTTTGTGTCCACATGGCTAAATTCTGGGTTTTGTGCATGCTAAATTGTTGATGTAGTGCATGAACTTTGAGTGCGTATTTACATGCATGGCTGCCTGTGTGAGTGTGTTCACTAATGGGTTTTACTATCTCGCGTTTGTGTGATTCGTTATGGGCGTGTTCTCAGGTGTTCAGGAAGTTGAGAAACCTGTACCAGTGCAGGCTTACCGACGCTCCTCCACGTCCCCTGAGCGTTCACTAGTCCGAGGGGACGAGGAGGGTGAGTCCTATCCTCATTTCATCCTTCAATCTCTCTTTATTCTCCTCTATTCTAAACTGAAAACTCACTTTGTCCTCTATTTATGACTTCCTTGAAAGGACTAGTTTAAAGAAACAGTTCACCCAAAAATACAAATTCTGTCATCATTTACTCTTTTACTCAAATGTGGAGCACTGAAGAAGATATTTTGAAGATTGTTTGCACTGATTTTTTTCCATACAACAAAAGCCCTATCTCTATCTATCTCTTGCCTTGTGAAAATGAAAAGTGTGCTTAATTGCATTGAATGAGCACATATACATATACATAACATTTTTATCATGCTTTAAGTTAAAGTATAAGTTAAGTATACTTAAAGCACATAAATGTTATCTGTATTTTTTTATTCAATATTACATTTAAAATGTATGTCTTAATTGTACTGAATTGCATCTTCATCATTACACATATGTAATTACAAGTATATTTAATTAGTGTGGTCAATCGATTAAAAAAAACGAATTAATCGTAATTTTCTAAAATTAATCCCACCAACATTAACGTTTTATAAAGTAAAGTAACCTTTTATATTGCAATAATTTCACATTCAATCTTCAAATGTACAATGTACAAACAACATAAAGACAGTATATTTTTCATATTTTTTAATGGCATCTTTTTTTATGATTGAAGGCCAGCATCACTGATATCAATACTATTGATGTTTCTATGAAATATTTTTTCCCCTAATATTTAACCATTGACTATAGCCATTAATCAATAGTATAGTTGAGAGCTATCAATTCAAAATCAAAATCAAAACGAAAACTAAAATTAAAACATCTTCGAGAGCCCCTAATGTGGCCCTTCTAGCCCCGCCCCTGCGTTAATTGCGTTAAATATTTTTAATGCGTTAAGGTCTCTGCACACTGAGTCCGAAATTTTTGTCTGAAATTTTCGCACGTTAAAAATTAAATACAACCTCACGTTGTGCCAATCATGTTTACAAACTGCCTCCGAAATACTTCGTCCGTCAAAAAAATTCAGATCAGGTTCGATTTTCTGTGTTTTCGCATCCGTTGCATGCATTTTGATAGGAAGGGATGGGGAATAAGAAAAAACAGAAAAACTCATACAAAAATGTTGGACTCTGTGTGCAATGACCTTAAATCTGAAAAAATTAATCTCCTGCGTTAACGCGCTAATTTTGACACCACTAATTGAAATACATGACATAAAAGACATTCACAGGCAATTAAGTGTCTGTGAACATTGCATTCAATTCCCACTAAATTATATTATTTTCAAGAATGTTATTTCTGTAATAAGTTCTCTTTTTTGGAAGTATGCTAAAGTGTACCTCTTTTTCCCAATGGTGGTCACTTTGCATTATTTTAAAATCAACATTTACAAAACATCTCATTATGTTCTGTGGAAGAAAGTAAATCAATCAGCTTTGAAACAAAGCTGAGTAAATGATGTCAGAATTTAAATTTTTCTCTTTGAACTACCCCTTTAAACAGAAACTGTTTCTGTCTTAAACATAAGTGGGATATGTTAAATACATGCTTGCATTTAACATATCCAGTTGCACATGTACATCTAATGCTTTCAAACTACAATATCCCAACATTCTTAACTCTGATTTCCAATAGCCCTCACATTCTTTCTTTGTGCATCCATGCATGTTTTTGCAGGTCAAAAGCTGCGTGTTGTGATGAACACAAATGATCCAGACTACGAGCACATTTACTCTATAGAGACCTATGATGATGATGCTCCAATGCTGGAGATTGCTGACTATGACACCACTGTCAATAAAAGCCAGGGTATGCCATCTTTTTTTGCAGTAGAAAAACTGTTTGTTTATAGCTGCGTGTGCAGACGTAGTATAATTTATGGGCATTTTGGCCAGTCAAACCATCTCTTTTGATTCTTTAGAAGCTGAAAGGACAACATTTGAGGTGAAAGGTGAAGGTAAGCAATCACTTGAAGATTTTAAAGGCTCCATTGAGTCATCTTTATGCATGAGTATGTTGGGAAGCCTTTACTGTGGGAATAAAAGTATTGATGGTGCATATCTTATTCTCATAATTTTTACTGCTTTTCCGTGTCTTTGTTGGGAACAAAAATGCTTAAAAATGCTATCTGTGGGAATGTTTTAAACTTATGTTGATGTCATCGTCTTCAAACCCTTAACAAAACTGTGATGATGGATTATCATCATTTTTGCACTCTGTAATTGCTGCATACTATTGTTCTTTGCTGTTCTCACTTCCTGTTGTTTCTCTGTGTATCTTCTGCATGCTGTCAACCCGCTGACTCATCTGTATGACAGCTCTTAGTAAGAGATTGCAAGCAGCTGTCCCCCCACTGGACATTTCTACACATCTCTGTGGCGCTTTAAACTATAGAGAGATGCCACAATGACAAGTTTAAAAGTTGAATCTGCCTTGTGTGCATTTGTGCATTTCAACACAACACAATATGTCTTTAGCCATATTGTTCAATGTGCATTAATTCAGGATATAACTTTTTAATGGTAGTGTATTCCATGGAACAGAAGAAGAATTGGTAATTATTGGTAATTGGTAACGTACTGATAAAAAAAAGTATAGCCGGAATAGCCTTGTGAGTCGCTTTGGATAAAAGTGTCTGCTAAATGCTTAAATGTAATTATCCTTAACCATTCAAACATTTCATTATTTGTCTTTAACATGTGTTTTTAGACTCCTGCATCTTGCCCATGGAAGAGGGTAATTGTTCCCGCTATACTTTGCGTTGGTACTTTAACTCTGAGGTGGGCGCCTGTAGACCTTTTATCTACAGCGGCTGTGGAGGAAACGCTAACCGCTTTTTACAGCTGGAAGATTGTGAGAAACTCTGTCTACAGCAATAAGAAGGTACATTAACACGCACTGATTAATAGAAAAGGCAACAAATGGTGCATTAATGCATATTTGTAAATAAATTATGAATTGAATGGAAAAGAGATGTGATTTTTTGCACTGCATTTATGTATATCTGTCTCTATTGTGTTTTTCTCACAATTCTGTCTATTCTATGGTTTTATAGAATTGGGTTTTGGCTTGAAGGCAAGAGTTGACTGCAAATGGAGGATCTCTAATTCATCAGCAATATAAAAAAGCTAAACCTCAGTGTTGAACACTGCCATCATGCACAAGAGATCAAGGTAAAGATTGATGTCAAAACCTTTTCCTCAGCGGAACGAGCTCGTTTTAAATATTGATCAGATCTTCTTGTTTATTTATTTTGTGTCTGTTGAGCTGCCAAACATCTGTTAATATTCCTGCCAATCTGGATTCATCTACATACATTGTTATATATATATACAGTATATATACACATGTACATGAGTCCAGTCAGTAACAGCATACCACATTATCTTTCATTTCTCACTTAATCCTTGTTGTCATATAGTTACACCCACTGACATTTTCTCAGGTGCTAAAAACAGAAACTAGAAGACACATTGTAATATTCTTAACAAATTCATCTTAGACTTGTTCCTAGAATAAGTCTATGCTGTACAAAATTGTTCTGTAAATGTAAATCTGTATTTTTATCTGCTTGAAAATGAGAATGAATGTTCTTGTATTATCAAATGTTGCATGTTTACTTGGACAAATGGTGCTATTTTTAAAGATATTTTTATATTGTTGACTGTTTTTGATGTATTCCGTTCATTATATTCAGTGTTTATTTCCATTATCGTATAAGGATTGTATACAGTCCTGTTCATTTTAAGTGATGTTGGAGCAATTTAAAGTTTTCTTTGCACAAGGCACTTCCGTCTGCCTGTTTTAATAGCACATAAAATGTAGTCATTTTCTAAATATACTTTCATACGTTGTAAAGTGATCTTTTCTTCATGTGTTCTGTATTTGCTTGAAATAAACATTGAAATGTATAAGGGAAAATATAAACATGAAACAAGACTGAAATGTAATGGTACTGGAGCTCTCACTTTAACAATGAATATCAACAATATGAATATCAACAAGTGCAGATTTACATTTGGCATGCCTTATATGGAACCACCTGTAGTTTATTTAGAAAAGAACTACATAGTCTTTTCATTCTTTCTCTCTTTTAATTTGGTGTTACTGTGGTGTGTTGTCTTTTTGGGAGGTGTAGGGTGGGGAGTTTGTTTATGCATCAATTCTAGTCACACGTCTGATGATTCAGGAATGATTCTGGACCATCTTGTTAAGATGCCAACGTGCAGTCATTACTACTCCTCCAGGGCTGTCACTCAAAAACTGTTTTCATATTCATTTCTACTCATATTTTATTCATTGAATGTATTTTAGCCAGTCCATTTTTGGGGTTATTTTGTTTTATATTCCCATGCCTGCACATTGTTTGAGTGCCAGTCTATATTTGAATTCTGTTCATTCTTGAGATTAATCTGTCATTGTGGATTTTAATGAGTTTATTGTAATGTCAGTCACTGACAGCTGTGCATCAAATTAACTGCGGTGCTCCAGAGGTCAACCATGTCTTAATCTATATCATATTTTAATCAAGCTTTGAGTGCAGTGAATTGGAAAAATTAGCTTTCATGTGGATGCATTCCTCATTCTCTCAGATCAGTATTGTTCTGAGCATTAAAATTCATAAAGGAAACATGTATAACCAAATATTTGCACAGGCAATAAATACCTTTCTCTCTACTGATTTATATTTTGTGCTTTTGTATTTGTGGATGTATATGTGGATTTGTCTGCCTCAACTTCTTTGGTCTGTGTAATTGAATTTGTGGATGCTTTTGGGGGGGTATTTAAAAAAAATATATAATTTATTTTCTCTGGAGATTTTTGTTAGGCCTACCTTTTTTTGGAGGGGGGGGGTTAAATTGCTAAATTTCACAAATAATTAGAAAGAATTGGCAAGTAATATTGACAATTTTTAGTATTTTCTTGTGAAACGTGATCCAATAATCTTTGATTTTATTTACAACTTCGCTAATGTTAAAGCTAATGTTTATAGCTCGCATGTTTAATGTAATGCTTAATATAAAATCAAGAAATAAAACAATAGAAAATAGTAATACAATGTTGTCCCCACAGACACCGTGTCTTATAAATTGGTTTGTATGGATCGTGCAGACTGCAGACAGCGTGGATGCGCGTCTGTGTGTGCGCGTTAGCGAAGAGGGAGCGGGTTCAGTACGTCTAGTACACGGGATAGCTGCACTCATGGGTTCTCACAGAAGCACAGCGGCGATTTCTATCGCCGTTTAGCACCACTGAAGGTGCGACATTTATCCTGGGCACGTGCCTGACAGCGGACTGTCCTGAAGCCCCACGGAATCTCGCGCTCTAGTAGGGAGAGTGAGAGTAGCGCGCGCTGAACGGACCGCAGTGGAATGTAGCGGGGATTCCCGGCGCGCGGGGCAAGGTGAGTAAAAACCTCCTTGCTGCATCTTCACACTACTCACGAGGGTATTGATCTATTTACTTAATTGTCATTCGGTTTCATTTTACCGTTGCTCATCATTCGTTTTCCGCTGTTTAAGTGGTAGCCTATATTTTGGCAACGCGCGCCTGGGAATAGAAATGAAAAGAGACAATCAGCAGTGTCGTTTAATCTGGAATCGACTACTACTATTACTTACACTGCAAAAAAAAAAAAATAATAATATTGGCAGCAATGTCAAATGCGGGGTATGTCGCCACTACGGACGATTTGTTTACCGAGCAAATCCATGTGTTGCCTGTAATCTGCGGCCAGCCAGTGAATATAAAATTCAAGATGCCATTTAAATAGCTGTATTGCAAATTAATGTTTTTTTCCCATTAGTTTGAACAGCCATTGTTATCAGTCACAATAGACTCTTTGCCTTATGAGTTGCTTATTATGACAGTTCAGTTTGCATCAGGGCATCATCCTCTCACATTGATGCTTTCAAACACAACTGTGCACATGCACATGCTCAGAGACACGTGACTCCAGCAAATTATTGAGGGGAAAAAAAGTTAAATTCGCCTGCGTCAATCATTTGACATTCACCATCTATTATCATCATCATCTTGCTCCCACATGCAGTCATGCACGCACTTTCTCACTGATTACAGTCAAAGGGATTTTAAGATGCACTTCAGATCAGGCGGCAAGATGCCAGTTGAAGGAAGAAAAAGGAGAAGAGGATGAATGTGAGATGGTGTGTGCATTTCTTATAAGATTAAAGGCTACAGCTTGTTTTTAGGACAAGCAGCGACAGTGAGGAACAATGGAGTGTGGAGCAGCTATATAAGTGTCCCTGATGTGTTAAAAATGTGTATGAAAGGAAAGAGGAATCTAGATCATCGGCTATTTTAGCTCCTTCTAGATGTGGAGTTATTTTGGTTCTTCGCTCTGTTGTGACTGTAGTTTCGCATGTTGTCACGCTCTCTCATTTCCAAATAGTCTGTAAACAAATTTAATGGATTTGCATATTCATTCCGCTATTAATATAGCTCATTATAAATCAATTTTGACTCCAAGCAACTGTAGGACCCGTTTGTCCACAGAGACACTCCAACAGATTCATTATCACATGCACGTCTGCAATTTGTTGCATAAATGTGTGGTTAAAATTATTGTGCTATTGTACAAGGAATAGGAACATTTTGTGACTGTTTACTCACATGTCATGTCATTCAATATATATATATATATATATTTTTTTTTTTGGGGAACAAAGAAAAAGCCTTGATGAGGCTTTACAGGTTTGATATCATCATGTGACCAATGTTAATGTGGCAGTTTCAATATGCAAAATAAAGAACAAGAGGTTATTAACCAAGTATAAAACTATAAAAACAGTTTCCTTCTGTCACATAAAAAAGAAAGACAAAAAGAAAATGTAAATTATTTTTATTTCAGCTAGTAGCCAAAGCTAAATTTATTTAGTTTAACTTGATGTACCAAAATAAATCAAACAAATTAAAAATTAACAGAAACTACACAGACATATATAAATAAATAAAAACGATAACTAATAAAAATGACAAAAACACACAAAAAAATGAATTAAGCAAAAATGTATTTAAATTAATTTGAAACAAAGTACAAAATAACATCTCGATAATATCTACATTTGCTGACATTTAAATTCTAAAGCTATCATACGACTTCATAGTGCTTGGAATACAGAGAACGATTCACATGGACTGCTTTTATAGTATCTTTTCCTTTTAGAGCTTGAGTATAATCTGTTACTGTATGGAAAACAGCTCCATGAAGAACACATTTTGTGTTCCACAGAACATTCTGTTTTGGAATAACGTAAGGGTGAGTAAATTAGAGTTTTCAGTTTCGGGTGAATTATTTCCTTAACAGGCAGGCTACAAACCAGCGTGGACAGACCAAATTGGCTTGGAAAACAACGATAATGAAATAGAGTCTGATAAATGGCAGAAAGAGCTGAGACAGCATGGTTAGTCTAAAGAAAGATGGATGGATCTCAAGCATAGCACAATGATGCATAGAGGAGGTAGAAACAAACACCTCCAGCGATTTCACAACACACTGCACCTGTACCTCCCACTCATCTCTCATTCTCTTTCTCTCTCTCTCTCTTTCAGTACTCCTTAGTTTTTTTACATGCAATGCCGTGATCTGCCATCTCTGACAAAAGTCAGTCTTGCTTATTTTTGCCTCAATCTCACTTCTGTGAGCATAAGATGTCAAGCTTCAGTCATTCTACCACAGAATCCGAGCCCTAAATCTATGTCTTCCACTGTCACTCAAAAGTTCCACTGCAGTGACCTCTTTTCATTACCAGCATGGCATGGGGTGCATTGGCTCGCCAACCGTATTGCCCTATCCCCGTCTGCAGTCTCATTGAGTTAAACATCAAAACTTTCCTCCTGCGGTTATAATCACAGATGTGCTCAAAAGGCAAAGTCTGAGCCCCACTTGAACAGCCACGGATGCAGAAAGTCTCAAATTTTGTATTTTGACCACTCTTAAACTGTAAACCAGTTGCCATAGTAACAACCGATCCTAGAAATGAGATTAGTCTCAAGTTGAACTCATTTATTTGTTTGGAATGACAGGCTGTCGTGATTGCGTAGCCTAATTTGAGAGCTGCTTGTTTAAATGGCATATATTTTAGATTTTGAGTTTATTAGAAAAATAACCGTTTCACCTTTAACACGTTAAATCAGATGTTAAGCAGTATGTGGTGTACACTACTGTGTCCATAGCCAAATTCACCAAGGCTTCAGAAATCGTTTGTGTCCTTGGTCATGTGTGAGAGATCGTTTTGTGCTGTAATTCATCTGTCGGAGTAGTTCTTTTGTTGGACACAAAAACTTGGCTGCAGAATCACACATACACAATGACTCACGTGTACATCATATTCATCTTTATTGTCCTGTCTTGCTAGATCAATACCTTATTACACTTCAGAAGGACAAGTCATACCTCTGTTCCACCAAAATGATGCCAGCGCTCGGTTGGTTGCATCTGTGAATCTCTCTTAGTCCCAGCCTGCGTAACTGACTATGATACTACTAGGGATGCACCAATATTAAATCCAGATATTCAACTTTGATATTATTTTATCAAAATAAATTTCAAATAAACAATACAAATATGTAAATGTATATATATATATATATATATATATATATAGATAGATAGATAGATAGATAGATAGATAGATAGATAGATAGATAGATTGCCTTTTATATTTATTAGAATTTGAAAGAAATAGAATTAGTAAAAAACATGCTGTTTAATAAACATAATATAAGAAAAGCCTGGCACCCTGTTGGTGGAAAAGGGGTCACAGTGGATCGCAGTGTGCCCTGCTCTAGTAAATACTGTACATTTTGGCCTGTTCATTAAAGAATGTGTTTCATTCTGTTTTTGTCTTCCCATCATAGATCTGTCAATCATTCATCAACGCCCCAAGAAAACACCTGAGTAGGTGGATCATGGCCAGTGGGAGTGGCTGGCGTTACTATGCCTGAAGGCACGTGGCGATGGTGTCCATGGAGACAGATGGCAGCTTAACTGGGGGCCACGGTTTGTCCCTATTACAGGCTGAAGATAGCGTGGGGGCCGGACTCGCTCAGCAGGAGGGGACGTGGCTCGGTTTCCGGGCTACAGTGAGTGCTGTGCTGCTGCTGGAGCTGCTCCTGGGAGTGGGTGGCAATCTGACCGTGCTGGTGTTATACTGTGGTCACTGCAGCCTGTTGGAGTCCGTCAGTCATGCCGTCACGCTCAGCCTGCACACCCTTGACCTGCTTCTCTGTCTCCTCTGCCTGCCGATCACTGCCACGCTCCTCATTCTGGGCGGAGCCTCGGTTCCTCACCACGCCCTTCTCTGTTGTCTTCACGAATCGGCAGCCAGCTTCGCCAGCGTGGGAACCGCACTTAACCTGCTGCTCATCAGCTTAGATCGCTATGACATCACCGTCCGGCCAGCCAATCGCCTGTTGACACCTCGAAGAGCCACCATTTTACTTGTTGGAGTATGGGCGGTTTCTTTAGCCGTGCCCCTCCTACCATTCGTGGAGGCGGGGTTTGTTTCGGGGCAAGGCGAGGGGGTGTTTGTGAACTCCAATAGCACTGTGCTTTGTTCAGAGTGGGGAGGAACTCTACAAGCTCATCTGTTGCTACAGGTTCCCGTGTTCCTGTGCTGTCTCGCTGTGATGCTGTTTACATACTCGCGAATTCTTAAGGCACTGCGCATCCGCATCGGCCGCACGCCCAGGCCTCATCGACACAGCAAACGGTCTGTGCATCGCCTTTGGTTGCGGCGTAAAAAGTCAACGAGGTCGCCGGATCACACAACGAGAAACACACCGACCTCCCCACCGCCGCTTTCGACCGGGCCGCTTATCGCCTCAGATGCAGTTACAACAGTAACCATCAACACTGAGACGAACACTCCCTCGCTCACCACGCCATTCAGCCCCACCCCTAATCTATCTGTGATAACCTCGCCTTTAAGCCCCACCCCCACTGCTTCAATGGTAACCACTCCTTTGAGTGCCCCCCCTGGATCTGTATCCGTCATAACTAGTCCTCACATCCCCACCCCTGGTACATCATCAGTGGCCACGCCTTTGAGCCCCATGCCCACTGTATCCACAGTAACCACTCAACTAAGCCCTGCCCCCGTTCAGGGTCCACCCAGCATGGGCGTGGGGGCGTCAGTATCGGCCATTATGGCTCTGCGTCGAGCGGTTCGGCGCCACCGAGATCGGCGGGAACGCCAAAGACGTGTCTTTCGCATGTCTGTCATCATCATCCTCTCGTTTCTGCTATGCTGGGCACCTCTCTCAATCATGCCCCTTCTCATGCTGGCTATCGGTCCCTCTGATTGGCTAGAACGCCTGAGAATCTGTTTCCTGGTGCTTGCTTATTGGACGGTAGTGTTACATCCGCTGCTGTATGCGTTCACGCGGCAAAAACTGCGCAAAGTTCTGCATACCCGTCTGCGCAGGCTGCGGCCGCAAAATACGCAGACTCGTATTCGCGCTAAAACCAGAATCCGCCGCAAGCACAGGGCAGATTGCAGCGATGCTACTGACCGCTGCCTGACAGAGGCTGTTAGAGAGTGAGTGTTTGTGTGTCTGTGACATATAACTAGGCTCACATGGAATCTGAGTGCACATTCACTTGTCTGTTATTTTCTTGTTTGTTTATTAAAGCTGCATAACTTCTTTTGGTTAAAATGATCCAAAATCAATATTTGCGCAAGTACATAACCAGCTAGTGTTCAAAACTATCACCTTACTTTAGCCCGATTTACAATGGTTAGCTTATAATAATGTTTTCTAATTTGAGAGGTACATGGTTTGAACATGGACACGTCTGTAAACATAAAGAAGTTGTCTGGCTACTTGGTTATCGTATGTGAGGATCCTGTAGGTGGCGCATCATTTAGCCTTTTCTCACAGCAGCTAGAATAATTAAATGTATCATGTTGATGGCGGATAGTAATCCAGAAAGGATTATGTGTTTATGAAACACATGTGAATGAAATTAAATTATATTCCAGTTTTAAATGTGCTTCTGATTACACATAGCCTGGGATTACACAAAATTTGTATTTTAAAGACAACCAGTTCGAAGGGAGCTTCATTTGCTTTTTGGGTTAAAATAATTTCTTAATATGAAATTCGAATGGTATGACAATTATATTAGACTGTACAGAAATTGAAATCTACACGTCAATACACACTATACCCATAGTCATGCAATGCTGATGTTGTTAACATTAATAATTTGAGAATAATGTATAACAATAATTTGCACGGTTTAATCTGATATGAGCTAACCGATAATTATTTAATCACTATTGGTAGTACGATTTATTGTAATGTTTTTTCCCTCAGTTGGTCAGAACAAATGTGGCAGACTTTTTACTTGTTTAGATGGCAATATACAGTGAAATTTTTAATTTGAGTCATGTATTCCAAGAGGCTAGGCTAGAATCTGTGATTCCGAAGTACAGTAAACATCCACACCGGTGCGGTGACTGACAGCAACACATTCACATCAAAACACTAGATTTATCCGTGCCGGAGCACAGCCCACTTAAGGAAGTTAATTCCGCAAGCAGCTGCAATTCCAGGTTTTCAAACAGAGATGGCGACAACGAGGCCAAAACATACGGACTGCAGCTTTAAATATTTTGGATAATTTAATTATGTTTTCAGCTGCTAATATGAGTATTGAGTATGAGTAGCTCCATTTAATATATTTCGCCATGTTTAAATCCAAGGCCGTAACCATATTTTAAACCTTTGTAAGAGACTTAAGGGAATAAAGAAAAAGAAAGAAGAACTATAAATTATTGTAAAGCAATCTGTTTTAATTTTTTTATTAATAGGCACACAATCACTTAAGGCCCAGGTACAGAAAGGCATGCAAGCCTTTTAATGGACAAACACCATCTTTTCAATCGTTCAAATAATGCACTTATCGAGGGGTGAAAACCAAGGGCATAAGTGACATTTTACCAACTTTACAGAAAAGCCTAAACTAAAATTTTACCATAATTTTATCTGACTTTGTGTACTGATTTCAATTGTTTATAATAAAAATGTGTACACTCATGGATGGCAGTACTTTTGCCAGTAGAAAGAGCTCATTAAGAGCTTTCATTTGATATATATATCTCCGTTTCACCAAAAATGTCACTTATGCCCTTGTGGTTCTCACCCCTCGATATGCGCTGTTGTCTACACACAAATCCGTGCGGACACAAAAATCGGGACATCAGCAGACAAAGCTGATGGTAAAAATTGCAAAAATCCCAACTGATCTCGTGGAAAAATGAGGTGAATTCATTCAATGCGAATCGCATGAAAACGTATGATTTTCAGAAAAAAAGGATGCATGAAGGCCCACCCCTAAAAAACTACGAATGAGTACAAATTTGCCACTAATTTTCCAAAATGAAAAAAGATACGAATTTCCATGAAATTTTGTTTCAAATACGCTATGATATACTGAGGTTGGCAATTTGGCCATATCTGATTATTGAGGGGACTTGTGTTTGCGGCTCTTTTTAAATCAATTTCTCAGATTTCCCCCTCAAATCTGTGCAGATAATGTCAAAGAAAAAGAGAAAGTCAGCAGATTCCGTCTGGGCCTATTTATGACTGTAGGTAAAAGGTGTGTGCAGGAAACCATTAATGCGTTAGATGTGTTAGATGATATGTGTGACTCGCTCACCTCTATAAAGGAAATTAAAAGACATTGGTAAGTCTCTATTGTCCACAAGTGTGTAGTATCATTGGCAACTAATCAGCACAGGGTTTCTTAAGCACACTAAACTCTGAGGTCAACAGGGCACTGTCTAATTAACCAGTAGAGCACAAATATTCCCATGGTGCTAGGGGAAAAGAGCGAGATTGAGAGAGCGTTCATACAGGTGTGAGTCTGCCAGAGGCCATGTGCAATAAATTCCAAATCCAGGTTATGCATCGCATGATTTCCATATAAATTAATCCCAATTTATTGGCATTCATTGTGTGGTGTAAAAAGTAACCGTCTATCCACCAGTACACATACATGTGCACATATTTTACATTGTCCTTCTCACTGTTAGTCTAGAGGACAATAGATTTATCATTGTGTTTATTAATTTATATGATCAGGGATGTAAATAGTCACTAATATCTCTGTGGTTTGAAACTGCAGCCAATTTGAATTCGGCTCTACCAAGGGCATGTACTGGTTCGATCAGTTGACAAAACAACTTTTACAAAGTCTAAATTAATTTATTTTATTTGTGTCCTGTATATGTATATCTTGTCAGTGCTGTATATTATTTCAGTTTCAGATGGGTATTGTATTACGTAACAATAGAGGAGCAATAAGTCTGAATTACAGTAATAAAAAATTCAGCCTCTTTGCTTGTTTGCTTTGTTTGTTCCCAACCACAGCTGTCAAAATTCATACCTCTTATAGAAAAGCATACACAATTTCATGTATACATATTTTATTTTATAATGGCAGAAGTGTTACTTTTATACAACATACAATATACAAAACATAAAATATACCGAAGTTAATATGACTTGTATTTCATATTTATGTGTATTATTTTTTTCTCCAAATTAAGTGTTCTGCAATCTGCAATTCTGAATCCACTCTGGGTTTTCCTGCTCTTTCCCAAAGAAGTTGGTGTTTGTTAGGCCAGTGTGAAGACGCAAAACTAATCTGTATTTTGATTCACCCTGATTAAAAAAGTTTGCTGTTCTGAATAATTAACATCAGTCTGAGCCACTTGCTCTGATAGTTCATTGGTGTATGGTAGTGTCTTTTCATTACGTGAATTTATTAAGAAGTGCAGACTGCTTTAATATATACAATTAGTCCATGCTGAGAAAGGTTGACTGACTTACTCCCAAGTTGATAAAAGTCAAACAGGCAATTAAGCACCTCCTGTGTCTGTCAGCGTTTGCAGTCTCACACAGAAGATCAAATGCCATTTGAGGGATACTCAATAAAGTACCTGTTCAATCAGTGAAATGGTAGCCTTTCAAACTCTCTCTCTGCCTGATTCAGAGACCTTAAATGTTATTAATCTTTAAAGAGTTGTTGCAGTTCAGCCAATATGTGTGTAGAGAATGGGAGTCTATCGTTCCTCATTATCGGCGATAGAGGCAGCACTCCACTTGTGAAGTCTGATCGTATTAACAATTATTAATTTTTGATGACACATGCTGACATTTACAGAAGCCTAAAAATATTGGGCCGATAATGGGGACGAGGTTCTGCACACAGATGTAGATGCCTGTCTTAATGGACATGTAAAGAACTCTGCCCACACAGGTTAACATAGGTCAATAAGACCTTGCTTCTACATTTCCATAATTAAATTATAATTATTTTGCATCAGCCTACCACAGTCTGTGGTAAGGTATCTGAGACTTGGTGTTATGGGCACTTCCTCTGTCTGTTTGCCTCTTCAAGATTAATCGCTTTATGTATTCCCCAATTGTAAGTCGCTTTGGATAAAAGCGTCTGCAAAATGACTAAATGTAAATGTACCACTGCAAATATGAAAATGTAGTGTATGGTTTCATAGTATGTAATTACCCAAAATATTGTGTTAGTACTATGGTTCTGTGATACGATGAGGTTTTGAATGTTTACCAAATTCATGCATGTAATTACACTACCGTTCAATAGTTATTTTACAAAAAGGAGAAAACTTACTTCAAATTGTTGAATAATAGTGTACACTTTATTCAAAGGGATTTCAAAAATACCATAATATTTCTTTGGTAAGTGTTCATACTGTTGGCACTAATGTATGAGAGGTTATGCTAAATATGCTAAATACGTATTTTATTTTATAAAGCAAATTCATTATTATTCAGAAAAACAAATGTGAGGATACACATGCCTGTGTACAAACATCAAATTAAGGCAGTTTTTATGGTGTGCATTCAAATTACCTATTTGTAATTGTTCATTTATATCCAAATGAGGAAAAGTGATGTAATCAACACTTATATATTACATATTAAGTAGTATAATCAGCATCTTATTCCCATCTCCTCTTTGTTTCTGCCTGACCTTCATTTTAAAAACTCAAGTATGTTGTTTGGTATGGATGCCTTCTGTCTGTGTGCCTTCATGAGCAAGGAGAGAAAAGAAGAAAAAGAGAGGGTGGGTGGGAAATATTTTTTTTCTTACAGTATGCAACATGAAAATACTGCCATGTATTCATTAAAATCTCTCTTGCTTCCTCTCCCACCATTCTCTCTCTCACACATGCATCTTTTTTTAATCTCATCTGTTCCGCTCACTGTTGTCATCTTTCTTCTTTTTATCACTGTGCCTTGCTTTCTGTTCCTTCATTCTGTCCTCACTCCTCTCTTTTCTAGACTTGCATAAGAACAAAGAAGAGCTGCCTCTGCAAGGGGAAAGTCACCTTGGAGGACAGGAAGAGAGAGAGAGAGAGAGAGAGAGAGAGAGAGATTTCGTGTGGGTGGAATAACTAGCAGAAGGATGAATCCCATGCTGACTGAATCAAGCACACATTCCCATGTGTGCGTTGCTCATAGATTCACAACGTAAACGTTATGACCTCTTAGTTTCGTGTCGTTTATTCATGTAACGTTATTTATTATTGATCTTGGTTGTACTTGTTTCGTCTCGCCTTATTTTATTATATTAACCCTTGCAACAACAAAAAATGCTTGTACTTTTCTTATGCGAATACATTAATACTGAAAGAAGCTAACGTAATTAACATCCAACCATATTTCAATCAATAATTTTCTTCAATCATTGTCAGGTGTTTTGCTGTAATAAAGCAAAAATAAATTACGAGTAGACTAGTTCTATCAAACAAATAACGTAAAATACTACATTGGAATGTTATATAGTTATTATTATACTCAATATTATTACTTAATATTGTGAACTTCCCTATAATTACACTAAATGCGGTAGACCTTAGCACAAAGGTCTACCGCACAAAACCACTTCATCACAAGCCGAAATAGCTCAGTTGGGAGAGCGTTAGACTGAAGATCTAAAGGTCCCTGGTTCGATCCCGGGTTTCGGCAAAGCTTTTTCCTCACTTTAGAGTACTGAGGGGAAAACTTTACGTCAACTAAGTTATATAAAAAAAAAAAATGAAGAGGAAAAGTGGTATGCAGAGGCCAAACTACTCCGAGTGCAGGGCTCAAAGTAACAGTTGTCTTCCACTCTCCAGTTATGCAGTGTGGAGTACTTGCGATGGCCTGATGATGTCGCTCGATTAGTTCATTTAATCACTCCTGCGATTTTGCTGTAATTGCGGCAGAGGGCGATGTTGTTCAACAATTCACCATCTAACCTCGTGGAAAACGCGAGAGGCCATTGAAACGTGCTGGCCAGAAAAGCACGGAAGTCGCTGGACTGCTGAAAGACATGACGGTATAGTACCTTACAGTAGCTTGCACACAGTACACCTGTTTTGATGTATACAGCTCAACTGACTGCACGCCTCTTTGTGCCTTACAATATGCTGCTGCTTGGCCTAAATGTTTGGTCTGTTACATAGGCTAACGTTACCTAAAGTTAACAGGATAAACGTTCCAGCGTTTTTTCTAAAGTTGACTGGATTTTAAACATTGCTGAGTCGCAGTATATATTTGTTGTTTATTTATCAATTGTATTGAAATATGTATTGATAAAATATCGTATATATTATATCTATAACATCTCAATTCCTTTTTATAATGTGTATATATAATGCAACACAGGGCTCAGTTCTTGGACCACTTCTCTTTTCTGTCTAACGTTACATGGCTTCACTAGTTTCAGTCATTCAGAAACATGGCTTTTTATATCACTGCTATGCTGATGAAACTCAACTCTACCTCTCATTCTATCCTGATGATCTGACGATAGCTGCTCGCATCTCAGCATATCTAGCAGACATTTCTTGCTTGATGAAGGACCATTACCTTCAACTCAACCTAGCTAAGACAGAACTGCTTGTGGTTTCAGCAAACCCATCGTTTCATCACAATTTCACCTTCCAATTAGGCTCATCAACCATAACTCCTTCAAAAACAGAGTTGTGACAGAGTTGTGATTGATGATAAGCTGAATTTCTCAGACTACATTACAGGACCGGACAGTTTTGTAGATTTGCATTATATAATATTAAGAAGATCAGGGCCCTTTCTCTCGGAACATGCAACACAGCTCTTGTTCTGTCGAGACTTGACTATTGCAATGCTCTTTTGGCAGGACTTCCAGCCACTTCCATCAAACTTCTACAATTAATCCAAAATGCTGCTGCAAGATTAATTTTATGAGCCGAAAAGAATACACGTCACCCCTCTGTTCATCAATTTGCACTGGCTACCAATAGCTGCTCACATTAAATTCAAGGCATTAATGTTTTGCCTAAAACCACCTCTGGCTCTGCACCCCTTTACCTAAATTCATTACTTCAGACTTATATGCCCTCTAGAAGCTTGCGTTCTGCAAGTGAACGACACATTACTGTACCATCTCAAAGAGGCACAAAATCACTTTCACTGACTTTTTCATTTACTGTTCCCATCTGGTGGAATGATCTGCCTAACTCAATCAGAGCAGCTGAATCCTTACCCATCTTCAAGAAACGGCTAAAAAACATCTCTTCCATCTTTATTTGACCCTCTAACTCTAGCACTCGATATTCTAAATTTATTTTATCTAATCTGTCTTCTTTTTATTTAAAAAAACACACAAACATTTGACCATCTATCAATTGCATATTTAATCTCTAACTGCTAGCTTTTCTTGTAAAACCAACACTAAGTTTCTTTTTTCTATATTCTATATACTCGTTAAAAAAAAAAAACTTGCTACGTGTACTGCGTTAGGCTAACCAGGACTTGTAATAGCACTTGCATCTTGTTGCTCTTTTGTTGGTTTTGATTGCTTCTATAACGTCCTCATTTGTAAGTCGCTTTGGATAAAAGCGTCTGCTAAATGACTAAATAAATAAAATAAATAAATCAGTTGAGATTATTTAATTGCTTCAATTCTGTGGAATGCATTATTCTAGTTTATAAGAATCATTACCTCTTCAGATTTCAGATTCAATATTTGTAGTGTGTCAGTGCACTTTCACTTTTAATAGAATTGACTGTGCAACACGTGCAAACATATCTTTAGAGTCCAATGATTCACATTTAGCACAAATTCACAGAAACCCATGTTGGAAGCTGGTATTATGTACCTAAAGCCGGTCAGTCAAATCCCAAAGCTACTCCTTCATCTCCACAGAGTCTCTCTCGCACACAGAAACATCTTCTGTGTTCATGTTAAATCAATCATCACGTTCTTGTCAGTCAAGCTCTCGTATTTGACATTCTGTACTGTATGCCTTTGCGGCTGCTTATTGAAGCTGCTCCCTAATTTATTTTTACTCATAATCTCCGGAGGTCACTGAACCCATGAACCGATAATTTGACACGTGAGACCGGTATCTGTTCTCTAATGTTCCAACTTGTAGATATGGCATCGGGTGTCTGCATAAAGCACATAGGTGTCTTTTTATTTTGGATGTAAGCGCAGGACACAATTAAGTGAAATATATTGTAGGTTATTTCTCTGTTTGGACAGTATGTTCCAGAAGAACTGCGTTCATCATAAAATGTCTCCAGTTTCATTGTTCAGTCCCCCACTGACTTCTCATTAAAAGCTTTATGGTTCTTTATAACCCTTGGATATGTTGCAGTGGCATAAACATAGTTGTAATGTAGTATCAGTGCCATACAGATAGTTCTTCTGACATACATGGAGCTATTAGTCACCCTCGTTTTTATGGTGTAAGCCATTGTGGGATGTTCTCATGCTGGAAGAGAGTATTTTTGGTCCATTTTTGTTGATATGGTTAGCTCTGACTGTGTTGGTAAGGCTTTGAAACTTACACCTCATCAATTGAAAAAACATTCATTATAACCTTGTCAACTCTGTTGTCAATGGTTGAAATAATACTTGTTGCAATACTATTTTGTATTATATATATGTAGTAGTTGTATTTATTAATATTTTAAATTAGCTTTTATTTATTTATTTCAGTTTTTGTTTAATTATTTGTATGTTTATTTTTAATATATATTTTTACCAAATATTGACATTTAGCTTTAATTTATTTTAGTTTTAGGAATTTTAGAATCTACATATTTCAGTTAGTTGCAAAGGCAACATTTCTCATTTTTAATTCTTACATTTTTCCAATATTTATTCATATCTATTATTAGTTTTAGTTAACAGCAACAACACTGTATTAATTTCTGTATTTGTGAAATTTAAGTTGTGTGGGGGTAATACAAGTTTTTTTTTTTAAACCACCACCACCAAAATAATAATAATATAACTAAATAACAACACTGTCAAGTTGCTTTCTTCCAAATCAAATCAGCCAATGTCTTGAAGTATTAAGCCATCAATATAGATAATAAAGTGAGTGTTTTTAGTCTTAAACTGCATGTAGTCTGACTACTTTTCCTGTATTATGTGCTCTTCACTAGTCATTCACTAGGTCACCTCGTGTGGTTCTGGGATTTTTGCTCTCAGTTCTTGTGATCATTTTGACCCCACGGGGTGAGATCTTGCGTGGAGCCCCAGATCGAGGGAGATTATCAGTGGTCTTGTATGTCTTCCATTTTCTAATAATTGCTCCCACAGTTGATTTCTTCACACCAAGCTGCTTACCTATTGCAGATTCAGTCTTCCCAGCCTGGTGCAGGTCTACAATTTTGTTTCTGGTGTCCTTTGACAGCTCTTTGGTCTTGGCCATAGTGGAGTTTGGAGTGTGACTGTTTGAGGTTGTGGACAGGTGTCTTTTATACTGATAACGAGTTCAAACAGATGCCATTAATACAGGTAACGAGTGGAGGACAGAGGAGCCTCTTAAAGAAGAAGTTACAGGTCTGTGAGAGCCAGCAATCTTGCTTGTTTGTAGGTGACCAAATACTTATTTTCCACCATAATTTGCAGAGGTGGAAAGAGTACAAAAATATTCTACTCAAGTAAAAGTACCATTACATTACTGAAATTTTACTTAAGTACAAGTAAAAGTACCAGTCTAAAAATATACTCAAGTAAAAAGTAGCTCATTTAAAATTTACTCAGAGTAAAATTACTTAGTTACATTTTAACAATGAGAGGGAGGAAAAATGGGATAGACCAAAGATGTCAAACTCAGTTCCTGGAGGGCCACAGCCCTACACAGTGTAGATATAACCCTAATTAAACACATCTGATACAGCTAAACTAATCATTTAGGCTTATTTAAAAAACTACATGGTGTGTGTGTGTTGGAGCAGGGTTGGAACTAAACTCTTTAGGGCTGTGGCCCTCCAGGAACTGAGTTTGACACACCTGGGATATGGGCCTATAAATCTCAAACTAGGTGTTTTTAATTAAAGGAATCAGTTATTTAGAATAATAACACATTTAGGCTGTTACCAGGGAAATTAAATCAGTATCAACAAAATGCATCTTTGCGATGCAGAGGAAACGCAAAGCTTCATCTGAAGTGGCGTAGATGTATTTACACACTGACATGAATGCATTTAGCCTGCAGTTACAAATGCAGAAATAATGTTTTGATAAATAAGACATAAAATGTGACCCTGAACCACAAAACCATAAGGGTCCATTTTCCTAAATTGCGATTTATACATCATCTGAAAGCTGAATAGATAATATTTCCATTGATGTATGGTTTGTTATGATCGGACAATATTTTAAAATCTGGAATCTGAGGGAGCAAAAAATCTCCTTTAAAGTTGTTCAAATTAAGCTCTTAGTTTTGATATATTTACAGTAGGAAATTTACAAAATATATTAATGGAACATGATCTTTACTTAATATGCTAATGATTTTTGGCATAAAAGAAAAATGTATAATTTTGACCCATACAATGTATTGTTGGCTATTGCTACAAATATACCCCAGCGACTTAAGACTGGTTTTGTGCTCCAGGCCAGGGTCACAAATGTTAAATAGTCATTTGAAATACAAAAATAAAAAGATACTTTAAATGTTAAATTAGAACCACCAGTAGGTGTCAGCAAGTCACTCATAAGTGAGTCATTGCGATTGAACAGAATCATTTAAACGGTTAATTCAAGGAATGAAACACGTCATTGCTCAGAGTCAGAGACGCAAAACTGTGCTATGGTGGCTGTGTTTGGTATTATTTTTGTTGTCGAAATAGAGCAAAAACAGGCAATATGGTGTCTAAAACGCAAGTCTCTTAATTAGCTTCTTGTTTTTTGAACTGTTGTAAAAAGCAAAACTACAGGCCTATGTAATCATGGTGATTCTTTTGAGAGAAACGGCATTCTTCATGTGATGTTGACTTACTATATTAAATTATATAAATATATACATTTTCTGCTTCTATATCTTCAATTTTGTGATCATTCTAAACGCATTTTAACAGACTGAATCACGCAGTGAAAGAAAGCACTCCAGATGCACGCGGATTAGTCTTATCTAACGTTACTAGATTTCACGGCACACTGTTTAGAGTGATTTGTTTGGTTTTTGGCAAAATACTGATAATGTCAAATCGCACATCGTTAAAACAACAATTACTATATTATCTCAGATGATATTGCACACCCTGCACCACTGTCTTTTTGGCTCATTTGTGCAAAACCTTTTGCTAAACCGTCAAAGCTTCATTTTAACCACCAATGCAATGATGTAAGTATTTACCTTACGTTACCTCTACATGCTTGCGAAGGGCGATGTCGATATATTTATAAGCTGCTAGTTCGGTCTCCCAAGGCAAACACAGCTAACACTGCATAATAGAGCATGAATATATGGCCAGGGGTCATATTCAGCAGAATACGACGGGGTTTGGTTTTCAGCTGGGTCTGCAGCATTAACGCCTGTCTTGTTGCATCTTTCTTGTGATTTTTAGCGCCAGTTTCTTCTTCTGCCCATTATTTGCTGCAGTTGTTTCCACGGAGCGATTTTTTTTACTCCGTAACGAATGTGTTTTAAAATGTAGCGAAGTACAATACTTCACACAAAATATACTTAAGTAAAAGTAAAATTACAGATTCAAAAAATTACTTAAAAAAGTACAAGTACACAAAAAAGCTACTCAATTACAGTAACGCGAGTAAATGTAATTCGTTACTTTCCACCTCTGATAATTTGCAAATAAATTCTTAAAAAATCCTACAATGTGATTTTCTGGATTTTTTTCTTATTTTGTCTCTCATAGTTGAGGTATACCTATGATGAAAATTACAGGCCTCTCTCATCTTTTTAAGTGGGAGAACTTGCACAATTGGTGGCTGACTAAATACTTTTTTGCCCCACTGTATATAGGTAAAAAAAGAGAAATAAAGAGTAAAATGTGCAATAGAATAAAAAGTGCAAAACAAATAAGATGTGCAAAAACAGTATATTGGGACTTAATAAATAGTAATATGAACAAGAGGGATGTGCAAGAGGGATGTGCAAACGGGTTGTACCGGGTATGTACACATAGCAGCAATATGGGTGATGAGAATATGAATGTTTTACAGTTAATAATGAGTCTTGTAAGTGTTTATGAAACTGGGTTTGTGTTAAGGAGCCTGATGGCCTGAGGGAAGAAGCTCCTCCTCAGTCTCTCAGTTTTTGCCATCATGCTCCTGAAGCGCTTGCCAGGTGGCAGTAAACAGAAAAGATGGTTACCGGGGTGAGTTGGGTCTTTGAGGATTTTAGCAGCCCTGCTTTTGCAGCGTTTGAGGTAGATGTCCTGCAGAGAGGGGAGAGCAGACCCTGAGATGCGTTCAGCCAAGCGCACGACTCTCTGTAGAGCTTTGCAGTTCTGGTTTGAGGAATTACCATACCACACTGAGATGCACGCGATCTCGAGAGATCCAATTTGTCTCGTGAGATCCGACTGGTCTTGCGAGAACGTGACGATATCCTCCCAAAATATTTTGCGCTATAGTTTGGGTATAAACCCTTATTGTTAGACTTAAGACTTAAGCATTGAACATTTTGTCAGAACTACTAGTAAATTACTTTAGTTTAAATTATTTAGCTTAGTTTTCTAATTTTTCTTTTTTCAGAATCGTGAGAGAATTGTGATCTCCAATTTATTAAAAATTTTGATTCTCAATTTATCCAGAATCGTGCAGTTCTAGTTTACATGTTGTTATTACTGCATATATTTCATTAAAATAGAAGTATAATTTCATAAAGTACAAGTTCATTTCAAAATGCACAATTTTTTGCATTTTGTGTTTTTCAGTTGAATAAAAGACTATTTTCCACAATATATTTCATCATTGAGGAGAAAAAAAAAAAAGTCTCATCTCGTTCTCGTGAATTCGTCTCGTTTCGTCTCATCTCGTGGGATAAGTGTCTCGTCACACCCCTACTAGCCAGACATGATTTGCTGGATGGACAGCATAACAGAGATGCAATCAGACAGGACGCACATAATAACACGAGAGAAAGATGCTGCCGGGACTACGAGACGGATAAAGACTGTCCTTTAGTCTTGAAGAAGTATCTTCTAATGACAGTTCCGTCTAGTCTTGCAGTGTTTGTAATACCTTATATGTAAATCGTATGAAGACACGGGTTCATGGTTTATCCCAAAACCAAAATAAATATATGGAATAATGTTTTGGTTAAATTAATTACACTTTTTTTCTGCATTGTGCCATCGTTTTCATAACAAAAAAAATGTATTTGCGAAAAATGTATTTGTCCTCAGGCCATCTAAGATGAGATTTAAAAATGTAGCATCAAATTACATTACTTTCTCTGCAGTGAATGGGTGCCATCAGGATGAGTTAAAAAATGAACATCTTAATAATCCACAAGTAATCCAAATGACTACAGTTCATAATTTCATGGATTGTGAAGTAAAAAGTTGCATGTTTATAAAAAAACGAAATCACCATTAAGGTATTTTTAACTTCAGACTGTATTGTTGTACACTACAGTAACGAAAGTCATTCTGTGCATCTACAATAATGACTTGTTATCTTAATTAATGCAAAGTTAAATGATGTGTTTTACTTAGGGGTTTATTTACCATTTTGTTCCACTTGCAGTGATATATCAAGTTAGTGGTCTGTCCTTGTGTGTATCAGTGTGATTTAATGCACATCAAGGTCACCTGTCAACCTGCTGTTTTTGTATTTTGTGTGTGAGCATGTGCAAGTCCTCTTTTATTTGATGTCCTGTCTGAAGTATAATGGCTTCACTGGCGGTGATCCAGACAGGCTGCAGGGGCCATCTGTCTTAATATGCTCTACATACAACCAAACAAATGTTTTCAGCATTAATAGCTCACCTAAGAATAGCAGGAGTTTGGCAATTTACCATAGCAACTGCCATTGCTGAGGAACTGGGTTATGTTAGGCTATACTTTTGTGACTTTAGCTATTGTCTTTGCATAGATACAGCCTCAGTAACAGTAGGAATTATGTTTGTGATCATCACTCATCCTGTTCTTCCCTCCGGCTCTATCTCTCCGTGTCTGCTTGCCTTTCAAGGAAGATGTAGCTCACGTGTTTGGCACGGAGAGGCAAATATTGACTCTTAAGATTTGCACAACTCTTTCAGCTATGTGCACATGAGATTACTTAAAATACATCTCTTCTGGAACTTAAAGTAAATCTCTCTCACAATAATATATATATAAGAATACATTTTATTCAAAACTTTTTTATAAGCAAAAATAGGCTGTATGTGTAATGGGGTGAACATGAAAACATTTAAGGAATAATTTATTTCCAGAAATACAAACAAACTAATTATATTCTCTCCCACCAGAAAGTGTCAAATATAGCATACATGTGGCATGCATTACTGTCAAGGTGCTTTCATGTTATTTTTGACAATGGAAGAAAGCAGCTCAAATATTCTTAAAAAACATTTTGTGTTTTACAGACGAAAGAGAATCAGAATCATGTGAGCTTAAGACAACATGAGGTTGAGTAAATTACTGAACATTTGTTTTCAGTGAACTATCATTTTAAAGGTGAAGTTTGCAATTTCTGTATCACTAGTGACACCAAACAAATGGATGGTTTTCAGACTGGTTCCTGAATGCAACGTCCATCTTCCATTGATCGGCTAAACAGATCAGTGTATGGCTTACATCATTTTCTATGCATATTAAAATGGGTTTCAGGAAAGCATCATTAAAAATATGCCTTTACCATTACCAATGTTTAAGTAACAGTCCATCATAGGTTTATATGACCTTTTTTTCTTTCAGACAAATACAGTCAGAGTTATATGAAAATAAAAGTCCAAACTGCATCCATTCATCATAAAGAGTACTGTTCTTGGGGGTTAATAAAGGCCTTCTGAAGTGAATCGATGCTTTTATGTAAGACAAATATTCATATTTTAAACTTTATAAACCATAATCTCTAGCTTTCTGTCGTTCGCGTGTTCAAGAGAGAGTGGCGTTCCAGCGGATGGCGAAGGCAAACACGGGATGAACATGAAAATGCAGAGGAGAGAGCAAAACAAAACACTGGTCACAAATTAGAAGTACAAAACAAGGATTTTAAAAGAAAAACTTGGTTCTCGTGAGACTAGCATACTCTCACCAAGCGCACGCTACTTTATTTGCTGGAATGCCATTTAATAATTTTTTCTTATACAGACTCATCGACTCACTCCAGAAGGCCTTTATAACCCCCCCCGGAGCTGTGTGGAGCACTTTTATGTTGTACGTTTATATTGCAGTTTTTTGGGCTAAACCCCATTCACTGCCATTATAAAGCTTGGAAGAGCCTGGACATTTTTTTATATAACTCCAATTGTATTCATCTGAAAAAATAATACATATACCCCTAGGATGGCTTGATGGTGAGTAAATCATGGGGTATTTTTAATTTTAGGGTGAACTATGCCTTTAAGGGCACTTCTATGCTGTTTATACAAATGATCCTAAATAATAGCCCAAATAGATTTGAAACCGTTATTTTGCCAATGAGAGAAATCCTGCTCTATGTTTAGCTTTCCCTGAAGCTTTCCTGAAGGCAGCCAAGTACAATTTATTGTAAGTCTGTTCACTGAGCTGCATGCATAAAACCACAGCAATGTGGCAAAAGCTCAGCATCTCTCTTTTTAATGGTGCTCTCAGGCAATAATGAGCAAACCACTGGATGCCAGGCAGGGTTGTTGACTCAACAAGAGCTGGCATAAATATTTTAACGGCAAAAGAGGGTAATTTCCGGTAGTTCTCACATTAAAGACTCTTTAATCCCTTTTACTGACAGTGTTGTTGAATGAGTCAACTATTACGGCAAAAGATCCAGCTAAATGATAGCCCTTTCATCCCATTAGATCCACCTTTTGAATTCAAGCAAAGGCTGTAGACTAATGTCACAGCGATTACACAAGCACAGACATTACGGGAAATGCCAAACTCTGTGAAGGTTTGTTCATGGTTTGTTGGTACATGCTTGATGGATCATCAAGCCCTTTTCCAGTAATAAAATAAAGCAAGTATATTTCGATAAGTGTTATTATTAGTATTCTGGTGACATTATATCGGTGCTGGAGAGGGTCTCTATATTTAAACGAGTAAATCTTCTATTAAAAAAGTAGTTCAACTGCATTTCAAGTAATTAAACGTGCTACTATGCAATATTATATTTAAGTACCAACTATCAGTTTATACACTTCTGTATGGGGTAATTTTTTTATTCAGCAAAGACTTTATATGCATTAAACTGGCACAGTAAAGACATTTATAGTGTTAAAAAAGATGAATTAAAATAAAGATGTGTTTTAAATGGTTTAATCAAAGGATCCTAAAAAGTATCATGTTTTCCACAGAAACATTCAGCAGCACAACTGTTTTTAACATTAATATTATTAATAATAGTAATAATAATACTTTTTTTCTCGAGCACCAAATCAGAAATAAATTACATAAATGAATCAAACTTCTTTCAAAGACATTAATCTTACCAACCCTAAATGTTTTAATGGTAGTATTATTCATTTATTTTGTCTTAGCAATGTTCATTTGACACAAAACCTAGATATAACTAATAAAACACCAACATCTTAAATATAAGAAAACATATTGCTTTTAATCCTGTTCATTGAAATGAACCATCTGAATGTATTGATTTGCTATAAAGAAGCAGCTAATAGATTCATACGAGGGAGGGCACGGTGCTTGTTTGATTATTAACTTTATTCGCTTGAATGCAATGCTGCGGGCACAATGAAGTATGACATTAAACTGTAGTATTCACTTCCGCTCAGTGTAACTTAAATCTAATAGTTTCCAATTTAACAAGTGATGAGATCAGATGATTAGTGTCTGTGTGATCGTATGATACCACTTCTCTTTTTAATATAGAAGGAATAGCAAAAATAATACAGCTAATAATAACAGCTCTCACTCTTGCTGTCACACACAACTTTGACTTGTGACTGTGGTGTCATTGCTGTATTCTGAGCGTGTTATAAAACAAAGTCAAACTCAGGCTCTGCCAGGAGTCTGAATATAGAGAGATATCTTACTGTATAAGTGTTGTTTTGCATGAACTTGACACAAGAGTCTGTTAGATGTTGTTCACATGACTTCAAATGTGGACCATAACAGAGATACTTCTAAAGAGGTGACTGGTGTTTAATGCTTTTAAGATGATATCATAATGTATTTTGTTGCAAAATCAGAAGGTTCTCTGTTATCACTTGTCAAAACAAGTGTCTCATTTGAGAATATAATTATATAATATAATAATGTATTAGTAAATTAATGTTTTATTATTTTTGCCCCTTTCTGTGCAATATGTCCTATAGTGTAATTCCGTAAATTATTATTCACACCAAGCAGACAATTGTGCCTAATGTTTAATTGCAAGATTTTTAGTTTTTGATCAAGTTGTACCTATAGAAGTGACAGGGATTGCAATTATTGTGATTTTTTTTTTTTTATTGTTCAAAACCAAAATAACTAAAACAGGTCTGTGTCACATGTAAATGAAAAAAAATAAATTTGGGCCAACTTCAACTGTTCTGTGACAAAGTGTCTTTGGTGAAGTCAGCTTGTTTCAGAAAAATGACTTTACCTTGAGAGCCACCATCAGAAAGTATTTAACCTCTTAATGTTACAGGAATGCAACCGTTGTCATGGAGTCAGTTTATTCACTACAGCAAGTGGAGTATCGGGTGGTTTCCCTTTTAGCTTAGTGTAATGTGCGAAGAATGTTTGTGCGTCTGTAAGTCAGTGGAGTTTCCACAGAACGACTGCATGACAGGCTCTTGGCCTGGTTAATTTTAGATTATCTTGTGCTCTCCCACTATTCATTCATCAAGACAGCTATACAATTAACTGTCTTTCAGTATAATAGGAAGTCATTTTTTGTCATCGAAAATTTACTAGGGCAGCGATATCACTGAGTGACCATATCACATTTTTAGAATATTGATCCTTTGGAAATGGAGACTCATAACATCCTTAAAGCTAAATTAAATATTTTTTCCATATTTGTTCAATAGGAAGTTGCATTTAAACATTTACATTGTCAGTAAACAAAAGTTTGGGGTTAGTAAGATTAATATATATATACATATAATAAAAGAGAGAAAGAAATGAATGAATTAATAACTACTTCAGTAAGGATGACTGTGACAGTATTAAGACGTTTCTATTGATACAAACATATTAAACAAATAAATGCTGTTCTATTGAACTTTTGATTCATTAAAGAATCACAAACTTAACAGTTTTTAACATGAATCACTTAGTCTATAATAATAAATGTTTCTTGAGAACCTAATCAGCATGTTAGAATAATTTCTGAAGGAAAGCAAAGCTACAATTTTCAGCAGCTAATACACCAGTCTTCAATGTATGATACAATGAAGCTGAAATAATAGCTGCTGAAAATGTAGCTTAGCATCACAGGAATAAACTACATTAAATATTAAAATACAAAAGAGTTTACTTTTTGAAATAAATTCAGCCTGGTTAGCAATTAAAACAAACATGTGATTGTACAAAAATGCAGGATGAATCATCAATATTTTCTGTGTAAACATTTTAATGTGCAAACATTACTTTTATGCACTTGCATGATGTAAAATGTTGTGGGTGTAAAATAAGCTGCTTATTTCTGTAAGTATATTATTATCGATGATGGATCCAGACAGATATTTATGGAGTGTGTCATCTGATCTCTCTGCACTATGAACCTATTATGTAGAGAGAGGAGACCCATTAGCTGGTGTTTCCCTGACCTAAGTGTTTGCTTTTGAGTGTGTGTTTGCATCCAGGGTTATATAAGAGGGTTACTCTGTCTCTCGGCAGCAGAAATTGTGGCATCTCATCTCCACCATCATTACAAATATGCTGATGGGGACCAGCAGCTTCATTACACTCATGGCACACCACATCTCCATACGTCTTTCTCGATTGCTGATGTGCGTGCATTGAAAAAAATTGGCTGAGGATCTTGCGTCTCATTTGATTCTGATTCTCATGCAGGAATTAGATCCATTAAATTTTGTGAAACGTCATCCCGTTTCAGCTACCATTTCCAGTTCCTCCACACACATACACTTATTTACACATACTTAGTGCACACAGACAGTCTTTGGGGAGCCTTGAAAGATGCCAGACAGAATAGTATGAAATATTAAACCCCTGATAAGATGCAGCAACATGCACTAACCTCTGCTAGTTACACAATCTGTGTTTAGAGCTGTAATGGCTAATACGATCATTATTTTTCTCCCTTATGTGTGTCCTGAGAGATGTTCTACTTCTATTGAAGAAAATGCAGGTTTCTGTGCCCGCATTAACTGTCATGTGGAGAGAGAGGAATTGGTGGGCTGCTGCCTAATGAGCTCCAGTGAAAACTTTTGTAATTTGTTACCACACAAGAAGTCAATGATTTATGTTGTTGTTGAGCGCTAACCACAGTAATGGGAATTTCACCATCTCACACTACAGGGAGTTCATTATATGTGTGTATCACAGTGCACAGATGCTATCTTTGGATTTGCACATAGGCTCTTATGACTTAGTATTAGGGATGTATTGATATTAAAGCTCAATAATAAGACAATATGACCAGTAATCCAAGAAATAGTTTTAAAAGCTATGTGAATTTAAAATGTAACAAATAATTATATTTTTAGATTTGCGGGAGAGAGGGGAATTAGTTCTTTCTTTAGGAAAGAATGAAAAAGCTGCAGCAGAAAGGCTGAATATCATCACACTGCTCGCCTAACTGTCGTCTTTATAAAAACACAAACATATTTTCCAGGTAAGAGAAATAGTGCAGCCATCTGTGTGGCAGCTCACTGTAGCTCTGCTGTCACATTGCTCTCTAAGATTCCTATTCTCCTCATTCCTGTTACTGAAAGCCTGCAGTCTGAATCATGCCTCCACTCTCTGCTGAAACTGCATCACTTCTCGCTGTTGTACAGACGTCACAGACACCAGTCGCCCCTCAGGTGCAATGGCAGTCCAATCACAGCCACGCCTGCACAATTACACTGTGTAAACTGAGCAATAAACTGCCAAAACTGCAGCGTCAGCTCTGCGTGACACTACAGTGGCAAACATAATTTATCATAGCATTGACAGGAGACTGCAGAATGGTCGACCATTTAAGGCCATTTAGAGGATGCTGACTCAACCTTGTGAAGCTGTTATTTTTAGCACTTTGATAAAGTCTTTCAGTGTATTAGCTAAGTTTACCCAAATATGTAAAATCTGTCACCATTTTATTACCCTCACTCACAAACCTGTATAACTGAAGGACTTCTGCAGAACACAAAAGATATTGGTTAAAAACAAAGTCATATTTTGTGGAGGGGTCAAATATTTATTATTTGAGTATTTATAACTTTTTTTAAATGCATTTTTCTGGATTTTCACTGTTCAAATAAACCTACCATTAAAATTATAGACCAATAATTTCTTTGTCAGTGGGCAAATGTACAAAATCAGCAGGGGATCAAATATTTTTTCCCCACTGTGTATGTGTGTGTATATATATATATATATATATATATATATATATATATATATATACATGCATACATGCATACATACATACATGCATACACATTCACGTGTGTGTGTGAATTGTTCAAACCTACTGTGACCTCGAAACATTCTCACACTCTGACTGCTGCTGACAGAGTCATGGTTCTTACTGCTACACCAAATATAGCCAACAGAGAGCATGTGAAAGTGAGGAGGATCTAGATGCTTTGCTGTTAACATTTTGAATAGAATCATTAGTAAGGCTTTGCAAGTGAGTGAATTTAAAGGTTAAGCGTCTAATTTATACAACATATGAACAGTTTAGTTATCTCTGCACATTAAATTGCCATAGGAGAATGTATCTTAAAGGGATAGTTCACCCAAAAGTAAAAATTCTGTCATCATTTACTCACCCTCAAGTAGTTCTAAACCTGTATGAATGTCTTTGTTCTGCTGAACACAAAATAATTTATTTTGAAGAATGTGGGAAACAGAGCAGTTCTGGGGCACCACTGACTTCCATAGTAGTTTTTTTTTACTACTATGGAAGTCAATGGTGCCCCAAAACAGCCTGGTTACAAACCTTCTTCAAAATATCTTCCTTTGTGTTCAGAAGAAAATAAAAAAATTCATACAGGTTTGGAACTACTTGAGGGTGAGTAAATGATGACAGAATTTTCATTTTTGGGTTAACTATCCTTTTAAAATAAAATAAAAAACATTGAGGCACTATACTTTTCCCTTCATCTATACAAAACACCAAGCATCTAATTTCACTTTAAGGGCAGATGGGGTCAGATTTTCTACATTTAGACGTTATTGTTGTGTCATGCGTGTGTGAGTATGCTTTGGATAAACATGTTTTGATGTAATAGAGGCACGCACGTATATGAAGAGAAACCGCGTGACTGATAGTAAATACGGGCGAACGGCTATGTGTCGTCTGTGTGAAATGTGCCTCCTGTTCTATTGATGGTGCAGGTGTTGTGTTGAAGTTTGTTTATGTTTGTGTGTCCGTCAGCTGGTATTTTTCCACTTCTGCATCCTCTTTCTGTCCTGAGCTCTTTCATCAGGTAGCGGTCACATATATTGCTGCTTTCTGCATGGAAAATTCCATGCTGCAACCTTGAAGAGGAGAGAGCAGGAGGGAGGGAGAGAGGGTAGATGAGAGATGTGATGGAGAGAGTGTTCGAGAAAAAGTGTGAGAAAGACAGGAGGCGTGTAATGAGATTAGATTAGATCACACCATGGTGTAAAGAGAACCATATCGACCCTTATATCTAATTTAATGCACATAATGTGTATGGAAAGCTCTGGAAACGAGCAACCACACAGAGGATGAATTTCACAGGGGAAATGTATCTTCAAATCATTTGTTAGCAGAGCGCTAAATAGCCTTAATCAATGCAAAATAAAATGCTCTAGTCAGTGTTCTGAAAAAAATAAAAAATATAATCAAAGTGATTATACTTTATTTTTTTTCTAGTGCTCTGCTTAGTTTATCAACCATATATAGCAATATTGTTTTACTAGGTCTGTGCCAGGTTGAACCACATGCTTGCTCTTTGATTTACTGTCCAAAGATTATGCTGACTCCAGGCTTTATTCTCACCTCATAAAATCAACTAGGCGAATCTGTTTTTAAGTCTTAAACAGCAAAGATAGATTTGAAAATGCATTCACAATTGTTGTACTCGGTATATTTTTGTATTTTTGCTCTAAATAATTTGGTTGATGACAGATGTAGTTGATGTTCAATTTTGTAAAATTGATAAAAATGGTAATAAGAAAATCAGATTCAGATGTTTTAGAAAGTCTGTGATGTGACAATCAATTAATGGCAATTATTTGAGATTGCTTTTTTGTGTATTAATCTGTCAATTTTGAGCCTATATCTTTGTCTGCTTGGCTGATTAGATTTTATTTACACATGTGACAGTTCATATACCAGAACATATCTGTTTATTTTGTGGATTTTGAGTAAATATTACATAAATTTTGTTTCAGCAATTTAGCAAATGTCTCATAATGAAACAGTATTGTAGGCCTATGGCAGTTATATCGGCCAATGGCCACCATGCTTTCAAGATATTGGCACTAATATAAAAAAACTATATCGGTTGGTCATTGGAGGCATTATGGATTAATTGTATTTCAGGGGATATTTTTGCAGAGAGGGAAGAGGAGATTAAACATGTTAAAGAGATTAAAATGTTCAGCATGTAAAAGGTAGTTACAGGCTACAGAGAGACAGATGAGCGAAAAGCAAATAGATTTCTATTTTTGTACCAGAAGTGAGTGTTTGTGTGTGGTCTCTGCAGAAACACGTGCTGCTCTGCTCACATGCAGCAGTGATTACAAAAATTCTGCAGTACAGCTCCAATACCAATACTGACTCACTCATCCCTCTGGTACCAACCCGAATCTGAGTGTACTCTCTAAGACACACACAGAGTCCCTGCAGGGTTGTTATTTTCTGCACAGTTTTATCAGCATTTCTCCAGAGAATTTTGCTAATGAGCTGGCACACAGCGAATATCAGAACGCGAATATCAGTCACGTTTGGAGCACTCAATGGGGGTCGTTCATTAAAGGTTCCGTATTGATAGAGATTTATGACCTCATTCTATAAGACGAAGAGGGTTTCTTTAATTTCTATAATTTTGGAAGTTTAGTTAGGCTATGTGCTGATGTTGGTGATGAATATGTATGATTGTTTCACATTTTCTTCTCAATATAAAATAAACACAAATGACAGCGGTGAGAAAACAACAGTTAAGAAAACATCTAATCATAGCTGTGTGGATATTCAGCACTTCAGGCAAGTTATGCGTTTTACTTTTTTCAATTAATTTTTTTTATAGCATCTTTACAGTATTAAACATGAAAAACAATGTCAGTGTCGCTTTCAATTAGAATTACAACTTCACTTTCTTCTGTAAAGCAGCTCTTCAGTGTGATCATGTTTTTACCTCTGACCTTAATGGAAGAAATTAATCAGAAGATTTCCATGTCAAATAAGGCAGTCAAAAATCACAACTTCCTGTTACGTAATCAGCACAGACTAACAAAGGTTTTCCCAGAAAGTTTGCTGTGGCAAGCTGTTTTAAACTCCCAGAACACCCCAAACAAACATTGTTTTGATTTTGTTCAAAATGACGTCATTCAACACACAAAAAAACACAAAATGAAAATACAAAATAGCCGATTATGTGCTGATGAGTAATGCATGGGTCTCACCCGGCTCAACATTGCCCAAAGTTGCCTTGTGTATCATCATCCTTAGTTTGGTAGCTCGACCTTCTTTTCTCTGTTTATGGACATGACATAAAAATATGCCAGGTTGAATGACAAAAACCTCAAATTTCCTGTAAATCTGATTTGATCACTCAAATTATAGAAATCATTATTTTATGAGTACTAGAATGAATTGAGGCAAGGAAGAGTGCTGAGTTTTTATTTTGTTTTTGATGTACTTCATATGGATTGGAATTTTGTTCATTTTTACTCTGAAAACTTTCATAGTGCAGCTATGAGTAAACCATGGAAACAATTTTTAAGTGTTTTGGCCTACTTTTTGCATTAAATTAATCCCATGCCTCAAAGATCATAACTCATACAAAAATAAATGACCCTTTGGGCATCTATAAAGAGTGCATATACTTTTATCTAATTTAATTTAAACGTCATATCCTCCATTCCTAGTCTCCAGTGACCCACATATAAACCCTGCAGACCTTACTCTCATTAAAGTGGCAAATTTGTAGAACAGAGAGGCTGGCTTCGGGGTTAGATATAAGAACATTGTGAAATACACATAAAGACACATGGCCTGGCAATCACGTTAAAACAGCTGTGCCACACATACACACCCGATACTCCTCCCTCACTTTTATAGAGGCTGTTAATTAGAAAATTAAATTAATTAACCCATGGTATCACTTGGGCATATTTGCACACAGTCTCAGTACATCGCATATGTTTGGGTGGATGTGGTGAGTGTCCATGTGCATGAGAAACACATGCCAACGGCAGTAACTGTACTGAAAAATAGTTCATCATTGCTGTTCTCTATTTTTCTATACATGGCAAGATATGCAATCAAGAATTAAGGAATTATAAAGTGATAGATACACCGAAATTAACACTTTACATTAAGGTTTCATTAATTTACATTGGTTACATTAACTAACACTGGTAATTTCAACATGAATATTAATACATTTATTAAAACATTATTAAAATCAAAAGATGTATAGGTTAATGTTGCCAGAAATAAGGGAGAAATCATAATGTTTAAAATGATGGATGTATAGAGACACGTTACTGTTAAAATAGCCAGTCGTGCGTTTGCTTACTCAAGAGCATGTTTGTCTCACACGGCTCTGGAGGGCCACCATCCTGCGAATCAACTCCAGCACACGTGCCCGGAACTTTCTAGCACTCTCAAAGACTTTGATTAGTTGGTTTAGGTGTTTATTCACAGAAATTGTTCAAAATCGTGAGTGAGGTTATACGAATTTGTTTGAGTTATCTACCTCGGAAAATACATAAGACTTGGTCATGAGATAGCCTTGGCATATACTCCACATAATCAGTCATTGCATGTTAATGTCCATCGGTCTGTCCATCCATCCCTATGAATGGTTCCATTTGCCAAATATGTTAATGTAGCGATTACATCCATTTCTGGTGCTATGGCGTTTCTGCGCGGTGTTGGAGATGTTAGCGTGTCTCTAATAAGATTGATCACAAACATGATCCTTGCATGATCTAATGTGTAGCGTCTTATTAACTCACTGTCGTGCATTGTGTGCAACACATTTCTTCTCCCTCTTCATGTTTCGTCCATTTTCTCATCTGCTAAAGAAACTCTTAAGACTCTTAAAAGTTCGTACTTCTAACAATTTTGGACCTTAAGACCTCTTTTAAGGGTTAAGATGCTTTCTGAATAACTTTTTTCATTACTAGGATCTTTTCTTTAATTTTAAGAGGAAACGCCCACATTTTCTTAGAATTTTGTTACTAGGAGCAACTCTTAGCACTAAGATTTTTCATGAATACAGGCTCTGGAGTTTTCAGAGTTCAAGAAAATAGGCCTTTTCAAGATTGAGTTAACTGTGGTTCTGGTGTTTGGGTTAGCTGTAATCCCGTGGTTGTTGATGTTGGCCATGTTGATGAATACAAGTCATTGGTTGGTGGTTGAAAGAGTGTCTAATAGTTTGTTTGTGAGAGAGTGTAGGTGGGGAGGCTGAAAAACGAAGAGGGGGTCAGATATATATTTACTGAAAGAGTGATAAAGCTGTGGGGTGACTGGAGTATGAAGCTATTCATGGCTCCCTATTTATCATCTGAGCTCTCGTTTGAAGGGCTTGTGTGTTTGCTGATTCATCATCCCTGCTTTCTCCTTGACATTGCTGTCGTGATTGGGTACTTCTGAGTAGTGGAATCAGAGGAATGTGATAGGGATGGCATGAGCTAAGAAAACTTCTGGCTTAGACACTCCTGTCTAAAAAGTCCTTGTTGGGTGTCAGAGACTCGGCTTTCATTCCAGTCTCTGTTTAAAATACAATTTCCTTAAAAGCATTGCAGTGTGGTTTAATACAGCACCTTGATGTCAACTAATTTTTGGTAATGGTCAACTGTAATTTGTTAATGGTAAACTCATCACAAGACTTTAACTTCCTTTTTTGTGCAGTTGTTGGTGACATGCAATGGTTGATGAATTGGCTTCTTTTTGAACAAATATTTTGGCAGAGAAAGAAAAATACATGAAGTGGCGAAAGTTACGCAGTGTTAACCTTTTGTAGATCTGCAACTGAATCGCATCTAAACAGATATTAAAAACAACAATTGTGAATGTGATATTGCTTAAAAACATTGCACTCAGGTTCTCTAAATCTGAATTCTAATTTGCATAAATGTAGGATTCTTTCTCTGGTTAATACATAATAAAGTAGTGCTCCTTTCAATCAGATTATAATCAACATAGCCAACAATCACCACATATTTTTAATGAGCATTGTCTCTTGTTTTTTTTGTCAGCTTTTTCCTTATTGTTACAGTAGATGTGCTTAGTCACAGAGCTTTATTGAGCTTACTGCCCATCCATTATGCACTATATGGCAATTGTTTGGCTCATGAGGTCCAATCACACACTGCTTCCTCTTACATTGAGGTTGCTGCAATTGGTAAACCTCTTTTGAGATTTGTGATTCTCGTGTTTTTGTGTTCGCTTTGGTTACTTGGAAAGCAGCTCTCAGTAGTTGAATCCTCGCCTGATTTGAACTCTCTCTAGCTTCATACTGTAATCCAAAGCCCCAGTCAGTCAGGCTATGTTTGCTCTGGTGGGCTCAGGCTGGGCTCTCCAAATATGGCCATGACTTGCTTCTCATATAAATGGCTTTCTGGTTCAAAATGTAATCTATATAGTTTTTAAATAGTGTATGTCACAAAGGCCTCTAACTGCATGTATTTAAATGAATGCTACAGTCTGAAATGACAAGACTGTAAATGCTGCTACATGACTCAGTAATAGTTTGGCCTATGTGGCCGGTGGCTATGACTCAACTATGTAAATGTATTGTATTTGTCATAAAAGGTCCCTAAAAGTGTATTCTATGCATTCTGCATTTATTTTTATTAGTTGTCTCAAATATGCTAGAAACAAAAATACTAATGCTGTTTGTGCAGCAAAATAAAACTATGAATCATTATATTGATAAATATACTGTAATTACTGGCTAAACCCTTTTGGTTATGAGATTCAATGTTCAAGTTGTTCCCAATTAAAATGTTAATCTGTTTATGTCTGTTTATCAACATCAGTGTTAACCAAAAAAAATCCCAATGCCATGTTGTAGTTCCTAGAGAAAGCATAAAACGCAGCTGTTTTTCTTGTTAATGTCAGTTGAGAGTTGACTTTAAGATGACCTGTTTTTGATTGTCCTGCGTTTGTGTTGTTTGCTGAACCCTGCACATCTGTGTTTTTATGTGTGACCAATGGCCTTTGGCCTGAATGTTTTGTACTCCCTGAACATGTGGTTAAATGTGAACTTTTTGAGGAAACTTGCATAACATGGGAACACTGCTTGATTTGGCATTCACAGCTGCAAGATAACACAAACATATGTACACAAAAGCCACAAGTGTAGACATGCATTAATCCTGGGAACTTCAGGAACATTGAGAACCTCAAACATCTGCTGGCTATGCACTCACTGAACTTACACACCAATTAGAGAGTGTGTATGTGCGACTTTGTTTTTATAAACTTTGGCTCGCTCCTTTATGTTCTCTGGAATTGTTATATTGTATCTGACGTTTTTGTTGCTTGGTTTCTGTGTGCATTTAAATTGTTCTTTGAGTGATTTTATGTTTGTTGTTTGATTTCATCTGCTTCATAAATTAATCTCTTTGTTTATCATACAAGTATAATTGCATATGTTGATATGTGTGCATAAGTTTATGCATGGAATTTTTAGCATGCATTTTACCTATTTTACTGTACAATTTTTATATTTAGTATAAAGGGTTTTATTTATTTTTTAAGGTCAACATAGCTCACAGTTCATTGTAATATTTTTGTGATTTCAGTAGGCCACATCTTGGCCATATTGCATAAAAATTTATATTATATAATTTATAAAACAATATTTTTAATGTGGCACTATATGATGCATTTGTAACCTAGTATGTAACTTGTAACTTGTTAAAACAAATGCATTCCTTTATTCATTATTTAGCCAGCCACACATTAATTATTTATTATTTAACAACAAGAGCATGTGCGCTTATGGTGCCTATTGCAAGTACAGGTAAAAAATTAACTCCATCTTCGGAAAAAGCTGAAGAGATAATGGACTTTTTTGTAATATATATATACAGTGCCCTCCACTAATATTGGCACCCTTGATAAATATGAGCAAAGGCGGCTGTGAAAATAAATCTGCATTGTTTATCCTTTTGATCTTTCACTCAATAAATTCACAAAATTCTAACCTATCATTGAAGTAAAACAATTGAAAGTGGGGAGAAAATCTCATGATGAAATAAATATTTTTCTCCAATGAATGTTGGCCACAATTATTGGCACCCCTAGAAATTCTTATGAGTAAAATATCTCTGAAGTATATTCCCATTCATATTTACATTTTTTTTAACACACCAGGGTGACTAGGAACATGAAATTGTCCAGCCATGACTTGTTCCACAGGATTATAAATATGAGGAACACAAAGGTCAAATTCCATTTATCATCCATCACAATGATAAAAAACTAAAAATATATTTCTGATGTGAAGAACAAGATTGTTGAGCATCACAAAATAGAAAGTGGCTGTAAGAAAAGAGTTAAAACATTGAAAATCTCCATTCCCACCATCAGGGTAATAATTAAGAGGTTCCAATCAACTAAAAATGTTAAAATCTGCCTGAAAGTAGACGTGTGTCTATATCGTCCTAACGAATGCTGAGGAGGAGAGTTTGAGTAGCCAAAGACTCTCCAACGATCACAGCTGGAGAATTGCAGAGATTAGTTGAGTCTTGGGGTCAGAAACCTAAAAAAAAAACATCAAACATCCCCTAAATCACCACATGTTGTTCGGGAGGGTTTCAAGAAAAATTCTCCTCACTCATCTAAAACAAACTCCAGCAAATTCAGTTGTCAGACACGACTGGAACTTCAAATGGCACTGGCTTCTATTGTCAGATGAAACTGAAAAATCGCTTTTGGCAGCAACCCCACCAGATGAGTTTAGTACAAACAGGGATAAAAAGTACCCCATGTCCACGGTTAAATATACTGCTGGATCTTTAATGTTGTGGGCCTGTTTTTCTGCTGGAGGTCCTGGACATCTTGTTCAGATGCATGGCATCATGGATTCTATCAAATACCAACAGATAAAAAAATCAAAATCTGACTGCCTCTGTTAGAAATCTTATAATGGGCCATGTTTTGATCTTCCAGCAGGACAACAATCCAAAACAAACATCAAAATAAACACAAAAATGGGTCACTGAGCACAAAATGAATCTTTTACCATTGCTGTCTCTGTCCTCTGACCTGAACCCTACAGAAAATGAGTGAGGTGAACTGAAGAGAAGAAGCACCGTCATGGAGCTGTGAATCTGAAGGATCTGGAGAGATTCTGTATGAAGAAAATGGTCTCTGATCTCTTGTCAGGTGTTCTCCAAACTCTTCAGGCATTATAGGAGAAAACTCAGAGCTGTTACCCTGGGAAAAGGACGTTGCAATAATTGGGTGCCAATAATTGTGGCCAACATGAAATAGTGAAAGCATTTATTTCATCATGAGATTTTCTCCCCACTTTCAATTGTTTTACTTCAATGATAGGTTGGAATTTTGTGAATTTTTTGAATGAAAGATAAAAAGGATAAACAATGCAGATTTATTTTCACAGCCGCCTTTGGTGATATTTACCAAGGGTGCCAATATTAGTGGAGGGCACTGTATATATATATAGTTGTATTTTTTTCTGTTTGTTTTGTGCATTGTATAGCATCATATATTTTCTGTTATCGGGTTGTCTTTGGTAAATCAGGATAAATTTCTGCATCATAGATGGTTTACCTCAGTTCATTTCTAAAGGTAAAATCGTATTCGCTTGGCTGCTATGTTTATACGTCTCCATCTGTTTTTATTGGGTGTGTATTACTGTCTGAATGTGATCTGGTTTTTGGCAGGCCAGGATACTCTGCAGAGGTTCCACGTGAGCCTTCTGATCCACGTGCTAATTTTGCTTTAGTACCTCGTATGGATTCAATTAAAGTACAGTTCCAAAGAGAGAGTGGGAGTTATGGCCAGGGAGCATTCTTGAGTCCGAGAGGAATGGAATGGATACAGTAGGCCTGAAAATGTTACCAAGTAAATGCCAGAAAACAGTTTGGGAACTTGAACTTTAAGACCGAGTACATGAACAGGGAGTCTCCTTATTCTAGACATGCAGATAGAGAGTGCAGAGTGATGTGTCTTCAAAACTCCTAATGTGGAATGGATTTGGTCCGAGTTTAATACATTTATTTTTTGTATTTGCATGTGGTGATGCAAATGGTGCAACTTAATGTACAGGTGCTGGTCATATAATTAGAATATCATCAAAAAGTTGATTTATTTCACTAATTCCATTCAAAAAGTGAAACTTGTATAACGTATACATTCATTCCACACAGACTGATATATTTCAAGTGTTTATTTCTTTTAATTTTGATGATTATAACTGACAACTAATGAAAACCCCAAATTCAGTTTCTCAGAAAATTAGAATATTACTTAAGACCAAAACAAAGAAAGGATTTTTCGAAATCTTGGCCAACTGAAAAGTATGAACATGAAAAGTATGAGCATGTACAGCACTCAATACTTAGTTGGGGCCCCTTTTGCCTGAATTACTGCAGCAATGCTTCGATCAGTCTGTGGCACTGCTCAGGTGTTATGAGAGCCCAGGTTGCTCTGATAGCAGCCTTCAGCTCTTCTGCATTGTTGGGTCTGGAATATCGCATCTTCCTCTTCACATTACCCCATAGATTTTCTATGGGGTTAAGGTCAGGCGAGTTTGCTGGCCAATTAAGAACAGGGATACCATGGTCCTTAAACCAGGTACTGGTAGCTTTGGCACTGTGTGCAGGTGCCAAGTCCTGTTGGAAAATGAAATCTGCATCTCCATAAAGTTGGTCAGCAGCAGGAAGCATGAAGTGCTCTAAAATTTCCTGGTATATGGCTATGTTGACCTTGGACCTCAGAAAACACAGTGGACCAACACCAGCAGATGACATGGCACCCCAAACCATCACTGACTGTGGAAACTTTACACTGGACCTCAAGCAACGTGGATTCTGTGCCTCTCCTCTCTTCCTCCAGACTCTGGGACCCTGATTTCCAAAGGAAATGCAAATTTTACTTTCATCAGAGAACATAACTTTGAACCACTCAGCAGCAGTCCAGTCCTTTTTGTCTTTAGCCCAGGTGAGACGCTTCTGACGCTGTCTGTTGTTCAAGAGTGGCTTGACACAAGGAATGTGACAGCTGAAACCCATGTCTTGCATACGTCTGTGCGTAGTGGTTCTTGAAGCACTGACTCCAGCTGCAGTCCACTCTTTGTGAATCTCCCCCACATTTTTGAATGGGTTTTGTTTCACAATCCTCTCCAGGGTGCGGTTATCCCTATTGCTTGTACACTTTTTTCTACCACATCTTTTCCTTCCCTTCGCCTCTCTATTAATGTGCTTGGACACAGAGCTCTGTGAACAGCCAGCCTCTTTTGCAATGACCTTTTGTGTCTTGCCCTCCTTGTGCAAGGTGTCAATGGTCGTCTTTTGGACAACTGTCAAGTCAACAGTCTTCCCCATGACTGTGTAGCCTACAGAACTAGACTGAGAGACCATTTAAAGGCCTTTGCAGGTGTTTTGAGTTAATTAGCTGATTAGAGTGTGGCACCAGGTGTCTTCAATATTGAACCTTTTCACAATATTGTAATTTTTCTGAGATACTGAATTTGGGGTTTTCATTAGTTGTCAGTTATAATCATCAAAATTAAATGAAATAAACACTTGAAATATATCAGTCTGTGTGGAATGAATGTATACATTATACAAGTTTCACTTTTTGAATGTAATTAGTGAAATAAATCAACTTTTTGATGATATTCTAATTATATGACCAGCACCTGTAGTTTGTTTTATTCTGCAATGTTTTTTTTAAAACGCTAATCATAGAATAGGTCTGCTATCATAGAATAGTATTTCCTACGCATTAATCATTAATAACAAAGTTATTAATGATTAAACTATGTGCTTGGAATGATTGTTCCATAATAAATGTATTTAATATTCAAAACTAGGGCGCACGCAGAGCTCAGGCTTTTGGGTCAAAGCTTAAACGGTCTGAATGCCTGTAAATTGTGTGCTTATAAGTATTTATGTTCACTGAATGTTTAAATGTTTGGCAGATCCAGCCTGACTTGACCTTTTACTGTAACGTCTGTCATAAACTGTCCATCTCTTTGTCTAAGTCTTAAATCTCATAATGCATTTTAAAACAAAATGAAACGTCTTTCACTCGCTCTGTTTTTCTCCCTCACACTCTTTATTGCTCTTTCTCCTATCTCTAAAAATCAAGCTTTTGATCGTATATTTTTAAGTTTATGTGAAAAGCCTTTACTCATTGCAGTATGATTGTAAATCTTTAACTCTATGGCACAGTACACGAAAACCAACATCCAGTCATTTTGCCGTGTGATATTTTTATTCTGTAACACTTAGGTTTAGGGACTAATTCTCACTATTAACTTGCTTATTAGAATGCCTACTAACAAATTGGCTGTTTATTAGGTCTTATAAAGCACATATTAATGCATCATTCTGCATAACCATATTCTAGATCCTTTAATCCTACCTCATACCTGAACTGAACAACTACTAACTACTAATAATCAGCAAATTAGGAGTTTACTGAGGCAAAATGCGTAGTTAATAGTTAGTTAATAGTGAGAATTGGTCCCTAAAATAAAGTGTGACCTTGTTCTTAAATATTTTAAGGCAGATGTTTTTCAATAATTAAATATTCATATTTTAGGTCATATTTTGTACAGTAGCAACAGTAGATTACTCAATATAAAAACTGATCCCCTTTTAAGTATTTAAAACCAACAGAATGGTCAAAATTCTAGTTCTAATGTTACTTTTACATTGAAAGTATACTTCAAATTTAACTGATGGACGTAACAGTAAATTATAAGTGGAGATATACCTTTTATTTACAAAATAATTTAATATTTTGCAAGTATTGCAATATAGTTTATATAAAATGGTATCGGTTAGCTAAACTTTGTTCACTTAATAGGATTTACAGTCATTTTTATGCATATGGTATAGTAATTTACAACCATTTTACATGTTTTTTGTTGTACTCTTTACTTTTAATTATTTAATTGTCCTTCGGATGAGACGTTAAACCGAGGTCCTTACTTTCTGTGGTCATTAAAAATCCCAGAATGTCCTTCGAAATAAGAGTAAGGGTGGAACCCCGGCATCCTGGCCAAATTAGCCTCTGACCATCATGGCCTCCTAATCATCCCCATACAATGATTGGCTTCATCATTCTTTCTCCTCTCCACCAATAAGCTAGTGTGTGGTGGGCGTTCTGGCGCAATGGCTGCCGTCACGTCATCCAGGTGAATGCTGCACACTGGTGGTGCATGAGGAGATACCCCCCTTACTATGTAAAGTGCTTTGAGTGCCTAGAAAAGCGCTATATAAATGTAACAAATTATTATTATGAATTGTCAATTTTTTTAAGCCTTTGTAAAGGTAATTGTATTGTGCTATCGAGCTAAAACTGCAGTAGTTACCACAATGCCTAAACACAATAGTCAAGCTCCGGTCTTACACTAGTAGCTTAGGCTCAATGAAATAAGGCTCCATCGCTTTAAGCTTATAGCATCAAGGTCTCTAAAACAGCTCCTGTTTACTGACACAGTATGTAGAATTACTGCTGAAAAGTCTCCAGGGAGACAGTGAAAATACACACATATACGTCAGCACTACGACACAGCCCATTGCACACCAAGGAAGGGCTCACTGTGTGTAAACGCCACTGTAACTGAAACTGTTCGTAACCTTCAACTTCACAGGAAGTGGGGCAGGAATGCAGGGGTGTGTTTAACGGTCTTGATGGATGATGTCCAAGTTTAAAAGTAGCAGAGGTCCATCGTGTTCATGGATCTCGTATTGGACAGTACTGAACCTTTTCCAGACCTTAAAAAACTATTATTTGGGTACCACCTATTATGAAGACCAACCAACAGTCCCCATGCAGAAAATGGTTTATAGATTATTAATCTAATTAATGTAAGTGTATTATGTTTAAAATTACATGTGGGTTAAGGAATAGAAAATATCTTAATATAAGAACAATGGAATTTAATTGCAGTCACTATGATAAACAAAACAAAAGTGTTTGTGTGAATGATAGATACTCTGATGTTGTGCAAAGCGAGTTGGTGGATTTGTTTGTCTCTGTCTGTGGGAAAGTATGTCAACAGTGTCTTGGGGATATATGAGGTTGGGGGTGTATTTATAGAACCTTGTCAGAAATGTCACCGCAGAGCATTGACTTTGCACCATCTTACCATAGTACTGAGCACAGTTCCACCAGCACTGATACACATAGGCATGCATGCTGGCCTCGTGCTTAATGCATTTTCCCTGCAGATATTTGTCCCAGAGGTCAAAATCTGCCTCTAACTTTATCATTGGTAACTCTACGGTGATTTTTCAGCATAGAGCTGAAGGCATTGATGCAGAAGTACTTGAAAATGGGTCAAAAGCCAGACACAACAATGCACACGCATGGCTATTTGATGTGCATCAACACCGATCAATCACAGCATCTTAGGCAACATATTTAGATAAGCTACTGTGTGTACTTGGGGAAAATCGAAAACACTGTTTTGTATGATTTATTTTTTATCTCTGATCAGAGCAATTTGATCTTAGGTGCAGTGCATATTCAGTCATTAACCTGGATGAATTTGAATCGTCAATCGCTTAATTTAACACCAGTGTCATTTAAAGAATGTAAAGAATAACTGAAAGTGGGAAATTGTAACTAGACATTATGAGATTTTAGATTCAAAAACATGTTTAAATTATTTAAACAGAAACATGGAAACTATTGAGCCACTCCGTTTTAATTTTTTTCCATCATTAAAACAAAGTTATTAATGATTAAACTATGTGCTTGGAATGATTGTTCCATAATAAATTTATTTAATATTCAATACTAGGCGACGCAGAGCTCAGGCTTTGGGTCAAATCAATGTATTATCGAATTCCTGCATTGGAATTATCATTGAGTGTTCCTTTGGTTTTGCAGGCTGTATTCAGACGGGCTGGCGCTAGGGGTCTGATTTATGACTTCCTGCTGTTGTCTTGTGGAATTCGGCTTCTCATGTTTCAACCATGCTTCGATCGAATCTTGATTTGCCAATTATTCGGTCCTTGATATTCTACAGTGTGTTTTATGTAACTATGAGCGTCATCCTTGCCTGCTGCCTCGTTTTTAAACTAAATTACAGTACTGCTCATTGCTGAGCTTTGATTTATTATTGAGTGATTTTGTCGAAAAATCTATTGTGTGTACGTGTACCCAGCAATTAAAATACTTTCTCAGTTTAATATAAAATAAGTCAACTAGATGTAAACTCTGTGGTGCTGTCAAAACATTACTCTTAACAGCAATATTGTGTTGACATGCACTTTGGAAATTCAGTTTCAGACAGATTAAAACAGTCATTTTTATTTTTAAATGACTTACTGAAATCATACCAGTACCACATTCTTTTTTAGAAGTCAGACTAACAGATTTAGATAGCGAAATAAGAGCAGCTTTGTCCAGCATCTAATCACAGTTGGGCTCAGCTTTGTGTGCTTGACCTGAGAGATCAAGGTCATGCACAATCTGTATTTAATCTTTACAATTTTGATTTCTCATTGTCATATATACCTGCACAAAGCGAAGACCTGACCAGCATAGTGCAATTTTAATTGAATTTACCAGTAATTTAAGTATGGGGCAGGACTATCTGTCATTTTTTTTGCACACTTTAAGGGAATGTTTACTGATTTTCATGTCAGTAGTATAAATATATGAATAAAGTGTATTATTTGTCCATGTATATTATTTTAAAATTGCTTGCACAGAAACATTATACTGCACACGTACTAGTCTGATGACAGTATTTCCGTCACAAAAACTGTAGGCACACCCTAGTGTAAAAATCCCAAAGTATACTTGAAGCTTTAAGCTTTAAAACATGGTATATTCCAAGGATGTGAGTAAAATATTTAAGATTAAGGGGACTAAAGGTAAAATTTGAAGAATCACTCATTGAGAAATCCTGAAGACTAGTGGAACAACCTTTTCTCAATGTCCGTTGTGAATACAGACTTGGAATTTCTGGTTATTTTCCATGCTTCAACAGTCTCGGTTTCCTAGTCAAGCAGGAGAAAATTACTGAGTGTACTTTCTCTTTCCTTTCCTCATATCTCTTTGTTTTGGTCTTTAACTCCAACAACCCCGCACTTATATATATTTCTCTCACACTCTCTCTCTCTTTCCTGTCCCTTTGTTTGTTCAGTTTCCCCTCTCTCACTTCCCACCCAACAACAGCTTCTGTGCTCTGATTGGCTGAGCTTCAGGAGGGGGTGGAACCATGTGATTGTGATATTTTTCCTGCCTGCTTAGAACAAATCTCTCAGTTACAGCGGAGGCAAAGACAGATACAGTCTCACAGTCTGTCCACAGTGTTAAACCTTGCTACTCTTAGAAAAAAAAACATTATTATAACATAACTCCTTCTGGATTACTGTTTCCGTATTCTGTTAACAGGAAGATACAGGAATATTTTTTCTTTTGTTTTCTCAGCCTTGTGCCTGAACTGCGACAGAGGAAACGGGAACAACAGAGGAGAAGACAGACAGACAAATAGAAAGCTATAGATCAGCCCGAGAGAGACGGATGTGTACTGAAGATGAGTCCGGCTTTAGAAGCGCTGATGGAGCTGTGTAGATACCCAGGGAAAGGAGAAATGAAGGGAGGAGTGATGTTGGAACCGTTTGTCCATCAAGTCGGCGGCCACTCTTGTGTACTGCGGTTTGGGGAACAGACCATCTGTAAACCACTAATACCCAGAGAACACCAGTTTTACAAGAGCCTGCCACCCGAGATCCGCAAATTCACGCCACAGTACAAAGGTAAGTGGACACTTAACAGAACATGACCATTACAACCAATTAGCCACTTATTTGTTTGCTGTTGTATGTGATAAGTCTTCCTCTCTCTTGCTTTCTTTTTCTCTCAATCTATTCATATAATTGAGTAACAAGTGCTTTAAAACATTGTTTTGAAGAATTTATATGAATGTTACACTGACTTATTTCCTACAGTGCAGCGTGACTCCTATACAAGGCCACACACACTTTCATATGCAGTAACCGATTGGATGCCCCTTTTTGAATGACATTTTTAATTACGTAAGATAGATAGAGAAAGATGGATAGATACATGCATAGATGTATAGTGTATATTTACATAGAGTTATAAAACATGCACACTTACACTCATAACACTTTTGAAAGATTTATGTTCATGGCGTGAGGTGGAAAATCATGTTCAGTTATTTTAGTCTGATATATTTAAACGCACACAGACACACTGGCATTTGTCGCAGTGTATTTGGCGGCGTCTTTGACTGGGCAAGGGTGTAGGGCTAAAAAAAGCTGTCAGGAAGGGAGAGAATTTGACATATAGGAAGGAATGTGGTCACACTCTCACATGCTTGTGCATACTTTAAATAATTACATTGTAACATGCTCATCTCTTACACAAACACAAGATTCATCTGTGTTTTCTTACCATAAAGCCTGATGCACACTGAAAGAGATTAACCGCACATGTTCTCTGACTTAGCAATCATAAGCCAAAGTGTGTATGAGCGTTGGTGCAGAGACGTGACATCACTGCTGTTGATGTCATGCAGAGGTTGAGTGGCTGCATGGTCCTAGTGCCCGAGACTCACACATACATACTAGCACACAACATTACAGACAGGTTAAAGCTTGTGTGTTTGAAATAAGAATTGTATGTTTTAATGCTGATCATGCCATTCAATGTTGAAAAGGTTTTGCTGTTCTCTTTCTTTCTGTCTTTACCCCCTACCCCACTCAACTACCCATAATCCCCTTGTAATGCTGCTTAGTTCCATCTATGGTTATAATGAGATACCACCATAAATCATGTCTTAGGCCACTTGCTACTTGTGTATATGTATATTTTTGCTTTGTATGTCATGTATTGATCTGTATTCTGAATGTACCAAAGCAGTTTTGCAAATGGTTGCTGTCTGTAAATTTCAGTGATGCAGTTTCTGTAAAGCTCAGACTGTGAAGTTGTCAAATGATTTCTTGTATTTGATATCTGATGTGGGAATCTTGCAGATGGTTTGCCCAAATAAGTGGTAATAAAAGAGCTCATTGTATTGTACCTTCTTGCCTCCTGTGTTTTTTGTGTGTCTTTTTTGCTTAGCACTAGAAGGCATGCAAAACACTCTCTCACATTCTTACATTTACATGACGTGTTAAATATTTCCTATCTACACAAATGTATTCCCTTCTCAACCCCCTGCTTCTCTTTTTTGTTATGTGTGTTTAAGTACAGTTTAAGCTGGAGTGGGTAAGAGCTACATTTTATAATCATCATATGATTCATCATACCTGAATCATATGTTGTTTATGTGTCAATACAATGTCCAGTGTACTCATGATCTCTCTCTTTGTCTTTCTTTCCCTCGTGTTCTCTCCAGGTGTGGTGTCGGTGAGTTTTGAGGAAGACGAGGAGGGGAATCTGTGTTTGATAGCATACCCGCTCCACAGTGATCCAGCTGATTTGGAAAACAAAGAGCCCTCTGCTGATGGCGAGCCCAAGAATAAGCTTGTTAAGTGGGGGAAAAAGAAGCCATCAGGCCTACTACCAGAAAACGAGAGAGCCAGACAGAGCCGCAAAGAGGAGAAGGGCAAAAGGTAAGGAAGGACACGTGGTTAGTAAAACTGTTCAAAAGTATGGGATCAATAAGATTTTTTTAAAGAAATTAATACTTTTAATTAGCAATTATGCATTAAATTGATTAAAAAAATGACGACCTTTACATTGTTACAAAAAACTAATTTAATGTTGTTGTTTTTTTATGTACCACGGTTTCCGCAAAATATTAGGCAGCACAAAGTGTTTTCAAAATTGATAATACAATTTGTTTCTTGAGCAGCAAATCTGCTTATTGGAATGATTTCTGAAGGATAATGAGACACAAGATTGGAGTAATGATGCTGAAAATTCAGATTTGGCATCGGAGATGTTAATTCCATTGAAAAAAATACTGAAAGTTATTTTAAATTGTAAATATATTTTAAAGTATTGTGGTTTTTACTGTAATTTTTGATCAAATAGATGCAGCCTTGGTGATTTTTTTTTAAACAATACAACATTTTACAGACCCCAGACTTTTGAACAGTGGTGTGTACATCCTTATCATATAATTCAATAGTTGGCACACTCACATGCACATAATGATAGTATTTTTTTAACCCTTTTGATCTTTGCAGTAATCGGGACGATAAGGCAGAGGTTTTGTACTACAGTCTGGAGAAAGGAAATGTGGTCCCTCAGATCAAACACAACCCTTGGAGTCTGCAGTGTCACCAGCAACGCCTACAGAGGATGAAGGAGAACTCCAAACACAGAAACCAGCACAGTATCCTTTCTTACGAGTGGACACACATACAAATTACAACTGTATAATGATTTGTAAGAAATGTAATCTCGTTTATACAATTAGATATGCAACATTGCAGTTTTTCCACCTTGACCCATGACCCCTCATAGAATTTATTCTGCTGGAGAATCTGACATGTCGGTACCGGGTTCCATGCGTTCTCGATCTGAAGATGGGAACACGTCAGCATGGGGACGATGCCTCTGAGGAGAAGAAAGCAAATCAAATTCGCAAATGCCAACAAAGCACTTCCTCTTCTATTGGAGTACGCCTCTGTGGCATGCAGGTAACCACACATCTTCTAAACAGTCTACATACATGCACGTGCCAAAACGTTTTACATCGGACATCTTTGTTTTAGTGATTGGTACAACCCTAAGTCTATTTCTGATCTGTGTTTTTCCCAATAGATGTATCACAGCGCTACAGGGCAGCTGATATTCATGAACAAGTATCACGGGCGTAAGCTGAGTCTGGCCGGGTTCAAAGAGGCTCTGTGCCAGTTCTTCAGTGACGGCCGAGTTCTGCGCAGAGAACTTCTGACCCCAGTGCTGCAAAGACTGAGAGAGATGAGAGCGGTGCTGGAGGCTTGTGAAAGCTATCGTTTCTTCTCCTCCTCTCTTCTCATCATCTACGACGGGGCTCCACCCCCTGCCCCATCTAGATCCCGGCCCTCTCGTGGAGGAGAGGAGGACGATGATGAAGATGAGGACGATGATGATGAGGATGGAGCCTATGGAGGGTGTCATGATCACTCCAGCAGCGCTTCACCCATGGTGGACGTCCGAATGATCGATTTCGCCCACACGACATGTCGCGATTATGGAGAGGATGGCATCGTTCATGAAGGTGGAGACAGCGGCTACATCTTCGGCCTGCAGAATCTCATCAGCATTCTTTCAGAGCTTGAAGAGCACATCAATGACTAAACGCTTGTGCAACATCTTATCGTGCATTTGCCATGCCAAGGCTTACCGTGGGCATCCTGACCATGCCATCAGGGTTTAAAGTTCACGCTTAGCTCGCCCTGCTATGCTCTTTCATAGCCCTAGTGGAGAGCGGTTACGTAGGCGAGGGTCAAAGGAAAATCCTGAATTCCCAGAAACCCTCCGGAGCTGAAGGGACTGAACTCTTTTGTAATTTCTCACTGAGATGAAGAAGTGTGGTCCTTCTCCATGCCTGTTGTTTCTGCTCGCCCTGAATCGCAGATGGGCGGCAGTAAATGAGTTTCTGTGACATCTCATCTCCTCGTGTATCTTTATTTGTTCTCTTCATCTATGAAAGATAAGGGAAATAAGCTGATGCTTGCATTAAAAGAGACATTTCTAAAAGACATTTGCAAAATATAATGTTCTACGCATCTTTTAAAAAGAGGTGGGTTTGTAGCAACGGTAGCACAATCATAAATTGATATGACAAGCAACATACATGAAGGTGCTTTAGAAACACTAAGCAGGACTCAAGGGAAGAGACTTTGCTCATGTAGGGAATGATGGGTGTGTGGAAAAGGGAATTTACAAAATCCTTTTCACATTCCGGATCATTAAAGACTCTCTCTTGGACATTTGAATATATTTCTTCGACTCGGATCCTCTTCATTCCATTGCCACGTGTTGAAGATTAGCATCCTCACTCCAGAGACTTTATAGAGAACCCTATTTATTTATAAGAATATTTCTATCAAATGTGAATGGAAATGTGACATTCCATCCCTAGTTCTACCGTATGATGTAAGTGATATAGGTAGAGAAATTATTTTTATGTCATGGTTTTCTCTGTTTTTTGACAATATAAAAGAAAATAAATAGAAATCTGTTTTGTTGTGGTACATGTTATTTCTCTGTGTGTTTGAGATTATAGCACAAGTACAAAATGTCCTCTTTTACATTAGACTTAATACTTTGAGAACTACAAAATCTAGTTTATATTAGCACACGGTTAGCACATATGTTTGTTCACTTGAAACAAATAGCCATGCAGCAAAGCCTCCAAAGGCAGATTAAATTTGGTGGAAGTCTATGGCTACTAATGTGTAAACAGCAGTGTACTTGTACAGTAGGTTCAATCCCTGGTCCGTGTGCATGGATCAAATTTATGGTTCTCTATGCTTTTATTACAATATATAATGCAGCGAATGCCTTTCTAAACCATAAATAAGCAACATCGCTTTCATTTGTCAAAGGGCCCTGGATTCGGACACCAGATGTACAGCTGCTTTGGCCGAGCCCCAGCAGGCATATTATGGATTTCCTAAACCTTTCACTAAAAGCTTTCCGCAAGCACACTCTAAGCCTGTTATTTAAGAGTGTAGTTACGCAGCAGTGCAAGGGATTTGGGCAAGATTGTATGTTAGAACTGCGTACATGCAGACTGTAGTGACTTGTTTGTTTCCTCATGTGACCCCTCTTGAGTAAGGATGTTGTGGAATAATGTGTTGGTAGATATCGTGGTTTAAGGGTCATTCACCATATATGTTTGCCCTCTTGTATCCTTGGCGCAGTCTGTGACTGCCTCGGCTGTTCTAGCACTCACATTCCCAAGTAAAGCTCTGGATTACATTACAAATGCCGGAAAACTGCTCGTAAGTGGGAAATGCCATCGGCACATTCTGAATCAAGTCGGTACGTGAATGCTTTCTGCAAGAAAGCAACTGGTTTGAAATGTAAGAATGTTACCAGGTAACAAACAATAAATGGAAAATATACATGGAATGCTGTACAAGAGTCATCCAAACAGAGCGTGGATGGAAGATGCCAAATAGTTGCAAGTAGTCATGTAATTGCTACATTTTCCCTCGAGCCAGGAAATGTCTGATTACTCAGATTACTTAGAATGTCTTAAATAGCATAGTTCACTTTCATGCATATACATTTTTATCCACAGAAGTTTGGTGATTGTAGCCTATACTTCTTTACAGTCTTAATTCATCGCAATTATTCACTTTCAGTATAGTTTAGTTAAGTTGTGATTGCTGGCATTAGGGTGTAATTTCATGTTGGCCTTGACTAAAGTGGTTGGATTCATAGTTTTCTTTGAACATTTGTGTGTTGTCTGTATGAGTATAATCTTTTTACAGCTCCCATAACATCCTCATCTGTCGCTGTGAGTGAGCATGGGTTTTGTAATAATAATGGATTGCTATGGCAACCATCTCTGTATTTTTAGCTAGATGCATAATGTGATTGGAGAAAAGGTAGTTGTCCCAAAAATCTAGAAATTTTTTGAGGGCATAAGCTGAAAAATGCACAAGTACACTAGAAGATGGAGGCCATATCTTCATAATGCTGATATGCATAGAGAAGCATTTATATATGTAGCACTGATGTATACAAGGTCTTAATTTTGATTTAACAACATATTTTTAGTTTTTGAAAGAAGTCTCTTATGCTCACCAAGGCTGGATTTATTTAAAAACAAAATCAGTAATAATGTGAAATATTATTAGGTTATTATTACTGTAATTTTAAAATAGCTGTGTTCTATTGTTATATAGTGGGGAAGTCGTGGCCTAATGGTAGAGAGTCGGACTCATAATCAAAAGGTTGCGAATTCGAGTCTCGGTCCGGCAGGGATTGTCGGTGGGGGGGAGTGAATGTACAGCGCTCTCTCCACCTTCAATACCACGACGAGGTGCCCATGAGCAAGGCACCAACCCCCCAACTGCTCCCCGGACGCCACAGCATAAAATGGCTGCCCACTGCTCCTGGGTGTGTGTGTGTGTACACTGCTGTGTGTGTGCACTTGGATGGGTAAATGCAGAGCACAGATTCCGAGTATAGGTCACCATACATGGCTGTATGTCACGTCACTTTCACTTCATATATTTTTTAAAATATAACTTATTTCTGTGATGGCAGTGCTGACTTACATCAGCCATTACTCCAATTTTCAGTGTTACATGATTCTTTAGAAATTATTATAATATGATTTTAATATATATAAATATTACACAGCTCTCACCCCAAAGGCAGGTAAGAGTGACCAAGTGCTATCAAAGGACAACAAAAAACACATAAAAGTCCATATGTATAAAAAAGATATTTCACAAGTTGAAGGGAATAAGTAAAAAAATGACAGATTATTTGAGTGTACTATTCCTTTTATTAACATCATGAAACCTCATTAGGCTGAAATATGAGCTGTAGCTATGGAGTCAGACATGCAGCTGTTTCCTCTCACAGCCATTCTTTTGGGACATTATGTGCTATCTCTACACAACATGTCCATTGTATGATTATCGAATTAATTAGGTTGTCCGTCCTTATCAACAAGGCCACAGAAATATGAAGTCATTTTTAATTTAGCTACACTTCCATCCAGTCTAATGTCTGTGTCCCAGATAAGGTTATTTATAACTTTTAAATAAGTTTTTTTAAAGTATGTGTACACTTTATTCAGAGTGACAGTACATTTAGCTGGACACTCTGAGGTAATGATTAAACCAAACCCAGAACAGCAGTCAGGTGTTCATTGCCTCCATCCATTCCACTACAGCGGAAAAAAAAATACAAAAGCATAAAGATAGAACAAATAACATGAGAGTGATGAATATAGTATTAGGAGACAAAGTGATATACGGTTGGCGGTGAGAGGAAAGGCAGAATAGAGCAAGAGAGAGAGTTGTTTGATGAACATTCAGTTCTACTGGTCAAAGTTCACTGAACTGTTGACAAATATTATGGGCAAAGTACGCACATATGCATATTACTTTACCGATAGTATATTTTGCTATGGTGTGATGTTGATTTTATTTTACTTTACTTTACCCCAAATAATATGTTTGAGATTGAGCTTGTTTAGGCCTGATAGCTTAGTAATGTGTATAACTGATTCTCCATCTCTTTATTATAAAGTTCAGCATTATTTAAACTAAACTGTGAATTATAGTTGTGATTTATGACTAACACAATTCACAATCTCAACATGATGTTCAAGTTATCCTCTAATGAATCATCACACACCACAAGTCCCACGGGGACTGCTGTGCGTGTCATGTAAGACATCAGAGGCAGTGGCGGCCTAAACTAGAATAATCTGCTATAATCCAAATCTGTTTACTCAGAGCGATGTTCCATGTAGAGCTGGTGGCAAAAGACAATTGTGGTCTTCATATTACTTATTCATCTTTAGAACAGAATTGAAGACACTATTCTAAATGATCAAAACAATAAGTGACACGTGATGTTGAGTACATGGAATACTTTGTTTTCCAGAGCCTGCTTTGTGAACATTAAATGTTTGTGTGTGTATATATTAATATATGTATTGGTGTGTAGGTGTTTACGGGATCCTATTAACTACTAACTACTTATAGAACTGCTTCTCGCATGACACTATGTCATCACTGGTGCTAATAATATGACATCACAACTCCCATGACATCAGAACCTTACCCCTTATCTGAGGACAGTATGAGTGTGATGAAATCAAACTGGAAATTCTCCTTATGAGAATAATACAGTTGTGTTGGCATGTGGTATTTGATGGTCACACCCTGACCCTTTCCTGCTCGGTAAAAAATACCGAGAAGGTATTGTGTGTGTGAGCGTGCGTGCATGTGCGTGCGCGCTCGTGGTGTGTTGTGTGTTTAGTTTTCAGTTTTAGGCCTATCAAACTATAGGTTTAGAGAATGTTTAGTCATTAGCTGTGTAGTCACAACTAAATGTTGTGATTTTTTGTTTGATAGCTAACAGCTTGAAAAAAATATGTTTATTGATAATGAACATGCATGCAGGGGAGAAATGCATAATACGGCTAAAATGCCTCTGAAATCAATTCCAAGGGGAAATACTACCTCTTAATAAAACAACCAACTCTTGCACTGTGAAGCTCAGTGAGTGAATATCCACCATTGTGTAATGACAGAAAATACTAGACAAACATTTATTTTCCAAGTACATGGAGCCCTCTGTTGGTTGGTTAGTGAAATAAACTGTGGAACAGAGAAATATGAATTTATTTTAGCTTTCTAGTTTAACTTTCTATCCTTAAAGTTTCTGTTTAATTTCATTGAATTTTAATTAATTTAATTTAACATGGTTAAAAATATGACTGAATTCTAGTTTGGCCTATGAAATTAAGGAAGGGAATACCTATGATTAACTGAAAGTTATTTTGTTTTATTTATTTTTATATTTAAAGAATCAATCTTCTCCACTTCAGTATAATCAACTGTACTAGAGCAGAATTTGACTTAACAATAACTTAAGTGGACAATAATTTATCACAGACCATACAAATTATTCAAACGTCACAAGTGGCCCATTCCATTTGCTCTGGATACATCAAAGCGTTGGCCTATTTTACCCGGAAGTATATAGTATTTATTTTATTGTTTTTAGCTCCCCTTTTCATCTTTCTTCATTAAACGTAGAGCCCTTCTCAGTTATAACAATGTATATTTACAAATGAGTGTCTAGTGACTCTAATTAAAACTTAATTACATTACATGAAAATAAATATTCATCATTAATTTATATATGAGCACTCATATAGCATCACTCATATCATTACTATTTTAACCACTTCAACGGTAAGCTAAGTTAACTTTTAACACTATTGTATTTTTCTTTACTTTGTACATAACAATAAGAAAATTGAAGTGGAAACATTTGCAGGAAATGAATTTATAAAAAGAAAACATTGGCCACTTGATCATATCACATAACGTGAAACAGAAGATCAACCGCGGCTCGCTGTTCGTCTGACGTGTAGTAGAGTCTGTGCAGTGTTGACGTGTCTCTAAGCGCTCTCCTCCCTTCAGCTCTCTCTCTTTCTCTTTCACCGGGCGGCGGAGCGCACCGGCAGCGCTGGACTAACCGTTTACAACTCACTGGGACTTCAGATAGTGACCGTGATTTCAGGAGACCGTCACCATGGGGAGTGAGTGAAGTGTTTTGAAACGATAATCGATGCGATTCTGCTCGTATATCACTGTAGAGTTCTCTTAGCATCATTAGCATACTAGCCCGACAGCTTTCTTTAATTGAAACCCGAGAGACTGGTGTAAGATTGATTTATATGTATTTAGATCTGTAGTTTACTGCAAGTGAAATACCTTTCAGTTCCTCGTTAATTTCTTTGTTTAATTCATCGGTTGTGTTTAGTATGGGAATTAACATTTGCATTGCTTTTCTGGTGGCTAAGATTGAATGCTGTGGTCAGCTAGCGTTAGCGTTTTAGCTACTTTCTTAACAGGTCTGCATGCCTTGTATTGCTACAAAATTGTAAACTTCTACTTCAGATATTTATCGTAAGACATTTAATAGCTAATATTTAGAGATAAACCTATTAAATTTATATTTTGTTGGATTGCTAGACAAGAGGGAAGTTATTAAATACTACAAAGGCTAGCAAACAGGCATAACGTTCCTGTTTAATTGAATCTCCGTGTTTAACTTGATAATTGCTTGGCAGTTCATGAATACGCATGATACACAATCAGATAAATGTATGTATTATTAGGTCTGATCTCCTGTGACAGTATTACATTGTATGAAAGGTAGTAAATATGAGTTTTAGTCTAACAGTAATGATGACGACGCTTTAGATTGGTGCTCAGCAGTAGTTCCTCAACACAGGATTTGGGAAGAAAGGAACTTTTCATCAATCTTAATTTTGAATTGCTTTTTTCACTGCTTCTAAACATATCAAAAATGTTCTCCTCATATTGAGGTGCTAAAATAAAATGCAGGAATGTAGTTTAGTTAGTATATAAGCATTACTTGAAATTGTAATTCGTTTAATTTGTGGCACCAAATGTTGCGTTTCTCCTTAACATTTCTAATTTTTTTTTATTTCCAGTTAAATTTTTGGAGGTTATAAAACCGTTTTGTGCGGTTTTGCCAGAAATCCAGAAACCGGAAAGAAAGGTATAACATTGTTCACTACATATATATAGTGTGTGTGTGTGTTAACTAGTTTACACACAAACCCACATTTTGAACTTATATTTTTTTTCAGATCCAGTTCAGAGAAAAAGTGCTATGGACTGCCATCACATTGTTCATCTTTCTTGTTTGCTGTCAGGTAAGTTTGATTTCTCAATGTATGAAAATAGCACTCGCCTGTGCTTTAGTTAGGGTGACCATATGTGCCGTTTTTCCAGGATTTCTATATTGCCTAAAATATCTAAGTTTTGGCATTGTTTTGCATGTGTAGACTGATCAGTGTATCGGTTCCTTATGCTTTCAAAATGCTCTCGAGGTGCATTGATGTCAAACACTGATCGGTCTGAGCCGTGCTCCTTTTAAGTCTAACACGCCTAATTGCATCACTTTGACTGTAGATCCCACCTTCTCACACACACCATGATTGGTCCATTATGTACAATGCCTGCATGTTATTGGTCAATCTACTTTTCGATCATTACCTTCAGCAAGCATGAAAACAAATCCTGGCAAGGACGTGTCCGGCAGAAATCGCATGTATGATTACCCTAGCTTTAGTGCTCCAGTTATTCTCAGTGTATAAAAATTAGGTTAAGAGCTCATGTAATGTGTCTCCCTCTCTCAGATCCCATTATTTGGGATCATGTCTTCAGACTCTGCAGATCCATTCTACTGGATGAGAGTCATCTTGGCATCCAACAGAGGTGAGTCTGTTTCTGTACGTGGAATATAAATTATATTAAGGGTAATTTTAATTGTCATACCTAGTTTATACAAACTTGTATTAAATACCGTCGTTCAACAGTTTGTGGTCAGACTCAGTAAGACTAATAGATTTATTGAGCAGAACATATTGTGGGTTGTAAAGTTTACTAATGGCCGTGTTTTTCAGGTACTCTGATGGAGTTGGGTATCTCTCCCATTGTGACCTCTGGTCTGATCATGCAGCTGCTGGCTGGAGCTAAAATCATCGAGGTTGGAGACTCACCTAAAGACAGAGCGCTTTTCAATGGAGCCCAGAAATGTATGTTTTAATTTTTGTTGTTTTGAGTGGCATGTACACGTAATTAAATAATATTAAATAGTTTTAGATTAGTTATGAATTTTGTTGATGGCAGTTTATATGATTTATTTCCAGTGTTTGGTATGATCATCACCATTGGCCAGGCTATTGTGTACGTCATGACTGGAATGTATGGAGACCCTTCTGAGATGGGTGCTGGCATCTGCCTCATCATCATCATCCAGGTAAGAGAGCATGCGCACACACTATTTTTTTGGGGGGGTGAGTGATCCTTGAGTATTTTGTGATTGGAGAGTTTGTAAATGGATAAGAGACAAAATTACATTTGTGTGCTTTTCCTGTAGTTGTTTGTGGCCGGTATGATCGTGTTGCTGCTGGATGAGTTGCTGCAGAAAGGATACGGCTTGGGCTCTGGTATCTCTCTCTTCATCGCCACCAACATCTGTGAGACAATCGTATGGAAGGCATTCAGCCCAACCACAGTCAACACAGGCAGAGGTATGCGTTCAGGACACAGCATCTCAGTTTGAACCATAATTTGAACTTAGTGATGTTGACTGAATTTTGTTTGTGTACGTACAGGTACTGAGTTTGAGGGAGCCATTATTGCTCTGTTCCACCTGTTGGCCACTCGTTCTGATAAAGTGCGAGCACTGAGAGAGGCCTTCTACAGACAGAACCTGCCCAATCTCTTGAACCTCATCTCCACAGTCTTCGTCTTTGCTGTGGTCATATACTTCCAGGTCAGTTTTTTGTTGTTGTTGCAAAGTAATGAGAATAATTAACTTTAATTTAATATTTAATTGCAGAAGAAGTGTTTCTCTCTTTCTCACTCTCACTCTCTCTCTCTCTCTCTCTCTCTCACTATTTTTCATAGTATTTTGATAGGTTTTGATAGATTTTGTTTATTTTAACGTATTTATGTATTTTAATCTTCTGTCATTACTTGTTTTGTGTATAAAGCGTAGGCAATATTGAACATTAAAGGTATAGTTCACCCAAAAATGAAAATTGATGTTTATCTGCTCACTCCAAGGGCAGACTAGATGTAGGTGACTGTTTCTTCAGTAGAACACAAACAAAGATTATTAACTCAAACCGTTGCAGTCTGTCAGTCACATAATGCAAGTCAATGGGCACAGAATCTTAGAGTAAAAAAAAACATGCGGCTCGTGACGATACATTAACGTCCTAAGACACAAAACGATCGGTCTAAATCGATCGAAAGGGATAGTTAAAGGGAACTATCCCTTTAATATTAATATATAAACACAATCATTCCAATAGAATACTTTAAAATTGAAAAAACTATTTAAACTTTATTTTTTATTTCACAGGGCTTCAGAGTTGACCTGCCCATCAAGTCTGCACGTTACCGTGGCCAGTACAACACCTATCCCATCAAGCTGTTCTACACCTCCAACATTCCCATCATCCTGCAGTCTGCTCTGGTCTCTAACCTCTACGTCATTTCTCAGATGCTCTCCACCCGCTTCAGTGGAAATTTCCTGGTCAACCTACTGGGGACTTGGTCTGTAAGTGTCACCAATGCTTGTTGCTGTGTACCATGTCTTCTGCTAAGTTTAAAGTGCAAATCCAGAGATTGTTTTATAGGGTGCTGACAAGAAAGCAAATAGAACTAGATATGGGAGAGAAAACCTTGCTAATAGTATGTTTTTGTTGTTGTAGGATACCTCATCCGGTGGTCCGGCTCGTGCCTACCCTGTTGCCGGTCTATGCTACTATCTGTCTCCTCCGGAGTCATTTGGTTCTGTGCTTGATGACCCAGTCCATGCATCGATCTACATTGTATTCATGCTGGGATCCTGTGCCTTCTTTTCTAAGACCTGGATTGACGTTTCTGGATCGTCTGCCAAAGATGTGCGTTACTAGTTCTTGTTCATTTATCAATGTTGAAGTGAAGTTGAATTCAATGAAGTTGAATTGGTTGTTTGTGTGTTTTTAGGTGGCAAAGCAGCTGAAAGAACAGCAGATGGTGATGAGGGGACATAGAGAGACCTCCATGGTTCATGAACTCAACAGGTAAGCTACAAACAAATTAGATTTTTAAGGACTTGCTTGTCAGGACCTTCATTAATCTCATACATTCTCTTTGTTATTCAGGTACATCCCCACAGCGGCTGCATTTGGTGGACTGTGTATCGGAGGCCTTTCAGTAATGGCTGACTTCCTGGGTGCCATCGGCTCTGGAACAGGAATCCTATTGGCTGTTACCATTATCTATCAGTACTTTGAAATATTTGTTAAGGAACAGAGTGAAGTTGGCAGCATGGGAGCGCTACTCTTCTAAACAAGGACACTCACGAAACACACACACTTGCTGACACCTTATAAAACACTTTTATTATTTTTATGTTTGTTGTTGACCTTTTATGTTTTATTTCATTGCAATTGAAGCATTTAAAATGGTCTGTCACAAGTACTGTCTTGGGAGAGCGCTAGTTCCGGCTGAGCATGTTCTCCTATTTGTCAGAAGTGGCAAAACGTTTCTAAAATTCAGTGATTAAGCTGAACTTCAGTGATGGGACAGTAAAGATGGACTCTGTGAGCTCTGACTAGGAATATTCAGGAGTTTTCTCTTCTCAGTTTGTCCTTCCTCTGTCTCCACGTGTCACAGAATCCATTCATTGAGCCTTATGTTTATTTCTTGTCTGATCCTAGTTATCCCTGGTAAAAGGATTTTCCAGAAAGTATTGCTAATGTTGAGTGATTGATTTATTCGACACTGCCAAGTTTGACTCCACACACATAAACTGTTTCTTTTACAGCTCAGTTTGTCATATCGGTCTTGTATGTGAAGCTTACAGACATTTATTTTTCCAATAATATCTGCAAGGCTCACTCTAACTCCTCATACTGTATTTAATCATATAAAAAATGTGATGGCAAAAGATCAGTCAGAAGAAAAGCTTGTCAGTTCTAAACAAGGCAACATTATAACGGGAAATGCAGCAGTGTCAAGTAGGGCTGGAGATGGAGGGGGTTTATGGATCAGGGGGTGGAGATGGAGGGGGGTTTATGGATCAGGGGGTGGAGATGGGTAGGTTTAGGGGTCGAGATGGAGGGCGGTTTAGGAATCAGGGGGTGGAGATGGGTAGGTTTAGGTATATTTAAGGCGGGATGAGTTGGATCTGGAGCCAACCACGCCCCTGGATCTTGTGGGCTGCACCGAGACGCTCCTCGCGAGTGGCACCAGTGGTGTTTTTTTTCATGTGTGCGCGTGTTTTTATTTAAGCTGGAATCCTTTTGTACAGAACATCTTACACAGTAGTCTTCAAGGCTGTTCTGTTTTTGAAAGTGCTTGTTCTGTAGTGAGAGCTTAGTGGCAGACAGAACTGGTTACACCTGAAGTCTGTTTACTTTCAAAATCCAGCGAATCATCGGGTGTCTGTAAATTACATTTAATGCAATGCACAACCATGTAAAATAAGTCTTTTCTTTTTTTAACTATGTAAAAAGAAATGTTCCGAACAAATATATTCAGCAAAGACTGATCATTCTCAATAAAAACTCATTTTTGGGAGATAAGATGTGTTTTATTTGTGAGCATGGCTTATTTGACCTTTAGCATTAGAGATTATGCAATACAAAATATTTTTATGTGAATTTAAAAAAATGGCTCAGCTTCTTTCTTTTCACATGTGACATGGTAAAGTTTGAGCTGTTATGCAGGTTTCTGTAAAAAACACCAGCATTGCTTCACAAGTCCTCTGAATTGTGTTAGTTATGTTTAACTACAAACAAAACTAAAACTCAAATTTCAGAAAACTAAGTATAATACTATGGCTGTCACGTTTGTGAAAATTAGCTCAAGAACTGATGGGATGTTCATAATTAAGTGTTCATGACTGAAGTCGTTTAAACTTCTCGTTTTAAACAGTACTGTTCTATTCATTTCCTAAGCTCTATAAGTGTCACAAGAATTATACTAAAATGGTTTTCAAAAGCGTACACAAAAGAATGGTGGGTTTATTGTTTTCTTACAGGCAATCTAAGAGGCAAAAATTTGGGGTCCTCGTCTACTGTTTATGACGTCATGATATTTGATTTGATAACGTGGGTTGAAGGCGGAATGACAAGTGGCAAGTGAATGACACTAGGACGGATAGATAGTGGGTGATCGTTGCTGGTGAACTGGAAACCTTTTATACTGCAAAATATTGATAACAAAGAGCTGGAAAATCAGCGCACGCACTGCATTAGGCTCTATCTGCTTATGATACATTTACAAGTTCTGTGTAGAAAGAAATGACTACAGTTAACCAGGAAGGTAATTCAGGGTCCATTCCTGTAATGGATTTTTTAATTGATGTATGTTATAAATAACCGTCTATCTGTTTGCGCTTAAAGTTTAAAGTAAGATTTGTCACTTAATTCTAGCCATACGTCTAGACTAGAATGAAAGCGATGACCGTGTTAATCGGTTAATACATGACTTGTGCGAGTATTTTGTCTTTACTATACTAATGCCACACTGAAGAAAAAAGAAAAATCTAAACTCAAAATGTTTGTCTGAACAAAAAAAGAAAATTGTCTGAATTTTTGAATCTGTTGTAAGCCGATTACATGTATTAACCCACATTATTCCAAATGATTAAGGATTTGATTTTTAAATATTGTTTTATTACAAGAGTCAAGGGTCACAGTAACACACAAATAAATTGAAAAACTATAAATCTCCATTTCTAGGAAAAACACAACATTGAACTAAGAAAACATGAATCATATGAACATCACACAATATAAAAGCAAGCAACACTTAAAAATTATCAGTGTAACAAAAATTAAAGATAAAAAAGGTAATGTGATGGTGAAATATGTACATCTGAATGTTGTCCTGGAAGTAAGTTTAAGTTGTTTTTTACCACAACTTAAAAAAAGCATAGTTTTTAACATTGTTAACACCAGTAATATGAAATAAAGGTGTATATATATTCTTTTAATTGTTATTAATTACTTGGAGACTTAACAACTATTAATTATCATCAACTCTTTACAGGGAAGGACCGAGTCATATTTGTTACCAAGGAAGAACATGAAGTTCCTAGCACCGTGAAACTGGATGAGGAGGATGCAAATGAGGACAATGAAGAAAAAGGTAATAGATAGAAAGAAATACTTCTTTTTGAGATGAAACTGTGTAACTTTTTCATTTTATATCCACCTAACTTTCTCTTTGTGTTCAGGTCTCATCTTGCCGAGTGGTGAGATAAATTGGGACTGTCCGTGTTTAGGGGGGATGGCAAGTGGAGTGTGTGGCGAGCAGTTTAAGACTGCATTCACCTGCTTCCACTTAAGTCAAGAAGAAGTGAAGGGTTCGGACTGTCTGGAGCAGTTCAGAAGCATGCAGGAGTGTTTTCGGCAACATCCTGAACACTTCCCGCAAGATGATGATATTCAAAGTGCCAATCCTGGATCAAACGCAGAACAAAAAGACTCCTCTTCCATCTCTGACTTCAGCACAAGCAAAGAGTCTGACCCTCTGCCCACTGGCACGAATGATATGCCTTCACAGCTGCCTATAGCTAGTTAAAATTGAAAAACAACCAATTTCCATCTCTTATTCCACTTTTCTGTTTTATATTACTTTAATCTATTTATATCTGTTTTTAAGATGAGACATAAAGGAAACAGGGACACTGAATAAATGCAGAAAGTAACAATTTATGGACTAAATATCTTTCCAAAAATGTTTTTGATGAGTGTGATATCCTGAAATATATAATGTGAAATCTTAAAAAATGTTGAGACATCCAGAAAAAAGAACCATATAAAGGATGGATGTGTTTTGTTAAACTCTCTCTCTCATATCAACTACATATTTATACATGTTCTTTTTTCTATTCTGTTTTCATTTTGTTGTTAAATTTTGTTCCTACAACCATCTTAATCCAAGTGTAACTTTGTTACATATTGACGTGTAAAAGCATGTGATGTAAAGTCTGAGATAAACATGTCAGGCATGGTACTTGAGTGAGAAAAAGTATTTGCATGTAAAATGTGAGATCCTATTTTGATTAAAAATGATAAACTCATCAATTATATATTTTTTGGCCATTTAAGATTAAATATATATAAAATTGTGTGCTGCTTTAGTCAAACAGTATCAAAGTAACTTAAGGAAGGTTAACCTTTCACATTGGGTCCAAAAGTTTGAGATTACATAAAAGTCTTTGATTTAAAACATACTGTCTAATGTCTTTATTCCACATGACAGATTAAATAAAGTCATACAGGTTTGGAATGACATGAGGCTGCTTAATCGAATTAAACAGAATTTTTGGGGTTAAAAAATCTCTTCTCAGTTCTAGCAAATTCTGTCAGTCAAGGCTCTACTACCGTTTAAATGAGATCTGTTAAAAAAAGAGAGGAGCACAGGAATGAGGGTTCTTGAACAGCCAATATTGCACATGTTTGGAAAAAATATTCGAAATTGAGATTTCTCAATGCCCTTAAGCAGGGCACTGTAAGATAGGTTAAGATGATTCTAAGGGCCCGACGATGGAGGAGAGAGGGTTCCACGAAGGAAACATGATTTCTACCAGAACGTGATTCACTGAGTGAATATGCTGTCCAGGGGACCCAGAAACCGCAGCAGCGCCCTACATTTACATCAATCATCCAAGGTCAGTAAAATCTAATTGATGTTACTGAACTGGGGTTTGTATTTGGGAGAGTGCCACATCATGTTTGGCTTGTTCAATGATTTCCTAACAGATATCTGAAGTTTCTTATTGGATGAGACTAGAGGGAAAACCAAGTAAACTGACCAATGGAGTGATAGGGAGGAGGTTAGAGGGTCAGAAGGGCAGTGTTCATATCAATCTCTGTAATTCTTGTGATCTACAGACGAATCCTAGGAGAACTTGTAAGTATAAACCTCTGCCCACAGATATATATATATTTTAAATGTATATCTTCTGTTTTCATATCTTTATATCGCCTCTGTGAATACAGAAGTGATGTCCAGCCTAAAGGAGATCTGTGCCGGATTACCCCTTGATCCTCTTCCTCCAAACCGTGGCAGAGACCCCAGCATACCTCATGCACCTGTCCTCTTAAAATATAATGAAATGGTGTTCTGGAATATACACCACTGTTTAAAAGTAAAATAAATCCTGGGAGGGATACATTACATTTTTCAAAAGTGATAGTAAAGTTTCTTTAAAAATCTATTTGAAGTAATTACTGTTCTTCTGAACTTTCCATTTGTAAAATAATCCTGTGGAAAGATTTGGAAGATTTTGTATTTTTGATAAAGTCAATCATTAGAGAAGATAAGAGTCTGAGTTTTGTAAGAGAGAAAGCAATGAATGATCAGTGAAATGGGATGAGGGACAGAGCTCAAGTAAAGTTTCTTTAAAAATATATTTGAAGTAATTACTGTTCTTCTGAACTTTTCATTTGTAAAATAATCCTGTGGAAAGATTTGGAAGATTTTGTATTTTTGATAAAGTCAATCATTAGAGAAGATAAGAGTCTGAGTTTTGTAAGAGAGAAAGCAATGAATGCTCAGTGAAATGGGGGATGAGGGACAGAGCTCAAGACATTTTGTAACTTGATTGCGTCATGATCACTCACTCTGTCCCTTCAGTTAATCTCTACAGAATGCTCCTGTTCTTGATCTCTGTCGTTGATTCTCTCTCTCTAGCTGGCTTTGAGGAACGCTTTGAGATACTTTCCTCCTAATCTGCATGTGACTCTGGCTACAGAGTTTGCACGGGAGCTCAGACAGTATGGACACATTTACATGTACCGCTTCTGTCCTACACTACGTATGAGGTACAAAATAAGCAATTGCACAGCATACATGGACAACTGCATTAATATACCAAGTCTTGACCGTGGCATTTCACACTATATCTGTGACTGCATGTGTGTGTTATAGAGCCTATCCTATTGATCAGTACCCATGCAGAACAAGACAAGCTGCCTCCATCATGCTTATGATAATGAACAACCTGGATCCTGCTGTAGCACAGGTACACTCTCACATGTGATGTGTAATAATCCAGAAATGGCTAGGAGGTTCATTCAGCAAGAGGGCCTCTTCTTTTAGAAATATAGATCTTACTTTTCCTTCCTTGAAGATAATATTTTCTGGTGTAAGTACTGCATCTCTAAAATTTGCTCTCATTTTACTGCTTGTCTGTTCTCAGTTCCCACAAGAGCTTGTCACTTATGGAGGAAATGGACAGGTGTTCAGCAACTGGGCTCAGGTAGATTTGATCAGATTTATGTATCTGTAATGTAATATTTTATACACCTTTTCCTTCATATATACTGTGTTTATGTGTGTGTTTGAATACATAGTTCTGGTTGGTATTTCACTATCTGAGCACCATGACTGAAGAGCAGACCCTTGTGATGTACAGTGGGCATCCGTTGGGTCTTTTTCCCAGCCTCCCTTCTTCTCCACGCTGTGTAATCACAAACGGCATGGTGAGATACACACAGGCCTTTATGCATGAGTATGGGTTATTTTTACCCATAAGGGTGCATCTCTTTATCTTCTTGTTTTGTTTTAGGTCATTCCAAACTATTCTTCCAGAGAGGAATATGAGAAGATGTTTGCTATGGGCAATACAATGTGAGATTTCACCAATACCTATCAACTAGTCTCTTTTGGAAAATGTGCATATGAACACTACTATTCTAGTTTACCAGTTTGAGGTTGGTGAGATAAGAGTTAAGTCTATCTCTAATAATGAAGGCTGCATTTATTTGATCAAAAATACAGTAAAACAGTAATATTGTCAAATATTATTATAAATTAATATGCTAATTTTGTACTAAAGAAAATTTCTTATTATTATTAATGTTGAAAACTGTTGTGGTGCTTAATATTTTTGTGGAAACTGTGATGCATTTGTTGGATTTGTTGTTGAACAGAAAGTTCCAAATATAATTTATGTCAAATACATGATATTTTTACTGTCACTTTTAATCAATATAATGCATCCTTGAAGAACTGGGTGATAGTCTGTATTGTCTAGTCAGTGTGTATGTTTCTCTGTGTTTACGGTCAGGTATGGGCAGATGACCGCTGGAAGTTACTGTTACATCGGCCCTCAGGGCATCGTCCACGGCACCATGGTAACAAATGCAGCTATTAAACATTTTCTGTTCTGTTCTATCAAATGAAAACATCAAAAAACAGATCTAAACAAGTGTTTCTCTGTGTGTGTATAGTTGACAGTGCTCAATGCAGGTCGGAGATACTTGGGCTCGGGTGACCTGAGGGGTCGTGTGTATGTGACATCTGGTCTGGGAGGCATGAGCGGAGCACAAGCAAAGGCAGCGGTCATTGCTGGCTGTATTGGGGTCATTGCAGAGGTTAGATAATGGTTCAAGTAAATACTCACTATTATTATTATTATTATTATTCCTGTTAAAAATTAATTTGCTTACAATCAGTGAGTTACATCTCAGATTCAATCACATTTAAGAGTCTTTTTAAGAAGCAGTCTCAACTTTAAATGGACCAAAATGTGAACCCAGTTGTTTTGCATTCCCACTTTCCTGACATTATAAGTGGGCACATGTCTCATTTTGGTCCATTTTACTTGTGGTCCATTTCATTTTTCGTGTATATTTTTAAACAGTTGTCCCTCAATCAGTAATTTAAATAAAATATTTGGAATTATGCAAATTCAAAAATAAAGTGCTGTAGTTCTCTCACATTATAAGAGAACAACAGCATGGAATTATAGTAAACCACAGTCAAAATTTTATAGCAAAGTGGCTCAAATCACTTAAAAATTTGTTAGGATTCTTCACATTCTTCACAAGTACAAACTGCAAACACCCTCAGGCATCCTAAAATGATCCACATGTGAAACACCATAAATGCACAATCATAACTGACCTCTGCAGGTTGATGAAGCTCCACTAAAGAAAAGGCATGAGCAGGGCTGGCTGATGGAGATCACTAGTGACTTGAGCCACTGCATCCAACGCATCAGGTACAGTATGCAAGAAAATATACATAGAAACTCACAGACATATCTTCAACTTGTGCTTAATCTTATAGGGAGGCCAGAAAGGCAAAGATGGCCTTGAGTTTAGGCTACCATGGCAACATTGTGGATCTCTGGTAAGTTGTGTACTTCATATTCTATTTGCAATAGTTTCCATTTTTAAATAAATTATAAGTGTAGTATTTTTCAGGGAGTGCCTCTACCAGGAGTATAAGAAGACAGGAGAGTTGTTGGTTGATTTGGGTTCTGATCAAACATCACTTCATAATCCATTCAGTGGAGGATATTATCCAGTGCAACTTGCCTTCCAGCAAGCCAATCAGCTCATGAACACCGACCCTGAGCGCTTCAAAACCCTTGTACATGAAAGGTACACACAGAAATCCCTTGATCTGAGTTTCACAAATAACTAAAAGTTATTTAAACCTGCATAAGCTGCAACTTTCTTGTGTAGTCTTCGCAGGCAGGTGAATGCCATCAATAAATTGTCTGATGCAGGGATGTTCTTCTGGGACTACGGCAATGCTTTTCTATTAGAGGCCCAGAGAGCAGGCAAGTAAAGAGTCAGCTGCCAAATACTTACCAAATAAATAGATGAGTTTGTGAGTTTATGAATTATTTCATTTAGTGAGAAGAAAGAGACCACAGAGTGAAAGGAGAGATGTGAAACTAAAGCAAAATGTAGCAAAAATGTTGCAAAATTGGACAATAATACATTTTGTCTTCAATAATAAATATTAATACAAAGATATTTATGGAAGCTCATGTGTGCCACAGAAAAAAAGGTAATTGTGACTTTTGTATCTTACAATTCTTTCTTTTTCTCAAAGTTTATATACACAAATGTGACTTTTTTTCAAAACTGCAAGTTTAATTCTGTTAATTTGGTCAGTTTATTCAGAGAAAAATAGTCAGAACTCTGAATTAGGGAGAAAAAAGTCAGATTTGCAAGATATAAACCCAGATTTGTGCAATGTAAAATTACGTGCAAAAAAATACAGAATAGCATGTTTATATCTCGAAAAGTTTGAATTTATATTTTGCAATCCGAGAACAAAAAGTCAGAACTGTGAGATAAAAGTCACAATACCTTTCTATATATATATATTGACATGGTGGAAACAAATTCCACAGAAATCTGACCTAAAATGCCATGATTATACAGTCAGTTTTATGTATTCCAGAGGGCCATAATAAAACCTTTCAACATCAAAGTATGCATAGTTAAACTCAAACAAACCCATTCAAGACAAAAAGTGCATCAGTAAACATGTTCTTCTGTCTCTTCAAGGTGCGGAGGTAGAGAAGAAAGGGGGAGGGGCTACTGAATTTAAATTTCCCTCTTATGTCCAACACATAATGGGGTAAGTGACCACTCACATGCTTACACACATATATGTACTAACTACACACACTCACAGACTAGTTTGAATCTTTGCCCCTTCCTGTAGAGATATTTTTTCCCTGGGTTTTGGGCCATTTCGTTGGGTCTGCACCTCTGGTGACCCCGCTGACCTGGCTGAGACTGACGCAATCGCCACTGCTGTGCTAGAAGAGATAAGTTCCACGGTAACTGAACGTGTCCGACAGCAATACAGTGACAACATCCACTGGATCCATGAAGCTGGGAAACACAAGCTGGTATGAGTCACAGGCACTCAATCCCAAATCAACACAATGTTCATTTTGTAGTCATATCAATTTATTTACGGATCGATTTTGAATTTATACTGACATCAAGTGGTGTGGATTCAGCATAACACCAAAGCAAGTGATGCCATTGTGAAAATGTGTTATTCACAGTCAGCCCAAATGAAATCTGTTGGAAAAAAGTGTCCAACAATAGGCATACCATTATGATTTTAAACATATGTTTGAATTCATTTCTTAAAGATAAAAACGTTCAAATGTACTGGATATTTTAGGTTGTGTGCTATAATAATGATTTGCGCGTTCAGGCTGCAATTTGCATAGTAAGATTGAGTTTTGTGTTCAGGTTGTGGGTTCGCAGGCCCGTATTCTCTATTCGGACCAGCGAGGAAGAATATCCATCGCCTTGGCCATAAACCAAGCCATTGCTAAGGGCAGAGTCTCGGTAAAGCCACTGAAGTGTGCATACTACAGTACTCATTTAATTATGGTTCCTTAATACACACTTTGCCCCTCAGGCTCCAGTAGTCATCAGTAGAGACCACCATGATGTCAGCGGGACAGACAGCCCCTTCAGGGAGACCTCCAATGTTTATGATGGCTCTGCCTTCTGTGCAGGTACAAACACAAAACTCCTTATACTAACTATACTGAGTAAGGGATAATGTACAGTAATAATGACACTGTAAAATAAACCAGACAAGGTGTTCAGGAAGGGTGTTGTATTATACCGAGAGGGGTTTATTCTGCAACAATGACTGTTTTAATATAGATTATCTTACTTATTACATGTCTACTTAGAGAAGGAAAAAATAAATAAAAATGACCATGATTTTATTTGTATTAGCTGTCATAAAAATAAATGAAATACAAAAATATATAACAGACTGCTCTGATTGACCAATCAGAATAAAGTATTTCAGAGAGCCTATTTAATATATATTTGTCTGTGCATTTATTATAGACATGGCAGTGCAGAACTTTGTTGGTGATGCATTCCGTGGTGCCACATGGGTTGCTTTGCACAATGGAGGTGGAGTTGGGTGGTAAGGAGAGATTTGACTATTGATGAAAACGAATTTAGAAATCAATTCTAATTCAGTCACTAATAGCTTGCCATTGTGTATTACTGATTGAGCAGAAATACATTTGGAATATAAATGCACCATATAAATGTTTTAGTTAGTAATCAATGGTGCATTCATTTTTAGGGGGGAAGTGATAAATGGTGGTTTTGGATTGGTTCTGGATGGTTCTGAAGAGGCAGGGCAAAGAGCTAAACTAATGTTGAACTGGGATGTCTCTAATGGGTGAGTATCTCTATGTCTGTGTTTATTTATACACTGATTATACTGTTATATATAAATACTGATGTGTATATCATTAGGTTGCTCGGAGATGCTGGTCTGGCAACGCTAATGCTTATGACACAATTCAACGTACCATGGAGGACCAGCGTCAGCTGAGAGTCACAATGCCCAACCCAGTACAGGAAGATCAAATTCTGGACCGTGCACTGCAGGGATAGACTAAACTCTAATTGAAATATGAGAGTATGCATACAAGTGCAACAGAATGAGTGTCTATGAATGAACACACTTTCACCATTCCAGAAAAAAAGTACTTTTCTATTCAATCAGGTTGGACAATGGAATGCTTACATAGACTGTAAAAATTTAATTCTACATAGTCAAATACATTAAAAGTCTAAGATTACCCCGAACTAGTGTATTATTTACAGCTACTTTTGTATTTTATAAATGAAAACAATTGTTTGGTTTTAAAATTTTATTTCAGTGAATTGATTTGAATAAAGTATTTGAGGTAAAGAAACAACCTGATGTGTGTTTTATATGGTTTTAAAATAATACGCTTCCATAAAGGAAAGAATGGTCAAGAATGTAAGTCGCAAGTGGACAAATATTATAATATTATAGTTAATTTTTGACACTGATGTCAAATTATAGTATTTTAAAAGATTTGAGATGGAACTGACACATTTTCTCTCTGTTTTTAGTATATAATATAATGTAATTAAACTAAAAGACGCTTCAGTAAAGTCCTTCACTGTCTTGAGTCAAAATGAAGAAAAGCTTTGACCTTTGAACAAAAGAATGGACGCATGGATACAGCAAACATGCCACCCATATACTTAAGTTACTTCACAGCTACATTTACAGAAGTGAGTGGCGTAGAAAAATCCTGGCATATTAAAAAATATCTTAATTTTATTTGAAAAGCTATTTTTTAAACAATGCCAAAAAGTCCAGTATTAGGAACGGAGTGCTTACTGGACGACCCGACGCTGGTAGAGGAATTCAGGCGGTTAAAAAAGCGAGATTTGACAGAGACGTACCTATTTCAAATAGCATGTGGTTCGTTGGAACCACATAAATGCAGTGGTAGTGCCTTTAGGAAGCATATAATGGATAAGATGAAAGAATCAACTCGTTCACAGCCGAAACACCTCGACGCTGGACCTGCAATACCTGCCTCAGACCACAGAGGCGCCGCTGAGTTTTACTCGCGTTTACCTGGAGACAAACCCGCGGAACACCTGGACTGGATCAGCGACAGGAAAGCGTTCAGAGAAGCGCTGGAACGGATGGGAGATCTGCGCAGATGGCTCCACAATAAACCCATTCTCACCGACTTGGAGGTCCTCGTTATGGAGCGAGACAGACAAGCTAAGCGGATGTCATCACTCCCTCCAGAAACAAACATAGTTCCACCACCAGATGCGGTCGCTGTAGGAACATAACTTCATATTGACAATGAAAACTAGATGAAAATGTGATGTGGAGTGCCTCTACAAATGCCGCAACTAAAATATTATATAAAAAAACACATTTCATTAGATTTTTTTAAACCAAATAGTTTGTACAAATATTTTTGGGGAGTGTTTTCAAATTGGTCAAATGTGTCTTTTTATCATAGTCTCCGAGCGCGCTCAGACTTGAACTGGAAGAAGTGAACAGCTTTCTGCGCATGCGCGAAGCCTGCAACCTCTCCAAACTCTTGGACTGGAATGAGACTGGTAAATTAAAGGGTGTAGACCTCAGTGCTCTGTTTAAAAAGGTGTGTATACACAGCTCTGGCAGTACATTTGTTCTTTAGTTTTTTGCACAGAACATTGTAGATACAAACACATGTGTTTTTGGTTTGATTGTAGGAAGGCTTCTCCATACATCCTGAGCGGCTGAATGTGCTGATGTCCACTTTGAATAGTAAGGATGGAAGCTCAGTAACTGTGGAAGACCTGGCTGCTGGTATTCAGGCCTGGAGCAGAAAGCATCAGGGAAATGAAGAACAGCAATCAAGCCCTGGTATATCTTGGTCTGGAGGTAAAGATAGGGACAAATACTTGTCCAAGTGCAAAGGTGTGATATTGAACGTTCATTGCTTACAGCGTGTAACATCATAAGGTATTGCATGTTTATGTTTAGGAAATTGGAATGCAGACTGTGAGGGAAGGATTGGGTCAAGACACCATATTACAATACACGGAGATGACAAAGATGACCTGGTACAGAAACACATAATCATATAAAAAATAACTATCAATTTTTATACTTAAATATAAATATCAAAGACAATTACAGTACCATGTTCCCACCAAAGTACTTTTTATAAAGGCAAGTAAAACTAGAGTTATGATCACAAAATTTAAATCTTTATTATTATTTGTATACAATTAATGTTAATTACAGTATCAAATTATGTTTGGTGAGTTATGCTACATAGTAGTATAAATGTAAACATTTCTAGGAGGGCCTGCAGGACATGGAGGTGTTAGCGATCATGCGGAGAGTGCTAGCAGCCACCAAGACCTCTTTCCCTTCTTCTCTGAGTGGCCCAGTGGGCAGAGAAGTGGATCGTTTCAGGAGACTTTGTTTCAGAGAATACCTGAAATCACTGGAGCTATGCCAACAACAAGGGCTAAATGTGAGCCAGGCCACACTGCAGAAAGGTATGTTATATAATATATAGAAACTAAACATACACTAGAGATGGCAAAGTTAACCGATGATAAATGAATGCCGAATACAAATGCAACCTGACAGTGTCTCTTTCTCTAAGTCCTATTGCACCCTGGTGATAAATTTGGAGGTTACTTTGGGACACACAAAACACATCGAGTTGAAGGTGGAGCACATAAGAGCCACAAAGAGATGTAAGTCACTGTATGATAAAAAAACATCTTCTAATCAGTACCAGGATGAGGAGATTTATATGTCTATTTAGTTGTTTTGTTAACTTTCCAAAAATTTGAGGTTAGTAAGATGTCTTAAAAAAAAGAAATTAATGCTTTTATTTAGCAAAAATGCATTCAATTGATTGAAAGTGTCAGTAAAGACATTTAGGTTGTTAAAAGATTTCTATTTCAAATAAATTATATTCCTTTGAGCTTTCTATTCATCATAGAGTCCTGCAAAAGGATTACGGTTTCCACAAAAATATTAAGAGGCACAACTGTTTTTTTAACATTAGTAATAATAATAATAAAAAAATATTGAGCACCAAATCAAATTATTTCTGAAGGAGCATGTTACACTGAAGACTGGAGCAATGGCTTCTGAAAATTCAGCTTTGCAATCAATGGAATAAATTACATCTAAAAAATCACTGCAATAGAAAACTGATATTATAAATCATGTTAATAATATTGCACAATTTTTAAGTTTTTACTGTATTTTTTATCCAATAAATGCTTTCAGATCATGTTTTTTCAAAGATATTAAAAAAGCTTACAGACCCCAAACTTTTGAATGGTAATAGGGTATGTTTTAAATAATAATGTTTTATTTTGGTTATGTCTGTAAATGTGTTGTAGGAAGCCGGTTTGCTGGGCGGACCCTAATGCTTTCTGGCCTGGAAGGGAAGATCATGTGCGCTTGTTTCTGCCTGTAATGACAAGGTCTCCTGCAATGGTTTTATTTCAGCGTATCGAACATACTGTTGTGCCAAGTCCTGGACACTGGCCTGTAAATCATTTAGGATACTCGACCTCTGGAGACATAGAAGCTCACAAAACGTACAGCCTCTAGAACATCTTTGACTGTATTGCATTTCTGTATTAATGGGACTTTCTTGTTCTGACTTTCTAAAAAGTGAATTTCTACCATTAGATGGTGGCATGCAAACGCTGAAATTCTACTGTAGGTGCGCTGCTATTTTTTAGCTACACAGGTCTTTGCTTTTTTCACTCAACATATTCTCCTCTGTGACAGAGTGAAATAAAGCAGTCATGTTTGATTTAATAAATTCAAAAATGTAAAAAAAATGTCTCAATATTGATTTATTTTTAAAGTCCAGAGTATGAAGTATGATTGTAGAAATTACTAGTGTGTGGTGCGAATAGAACTCTGTTTCCTGTTTTCTGTATTCCTGACACCAGGGTATTTGCATTAGGAAGTATAAAGCAGAATGATTTGTTTGATGATATAGATCAGGACACCTGTGGAAATGAGAAAACAGAAAGAGCACACCATAGAAGAGAGTCGTCTAAGATAAAGGACACGAATTTTGAGATGTCACAAATTTTGAGTCCGCTCCTATCGACTCGTGAGAACGGTCTTCTCATCAGGTTACTAAGTTTTGACTGCAGTGTGAGTTTACTTTTTAAATACTTTTTCTCATCCCTTTTACTTATTTGTTTTGTTATACGTTATCGGATCTAAATACCATAATTGTTTTTAAAAGATTCTATACTGTGTACAAGAATTACTGTTATTGCACTTCCATTATTCATTGTTAGTATGTTGCTTGAGACCCATGTTATTCTATGACATAACTTCAGAAGAGATATTTCAAATAACATTAACTTTTACTGAAATAAGTTTTTATTTTATATATATATATATCTTTCCACATACTCATTTCGCTTTATCTGGAATACACAACCTGATCCTGACCACTGACCACTGGTTTTTCTGGTTTGTAGCCAGTACACATGGTGGTTATTTTAATGATTCACAGATATAGAGCTGCAGAGACCAGTCATAGTACAGACGCATACAATTGTTTTCAACTATGCAAATCGAATATTTCCCACAAAACTGCATATTTGTACAGAATTTTTTTTCTAAATAACCACTATCTGCAATGCAACTGGATCTGTATTTGTAGTTAGAAGTGTATTAATAAATAAATATACTGCATATGTACACACTGCATTTGTATGTATGCGTGTGTGTGCGTACGTTTTTGTGACGTATGAGGACATACATTTGTATAATGACATGGGTATGACATAGATATTACAAGGAGAAGGTGAGTTATGAGGACATTTCCCCATGTCCCCATATTTTCAAAAGGCTTATAAATCATACAGAATGTTTTTTTTTTTTGAGAAAAAATAAATGCACATGGTTTCCTGTAAGGGGTAGGTTTAGGTGTAGGGCAATAGAAAATACGGTTTGTTCAGTATAAAAACCATTACTCCTATGGAATGTCCCCACAATTCACAAAAACAAATGTGTGTGTGTGTGTTTGTGTACTTTACAGGTTTTAGCATGTGGTATTGTCCAACTGGTAATGGCAGTCACTCCACAGAAAAAGGAATGGAGAAGTCACAGTTCTGGAGTATTATGTCTGGTGCAAGATAAATCTGTGCATTCAACATTCATGAGACTCTACTGTCTTAAGGTGAAGCTAACAGATAATAAAAAAAACAATCAGAGTTTCTTGAAATCAGCAGTGGAAGCAGTTTCTGGAAAAAATCGAAATTTAAAACATTGTTAATACTGTAGATGATTTTGTGTACATTTCTCTTTAAATTCTACATTTATTCTACAAATTATACATCAATACACATAATCTGTTTTTATATATTTCACACTAAACATCAAAATCATTCTCACAAATATCATACTCTCTATCTTGTTAGTGGGCTTATTCACTTGCTTTATTTTTTTATTCTTGCACATTCTCAGAAATGTCTTCTACAAAATATATATTGTTTGTTACTTATTTCCACCACTTGTTAATGTGCATTGGGTCTACTTTAGATTTTTACGCCGTGGCATGATGTGTGAATGTGGTATTTCTCTTTCTCTTTGCAGAAAGCCAAGCTGCAGTGGGAACAGGAGCTGTACACACCATTTGAATACACGGAAACATGTCCTTATTTCCATACCTTCCCTGGTGATGTGAGTGACAAATCCATTGCATTGCATTAAGTGTTTTTATGTGCATCCGTATGTGCATGTAGATCCACCATTTCCACCAAGCATATTAAATCTCACAATTGACAAAAAAAAAAAAAATTGTTTTGTAAGATTGAGGTTTAGGGCTTAGGGGATATAAAATATAATTATCTCAACAATATAAAAGCAATAGAAGTCGATGGAATGTCCACATCATGATGAAACCAAATCTGTGTGTAGAAGTGTCAGATAGGAATAAACTTTGCGGATGAAGATGAGGCCAAGCAGTTCTACATTGCTGTGCAGAAGCAGATCACTGACAACAAAGGTCTGACACTCTGAACTCTCCTTGCAAATCACATTAAAATAATGAATGTTGTGCCAGTGAATGTTCCTCTCTTCTCCAGCATCTTCGGGACTTGCACGCAGATACAGTATGGGGGGTGTTTCTGACTGGAAAGAAAAACTTGACAATTGTCTTCGAGGAAATGAATTGCACAAGAGGTGAGAAGCAAATCAGACATAGACAGGCAACCAAATAAAATGATGCTTTTTAGAGAATGTTTTACAAGCAAATACTATTTCAGTGTATATACTTACAAATGTTTAATTCAATGTATTACATTCTGTTTATTTGTAATTGTAATATTGTTTTTTGTGGGTTTAATTCTGGCCATAGCCTTTCTCTCAGAAGTTCACCCAGAGTTCCACACCGTCTTGATTCAAATGCAGCACTTCCAGAAAGCAAACCCACAGTTGCTAGCACAGCATCCAGCCAATCACATGACTCAGCACAGACTCTCTCCAGTGTTAATGAAGAGTCTATGTCGCTCGCCCAGAAGAAAGGGCCCCTCCCACCTATTCCTATTAATGCCAGGATAGCCACATTGGAGTTGAATTGCAATGCTAGTGTGCAAAACGTTGACTCCACTGTTCCCGTTCCATCATGGGTGCCACCCCCGCCATCTTACCAGGCCCCCACAGTCCCTCCAAGTTCAGTTGTGAGTATGTGCTCTTATATTGTATGATATATAGAAATGTTTGTAAATACCTGTTTAATGTAATTATATCTCAATGTGTTTGTTGTAGATTAAAGATCCCTACTCTGCTGGAATGAAGCACAATTTTCATTATAATGGTAACTCCTTTGTCTAAATGTAATTCAACTCAGTTTTCTCTTTAAGGAATATGTTTCTATATAAGTTTCTATATTTGCAGCTGGCATGGAGGGTGAATCTGGCTATGATGACTACCTTTAAAACTGCCATCCTCTCCATCATTTAGGACTTTATGACTCAACAACAGTGGGATGTGGTCCACACAAGCATTTACACATGGAATATATATCTTTATTAATAATATCATAGAAATTCCATTAATGATGTAATCAAAACTAATAAAAAAAACATAACAGTGGCTCATAACAGCTCATAACCATATAATGCTAAACCTCTTCTCCGAACTAATTTCACTTGTTCTTAGTTCTTACAAACAAGTTTGACAACTTTAGTAATTTACATGAGTACAAATCTTAATGTTTAAGTATATAATGATATATTAGGGAATTGTGTGCTTCTAATTTTATAGCAACAGTTTGGACAAGACCCTTTTCTATTCTAATTATATTTCTGATGTGGTGAACCACATAGCTCACCTGAAGGAGAGAGCAAAAGAGATTTATGCAAGAGCGAAAAAAACGACAATTGCGGAATTACAATAAAAACAGACGAGAAGTCACGTTCATGGAACACGATCGCATCTAGCTCAGGAACTTTCCACAATCCAGTGCACAACGAAGTTTCAGTGCAAAACTGACACCCAAGTGGAAGGAATCTTATAGAGTAATACAGCAGTTGAATCCACTAAATTATCAAATAGCACTAGAATCAACAGGCGAGGATGTTAGAACTACTCATGTTTGCAACCTGAAACCATGCTACCCCTCAGCCACTGACTTCGAGTTCCATGAAAAGCAAAGACTCCAGGAAATCTAACAAGAATCTTCGGATGAAGACTCTGAATTCCTGGGATTTTAAAGCTTTGCATGAATTCCTCACAACCTGGATGTTGTGTTTTTCCTGGTGGGGGGAAATGTGACGAGTTCGCTGGTGTTTGGTGATGAGTTTTTGGCTCAAGGTCTGCATTTAAAGTCACACCAGAGATGTTCAGCTGGGAATAGGACTTGGCTTTCTCCAGACCAGTCAAGTTCTTCCACACTGACTGAATCATCATCTCTCTTTGATTCTTGTCTTATACATAGAGTCACTGTCATGTTAGAATAGAAAAGGGTCCTGTCCAAACTGTTGCTATACAATTAGAAGCACACAATTCCCTAGAATATCATTATATGCTTAAACATTAAGATTTGTACTCATGGAAATGACTAAAGTAGTCAAACCTTTCATTAGAAGGGGGGTGACCCAATACTTTTGGCAATATAGTGTACATTGTCTTAATTTTGAACAGTGTATCTATTGTTTTAGAATTTAAAACCTGAATAAATTCTTTTTTTTTTTTGCTTGAGAGTGTACTTGAGTGTTATGTTGCAAATGTATATTCCTCTCAAAAATGAAAATTATGTGATCATTTACACTGTCATTCCAAAACTGGAATAGACTTATCTTTCTTTTGTGGAACATAAAATATATTTAGAGAAATGGTGTTCCGGTGTTGTTTGATTCCCAACATTCTTCAAAATCATTAGAAAAACATGAGGGGGAGTAAATGGTGACAGGATTTAGATTTTTCAGTGGAGTATTCCTTTCAAAATAAATGACAATTGGTTTTATATAATACACTGATGATCACACAGTTTAGGTGAGGCTTAACTATCCATATAGTTTTGGATACTATTTATCATGATGACTTTACCCCATTTACATAGGTACAATAAATAAAGTGTTTCGTTAGAGGTCTGATGACAGTGTTAGTCAATGACAGCACAAAATGTATTATGTTCTGCATGATAGTGACTGATAAATCAACAGCTCTTAGATTTTGTTCCTCACTGATAGATGATAACAAAAAATATCAGCATTATCATCACATTCTGCCCTTGAATTTGTTGACCATTGCGTGTGCATTACTGTTGATGATTTCGTTAGAGGTCTGATGACAGTGTTAGTCAATGACAGCACAAAATGTATTATGTTCTGCATGATAGTGACTGATAAATCAACAGTGATAAATAAATTGTTTCTCCTTTATATCAAGGGGCTAGATTAGTAATCCACGTCCATACACCTTTACACCGTCTAACTCAATTTCCTTTTTATTGAAGAAATTAAATTATAATTAATGTCATTTGTTTTTCAATATTTTATTAATTATAAAACTTGTGCAGTTATGCTAATTCAGAAGGGAAACTTTGTTGTCAGTTGACAGCAATATTACCCCAAATTTGCAAAATTGTAAATTTGCAACAAAAAATATACAGAGGCCCTTTTTTATTAGTGGCCTACAGAACATTATCAAAACAACAAAAGGACAGTTAAAAAGGGAGTATTAAAAAAAGTTATTGAAATTGGTACCATAATATAACCAGGTATCTGCATGATTTAAATTTAAACCCTTAAACCCAAATTTAGACCCACGGAAACCCTAAGAACAAAGATCAGTGCAAACATTTCTGTCGTGCATTTAGCAAAAAGGTTTTGTTGACTGCAATTTACCTTTAACATTTGAGGCAAGTGTAACTCTGGCGTCTCCGTTGTTTATGAGCAGTGGTGTGGTGGCGATTTAAATAAAAATACAGATTTCCAAACAATCCAAACATATAGGTCGCAAACATATAGGTCGTATACAGGTGTCCTGACATTTTATCATACTCGTCAGATTTTCCTACCTCGGCTTACTGCGCATGCGCACATCAATGTTTCATCCTTTTTCTCACGCTGAACAACAATATTTAATGTATCTGCGTTACTGTAAGGGGTAGGTTTAGGGTTTGGGTAGGTATAAACGTTAATAAAACACAATCTAATAGGTAGAAAAAATATTTATTGTTGATTTCCGGTAACTGTATGCTTTCTATCCACAACCGCGAATATAACATGCAATTAGGGTTTAGGGTTGTGGTAGGTGTACACATTAATAAAACATAATTTGACAGGTAGCATTTTTATCCCATCTCTGCTGTGAGTGGATTAGTATAAATGGGTGTAGAAAGAGAGAGAGAGACTCATACTGCAACTATACGATCTCCGTTACCCACAGCTCGTTTTAATTAATTTATACCCTTTAAAAGGAACTCGTCTGCCGTTACATAATGAGAGTGAGTGAGTGAGTGAGTGAGACTGTTTCTCTGAAGTCAGGGACTCCCGTGTGGCTGTTTTAGACTCGTGTCTGTTATCTAAACACGCACGCAAATCCTGTATATAAAACGCTTCTAGACAAGAACAAGAACAAGAACGCTTCTAAACAATGTTTCCACGAACCACCTGGGACAAGCACAAGCTCTTCCACACAGTCCGCTCCTGAACACGGCAGCTCTTTATTAGAACCTGGATGATGAGGAACACTAGCCGCTTTCGAGACGGACAAGACCGCGACGAGACAGGTAGACACGGCATTTCTCCTCCTTTATCAACCGTGTTTCTTTGCGGTCAGTTGTATTTGTCACGACCATATGAAACTGTAGAAACTGTAAACAGTGTGTGCCCACAGAGAATATAAGTAAACAAATACTTACGATTCATGAAATACACAAATATTTCCAATAACCAAAGCACACATATTTATTGTAGCTTATCTCTAACAATGGAAATAACATTGTTAGATTAATGGATTTAGTCAGTGATATTTGTTGGCAACTGACAAAAATAAGACAACTAATGATTTTGTGAACACCACAATGTACATTTAGCCTACTGTAATTTCAGTAGCTGAAAGCATGTTATTCTGCTATTCACTTTATTGATTTGTTGTTGTAATGCATGGGACAAGACTATGGTCAGGGCAAAGTAAACAAACTTGATATTCATTTCCTGAGAAAATGACAGGGAAATGGAATGATTACACAAACTAATTTATTTCGTTTTTACAATGCCCAAACATATGTGTTTTGTAACTTTATATATTCAAATAAAGCAGCAGCATGGGTTACATTTGCAATGATGAAATGCAGACACTCCTAGTCTTATTATGAGACCGCTGGCATATGCATGCGATACAAATCGGTCAGAGTGATGGATGTTAGAGTGGGTCATGACAAATTTTGGGTAGCTTTTTTTGTGTGGGTGTGCGTCTGTGAATGCATTTCACGGTCTTAGATCAAATTGCATCGCATGCCTGCTTGGCTTAGTCAGAGTTGCAGCTGCACTGTCACCCAAAATAAAACCAAACCATGATAGATGTTACTTTGTACTGTGCGTACAACCCCATTAATATATTCTGTTTTGGTTTAGTTTGAGATAAAAGGGTGGACATGGGTTTTCAAGCAGATCTGATTAGGGTGTGTCAGTAATGACCCTGTTGGGTGGGTTACTATTGTAACACACCCTGGCAACATACTTCAGGCCTTCGTGTAAGTGCTAATAAATCTTTCTGTGCTCTGTGACCCATGCTCTTAATCTCTTTCTGTGTTTATCGCTTCCCTGCGATATCTGTGTCTTCATTCTATTTGTTCTCTCTTTCCTTCTGTTTATATTCACAGAGAGTTGTTCCCCTTGTACTTTTTCATTTTCCTCCTTATGTTGTTTATTTCTTGCGCATGTGTGGCACGCTCTCCATCCCTGTCTTTCTTTCTCTCTGGTTATCTGTGTGAAAGTTCAGCTCCATTCCTCCAATCCCATTTAAGGATTCAGGTCCGGCTCTGTTTTACGTCTGCGTTTGTGTATATGAGTTTATGTGCCATGTCTAATGAAATAGTATGTAGTATGTGCAAAGTCTGCTGCATCATTAACTGCATACTTGATGCATTTTCAGCACACTCACTCACACAGAATGCTCTCTTGCTCTCTTCTGTTTCTGAGTTTAAAAGGATGGGATGTCACAGGCTGCTGTGTGGGCGGTTGGCATCTAGGGAAAGGGAAAAAAGTACATTTTGAAAAGCATGATGCTTGATATTACTCAGAAAAGTATAGGCCTATTATTTTGTTAATAATTGAACCCTTTGCCATTTTAAACAAATAGCTTTTTTTCTGGAATAAAGAGTGATGCAGTGTGCCATAATGTTTTCTAGAAAATGTTAAGGAAACATTAATTTAGTCAAACTAAAGATAATTAATTTATTGACATCTTTTCCAAAATGTGCATATTAAAAAACAACAGATCACAATGTAACAGACAAGCCAGTTACCAAGTCCCTTAACTGTAGTTGTCTTCTCCGCCGCTAGGGGTGCTGTGGCGCCTAAATGAGTTACCTAGTGGTGAAGAGGACAACTACAGTTTAGTGACTAATTAGTAACTAGCTTGTCTGTTACAATAATATTCAGAAAAAAGCACGGCTTATTTTCCTGAAGATTATTAATCATTCTATTTTGTTTATGTTCTGGTTGTTTCCCAGAGGATGTTGTTAAAATACTTGTTCCTCCTGAACTTGATAATGTTATCATGCTAACAAATAAGACTGAACTAAGAATATATTTTTGTCCCCTAAAAAATGATTTTATCATTATTTTATTTTATGAGTTATTTTTGTTGAGATGCATTATAAAGTGCAGGTGGGGAACAATAAGATGATATAAAGTATAATTACATAATGCAATTCTAATCAAAGTTATTATTACCCACATTTATATGTGGGATTCTGGATTTGCTGGCAGCCTGAGTGCTGGGTCACTGGTTATTTAATGAGATTACAAACTCCTTGCCTATGTTTCTTTATCTTTTTCATTCATTATCTAAGTGGACCTGATTGCTAATTAATTCTAAAATATAGTCTTTAATTATCACACAGGTGTAAAAATACTGTTGTTGAGTACCTGAGCAGCTTGTTGTTGTCCCACCTGTCTAGGGAGATTAGTCCTCCTGGCCCGCTGACTGGACACTTTCACCCCCCTCTTTCTTCATCGCATATTTTTATTTAGATTTGCAATCTAGTTAAAAAATAAAAAAGGATTGTGGTGATTTTTAGGGGTAATTAAGACACAAATATCTTGATTTCACTGTAAGATTTACTACAAGGCTTACTATACACACACACACACACACAATATGATTCATTATTCAACCACAAGATGGCCCTATTTGCCCTGCTTGTCATGTTGAACCAATATCTGTTGAGGATTACATTTATATTTATGCATTTAGCAGACGCTTTTATCCAAAGCGACTTACATTCAGGCTATACATTTTTTATCAGTATGTGTTCCCTGGGAATTGAACCCACAGCCTTTTGCGCTGCTAACGCAATGCTCTACCACTGAGCTACAGGAACACAGGAACAGTGAAATAATAAGGATATACTGGGATGAGGCCTGGATGAAAAAAAAACACCTGCTACCTTAGGCTTGGACACAGCTGACCTTTTGATCTACAGGCTTATTTGTTTTGTGAACAAATATAAATTGTGGATATGAATTTAAACTTTTTTAAGTTCACCCATTGGACTGGAAAATGAAGGAAAAGTAGCAGAGAAAAGAAAGGACAGCAAGTGATGATAAGAACATATAGGAAGCACAAGGGAACTGCTTAAAAAAGCAAAACCTGGTTAAAAAATCTAAATTGACTGGCTAAAATAAAATTACGTTTTTTCCGCTAAATAATTCCCATACATGAATTTGTGTTGTTGCATTATTTTAAGGACTTATACTGTTATATTTACTATTATTTCAACATGTGTAAAATTCACTGAAACTAAATGGTGTAGAAATTATTTTAAAATTATAGTAAATTTCACAAATAATTACAAAGAAACAGCAAGTAACACATTGAATTAAATGTGCAATTTTGTAGTAGAAAGACCACCATTGTATTATCTTGTAAAACCTACTCCAATAATCTTTGTTTTATTTACAACTTTGAAAATATTTTTTTCCAGTGTAGTAATAAAAAATGTAGGCGTTTCCAGACTTTGGAAGTATACATTTGCTAGTTTCATTGTATTATTGATTCTTATACACATTAGCTAATGTTTCTAACTATGTAATGGATAATATAAAATGCAGGCAGTATGTATTATTGTCTACAGTAAACATATGTATATATGTATAAATATGTAATGTCTATATATACATTAGTTATATACATAGCCAGAAATATTAGTTTTCATACCTGACACTACAATATTTCCTAAAAATATATTTTAATAAAGGAATGTACCAAAAACTGAACATGGTTTTGTTGTGCAGACTTCTCAAACTATAAAACACCCATGTAAGAGTATAGAAAACATTTTTGTTGAAAGCACAACAGACCTCCTTCTATTGGTGAACCTGTCGTTTCTATGTATGTATTTATAGGGCAACGTTATTAGTTCTATTAATAATATTATTAAGGTGTTTGGTGGCTAAAAAGAACAGAACGTTCAAGTCCTGTAAGATGTTTACCTCTCTCTCTGTGCCCCTCTCAGCGCACGCCTCCTCGTGCAGTCTCTCTACCGTTCTATTGGTCGATTCCTCACGGTCGAGGGGCTTTGATTGGATAAAGAAAAACCAACATTCACGACCCATGTGCACTTCATGTGAACAGGAGCTGCAGAACTGTTTTTCTCAAACTTCTGCGATCATCAACTTTTGCTTGCCCCTTCCTCATATGTTTTTTCTTCAGTTTCGCCACATCATTGAATAGTTTTACGGTAGTTTAGATACAATGCGGTATTTCTAGTGTAAGTTGCGTAATTTTCATCGAATGGGTGCCCTCTAACCAAATACTAATATGACAAACAACATTTAACGAGTTTAACATATTCGGAGAGTTATTACGGTTTTTGTACATGCAGTGAACCACGGTGAATGTATGTATTAATGTGCATATGTGCTTACATTGTGGAACAATTAAAAAATACATTAAAACTGATTAATTAAAACTAAGTAGACATTAAACAGAGTCGTGTTCAAGTTGCCATATTACGTTTTTAATAAAAAATATTATTCAACTTAATCAGTATTCAGTTTAAAATAAGCTATTATAGTACAGTCACTATATGGCTGCATAAACTACTCTCACAAGTTAGTTAATGTTATACAATTTTTATCTGCTAATGTAATTGGGCCAGTAATGGTTTTATGGTTGCTCCTGCAACTGATATTTAATTATTGTCTAATTCCGAAACATTCAAATTAGTTTTAAAATGCATAACATACATTAGGCTACAGTTTTTTAAGTGTGTGAGCGGGAGGGTTTGTTGCGCGTGTTTTGCTGGCATTACGGTAAAGCCGGCCATTAATATTGCTCAGCCGATATGACATCTCCCATCGCCAGCGACAGCAGCTCAATCAGAGGTTCAGCTCTGAGGAACCGGGTCATGATAATACCGCCAGGATGAGCTCCACAGAAGATCTTATAATGGCGATTCCCAGAGAGCTCACACAAAACCCACTGCGAAAAATATGGATGCCATACAAGAACGGGCTACCGGAAAAACACATTTCTCAGAAAAGAGGTAACGTTATGTTTGCTTTCTGTAAATGCTAGCTTTTCATGACTACAACTGATCAGAGACAATGTGGTTAATGCTTTATCAATTTATGGGGTTTGGGTGAAGTTGTCCCAAACGCTAAAGTACTTGCATGCGTACAGGCGCATCTTTTATATTTTATTTAATAGAATTCGTTTGTATTGTATCTTTAGGTTTTAAAGTCACCATCTGGAGTTGAGTAATAAAATGCTCTCGGGTGCGGAAGTAATGGTGCATGTTCAGTATTTAGCAAGATTTTCACCTTATGTGCTTTTTGTTGTCTCATTGAATGATCTATGTAATGTCTAAGACAAATATTGATAGAAATGACATAATCAGTGCATTTGTAGGTTTGCATCTAGTTCAAGCGCTATAATGTCAGTGAACCCAGTGAACCCGGGCTAACGTTAAGTAGGCGCATCGTATTAAGATGGGAATGATGCAACCAGGATGCACCAAAACCTGCTCAGCCTCAGGTGTTAGGGAAAGTACAGTAAGCTACATTGAAGCTCGAATCTAAACTCTGTAGTGTTTAACAACAGTATATTTTCTCCCAGTGTTGCTTAGGAAAAAACTGGCAAGAGTAATCACTGAATTTATGCATAGCATGTGTCCAAAGCGTCACACAAAGCCCAACGTGCTGTGTCACCTCCGCATACTCTCCCTCGTTTGCGTATTTATTAATTTATCAGTAACACACCACGAGCATATCAAATTAATAATTTGTACCGTGAGATACCAGCATAGCTCGAGCATGTTTTCAGCGCCGGTACAGTAGCTGCGTGCATTGTGTTGCGTAGCTGGTGTCATATTGGCTCCGCCCTGGCTGTAGTCGCTCTCTGATTGGTCAATGGAGCATCAACATTCGTTGTCCATGTGTGCAGCGTGTGAACAGCAGACGCCTGATGCTCTAAGCTCATGTTGATCGCCTCATTGTCAACCTGATGATAAACGTCATGACAGAGAATGTGACCTAGTGTGTTTTTCATTTTGCTTCTGTTTTGATCAAATAAAACGGTTCATTACAGTATGCTAGTTTATTGATTATATTATTTACACAACAAATCTGGGAAGCAAATTGTATGTTATTTACATATAATACATTGATAATTATCCTTTTTTTAGGTAATTTTGGAAATATTACATAGTGGAAATTGTGCAGCCTGTTTTTCCTGCAGTCTTGTTTTCAATGAAAGATGTTTTAATGTGTTTTTCCCTCAGGAGTTAAAAAGAAAACCTATAATGCCGTGTTATTCTATCCTATTTTGGTGAAAGTTGTGTAACTATGTGGTTGTATTTGGAGGATTTTTCCAGGTCTCTGTGGCCCCAAAGCTGCTGTTATACAGGATTTTTAGAGGAAGTTTATAGCCTTTTAAAAAGCAGGTTTGCTGAGCAAGTTAGTTTCTCAAAGACTCTCTACACGATGTACACGTGTAGGGGATGTACTTAAATATTTGCTGATTTTCGTGTAATGGGCAGATTCGTTTTGAACTCCATGAACCTGACACTGAATGAGCTGTACTTGCAGCAAAAACTGATGCTGAACAGTCTCCGCAGGATCCGTATTTACTTAGTCAGCAGAGAATGGACTGCATTCGGATACACCGTGCACATGATCTCTCTGATGATCCTGATTGATGAGGAATCAGCAGACATTGAGAAGAGCTTGATAACCAGGAATAACGAGTTCCATTTGGTGAAACGCAGAAAACAAAAACATGAATAATATGCATCAGGAGGACAAATGTATAAAAATAAATGGATGATCTGCAGAAACTATTTGGTTTATGCCATTATTATTTTCGCTCCATTTGGTTAAGGTGAAATGTAAAAAGCCAAAGACTAATTTCATAATATTTCACAATATCTAGAATAGATTTATTCTAATTGAATTAGGAGAAGATTAAAGGTGCCATAGAATGCAATGATACAATATTTTAAATTGTTCGCATGGTTTGACAAATTACAAATTATTCATACCAACTGAAAACGAAACCGAGTATTCACTGTCTTTTCTTCTATACACAGAAAAGCTGATATTTACAGAAACATTTTTATTCTCTGTCTCTCTGTGTTTTGGCAGTTTGTATGACAAACTGTCCCACTCTCATTGTGACCGTGGGCCTGCCAGCGAGAGGCAAAACCTACATTTCTAAAAAACTCACACGCTACCTCAACTGGATTGGTGTACCAACAAAAGGTACGGTAAAATGCAATCATAGTCCAAAACATGTATACAGGGACTAAATCAGTGTATTTTTTGTAGAATTCAATGTGGGACAGTATCGGAGAGAATGTGTGAAAATCTACAAAAGCTTTGAATTCTTTCGCCCTGATAATGAGGAAGGGCTGAAGATAAGAAAGTAAGATTCAGCATGTTTTCCATTTGTGGATGGTTGTTTTCATATATTTTTGCTATTGTTGCATTTTGTGTTGTCTTATGATTTAATTATTTATTTTGATTCTGTTTTCAGGCAGTGTGCGTTGACAGCACTCAATGACGTCAGACAGTACCTCAGTGTTGAGGGCGGCCAGGTTGCTGTGAGTAGTTTTGCATTTTCATAAATTTTATCACACTTATTTATAATTTATACACCGGGCTGGGAAGGCTACTTTTAAAATGTATTTCACTACAGATTACAAAATGCATGCTTTAAAAAGTAATCAGTAATGTATTTCGTTAGATTACTCGGTTTATTAACGTAATCTAAATACTTTAGAATTCTTTGAAAAACTTAAGCTATGTAACACAAAGGAATATATACTTGATTTATATACTTATTTTTATGTTTTCCAACTCTAAATAAAAGTGACGTCTACCAGTCATAAGATTTGGGTTTCCTTTGCATTTTTTTAACAAAATCAGTTCTCCACAGCATTTCATGAACAACAGAATTTTATGTAATTTAAATCAATATAAATTCAATTTGAATAGAATGAATGGGATTCCGTGCTGCTTCATGCTGCATTCCAAGCTTCAAAACTAATCCAAAGACACCAAACATACCATAAAAGTAGCCAAAACAGCTGGCACAGTTCTCAAAGTTATACAATAGATTTGTTTAATGAATGGACCAAACATTACGGGATTATGAAGTAATCACGATCGGCACAAAAGAATCGTTGAGTCAAAATCGACAGGGCTCATTTCTCAAAGCAACTACGGTCGCATAGTAATATCATTGTTGTAGTTCAACATAATATAACAACCACAGTTCGCAAATTAGGCTTTTGGGAAACATTTATCCAGTGTTTTATTTATCCAGTTTAATGTGAACCATTCACACTGGTTTCGTCAAGCTAAATAAATAATTCATTTTAAAAGATTTCACCATCATGAGATTTGCAGAACATAAATGGCTATAAGGTAAAACATCTGTTCTTTATTCATTAAGCAACAAAGTTGGCATTACTTTTTTATAAACTTTTATTTCATGCATGATTCGGATGGATTTGTTAACTGAATGCAAAGTGTGAATTCTAGGATAATTTGGTGTCATTTTTCAATTCAATTCTTAAAAATATTAAATGTAATGATAACATTCAACACTCAAAATATAAAACCAGTTACTATATCAAATTTTACAAAGATCAAGAACAACTTCCCTCAAGATGCTTTTTCAGATTAGACCTCCTTCAATGCTGATAGAAGTTGTTGCAGGTAGGCATTGCACTGCACTGATGTTACGTCCGTTTAATGATTTATAAACTACTCTTTGTATTTCCACAAGAGAAATGCATTACGCTAATGGATTTCTGTAAATGAACAGGCAGCTGCATGCAGTGTTTTTTCTTTTTACGGACAATCAGTTGGCTTTGGTTAAAATCCTCAAACTGTTTACTTAAATATTAAATTAAGAAATTACATTAAAATTCATAATCACCTTGGTAATGTACAATACTTTTCGAATGTAACTGTAATTTGATTACCACCTAATTATAACGAACATTTAATGCATTAAAACAGAAAAGTAATTTTAAATTGTAGTAATATTTCACAATACAACTTTTACTGTTTTTGATAGAATAAATATAGCCTTGGTGAGCATACTATTTTTTTTTTTTCAAAAACATTGAATATTATTCAAAATTGTGTTGATTTTATTTTTTCCAGGTGTTTGATGCCACGAACACAACCAGAGAACGGAGGGTCACCATCATGAGATTTGCAGAACAAAATGGCTATAAGGTAAAACATCGTTCATAAAACATTGGCATTATTTTGTGTAGTTCAGTGTATCTTCATTATTTCACTTTTCTTTTTATCCTACTATCCTTGTTTTTTTTTTTAATTAGGTGTTTTTTGTGGAGTCTGTGTGTGAAGACCCCAACGTTATTGCCGCAAACATTGTGGTAAGCTGATGCTTAATATTTAGTGATTCAAAGTGATTTAAACTTGTAGTACTCCAGTGATTTCTAATGTAAAGCATTTTTCTTCAGTACATTAATTATTATTATTTATTCAATTATCCCAGGATTAATTTCTGCTTTTTGTGTGTCTGAGAGCAGCAGGTGAAGCTGGGCAGTCCTGACTACACTGACTGCAACACTGAAGAAGCCATCCAGGACTTATGAAGAGGATCAAATGCTATGAGAACAGTTACCAGCCACTGGATGAAAACCTAGACAGGTCAGAAATCCGATTTCATTTCTTAGAATGTGATAGTATTCTATTTATGCATTTTGTGTGTAGTTGCTTTAATGCTGTATGTTTTGTCTTACAGAGAGTTGTCATACATTAAAATAATGGACGTGGGTCAGCGGTATCTGGTGAACCGTGTACTCGACCACATCCAGAGCAGAATCGTTTATTATCTGATGAACATCCACATCACACCGCGCTCCATCTACCTCTGTCGACATGGAGAGAGCGACCTTAATGTCCGAGGTTGCATCGGAGGGGATACAGGCCTGTCGCCGCATGGTAGAGAGGTGCGTTATGCTTTGTGTCTGTGAAAGTCTGTCTACAGCATTGGTCATTTGGATTTCATTATCTCTTTCTTTTCTCGTATGTCTCAGTTTTCTCAGTGTCTAGGGAGGTTTATAAAGGATCAGAATATAAAGGATCTCAAGGTGTGGACGAGTCAGATGAAGCGGACCATTCAGACCGCTGAGGCGCTGGGTGTACCATATGAACAGTGGAAAGCCCTCAATGAGATTGATGCTGTATGTATTATATGACACTGTTTTCTTTGTAATTCCGTTTAAAAGGGCCAGTTGAGTGACTCTCAGCATGTGTTCAGGGTGTTTGTGAGGAGATGATGTATGAGGATATCCAGGTCCATTATCCTCTGGAGTTCGCCCTCAGAGACCAGGACAAATATCGCTACCGTTATCCTAAAGGAGAGGTGTGTTAAACTATAATTACAGCCAACTAGAAAGGAACCTCATTAAATCTGAGAGAATTGAATGTTTCTGCTCTTTACAGTCTTATGAGGATCTTGTCCAGCGATTGGAGCCAGTCATTATGGAGCTTGAACGGCAGGAGAACGTGTTGGTTATTTGTCACCAGGCTGTTATGCGCTGTCTGCTTGCTTACTTCCTGGACAAGAGTGCGGGTGTGTAGATGAGGACATGCCGTGGTTAATAAAATATTTGCACATTATCTTTAACCTTTCGTTTTCCCTCCAGAAAAGCTGCCGTACCTGAAATGCCCCCTACACACAGTCCTGAAGCTTACTCCTGTGGCCTATGGTGAGAAACTTTTCTCTCTTACACACTTAACGGGTTCATATGATGCGATTTTCTATTTTTCCTTTTCTTTAATGTGGTATATAGCTGTTTGTGCTTATATAATGGCGCTTTTCCACTGTGTAGTATGAGTCGGCTCGGCACGGTTCAGAACGGCATGGCTCCGTTTGACTCTGTTTGCATTTCCACTGCAGTTTAGTACCGCTTTAGAGTGGGCGGGATTATTCACGTGTCATTTATAGTTGCGCCCGCCTCTACTGCCGCGACTCCTGAAAAATGTTTTAATTCCGCGCTGTTCCATCATGCTCTTGCTGGATCCGCTCCTTGGCTATCAATGAAAGGACAGTCTGTACTTCCTCAACAAATAACAAAACAGCCATTTTTTTGGTTGTTAAAAGATAGGTGCGCTCATTCAAAACGGTTGCATTCGATCCTTCGCTGGCTGATTTAAAGTTAGCGGATCTTTTGTGTCTCATGCCACAAGTTCAATTACGCAGGCAGTGACGATTTTCTCCGGCCAATCAGCGATCAGCAGTTTACAGCGATAATACAGCAGTCCTGGGTTCGATTCCCAGGGAACACATGTACTGACGGAAATATGTATAGCCTGAATGCACTGTAAGTCGCTTTGGATAAAAGCGTCTGCTAAATGCGTAAATGTAAATGTAGTACAATGTAGTCTTCTCACTTTTTATGATCGCTTTTTATAAGGAAGATTCTGAAGTAATTTAAGTTTTTTTATGTGTGTACTGTCCCTTTAAGATCACCATGACTCTACAAGAGTAGTGACAAGTTGTTCTGCATTGTCGTGTTCTGTGTAAAACAACAGCACTGACAGTAAAAACTATTGAGCAATTCAACACGAAGAAAAGATCAAGGAATGCCGACCTAAATTAAGTAGTTTCATGCAGCCAAAAATGAATCAGAGGTCCCCCCCTCCCCCGGGCGTTTTATCTGCTGAAGAGCTCATTTAATTACCTTGAAACACAAACTCTTGAAATGTACATGAATGTAATCTAGATTCTGTCCTGCATTAGGCTGTAAAGTGGAGTCGATCTATCTTAATGTGGAGGCGGTGAACACTCACAGAGACAAACCTGAGGTGAGAAAACCACACAGTCATTTTACATATAGAAATATTCATTCTAATGATATTTGGAAAAATAATAAAACAAAATCTGACTGTGACAGAATGTGGACATTTCCCGTCTGCCAGAGGAGGCTCTTCTCACTGTTCCAGCCCACTACTGACCTATGACCTCATATCCTGTACATCAGCAACACTCCATTAGGCTGTTCCATCCTTTTTATGTGACTCCTCTCATTGGTTTCTCAGTGTTTGGAAACACTCCTGAAGATGAGCAACTTTAGGCCTCTTATTTGTATTATTCTTTTCTCATTTGCCGCATAGGTGACTGGAATCCAGTTATTGATTAATAACCCTAGTGTTGGGGTGCGTGTGTGTGTGTGATCGTGTTCGCACGTGCAGGTCTGCTTGCAATCGAGGCTGGCGCAGAGCGGATTTGAAGGCGATTCAAGTTTTCTTTCTATACTTTTCTACTGAGATTTTTGCTGGACTCATTAACGTTTTGTATGTGAGAATAAATCATCAGTGCTGGTGTGTCTTTTCCACATACTGGCTATTTAAATGTTTTTTTTTTGCCTCCTGTCTTAACATTTTTTAAGCAGTATTTTACATCAATCATTCACACTAGAATTTTAATTAATTGCTTTGGCTGTCATCTAACACTAAATGCTATTCATAAAAACAGAATACATGACTTGGGTTAAAACAGCATAATTGAAGATAAATCAGTGCACATGAACTTTACTTTCGTACAGCGTAGAAACCACCTGGATATTGCCGCTCCATCACAATTATGACAGATGTTTAAAACAGCTGTCAATTAGGATGCTCAAAATGTAGCAAGACATTTTCAAATAAACCTGTTACATTTCCAGAAAAAGCTAAAATCAATGTTTACATTTTTTAAAGCTTTGTAACAATAGTAGGCTATTTTTTTGCACTTTAAGCATACTTGTACTTTTCTTTAATAACTTTATTTTTTGCACCTGTGTGCAAAGTGTACCTAAATCTCAACTATAGATTTGAAATTCATTTCTGAATATATATATATTATTTTTTACTCTACAGTCTGAGAGTGAAATGTTTTCATCCCAATTATTTTTATTACATGGACTGTATTTTTTTTAAGAGAACTGAATATGAAGAGCTCTGTGAATCAAACTGTCCTGTGGGTCTCTGTGATCGGTAGGACTAAATATGTGTGTGAAGCTCATAATGTGTGTGAAGCTCATAATGTGTGTGAAGCTCATGGTTCTCAAATTTGACGCACAATGTCATATTTTCTGGAATTACTGTCATTAAAACATTCTGTCATCAAGTGTTCTGAATTATTTATACATATTGGCATCTTTGTAGCAGGGGTGTTCCTATAATGCGAACCCATCTTTTAAAGGCAATTTAGTCTCATTCATTGTTAGTTTTAGAAACTTGTCAGTGTAGGTGTTTATTAAACCTTCCATATGGAGCAATAGAAATTCAAGATAAATATGCACAGACAAAATGTATAAAAATTTCACACATATTAATAATCTCAAATGCAATCCATTCTTCTAAAAGGTGCAAAGAAATCCAGAGGGACATAATTCTAAGAACCACTCTGTGAAGGCATCCTATAATACTACACAGTGCAAAGATTCTTTCTGAAGTGATCACGTCAGTGCTTAAATTGAATATACCACCTCATACAGCAATGAGGCTTAAAATGTCATGATTGGATTCCTTGAGTGAGAGTACATGTCCAACTATGACCAGACATGAGACTCATGACTACGTAAGGGTCCACATTAAGATAGGCTTTAAGGCTGTGATGGTTTGACTGCATATATGCTTGAAGGAGACTCCATTATGTCAGTCCACAGCAGGCCCCACCTCTCATGCCGGCTGCTGTGGGTTGATGTTGAGGTGGGCGGGGTTTCCCAGCAGGCCAATCCGCTGCTTGTGTTTCCTCTGCTCAGTCATCTGAAGATTGACAACAGGGATGGGTTCAGACAAACACCATTAACATAGGAATTCATACCTCATACCACAAATTGCCAGCTAATGACACATCTGCAATTTAGGTGTAGTACAAGCATCCCGTTTGTTATTAAGAATAATTTGTCAGTCTGTGTATACACGCTCAAACTAGTCAAACACTCACCTGCTCTTTGAGCTCTGTGAGTTGATTGGTCAGGTTGGAGACCAGCCTCATTGTGGACTCTAGTTTCTCCTGCAAACTGCGCAGTTCATTTTGTTCACCCTCACCATCACTGCTGACCAGTGACATGGCCCTCATACGTGGAAACCAGTCCAGATTGTGTTCCTGCAGGGGGGTTAAAGAGATCACGTTACTGATAAATAACATCAAGAGGATAAACCATGATTTTATCAAAGCTGCCTTGTGAAGAAAAGGTGCAGATGATTTAAAATACCTATGGGTGAATATATATATATATAGTATTTTGAGTTGACATATGACCAGGATATGTATTTTTTTGCTTTTATAAAGATACATTTTCTGCCCTCATTCTAATTGTTATACTTTGGTTGTGACGAGTGGTTATTTGAGTTAATGTTGCCTTTCTATCATCTCTAACAGTCTGCCCATTCTCCTCTGACATCAACAAGGCATTTTCGGTTTGAACTTCAGCAAGTCGTCTTCACCACATCTAGATGCCTAAATGCATTGAGTTGTTGCCATGTGATTGGTTGATTAGCCATTTGTGTTACCAAGCAATTGAACAGGTGTACCTAATAAAGTGAATGTATATATATATATATGTTTTTTTTTTCTAAATGTATTTATTCTTTCCCTTGGGTTTTGATTTTGAGTATCTCCTCGTAAAAGCTTTATAATAATGTCATCATGTATGTTCTCACCTTGATCATCTGAGCGACGTAGCTCTCGGGGCCTGTGTATTCAGTGGAGTCCTTGACCCGCACCAGCACAATGAAGTACAGGTAATGCCACAGGTTGTGCTCTTCCTTGATGTGCTCCTCAAACGTCACCGTTTTATTATCAAACTTGTCTCTCTCCAGACCTGGGTGAACATGCAGGTAACCCAAAAAATAAATCCCCAATCACATGTCAAGGCTCATCTTTGTTCATTTGAGCATAACTGTGCAACTTCATCTCACCGCAGATGAAACACGTGGTCTTGAGGATCTCCTCTTTCCTCTGCTTCTCACTTCTTAGATCAGCAAATGTATCAATGATGACACCAAAGATCAGATTCAACACGATGATGATCACCAGGAAGAAGAACAGAAGGTCATACACGACCCGTGCGGCGAACAGATGCTCCTGCAAACACACATACAGGTTTTGCTTCAGGTTCTTATGTAAAAAATGAACTACCGTATTGACCTGAATATAAGGCAATGTTTTTTCTTGGAAATACATATGAAAAAACGCGGTCGTCTTAAATTCAGGGTCTAGACTTTGACATGTCAATAATACACCCACAACAATAGCTGGCGCCAAATATGCATAAAACGAGTGTGCCATGAAATACGTAATGTAATGTGTGTGGTAAATATCACCAGTGAAAACAAAAGAAAAACAAAAGCTTACAGCTGTATGAGTCATGACTGTCATGTTAGCCTGATGGGAACAAACTTCCTCTGTTAATGATTTTAAAACTTAAGACAAACCCCGATTTCACTTATACAGTTAATAATTTTTTTTGGTAAGCTACTATAACAGGGGTGCAAACTCATCAGGGGTGAAAAAGGAGACAAACTAAACTAACCCCATTTGATCTTAAATCAAATAATTTAGTTTTCAGAAAAAATAAGTCAAAAGTCAAAACAATCTTGTTTTTGGTTTGATATAAAATTATTTTTCTTACCCCATTGTCAGATTAGTTTGCTTGTTTTAAGGAAAAACTCACTTAATTTTGACTTTTTTTCTGAAAACAAGACAATTTTACTTGTCTAGAATATTTAGATATTTGGACTAAGAACAAGACAATCAACAAAGATTATTGTTAAGATTTTTCATGAATTTAGGCAAATAAACCACAGTAAATCTTCATTTCAGCACTCAATTTTTGAAGCAGCTGATGGGCTAAATGTGAGATGTTTCTGTCTTGAAACAGGCTGTTACAGGCTAAACACTTAGCACTTAGCTATGGCTTAGCGGCTAGCGCTGCCTCCACTTGAGCGGAGTGATACTAATATTACTGTACATTAAACGGTATGCTTTACTTGTATGTCGAACAGTTCTCAAATCGACTTCATGTCAGAGTAATAGCTTACTGATATGTGAGACAAATGGTCGAGACTGAGGAGCATTTTTGCAAAGGGTAGCGAACTAATGTAACCATAACGCAACTTACAATCTTCATAGCTATCGCAACAGCAGCCTCACGTTAAAACAAAAAACAGTAACCTCACGCGGTTTTCACCATTTAAACTGGAACACCATAATTTACAACAGATACAAACAAATGCATGCGTCCTGCTCTACAGGCAAACTTTAATTTAGAACTTAATCTACAAACAGACTAATCTATATGGACAGTTTAAAGTTAGGCTTCAGGAGTAAAATTGGTTGGATGAGGGAAAGAACATTAAGGTAAGCCAATTAGAGGCAGAGTAGGGTGGGTCCATTCCTTTGCCAACATGGAACGCTACAGGTTACTTGACACATATGATGTTTTTACAGATTTAAACGATTCATGTGAATGACCTATTTCAAGGTGACAACGGCAAATTTTGCCGAAGGTGACACGTTTGCACCCCTGCTATCAGATGGATATATCAAAAAGTGTATATTTTTAAATGTGATTGTTGGTACGTTTTACCAGTATTTACCATACTTTCAAAACAAAAATTAAAATATGAAAAATATGCAATATTAAAAATATTAGTAAAACACAAGATTTGGTTTTAAAAAAGGGGGGTATAACGGGTCTTATATGCTTGGGCGTACCTCTTTGGATGGCTTGCGCAGAACATCTCCAACTCCGCCACCACTCCTGAGACCGTGACTCAGTACAGTGATCATACACATCCACAGAGAATCACACGCTCGCTCTACATCATCTATAAACACACAAAACACACAACCTCTATTTCCAGTCACTTCCAGTGTGCAAATAAATGTCAGATTACAAAATATTGCTAAAAAAAGGGTCAAATAATATTTAAATATTTGGATAACATGACTGAAATATTTGGATTAGGGCTGTACATTTTAAGTGTAATTTTATAAACACACAAAACACACAACCTCTATTTCCAGTCACTTCCAGTGTGCAAATAAATGTCAGATTACAAAATATTGCTTAAAAAAAGGGTCAAATAATATTTAAATATTTGGATAACATGACTGAAATATTTGGATTAGGGCTGTACATTTTAAGTCTCATTTTAGTATTAATAAATTAATGAATAATGCCTAATAGTGATTAATAATTTTAGTGTTATTTTAGTACATTAATCAATTAATATTGTTAATAATATAATAAACACTTAATAAAAGCAATTTGAAAAGCAGATTCATTCATGCCCTGACCTGTATGCTATTACTAACGATTACTTTTTACAAACAATTATATTTGACTAAAAACATATATGCAATGATTTACTTGTCTTACATAGACATATGCCAATTATGCTCATGATAAATTCATTTGGGGAAAATTAGTGATTACTTTGACATATCATGCAGGAGTTATGATTAATTTTACTGCTCACCCTCCTCAACATCCGCAGTCAGGCAGGAACCATTTTGCCCATTGCAGACCCCCTCAGACAGGAAACCAGAAGCCTCCTCTGACACAGACATATTCAAATACAACAGAAATAATTTTCACACCCACTAGTATGAACATTACTTTGTGATTTGCTTTGATATCTCTGTGTGAATGCGAGTTACCCAGAGTGCCGTTGGAGATGCGGTTCACCTCCAGGATGAAGTCATCCTTAAAAAACATATATCCAACAATGGAGAAGAGGTAGACCAGGATCAGGCCCAGAACAGCCGTCAGGACAATAGAGCGGCCATTTCGAGTCACACTCTTGATAACGTTCAAAAGAGTCTCTTCCCTGTTCACCAGGTCAAACAACTACAAAACACACAAATGTACAATTAGTTAACATTAGTGGTCTAAATATTTGCGCTGAATTTTTTTTTTAGTATTAAATGATTGAATGCATGAAATTAGGTCAATATTTGGTCAATATTTTTATTGTAATTCTCACTCTCTATATATGCACTTAGAGTGCTTTCACACTTGGTTCGATTGCCTGGTCCGAACCAGAGTTCGTTTGCTCTCCCTGCCCCCATGTTCATATTAGTTTATTTGGGTCTGAACTGCAGTTCGTTTTCATCATCAAGCCAGCAGCTGTTTACCCCGTTGCTTAGTAATGACGCGCAGGAGAAGGCGTCAAAATGCATAACATTGCTCTGCACTTTTATATATTTAAGTTTTTTAACCGTTCGTTTTGTTTACAAAGCTTAGTGCATAACGACACTTACGCCTGTCTTACGAATGTACTGCAAATGCTCTAAAGAACGCTGAAGGCGAACAGAAATGAGACATACAGCTCTCTGCTTCCAGCGCATCAGTCACGCTCGTCAGGAAAGTGAGTGAATCACACACTTTTTATCAAATAATACGTAATTAATAGCGGTTCACTTCCGCAATTTGAGCGATTACGTTCACATCAGCAGCGAATCGTACCGGAGTTCACTTGAACCGTACCCCAGACCAGCCTTTTTAAGCGGACTCGGGTACGGTTCGCGGGTGCGCACCCAAGGTCAGATGACAGCGTTCACATCATCCAAACAAACCGAACTCTGACATCAATCGAACCCGGGCACGCACCAAAAGTGCTAGTGTGAAAGCACCCTTAGACACTAATTTCTGTTTAGGCATATGTTAGTAAAAATGCGTTAGTGCAAGGTTTTCAAACAGACCAGTAGACTGTAAAAGAAGACGTGTCCAAAAAGGCCCAGAGTGCAGATGAGAAGGTACAGCAGATGAAACAGGAACTCCTTATCCATCACCATCCCCCAGTAACCACGGGTAAACGTACCGCGGTTACCCACAAAGCTCAACATGAATACTATCTTATTACAAACCTGCACAGACACCAAACGAGGTCAGATTATCACTACAGACTGACACCACATAACACAGTGCACAGTGGTATGACTGCATATGCACTCAAAATCTAACCCTCCCATGTGTGTCCGTGTGAGTGTGGTCTTACATTAAAAGCTCCCAGGAGTGTCAGCATATGCTGCAGCCCCACAGAGAAGCCCAGCTGCAGCACACTGGAGATGACCAGCACTCGCACTGCGTTTGGCCTCGGTGACATCAACACACACCCCAACGAGCCCAACAAACACACCCACAGCAACAGAGAATGAGAAGGATCTAGTGAACCTGAAACACATGCAGATCACATATAAGGTATAAATGTTCACACAGGTCAGGGATATTGTGTAAAGAAAGCCTGACTCGTGAAGACAATACAGAGGGAAACTCACTTTCACTCATTCCGTCCAGAGGGTAAAAGAACGCCACTAACAGATTAATGAGAACAGCCAGGTTAAAAGACATATTACTCAAGAACGACATGTTCCGGCTACACCAGTACAACACTGGCTGTGCTGAAAATAGAATAATAGGGATACAGTTCAGAAATGTATGATGTAATTAATTTCAAATGAATAACTTTCAAACACTAGAGAATAAACATACAAACAAAAACACACAAACACATATTTACCTCTTAGTTTTTTCTGCCACCTCATTTCATTGAAGAGATCGTCTGCATGCAGGAAGAAGTCATTTATTTTACTGCCCTGTTCATCTCTCTCTGTACCATAGTACACACGCAGCTTGGACTCATTTGTGAGAAAAGAGCAGATATTTGGTACAGGAAACACGATCTGTTCCATAGTGCGATCCTGCCGGACTATCTATGTATACACACACACACATACAAGAGCATAAGATGGGATTTTAAAAACAATAAAAAAACATGTTTTAAGATTTGTTAAAAGTGTTTGTGTTGTTACCTCTATCTGTGCAGTGTGGTCCGTGTAATACTCCAGGGCCTGGTCCTCCCCACCTGGTTTCTGCAGTATTTGCAACTCCTTATTGTGACGTGACAGCTGAAATAGCAGGTTAAATCAGATCACACTACTAATTTAATGAATTGCTCTTAGATAAAATAAGGTACATACATTTGTGACCCGGGACCACAAAATAAGTCATAAGTGTCAATTTTTCTAAATTTATATTTATACATCACCTGAAAGCTGAATAATTAAGCTTCCCATTGATGTATAGGACATATCAGATAGGACATATTTGGCTGAGATACAACTATTTGAAAATCTGTAATCTGAGGGTGCAAACAAATGCAAAATATTGAGAAAATCGCCTTTAAAGTGGTCCAAATTAAGATCTTAGCAATGCATATTACTAATCAAAAATAAAATTGATATATTTACAGTAGAACATTTACAAAATATCTTCATGGAAGATGATCTTTACTTAATATCCTAATGATTTTTGGCATAAAATAAAAATCTATTATTTTGACCCATACAATGTATTCTTGGCTATTGCTACAAATATACCCCAGCGACTTAAGACTTAAGTTTTGTGGTCCAGGGTCACATTTGGTATTGTGGTTGACTATAAAAGCTGGCCATAGTTTAAATAAACTGTTCTTATACAGGGCCCAAACTTTCAAAACTAAAAACTGTCTTTGGTAATTAAATAAAATGTTAATAAATATGCGTATCAGCCAGTAACAGAGAATGGTAAACTAACTCTTGCTGACAGAAGTGGCATGCATTATTCAAGCTATACATCTGTCGTGACTCGTACGACTTTTTTTGCCACAGTGTAAAATTGACCATATATTGCAAATGAAAATATTTATAAAAATGACAAATATTCTCTTTATACCCTACACCAGGATAGGCAAAGTTTAGCTCCAACCCTAACCAAACACACATGCCTATAACTGTCTAGTGATCTTGTAGACATTGAATAGCTTCTTACGGTGTGTTTGATTAGGGTTGGAGCTAAACTCTGCAGGACACCGGCCCTCCAGGACCAAAGTTGCCTATCCCTGCCCTACACTGATAGATGTGTCAAAAGTTGTACAGGAGTGTGTGTATACCTGATGTGCAAGGATATAGATGTTGTGTCCAACATTGCGAGGTGAGGCAGCATGGTCCTCTCCATTCTCCTGTTCCTCATCCTCAAACTCTGTTTCCCCTTGCTGGTAGGCCATTCTCATCACCTCCACCTTGAACATGAACACACACAGCTGGGGTTGTGCAGATGTTGTAGCCAAAGAAAATATATGTTAAAGCAATGACAGAACCAGGATGTACTGGGGTAACAACTATCATACTCACTAGTTCTTTTGGTCTCATGTTGTACAGGATTCTCTCTGCGTTCTCACTGTCATGACGGCTCTCCATGATGGCCAGAAGTAGCTTAGATGCATTATTCTAAGGAAAAAAGACAAATAACGCTACATGAAATTTAATTGGCCAAAGTATTAAATAAAACTACTCTGAAATGATTGTCAATTTTAATTTGCAACTAAACAAAACAATTACTGAGCGGGCATCATGATTATATTTTCAGTTAGTTTTCGCTCTGTCCTACTTCAAATGAACTTAAATATAACATTACCATGTTCACATAACATAACATGACTTTATAGCAGTGTTTTTTAAACAGGGAGCTGCAAGATGTGTTAAAACATTTAAAATAAGAGAAGAGAAGCTAAAACAGCTAAAAATCATTATGTAAGCTGATATCCTATTTCTTATTTTAATTGACTATATAAGAGACTATGAGAATGATTTCTAGTTTTGAAAAAGTCATGGAAATCACTAAAATCTTAAAAAGCATGGAAATTCTTATAACAAATACAAATGTATCTAGTTATGTCAAGCTCAAAATGTTTGGAAGTTGCTATTAGTAAAATGTCATTTTAAATATCCTGTAATCACAAATGACAAGAAAAGTCATGTAAAATCATTGGTAATCAACTTATAACTCTATTATAGTTTTTATAAATAAAAGACAGTTTAAAAAATGACCAACTTTGTCATCACAGCAGAAGTACCAGAAGCCAAAAAGGGTGAGAACCACTGCTTTATAGGACTTGAGGCCTGACCACTTTGCATAGTCAAATTTGATGTTATTATGAAATGAGAAGATTGTTATTTTGTCAATTAAGAGTTAAGTGATGTACCTTTAGTTCTAGAACCAGATCCATTCTCTTTCTGCCCAGTGGATTAATATCATTTAGAATCAATGCAATGATGATGTCAATGCCATTAGACTCATGGGTGGCAATGCAATTCTGCAAAAACAAGCATAACAGAGCACATTCAATATGGGAAGTATGTTTATGAGTGATTGATTATAATTGCAAAATAAAGGGCAAAAAGTTGAAAAACCTGATTGAGTTTGTGTACTTGCCTGGTTATCATGGCAGGGCCCTTGACAGTATTCTGTGAGACTCTCTACAGTCTGATTAATGAGAGCCACGTTATGCTGGTTGATATATAGCCCTAACAGCCCCAGGCCTCCTGTTGTACTTCCACAGATGCAGTCCAGGAACTGCAGAGTTTCACACACCAGGTTATAATTGTTCTTGTTGTTCTGACAGCGCAGAAAATTCTGAAGGAGAAAAAAAAATTCTGAACATACATGATGTATAAAACCAGTCCTTAACAGTAAAATACACAAGACTGACACAATACTGAAGAAACTACACAACAAGGATACTGTCAAAGTTTGAGACCCAACCTAAAATCGAACCCAAAAACAGTTGGCTCGGGTCAGATAGTGACCTTTTATCTGGCTAGAATAACAAAAAAATAAAAAAGCTATAAATGTCACTGATGGAGAGGCAGACAATCACACACACACACACACACACACACCTGCAAGTCTCGATTATGGTTCTCACACAGCAGTTGTAGGAAGCGCAGGATTGGCTGCATGATGAGAATGACAGGGCTCATCTCGCCCTGCTCTGTTCCTTTATCTCCACCCCCTTTGTCTCCATCAGTAGTGCCATAAACCTCCTCAGGATCAGCATCTCTTCGATACGAACCGTAGGCCTTCTTAGTCACAGCAGATGCCTCCAACAGCTGCTCACGGGTATCATCAGTCACCACGACACCTGAATTTTTTTCTGAAGAGGAAGAAAAAGATGATTTCTTATTTATAATCTCATAGTGACATATCTTCTCATAAAATTACATATTAAACTTGATAACATTATGCAGTGCTCTCAACACGAATTGAACTTACGTAATGGCGCTTTTTTTTTTTTACTTAAAAAAGTGGTATTTTTTGTAAAGAAAGATAGCGTAGGATGAGAGATAAAGTAGTGACAACCCCAACCTCTCCGGCGTACTGGGGTATCTTTGTCTGGAGTGTTGTCATCACGCTGCTTGTTGCCCAAGTCACTGGTGTTGACGGTAACCGTGGCTTTGATCTCCAGCTGAGCAGCTTTCATTCTATCATAAAACACCCTAAAAAACTTTTCGGAATGTTTGTCTTCTGTTAAACGTTTGAATAAGGAGTGCTGCAAAGAGATAAGAATACAAACATAAAATCGATCATTATGGTAATATGTTATGTTCTATGAACTTCAAATGTAATACACTACTGTTCAGAAGTTTGGGGTCAGTATGATTTTTTGTGTGAATATTTTTGTCTCAGTTTGCCAAGGTGCATTTGATCAAAAATACAGTAACTTTGTGATATACTATTAAAATGTAAATTAAGTGATTTGTATTTTAATATAATTTAAAAAGTTATTTATTCCTGTGATGGCAAAGCTGAATTTTCTTCAGCATCACACGATCCTAATATGGCCGATTTGTACTTAAGAAACATTTCTTATTATAAATGTTGAAAACAATTGTACTGTTCAGTATTTTTGTGAATATCATGATTCATTTTTTTTAGGATTCTTTGATGAATAAAAAGTTCAAAAGAACAGAATTTATTTGAAATAGAATATCTTTTGTAACACCATAAAAGTATCTTCTGTCACTTTTGATCCTTAACTTAAATTGAACTTAATTCATCCTTGTTGAATAAACATATTAATTCATTAAAAAAAAGTCTTACTGACCCCATCTTTTAAAATGTAGGGAATATTAAATAATTTAATACCACAACGTTCAATTGTATTGCTTAATCATTTCACTGACAGGTCTTTCTGACCTGTATGATGGTGTTCCCACCCTCCAACAGTGCAATGGCCAATAGGATGCTTTCGTGGAAGACACGGTCACTGGTAGTATTCATAATAAGATCGATGACAAGGTCAGATGCTCCTTCACGGTCCAGATGGCACTGCACCTCCATCAATGACATCTCAGCCCTGCTCAAAACCCCTGAGGTCATACAAACACACAGAAACTAATGTTAAATTGCATCCCAAATGTTCCAAGAAGCTACAATTAAAAATGAACCCACCTGGCTGGCTCTTGATTGGTCCTACAGGTGCCAGGGTGGAGTTACTGAAGGAGGTCAGACTTTCTCTCCTCCCACCACTCTTGAAGCCATAGTAACGGTTGACAAGCAGCTGCCGAAGGGCCTCTCCCTGTGATGAGTATAAAAGTGTGTTTCAATATGCATCTTATTTTTGAAAGTTTTTTTCTTTGCTATTTTTGCTTTGGCTTGTTCACCGCATGGCTGTAAAGCAGTATTCTTTGGAACAATATGTATCATAAATGGAACTGAATATTAAAAGGTATAGATATAGTTGAACCAGGGCAGCGGAGAGGTACAGATATGTGGTTGCAGAGCAGGGTTAGGTGAAGTTAGTGACCTACCCTCCTTCGATCCTCCAGCTGTTTTGGTGGCAGACTCAAATCCACCACCTGAGTAAGTGAGCAGAGTGGACAACAGAACACTAACACAGAGTTAGTGGAGAATCATCATGCAGTTATCCCCAGCTCTATCCTAGCAGCATGCTTGGTGTTATAATAACATCAGTGGACAAAAATGACTAAAATTATGCATTTAGCTCATTGTAAACTAGTTAGTTATGCTTTGGAAGTGAGTTATGTAAGTGTATCGTTATATACAATAGGATTAAATGGAAAATAATCTAAAACAGATTAGAAAAGTGGACAGATTAAGTACAAGATCAGAATGTAATGGTCAGAATGAAAAGGTTTGTAACATAGCAGTTAATATCCAAACTGTCCAAATATTCAGTTATTACCCAAATGGTCTGTAAATATTAAGACACACTAAAAAAATTATTTCTAAATCTTTCGGAACAATCTTTAACTTTACTATAACCTCATACTGTATTAAAAGCACTATTAAAGCACCACAAAATGGTTTGAAGAACACATTGTGTATTTCTTATTAAAACAGGACTTTAAAGTAGGGCATACACACTGAATGTCTTGCTCCTTTTATAAATATTTTTTCTTTCTCACCACATATTGGTAAAATCATGATTTGCTACTTTTTAGTGGTAACAAGTTGTTTTAGGGCAAACACCAAACCACAACAGATAACATTCATACCACATCTAACAAAATATGTGTACACAAGGATGGAAGAAGAAAGAAGAAAGTAGAGAAAAATAAGATAAATAAACAAGGGGAAGATGGGATGAATGACAAAAAGAGGACAACCTCAGTGACATCCATCTCATCATCAAATCCCAGTAGCTGAAAAAGAGGAGTGAAGGACGGGGTTAATGAAAGAGTGGACATACTTCAACCTAAGCCACTAACTAACTATTAGTGACATGAATATTAACAGGAAGACATAACAGAGGAAATGTGATCAACTCAAACTTAAACAAAGGTGCTCTTACACATGCAGACACTACAAATGAAGACAGTATGTGTAGAGGACAATACCATCAACCTCTCTTAACACTATCACATCTGTATTCTACATTATGAAAACATAGCTTTTTATTTGTATTTTTGTTAGCACAACTGAAACAGTCCTTTTATTAATGGTTTTGTGGTATATACCTTCTCTCCATATCCTCTGTCTTTGGTCATCATTTCTCTGAGTGTCTGCAGAACTTTGATACAAAGCCTCTCCTCATTTTCCTCTAGAAGTTGCTTGGTATGTTTTATCAATCTGTTCAAAAAGCAGATAAAATGTGCTTGTGTAATTCAAACATATAAGCAATGACAGCATAATATTGTATCATTACTAAGTATTAAGCTATAATAAGTAATACTGTATTTTATTATGGCGTTCTATATATTATTATATTGAAGATACTGCAGGCACAAGAGTTCATCATACTTGCAGATGAAGCCTCCACTCTCACACTTGCGATGGGCTTCAGTGTGTTCTGGGAACAACAGTTCTGGACGATGAAGAACATCCACCAATACAGACAGCTCAGCCTGAACCAGAGGCCTCAACCGCTCTTCCAGTGCAGACACTATATCCTACGGACACACATACATGCAAAAGCACACATTCACCACATACCCTAACAAAGTAAGGCACTGAGGCAAAACGATTGAATGCAGGTTTAATGATAGCAACTATAGGAGAGACATGGGCGATCACTGACATGACATCAGCTCTCTTATAAAACCTAGTGAGCTGCCTTGCTGCCTACCTTGGCAGCATCATTCTAGAGCATCATTATAACCATCACCAATAGGCCTACTCTATTTGCAATGAATTATTGATACATTTTGTATTAAATTACATTTTATTTTCTGTCATTCTGGAGCTGCATTCTCCATTTAAGATCCATATGATGCGATACTCCCATAGAATTTGGCTAATATGATGCCGTTTCTGTGGGCAGCTCATTAAGTTTTGAAAACGGAGGCAATATCACTTACCTGGAGTCTTTCAATAATGTTGCGGTAGTCTCGGGAGGTGGTCATAACAGAATCTCTTCGTATGGTGTTACGGACGGACTGTCTCCAGCTGAGGGCCGTTTTCTGCACTATGTTGTTGGACTTCATGAACAGATTATTCACCTGACAGTCCAGATCAACAGGAATGGCTATGGTTCTGCCTTTGGCTGCACAATAATAAAGACACATACAGTACGTTCAGGGTTATGCATTTAAACAAGAAAAACTAGCAAGGAGCTTCAATACATGCACATTTTATATTAAAATCTTAAAGGAAACTTTTCTTATTTATTGCTATTCTTTGGCCACGTACACACAGCAAGTTTCAGGAGTGATAACCGCATTTAAATGAACACAGAACGCGATTAAGGAGTAAAAGGTGAACTGACAACAGAATTTAGCTGCAGTGTGTGCAGCTATTAGGTGCCGCTAGTGGCGCAGAAAACTTTGATTGAAATATGCTTAGAACCTCTTTTATCACTAATTTTGAGATTATAATGTTATACAATACAATTATACAACTGAAGCCAATATTATGAAAGTTAAAAACAGCTGGTGGAAATGATGCTCTTACCCACGTCACTCAGCACTTTGATGCAAGCTTCCACATTGCCCTTCTGACCTGGGAGCAGCCAATTGCAGTGATACACACGGAAAACTCCCTGCAACAGCTGCACAAACACTGGCTGCCGGGTCTGAGACAGAGAGAGAGATGTCACATCTACAGATGGTCTGAATGATGCTGAGGTGTACTGGGCTGCTGGAAGGCACTGTGTGTTACCTGCAAACTTGTGCTCTGGTCTGAGAACGGGGAGCTGAAAAAGGTGGTGACAATGCTCATGATGGTCTCAGTAACGTAGCGCTCCAGAATGGTGTCAGCGTGCTTACGGTCACTCGTGTTATTGCAGACCTACAGGAAGCCATGCTGAATGTCTGAACATCAAGACCATATAGTGAGTGTATCTGTGAGTGTTTAGTCTTACCCTGCAGATGTCCACCAGGAAATCATCAAAAAGTTTCCACATGTGATTGCTGGTGTAGATCTCCTTCACCTCAACCTCCGTATCCACATAGCAGTGATTCAGGAAGTTCACATAGGCCATCTTCACCTACATGTGAAGCATTATATTCATATAATAAAACGTTGCATACATATGGCTTTTATAAATTCATTAAAAAGAAACACTTTTGGGCTTTATTCCCTTGGCGCACACCTCTGGTATGCAGTCCTCGTGAGTGACCACACGTACAATATCATCGAGGGGGAGCAGGGAGTTGCATTTGATCTCAGTGTAGACGTTCTTCCCTTCAGTGCACACAGCCAGCAGTTCCACTAAGTGAATATGATACCTGCAAGAGTCAGTGAAACCAAATCTAATTCCCATAATGGCAAACATTTAACAGGAAACGCTCAAAGAGAATACACTTACAAACTTTGTATGATTTTGTAAAACATAAATGACAAATGCTACTTCCACCTCAGTGTAATATAACATATAATAAAAATAAATAATATAATAATATAATTTTACTACATAAAATGCTAGTTATTTGTATTACTTTATTTTATGGTTTATTACATTATTTGTATTTTTGTAGTATTTGCATTGTTAAAATAGCATTTACATGTAAAAGTATTAATAGAGTGGAGACAGGGCTAATAAACGTCTTTACCTGAGTGCACTGCTCTCATCAAGTCGCTCCCTCTCAAGGCGCATCATTTGAACCAATGATTGAAAAGATGCCCGGTCATTATAGAACACCAGCACATCCTCACCCGCTGTCACCAACTAAATACACATAAATAATATCAATATCAATCAGTCTTCACTAGTCTGAAGAAAATAGGGCAGAAAAGTAGCAATCTGGGGCTTGTAGTTAAATACACTAGATGTTTGTCTGGCCTACAGACCTCAGCCATGACAATGTCTTGGCATTTCTTGATAAACTTGTTCTCAGCCTTGACGATGGTCTGGAGGAACTTGAGGTAGTGGACACTGCGTCCATGAGTCTCAATGCAGTGCACAAAGTGCTGCACTACCCGCTCGTTAATCTCACTACACAACTGGAAATTATTCATGAAAATATGCTGCATGGTCACCGCCTCTAGAATCTAAAAACAGAAAGCCAGGGACAGAGGATTTAACAATCAACAGCTGGAATGTACAGATAAAAATGTGTGTGTTTATGTATTGATGCTCTCACCCCAGTGTTGAGGAACAGGTTAATGTGTTTGTGTAGAAGTGCCTGGTTCTGTTGATTTCCAGCACAAAAGTTCTGAAGGAACTGATGAGCTAAAGTCATAATATCTTGCATCTGAACATCCTCCCCCTAAAATGTAACAAACACACAAGTATACACATAAATCAGTGATGAAGATTAACCTTTTCAATTACACAAAGGCTCACACACACCTTCTCATAAGGGATCTGCAACAGTTCCAGGACCACACTGTGAGCTCCCATGTTCCTGAGGAGCCGCTGCTGCTGTTTCTTATTCTTCTTGCCAGAGATGCCCTCCAAAACACACAATTTGCTCAACCTCAGAAGGATCTACACACACAAATATAACAACAAACATAATATATACTTCACAGAACATCCTACTAGCATGTCAAAACCTACAAACTCCATAAAACATAAACATACTCCACCTCCTTCACGACTCTGTAGTTTGAGCTGCTGGTACTTTCCATTTTGGGTTTGTCCGATCTACTTGAGTTGATGGCACCCTGTCATAATAATATAATATACAATATCAAATCATAATATAATTCAGTACATTTATGAAAAGAGCCATTATGTTGCTTCTAAGCATTTCAGAGGTTTTTAAAGTGAATTATGGACAAACAATAACAAGAGTGCATCCAAACCTTGTGGCGCGCTTCATTGGCAACTTCTCCAGCATCCAGCCCTGAGTCTGACCCCTGTCTTTTATAGACCCAGAGCTCTGATTTCTCTACTATAGACCTCAGCTGGTCCAGATCTGACTTGATCTGCTTGTAATTTTCCACATCCTGACTGGTCACCAGAAGCTGAACCTAAAATAAATAAAATGCCATTTACTATTAATGGAAAGAGGAGTATGTGAACATGGCACTATACAAGCACAAAAATATGTATAAAAACTATATATATATATATATATACACAAGCACAAAAATATGTATGTATATATATGTATATATATATATATATATATATATATATATATATATAGTTTTTATACATATGTTTGTGCTTGTATAGTGGCATACATATATATATATACATATATGATATAAAATATATGGTAAAATATTCATCAATACATGTATATATGAACAAGTGTTAAATTCATGAATTATTACTCAATATCGCATTATCCAAGTAGAGGCTGCACAGTGGTGAGGGATGAGGAGAGACCCCCGATATGATTGTAAAACACAGTAGAATATAGTAAAGCTCTATATAAATTAAGGCTGTGCAATTAATCAAATTCGATTAACATGCGCATCTCAACAGTAAAGCCGGTTTCTTGATTAGCAATAAATCTCCATCACCTGTTTTCAGATGGAGCGGCAGTTAATACACAGAGCCGTAGTTCACTGACAAGCTACGCAATATTGCGTTCATAATCGAAGGCGATTCGTCTGCGATTACAAACATGATATGTCCTAGCTTGTAAATATATGTCAATATTTTTTCAATTAATACAATTATAAATTTTTAAAACAAATTAACCACAATAATCCAAACACAGTCTAAATTAGATTAATAATATAATTTAATTTGAAATAAAATGCTATTTTAATTGACTAAAATGACATGCCATTTTAACCAGAGTAAAATTGGCTAAAACTACTATGCGCTTACATCAAAAAATAAGTACAATGTAATTATTGTGTTCATATTGTACTACAAAAATCTTGCTGCTATTGAGGTGGGATATGGGCAAGGTTAGGGAAACGATTGGATGGTGGCATGGGTAGGTTAAACATGTATGTACACAATAAATGCATTGTATCAAATTATTAATTTAAAAGTAAGTACATAGTAGTTAAAGGCACTTAATATAAAATGGGACGACAATTTTTGTTAAAAGACAAAAACTACTACAAAACAAAACAAAAACTGTGTAAAACTGAATCCTGACAAGGATGAATGAATGGATGAATAAATGAATACCTGCTTAAAGGCCTGTAAGACCTCCTGCCGCTGGCTGAAGTGTCGGAAGAGGAGGTGAAGGGCTCGTGACACCAGTGGAGGATAGTCATGCATGGTCAGATGCAGTAAGACCCTCAGAAACGTCCGGCCACCTTGATCATCAAGATCCAGTGGAGTGTTTTCTTCACTACATACACAATCACACACAGATTCACACACATACGGCACACAAACATTAGACAAATTATCAAAGAGCACAACCTTTTTACCTTCCTCCAAAAATCCCCTCCGCTTGCTCTTCAATGTGCTCAAAGTCCAGTGCTCCTAACAAAGACAATGGTTATTCAGACAACATTTACCCATACCAGCTGATACTGACACAAACACACACTTGCTCTTTTTACCTTGAACACTGGCAGGAGAGTCCTGGTTCACAGAAGGCTCTGTTTGAGAGTTGCTCTCATCAAACTCTGTTTTAAAAATACAGAGCAGGCAGGAGATCCTGTAGTCCAACCGGACATTTAGAATGAACTACATAAAAAATTAGACAGTCACTAAAGATTTTTTAACTTATACACAACTAGTTTGGCATATTCTGGGCATTCGGGCTATGAATTTCTCAAACAATGATTTTTACGGAACATTACAATCCAGTTATGGACTAGGATGCGTTTTAACACCTGTAGGATCTCAATGATCTTGAGTTTGGTGTCCATCACCAGTATGTCTTGCTTCTGAGGTTCACTCTGGGCTTTGACTTCATCTCTGTTGGGAGGGTTGTGGCTGGTAGATGGCAGAAATCCCCCACCCCTCAACACCACCTGTGTCATCAGCTCTCCCACCCCATGGATGGACCGCATCACATTACTTCCTATAGAGATGATCATAAAAAGATTTGAGAGCACTTTCACATAAGCAATTTTTCAGCAAAACAGTTTGATGTATTTACTTGAAGTGAAAGCTATTTTTGAACTCTGATTAACTTTATAATAACAGACAGAGTTATTTATACCTATCTATTCATTTATTATTTTTAGGGCTAGGTTTTGACACAAATTTCATAATTCAATTTGATTCTGACTCACAAGCTTGTGTTTCGATTTGATAGATCTGTGATTATTTATTAACCCTCATGTCGTTCCAAACCTGCAAGACTTTTGTTTATTTTTGGAACACAAATCAAGATATTTTTGATGAAATCCGAGAGCTTTCTGGCCCTCCATATACAGCAGCACAACTGAAATATTCCCAGGTCCAGAAACGCAGCAAGGACATCGGTAAAATAGTCCATGTGACATCAGTGGTTCAGCTATAATTTTATGAAGCTAAAGAATACTTTTTGTGCATAAAGAAAACAATAATAACTACTTTATTCAACAATTCTTCTCCTTCTCATCCCGTCTGCCACAATGTGCTGCCATTGTGGAGAGTATTATGACGCCTCTGCATGTATACAACGCATATAGGGTTGCTCTTAAAAAAGTTTGAAAACCACTGCTTTAGAGTCCATAACTAGTGGTGATTCTGACCTTTGCCACGGTCTCCAGGCAGCTTGATGGGGAAGGGAGAGCAGATATGGACACAGTCCAGGATGGCCAGCAGGATTTTGGTCAACCTTAACAGGTCACTGAAGTTATAGAAACCAAAATAGATAAGGTTCCTTGCAAGGTTCACCACCTATAGAACAGACAGTGGAAATGGAGTGTTGCAAAAAAAAAGAGAAAATAAACCATTGCATTGCATTGTTAATTGTACCAGACAAATATTGATGCTTTTTTATATGGTCCAATCTATAATGAACCTAATGTACACACAATAGTGAATAAGATACAAGGATGTAACTTTCATGAGGTGACACACCTCAAAAGTGAGTTTGTTTTTCTCCTTGTCTGAGAACGGGAAACTCTGGCAGACAACATCTCGCAGGTAATTCTCCACAAACTCCATTGTCTGAGAGAAGCGCTCCTTTACTTCATCACGTGATGTCCCATCATTATCATAACTAGTCAGAAACAGAAAAATGACTGGCTAGTGAACAGACCACTCACTAAAAGGGCTTTTAACTGTTCACGGTTTCTAAAGTGAACCACTTACTCATCAATGGCAATTTGCGACGGGATTTCAGACCACAGCCGAGCATATTTGACAGGGGTAACCTGCTCCTGAGGGTCACGGTCTACATGCATGTGCAGCATCATGCGGCAGAATGAAGCTCTGAGGTCAAAGGGCAAGTCTTCGTCTGACATGCAGCGCAGGATCAGATCCACATCCAGTTGTGCTGATATCTTGTTAATGGCCAGGTATTGCCGATCCAGACACATCCGTGCAAACAAATTCAGCTGATACCTGACAGAGAGATCTTAATATTACATTTCTGCATCAATTTCCTTGCATTGCATGTAAGTGTAGGTGTGTGTGTGTGTGTGTGTGCATACCTGTAATAATTGATAACTTCATGGTCCTCTGTGTGTCCATCTTTGGCATCTTGTGCAAGCTCTCTGATGCTCTTACTCTTCATCTCTCCTTTACTGTCCTTCCAGAACAACCATACCTCCTCCTCATCCTCCTCTTCCTCCTCTGCACTCTCGCCAAGCACTGTTCCTGCCACCTCAAACCGTGATAACACAAGCCTGACACACACACACACACACACATTCACTCAGTAATATACTCACAGAGGTCTAGACATTTTTAACAGCATTTTTTTTTAATTTTAGACAGAATTTTTAACTCTCCATGCATTTTATCATAATTTCTATCTTGAATCTGTTTTGATTTTTTCTCAATCATATCACTGCCTGTTCGATATTGTGCTTGCTGAATTATATATTATATTTTTTAAACTGTTCTAAAAGGTTTGTGGTCAGTAACATATTTCAATGTTTGCATTTTTTAATGAGTAATTTTATTTGATATATAGATTACATTTGTATTATTTTTTTATTTTATTAATTTTATTTTTCTATTTCTATTGTAATAGATTTTAAAATGTAATTTATTTCTGTGATACAAAGGTGAATTCTCACCAGTCAATACTCCAGTCTTCAGTGTTACATGATCCTTCAAATATTATTCTAATATATAGATTTGCTTCTCAAAAATATTTTCTTATTATTAATAAATGCTGAAATGCTGAAAACTTGTGCAGCTGGTGGAAACCATGATACATTTTTTCAGGATTCTTTGATGAACAGAAAGTTCAAAAGAACAACATTTATTTAAAATATATATTTTTGCACTAATGTCTTCACTGTCACTTTTTAATCAATTAAATGCATCCTTGTTAAATAAAAGTATTTTTTTAAATCACACTTGTACTGTATATTGCTCTAACTATGTAGCAGAATAGTCAGTGTAGGGGCTGTACTTGGTTTCGATGAGGATGTCTGCATTGGCTGGGTCCAGCACAGCATTACAGATGAGTTCTTGAGTGACAGGGATGGATTTATTCATAGACACACACAAATCTGACAAGTAGTCCAGAAATCTAGAGAAACATGGACAAATAAATTCAATCATTCAGGATAAGACACAAAACTATTCAAATCATTAAATTATCAAAACTCATCTGAAGATACAACTTACTACACTACTTCTATATTCTTACTTTAAAATATATTTTACTACCGTTTATCTCACTAGCATCTCTGTACTAGTTTGTACTTAAGATGAATCACTTTCATTCTAACATTTCTCTTTTGTTTGCTGCTTTAGATGAAAGGGGCTGCTAAATGAATAAATGTAAATGACCAAGAACATTTATGCAGATATATTTTCGCACACCTGGGCTCTCTGTTCTTGCGGACCAGGCTGACGAAGGTGTCAATCTCAGCTGCAGTGATGTGTTTCTCTAGAAGCTTCCTGTTGTTGTGCAGCAGGGCTGTAATAGTGTCTTCAGCAAGCACATCATATCCTATCTGCTTCTGCATGAAGCGGAACTGCTTTGCGATGTACTCCTAGAGACAAAAAGTCAGAGAATGAGAGAATATTGCACATAGTGCATGTAGTATAAGGGGTTGTGACTATTTTGTAGTACCAATAGCGGTACAAATGGTTTGCATTGCATTTATTTTAGTAGTTTAGTTTACCTGATTTTTGCGATAGTCCTGTTGTGAGTGACGTAGGACTCTGTAGCAGAGGCGACAGATGTGACGAAAGGGTGCGTGACGTTGGTCTGCGAGCTCTTCCAGTCGCAACATAGGGCCGTCCCCACTATCAGTGAATGGGGCCTGCAGCAGCTTGAATATCTGGTCAATTGCAGCACAAGATAAATGAAAAGGTCATTTAAATGTTACTTAGATGTTTAAAACTAAACCCAAGACATGATATAGTAAGTACCTGTTTGAGTATGTTCTGCTCTCTCATGAGTTTCTGCCGCTCTCTGTTAGGTTTGTTGACTGTGATCTCCAGCACATCCTGAGCACTGCTGGGAATGTCCACAACAAAATACACCAGATCCTCCAGCAGCTTTGTCACTGACCTTGTGTGAGAGAGTGATGGTGAGATGCATGTTTTTGTAAGTGTGAGAAGAACTAAACAATTAGCATAAAGATGGATTGGTTAAAAATATATTAAAAGGCAGAAATGGAAGGAAATCAAAGAATAATGGAAATAAATCACAGGTGAACCAATGATGGATGGATAGATGGGTGAAAGGATGAAAGAAAAGTGGACAAATGGACAGATGAATGAACAGACAAATGATGGAAGGAAGGTCAGATGGGCAGGTAGAGGGGTGCATTTATAGATGGACAGATGAGTGAAGGAAAGGACAAAGCAAGGAAGGAAGAAAGGAGAAAAATGTGTAGATGGATGAAAATACTAAAAAGAACAAAAGAACTAAAGAAAGATTGGAATATGGATTCCCAAAAAAAAAGTATCAAAACCAAGTAATGGCATGGTTTTATTGAACCACACACCAATATGCCTATAATATGAATTTATTATATTATAACATTCATTATTATAACAAATAGCCTACCAGCAGAGGGTGTCAACCCTCCTTTGTTCTGACAATCATATAGTTTTTATGGAGATGACGTGATTACTATGAGCTGTTTACAAAGTTACACTGCTTTCTAAATAGCTTTTCTATGTAAATATGCGCTAGACTAGAGTAACATTGTGCCTCGCAGCTTTTCAGTGTGTCGCGCTCGAGACCCAGGCTTTTTTTCCATTCATCTCAGGATACTATTATGCACGTCTCGTGTCTAAGAGCAAAAACTTCTGATTGGCTAGTAATGTTGGTTTGGTTGAGAGTGAAAGCTGTGTTCCTCTCATACCATTGGTAGGTGAACTAGAGAACTGGAACGTGATATAAACAAGTTGTTTTTAAATGCAGGAATATCTTCTTTTCATCTTTTATTTTACAGCCGAACACCGCACGCCCGGAGATCTGACACGGTGCTGGAGAACTTTAAGCCCTTTGGATGTAAAAAAGGTCAAATGGATGGATAAATTAAAAGATGAATAAATGGTTGAAGACAGGATGGAAGGACACATACAAAAACAGACGATAGGACAGGATAGCTGGACAAATGGATAGATGGATGGAAAGAAGAAAGAACCGAAGGAAGGAATGACAGATGAATGGACAGATGGATGAAAAGATTGATGGATGGATAAATTAATACAGATGATCAATTAAGGAAAAGAACAGATGTGGAGATGGATGGATGGAAAATGGTCAAATGGACTGATGAATGGATGACTGAAAAGATTAATAAATAGTTTAAAAGATAGAACGAAAGGAAGACAGATGGATGGGTGAATAAATGGATGGTTGAAGCAAAATAAACAAATTAACAGATGAATAGATGGATAGATAGAAAGAATAAAAATAGTTGAAGCAAGGAATGAGAGAAGAACAGATAGGCCAATAGATGATGGATGGATGGATGGATGGATGGAGAGATAAAGGATGGATTAATAAAACAATTTGATGAATACATTATGAAATTATACAAGGACAGACAGACAGATAATGGGTAACTGGATGGCTAAAGGAAAGACAGAGAGCCAGAGAAACAAACGGATGGCTGGATGGATGAATGGAAGGAAGGACAGATAGATGGATGGATGGAAGGATGAACACATTGATGAATAGAAGGATACCTCTACCTCCTCTCATTCTGTGTGATGGTGCCCTTCTCCAGTTTGGCTGCAATGGAAGCTAAGACTTTACTAGCATCATTAGCAAAATCCAGATCACGAACCTCAGCTGGAGAAACTGGCACTATAGCAAAAGCCTCTTTATCTTCCTTTAGAGGAGACGTTCCTATCTGAGACACAAATATAAAGTAGAGGAAACACACGTCAGAGGATCCATAAACCAAAGCTACAGTCATACTCAGACAGAAACTCACTCACTCTGAGCATGACCGGTTTCTCTTCCTCTTTATCTATTGGCTGGTTTGTGCTGTGAACCCATGTATTGGTGCAGAGATGCCGGAGTCTCACATATGAGTTTCTGACAAGCACAATCCAAAATACAGCATGGTTAATTATATATGTACTTAATCAGAAGTCACAAGGAGTTAGAATCTCGCTGTACCTTGGCACAAGCGAGTCTCCTCCTCTCAGGGTAGTGGGATCAAGCTCAAAGATCGACGATATGTCATTGCCATCAGGAACGGACACCAGCGTGTACATAACCTTGTCCTGAGGGTTGCGTGCATGTGGTCGGATCACTTCCTGCTCTGAATCCAGCTGCGAGAAAAACAACTGATCAGCGGCTCAGTCAAGATGACAGTCTGCTCTGGCTAAACTAATGTGTTGAAATGAGAGCAACAAGGTAAAGAAACCCTCAAATGGCTCACACTAAAGAATTCATAATAAGCTCAGATAAAAACACAGACACACAGCCACACGCGCTCTCAAACACACACTCACAGAGGAACGGGTCTCCAGGCATTCTTCTTCATAGTCTGGATTTACCTGATCACAATAAGGTGAGAACAATTAGATAAAATCAGGTTCTCTGCTCTTGCTAACATCAAGCTCTCTAAATAGACACATTCTGATGTGTTTGCATGTGTGTTTGTGTGTGAACTCTTATTCCAGGTAACATTATCAGTCTAACCTCTGCAGCGAGGTAATGGCCGGTGGCCAGATGTTTGAACCTAAAGAGACTGTTCCAGTAGCCGGCTCCGCCTCTGCAGGGATCATGCTGAACCACCTGAAAAGCATCAAAACATCTGTTTAAGGTTACCAAGCCGATCACAAAAACATCTGTTCAACTTCACAAAGTTAAGTCCTAAACTTACCTCAACCTCCCAGAGTGCTTTGCTACTAGTGGCGGAGGTTGCAGACTGGCGCCCGGTGGTACGCAAAAAGACATACTGCTTTTTTCTGTGTTCGTCGCATGTCAGAAACTTCTCCTGCTCTGCATGGAACAGCCTCACCACATCACCCTGATAAAACGTATTACATTAAAAGGCCATAAATATCAATTCTAGTCAAACACAGGCCTTAAAAAAGTAAATGTGAATGTCACTGTTTATGCAGTGTGGATGTGTACAAAACATACTCCTTTCAAGACAACCTCCTGGTTGTCGATCCATTTCATGAAAAGAACAATTTTCCAACTGGTGGTGCAGTTCACTGAATTCACCTGAGAGAGAAACATATAATGGAATGGAGCAGTGGTTCTCAACCCTCAACCTATGGACCCTAAGCAGACCTCCAAAGAGAATTAAAATAGCATAAAATGAGCATTAAAATTAACTAGAAAAATTAATTCAAGAGATCTCCTTTTTTTAATTCACCAATTAAAAAAAAATCAGTATGATGTATGCATACTGTGCAGAAGTAATAAAAGTAAATAAACAAATAAAATACTACAAATAAAATAAAATAATTCCCAGACTGCCAAGATTTCAAAAAATATTTGTCCAAAATTGAATTATAAATGCTAAATATTCATTTTATTTCCAGATAACAGGATCACTGACAATGGATTGATGTAATGCTGTCAAAATATTCAGCATACACTGTACAGTATGCAATACATTACTATTCCTTTGTTAACATAGCCATGTGTATATATGTGTATTTTACTTCATTGCATCCTGGATTATCAACAAGCTGATGGCTACTGGCATGAAGCGGCTGTCCAGCATTGACAGGGTTTAACACAACCTTATCTCCAATGACCACCTGAAAAACAAATGACCAAACAAAAAACATAACAAGTGTAATCTAATGGGTGATTATGTAAGTGCAAGAAGCAGGACTGGCCAATGAATCAAATTAATAATCAAGATTACAGTGTTTTGCAGATGTTGATGATATACTTACATTGTCTCCAATAGAGCGGAGCTTATAGAAGGGTTGGATGTAGAACCACGAGCCTTCATTCCCTGCAGCGTCCAGGGTTACACGCATGGCGTTCTTCTCAAGAAGAGCCGGTAAACGCTTATTTACAGTCAGATACTTATTACTCTTCAAATGGAGAAGCTGCAAATGTGCGTGAACAATTACACAATTCATTTGATGGGTAAATAATCTGAATTTCTACATATTAAATGTTCTGTATAACACAGGCAATTTAAATATTAGATAAAGTAATACTTGTGCTCATGTGTTTGTGAAGGATTTACCTGGATGACGTTGCCATACTGAATGACTGTTCCTAAAAGCTTTTTGTTCTCCGAATCATTTTGTTTCTTTTCTAAATCAGCAGCATGCTAAAAAAATATAAAATGAGAAATAAAAGTATTAGAGAAAATGTAAAAATTGTGATCTTGAAATGTTGCAGGCCAGGCTCAAACCTGCATTTCCCACATGAACACCAGAACACCATGTAAGTATGTGCAGTGACTATTACTCTTCAGAACATCTGAGGGAGCTTCAGAGAAGTTGATAAATATACTGAACATGCTGAACCGTCCTCCAAAAAAGAGGCTGAGTAGTAAACAAACATTGCTCTCTTTAATGATGTCTTGTAACATTGTTCAGATGGCCCACAGAGCATTCTTCACAATCTGTTTCATTTACAAGCATATTTTTTAAATTGTCAGCAACTTCTTCATTCTGTGTATATATAAGGTCATAAGCAGAGTGAACTAACTGCAGGCTGAAGCCATGAAGTTGGCTAATTTAGTCTAAACAATCACATAAATAACTTACATCAACCTGATAATTATCCAACTGAATTAAGCATGATTTGTTTTCATAAGCATGGTAGGCAACTGAAATAATAAATGGGTATTGATTTAAATGAGGATATTGAATAAATATAGGATGAACTTGTTTTTGATGCAACCATAATCTAGTAAATACAGATTAATCAGATTAATTTTCTTTGTGCATAAATACAGCAAACAATGTAAGATGACGTTTCTAGTTATCTAAGGTAATTTTTTCATATCTCATGAGTAAATACAATTTACTCAAGGTTAGCAGGCCCTGTTAGCCTCTGCTGGTTGATGGATGACGATGAATCTTTCTCCATTGACAGCCATTCACAAATAGCAGTATATTCTCATTAAATAAAACACATAAATCATTATTCTATAATGTTTTCCAGTTCCTGTTCTTGGAAATTATCTTTTATTTAATGTTTGCTGCCTTTTTTTTGACCTCACAAATTCCTAAGCAAAATGTCATAACTTAATCTTGTGACAGACTCCAAAAAAAGTACCGTCTCCTGATATATGCTGGACTTCTCTTTTAGCCTGCTTAAAACCCGCCCCTTTCTTACAATCAACTTCAAGCTCACATTCACTTGAACAGTCTCCATCCATTCAAAACCCAATTTTTTCTATTTGGTCATCTGTTTCATTTGGATGTACATCACAATATGGAAGAAATTATCTGTCACTGCCATCAATTAATTTTGAACACAATGTTGTAGCTCAGGATAGTTGTTACTACTGGGTTTCGGACTCTGTATGTTTACAGGTTGCCATCAGACAATAATTTGAGGTGTGGATACTAATTCTAGACCAGCATTACAGGCAGTGTTATTCTGAAGTAGCGAGTGGAATTCCCTATATTAATATAAACAAACAGCTCACGCTTCGGGAAAGACTAAGCTTCGCACTCACGTGGAGTTTGTTGAGCAGAATAGTATCTGTGGTGCTGGTTCCTCCAGGTTTGGCAGCTTTCCAGAACTGTTTCTGTGCAGAGTATCTGTTCATGGGACACAGTCTGAACAGACAGTCTACAGAGCGAGAGAGAGAGAACATACATTTCATCCCAGCACAGACAAATAGAACACCTCTCATATAATCATTCACTGTATTTCAGACACACATAACTTTCAAAACCTGCTGATGAGGACATGATCATAAATGGTAAGGAAGGAAATCAGTATGAAAATCAATATGTAAACTATGTGTCTGTGTGGTTTAAGCATAACATGCGCAGGACTAGCCTATCAGATGCAAAAAAGTTCTAACATTTTCAACAGAACTTAATTAAAAAAAATCTGCGTAAATTCAGGAGGATGTTACATGAATGAAAACACACACTGACAGTATTGTCAAAAGTGCTAAGAAAAGAGCTACAGGCAAAAAAGTAAAAATGCACTTCTTTTTTCCAGCTGAACTCAGTCTTACCAAATAAGGAGAGAGGGGGAGTCAAAGATAGACAGACTGACAGAGAGAGACAGAGACAGAGAGACGAGAGAGAGAGAGAGAGAGAGAGAGACAGAGAGAGAGAGAGAGAGAGAGAGAGAGAGAGAGAGAGAGAGAGAGAGAGAGAGAGAGAGAGAGAGAGACAGAGAGAGAGAGAGACAGAGAGAGAGAGAGACTGGTCTCTGTTTCCAGTTTCTGGAGATTGGGCTGATAAAACACCAAAAAGCTCTGGGGTCATAGGAGGAATGTAGAACACACTCTCACATAAAAACAACAGTGCTTAGAAGTGTCCAATTACAAAAAAGGAAATTTATTTTCAACATTTCAAAAAGAGTGAAAAGTTGCTGCTAAAAGATTCCTCACACCAAGCCACTATGATATAGCTCAGTTCCCTCCTTCAATGCTATGTTGCTCATTTATCATCTGCCAGAAGCCAATCTTAAATTTGAACTGAATGCATACCCAAACAAAATATATATTCATGAAATAATAACAATAGAAAAAGAAACCATCACATGCTTCCATTGTGCTTTGGACCGTGTTTATATTTGAAGGAAATAATACACATTCCTCTCTAAAGGGCCCACTGATCAACAGACAAATATCTCTCTTTCTCTCCCTCCCTTCATCACAGACTCAAGCACATTGTGCAGGCTGTATTCATCAGGAGGGTTGAGAAATTGAGATTAATGCATTCAATAGAGAAATAGGACGCTCGTGGCGTTTTCAGCATCTGCCGTCTCACTAAAAGAGGACATAAATACATGAACAACATCACCAGAACTGCTCTGAGAGTTACATCATGAGCATTTGACCGTTTCGTTTGAGTAAAAAGGTCATCTCATATACATAGGCTACAGAAACTTAAGAGGTCCTCATGGCAACCCGTCAAAATAAAGGTTTGGTTTATCTACTAATACTACTACAACAATTATTACAACTTTTGTTTAAAAGAATAATCACACAATACACTATTTCTTCCATGTTTTAATTTTAAACCCATTTGTTTGCCAAAAATAGAGTTAAACTCTCATTTGATTAAAAGATAAATTAAATTAATGTTTTATGCCTTCATTTGCACTGCACTGTAAATTAAAACTAATGGAAATTACTGTCAAAGGCCAAGATTAAGATAGTGTCACGTGGGTCATTCTTCAATTGGGTTGGCAAATGAGAGGAAGAATTTGTAAAAATGCTTGTTTGCTATGCATTTAAAATTAGTTTAATATGCTATATCCATTAAATTGAAAGCTTAAGAACATTTTGATTTTTAAATAATTTCAATCAAATGCTGGTGACACAGCCACTTATGTCTGTCATTATTAAGTAACACCACAGACTTTATATTGCAAGTTACTATAGGCTGTGTGGTGTTACCAGAAAAGACAGTAACACCACAGACAAATCAGCCTAAATCCAGACTTTTCTAATATGGAGGCTGCAATCTTGATGATTTCAAGATCAGGGAACATTTTGGAAATATTTTAAGTATGTATTTATCAACATCTTATGTCAGATCTGCACGTTATCAGCATAAAACCACAGACACTAATAAAGGGCAACACATGAAATTGTCAGAAAACTTTAAGAAACTTAATAAGAAAGAATGTACTCCCCATGCACCCCTCAGATCAACCAGCACCTGCTGTGACCTTTACACACAGGAAGTAGTCCAAATAGAATCCCCCCCTTTTCTTAAAGGGGTCACCCCAATAAGCTATTGTTATAAAACCACAGACATGAATTTGGGGGACACAACTTTTTTCTTAAATAACAAAATACATATTTTTTAAACATTTTAATAATATTGTACATGTCAAATAAAATATATATTCACAATATAACCACTTTATTTGTGTTAAAAAATTTATATTGTTGCAATTACATTCCATGATATCTCTAAGGTAAGGCGGGATCATCCATATTTTGTTACAAATGCAATCTCTAAAACTCAATTAATTATGTATTTTAAAACAAAAAAATGTAATTATTAACAGTGCACAAATTGTGTTTACTCTACAGAATGTAAATATGCAAACATGTTATGATTTATTGGTATTTAAGTTTATTTCAATTGTTGTAAAGTAGAGAGACACCACTTGCCAGCACAAATGAAGAATGACCCACATAGGCCATGATTAGGAGCACAGAAATTGTGACATTTCAATAGATTATTGAACTAAGTGTGCCTATAACAGGATATTAGTGTTATAGTTTCATTAAAATAGATATGGTCTACAATGGAGCTATGAAGACAATTAAATTATTTACATTTATTATATACATTGTGCTTTTTAAGTTAATTCATTGATGTGCATTAGATGATGAATTGAATAGTCACCTCTTGTAGGTTATGATTTAGTCATCAGAAAATAATTAATGAAGAATTATGAGAGGTTATGCTATTACAGATACATTTCTAACATGTACATTATTGAAGCCAATGATTTAGCCATAAAACCCTTTGGCATAAAAGCCAATGAAGCGGTTTAGCTGTAGTACCGTATTCATAGGCTTAATTATGAAGCATACAGTGGCCCCACTTTTAACTCTCTCTTTATATTACACTTATTGAAGATGGATGCATGGAGGAAGACAAGAGTAAGAAGTGCAACCAACACCAGGGAAGGCAGTTTTGTCAGAGCCCTTGTTATTCTTACATTTTGATATAAATTTAATTTTACACCAGACATATATATCGGTTAAAAATATGGGTTATCGGTCTACTTGGCCTGTAATTATTGGTATCAGCCCTGAAAAACACATATCGGTCGACCCCTACTCCAAAGACAAAGGAAAACCAGAAATCGCATCATATGACCCCTTTAATATTCAGCCAACTAGTGATGAAAACTCGCTCGTCTCACACACCTACTCAGTGTAGCTTCACGCCCATAGAAATGAGATAAGACTGGTTGACACTGATTTATGCATTCATTCATTTGTTTGACAATAATACAATACAAGCTTTGGACTACAATGGTAAATTAATTTCAAAGAATGAAGGATGACTTGCTAAATTAAGTGGTTTTCATGGAAATTATCAACTTTTCTCTAGGGTATGTGTGACCTTTGACTTCAAAGCCCAGTTTAAGTAACTGAGCTTCCTGTCTTAACTGAAAATAAACCCGCGTAACATCCACACAAACACACACACAAACTGCTCACCCCTGAACTTCTTGGGTGGGTTGTTCAGGTCCCCTGCCTTTGGTTGGATAACACATCGGTCATCAACCAACCTGATTGAAAGAAACAAACGAGAGTGTTACTCTATAGATGCTTGTACTTTGGTTTGTCTGTGCATCTGCACATTTGAGTGAGTAAATAATGGTGTGCACTTGTGAGTGTGCGCCTGTATTTAGCCTTTTTTAGGCCCAAAGCAGCAGCTTACTGGACATCGTCCAAATTCCACCAGTCAGCCAAAAACACAGACACACAGACACGGACACGGACACGGACACGGACACACAGACACACAGACACACAGACACACAGACACGGACACGGACACGGACACACACACACACAGACACACACACACAGGGTTAAACTGCTGACAGCTGGTTATTCTTGTTTACACATCAAAGATTTGCATTCAACCACAGCAAACTTTGTCATCTTGATCTTCAAAGGGTTAGATCACCCAAATATTACAAATCTGTGAAAATATACTCATCCTCTTGCTGTTCCAACCCTGAATTACCTTGGTTTCTTCCGAGGAACACAGGAGAACAGGATACATTTGTACTATTTTATTAATTTTATTACAATAAATGAAGACTGATGCTCCATATGACTCGTACACTATATTAAAAGTCTGATGAAGGGGGTCAAAAATACGTTGTTTTTCACTGAAAGGCTTGCTTTACAATCTTAGACAATCTGCTTAACATCTCCTTTTGTGTTCCGTGAAAGAAAGAAAAGCATGGGGGGGTGAAGTATTCCTTGAAGTTTTTTGTCAGCAGAAAACAGGAGGGTTAAATGTTGAGGAATTAATGGAGAAAGAGTATGTGGACCCCTGGTTCTGCTTGTTAATCATTTATTTGCTGTAATAATGACTCTTCAAATGAACAAATTCATTTGAAATGTCCTACTCATAATATACGCAAATCCGCTTTCAATTAAAGTTTATGAACATGCTATTTCAAAGCATTATATCATAACAGGGAGTGTCAATCAACTCACCCCAGAGTACTTATGAAGCCACTGGTAGACCCTTCGGCATAAAGGGAGCAAACATCCCCAATGTGCAGGAAACTTGACATTTTATCCACCATGGCAACCACTCCACCACCTGCAGAGGTCAGAGGTCATGACAAGGTCTGTTTGCAGGTTTATGATTAAGCAAACAAGCTCTAACCATAAATAGACCTATAGATGTACTAAAGTAAAACAACATATATGTATGATGTGTGGTTAGAAGTGTCATTCACTATAGCACATAATACAAAAACAGAACTTTTTCAAACAGAACATATATAAATAAATAAATTCTTTGCAGAGCTTTTTAAACAGAATGTTTTCACAAAAACACAAAGGAAGAATATTCCTTTCTAAACCAATTTTAAGTCTTCAAAGATTGCATAATTAGCTTAAAACCACAAGTGGCCCAATGCATGAACTAATAAACAACATGTGATATCAAATATTAAATCATTGGTAACCCATGATGTGAAGAAAGACAAACAAGTTGAGGACTCTAAAACTGACTGCAGTGCTGCATCTTCATTCTTTAGTTATTTAAGCTGAATCCATCCTAAATTTATATTATAACTTTTCAAATTCTCAATTCCATTTCAGTTTAACCCAAAAACTCATTCCCCACTGAGTTTTGATAACCAGAAGCTGGCAAATTACAAGTTGGCAAGTTATTTATTAACTTAACTGGCTGGACACTTATTCTAAGTCCAGTGCAATGGAAAATCATACTAAAAATAAACATCCAGAGTCAAATTTGCAGGTGACATACTGTACCAACATACTAAAATAAATTTGAATACTTATAAAATACAAAACACATAAATACAAAAATTAATTCCATTTAAAAATAACTCAAACGGTAAACTCCTTTGAAGAGAAGAGATAAATAATAATACTAATATGAATTTGTTATCTAAAAGTACTTACGCTGTTTTAATAAAGTAATACTTTGAAAATAGATACTCTCGTAGTATTTCTGTAAATTATATCACACATTTTTAAACTTAAATACAATCATCCCTTTGTTCACTTTAAACAAATGTGGTTTATCCAACATATTAAGACATGAAGACATGGAAATGTACCGATAAGACACATCTGATAAGAAATAGGTTTGCTGTATGACCAAAAGAAACAGGATTTGTGAGCCTACTGTACTGTCAGTTCCATGTAACTCCATTGACGACTGTATCATCACCACAGATTCTTCCTGTTACAACTAAATTTGATTAACAAATGATTAGCCAACCAAACCGTTAATATGCAGAGAGAGAGAGAGAGAGAGAGATGTGCGGAGGAGGGATTTGCATGTGAATTTCTTTCTACCTACAAAGCAAAAAGCATACAAAAACTGTTCTTTGTTATTACATGAAAAATATGTATTTATTATTGCAGCTTCAACTGAAGCTGTTGCTACAGATTATGTCCCATCTTATCTGTTGAACATCAGCAGATCGTCCGTCTTGACAACAGAAACTAATTCAATGTTCTACCCTTTTCTACCCTTGTAAACAATGTCAAAACGAAAAAGACAGAAATGAGACCAGGCATTTACACATTAACTTAATCCTGCAAACGCATTTGTGAAAAGCAGAGTCATTTTGTGTGTCCTAAATGTGAGTGAACTAACGGAACCAGACCTCTTCTTGACTTCATCTTAACATTGTTGTGGATTATTGCGTTAAACAATATAAAACATCAGCGCCGGCCAAATGGCACAGTTTTGTCTTCCTCGTTGAGTTTGTATCTCCTTCTAATGGAGTTTCTGATGGCAGTTTTTATAACCTAGGGGCGGGTTCAGCAGGGCGCGCGATACTCTCCCGCAGATAAATACATATTTAATTAACCATAATTCATGAACAAAACTCTTAATAGCCTGTTTATTCTTGTGTAGTCTCTCTCTCACCTCTCCCCGACGACGTTGGAGCAAAAGTTTCCGCGGTAGTTTCCCAAACGTTTCGTCCTCAGTTTGAGAAAGTTATTATCCCGACTCCTCGTAGAGTCCAGCAGCGGTCCATCGCCCCGATGTTCGTCTCTCTTCGGCTCGCCGAGTGACTCTGTCCACAGTGCAGTGTGACGGGATTCTGGGAAACGGTGTTTCCGTCGTGCTACGCCACGGTTAATTCGATATCCTTTCATATTCAAGAACTACAAGACCCAGAACTTCCCTTTCGTTTGACTAAATAATTTTGTTCTTGTGAAGGGTCTATTGAGACTGTAAAGAGAAACTGTATTTATTTATAGCAAAAATATAAAAAAAATGTGTCAGTAGGGGTGACAAGCAAGTGATGTAACACATTTTGAAATATGTGACCCTGGACCACAAAACCAGTCATAAGAGTCATTTTTTTATTGAAATGTATACATAATCTGAATGCTGAACAAATAAGCTTTCCATTGATGTATGGTAGGACAACATTTGACCGAGACACAACTATTTGAAAATCTGGAATCTGAGGGTGTGAAAAAAAAATTATATTGAGAAATTCGCCTTTAAGGATGTGCAAATTAAGTCCTTGGCAATGCATATTAATAATCACAAATTAAGTTCTGATACATTTACATAATATAAATTTACAATAGGAAATATGATATGGTATCTTCATGGAACATTATCTTTATTTAATATGATTTTTGGCATAAAGGAAAATATATAATTTTGACCCAAACAATGAATTGTTGGCTATTGCTATACTGCTGGAACCCTTTAGAATTTTCTACATTTCTGCATAAATATGACCCAAAACATACTCAGATTTTTGCACAAGTCCTGGAAGTAGACAAAGAGAACCCGATCAAACAATTGAGACAAAAAATATTTTCTTTGTAATTTATTTATTCAGGAAAATGATCCAATATTGCATATCTATTAGTGATAAATATATACAAATATCTTGGATTAGCAGTTGATTTAAAGGCGAAATTACAGTCCATATGTGCAAAAGTGTTTTAAGTCAGTGCAATGACTATAAAACGTCAGTACGTGACCTGTTTTATTCAAAGAACAGGGATCTATCAATGTCTGATCATGTTTGTGGAAATGAATCGTCATGATCAAGGGAGATTACGGAGGACCTCGGAAAAAGACTTGATGTTGCTCATCAGGCTAGAAAAGGTTACAAAACCATCTCTAAAAAGTTTGGACTCCACAAATCCACAGTCAGACAGATTGTATACAAATGGAGGAAATTCAAGACCACTGTAACCTTCCCGAGAAGTTGTCGACCAACAAAGATCACTCCAAAGCAGAACGTGTCATAGTCTGCGAGGTTGCAAAAATTCCCAGGGTAACTTCTCAGGAACTAAAGGCCTTTCTCACATCGGCTAATGTTAATGTTCATGAGCCCACCATCAGGAGAACACTGAGCAACCATGGTGTGCATGGCAGAGTTGCGAGAAGAAAGCCAATGTTCTCCAAAAAGAAAATTGCTTGCTAAAGATCATGTGGACAAGCCAAAGGACTATTGGAGAAATGTTTAATTGATGGATGAAATCAAAATAGAGTTTATTGAGAGCCTGCCATCATTGATGGAGCAATTAATTCTGAATTATACCAGTAAATTCTAAAAGAAAACATCAGGATATCTGTTTAAGAACAGAGTCTCATGAGAACGTGGGTCATGCGACAACAACCCCAAGCACACAAGTCATTCTACCAAAGAATGGTTAAAGAAGAACAAAGTTAATGTTTTGGAATAGCTGAGTCAAAGTCCAGACCTTAATCCAATTAAAATGTTGTGGAAGGACCCAAGCAAGCAGTGCATAGGAGGAAACCCACCAACAAGTGGTTCTGCACTAAGGAATGGGCGAAAACTCCTACATGTTATTGTGAAGGACTGATCAGCATTTACAAGAAGCTTTACCTTCAGTTGCTGCAGCAAAAGGGGTCACACCAGATACTGAAAGCAAAGATTGACATACTTTTGCAGCACACAGATATGTAACACTGGATCATTTTTCTCAATAAATAAATGACAAAGAAAATATTTCTCTCACTTGTTTGATTTGGTCCTCTGTCTAATTTCCGGACTTATACAAAATCTGATGATGTTTTGGGTCATATTTATACAGGAAAATTCTAAAGGGTTCACAAATTTTCAAGCAGCACTGTGTATCCGTGCGACCCCACTGCCATTTTTAATTTTGTGCATGTTTTATTAAAATGACTTAGTGTAACCGAAATCATAAGCAACTCTACTTTAATTGCCTGAATGCAAAGGTACTATATAAATTAATTCAAGTGAAAATCAGCTGAAAAATTTCAACAGAACTGGAGATGCCTTAAGGGCCCCTATTGCTATACCATATTCCATGCCATTTGCAGAAAGGCAGCATCTGAATTTTTATGAGCTGTATTTTATATTACTCAAACTCATTTATCAAGGCGTCAGGTCAGGGTGTTTAGATATCACCAGAGTGAATACAGATATCAATTAAAGTCATTTTGTGTAAAACAGATGGCAAAAGCAGATTTTGATAACCTGAAGTGCTGCTTGAGACTGAGACGTAAATTGTTCACATCAGACCAAAACCACTTTGAAAATACAGAAGACATGCGTTTAAACATTACCAAATTAATACATTTAGATAACATTTAATCTATTATGTGTGGAAAAAAGTGGGTTAAGAAGTTTTAGTAAGATGTTATGCTGCTTGTCGTTTCCTGTGGCCCTATAAGTCTGTTGCAGTTCACAACAGACCAAAATTATTTCTTAAATATAGAAGAAAGAAGCTTAGACATCAGCAGAGTGAATTTGAATAACTTTAAATGCATTCTGTGTGAAACGAATTTCGGTAACCTGTTATGTTGCCTTGTTGGATTTGGTGATCCTGTGTGAATGTTGCTGTTCACATCAAAATGCTTTCTAACGTATGGACCAGAGAAGTTTAGACATCGCCATAGTGAATCTAAAAAAACAACAACTTTAAAGCCATTTGAAAAACTTCCTATTTTGTCAGATTGAATGGCCCTGCTGATTATCTGCAGCTGTCCACATCAAACAATCAAACCAAAATGCTTTAAAAATACAGAACAGAGATGGTTAGACATGCACATAGTTCATTTAAGGATCATAACAGTCTGTCCTAAATCAAATAATTCCAGATGTAATGGAACACACAGTAAAACAATAATGATGAAATAAGAGCAAGCAACAGAACCCAGACAGTGTCTAAAAATATGATTTATTTGTGTAATGAACATGTTTCTCAGTATCCCTTTTCCTTACAAAAAAACAATAGAAGCTAAATAGAAACCATCACAGAAACTCCAATGGTTTCCATTAAAATACCATTATAAACCATTAGCTTTTTCCAGTAAAAATTACAAAATTCCTTTTTGTAGTGTGTTTTGGCCATTTTTCCAATAGGATTTAACATCCCACCAATAGAATCCACCACATACCAGTAGACATCATTATAGTTTCCAATAAAACCAATACAATTCCCATTATAACCCCTTACATTTTCTATTGTGATTTGGGCAGGGTTCTATTGTTTCAGCAGGGTCCCCAAGATAATGTGCGTTCTCGCGCAAACATTTAATGCAGCTACGATCTTGTCAAATAATTTTCCAGGTCACCGATTTCACCACATTTGGTGACTAAAGCAAATGTTAAACACCAGCAGAGTAACTGCAACTGAGATGAACGCAAACGGAGAGCTTATCAATTTCTACGAATGTTAAAGAAGAACAAGTTAATGTTTTGCTGACTGATCACATGACTCTTTCCGGACGTGCAGTTCATCACCATGAGCAGAACTGGCTATGGCATCAACACTGAGCAGTTCTGTAGTTTTATTTCTATGTATTTTAGCAGTGCGTAGCGAAATAGGCGACATCGTGCTCGAACAGCCGTCGTCGGAGTCACAGGGCACGGATTGTGGCTGTCAGGGACTGAAAAGGGATGTTAGTGTTGATGCAAGTGATGGAAACAAACTGGAACATCACGATGATGCAAATATATACTCCAAAACAGCAAACGAAAGTCCACACAAGACAGAACATGATGTACGCAGTAAGGTAGGTTTGTTCAATTTATCACTTACGTTTGCAGGCGCGTAAAGTTTTGTTTCATATTGTTTGTGAAATACAAAATGAGAATTTCAAATATATAAAAAATAGATGGCTGTCAAGTTAGTATATTGCATTTAAATACGTTCTCTACATGTATAACTACATGATAGCTTTTGTGTGGAACACATACTTGAAGTTGAAATATTGCTTTCACTTTCATTATATGGAATAGTATAAGTTACATATAAGTTTGAAAATATATGATGATGAATACATATTTGTATTTTTTGATAAATTCTTGTTTTAAGACGTCTGGATGTTGTGTGTGTAGCTGGTGCTGCTGCAGGAAGGTTGGTTTATGATGGGAACGGATGATCCAGGAATACCACAGGATGGAGAAGGGCCGCAAAGGAGAGTGAGGCTGGACCTAGGGCTGGGCGATATGGCAAAAATGTAATCTCGATATTTTTTATCCATATTGAACGATAACGATATATTTCAATATAAGCTGTTAATGCTTCCAGCTTTAAAAGAGTATCCCAACAATGACTGAAGCCACAAAAATTAGAGGGTTCATTAAATTACACTTTAAAGTATAGTTTATTAACAAAAACAAATTACACATTTGGCCTTACAAAAAAAAAAAACTTACTAAAATAAATTACAAAATAAAAGTCTGTGACAAGATGGTAAATGTCATCAAAACATAAAACTATTGTAAACATAATTTGTAACACAATTGCCAGTTTGTTTTTTTCCAGAAATACTAATCTGTCCGCAGTGTCTGGCTTTACTATTTTAGTCATTTAGCAGCTTTAAGAGGTAGATTAAATCAAAACGTAAACATAAAAATATACAACTTCTAGCTAGTGCACAATTTGTAAAACTTTCACATTATTATTATTTTTTTGCCAGGAAGACTAGTCTGTCCACTGTGTCTGGCTTTAAACTTTTAGTCATTTAGCAGCTTTAAGAGGTGGATTAAATCTGCAAAAAGCGTAAACATAAAATATACAACTTCTAGCTAGTGCACACAATTTGTAAAACTTTCACATTATTATTTTTTTGCCAGGAAGACTAGTCTGTCCACTGTGTCTGGCTTTAAAGCTGCCCTGTGGCAGGACACAATAACCACCTGTGCTAAAGAAACGCTCTGAATGAGCTGGTGGCAGGAATACACAGGTAAGTTTTGCCAGGAGGCTCACTCTGGGGTATGTTGCTGAATTGATCTTCCACCATACCAGGGGTTGGTCTCGCTGTCCTGCATCAGGTAGCTTTAACATCAGCTTCAATAGATTCTGCTGTTCTGTGAGATCAGATGTTGCAGCAGACAGTGTAGGACTTCTTGAAAAAAGCTGCCCAGTGTCATCTTCTGCAATTTGGCTGGTATAGCACCACCATCACCTTTGCCTCCCAGTGCAGTGGATGGGAATGCAGGAGTAGCTTCGATGTGCTCTGACATTCATCCAGCATCTGAGCATCAGATCCAGCATCAGCATCTTTACCAGTTAGGAAAGTTTGTGAACATCAGCTACGATCTTGTCATACATTCTGCACCGAGTTTATGAATTTTGTATGGACAAGAAGATGATAAAATTATGGTCATTTTTGTCAGTTAAGGCTCGTTAGCATTCTGTCTATTTTAAATCAGACATAAGCTCTTAAATAAGATTGTATTTATTTGAATGAATTAATCATTTATTTGAGAGAGAGAGAGAGAGAGACCGAGCGAGCGAGAGAGAGTTGCGCGTGCATGTGAACCTGCGTCCGCGTCTCTCTACAAGCAATGAGGCTTAGTTACTTCAAAAACAGCGATTTTGCCGCCTCATTGCAGATAAATATAATGTTGTGACTTGCGAGTCAGTAGCCTGTCGAAGCTATTTTACTAATAAAAGTTCCCGTGCTGTTTGTGCGCGATCTCTGATATGTGTGTGCGTGCGTCTATGAAAGCAGCGTATGGCCACGAAGGACGACACGATCGATTTTTGCTTTGGTACAGCTCCGATGCTAGCCCTGCTTGTTGACGGAGTAGCATCAGCTCGCATTTTCATGCTTTCAGTGTGATCGTTTGGGTGATACTTTTTTAGGTGATGAAATAGGTTGGTTGTGTTGCCAGTCTTGGTTTTCACAAACCGACGACATATTTTACAGATCGTTTTAATCTGCGCCTCGTCACTTTTCAGATAGCCAAACCACTTCCATATAACAGAATTCGTGCTACCTTTTTTGTCGACAATTTCATCATCTTTGGATAATAACTCGAGGTTAGTTTCACTTTCGTTGCTGGTTCCACTCATTTTTTTGTCGTTCTTGTGTCGAGCTTGCTTCGCAAGGTGCGGTAGGAAATTGACTTTGTACTTTGACGTGCACGCTGCACGCTGATTGGCTGTTGTCGCATATTTCTGCGGTGTGATTGGCTCTTAGATCAATCCATATCGAGTAAAAGTGTCCAGAGCTTATCATCGTTATCGACATAAATTTTATCGCGATTCGATATGATATCGTTTATCGGCCCAGCCCTAGCTGGACCCGTTTTACATTGAAGAGCATGAAGTCACAAACCAGCAGTTCCAACACTTCACCAACCAGACAGGATACATCACAGAGGTAAATAACACGTTTACTGGGCCATAAGACAGATAATCAATATACATACTCAAGCAGCTACATGTGTCTACAGGCTGAGCGTTTTGGAGACTCCTTTGTTTTCGAGGGACTGCTGAGTGAGGAGGTGAAGAGCACTCTGTCACGTGCGGTGAGAAACATGTACACATACATTTGAATTCTTCTGTTAACTATATTGTTAGTTTAGTATTGGGTAAAAAATATTTACATTTCAAAGCTTTCTTTCTTTCTTTCATTTTGCAATAATGACCAACTTGCTGCTGGCTGTACATTTTCCCTACATATTTGTTCACTACATTACAATTTACAGTTTGAAGTGACTCTTTGTAAAAATAGTAGCTGTTTTGTGTTTCTTCCTCTGATTCCTTCCTTTGATTTTTAGCAGTCATTACTTCAGTCTTCAGTGTTACATGATCCTTAAGAAATTGTTCTAATGCTAAACTGTTATTGGTGCTGTATATGTCTTTGTTGTCCCTTTTGATCTAATGCATTCATGCTGAATAAAAGCAGAGATAAAGATTTTTTATATTTATTGTGTCAAATATTTGAATGGTAGCGCATCACAGTTTCCACAAAAATATCAAGTGTTTTCAGTGCTAATTATAAGAAATGTGTCTTGAGTACTAAAACAGCATTATGATGATAATTTCTGAAGGATCATGTGACATTGAAGACTGGCTGCTGAAAATCCAGCTTGCCATCACAGGAATAAATTACATTTGAAATATATTAAAATAGAAAAAATTTAAAATGTATAATATTTAAGTTTTGTACAGTTATTTTGATCAAATCATTTTTTTTTTTTTCACCTAAACGTTGAAAGAAATTCCTGTCCATCCTATCTGTCAATATTCACACATGTTTGTAGGTAACACTGAATTGAGATGAATTCAAGACGGGAAACAGAATGGAAGGAAAGACTGGAAATGTTACAAATTAACTACAAATATAGTCACGTAATGAGCCTGTCTCTTTGTGCCTGCATGAACTCAGTCCTTGGAGATATTACTCTCCAAATATAGCCAAAAAACCGACAGGACGTGCATTTATATATAAATAAGCTGCACTTCACTTTGTTAATGCATAATTATGGTCAGTAGGTGGCTGCTGCTCCTTGGTGGTCACCAGTGAAAGGTACAGACTGGAGACACCCAGAAGGACCAGATTCAACCATAGAGCACAGGTAAATAAATGCATACACAAAAGATGTAATACCACATGAGCAAGTACTGAATAATTGTAATACGTCACTAATAATAATGTACAATCAGATGATATGTTTATAAGTCATACGCCTGTATAGAAGTCATAATATTAAATATAATCTCTGTGTTTTTATCTAGGATGAATCACCCTGTGCTGCATGCATCATGGAGTGACGCACAGGCGTACTGTCACTGGGCCAAACGCAGACTTCCTACTGAAGCCGAGTGGGAGTTGGCCTGTAGAGGAGGACTGCAGGATAGGTGCGTGTGTGTCTGTGTTTTGTTCATTGTTTGTCCATTTGAATGTCTTTTTAACATATTTGTCTGTCGCTTTTGTTAGGCTGTACCCATGGGGAAATAAACTAATGCCCAGAGGACAGCACTATGCTAACCTGTGGCAAGGAGACTTCCCTAACCACAACACCGCAGAGGACGGCTATGCTAACACATCACCGGTAACACAAAGTAGCCCTTTATCCTGATTTACATGTGTACTGGGTTTTAAATTTGGACAAGAGATTACAGAACACTGACACCAGTGACTTGGTGATTTGGGCAGGTGATGTCATTTCCTGCAAATGGCTTTGGGCTGTATGACATGGTGGGAAACGCATGGGAGTGGACGGCAGACTGGTGGAACGTGCATCACTCTACAGAAGACAAGCTCAACCCTGTAAGATTAATATGAGTGAACTATTCACACATCTATAAATTAATGGTCTTTCATTTATCCATATAAGGTTGTTCATGTGTTAAACCGTTACCCTTATGTCTCCTTTCATAGAAAGGACCAGAAACAGGGGCAGACAGAGTCAAGAAAGGAGGATCCTACATGTGCCACAAGGTAAAACATACACAAAGCCATCTAGTTATTGAGTTGGTTATTGTGTATAGCTAAAAGGATTCAGTTGATCAAAACTGACGACATGTTACAAAAGATTACATTTCAAATAAATGCTGCTCTTTTAATCTTGCTGTTCATAATCCTGAAAAAAGAATAATAGTTTACACAATTATTAAACTACAAAAATGCTTTCAACATAGATAAGATTGAATGTTACTTGGGCAGCACATCAGCACGATAGAAAGATTTCTGAAGGATCATGTGACACTGAAGACTTGAGTAATGGCTGCTGAAAATTCAGCTTTGCCATCAAAGGCAGAAATTATATTTTAAAATCTATTAAAATATATATTTTTTTAAATCAAGTAAAAGCAGAATTGGTAAACATAAGAGACTTCAAAATCTTGCCAACCCCAAAGTTTTGAACAGTAGTGTAAAGCTAGTATGCACTTATTATATACGCCTAATACTTACACCGCATATATATGCACCTAAGCGGAAAATACAACCTTCATCTGTAAGCTTTTATACAACTTGTTTGCATGCATGTTAACAATTTTTCTCTCTGTAGTCTTACTGCTACAGATACAGGTGTGCAGCTCGTAGTCAAAATACTCCGGACAGTTCTGCCTCTAATCTGGGCTTCCGCTGCGCTGCTGATGCTGATCCATAACCTCAGATATCAGGTCTATCACTGTCATACACTTGAAATCTAGACAGACTGTGTATTTTATGTTAATAAAGCCATTTGTAAGAGTTTGTTGTTATTTATTTCTGTTCTTTTATTTTTTGTTATAATTACAGAATGTGATTATATCCTGAATTATTGGAAAATGGTTTTAAATCAGATTTAAAAATGTGAAATAAAAACATATGTGACCTACAAGTTTGCTTAATAACAGACTAATAGATTGTACACTTTTGACAGTTGTAGCTATAGTGAGAGTGTGAAAGAATATTATTATGTATTAATAAAAATACAGACAGGAAGGGTGTTTTTATATTCTTGTGTTTTATTTGGTCCAACATCAACCAAGACAAAAATTAAGATGAGTTGTTTTGGTTGTGAGTCTGTTGATACTGATGTTCAGATGACAAAGAATCATGGTGTGGCAGGGTAAGCAGAGGCAATGTACTTCTTCCCATTCCCATAGCTGCTGTTGTCCCATGTATAGGTCTGAATGCCCAGAGTATTACCTCCCAGACTCACATAACACCTGAGAATACAGATAAACAAATGAGTATATACATTTGATCTACTCGTATAAAAAAAGAGTTTTATGTGATGAATGGCCGGATGGAGGAATAAATATGCATAGGTAGACAACAAAATAGACAACTTACTTCTTGCCAGGGCGGGTGATATAGCAGAGACTGTAGATTGCCAGATCAAATTCAGGACTAGAGCCAATAATGGCAGAACCAACCTCTTTGAAATAGCCATCCCATTTAAACTGCATTCCCAATACATCAGGATATGTGGTCCACTGAGAGAGAGGAGAAACTTGACTTTTACTATATCAAAACGTGTAATGCAAGTAGACATCCAGACTTTTAAAATGCATGTTGTATTAGCACTGGTTTGTTTTGATTCACATGCTCAGTAGTACTCACAGGGCCATTAAAACTGTGGCTGTAGTAATTCATGAGTCCCTGTTGCTCATTCAGATAAAACTGCAGCCAGTTGTGGAAACCAGACACCTTTCCACCCTTAATTTCCCCTGTTGACACAATACATGTCAGCCAAAGAGAGATAAAAAGCAGTTTGACAGCGAATCACACGTGGTCACACACACACACACACACACACACACACAGACTGACCTGCAAAGATGTGCTCAAACCCGCTGGAGTCCAGTTTGCCACTAGCTCGAGAGTAAAGACCAAACCACATCATCTTCAGATCCTGGATAAACTCGCTCTGTGATGAGTATATCCCTGAAAACCAGCAGTTCAAATATTTAGCATAATCTATTTACATTGCATTTTAATGACTTTGTGCTGCAAATGATAGTAGTCATTTAATATTTTCTAGTAAAGAGTTTAGAATATTAGTAAAATATTAATACTACATGTACAAAGAAAATTACACCATCGTTCAGAAGTTTGGGATTGGCGACATTTATTTAATAAAAAACTGTAATATTGTGGATTATTATTACAATTCAAAAGCTCTTTCATATTTTGATATGTTTTAAATTATAATTTATTCCTGTGATGGCAAAGCTGATGTTTTAGCAGACATTACTCCAGTCTTCAATGCCACATGATCTTTCAGAAATCCTTCTAATATGCTAATTAGCCCCTCAAGAAACAGTTCTTATGATCAATGTTGAAAAAAACTAAAATTGAAACAAATCTTTAACATTATAAACGTCTTCACTGTCTCTTTTGAGCAAATAATTGTATCCTTTCTAGAGAAAACGTTTTATTTATTTAAAGTTTATACTGACCCCAAACCTTTGAATGGTAATGTATATTCTATAAATATTATTTAATAAATACTAAAATATGTAAAATCACATACAATTTTATCACATCGAGGTCACTAAAATTCAGAAAAAGAGTTTTGTGGTCACATATACTGTACCCTTAGACTGGAGGAAATTGTAAAGCTCCCTGCCCACATCAGTGTTCATGGTCAGTTGCAGGAAAGTGTCCTGCTCCTGCACTTCCTGTGAGGGCACATCCTCCGCTTGCCCTGTCAGCCTTCTATAGTTGTCTAATAGATTCAGCAGAGCTTTGTATGTGGGCTTGGAGAGCAATGTACTACTCACTTGCTTGAACAATCTAAGAGAGAAAGAGAGCACTGGAATAATAGTATGCATGTAAATACTGTATGTGGATATCCGTGTGTGTCTGTGTCTTACGGTCGAGATGAACGGTCTACCCCGGAGCCGGTCTCAGATGAAGAGATCAGCGTCTGAGGATCAATGACCAGCTCTGAGGCTGTGGCCCTGTTATGGTCTAACTTGTACAGCGTCTCAGAAAGAGACTTGATCTCAGTGTCAGAGACACTGGCTAGGGCTTGGGATGGGAAAAGGATAAAGAAAGAGTTAGCGCCTTATGTGGAAAGAAAAGCCTGACAAAGCCTGAGCAAATGAAAGAATAAAGGATGAGGAAAAACTGAAAAAGTAATTACTGCAATTATAGTTTCAAATTCTAAAATTGGAAATCTGTCTTAGTAGTCAAAACAATGTTAATAATCAGTCTAAAATCTGCACATGCTCAATGTTCATAACTGTAAATAGAACTACATTCAAGTTTATTATTGTTTTTATACGCTAGTGTGACACAATCCTTGGTATAGTGCAGATTTGTGCTGTTGACAGCTAACCGTAACAGCAATTAACTGAACTTACATCAGATTTATCTTACCTGTAGTAGCATATAGACTGAAAATAATGTAAAATAATAATAAAAAATTATGTTTTAGGAAAATAAATAAATACATGACTGTTCCTTTTGTCTGAATAGTATTATAAGTGTTTTTCATACAAATAACTAACATGAAACTGATTAATTACACAATAGGAAATATGGTGTTAAGCATTTTCTAATGAAAGTGTGTGAAACTAGAAGTAGACACAGCTGAGTTTCATGACGCTTTTGGCATCCAAAATAAACATGACTCAGGGTCAATGATTAGCTTTACACAGATAACCCCCTAATATTTATAACTAAATATGTGTATGCCTGTTATAAAACGCTGCTTTGCCCCACGTGACTCGACAGACCTTGAGCATTGTACTGTACTTAAGAGACGAATAAAACCTGTGTTTGTATAGAATTACTTTGAATGATTCATTATTTGTTTGTGCCTTTTGTCTAATGGAACACATACAAGGAGTATTAAATTATATTCGTTAAACTACAAACTTCAGTCCAGCTTGATGATTTTAATTTTACAGCTTTAACATGCAAGACCAGACCAGGGGGCTGTTTCATAAAACAAGTTTACCAAACAAGCCAGGCTTATTTCAGTTAGTCTGACTTATTTTCAACCAGATCAACTGACAATAAATCAGACTAACTGAAATAAACTTGGCTTGTTTGACCTTACATGACCTTACATGTTTGAGTCTCTATATGATCAACTATATAAAGTAAATTCACAAGTTTCACTTTTAACTGCACTCAAGATAGAGCTCAATCATTTCCTTTATTTGTCCTCTTTCGTGGACAAGTACTTCAGTGGAAATACATCTAAATTCCTCATATTCTTTAATCTCTTAACCTTTAACAAAAGGTTAAGAGTTAAAAGGTTTGAATCTCGTTAAAAGGTTTAAAAGGTTAAAAGGTTAAAATCTTGCTGACTCTCTGGTGAGAAGTGAATCACACTTGATCTGTGTTGTGATTGGCTGTTCGCGGCTGATGTCACACATTCATGAGCACATGCTCCATTAACTCAGGATCAAGCCTGAGTTGACAGGTGATCAGCTTCATGGTACCAACAAAGCCAGACTGGAGTGGTTTGGTTTTGTCAACTCCAAACTTATCCTATAACTCTGAATTTGTTCATCTACAATCATGGTACAGGCCCCTGGTATACCCAAACAACAACAATAATATACTATTGTTATTATTATTATTTGAGCAGGTTTATGCATATTTTTGTATACCATTTATACATTATTTGTATACCAGGGGGCTGTTTCATAAAACAAGTTTACCAAACAAGCCAGGCTTATTTCAGTTAGTCTGACTTATTTTCAACCAGATCAACTGACAATAAATCAGACTAACTGAAATAAACTTGGCTTGTTTGGTAAACTTGTTTTATGAAACAGGCCCCAGCTACTAACTAACTACTACTACTAAAATACTAAAACTACTATTTTTTTACCTATACACTCTCAGAAAAGGAACAATGATTTACCAGTTTACCTTTATACTGGTACCATCTCATTTGACAGTTTTTACCCTTTTTTATGAGAGTGATTTTTTTACAAAATTACGGATGTTGAAGCTCCCCTCGACGACCACACTGTTTTTTATATTCATCTAATGGCATTGTGAATCGCAGTGGCAGTCGTTCGAAGCATCGTAGGGCTCTCCACATCTTTCTTTACAAGAAAGTGAGCCTTGAAGGAGGTGAGATATATTTCATATGCTGACTGCTAAAGCGTCACTTAAATGTTTCATTCCGATTTATTTTATGTGAAAGAAAAGATCTACCACCCAGAAGCATGTCTGTATCCTAATATTTGTACTAGTAGAGCTCAATAGTATGATCTCAGTTAAGAAAAATTAGACATAAGGCATAGGATTTGATTGCAGAGATTTTAAATCTGACTTTAAATCTGAGAATCTGACAAGGAGAGAGAAGGAACACTATTTGCATTAGGATTCTAACTATGCTGTACAAGAACAAAAGGTAGCTTACATGAACACGTTCAGTTTAACTGTTAGTTCAGGATGGAAATTGAAGGTATTAACTTACCACTGTAGCCCTGAGAGATCAGGGTGATGGTGAGGAGGATGAGAGTGATCTTCATTATGGATTTCAGACGATCTAGACGCACAAACTACAGATTAAGACTCAGTTCGGTTTTTATACCATCTCAGATCAATAAAGCTTAAGGAACTCCTCCCATGCATCAACACATTCAGTTGTGAAACTACTAATATTTAATAATAAAGTACTTGGTGACTAGCAATAGGTGCTGTGAGCAATAAAGGCAATTCTTGGGAGTGGTAAAATAATTACAAAGAGGAAGTTTGTAATCACAATATAAAATAAAATAAAATGAATGAATCTCTGTTCCTCTTTTTCAGTCCGCTGGTCTAAAAGTTTTGAGAACAGTTCCTGTTCTTAGGCTCCAGAAATGGTAAACATCTGGTGAAAAAGATGTATATAGCATTTATATAGAATATAAAAATGTAATACAATCTTCCAGGTGTCGTGGCAATTTCATGGTCTGATCCATTTGCCAAGAATGTTCTTGGCAAGAAAGTGTTCCATAAAATGTGCAAACATTCTAAAAAAACAGGTGGTAGGATTCACACTGCAATCTCTATACTCTTGTCAACATCTCTTTTTTATCTCCATGTTAGTGCAGATCTGACACATGTTCTTAAAGGGGCGGTCACACTGGACTTTTCGTTCCATTGACGTCCATTGACTCTGGCCTGTGAATTCGCATCATGTGACACCGTGTGACCAATGGCAGATCGATACTTCACAGCATGACCTCGTATCTGAATTAAAAGAACAAATTAAAAACTGCAGCGCTGCAGGAAAGTGGAGTAGATTGTATGTTTTGTGTTGAATTAAAATTTTGAAAAGACGCTGCACAGCGTGACGTCATATTACGACCATTACAGCATGTGAAATGATTTCGTATGCTCAAAGTCTGTGTGACTGCGCCTTTACTCTTTTTGAACTGTAGAGTTGTTTTCCCCCATTGTACCGCACTTTGAATCAATTCAAGTTGTTTTTAAATGTGACCCTGGACCACAAAACCAGTCATAAGGGTCAAATTATTGAAGTTGATATTATATCATCAGACAGCTACATGCATAAGCTTTCCATTGATGTATGATTTGTTATGAAAGGACAATATTTGGCCGAGATACAAAAATAATGAGAAAATCGCCTTTTAAAGTTGTCCAAATGAAGTTCTTAGCAATGCAGATTACTAATCAAAAATTAAGTTTGATATATTTACAGTAGTAGAAATTTACAAAATATCTTCATGGATCATGATCTTTATATAATATCCTAATCATTTTTGGCGTAACAGAAAAATCAATCATTTTTACCCATACAATGTATTGTTGGCTATTGCTATAAATATACCTGTGCGATTTAAGACTGGTTTTGTGCTCCAGGGTCACAGATGTGGTTTATAAATAAACTTTGTTATTATAGATTATCTCATTAGGACTGGGGCCTGTTTCATACAACAAGTTTACCAAACAAACCTTATTTCAGTTAGTCTGACTTATTTTGAACCAAATCGACTGACAATAAGTCAGATTAACTGAAATAAGCCTGGCTTGTTTGGTAAACTTGTTTTATGAAACGCCCCTGGGGCCTATACCATGAAGACGGATTAGCTTGCTTGGCTGGTAAGTTTCATTTTAGTTTGCAACAATCCTGGGTTGTAGGTACCATGAAAGTGGCTTGTCTTTTAGCGGCATTCATAACTAATTCGTAACTAATGCCATAGTAACTTACACCTGCTTCAGGGCAGCTTATGTTCTAAGTTGGAGATCTCAAACTGAAATTGGACCAATCAGATGTGAGCAAAGTGACACATGTCTGACAAAAAAAGTCACTCCCCCAGTTTCTCTTTATACAAATTAACGGTCTCTATGAAGTACCTTAAAAAAAGCAATAAAATTAAATGATTTATATAATTATAATATGATTTATATTATTATTACTACATTAATAATACCCATATACAAGCACTTCTATTTGATCAATTATTATAAAACATTTATTTTAAATGAATATTAATATATACATATCATATGTAATATAGATAAGTGGTAGAATCAATAGATAACACTTTAAAAATGGCCATATGTGACCTTACATGTTTGAGTCTCTATATGATCAACTATATAAAGTAACTTCACAAGTTTCACTTTTAACTGCACTCAAGATAGAGCTCAATCATTTCCTTTATTTGTCCTCTTTCGTGGACAAGTACTTCAGTGGAAATACATCTAAATTCCTCATATTCTTTAATCTCTTAACCTTTAACAAAAGGTTAAGAGTTAAAAGGTTTGAATCTCGTTAAAAGGTTTAAAAGGTTAAAAGGTTAAAATCTTGCTGACTCTCTTGTGAGAAGTGAATCACACTTGATCTGTGTTGTGATTGGCTGTTTGCGGCTGATGTCACAAATTCATGAGCACGTGCTCCATTAACTCAGGATCAAGCCTGAGTTGACAGGTGATCAGCTTCATGGTACCAACAAAGCCAGACTGGAGTGGTTTGGTTTTGTCAACTCCAAACTTATCCTATAACTCTGAATTTGTTCATCTACAATCATGGGACAGGCCCCTGGTATACCCAAACAACAACAATAATATACTATTGTTATTATTTGAGCAGGTTTATGCATATTTTTGTATACCATTTATACATTATTTGTATACCAGGGGGCTGTTTCATAAAACAAGTTTACTAAATAAGCCAGGTTTATTTCCGTTAGTCTGACTTATTGTCACTTGATTTGGTTCAAAATAAGTCAGACTAACTGAAATACGCCTGGCTTATTTGGTAAACTTGTTTTATGAAACAGCCCCCAGTTTCGTTAGGCAATGTTATTTTTATTTTCACAATGAATTAAACTGTTCCTTCTGTAAGCGGTAGTGTTAACTCCTGTGCAGTAGATGGCGCTATACGTGACTCCTGAATTCTCTTCTGTTTGACCTCTCTCTCTCTCCGTAGAAAGCGTGCTTCAATGACATTCCAGTTACTGATGTAAGGTAGCTAGTATTAGTCCTGAGGAAGTTACAGAAATGGCTTTATATTCTTTATTTCGATCTATCAGGACAGAAGTCGTCAAGGTGGGCTTTGTCTCATTTGTCATAATTCGCACTCTAATCTTTTAATGTTTTTGACTGGATGCTTTAGACGTCACGATGCTCTCTTTGCATGACAGTCTAATTTGAAATGAAAAATTGGTTTGTTTTCCAAATAAAGGTGTGTTTTAAATAACAGATTGCAGTATTTGTATATCGGTTTTCATACGACTGTGTAATGTACTGTAGCATCATTAAATCATGTGTCATATTTCTAATGTGTTGTTCACAGGGATGTCTCGCGCAGCACGTTCAGTCTCTCTACACCAGCTGCCCGAGTTTAGCAGCAGAGAAAGCACTTCTCCTCAAATTACGTAAATCCACGGGATACACCTTCATCAACTGCAAAAAGGCACTGGAGCAATGCAACAATGACGTTACACAGGTGCGGGCCTCTGCTGTAAAAAGGAAAATAATGGGGGATCTTATCTTGTATGGGTAATGTTAGTTTACAAATAAAAATTGGACTGTGTCCTATAGTGTGACAGCAAAAATGTAGAAAAAACCTTGACATACATATCTTCATTCTTAGAGTACAAATAGCATGAGAGAGGTTTATCTTCAATTTTATTTTTATTTTTTTCCTTTACAACATTTGATATGTCAACTACCCATATACATTTTAAGTTCACTACTTGAATTTTAAACCCACTCTATTTTTTGTTAACTAAAAAGTTTTTAACAAGTTGCTGTGTATTAAGTCATCTGATTTGTCAGGCACACACAGTGTACTCACATCTTTGTCATAGTTGTTGTCGTCTTTGTTTATATATATTTATATAAGTTAGATATGAATAAAGTATATGCCTGTATATGGTAAGGATGAGCTAATTACGATTTGCAAAATTTGATGTTTGCAGGCAGAAAGCTGGCTGCACGAACAAGCCAAAAAAGAGGGCTGGAGCAAAGCGAGTAAACTGGAAGGTCGAAAAGCCAAGGAAGGGCTGATTGGTGTGCTTTTGGGTGACAATGCCGCTGTCATGGTTGAGGTGTGTTGCTTGTCAGTCTTACCACACAATGTGTAATTTGGTCACCAAAATGATGCAGTGCGATTTAACTAAAATTTATGTTTTTCTTTTCAGGTGAACTGCGAGACAGATTTTGTGGCGAGGAATGAGAAGTTTCAGCAGTTGGTGAAGGATGTTGCTTTGTCTGTAATGGCTCATAACATCAGCAAAAAACAGACAGGCTATATTAAGGTACATGCCCTTCATTGGCATTTTAAGAAATGTGCATTTCTTCCACACCTTCTGTAAACTCTGACTGCTGATCTGTTCTCTGACTCAGAGTGTGATGTCTTCTGAGGACATTAGTAAGCTCCACGCTCCTGAGGGACCCTCACTGGCAGATCAGATAGCCTTGACTATAGGTGAGATATACCATGATATATCATGTGTGAGCTTTGCCTTTTACATTATATTTACTTTTGCATAACTTTCCAGGTTTATCTTGATTCTATGATTTCTATGATTTCTTGCTACTTAACCCTCTTCCACATAATATTTTGGTTTATTTGGGAACATTTTATTGATTAAAAAATGTTTTGCCGTAGGTTTGTGTCATGGTGCGAGGCTGGTAAACTCCAGTCCTGGAGGGCCACTGTCCTGCAGAGTTTAGCTCCGACTCTAATCAAACACATATGCCTGTAGCTTTCTAGTGATCTTAAAATACATTCATTAGCTTGTTCTGATGTGTTTGATTAGGGTTGGAGCTAACTCTGCCAGACAGTGACCCTCCAGGACCGAAGTTTCCCAGCCCTGATGTAGTGTGTCGTGTCATATCATGTACTTCATGGAATGAGATTTTACTCTGTGTTAAACTTCAAAAGCACTTCTTCTCTGCTGTGAAACAGAGGTGCTCATTACACATTTTACACATCCCTTTGGGTGTTACTTTGCACCCAGGAACCTTGTATCTTCCTGTTTTGTCACACATAATGGGAAACCCTTGGTTAGGGATGGTAGCTGTGGACCCCTGCTTCCTTACCCCTTACTTTTCAATGTCGCCTTGAGGCAACGAAAAGAAAAACTGAATTTCTGAACATGCAAAATCAATTTTAAAATCATAAAACCTGACAAAAGTCTTCACTACACACACACATATTTTTATGTACAGTTCATGTCATTTTAAATAAGATTACTAAAGCAAATAATCTTGCCTCCTCCTCACACCATGTGCTCCTGTGACCATGTGTCAGAAGAGGATGTCCCAACATCAAATGGTGTTTGATAGTGACTCCCACACCTTATTGGGCTGTTCTTTGATGCTTTTCAAACATTTTAATTAGTTGCAATCATTTAAAAAAACATGCACTTAACATGGGGCATAAGAAAAACTTTCCGTTGCCTGAGGGCAACACTATGCAGTAGAGGGTTTAAGTGACCCAAAAAAGTATTTGGACAATTAAGCCAAGATTAAAAATGTATAAATGTACACTAACGTTCAGAATTTATGGGTCTGTATTTTTTTTTATAAACAAATAATTGTATTCTGTAAGGATGCATCAAATTAATCAAGTTACAATTAAGATATTTACAATATTACACAAAAAGTCAGTTTCAAATAAATGCAGTTTTTTTTCTGTTCATCGGATAATCTTGGAAAATGTTAGTCAGCACAACTATTTCACCATTAATAGTAGTAAATGTTTTTTGAGCAGCAATTTGGCGTATTAGAATGATTTCTGAAGGATCATGTGACACTAAAGACTAAACTAGAGTAATAGCTGCTGAATTTTTGCGTTGCCATCACAGAATAAATTGCATTTTGAAATATATTACAATAGAAAACTGTAATTATTATTTGTAATATTTCAAGATATAATTTTTACTGAATTTTAAATAAATGCAGCCTAGGTGAGCATAAGATTCTTCTTTTAAAAACATCAGAACATCTTACTGATCCCAAATGTTTAAAGTCTGTATTGTACATAAAACATATATACAATTACATGATGTGATTATATCTTCACAACATGAGTTACACAACGTTGGTAAGCAATTTTAACACACTGTCTATTGTCTATCTCCTATTAATTAAATATAATAATACAAATAATTTTCCTCATTCTCATCTCATTTCAGTATTCTGTTTTTTTCCCCTTCAGGACGATTAGGAGAGAACATTGGCATGCGGCGGGCCGTGTCTCTTGCTGTGCCCTCTGATTGGCACATTGGCTCATACGTTCATGGGGCAGTTCCCGGGCAGGATGGCATTGAGATGGGGCGCTATGGATCTCTAGTTGTGTTTCAAGGTGGACCTAAGGACGGGACGGATGCTCTGGGAAGGAAGCTGGGGCAACATATAGTGGGCTACGCACCTGTTTCTCTTGGCAACATGGACGATATACCATGTGGTGAATCTGAGACGAGACTTTTGCCCCAGACCTTCCTCCTAGATTCCAAATATACTGTGGGACAGTACCTGACTCTACAGAACGCACGTGTGCTAGACTTCATACGCTTCCAGTGTGGAGAGAGCACCAGTCAGGACGAGTGAATAGAGCTGATTTAAATGAGAAAATATATTTCCTTAAAGGATCAATTTGTTTCATTAGCTTGGTTGAAAATCATGTTTTCAGTGTAAAATGTGTACAATTTCTATACATTTTTATTATTTTGCCATTTTAACCAAAAACAGGATCAGATCATATCCATGATATCTCTGTCTGCACCCCTCAACAAAAATTCTAGTTTATTCATGAATTGAATTAAGAAAATTATTTGTAAAGTGGTCTAATAGACATGTTACTGGTAAAAAAAAAAAAAAATCCTCAGATAGGGTGAATCTGAACTCATATGCAAGTTCTGTGTCATAAAAAATAAACAAACGTATTGAGATCTGAAATATGGATGTCATTGTTTTGTCCTAGGTTTTGTTTTACCAAATACCACATTTTATAGAGAACCCAGTTAAGCATCTGACCTGGACTAGTGTGTAATCTAGTGTTTTACTGCCCCCTATTGAGTTTAATTCGCCAGAATAATTATCTGTTTATTCTGTTACTTGGTGACTCCTTTTATATTACACCTTCAGTCCTATGATTATTCAGGTAGGTAAGGATAGTCAAATCTAGCCTAAACCATGAAGTATTCACTCGCTCGCAGGTTGAAGTCCTTCAGGGCTGACATAGAAGACCCTTGTGGTTGTTCTTGTTTGAGGCTCAGTTTGTAGTAATAAGTTAAGTCTCACGAGAGGCAATTGTAAAAAAAAAAAATATCTTATTGGTTAAATACAAAGCAGTTAATGCAAAAATAAAACTTAAAATCAGGTAAGCTACGAGTTCTATAATCAAACTCTAAACAGCAATATTGGAGATGCTGTGAAGCGTCCCTTGATAGGGTATCAGGTATCCTTTAATATTAATAATAAACTAATTATGTAAAAAAATTGAGACAAGTATATTACAGTTATAAATCAATTGTACTGTAAAATAAAAATGAATATTTCATGATAATTCTACTTTCAAACATTCAAATTATTGAGCTTTTTTTTCAAATACTGGTGATTTGTTTTAAATATTTGTTAACAAAAATGTTAAAAACGTATGTGGATTGAGTGAGCAGTGTTGGGGGGGGGTAACACCATGTATTGACCGATGGCTCTCATGTTGCCATGTTGAGAGAAATCGGGAGTTAGTGCAGCGGCGTTGTGTGCACTGTGTGAACATGATGCTGCACCTGCACAAAAACAGATTCAGTATTCCACAATAAAACAGTCAGAAGCAAACTCAGAATATTATACAAATCTGCAAAAATGATATGTGACCCTGGACCACAACACCAGCCTTTAGTCGCTGGGGTATATTTGTAGCAATAGCCAAAAATACATTGTATGGGTCAAAATTATTTATTTTTATTTTATGCCAAAATCATTAGGAAATTAAGTAAAGATCATGTTCCATGAAGATATTTTTTACATGTATTACTGTAAATATATCAAAACTTAATTTTTGTATAGTAATATGCATAGCTAAGAACTTCATTTGAAAGACTTTAAAGGAGATTTTCTCAATATTTGGATTTGTTTGCACCCTCAGATTCCAGATTTTTAAATAGTTGTATCTCAGCCAAATATGTCCTATCATAACAAACCATACACCAATGGAAAGCTTATTTATTCAGAGTATTATATATTTCGAAAAATTGACCCTTTTGACTAGTTTGCGTTTGGGAAACCTACATTACGCTATTCACAGTTCCTTCTGTTGCGCACGTAGTCTTGACACAACGGTAATGACAGGAGAGGGAAACCAGCGCCCGCACAATTCGATTGGCCGATTCGACTTGAATAGAGTAGACATGACGTCATCGCGAATATAGCATCGCAGCAGAGAGTGTTCGCCCATACTGTAATTCACGTAGCGCTCGCGCCGACGCTCACACTGCTCCATCCTCAAACACTACAGTCATGGTAAGTGCATTATCATCTCGCATTTTCACTATGAAGCAGGTAATGCCTATTAGTCATACACTCTGTAGGTGTAAGTTACCGATGCAAACGTTAGACACAACGTTGATAACGTTAACTCAATCATCTTATAAGCCACCAAGCACTGCTGTTAGTCCAGTATCTCATGAATTCAATAATAAAATGTGCTTTGGTTTGCACTGAATGTTTAATTTTGTAGGATAATCTTAGTGTCCTTTATTGGAATATTAAACCATTGCATCTTCTGTTTTAACGCTGATCTTCTCTATCGCACTCATTAACCTGACATGGACAGTCTGACTTCACTGAGGATCAGATTTGTGGTGAGTAATATATGTTGATTATTTAAATGTTATAATGCTATGAATTCGTCGAGTTTATATAGTTGCGTTTGTGTTGATGCAAAATAAGCGTAGGCCCGCACATCAGTTGCACTGGCTGACAGATGTGCAGTTAACGGTTAGTTAGAACACACGACATGGTGTGTATATGCTATGCTGTAACTAATGCAACGCATAAAAATAGACCGGAGGTTTCTTTTATGTATCAGTTTCTGGTGCTGAAACGCCGAGGTTTAAGTGCAGGCAGTTTCCAGATGCGTCGCGTTTGAAAGCACCGGAAGCTGTTGCAGTGGAATGTGTAGCTAGAGACGAGGACATACCTAAGGAACATGAAATTGGTTTGGATGTGAATTCAAGAAAATGGTAATAGAATATGGCCTTTTTAATATTTGTTTTAAAATGAAACAAGCTGAAGTAGCGTAGTATCATGAGCTGTTTTTCCCCTGATGGTAGAAGCAGCACAAGCTTCTTGAGTGATCATAGAACAGTGCTGCAGATTTGATTCAACTCACTGACTCGAATCTTTTAAACCAGTTCACTGAAAATATTCGTTCACTGAACTCTTTGTATTGCATTGCATTTGCTCTTTTACATTGTTATGCCTGCAGATATGGTACAATTATTTTATATGGTATTTCTACTAGTACGTGGCTATATCTTTTGTGCTATGAGTGAGTCATTAAATCATTCACCTTACCGATTCGTAAGCATCTTTACCATATTATAGATTTGCAGTATTTTGTTTATGAATAAATAAATGAATGCATGAATCCTCCACAATAAGATCCCATGCATTTACTAAATTGATTTGATTTGATTTGATTCCTGAGTCGTCCATAAGGAAAACAAGTCATATTGCACTTTATTAAAATGTTCATGTTTACAAATCTACTAATAGACTTCAGAAATAGTGTTTAGGCATTATTCCTCCTCACAAATAACACATCAGATTTATCCTCTTCTGTTATGAACTGCTGTGCTTGAATTTTAGCAGGCTAATAATAACAACAATAACAGCAAAGATGTTCAATTACATTTTTACTTCACTAATTTTTCTATGTTCTTTGGTATTTTTTAACACATATTTAAGTATTTTGTTTGTCTGTTATGTTGTATTGCTCCTTGTTAATGCAAAACTCACACTAGACAGTAGTGTATAATGAGTCATTTGGGACACAACTAATATTCCTATTGATGTAGTGCTTGTTCTCTCTTTTGCCCTTATATGGTTAATCACAGTAAGTGTGTGTGTGTGTGTGTTTGTGTGTGTGAAGTTTGACTCAGGGTGGCCCTGGGAAGCGTTGCATTCCTGTAAGCTGCTCTGCCAAACACTATGATAGTGATCTCAAAACCTCAAGCAATAGCTAAAACCTTTTTCTCATTGCCATTTTATTTTTCAGTCCACATAACTACAAATAATTGTTTTGCTTCACCTGCCTAAAGCATTTTCTCACTCTCATTCTCTCACTAACAGAGTTTAAGGAGGCCTTCCTCCTGTTTGACCGAACAGGAGATGGGAAGATCATGTACAATCAGTGTGGGGATGTGATGCGTGCTCTGGGGCAAAACCCTGTCAATGCGGAGGTCATCAAAGTCCTGGGCAACCCCAGTAATGACGGTCAGGCCTTTCTTTTGCTGTTATGATTCAAGCATGCCTTACATTTTTAGCAAGCAGGAAATAATTTTAAGTTTCAATGTTTGAAAGCTTTGTTCTCTTCATTTAAAGGGATAGTTCGTGTTGTTACAAACCTGTATGACTCAGTCACTTCCTCTGATCACTAAACTACACTTGTTTACATTCTGTCAGACAAAAGCAATGTTTCTCACTTAATCAGTCTAAATGCACTCAGACCCACTTCAAAATGTCCCACTGATTTAATCTAGATATGTTTTTATTCTCCACACTTGTAATTATAAAGTATTTTCTTCCTTTTCTCAGTTGGTTAAGATGTTGATCTGAATAAAAGTAGTGATTTTAAATGTTCTTTCTCTCAGATATGAACATGAAAATGCTGGACTTCGAGCAGTTCCTGCCCATGCTGCAGGCCGTCGCTAAGAACAAGGATCAGGGATCCTTTGAGGACTTCGTGGAGGGGCTGCGGGTGTTTGACAAAGAGGGAAATGGAACGGTGATGGGCGCTGAACTTCGACATGTCCTTACTACACTGGGTAAAGAGTCACGGCCTCTTTTAGAATGATATTACACTAGAGTACTATACTATCTTTCTTTGATTATTTTCAAGGTTTCTTCTACTTATTTTTAAAGCTGCTTTAGCATACTTTTATAGAGTAATTATTAAGAAAATAATATTCTTTAAAATAATTTGCTGAAGTAAAATCTGAATGTCATGTTTTTATAAACTTATTTGAACTTTATTTAAATGAAAATGTATTATAGTTAAACTTTATATTGAGTGCAATTAGCTGAACTTTAGAGTGCTTTATTTGACCCACTTAAGTAGGTGTTATTACTTCTATTGTCTTAAAACGTGCTGCTGAGTGTACTGACAAGCATTTATGGTAAACTAAAATATGCCATTTCTGTTGAAACATTTGTAATTATGAAGTTGCAAATTATTACATTTAAAATATATTAACTTAACATGTAATATAGAGTAATACTACAGTTAAAATAATGAAGTACTTTACATGTACTTTAGTATGTTAGTCAACATGTCAAATAAGTGTACTTCTGTATTTCTTGATTTAAAACGTACCTTAATTTGACATTATTAAAAGCATACTTAAGTGTTAAAGATTTAAAGTATACTTAAGTGGCCATTTATTTCATTTACATATTATCTGTAAGTACTTTTTTGTAATATATTTTTAAGTGCACATTCAACACAATTAGGCATGCATTTGTCCACAAGAGTACACATTCCTAAAAATATACTAACTCTGTCAGTAGCTCTGATTCTGTGTATTTTTACTGCTTTTAACTAATAGGTAAAATATTTAGAAATAAAACCCACAGATTTTACATTTTATTCAATCTTAAAATTTAATTTGCATCTAATGACACTTTTTGTTGGATAAAATATCAGTCCTTTCAATCCCAAAGAGACTGACCACCAACAAAAAAACCTTGCAGTTTGTTATTTCTTTTGGAGAATTGAATGCATCTTGCCCGTGTTTTATGATAGGTGAGAAGATGACAGAAGAGGTGGAGACGCTCTTGGCAGGACACGAGGACGCTAATGGCTGCATCAATTATGAAGGTACAACAATCACATAAGGATCTTGTTTCCTTCTCTGAACATCAAGACTACAGTAGAAGTTTTGAAGTCTTTATTTAATCCGTTTGCTTTTCCTTCCGACAGCACTTGTGCGCCACATTATAGCTGGTTGAGGAGAGGGTACGAACGATCCTCAGTTTGTTTTTACTCATTCTTGTCTCCTCCAGCTCCCTCTCTACTTCATCCCCTGGCTGTAGTGTAGCATGTAGCATTTCTGCATGTGCATAGGCGCGTCCTGACTCCCACTTTTGCCATGATGATGTTAAATCACCCTGATGCCAACTTCCCCCGAAACAACCCATTACCCTTTATTCTGAAATACAGTGTTACAACTTCAATACTGTATATTAAAATCTCTTTGCTTGCATTAGTTCTAAAAGGTCACATACACACTGCTGCAAAAAAAACAGTTATCAATCTACATAATATGCTCTGGACACATATTTTGGTCATTTACATGAATGATAACTAATTCATTTATGCTTTTAAATGTGATTTTCACTCCTAAATATCTGCAGTGTTTCTGCAGCCACAGAATATATGGAAGCTGATGGTTTTGTGAAAGAAAAATTACTGTCAGCATCATATTAAAGGTTAAAATGTAGTTTAGTAGATGTTGTGTGTCATTACCAGTGTAGTAGATTCAGGCTGAGTTAAAAATACAAATTTCTCGATTTTAGTCAGTTTCTCATTTTGAGAATCATTCTTTTAGGGCTGTTTTTAGTTTGTGTGAACATATCATCTACTGTGGAAAGATATCACTAAAAGAGCAAATTGAATTTAGTCAAGACTGTTATTAAATCAAATTGCAAGCTTGTGAGTCATAATCGTAATCAAATCGTGGAAATTGTGCAAACACCCAACCCTATCCTTTATTTTTGAAATCCTGCTGTTACCTTATGAGGCATTATAAAGAGGTGTATTGTTAATTCTAGTTTCCAGTCCTGTCATATTGCTGTTCCTGCTTTCTATCTCGTTTGTATCTGTGTATTTATCTGTTTTCCCCATGACTATATAAGGTATGCTAACTCATTCGCATTTCCTTTAGGCCTGGACAATCTCTTTTTCCTCCCCTTTTCCTTCAAATCATCCCAGGGCTTCTGCATTTCTCCTCCTGTGTTTGCAGGGAAATGTTACTGAACTACACATACAGTGTGCAGTTTTAGTGCGATATGTGGCTGTTTATGGATGTGTTGTGTCCATGGCAACATTTGCTGATCTACTGGGTCGAATTTTCTTGGATCACTGCCTCATACTACCTTTTTTTTCTCTCTTTTACAGAACTCGTAAGGATGGTCATGAGCGGTTGAAGAATATCCGTCATTTTGTCCGTCAGGCCCCCCATTTATGTGATTTTTCATTTCCATATTAGCTTTTTTAGTTATTTGATTTGTTTTTTTCCTTAAGTGCCTTTTAACATGTTTCTGGAGAATTATGGCTCGATTCATTCCAAAAACTTCCACTGGTGTTCATAGGTTTGCTTGAATACCTTTCAGCCATTGCGTTCATTCATCAATTATTGTATTCAGCCCCTATTCGTCTTAAACTGTGAGGGACATTTTGATTGGCTCTTACTGTAGTTTTTTTATTAGCCTATTGTCTAAATGTTTGTTAGTCATTTGACAACCGTCTTGTCTGCTGTGCATCATAATAAATATTCAGAATGATCTTTGATTTTGCTGATTTGTCTTTATGTCAGAGCTGTGAGTGGGTGTATGTGTGGGAGAGCATGGGTTGCCTTGTAGGGCATTGTTGTACCAACCATGTCCATTTAAGTATAGTTAACTCTCTCCCGATACACATAATACAAGACGATACCAATTTAGGAGTATGTGAAGGTGCTTGAATGTGTTGGCTGGGGAACCTGGTGCTGCCTAGATGTTTTAATGGTCCTGTGTTTACTTTATAAGACAAATGGACTCGCTAAACAAAACCTAAAGAAAAGGACCGTTAGACAACAATGTTTTGTATAATAACACCTCGTGCATCTGTTTTCTGAAGTTGCAGCGTGTTGAGCTCTCTCGGCCACCGTAAACAAGTCTGTGTTGGCTGAATATATTTAGCAGCTTCTACAGTTAAAACGCTCCTTTTGATGTGTCCTTTTTAAGGCAAAAAATGCAGTTTTAAAATTAAATCTAAAAATACTTCAAAATATTGAATGCATTATTATTTAATTGCAATTGCTATACTATTTCAGTACAGTATAGTACAAAAATGTGTTATAGTCATTATTTTATAAGAAATTCAAAATCAAGACCTGGAAACTAGGGAGTGGAAATGGCAAATAAGCTATTGAGTGATCCTCAGCTGCCATCTACTGGATATAATGGTCATTTCGTGTAGTTGTCATCTCAAAAGTCTTTGTTTTTCACAAGGTTTTTTGGCAAAAAAAATCGTCATCTCCATAAACGAAAAGTAAATTTTTAAAGTGAATTTTACTGCACAACTGTAAAGTTAAAAATAATAAGGCTTATAGATACTGTATAAGCGTTTACAAATGCGCATTTGTGTGTGTGTGTGTGTGTGGGGGTGGGGGGGATTTATTGTACATTCAAAGGAAAGCCTTTGGCTTGAGATGCAGAAGGCATGGCATCAAATTAGTGTTCAAGTTCTCAGGAAACATACTGACACTATGCCAGAGATGTGTGCTGCTGTAATTGCTGCAAAATATTAAAGTTAAAAGTGGATACAAAAAAGTATGACTCGCTTAATCTGATATTTGTTTTGCTCAGAGCAACCATCTGCATGTTTCATGAACGTTAAGAAATGAAATCATGTTTTGAAGGCAAAAAGGTCAATATTTTCAGATCTGTCAGTTGTTCTAATAATTTTGGCCACTACTAGCTTACATTTTTTTTAAAGTTCGAAAGATAAGTATTGCCAACTAGTGAATGAATGATATACTTATTAAGATTATTTACTGATAATTCTGCTTTCTGCCCTAGTATTCTTTTTCCTCCAAGTTTAAATTGGGCACATTCAAGATAAACTTGAGTCCTTTTTGTACAACTGAAATATGTTTTTCAAATTACTAGCATGATAAATGTTGAACTATTCTTTAATCAGCAATAAAAGATGGGCTTATATTCACACAGAACTCTTCACACAGCTCATATCACTGATGATGTCTTTTATTGTACAGAACCATTCAGTATTTTTGAAACCAAAATCGATCCATTAGTCAAAACAGGTGCTAGACAGCTCCTGCTACATCTCCTCAAAGGACAAACTGAACATCTTCAAACATTCACACACATCTCAATGCAATAGTTACCAGCTTTCACCATTACAAAAGTCTAAACAAAATGTAAAAAAAAAGAAGGACAACTACTTATGCCACTACATTGTAACAGACAAAGACCAAAGAGCTGAGCAAACTGATTAAATGTCCTTTTCAACACTGGTTATGAAATCGTGCAAAATTGTGAGGTTGATGTGAATCTGTTCTGTCAGTAATACTGCATGTTGGACCACTGCATATGTGTGCATTCACATATATGTGCGAGGATGTAAACTGCAGGACTATCACAGCAGGAGTGTATGAGTTTGTCAATTCTGATATTGGCAGATTTTACATCCATCACTACTAGCATGTGTAGTCTGGAAACATGGGAAATTAATGTAATGTAAATTAAAATAAAAAACAAACATACATACATACAAAAAGATATGTGGCAAATCAAAGAGTGCATGCACACCACACACACACACACACACACACACACACACACACACACACACACACACACACACACACACACACACACACACACACACACACACACAAAGAGTCCAGCTTCATCGTATAAAGCAACTGACACTTTCACATGAACATGTCAATAATACGACAACATCCACAGTCAGAAAGAGAAGGAAACATTACAGACATGTATAATATGATAACAGCATGACATCGTTCGTAATAGTGTAAAGAAACATATAAAAATACAAAAATAGGACAGTTACAATATGAAGATATGAGATACACAGACCACAGCTGCAAACGTAACTTTAAAATCCCTCGTCTCTACTCGGGTAATTGCCACTAATTTGTCAAACAAAACGGTTTTCCTTCATGTCGTAAATACTTTCTGTGGGTTTGGCCTGTTACACACACACACACACACACACACACACACACACACGCACACAACACATTCTTTAACCCTTGAGTGTCCTTGTGTGATTTTTTTTTATCCTTTAGGCAATTTAATGCAAACAGCATAAATGTTGAAATGTGTCAAAAATGTGTATTTTTATTGGAATTGTAATATTTTACCCTCATTTCCTTTCAGACATATATTTTACTCTAGGAATAAAAATGAGTTACACTCAGGACCTTTAAGACATAAATGTCCCCATTGAAACCGATTAAAACAGCAATATTTAATCCCAGTGCCATCAAGCATAACATTCTGGATTGTATTTTATTTAATTTTAGTTTAGGTTTATTTTATTTCAACTGATGAAAATATCTTTCAAATGATTTTAGATTTAGTAAACATAACAACCCTGATCGAATACTGTAATAATCAATATCATATGCTAATTAAAATATACACTTTTCATGAACACTAATGGCATTATGTAAACAAACCAGCTTTCTAAATCGGACTACATTATTGTTAGTTATGATCAGGACAGATGCTGGAAAATGACCAATGTCAGTGAAAGCAGAAAAAATATTACTATATTTTTAACATGGACATTTTGAGAGACTGTGTAACTTTTTAAATCGACACACAAGGGTTAACAATCTGAACTGAAACATCAGTCCTGGCATGAACACTGATTACTAAAATGTGCGATAATGTTACTAAACTGTGCGATCTCACTAAAATGATTGATTCAACTCTATTTGAGTTAAGGAACCAATATGATTCCTTGCTGTTTCCTTTTTTTTTAAATTGACGTTTAATCATACACAATATTTAAGTATTCAGATAAGCATTACAATGAGATGAGAATGAAACGGCTACTTTCACCTGCTAGAAATGTAGAGTAACTTATGATATTTTGTGGCAATGACGTGCACACATACCCAAAAGATAACATGCAAACATCAATTACTGATGACATGATTTCCGGGTTTACAGTACATGTTGTCAGAGACAAAACAGATTTAATACTAATTAGTTGTCTCTTTTTTATCATGCTAAAATCTAATTACACATAAAAACAGGCCAAACCACTGAAGCTTTCACACTGTCCCAAAAGCAAAACCGACATTCACGCGCACGCATACAAAGTAACGATAACAAAGTCAAGTTTCTCTTCGGACTTACTCCAAATCGAGTGCTTCTATGAAACAAATACAAAGATTAAGTGATCAAAAGAATGTTGTTAAAAGAAAACATTAAGTCAGGGCTATTTTTGACTTTATGCTTCATCCCTCCAAAAAGTAAGATTCAGGAAACATTCAAAAAGTGCAATTTATTCTTGGTTTCCTTTTGTATGTTTGTTTCCGTTTGAGTACCTAAAGTACATTGAGATGCTTCTGGAGTGCAGATCACAGGTATCCTGGATCCTGTAGTTCGGCTCAAAGTTAAGAGATGTTATTGGAAATGGAGGACGGACAAGGGTATATTGAGCCTTGTGCCTGGTACTTGGATGCAGGCTGTTTGGGTCAAGAGTGCTTTTGTTGGGTATTAACAGGGATTTAGGTTTAAGACCTTTCCAAAAGTCCAAACCAAAGGCCTTTTTTTCTGTTTTTATTTGTCAGTCAGTTTAAAGGTTATCTGTGTTTAGCTTTAGCTATTTATTTTGACTCATGTCATGTTCAAGATGCTGGCAAGAATTCATTTATATCATTTTCTCCCAAAAATGATGCAAGTGACAAAAAAGAAGATATCGCTCCCTTTATCTCTATCTTTTGCTTTCTATCTAATCTCCTTCATTTTCTTCTCTGGAATCATTGATCCCCTTTTAAGTCTCACCATTTCTTTTACTGTGTTGGAGGCACAGGGGTGTTTGGATAGAGAGAATCCCCTGGTAGTGGAGCGCTGGATTCTGGAGTAAAAAGATAAACAAAAATAATCTATTAGACAATTATACAAAAATCGCATTACAAGTTGATATAAACACAAATAATATAAAAATATTAATTACAAAAACTTTGAAAAAACTGATGTGTCTGATTTTAGTGACCATTTCTAAACCAAAATACAATTTGTGAGCTATTTCAGTTCATAGCAAAATCATTGAATCACACACTTAACTGTGACCAAATTTCAGATTTCATGATGATCATTCAGTAAATATTTAAATCGAATCATTGTAAGAGCAAATAGCCAGCCGTTCAAAAGATTTTCAGTCAGTAATATTTTTGAAAGAAATTAATACTTAAAAAATAGGTTTACAGTGTTACAGAAAAGTTCTAATTTAAACAAATGCTATTCTTTTGAACTTTATTTTCAAAGAATCCTGAAAAAAAGTATCATAATTTCCACAAATAATTAAGCAGCCCAACTGTTTTCAACAATGATAATCAGCACCAAATAAGCATATTAATTAAAATGTAGCTTTGCTATTACTGGAATAAATTACATCAAATAAGATAAAAATAAATACAGAGCTGGGTAGATTGTTTACAAATTGTAATCAGTTACTGATTCCAAATTACATGACAAAAATTGTAGTTAGTGACGTAATATATTACATTACACATTTTAGGTAATATAATCAGATTACTTTTAGATTACTGTTAGATTACTTTTGACCTAACTTGTTTATCACATTGATTTAAATAGGATAATCTTGCACCATACTGATATAAAAAAGTGTATTTAACATTACATTATGTCAGAGTTACTTACTGGACAGGTACTTAGTGTGTTTACAAGTGTATCATTCTATGCCATTACCATGCGCTGATCCAGTCTGTGCATTGGTGGGGGAAGAACTGTGAGATGCAGGTGGAGGAGCTTCACTGTGGGCATTAGGGGTGCTCACGGAGGCGGGGCTTTGTGTTGAGGGCAGGGCAGAGGCGTTGATGACAGGCTGGTGGGGTACAGATGGAGTAATGCCAGACTGATTGGCAGGCTGGTTGTTATGGTGCTGGTGTTGGATCTGCTGGAAGTGTTGCTGTCGGGCTCTCATCTCTGCATACTTCAACTGCTCCATATGAAACGACTGACGATCAGCGAGAAGCTGCTGCCGCTGATACTCCAGCTACAAACACATTATACATATATGCAGATTCATTTTCAGTTAAAGATACAGTTTTCCTAAAAATATGAAGATTTTGATTTCTGTCTGTTTCTCATAACATATCATATTAGTTTTAGATGAGCAAAAGTAATCAGCATTGTTTACTTTCATGCGTGAACAATGCGCACGCTTATGCACTGATTATGTTCTGGGGTACTCTTAAAAATGTTGGAAACCGGTAATTTGGGGAGAAGAATGGTTGAATAAATTGTTATTATTGTTTTCTTTGTGCACAAAAATTATTCTCGTAGCTTCGTAAAATTACGGCTAAACCACTGATGTCACATGGACTATTTCACAGATGACTTGCTACGTTTCTGGGTATGGGAACATTTCAGTTGCACTGCTGTCTTTGGGAGGGTCAGAGAGCTCTCAGATTTCATCAAAAATATCTTAATTTGTGTTCCGAAGATGAATAAAGGTCTTACGGGTTTGGGAACAACATGAGGGTGAGCAATAAATGACAGAATTTTCCTTTTTGGTTGAACTAACCCTTTAATATGTTTTCTTATTTTTGTAAAAATATCAAATCATCATTAAAACAAGATTTAAAAAATCTTAAACCTCTGTCTCAAATTTTCACATTTTTTTTAATAAATATATATGTATTTTTATTTAAAAATATTTAACACTTATTAGATAATAAATAATAAGGTATTCTAATTCTTGTTTTAAGAATGTTTACATTTTTACTATAACTATATTAAGAAAATATTTTTTTTCAAATGCATGAAAGAAATTAAATCATACAGGTTTTGAAAGAAATAGGCAAAAAGGGATTAGGCAACAGATGTACAAAACTTAATGAAATGAACCTGAAAAACCACTGAATGTAAATATATTGATTTAAAAGAATAATGAATTCTCCATGTTGCCTTACTGCCTCTCTCTCTCGGTCCATGATGGTTTCCAGCTCTTCAAAGTGTCTGAGTTTGATCTCCAGTTTCTTCATCTGGGTCTCTACCAGCAGAGCCACCAGAGACTTGATCTTCCTTTCCTCTACTGCTGCCAAGTGCTAAAAGGAAAGAATACAGCGCTCAGTGTTTAATGTTAATGTCAGGAAACTTGTTTGTTTTCTCACCATGGTGTCCCCTTGTCACACACCTTAGCTTTCACGGCAGCAGCAGCGAGTGCAGAAGCAGCGGCGGTGGCCAAGTTTCCCTCTACTACTTCTTTCTCCACCTTCGCTTTCTTCTCTCCCTCACTCTCTCCATCCCTCTGACCCTCTTCTGATCCCTCCTTCCGTTCTTTCTCCTTCTCGCCATCGGCTGCAGAGATCGCAACGAGTTCAAGTAATTTTACCTCTGCATTTTGTAATTTTATCTGCTTATGAAAATACATACACACAGTGGCAGATGTTTTTTGTACTGCAGTGTCACAAATAATGCGTTATTTTATGTGCATCTTTTAATCTTTGCATTCAAAATAGATTTGATGTCTTGTTCTAAGTAATATTTTGTTTCAGATTTTTATGTAACGCATGCATTTTATTGCTGTAACACACCCATTTCTGAGTCTGTTTTCTCCGTCTCTCTCTCCGGCTCCCCTTCTCTCACTCTCTCTTCCTCTTTCTTGCCGTTCTCTCCTTGTTTTTCTTCCTCCTCACTGGCTCCATCTTTGCTCTCCTAAAATTTCACAGAAATAAGAGTTTTGCATGTGTTAACATTAGGAGAATATCATAAATCTATTAAACAGCACACTGTGGCGTCCGTGTTTTACTTGTTACCTTATTGTCTCTTTTATCTTGGCTAGACTGACCATCACTGTTCTTATTCTCTTCACTTCCATCCTCAGCTGAAAAACAAACATACAGTTATTTCCTTTTTCACTATGCTACAAAAAGCATCAAAAAGTGAAATGCTCATTCACTTACAGGGTTTGTCAGAATCTTCAAGGCCGGTTCCTGCGATCCCGCTGCCCTCCAGGCCGTAGAGAGGGTCTTGCCTCCCACTTGCTCTGGCCGCATCCTCCACCCGACGCACATGAGCCTCCACCAATGCAGCCGGGACCTCCTCCTTCATTCGAGAAAACTCCTCTGAGAAAAAAAGAAATATGACGTTCATGTAAAAACCAAACACAATCCTTTTTGGAGATTGACAGCCTCCATTTCTTACTCACAATTGTTGTATACAGAAAAAAGAAGAACATTTAATACAGTTAGTATTTTTGAGAGTAATTAGATGCTGACTTTTATGTGTGAACTTTAATCACTTTAATATCATAACTTCTCACCAAGTGCTGATTTAGCTGCAGCGGAAGCCACTCGAGGGTCAACCACAGAGGCCAGGAACGCCACAGTGCTCATCACAGGATTTCCCGCCTGACTGAACGGAACTGGCTGATGGGCCAGCGGGCCCAGGGAGGAGGAGCTCTCCTCCAGGTAGGGGTCTTCGATCGGTAGACGCAGGAAGTGGAGGATGCACTCATCCTGGGTGCGGCTTCCCACGTGCTCCGATACTTTATTCCAGTCATCTTTATACATTTCTAGACCCTGAGAACAAATAGGAACCGTTAAGTCAAGTTTACACTACTGTTCAAAAGCTTGAGGTCACCAAGACTTTTTTTTTATTAAAGGCCTACTACCTTTCAGGGACTAAACGGATCAAAAAAGCGACAACGAAGACTTATTTCAAAACTAAAACATACATTTCTAATTCAAAACTATCTATATATCAAAGAATCCTAAAAAATGTCACGCATTTTCATTTCTGAAGATTTCTGAAGAATCATGTGACACTGAAGACTGGAGCAATGGCTGCTGAAATTTAGCTTTGCCATCACAGGAATAAATTACATTTTATAATACAATGACACAGAAACATTATTATAATTTGTAATATGAATTCAAATCACAATATTACGGTTTTACTGTATTTTTGATCAAATTATTGTAGCGTTAGTGAGCAAGAAAAACCTCTTTTAAAAAAAACGACCCCAAACTTTTGAACAGTAGTGTAAATCATATTTAAAAATTGTAATAAAAAAATGCACAACTCATTTTATATTTATAAATTACCTCTAGCAGCAGCAGCGTCTCCTGGTCTGTCCATTCTCGAGTGGCACTGGCAGCATTTTTAGTCTGTGGAAATACAGAAGACGGTCCTTAATTTCTCTCATAGAGAGATTTCTTATTTGAAAATATGATCATATTCTCTCTGCCCTATATGTGATGGGCGGCTCTTACTTTCGCTAGGATGCTCTTCTTACTGTACACATCTGTCCTCAACCCAAAGTTCTGCAAGTCAGCCGGTTTCTCCTTTATTTTGTCTGGGAATGACAGCATCTGTTGAGCGGATGAAGTCTAGAGGGAAGAACAACACAAATTTACTCGGAAAACAAAAATCATGGATGACAATCAAATTAAATGTTTTATTTAAAGTTTTTCCTGATTAATATGTTAATGCCTTCATCTCCTGATGAAGGTATTGAGTTTGAAAATCTGTGAGATCACACCTGTAGCAGGAATAGCTGCACTTTACCTGGGATGCTTTAGGCTGTAGTGGTACCAGACTTGATGGAGTATCTGCCAGCACATGAAAGTGTGAGGTGGGTGGAGGCCCCATGGGTGTGGGCCGACTCTCTGAATCCACCTGATAGTTAATCAAGCCCCACTGTTCCAGAAATGCATGAACCCTGTTCACACACACAAACTTTCAAACTCAAAATGCATCAAAGTTGAAAAGAAAAATACACATATAACATAAACATATAAGCATTTTAGAGATTTCTTTTTTTCCCCAGACCTCATAATGGCACAAACATCTCCAGCCAGGTTCCTACGGCAGGCTGTGGAGGTCAAATACTCCTTTGGGTTCAGTCTGTATGTGTCGATCATGAAGTTACGGTATGCCAGATAACTGTAATACAGCAAAGTGTAAAGACGAAACAGAGTGGATATAGCTAATCAATAGAGTTCAGAAGACTATTTCAGTTCAAATCCGTCTTTGTGTGAATGTTCACCGACAGATATTCTTACATTTCAGGAGTCTTTGACTTGTTTTTCCCATTGAAAAACTCAGGCAGTGCTCTGCGCTCTATAGCATGGACACTAAAAGAGACAGAAACAGACTGTGTTGTGATTCTAGATTTTTCTCTCAGAAAACAATCACTTCCTATTTAAATGGTTGATCTTGATCAGAATAAGTTTTAAAGTTGTGTGTAGTCACAGTACCTGTTATAGTCAAACCAAGCAGCATAGCTAGGGATAATGATATGATGGGTCTGTTCAGTGACGTTATCCTCATGAAGGTCCAAACCCTTTACCGGTTCTCCTTTCACACTCGGAGTACCTTCTTCTTCTTCCTAGAAACACACAAACACAAAGCTAACCATTAAAACTGCTCAGGAAATACAGTGGGATTTCACCATATTGATATTCTAGTCTTTCTTAGTCAAAATGTTCACAATTTGAAGATTTGATCAATTTAAATCTTGCAAATATTGTACTATTTCAAGGTCCCCAATCAAACCATGGCATTAATTCATGCTACTTGAAATACAAAAAAAATTCTAAACATTTTTTTATTATTAATTTTATATTTTCTTTCCACATTTTTTATATACTGTGTAAACAAACAAACAAAATAAAAAATAATAATTAATTATTTTAATTAAATAATTATAAATTAACACATACATCTTAATGTATTCCTTAAATAAATGTAAATGTTAAAATTAAAACATTCAAATCTAATTCAATTAAAATGGCAAAGCATTTTAGAAGCATGATTATTATTTGGTCTCAAATACAGCGGTATATATAAAAATAAACATGCATAAATGTGAAAGTTGTGAGCAGAAATACTGTGAAATGTGGTTTGTTTAATTGCTGCTATACCTTCCCTACAGTCTCCATTGATTCATCCTCTTGCTCATCTAGGTGTGATAGCAGAAAAAACTCAGTTATTTTGCACATATACTTATACTTCATGGTACAAGAAAAAAAAACAGTGTTAATTAGCACAGAAAGAGGAAGTGTGTGCTTTTTATGTCAAAATACTTCCTCCTATCGCTGCTCTTCTGTGCACAGACAGCTGTAAGTACCCGTCCATATTTCCCTGTTTAGTGACATCCTCTAATTTTGCAATTCCACTTGATGCCGTTAAAGCCACAGAAAAGCACACACTTCACCTTTCGGGTTAGTTTGAGTGGCAGGTGTGTTAGAGATAGACGCTACTGTAGGCACATACCCAGGTCAGTCATAGTGCCTCCTTTCACTGGAGTAGAATCTGAGTCCTTCTTAGTCACTACACACACAAATATCAAGATTACACACAATCTAAACTAACTCGTTAGGTAAAACCAATGTGTGTGGATGTACCTGTTTTAGGTAGTGTTGCTTCCTCCACTGCTGGCACAGGTGAGGGTTCATTTAAATCTTTCGTCAAATCTTCCTGTTCTTCCTCTCTCTGTCCTCGTTTGGACTTAGTGTAGGGAGTAGTGGGCCTGAAAACACACACAGAGGTCCATACAAAGACACAGATAGAGGTTCACATTTTAAAATGTAAAAATAATACATTCAAATCAAAATATTTTTGGAAATTCTATGAAACAAATGCCACTGTTTCCAGTAATAAAAATACCCTTTCTTGGTGTTTTTCTTCTTGGTCTCTTGTGGTGGAGGTGTAGGAGATGGAGACGGGGAGCGCTTCCTTTTTTTGGCACTGCTGGGTTTTTTATCCCTCCTTTCATCTGGAGCGCTCACTTCATCTGTGAGGGTCTTTGCTGAAATTCTCTTCCTCCTCGGTCCTCCTTCTCCCACCTCATAGTCTTCCTCATTCATCCACTCGTTAAACTGATCTAGGTCCAGAATCCACTTGGCATGGACCTACACATACATAGCCTTACAGTCAGGTGATAAATGGCTGAATTTCTCAGATAACCATTTGCTAATTAGTGATATTGTAAAAAAAACATGAAAGATGGAGAGAGCACGTGCAAGACAAAAGAGACAAAGAAGAAGAGAGGTAAAGGATCGGAGACAGATGGAGAGAGGCAAGGGGGGGTTTCTAACCTTCCTGGGTTTCTCAGCAGTGGGCGGATCCTCCACAGCAGCCTCCACCTCACTGGCTGAGATCCATGTGTCATAGCTGCATCATGAACACAACACATTAATCCTGCATTCACATACACACCTGAACTCTGTGTGTTTGTGTATGTGTGTGAGCTCACCTATCAGGCCAGTAGCCCCAGTGTAGCAGCATCTGTTTGTCTCTCTTCATTACAGGACGAACCCACTCTTCTGAAAAGCACACACATACCAATTACAACGTTACTACTGAAAACCTTTTTAACAGAAGAAGCACAATTTTAACTTTGTGTTTAGCCCCTTTTGTACCCTACACATGTATGTGAATATATTTGTACACTACGAAAACACAACAGAACGTACCGTCCTCCAGATTAGCAGGAATAGGCACCACTACATGAGAGCTGGGCAGCTTATCTTCAGTCACAGACCCCTACAAACACACATACATTTCTTGATCCTGAGTGACTTTAAAGAAATATAGTATTAAATACAAAACTGAGTCATATATAAAATATTAAATACATTTTTACCTCATGTCAATTTAAAAAAATGCAATGATTCTGACGCAAAGAAAAAATAAAACAACACTGTAAATAAAACTAGGATTATTTTAATTCGGCTAACTAATGCTTGTCAGTAGTGTAAATGATTTTGTTATTTTGTATAATAAATAAATAACTCTCTCTCTCTCTCTCTATATATATATGTGTGTACTAACTATTTAGTAACTTTTGTACTAACTAAAACTAATAGTTTTGGGAAGTACCTGGTGTCGTTTGATGATGTCCTTCAGTTTTCCCAGCAGCTTGGGCTCTATCTCTGAACTCAGGTAAATTACAGGTCGGGACAAACAGTTATTCTACAAAGAGAAAAACACATAATTATTCATTATTTCTCCTCACACATGTACATACTAATAAATACCAACCATATCATGACCACAGGTGATGTTCATCTGACTGGATAACCGTGTTTTCTCATGAAATTGTGTGTTTGATACGCACCTGTACCAAAGACTTTTCTATAGTCAAGAACATTTCAACATTGCGGTCCATTCTCGAAGGATTCTGGAAGTCAAATCTCCTCCTGATGGATACAGAAGTGAACAACTAATGAGTATTAATTAGATTCTTGGTCTGTAATCACTGCTAATACACTTACTGAAAGTTCAAATGCAGCAAACATTTCATGCAGAATGTATTCAGGAGCATAAGGACCAATTCACATCATGAGGAAGGTGAATCACGACTCTTCTGGCAAGTGTGTCATAAGGTTAAGTGTCAGAGAAATTATTCAACAGCTGATTAGGCCACTCAAATAAATGGCAAACGTGCATATTAAATGAACAGATACTTAAATAGTCCACATGATGAAAGAACATTTTAACAGTTTTTCTAGGATATTTTTGTTAACATTTTTCATGAATTTGGAGTAATAGCTTATTCACAGTACTAACATGTTTAAACTTGCTTTATGCTAAGGCACTAATGCATTACAGACATAACAGTATAACATTATGTAAAGCTGCTTTGAAACAACGTGTGTTGTAAAAAGTACTATACAAATCAATTTAGCTTGATATAAAAAAAATCTAATATATATATTTGTTTAATTTACTTTATCTATCTATCTATCTATCTATATTGTTGTATATATATATATAAAAAAATATTGTTACCTTTTATTCTATTTCATTTAAATCAAATTACATGTATAGAATGTATGTATTCATAGTGGTAATTAAATAATAAAGAGAAGTGAAAGAGGGTAAGAGAGGACCATTACCATCCTTGATCACTCTTGAACTTGTAGGCAGCAGCCAGAATATGACACAGAGCTCCTCCAGATTTGAAATCCAAAAAACACTTCATCTAAGGGTGACAGGAGAGCTTCGTCAGCACTCTATAATGCTCATCACTTTAATGCATTCAATTCAATACTATTACAAAAGAAGTCTTGTGCGAGTACCGGTAGCTTAGTGAGGGGAGGATTGCTGACATGCCGGCCAAACACTTCCTCCTGAAACTGAAGCAGCTGTACCACCAGACTTGACAACGATTTATTGGTGGGGGGCTCTGCTTGAATATACTAGAACGAAATAGAGATCGTTTTAGACGCTAGACACCACAATAAGAGGAACACACACACACACACACACACACACACACACACACACACATGAACGAATATATATACTGTATGTATGTATATATATAATATAATATATATATAAAATCTGTCAATATTTGACCATTCTGAATACTATCTGCATTAGCCAATAACATTAATGTTATTAATTAAGTGTAATTTTTGTAAATTGTGTGACCATTGCAATCATTAGATATAACTACTTATACAGTGGTGTTTAAATTAATGTTAATTCAGCCTTTCAATCAAATTGAAAGTTGATAATATAATATATGAAAATAAAAAATGAAAATGCAAAAAAGATTTAACAAGGCAATTGATCCAAAACTTTTATTGGTCACAGTATTGCTCCACCACTAATAGGGGCATGCTTGCTACATCTACAATAATCACAACCTACATCACGTGACAAGCTAAAATCAGTTCATTTAAATGACATAAAAGTGAAAGAAGGAAGGCTGTAGTCTACAGCATCAGTCCTGTGTTTGTCATGACAGCACATATATTATATAATTTAGATTAATATTTGTATTTATAGTTTCAGTTTTCATTCATTTATTTAATGTTTCTTTATTCATGACCTTTAATTTTTATATTATTTATGCAATGGTAATTCCATAAATGTAAAAACATAAATTTATTAAAATTAGGATTGTTTTGAACTACATTACATAAAAATGTATGAGCAAGGAATTTCAGATATACGAAACACCTTGACTATTTCATGCATGTGCTAATTGAGGTATTTCATTAGCGGGAAATTAGACTTTGTTGCACACTATAGCAGTTCATTGTTTCAGTGTATCAAGTACTTCCCACAGGTAAATTGTTGAAACTGAAAAGAGAACAAAATATTCTTCACATCCGACTGTGATTTTATCATCGTCTGTAACACATGGCTGTTTTTACATACACGGCGCGCGAGGCGGATTTGGCTGCACATCTGGATTCACGCACTTGCGCTAACAGTACCGCAGCCCCATTACACGAGCTGGCCTTTCCTTGTATAAAAGAGAAAGGCCATTCATAAAAACCTATTAGATCGTGTCAAATGACTAGCCAGAGATGTGCAAACGACATCAGATATTTTAGATAAAGCCAATTCTTGGACATGTCTTAAGACTTTTCTCAAGACGCGCATGCAGCATCTTCTATTGTCTGAGACGCGTCAGACTGTGGATTTTAAACAGCTGGATTTCTCCCCATCTTCTTTCCTGCCCTCCCCATCTCCTTTCTGCCTACCCACCTCGAGTCTGCCCTTTCCTGCACAAATATCTCAATGACCGTTCGCGATGATAACAAATAAACGAATGGTACCTTTTTATAATTCTTGCCCAGCCAAACCCGGACATTGTCGAACTGCGAGACGGTATCAGACGCTTCGAAATATTTTACATTCGGGCCGCCGTCTTTCTTCCGTACCGCCATCTTTGTCTGCTCGAAAGTTTTGCCAACCACCGCCCCCTGGCGTTCATTTGTTTTAGCTAGAAACGTCGAAGGTAGCAGTTGATGGATAGGAAACAATCTCCATTCTGGCTCAAATCAAGGGCTTGCGCTTCCATTACAGCTTTGGAAAAACTTGAGCCAAAATGGCGGACAAAGGTTGCCAGTGTTTTCGAGGTATCCCATCCCCCTCCTCAAATAGTGAAATCACGTTGAGCTTTGCACAATAGATTGTTGTAGTTCTCATATTTTAGTAAATAAAAAAGCCTTCTAACAATTGCCCTCAAATTGTAAAACTGTAATTACAAATCACCCAAACCACTTGATTTTTCAACGCTCAACTAATTACTCCGCGTCAGCAAACGGTACGTACTGAACGGTTAGTGATAATTACAGGAACCAAATGTGCCATTCATTATCCCACTAATGAAGAACTCACGGCGTTGTTAAACTGGATACACTTGAGCATCCACAACTTTTCAGTTTCAAGTTTAAGTCTAGTTTTTGCAGTAAATAGCAATGCCTAAAAGTATCCAATAAGTGGAGCTGTTGTCTAAAGTGTTGCTCTAGTTTTTCGGAGTCACTATAAACATGTGGCCAAAAATGGTTATCTTATGTTCTGAACGTTCAATGGGGCAGTAAACATACTTAACATGATATCTCGTAACTTTTCATGCTTACTATATGATAACACACAGACATTAAATCTATCTATCTATCTATCTATCTATCTATCTATCTATCTATCTATCTATCTATCTATCTATCTATCTATCTATCTATCTATCTATCTATCTATCTATCTATCTGTCTGTCTGTCTGTCTGTCTTAAAAGTTGAATATTTTAAAAAGTATGGAGTTTTCATGTTCATGTCTATTGAAAGGATGTGTTTGAGAGAATCTTTCATCCTTCAGTGTTTTCTGAAATGACATCTTAAAGTCTGATGGTAAGGCCTTGCGTACACAAGACATTTGAGTTGTAAAGACCTGTAATGTCAGTGTAGATTGACAAACAGTGAAACATTCTCCTTCCTAACGTTGTTTCTGTCAGAGTTATCATACTTTTAGAGAATGTTGGTGTTGCTGTCTAGCCAATCTCTTTGACCTTTTTACTATTGTCCTTCAAAGGATGCCCAGCCATCTATCTCCCCTCATTACCAAGGAAACATGTCTGCGTCTGTTTGTGTGTGTGAGCCACAGTGAATAATCAACACTGTCAATGGCTTCCTGTCTAATTAGTGGTGTGTTTTAGTTTTTTTTTTTTTAACAGCTAGTTTTGTTATTGATTTCAATCTATTTTAACAGTTTTTCTACCTTACATGTTCTTTTTGTGGGAGTTCTGTAGCTCAGTTTCATATTGAGGGAGGCTTGTATTGATTAATGGTTGGTTAGTTAAGTAGATTGCCTGGCCTTCATGCCTCCAGGCTGTTCAAACACACACACTTAACCAAAATAAACATGTTCAGCTTTAATTAAAAATGGAAGGCAAGTTGAAAGAAAGATGGACGCGAATGTGTTTCTTTTTTTTATTTACAGCATGTAGTCTTTAACATGCCAGAATAAATGTCTATAATAATGATTAATTACACAACCGCAAGTCTTTACAACAGCAATCAATCTACAAGTCAAATATTTATAAGCAAATTTTCTTACACTTTATATTGATATGGACACACATGGGAATCACATACATTGCTGATACATGCGAACACACACACACACACGCACGCACACACACACACACACACACACACACAGTCTGGCATATGTGGTTTATGGGGTCTCTCCATAGGCGTAATGGTTTGTATACTGTACAAACTGTATGTGGTGTTGCCCTACACCTACCTTACACCTAAACTTAGCCATAGACTTAAGACATAGACTTTGTGCATTTTTAGATAAAAAAAACACACAATTTAGTATGTTTTTAAAGCCTTTTGGTTTACGGGGACATAGGCAGTGTCCTCATAAACCACACACACACGCACCCACGCACGCACACACGCACGCACACACACACACATAGAAACTGGGTGTTTTCAGATTACAGATGGATCAGGTCACTTTAAATGTTTAGTCCACTAACCAATACTAAAGGATGTTTGTGGCATTATACAGAGAAGTTGATTTATAATTATGATTTATAATTTCACACAAGTCTCTACGTTCCTCCAGTATAAACACTGTGTACATACTTAAAGGCTAAAACATATAGTTTCCATGCCATGAAATGCATACAGCCTTTTCCATGTTATGCACACACACATACATATGGTGCAGAGGGAGAATGGTGATCTAGTAAAATGCAACAAGATAATTATGGGTAATCCTTTTCTTTTCAGCCTAATGGATTAGCTTTGCACACAAAATACTGTAATGGTGTAAATTGGAAAAAAAACTGACACTGTGATTCAGGGAATTTGCATAAAAAATATCAACTAAACAGACTTTATTTCTAAATAAAGAAAGAAAAAAGACCCGGCCTACATGTTTCACAAGGTAATTGCCTTAAAAGCAGCCAATACAACCTGATCAGACTAAGATGACTGTTAGCAATACAAGTCAATACAAATACTTTAACTTGATTAAAGTCAACATGAAATCAAATTTAATTGAATCAAATTATATTAACTTTGTTAATTCACACTTATAGTGTTGTTGTGATCAATTCATCTGTGTAGTTTGTAATAATTTATAACATAATAATTTGCTTCACCTCCAAAATAAGTTGTATTTTCTTATAAAGAACCATTTTCTGTGGTATATGTTTCATTATTTAGTTACACTGAATTTGTTTAGTTTTTTTATTAGTATTTTTTATTTTTCAAGCTGTTAAGATTTGTTTTCAGATAATGTTTGTTGTCTACTTTGGCATTTTTTTTTCTTTAATTTAAATTTATTGAGGCTTATGTTTAAAACTATTTTTTTGTGGAAGTAGACTAAATTTAGATTGTGCACCACTCATACACAGACCACTTTTTACAGTCCAGTCAATTGCTAGTAAAAAAAATATGTTTTATTCGTTTTTTCTCTTTAAATATCCTGTTTCTCTTTGAATTACATATGAAAATAAAATGGGTTGCAATGCCAATGCTTGTTGACGTTGTCCTATAATCAGAAAGTATCAGTTTTGAAGTTAATTTTACTGCTTTTTCTCTTGAGGTTATATCATGTTGTATCGCTTGTATCAGATGTTGTTGTCTATCAATCGGCCTGATGTGATGGTGCTAAATATGTAATAATATATTTGTATTTTTGTGTATTTGTTAGTCGGGGTAGATGAGAAAGCCGCTGAATGTGCTGTATTTGTTGGTGTTTCCTCCATGCACTTTTCCGCCATCCAGCTGCACGCAGACTTCATCTCCCACGTCTAAATGCAGGATCACACTGTTAGAGGCGTAGTCATAATTCTGATCCGCATCCTGAGCAATCGCACTGGCCCTCACCTGTGAGGGAGAATGAGAAAAGAACAGCTTGAATTCTTTTAAATATCGTATCTGTCTGCTTCTGCCTATGGTCAGTCAATCCTTTAACCTCCCTGGAACATGGCAATCCTTCTCTCTCTAACAAACAGTCTTTCCTTCATGTCTTATGATTTCTCATCTCCTCCCTATAGGCTGTGGGACACACAGAACAGAGAGAACAAAAGACCAAGACAGACCAAGGTCCGAGGGAATAAGGGTTATTGATCTGTGTGTTGCATGTGTGTGGTGTGTCATTCATTGAAAGGCTATTAAACACAACAATACCAACGACAATGTAACAATGTACAAATTTGTTAAATCGTTAAACTCATATAATATCATATATTTTGCATATAATACACTTTAGTGGTATTAAATTACTTATAGTCATACCAACCAGGCTATTTAAAAACACAAACACACACACAAAAATAATAATATGTGGTGCTAGATAAAGGGAGGAGTAAAAAAAAGGATTTAATTATTTTTTGAACATCAGCATTAAAATAACACATCTGTCTTGAACAATTCAGGTCAAAATACTGATTAATGTCAATATAGTTTCAACCAAAGCCTAATTTTTGCACTGCTTATTAATGCACGATCTTAGAAGCCTATATGTAAGAATCAAAGCATAATTAATGCACCCAGTCCTGCATAATTAATGAATATAACTCAAATGTATTTAATTCTCACTGCTTACCATCCAAGGTCTGCTACCATCAAATAATCTATAAAATATGAATATTTTTTAAAATTCTACATTACCTATAATACACTTTCTGTACCCTACTTTTAAAGAATAATGTTTTCCAAATGTATTTCAGTCGCGTCTCCAAGGGATCGACATTTTCTTGAGTTGTGCTTAATTCTTCTCACATCTACTCATTAATTGTCCCTGTCTTCCCCTCATCGTTCTTTTCCCAGCACCTCTTCCCCCGTATCTGTTCATTCTTTGCACCATCTATCCATCTTTTTCTGCTGGAATCGTAATAAAATGCAGGTCACGCGCGTGTCTCCGCTGCGCGTCTCGTGTTGGCGCGTGTCCCTGTCCAGTCTAAATCGGATTGATTAACGGCGCGAGGTGGCAGCTCCCGCGGGAGGCCTGGGGCTGCGTCGGGGCCTCGCTGGCTCGGTAATTGCACGGTGCAGTGGCACGGCTCTTGCTCCTAATGGGGCCCACTCCTCAATAACTCCACTGTATCACAATAAACGGAGCCTCGGACCGACCACCGGTCAAATGGAGTCACAGTATTAACTGTGTGTGTGTGTGTGTGTGTGTGTGTGAGAGAGAGAGCTAGCATGAGCATTGTATTGTTTCCCCTCAGTGATTTCAACGACCCGTTATCAGATTAAATAGGAGGTCTTCGGTTTAAACTATACAGACAGTTTCTGGCAGAAACAACGTGACGATAATGCAAACATATTCACTAAATTAATTCAAGAACCAAATAGCCTACGCTCAGAAAAACATCCAATTGTCAGAAGTGAAAATAATACACAGAAATACACACAAATGATTGGTGGTGAACCTAATTTATTTTATCTGGTTGTAGACATAATTTGTTTTATTTGACTTTTATGAAAGCCAATAAAATAAACTACACATGGCATAGGGCTTTCTGCTATTTTTATGTTGTTGTTTTTTTTACTTTCAAGAGTGTATTTATTTTTAAATTATGTTAGTTTTGGATTATATTTGTTTGGCAATCCATAAATGCACATAAATGTGTTTATTCAAAAATATGTGGACTTCAGCTGTGCAGTACACAATTTTTCTAAAGTTGAATGAATAAGTACATTTTTTATCATCAAATAAAAAAGAAAATACTTTTTTTTAGAATACCAGTCCTCTTGCATACACAGAGGACATGTAGCTTTACAACAGTCTGTAATCTCAAAATGTATCATGTTCTCCACTGCTAAAGGTTAACTCTGTGATTTATGAATTCACGAACGAACCATTTATCTCCTGTAATTTTGTATTCATAAAAATCCCGTTTCTGAGTAACATTTAAGAGGCTAATTGGTTATATGACTGCAGGCTCCCTGTATGACTGATGTTACTTGAAGTAGCGCTTCACTTATCTGATGCAAGTACTTTTAATTTTACAAATATGTATTGATCAGAAACAAGCTTGGAAGGAAAGAAAAGGGAACTGAGAAAGATACTTTTTGTGACATAATCAAATATAGGATATAAAGAAGCCATGCAATGTTAACCTTCTTTCAATTCTATATTTTATAAATCCTCTCTCTCTTTAATTTTCTCTCTTTTCAATCTTGAATTGCCGAGTGAGCAAATGTAGACAGTGAGAGCAACCTACACCAATCAGATAAAACAAGAATGAATTAAATTAATGTGCCAAATTTTCCACAAATATTTGAAACAAATTTACCATTATTTTCATAATGGCAGCATACCATAATTCTTCCTTACTGTCAGTCTCTTTTTACAGTCCCTCCTTAAGGTTAAAGGCTCCAGGTGTGTGTTTCAATTCTCGGTATGTCCTTTAACTGGTAAAATGACTATACTTGAGAATCTAAGTGCCTTGCATGTTGCAGGTTTTGTACAGTATGTTCTTTCCTGAATGGGCCTCCTCACAAACACTGACGTAATCTCAGAGTTTGTATTAGATCGACCTTTTGTCCATGCAAAGAGCAGTGAGAGCACAGGAAATGAGAGCTACTGAGATACAAAATAAGAAACAATATGCAGAGAAAGTGCAGATGCGTAAACAGGAAAAAGAGGTGTACAAGTATCTACAGCAACAGCTGCAAAAACATGTCAAGGTACTGTGGGATTACCTCATTAACTGTATTAATTAATTAATTGTAGGATGTAAACTCATTAGCTGCTGTGTAATTGACAGGATGCTCGATGCTTTTCTAACAACTTCTCTGCATCACACCTTAATTAGTGCCACGTTAATCTGACGAGACCACAGAGAGGGAGAGATTTTCGAAAGAGACGGGGAGGTGAAGTGCTAAAGCTGAACCCAAAGTGAAAGCTAGTCATATAGTGGGATGAGAAGAGACATGTTTACATAGCCAAGAATCAATTACTGAATTAATTAATCGAGTTTGTAATGAGAAACAAATTGGCTGGGTATTCTACTTGAGTGACATTAATTTGTGGACGTTGCGCTCCCTGCTGCACCCCTCATGATGCTGTTTTCATTTCTTATTCAGCCCCATGCAATGTATCCCTGCCACGAGGAGACAAACTTCAACTAGTAAGTGGCATTTCACAAATAAATAAAAATTCAGAGTTCTCTAAAAATAAAACTGCCACAATCTCGCTGCAGTTACAGGCCGCAAATTTTGGCCTGTCTCAAAATGTGTTGAAATCTACCTGTATTGGATAGAAGATCATAGACTATGTTTATAGTATCAGCTTGTGCAAATCTATGACCTGCAATGAGGTCAACAGTCCTCTCTCGTTCTGTCTCTCACTTACACATGCGCTCTCACTTTCTGTCGTTTTGCTCATCTATCTTACTTACACTGATCTGATGCTGTCTGTGTCTCTGGCCTCGCAGTAACACTTTCTCCCGACCTCTCTGTCGGCTCTGCTCTGATTAGCCATCCATCTTCCTCTCCTCCGTTCATCTCTCTATCATCCCACACCATTTTGCCGCCTCCCATCGCACAGCCTGCACATCTGGGTGGGCTCACACTTTCATATTTCGCCTTTGCCTTTTTCATTTAAAAAAAGCTATGATAAATATAGTGCAAATATTATTTTACACTGGCATGGGCAGGTTTTCCAACAGCTTATATTTCAATATGACAAGTCTTTCACCATTTACTCACCCACTTCATGTTAAAATCCTGTGTGGCTATTTCCTTCATATATAAAAAAGTATATTATATTATTATTAGAAAATATATAATATATTAAAAGTCAATGGGGTCCAAAACAACATTGGACTGCATTGAGTGTCAATTTTGTGGACAAAAACACTTCAAAATGTCTTTGGTGTTCCACGGACGAATAGTTTGGAATGACATAAGGGTGAGTAAATGATGACAGAAATTTCATTTTTGGGTGAACTATCCCTTTAAGAGCAAATCCAAACTCATGTTGGTGTGGTATGTTTGTGAGAATGCTTTGAGAGGACCTTGAGATGGGTTAAATAATTTAGCTAAGGGGAGAGGTAATTAATGAGGGCAGAGATGGACATTTGGCAGAGTGTGGCTCTGTGTGTGTTTGTGTGTGGCCCAGGTGGAAAAGAGGGAATCTCATCTTAAAGACATGAATGATTTAACACAAGAGGAGATCACTGGAATGACAATAAATGCAGTACAGCATGCCATACACTGCCTAAGCTTACTCTCCTCATCTTCTCACTTTCTGCATCTCGTCCTCCAGTTAATGGAGGCTGTGTTGAATCCCGAGCAGTCTGGATTTGGCCTGCAGAGCATGAGCTATTATATATTCAGCAATAACATGTTTTTAGTATATGAGTAGCAGAGACATGCTGCTCCTCTATGAGACAAATCGAGTAACAGCATTCAGTACAAAATTCAGAATTGTTTTAATGTTGCGATTACTCATCAATTCAGGTAACTGTTGATCTGATGTTACAGTCAAAATGTGCCCCAGTTTGCCCTTAAACTAAATTCAAAAAGTGACTTTGTGTAGCAGTTTCTCAAATGAGATTTCAAAATGATTTTTCATTGTTTATTCAATGTATTTTGGTTCACTCTGTCATATTCTAATATTAATATAATATTTTTGACATGTTACCACTTTGAACAAACACTAGTTTTATGTGTGTTTTTTGGAGGGATGTTTTTTTCCCCTCAATTTTTTTAAAGGATAAATTCACTGGTGAATTGAAATTAAAATGTGAATCCACTGCATGAATTTGGCTTCGCATGCAGAGCATGTACATTTGAATCAATCATTTTTTCACTAGTATTTCACAGATACACATTTTTGATCCCAAAGCTGGGGATTCACTACAATCAGTTTATTTTGTGCTGGATCATGTATGATGAACAGACAAAGAGCATTAATGGCAGGTGTTATGTCATGTTAATGGAAGTGTGATGAAGGGAAGCTGACAGGTTGCTACAGACTCATTAAAGGGTTTTCATCACTTCCTGTCAGATATATCTGTCACAAAGGGCCAAAAGCTCCAGGAATCTGTTTTGTGTTTGAGAGAGAGAGAAAGACAGAGACACAGTGTGTATGTAAACACATGTTGCCAAGGGAATTTTTTATATCTCTTTAGATAATCCCCGCTTTCTGTTCCACTACAAAAAATCAAAACTGAGCGGTTGAGTTGAGAGCGCCTGAATCCCAGATCCGTGTCATGTTTCACTAGAGGTTTTTTTCTCTCCTTAATTTTTTCATTTATTCTAAATCCACGGGTCCTGTGAGGACTGTCTCCAGCTGTTGCATTTCGTTCCACTCCAGAGAGAGTCAAAGAGAGAGCGTTTGCTTGTTTGTGTGTGTTACAAATGTCCTCTTTTCATCAGAAACTGATTATCTTTTGCTATTTATGACTCTTAAAATAATAAAATAAAAAGTTTATTCTGTTAAAGTGGACTGTACAAATCACATTTTAACCCATTTTGAAATGCTATACTCTTTGTAAGAAATCATTGTCCTCTCTCTCTCTCTCTCTCTCTCTCTCTCTCTCTCTCTCTATATATATATATATATATATATGTTCGCATTGCCTATTTGTCCCGACTGTAGGTATCTACAGCAACGCTTCAAGTGATATTCTGAGAAAATTACTGCTGAATAATTGAAAAGCTGCCTTACTAGATCCTATTTGAATGTTAAATGTATTCCTTAATCCTGTCGGTGAATCTAATATTTGTTTGATATTTGAGTTTAATCACACTCTTGTTTTTTTACAATTCATTCACGTCTGACTTTGTCGAGTTAAAATACCTCTGAAAACTTAGTTAGCTAACTCTTCCATTGCACAGAGTGAATCCAAAGTCTTCACCAGAGATGTGCAAAACTAAGAGTTGAATTGATGAATTGACTTTCAATTTATGAGTTAGAATTTGAATTGAATTGGTCACGGCCCACAAGAACTCAAATTGGAATGACAGGAAAAGGAATTTACTGGACAATAATTCAATATCTATCTATCTATCTATCTATCTATCTATCTATCTATCTATCTATCTATCTATCTATCTATCTATCTATCTATCTATCTATCTATCTATCTATCATCTCCCTGTAAACTTAATTTTTAACTCAAAACTTTCATACAAGGATTTGTCAAGCCAACATTCATACTTTGTCTTGACAAACTTTGCTTTTCCAGTTAAACTACAATTACAGTTTTAATTAATTTAAATTCGATTTTCCTACATTCAAAATCTAATTTCAATCTTGTTTGTTCCCTTAATATAAATTCGGAATTGAAATGTAATTGTCAATTCAGCTCTAAATGGCACACAGTGTACACACACACACACAGTCACATGTGCACATCTCCTACCTGTCCATTCTTCTTGAGGTCGGCCCACATGCTAGTTCCATCTCCGCCCCTCATGAGCACGTGATAGGTGAAGAAGTAGATTCCAGGAAGAGGGCAGGTGAATTTGCCTGTGGTAGGCTCATAGTAATTCCCTACATTTGTCACCACATCATCAAACTTGAGTATCTCACTCCCCTCATGTTGCTTGCGCAGACCAGCATAGAAGGCAATTTTGGGGCTGTAGAATGATGGGATGTATCCCCCTGGGCCTGGACCTGGAGGTCCAGGCGGACCTGGCTTTCCTGGCTCTCCAGGTGGCCCACGTGGGCCTGGTGGCCCTGGTGGCCCTTGGTTTCCACGAAAACCCAACGTGCCTCCTTCTCTGCGTCCAGTGTTGTTGGGAGGAGGAGGCGAAACAGGTGTTAGTTCATTGGTGGGTGTTAAAGAGTCACAGACCATCTTGCAGCTTCCAAGCATCTCATAATGCGTACCTCCGGCTCCAGACTCACCCAGTTTGGTGCTGTGGACCAATAGCGGAATAGCGACCAGTAACACCAGCACCATGGCCACGCCCACTGCCGCGCCAATAACGCGTTTCCTGCGGCTGAGGCGCGAGGCAGTGATAGAGAGGAAGTTCTCCTCCCCTTTAGAAGAAACAGGCCCGGCCAGAATGAACTCTGGGAAGGAAAAAGCACTAAGGTCAGATAGAAAAGTTAACAAGGAACCTCGATGAAATGTGGCTTGTGTCTGAGGAATGATCAAAAATAAATAGTTTTTTGATTTATAAAAAAATCCACCATCAGCAACAAACAAATCAAATATCCTATATGGAATAAAGTCTTAAAGGATGTCTGTGTTCAATTCCTTTTAAAAGTTTCAATTTCTGCTATTTTCCCCATCTGCTTGCATTTACTATTTCAAAATCACAACCAACAGCCCACTAACCAGTACCTCTTCTGAGTGACACACACCGGACCCAGTTATCACTCCATATAAACAGCAATTTTGGATGATACAGTGGGTTTATATTGTCATATAAATATACATCACTTGTCTGATATAAGCAACATGGGGGATTTGGTTTCTCCAAATGTTCGTCCGTGGATGGAGATTCAATCAGGAGATGTGGAGGTGTATTTCTCAGGGGTTGCTGTATGGCAGTGGCGTTTCCTTATAGATTGGTTGAGTGACAACCGTGTGGCTTATTTTTCCATGAGAAGTTCAAGAAACATTCTGGAGAATTCCCAGAAAAGTCCATGTCCAATGCAGCATTTAAACAAACCCTGCCCCTCCTCTCACAGGTGAAAGCTGTGACTGTGATTTAAACTTATCATCAACAAGCTGTATAGTTTTTTGACAGTCTTAAAGCTTCAAATATATATAAGTGCTTTGCTTGTAAACGTCCTGTAAGCCCGATGGTAAATGGATGGTAAGATATAATTTTAAATCAGGCTCACAGTACTCTGGATGATTTTCAGTTCCCGCTGGTCTTCATCAAACTTCAGTGGAATAACATTCAGGTTCCAAAATCAACCTCCTCTAGCATCTTGACATGTTTCTCACTGAGTTGAAACATAAAAAGAGATAAATTAGATGAACTGGAAAACTTGTGACACGTCATTTAAGAGCTGCCACTGACGCTTTTTGAGATATATTTATTTATTTCTGTTCAATATTATGCATTTAACAGTAAAAATAAGCTTTTATGAACAAGGCTTCCTGGTCATGTGCATGTTTGCATATAGTATTATTTTAATAATCATTGTCATTTGACTGACTATAATCATGCCATCAGAGTTTGCAGATACAACATCACAGACACAATACGTCTCCAAAGAAACTACAAAAAGCATCAGTAATCACAGGTTTCTTAATTTAAATAATCAGACAACAATCAATGTTGTGTCGGCTGCTTGTTTCCAGGTCTTGTCCATTAACATTAAAACGCCAATATATGCGCATATTAACTTTTGAATGGCACTATGTAGGGTGCTCATTGAACCACTATCAGATATGTTTTCTGATTTTTCCCTCCAATTTGATTCCAGTTAAAAAGCATATCATCGAAAAAGTATATTAAAAGTTTGTAAAATACAATTCTACCTACCTAATAAGTTCCCAGAGAATATGAAAATTGATGAGTAACGTTAACTCCGCAAGACACCGCAGCTCCTCTCTCGCGCGCGAACAGCTCAGAATATGTCAGAGAATCTCGCGCCTTCGGGTTTTCTTTAACGGTCACTCAGCTGCGACTGTTGTCAGATTGACATATCTCCTGCCTTCTCCTTTTGCTGCTTCTTTGCAACCTTTTTTGCTTCTTCAAGACAGTTCACGTTAAACACGCCTAGTTCTCTTTGGGGATCATTAAACTATACCGACGCTTACAAAAACAAAATTAGTCACCAAATTTCTAATTAAAAGTAGAATATGGCAATATTTGTGTTAAGACATCGCCAAGAAGCAACAGTTTCTCACTTGTTCGATTTGTGTGAGGAAAAGGCTCTTCCACCCGCGGGATGTCTGTCGCGCGCTCCCCCGCCCTCCACACAATTACGCGCTCGCGCTCTCTCTCACCAGTCTCCGCAGATCAAGAAATCGATTTCCCGAGGAGATGTGCATCCTAATAGGGTTGCTGTCTACCCAATTAGTACTTATAAAAATAATTCAGCTTGTACTGGTATGCTGTCTGCTGTCACTAGTAGCAGGAGTGAGGGATGGTCGCAGCAATAAATATAGGACCGACTGTAAATTAGCTGTCTTTAACTACTAGCCTAAATAGGAGATGTGGGAAATGACCAATGTACAATGTACTGCTAAATTGTAACATATTTAGAGACAAGTTCGGCATGTACCCGATATATTACTAGGGATATAAAAGGGTAGACTGAGTACGGCAGAGACACTTTCTGCTTTTTTCATCACTACACAACAACTAGATTCTGAAGATTATATTTCTTTTGCTTGAGTACTAAAATATCATAAATGGATAATAGCCATAAGTAGTTTATATCTTCCACAATAAGCTCATAAATATGAGGTGGATTTTTGTCTTAACTGTACCCATATGGTGTAGCATGGTACAGTTGAGACACCCATTCTTAATGCTCTAAAGCTGGCTAACCATTTTTAGCAAATGTAATAAATTACAAAGTCACAGTTATAAATATTTACAGTTTAAAAAAATAAATGTATTTATTTGCTTTATTTAATTAAGATTCATTTAAACAAAACAGGAACAAATATTTAACACAACAAAAAATATATGGCAAACAGTACAAATGTAAACATAACAGTAAAAATAACAATATACTGTACATACCCGTATATTCTATAAATCTACCCCTAAACCTACGCATCACTTGAAACTTTCAGCATTTTTACATTTTCAATCATTCTGTATGATTTATAAGCATGTTTTATCATGGGGACCTAAAAATATTCCCATAAGGTGAATTTACTGGTATTACTATACTTGTGGGGACATTTGGTTCCAGTACACAAACACACACAGCCTCTGTTTGCATTTTATTTTCTATGATTGAACTGTTACTGTATACAGTACATAGCAACCTATAAAGGGTGTCTCACCTGTACCCACTTTACCACCTTGTATATTTCTTAAAATGCTATGCAACCCTTTTAACATTCATGTTAGAAAATATGTCCATTAATAATCGATAGTTGAAATATCACAAATATCATTTTTTTACAGAATTTGCATAGCATGTGTGTAAATGTGACTTTTATCCTATTATCATAATAATGTACAACTAAACAGCATGTGAAGCAATAGGAGACCAATCCAGGGACAGTTCATACACTTTGTCTCAACCGTACCCCACTGACATGCTCGCACATTTCTCTAGATTCTGAAAAAACCTTGCATGACAGAACGAATGAATGAATGAATGATGCATTTATATTGCACTTTATTGTGTATTGTTGTACACCCAAAGCGCTTTACAATAAATGTGGGGGGTCTCTCCTCAACCACCACCAGTGTGCATCCACTTGGATGATATGATGGCTGCCACATGACGGCGCCAGTGCGCTCACCACACACCGGCTACAGGTGGAGAGGAGAGAGAGTCATAGAGCCAATTCAATGTCATGAAATATGTCTATTTTTAGAGCACAGAGTATCGTTTGCAATGATATATGTTAACAATCATACAATAATAATAGGCTATTCATTGTGGAAGGGACATGGTGAAATGAAAATTTCACCTTGGAAAAAAACTTTTGCCGATATCTTCCGAGTGGAAAGACACACATTTCAAACTCCCCACGATCAAAGAGAACACTAATACACATGTGTGGAGCAAAAATCACGGCTCGGGGGTTATTGTGTATGCAAGTTATTTAAGGTGTTTCAACTGTACACATGTCCCAAATTTACTCAGTCTACCCTAATCATTTGCTAATTTTGTTAGTACAGCACAAAATAGAAAATTACACAAAGGGACCATTACACTCTTAAAACATAAAAGTTCTTTATTGGTATCTAATATGGTTCTGTGAAGAACTTTTAAAACCCATGGAACCTTTCTACTGCACAAAAGGTTCTTTTTACTGGACACAGATTCTTCAAATATTCTACATACTAAGAAAAAATGTGTTTTATAAGAACTGTTCACTGTAAGGTTCTTTGGAGGACCTAAAATGTGAAATCGCTTTGAAACTCCCCTTGTGGGATTTTTTTTATGAATGTGGGGTACAATTACACCCTGTTTAGAGCAAACAAGTCTTACAAGAGTGACCTTACTATTAATGATCTAACCCGAATCATACCCAACGCAGAACCTAATGTTTAGTAGCAAATGCAGGAAAGCAATATATACACATAAAACATTGTATGAAATGCTTAAAATTTTAATGTAGGCTAAGTATGCCTTCATAGTATTTTAAAGTCAACAAGCACAGATATAGCACATTTGAAGTGGTTTAAATTCCACATAATGAGATGTATTATCATAAACTGAGCAGAAAAGGTGCATAAATTGCATGAGTAGTCAAAGAAAAAGAACATGTCCTTTGGGCATTTTGCAAATGTGCACTTATATACAGGCCTCTTGAAGTGGGGACATCTTATAGGTATTGATTTAAAAAAGCTTGATTGTCTTAAAAAATTAAACCTCTTTTTAACCCCTCTCTTACTTCACTGCATGTCCCTCAGGAGTCGACCGCCCTGAGTGCAGAACACACTTGCCATGGCAAACCTATTCTTCTACAGTATATTAGCTTACTTATTAATGCCTGCTTAGGCATCTTAACAATTACACCAATTAAAGTAGCACGAGATGTGTTCATTATCTGGCTGATAAAAAAAATTGGAAATCGTTTTTACATTCATCTGTGGGGATGTTAAAAGAGGGAGAGGGAAGAGAAAAGGATAAGAAAGCACGACAGAGGGAGAAAGAATGACAGTGTGTAGGGTGAAAGACAGTTTAACTGTGTTTTCAAGTCTGTTGTCAGTGTCTCTGTTTCTTTAGCCTTCAGAGCTCATTAGCAGTGATAGACACATTGCTACTGACAACCTCCCCCACACACTTTAGCTCTCACCTTACTCTTTCCCCATCATCCTACTTTCACCATCATTTATATCTCTATCGCCATCTCCCTTTGCCAGTCGCTATTATCTATTGTACTAAAGCACCTCTCCTTCTCTCTTTCATTATATGATTTTAGTTTTTATCTCTCGTACTGCTGGAGAAGCAGTCATAGCTGCTTCTTCTCCCCTAATGGGTTATACTGTATATTATTTATTCAGTGATTTTATTCCAATTAAAGGGTTGGTTCCTGAACATGTAATCATTGATTAGCATTTAAGTTCTGTGTTTTTGTTATTGGTGGTTTAAGCGATCATTGATTTTTTACTGCTTTATTTGTCACATACACAATTATACAGAGTATAACCAGCAGTGAAATGTGTTCTCTGCATTTAACCCATCCAAGTGCACACACATACTTGGAGCAGTGGGCAGCCGACACAGCGGCACCCGGGGAACAGTTGGCGGTTCGGTGCCTTGCTCAAGGGTCTCACCTTAGTCGTGGACAATTCCAGCCGGAGCCGAGATTCGAACCCACAACCTCGGGATTTGTTCTGATTATTGATGACTGCACTGTTCTTAACAATAAATGGTAATGTTGGAACTAATTGTGAGTGCTAAATGTGTTTCTCGGTGTAGATAGACGGTTTCATGTGATGAACAGATTTAATTGGGGGGTTTTCCACACATAAACATGAACTACATTAAATATGGTAAATGTAAGTTTAAGCGTGCTTTTTTGATGTGCAAGGACCAATGAGGTTTGTCACGCAAGTATGACTGAGCTTCATGTTTGATATTCTCCATATATGTTGGTTGATGTTTATATGCAACAAAAGTAATTTATTGACAGAATTGTACATTTAAAAAAAAAATGTTTTATATCTATCGTATGCTTTCAAAACACTTATAGAACACAAGTTTAATCAAAACTGAACACTTCACTACTGAAGAATGAGTTTGAGGGACGGTACAAATATACTGTTCTAGTTGCAAAAGAAACTACCTTTCAAATCTTGACAGACTATTGGCTCTCATTTATACTTCTATAAATGGTTTTCAGAGGAAGGAGGCCACCTTAAAGCCTTGGAAGAGAAAATACAGTCATCCTCTCTCACGTGCATGCTTGTGTAACACTAGCCTTTCTACGCCATCTCTTTGTAGGTTTCACAAGGCTACTTCTGCGTTCTAGTTTCTTTTTTTTTACCTCAAATAATTTTGAATCTATTGAGAACTACTCTTGTAGCATCTATTTACAGTTGTGTGTGGCTGCCTGTGTTTCTGTGAATGCCTGTCCTTGTTTCCTCCTGCTTAAAGCTCATTGGATCAGATCCAAGGAGGACTTGATGCCATTTTGCTTCTTGATCAATAGAGCACCTCCCATGATGCACCTTGTCAACTTCTCACACTGGCAACTGCTTGATGTGTCGGAGGTCACATTAGCATAACTCATGAAAACTTTTAGAGCAGCCCAACTCGACGCTGCACATAAATCAGATTAAATATATGCAAAGTTATACTATCCCAAAAACACATTGTGAAAAAGGCTGAAAGTGAGGAGGACTAAAGATGCAGAAATTAAAAATAATTAAATAAATGAATAAATGTAGTAATAGTAAAGTAAAGGAATAAACAAATTGTTACAAAAATACAATTAATTACATTTTAAATAAAACGTAAATAAAATTGATTACATACAAAATTATCTATTTATGATTTATAATATGAAAACATAATGATCATTTACTAAAGTGACTTTTATAATTGCTAATGCTTTTGTCTGTTAACAATATTGTAATATTTAATATTTAAAATGACTTTTCTAGCAAAATCGATAGTCAGTAATAATAATTGACCACAAATTCACATTTCTATCTGTTATTGCATAAACAAAGATGACATGATTCATGATCTATTACGCTGGGCTAAATGTATTTTATAATACATTACAATACAATCAAGGTCTATATTTATAGGCCTAAATACAAGCTTATGTGCGATGGATGATATTTGAGAGAGAATAAGGAAGAGTAAGGGCAAAAGGGAAGCTGAATTTGTAGTGTGTGTGTGTGTGTGTGTGTGTGTGTGTGTGTGTGTGTGTGTGTGTGTGTGTGTGTTTGTGTGTCTCTGATTGCTTGCTGATACAGGGTGACATGGTGCAGATTGACTCAGCCTGCTTTTCTAATTCTCTCTATTAATAAGCCCCAGCTTCCCACTGTTGCACCGGACTACATCTATTCATCTCAATTTGTCATCTTCTCTCTCTCTCCCTTCTCTCTCTCTCTCGCCTTCTTTTTCAGTCTTTCTCTCCGTAAACACATCTGCCCATCTCTCTCTCCTTTTCTCCCATCATCTCCTGCATCACGTCCGATTCACCCCTCTCCTGTTCCAAACCTGTCCATTCCACCTGCCTCGTGTGTCCTTCTCAGCATGAAGATTGAGAAGGCCACCATTCCTACATCTTAATTTTATTGAAATATGAAGGTCAGATAAACTGTTGCACTTGAGTAAGCTGTACTGGCATTCATACTTTATTTATAAAAAGTAAAGTATTCAATTATTTAATTCAAATAGAATGTTATACAATCACTCAGTCAGAAGTGTGTGGCAAAAAATAGGTTTTCATATGATCCTTGAGGGAGAAACAAGCTTTACAATACTCGCTTTTCATTTAGAACTCTGTTTATTCAAATTCATCCTTGCTGTTTTCATTCAAATGTGTTTTTTCCTTCTGAATGGGCAGGGATTAACAGCTATAACCGTTAGTTTTTACAAGTTATAGTCTCACAAACTGGCATCTTAAAGAGGAAGAATATATAAAAGTCAAAAACTCATCAGATTTTCATCTATAAAACTATTTTAAAGGGGTCATGAACTGAGAAATTAAAATTCCATTGATCTTTTGAAATTTTGGAGGTCATTGTGCTATAAAAAGTTTCAGAATTCAGAACTTTCTCATTAGTCTAAAAACAGTTTATATTGAAGCCAATATGCAAAAGCTACCACACCGGTTTTGGAATGTGGCACTTTATGATGTAATAGTCCTTAACACCGCCTCCACAGAAGAAGATCAATGCCCACTTCTACATCACTGCCTGTTTAGCCCCGCCCACAATCTGTGCATGTAGTGTAAATAATTAGAGCAGCAAACACAGAAACTAAAGATTATTAATGAACTTTACTTTTAATGAAGTGCCAGACTGTGTCAATAAGAACGTTTGTCCTTTATTCACTTCATTTGTACCACAGATTCATTTACAAACAAGGCACAGTTTGACGCAGGATTTTCCGAAAAGTTGAAACTTTAAGAGACAATGCTGTGCCGACTATATTGGATCCAATTTCACACATAAGTGTGAGTAACTGTGAGAGTAACACTATTGCTTTGTCTGTTATTACAGATTGTTTGATATGTACTAAGTATTTACGTTTTTAACCTAAATCACAATAGAGTTTATATATGAAGGATTTAGACTGTCAAACATACAAAATCATAGCAGTGGGTGTTTACTTCTGAGTTTACAAATTCATCCCAGAACGTTTTGATGAGGGTTCAAAACAGGACAGAAAATAGCAGTTTATGACCCCTTTAAGTATGTAATGAAACAATGAAACGAGCAGGATGGGCAAATAATCACATTGCAGAGTTTGGGTTTGTATGCAGGTGCATTAGTCCATATTTATTCATTTGCTTACTATTTTTTTAAGCTTACGTTTAGAATATCATTATCTGAGGTCAACCAGTGTAAACTACATTCACAGAATTTACAAAGAGATATTTGGCTTTTGGAAGGCTTAATAATATGATGCATTCAGGAAGAGTAGTTAGGAATATGATCAGTAATGACATTCACTGATCCAAATTTGTTTCGATAGATGAAAATGCTCTGGAGGCAAACTGAAACAACTAGAAAAATAAACTTTATGAAATTATAAGAAAATTAAATTAGTTTGACACTGGTGTTGTATGTTGGTTTTAAAGACCTAGTTCAAACCTTTTGTAAATTAAATATAAAAATTAAATGATTGTTTTTGGGAAAATCTGACCTAAATTCCAATTAAATAATATGTTTTCTGTTTATTGAGGCAAATAAATGAGTGCAAAATCACATTATTATTCCTTCAGGCAAGGGTATTTTTTGTTAATGTCTTAATTTTCAATGTTTAACAATTTAATTATTTGATATACTTTTGTATATTTTGAATTTGATATTATTTGTATATTTGTATTTAATAAATTTGTCATTTGTGATTGTCAAAGAGGAAAAGACATACATTCTCAGAAGAGATACACAAACAAAGCAATGCTTTCAATGTACACTGGAAGAAATGATGACATGGAACTTTTTGAGAGAAAAAAAGACAAAAATATCACTGCTGCAGGAGTACAAAAACTAAAAAAGATAAAAGAGGAATCTCCAAAGCATGACAAGGGATAGAAAGACAGCGGGGGAGAAGAGAAAATGAGGGAACATCCAACAGGACTGACAATAACAGGAACAGTGATTCTTTGCCCTTAACTTCCTTCACTTGCAAACACAAATACCCTCACGTCTCTATGTAAACAATTTATACAGACATTAGCCATAATGCAGTTTATGACAATAGACTATCATAATTGTTTTTCATGATCAGTCGGTGATCTCACTGGTGTTTTATGGGCAGTGCAATGGTCTGTGCATTTGCTGGGTTTTGTGTTTCTTTTGAAGCCCAATATTGATTTTGATAGAAGAGAATGTTTTTGAGTAAAGCTTAAAGCATTTTGTAATGGAAGTTGGAGGTTTGTACAAATCGATGTGTAGTTTGAGATCGTGCTTATGGTGGTTTAATCAAAATACATTTCTGAAAGCATCATGTCAAGGAGGCACAATTACTGGCATGACCAACATCAGTAATGTGAACCTGAAGCAGCACTGTTTGGGTGCATTTTATGTAAATAGATTTTTGTGAAGTATAGCTTCTGAACCTTTTGATCCAGATTATTGCTATGAGTGTTTTTAATTTATGCATCTAATTTAAAAGATCATCTAAGAACTCCCACCTTCACTTTCTCTCATTCCTCTGTCTTTCTGTCCCTCTCTGTCACTTCCTGCCCAATTTATTATTAACGAGAGTTGTCTGTCTCGTTAGTGTTCAGAACACAGCACTGTAAACACGAACAAAACCAGACGCACCAGGCTAACCTCAGATAATTGCCATCTTTCTCTTTCTTTCTGGATTCCCCCATTCCGTTTCTCCCGGTCGTTCTGCTGACACCTGCACTTCAGCTTTCATTGTTAACTGACTACAGTGGACAAAACTGGCCAGTTTCATACCCCAGCATGCTTATAAATCCATCCATTAATTAATGGGCTGCAACTCCTCGTGCCACAGAAATAGTGCCTCGCATAGCAGAGGTACATCTTGACTTTCCTTTAGACTACAGTTTGACTCGAGCATGTTTCTAAGCTAATTACTTTAATTTCCTGCATCAGTACTGTGAGTCATTGATTCATTCTGAAATGAAATAAGTGACCCGTCAAATCATTCACTTATTTGATTTGTTTAACAGCACAATTCGTTCAGGAACGCAGCTAATGATTGGTGCTAGGAGATGCAGAGTGGTTTTGTCTTGGAACTGTTTTCGTTGTTGGACAAAGCAGCTGTCAATGTTGTTTCTAAAATGTGAGTTACTCAATATTAACATATTGGTTTTGAACTGTTGTAGCTATAAAAACAATATCACACTCGCAGTCATGCTGTTGATTTGAATATGCCAAGGAGACATTCTTGAATGTTGATCACTTATCAGGCTGAATATAGTATTAAACATAATTTGGTTAATTTAATATGCCCTTAAAAGTAAAAGTAGGCAGATGCAAGTATTTCATTTGACAGAGTAAAAAGCAACACTGCAAATACATAAAGCAATAAATAATTAAATAAATCATTATAAAAAATAAATTTAAAACACAAAGTATCTCCTCTGTAAACATGCAGACCCCCGATAGCTAAGGGTGCTCTGTTTATGAGCTAGTTAAACAAGTGTGCTCGAGGACTCTGGCTGTTGAGATAATTGCCCTCTTTGCAATGATACTGCTTCGGTAAATAGAAAATAAATGTAAAAGGGCAAACTGCTCTTGTGTCCTACAGGAAACCGTTCTCTCACAAACACACACTTCCCTCCCGCTGACTCTCATTGAAATTCTACATTCTTCCGTAGTGTTGTTAGGAACATCTTTCAGAGCCAATTAATTTCCCCTACTCATGTCTCTCTCTTTCGCTTTCTGGCTTCATGCATTTGCAGTTCCTGTCCTATTTCCTCTTAACAGTCTTTCCTAACCACCGAGATGTTGGTGACTTTACAAAACCAACATGTTATTGTAGTTAAAGTCATTATGTTGTTCCAAAAAAATCCCTAACCTGAGCCCAACATTTTTAAATGAAACTTCTGCTAGGGCTATCAAACTAAACCCCCTAAACAGCACAGTTCTTAAAGGGGTCATCGGATGCAAAATTCACTTTTACATGTTGTTTGAACATAAATTTGTGTTGGCAGTGTGTGTACACAACCACCCTATAATGATGATAATCCACATTAGTGTTTTTTTTATTCAGATAAATAATACCCCCTTTTTCAAATCAAGCCGTTCTCAGATTCTTGGCTGTGTGACATCACACGGACCCAGGCTCCTCCCACAATTGTTGATTGATATGTAATTGTCATGTATTAGATGAACTGTAATATTTAAGGATATTTTTCCAAGAGGGCAAGATCCAACAAAATTCCATTGTTGCACACTGCTAACTGAAACTCCTCTCAGAGCTTCCAGGTTATGTTCATAATCTTGGCATAGTTCATTAGCCTGTTCTGACTTACTAAATAAAATAAAAAGAATGTTCAAAGTTAGGCTCTGTACTTTTACACTTTTACATGCCAACAGCCAGAAAGAACACCCTAGAAAAGAAGATATTCCCAAAAATGGTGGGAAACATATTCCCATACTATGGAAGTCAATAGCTACTTCCATGGTATGGGAATTTGTTTCCCACCATTTTGGGAAACTATCATTAAACTATCATTTAAAGCCTTTTTAGTCTCTCAGCCAAGGCTTTGTCAAGCCATAATAAAAGTTTGTCTTAAGGAATGTTCTTTTTTAGTTTTTCCATTATTGTTGTACATTCGTCCCTCAATAGTAAAGTGTAGAAAGTGCTAGTAGGGAAAGGAAAGACTGACTGTGCAAGAGAAAGAGAGAAGTGAAACGCTCTGTTGGATAGACGGTCTCTGCAGACTGTGAAGAAGGATCAGGATGAAAGGAGTAAAAAGAGAAAGATATAGTGAGAGAGAAAGGAGCAGATTGTGTCAGGAGCTTTACCCCTTGAATGTGAATGCAAGCAGAAGCCTTCACTTAACAGAAGGATCTGTCATACCGCGTATGTGACGCGTTTGCATGCGTGTGAGAATCAGACACTGTTGACAGGATATCTTACAGAGCTTGATGTTATTGACAGAAATCACTGCCTGAAAATAATACAGCGGACATTTCAACACATGGGCCTGCCCTTGTCCACAATGACAAGATGAAATATCACTGAGAGCTGTACTATTGTATGTGTGTGCGTGAGCATGACAGTTCTTTTACCTGTGACAACATGCCGTGAGACGCTTTAATTACAAGTAGCAAGATCTTTATACATTCAGATTAAGTAATTAAGACAGCGTAAAAAATATATATATACTCATGCTAATTCACACTCAAGTTGACATGAGTCAAGTTTTTCTGGTTGATGGGGATATTTACAGCATCTTAAAAATAAAAACTCCATAGATACAGTTCTGTAATTAACATTTTCAGGTTAGTTTATTTTTTATTAAATAAAAAGCTACAAAAAAAATTTTTTAGTCTGAGTCTTTAGCCATTGTTGTCAAAGAGGATGTGAAAAACAAGTATTTGTTTGAATTGCAAAGTCAGTGAGACTTGGTGTGCCCTTTATCATCATCAGTTAATTTGGCAGCAGCTGTTTTGAGTCTTCCGCTGATGCTGATTTCGTGGAAGGAAGTGGCCTTTTCTGGCAACACAAGGGAAAATGTTTGTTTTAAGAAGAGCTATAGAGTCTCTCTCTCCTTCTCCGTCATGCTCCCTTGCTTCTGCTCTTAAGGTCACGGTTTGTACCCACCGTCACTGACTGTCACTCTATTTCTCTCTTTCTTTCTCACTGTTTCTCTTTCCACCTCTACCCTCCCCCATCTCTCCCTGGCCCTCTGTCAGCCATTTCAAAAACGCCTTTGAAAGAAAGAAAAAAGAAAGACTGAGGAACAGGGAAAAGGAGGTGAAAGAAAAGGAATAGAATCAGACAGAAGAAAGGGAACAAAGACAGAAACGTCAAAATATTTACCATCATTCCGTCAGAATTCCTGTCAGGAAACATCAATCCATTCAACATCAGACTAGTAACTGTGTCATATTGTGTGAGAGCACTAACAGCTAAACTGACCATGCTCTAAATTATTTCAGTATGAATTACAAAGGTCACTCTTGCTCTGTGGTCTCTGTGATCTATTTACAGTGCTCCAGCTTTTCATGTCAAAAAGATTTTTACCTCAACTCTGACACAAAACTTGCCTGATATTCATATTTAAAAAAGTCTAAAATACTTGAGCAGAATCCAAACAACAGCCCAGATCAATTCACAATGTGCTACTGTACAAATTGTAAAAAATAAAAGACTTTAAAACCTAACATTATTATTATTATTATTTTTTTGTGATTGAAGGAATTGTTCAACCAAAAACTAAAATTTGCAGAGAATGTTCACACCCTCAGGCCAGCCAAGATGTAGATGCGTTTGTTCCTTCATCGGAACAGATCTTTAGAATTTTCTGGAGAAACATTGCTTACTCATGAATGGATCCTCTGCAGTGAATGGGTGCCGTCAGAATGAGATTCCCAACAGCTGATAAAAACATTGTGATAATCCAAAAAAAGCATCCCCATGACTCAAGTCAATCAACTGACATTTTGTGAAGTAAAAAAACAAAGAAATTCCAGATGATTAAGACAATTTTATGGATAAAGGACTCATATTTTAGTTGGAAGCAAACGTGAGATTAAAAAGGTCTTAATCATGAATTTGTTTATTGCTCTTCTGACAGCACCCATTCACCACAGCGGATCCATTGGTGAGCAAGTGATGTCATGCTAAATTCCTCAAAATCTGTTCCAGTGAAGAAACAACTTCATTTTGGATGTAAATTTTCTAAATAAATATGTAATTTTCTTAAAAACAAAACAAAAATAACAACTGGTTTATTTTTAGAGTAAAGTGTGTGGTTTTTAATTGACTTTTGATGGTTTAATTTTCTCAGAAGCCATTTATTCCAAGTGCAAAACTCAATGTGGTTGGCACAGACCACATGTAAACCCACATTTAAAGGGGTCATCGGATACTAAATTCACTTTTACATGTTGTTGAACATAATTGTGTATTGGCAGTGTGTGTACACATCCACCCTGTAATAATAAAAATCCACCCAGTGGTTTTTATTTAATCCCTAAAAATAATTTCCCCTTTTTCAAATCAGGCCGTTCTCAGCTTCTTGGCTGTGTAACGTCACAAGGACGAAAGCCGCTCCCACGATAGTTATTTGACACAGCCATCGTACCTTAGACCCGCCCTGAGTGAGCTGTAACAGTCTGACTGCCATTGTTTCGATGCTGAAGCAGGAGTAGACAAGAATGGCTCTATAGCAATTGAGGTGTTTTGTTGTTGGGTGTAACAATGAACATTGCAGTCGTCATTTACTCCCAACATCTGAGCCGCTGAAGACGCAGGGAATTACTTTTGTTTGTGAAGGGAATGCACCTCCTGATCTACCTCAATGCGTTTATGTTTGCGCGAATCGTTCGTGATCCAGTTTCTCTTACAGAAGAAGTAAGTATAAGGTTTTTTTAATGAATCTTCGCCATTGCTATTCCTAATAATGTGCTAGTTTGCGAGTTTCATGGCTAAAGTAAACAGTCTCAGATAGGGCTGTGCAATTAATCGCATGCGATTCTCATACGCATCTCATCAGTAAAGTATCATTGCGATATTGGGTTCATAATCGAATGTGATTCATCTGCGATATTGAGCGCGATATTGCCTAGCTTGTCAGTGAACTACGGCTTTGTGTATTAACTGCCGCTCCTTTTGAAAACAGGTAATGGAGATTTACCGCCAATCACGGAGCCGGCTTTACTGTTGAGATGGGCATGAGAATCGCATGTGATTAATTGCACAATCCTAGTCTCAGAGCATGGCTCATCACCCCAGTGACCCCACAGAAGAGAGGGGCGGGGTGAGCAGAGCTCATTAGCATTTAAAACAACATGCAAAAAACGGATTGATCTCTGCAGAGCTAATTTTGACAAGATAAATGAGTGTTGTTTTACACTACCATTGAGACATTTTAAACAAAGTATGTTATAGACTTTTCATTAAGACCCTAAAGGATCATATCAACTTGTGGAAAATGGGCATCCGATCATCCTTTAATGTATTCCGGGTCAATTTTTTATTTTACCTTGTGAAATTTTGTATGTTTTTTTTAGTTGAGTTCTTGTCAAGCAGCACGTCTGTGTTGCCATCTACCTAATTTAGCATAAACAGTGACATGATTTTACACCACAACGCTTGTCATCAGCAGTCTTTGACATCAAAAAAATATACAGAAAATGTTTCCTCTTGCCTTTAGCTTACTATACTATGTTCAGTGCAACGATTTCTTGTGTGGTATTGCATAATTGTGCTGTACTATATATTTTCTTAAGCAAATACTATATAATTAATATTGGTATACTCACAGAAAAATGTTTAAGAAAACATGTAAAGAAATAGGAATTAATTCATTTTCAACACATATCAGGGATCTCTCAGTTTTCTTTATTCTTATTTTCTGTTGTTTGATACTTTTACTCTTTTTTATTCTTCTCTCTCCGTCTGTCTCTGTGTGATCCCTCTCTCTGGACCTGCTGTGGTGCGTTCAAGCGCTCCACTGCCACGCACTAACGAACTTCCAACATCTTGTCCCGTCACGGCAATTACACACACACACACACACACACACAAACACTCACATGCACACAGTGTTTACATTGACACTAATACACGTATTCCCAATGCCCTACACGTACACCCTGCCCAAATGAAGGCCTGCGTATTATGTAGTAAGGTGTGTGGATGTGATATTATTAACATTAGCCATCACAGTCGATTTAAATCAAGCACTGAATAAGGATACAGGATGTCGAGGAGGTGCCCGGGGTTGGTCGGTTTCAGGAGTAGGTAATTTTAGATTCATAATTGATGCTGTCATAAAATGTAACATGAATGTTTGCACTCTTGACCCACACTCATTGATTCTTTTAAGTCTTTAAAAGACTAAACCTGTTGAGTGACGAACACAAAAAAAAATATGTGAGAAAATGTTCTATAAATAATTAAATATGTTTAAACTTAATTAAATTTCAGATTTGGTTTGGGGGTTGGTTGGTACATGGAGTATATTATAAAAAATAATTATAAGAGCACTTATATAGCCACATCTTTCTGTATGTTACATCGTTATACCAGTAGGTGGTGACAAGGGACTGTTACTATATGAAAAGTTTCATTGAACCGATTCGTTCCAAAACATTGATTCTGACTGCTTTTACGAGTGAATCATTGAATTATTCACTCAACCGATTCAAAAATGCCACTACTGTGTGTTGCTTGGAGACTCTAGGGTTCACTGTGGCTTTGTTTGGATCTATTTACATTGGCAGAGTGAAAGACAAAGCAACTAAACGTATAGTCCAGAAAGCAAGTTACCTTTTATCTTCTAGTGTGTTAAACTATTATATAAAAGAAACATCATACTTGCAATTGTGCCATTGTTCATTATAAAAACCTGTTTAAGTTAAGAATATATAATTAAATTGATCATAAATATAGACATGAATGGTTATAAACACTGTCATCACAGTGATATGATAAAGACTCAGGGTTAATTAAGGCTCAAATTTAACATTTAATAACATTGAATTCAAATTAATAACACATACTTAATCATTTATAGCTTAGCTGACTTAAGCAGACCCAGGGCCAGACACACATATTCACGCACAGCTGCATGTATTATTTTGCCGTATTTCTCTTTTCCCGTTGCTCCTGAGTAGACTAACAGACAAATACACACTTCAGCGCTTCTGTTATTGGCTTAGGAGACACAAGGGGTTCAGTTTAACGTGTGTGGGTATTACAGGCTCACACTTGGATGGATAAATTGCTAAAGATTACTAGCAAATTAAACGTTTTGATAGCATAGTATTGAAGTTGATGTTAAAAAATGGCCAAGGATTTGAAATTAAAATGAAATGCAGAGGAAAATGTAAAAGCATTAATTTATGATCATTAATTGATCATACTGTAGGCTGATGCAGAGAATAAACCAAACAACCAATATTTGAGAATAAATCCACAAGTGAGTACAGATTGAGGGTCTTGGAGAGGGGTAATGTACAGATCAATTTTATATATTTTATATATATATATACATTTAATCAAATTTTAAAACACACATGATAAATATAGGTACAAAATTGCATTCATACTGAATTAAAATGTAACATGTCATTTGGATAAACCTAAAGCAACTGCAGAACTGTCCTTCTCTTTTTAGTGGGAGACATAAATTAAGTGCAAAAAGAAAATAAAGAGTCTACTTGGAAGAGAGAACAAAATAAAGCGAAGGAGAAGAAGAGCGCCAAAGAGACTCAGGGGATGGTTAGGATTTATGGTTCAGTAGCTGAACTCACGATCAGATAATTCAAAAGTGAATCGCTTTCCATAACTCTCTTGCACATAATCTTGCTCATATTTTATCAACGACAACACCAAATACCAGAATAAACTGCATCTCACACGCTTGCATCCGCACACACCGCTTGTTTATGAGTAGAAATGATGCCCATTAAAAAGTTTGCTTTCCATCATGAAATAGCAGCAGTTTTGTGAGCGGTTACGCTTTTGTAGACAGTCCAGAGCCTTTAGAAATGTTATGGGGATCAGGGATGCAACAAGCTCTATCATTTACAAAGACATCCAAATTTGTTCTTTATCTCATGTCAATGTTTGCATTTAGAATAAACTCCTGAATATTACAATAGTCCGGACTTATTGTGATTCTTACTTGCATGTTATAGCAAATACCTGTTTGTTAACTCTTTATTATGCATAAAACATAAAACTGAAAATTTTGTCAAAAGCCTGGCCTGTTATTGTTCAAAAGTTTGGCTCTGGTGAGATTCTTTAATGTTTTTTTTAAAGAAGTCTGTTATGCTCACAAGGCTGCATTTATTTGATTAAAAAATGCAATAAAGACTCAAATTTTGAAATATTTGTACAATTTTAAGTAACTGTTTTCTACTTTAATACATTTTAAAGTACAATGAATTCCTGTGAAGGCAAAGCTGATTTGTTTAGCAGTCATTACTTCCGTCTTCACTGTTTTTTAGGAAATCATTATAATATACTGATTAAGTGCTCAGGAAACTATTCTTATTATTGTAAATGTTGAAAATAGTTGTGCTGCTAAATAAAGCTGTGATACTTTTTTTTCAGAATTCTTTGATGAATATACATTTTAAAAAACAGCATTAATTTGCAACAGAAATAAATCTGCATAAACATATTTCTTTCTTAAAAAAATCGAACTGCCCCAAATTTTTGAACAACAATGTATAGTTTCATTAGACTATATCTGTGAACTTTGTCATAATGATTACATTGCAAAGCCAATTAAAACAAATTTATGTGCACTCAGTGCACAAGCTCCTCTAGAGGGCACTCCATCCAAAATCTGTACCATTGTCTCACAAACTCCATTTCCCAATACACCCCATGCCTAGGAACTGATTTCATACACAGCTGGTTTCAATCAGGAGTACTATTTAAGACATACACACATCACATTGCGAAGTCTTGTTCCACTGTTATTGGACACTACTGAGTGTTTGCCTTGCCTTGCCTTGCCTTGCCTTGCCTTGCCTTGCCTTGCCTTGCCTTGCCTTGCCTTGCCTTGCCTTGCCTGTGTTTTGGACTCTGGACTGTTCTCGTTTCATGATTGTTTGCCGCCTGCCTTGACCATTACCTGTGTTTTTGTTTACTCTTTTGCCCTTGCCACAGTCCTCTTTACACTTATATTTAATATTGGTTAAAGTAAACTTTAGGACTTTTCTTTTTTTTTTTACAAAAATTATGTACAACTGGCCAACACATACAGTATCACCACTCCATAGTCGAATTGCTTGTTAAAGACCCCTTGACAAGTCTTATATGGAAAAACATATTTTTGATAGTTTCAAGGATTTTGCCATTTTGTTTGATCACTTTAAAGCCAGAATGGCAAAGGTTTAATTTCTTGACTTTGAGATATTTTTATCCAGTCCTGTTCTTCTTGTAACAACTCTTCAGATACTGTTAGCTGATGCATGTTTCCACTGAGTTTATACATGTTAATTAATAACTCCTTTGGTGTTAACAATCAATATCCTTACTATGACATATTCTGTGTATTATTAAAAAACAGAGCGGCTAAGCAACTGAATATCTTCACGTTTTCAGAACCATGCTGGCTATGGTATTTGAAATATGCTCATGAATGCGTGTCTGTCAAGTTGCAGTCAATACCCACTGGGGTGGATGGAGACATGGGGAGTTGAAAGCATAACGCTATCAGCCAGTTCAAGCCAGGACAGATAACCCAATACTCCATTAGTTAAAATAAATGACTTTTACCTTGTTTATTTGCTTCTTCAAGTTACATTTTAAATCGTTTGATGCTGAGAACATGTTCATATACGCATTGGCAACACTCTGTCTTGCCTGAACAAGTTTTAAGCAAAATTCTGGTTGTGATTTTATGATATGGTGACGGCTTATCAGATAAGAATTGATTAGGCAATGCTTAAGTTTTTAACGTGAACATTTATTTGATAAATACATAGTCTGTGATATGTATGGTCTTAAATATCTGTCATCATTTACTTACCCTCTTCCAAACTTGTATCGCTGTGTAGCGTGGCCATGGGCAGAAGTGCACTAGAATCCATTTGCAGAGGTAATGGATAGCAAACATTTACAGCTAACCATCTAAAATGACGAAAATCCAGGTAATAGTTCAAAAAAACAGATTGAGCAATACAAAAACTGCTTTGTCATTACACAGTGATTCAGGGGGCAATCATTCTTTCTCTGACCAATTCACTTGTTCAAATTAACATTATATTATCCACATCTTGAATAGGCTACATATACTTTTGCATCATAGTCGACAAACCAAAAATGATGGACACATGATGCTAATGTGAAAACAAAATAGTTTCTCTCTTAATCGTTTCTTTTTATCTCTCAAATCAATGTAGTATACCACTCGCCATGACCCGCAATGTACAAAGACGCTGATACATTGGGTTATCCGAGTTTGACATTCAAGAACAAAAGACAAGTAAAAAATTTTTTTTTTTTTTAAATAACAGCTAGCACCAGACTGAAACCCCAATAAATGTTCTTGGTAGTGAGCTAAATGTTCCCCTGTTAGTGGCAAGATAAAAAGAATGGTAAGATGAATAAGGAAAAATGGAGGAGTGAGGGGATTTGTTGCTGTAATTGAATAGATTTGGCTTGTTACCACACTGTTGTTGGGTGTCAAACTGGGAAACAGTGTGTTTGTGTGTGTGTTAGCATGAAAGTTAACACATCCTTCTGGGCAAAGTAGCATGACTGTTTGTTAGTGTGTGTGTCCTTGTCTATACATCTAAGAATGAGAAAGAGAATTCTAAAAACCACAAGCTGATTATTATTTTTCCCCATTCTGACCACATAGTGTTGTCCTTCTCAAGATCCATTACCCTTACTAAAAATACGTTTATTCAAGTGTGCAATTAGTACACTTCTTTTAAACTGAAAAATAGGAACGTTTACATTTAGTTTACTTTTTATGCACTTCTTAGAAATGGGTTTCATGTACTTCTTGGAAAAATACTTAAACCTTGTGCACCCTCATGGACATTTTTGTCCATTTCAGTTTTTTAATATATATATAATTTTGCCTATGTTAATGCTAACTGCATACATTTTGGCTCAGGTGTGTATTTTTATTGGAATTGTAATATTCCACCCTCATTTACTTTAATAAATATATTTTACACTAGGTATAACAAAGTGAAACACTCAGCACCTTTTGGACAAAAATGTCCCCATTGAAACCCATTAAAACTGCTATTTTTAATCGCAATGGCGTTTAACTGTAAAATGATGCAATTTTTGTTAATAGCCTTTCATTCTGTTGGCAAGGCTTCAACATTTTATTGTTTACTATTTTTTACCAGATGGTGCCATTTTTTTTCAAATTTGGCATATAAAGCAAGGGTATGTTGTTATGGATGTCAGAGTGTGGTTTGTATACGTGTACTGAACATTGCATGTCTAAATAATTTGAAAGAATGAAATTATATTTTACTAGAAAAAAAAAATCCCACCCCATGTTTATGAGTCACACCCTTGGCAGGGTCATAGGGTCATGTGAAAACTATGAATAAAGTCAAAGAAGGTTACTGAGCTTTGATTAGTTATTTTATTTTATTATTCAAACACATCTTATTCCTTGATTGCATTTTTTCATTTGTAATTGTTTTTATATAGAGATAAAAGGTGAGCATGGTTTTGATGTAGAAATTTACAAGCCCCTGAACACCTTGTTTTTGTTTTCACCACAAGAAAATGCTGATTGTTTTGTCTGGTAGATTTTAGACAAAGTCTGAGTTGACACAGGTGTGTTCACACAGCCAAACCTATAAATATGTGTTGCTTGAGGGCCTGGTCATTTCATAGCTTGCAAGATGAAGAGACGTTTCACAGCAGAGAAGTTACACAAATAGCGACATAGTAGAATACTTAAAGTATGATGTAAAGTTCACTTAGAGAAAATTAACGAGCATACTTTCAGTATAAAACTACTAAACTAGTTTACTGAGACTATACTTCAAAGTGTACTAAAAATACTACTACAAGTATTTAATTAGTAAACTATCATTATACCTATAAGTTCAGTTTTAGTATAATTTGAGTACAAATTAAAAACATTGATGTAAATTAGGTGTGTACTCAAAGTTTACTACTGTTATACTTAAAAGTATACTTATACGTACTATAACGTAGGCCAATTTAGTCCCAAGGAGTATTGAACTAGTACACTTACAAGTATACTAGTATCACACTGATATTTGTATACTTACTACATAAAGTAGACTTAAAAATATACTTGAACTTTACTTAAGTGTACTCAATAAAATAAACTTGAAGTATAAGTAACTACTTTTTGGTAAGGGTAATGTTTTTTTTTTTAATAGCGTCTTTCAAAAACAGGTTAAGAAGTGAAGGTGGAATTTATTAGGCTCAGTTCCACCAGACCTGATCAGTGTGTCTGCATCCAAGATGTCTAAATGCTGCCATTGACTGTTTTTCTAGTACCAATGCTAAAGGAATAGTTCAGTCAGAAATGAAAATTGTCATAATTTTCTCACCTCATGTCTTTCCAAACCAGTATTTTCTTCCTAAACTTTCTTATACCTTTTTCTTGGTAGGTCTTATCAGCCCTCATCCAATTCCCTTGTAACATTCTCCTGACAGCCCCAGACAGTGTTTCATGGGTTGGTGATCAGTACAGCTTCTGAAGCTTCCAGAGATGTTCTGTCCAGCTCTTTTGAGTGAACAATGATGTCATAAAGACCCCTGGCAGCAGATATGGTGAGGTCTTAGTATTATTCCTCTAAAGAAGTTAATATTTTTATTTTAAAATATATAAAAATGAAAATTATTTTAAATTAAAATGTTATTTTAAACTGTAATAATATTATAGTATATATTGTGTGTGTGTGTACTGGATGATAATATATATATATATATATAATATATCCAGGCTGCAGATTGGTGGTGGTTGAGGAGATTCCCCCTTCAATGTAAAGCGCTATACATTTTACTAATTTTTATTATTATTATTATAGTAGTTTAATTCGATGAAGATCCATATTGTTTTATGTACATAGCTAAACAAATTAATACTTAAATTTTATTCAGTAAGGACCCATTAAACTGACCAAGAAGTGACAGTAAAAACACAAGTAATATTACTAAAGATTTCTGTTTAAAATAAATGCTGTTCTTTTTTCATTTAAAAATAAACAAAAATGTTTCCACAAAAATATTAAGCAGCTCATCTGTTTTCAACACTGATAGTAATAACAAATCATGTGGGATCATGTGATTTCTGAAACATTTTCTGAATAAATTAATTAGTCAGATCATTTAGAAAAGTAATAAACAACCCTGAACCCCAAGTATGAACAATAATAAAAGTTTGTTCGTTAATTAGTTTGTATTGCCAACTCATGTTCACACATGCACACAGTTTTAGCATTTTAAAGTTGCATACACAAACACCCTTCATTTAATTTATTACACACACACACACACACACACACACACACACACACACACACACACACACACACATTTCATATGCAAGACAAAGCGTGTGTGTGTGTGTGTGTGTGTTTACGTGTGTGTGTTCTCAAATGTGTGTGCTTTAAATGTCAAGGGTGTGTAGGTTTAGCATTTCATTTAGCATACAATTAAAAGCAGGAAGAGTGGGGAAAAGAGAGAGATCATGAAAGGGAAGTTAGGAGAGGGCAAGTCACTAAAATAAAGGTGGGTGGTGGAGGAGGAGGACGAGGAGGGGAAGAGGACAAACAGAAAAATTTATTGAGAAGATAAATGGATGAAAAGAGAGTTGGTGAAAAGGCTAAAGAGAAATTAAATATGGGGGAATGGAACAAGTGAAAATAGCAGACATGATGAATAAATAAAGTAACTGGAAGAGGAAATAACTAAATAGTATGATGTATACACCTAAGAGAGAGAGAAAACACTATGACAGAATGGATTTAAAGATTCTCAGATTTTTCTGTAGAACTTACCACAATACATTATTATAGGATGGCAACACTAACCCTTTAAATGACTAATTTAGAGAATAAAAGAGTCATAAATCCAAGTTGTATTTGTTGTTGTTGTTGGTCGTAATCGTTATTGTATGGTTACCTTCTCTAACTGTGAGAAGATTTTAATTAAGAAGCATCTATTTCCACCCACTGGTAAGAAATAGTATTGCAACCTGTTAAATTAATACCAACACAGAGAAAAAAAGAGAAAGATACTGAATACAAGAAGGATTGTTGTTCTTTTGTCCTGCATGTAATATATGTGTGACATTTCATAATGTAGCCCTAGCTCATGAATACTAATTTATTTAGAAATAAATCAATCCACATAATCTGTTACTATAGTGATAAATAGTCTATGTGATAATCATATCTGCAGTAAAGCATTTGCCATTTTCCTGATCAACTGAGATGAATAATAAAGTTCTGATTAGAAATGTTCAATAAATGTTTAAAAAGTTGCGATTCTCTACAAAAAAACCTTGCACTACAGAATAAAGCAGGATTCAGCAAGGATTAGATTAGTTCAGAGCCATTTGTTCAGATTTACATTTGCTTATATTTTCACAGCCCCCTTCAAAATGTATCTGGTGATTTTATTCTTGGCAGCATATTTTTTCTTGTGTGTGGCATATATTTGTGTCATATATTTTTATTTAAATGTTTCTTTCTCCCTAAAAATAAAATAAAATAAATATGAATTAATTAGACTGTCCTAATCATGTTAGTCAAAAGTGTGGTCTGTTTTCTTTTACCAACCTTTACCCTAACATAGTAGCACATTACCTGCATTAACTCCTGCTGTGATCCAATAAAATCTGCACGTGAACTCTGATGAATGCAATCCTATTACAGTATTAGACGTCATCTACTGCTGTGAGTCCAGCTGACTTCTGAGTATTGAGCCAGCACTTAAATACTATTCAACAATTTGATTGAGAAAAACTCTGCAGAAACAGACCAGTGAACAAATGCAGACTTAAAAGACCAGAGAGCTAGAGAGAGATTTGCTGGGAAATGCAGAAGAAATGAGGATAGTGCTTAGAAAGAGAGAAAATGAGGGAAGCATAGAGAAAAAAAACGTGAGCAGGAACGTGAGGTCAGTTCTAATAATACTGATAAGACCTTGTCATGGCCACCACACCATCTCACTCTACTAGAAAGAATGGAGGCAGTGTTGGATAGCTGTGTGTGTGTCTGGCAGGTGTGTGTATGCGTTTGGGATGTGTTTATATGTGTGTGTCAAGTTAGTTTTTGTTTGTTAGAGTTGTGTGAGTGTATTCTGCAACTGTCTTTACTCCTGTTCCACTGGATCCCTCATATTTGGTTGGTGGTGTTCATCTGGCAGTTCACACAGGAAGATTCAATTCGATGCTAATCATGTATACGGTACGCATAGTGTTTGTGTGTTTGGAATTGGATTCATATAAAAAAAACTGCATGTTGTTTGATGTCTGTACTTTGTTGTGACTGGAAGTAGCCTTGTTTGTGTGTGTGTGTGTGTGTGTGTGTTGAGTACTAGATGCCATGTTTCAGTAGTCAAGCAGGCAGATGTCTAAAATGACACAGCACTTAATGTACTGATGTCACATTAAGCAAGCATTGCTCATACAGGGATTGATATTTATAAAATAGGAGTGACTTATTAAACTGTTTGATTCTAGAATTGTGGATTTCCTGAAGTCAATCCCATCTATTTACTTGATTAAGAAAAATGGAAATTAAATCTTATCTTAACGGGAGTGTATCTTGCAATAATGTAATGATATATTTTACTGATAGTATGAATCAGAATAGCACAATAACTTGACATTTTGCATTACAATTAAATAGGTCTAATCTTTGTAAACACGTAAAAACACTCAGTAGCGTAGCATTGTTCACCCAAATATGAAAATTCTGACATCATTTTGTTCCACAATTTTGTGACTTTCTTTCCTCTGCGGAACATAAAAGAAGAATGTTGAAAACAAGAAGAAAACATTTTAAAGAATGTTGGTGACCAAACCGTTTTGTTTGACTTGCATTGGACGTTTTGTTCATACAATGAAAGTCAATGGGAACCAGAACTGTTCGGTTGGAATTTCATTTTCTAAGTGCAGTTTGAAATTTTCTTCTAAAATTATCATTTTTATCAGGCTCCATATGTTTATGTTTACTTATTTCACTTATAGGCACATAGGCCTGATAGAAATGCTAATTTTAGAAGAAAATTTCAAACGGCACTTTATATTATTTCTAATACAATTTGTATTAGAGGCAGATCGCATTTCTGTCTTGAGATCACATTGTATTATATCTCTTTACAGTAACTAAATAAATAATATAGTATATAGTTAGGTCTGATTATTTTGACTGCAATTTAGAAAATCCTTTCAGGATATATTTTTATTGAGAACTGATCCCATTACATTTAATATTGCTGAAGAGAATTATTTGGTGTTAAGGAGGTTTAACTCTTACACTGTAAATAACTTGTTCAAAACAGGATTGGCAGGTTTGTAGAGGTCAGGTTCTCTAACCATTAAAAACTAATTTAGCCGTGACTGGCTGGGTGTAAGCAAAAACCCCAGTAACTAGTCTGCTGGCCCTGACTAACAGCAGCATTCGATCAGTGGACAGTAACCTACTGGAGTCTAGTCCAGTGTTTCCCAACCCTGTTCCAGGAGGCACACCAACAGTGCACATTGTGGATGTCTCCCTTATCAGACCAATATATTTCTAGTCCTGTAGTCTCTGCTAACGAGCTGATGAGTTGATTCAGGTGTGTTTGATTAGGAAAAGTTTGTGTAGTGTTGATGTGCCTCCAGGAACAGTGTTGGGAAACACTGGTCTAGTCATCTAACACCAATGTCATCCAACAACCAGCAGCATGTTGCACATTGAGACGCTAGAGTCGTAGAGTTTAATCCGGACTCTACTATAATCTCATTAGACACTAATCTTGGTGACTAGAAGTCTTCCTCTTTGTAAATGGAGAAACATAAGATATATTTACTATGTTTTTACTTCAAAATTACTGAATTGGGTGGAAAATTAATTTACAAACACACAGATAGATAGATGGATAGATAGACAGACAGACAGACAGACAGACAGACAGACAGACAGATAGATGTAATTTATTTTATTAATTGCATAATTTAATTACCTAATTATAATTTAAACCCATAAAATGTATCAATCCATAGACGTATGTATAGTGATTTGTTTGATGTTTCCAAGATTATCACAGATTTTTCCAAAATTTGACAACCTTTGGAGCAAGCAGGATTATTGGTGCCCTAAATGACCTGTGGAATTGATCATAGTAAAATTAAATCTGCAGAAATGTGCAGGCATATTACTGCACCTGCATGATATACAACAAATAGTTAGTGATAATGCAGTTCTGGCCATATTGGTAAGTCTTGAGCTGGATAAAAGTCATTTCTTGTGCCCTTCATAGTAAGCATCATCTGTTCTAGTTACAGCACTAAATACACAACGACAAAAACACCTCCTCGCCATATAATCATTCTATTGTGTTCATTGAGTGTTTTCAGAATGATCAGATGGAAGTGTGCTATAAATAATTTAGCCATGCCAGAGCTGTGTTGATTGTTTTAGGATATAGAAGTAAACTAATATTTCTTCAATGCCCTTGTGTTATAGATGAAAAGCCTACTTCTACAAAGTATTTAGACGGAAACCTGAACAACCTCAGCTGTACCACCGCCATACACAATGGCTGTAAGTCTGTCAGTATTGTGTTGCACTGCATATTCCAGTATGTCCTATCTATGGGAAAAGATATCGTAAAGGTCATGTTGCTGTATACATGTTCAACCATGACCATATGCGTTTGTTTGTCTGTGTATTTGTATCTTGTTTTGTTTGTGCCTAAAGATCCCATGACATGGGATTAAAGTGACAGTAAATGCAGTGTCTGCGTGTGTTTGTTAGCAGCATCTGGTGCCACTGCAGATCATTTTAAATTTAGTTATGAAGGGGGTGGATACTGTCTGTGACACTGCATGCCAGGGTAGAGGGAGTTCATACTGCTGTCACAATCCCACTCCACTTTCTCAACCAGTCTTGAAGAGAGTGGTCTGATTGGGAAAGGTGACGGTTCACTTCTAAATTTCTCGTGTTGTCCCTAGGCCATCTCATCAATATGCAGCGTTCAATATCCGTGGATCCCACAAAGATGGGCGTTGGAAGAGCCATCGCTGTCCTCACCTCAGGAGGAGATGCACAAGGTGAGGAAGTGTGTATTTGTGTGTATGGGCCTTTATGGAGACCAACTAACCTAACTGGAAGTAGGGCTTTAAAGAGTTTGGGGGTGCACTCTTTCATTATCTCGTTATCTTAATTTCTAATATTGAAAGTAACAAGTCTTGTGCCTTAAAGCATAACTTTTCCAATTGTATTATGTGACAGCTTTATATAACAAAACAAATAATCTACCACTGGTCTTGTAGTTAATGTCAATAGATTATAATGTAAAAACTATAATATTCTGTAAAGCTGCTTTGCAATGATTTGTATCATGAAAAGCGCTATACAAATACATGTGAGTTGAATTGAACTGAATGGATTATTGGGTTATTATGTTCCTGTGTATGTACACTACCATTCAAAAATCTAGGGTTGGCCAGCTCTTTCAATGTTCAGTGTCACATGATCCTTCAGGAATCATTCTGATATGCTGATTTGGTTCTCAAGCAACATATCTTACCATTATCAGAGTTGAAAACAATGTTTTTGTGGAAACCCTCATCCGTTTTCTTCATGGTTATTTGTTGATTTGAAAGCTCGAAAAAAACAGCATTTATTTAAAATTGAAATATTTTGTAACACAAGTATCTTTACTGTCACTTTTGATCAATTTAACATGCCCTTGTTTAATACAAATATTTATTTATTAAAAATCTTACTGACCCTAGACTTTTGAATGATAGTGTAGCTGTTTTTGGGTAGTTCATGCATAACATGTTGATGAGTATATTCAACATGCATTAAGATTTTAGGTAAAATAATTTATACGAATCTGTAAGGGAAAGTAAGGAAAGTATATTTATTTCCGCTACCATCAATTTTTAAATGAAAAAAATTAAAACCTATATATTTTTGTTCCATAGATATAACACTAAAGGAGATGTTTATATTATCAAGGTCCTCCTCGTTATTGCATAATTTGGACAGTATATATCCACTTTTATAATACGGAAAAGATCAGCATCGTCATTCTGCTCAACATCTCTTGTGTTTCATGCAATGAAGGAATATGTATCTAGAATGACATGAGAGTGAGCAAATGATGACATAATTTCCAGTTTTGGAAGAACTATACCTTTGAAATAGAGTTTCGATTTTGCGGAGTGAGAAAAATATCAGTGTTTGTCAAGGTTTTCGTCTGCGTTATCAAGAGTGATATGGCGTTTCCACCTCTTTTGCATTAAAATGCAAGGCATAAAGTCAAATGTGTGTGGCATTGAATTTTCGGCATAACTTGATAGATGATCATTTGAAGTGGTTTTGTTGGATGCTTGATTACGCGATTGAACTACCACCTCCTCATTCACTATAGCAGCCATGTTGAATGAACAACAGGAATCGTATATCATAGAGGTCATGAGAGGTGCTAAAGATTTCACACTGACCTTTTATCCAACCTTTAGCAGTAGGAAAAAGAACCAACCTTTAACCTTATCTGGTACCAGCTGGAGAATAAGTCAAATAACTGTGTAATGTCAACTAGTCCTAGAAGAACCTTAACTATGGTCATCCCATCGTTCCCTCTCCCTCTCCCTCAATTCCTCCCCATGATCTCTCTGTCTGAGGGGTGTTATATTTAGCCGGTGACCTTTGGGGAAATGTGGTTGCTTTAGAGAGCTGGGCAATGAAGCTTGCCTGTTGTCCTCTCTGGTTCAATCTTAAATGAAACTCGAGCCACTTAGATTGCCCTTTAAAATGGGACTTAACCACCATGTGTGTTTGTGTGACCAGATGACAAGATAACAGGTTTAAAATCAAACCAAAAGTAGTTTTTTCTCACACACTTTCCAGTTAATTACTAGGCACCTTGATACATTTCACAAACAGTCACCAAACTTAATTAAATATAATGCTTGTGACAAATAAAAGACAACCTTAGACCTCTAGTTAAGGTATGTAAATGTCTAGCAAATCAAAAAGAAAATATGTGCAATAATTATGCTTCTTTATTTATTATACTGTATCTCAGGTATGAATGCTGCTGTCCGAGCCACAGTGAGAGTTGGGATCTACACCGGTGCGAAAGTCTATTTTGTACATGAGGTTTGTACATTTAAGCACACACACATAAGAAATAAATAATTAAAAATGAAAGAATGGCATTGGCCGTACACAGAAATTGAGAATTGGTAATTCTAAATCACAGTTATGCAGGAGAAGTTCACTTTCTAATTCACTCAGCTCTTGCTCAATTTAAAATCCACTCAATCTTTTAAAGTTGATGTATTATGAAACGCGTGTATGCGTTCCATTATTCATCCTTCAATCTCGGTGTGCATCTAGGGTTATCAGGGCCTAGTCGATGGAGGAGATAACATCCGACAAGCAACTTGGGAGAGTGTGTCAATGATGCTGCAGCTGGTAATAAACTCATCATCTCCCTTTACCTTCAACCAGGAGCGTCACTAGACCCTTTATACTGGGGCATGATTCACAAAACAGTTCACAAATGTAATTAATCTTCTGTAGAAGTTTCTCATGCCGTAACGGGTACTTTATAAGACAAAAATACTGCTGGATGAGATGAAATTAACCCACAGTCCAAATGGCAATATCATTGGTGTATCAGTGATGAAGCTGCTCTTTATTACTTGTGAACATGCAATTTATATCCATACATCCAAAACAGTATCATAAAATAGTATTACCATTGTAAAACACTTTTTGATGTAAGGCCTATGTCCCAGTGTTTATGGAAGGCTAGAAACGCTCCTGCTTTCAACAAGCATTTTTGCTCATTGTATTTATAATTGTGCACACATGATCATAATTGTAACTAAGGTATGAGTGCATCAGGTTATTTGTGTATACATGCACGTGATCATGTTGCATGGAATAACTGCAATGGTCTTGCTCAAAATACCAGAGTTCACCCAGAGACCTTCTTTTGGGACTTAGGGTAATGTTACACACACACACACACACACACACACACACACACACACACACTACTGCCCACACCACAAATTCCATGTGAGTAATCGCATGAGCCACAGACAAATGACATCATGACCAGTGTTGGGGAAAGTTACTTTTAAAAGTAATGCATTACAATATTGCGTTACTCCCTAAAAAAGTAACTAATTACGTTACTTAGTTACTTTTTATGGAAAGTAATGTGTTACATTACTTTTGCGTTACTTTCACGTTACTTTTTAAATAATGAGCAGGGCTTGATTGTTTGTTTTTAATACAAGAAGTTCTATTTATAGCAAATGTAAAAGCCTTTCACACCAAAAGTGTAATGAATAAACCTCAGGCTGAAGGAAAAGTAAATTCACGTCTGTACAGTAGAACGTACGAAAAGATTCAACACTCTTCAGCAATAAAAAACAATGAAGCACAATTGTTAGTTTATCTAAAGTAATTTTTGCTTATTAGTATGGTTTAACTGGATCATCAAAGGTCAGTAGCAAACACATTGGTTAATAAAATGAGATTAGATATATTTGTGTTGTTTAACATATTTAATTATTGCAGGTTTGCGTCATATTCTGAGTTTGTAATGCGTTACCCCCACCACTGATCATGACAATGCTGATTGGTTGATGGCACCACAAGAGCGTGGGCAGTCTCAAACCCTTATTAACTGGCAAAACCTTAACCCTTGGTTTAGCTCTGTGGCCAAAAAGTACTGTGGATCTACATCGTCTTTCTCATATTATGTAAACCAGCTGAGGGATATCTCAACCACACTAACCACCCACCACACTTTAGTATATTCCTCTGCCAACATCTTAAGTTAATGCATTGTTTGGCATTTTTGCTGAACTGTTTGTGTTTCTTATTTTTTCTTATCTCTGGCTATTTTCTCAGGGTGGAACAGTGATCGGCAGTGCCCGCTGTCAGGACTTCCGCTCTAAAGAGGGCAGAGCTAAAGCAGCATGTAACCTGGTGAAGCTGGGCATCACTAATCTGTGTGTTATTGGTGGAGATGGAAGCCTGACAGGCGCCAATGAGTTTCGCAATGAGTGGAGTGAACTGCTCCAAATCTTGCTAAAAGCAGGTAGGATATATGTTGAGTGTAAGAGATTTCTTTTGAAAACATTAATAAATCCCAAACTTTTGAAAAGTAGTGTATATAGTAATATTTGAAACTATATTTTAACTTTGGTAATATATTTTGTATGTAAATGTAATATTTAGCAGAAAATACTCTATAGCTTAATATAAATAAGGAACCTGATGAGAAGATTCAGTGTGTCACTTTTTCATATTTAGGGCAATCACACATCTGTCTGTCGTGTGCTCATAGGTCAAATCACAGCAGAGGAGGCCAAACGATCATCTCATCTGAACATCGTCGGGATGGTTGGCTCTATTGACAATGACTTCTGTGGCACAGACATGACCATTGGCACTGATTCGGCTCTGCACAGGATCATGGAAGTAGTGGATGCAATCACAACAACAGCTCAGAGGTACATACAAACACACGCATGCATGCATGTACACATGGCACTACACAGTTGACAATACATTGATTTGTCTGTTCTTTTCTCACCTGTGCAGTCATCAAAGAGCCTTCATTCTTGAAGTGATGGGGAGGCATTGTGGGTATGTTGCAGTATATATTCATTAATATGTCATTTTGTTATCGTATGTTCCCATATTATCTGTTATACAACAAAATCCATATCTTATGCCAATCAGTTCTGACCGTAACCCAGTTGCAGTTGTATCGTTATACACAAGGTTACTGCCAGTGTTATTTTGAGTTTTTTGCGGGTGATTTGCATTACAATGCGCAAATTAAAGAACACAGACGCAACCTTTCATTTCCATAAGGACCAGCGCAATCTATCAAGAGCAGCCCAAATTACCGCCTGCTTTAAGGCATGCTTTTTTGGGGCAATAAATAATGCCGCAAATAGGCTACCAATAATTTGACGAGCGTAAAAAGTTAGTAAATTGTGTTACATGATTCATTTTACTACTCTTTTCCCATAAATGTTGTGCCTGAAAGGGAAACTCCTACAAATGCATATACAATAATGTCAGGCGGAAAAATAACTTTGCAGCGCAAATTCTTCACTGCACGTTTTTAGTAAATCCTAACACTACTATTTTAACGCCAAAAGACGGTTTTACACTGGTGCAAGCTGTTAGTAAATCTGTCCCCAAGTTCTAGTTCTAGTTTGTAAACTAGAATAAATAAACAAAAATTATATTTAATTTAATTTCACTTAAAGTTTATATTATATTTAATGTAAAATGTATTATTTATGTTTAAATAATAAGTGCTTAAGTGTTTCTCTTAAGTTCTGCCACTAACTAAAAGTGTATGTACATGTTTATGTGTACGTGTAGATATTTGGCCTTAGTCACAGCCCTGGCGTGTGGTGCTGACTGGGTTTTTATTCCTGAAATGCCCCCAGATGAAGGATGGGAGGACCATCTGTGCAGGAGACTTACCCATGTAACATCTATACACGTTATTACTGTCTTGTTTATCATAATAGCCAACATCATCATATTATATTCTGTCTAATGGCATTATGCTGTCTTCATTGTGCAGCAAAGAAGTATTGGCAATCGTTTGAATGTCATCATTGTGGCAGAAGGTGCTTTGGATCGCCACAGCAAACCTATCACTTGTGAAATTATCAAGAACGTAAGCCAAGCATTGCTGCATTAAAATTATGATTATTATGATGTTTTTGTAACATGACATGGCGAATTCTTCACATTTGTTTGTGTTTGTTTAGCTGGTCACCAAGAAGCTCGGATTTGACACACGTGCCACTGTTCTGGGTCATGTGCAGAGAGGAGGAACACCTTCAGCCTTTGACAGAATCTTGGTTTGATTCAGATTTTGAAAGTATTTTTTAGCTTATTTAATGCATTTGTAACATGGTGCCAGTAAGGTCTTCCTGTCGGCCTTGTTCTCAGGGCAGTAGGATGGGGGTGGAGGCTGTGATGGCATTGCTAGAGGCCACTCCTGACACCCCTGCATGTGTGGTCAGTCTTTCTGGAAACATGGCGGTTCGACTGCCCCTCATGGAGTGTGTGCAAGTGGTGAGCAGCAACAGACACATTCTGACTTGGCTGCATAATTTTCATTTTTTTTTTTTTGTTGTTGTGATCGTCCAAAACTGACCCCAAAACATTTATAGAAATAATGGTAGTATGCTTATATATCATATCATATTTAATTTATTTTATATTTTTGCAGACATACAGTATTTGAGGCAAATGTTTGGTTGACTTGTTTCATTGTTAAGCGATTTAATTTGTAATATCTTCTCGTTCTCGTTTTTAGACAAAAGAAGTGACAAAAGCAATGTCAGAGGGCAGGTTTGAGGAAGCTATCAAGCTCAGGGGAAAGTGAGTTATCCTTGTCTTTCTCTCTTTCTTTCTTTCTTTTTTTTGTTATATAAAACTAATCTTGTGATTGATTTGTTGTTTCTCTTCTGCAGGAGTTTTGAGAACAACTGGAACTCGTATAAACTCTTGGCTCATGTGACCGCCCCAGATGTGAAGGTATATAACAAGCACCATTTTATCATGCAGTTTATGCCTTTTGTTAGGCTTTAAGCCAAATATGTATGAATTTCTCTACCTCTTCTCTATATTTATTTATTGTGATTTGTATCACCTTCCTCCTTCCATCTTTCTCTCCTTGTTAAGAGTAATATAAACATAGCTATCCTGAACGTGGGAGCCCCATGTGCAGGAATGAACGCAGCGGTCCGTTCAGCCGCCAGGATCGGCATCCTTCAAGGACACAACATGCTAGCTGTACATGACGGCTTCGATGGACTTGCACACGGAACTGTAAAGTATTTAGCATACATGAGGAATCTACGAGTCCACGTGAAGAAATGCGTTTATTCAATTTCATCTCTGTATCCTGTTTTTCACAGATTGAACCAATGACATGGGGCTACGTTGGAGGCTGGACAGGCAAAGGCGGCTCTAATTTAGGAACCAAGCGGTATGAGATAAATGTTTATTCATTTCATTTTATAACTCTTTTTAGAGCTTTAACATTACAACCCAACTACATTACCATTTGGGGATTAGTAATAGATTAGTAGGATTTTCCTACAGAAAATCCTTTGGATAGTAGTGTGAGTTCCAGCGCTTAGTTGTTGTTTTTGTTTCTCCCTGGAGGTCACTGCCAGCTAGTATGATTGAAGAGATCAGTCTGAATATAGCCAAGTTTAACATTCATGCCCTGGTTATCATTGGAGGGTTTGAGGTGAGAAAATCCTGAACATTAGTTCTAATGTGAAAAAAAACAATTTTTATTTATCCATCTGCTACTACCTCACCTTTCTGTTTCCTTCTTCACACTCTCTCTCTTGTTTAGGCCTTTGTTGGAGGTTTGGAATTAGTGACTGCCAGAGAAAAATATGAGGAGTTGTGTATCCCCCTGGTTGTTATTCCAGCTACTGTGTCTAATAACATTCCTGGGTCAGATTTCAGCATCGGTGCCGATACCGCTCTCAATACCATCACAACTGTGAGAAACCACAAACTATAAAAATACTATACAGGCATTTAAGTCTACAACTATATGTGTAAGCGTCTGTTTTGTGTCTTTTAAGACATGCGATAGAATCAAGCAATCCGCTGCTGGAACAAAGCGTAGGGTTTTCATCATTGAAACAATGGGGGGATACTGTGGATATCTGGCAACCATGGCAGGACTGGCTGCCGGGGCTGATGCTGCTTATATCTATGAAGACTCATTTGGCATTCACGACCTGGAGGTGAAACGTGTTTGGTTAGACTGATGCTTTGAGTGCATGTGGCTTATTCTGCTTGTTTTTAACCATTAAACATCTGTTTGGGAGATAGACAAACGTGGAGCACTTACTGGAGAAGATGAAGACCACAGTGAAAAGAGGCCTCATCCTTAGGTTGGTCATTCTGTTACACATTCTGTTTCTGCGTCTTTTCGCTCTCTCTTTTACATTCAGACATCCAGTAATCTAGACAAATGACTCCAGTCTTATTTCATTCTTGTACCAGCACTCTAAATAACATCAAACTGTTTTCCCTCAGGAATGAGAAATGTAATGCAAACTATACCACAGATTTTATTTTCAACTTGTACTCAGAAGAGGGCAAAGGAGTTTTTGACTGCCGCAAAAATGTGCTTGGCCACATGCAGCAGGTCTGTGTGTACAATATTGATAGCATTCTTTGTTTTAACATTATAACAGAGCTGAGATTTCCCTTGTCATTATCTCTTTTCTCATGGTATTTCAGGGTGGAGCCCCAACACCGTTTGATAGGAACTTTGGCACAAAGATGGGTGCTAAAGCAGTGTTATGGTTGACTGATAAATTGAAGGAGTGTTACAGACATGGTGAGTGAACAGTAATTTCAATGAGTGGATGGCTGAGTAAAGGATTTTAACTGTATTTGAATTGTGTTTAAATGTAAAGCACTTGCCAGGTAAAAATAGTGACTGGAGAGAGAGCGAGAGAGTAAGATGATTTTATTAAAATGTCATAAAATGTATATAAAATGCTAATAGTCAACTTTAGGAGGTCAAACTAAATATTATATGAGCTGTTTGTACAAAATTGTGGTTTATGCGAGAGTTATTTTTTAGCAACAAACATTAAATAAACATTTTGAACTTAAGTTTAAGTACTAATAGTACTAATAATAATATATAAATATTTTAATGAATAAATAGTGAGAAAATATACAAATAACATGTTTTACTAATGAATTGAATATCAGTGTCAAAATTGTGGCTTGACTTGTTTTTTTTTATTATAATTTTTTTTATTGATGGTAGTCAAAAAGGGTTTAAAGGCCAAAATGACATTTAAAGTGTTTTTTACTAGCTACTTTTCATGCTAGGTTAATTTGACCTTACAAAATAGTGTAACATATCTAATAATGGTCACTATATAAATGCAATGGGACACCATGTATAATTTTCATGTAATATCCCCTATATGAACCTTGACCTGTTTGTGTGAATAATGTTCTCTTTTTGTCATCATATGAGCAGGTCGTATCTTTGCCAACACACCGGACTCTGCCTGTGTTTTGGGAATGAAAACGAGAGCCATGATCTTCCAGCCTCTCTCTGATCTCAAAGAGGACACTGACTTTGAGTGAGTGAGCCCGCTGTTTCATTTTACCATTGTTTCATTTTATTGTACACGTTGTCATTCACTGAGTGAATCCTATCTTATCACTGCTTCCTCATGTCCTCACACTGTCTGTTTCTGTTCCAGACATCGTATACCGAAGACTCAGTGGTGGCTGAAGCTTAGGCCCATTCTCAAGATTCTGGCTAAATACAAGATCAATTTGGACACCTCAGAGACGGCTACAATGGAACATGTTATCAAGAAGAAAGGAACAGTCTAGACTACACACAAATAAAATTGCAGTGGGATAGAAATGATTATGATATTTGATATCTCATTTTGGATTATGTCTGGACTAAATTGTACTGTTGTTTGAAAATAAATAAAATGAGTTAAATGCAACCTTTACATTTTACGACGCATACATATATATTTGAAAAGTCATTGTAATATAGAATGATGGTGAAAAACAAATTAGATAAATTGAAATTCATTGAGACATTACATATTTTCAGTGGTTTTCTTATTTTTATTCTAAACGGCCAACAAATGATATAACTTAATTTTATAAAATGTACAAAATTTAGTTTTTCTTATGTATATGTACCCCCACAAAATGTGTTATTTTTTCTATTAGCCTATATATTACATTATCAGAATTAAAACATCAAATATACTCATCGTACCACACATCCTGGTTTTCTTCCAATATATTCAAGAGAATATCTTTAACATCCTTAAAACCCCTAGTACACATAATACACCTTTCATCATATTCATGTGGTGTTGAAATAAAGATGCTTGTCTACAGCTGTGTTGTTATACACTTCATTTTATATTTAAAAAACAGGTTTTCTAAAGCACAATTTTCAGATTAAAATGTGAGGTTCCAATACTAAAGAAGTTAGTAAATGTGCAAAAGCAGGAAACTGGTCACAAGACCGCTGCCATGTGGCGAAAATATTCGTACCCTGTAATCGTAATAATCTAGAAGCAAAAAAACTACTATTATCCAAATAGCTTTAGTTGAGCAAATACTGTTATCAGCTTATTTGAATAAGCTGTGGCATTTGGCTTGTGAGGGGAAAGTTACAAAACAAAAATACATGTACAGGAATCTCGAGAGGAAGAGGTAAAATGACCACATTATTCCTGTATCGCTCGCACGCTAACGTTACCTCTGTGATGTAATGGATACGCTGTGTCTCAAATCCTAGTGCGCTGCCTGTATAGACAGCATGTTTAAACATTATAAGCGAGCAACATTCTTGGGAATCACATACACGCGTTGTGTTTTTGATATTTTGGGCTGATATCCGCGATACCTGCCCAAATATGTAGCAGCACCTGTCTGTAACGACCAAACGTACTGTCTGCTAGATAGAATGGACACTAGGTGTTGAGACACAGCCATGGACGTGCTGATGACAATGATGGTGACGCCTGAAGTGACGCTTTGAATTAACTTTCGCACGCTCCGCGAGACATCTCCCATTTATGGTAAGAGAGTCGTTTACAATTATTAGAAAATGATTATACATTTCGTTGAACTCTTTAATATGAACTCGATATAGCCTAAACGGTTAGCTTTTGTTAATGCTTGACATATTTAGTTTCTAACAGTTTGTAAAGTAACATTTTACTGAGCAGAAAAAACATATTTCTGTGGTGCTGATGGATCTTACTGTTTGCATTTAGCTATACTTGAGATTTCAGAGTTTAGCTCCACCTGTATAGACCTGCTCGGGTTATTTTATATGTATTTTAGCAGTACAGGAACTTGAAATTATATTTTCTGTCTTGTAAACAGCAGCTAAATTTGTAGTTATTTTCTGTCTGTTTCATTGTCATATCCATCACCATATTTGAGCAGTTGTTATGATTCAATAAGTATTTTTACTTTTATAGAAAATGTGCTTTTTTCGTTTTCTACCTCTATTCTGAGCTGGTTAAATGAATGAAAATGTTTGACATTCTGTGATTTTGTTTGATTTCTGATTTATTTAATAAATGATTGTGCTTGTAATGCAGGACTTTCTAAAACCAGGTGAGTCAAATGAACGGCGATGTGATTCTCCCAGGAATCTGAGGGACAGGAGTTGTAGAATGATCAAGTGTAGAAAATCAGTGGAAAACATCCCTTGATTTGTAAAAAGAACAGTACATTGATAGAGAGACATAATTTGTGTAAAAAAGGTTCCAACTCAAACCTCAAAATGTTCAACTGTGGCTCAGTCAGAGTTGCGCAGTGCAAAGGTCAGACATACAGCAGGAACACATACTGACAAGCATATTGAACTGAATGTTTAAAACCATGTGCAGAGCATTTACACTTAATTATACACCTTAGTATGCAGAATGCACCTAATGTAACATTATACAGCAATAGTAGTCATATGTATGTAAAAATTACAAATAAAAAATTAGGAATTAGCAAGAGAACCTCAGAAGTACAAATACCATATTTCTACAGTCCCTAAATTTTGGTAGCTGCTTGACAGTTCTCTTTCAATATGTGCAGGAGTCCCATTTGTAATTAAAGGTCCCTTTAAGAGGGCTGACATACCCTATAGATCTGTAAATTGAAATATCTGATGCTATTTGAAAATGATCTTGCAAATTGTATTTTGGGCAGGAAATCCTCAATGGTAAATCAAGAGACCATCCGGATCGGTGAGACTATATGCTAACAGAAATATTAAGATCAATGGTGACAAACCAATGATGAATTTTCATCATCGTTAATAAATAATAGTAACTCACAGTTTTTGAAAGCGCAAAGAAATCTGAACTACTGTATTACAGACAATAAAAATGGTTGCACATTTGTGTGTTGCCAGTCTGAAAAATATATAGTGAATAAATTAAAGTTATGGAAATGTCTATATTAATTATTAATATATCATTATTCATCATTATTATTTATATATTATTCATATATTATTTTCTGGTTACACTCTGCCTGAAAATATTTATTCCGTTAGTCTTGCTTGAAAATAAAAATGTTCTTATTATTTTTGTATTTTGAAGTGCACTACTTTTCAAGAAAATCTTTTTAAAATTCTGTATAATTCTGTAACTTTCATCAAAGTATCCTGAAACAATCCCACAAAACTTAAGCTGCAGAACTGTTCATCAACATTGATAATTTCTTAAGAATCAAATCAACATATTAAAACAATTTCTGAAGGATCATGTGACACTGAAGTAATTTAAATAATCTGTAGTGTCAAGGCATCAATTTACATATTTTATTGTTTATCTAAAAAATACTTAATACATTTTAAAATATATAAATAAATAAAAAATTAAATTTCTTATATTGTCATCATATTGCTATTTTACTGTATTTTTGATTAAATAAACTCTTTTAAGATAAAAAAAAATCGTTTTAAAATATATTAATTAAAACATAAAATATGAAAAAAACAAATTAAATACAACTATGTTCCAGATTAATTAAAAATGCAGCTAACTGCATCTTATTTCATCCTGTTCTTTGTTTCTATTTCAGGTCTCTTTTGTTGATAAGCAGATGTTGCCATATGTCAGTCATACACTCTGAACTGCCCCAATAATAATTACCTGTAATTTTTTAAGAAATTTCCTGCTGTAAGCTATTTTGTTCTGTGTTTTATCTCAACAACCTGCTCCTGAGGCTGGTCTGATTACATCATGCAGGCTGCGGTCTGTATATCGGTGAAAACTGTGTGCTACCATGTCAGTGTGTAGTATGTGCATGTAAAAAATCTGATTTAACATACATGAAAAAGGCTTGTTGTGCCATTTCACCATCGATCAATGTGGTAATGTGGTTGTGTTCTGTTTACACATCTAAACAGCTGCCCATTCAGAGATGAGACGACTATCATGGTGTATTTCACTTCACATAATGGACAGTGTCATCTCAATGATAATGGTTCTTATAATGGAAGAGCCTATGTGAGTATTACACATTTAATGGACATTCATTGTGTTCTATCTATTGTATCTGATGCCAAAATTAAATTAACCTAAAGAGGAATTTAAGTTGTATAGTTTGTATATGAAGACATCAAATAGTTTTGTAATTGTCCTATAGGATTACCCATCAGTGGGCCATGTATCTAGATTCTGCAGGATAACAATATTCAGCTCATATTTATGTGACTGAGGACATCTATCCAGCATATAAGGTTTGAGGAGCTATGTGTTCTGCTGTTTAAATGTGGGTTCATGTGTTTTTTTAAGAAATAACATTATTTTTATATGCTATTAAAAGAGAAGTAAACTCTTATAAATTATTGCAAATTTAATTTGACCATGTGATCATAATACAATAACATTCTCAAAAAAGACAAAAAGCTTTCAACAGGGCAGTAACTTTTAAAATTTATTTGATTTTGAAAATGAGAGTTGTCATAATGCAGGTATCTTCTTTCAAAAACAATACAAATATCTACCTCAAACTTTTGATGGTATTATATTGATTTAATAATAATGTGTTTTTAAATGAATAATTGACCTTTGTGATCATATACAAAACGAATGCACTGAATGATTCCTCAAGGTTGGTGTATTAAAAATGACTCAAGTAATGTTGTGGATCTCATCAGAGCCTATGGGGTGAGTGTTTTCATCAATCCTAAAACATTTTGACCTTGAACATTGAAATGTGGTCAACTCAAACCTACAAACATTTAACTAACAGAGATTAGAGCTGGCTGCTATACAAAACAGTCAGCATATTTCAACCCTGTTTTCCACTTCTGCTTAATTAAATTTACTAAATGAACATTTACTGTGATATACATGTATTGACATGCACCTAATGCAAATAAATATAAATGAAATGATGGTTTAAATATCTATATTGTGACATATGAGATCAATAAACGCACAGTCAATCAAAATAAATATCACAGTTTTTGCAGTCAAATTGAACTACTGTATTACAGATCAATAAATACATTTGTACAAAAGAAATAAATTCAATTAATTAAATATATCATTATTCATATTATTATTTATATATATTCATTATTTCTGTGTATGCCTGAAACAGAATATGTTAGTCTGCTTGAAAATAAAATGTTCTGTACATTATTTTTGAAGTCCTCAAGAAAATCAAATCTGTAGACTAAAAGTATCCTGAAACAATCCCACAAAACGATCACTGTTCATCAACATTGATAATTTTCATCAAATCAACATATTAAAACAATTGTGAAGGATAACACAAGCAATTTAAATAATCTGTAGTGTCAAGGCATCAAAGTGGAGTAATTCTAAAAATTCAAAACATTTTAAAATATATAAAAAATGGTTAATTGTACTATTTTACCATCAGTCTGAAAAATATATAGAAAATAAATACTATACTAAAGATTAAAGACACTACTGATCCCAAATATTGCAAACATAAAATACTAATTAAATACAACTATGTAAACTGCAATTAAAAAAATTGGAGCTGCATTACTATCATGCATCCTAATCTCATCCTCCATCTTTCAGGTTTCGGGTCTTTTGTTGATAAGCAGATGTTGCCGTATGTCAGTCAGGTGAAGGCAAGGCGTCTGAACCCCTGCCCCAACCGCAGAGATACCTGCCAACCGGCTTTCAGTTTTAAGAATGTCCTGCCCCTGACTCAAGATGCCAGAGAGTTTGAACGAGAAGTTAGCAAACAAAATATCTCTGGCAACCTGGACGCTCCTGAGGCTGGTCTGGATGCCATCATGCAGGCTGCGGTCTGTAAGGTGAAAACTGTGTGCTACCAGTCAGTGTGTAGTATGTGGTGCATGTAAAAAAAAATCTGATTTGAACTAACATGAACAAAGGCTTATTTGTCCATTTCTCACCACAGGACAAGATCAAGTGGGGTAATGTGACACGGATTCTGGTTTACACATCTGATGATACTTTTCACATGGCAGGAGATGGACGACTAGCTGGTGTATTTCAGCCACATAATGGACAGTGTCATCTCAATGATAAGGGTTCTTATAATGGAAGAGCCTATGTGAGTATTACACATTTAATGGACATTCTTTGTGTTTTCTATTGTAGATGAATGCCAAAAAATTGACAATTAACCTAAAGAGGAATTTAAGTTGTATAGTTTGTATATGAAGACATCAAATATTTTGTAATTGTCCTATAGGATTACCCATCAGTGGGCCATGTATCTAGAGTTCTGCAGGATAACAATATTCAGCTCATATTTGCTGTGACTGAGGACATCTATCCAGCATATAAGGTTTGAGGGAGCTATGTGTTCTGCTGTTTAAATGTGTGGGGTCAGTAAATGTGTGTTTTTTTAAAGAAATAACACTTTTATTTAGAAGGAGTGCATTAAATTTATTAAAAGAGAAAGTAAACTCTTACAAATTATTGCAAATTTAATTTGATCATGTGATCATTGGATACAATAAATGTACTTTTCAGAAAAAGAACAGTTAATACAAACAAAAAACATAGAGTCTTTCAAAATACCTTTTGAATGGTATTGTATTAGATTTAATAATAATAGTGTTTTTAAAATGGAATAATTCTCTCTCTTTTCCATCATTCATACACACAAACGTCCACAGGCACTGAGTGCACTGATTCCTCAGTCGGTGGTTGGTGTATTAAAAAATGACTCAAGTAATGTTGTGGATCTCATCTCTGAAGCCTATGGGGTGAGTGTTTTCATCATTTACAATGTTTTGACCTTGTTTATTGATGTTGGCTTGTGCACTGACTACTTCCCATTTAACTAACAGTGATTACAAGTGGCTGCTATACAAAACAGTCAGCATTTCCCCTCAACCCTGTTTTCCACTTCTGCTTAAATTATTAAAGCATTTACTAAATGAACTGAAACTGTGATATTGTGTATTACATGACCTACATAGCAAATAAATAACTGCCATAAATGAAATGATTTAAGTTTAAATGATCTTATATTGTGATCATATGAGAGGCAATAAACTAGCACAGTCTAATTAATTGCTTGCCAGGAATAACAGTCAATTATACAGTTTAATGATCATTATCCAAATACTGTACCACAGAAATACCACAATTCAATTCCAGTTAAAGGGGTCATATGATGCTTTTTTAAAGCTCATTATTTTGTGTATTTTGGTGTAACAGAATATGTTGTCATGCTTTAATGTTCAAAAGACACATTATTTTTCAAATACTGTACATTATTGTAGGTCCTCTATGCCCGCCTCTCTCAAACGCTTCGTTTTCTATAAAGCTCCTCCTTCCGACAAGCACAGTCTGCTCTGATTGGCCAACTGACCCAGATCATTGTGATTGGCCGAACACCACAAGCCACATCGGAAATGTAATGCCCCTTTCCATAATCGCGAGGTTCAGCTTTCAAAATTAATGACAGTTAATAATGTCCTTGGGTTTACCATCAGTTCAAGCCCGAGAGGGAAACAGAGTCTCGTGACAGACACAGTGATGATGCTCGTGTGTGTTTGCAAACAAGCCGAGATTAAGATGATTTCTGACAGGCTGTACACTCCGCTGTGATGTGACCATCTCTCTCTCTCTCTCTCTCTCTCTCTCTCACACACACACACACACACACACACACACACACACATAGCTGTGTCCAAAACCGCTCCCTATCCACTATATAGTGCACTATATTGGGTGTCAGCCATTTTGTAGTGCTGTCCGAATTCTGAGTGAACGACTTCATTCCCTACATTCATTCACTACTTTTTACCCACAATGCATTTGGATTTCGAGTGTACAACTGATGTACACTCGCTGAAGCACTATTTCCCACAATCCAATGCGGAGAAGCGACGAGCTGGAAGAGAGAGCTGGAGCAAGCGAGTTTGAATGAGAAATGCCGTTCACATCTTTCTTATTTCTGCTTTAAGATTTATTTCATACATTATTTATATAAAATATATATAATGTAGGCAGTATCTCAGTTTAATATTTTACTAGTTTACTGAGGTGGCATTGTTGTTAACTTACAAAAATGCTGATCATTTGGTGGATAATTTAAAAAATGATCGTTAATCACCTGTAGGTAGAATCTCGCTCTAATGTCAAATTAATGGTCGCCTGAGGGCGCTCTATGAACATTATCTTACCTGAGCTCAAAACGCTGCTTGGGAGTGTTTCAAGATACTAAAAATAATAAATACATATGAACATGTGTTAATGTGTATTTATTTTCTTCTCAGTATTTTAATAGTATTAAATGATTATGAACCAAAAATCATTACAAAACAAATTAATAATATACCATTGATGAAACCACAAATCTGACGCGGAGGTATGTATAATTACAATATAAAGTCATTTTGAGTGGTATTGCTATTTATATTATTTTCTAAAATAAGTTACATGTAATATAATAGTACATATGTGACAAAGAGGTTTTTGCAACAGCGCAAGTCTCACGCACAGTGTATACGTCACCGTCCGAATCCGTTCACTTATTTCGTTCACTCCTCTCTAATATAGTCCACTTAGCCACCATACACCATATAGGGATTAGTGAATGAGTGAGCGATTTCGGACACAGCAATACACCCTGCGATTAAAATTAAGCTCATGTGCTGAGATGTGACCCTCTCTCTCTCTCTCTCTCTCTCTCTCTCTCTCTCTCTCTCTCTCTCTCACACACACACACACACACGCACAAATCTGCATTTGAACAGTCAATAGTAAATACTTAAACTAAAAACAAAACACGCAGTCGTTGATTCAGAAGTGCCAGATTGTCATAGCAAAGTCAGAATAATCTCCTCTTCTAGGTTCACGAAACAGTCATCCATAAAATGTGTTGCATTTCTGTTGTAAGTAATCTTAACAATTCCTAAATGCATCTACTCTCGGAAAGGCCAAATAAAGTCATTTTGCTTTCGCATAGAAACACAGCTTCTCCCTGACATGCCTGCATCAACACTACTGCGGTTACTGCTTACACAAATATTTCCACATCCTGATGTAGATGTAACGGATGTGTATGCCCGTGGTGTCAATGTAAACCTCACTCCTGACCTCAAATAGAGGCGCTCTAGCAACTGACGCTAGAGGCTGTAGCCAGACCCGCTCCGACGAGTTGTGGCCGTATGTGGACCCGGGGGGTTACATTGGTGCCGTGACCCGGATGGGAGTGAGGTTCAGGGGGGTGAATGTAACGGATGTGTATGCCCGTGGTGTCAATGTAAACTTTACTCCCCTGACCTCAAATAGAGGCGCTCTAGCAACTGACGCTAGAGGCTGTAGCCGTTTGGCGTTACTTGTTAGAGCGCCCGCCTCCCGCACCGGAATCCCGGGTTCGAGACCCGCTCCGACGAGTTGTGGCAGTATGTGGACCCGGGGGGTTACATAGACATGTGGGGGCGTGTGTGAATGAGCTGTTTTAGGGGGGCGTGGCAGAGTCTTAACTTTGATAAAGAATATTTATTTGGTTTTGAGACTTTAGTCTTTGCAGCTTCCGGGATCTTATCTATGCACAATCAGCTTGTAACACTCCAAAGAGAAAGCAAAACTTGAAATTGCCTCGCATGACCCCTTTAAGCATTTAATAATCAAGTATTTCAGAAAACCAGTGATATTTAATTATTTGTTTGTTTTTTTGCCATCTTATTGAAAAACTTTATTACATATGGCAATTTTAAGGATTCAATAAGGATTCGAATAATGACTTTTGCCAAAGACATGTATGTTTTTGCTTTAATAATTTATATATCACTGTATATTTATATACACATACTGAAAATAAATGTTTATGTGGGCCAGAATTTGTCGTCCACACTGGTGTTAGAGCAGGAGGGAGCTCCAAAAGAATTGGACGTGTCCTACTGGTCAACATGTGAGGGAAATCAGTTGGATAGTGAATGGAAGGAGAAAGGAGTATGTCAAGACATCAAGCATGAGAAGGTAAGCACCAAAATCATCCTAATTATCAGCAACCAGGAAACATCTGTTGTTATATCATAAGCCTGAAGAAGGTTTTTATTTTATTTATTGATTTTATAGATTACATTCAATGTACGTTTGAATGCATCTGCATGTCTGAAAGAGCCTCAGACATTTCGGATCAAAATGCAAGGCATGAATGAGGAGGTGAAGATCACAGTTCATACAGAGTGTCACTGTGACTGTGGTGTTCCAGAGAAGGCTTCCGACCACTGTAGCAGGAAAGGAACTCTCTCATGCGGCATGTGCAGGTAGAGACTCCTAGTGTCTGAGAAGGGAACTACATCAGCTAACAGACCACTTGATTAGAGGATCTTTGAACTTGAAGTAATAATTAAAACAATTTACATTTTGTCATCATGTTGTTCCAGCCCTGTACTATTTTATTATTTTATTACAAAAGTTGTATTTATCTATCTAAAAATAATATCAGTGTACATTTACATTCATATATGTATGTACCCAAGTTAGCTGAAAGGCTAATCCACAATATTTTACCTACAATACTTATACTACCAAGCTCCAAAAAAGACAGAAAAGCACAATGAATGTGTCTAATTTTCTATTACAGTCATCGACAGGTCTTAAAATAGCATTTCCAGTCACATTAGTCACATATGTGTCTTGATTAGTCACATGACACATGAGAAGCAATGGGATTTAGTGTCAGATATTTCAAAACAAACATGTTATTTTCATGAAATGTTCAGTTACTAGCAGCTTAAAGGTCAGTCTAATACTCAATAAAATCTTCAAAATACTACTTTTAGGATATTTTGTGGTGCTTTTTTGTAGGTTGGCAGTATAAATCACCTTTTGTGTTTCACAGAAGTAATAAAATGCAATACATTACACGTCATCAACTTTTTGTCTTCAGAAAGTCACTTGTATTCAGGAGGTCTGCCTCCTCCTCCTACTTTAACCCCACATATGATGAGTATGTGGAGGTTATTATGATTCGGGCCACCCCGCCAAAATTAGTTTAGACTGGTTGGGTCCAAAACAGGAAAACATATGTGATCATCGACATGTACTACTCCTGTTCATTACTGGTCATAAGTGCTTTACTCTGGTGAGCCTTCCTTTTCTCCTGTATCTGCACAGTGAGGTGTCAGATTCATAGAAGAATCCCTATTGAGCCGCATAGCTTCCTCCAGTTTGAGTTATGCAAACGTGGAGGGGTTGAGTGTGCAGAGATATGGGATGATAGTCAACTATCTCTACCGGGGGTCGTCCCCTTCATTGAAGGCTCCTGTTTTGCCCTTAAAGCTTTGCTAGACAACATCAAGGCTGGTAGACAAACATATGTCGAGGCAAATCTGGCTGGTGGAGCCTTGCACGCCAAGAAGTGCTGCAGGCTTACCAAGTCGACCTTCTTTAAAGAACCTGGACCAGGGTGAAGGATTGTCCTTCACCTCAACGAGACGGGATCAGAGGCAGGAGGGACCTCTGTCACAGGTCAGGGGCATGAGACCCTGGCTGAAGATTTGGTGGCTGTGGGTTTGGCCCCTGAGTGGGACCAGCTCCTGATCTCTGGTCTCTCAACTGAGCTTGTTGAGACAAGTAAACTGACATTCAGACACCAGTGGCGTGAGCTGGAAATGATTGTTGCTTATGGAAAAACAGAGAGGGAGTGAAAATGTTTCCTTATATATGTGTATGCCTGGTGATCTGTGGCTTTTATGCCTCTGTCACCGTTTACCGTTATGTGTCTGCCACTCATTTTCATGGACATATTGCTAGTAATTTAACATGATCTGTATATTGTGTCATGTATTTTAATGTGATTATTTTAATTGTTATTTGTAGTTTAAATAGCCTATATTATGGCAATATCACATGAGTAAAAGCATGTATTTTTCCTGAATATCAGCACGATTGCAAATGTGATATTGATTTTATGTAACTTTCAAGAAATACATGTTTTAATGTGTAAAATATTTTAAAACAGTATTTTCTCTTTACCACTAACACAAATAGTTCCAAACAAAGCCACGGCACAGCGGTTGTTTCTCTTAATGAATGAATCTGCAATTTGAACAAATCATTTGAGGAATAATTAAATGGTCCATTTTAAGACCTTCACTTGCTTCATTCCTGAATGAATCATCTGTTTAAATGAATTGTTTGAATGATTCTATAACTCACTATAAGTAACTTGCTGCCATCTACTGTCCTCTTTTATTTTCAGATTTAATGTATCATTTAATTTTTAAAAGATTATGTTCCTATATTCAAAATGTTTTGTTTAAAACATTTAGCTTATTTATGTAAACTATTTAGTATAGCTATGTAAATAAACACAATAAGTAAACAAAGTATTGTAAAAAAAAAGTCAAATCTAGCCTAATCAGTACATAAACAATACATTAAATCTAATTTACCAGGTTATCAACTTAAAAAAATGTTGCTGCGTGTTCTGTGTTAGGCTAACTGAGGCTTGTTATAGCACTTGCATGTTGTCGCTCTTTTGTTGGTTTTGATTGCTTCTATTGTCCTCATGTAAGTTGCTTTGGATAAAAGCGTTTGCTAAATGTAAATATAAGAAAATATAATATGGGGCTGGAATGATGTGTGATGTGATGTGAATTGATTGTCATTTGATTTATTTAAAAAACTCTTTGAATGAACACTGTATTTGATTGAACAGCTTTAAATGTTGGTGCATACTGGCAAATATTGTATGCCTTACAGTTTAAATGTTTTTAACTTGTAAAGTGTGTGTGTGATGTGTTTGTTAGCTGTGATGAAGGGTTTTTGGGTCAGCGCTGCGAGTGTGAGCAACAGAGTGATGCGGACTCTATCGTCAACATGCTGGCATCCTGTCGACCTGACAATGGCTCGCTGGTTTGCAGTGGACACGGCATCTGTGAGTGTGGCAAGTGTGTGTGTCATGGCCATTACAGTGGGAAATTCTGCGAATGTGATGACAGTAGTTGTGAACACCACGATGGCCTTCTCTGTAATGGTAAGTCCAGTGGATTAGCACAAAAATGTATCTTTTTCTTTCTTTTTTTTATTTAAGATTCAAAACTCATTATCTACACCTCTGTGCGTTTGACATAGGTAAAGGCAGATGTAAGTGTGGAACGTGTCAGTGTACTAGTAACTACACGGGGTCTGCATGCGAGTGCTCACCTAGCCAAGACAAGTGTATGAATGACAAAGGGCTTTGCAGCGGTCAAGGCAAATGCACTTGCAACCGTTGTCAGTGTAACGAAGGCTTCAAAGAAGAGCACTGCTCTGCATTCACTGATGAGTGCATGCTGTTGAAGTGAGTATCTGTCTCTTCCTGTGAACTAATATCTGTTTCTAGATTATTTTTTGTGAGCTGTGCATTTGTGTGTAAGCATTATCACAATTTCAGTTTTTTCTATTATTCATAAACCTTGAATTTGTCATAGTGCTGGGTATCAAGACTTTTGAATTGTGAATCATTGCAAGGCTCATTCCAGCTATCCTCTTAGACTGGAACAGACTGTGAAATGGACTCTGTTTGGTACTTTAATAACCAAAAATGTAATGTAATATATTTCATATTCATATTTTTATTTAGTTTAAATTGATGTATTAAAATAACTAAAAGTAAAACTGAAATCAAAATGAACAAAAATGTTATATATATATTAAAAGACAGAAAATACAAAACTAAAAACTAATTTGAAATATTACTAAATCCTAGAATAATTTATACTAAAATAACAATGCTAGCAACACCAAAGTCATGGGTTCGATTCGAATGCATGAACTGATAAAATACCTTGAAAGCAATACTACAAATGCAAATTCACTTTGAATAAAGGTGTCTAACACATGTGTCTTTGTTTTAATATGTCTGCAGGGGCTGTGTGGCATGTCATGTAGAAGCTGGTACTCCTGATAACAATGTTTGTGCTGCAGAATGTTTGAATGCTACAGTATCTCATCTTGATGGCACTCATGAGCTGCGTTGCACATACAAAGATACCATTTCATATAATGTGAAACTTGGTGATGACGGCAAAATTGTGCTTCAATATGCAGACCTGCCTCGTATGTATTACAATCTACTTTAAGTTCATTTGACAAGACTTTAAAATAAGCACACTCTTATGACACAGAATTGATGTAACTGTTAATGTTAAATGTGTGTTATTTTTTGTCTCTTTAGGTTCTGTTGATAAGACAACACTTATAATTGGCATCTCTGTGTCAAGCATAATTTTTATTGGCATTATAATAATCATTATTTACCGTTGCCTGCTGGAGCTGTATGATATTAGAGAATATCAGAACTTTGTCAAATCGCAGAAACAGACCGAATGGAAAGAGGTACATGCAAAGACACTCTGTATTATTAAGCACTTAAACACAGTTAGGTTTTAAATGTAGAGCAAATTATAACCTGTGTTCACAAAATATTGTTTGTTTCAGTGTGAAATTAAATAATTTACAGAATGGCCATGTAACAATCAAATGTCTGTTTGTTCTGTACAGGCCCAGAATCCTCTTTTTAAAGGTGCCACAACAACGGTGTATAACCCTTTGCATGATGAAGACGAAAACGAAAAGGAACATTCTGAAGCAGTTTTCATTTAAAGAGAGAGAGAGGGTCTCTGGGAGTTTGCTATTGTCATATGTTGTTTTTGCATTTTTATTGTACATCTTAAATTGTGGCAACTTCATTAAAATGTATATTCTAAGCTAGCAATAAAAACAGGATTACATGATTGTTGTAAATATTGTGATGTATTTTATGAATATTAATATATATGACAAACACAAAGCCTTCATTCTCCTAAAATGGTTGATAAAATGAACAACTCTACATAGAGATTTGGAAAATGCCCTTTTATGAGTAAAATAAAGTGTGTTAAAATGTATTTGATTTTTGTGAATTTTTAAGCGGCTGTATTGCTAACAAAAACCTCAATGATGTGTTTTAGTGCTTATACAGCAGGTTTGCAGATTTATTTTTTATTTTTTTAAACAGTGACTTCAAGTTATGTTTGAGGTATGACCTGAAAAGCTTTATTCCAAAACCTTAATAGTGTAATTGTTTTGCTTTTGCTTCAATAATAAAAGTGTCATTCAAAATTTCCCCAAAATGTTTTATTCTGTCATATTTTAATTTTAGTTCCATAAGCAGGTCACATTCTGTTGTACATTTCAATTTCACAACGACTCTAAAGGACGAACTCTAAAAACTACAGTACCCATGGTAAATCAGCGCCACTTCCGGAACATCGGCAGTTTCCCGATAGGCTTTGCGGTATTTTAAACAAGTGCGCGGCATCACTCTGCGTTCCGCAGCTGTCATTCAAATAACGGCGAAGTGCGAGTGGAAATAATATCTAATTTGACCTTTATTTAACCGCATTAGTTAGAGATATAAATGAACGCAAATCACAGCTCTAAAATAGGATCGCTGTTCCTCCATAATTGACCGTTTATCCTAGCATGGTGGTGGCAGGCTAACAGGTTTGTTTGATTTGTTTACACGGATTGTGGGTTCACGCTGGCCTAAGGTAGCCTTAGCTAGCTAACATATTAGTTTATACTTAAATGTCAAAGTGTACAAGACAGCATTGTTAATGGAATATACTTTTAATGCAGTAACGTTTATTCAATGTCGATTGTCATACAGACCTTATCTTTTAATCTTGTATTACATAATTGCGTATTTTGCCTGTATGTGTTTTTGTGTATGTATATGCCATGTCACTAAATCGTCTAATACCTCAAAGGCATGTCATTTAATAAGCAGTTTTTTACAGTCACAACTGTGATAATGAAGTGCTTGAGAACAGAAGAGTACGTCCAGCAGTTATCTTGTGTAAAGGACACTTTAGTTCTTCACGACGAGCTGAAGGTAAAAATTGTTTTCTATGTAAGTTAGCTGTTGCGTGTGAAATTGGGAATAGTTTCCAATAAGCTAAAACCTGTTTATTTTCTTATTTTCTTTTGTTGCAGAAACATGTGGATGATGGCTTTGGTCCAAATGGTCGCACGATGTGTGATCGTATCATCCGGGCTTGTAACCAGCGGCTGGGCAGTGGGACTGTGGACCCTGCTCATCAGGAGAAGATAGTGGAGTTGGTGGAACTAGCCGTCCAAGGTTTTGAATCGCTCGAGGAGTCAGGAATGCAAAGCAATTCATTTTATCTGGAAAAAATTGTCTTCCACAACCTACAGAAAGTCACCAGCCTTGGAGCTCACGGCCCTGCTTGTCGATTGGGCCAACTTATGTACAGAAGACTAAAGCGTTTCTCTGCAGAGGTACAATGTGCTTGATGACAGTTTCCCCAAGATCATGAGTCATGACCAGTGTTATTTATATTCCATTATAGTATTCCATTATAGCCTTTTTTGTATTTTCTTTTTTTGTTTTTATTTAAAATGTTTGGCCATTTTTACTGTCTTTTTTTATATTACTATTAAAATTTCACTTTATTTTAGTATAATTTTAGTTAATTGTATTTATAAAAAAATCTAAACAAATTCTAAATTTAAATGTACATTTTCTATTTTCTTTGTAATTTTCATCCAATATTTATATTGCTATATTTATTATTTTATTTTAATTAACACAAATGTTTCTTTAGTTTCAGTTAATGATAAAAACTCTAAAATGTTTTTTTCCAGCCTTGAATCTTGATAAAAAATTGTGGGAACCTTGGACAGTTTGATTTCTTTTGAATGTACTAAAATGTGTTCATATGTTAAGGTACTTTCTGTGAATCTCATATTTATTTATTTTTTGTCAGCAGACGGATGACTTCCATGTTCTGGTGCGGAATTGCTTCGCAGTGCTGTGGAACAGTCTCCTGTCCAACAGAGCGAGTGGTTCCACCCTCCTTCCACGGGACAGACTTCACTGTCAGCTGCAAGCTTTAACTTTCAAACTCCTAGAACAGGGGTCCAGCTCGGCCTCTTTTCCATCTAAAGTTCCTCTATTCGTAGAAGAAGCAGTAGTAGAATATGAACGATCTTGTGGTGGTTTTACTCATGATGATGTGAGTTTTCTGTCCTCTGAATTACGAGAACTGTTCTTCAGCGCTTTAATCAATCCGCAGGACTCTGTACTGACTAGTCTCTCGCTAGCCGTGCGGTGTGAGGTGGTGTTTAAGGTTTGTAAACTGCTCTGCAAGAATAGGTTTTCAGCTGAGGCTGTTGGACTTTTACGTGGTGCTCTGGAGAGTGTTGATGGACACGTGGGTCTGCGTTCGGCTTTGAGCCTTGCAGATCACGCAGTGCAGCTGCAGAGTGCGTTGAGCTTGGGAGGTGAATGCAGTAAGGCTTTCACTGAATGTGCACGTTCCCTCAGGAGGCTGCCCCGTTCCATGTCGGCCGGAGAGTCTCATGCCCTATTAGAGGCTTGTCAGCTGGTTGTTTGGGCGATGGAAGCTGGTCAGTGTAAAGGGATGGACGTAACTACATTGCTGGCTTGCTTTTCATTTTTAGAAGAATATCAGGAACTTCTGCTCACACAGCAAAAAGTAAGATTATATAATAATTAATTGGTACTCAATAATATGTGTTTGGAATAGGAATTTTATAAAGGCTTGTGTTTGTGTTTCAGGGCTCATTTTCACAGCAGGTGCAGTACTCGCTTTGTTTCAGTTTTTACCAGGGCTTCATTAGCATGTATGATAGTCTTCAAGCATCGCAGGTAATAAGCTAAACTGTCTTGAGTCCACGATTAAGTTTTATGATCAGCTAGATGTTTGCATTCATATTCTTCATTTAATATTTACGTCCAAAGGTGACTGCGGGCGATGCTCTGGACAGAGTGCTGTTGTACTGCCAAGCGACAGCAGGACGGATGCTTGCTGAACTGCGGACACTCGACAATGATAATTTCTTGCTTAAAGCAGGTACATCTGCCTGAATCTGCATGCTGAAATTTTATTGGATGGGTTGTGTTTGAAGCCATTGTGTATATACATTTCAAAACTTTAGAGTCTGTAAGATTTATTAAATGTAAAACTGCAGTCTTGTGAAATTTTTGGAATTTTAAAATAACTGTTTTCTATTTTAATATATTTTAAAATGTACTGTGTAATGCTATTCTTGTGATAGTAAAGCTGCCATTATGCCAATAACAGAAATCTTTCTAATATACTGATTTGGTGCTCAAGACCCATTTCTTGTCAAAGTAGAAAACATTTATTATTGCTTAATATTTTGTGGAAATTGTGATACACTTTTTTAAAGACTCTTTGATTAATAGAAAGTTTACAAGAACAGCATTAATTTGAAAGACATTTTGTAACAATGTAAAAGTTGGTCAGTTTTGATCAATATTGCCAGCAGCCATATCACCCTGTAGCCCAAGACCGGTTTCCCACTGAAGCTAAGCAGGGTTGAGCCTGGTCAGTACCTGGATGGGAGACCTCCTGGGAAAACTAGGTTGCTGCTGGAAGAGGTGTTAGTGAGACCAGCAGGGGGTGCTCACACTGCAGTCTGTGTGGGTCCTAACTCCCCAGTATAGTGACAGGGACACTATACTGTAAAAAGCACCGTCCTTCGGATGAGATGTTAAACCGAGGTCCTGACTCTCTGTGGTCATTAAATTTCACAGGATGTCCATCGAAAAAGAGTAGGGTTGTATCCTGGCCAAATTCGCCTCTGACCATCATGGCCTCCTAATAATCTCCCCTACACTGATTGGCTTCATCACTGTCTCCTCTCCACCAGTAAGCTGGTGGGCGTTCTGGCGCACTGTGGCTGCCGTCGCATTATCGTGGTGGATGCGGAGATATCCCCCTTACTATGTAATGCGCTTTGAGTGCCTAGAAAAGCGCTAATTATTATTAATTTAGTGTGTCCTTGCTGAATCAAAATATTAATGTATTTTACAAAAAAATCTTACAAACCCCAAAGTTGTGCATGTAAATAGAATTCTGTACTAATTTGTCTGTTTTTTTTTTCTAGTGTGTGCAGTGAATAATGTGGTGTATGAGCTGTTTAACAGGAAGCTGCATGAGGGAGCCTTTGGTTTGGCTGTGATTGTGTGTCAGGAGCTGTGTAAGGACTGCCCACCCTCTCTTCCTGTGGATAGGGTAAGAACTACAGTTCCCTCTGGTCATTTGTTAACTTTGTTTGGGATTAGCAACAAATACAAATGAGCTATACAATTTGTGACTCATTTGGCCTTTGAAGTCAAGTACCTTGTATGTGTGTTGTCTGCTCTATTATGAATATTTGAATATATGTTCTATAAGTTGTACATTAGGTTAAATGTGTAAATGTCAGTAAAAGCCTCTCAGCTGTAGATGTATTATGTGGATGTTTCAGGTTAACCGCTGTTTCATGCTGACGGTGCAGTGCAGCCGGCGTGGGGGTCAGCTGGAGCGGGCCCTAGACTGGATTGTGCGCTGGATTCAGGTTTTGGGCACACAGATTTTGGATCATTTCACAGAACCTGTCTCGCTGTGGGTCAAAACCAAGTGTGATGCTGCTCGAGCCGGAGAGGACGACACACGTCTAAGGTAGCTTTAACTAAGCCAATTGAAAGGGTTTCTGATGTACTATTGTTTAAGTGTGATTTAATTTACTGATTATGGGCTTTTTTTGGTCAGGACTCTGAGGGATGGGTTGGGAGAAGCAATAACGGATGAGGAGGTGATGATGTGTTTGTTAGAAGAAGAATTGCGTTTGTATAAAGAGCAGACTGGAGACACAGCCCAGGAGCGCTACAACACGCTCTGTGACCTCTTGGATATCTGCCATGAAGAAACCCCACACACACTGAGACGGGCAACATATCTGTGTGAGATGGCACAGGTTGTGTGCTATCAGGACTTCAGCCAACAGACTGACTGGTGGGTAAACATGACCACAGGACTATATTTGTTTTAAAGACTTTTTCTGCTTTTCTCTTATTTGAATCAGAGATAAATAAAAAATATGAAGCACTTAAGATCTTTTAATTCTTGGTAATCAGCTCAGCGGTTGACTTCACCCATGAGGCTTTGAGGTTGCTGGATTCGGAGCCAGAGACGGCAGAGAATGCTGATAGGCTGATGGATGAGAAGGCACATGCCTCCCTGTGGCTCTACATCTGTACTCTTGAGACCAACCTGCAGGAGGTCAGGAGCTTTGCAGTGTACAGATAGAATCTACAGATTCTATTTTCAAAGCAAGATGTTCAAAAAGATTGAGAAATTTTACTCACCCCAAATCTTTGAACCATAATGTACATACTGTAAAAAAAAAAAAGTCAATTTATTTTAATTTGGCATGTCACAGGCTGTGGACACAGAGAAGCGATTGCGTGTAGTGCAGGAGAAGAATAAAACGGAGATGAATATGGATCCTGTTCCCACTAATGATCTGGAGTATGAAGACAAACAAAAATCACAAGAGAGCCAGTTAATCTATGATGGACTATGCTTCAATCTACTAGCTCAAAGCAGTACGTCATACACTCAAATGCAGACACCAGAAGAGATTTGAGAAGCACTGCTTTATGGGATAATCTAATGCGGTTGAATCGTGTGTGTTTCAGAGCTGAGTGAGCCTTTGGACAGATGTTTGTCTCTGTGGCGGAGTCTGCTTAAGGGGTCTGTGCCTGCAGTTAGAGACCCTAAACTCACTGCTGCTTCCATGAAATTGATGGCTGCCCTCTACAGTCTTATGGGCAAAGTAAGACTACACACCTACATCTCTCTTTAACATCAGTTTACTCAAACTCAGAACCAAGAGAGAAGTATTTGAGACTCGTGTTCAATAAATATTTTCTCTGTTAGCACCTGCAAGCTCTGGAGGGATATCAGCTCGCTGCTGCCCTTTTCCGAAGCCTCGGTGATGCCCAGAATAGTGCAAATGCCTTTTGCCAATCTGCCAGGATTTTGCTGTATCTGGGCTCTCCTCAGCTTGCACAGGTGAATTAATTTTTTTACACTGTACCTCTGTGCTCTTAACATTTTATATACACCACAACTTTATCTGTATGTTTCAGGTGGAGTTAGAAAAAGCAGAACATAGTTTGACCTCTGTCTCGAGCTCGAGGGCACATCTGTTATATCCATGCTTGCTATGCTGCAGAAAGCACAGATACACTATGCTTTAGGACAGGTAATGCTTGTTTATATAACTATTTATGGACCAGCTAGTCAATTTAATTCAGGAGTAGACTCTTGTCTTTTTATACTTGCTCACAGAAGCACTGATCTCGCTCTCTTTCTCTCTCTCAGGTGGAGCGTGGTGTGTGCTGCCTGATGGAGGTGATAAAGGAGTCTGCTCAGCATCATTCTAAGAGCTGGTACCTGCTCAGGGCACGAGCACTGCAGACAGCTAGTGAATACTTGAGTCTGGACACACAGACTTTGGACTCACAGCTACGTCAGAGCATCACTCAGCATGGTTAGCGCTCATATAATTTACACATTTAGGTACCACAAACGAAACCGTTATATCCCATGTGTAAGCTCACACATCATGTTGCATGAGCTTTCATTAGAGCTAGGGAAAAAAGTAGCTTGGTTTTTAAAAAAAGGGAAATGTAACATTTTCTTATTTCTTGAATTAATGTAAATGTACTTTGTTTGGGGTCAAATTTTTGGTGTTTTTAAAGATGCCTGTCTTGCCAGGGTTTCCTGTCTTCCAGGGTCTTAAAAAGTCTCAAATTTAAAAATCACAATTTTAGGCCATAAAAAGTCTTAAATTCGCTGCTCTAGGTCTTAAATAGTTTTAAACATGTCTTAAAAAGTCTTAAATTTGACTTGGTGAAACCTGCAGAAACTCTGCTTGCTCATCACAGCTGGATTTATTTGACCAAAAATACAGTAAAAAAACAATAATATTGCAATTTAATATAGCATTTCATAAAATATTTTGAAAAGTGTCACAATGGCTGTATTTATTTGATTATAAATAGTTAAAAACAGTAAAACTGTGAAATTATTAAAATATATTATTACAAAGTTTATATTTAAAGTGCAATTTATTATAGTGATGACAAATCTGAATTTGCAGCAGCCATTACTCCAGTCTTCAGGGTAACATGATCCTTCAGAAATTGTTCTAATATGCTGATTTGGTGCACAAGTTATATTTCATATTCTTGTTGAAAACCGTTAAGCTTACAGTCATAATTTTTTTTTTTTCAGAATTCTTTGAAGAATAGATGCTTTAAAAGAACTGCCATTCATTTGAAACCGAATTATTTTATAATGTGTTCTTGCTGCATAAATGTTGTTAATGTTAATGTAATAATGTTAACATCTGAAAAAATATTACTGATCCCAAACTTTTGAATGGTAGTGAATGTTTTGAACAACTTAATTGAAAATGGACACATGCGGGAGTAAATTTATGAATTGTGTGTGTTGTAGGTCTGAAGACTCCAGACACGGCTCAATATGAAGGGTTAAAGCTTTTGTGCAGCCTGGTGATGATGTTGCTGGGCAATGGGTTTTACGGAGCCCCTGGACCAAACACAGGCACACGCTTTGTAGATCAAGGTAAAACAAGCTGTAACCATTTCTAAACGTATTTGTCTACCTAAAAATGATTCTTTGTTATTTTCAACTTGGTGTGTTTTCTCTCTGTAGGAGACAGTGTTGTATTTAAGTGGCTGTTGCTGAGTGAGGTGCTAGTGTGCTCCGAAAGGATGGTGATCGTGAGGAGTAGCAGTGGGGCTGTTCATGAAGCTAAAGCTCAGTGTCTAGAGGCTCTCAAACTTGCCACCAAACTGCAGACACTCAGCCAGTGAGTACATACTCCATAGCTGTGAATGTGAGAGGCAGAATGTGTGACAGGTCAGATCCAAACATGTGTTTCTGACATTGAGGGGCATCAACACAAACCAACTAATGCTTTTTCGTTTAAGCCACAAGTAGGCTTGAATGTACTGCTGGGATGCCAGAAAAATTGTTTGTGCATTTGTAATCGCATGTTATTTTGTTTTATAGCTGTGCTGAGCTGTTGGTGTTGAAAGCAGAACTGGAGTTGATGAAGGGTGCGAATGAAGCTAGTAGTTTGGATCTGGAGCAAGTTAGAAACTTACTTGATCTCTGCACAGGTAAAGATGTGATCAGACACATTCTGATTTTCCCTTTGAAAGGTCCACCTAGAATTACCAAGACAAGACCTGTTGAACCCTCTCTATACATTATTTGTGATTGGTTTATATATTTAAGGGGGAACAGAAAGGTTGTTAGAAGCATTATTTTAGGGTTATGTATATAATATAAATGCGTTATTGGATGATTTTTTAAAATTAATTAATTTATTTAATTTCATAAAAAAATCTTTACAAAAATATACATATATTTATATATTTAGATTTATAGGCAGTAATTATAAAAACAAATGATTTATTATGCTTTCATCTCCGCTGCTTATAGATTTTGGCCAGGGCGGCAACAGAAATCTGAGTTTAAAATAAAACCCCGCAAAGGGAGGCCAGTTGCCCCTTCTTCCTCTGGTCACACCCCTGAGGAAGATGATGATCTGAGTGGAATCCTCAGCTCTCGCACCCTTCTCAAGGAGCCTGTGGAGACAATGTCTCGATTAGGAAGCCAAGGAGCATCTCCCCTCTGAAGCCCAAACGCCAGCATGTGCTTTCATGTCTGACCCATGCAGACACCTGCTCCTGTCCCTGCTGCAGTGAGCTCAGTGTGGCTCGAGTCAGTATCCACTGGGCACTATTACAGGCAGACCTCGAGACAGACCCTCAGCGTTCTCGCCGACTACGCCAATATGCCAGGAAACGCTGCCATAGTGTTTCAGCTAAGCTCCAAAACAGTTTGGCAGCACTTATGTCCTTTAAAAAGTCAACTGGACTATGTCTGTCCCTGCTACAGGTGGAACAAGGCAAAGTGCATTTGGGCGCTGTGCTTCAGCTCCTTAGAACAGGAGACAAAGAGAAGGCCACAATCCTGTGGGAGGAAATAGAGGCAGGATTGGAGGCAGTGACACCCAAAGAGGCATTGACACCAGAGCTTGGGCCCATCAGAGCTGCTCTGCTGGGGGCTAAAGCTGTGGCCTGCTGTTTAGCATTGGCCATGAAGAAACAGTGTGCCCCTGAAGAACTATTTTCTTCTGTATGGGGTTGGAATCCACTGAAGATTAAACCACAATTAAAACTAAAAACTGAATCAAAGCAAAAATCCAAGAGCCCTATTTCTGACACAACTCCTCCAGAGTCAGCTGACAAACGCCACCCTGACATGAAGTGTGCATCTGCAGAGCAGGATAGCAAAAATATCAAAGAGTCCTCTGTAGTTCCTAAGAAACCTAAGGACTTGGTGCCCAAAATTACCTTCACAAAATCTTCCATGGTTTTCAAAACGCCCAAAGCAACAAGGACATCCCGGCCCAAATCGGTCTCCACTAGCTCTGGCATTGGGGACTTAAGAGCCTTTGACTTCACTAATGAGGTCCCTGAAATTTCTGTCAACTTAACACCCTCATTACACCCATCTGCCAGGCATCGTGGGATTGCGAAGTCAAAAACTGGCCCAAAGGGGTCGTTCGAAGTTTACAAAGATTCTTCTCCAGCAGAGGAGAAACCTGTGGCTGTGCCAGCTGCGCCTAAACGAACCAAGCGCTCTCGCTTCAAGGTTTGGCCCAGTGGTTTCAGAGATGTTTTTAGAAGATATCATAAATTATTAGTGAATTCATTACATCTGCTCTCTCTTAGGTCGAGTTCAGTGATGAAAGTGACACTGAAGCTGCACCTCCTGCTGTAGTGGAAAAGTCAGAAAAAAAGAGGAATGCCTCCAACTCCAAAACATCTCGCATCCTGAAACCAGCCCTGAACAAAGTTGTGAACCCCTCTGTTGAACCAGAACCTTCCCGACGCACACGGACCACTAAGAAAAGCATAGCCCTCTCCTCTACCAGCTGCCTCTCTTCTGAGGAAGAAACTGGCTTATCCTCCCAGACACGCACACGCAGAGGGCGACCGAAAAAGAGTCAAAGTTCAGAGGCCACAGAGGAACCTGAAAGGATGAGGATGATTAAAGAGAATGATGAGGTTCTTTTGGATATCAGCCTGGAGGAGCTCAGAGGGTCTGACACAGAGAGAAATGACACAGGTGTGTTTGTAGAACAAAACTTATTATAATTTATTCTTGCTCATTTGACTGATTCTTGTTGGGCTAAATTAATTGTGTGCATATGTGGTTCTAGGCAGCCCAGATGCTGATTGTGAGGTCTTGAGGAGAGATCTGGCTGCAGATGTTGGACGAGAGTGTTTCAGTGAGCTTAGAAGAAATGGATCTCACACAACCCTACCACATGCATCTACACCCCTAGGTAAATACTGTGTGCACTACTTTTTAAAAGTTAGGGGTCAGAATAAAAAGATAATTGGATACTTTCATTCAGCAAGGATGCATTAAATTGATCAAGAGTGACAAAGACATAATGTTACAAATTAAATTCTTAAAATTCTGTTCTTTTGAACCTTTTTGATACCTGAAAAATGATCATGGTCTCCACAAAAACAATATTAAGCAGCACAATTGTATTATATTTACTGTGTTTTTGATCACATAAATGCAAACTTGATGAACATAAGCAAAAATGTAATAAAACTGAATCAGTGTGTGAAAAATAAAAAAATAGTTTTTAGGGTCTTTCTATTAAGGGCTGTCAAAGTTGAGTGTCTTTTACTATAAATGTTTTTGTTTTATTTTATTTATTTAGCTGACCTTATCAGTAGAGGCAGTCCAGTCGTACCTGCGTTCCTCGTGGCTCCTCTTCCACCATTTCCCACCTCCCTCTCTTTTTGCCCACATCTGCTCACTGCTCGCTCAGTCACTCGGCCAGACGGATCCCATCACTACTGCAATGCTACACGCTCAGTCCCTGGGTGTGGCCACTCGCCACCACATGACCCGTCATGTGGTTAGCCAGTTCAGGTATGTCAGTTTAGCATGCAGACATTTTGACAGAAAAATAGTTGCATCCCAAGGAATAGAACCTGTTCTCTCTGTCTATCGCTGTAGAAAGCTAAAGAAATCGTGTAATGATGTAGCAGAAGGTCTTGGCGCTCTGAGTCTGGAGGAAACGTCTGGGGCAACACAGTCTCAGAAACTCTCTGCGCTGGAGCAGATCTTTTCCTTCACCTCCTCACACCCAACACAGTTCCCACAGACACACTGTCAGCAGTTCACACAGCAGCTGAAAGATCTGCCTGCAGGTAACAGCTGTGCTGAACGTTTTTGACAAATATGCCGGTGTAGTAACACATTTGCGAAATTTGAAAAGTTTGATAGTGGTAAGAAAATGTAAGGTAATATTTGGCCCTGTTGATATTTGTTGTAAGAATGATACAGAATGATTTAATTTGGATGAAATAGTGTTGGTTTAAGGGGTTCTCAAACACGTTCCTGGAGCCTCCCCAACGCTGCACATTTTGCATGTCTCTTTTGTCTGACACCCATTTCAGGTCTAGGAGTTGCTACTAATGAGCTGATGAGTTGAATCAGGTGTGATTGATAAAGGAGACATGCAAAATGTGCAGTGTTGCTAAGGCTCCAGGAATGAGTTTGGGATTCCCTGGTTTAAGGAAATTGTATTACTCTGACTGCAAGCACTCTTGAAAAAAAGTCTGAATCTGTATTTGCTTTTATCTTAGGCCATATTTGCTTTTACTTCCCCATTCATAACGTTTTTTAAATTGCTCTTTTATACTCTTTCAGCTTGTTACTTAACATAAAAATAGCCAAAGATGCGGGCATGGGTTTAAAACACCAAATAAACCATTTAAATGTTATGTATTTTTGCTGTAGGAATAACAGTGTGCATGCTGTCGCTCACGGGTGTGTATCCTGATGAAATTGGCAGCACTATTCTTTTGACCCGACTGGAGCGTGGCTCCACCCCATTCACTGTTCGAATCCCTACTGCAGACAGAAAGGTACAGATATATTTGTGTGCTGATGTTTTCACTACTTTGGTTAATCACCTAATGCAACAGATTTAAAACATTAAGATCATCTTTTCACATTGGGGAGATGTTTGCACAAACAATTTGCCTTTATTTTTAGCACTCTGTTGCTGTGCTATTGGAAGAAATGGATGGAGTGTTGAAGGGGCAAAAGGAAGTGAGCACAGTGGCTGAGAAATCGCAGTGGTGGGAAGGAAGAAAGGCTTTGGATGCTCGTGTGGAGGTGAGACACGATCTTTGACAATTAGAAAATGATTCATGTAGAAGGAAGAATGATGGATACTCAGTGTGAGGCTGTTTTTATGTCCATCAGAAAATGTTAGAAGAGATGGAAGAGGTTTTAGGGGTATGGCGAACTCTACTCCTACCTTTGACCTCTGACCCTGAGCTTGAAGTTCAGGTGAAGTGCTTCCAAAAGGCACTGAAAGGAACAAAGATCACACAGGACATTCTTAAGGTATGTGGCATCTATTTGCACCTGTATTAGTTTGATCATCACATGTTCCCACCTGTAACACTTTCTTAATACTTATTTTCTCTGAAGGTGATTCTCTCAGCATCTCCACTCCTGTCCCTGCCAGACCTGCAGTGCCTTGTGGAGGGGATGGGTCAGCAGGACAGAGACTTCCTGAGGCTTCTGCAGGGTGGTGTGACTGGACTGAGAGGAAGGGAGGAGCCAAAGGGACATACAGTTCTCATCTTAGACAAAGTACACCATCATTATTCTGCATGGCAATTACATTATTTGAGCCGAGTCCATATACTGAACATTTTGTGTTTCTACAGTTCTTGCAGAGGTTGCCTTGGGAGAACATCGCTTGTCTGAAGTCTCGTTCTGTCACTCGTATGCCCTCATTACATGCAGTGCTTGGACACAGTCATCTGAAAGAGGTGTATACCCAACCCTACTTAGTACTAGCACAACATGTTCAGAATATTATTTGGAGTTAGTTCACCAATCATTCATAATTCTAAATCTTTGGCTTCCATGGAACACAAAGGAGATATTTAGCAGAATTGTTTTTTTTTTCTATTTGTGATAACTATTGATATTTGATGTCAAAAACTTGGCAGGACACAAATGCGATTTGAGAGCTATGGCATAGGTTAATTTAAAATTGTCTATTTCTATTTAGTTCTATTGTCAGTGAGTTTTTGGTTCAATGCCTGAAGTAAGGTATGTGGTTTACATAAGCTCAATATTTTTTACATTTTATATTACAACACAAAATAAATAAGCTATACCCCACTGAGGATAAAAAAAAAAAGCTTTTACATGTGTTGGAAACTCACATTCTTGCAAACTATTCTAAATGTCCAACTTGTAGATATTAAAGACTGAAAGATGCTTTGTGTTGGTGTCGTCGTGCGACCGTAGTTTATTTGTAGCCTAACTTTACTTCTGGTAGTTGTATTTAGGCTTAAATTCATAAATGTTGTTTGTATGACGAAGGAAACCTGTAGGATTCAAACATTTTGTTGGTCACACACAGAGCAGTAGCCTAAATGAACTATGAACAATTTTTGTTCTTGTCTTTGAATCTCAGCAGTCTCCCATTCAATCCCATTAAAAGACAAATACATTATATTCTGTTAGAATTGAATCATCCTCATGTTATCTAGAACTTCTATTATATTTGGGGTGAAGCATCTCTTTCATGTGAATTGTTTGTTTGTCTTTTCTCAGATGGATTCAAGTTGTGTTCTGTCCTGTGGCGTGAACCCTAAGAAAGTCTACTATGTGCTAAACCCAGACAGAAATCTGCCTGACACTGAGAATCGCTTTAAAGAATGGTTTACTGGGTAAGTTCACAAAATGTGCACTAACACACTAACAGCCACATGTTTATTTTATATAACTGGTCCTGTTTCCAATTTGTCATCTCTGTCTGGGATTGGCCAGTGAGCGAGCATGGCAGGGGGTTTGTGGAACTGCTCCAGACCCAGATAAACTACAAGAGGCTGTGACCACCAAAGACCTCTACATGTGAGTGAAATTTCAAAGAGTTTAAATTATTTAGTTAGAAAATCAGTGATGAAATATAAAGTGATTTGTGTCTGACTATATGTATTTGTACCTCTATGTAGTTACATAGGACATGGCGCAGGAGCCCGCTTTCTGGATGCTCAGAGGGTTTTGAAAGGGCCAGTGCGGGCTGTAGCTCTTCTGTTTGGCTGTAGTAGTGCTGCTCTCAGTGTACTTGGTCACCAGGAGGGAACAGGAATCATCCTCAGCTACTTGACCGCAGGATGGTAAAGTACCTATCCATGTACAAAAATATTGTGTGTTATGAACTGCTTTATCATTAAATATGGTTCTTTGTCTCTTCACCAGCCCGTTAGTGCTCGGTAACCTGTGGGACGTGACGGATCGTGATTTAGATCGTTTCACGTCAGTTCTGCTCCAATCCTGGCTCTCTGCTGGTTCTGGCTCCTCCATTCTTCAGCATTTAGCACAATCTCGTAACGCCACACATTTGAAACACATAATTGGTGCTGCACCCATTGCATATGGTTTGCCTGTATATATTCACTAGCCCAGATTTTAAATTTGAACTTGTATTATACACTGCTAATATAGTGAATTTTTTAACGTGTAAATGCAACTGTCTGTTATTTAAGGTATAATATAACCAATCTCAGGGCTTGTTTACAATAAAAATCTTTGCCTATATGAAAATGAATCTAGAAGATCTAGGACTAAATCTAACCTGTGCCTATGCCACAAGCTCAAAGTGTTTGCCATTTTAAAGTCCTCATTTGTTTTCTGCCATATTGTTGTGTGGTTGCAAGTTGCTAATTTAGTTACCTCAAAATGTTGTAAGTTTTTTAAGTCCCATTTGTTTTTGATGTAGAAGTTCTTTCTTGTATGTTTTTAAGTTGTATCAAATGCTAAACTGCTTTAAAATAAAGTGATTTTATAGTGTGTTTTTGACAGTGGTGGTTATTTTAACTTGATATGGTGTAGTAGACATGAGGAAACTACATTTAAGAATTAAAGAGTGCAAAAGGAGGAAAACAGCGTGAACAGGGCAAGTGTTAGCAATAATGGATAAACTGACAGGCTGTTCCAGCAGCAACGACCATAAACAATGAAGCCTGTGTCTTCAGTGTCAAGGACTGTGGTTTCAGAGGACATACATTTCTGACATGCCTCCGATGTTTCTCTGATATATGTGCAAGAGCAGTGATGGATGTGAGAAAATAAAATATTAATTGGAAGATTAATTCGATTTTGAAACTGTTTTTCAATTATTGGCCTTTGTTTCTTTGATTCACCTCATTACATTTTGGGCATCCATAAATAAGTGTAAAATCCACATTACTTTTGTTGTAAAATGTTGGCAAAATAGCATGTATTGAAAGAGACTTTGTATAATACTTGATGCATTGTACGGTGTTACGGGGTGGATCCATTCTTTTAAGCGACATCATTAAAGACAAAAAGCCATCAAGAATATTTGTGAGCTTTACAGAGCATTTTAATGATTATTATTATTTTGCATTATTGTTTTTAAAATACTGTTGAATGATGTTTATTGAAATACAAAACCGTTGCTAAAAGTCCTTGTGTCCGGTTGACCCGGAAGCTTTCCTCACCCCATTCTATTGTCAACATGGCGGTGAATCTAACTGAATTGTCTCTTCCACAAATAGAAGGTCTGAAAACTCAGCTTGATCAGGTAAATTGTGTTATAAATGTAATAATTTCTTTATTTAATTTTGTATGGCAATATGCGCTGATTTAATCAGCCCGTGGTTTAGTGAAGTGCACGAAGCGGCTGTCATGCTGTCTGTACGCGTGCTGCTGGTGGTGCTCCGTAATTCACTATTAAACCGATACTTCAGACAAATTTCAATATTCTGTCATTATATAGAAACTTTCTTGTTCTTATAAATCCGTATGAGTTCCATGAAACCAAAATGAGATGCAGAATGACAGCCACAGTCACCATTCATTTGCATAGAATGGAATGAAACTGTATGGTGACTGTCAATCAGTTCAGTTGTATCAAAACAGTCTGCCTTACCTTAAACAGAATTAAACTCTTTGGCTAAACTTTTCCGTTAAACGTTTTTGTAACGAGTATATACTGAGCTACATTTATTTCCTGTGTATTTTTTTATAAAAACAGTATAATTTCTTTTTTACATTTTCATTACTTTTTGTTTCGCTTTGATGGGACAAATCTGCACAGAATATATTTTTTTAAGTTCTAGTAAACTGCAATTTATCAAAGCCATGTTAACAAACTAAATGACATGAATTTGTTTTCTAGGAAACAGAGTTCTTGGTATCATCCATAGGCCAGTTGAAAGTCGTCCAAACTAAATATGAGGCCAAAGACAGTTTGAATGTACTTAACAAAAGCAATGAAGGTGTGTATTACTGCTGAGCTTTATATGATGCTCATTTTAAAGAAATCGAGTTCAAATCTGTTCACTGAACGAATGTAACTTTTTTTCCCCCTCAGGGAAAGAACTACTTGTCCCACTCACCAGTTCTGTATCCTTTCAACAGCTCAGCTGAGTGATGATGGATTAATGTTGTCTCAGAAAGTATCAATCCGTCACCAGACCCTAGGACGGACAGTTTGGTGTTTATGTAATTCATTTGTATTAATCTCAGATAAGATGTCCCCTTAACTGCTTTATTGCAGATGTATGTGCCTGGAAAACTGAATGATGTGGATCATGTCTTAATGGATGTCGGAACCGGTTATTTTGTGGAGAAGGTGAGCCAAGAATTTGTAGTGAGCCATCTGTATAATAGTTTGAAAACATTACCAAATAAATCTCACATTTGTTTTTGTCTTTTCAGAATGTAGAGGATGGCAAAGAGTTCTTTAAGCGCAAAATCGACTTTCTTACTAAACAAATTGAGAAAATTCAGCCTGCCCTTCAAGAAAAACATGCTATGAAACAAGGTGATTTCAAAATGTTGGTGATTTCACAATGACAAAACCCTGCACAAATCGTAAATGAATTAAATAAGAGTTTCCTCTGCCTCCAACAGCTGTTGTGGAAGTCATGAATATGAAGCTTCAGCAGCTGCACAGCCAACAAGCATCACAGTCTGGCACCACTAAAGCCTAAAACGGTTCCAAGCAGCATGGCAGAAAATTCTGGGGCGATCCTGAGTGTTTATCTTTCAGATGGATCCATTCTGAACCCTTGAAGTGGAGAACCACTGCTCTGATGTCAAAATATTCACATCTCCTTGGGGGGAGAAGGACATCCAGCACTTAGCCTGCATCAAACAACTAATCAATTTTTCTGTTCCATGTTTTCACTCTCATGTTTAGTGAGCAAATGAAGCCTTGGGCACAGCCTGGCTGTATCCACAAAGCCTCCCAGCACTGGGATTAATGTCTTTGGAGGAGATTTACTTTGTGGCAAACATTTGCTGTTGATTTTTTTATACATCAAATATTTTGAATGCAAATATTTACATCTGGAATTGGCTAAAGAAAAAGTTATTGCTGTTCTAAAAGCGAATTTACAGAAATGCACAAGTATCTGCATTTGATTAGTATGTTCATGTGTCAAAACAATAAAATAAATAGCTTGATTTGTTGTCCCAAGCAGATGAGTTACTAGTCCATGTTACAGAGAGCAGAAATGTTATGGCTACTGTAAAATGTTTATGTACAATTTTCCACCCATGCTGAAAAAGAAATTAAAAGCTTCCATTTAAAACCTGACACTACATCATTTATTGCATTCATGTAAATGTAATTATTCTGTGTAGACCTCTGAAGACAATTATCTAGAGACGTACGATGCGTGTTTGTGTGTGTGTGTACATGTCTCACATACAGTACTTGTTGAAAGTTTGTAAACATTATTATCTTTAAATATTTTAATATTATACTTATTCTCACCAAGGCTGCATTTAGATGCTCAAAACTAGAGTGAAGCACTAATATTGTTTAATATAAAAATGTAAAATAACTTTTATATTGCAATATATTTTAAAATATGATTTATTCCTATGATACAACGCTGAATTTTCAGCAGCATTTACTCCGGTCTTCAATGTCACACGATCCTTCAAAAATAATCTTAACATGCCGAATTGCTGCTCAAAAAGCATGACTTATTATAAATGTAGAGAACAGTTGCACTGCTTAGTATTTAAGCAGACACCATGATGTATTCAAATCTTTGGGGTATGTGTCAGTGTCTCTGTGTGTGTGTGTTTAATATAAATTAATTAGCACTTGCATGTTGTTGCTCTCTTGTTGGATTCGATTGCTTCTATTGTCCTCATGTGTAAGTCGCTTTGGATGAACGTGTCTACTAAATGACTAAATGTAATGCTTTTATTCAGCAAATATGCAATCAATTAATCAAAAGTGACAGTAAAACAAATATAACATTACAGAAGATTTCATTTCAAATAAACAATCTTCTTTTGAACTTTTTATTCATCAAATAATCCTGAAAAAAGATTCCGCAAAATATTAAGTAGCAGAAACTGTTTTAACATTAATAAGAAGAACCACGATTAATAACTAAGCACCAAATTAGCATATTGGAAGGATTTCTGAAAGATTACATGACACTGAAGACTGCTGAAAATGTAGCTTTGCATCACAGAAATAAATTACATTTTTAAATATATGAAAAAAGAAAATAGTTAACGTCATTTGAAATTGTAATATTTCATAATATCACTGTATTTTACATCAATAGTGGCCCATACTTTACTAAAAACATTTAAAATTCATAATAAAGAGCATAAGCTTTGACCCATCTCAAATGACACAAAATAATAAAGAGTTGTCATAAGTTTAGGACTGCTGTTATTACATGTGTATTGTTCGCTGTGTCATGGTTCGCAGTTGCCCGGCTGCAGTTTCGCTGCGCGTCTGTCGCTATGCGGCGCGAGCGCCTGCTGGTTGCTATGCAGTGTAGCGCGTGTTGCGCTCTGTTGCCAGGGAAGAGCGAGCGCGATGGAGGGGGTGCTCGCATTGTCTGTCGGGACGGTGGCGGTGCGTGAATGTCTGCTGTGTGCCGTCTGTCAGAAACGCTCGCTGATGCCCATTAAGGTTTATTCGAGTATGAAGTAGATTCGTACTGGAGATAGATTCGCAAGCGTCAGTGATTCCTTTTCTTCCTTCCTTCCTTCCTTCCTTCATTCGTTGAGTTTCTGAAGCGGTAAGACAAACCGACCCTAACTAGCTAGAGCAAGCGCTTGTTGCGTTCAGCCGGCCAGAGGAGGAGAGGAGTGGCGGATCGGCGAGGAGGATCGCAGAGCCAAAGGCGGCCGATGACTTCGGAGAGCAGCAGCCAGGCGCAACAGAAGGAGGTCGAGCTGGGATCAGTCGCCCGAGATCAAGAGGAGAAACCCGGCGAGGACCAAGGCGGCATGGTGAGCTCAGGCCTGTGGTGCTGAATCGGCGCTTTACCCTCCCCCTTAACGCGACGATAATGTGTGGTAACTTTTCGTTTATAATGCAGCACGTCCATATTTAGAAAAAACGTGTTTAGACCACTGAGTGGCTGTGTACCGAAATGGTAAGCACAAGCATGCACTTGCAATGTGTGACAAACTACCTGTGTCCTTGCGCGCTAAACAGATTGCCAGGTCGTTTGCGTTGCGAATTAAATATCGATCCACTGAAATGGTTAGGCTTACTAACCGCGTAACTTAGTTGAATATTAGCTGGGTCTGGGTAGACGGCTTTACGTCGGATGACATTACTAGGTAACATAAACTAAATATATTGCCACCAAGGCTTCGTCTGCGCATAAATGGCACAGCACGTGTCCATATGCTAGTCAGCGGAGCTCTGCTGCAATGATTTCAAGGCTTTAGGACGCGTGACACAAGTTAATGTTGACAACCTTTCTATTACTACGGGTTAATGTCATTTGGAAATTTACGAAACTACATCTCGACCACGTGACAGCTTGCTTTAGTTTTTAGGCTATAATTAACTACTTTTTAAAAAAACGTTTCCATTTAATAATCTATATAGATAAAAAGCATTTTAAATGATTAAAATCTCCTTATAAATTAAATTTATTAAATTGTTGTCATATAAAGCAATGCTGATGATATTCTTGTCTAACAAACCAAGCAGAATGAGGTGTTTTTCCATTTGAACATGGTTTAATTTCTAGCTGTGAGTCCGTGACACACATTTGATTACATGTATATTATACATTTATCAGGTGCATACTGCTGTTAAAGATTTGCTTAGATTCCTGTATGAATGACGACAGTGGTCATTTGTTGAGTATTAAAGAGGCTTAAGTGGCTTGGTGATTGGAATGAATGTTTTAACATGGTGAGGAAAGTCAACTTTAACATAAAAACCCTTCATTTTACCTATATTATGATGCAGTGATGTTATTAATTGGTAATAATATTAAATATAATATTAAAAGGATACTTGTTTCAGATGTGGACTTGCAACAAAATGAAGCGGATTGGGGTTTTGTTTCCAATTTCTGTCTTAGATGTGCCAAGTCTGTTCTGCAGGAGTCTCTCTATCTATCAGAATTATGCAGACATCAATAAAACCTGTGAGAATCTTTAGAAAGCATATTGACTCCCAAGGCCCCCATTGTCCACAATAATATTTAAAGGCCCCATGACTTTTCCAGATGATCATGATTTATGTTCTTTCTTTTTCACGCTCTCTCTGTGCCCCACTTTTTAAATTATGGCATTCAGTCATCTGAACTGTCGCTTACCACAATGACAGCATGAAATGTGAATGTCAGCCTGAAGAAATGCCTATTAATTATAAAGAGCAAAAACAAACTTTGAATAGAAGGACGTTTTCAAAGATTGTTTTGAGACTGAATATGTAGTAAGTTTGATAGGAGATTTGAAATGTCAAGGAATGTTGGCCTTCCTAACTGTGATTGCTAAAGTGTTAAGAGTTGTTGTTTGTTGGGGCATTGCTAGGTGGTTGCTGAGTAGTTGCTAGGAAAGAGAGATAATTCCTAATTCAAATTTTTACAATAACATTATTAAAGAGCCCCATTCTCACATCACACTTCATATTCATCATGATAATAAGTGGATAGTTTTTCATGATAATGATTAAGGATAAGGATTTTAAAAAAACAACTTATACTCAAAACTTCTACTCCGTAAAATATTTCAGAGCTCGGTAAAACTAGAACAATTTATATTCATAACAAAAATGCCCATTACGTTTTACAGTTTTATTAATTAACATGACATTTGCAGGTATAGAAATTATACTTTTTAAAAGTAGACAACCTTATTCTATTGTATTTGGGAGTTTTTTGAGGAGGTGCATTAATACAAGAAATATCTTGATTCTTAGTTGTGTTCTCATATTTTAATTATTTTACCCCCTATTTTTAAAGTAATTTTGAGGTTACCTAATTCATTTGCTCAGGCCCCCTAGTTGGCTCCAGCCCAGTGCTAGAGAACCTCTGTTTTAACTTTCCTATGTGTAAATTCAAAATAAAATACAAATCACTTTGGTTTCTAACAAGCTAGTGTAGATCAAGATTCCCATAGCTACAATTCCAGCAGTAGAAAAGTCAACTTTGGGAAACTATGGACTTTCCTAAATAATGACATATACATGAAGTATTGTTTGTTTTATATTGTTCTGAGTAAAATAGCACACTTAATATTTTGTCTGACTATCAAACCACTTTTTATTAGAAAGTTCTAGAAGACTTTATATGGCGATTTCCGCTTTTGTCAAGTATCGGTTTGTTCTGCATAAAAGTCTTCAACAGCGAATTATTGCATTGAGAGCCAACCACCAGATTGTCCATGATCTGAATTGGGCGTTCCTAGTACTATTCGGTGCTTCGTGACACAATATTAGACATACAGCAACACAAATGTCGTCCTTAAAGGCCGTTTCATTGTTTCGGAATGTAACGTTATTTGAAAATTGTTCATTTTAACTACATTCATCGATTAATTTCTTGTCAGGCCTGTACAGCATTTGTTTCAGCAGTCGCCACGTGCTCAGCAGTGATCTCGGTGGCAGAGGTTACAGTTCCGGTAACTTGAACAGACGTTTGACAGACGTAATGCTGCTCCAATCATACGGAGATTTGTTATGACGTATTCCAGCACGCACCAATCCCATAACGGTGGGCGGGGGATATTCAATGCGCGCCGCTGCATGTGATCACAAAAGAGGCGAAGGAAAGACTAGCGCACGGCCAATCAGACTCGCTAAGCGCCGCGTAGATGCTTACGCTGAGCAAAGGGGATTGATGCAGATGATGAGTGGCCGCGAAACGCTTTGGCTGTGAACTTGCACTTTTGCTTTAAACGGAAAGAAGTGGAATTCGGTGCCGCGTTATTGTGAGCTAGATTCATTCGCCTACTGGATATCTAGCGAGTGATAACATTGTTGCGGGAGAAGACCATGCTGTTGTTTGTGGAGGTGAGTTTAATGAGGTCATTTTGGCGACCGCGAAGGCTCTTCACAGCTGCAGCATTGGTTCAGCTCGATGGCGCCTGCCATGAGTTCAACAAGGATTAGAATGTGTGTGGTTTTGTAATGCAGCCATTAGTGTTCTTGTTTTATTTTATTTAAAATGAGTAGTTAGCGATAAGCAAGACTAGTTAAGCTGCTATGTAAGACCGTCGTCAGCGAAAGATCCACGTGCGCACAACAAATGCTAGCGGTGTAGCCAGCGTCTTTTATTTAACTGTTACGCAAAATACGTAAAATGTATCGGTGCGGATCACTACTAAAGCGAATATTAAAGGTATCCACGAATTGCCTCGGCTTTTAGTTTAACCTTTAGTTCAAAAATAACTTTAACCCGTCCAAATCCAATAAAGCGCTAGTCAGGTTAACCAGACTGCGTTTCAGATGCAGGTTTGTAGCGGTTCGCTTTAAACTCTTGCTCTGTTTTATCAGAGTGGCTAATCAGATTAAATGGGTGAAAGGCCGACTATTTAAAACCTCCAGCCTGTGTGCATGGAGTGTCGCGTCGGGTAAGTAATAGAGCTTGTGAATGAGCTTAATCCCTGATCGAGAGCAGTAACAGTTATTATAAAGTATAGAGAAGCTAGAGGGAGAAGTTGTGCGCAGTTCTGGTTTTTAAACTCGTCAAGTGTGTTAATAGTTAGTGCCCATGCCTGTCCTTGGAGTTCGTATTCCTTCACCGTGCTCTTCAGACGTCCTTCGCCAAGGTTGTGGCTTTAGTGCAATGTTTAATTTGCTGACATAGCAGATGCACGTTAAATTCTACTTTATGTAATTTGTGCCTCAGCGTGTCATGTGAAACTTTGATAGCGTCGTATCTGTTAACCCTTGAGAGCCCCCCAGCGAAAGTGACTATTAAAAAGTAGTTTTTAAAAATCATTTGAGTGAATGTTTGGAAAAAAGTTGCAGAAATGCAATGCTGTGTCAAATCATTTGCAATATTTTATCCATGCAATCTTAAATGCCATCATGTTACTAATAAAGAACCTATTAACTTTGTAGCCCACTGTTGCATTTTAAGTGCACTTGAGAGTTATGCAAGTTGATATTGAGAGGAATGTTGTCATTTTGTAATCACATAACATGTTGAGAATTGAGAAATTTAAGTCGGATACTTGTAAAGTTATTATCAAGGTGTTTGCAGTTTTGTCCGTTATCAGTGATAGTTCAACAGCTGTGACCAGCAATCTTTGAGAAGTAGACGCTGCTAATGTGAATTCAGAAGGCATTTTGTTTTCAGGATTATTATCCCCTTTTTGTGGTTACCCTCCCACCATACTGTGAAAAAGGGTGGATAACTATTTTCCTAATACACAGATGCCTAATAAACAGGCGTGTTTCCATTACAGATTTGTGCAAAACTAAACATTTTATAAATGTCGATAAAGTATTTAGATATGACGGCGTTTCCATTAACCAATGTTTTGCGGATTTTGGTGAGATTTTGGATATTTGTTCAAAGGAGGCGTACACGTGTATCTTTACAGAAGCAGCACGGAGAGCCACTTCAGAAACGTGTGGTGCGGCTGGAATAAACACAAGCATCCACTAGAGCGGCCGCAGCCAGCTTATGAAGCCGTGTCTGAGCCACACTACAGCGCAGACGTGTGCAGTGTAAATTATCTAAGCATTAATGGCAGGGAAAACCCCTGAGACTTTTACACATGAGAGCGACCACGTATGAAGTGTTTCTTGGAGTTAGTAGATTGAAGAATGATTATGACTTTTATACATAAGCCATGTGACATGTAAATGCGAAAAAAACTAAAACTTTGCAATGTACTTGTGCAAATTATCCCTTTTTCGTATTGCCTGAAAAACCACCTCATGCGAAAAAAGCACAACTTTTTTGCTATATATAGGAGTTTTTGTGAAATTGACTCGTTTCCATTTGGCGTATTTTAAATTGCGCAATTTGAAGGTTAATGGAAACGGGCTTAGTGTTGCCTGTTCATTAAACATGAATTTTGATACATTTGTCCTATGATAGATGGGTTTATTTCCGATGCATAATAGGTTGTTAAATTAACATCAATGTTCTACTTAAGTCTTATATGAATTATAATTCAGTTTAAATTAAGTCACAGTTAAATTGTGACATTTTGCTGATTTTATTTTACTGTGATGTGTAAAAATGATTACTGTATTAAACTAGAATTTGTTTAACCTTGTCTTCAAGGTGACCACCAAGGGGACCGGTCTGAATCCCAATGCTAAAGTGTGGCAGGAAATGTCTGTACCAAGCAACCATGCTCCAGAGGCAGCCACAGAGACGTGCCATTGGCCACAAGCAGATACTGTCTCCACTGAGGAGTCGGAAGGTACATATCCGGATTGACATTTGTTTATTGCTGTAATTTAATTTGCAAAATTTGGTCCTCATTCATGAAACTTGCATAAATATGAGTAAATGCTGAGTAATTTGCGCCTAAAACAGATCTTACCGAAAACTCTCCTCTGGATTCATACAAACGCTTCGGAAACATTGATTTGATTGTTAAACGTGAATGTTAATGATTTCCAATCATTCGTAAATGGGGTGCTCCTGCAAGCTTATTCACAATTATCATAATCCCGCCTATGAATTACAGCTACGCAAATGGTGTGTCACGGAATGCAGTGGAATATTCTGGTCTACTTTCTCAGGTTTGGCTCCTGTAAATGGCAACATTTTTTGACTAATAGGTCATATCCCTAACGATACATATTAAATAATGTGCGTCCACCAAAGTGTTTATAGCCAACTGAAAAAAATCTCAGGAGCTCTTTTTAAAATGACCAGCTGGTGGTGCTTGAGAACACTTTGGTGGCACAGCGTTTTTCCAACCGAGATGCTTTAGTTGCTATTATTTGGAATATCCACGGCTGCAAGATATTAACATCTCATTTTTAAGTCACTAGTATCTCATTTTTAAGTAAATGTACAAGTAGGATGGTTGGTGGTTATTTGTCCCGCCCGTCCTCTATATACGGCTGGGTAAATAGTGACTTTGACGAACGCTGCTGTGTTTTACAGCTATCAACTCACCTGATTAAAAAAAGAGGGCAATGCAAATTAACTTGTAGTTATTATGACAGTGCATCAAAATTCAGTGTCATCAGTTTGCCATAAAGAACACAAAACGTTTTACGCAGCATTTACACATTGTGGGGAGCAGGTGTAAATTTTTCGTACACACCGACATTTTGAAAATACAAACATTTTCATGAATTTGAAACTGTCAAAGCGGCTTTGAACCATTTACACACATTCGTTCTGCTTATGTTTCATGAATGAGGCCAAATTACTTCATGTTGAAACATGTCATTCAAAACCCATATGCTTTGAGTTGTGTAGAACTTGAGAGATTTTTATTTCTACACATTAGTTAATCTATTTGGGAAATGGCTAGATTCATTGCAAGTGTTCTTGGCAGCTATGACCATTTTGGAGTGTGATGTTAAAGTTTGCTAAAACCCAGTGATGATCAGTATCGCGCTTGGAAGGACCCAGAACCATTCTCACTGTAGAGATCTTTCATTCTCATTTCTCCTCTCTCACTCTCTCCATTCTTTTCTTTTTCAATATTTATCTAATTCTCTGGCTAAATTTCTTGCTCATTCTCTCAGTGGAGTGTGTCTGCCCTAATGACCGTGAGATTATGAGATCTGAGGGTTAAATGGCCTATTGCTGTTCTTACACGATAAGTGATCAGTAAACTTGCAAACTCATCTATGGTCGTTTCTGCTCTGTAGGTTTCAAGGAGTATGGTGTTGGCTATGGTGACTCTGAGTCAGCCCTTCCTATGGAGAACAGCATGTTGAATGGCATGGAGTCTGCAGAACTGGCTTACCCACTCTATGAACCAGGTCTGTCACATACACCCACTGTCACACTTCAGTTCCACTCCATTTCAGTGCTGCTTACTGGCTGATTATCATTGGGGTGTGTGTGTTTTGTGTTGCTCAGTGGAGGGGGAGACGGTCGAGGAGCAGCCTCTGCTGTCTGAAGAGAATCTGAAGGAATCACTGAAGAAGCAGTTGGAATTTTGCTTCTCAAGGTAACGCCCACTGTACGCTCAGACATGTTAACACCTGCTCCCCTTTTTATGTAATTGTGTAATGGATGAATGGAAATTCATAATCATCTGCACAGTAGAGTGTTGCTTATTTACTCTTGCTTGAGAAAATTCTCATTCACTAATTAAATGCAATGTCATAATGGACCTATGATATTGGAAGTGATTTGATGTAGATGATCCGATTGAAGCCATTTTATTTGGGAGCATTGTAATTGTCGGTTGCCAAATAAGGAATGTTTAATCTGAAAATATGACACATAAAAAAATAGCTCACCCAAATATTAAATGTCCTTTTTTAAAATAATTTCTCATTGCTAACCCCGTATGGTCATTGGATGCCAAACATAATTTAGTTCTTGTGTCATGTGAATAATATGAAAGTGAGATTGTTCAATATCCCATTCCAGAGTTAATAAAAAAATATATATATTTATTTATTTTTTGGTTTTAATTATTGGTCGCCCAATTCTTGTATTAACCAGATTAAAAAAAACTATTGTAATTAAATATTCAAGGACTTGTTGGATGTTCTGATGCTGATAATTACTTTCCAAATATCAATTTCTATATTCATCCACACCTGTGGCTCAGTGGTAGAGCATTGCGTTAGGTTGTGGGTTTGATTCCCAGGGAGCACACATGCTGACAAAACATGTATAACCTGAATGCACTGTAAGTCGCTTTGGATAAAAGCGTCTGCTAAATGCATAAATGTAAATGTAAAAGAGTGTTCAGTGTTTCTTGAGACATTTCTTGCAACCCCAGAAATGTTCGAGAAGGTTAACTGAAAACATTCGTCTTCTATAAGGCTTCCTTACGACCAAATAGTTGACTAATCGTTCAGGAAACCTACTGATTAGTCTAGTTTGAAAATGTGTAGTTTTGCACATGGTACAGTGTGTAGGAATAATTATGTATTCCAGAAGGAATCTACACTTCTGTGTAAAGTTAGTTCTCAGGTCAAATTTTTTCTATTTGCATGTGTAAACTTAAGTAAAAGAGTACTTTTAGTGTTGTGATAACATGATAGTATTCACTACTCCATCAATGGAATATGCAAATTAGGCAATGGAGGCTTTTAGTTGGCAAAGCAGACATTCAAATAATTTTTTACCATTATATACTCAAGTATTCAAAGATTTGATCCATTTGAACTTTTATGAATATCACTGCAATTGTTCAATATTTATTTCCTACAGAGAGAATCTCTCAAAGGACCTTTACTTGATGTCTCAGATGGACAGTGATCAGTTTGTCCCTATTTGGACTATTGCAAGTATGGAGGGGGTCAAACTGCTGACTACTGATATGGACCTGATTCTTGAGGTGCTACGAGGTAAAACAAACAAAATCTGACCACAGTTTCAAAGTTCGTTCATGCCTTGCAATGCTTTGTTAATTCCTTGTTTTCGGTCCTCCTTAGCCTCTCCCATGGTGCAGGTGGATGAGAAGGGTGAGAAGGTACGGCCAAACCACAAGCGATGCATCATCATCCTCCGAGAGGTTCCTGAGACCACGCCTGTAGAGGTGAGAGCACACTTTATGGTCATCTCTTCTGGCTGTATATGGTAGAGTTTGGTTATCATTAATTTGGTCACCCCGATGATGATCAGTATCGCGCTTGGAAGGATCCAGATCCATTGCTGCTGTTGAGAATTCATTCTGTCTTTCTAACTCTTTTTCTCTCTTTATACTTAATTTATTCTCTCTCTCTCTGTCTCTCAGTCTGTCTCTCTCTCTCTGTCTCTCAGTCTGTCTCTCTGTCTCTCTCTCTCTCTCTCTCTCTCTCTCTCTGTCTCTCAGTACAATGGATTTTGCCCTAATGACCGTGAGATTATGAGATCTGAGGGAAATCTGGCCTCTTGTTTGTCAGTAGCGTTCACTTATTCTTTTTATTTGCTGACTGATGCTTTTGTCTCTGTTAGGAGGTGGAGGCCCTGTTTAAAAGTGAGAAGTGTCCTCAGGTTATCAGTGTGGAGTTTGCGCACAATAACAACTGGTACATCACATTCCAGTCTGACACCGATGCTCAGCAGGTATTTTTGACAAACATGCACAAAAGGCCTTTCTCATGGAATAGATGTATGTGTGTGTGTGTCTATATATATTTATTTATTTGGTAAAAAAATATGTGAGGATGGTGTGCCACCATATTGTGTTTTTGACTTAAGATCATATGATGCAAGTAAAAAGTGCTTTTATTTAAAATGTGTTTCCTGTGATTGTCTTTCTAATCTATATTATGTGCAACTTTCTATTTACCATTATTATTTATTAAATATGGTCATAAGGAAATCTAAAAAGCGGTAGTTGAAGACTTAGCCTTTGTGTTTTATTAATTTATTGTAATTGAATTGCTGATTTAGTTACCTGGTCCATTTGAAAGGGTTAAAACATTAACAGCTGCAGTAGTTGTCTGATACACTAATAAAAACATTTGCTCTGCTGTTATTGCATTAATGATGCCTAAAGTGTTTGTGTTTTTGTCTTTTCTGGGCTGGTTTATTATATGGAAACATTGTTTTCCGCACTGACTCATGTCACATTGTTTTACAGGCCTACAGATACTTGCGTGAGGAAGTCAAAACCTTTCAGGGCAAACCAATTATGGTGAGTGTACATTGTGCTGCCATCTCTTCTGTTAGGTCAGCTGTAATTTAAGCACCCTGAATGTGTGCATTCCTGGCCGACTTCAAATACAGCTAGTGTCACCTTAACCACTCCAGAGGATCCTGTTAATCATCACAGCACTTGAAGTACTCCACTTCGACCCTTGTTCTTTTCAGGGTTTCCGCAGGGTCTTAAAAAGTCTTAATTATGATTTCAAGAGGTCTTAAATTTGGGGACAGAAAGACCATAAAAAGCTATGATTTCTCTGCACGGTTGTCTATTATTAGAAATACCACATCATTTAAGATATGGATGGCAGAAAATATATATCCTATATATAATTTCATACAATTAATATCACACGAAGAGTGCCGTATTTTTCTCAAAGTCAGCATGATTACAAATGTGATATTGATTTTATACCACAGTTCAATAAACAAGAAGTTAATATTAAGAGACTTATGCTTTAGACACCATATTTCCTGCTTATGCTCCATTTCTCCAACAAAAATGATTCCAAACACAGCCACAGTACTGTTTTGTGTCTCTGAGCAACATGACAGTGTTTTGTTCCTGAATGAATCAACCGTTTAAATGATTCGGTTCAGACGCAACGACTCACTTGTTGTCGCAACGCCACCTGCTGGTGATTTTAATTTCACATTTAAAGTAATTTCAACTTTTAAATATAATTTCAAACATCGAATTTCAACTTTATGCTTCAAATATAAAAACATTATTTATGAATTTGTAACTGCAGGTTAAAGCATTCTGTGTCCCTGCATTAAACGGTGTGTAAATACATCTATATGCATCTTTTGTGTTTCCTCTGCAGTACAAAGATCAATTTTGTTGATACTTATTTCATTTGCTTGGTAACAGCCCAAATACAAGAATTTGACTCAAAAGATGATGCACTCTTTTAGAAAAAAATGGCTTGATGGTAAAAATGCCGATACATTTTTTGGGAAAAGATTCATTTTTATCGTTTCTGTGGACCCCACAGAATATGAAGAATATAAAAAAAAATCAGGAGTCCGCTGTCCACGGTAATCTTTAAATAGATTAAGACCAGGACAATAACACACTTAGCAAAATATAGTCTCATTATCATTATCGATAAAATATCAAGATATCACTTTTTTTTGTCAATATTGCACACCCCTGATTCATGTTATTTAATTTATATAATAATTTATTGATAGTCGTTTAAATCAATTTAATAATTAATACTTTTAATTTATCAAATTTCTTAAATGCCTTAGAAATTAAGTTTATCATTTGATAACTTTTGTGAGAACTTGTATCTGAACTGTAAATTATGCTTTTTGTAGTCATTTTACAGTTTATTATGGTACTATAGACGTTGCCCTACCCGCGGTCATGATATTCATTTTATTTGTGCAGGTCTTAAAGTCTTACATTTGAGCTTAAAAATCCTGCAGAAACCAATCAGTCTTTCAACCAATCAGTGATCAGTTCAATATGTAACCAATAGAAAAGACCCCACAGACAGTGTATGGGATTACGTAATCCACAAACCAGGCTGTTTTTGCTCGGTTCAAAATCTCTTGCATTACAACAAAATACATTTGATCTTTTAGCCCACATCTATAAATAGTCAAACAAAAAGCATCTGTATGAGTAATACATGAGATACGTTTGTGCCACATGAAGGGAATCTGCTCAAGTGCCCTGCTGAGACACTGGTAGATGTTTATAACAGTAATTGCTGGATTAGGGAGGTGCATGTACGGTTTTATTTATGTTTAGACAAATGTGAATGCTGATTTGTCATTTATGGGTATCCTTTTAGTTTCATATTTTGAGTGTAACCCATAATGAATGATCTTTTTAGATATTCTGGTTTTAATACAGGTGTCTCTTTGCATGTTTGTGTTGGCAGGCTCGTATCAAGGCCATAAACACGTTCTTTGCTAAGAACGGTTATGGGGCCGTAGACTCTGGGGTTTACTCCACTCCATCACAGTACTCGTCTCCAGTTTACCTGCAGCAAGTGTACCAGCCTCCACAGCAGTACCCCGTCTATAGCCTCCTGCCACAGACATGGACCCCCTCACCAACCCCTTACTTTGAAACGCCACTGGTGAGAACTTAATCCTGATATACTTCAATTCAAAATAAAGAAAACCTGTGTGTAGAAACACAAATGTAAGTGTTTATGAAAGATGTATGTGATAAAATTGGATGTTTTGACCCAGTGATGATAAACTAAGCGCATAGAGGGAAGCAGGGAGTGATCAGAAGATTTTGGGAGTTCTATTTCTCTTCTGCTACTTTTATCTCACTTTTCTCCTTTCTCTGCCTCTCTCTCTCTCTCTCTCTCTCTCTCCTTTAAGTCTCTGTCACTCCTGTCCCAGTGAGCGTTAAGATTATGAGATCTGAGGGTCACTTTACTATTTGTTATGGCTGAGCATTGTAGCAGCCCACTAGTCATTTTAGAGTCACTTTGAATGTGACCTATCAAATAACCTATCTTTTATTTTGTGACCGTTGTATTGCAGTCGTGAAGGCTGAGGGTATAAGCTGATGGGGTCTCTGTGGGTCTCCTAGTTTGTAATCAGGGTTGTTATTGCAGTGAATTCAATTAGGGCTGCTACTAACAACTATTTTTATTTCGATTAATCTAAACAATTTTCCACAAAAAAAGATCAACAATTTGACTTCATATTTTATTAATCCACATTTCTATGAAATCCTTTTTAAAGCAAAAGTAAAGTGCAACATAGAGTGCAAGTGTCCATCTCGTAGTCCAAATCACTGAAATCAAAGTTCAGTGTTAGTGTAAGAATGACAACATATCCACGTGTTCTAGTCTACTAATACAATTATAATAAAAAACACTTTTTAAAGGAGTATTTAGCATAAATATTATTTACCAGAATAAGAATAATCACCTTTATTTAGGTGATAAATGTTAATGCAATATTTCTGAAAAGAAACACTTTTTCTTAAATATAAAATCTATTATTTGGAGATGCTTTTGATTATTAACATTTAATGGAACCATTAAAATGGAATCCAGAAAATAATGGAAAACTCAATTAGTTAGGCTTTTTGATTTAATAATTTTATTTAATCATTAAAACGGAGTATATACATTTTTAATGGAAAAAAAATTAGTTTTTGACAACTGATTTTATAGGGCCCTATAATTATAATATTTTTTGATGTAATAAAAATAGATGCAAGTAAATCAATAGCTTTTAAAATGACTTCAAATACATAATAGCAATGATGCATTAATAATTAGTTCAAATAATGTATTAAAAGCAAGAAAGCATGTGGTTTTATTAAACAACTGTTAAAATACATTTATAATAAACAAAGCTAAAGTAGATTACACATAACTTCAAAGGCCTGCAGGGGATCCGAAAGCATGATTATTTGTACATATTACTGCGCGATCTAATCCTTGTTTAATATTGACCCAAGCACCATTTAATTCAAATGTAATAGTAATTAAATATAGAAATAATAATATTTGTCTGTATCTTTAGGACAGAAATGCTATAGCCACTGTCATTAAGTAGTAATGACACACTGTCATTGTAGTAGTGTAAAGATGTGTGGGTTAATCTCAGCTGTTGATTCATTTTGCAGGCTCCATTTCCCAACAGCACATTTGTTAATGGCTTTGGCACATCAGGAAACTACAAAACTGGCTCCTCTCCAATCAGCCTTACACGCAACTACCCCCGCAACCGGTAAGATCCTGAACCCTACATTTTGTTTTAAGAATCCTTTTCTCAGTCTAGTCCTTTCCCTCTCTGCCAAAAATGTAATGGGTTGTTTCTTTAACCATAGGAACTTTGTGTCCCAGGAGCTGGTTTTAATCAAATCTGACTTTTTTTATGGAGGTTTCGGTATAACCATCTTGTAGATATTAACTTGCTGCATTTCAAATGTTTGCGCAAGGTTTGATTTTGTCTAATTCATTAGGCAGACGCTTTTGTCCAAAGCAGCTTACATTTTAAGCTATACATTGATAAAAATGAGTCAAACTTATAACCTTAGCATTGCTTAGTTCCTGTTCTACCACTTGAGATGGCAAACACAGTAAAATAAACAATTCTGATAACTGTGCGAGTTATTTATAATACTTAAGCAAATTACATTTGTACCTCAGTTAATGTGCACCCTTTCCAATTGAATTTGATGTACTTTTTGTCAAAGTGTGAAATTTGAGGAAACATTTCTTTTCTCATGTATGGAAAGTGACGCAGAGCTGTTTGATGCACTTGAGTCACGATGACTTTGTTCCTTTACTTTCTAGACTTCCACTTTATTCCCGAAAGAATGTAATCAATGCCTTCAGGTAGATATGCTCTGCTTTTACTGGAGCATTTCATTTTATGTTATCTTTTGCATGTTCATATACCATGCAAACTGCTTTAAAAGATTAGAATGCCAGATCTGCATTGGGGTGATTAAAATGTTTGGGCTTATGTTAGACTAACGTTATAGCTAAGGGATGGGCTGTGTCACAACATCAAAGATAACCAGAACCTTTAGTGTTATTCAACTTTGAGCAAGCACTTCATAGGTATTGACCATCATGACTCAGCTAAAAGCCGCATCTTGACGCATGATGCTTTTCACAGTAAATGAATGTCAGTACAATGTCATCAGATCTGTCATGTGACCCTGTCCTTGCATGTATCATCTGTCGCTCGTGTATGAGAGATTCCTGATGATGTCTTGGGAAGTACATGCATTATTAAAAAAATCTACATAGTGGTTGACCTGATATGAGATCTACAGAACCGGTTAGCCAGTGGTGCATTTATTTCCGAAATAGGTTTAATGACAAATGAGAGATGCATAGTTTTGGCTGTAAAGAAATGAGCACAGTATTTTACACCAAGGAAGATCAGGGGCAGTTGTAACAAGAGAGTCAAGAACAATCTTTTAGTCCAGTTCTAAAAAAACAATTAACTTTAATTTTAGGTATTTTACCTTCGAAATACTTTCCTTAAAGTATATTTTCTGTACTTTTTATTGTGAGCTTTTAAAAAAGCTTTAGCAAAATAGCATTATGCAAGTTTGGAATTTTAGGGCTTAAGGGGGTCGCACACCGAACGAGCCGCGCCGCGCACCGCCACGTCTAGAACAGCGTTCTAAACAGTCGTTGCTATGCGCTGCGGACAGACGCCGAATGGCGCCGCCGGTGTGCGTACACACATTGAAAACAATGTGTTCGAATTTGAAAGACGCGGCGCGACGCGACGCGGCGTGGCGCTGCGCATCCGGTGTGCGAGCCCCTTTACACAGAATTTTGGTATTTTAAGGCGTACACAGGCAGAATTCTATTTGCTTATTGTTGGTTCATCTGTTGGTTTAGATTGTTTTTTCTGTGCTGCTAAATGGGAGAACATCTGCAAAAGAAATGAAAATAGTTACTCCTCAGGAATTTCTCAACCAAACAAGCTTTTTTCTCGTCACTACATGTGTATATCACCTCCATTTGTGATGCTTGTTCTGCACAGCCAGAGAGACCCCCCTTAAAGTCCAGCTTGATAAACTATCTGTTCCCCAGATGTTTACTCAGCTTTGCTCTTGCTCTTTGCTCTGTTATAGTTACATGCAGTGACCTCTGATTTGTGTTCTGTTCAGGAATCAGGTAAAGCCACAGCCTTGTGCTGACGTGTGTCAGCTGACAGAGACTTCGTCTGGTACTGGTAGTCCCCAGCCTCCATGCACCCCTACTTCAGACACAACTGCCTCTACCCTCACTCCGCTCTCTGAACAGCCAGCTTCCCCCAGAGAGATCCACCACTCAGACCTCGGCATTAGCAGCCGGGCCAGGTCCGTTTTTTTACGTTTATATATAAATTTAAGTTAAATTAAGCAGCAAATGTAGTTTTTTTTGACCCAGTGATGATCAACTAAGCGCATAGAGGGAAGCAGGGAGTGATGGGATGACTTTAGGAGTTCTTTTTCTTTCTGAGATTTCTCTTTCTTTCTTTGTCTTTGTCTCTCTCTCTCTCTCGCTCTCCTTCAAGTCTCTGTCACTCCTGTCCCAGTGAGCGTAAAGATTATGAGATCTGAGGGTCATCTGTTGAGTGTGTTCACTGAGTGGTGACAGGTTTGCTGATAGGATTGTATTTAACGACTTGTGATGTATCTAGGAGAGGAAGCTATCGTGGCATGATGATGAGGAGGAGAAGAGAAGATGAAAGAACGGTAAGTCCTCAATTTTATTACATGGCTCTCTGAAGTACATTTTTATTGCCCATTCATGCTCCATTATTTGTGCTTCTCATTTAATTTGCGTTTTATTTTTCACAGAGGCCGAATCCTGAATCGGAAGTGAAAGCTCCACCCCCTAAGTTTGACCTCGCAACCACTAACTTCCCGCCATTGCCAGGAGGTGTCCCGAGTCATCTGCCTGGTGTGACCATGCAAACTGAGTCTATGTTGGAAAATCGCATGGCAGATGTTGTTAAGGGCATCAGCAGGGACAAGGTATTAATAACTACTTCCTGTAACCATTTATTCTCAATTACATTTGTTCTGCTTGTACACAGAGAATCTCTGATATCACTCAAGTAAACTTAGAATTTTTGTGTTTGTTTAGCCGGAAACAAGCAAGCAAGATGTCAGTCAAGATCCTGGAACATGTCCAGTGGAAGCTCAATCGACCGGACCCTCTACTCCAGCGCCAAAGCTTCCTGCCACAAAACAGGACACACCTACCACTAGGTACACGCAGAGGCGAACCGAGATGAAGTGGGGGCCCCAGGCAAAATTAATAGATGAGGCCCTTCTAAAATATTATTTTGTTAATATATATTTGTTACCTAGATATATATGTATACAACATACAAAAAGTAGTCAAAACACATAATATAACATAAATAGTTAAAAATTTAAAACAATGCGCTTATTCTTTAACAAAATTGTAATCATCTTCATGGCAGAAGATACAATACAATCTTGAAGATACTGAACCATCTTCATATTTACAGTAACAGATTGTCACCTTAAAAATGGTGCTTACGAGCCTTAGCTACAGCAAATGCTGTCACTATTTCCTCCATATTCAAAGACCTTCATATGGACCGGGGTATCTTCTTTCTGAGGTAGTGGTGATAGGGACTTAAGCAATACTCCTATAGAAATATATGGTTAGCATCTTAATTTATTATTAGTTTATCAATTAGCTACGTTAACTAATTTAATAGAAGAGTTGGATAATGCAAGTTAATCTATTGATATAGTAAGTAACACTATATCTGACACTGAATTTACCATTTTCACTGTCAGGAGGAGGGACTGGGGAATCTGGTGGTGAGTGACAGGAACTTAAGTAATGCTCCTGCATGCAGAAATATATGATTTATCTTTTTAATTTAATCTTTTTAATTTAACGTTTATTAACTATTAGTTCATTGTTTGTTGACAACTAATTATGTTAACTCAACTAATTTAATGTAGATGAGCTAAAAAATAATAATGTCAACTAAGTAAATATAACGATATTTATTTAGATTGTTTTGTGAGCTCCCCACTGGCAGCTAACCTGTTTTCCAGTAACCCTTGAAGTAATTGGACTAGTTTTTTAATCTAGCAAATAATTAACGAAAATAAGCTGGAATTAACAACAAACACATTTGTTTGTCATATAATTATCATTAAGTCAATATTATCTCCATCACTTAACTTACCGCTGTCATGTTTCCTGTTTTTCTCCTCCTCTTGCTTTTTGCTTTTGGCTGCCAGATGGATAAGTCCTTTTCATTTTTAAAATAGCCAAGTAAATGCGCGAGTAAGTGCTGTGCCAGTTTGAAAACGGCGGCCGACGCATCACAAGGAAAAAGAAAACCCATCCAGCGTAATACGAGAGGGAGCCCCCTAGGGGGAATGCCGATATATTGCTCCACATTACGTGTATATTATTAATAATGCCATTTCTGATTGTTCAAATGGTCAGCTGTCGGGGCCCCCTCAAAATACGGGGCCCCAGGCAATTGCCTGCCTTGCCTGCCCCATTGCTACGCCTCTGGGTACACGCATGCATGTACAGTAGGATCTTGTATTTTGATGAATTTAAAGAATCACATTCCCATTGAACAATACTTTTACTAGTACTATTATTTATCTAGGTTTAAATTAGTGAATTGTGATTGTTAATATAGTTATACATTGTAATACCTATTTATTGGTTATTAATACATTTAAATATTCTAAAAAATGAACCCTATTTTTGCTATACATATCAAAACAATTTGATTCAAATGTATGCATTTAAAAAAATATAATTTAAAGGTTGTACAAATAGAAACGGGTTGATTTCAAATCATATTTCTCTACAGTTCATCAAATCAAGTGAAGAGATCGGAGAAAGAGGTTCAGGTCTCTGACATACCTCCAGACCTTGCATCGGTGACTATAAAGCACGACCAGCCCATTTCTGCCCCCAAACCTTCATGTAGCCAATCAAGCACTTCAAGCACTGCATCTACACCACCTGTCCCAACAAGCGCTACTGTCCAGGTAAGTGCTTTCATGTGCTAAATTATAAATCTTCCTGTTGCTTGTTCACATCTAAAGGTCATTATGGCGACGTTTGTTAACTTTCATTTATTTTTTTTTATTTTTTATATCCTCTCAGGAGCCTCGGAAGCTGAGCTATGCGGAAGTGTGTCAGAGGCCACCTAAAGACCCTCCCCCTGCACCGGCAGCTCCGCTCAGCCCCAGTCCCACCCCTTCTCCCACCACAAACCAACCCCTACGTGAACTTCGTGTCAACAAAGCAGAAGGCCCAGCCTCATCCCGTTTCAGTCCTGGTGAGAAACTGGAGAAAGGAAACGAGAGTCGGACATCCAGAGAACAGACTGGCTACCAACGTGGTAACGGCCCCAGAGGGTCAGGTTTTAAGCACAGAGATCAACAGAGACGGCCTCTACAGGGTCGGCGCTCCTCTCCACAGATGGGGTACAACAGACGCAGTGGAAAAGAACAAAACATCCCACCCAGATCGCCAAAGTAATGCCTCGTATGCCCTCAACACACGTGCACACTTGTGTGTATGTTTAGATACACAACTTATATATATGAAAGTAAGAGTATATAAATCTTTATATATCTATATATGAAAACTGGACTTGCGCACTGAGGTGTCGAAGAACCCTCTGCTTCCTGAATGACTGTGATATCTGGGAAGTTGTTCTTTAAAATTACAGAAGAAATCTAGGAATTTTAAGGAAGACAAAAAACCTCTTACACTTGAAAGATGAAATGGAGGCTATGCCTCCTGTTGTCTGTGATTTTACAGCAATTAATTAGCTTGTGAATGAGTTTTGATTTTACTTGGAGTGTTTAAGGTCCTGGCAGTAGTGTACAACTCTGTACTTATCATATATATATATATATATATATATATATATATATATATATATGATAGTACTGTTTGTGAGATATCAAGCCAGCACATGTTCTCCATATGCAACAGATCACACCTGTTGCATGGCAACACCCCACCAGTCCACACCTGTGTGTTTTTTATTATTATTAGATATTTTTTCACTTCCTATATTTGCACCAGTGCTAAAAGATGCTAGGAAAAAAATCGATTCAGATGTGATGCTTTTAAAAATGATCGATGCACAGTGATTCATAACTGTTCTTTAATTTATTCAAAATGTGCTCAAGATGAAACGTGAGATATCGATTCAAGGTTCCCACAATCCTGGAAGACCAGGGAATTCTAGAAGTGAGATTTGGAGACTAGGAAAAGTGAGTCATATCACTAATATAATTCATTCTACAGCTAGAAATTACTTTAATATGATTTTAAATTATTTCTAAAAATGTTTTGACCAGAACATAGTGGAAACATGTTGTTTTGGCATGTCATTTAAAAAAAAAACTCAAACAGGTATTAAGGGTTTCACATGATTCGTAAAGTGACTCAGTTGTGCACATATGCCATTGTATTGTAATTGCTTCGTGACTGAATCAAAATTAAATTATGAGGTGCCTATAGATTCCCACCCCAGTGTGTATGTTATTCAGACAAAGGATGAGGGAAAACATGTTGTTTGAAGGACACTGAGAATGAACAAGAAGTTTGTCACGACGAGTGGATGAAATTGGACTAGACATCCATTGAAAAAAAGATTTGGACATATATTGCGGTGTATATTCAAGGGGATTTGAGTTGGTGTGTCGTTTTGTATAATGTCGTATGGTGTCATGTGATGTCCAGTGTTTCTGAAGGCTGGGTTTGTCTGTAACAAAGATCAAGCTGCTTTATTGAAAGAATGAATAGAAATCATTCACTTAGATGAGCAAAACCAGTTCGTCTTCCTTAAGTCTTGTTAGTGTTTTCTAGTGAGCAGGTTGTTTGTAGTGTCTGCTTTTGACCATTTCAGTTTGTTTTTATTTTTGCTCCCTCTGCTGTAGATGCTGGTGACAATAATCAGGTTGGATTGTATGCTCTCTAAGAGTTAGTGTGCTGCTTCAGAATCACCGTTCATGTCCAGTCTGTGATATTGAGTCAGTCTGTGTTTTTCTTTATTTGTTTGTTTAATGAGAATCTGTATGTGACGCTTGCATTTATGCCTGTATGATTACATGTAATATACCTGCTACAGCACTCATAATGTACCTGTCATCCAATCTCATGTGGGCTTTGGTGAAAGAGAGGGAACTCGGGACCTTAGAGGAAATCGATGATGTGACTAATTTTGTCCAATGCATACTGCAGGATTTTTGTTTTATTGGTAGCCTTTTGAATTAAATAACCACATTAAACCGTTTAGAGGTCTTAAGTTTCAGTTAATGTATATTTGAATGTTTAAAAAATAATAATAATCTGTGACACTGTAATGCATGATTCTCTCCTCAATTAGATTTCCCTCCCCTCCTTATCGTCTCATTCACATGTATGGATGGGCTGTGCACAGATCCAGACCAAAGTCAAATCAGCAGAGAGACAATCTCAGGAAGTGCTGTTAAAATGCAGTAGCTCCTCCTCACTCCTCATCATTCTGCCATGGGCAGGGCCACTGTTGAATGAGTCAGTCCGTTGTTAAAATCATGATTATGTTGATTAGTGAGTTGAACAATGTATGTTTTAGTTTTATGAAACTTTGTGTAGAACCTTATAAAGGTGTCCTATGAATAATTTCTCAAAATCCCCTACTTTCTATTTGACTGTTTCAGACGAAAGGATGGTGGGAAAGTTCATGCATCAATTTTGTTTTAAATAGTCTCTTTCTTTAACGTTTTTTTTCTCTTTATTTGACCTAACGTGTGTTATTAGTTTGAGATGTTTTCAGATTTTTGTGTTCTATATTTGGCAATGTTATACGAAAATGATTTTGAAACTGCCACTAAAATGAGAAATCAGTGGACCTGGTTTTATTTTTTTATTTCTATCTGAATTAATGGATTTGATTCATAATTGGTTGGTAAAGTGAAATGTATGGTTTTGTTGCTAATCTCATAACCTGTGTAGGCTGTACGCTTTTTAGACATGAAATGGTGCAGTTACGAGTAGCAAGTCTTTAACCACAAAAGAAAAACAAGTATTGACTTCTTGTTAATTAAATAGGGCGGTAGACATAGCAACTGCTGAGTGAAGTGTTTTGGATGATGATGTAGATGTTCAATAAAAAAAAAAAAAATGCTAAAGGAAATTAAAGAAAATAAATGATTTTAATCTGCGTTTGACTTTTAGTCTTGAACAAGCTGTACAAAATGTTTTTATAGCAATTTATTTTAATTAACCAAATATTAAGTGATCCTGAATGTTTTAACACACACAGAACAAAAGTATTTTTTATATATTATAAAAATCTTGTGACTCTCTTAACCTGTCAAGTTACAAAATGATATTTACTTTAATACGAAGTGATTAAGTAATATAAATTATTAACCCTTAATCGCTACTCAAATTGACTTTACACTTAGGTTCTTAGGTTCTGGACCCCAAACATTTACAGAGCAATTGCATAAGGAAATAAAACTGTTTTTTTATATGATAAACGATATATCATTTTTTATTTATTTACCTAGCTATGCATTTATGCTGGTTTTGTATTTTTTTTTTACATTTACTGCACAATTACTCAACTACGCCATAAATTATCGTATGAAAAGTTAATTTATGAAAAAAAATCACTTATCTAAATTAAATATTTAGCAGACGCTTTTATCCAAAGCGACTTACAAATGAGGACGTTATAGAAGCAATCAAAACCAACAAAAGAGCAACCACATGCAAGTGCTAATACAAGTCCTGGTTAGCCTAACGCAGTATACGTAGCAAGTTTTTTTTTTTTTTTTTATACGATTATATAGAATAAAAAACGTAGTGTTAGTTTTACAAGAAAAGTTAGCAGTTAGAGAATAAATATGCAATTGATAGAGGGTTAAATGTGTGTGTTTTTAAATATAAAATGTTTCTAGATATTGGCCCATATGTTAAGGATAGAATACTGTCATCTGCAGTTCAGAGGATAGATGCGTAAACTAGAGAATCGGATTTTTCATCACGGCTCCAAATCTGTTACGTAACGACTTAAATCTGGTTTTGAGTATTACCTCAACATATCGCGAGATTTACATATTGTGAGCAAGCTGGATGAAGCAGTTCCAAAGGTGTGGGAACGCGGAGAGAGGGAACGAGCGAGAGAGGGAGGAGCAGGGTAAGTTTGTAAACACAAACCCTTGGCTGATGAACAGGTGACACGCAACACGTTTGGATTATCTGAGCAGTGCAATTAGTGATTTCAAGTGTAGCGGCACTGGTTTCGCTAATGGTGGAGGTGTCATGAACACCGTGTGTACACTGCACGAGCCACGACACAATTAGAACACTCCCATTATAACCATGGCATTGCAGCGTCGTTTAATATATGATGGGAGTGTTCTTGTTTTGTCCCTTCGCGTTGCTCGCTTGCAGTGTAAATGGGGTGTTACAGCCTGTTGGCTCATGTGTGGTTAGCATTAGCCTGTTAGCTTTAGTGATGGGAAGTCCAACTCGTTTCCGCGAATCGGTTCTTTTGGAGGGTTCGTTTAAAAAAAACTCGGCAAAATGATTCAGATATTACGTACGCTAACGTCACCACGTAATTGCGTCATCTACTGGTCACTGATTTGTGAACTTTTTGATATTAATAATAATATCAGTTTTTATTATAAAATAATAATGTCTTGTTTCAGTTGTTTTTAAAATAGCCTTATAGAACCTTAAATATTTCTACAACATTCTACTTTACATATTTTACTAACGTTTTTGCACGTGTTGGTAAAGCTGCTATGCAATCACGTCGTAAATATAACTACAATTTATTTTAATTGTAACATTAAAGTAATTTTACGTTTTGGTTCACTTCAAATGCTCCTACTCAGTCAGATTCTTGGACGAATCATTCGGACTGGTTTTGTGAATCGGTTCAATCAAAAGAACGATTCGTTCACGAATCGGACATCGCTAAATAAGAGCCTTTTAAACGAAACACACAGCGAGCCAGGAGTTACGACAAATCCTCCGACACGTTATCGTTTCGTTAAAACGGTTGTTATGGCTTTATTGCATACTAACGTTAGTGTGGAGTAATTTTATTGTATATATAATTCTGGAATGGCTTACAGAGGAAACGCATGCATGCTAGCTGTGTTGCTGTGATAAAGCTATGGGTTGAAGCGGGTTTAATTTAGCGGAAATGTTCTTTAAACAGGGATGATCTCAGACAATAGTCAAATGAAAGCGTCTTATCATGTAATCATTATGCAATCAGTTGAACCTAGCAGGCCTCTGCTGCAATGAAGTATGGATTTCTGTCATCTTTCAAGACACTGTACATTTCAAATGCAAAGTTTGACAGGATAAAAAAAAATTGGGTTTTATGGTCAGATAACTGTTTAAAAAATTAAGATGAAACGATAGAATTGAGGTTTTTAAAAAGTCCGGGGTCTCATAAGATCAATCACAACTATTCTTTCTGGATGGTGTTTAGAAGTGACTCAGGAAGTAGTTGATCTAAAATGGGAGACGATCGACCTTTTGTCTGCACTGCCCCAGGCTGTGGACAGGTAAGAGCAATTTTTTTCCATTGTTACTCTTAAATTATCCTTTTTATGCCAGTCCAGTCCTTCGACATAAGGTGCATAATAAGGTATAACGATCTTTATGGCCCTTAATCTTGGGGCCAGAAGCAGATTGTTGCCCCAAACTTTTATTCTAAAATCTTCACCAGCTGTTTTAATCCTTGCTTCCACTGAGCAAGAGGCTCCCATAACACTGGATAACATAAGCCGTCATCAAAACAACAGATGGCTTGATATCATCCTCTGCTTCTAGCTTCCATCTGAATTAGGATGAGACGCAAATTGACTGAAAACGTTGCAGTGGGTTAATGCATGTGTCTCTGTTTCTCTCATGTCAGAGGTTCACTAATGAGGACCATTTGGCAGTGCACAAACATAAGCATGAGATGACGCTGAAGTTCGGACAAGCTAGAACAGACACGGTTATCATAGCAGGTTTGTGTCCCCACATAGATGGATTTGTCAATGAGTGCTTGTGTTAAGGCTTGTTTACACCAGAATGATAATTTGGTTTATTATACCATGATATTATACCAATATGAATATTGTGCTTATTATACGCGCACTCTGCATTTATGTCATCTAATGTTTGAAATTTTTGAGTCCTTTAAAGTCGGGTAGATTCTGATTGGCTGTCTGTTTTATAAAAAATAAACTTGTTTATGTTTGAACTTGTTTAAACTTGTTGTGTACTTGTTTAACTATACTTATGAGGCCACATATCCTAACTTATGTAGTGAAATAATATGACAGTCCACTAGTGAGGACATTTAACTGCACCTCGTTAGTTAAAAAGTCTTATGAGTTGGCCAGAGCATGTTTTGATGTAAATCTAGTGTTATGCACATGTTTCTATGAGGGTTAGGTTTTGGGGGGATAGAAAATAGCATTAACCTGATAGAAAATCAATGGAAGTCCATGCAACGTCCTCACTAATAGTCAAACAAACGTGTGTTTGTGTGTGCAGATCAGACACCCACTCCCACCCGATTTCTTAAGAATTGTGAGGAGGTGGGTTTGTTTAGTGAGCTGGCAGGCTCCTTTGAGCAAGATCTCCGCAAAACACAGGAGGAGGAGGAGAGGAGAATTAAGGTCACGGTAAGATTTCAAATAAGGAAATTGTAAAATATTACACAGTTATCAATGATATGCTCTGTCTGACACAGTATCTTTTATGATTTTGATATCTTGAACCTCAAAGCTTCAAGCTCTACAGACACCTACAGAGGTTAAAGAGAGGGAAAGACCTCTTGAGATTGACTCCTCCCCTCCAGACAGCACAGACTCCGCCTCCAGGATGACAAACAGCAAAAATGCAGTTGTAATGGCAAAAGAGCCTATTGCTATGAGGAAAGCCAAGGTGAATTTAAATATGGGGCTAGATTGATTACAGTAAAGTATTTACAGGTTTTTTCAGTGCTGCATATAAAACTGTCATGTATGTGACTTTTACAGGATGTTCCTCCACGAATTGCAGCAATTTCCACCCCTACACCAACCATAGTGCGCCCAGGCTCTCTCCAACTTCACCAAGGATTCGACGCCATGAACCCAACTCAGCCCTCTCCCACCTCTGTTATCACCAGGACCCCTCCGTCAAACAGACTCAGGTACTCTAGTGCAGAGGGCATGTCTAAAAGCTTGTTTTATGCATTGTAGCTGTTGATCCAACCAAATGAAATCATAAGCCTGATGTTGTGATAGGTTGTGTTCATCCTCAGCAGTGAAGGAGATTCTCTCCTCCGAGTTGAAACTTCTTTTTTTAATTGCATGAGTCATTTCAGTGTTGTTCACACCTCTGCTTCCTCACCCTGCGTGAGGAAAATGTCCTAAAATAGTACCTCTATGACTCTTTTCAGCTCGCCGTCTGGTTCTTTTCCCATGCTGATGCAGCTTCCAAATGGTCAGACTGTTCCTCTGCTGCCCAGTCCAGGGCAGACTTCAGTCATATCGGTATGAGATCTCACACGTGCTCATTATGGGATGAGTCCGGGTCGTCAGTTATCCATTCTCCATCTAACTAGTCGGAGTTAGTGAAGTCAGCTAGTTAATGTATTTTATTTGTAATATTATTACAATTAGTATTAGTCTTATTAGTGCTGGTGATTTAACTACTTACAAGGTTGAAGTTATAAGTTTAGTATTGTTTTTTATTTTTATTTAGTCAGTAGGATAACATTTCTAAAATGTATAATATATCTTAAACAAATATTTATATTACATTATTATTTCAATTAACAGTAGTTAACAGCAAGACGTTATTTAGCGTGATATTCCTCAAATATTTTAAGTATTTGAGGAATATCTATTACCCTTATGGAGTAATGTGTGTTCTTGCACAGTTTTTTTCCAGCTTCTTGCATCATCAGCATGTAAAGTTAAAAATAGTTCAACATTTATGCATTCCACTGCACTCTGTCCAGCTGCTTTCTAATGCAAGAATACATCCAATTTGTTGAACATAAAATCAGTCATTTTAATTATACAGATGGTCTTAAAGACAATTGACTAAATGAATATGAAAATATGTAGTACATCTCCACTTGTCAAAACCTCCCACATAAATATTTCATTCTTAAATCAAAACAGTAGCAATTACTATTACCTTTACAGTAGGGGTGGGCAATATGACCAAAATCTTATATCACGATATGACCAATTTTATATCACGATAACAATATATATCACGATATAGTGATTTTTTTTTTCTTTTAAAAAGGTTTTTATATGAAAATCTTTGATACCATATAATTTTCACAATCCTTGTCACCAATGTCAATATCAAACTAATACAAGCCTAAAGAGAGAGAGGAAAAAAACTCAACCTCACTGAGGATAAATAAACAGTCAGTGATGAAATAAAGATAAGAAACTAATTGCAATCAATCGGATAAAAACTACAATAAATAAGAAACGCTACATGCATTGTGTAAATTAATTAGTCTTCACTGTGTTAATTATATCTATTAACAGGTCTATACATATTGATAAATATTTATTATTATTTTATTTATTCTCATTAAAGTTAAAAAAGTGATTTAGTCAAGAGCAGTGAGGGATTTTCTAGCAGTGTGTGCTATGATTAACATGAATGGTAGACAGAATGAATATTGGAACGCTTCCCCTTTAAGACCGAAGTCCGGATCCAATATAGCTAAGTTACTGTTACATATGCGTTTTCTCTTTCTGCCGTTTACTCTTTCTTAAGACCTAAATCGCTGTGTTTATGAGCATACTTGCAAAGACGGGGATTCTGATGCATATAAGTGTGTTTATGTAATTGATCACAGTTTTCCTGTGGCTCAGTGGTTAGAGCATTGCATTAGCAGCGCAAAGGTTGTGGGTTCGATTCCCAGGGAACACATGTACTGACAAAAATATGTATTGCATGAATACACTGTAAGTCGCTTTGGATAAAAGCATCTGCTAAATGCATAAATGTAAATGATCAAAGTCTACAAAAAAGAATAAGCGCTCCTCTCACACCAGAAAGAGACAGCGCACGCATATAGGTCTGTTGTTTGTTTCAACGGCTAAAAATTGGTTGTTTTAAAACCGCAGTGCTTTGAAACGCATGACCATGCTACAGATGTAGTCCCTCGTTTAGGAACGAGCTCCTCGTTTTGTCCTGGCTGGTCGTTCTGTTTCCCCTTCACGTCCCGTGGTGGGCGGCGTATAAAGATCGCAGTCACTCAAATGATGAAAAGGTATCACCGTAAACAATGTATTTTGCGACACCACGAAATAAACAATAGAACATAATATGAAACGATAGACTTTTTATTTCGTCCATCCGATATATATTGTTATATCGCACAGCCCTACTTTACAGTATCTGTGATGACATTTTCAGCAGTATGACCCTCAAACCAAGCTCACATCTGTTTTGTATTTGTGTCTATGCTTTGTGTTTATAGTATGTTAAACTTGTGTTGTTATGTGTGTATATATAGCTTGCCAGATCATCAAACCCAGTGCCCAATATCCCAGGGATTCCAGGCCCTCCTATTGGTGGAAGCAGCAGTGGCTCCTCCTCTCCGTCTGGATACAGTACACACTCTGATGCCAAGACGGTGAGAATGCGCGCGCACATACACCCACACTAGCTCACGCAGTGTTCACTTAGGTATAAATGCTTAACAATGGGCTTATTATGTAACGATATAACTAACAAAAAAATGTAGCACACAGGGTTTGAGCATTAAATTACATGTTGTGGCGTTTCCTTGTGTTTGTGTATGGGATCTGTCTCCATCTAGAGGCTAAAAGCAGCACTATCTCAGCAGAGTCCTAGTGGACCAGCACCAATACAAAAAAACAGATCAGACTGAGACACCATCACCTGCTCAACCCCAGGTGCTCACAGACATCTCATGCCTGTGTTGCATATATGCTAGCATTTGCCTATTCTTTTTTAATAGAGTTTGTGACTTAAACAAATAGTTAAATTAATAGGTTAAATGGGATATCTTATAGTAAATAAGCTCAACTAAAGCATTATATATCAGTATACACCAGGGGCGTAGCTATCATTTCAGAAGTGAGGGGGACAGAAATGTAATGTATACAGTATGTGTGTGTATGTGTATATATATATATATATATATATATAAGTGCTGTCAATGGATAAAAATGTAATCGCGTTAATCACAGTCATGGACTAAGTCATTGATTAATCACAAATTTAAAATACTAGGATTTACCTGTAAATGTGTTGAAATGAAGAAATGCATGACAAATTAGTTTAAGGAAACAGAACCTTTCACACCTCCACCAGATATGAGACAAAATCCTTAGTATCTTTTGTTTTTTTCAGCCTTTATACTGGCAATACAATATTTACCAAGCCACATCACTTCAATCCCAGAATACATTTCCCCATCTATTATCGAAAGTATTTCTAAATACAACTAAACATTTTATTGTGACCTTACATGAAGTATTATGACAAAATGCATAATGAAGAAGAATTTGACCTGTTCTGCAGCTGCATTAGAGCTAACATTAGCATCATGTTTCATAAGACAATTTATGAGATTAATAGTACACTTTTACTCAGAACTCACTTCAAACCACCATCGAGTGTTTGTAATAACTTCCTTTTGCGATCACATGTGGAATTTGGTTTAGTATACATTCCAAGTAGATACACATTAGTAAAAGGATCTATTTTCAGTTTTATTAGTTTACATACACTTTGGGCGGCTGCGGTACATTATAAAAGTAGCCCAAAAAACCGCAACCCACGGCTCTGTAATTTTTCCCGTGACTATATTTTCTAAATAGCCGGCTTGTTGTGCCGCAACACTGGTTCCGGTTGTTAATTGGCTTATAAATCAGATACACTGCTGGACAATAACCAATGATAATGATTTGTTTATATACTACAAACACTTTATCACATAATGTAGAATAGTTTCTATACTGTAATGAATGCTATGTCAATTAGTACTGCATTGTTCATAGAATTTATTTATTACCTGGAGATGACTTGAAAAACACAAATAAACCATGTATTGTTGCAATAGAAATTCCAAACTCGTCCATTTTTTTCTGTGAAAACAGCTGTTTTCATACAGCAATAGCTGGACATTTTTCCATATTAGGAATTTCCAGGCCCTCCGGCGTCGAGTATGAATGAACACACACTGCATGTAATGAGTGTTTAGCGCTCCGTGATGTTCATCTCGCCTTAGTCTGAGTCTAAAAACATCAGGTCATGCACAGACTATCCTGTCTCTTTTAATTAAATCTATATTTATTCACACTGGCACTTAACCTTAATGTGAACACACTTGCCTGAAAAAGTGCGGTGTCAAATTTACGTGATATTAAAAGTTTGGGGAGGGATGTGGCACGTCCCCCACTTAATCTACACCCCTGGTATACACTATTTTACTGTTGTCATATGCTTAAGTTCACAATTTATTTGACAGCTCAAGCAATATCTTGCAGGTGTCCCCTGCTCCAGCAAAAGGAGGGCGCAGACGACGAGGAGCAGATATTGAGCCGGATGAGCGCAGGCGCCGTTTTCTTGAACGGAACAGAGCTGCTGCTTCCCGTTGCCGGCAAAAACGGAAAGTGTGGGTCAGTGCTCTGGAGAAGCGCGCTGAGGAGTTAGCTACTTCTAACGTCACGCTCAATGTGAGTCAGACGGACCGAGTGATAAGAGACAGGAAATAAAATGATTTGATTCATTATTCAGAATTCATAATGCTGTTGACATTTTTTTGTTTGGGGTCAGTAAGATTTAAAAAAAAAGAAAGAAATTGTACTTTTATTCAACAAGGATGCTTAAAATTGATCAAAGCGACAGGAAAGAATTTGACATTGTTAAAAAAAAGTATTTCAAATAAATGCAGTTTTATTTTGTTTTATTTTTTATTCTTACAAGAATATAAAAATGTATCATGGTTCCTGCAACAGCATTAAGCGACGCTGTTTTCAACATTGATATAGAATGTTAGAATAAGAAATGTTTCTTGAGCACTAAATCGGTATATTAGATTGATTCCTGAAGGATAATGTGATACTAAAGCCTGGAATAATGGCTGCTGAAAATTCAGAATATTTATAAAATATATTCAAATATAAAACAGATATTTTTTATACTGATAAATTCAAATGATACTTTAAAATGTTCACAGTTTTACTGTATTTTTGTTAAAATAAATGCAGACATAGTGAGCACAAGAGAGATCTCTATAAAAAAACATTACGAAATCTTACTAAACCCAAATTGTGGAACAGTATATTTGTATTTTTGATCACGCCATTGGTTGAGCCAGTCTTGCTGTGTCCAGCTGGTCAGGCACTTTTGGGGGGAATACACTTATTAATGGCTTATTGTCTCTGCATATTAAGCAGAGATGGTATATCCAAAAATGACCTTCATGCACTTTGATAATAAGACTTCCTTGACACAGTCCTGTAAATGTGCTTGGCAGGGTGAAGTTTCCCTGCTGAGGACTGAGGTGACACGCCTGAAGGAGCTGCTGTTGGCCCATAAGGACTGCCCTGTTACTGCCTTGCAGAAAAAAGCATATCTCGGTAGATCTATTAATAATCATCATTCTCCTAACACACGGCCAACATATTTACTTTATTTGTCTGAAATTCCTTATACGTAACATTCATCCTTCCCCCGTTTCTCTCCCTTCAGCTGCAGGAGTGGATGAGAGTTCAGCGTCGGCGTTGGTGATGCCCGTGACGGTACCGGCTCCGGTGTCGGTTAACGGTCTGAGTATGCGTGCAGCAGAGGCTGTTGCTGTTTTAGCGGGAATGGGCTCGGGCCAGTGGTGTAACACAGCTGGAGATGCTTCCTCCCAATCGCAGCCCACATCCAGATGATGAGCATGTCTATGCTCAGCCAATTGGAACTAAATATACTTTTAAAGGAGCGAATCCCCCTTTCCCCCTCAAAACTGGTCAGTCCTGGTGTGTTTGTAAATGCTCTCTTGTGACAAATGGGAACCAATGTTACCACGCTCTGACCACACCCTGCTCACCCTTAGCCTATCACAGACTCTCCCCGGGCTTAATAGAGACATCACAGGACGCCCCTGTCAGACTTCACAGACTAGAAAGCACTGCAGTGGAAATTAAGTCTCTCCTGTCATCTCTATAAAATACACCTTTACATATACTTGTATAGATCTTCTCACTAATGCATTGAGTTGATATTGGTCTTGTTTGCAGGTATGTTTAATTATTTTGCATTTTATTCAATGTTTTTTCTAATATAATGATTCGTTGCATGATTATGGCCACATTAGAAAGATGATTACTACACTATGCAGATAAGTTTAACACCTTCTTTCTCTCTTGGTGATGCTATCTCACACATACTCGCTTTTTTCTTTTTCTATTTTCAATTTCTTTCTCTTCCTATCTTCTTTTAATTTTATTGTCGTATCTAAAGTAATTTCTCTCAGGTCCGTGCTTCTGTGGCTGTTTTTGGTGAAGATCGTGTCTCTCACATTAGCGTAACTTGGTGCCGCAGAATGGACTCGCAAAAGCTTAAGATTGGAGAGAAAATATATTTTTATATTTGAATATCGTTATTGGTTTGTCTGCATTTTGCAATATATATATATGGATATAACGGGTAGCGTAACCATGTGGACATGTTTTAGATCAGTATGATGATGATATGCTCTGCTGAATTATAGGTATCTTTAACCAAAATACATAAAACCTTTTGCATTAGAGGTTAGACCCCAAAGTTGAAGTGCATCTGGTCTCATAACAGGGAACACGCGCACAAAAACTCACGCGTTATGACTTGTGATTGCGTTTTGTGAATGTACAGTAGTTAACTAACCCGGCTATGAATGTGAAGTCTTGTTTCAAAATAGTTTAAATGCTTTTGAATAAGTGACAGGATGGTGTTATAGAAATAAAACATTGTCTTTGTTTGGGCCTGATAGACTCACACTTGGCCACCCTGAATGAATTTCATCTGGTGCGCATAACTAACACATAACTTATTGAGTTGTATTCCATTTAACAGTTCATGCCTGTTCCTATTTTAAAAAAAATAGGATAATCTGTGTTAGTCTAAGCTTGGCTTTTATCAAAAGTGTTGCTATTTTTTTTAAATTGATAATTTTTTATTATTATTATTTAAATAGAAGCTAATTTCTGCCACATACAAAAACCCGGATAAATCATGCCTATGGCATAAAGGTAAAAAAAAGAGATACGGAGTAAAATTAATGCATAAAAAGTAATTTCGACGAAACTTAAAGAAAATTGCATTTTTGTTATAGATTTTGAATAACAATGACTTTTTGTCAAACGTAACTTTTAATATCATTGTAAATGTTTTATCTCATAATTATGATTTACCAAAGCATACATTTTCTTATGTAGAAGAAATTGGCATCATGTTTCGTCTCATAATGTGATTTGATTAGATGATGTTTAGATGATCTAGTTTTTTTTTCAATGATCCAATCTGCCATATCAGTTTCTGTCACTGACCTTCCTTGCATCTGGATTTATCTTATTTGGGTGTAGAACATACTGCTTTCCACAGTGTGTATAACTCACTGATCCCAAATTGTGTAATGTGTAAGTGAAGCCCTTAAACGAGCTGTAAATATGAAATGTGTCAGCATACAAATATTGCTTACTGTATGATATTGACTAACTGAAACGGTCCTTAAGATATGTTATAATTAAACATTGTTGGAACTCTAGCCTCTTGTGCATTCACTGAGATGCATTGAGCTGGTTTTCTGCATCATTTATCATCTTGTTTTGAAGTTGGTCTATTCCTCTGTGTATATAGAGATGGTACGGTGGGATTTGTGTGTGGATTAGCTTGAATGAGCTGCATATGCATTGTGTTGTTTATCAGTGTGAGTGATGTATTATAAACAATACAAACCTTGTACATTGCCAGTGTATTAAATAACATTTACTATGCTATGTACAAAAGTAGGGCATGTTTCTTGGATTAAAAAATATCTTTGTAAAAATGTAACCTAATTTTACAGGGAAATTTTGTAACATGTAAGAACCTGTTAATTGATAAATAAGTACCTTTGCTATATACATAAAAAAACTGTAATAGACCTAATGAGACTTTAATGGAAAAAATGTATAGTTTCAAAGTGAAAAGAACTTGGAGAGAAAAAAAACTAAATTATGTAGAATTCTAGAATTACCTTTGTGACACCACATTTGAGTTATTTTACTTTTATATAATTGTTTCTTTTAGTTTGTTAGTGATCCAAAGTAGTGATTCAGTAACACGCCCTGCTTTTCTAAATCTTGTCGAAAGATTAATCGATCCAAAATTCACCCACTTGTCTTACAAAATCTCTATATAGTTTTGTTTTTCATCTTTTTGAGATACTTAGTATGTTGCATGAAGCTACTTCAAAACTTATTTTGTGTTTCACGAAAGAGGACACGGATTTAGAAAGTAAATAACAAGAGGATTTGAATTTTTGGGGAAAAACATTAGGCTACTTTAACCATTGAAGTGTTTGAATTGAAGACACTGCATTGATTCTCTCTCGCCACACCAGAGGGAGCAAAACCGCCGCGGCTTCAGAGCACAGGATCTCCTCATCCCGAGCTGGTCATGTGACTCTTCCCATCGGCTGGGATTTCTCTCTCGGCATGGCGGAGATGATGGAGCTTGGTCTGCTATTTAATACCATTTGTTTTTCACTGTAAGGAGGACACGGCATTTTTGTTGTCGGTAACCCGTTCTGCGCCGTTCTTCCCCCCCGGTTTCGGGCCATAATGGCGGAGCGCGGTGTGGATGTGTCCGCTCTCCCCCAAGAGGTCCGGGAGCAGCTCGCTGAGCTGGACCTGGAGCTGTCGGAGGGTAAGCCTTTAAACAACAACGGCTCGTCCTTCCTTGTTTCAACGCGTGCATTTAGATGGACATGTACTGAATTGACAGGCTCCGTCTGGCATCCTCAATAAGAGCATCCACACACACAGGTTCCGTGATGATGATGCTTCAATGTCGCCGCCGCTCGCGGAAACATACTGACCTCTTTTTCTGCATCTCACTGGTTCAACATCGCATTTATCAGCATTTTAAACATCTGTTCCGCTTTGTTTTGCTCTTTAATTGTCATGACATTACTTTAATATGTTTCCTTAATTGCTGTTACATTGCTCAACACAGAAACACCGAGTCTGTGAAGCGCGCTGGGTGCATTTATGTGATTATTTACAGGCCTCCATCTGTGTTTCTTCATACTTCATACAGACTCCATCAACTAAGTAGTATTCAGTGTTAGTTGTACATTTAGTCTTTACTTAATCGTATAATGGAAAAATATTAAAAAATATGTAATACTGTTTACAACACAATAGCTTTTGTAATATATAGGCCTATGGCTGTTATTATAATGGGTACTCTCTTTATGGGTAAAGTATATTGGGCAAACTAAGATTTATCCTAAGGCTTGATGCTTCATTCATGAGTAAACTGCTTGACACATTGACAGTGCTATTAGTAGACCCTAAACAATTTTTTCCTGCATTAACAATAAACACCCATACATGATTCAATGAGAGGTCATGTATGGCAAGCCGTTTTAACATGTATTCCTCAGAATGAAAATGTACATTTTAAAAATGTCCTTACTGGTACTTATTTTTTCTTAATACTTGTAAGTAATCCAATAAAATTTCTCTAGTACTTGTGCATTAGATATTACTTATTCCTTTGCCATTTTTTTCTATTGAATTTCACAAAGGTCTGTAATTTACATGTATTCTAATCACACATCAGTATGTACATTTCCCATTTTCACTAGTACTATTAGGTCTTATTCATTGTATTAAATCAGTGGTTCTCAATTCCAGTCCTTGTATCCCCCTCTTTTATCATGCACATTTATCATGTTTCTCTTATTGATTCAGAGGTTTGTTCTATTCGAACGTAAGTGCCCTGCGAAGTGGATATCATAGGATATTCCGCCATGATTCCAGTTCAAAGCAAACGTATTCCATTCAAAGTGCATTGAAGTGTGTGAGACGTGAATTTAAATTGTATATATTTACAGAGGTAGGCTATATGTTGTCACACTCGGCCGTGTGTAAAGACGTTGCAAAGCGCAAATCCTCCGCGAGGACTGGAATTGAGAACCGCTGTATTCAATTATTTAAAATAATTTCAATCTTTATGAAATAAATACAGAACATTAAACAGAAATTAACTCTCAATATCCCAACTACAGACCAATATAAAATATTTGCAAGCACTAACATTTACAAAATTTTTCATTTACTGTCCAGTAATTGCTAGTAACAATTAAATGCAAATTTGTAGAAAATGCTAGGCACTATTGAATTGCATTTATACATTAAAATAAGTCTTAATAACATTGGTTCTATGAAATAAATGTTAAAACAGCTTGCCACAAGACATGTAAATCGCTCACTCAGACAATGGAACTTGGCATAGAGTGGACCGGTGTCGCATGTGAAACTTTTCCCGGGCCTTTGAATATATAGCTTCCTTCAATATCATGCCCATAGCAAATGCTATATGCAAATGTATACAATTCACATAAACAAACTATTATTCTTTATTTAGGATTTGAAATGGGCTTCAGTATGAACGGTGAGTCTAGACCTCAGTTGATCAGAAATACACTGTAGAATTATAACACAGATATGTGTGTGTGGTTGTTTACATTTAATGTGCCGTAATTGTCATTGTGATTCATTGCAGAAGGGGCTCTGTTTGTTTGCGTGTGTGTTTAGTCATCCTTATGTGTTATATAAGCCTTTCAGCAGTGGTGTATGAAAGATTCAGAAGAGCAAAACAATATCTTAAACAGCATTACCGAAATATAAAAAGAGATTCTCATTTATCTCTGCACCAGAGAATCGTTTGAAATAAAGCTGATCTACCATCAGTGCAGCCCGCACTCATTCTCAGTGTCTCCCACACAGCAAATCAAGAGAGCACCTGGAGGCAGATTACAAATGATGGGCTAGTTTGCTTTTGGCTTCCCTTACTATTGTCGTGTGCTTTTGGATTTTTGGACAGTTGCGTACATCATCTTGTGTCCTTGCTGGTGCAGTTTTGCAAACACACACATGCGTATCTCTGTCTGCCTTTTATGTGTTTTTAATTTCCCAAAGCTTGGATTCCTGAAGTATGTGTTATATATATGTTAATGTATTAGCTAAGACTGCGTATCTGTTTCTCAAAGCCCACAATGTAGTCCTGGCACGATTCACAGTCCCCACCTACAGTCCTCACTTTTTGGCTCTTAGACAGGCGATGCCTACTGCAGCATTAAAATACAGTCAAAACTAACTAAGTAGCAAGGTTTGCTTTAGAGTAATATTTGTCATGAATACGAGCATATGTTTAGCATCACACCCATATCGTCTTTCCTTTGCACTAATGACTGTATCGAAGAGCGCACAAAGAAAAGGTCACAATGAAAGACTCTTTGAAGGACCAGTGGGAGCATGACTGCTTCCAGCTCATTGCTCAAAGAGCCTACTTCCATGATTTTTGTTTGGGTTCAGACATAGCAGTAGTGTAGTTATGGCCATAGGTTTGACAACAATAGTTTTAGAGCTGCTGTTATTTCTAGCCTGCTGAGTTAATGTAGGCCTTTTATTGTTTTAATAGCAGAATAATGTGTTATGACAATATTAACACATTTGTATGAATAGTAACAGTTGTCACTGTTAGTACTGTAGTACTGTAATAGTACTGTAAAATATAATGGAATTGGATATGTTACCATGCTAATGTCATGTTTTTTGGACATTGCACCCCACATGTGGCTAAGGATGGTATGAATAATGGATTTATAGAGTATCATTCTCTCTTATACAGTATAAATCTCCCTCTATAAGGGCTGTGTATTTACCTCTTATTTTACTTCTGTAAAGTGACATATTTTAAAGATATTCCACAACAAATTTGAGATTTAAAAAAATATATATCTTTTGTACAGAAATCTTAATTTGAACTAGGCTTAATAGTGATCAAAATATCCTTACAAATAAAATATACATACATTTATAAAATATTTATTGCAACATTTCTCTTGAGGCAGAAGAACAAAAAACAAAACAAAAAAACATGGTTATTATTATTGAGCTCTGTAAATTATACAAATAGTTTTAAATTGTAATACAAATATCCTTACATAAAATATACATACGATAAAAAAGTCCTTAAAATAAAATAATAATAAATAAAAATATCCTTTTAAGAAACATTTATCTTGGGCCAGCATATAAAACTTTATTTTTGTCAAGCCCTGTAAATTACGCAAATACTAGGTTCAAATTTAAATAAAAATATACTTGCATATACAGTAAAATCCATACATTTATAAATATGTAGCTAAAAATTGCTACATTTTCCCTGTGCCAGTAGAAAAAATCCTTAATGTTGAATGCTGTAACTTATTAAATACAAAATATCCTTGTACATTATATGCATACATTTTAAAATATGTTGCTAAAATTGCTGCATTTCTACTGGGCCAGCAGACAAAACATTCTTATTTTCAAGCCCTGTAAATGATATAAAATAGGCTTAATATTCTATTTAAAAATATTCTTACATATACATAAAATATGTATACATTTAAATGTACAGTATGTAGCCAGGAATTGCTAAATTCCCCACACATTTTATAAAATCAAGTCATAACATAATATATTTACTAAGTATACTGTATATTTGTACAGCGTTAAAGTAATTACTTGGGTCATGTGCATGTATTTGTTTACAGTAACAAGACAGGAGATGAGAGCCTCCATCATCATGTATCATTATTTGTAATGAACTTGTGTGTTGAATGAAATAGTTTGTTTCTGTTTGTGTGTCTTCATGACAGAGGAAGAGGGGTGGAGATAGGAGGTTGTGACACACTCACACACACAATGAGCACCATTGAAAGCATCAGGGCCGAGCAGTTGTGATCTCTGCTTGAATTCCCAGCACATACTCAGACGCTTTTATGCACTTAAGCTGATCAAATGAGCTGTGTGTGTGTGGAAATCCTCTTCCATAGCTGGTCAGCATATACTTAAACTAAAGAGGCTCGGACCAGCTGTACAATGTCTGATTGTGTGCATCTGTTCAGGTAACTTCAGTAGCTGAAGCGCCCACTGTGACTGTAGGAGGACAGGCAGGATTTCTGAGTTGTAAAGAAAAGAGAGAAAGAGATAGAGTGGGAGAGAGAGACCTAGGGACAAAAAACAGAAAGAGAGAGATTACTCTAATCTAGGTCACAGAGCATCGGGAAGCAAATGCACTCATTTACTGATTCACAGCAAGCTTTCTGAGATGTTGCGTTGTCTCTCCCACTACCTCCTCTCTGTTTTCTCCTCTTTCCCACCATGTTTGTTATCTCCTTTTTTTTTTAAATCTCTCCTGGTTTCTCTAGCTAGCTCGCTCTCAAGTGCACATCACACAGGACATGTTAATAGTTAATATCTTTTGCAATGCTTGCGATATGGGTTTCTCGGTAACTGAATTATTCACTGGTCTGTGATGGACATTAGGCTTGAAAAAGAAGAGATGCACACTTTACTTCTAGCAGACTAGCACACACTATTCTGTCAGGGAGTAGAGTTTTTCCAAACTGCCAGTTGGAGATGTTTCTCTCATAACACATTATACTCAGGTAACTATGGAAGCTTGTTTCCGCCATAGAATAAAACATTTAAAAGAGTAATATTACTTTTTATCTCACAATTCTGACTTTTTTCTTCTTCAGAAGCAAGTCAAAATTGCGGGATTTAAACGTACAATCACCAGAAAAAAACAACTATGTAATTATGATTTTATTTTTCCACACAATTGCATGTTCATATCACGCAATTTTGACTTATTTCTCAGAATTGTGATATATAAAAGTTTAAATCACACAATTCTGACTTTGTAACTCGCAATTGCGAGTGTATATTATGCAAGTAATATAAAATCACAATTTCCTTTTTTTTAATAAATTTTTTCTCAGTGGTGGAATCAGACCTCCATAGGTAATGTTCAACTAGACTGCATGTGACTGAAAATGGTATTCGTAATTCATTTATATATTGCAGTTCTGTTTCTCTGCTGTGTAAATGCCTGAAAAAGTTTCAGAAGTTTGTGGTCATACGTTCACTCAGCAATTTTCAATGTCCCTGTGCTATTGTGGCTAAAATGATCGATCCAAACATGCAAAGATAATTTCTCATCTGAGTAGGTTTTTGTTTTGTTGGTGTGTATGGATTTAAGTGGGTTGTATTTAGAGTCATAGTTGCTATGGTAACTGTAGAGTTTGCCTTAGGCTGGTCTCATTCATAACAAATAAAGCTCAAAGCAGAAGCCCATATGCCTCAAGAACAGCTAAAACAGCATGACATGAAACCTTTGAACTGTAGTACACATACCACACAGTATGACCTATATTAGAAGGCTGCTGGAAGGTGAAGTGTGTAATTTTTGTGTCACAACATAATTGTATAAATAGCTGAGGACAATGTGGATGGTGCTTTCCTGCACAAATCTAGTGGGTTGTGTTGTGAGTGCTGCTAAAAGTGTTGAGAGTGGTTTTTGGCTTGTTGTTGGGTGGTTGCTTGCTGGCACAAGTGTTATGGTATAGTCTGTGTGTGTGTGTGTGTATACACTCACCGGCCACTTTTTGCACATTATATATGCCTACATGGTTACATTCACTTTATTTATTAGTTTAATCCAAATACAAAATGCCGAGGTATGTACTGTATACCAAAATAAGATACCACAATATGATTTTTTGCTCATATTGCCCAGCCCTACTTTGAAGAAACGTGCATTTGGTAATATATATTGCTCGATTCGCCCTCTTGTGGCCTCAGGAGAGAAGCCAAAAGCTTTTTTTCCTAACTGAATTTATGCCTTTTAAATTCGAATATATTTATTATATTGCGAATGTATTCATACTTTCATTTTTTTCACGTTTTGTTATGTTGCTGCCTTATGTTAAACTGCTTTAAATTACTTTTTTTCCCCACATCAATCTACACTCCATACACCATATTGACATAGCAAAAACAGAATTGTCACAACTTTCTTAAATGTATTAAAAATAAAAAATAAGTATTCTTATTACATAAGTATTCATACCCTTAACTAAATATTTAGCTGAAGCACCTTTACAGCCTCAAGTCGTTTTTGTTTGATGCGACAAGCTTTGCTCCTCAACATTTGGCAATTATCTGCTATTGTCTCCTCACCTCTTCACCTCTCAAGCTCTGTCAGGTTGGATGGGTCAGACACACATTTTCAGGTTTCTCCAGAAATAGTTGTTTGGGTTCAAGTCCAGGCTGTGGCTGGGCCACTCAAAGACATTCACAGCATTGTGTATAAGCCACTCTTGCTGTGTGTTAAGGGTCACTGTCCTGTTGGAAAGTAAATATTCTGCCCATCTGAGGTTCTGAATGCTCTGGACTGGGTTTTCATCTCAATATTTTGGTGTTTTGAGCTTTTCTTCCATTCTGATGAGTCCCTCAGTCCTGAAAAACAATCCCACAGCATGAGGCTGCTACCACCACACTTTACTTTTAGTACATAGTACTCTGCATGTGATGAGCAGTGCCTGCTTTCTTTCAAACATGATGCTTGGAATTGAGGTTCATCAGACCAAAGAATCTGGCACTGTATATACATACAATTATTATTATTATTTTATATATATGTGTCATATATCTGCCAAGAAATAAAAGCTCTCCTCAACAAGTCTCCTCAAAAAAGGGAGTGTATCTCGCAAAACTTGGAAATGTAAGGATGTGTCATGTTTTATCCTAAAACAAAATTAAATATAATAAAATAAAATAATTTAATAAAAGCAAATAAAGGCTATTAGGTCCAGTAGTTTTTTGTGACATTTATTTTCAGCACAATTAAACATTCACCCCTAATTATTGTGTTTCTCGTAATTGTTTAATCATTAGTCCCAATACTGAAATAATTTTGTACAACCACTTTTTACTGTTAGATGCAGTAAAACAAACAACGTAATAATAAAACAGTTTTTTTTTAATATAAAATATATATTACATTTTTTCATGTTACAGTAGTTAGACTGAATTCAGACTTCAATGAGAATTGAATAAATTGAGATTGAGTTTAAGTAAAATTGTCCCTAAAAATAATGACATTATTTAAACAAAAATAAAATAAAAAATCATAAGGGTTCTACAATCTTTTTAGGGTTTTAAACTTTATTTTATTTAGATTTTGGTGATCTGGACCACTTCATGATAAAGTTTGACAACATTTACACTTGCAGTTGCACACGGTAAAGCACACTGTAAACACAGGTCAGATCATCCCCATATATACTGTGTTACAACGTGAATTAGGAAGGTTACACCTGACAAGGCATGTTCCCAGGTGTGTAAAGTGGTAATTTGAGTCTTGTTGTCACCTGCATGCACACACCCTGGTAACCCAGACTTTACTTTTTCCATGAGCATGTTTTCAAAGCCAGTTTGTAGATATGGTTGTATGATACAGAACGAGCCAAGAACAGATAAGAATGAATTGAACTCCCTGGTGTGTCTTTTTCACTGTCACTCTCTGTCTGTCTGTGTTTCACAGTCTGTTTTTATATTCTCAGCAGAACAGGAAACCATGTCATAGGGTAGAAGATTTAGCACTGGAGAACATGACATCATCCAGAGGGAAAGGAAATGTGAGTTTGTGTGTGTGTGTGTGTGTGTGTGTGTGTGTGTGTGTAAGGAAAGACAGAATGTTGGATGTGGACAAAAGAACAGTGAAGGGGGGCAATGAAATTCAACTTCAGTACAGTGTGAAAACAGTGTTGGCAGTTGCTGAATGTTGAGTCACCATCTGGTGGTTGGTAAAAAAGGCCGTGTGTGTGTGTGTGTGTGTGTGTGCATGTGTGTGTGCGTGTGTGTGTGTGTGTGTGTGTAGGGACACAATGGAGAGATAGCTGTATTGTGTCTTGAGTGGTGAAAGTCATTGTGAGCGCTCTGTTGTATCATAGTGTTTCAGGGCCAGTGATGCAGCACACCAGAGGGAGGGTGGATATGAGTATCTGAAAACGTTGCAGTCAGGGAAAGTTAATGCTTTTCTAAAGAACAAGACAAGTTCTCTCTCCCAGTCACAGTCAATTAAAAAATATGTTTGTCCATCTCTCTCTCTTTCCCTCATACACACACACTCTAGTCAGTGAGACACACATATTCCTGCTCCAGATCCAGCTTTCCCACAGTCCGAGCAGCTGGTGTGCATGTCTGTCGTACAGAAAGCCACTGAGGGATTAGATGGTTCTGTCTCTATTGTAATTACCTTTACAGAAAATGCATAATGTGAAACCATTAACACCAACAAGTTTAGTTTTTTTGCAACATCAAGAAATTCCATCACAGGAATAAATCACATTTTAGGATATATTAAAATAGCAAAGAATTAATTTAAATTGTACTGTTATTAATTATTAATATTTTACAAAACAACAATTTTACTGTATTTTTAAGCAAATAAATGCAGCCTTGCTGAGCAAAAGAGACTTCTTTCAAAAGCATAAAATCTTAGTGACCACAAATATTTGAATGGTAATCTGTTTATTTATTTGCTAAAGCCATTATTATTCCATTTAATCTCTCTGTTAATATGAATATGCATGTAAAATGTCAATTTTAAATTTAAGTCACTTGTAGGTTGCCAGAGGAACTTTTTAAGATTATCTCTAATCATTTCTGTTTTGCGAATGCAGTCTAATTGTAACACTCATGTAGCTTTATCTCTTGACGTCCTCCCTCATCTCCTTTTTCTCAGGGCCAAGAAAATCCCCACATGTTTGTATGTGTGTATGCATGCATGCCAGTAGATGTTTTATGTATGCATAAACTAAATCATGGAAAAGGCCAGAGACAGGAGAAGAAGTGCTGAACTGAAAAGGTCACTTCTCATAGGAGTTTTGTTGGACAAATTGCTTGCAAATACAAGATTACAGTGCTGTCATGATTAAGATTTGTCTCTTGATGTTCCGATATCAGCTCAATTTAGATAAAGGATCCATATTACAAAAGTATATGATAAATATTGGATTATAGAGTGGATTTGTTGCATTGATACTAGTTATCTAAATCTAAATAAGATTCAGATCTTAGACCAGTTTTGGCTTTAAGTCCTGTAATAATTTATCTTTCAGGACAGTTTAGTATATTTGAATTACAGTTTAGAAGAGTTAACTTTGATTTCAGGCATAATGTCTGGATAACAGGTTATTACAGATTATTGCTCAGACATTAGATTGCAGGATATATGGTTTAGAATGGGTAATTTTACTATATTAGATTGAAAGACACAGTAATAAAATTCCAAATTTCTATATTTTTCAAGATCTATAATTTGTGGAAGTGAGATTCTGAGGTGGGATTGTATCATAAATGTTACAGTTTACTGATTTATAGACTGACAGTGTGTGTTGATGTCTAACTTTAGGTCATGTCATGTGTAAGATTTCTGCCTCAGTCTGTTGTCACTCACTTCTCATCATCATCATTCTCACAACAACCAACCACTATCCATCTGAGCCTCAGTGTGGAGCGGACCACCTTAGGCCACCAATAAAAACTTCTAGATTGCGGTTGACTTGCTGGAGCGCATTGACTTGTCTTGAAAGTTGACATTCATTTACTGCAGTTCAAAACCACTCTTTCTGAACAACACTGAAAGGATCATACTGAGTGAGCATACACATATACACAACCCCCTTCATAGCTACATGTGATAGAACAGTCTGGTGAAGCTAAAAATATCCCATGGTGCAGCTGGGTTAGGTCCTCATGCATTACTTATGGGAGTTGACTCTTCTTTCGCTATTTTCTCTTTTTTTAATGTTGAAAATGCTTTCGAAAGATTGAATTTGTTTAGTGGCCTGTCTCATAAATCTCTGCCGTTTACTGTCAATGCTTAAGTGTACGGGCCAGTCTGATTTCTATGGGATTATAATAAATATTTGTGTGTTATCTCTTTTGAAATCTTTCCTCTTCAGGGGATGTGTTGAGCTTGAGCTGCTCGCGCATGTATCATAACCAAAGCTCCCTCCATCCTGCATAATCCCACTAGATTACACATTCTGCTCTTTTTCACACTCACAAGCACACACTCATGAGTCCAGCACTAACTCACTCAAATCAGCTTGGCTGTTATAAGATGGTGAGGATCTTTAAGGATTTGGGTGTTTGGGTTTCTCTAAACCAGTGTTTCCAAACCTCCTCCATCAACAGCTAAAATGTGTTCCTGTGAACTCGTATTTTACCAGATATTATTTAGCATTATCATTATTTATAATCTGCTACTACAATGCCAATGCCTATACCCTACTGTTCAACAGTTCAGGGTCAATGTTTAAAAATATTTTTGAAAGATGTTTTTGTTTTCTCATGATCAACAAGGCTGGATTTATTTGATCATATATAAAGTAAAAATTATAACGATAATTTATTTTGGAATACTTAATACTTTGATGAATTAAAGTTCAAAAGAATAGCATTTATTCGAAAATAAATATTTAGTAACTTTGTAAATGCTGTCACTTTAAATCTATTTAATGTATCCATCTTGAGTAGTATTACTTTCGTTTTGAACATTAGTGTATATATGCACAAAACCACAGTTATTTTAATATGCTGACAATCATTTACAATATTATTTAAGTCATAATTTCTGTTTAACAATGCAAAATTAAAAATCTTTCCCTCTTTCTTACACATAGCCTTGGTTGGGTTACAAAAGAGATGCGCCGCCGACCCCAAAATAGTGTTTTGACAATTAAGCTATAAATAAATTAGTTTAAGGTGTATTTTTGTGACCTTTTTTAAAACAAATGTCACTTGATTCAATTTTCTTGTGATCTAATAGTAATTTTTTTGTATTTTAACTGTATAAAAACTTTTTGGAAGGTAACCTCATATTGAATATTACACAGAAGTGAAGTGGAAAGATGTGTTTTGAAGAACGTTCAACCAAAAATGTATCTCAAAATTACATGTTATCATGTTATCTCTCTTTGTTAGGTGACATCACGCAAAAAGGATACGAGAAGAAGAGGGCCAAAGTTTTAGCACCCTACTTGACACAAACACAAAGTAAGGACTACAGACATATCTCTTCCATCCATCTACTTTTCTGCCATATTATCTTTCTCTCCTTGTTTTTCCTCAGTGGTCCACTGACTCATATGATAATGTGGTTATGAAACATCTTCTCAGGCTGTTCCTCTTGAGGTGGAGGGTTCAATCTAGAGTCCCTCTGCACTGCCCTCTACTGTTCATGATTTGGACTGCAGCATGAATTGCTCTTATTTTATTCATGCAAGATATGTAGGATTTGTTGGGTTGATTTGTCTTTTTTTATGCTGGAGAGATATGAGATGAAAACCAAAGCTTTTCACATCTACTTCACATTCATATCTTCCATTTTCTGTAATCATTGACTGCGTCTGCTAGTTTGCATGAAGTTCACTTTCTCTTCATTGTCTCTACAGATTTAGCTCCGCCTCCGGCCTATGATGCACAGTCTCCTGGTCCAAGCTCTGCCTCTGCACCTGAACCTGGCCCTTCGAACTCGTCCTCCTCCTCTTCTCGCCAACGGCGCACACGGCGTCCACACCGGAACAGTGGGACGAGGGATGAACGCTATAGATCAGGTTAGAACAGCCTGACAGTATACAAATCGTTTTCTAATTCATTTTCATTTTATCATAAATTATAATGTGAATCAGTTCATTTTGTGTAAATTCAAAGGTAATGTTTTTGCCTTTAGCGCCACTGAACAAAAAAAACTATTACTTTAATCAGCCATTATAGAGGCTGATAAATGTTTTGCCTCTAACGGCACTAAGCAAAATAGCTAAAATAACACAGCCCTTTATCTTAAAAAAAAACATTCTGCTGATTTGATGTTGAGTTCAAATATATATATAAAAACCTTTCCATCAAGTACTTTTTTTCACAAAAAGAACATGTAGTCAAAAGTGACAAATAGAAGCATTCAAAATATATCACATTGCATCCTACAATCTGCAAAGGAGTGGAAAAATATGTTTAAGTACTTAATTTAATGTCAAAGGACTTTACTAATAAACTAATTTAGTTAGTTTATTAGTAAATTTACTAATTTACTAATAAACAATTACGTTTCTATATATTTACAGTAGGAAGTTTAAAAAAATCTTCATGGAACATGATCTTTACTTAATACCCTAATGATTTTTGGCATAATCAATCATTTTGACCCATACAATGTATTTTTGGCTATTGGTACAAATATACCCCAGCGACTTAAGACTGGTTTTGTGGTCTAGGGTCACAAATGACACCCTTCACCTTTAAAACATAGAACTCCAGTTTGCAAGCTGTGTATAGACTGGTCTTTACTTAAGATTTATGGGTTGTGAGGTTTACAGAGACTCTGCAGATAGTGCAGATGTTCTCTGACCACATCCTTGTAAGAACTGTTTAGTCATCTGCCATCAGTGCCATGGCAGTCATACATGGACAAAATGGATGAAGTGTGCCATTGTGTATTTCTGGTGCTTTGTGGCAATTGCAAGATGTCAGCTTGCTTATTTGATTTTAAGTTGCTTGTTCGGTTGCTCACCACAGATGTGATTATAAATTATACTGTCCTACTGTTGTCAGAAAGCGGTTTCATCAGTCCTGTGGATTCATTCAGTTGATTTATGTTCAGGGCCTTGTTATGTAAGCATTACCAAAACTCTGATGGGCGAATGCTGTTGGTTAAGAAGCTTTGCTGATATACAAAAGTTACTGATTTATATCAAGGTACAGATTCCAATCATTCTTGTACTCTGGAGCAAAGCATTTAACCCCAGGATGTTCAAGATTGATTGTACCTGCCAATTTGAATAAAACCAAACATCTGCTAACATCTCACTAAGTGCAGAGGTCCAAGAAAAAAAAATGGCCTGTTACTAGTTTTTTCTTTTTCTTTTTGTCTCAGATATCCACACCGAGGCAGTTCAGGCAGCGTTGGCCAAGCATAAAGAGGAAAAGATGGCACTGCCCATGCCAACCAAACGTCGGTCCGCATGTGTACAGTCACCAATTGACAACTGCACCCCACCAGGTAATATGCAAGCACCAAATGAACCATTACACTAATACACTAGAGAGCTAGAGAAGAATATCCCACGTAAACTTACAGAACCATACCATGTATAGTAAGGACAAAATGGCCATTTTTTTCAGTGAAACTGACAGCATTAAATCCTCATCCTTATGTATTTTATTTAATAATACTGTAGTCAATATTATATGAGTTAGATCAGTTAAACAATTTGTATTTCATGTGGTATTTTTCTATTTCGAACATTTAGTCATTTACTAATTTTAAATTAAATTATTTGTATATCTAATTTTATGAATACTTTTAATTTAAGGAACATTTTATTTTAACATGTAATTAGAGTTAATTTAATTTGTTAATATTAATATAGATTTATAAGAATTTTAAGGAATAAACCCAAAACGAATTAAAAAGAATAAAGTTAATAAAAATGATTTATTATTATTATATATAAATCTATTTATTATAAATATACATTTATTACGCAATGTATTTTAATGTATAAAATTTTTTTTTTGCTGTGGTGTTAAAATTTGTAGCAAAAATGTTGACATTTATTGTGACAGCCCCATTAACTATTCTTGAAAAATTTAAATACAAAAAGGCTTAAATAGTTCTTAGCATTATTTTCTTCCTTGTCTTTTAATTAATTTTCTATTGTTCTTTCTGTCTTTCTCTCGCTCTCTCGGCCAGACTCCTCCTCTTCCTCTGATGATGAGGCCGTGTCGAGTGAAAGTACAGGGCCTCAGCAGTCTCCAGACACCTGGATTAACAGCTCTCTGCACGGCTCCTCCACCTCCTCCTCTGCCTCCTCCACTCTCTCCCATGGGGAGTCTCGGCCCACCCAGGCTCCTCAGCCTCAGTCTCAGCAGGTCCCGCCTCCACCCGCACCCGCACCTGCCCACCCGCCCCACTCCCACTCCCAGCCCTCCGCCCTGGCAGAGGCCTTTGCTCAGGCACGCATCGGTGAGTCACGGTTACCCCACACTCTTTTTGCCATTGTTTATACACTTTTGATTTTTCATTTGTATAATTTGGTTTTGAGTTTTAATTTTAGCTATTCTTGCAGTGTGCTTTCATTGATTTATTATTTCTAAATTGTTTGTCTTTTATGTTTTGTTTTGCCAAATGACTATTTAATGTTTGTTTATATCCTTCGTGACTGTCAGTGAGAAGAATAGGAAGAGGTAAAATTGAGTGTTAGTAGTCTTCCAGCTTTCCTTGTGTTTGTAAAAAATTGTTATGAGTTATGAATATAATATGCCCCTCCACATTAAGCCTCTGCTCCATCTGTGTTTTTAAAGCCTATGAATAATAGACTGTCCATAATGAAAAATTAATAAAGCTTCTTAAAAAAGTGGGCGAACTTGTTTATGGGATTCAGGAGGACTGATCATCCATTCCTTAATACACACTTGATCTCATGCTGTCTCGTTGCCTTGAGTGTGTATGAAATGCAGACAATACGTTTAGACAGTCTGTAGAGTATGTGCTTAGACTAGAAAATCCACCAATAATCAACTGTGAATGTATAGACAACATGAAACAGCATTCACACCCTTGCAAAAACTGTTTATTTGCATCATACCTGAAATGGAATATTCAGTAGGCTGATATTATTGGTTAATGTTATTTTTCTCTAGAAAGTTAATCCATTTTGGTAAAAGATTATGAAAACAATGATGTACGATGATGATGATACACAACAAACCACATACAGTTATGTAAGAGATAATGTGCAGACAGTAGGTATAATAAACCCTGACAGGGTGATCAATATTGCAGCAGGATAACAAGCGACTCGCTTTACATGATCTCAAGATAAAGATGGACATTACTTCATTTTACATTATTTGAGAGTAAATGACTTTATAATGTGAGAAGAAAGAGACACTGACATTCAAAAGTTTGGGTTTTTGAAAGAGGCCTTTTATGCCTACCACTGCATTTATGTGATCAAAAAGCAAACCGTAATATTGTGAAATATATAAAAATATATACATTTAAATTTTTTTATTTACTCCTGGAATGACAAAGTGAATTGTTACATTTGTTATTACATTTGTCATTATTATCAATGTTAAAAACAGTTGTTCAGCTTAATATTTTTGTGGAAACCATGATACACATTTTTTCAGGATTCTTTGATGAAGAGAAAGTTCAAAAGAACAGCATTTATTTATTTTAATTTACTTTTAACAATATGTCTTTACTGTTACTGTTGAAAAAGTAATGCATCCTTGATGAATGAAAGTGTAAAATTATTTTAAATAAAATCTTAATCACCCAAAAACTTTGAACAGTAATTTACTATATGTAGGAAATTGGTGCCACTTACACAGTTTAAAAGACATTATATATAATTATTTGAATGTTAGATAAATCAAAATAAAGTATTCCAGAGATATTATAAATAAAGTAAATAGAGGCTGTTTGATTTCATGTTGTCTTTAAGATATATTTGGGCTTATCACCAGTTTAAGTATACTAGTATATAAGAAACGTATACTGAAAGCAGTACAAATGTGATTCTTTGTTTTCCACATCAGAAAGAAAGCCACGCAGGTTTGGAGGGACAATGTAATTAGAAATGAATGTTTCATTTTGGGTGAACTGTTACTTTAAGAGCTAGGATATGATATCTATAAAACGTTTAGCTGTGCTGGGTAAGTGAGTAATATGTGTTATTTTGTACCAGATCCGGTAGGAGGAGTCGGGCCCCCTGATGTGCCATTCCAAGCTCAGGCCAGAGGCTCTCGTGTGGATCTGCCTGCCAATGCCACGGTGCGAGGCATGAGTCGAGGTCAGAGCCGGTTCAGCATGATGGAGACAGCAGACGGTACTGAGTGTGTGTGTGTGTGTGCAGGGGGGAAAAGAGTACTAGAGAAATAGATAAATAGAGAAACACTTATTTGTAGTGTGCTACATTAGACATACATACTCTCAAAATGTATGTCTGTCAACCTTACATGCCTTTTCATAACTTTCTATTCATGCCTCTCAGAGCTTTGTTAACATCTCAGTAGGGACATTTCAATAAGTCTTAATGAATGCTGTGTTTGATTGATTCATTAATCTCATCCCGTTTCTTTTTTCTTTTCCACCTTTTATCCACTTGTGTCATGTTGCTTTTCTCTGTCAGTGAGAAGAGTACGCAGAGGTAATAATTGGTCAAGTCCTGTAGGCTGCCTTTAAAACTGTGCGTTTGTGCTTGTGTACTATATATGTGTGACACAGAGGAAAGTGAACCCAAGTGAAACCCTGCACTTCTTTAGGAAAATAAATAAACAATAGTAGATAAGTTATCCCTGCATCTCTACTTACATGTGATTTTACTCAGTTCGGGTCCTTCACAACACATCAAGGCTGCTTTGCAAGTAGTAATAATAATAATAATAATTTGTTATACTTATATAGCGCTTTTCTGGGTACCTTAAAGTGCTTTACATAGAAGGGAGGAAACTCCTCAACCACCACCAATGTGCAGCATCACTTGTATGATTAGACGGCAGCCATATTGCGCCAGAATGCCCACCACACACCAGCTTACTGGTGGAGAGGAGACAGAGGGATGAAGCCAATCAGTGTATGGGGATACTAGTATGATATTTAAAGGAATAGTGTAAATTCTACAGTATTTACTCACCCAAAAATCCCCATAGATGAATTACAAAATGATTTCTTAAAACTTCTGTACTATATTACAAAGTCCTTTAATATTTGTATATAGAAAAATTAAAAAATATCACAGTAAAAAATTTAAGAATGCACTACCTTTCAAAAGTTTTGGTTTAGCAAAATTTTGAATGAATTAAAGTCTCTTATGCTCACCAAGTTTGAACTTATTTGAAAAAATAAACTACAAATATTATTACATTCAAAATTCAAAAAGTTTTTGATTTTCTTTATATATTATACAATGTAATTTATTCCTGTGATGACAAAACTGAATTTTCAGCAGTCATTACTCCAGTCTTTAGTGTCACATGATCCTTTAGAAATCATTCTATTATTCTGACTTTAATTTAATACAAAAATAAAATTAGTATCACTGTAAAACTGTTTATTATCACAATTTTATGCGTCTTTGCTGATTTTTTTTTACTGAACTCAAACTTGGAACGGTGGTGTATATATAATTTTACATATATTGATTTTATATTTAATTTGATCTGTAAGTCATTGTATATCTTGGCATCTTTGGACCAGAACTGATGATACCACTGTAGTATAGGTAGGTGTAGGTATAGATGTATATACTGTAAACAGTGCTAGTTATGATTTACAAATTCCCAGGTCAGTTGAAGGTGCGCGTGAGTGTGTGTTTGTTCGTCTGTCTCATCCCACCCTGCCTGACCCTGATCCGAGTGTAGGTGTTCCAGTGTCCAGTCGTGTATCCACAAAGATTCAGCAGCTGCTAAACACGCTAAAACGACCCAAACGCCCACCACTCAGTGAGTTCTTCATGGATGACCAAGAGGAGATTGTAGAAGGTGCGTTAATGAATACAGAAGGCATCAAACACACTCTGAAAGAAAGCTGCAGTAATGTGGATCAGCGTATTTCTTCTTCCACAGTTCCTCAGGTAGATCCTAACACCCCGAAGCCAGAAGGCCGGCAGATAATCCCAGTGAAGGGGGAGCCGTTGGGTGTGGTCAGTAACTGGCCTCCTGCTCTTCAGGCAGCATTAGCTCGATGGGGTGCCACACAAGGCAAGAGCCCCGCCCTCACAGCTCTGGATATCACAGGAAAACCACTTTTTACACTTACGTATGGTAAGACTGAGCAAGGTCAACTGCAAAACACTTACTTTGATTGAAAGCAGATGCTGGAATTGGCAAGAAAGGTCTAAGGGCTTTGAAAACTGAGTGATTGGTGTGTGATTGACAGGGAAACTGTGGAGTCGTAGCGTAAAGCTGGCCTACACTCTCCTCAACAAGCTGGGAACCAGAAACGAGCAGATCCTCAAACCAGGAGACCGGGTAAAAAAAATATATAGCTTAATAATATAATAATTTATTATTAATATAATAATAATAATATCATTTAGATATTTGCATACTTATTTGTTTACATTTGTACACTTTATGTTATTTTAGGATTATTTATATGCTAATATAGTATTTATTGATCTAATAAATTACCATTTATTTTTCTATTTTCTACTATAATTTTAGTTGTAGTAGTTTTGTTATGTGGTTTTATAAGTTTTTGTTAGTTTATTTAATATTTATATTTAGCCTTACTTTATTTTTAATTAAAGTTAAAAAAAAATGTTATGTTAGTAGCCATAATATTAATGAATATTTAACATAAATGTCTAATATTTATATTTTATTTCAGCTTTATTTAAATAAAACATTTTTTTTTACGTTTTAGTTTTCTGATTCCTTTTGCAGCCAAAAAGGACTGAATTTGCTGTTGTTTTTCTCAAAAATTGTCATTCTTGTGTTTTGTAGTGAAAACCCAGCAATAATCATGATGTAATTAGTGTTAGTGCCAGTAATAGTACAATTACTTGTAAATCCTTTTCAAGATTTAAAATGTAAAAATTGTCTTGTTTGTTGTGTAATATTGCTTTTGCATTATCGCATTGCTAGTATTGCATTCCCACTCTCAGGTTACCATTTCTTTGTGGGAAAATTGTGGAAATAAGTTAAATATTCAAGTTGCTACAAATAATACGGTATTTGCTTTATTTTGGATTAAATTCTGCAATCACAGAATTGTGAAATCTTGGAGGGACTAGCTATGAGCAGCATATATTGTAAGAAGTAACGTTTATTTAAAAAAAATGCTGCTATTTCACTTTAATTATTTGTAAGCAATGTCTTTTTAATGATCCAGGTGGCGTTGGTGTATCCAAACAGTGACCCTGGTATGTTCTGGGTTGGTTTTATGGCTGTTTGTTGGCTGAAGTCATTCCTGTGCCCATTGAGGTTCCACTATCCCGAAAGGTAGTCACATGTTTACCAATTATATATTATAGATAGCTTTCAAATCTAAATAGAGTGCCAGCAATTCATGCTGGTATTGTGGTTGAAGTCATTTATATGTGTTTGCAGGATGCTGGGAGCAGCCAGGTTGGTTTTTTGTTAGGTAGCTGTGGGGTGGGTTTGGCTTTGACCAGTGAGATCTGTTTGAAGGGTTTACCCAAGACCCCCACTGGAGAAATATTGCAGTTTAAAGGTCAGAGACTTCACATGCAAATTAATGATCCATTTCTTTTCAAAAACCAGTCAGTGATGGTAATTTTTATAACGGATCTAATACTAGTTGGGTTTCTGATAGGTTGGCCCAGGTTAAAGTGGGTGGTGACGGACTCCAAATACCTCACAAAGCCTTCGAAAGACTGGCAGCCTCACATACCAACAGCCAACACAGACACAGCATACATAGAGGTAAGATCATGTGTATGCTTTATGTGTTTCTGTGTGTGCGTATGTTTGTTGAATTGATGTAAATATTCTTCTCTCGTTCTTTCATGCAGTATAAGGCCAGTAAGGAGGGCACAGTGATGGGTGTTGCGGTTTCAAAAGTTGCCATGTTAACACATTGCCAGGCTCTCACTCAGGCCTGTAACTACTGTGAGGGTGAGTGATGCTGTTGCTATGGAAACACCATTCTTTTGTTGCAGCTACACTAAACCTAAAAACTAGCTATGCAGCTTTAGGCCCTTCTCGTATAGAGATGTAACGGGGTATGTCTGCATTCAGGTGAAACAATGGTGAATGTTTTGGACTTTAAGAAGGACATGGGTTTGTGGCATGGAGTTCTCACGGTGAGTGACAAAAATGTCTCATCAATACTGTTACTACAGATTTTTTCAAAATTAAGGTGTGTTGATCTGCCTACTGCAGATGCAATAACTGAAACTGGTGAGATTATAATTATTGACATTAATGGCTGTGTGTTGAGTTATTTTGAGGGGACAGCAAATTTACACTGTTATACAAGCTGTACACTCACTACTTTACATTGTAGCAAAATGTCATTACTTCAGTGTTGTCACATGAAAATATATAATAAAATATTTACAAAAATGTGAGGGGTGTACTCACTTATGTGAGATACTGTGTATGTGTGTGAGTGTGTAAATATATATATATATATATATATAGCATTTCAGTAATGATAATTAGGTTATTGAAAATTAGGCTTTATTGTCTTCAAAGTAATGTTACAATGCAAAAACAAAAAAACTATTTATGATCCTAATATATATAGCATTTCAGTAATGATAATTAGGTTATTGAAAATTAGGCTTTATTGTCTTCAAAGTAATGTTACAATGCAAAAACAAAAAAACAATTTATGATCCTAAAATAGGTTGATTTCTTTATTTTTTATTTTTTTTTAGAGTGCAATGTGATCTTGGCCATTTTTGAGACATTTGACCAATAATATCTGTGTGTATTTCAGAGTGTGATGAACCGAATCCACACCATCAGTGTTCCATATGCAGTAATGAAAGCTTGTCCACTTTCCTGGGTTCAGCGAGTTCACATACACAAAGGTAGAACAAACACAAAGCCAAGTGTATGTCTGTCATCTACAGACATTTGTTTTGATATGAAAACGTCTGTATCTATAGCACGGGTTGCCCTGGTGAAGTGTCGTGACCTGCATTGGGCAATGATGGCTCACAGAGATCAGAGAGACACCAGTCTGGCCTCGGTGCGCATGCTAATTGTTGCTGACGGAGCCAATCCTTGTGAGTTACACTACCAGACTCCATTGGAGATGTTGTTCATTTAATATTCATATTCAACGATTTGACTCTTTTCATCTCTTTATATCTTCATCTCTTTCTGATTTAGGGTCGGTTTCATCATGCGATGCCTTTTTAAACATATTCCAGTCACATGGTTTGAAGCCAGAGGTCATTTGCCCGTGTGCTACATCACCCGAGGCCATGACGGTTGCATTACGGAGGTATATCATTCTTTTGACAAACTGCAGGGATCCCTGTAGCTGTTTGTTTCCTGATTGTGAAATGTTTCTCCAGGCCTGGGGTCCCTGGTGCTCCCCTTCCAGCGAGAGCCATCCTGTCCATGACTGGGCTGAGCCATGGGGTCATCAGGGTCAACACTGAAGACAAAAACTCTGCTCTCACCGTCCAGGATGTGGGACACGTTATGCCTGGAGGTGTGTGTGTGCTACTAATGTACAACAATACACAATAAAGCACTATATAAATGCATCATTCATTCATTCAATGATAATTTTATATACTACCAATCAAGTTTGGAATAATTACGATTTTTAAATGTTTTTGAAAGAAGTTTCTTATGCTCACCATGTATTTGGATAAAAAATGCAGGAAAAACAATCTTGTTGTGAAATATTATTACAATTTAAAAGACCTGTTTTCTTTTTAATATATTTTAAAATGTAATTTATTTCTGTTATGGCAAAGCCTAATTTTCAGCAGCCATTACTTCAGTCTTCAGTCAGTGTCACATGATCGTTCAGAAACCATTCTAATATGCTAATTTGGTGCGCACACTGCTTATTACAACAGTTTTTGCTGCTTATAATTTTTTGTAGAAAAGTTTGGTCTATGTAAAATGTCTATGTAAAAAATACTTTATTCAGGAAGGACACATTCAATTGATCAAAAGTGAGAGATATTTCTCATATAGAGATTTATTTATAATTATGTTCAACTTTATTTTCAACAAAGAATATGTTGTATGTATAATATTTTTTCTCAAAAATATTAAGCAGCAAAAAGAGTTTTCATTATTGATAATAATTAGAAACTTTATAAAAATGTGACCATCAATAATAATTGATAATAATTAAGCAATGAAACTGCATGTTAGAATGTCTTCTGAAAGATCTAAATATTTTACATTTATAATAGTATTTCACAGTATTACTGCTTTTACTGTGTTTTTGATTAAATAATGCAGAGATGTCTTTCAAAAACATAAACACATTTTTTTTTATTGAAAACTTGGTAGTGTCGTTGGTCTCATTTATCAATCTAGCGTAGAAACGAGCGCAGATCCGAGCATACAAATCAACTTACGACAGAGTTCACGTGTGATTTCATGAAACATTTGTATGCCCCGAATCCCATCATACGAAAGATCTTACATTGATAAATGTGGTGGCTGAAAACAATCGTCATTTGAATATGACGCCCCTAAAAACACCCCGGTTTAGAAGCCTCGCCCCTAGAGTTTATGCAACATCAAGCTAAAATGAATTCATTAAAGCGAAACTAAATGGCATTGAGCCTCTCTCATTCAACATCAAAATGTTTACAATTTTTTCAATGTAACATTTGAATGCTAAACTATTATCTATGGTGTAAACAATGCTTTGTACTTGTGTTCCAATAGCTACGTAAAATATCACCCTTCACATGCACAAAAATGTTTATTCTTTTTACAGTTTCGTAAATGAGGCCCACTGAATCTTATGTGTGTGATTTGCATTGTCTACACATATGGCTGGAATATAATCATTAATGCTGAAATGTTGTACTGTGTGTTTATATGATCACAGAACTCAGTTAACATTTCCTTCAGAGATATAATACCATGTTATCAAAGTTTGAATATATTTGTCAAGGACTTATGAAGTTAGCATGTGTGTTTTTGTGTTTTAGCATTGATGTGCATTGTGAAACCGGATGGGCCGCCCATGCTGTGTAAGACGGATGAGATTGGAGAGATCGTCGTGAACTCTCGTGCTGGTGGCAACATGTACTATGGCCTGCATGGAGTCACTAAAAACACCTTTGAGGTATGACGATCAATTACACACTCACATACACAGACAATGTTGCAACTTCGTACTGAATTACACACCATAAATATATTTCTAATGGAATAATTCTGCTGTTTTGATCGGCATGTGAATTTTGTGTTGTTTGTTTGAAATCTGGCAGGTGATCCCAGTCAATGCTAGTGGCACTCCTATTGGTGAAATCCCATTTGTGCGGTCAGGATTACTGGGGTTTGTTGGACCGGTAAGAATGTGAAAATGGAAAACAAGTGAGGAACAGTGCATTTTTTTCATGTGAATAAAATCTGTTTCCCCCCCTGTCTTCCTTCAATAGGGTAGTTTGATATTTGTGGTGGGAAAGAATGAGGGCTTGCTAATGGTTAGTGGTCGTCGTCACAATGCTGATGATCTAGTAGCGACGGCACTAGCGGTGGAACCAGTCAAAACTGTGTACAGAGGAAGGTGAGGGTTCCCATTTGAATATGGAGAGAACAATGTAGTCTTAACATTTATTTTAATGAGAGAAGATATTAATCTGATGTGTATGTGTGTGTTTTGTAGGATTGCAGTGTTCTCAGTGACTGTGTTCTTTGATGAGAGGATAGTGATCGTAGCAGAGCAGAGGCCTGATGCCAGTGAAGAAGACAGCTTCCAGTGGATGAGTCGGGTTCTGCAGGTGCAGACAAATTCATAGCAGTCATTTTAAATAGTTTGTTTTATACTTATACTAAATCTGATTGGGCGTCCTGAGTTAGAATCCCGGCTTGAGGACTTTCTCTCCCACTTTGCTTCTTGCCAGATCTAAACTGTTCTATTATAACAAAGGAAAAAACACCAAAAAATTAATAAATCTGATCGGATGTACGATGTTAATGCCATCACGAAGGCAGTATACGTATACACACCTGTGACTGTACTGCCAATGTGTGATATCTTTTGGTGGAAAAATGGTTTGTAATGATTATTATTAAATATTGCTGAATATTTAATGCTTATGTATTATTTAAAGGGATTTGTCATCAAAGTCCATGTTGTTATTGTTAACTAAAACGTAAACGATTACAAATCATTTTCATTAATTTAAATAAAGCTGAAAAAATAAAAACATTAAATGAAAAAAATTTGCCTTGGCAACTAACTGAAATAAAATAATTTTAAGTTGAAGTACTAACATTAATCAAACTAAAACTGAAATAAAATTGAATTAAAGCTAAATAGAAATATCTAAAATAATTAAAACTAATGACAAAAGCACATTAAATTATTGAAAGGGTTAGTTCACCCAAAAATGAAAACTCCATTAATTACTCACCCTTATGTCGTTCCAAACCCGTAAGTCCTGCATTCATCCTCAGGACATAAATTAAGATATTGTTTTATGAAATTAAATAGCTTTCTGACCCTCCATAAGCAGCAACACAACTGAAAGGTTCTCAGGCCCAGAAACGTAGTAAGGATATCAGTAAAACAGTTCATGGGACATCAGTGGTTACAGTAAGTGAAAATATAAAAATAAAAAGATAATTCAAAATATTAGTAATTTTTATGATAGTAAATAATACTAAAATAACACTGTTCTTAGCTTTATCTAGTTATGCCAATCAGGTTAATGCATTTCCATTGACTATAGTTACGTTTTAATTAAGGCATTAATTTAATATGGTTAATGTAAAATCACAACAGTGTCCTATTACTGCTTGCATAAATGTTAATTATTTGTTTAGTTTAACACACAAAAATTTGACAATCTTTTATTATATGATGCATTTATTTGTTTGTTGGTGGTTTTTGTGTATTGTTTCACAACTGTAGGCAATTGACAGTATTCATCAGGTGGGATTGTATTGTCTTGCACTGGTTCCTGCCAACACCCTGCCCAAAACTCCCCTAGGGGGTATTCACATCTCAGACACCAAGCAACTCTTCCTGGAGGGAGCGCTGCACCCCTGCAACATCCTCATGTGCCCCCACACCTGTGTCACCAACATGCCCAAACCACGTCAAAAACAACCAGGTGTGTATGTAAGGGTTACATAGAGATCTTAGAGGTGAGGGATCCCTAAAATCTAGAGGTGAAAATCCAATGCATATGATATTTTTCTCAGTGTTTTTCCTGTTAATATGTCTTTCATAGTTGGTGTTGGCCCTGCCTCCATCATGGTGGGTAATTTGGTTGCTGGGAAAAGAATTGCACAGGCTGCAGGCAGAGATCTGGGACTCATAGAGGACCAAGACCTGGTCAGGAAGGTAAACTGAGACTTATTGTGTACTGTGCCCATACAACATGAAGTAAATAATGCAAACAGTATAATTTGAAGCAGTTTGTTTGAAATACATTGTGTGGTATTTTAATGCTTTCGTATGGATTCAGCTGTGCATGTGGCCTACAATGATGGTAAGCATTGTGATCATTATGGCACAATCACATGCATGACATGACTTTTGGGATTATACGATTATTTAATGTTTTATTGATGTTATTGATGATGAACTGTCTATCTTGTCTCTCTAGCATCAGTACCTTACAGAGGCTTTACAGTGGAGAGCTCAAACCGATCCTGACCATACACTTTATGTACTTTTGAATGCAAAGGTAAAAACAATTCTCTTACACAGAAAAAACAGATTGGAAGGACTACACTTGATCAAATCCTTACTTAGAATGTCTGGTTTGCTGTGCTCTCTCTCTGTGTAGGGAGTGGCTGTATGTACAGCTACATGTGTTCAGCTTCATAAAAGATCAGAGAAGATTGCAGCTGCTCTCATGGAGAGGAGTGGTATTAACATCGGAGAAAATGTGGTGCTTTTGTATCCACCAGGTAAATCACACATACTTTGTCCTTTTTAGCAGTTCAAAAACTAGATTGGAGTAAACCACATAAGACATGGTTAATTAAAGAAAAGTGATCATTGATCACTTATTTCACCTGTGAAGAGGATGTTTTCATATAGGTGCCTTAAAGGGGTATTTTCTGTCACTGTTTTTAACCCTCTCATCAGAACGCTTTGTTTGAATAGGCGTGGCAGATTGTAGACTTGGAAGTAAACGCCCGTTTCTGTGATTGGCTAATAGTTGTGTACGTTTGACAGCATACGTTCATTCCTCATAGATGGACACTGCTGTGATTTAGGTAAAAAATGCTGAAACAACTTAATACATATCATACGATCTGTAATAAGATAAAAAGCAATAGTGACCACGTAATGAAAACAGTTACTCAGTCACACTTGTGTGTTACGACAATACTGTTAGATTCAATATAGTCGGCACAGCGTCTTCTTTTAGTTACATTTTTGTGAAAATTGAATTGTGTCAAGTTGTTTTTCCACGACTTGGTACTGCACAGCATCTTGTTGTCTTTTTCATTTGGTTTCATAAAGAGTCATCTTTATCATTTGGTTTATGCGTAGCCTGCGTTCATCTCTCTCATTAAATTACACTACATGCACAAATCGGTGGGCGGGGCTAAACAGGCAGTGATGTAGAAGCAGATGTTGATCTTCTTCTGCGGAGGCGGTGCTTAGCCACACTATTACCTCATAGAGTGGCACATTCCAGAACCTGTTGTTTTGGCAGACTGGCTTAAATATTTGCTACTTTTAGACTAACAAGAAAGTTTTGAGTTTTGAAACTCACAGGATGTTTTTATATTACAAAGACCCCTTATATGTCAAAAGATCAAGGGAATGTTGGTTTCTCAGTTAACCCTAGGGTAACCCTAAAGCAGCAAAAACAGTGTTATGGTAACTAAAACTTTTACCATTTAAAATAAATAAAGGAAATATAAATATTAGATTATTAGAAAACTTCAACAAAATTAGACAAGCAACGGAAATAATTTGAAGTACTAAATTGTTAGAACTATAACTGAAAAAAATTTAAGCTAAATAGAAATATGATTTATTTTGATATAAAATTATCAAAACACATAACATTACTAAATCAAACTAAAAATGTAAATGAAAATATAAGCATAAAAGCTCATTTAAAACATGAATTAATAATATAATTGTTTATAAAGAAATAATACGAAAATACACTGGTAAAACAGTCTTTCATTCTAAAGGAGAAAATACATACAATTATCATTAAAAAATAATACAATTTTACACCATTAAAAAAATTGCCTTCCATTTGATTTACGTGTGTGTGCAGGTATAGATCTGATCGCAGCATTTTATGGCTGTCTGTATGCTGGCTGTATTCCTGTCACCGTGAGGCCTCCACACCCACAGAACCTCTCTGCCACTCTGCCCACTGTCCGCATGATCATTGATGTAAGTCTATGTATTTGGTATTTGGTTGTGTTCTTTGAACTGCTTGGTAGTGAAGGCTCTTCAGCTACAATCTCTAACATTGTTCACTTTTCTTGCATCTCTCTGGTTTCCTCAGGTCAGCAAGGCTGCTTGCATTCTCACTACTCAGGTTTTAACGAAGATTCTCAGATCTAAAGAAGCAGCAGCTTCAGTCAACATAAAAACATGGCCCATCATAATAGACACAGGTAACACACACCAGTCAGTTTTCAAAACAGCTGCTGTGCAGAACTTACTGTACTTTGCTTGTATAATAATAGGTTCAAGTCATGTGATGTGATATGATACGATATGATATATGATAATTTAGCATATACACTAGATCAGAATTTGCTCTTCCATTGAAACAACTTTAAGTTTTTTGTAACAGCTTGACTAATAATAGACTCATTTAAGCACTACAAATCTCCATGTTACATAAAATAACAATGTTAAGTAACATAAACTTCCCGTCCAGTAACACGCATAGCAAGCAAGCTTAGAAATATATCCATAATTAACATGTCCATAATTGTCCCCAGATGACTTGCCTCGCAAACGACCTTCCACAGTCTACAAACCGCCCAACGCTGAGATGATCGCCTATCTGGATTTCAGTGTCTCAACCACAGGCATGCTGACAGGAGTGAAGGTGAGAGATCTTTCACATCCTTTCAATTGATGTGTTTCATAATTATCTTTAGCAGGGTCATTGACAAACTGACCAATCAGAGATGTTTCACCTGGATGGGATGTTGTTAATGCACAGTGGTGTCCTAAAACCTAAAACCAACAGTGAAAATGTTTATATTTTTGCAACTTTCTCATTTAAAATTGCAAAAAGTTTCAGTTTGTATAATACTTCTTGATTTCCAATGTATGGACCACACTGTAGCAAATATCTCCTTCTTAGTTGTACTGTACATTTGAGACTGCCCTCTCTGATTGGCTGTCTATCAGATCTCTCATGCGGCGGTGAGCGCTCTCTGTCGCTCTATAAAGCTGCAGTGTGAGCTGTACTCCTCTCGCCAGATCACCATCTGCCTCGACCCCTACTGTGGACTTGGTTTTGTGCTCTGGTGCCTTGCGAGGTAACAGTCACATACAAATGACTCATACTAACATAAAAATTACTCACAGCTTTGTGTCATCTCACGCAATGACTTGTTCTCTTCAGAATGGATATGAGTATGTTTTGAAGGTATTTTAACCCTGAAATGTGTTTTTTACAGTGTATATTCAGGTCATCAGTCCATCTTGATCCCTCCTATGGAGCTGGAGAGCTCGCTGACCCTGTGGCTAGGCACGCTCAGTCAGTACCGCATCAGAGACACCTTCTGCTCCTATTCGGTCATGGAGCTCTGCACCAAGGGCCTAGGTGGACAGACAGACATGCTGAAGGTACGCTCACATGCATATTTACACACCATTAAAGGTATGGTACACCCAAAAATGACAATTCTACCATCATTGCTCACCAGTTTGTCGTTCCAAACCTGTACGGCTTTCTATCATAGATCCATGGATTCAAAAGATCCATACAATCTTTTTTTTTTTATCTTCACTTGTTCTTCTAATGTTCCTCGTGTCCATCTGACTTCAGGCACGTGGTGTGAACCTGTCATGTGTGAGGAGCTGTGTGGTAGTTGCTGAGGAGCGTCCACGCTTGGCTCTCACACATTCCTTCTCCAAGCTGTTCAAAGATCTTGGTCTCTCCATGCGGGCTGTCAGCACTGCTTTTGGGTCGAGAGTTAACCTGGCCATCTGCCTACAGGTGAATTATCTCTACGAATGTATTTTCCTTTGCACCTGCTGTAGGCAACGATATATACTCTTCTTACTGATCCATCATCTCTATGTTACCAGTAAATGCATTGGTGGGAAGCTGTGGATATGTGATGGTAATTATGTGATGTGCAACTGATCTGTATGTTTGGTGGGTTTGCATTTTTAACAGGGTACCACAGGACCAGACCCCTCAACTGTTTATGTGGACATGAAGTCCCTCCGACATGACCGGTAAGACAAGGACTAACACACACAAATGTGTAAAATGTCACTTTCTGGCCAAATTGAATTGTGTGATATTGAAATAGCAGAAATCACAAAAGTTTTAAATAGTGCAGAATTCTATCAATTATGTGACCGGGTTTTGTCTAATCTGGAAAAAGCTCCTGAGTTGCTGGTTCCCCCTGGCTCTAAGTGGTGTCATGTAATAAACACTTTTTCTCCTTGTACAACACTGTTGATGGTATTTCTGTGTTGCAGGGTGAGGTTAGTAGAGCGAGGAGCGCCGCAGTCACTTCCTCTTGTGGAGTCTGGAACAGTAAGCACATTTCCACTCTTGGATCAAGCATAAATAAAATTGAAAATAGTGTTAATGCTTTTTCTCCCTCTTTTAGATTCTTCCTGGTGTGAGGGTGATCATAGTCAATCCAGAAACTAGAGGACCACTAGGGGACTCTCACCTGGGAGAGGTGCGTTTACATATGTTTCTTTAGCTTTGTGCTTTTTTTTTTTTTAGTAAAGGAACTACCTTATAACACACTTCTAATAATTCTAGTATTATTTTATTTGTATACTAACAATCATAGGAGAGTCATTTTCAGAATGCAGTGATTCCTTTGTCCTGCTAAGGCTAATTTTTAAATAGTAATGAAAATAAAAATAATAATTTGGCTAATAATTTGAGAAGTCTACAGTTTGACTGGAAATTCTACAAGATAAGTGATATTTACCTGGATTTTTTTTCTTTGCCCATCAAAGTAGATTCAATTTCTTATCCAGTAATACACTTCTTTCTTTCCTAGATTTGGGTAAACAGTCCCCACACTGCAACAGGATACTACACTATATATGGAGAGGAAAATCTGCAGGCTGACCACTTCAACACTAAGCTTAGTTTTGGAGATCCTCAAACGCTCTGGGCCAGAACTGGATACCTGGGCTTTGTCAAGAGAACTGAACTGACAGACTCCAGTGGAGGTGAGAGAGAGAAAATGATGAATTAATGACAAAGTGCTCATAACACATTGATAAGAGAGGTATAGTGTATGTGGGATGCTAAAGTGTGAGACCACATTGAAGAACTTTTTTTGGTGTGCAAAAAAAAAAAAAAAAAAAAAACACATTCTGAACTGTTTAAAGGTCACTAATAAAAAACATGCATTCTTGTAAAAATGTTCTTGCTTGTTAGATCGTCATGACGCACTGTTTGTGGTGGGCTCTCTGGATGAGACTTTAGAATTGAGAGGTTTGCGATATCATCCAATTGACATCGAGACCAGCGTATCACGTGCCCATCGCAGCATTGGTGAAAGGTAAAGTCCCAGCATCACACTCTTTGCTTAATTTTCATTGTGTAATCATGCTGTCCATTACCTATTATTTGTTTTCCCCCTCTGCAGTGCCGTATTCACCTGGACAAATCTGCTGGTGGTGGTGGCTGAACTCTGCGGATCCGAGCAGGACGCTTTAGACCTGGTTCCGCTGGTAACCAGTGTTGTATTAGAGGAGCACCATCTGATTGTGGGTGTAGTGGTTATCGTTGACCCAGGGGTCATTCCCATTAACTCCAGAGGAGAAAAGCAGCGAATGCACTTGAGAGACTCCTTCCTGGCAGATCAGCTGGACCCCATATACGTAGCGTACAACATGTGAGTGGAGTAATGGGCGATACAAAGGCTTACAAGAAAGGTGCTATGAAGCCTGGCCTCACGACTGGGATTAGGTTCTTATACAGACAGACTTGGCCCTGTTTTTTCAGGGATAAGGTGTTATTGAACAAAAATTACAATTGTGTGAGATGACTGTTTTGGAGAAGGGATATTATAACAGAATTTCCCTTTTTGCTCACTTCCTTCTCACCCAGAACCCCCCTCCCCCTTTTCAGCAGAATTATACTTACTGTCTGTCCAGTTCTTGGTCATGATTTAAATTTACTTGAATTACATAGATGTTTTTTTTCTACTCAAATGCATTCCTATTATAGAACTGTCTAGCTAGTCATTTTTTTATTATTAAAATGAGCTTAAAGCCTCAGTTTGTAAGTTTTCACCTGGGTTGTTCGATTCCAGAATTGTTGATTCTGATTCCGAGTTAATTCTCAGAATAAGTATAAAAGGGAGACAAAGTTAGTTCTTAAAAAGTGCAATATAAACTGTAATTTATAAGATTATGATTACTAGAATGAATGATGAGGTCTTGATGGATGGATGAACTACAAAGACATGAGTCGATTAATTATGCAGATTTAGCAATATAAATTCTGTATCTTAAATTAGTGTTGTTACAATTATTTTGGGATGTGTATTAGTGTGCTAATCAAGTTAATGAACAGACTAGAGTGTCATGCCTCAATCCCAACAGCAATGAATGGAAGATTAGTTTATTTTAGGATATAACATTACATGATTCTGAATATATGCACAGAATTGGTCTGCGACCCTGATTATTAATGGTGCTGTGTGTTACAGGGCTTTAAAATGAAACATTTTAGGACAGCATTGGGGTAATAGGGGTGTCGATACTCCCCTGGTCATTTGTGATTCATCAGATGCTTTTGTCCAAAGCAGCTTACAGTATACTTATGACACAGGGACAGTCCCTCCAGAGCAACCTGGGGTTAAGTGCCTTTCTCAAGGGCAGTATTGATTATAGGACATTTCTGTAACACTCTGGTTCATAGAATGCCCTTACCCAGGTTAAACCCCACATGTTTCATCCACCAACATTTTGGTTAACACAACTGTGCCACAGAGACTGCAGTCATCAGCTCATTTTGCTCAGTTTGCTGTCTGTTCTGGAATCATTTAGCATTTTAAATCTTACAACTGGGGCTTTAACACAATTTCAGATATGGAGCTATTCTGGTTACGAACTTTTATATATTTTAATTCATTTTAATTCTACAGTACACAATTTACAGCTGTACTAGAAAAAATTGCAATGTAATACCCTAAAGTATATAACTTTCTTTTTATTATGAATTGCTTAGTTTTGCAATTAGTGCAATATAAAAATTACACTGAACAACTTCATTCCCTCAACCCCCAGAAGTTCAGCATGAGGATAATCATCCCTATTATTTTTCATTATCCTTTATGCACTTTATTAGATAAATACAGATATGTTCTGTAACATGGATTATTGATATCTGTCAACAAGGGTATATATGTGTAGTATTATAATTACTTGCATTACTGAGTAGCATATGACTTACACAAAAAAGTGCAGGCACATAAAGAAGTCTAACCTCAGTACCTACATTTACAAATCACACATTCCTTGAGTTTACTTTTCAACATAAAACAGTAAGACAAGAGCATTCACCAACTGCAAAGCTCATCATCACACACCAAGCCCAAACCAAACACCAACGGAGGTACGTATAGCTCTATTTTTGCTCTCATCTAAAGGTGCTTATACACATCAGGACAAGCCATTTAAACCTCTGAATGGCAAAAAAGGAATTCAGGCATATGTACACTGAAACAAAACAACTGTAAAATAACACTACTCTGTACAAGCAAACCCCTCGTGAACACCTAACTGTACAAAAGCATCGATTTTACATGTTTGGCAAAGGATCTTTAAAGGACAGTTGCTGTCTCCTGTACTATAGACATTTTTACTAGGAATGACTAACTTCTTGTAAAACATAAATAACTGTAAATTATTGCTTGTGTACAGATAAGAAATTCAACTGTACTGTAAGTTAGTTGCTGTATTCTGTCAGATTTTTGGATTCAGATTAACTACTGTCATTGACATCCCTTCGTAGCTGAGCGGGGGTCTGAAGTTGAAGACGTCTTGTAAATAGCTTGCTCTGTTTCTGTTTTTCTTTTCTGGTTGATCAGAAATGTGATGGGTTTGAAGTCTGTCTGTCATGCATTTCTATTTAGAAATCTTACGGTATGTACAAGTCTTTAAGATGTAAGCATGATAAAGTCAAGCACTGTGGGGGCTTGAAAGACTATTTTCAGAGTCCTTACTGATCACTACAGTATGTTAGCCTGACCTCATTCTGGGGTTGTATATGTATGCGTATGTATGGTCACCGCGTTGAAAGGTCATTTGTTTGCTGATGAGTTCCAAGATACCTTTTCCCAAATCAGAGACACTGTCATGAAATGCATTCTCTCATTCTCACTGTCGTTTATGGCATCAGAGCTGAGCTTATGTGATGAAAGCACAAGCGAGCAAATGAGCTTTTTACATGGGGCATTCAGGGAAATAGTGCTTTCCAGGATGGAGAGGATATTCATTTATAAATATTCACTTACATGTTTTGCAATGATTTTGTTCTTTAAATAAAAATTATTTATTTGTCATTTACATACGTGTTAACCAAGTCTTAATACGGACAAGACACAAAGCAAAGCAGAAAATTAGACAGTCGGTTCAGTTAATTGATAATCTGTCATGAGTGCTAAGTGCTGGAACCAAAAGAAATGTTTCACACACTATGCAACCATCTGCAGTTACAAAGGACACATCCGGCAAAGCAATGTACACACTTAACCACTATACAAGAAATAAAATACAGCTTGCTATAAAATGTGAACATGCAACCGTAACTTAACTTTTTTTTGAGACAATGCATATTACTTTTCTGTGTTGATTAAAACATTAAGTTCAATTCTCATAGCTTTTTTAATTACAAGATTAAGATATCACATTACAATTATAAGAATGTGATATTTACATTTGTTTTGTCATTCATGGATATAAATGAAAGTCATGAATATGCAAGCAAGCATTTTCCTGTTGGTTCACATTTTTCTTTTTTGTACATTGGTTATTGTAACTGTTTTATACTCTGATGAAAAACACGAAAAAACAATAAAAGGCTTTTATTTTGCATCTCTGAAGTTTGTTTTTATAACTGGATCTATCCATCTAATATCCAAATGTTTTTCAGTAAAATATGTCATAAAATTATTAATTATAAAATATTTTCATTTTATAGATAACTGCACTGTTTTATTTTATTAAGGAATGAAAGTTTCAAACAGATTGAAACAGTTAATAGCTGACATGTACAGGTGCTTTCAAAAATGCAATATTAACATTAACTATATTTTTTCCAAAAATTTAATTCAACATAACAGTTGGTGTTGTATACCAGGAAAATTATATCGTGAAGAATTTCTCCATGAAATTTAATAGGGTTTCCTTTTTTTGTTCATAATAATAATTAAGAATTACATTTACATTTACGCATTTAGCAGATGCTTTTATCCAAAGCAACTTACATTGCATTCAAGTTACAGTTTCTACATTTTATCAGCTCTTGCTTTCCCTGGGAATCGAACCCATGATCATGGCGTTGCTAGCGCCATGCTCTACCAGATGAGCTACAAGAAAGCCGCAAGAAGAATTGAGCTGCAAGAAGAATTCTTGCAGCGACTCCACTTCTAGTAAAAATAAAGTACATTTTGAAATACAATTTGTAAATTTGTATTTGTGAATATAGTATTTGCCAAGCAGAAAATAGAAATGAATAAAATTGCATTGGTTTCATTCATGTCCCCAGACCCCTTATACGTTGTCAGAGACATCGACCAATCACAAAGCGTGATACAGATTTACGTAACACGTCCTTCTAAGGGGCGGCGCTTATTGCGGCCTTTAGGGGAAAAAAACCTCAAGCCATCTATATTTTTTCAATGGAAACCGCCCAGGTTTATTCTATGCATTATTAAATCATTTACTTTACAAATTATATCTCAAATCCTGGCATCACGTTAGACGACGTTATTGTTTCCAGGAGCGGTTCTAAAGGATTGAAGGTAAGGCGTTGCTTTTGTTCTGTACTCTTCCTCCTCTGTCGCTGCAGTCATGGCGCCCGTCCGCTCGGTTTTAGCACTCGTTACGGGAAGGTGTTTTAATGGCTCCCGTATCGCTGACGTCTGTTGACGCGGGCATTTGCGTACCAGTGACTCGCTTGGAACTTTCTGCAGAGCGCGGCATTAAGTCGCCCACAGGCTTCACAACACACCACAGCGGTTAGCTTTATTTAGAGATGCGCTTTTGATCAGGATCTCATGGGAGAATAAAACTTTAAGACGCCGACACTCTTTACATATTTGCAACATCGCTAAAAAAGCTAACGTTAGCTGTTTCTAGTGATGTAGCTTTTGTGTACGTTTGTAGAAACAAGCCCGCTTATAAATACCGGCCGAATCTTATGTATTTTGATAAGTAACGTTAACGTTACTGAAAGAAAATAATAGGCAGTTGTCTATTTTTATTTAACGTTAGCATGTTAGCTGCTGTAGCCATCGGTTTTTTTTTTTTTTAAACGTGGACTTTTAACAGACCATTATATAAAATGTTGAATCAACAGGTCAGTATAGCTCGCAATGTTATTTTGGCTTTAATAAAACAGATTATCCTGATATTGTTTGCATTTTCGAGGACTGTGCGTATTTGATGGGCGTTATTTAGCATCCGGTGTAATTTAGTGCCGAATTCTGACCCCCGCCAGATTATTACCCCCCTCTAGTATTGGTAGGTTTAGGGTTAGGTGTGTGGGTGGGGTTAGGATTAGGCAATCAGGTAGCGATTTCAACGAGGGGGGTAATAATTTGGCAGGGAGTCGAAAATGGGCACAACACCGGTTCTGCATGAAGTGCTGTAAATAACACAAAGCAGCTCTATCTGATTTACTATACTCTACTCTACTATAGGAGGAGTTGTCTTCCATGTTGAGTAGTCTTACTGTTTTGTTTTCCCATTACATTGTAATTTTATTTTCCATTTATGGAAACATGATTTTACTGGAATCAAATCATAAATGAGGTTCAGCAATAATGTGTAGAAAGCAGCCCACAAGGACAGTGAAGTGTGCGTGGTGGAGCTGAAGGTACTGACTCAGGGTTGGGGTGAAATGGAAACAGTGACTAAATCAAGGCTTTTGACGGTTAGCCTGGGTTGACCACATCTCGACACACACACACACGTTGGTTTTTATGGTTAATGGGGACTGTCCATAGGTGTAATGGTTTTATACTGTACAAATCATATGTTCTATTACCCTACAACAACCCTACACCTAAACCTACCCCTTACAGGAAACTTTGTGCATTTTTACTTTCTCAAAAAAACTAATTCTATATGATTCATAAGCCTTTTGAATTATGGGGACACTGAAAATGTCCTCATAAATCACCTTCTCCTTGTAATACCTGTCATACCCAATATACAAATTTATGTCCTCATAAACCACACGCACGCACACATAAAAGCAGCCTGTATTTTTCAGCATTCTCATGTTTGCTGTCAATCTGCAAAATTGTACATAATTAGATATAATTTTTCTGCCTTTGGTTCAAATTTGTTTGCCCTGAAAGAAATAAAATAAAAATTAACTTGTCCCCATCTCTTCTAATTATTATTTATTTAATGTAATTTTTACAAGTAATTTTTCATGTATATATTTTGTCATTATATGTGGATTGCATTTTATTAGAAATTCTAATTTTAAGTGTTTTTATATGAAATATTAACCAATAAAAAATATGTATTTATTACAAAACATTTTTACAGCTATTTGCAAGGCATTAAAATGTATGCACATAATCAAATATGTAAGATATTTCAGAAATGTGAGGAAATTGTGTTTGAAATAACCTGGAAAATAATATAAGTATAGAAATATACCTTTTTATATATTTTTATTATTATTATGACCAGCTCTAAATATAACTGGTTATAAATTGCTTGTTTAAAGTAATCTCTGTAAACAATACATTCTAGTAAATCACAGAACTAGGACATTCAAAAATTGTAGAAGCTCTGTATATAAGTACTGGTCATGGACAGCATCACATCTACATTGAATATTGAACAAAATCTGTCTCATTGTTGATCTGCAGTGGCAATGGAGGAGAATAACAGTGATGGCTCTGATCAAACTGTTTCCATCCCCACAACTATAACTGCCTCTCAGCTATCACAGATAGCACAGGTACTGTTCATGTATGTACTTATGTATACACATTTTCATGATGTATATACATATACATGTGTGATTGAGCATTTGTAAAAAAAAAAAAAATAAACCGGCACTAAAATGGCTTGTTTCATGTTCTGATGTACAAAGATGTCTCTGGGTGGGAATCAAGTGGCTGTGGTTCAGCTTCCCAACGGTCAGTACCAGGTTCAAGGTGTGATTCAGTCAGCGCAGTCGGTTATCCAGTCTCCACCAGCACAAGCACAGGTAATGTGCAGACACGCATACAGTGATCTTTAAAACTTCTGAATGCTTTTACTTCAGGTTGAAATCAATGATAGTCTACCCCCTCGCGTTAAACAATGTTTCTTATTAGGGCCAAGGATCTGACAGTGATGATTCTCAGGATTCAAGCGATAGCGGGGCATCTAACCAGAAGTCAAGAGAGCTCTTGGCTCGGCGCCCATCTTACAGGTAAAAAGCCCAGGGGGCAGGGGCAAATAATTTAGGAGTCTGCTGGGCCTGATTACTGTCAGCTCAAAATTGCAGAGATTCTTTTATTACTTCTAAAGCTGGCATCCTACTAGCCTTCATCTGCATCGTTTTTGGAGAATCAGAGGGATTGCTCTGACCACATGTAGCAAGTTTAAATTGATCCGAGCCTGTCAGTGAGGTGGACTCTCGTGGCCTTGGCAGTGACCAGCAAACAGCTTTTCACACTGAAGAACTGGATCTGCGCCAAAATATTCCCTCAGTAAACACACCGCTCACAAAACTCATTATTATTCATGGTGATTGTGTAACCAAGCAGTTTCTCTCAAGCATGGTTCTCCTGCACTTTAATGACTAATACAGTGAGAAGACAAAGACATTTTTAGTTAAAGTCGCCATGTAAACTCTTTTGTTCTATTGTGATTTATATCGAAGTGAAATGGCTTCTCGAATGTAGCATGCAATTTGATTTTATTCTTCTGGAATTGATTGACATTGCAACATATGCAAACAACAATGATATATGTAAGTGACAGGCTGCTGGAGATTATTGCCCAGCGTTTGTTATGAGAGGGGAAGTTATGTTTTTGATTGAAGGTCATGTGTTGTGCTTGAATAAATAAAAAATGTTCACAAGTAAATCATTTATAATAATAATAAAACACTGCAGTATTTCATTAAAAGAATTGTCATGACATAAGAATTGTCAATTCTTCAATGATTTCTTTAATTTTCATAGTGACTTGAATGTAAAAGTTTTCAACGATATAGTGCTTGTATTGGATTTTTGATCTTGTTTAGGAAATCTTTGACAAAAATCACACAATGTCATTTAATCACCGCTTTTGCAGTAATAATTCAGTTTTTTAACGCAGCATACATTTTTTTTTTTTTACATTTAACAACATCCTTAAAAAGTAGATTTTTGACTCATCTAGAAAAACGAGATGAGCACTGATCGACTTTTACGTTTAATTTACACAGAACTGCCTCTTATATGGTGGAACGAGGTGGGCCAGAACTAGCATATTTCACCCATTGTTTAAAAACAAATCTTTGTGTAGATTTTAGGTTCTGGATATTTATGTGTGTATAATTAAGGACACATGAAATAGAGCAAACACAACGTTAGTGAGAGGAAAGTACAAAGCTAAATTTGCCTAACTCCAGGCAATCTCTGGCACAAAACCAAAAGTTTAGGCACTACACAAAAACATTCTGTTCCTTTTTTTGTTTCAGGAAGATTCTAAACGATCTATCAGCTGAGGAAATGGCGACTCAGAACGAGGGAGAAGAGGAAAGCGCCACCTCCTCTGCTGTAACAAGCATCTCACTCCCTACCCCGATCTACCAGACAAGCACTGGCCAATATAGTAAGCCAAGCCAGCATATTATTTGAATACAATGCATTTTGTGAGGTACTGAATGCATCATGTGGCAACTTCCTATGTATTTTGCAACAGAAATGAAGCAAATGGTTGCATAAGCCATGCAGTTTTTTATTTTGAGAGCACAGTTGTAATAAGGAATTGCATAATTATACCATAAAACGTTCATCACAGTTTTGTTTGCTCCTCTGCAGTTACGTTTTCATCCAACGGCTCTCTTCAGCTGGCCAGTTCTGGTTCAGAGGGTGTGCAAGGCCTGCAGACTCTCACCATGAGCAACTCGAACCCAAGCCAGCCAACCATCCTGCAATACGCTCAGACCGCCGACGGACAACAGATTCTGCTGCCTAGTAACCAAGTGTTGCTCCAAGGTTAGCACACAAAGGCAAAACGACCTTTTCATTTGGCAATTAGCTGGTATTATTGTGGGGCAATTGCCTGGCAATCGACTGTCCTGCAAAGTTCAGCTCCAACTATAATTAAACACACCTGCCTTTCATTTTGAATCCTGAAGACCTTAATTAGTTGCTTCAGGTGTTTTTGATTAGAGTTGGAGCTGAACTTTATAGGACAGTTGATCACCAGGAGCAGGATTGGCACCCCTGCTTTAGTAGTACATGCGGGACACACTCTGGCTATGATACTGTTTTATAGGTGCAGGAGGAGAAATGCAAGCTTATCAGATCCGCTCTTCTTCCTCCTCGCTGCCTCAGACCGTTGTCATGACATCACCCGTTATCAGCTCTCAGGGCAAAAGCAATGACCCGCAAATGAAGAGAGAGATACGCCTGGCGAAGAACAGGTGGGTGTATTTGAGCGAAAGAGGATTGGTTTGTTTAGCAAGATGAAGTAGGTTGGTGATTTATAATATCCTGCGGTTGTTTTCATATGGGTTGTTTTTATTGCATTGTAAGCCTAATTGCATTTTTTGTGTAATTGTGTATCTCCGCATGCAGGGAGGCAGCCAGAGAGTGCCGCAAAAAGAAAAAGGAGTATGTGAAGTGTTTGGAGAACCGTGTGGCGGTCCTGGAGAATCAGAACAAGACTCTTATCGAGGAGCTCAAGACATTAAAGGACCTGTACTGTGTTAAAACTGGCTAGTGGCACATCCATCCAATCATGCTAATGGGACTTTGCTGACAGACTTGTCTGCCTATGTGCTTATACAAACACGGGGACTTTTTTTTGGCATGGGGGATTCATTTAATCCTCATGTCAAATGCTTGTTTTTATACAACTCATTTTTAACTAATAACCTAAGAACGATTGACCAGAAACAACAGCAACTGTTATGATTTTCAGGATAGATGGAAAGTGGGATACGCTTTTCCATTAACATATTTTTATTTTGCAGTCAACAGATGTTTGTTTGTGTATGTACCTTGTGCAAGCATTGGCACGTCTACACTGGGAGATCTCACTTTATTCTTGACCCATTTGGGTTCCAGGGAATATTGAATGTTGATTTTATTTGAAGCGCTATCTGAATTGAGCTATATCCAGATAGAAGCCTGGTATTTTTACACCTTATCTGAGATGCGCTTGTACGTATGAAAATTGAGATTGTGTTTTTCATGCAGCTTGCTATTTTCCCCTTCTTAGGAAGATATGGTATTTCTATCCCCATTCCATGTTTTATTTTAATGCGTTTTAGTGAGACGTTTTCTACAGAAACGGAGCAGAATTTAAGGTGAGGACTTTCAGCTTTATTATTATGGGTAACATGAAACCGTGGTAAGCTCATTTAAGCCTTATTCTGGATTGATAGACTAATATTGTAGAATTCAAACCCATGTGCTTTTTAGTCCAGGTCTTTGTAATATGTCTGATTGGTCTTTTAAGCCATATACACACTTGGGTTGGGACCGTTTTAGCCGAGTAATAGGCCTGAGGCTTACCCCTGTTTATAAGACAAGCTGTTACAAGACAATCGAATCAGGGAGTATGCGATTGGAAAAAAACAATGTCACCTTTTTTTTGCTAAAGTGAATCTAAATAAATATTTTTCCAGCCATTGGTTTTCCTCCCTTTCAGTTTCAGTGTTGCTTTGTTGCTTGCCTAATTTGTGGCTCAGGCCCATGGAAAATCTCCACTCAGTGTATTAAGGTAATACTCAGGAAAAACGTAATAAAAGAATAACTTTCTTTTAATTTCCATAAATCATTTTAAAATTAATTTCCAGGCTTAGTGAAAGTACAAAAACAATACAAAGTCAAATAAATGTCTGTAGTGAAAGTATTGTAGTGTTTGTTCAATTAATCAGCTATACATATGTTGGAAAGGAGGCATCTCAATTTAAAGCTGGAGCATGCAAGATGGTCTTTTTGAGTATATAGTAAATGCTATAGTATTATAACAAGTATGGAAGTAGGAAGGAAAAAGTATTAAGGCATGCTTCATTTATTCAGTGTTACTTTGTACGACATGCACTCATTCTAACCACTAGATGGCAGTAAGACTCATACATTAACCATGAACTCTCAAACGCTAGCCTGCATTCATTTCCAAAAGCCAGATTTATGTAGATGAAATTATTTTGTTTTATCTGCTGGTATTTTTGTATTTAATAGTGTTGTTTTACAAACATGATTATCATGCAACAAGAGTCATCTAAAATGTGAGATGCAGTCTATTGTATTTTTACATGAAACAAAAACTTTGTATTTTATAGATTCATAACAAATTGCTCTTTCCTACAAACAAGACTGCAAGACTTGAAGTGGGCGTGTCAGATTTAGGGAGACATCCCAAATGTGCAGTGCTGGGGTACTTCATAGGTTTGAGAACCACTGATCTAGTGGATTTAAACAGTACTGCACTCTGCCCTCTATTTGGAAGGATTTCAAAAACTTGCTCTCTGCTAATCAGTATTCTTACACAGTTATATCTTTACAAAATATGTAAAATGAGAACTCTAATGATAAGACTCAGCCGTTGTTTGTATGATTTTGTTGTAAGGCGATAAGTTAATCTTCAAATGCACGTTCCCACGACAGGGGTGCTTTTCACGGCAAGAGTGCTTTTTTTGGCACAACATACCTCTTGCCTGATAACCCTTCTTTTTAATGTTTTGTTTCTCTGATATTTTCCCCTCTTATTTTTTTATCTGCCATCTCTAGTTGATCTGCTAAATATCTGTCTGGTGCACTCAAACTGAGCCCTCGCTCTTCTCCTCGTCATTACAAGACACGCCCCCTTACTGCTGATTGGCTACAAGTCTGACGCTGTGGTCAAAAGCGTTTTTTTAAATCGCTTAGAGCACCTTTTAATGTTTTTTTTTTTTTTAGTTAATTTCGTTATAACGGCCGTTAAATAGCGCCAAACACCCATGATTATTTCTTGTTGCAAAAGCTGCTTAAAAAAGGAGAGTTTAAAATGGTAAAAATAATAATTGAAATACATACAAAATGCATGCAATGTAGATTTATTGACGTTTAATTACACAATATAAAGTTACTATTACTTAAAGTAAATTACTTGTAGGATAAAATGTGACAGTTACTTTAGAGTAGTACGCAGTTTCTGTGTAGTAGCTTACGGCTGTGGCTATAGGATTACAGCTAAAACCGAAAGCTAACAATACATTTAATTTTCTACCTATTAGATTGTTTTATTAATGTATACACCAACCCTTACAATAAAGTGATTGTTGTGCAGTGTGACAAATTACACTATATTGATGTGCGCATGCCCAATAGATGAATCTGTATACCATCTAGCCTTAACGGTGTAGTACGCACAGTGCGTTTACGTAACTGTATGAATTCTTTGTTTAATTATGTTCACTTCTTGCTGATATATTGCACTAAACTGCCATGATATATTACGAATAAAAACTAGGTGAACAAATGAGCGGTTTCAAACACAGCAACTGTCAGGGCTATTCAGAGTCAACCTCCCCATAATATGTTATACATTATTCGCATGACATCTGACCAGGTCAACATCTTCAATGCAAAACAATATAATCCAATCAGAGCAGTATTATTATAATTTGTATACATTTGAAGCTGTTTCAAAGAGGCTCTTGGAAAAACTTTACCTAGACAGATGCAAGGTTAGCTTATTATGAAATGTTGGTCAGTATTTGGGAAAATATGCCTTGGTTGTTGCATTAGAAATATAGAAAGATAACTATTTCATATTTACTTCACATTTAAAAAAATTATAGCTTTTTTTTTATTCATACCACATTTAAAGAACAACAAGATATACAATGCAGTCTTGAGATTTAGTATATTAAACAAAAACATTCTATTTTATGGTTTAATACAAATTGCCCTTTCATACAAAAATATTTAAATGGTTTGTGAAATCAATACATTTTGAATGAAGGTTTTTGTTTTTTTTTGCTAAATGAATTTATTATTTGACTGCATAACCAACAATGTGTGGTTTGATCATAAATAGCAGAGGAGCTTGGATGTGACGTAGCTGCAGGTCAGAGAATCCAGCTGCCTCAAGGTGCTTCCAAGTAGCACGGGTTGTCTCGCAGCCATCACCAAAATAGTACCTGAAAAAAGGTAAAGCACAAACGTTTTTATGCTTTAGTGGTCATTCACTTTGTTGCAAGTATTCCAGTATGCCATCATTATGTCAAATTGTTAAGAGTATGGTTTCAAAGTAAACGCACATTTAAAAAAATTAATAATAATTATGTGTGGGTGACAAAGCACAATTTATGCATGTATTTTACCAACTCATTTTTTCAAAGCTGCAACAGTCTTTTAACTTTGCATTTGTTGCTATATGACATTTACCCTTTTTTAACTTTAGCTTCAGATAAATAACTTATTAAAGAAGTTATTCAAATTCAGTGGAGATCATAAGTAAAATATAATGATGATTTTATAAATACAGCGTGTTTTCATATTACCAGAATGGTTGAAGAACATGTTGAAAAAAGTAAATCCAGGTTGAAGGGTCAGACACCACATGTTCAAGGAAGAAAAATGCACCTCCCTGAAGAAAAATAAAATGCAAAATTATATTTCTCAACCCATAATTGTGGATTTGAATATAGTTTGTTTAGCTTAAAATGTTCCAGCGTTTAAAAACAGCAGCCTAATCTGTATGGTGACATCTGCCCTAAAACAAACAGCTGTTTCAAATGGGTTTATCGCAGCAAATGGCTATCTACATGTAGTTTAGCAATGCTAATCTCTTTGATGATAAGAGACCGTTTATGAAATACCATCAAAACATTGGACTTCCACCACCTGAGCACTGACTGTCCTAAACTTACAGGCCTCAGAACTCTCTTTGCTTCTCGCAGAACCTTCTGCGTATCCTGGACCGAGCACAGAACCAGCGTGCACACCACAACATCCATCGAGTTGTCCTCCACCGCCCTCAGATTCTCCCCCGACGCCACAACAAAGCTGTCATAAACGAGGTGATCGTTCTTCGCCATACTTTTCTCCAGGTACTTCTGGAAATGCGGGTTGGGGTCGATGCATGTGATCCTGCAGCCCGTCGGGTAGTGCTCAAAGTTCGCCCCGGATCCGCAGCCCAGCTCCAGGATGCGCAGAGAGCCTTTCGGGGGGGAGAATTTGTCCAAGTTTCGAAATAGTTCCCTTTTGTTCTCGTTCATTTTGACATTGTAGGAGAACGAGATTTTATAGACGATTAGAGGAAAGACGCGTTTGTAGAAAGACAAAAGTCCAATCACCTCCGCAATGTGCAGCGGTAGAGTGAGGACTTTGACTAAAAGAGCGCAAGCGTTCATGAACAGCGCCATTTTTAACGACAGATCCGGAACACTAACGGCTAAATTGGATAAACGAGAGGGAGTAGCTGTTGCACCTTGTGACAATTGACCAATCCGCGTCTTTGACGCATGTGATATTCTCCAGACAGTCAGTAACGTTACCTCCGTCTGTCGCCAGATGGCGGCCCTGTATAAATAATAGTGGATTCTCCTTTCGTTTCCTCACTAACGGTAACCCTCGAATAAATGAATAGTTGTTTTGAGAAATACGTTTAAAAAATGTATTTTTCAAAGGCTTATATCTATTATAAGATTATTCTACATGGAGCGGCCTTCTGATTACATTGCCAAAATGAACAAGACTGTGATGACGCGTTTCAACGGTTTTTGTGTTTATATATACATATAAAATATATATACATATAAAATATATACATATAAAAATTTGTACATTTATAAATATCACTATATTTTATATTAACTTACCTTTGCATAAAAAAATAGTTCTCTCTTCTGAACGCTCTTAGCAGTTTTTTTATTTGAAAGTCGTGAGAACACTATCATCGTTTTTTATATCTGAACACGTGGGAATGCAAAAATTGATACTCTCCCATTCCTTGCTATAGAAGTTTACCCAACTGTGAAGACTTCTGCTGCACTGAAAAAAAAATATATTGATTTTTTTAAGCAATCAATTTATTTAAGTTACATTTAAATAAACACATTTATTTGACTAACTTTCAACACAATTTCCAGGTTATTTAAATGTAGCTAAAATAAATGTATTGCAACCACTTACCTTAAATAATTTAATAAATTAATTTAATCATTTTTTTCAGTGTGCCAAGAAACTCAGAAATGTGAAAAAGTTCAATTTATTGTTTTAATGGAGTTATTCTCTACTTTTTTTAGTTTTTGTCCACTCAAAGTTTTTCACTGAGAGAAATGTCATCAGCTGAACAATCAATATGTTTTTAAACAACAGAACAGTTTATTGAACGCACTGTAATACACAAGCAAACTTAGGCCTATTTAAAATGCTTATGTCTTTACTCACCGCCTTTTACTACAGAAGACAAGAATAATGATTTAGACTAGAGCAAGTAGTTTCCAACTCAGATTTAAAATATCTTTTTATTATGCTTTTCTATAGTTTCTCTTGCTTTTCTGCTATCTACACTATATTGATAAAAGTATTGGGTCACCCCCTTCTAATGAAAGGTTTGACTACTTTAGTAATTTCCATGAGTACAAATCATAATGTTTCTGCATATAATGATATTCTAGGGAATTGTGTGCTTCTAATTTTATAGCAACAGTTTGGACAGGACCCTTTTCTATTCTAACATGACAGTGATTCTGTGTATAAGATAAGGATCAAAGAGAGATGATGATTCAGTCAGTGTGGAAGAACTTGAATGCAGACTTTTAAAGCAACTATTCTAACATGACTGTGCCTCTGTGTATAAGGAAAGGATCGAAGAGAAATGATGATGATTCAGTCAGTGTGGAAGAACTTGACTGGTCTGCAGAAAGCCAAGTCTTAATCCCAGCTGAACACATTTGGTGTGACTTTAAATGCAGACCATGAGCCAAAAACTCATCACCAAACACCAATATCTATCTTCTTGACAAATGCAATTATTCTACATTTACATTTACATTTAGTCATTTTGCAGACGCTTTTATCCAAAGCGACTTACAATTGGGGAATACATATTGGGGATTAATCTTGAAGAGGCAAACAAACAGAGGAAGTGCCCCTAACACCAAGTCTTAGGCATTGTTTAAATAAATACAAGCTAGCAAGGGAAGGAGAGAAAGATAACGAGAAGGATGAAGATATAGAATTTATTTTTTATTTTTGTATATATGATGAAGTCAAGTAGTGTTGAAAGAGATGAGTTTTCAGTTGTTGCTTGAAGATTGACAGGGATCCAGCATTCCGGATGGGGGTGGGAAGATCATTCCACCAGCCAGGAATGGTGAACGAGAATGTTCTGGAGAGTGATTTTGAGCCTCTCTGTGATGGTACCACGAGGCGTCACTCACTAGCAGATCTCAGACTTCTGGAGGGGATGTAGATTTGTAATAGTGAGTGGAAGTAGGAGGGTGCTGAGCCTGTGGTTGTTCTATATGCAATCATCAGTGTCTTAAACTTGATACGAGCTGCAACTGGTAGCCAGTGCAAGGAGACAAAGAGAGGTGTAACATGTGCTCCTTTGGGCTCGTTGAAGACCAGTCGTGCCGCTGCATTCTGAATCATTTGTAGAGGTTTGATTGTGTTTGATGGAAGTCCAGCCAGAAGAGCATTGCAGTAGTTTAGCCTAGAAATGACCAGGGCCTGGACAAGAAGTTGTGCAGCATGCTCTGTCAGAAAGGGCCTGATCTTTCTGATGTTGTGTAGTGCAAACCTGCAAGATCGAGCAGTCTTTGCAATGTGCTCTTTGAAGGTCAGCTGATCATCAAAGATTTCACCAAGATTTCTGACCGAAGCTGATAGGGTAATTGCTGATGAACCTAACTGAATCGTGAAATCATGCTGTAGAGTTGGAGTTGCAGGGAAGACAAGAAGCTCAGTCTTTGCCAGGTTGAGCTGTAGATGGTGTTCTTTCATCCATGCTGAGATGTCCGCCAGGCAGCCTGAGATCCGTGCAGCTACCGTTGGATCATCTGGTTGAAATGAGAGATAGAGCTGTGTGTCATCAGCATAGAAATGGTAGGAGAAACCATGTGCCTGTATGATGGGACCCAGTGATGAAGTGTATGTGGAGAAGAGGAGGGGTCCAAGAACCGAGCCCTGGGGAACCCCGGTGACCAATTGATGTGCTTTGGATACCTCCCCTCCCCAGGCCACCTTGAAAGACCGATCAGTGAGATAGGATTCAAACCAGCGAAGTGGAATCCCAGTGATATCCAGTGATGAGAGGGTGGACAGGAGGATCTGATGATTGACAGTGTCAAAAGCGGCAGACAGATCCAGCAGAATGAGGACTGATGATTTGGAATCGGCTTTTGCAATTTGCAGGGCTTCAGTGACTGAGAGTAGTGCAGTCTCAGTTGAATGGCCACTCCTGAAACCTGACTGGTTTCTAAAGGATTTAGGGCTTTCTTACTTGAGATTAGGCTTACAGTAATATCTTCAGACACTGTAATCTCCTGTAATACTTGCAGGCATCAGTCCCAAAAAATATACACCGTAAACAAATACAAGTGTACTCTGTTATTCATCAGCTCTGCAGACAGTGTCATGTGAAGATGCCTTTGTGCCCCTTTTGGCTCACATACAAAGTGGGGCTTCAGCACCAAGGACAGTGAGCAAACACAGACATGCTGGTGGTGCATTGTACAGCTAGGCTTCATCCACTTGAGGCTCATCAGAGAGGACTAAAAAAATACTCAGGTGGCTCAGAAGGGGGAGTTGGAGGAAGTCTGAAGCTGTTGTTTCCTTTCACTTCCTAAAAGGATTAGAGGAAGATTAATTTTGCCTGCAACCTTTGACCATGTACTTGCTCTGGGGTAAAATGCACCCTAGAAAAAAGCAGAGGACGATTACGTACTCCACCCCCCCCCCCCCCCCAAACACACACAGTAAGTATGTGTTAGTTCACGATGACACGATTCATGCAATCAAATTTCCATGTCATGATCTACTGTAACGCCGCATCAGGGCTGTACAGCGCGTGTATTTGCGACTGAAAACTACTGCGTGCGAGTAGACTATTACAAAATATTTAGGAGCACCTGTGCTACTTACCAGATCAGCATATTTGTGTTTGCGCTGAGAGAGCTTCAAATGTTTCTAACGTACTTGCTTTTGCAATTGAGTAATGTATCAGACATATCCTCTCATTATAACAAACAAAGTGTGGACCGAGTGTAGCCTAAATAAGAGTTTTCATTTTGCAGTGTAAGGATCGTGATGAACTAAGATGAATAACTACTTTTAATGATTAGGCTATTATGGGAGTTTGTGATATTGATGTAATACAACAGTTAATTAAACAAGAAGTTAATATTAAGTGACTAATATTGTCTGACTACAACCATATCGCCTTATTTTGCTCTATTTCTTCAACGAAAATAGTTTCAAACAAAGTAACAGCTGAGCCGCTGCACATCTCCATTCAAACACAGAGGCGTTTCTTTATGAAGGAACTGTGTTTTAAACAAATCTAGTGAGTCAATGATTCAATTACCCATTCATAACGACACATACTTTGTTCCTGAATGAATCAGCTGTTCAAACGAATCAAATGAATGAATGATTCAGTGATCAAATCAGTGACTTGCCGCCACCTACTGGCAGTTTTAGTTAAATTTTTAAAGTATATGTTTCTGTTATTTAAATCATTTAATATTTCTATATTAAAAATAAATACAAAAATAAAAACCTCTGAGCCTCATTGATTGTCTGAAAATACACCTACAAAGCACTTGTGTGCTCTTCTAGTAGGCCTACGTCTGTAATATATATATATATATATATATATATATATATTTATATTTTTTAATTTGACAAAAAATATTACATGCTTTTAATAAAGTTACAAAAATGCCATTACTAAGGTAAAACAAAATTCCCTGTAAATTACTTTAAGGAGTCAAATGAGAAGGTTATTTTTTTAAGGTGCTCCTAATTTTTTTAGTAGAATAAAGTAGAATAATCTGGAGTAGAATGATTATTTCCCAAGTCCAAGTGTTAAGAATTAAGAGAAAAGTTATTGTTCAAGTGTAGTGTAATTTAAATATTGTCCATATCTTATTGTCTTATATCTTAAATATCTTTATTTCATAAAAATAATATTTTTATTTAATCAGAAAATATAGATGTCCACAGACTACAGTGTTCTCAAATATGTCCACAGTGGTCTCAAAATCCCAAGTCCTGAAGTTATTTTTCTAATTTGAGTATGATATCACAAAATAGGTTCCTGTAAGCTATCATGGCACGTTCCCAAAAACTATGGCGCTCTAAAATGCCAATTGGTATTCTATTTAGAATTTATTATATGAACATAAATGTACTTACTTTGTACATTATGTCCATAATTTATTTTCCATTGAGGGTCACATCACCTGACAGCTGACCCCCCACACTTTTAAAATGGCTGCTATGCCCCTGTCCTCAACCACACTGTTTGAACCAACCCCACAAATACAAAACAATACCACAGTCTAATCTTGCACTGACCACTGCACTTAAAATGCCAAAGATATACCTTTTCATGCCCACATGTCCCCAATGTATTTATTTATAAACACTACATTTGTCTTTAGAATGTGGAGATTTTAAAGGAATAGTTCACCCAAAAATGATTTTTTTGTTTAATAAATTAGACAGAATAGATTTAGAGAAATTTAGCATTAAATCACTTCGAGAAAGAAAAAAAGGCATGCTTTTGTTTGCTGGAAGCAACGGTTTAGTTAACCGTTAGACTGAAGTCGTGTCAGTGGCTTGTGGATTACTGTGATGTTTTTGTCAGATGTTGGACCTCTCCTTTTGACGTCACCCATTCACTGCAGATGATCTTTTGGTGAGGTGACTGGCTAAGTGATGCAATGCATAACTTCTCCAAATCTTTTCTGATGAAGAAATACTCTAATCTACATATTGAACGGCCTACATTTTCAGCTAATTTTAATTTTTGGGTGAACTATTTCTTTTGTGACTTTTTGCTTCATAGATATTTTAAAGCATACAAAACCTCAAACAAGTTTCTGTAGGAACAATTGTTGTGTATAGCAGAATTATTCCAGGTAATTCTAGTGAAGATAGTGAAATATATATAAAAGATAGTTGTGTAGGCTATGCCAACATCGAAATTATCACCATTTATATATAAACTTCCTAAATTTGCCAATACATGCTTAAATTTTCATTATTTTTTTACATGCAATTCTATATTGACACATTTGGGAAGTTCATTCAGAGCACACAATGAACAATATCAAATTCAATTTTCTAATTACTTTTTAGAATTAGTCTATTAAACAGTCCTGATCAAATTTTAACAATTAAATTTGAGACAATTGTTGGAACAGAAATGAGCCGATTAGATTAATTTGACTGAGAAGTGGTAAATATAATTAGACTCAGATCATTGTGATTGATATTCCCTTTTAGCGCGGTTTCGCTTACGTTGCAGCGTTCTGTCGGTCAGTACGGAAGTCGGAAGTAGGGTACTTGCAGACGCTCCCTAACAATTTGCTGAGAGTCATCAATTATGCAGGCTAGCTGTACGCACTGGGAAGGAAGATAGCGGCAACAATATGGCGACATCCGCAGTTTCTCCTGGGTCTTTTAAACATCACTAGGCACGCAAGATCTACAAGGATCGCTCTTAATGCGGAAAAAGTAAGTAGATTTGCTCTTGTCTACAGCGCAAGTGTGGCGTTTTTTTCAGGTGTTTATAGCCTGTTCTGAGCGTGTCTCATACCTGGACTCATCTGCCGCAGAGCGGTCTCTCGCGCTCAGCATCTTTTCTGCTCACAGATGTGGATAGGCTTGCTGCAGGAAAACGCCAATTAACACGCCAGACACTACTAACAGCTAATGTATTGATCAAACCGAGGCTACGCAAAGGGAAAAGTCTGACTGAGGTAAATTAGGGTGTTGGCCTGGAAACATAACATTAGTGTGTGTGTCAAAATGTAGAACATACGCATACCATGGGACAGGCAAGTACGACCGCCGCGAACTTTACTGCATGGGAATATTGTGCTGACAGACTGACGCAAGACGCAGTATTCAACATTCAGATGTCATTTGTGATGGTGCTTTGCAACGTAACATGTCAAATTCACTAATGTGGCAGTTTTTATTCCCCCTGCGCCTGCATCCCCCCTCCCTTCGAGTCACCCTCGCCATACTTCTTTGGGCTGGACTCCCTAGATTCGGTGCGTTTCCGTTTTTGTCGTTAAAACAGGGACTACCACCCTTGTTTTCCCATTCACTCCTCCTTGAAGCGTTAGCGGCATGATGCGCCCGACCGTGTGCGCGGTTGCGGGTTAAATCACAGAGAGGACGGTCTGACTGCACGGGTGTGGTGCTGGAGCGGACAGAGTCCCAAATGTTCTTGAAGTGTTCAGATGCGAACGCCATTGAAACCTAGTGGGATATAAATCGAGACGTGTAATAAAAACGTTATTCAAATGCGTTCATATGTAGACATTTCACAGATTGATTCGCTGGCTCGTGCCTTAGCGCGAGCTCCCCTCAGCTCCACTGCAGTATTTCAGTCGAGAGCGTGGGGCCCACGCGTGTACGCACAGATGCCATAATTACCGCAAACTAACTTGGACATAGGCTACTGATCTGCAAAATCCATATAATGTAGCGCCTTTAGATGCGCAAAGCTTGTTAGGTGGATAAATTGCTAAGACGTGGGAGGGGTGGAAGTATGAACCAGTTTTTGTATGTTCTTGCCATCGCACGCTTTATAAATTATATAACGGTGTATGTTCATGTTGGCGTAACCAAACAAGAATACAAAGGCAAAAAGGCAAGGTAGCTAAATGTCGTCAAAAAGGACATATTTGTGTGTTTACGTGTGCTGAAATCTAAAAGAGAGTTATAGTCAGATTTTACGGCCTTTATTCTGCGCACGGGATAGGCCGGCGAGGTTCGTCCTCGTGACAGCTGTGCAGCTCCCCTCCCCTCGATGTACAGTGGCAGAGGCCGAGCGTTCGCTTTCCATATCATTTAGTTAAACGCATCAAATACAGAAAAGTCATGCTTCACCGTGGCTTGAGGCAGCATCTGTGATTTTTTCCCCCATCAGTCACCTAGCCTAGAGGACAAGCGTGAGCTCGCGCTGAGCGGTGCTGAACGGACAGCGCCGCTAGACTCCGCATTCGACGCGGACTTGTCTCGGCTTCCTAAAAACATACAACACTTCTTATTGCTTGATAAGGAATACCTTTGTATTTCGGGAACGTACGGTTTACCAGAGATGAGAGCACGCAATGACTTTGCTTGAAGGCACGTAAGTAGCCTAATCTGTCGAATGGTATCGGTTATTTTGTATTTAATGTGTTTTACTTGGGGCAATCAAAAAGTGGTGGACGTACCATTAAACAACACATTCGTTTACTATAACCAAATGCAGTTTTGTTAAGGTCATTGTGTGTATATATTGTCAGGGCCTGTCTATCTGATGTATCACCTTGAGCCTAGTCGTCTCTACAGTATCCCAGGAAGGAGACTTGGAGGTTGGACACAGCTAGCGTGTAACTTAAAACGCACATCATAGTGTTTACTTTGTATTTCTTTTGTCTACACAGTTTATAAAAAAAAGAGAGAGTTACTTTGTTGCTTTACCTAGTGTGTCAATGGCAAGCTGGTTTAACAAACATTCATTTAAATTAACTAATGCTGTTTTATTTACATAATTAAGTGTATCCAAGTAAGTAAACCACTATAGTGACTAGCAGAGGTGGGACCAAGTCATTGTTTTGCAAGTCACAAGTAAGTCTCGAGTCTTTGCATTCAATTCTCGAATGAAGTCCAGAGTCAAGACAGACTAGTCCCGAGTCAAAATAGGCAAGTCCAAGTTGAGTTGCAAGTCCTCAACTTTTAGCTTCAAGTCTTCAAGTCATTAGTGCTCTTTGCCCAAATTAGTGTCTCAGTATTAATTACCATATCAAATGTATAGTAATTTATATCAGGAAGTCTGGTAGAATATATTTTACATATTAATTGCATGTGAGATAGGTGCCCTTAAACTACTCAAGTTCAATTAGGGATTGTGCAAAAATAGGACAAGCAGTGAAACTATTTTATTAGTAACAGAATAGCAAAAACAACATAATTTCATATAAATAACAGCTGCAATACTTTGCATGTGTGCTTAAGAAGAATATATGCTTCTAGGTGTTATATCTGAGCCAATGAGCCATTATTTGGAACCTGAAAGAACTGCTTTGAAAGAACTAGAATAAATAACTGCTTTCATAATTTACATGATAGAAAACCTGTTATATGGATGCAGACAAACTCATGAAGACCATTCTTTATAACTAAAATAAAAATGTTGTACGTTAAATGTTAAGTTTATAATATGCATAGTTGATCGCTAAATTTAGGGGCTATGTGCTATACAGACTGATTTACAACACGTGAATTCAATTATTTATCCCCAAATAAATAAAAGTTTTATTAGTGCCTGGTAAATAGGGAGAAAAATTGAGTATATTTTATAGTTATATATAGACTACAATTCACAAATCATTTTGTGAAAGAATCACTTCTTCAAATTATATTTTAAATGATCATTAGGCCAATTGCCGCTTTTTCCCCTTCAAATTAGCAATTTTTTTTGCAATGATTAATTTTAAATCTATAGGTTAAATCAAGGTTTATCAAATAATAATTTTGCACCAAACTTTAAACCTTTAAAATAAGCAGGTTTACATCTTAACCCATCATTTTGATCCTATTTGAGTAGGATAATATTTGCACCATAACTTTAAACTCAGATTGAAATCTTGATTATGGATTAACTTTAAACTTAATGGAGGTTTAAATAAAATAAAATGCACATGCAATTAAAATATGCAACTGATTGAACAAAAACAGTGGAGATCTGACAAAAAAAGAAAAATGGTCTTAGAGAGGTGTTTACCAATAAAAATGAAAATTTAAAGCACATCAAGTTGGTAGAGTTGTGAGGGTCGTGGTGAGATGCGGATCCATCACTCATGGTGTACCACGGTGTCGGACAAACAAAATAAGTCAGGAATATTTTTAGCATTTAACAGCAGCATAACGGTGATGATGAGGCGAGCTCCAGTGATCGCGGCTGCACCTCTCCTTTCTCATGCCCGCTCCGTGTCTGCTGGCCGGCGATCAAACGGGCAGGGCAGCGCTTTTCACGAGCGGAGATAGCTACTAGACGAGTCATGTCTTTTTTTTTTTCTTATCTCGATTCTTTTGTCGTAAGTTATGCTATTACTCCTTTAATTTATGATAGCATATACTGTATATCAAGCACTCCCTGAATGCAGTCTCTGGCTTATTGCCAGTCAAGCCAAGCACGCTGCACCTGTCTAGAGTGATATCGACGCTGATCTGATCATAAAGTCTTTCTGAGTCACAGGGTTCAAGTCTAAGTCGAGTCTCAAGTCTTCTTTAACTATGTCGAGTTGCAAGTCATCAAATTTGGGACTCGAGTCCAAGTCAAGTCTTGAGTCATGTGACTCGAGTCCACACCCCTGCTGACTAGTATCTTTTTTTTCAAATTTGCCATTGACTGTTCATTTTATAAGTATTAATTTTATTGTTTCTTTGAAACTGGATCATATACCAGCAATGAATGAAATACTAATTGCAACTGCTACTGTGTTCTGAATAAGCGCTAGCGAGTAAAGCAATACATAATTGTCACAATTGTAATAAACAACTAGTGTCTAATGAAAAAGTTTTAAATAAAAACATAAATGATATTGGAATACATTGTATAAGAGAATATTTTTCAATCTTTTAAATTTCATGTTTAATTAAATGCTACTTTTCTTAGAAACTACTAGTAAATTTCACAAATAGTTACAGAGTTAAACTAGTTTTAAAGCCATTTTCTTATATAATGAATACTGAATAATGAAAAATATGAATGCTAGTCACAATTGAATTGCTTATACCAATTCAATAATTACTTAATAATTGCTTAATAAGTCATTTAAAATAGATAGTTAAATAATTCTAGATTACATGAATAAATGTTAAAAGTCCATGCTATAATAGATTTGCTGTAGATCAGGAAGCCTTTTAATGGGGATAAAGTCACCCATCATATTGAGGAGTTGTACTATCTAATGAATAGTTATTAGTAAAACTGGATCAAGTACCAGCAGTGATTGGAAAACATGTTTGTTGAAAGTGATACTTGATTTCTGAACTGAAAAGTAAAAAAAGAATTACTTATTTTTACTGAACAAGTACTAACTAACTCATCACTAAAGGAATGTAAAGTATTAGGTTGCTTACTAGTAATTTAAAATAAATGCTAGTTTAAAGGAATAAATGTTAAAATGACTTGCCATAGGTCTGCTGTCGATCAGGAAGCCTTCTGTTTTAATGGTGATAAAGTTGCCCATCATAAAGAGCAATGCCACGTGACCGTGGGCACTTCACTATTGATTTGGCCGGTGCTGACTTAACTGAATCTGTTTTTGGTGTATAAATAATTAACAGACTGTGTCATTAAGGATATGGAGAACAGGGATTCAGCATTGGACATCATATAAAACAATCCTGCAAAAAGACAAGTGAAAGATAATCGTTAGTCTGGGCTGTTAGGTTTAATATTTTTGAAAGTGAATGTGAAAGAATGCGATATCTGTATGACACATAATACAGCACTTACATGAGTTTAGATATGTGGATGTGTGGAGATGATGGTCTGCAGACATGCAGCTTCAGTAATCAGTTGAAGAGGGCATCATGTCATCAGTGCTTATGTGCTCATCATCTGCTCTTCTTGTTTTTGCTTGTCTAATTAGTTTAGTACTAGAAAATGGCACATTTTACATTGATCACTGGACCATAGATGAAAGTCAGCCCTGCAATAGAAAATGCCTGTAAAGGGACATTCTGGAAAAGGAATAGCCCAGTTTAGTGGAGCCTGAGGGACTAGGCTGGGACTGACTCTGCGACGGAACACAGGAGAGGGTGACTAAATAATACTAATGGCATGTAGAGTTTTTCCTGCTCATTTGTGATAAATCTCCTTGAAAAGGATTGTTCTTCATCAACAAAACTCTATGGGGAAGTTAATTAGTTAACTTGTTGTACATCAAGTGTAGTGTGTAAATTCTACAAATTGTCATGAGAGCAAGAGTGACTAATGCTGCTTTATTCTTTTTTTTGTACCATTGTTTTGTATCTGTTGCAACTGTGTAAGAAGATATATATGATATTAAAATCTTAAATACACACACACACACACACACACACAGTACCGTTTAATAGTTTTCTTAAGAAAAGACAATTTATTTTACAAGAATGAATTTGTTGATGATGAGACCCATTTCTCAAGAATAATGTGTCACTGAAGACTGGAATGATGAATGCTTAAAATACAGCTTTGTTATCACGAGTAAATTACCTTTTAAAGTGAATTAAAATGGAAAACTGTTATTTTAAAATGTAAAAAAAAGAATAGTTTTTGAACTTCTTTCAGAAACAGTAAACAAAAACCTTTGAATGGTAGTATCTATCTATCTATCGCTCGATCGAGATCTGAAAATCTGTTAAAGGGTAGATTTTGGAATTGAAACACTTTGGCTAAATATTGGCTGTCTAATCAATATATCAGGTCTGTCGCTTAGAAAGTAAATGGCAAAGGGGCACCATTCATTTTGTTGTATTTGTTTATTATAAGTATTCTCTGTTCTATAGTGTCTTTATTAACAGACACATAATGTTGTTTTTTCAGTATTATTTAGGTTAGGCGATTCGGTCAGAAACAAGATTCCTCCTCTGCTAGAGATTCAGTGTCTACAGTCAGCACACACAAACAAAAATGCATCTTTGCAATAGAAATGTGAAATAACAAGTATGACTTGACAATAATGTTACCTTTAAACTGGTTCAGACTGCTGTCTTGAGCAACTGGACATTTGCCTGAAGAGATGAACTCTTGTACAGAATCCTCCATTTTATGTTGTCTGAGAAGAAAAAGCCAGAAACTGTTTAATCAGCATAGTGTTTTTAACGTATAACCTTAGTATTAAATGAATAAACTGGAGAGTTTGTGATTTGCGATCCACAAACACTTGATTAAATGTGGTGATTTCAATCTGAACAATGACATTACGTAATAAATCCGGAAGAGACAGATTGAGTAATTGATTGAATGTTTACTATTATGTTTTTTTGGAATGGGCTTGATGACATCATGGGCTGGAATATTAGTAATATTAGATAATCCAGGTCATCACAGAGGGTCGAGAAGGGCAGTAATGCAGTTATGACCTTTTACCCTCTAATGTACATTCTCTCTGTCTCTCTTTCTCATCCACACACACGTACAGGTTGAGCCTCCTGTGCTGCAGTGCATTTGGTAATATTCTGCTTGGTCATCTGCTTCTTAATGGATGTAATGAAAGTGTGTGTGTGTGTGTGTGTGTGTGTGTATAAGAGTGAGAAAAAGAGCAAGAGGGAGAGTTGCAAAAGAGGATGACCATTAACAGAGGCCATTGAAATCAGTGGATAGTTTGCACACACACAGCAAATATGCTTGAAAAGTAGAAATGTTTTATGTTTGTCATTATTTGCTTTGAATATTAATTTCTGTTCTTTTTCTTTCCTCATTGTTCCTTTCTGCATCTGTCCGAGTACTTCCCTCTCCCTTCCTTTTCCTAGAGCTGGCTGTCCTGAATGGCTTCTAAATAAAGAGGACTCTGCTGCAGGATGACAATATGGCTGCGCCGCTGCTCGCACCTCCAGGCCCCGATAGCTTCAAGAAGTTCTCCCGAGAGACTTTGGCCAACATCGAGAAGCGTATCGCTGAGGAGGCGAAGAAGAAGCCTGTTAAGCCCAGATCTGACAGCAGTCACCGTGATGACGACGATGACAACAAACCGAAGCCCAACACTGACTTGGAAGCGGGAGAGCCTGCCCTTTATTTACGGGGACATCCCTTCTAAAATGGTGGCTGTGCCCCTGGAGGACTTGGACCCCTTCTATTTGAACAAGAAAGTGAGTGAGCTTTGAGCCCATACATCCTGATAGAATGTTTGGAAAAGTGCAGAGAGGATAGAAGCCGGTGAATCAAACTTGCAAACCTATACCTATGTTTGGATGGATGAACAGATTAGATGATATAGTAACAAATGAGCATGAAGATTTGCGATTTTATAAAAAAAAAAATATATGGTATGGTTAGTAAAGATATTTGTTGAGATTAATTTGTTGAAATTAAGATTTCTAACAATTCACAATATTATTTTATTATTTTAAATGCATGTATTTCAAGTTAATGTTCAAAAAGTGAAAATTATTTTCCCATTTATTCACCCACAAGTTGTTCCATGAATGTCTTTCTTCTGTTGAAAATGAAAGAAGAATTATTTTAAATGAGAGTGACCAAAAGTAGTTGGTCCCATTAACTTCCATAGTACGGGAAAAAACTGCTATGGAAGTCAGTGGGGAACAAACATTGTTTGGTTATCCATTTTCTTTACAATATCTTCTTTTATGTTCAACAGAGAAACTCATACAGGTTAGGAATGACTTGTGGGTGAGTAATCGATGACAGGATTTTCATTTTTGAGTGAACTGTCCCTTTCAAAGCACAAAAATGGAAATCATAGAAGCAAAGCTATAAAATAATAAAAAAGTCAAAATATTTCATTTTAACATTTTAGTTTTAACAAACCCAAACATCTGAGCAATTAATGTATAAAAGGAGTATAAGAAAATATATACTATAATATAATAAAAGGAACAGGTCTTTCCGATTTTTTTTAGCTTTGTTGTTGGTGGAGTCCTGGCATGAAGAGAGGGCAAGAATAGCAGTAACGAGGTGAAGAATTAGGTTTGAATTAGGGCTGTATGATATTTACATTTATGCATTTAGCAGATGCTTTTATCCAAAGGGACTTACAGATCATTCAGGCTATACGTTCTTTTATCAGTATGTGTGTTCCCTGGGAATTGAACCCATGACCTTTTGCGCTGCTAACACAACTGAGCCACAGGAACTCTAATATAGATTATAAGTGATATCTCAATATTTATCAGTCTTTTAACTATTTTCAATTTGATATTTATGTATTTGCTATGAGATGACTCATTTTCCATAAGCTATTCAAAATGTCTCAAGCAAATAAAACACGTACATGAAATGGTGAAATATTAATTTAATTGTTTTACACAATTGACTAGATTAACATATTTGTTTATATGCACCAATTTAAAAATACAAAGTAATAAATAACAATGCTTACAATTTATTTGACTAAAACACTGTAATAGTACATGCAAAATCAGAGATGCTACATATAATTTTTAACATTCTCACTCTTAAATCAGAGATGCTACAACATCACTTTTGTGGATTCTCAAACTCTCAAAGGATTGTGAAATCATAGCATTGCAATATTCACAGCGTTGCACAGTATTCACATGTTTATATCATCAGCAGACTCATATAGCAAAAACAGGATGTTGTGAATATTTCATATATTGACATATATAGTTTACAAATAATTTACAAAATGTCCCCAGTGTGTGTTCTCTTTATGGTTAGTTAGTAAGAACGTTTCAGACACAGTGTAGTTTGTGTATATATATGGGTAAAGGAGCGGTGCTACCACATCAGCTCCTTGTTGGTACACTAGAGGTATGTGTTACATAACCGAGCACAGTGTAGCATGTGTTATACAGTGGGAGCTGAGGAGATATTTTTGAGAAGAAATTAGTAGAGGAAACAGAATATTGGTCTGTCTGTGTTTTTATCATCTGTTGCACACGTGACCATATCCACCTCGCATTACCAGAAATAATGTGCATTGCTGCCAGCGTGTCCCACCCAACATATTACACCCCCTTTTCGGCCCTCCCTCCTCCTCTCCCTCTTGGCAATGGTAAGTTTTTGTTCTAACTGCCGCAGCTGTGGTAGAGTCATGTATTGTGGGGAAGGGTTAAAGTGAATAAAAAGAGAAAAGGAATGCAAGGAAGAAGTGCAGAGTTGCCGTTTTACTGGCCCCTTGGTGACAGAGCCAGTCAGAATGTCAGGGAGCCCTATAGTCACATGTGTTTGCTTCTATGTGATTGATTGAGAGATATGGAATGCAGTTTTCTGATGGAAGTCATTGCACCAGCTGTATGTTAGGGCTTGACATCTGGAGACAGATGTTTAAAAAAACGTTCAGGTCTGTAGATTTACTTTAATGGATAATTCGTTATCAGTGAGTATGTTTTGTTCATACCATGTTTTATGGATTGATTAGTAGGTAAATTAATGGATTATTTATTATTTTTCGTGATTCAATGTAATTATTTTGTTTTATTTTATCAATGAATAAATACATTAATGGGTAGTTTATTATTATGAGTCACTATAATTGGCTTTTTCTCTATAATTCTAAATTTTTAAAATTTTATTACAAATATTTTTTTATTTTATTTATACATTTATGAATTATTGATTTTATCAATGATTATATTCAATTTATACCATATTTCATATCTACACTATATTATTATTCTGTTTGATTTGATTTGTTCAGTTTTATTAGTAGATACATTAATGGATGGTAGATTATTACGAATGATTATATTTTGTTTGTGCCATATTTTGTATCTGTATCAATGTTTTACTTTCTTTTATTGCTTGTTTATTGTTATAAGTGATAATATTTAGTTTATTCCATGTTTTATCTATATTATTCTTTTTTCATCTTATTTAATTAGTGCATAGATTAACAGATGGTATATTATTATTAGTGATTATACTTATTATACTTATATATACTTATATTATTATTACTCCTATTGCTTTATTTAGCAAAACTTAAAATATTTTCAGTCATGTCATTATAACTTTATGCACTCTCTAAATGATAGACAGATAGATGCATCTTAGTGCATTTTGAGCATTGCAAATAAAGACTGAGAAGTGTTGGTTAGCGGTTGGATGGGGTGTTGGTCATTTGAGGCCTTACGGTAAGTGCATTCAGTGATGTCGAGCAGATCGGATGTACTTGGAGTTAAGTGCAACAGTGATGCTACATCCAGCTTTTGACCCCCCCCACACACACTTCTCCCTCCCTCCCTCATCCTCCTCCCCCGCAGCAGTTCCCTCAGCTCTTGTCCACATCTTCATGTCTCTCTTCTCTGTAGATGATGAAATTTTCAGTAGCTTTGCAGCATATCACTTATGCTGTCAGAAGGAAAGACCAATAGGCTGCATTGAGTGTGTGCAGTGTGTGCAGGTGTTGACATAAAGCTATGATCACATGTACATGACCGTTAAGCTCCATATTTTATAAGATCGTTTTAGTTTTGCTCATATGCAAAATCACTTACCTTTATAGACACAAGAGTCACAGTTGAAACTATACTTGTATTATGTTCGTTGATTATTTGTTGTGGTTATGCGGCCTGATAACTGTGTTGCTACACACTGAATCTAAAAATCGTGTGCTTGTTACACACATTTTAGCATTGTGATAAACAAGATGCTCATTAATATGAAGATTAGAACGATTTTTAGGCCAGGATACTGAGAGCTGCAGCTATGTCCTCAGCAAAGAGTGTGCAGCATTGTGAGAGTGGGAGCTCCCGCCAGCGGAGGAAGCCCACAGTCTGTCGCAGTGTGTGTGTATGTGTGTGAGAGAGAGACTCTGGGGAAACCAGTGCTCAGTATTCAGTAACACATGGAGCCTTCTGGGCGGTTCACAGCTTTTGCTAGTGTGATAGTCTTTGAGATTCTGTGCCTCAAAATGACAGCTGTCTTCAAACCGAAGACACAGCGCTTTCTGTCTGGCATACGCTGTCTTTTAATTTATGATTTTGTTAAGCGTGTCTTAGCATTTGACATGACTAAATGCACAGACAGGCACACAGACAAATGCAGTGAAAAAGGAGATAGGGGATGGAGAAATAGAAAGAAATAGAGACACTCTGAGTTGAAGGGGCTCGTTTGGCCCTTCTTCAGACAGCTGTCTGTTTTTAATTTAATTAGATTTCAGGAATATTCTCATCTGCTCGTCTCTGTGGTGTTTCATAGAGAAAATAAGAAAAAGGACATAAGAAAAATAATTGAAGATATACAAGACACAAATTTACTTCTTTGACTTGAAGTCTGTATGTGTGTGTGAAAACTTGTATTTATGTGTTTCCAGGATGAGTATGTGGATGAAGATTATCTGTCTGTTTTTCTTAAATAATGCAGGATCAAAGCAGCTTTGCAGGGCTTTTGACCCACCTCCCTCCCTTCCTTCCTTCTTTCCTTCCCCCTCCCTCTCACTTTTCCCTGCCCCACACACACTATCTGGAGTCAGCATTTCTGCATCTGATGGATCACAGTATTAGTGGTTAGCATAAGCGTTAGTATTACAGTCCGAGTTCCTGTAAGAGGTCCATATTCTTGCCAGAGCACACTGCAGTTGTCTTAGCTTCATTCACGTAAATATATCCCTAGCTGGGTTATAATAGGCTCGATTTATAAATGGCCATTAACCTGAATTTTATTTTATTTATTTTTCTATGAAAAACTTTCATAGAAAGAATGTTTGGGTGTATTTGAATATTGTATACATTTCGCAAGGTTATGTTGAATATGGCTGCCGTTTCTTGGATAAAGTCAAAGTTTTTGTCATGTTTACCTTGTCATGTGCTCTCTCAGCATGCACCCTGACATATGTACTAATATCTCTCCTTCTCTTTCTTCTTTTTTCCTTTTCCTCTTTTTCTCTTCAGACCTTTATAGTGATTAACAAAGGAAAAACCATCTTCCGTTTCAGTGCCACGCCCTCGTTATATATCATTAGTCCTTTTAACCTATTCAGGCATATAGCGATTAAAATTTTGATACACTCATATCCTTTTCAATGCTGAAATCTAATGTCCATGTTATTAATGATTGTTCTTGTTTAAACTTACCTGTAATACCCTATAATCTGTATCACAGTTCATAATTTTACTTAAATGATCTGGAAAAAAAGAGAGTTCTGAACTAAAGCTCTTTGTGCTGTGACACAGACAGTGATTTAAAGGCTATTAATCATGTGGAGGCTAACAACATACTTATTCCTTATGGAACATAAATAGTTAATGTATGTCCTCAACCAACAATTGATGTGTGACCCCAGCGTTTACCATGTAATTGTTTAAATTTTTATTAATGTCCTTATTTTCATCATTGTTTCGATATCAGATCAATTTTTATGACATTACCACAGGAATTCCTTAACTACTTCTTACACTTTTCAGCATGATCATCATGTGTACAATTTTGACAAATTGTGTCTTCATGACATTCAGCAATCCTCCAGAATGGTCCAAACAAGTAGAGTAAGTATTCTATTCTATTCTATTTCTATTCTATTCTATTCTATTCTATTCTATTCTAGTCTAGTGTCTAGTCTAGTCTAGTCTAGTCTAGTGTCTAGTCTAGTGTCTAGTGTCTAGTCTAGTCTAGTCTAGTCAAGTCTATGCAGATTAGGGATGCACTGAAATGAAAATTCTTGGCCAAAGCCGAACAAAATGAAACTCTGGGCCAAAGGCCGAATACCGAACCAATTATTATTTATTATATATTATTTAATAATTACTTAACACTGAACATTTTTAACATTCTAGCAGACACTATACTAATAAAGCACAATTTAACTTAAAATGAATAAGTTAGTAAAATAATATTTTTGGCCATTTTTGAGACCCCCTTCGTGAATCAGTCATGTATTTTTTTACTGTACAAATAAATGCAGCCTTACTGAGTAGAAGATAATTATTTTAAAACATTAGAAAATATTAGATCAGATCCCAATTTTTATTATTATCAGTATTATTGTCTTACTTTTTTATTTTATTAAAAATATGCATAAAAATGTAACTGAGCAGCTGATGAGTGACAGTTTCAGATTTTCCTCGCGCTTTGGATTTTGAACCCTGGCGCCGCGAGCTCATGCAGCGTTGTTTGAATACATGCAATCTGTGCGTGTATTAGAAAACATAACATTCTGCAGTTTATTTACTAATCGTTTGAGGCCATTCCGTGATTTCAATCATCATACAGTAATGCAAACATGTAATGCAGTACTAAACAGTCTCTTGCTGCCAGTGCTTGTAATGATTTTTGCGTCTTTCTCGGACAGTTTTAAATACATTCACACTGCTGACATGTTTGCTGCATTAGAGTTCGCCTTGATTTGTTCACGTCTCATCATTGTTCAGTACAATTTATTCGCTCTTTTCGCTTCTTCGGCCGAAGAGAAAAGAGCGAATAAGTTGTACCAAACAATGACGTGATGCAATCAAATAAAGGATTATTTCACTTATATAATTCAGTTGCCGAACATTTGAGCATCCCTAATGCAGATATTCTTCATCAAATGTGATTGCAATATTTGTAATTTTTGTAATTTACGTGCACAGGTTTAATAACAGCAGCAGTATAGCAAAAAGGGATATAACCCAAAGTCATACATTTAAACTCTGAACCAGCAACCACTCCAGAGTGAATGCCGAAAAGCATGCTAGTAGAGTGACAAGTTAATGACCGGCTAGCAGGGGGGAAATGCTAAGGACAATGTGAGATCCACTTGGAAATTTGGCCAACCTAAAAATGGCTGGGTCTATTTTTGGGGTAACTGGGGGTAATGGAGTTTCATAGGAGTCCTTATCTGATGGTAAGCTCTGCTCCAAAGCCTTGTGAGCAACATTTTAGGACATCATCTTAATTATGCTGCCTCCTAAGACATATTCTAAGGCAGCGTCACATGTATCCTCTGTGCTGTAGCCGATCCTATAATGCATTGTGACAAGCAAAGCAAAAAAATGTAGAGTGAGAAAAATATGAATTATAAACAAATCATATTTCATTTAATAATGAAAAGTATTAAATACAATTGAAATTCCAAGCATATGGTTACTTATATGCATATTTTTTTTAATTCTGTTAGATACACCTTCACAGGAATCTACACTTTCGAGTCACTCACAAAGATTGTGGCTCGAGGTTTCTGTATAGACGGCTTCACCTTCCTCAGAGACCCTTGGAACTGGCTGGATTTCATGGTCATCTCTATGGCGTAAGTATAATTCTGTTTTAATTAAAACATTAATGAAACATTTTGACAATTTTGCATTCAAAATATGTTTTAGATGCTGTATTTACAGGCGTGTAACTCTTGTGTGCAGCATTGACTTTTAGGCTATAGAGGAGCTTCAGTTGGTGCCAATTAAGGAGTGGAGGAATATAAAGTGATAATTAGGAAAATTATTCGAAAATACAAATTTCCTCTTTGCAGCTGTTTGAAATGGGCTCTGCAATTTTGGAGCTTTTTCATTCGCACCCACATTGAGTCATGCTTCTCCACTGATTGGAGGGCACTTTTAGATCGACTTATAGCCTAAAATGTTTCAAGAACATGCAAGTTTTTTATTCTAATAAACTGTTTCTTTAAACATTTACATATACTGCCGCTCAAATGTTTGGCATCAGTAAGATGTTTTATGTTTTTTAAAGAAGTTTCTTCTGCTCATCAAGGTTGTATCTATTTGATCAAAAATACTGAAAAAAACATGTTATTTTTTAAATTATTATTGCAATTTAAAATAACTGTTTTCTATTTTAATATACTTTAAAATGTAATTTATTTCTGTGATCAAAGCTGAATTTTCCACATCATTACTCCAGTCTTCAGCATCACATGATCCTTCAGAAATCAATTCATACATTTATTCAGGAGGAATGTGTTAAATGATACAAAAATCAGTAAATACTTATATTGTTAGAAAATATTTATATTTTGAACAAATGCTGCTCTTTTTAAATTTGTATTCATCAAAATTAAAGAAAAAAGTATCACATGTTCCAAAAAACAATATGAAGCAGCACAACAGTTTCAACACTCATAATAAATCTGCATATTAGAATGATTTTTGAAGGATCATTTGACTGGTCAAGACTGGAGAAATGATGCTGAAAATGCAGCGCTGCATCACAGAAATAAATGATATTTTAAAGTATATTAAAATAAGAAACCATTATTAGAAATTGCAATACAATTTCTCAATATTACTGTTTTTTCTGTATTTTTGATTGAATAAACACAGCCTCGATGAGCAAAAGAGACTCCCTTAAAAAACATAAAAAATCTTACTGATCCCAAATGTTTGAGCGGCAGTGTACATGGATGTTCTGACAGAGACTGACAGTCATAGTTTTGCACAGTAAAGCAAAAAAAGTAAAAGAACAGTCTGAAATTCAGTGATTAATCAACACCATGACCTTTATTTAGGTCATAGGCTGACTTTTGAGCCTTGATGTCATGCTTGCACAAAAGAGTGTGTGTGGGCGAACGTGAGAGAGACAGAGGCTCTTATGTCCTGCCTCTCTTAGGTGGTGGATGGGAGTTCAGTGCTCAAAGATGACAATGTTTCTGCCTATAATTCTCTGTGTGTGTGTGTGTGCACATAAATCATAACTCTCTTTCATTCTAAACTTTAGTTAATCTGTCCATCACTTCTTTTCTCTCCCTATCTGCATTCATCCATTTCTCTGGAGGGTAGAAATTTTCTTCTTACATAAGATAACACTTGCCCCTAAAAGTGAAATGTTTACATTGAGAATATGCTGAAATAATGACAAAACTACAAGAAACAAGCTATTTCCCTTTGGAATAAGCAAGTTGGAAGATAATGTGTATGTTTTTTCCAGGTATTAAATGTTCGTCATGAATTCTGTTTGACATTTTGTGAGAATCTGTTCATATTTGATTGCTTTTATGTGTTCCATAGAAGTTCATCTCTATATATGTGACACGCAGTAAGTTACCACAGAAAATGATTTTAACTGCAGTTTGTAAAATCAAAGGAAACCAGTGTATACAGTAATGCTATTATAAGTATATGGGGCAAGGCATTACACTGGAATAAGTGCCACAAGATTTAAATCCTTACGCTGGGATCACATCATGTCAGAATTACTGTAATTACGAGATAGCAACTCTTACGATTGTAATTGGAGCTATTCACATCCTCGTCTTGAGGAATAAATGGTTTTTAAGGGAATGCTCATAACGCCATGGATCCATGTGTGCGGTGGCAAATCATTTGATTGTTACATTAATCCACCTGCAATTGCGAGTTCAACAAAAATTTGATTTTGTTTTTATAATTTTTACCAGTCTGAAACTTGAATTACATTAATGCTGTGTAACTTGGAACCTGGAGCATTGTTTTTATGGGATGCATATATTTTTACAACTCCTACATCCTGTATCTCTTCTCGTTTCCGTTATTTCACTCTCCTCTCTCTCTCTGGTAACTATGTTGCGATCCATTCTGCAGGTATGTTACAGAATTTGTAAACCTAGGCAATGTGTCAGCTCTGCGCACATTCAGGGTGCTGAGGGCTTTGAAAACTGTTGCTGTGATCCCAGGTAAGTCCAGCATCCATCAGGGCCAACAGAGGGCGCCGCTCGCTGTCTTTCTTTCACGCTCCTGTCTCTTCCTTCCTCCGTTCGTTTCTCTCTCTCTCTTCTCCCGTTAGACAGGCTTTGCGTGATGTCTTCCTCCCAGTTCAGTGGTGATGCTGGTGATTGTGGTGTTTCGTACGTGTTGTGGTATTGTGTGTGTTGTGTCATGGTGTTTGTTCTGTGTGTGATCCTCCCTTGTTGCAGATATGTAACCGAGTTTGTGGACCTCGGGAATGTGTCAGCCCTGAGAACCTTCAGGGTTCTACGAGCTCTCAAAACTATTTCTGTCATACCAGGTGAGAACGCGTTTAAACACGAAGGCTGAGCTGCTTCCCACGCCGATGCAAACTATTATTATTACCAGTATTACTACTACTGTTATTCTTTTTCTCTTAGTTTTTTCACTTGACTTGCTGTACTTTTTCAAGAGGATGCTGCTTGAAAGAATACTTTAATTTATGTTCTGTTTATGTTTTAATAACCAAACGATCAAAAATGGTAGCGATACATTTTTGATAGGCTTTGCAGTCTGCAGTCAAATCATGGAAACAATCACATGCCTTCCAGTAATCTGGGAATTCAAGATTTGTATTTATTAAATAGTGAATTTGTCAACAGTGGCAGATTGTAAATGTCACCTGTTTTGACAAAAAGTGGTAATATGCATCTATCCCTGCTGAAAACCCCATCTTAAGGTGCTAGCTGTGTAACTTGGTCACTAGATTAGGTGGGATAACAGCTGGTGAGGACATGACTGAGTTAGTATACCAATCATGGGTGGTCAAGTGGCTTTTTTGCTGATCCAAAATGGCTAACCAGATCAACTTTGGGAACTTGGACCAGTGAATGGAAACCAGGTTTCAAACCACTTCAAGTTGGTTTTAACTTGGTTTTGCAGCTAGGAGATCACATGTCCTAGTGTGCACTTTAGTACTGTACATGTAGACACAGAATGCAGTTCTTATTACATCCAACCCCTGTATAAAACTAATTAAAAGTAAAAAACAAATAAAACTTAGGATTGCTGCTCTGTGTTCTATATTCAAAATGTCCAGCCTTTTCTTTGTTGTGTTAAGTTTTAGTTATAGTATCCTAAGCAGACAAACATAAAATAAAAATATTGAATGTGCATAGGAAAATGAATATGTGCATTTCATACTGTTCAAAAAGCTGGCATTGTTTGTATTTTAATGGAACGTCTCATCAGAGTTGTTTAAAAGAAGCTGATGTGATGTGTCATGAAGCAAAGGATTGTGGGTAGAGTGCTCACTGAGACTGCCAAGCCTGGTTTGACACATTTCTGCTGCATGATGCTTTCGAAGACATGCCTTTTTAGTTTGTTTTTCTTTTATTCTGTTTTTTAACAAGTGGCTTTCCTCGAATTTCTGCAGCCTTTACACACATGTAGATTTATGTATTTTTTAAATCTTATTTTTTGGTAAAATGACTGTTTTGTAGCTCCCTCCCTCTTCTTATTTCAAAGAACTCGGAGTGGAAAGTAAAACAGAGACATCAGAAGATTTAAGAATATGTGTGTGTATGTGTGCATTGTAGCAGGGGGACGAAAAATCCGGAATAGCCAAGTTAACTCACTAGTTTTCATCTGCAGACTTTGACACATTCGCACAATTACACCCACATACATTAAACACGTTCACATTTAGGCTTGTCACATAGCAATTGTTGTAGACTTCACATGTGAGTATTTAGATTAGAGAATTACTTTTTTATTCCCCTGGTTTCCAGAGGTGTAAAGAGTACCTGAAAACCATACTTGAGTAAAAGTACAGATATCTTACAGTGAAAGTTACTCCACTAAAAGTTACAAGTCACCAATTCCAAAACAACTTGAGTAAAAGTCTTAAATTAGCTGATTTTATCAGTACTTAAGTATTTTACTTATACTAAATATAGGCTCAAAGATGCACTAGTAAAAGAGACATTCCAGTCAAAAACTGTAATGTTGTGGAGAAGCTGGGGAAAACAGGCAGAGGTAAGGATCTATGTGCAGGGATTTCATGGAGAAACTAGAACAAATAATAAGCCAAAAACCAAAGGGAACAAAGAACAGAATGATGAGCAAACAGACAACCATTACATTCAACAACTCACAAAGAACTAAAGAAACACTAGGGCTGTATATATACAGGGGGCTAACAAGCTGAACAAGATAAGATATAAACTGACTACAAACACCATGGGAGACAGGAAGTGACATAAAAGTCCCAAGACAAGGCACAGAGAACATATAACACAAACAAGAAAGAACTGATTTGTGAGGAGAGCAATCACAATTATTTTCTAAAATCAAAATAATACTGAACACCTCAAAATTGCAAACAATAATAATAAAATATTACAATTCTTGCACTGGATTTGCTGGTTTCGGCCTCATTGCTAGCTGCAGTCATTTGAAACACCTGTGATTCACAACTACTTGCTAAGGTGCTTGCATTCATGTAAAGTAGCCTTGACAAGTTTGGGTGAGTAAGGGCAAAACGCACAAGATCAGAGCTCTGTAGTTGGCAATATCACATCTTTTGTAGCTGAAATAAACTGCTGCAGAAAAGCTCAGGTGCCATGCAAAATGTAATGTGTAATAGCAACACTCATTAAAAATATAGTGAAGTATAGCGTAAAAGTTGCTAATATCTTTGATACTCAGTAAAACTATAAAGTATCCAAAAAGATACTCAAGTACAGCAATTAGTTACATTTACTCCAATACTTTACACCTCTGCTGGTTTCTGTCAGCTAAGAGACCAGATGGGATATGAAGACAGGGTTACACATTTTCTGGACATGAACGATTGGTTAAACGGATATTGACACCATGGTGACAAAGCAAAGATGATGATGTTGCTGCCTTCAGCCTTGGCGTTTAAATGACCTGCATGCCCTTCCTCCCCTTGCTTGTCCTCTTCTCTTCCTCTCTCTGTGTTGTCTCTCTGCATAGTGTTTGTGTATGGCGCCGCTCTATTCAGGCAGTTTCCATTTTGCTGATGTGTGTTGAATATTGTATGTGTGATTGTCTTTTAAAGAGTGCTCCTTGTGTCTCTCCAAGGTCTCTGCACAACCTGTCCTTAGTAAAGCGCTCATGAGAAACCTGTAAATTAGCATTTTTGGAAATATTTTTACAGAATATTTCTACAACATCCAGTTCATTATATTGGCTACCACTTGATTTGAAGGCCCTCTCACACATAAGAAGGAAATAAATGTATCAATATATACACCACTTTTTTTCTCTCAGATTATTTCCGTTACACGTCAATGGAACTTGTATATTAAAACTTAATCAAATGCTACAAATGTATTTTAAGTGGCTTGTAATTGTCCTGTTAGCAGTCACTACTATTGCTTATATTTAGAGTTAACCAGTTAATAAGATCATGTGGTTGTTGAGAAGAGGTGTGCTTTTACTTTTCTGAGCAGTGAGATTTATGATTTTATTTTGGTGGACAATGGAAATACCCCATAGACTCAGCCTAAAGCAGTTGTTTACAAAATGGGGGGCGCTGAGTTAAAAAAGTGGGGCATGACAAGTCTAAGGGATACAGTCAGCAGACTGTCACTCTTAATATGCCGCTACTTGCCACATAAGCAAATAACAGAACACAAAATATTAACTTGACACATTACCTCAAGATGACTCGCAGTCCCTGCTGGACTCAGTGTCTGTTATCAGTTGTTGCAGTTCTTGTCATGGAATAAAAGACTTGTAGATGGCACAATTGAAGAATCAGAAATGAATTGCAGGGAGCTGTGTAAAAATTAAATAAACAATGCATGGTTCTGCACTAAGGTCCACCAGTTCCTGGTAACATAAAGCAGACAATGAATCTACTTCAAACATCACAACTAAAACAAAGGCGAGAAAATATGGCGAGGCATATCTCGCCCTCGGATATACCAGTACAGCGGTGGGTAATGAAGAGAGACCACAGTGTATTGTGTGCCTCAAAATATTAGCTTCTGACAGTATGAAGCCAAACAAGTTGAGATGCCACTTAGAGACTTCACTTAATGAACACAAGGACAAGCCTGCTGATTTGTATGACTCAACTGTCGTGTGCAACACAGTTTCTTTACTAAAGCAGCATCTGTGCCTTCAAATGCTTCAAATTTCTTATAATTCTCCTTTTTGTTCTTCTGCAAGATCCTTGTGTTGCTGTTGTACTATTACAAACTGCAGATTACACAGGATTGACATTTCAATTGTTCCTCAGTTTATATAATGAAGTGGCATAATTTAAAGTGATTCAAATTATAAATCAGTGTGGTATTCATCATTCAAATGGTTAACTGATAGCAAACTGCACATAGTTCTATTCACTGAGATACAGACAGTTTGTGTGCTGTTGCCCTGAGAGGACGGGAGACTCTTTAAGCTGCCTGTTCAGTGTAAATCATGGTTTTATATAAGCAAACTATTATTTATTATGATATGTGTGTGTAAGAAAGTTAAGGAAACCAGTGGTATAATTGCCTGGATGGCTATCTGATTATGGATGTGATGCTGAAGTAATAGTTTTTTCTTATGTAGCAAAAGTAAATGATTCTCTTATTTTTTAAGTAGTTAAATACTTCATATTAGATTGAATAAATAAATACATTTTTATTGTGGGACTCAGGGGAAATTTACATAGCAAAGTATGACTTAAAAGTGTGTGCATCAAGAAAGTGTAGAACCTGTGTGTGTGAGCATTATGACTTGTGTTGCAGATTGTATATTCCTCATTGTGTTTGTCTCCTCATCTTCCCACAGGGCTGAAAACCATTGTGGGTGCTCTGATGCAGTCAGTGAAGAAGCTGTCAGATGTGATGATTCTGACTGTGTTCTGTCTGAGTGTATTTGCCCTCATCGGTCTACAGTTGTTCATGGGTAATCTTCGGCAAAAGTGTGTCATCTGGCCATTCAATCAAACTGATTCCTTCCTGGCCAATGGGAGCAGAGGCTTTGACTTCAATGAATACATCATGAATGATAGTAAGTAGACAATGCTTTGACTACTTAGGGTAGTTTCTAATACAGTTGCATCAAATGTGCTGTAAAGTTTGATTTTCTCTCCAAAAAAGCTTTTACATTCTTGTCATGTTAAAAATATTAAGAAGACTTATGATGATTTAAGACATGGTTTTCACTTTTTACAAGTCTATCTTCTTTTCTCTTCCTCTTTTCACAGCAAACTTCTACTTTCAGCCAGGCATGCTGGATGCACTGATATGTGGAAACAGCTCGGATGCAGGGTGAAGACTGAAAACACAATAACAATAATAGTTTTATTGTAAAGGTATGATCCGTTAAAGACAAAAGCACAAACATATGTGTAGCATAGTGTGTTTGTGTGTGTTTGTGTAGACGGTGTCCGGAGGGCTATATGTGCATGAAGGCTGGACGCAACCCAAACTATGGCTACACTAGCTTTGACTCCTTTGGTTGGGCTTTTCTTGCTCTCTTCCGACTCATGACACAAGACTTCTGGGAGAATCTGTACCAACTGGTGCGCATTTATTCCTCTCACTCTCAGTTTTTTGACGTAACCAATGTTGTGTGTTTATTATTTAAAATTGTTTCTAGTTATTATCTTGTAAATTAACTATTATTATTATTAGTCATTGTTCTTTGTTCTGTTAACCAAACAATTTTGGCTACCATTGACTTACATTGTAAAAAATAAAAAGTTTTTGTTATATGACTATATAGTTTTTTATAATTTTTCATTTCAGTTTTAGTTATAGATAATTTAGTATATCAAGTTAAACTAAATTAAATGAGAAATGTTGCCTTGAAACAAGCTGAAATAAGTTTTAAAGTTTTTTTATATTATATCCGTTAACATTTTATTTGATGGTTTTAGTTTTAGTTAACTATTATAACTATCTAAATCATTTAAATTTTGGGGTGAATTGTCCCTTTAATTCTTAATTCAGTTCTTCTTCACTAGGAGTGAAATCGTGGATATTACTTCCCATTCTTGCTTGCTAGCTAGTTAGATGCTAACACAATTTTTTCATTGAATTTTAATTTAGATACAAAGTACAGTAAAAAAGTTGATGGAATAAATGTAGTTTATTAACATTTCTTCCCAACTTTTTTCTCCTAGACTCTGCGGGCTGCTGGGAAGACGTATATGATCTTCTTTGTACTGGTGATCTTTGTGGGATCGTTCTACCTGGTGAATCTGATCCTTGCTGTGGTGGCCATGGCTTATGAAGAACAGAACCAGGCCACCATGGAGGAGGCAGAACAGAAAGAGGCTGAGTTTAAAGCTATGCTGGAACAGCTGAAAAAGCAACAGGAGGATGCACAGGTACACAAATACATGCACATGACAAGCAAATCTTCCCTGTGCTTTTTTGCTTTATGTTCATCTTCTTTGTTTGTCCCTCATCACTAGGCCAATGCCATGGCAACCTCGGCAGGTACAGTTTCTGAGGATGCAGTAGAGGACGACGGAGGAGGGCATCTGTCCCGCAGTTCCTCTGAGGTGTCCAAGCTGAGCTCCAAGAGCGCCAAGGAGCGAAGGAACAGAAAGAAAAAGTTGAGGAAAGAACAGGAGGAGAAGGGTGACAGCGAGAAGGTGGTAAAGTCAGAATCCGAAGACGGCAGCAAGAGAAGCCGCTTCCGTTTCAGAGACAACAGGCTTGGGCGGAAGGCCTCAATCATGAATCAGGTGAGACTGGGGTTACTTCCACAGAGGCCCACATAAATATTATCTTTACATGATCTTATGTGGTATATGACATGTCAGGCTAGATAATGATCGCTATAAAGCTACAATGAATTTCATGAAGTGTAGTTCATCATTATGTTCATTCAGACTGGAGTAGATGGATATAAGAGGTTTTGTTGTCATCATAGAATTATTCTCTTTTTGTTAATTCAATAAACTATTGACCTTTTTGTCATTTTAAGTATCCGTGTCTATATCAAGATAAAAGTCACACTTAACTTATTCATTTTATTTAGCTTTTATCCCATGTCTGATAGCTACGAGACTTTTCGCAGATATACAGGTAATTGTCATATGGTAGAACCAAGCTTTACTTCAAAAGCGTTATATTTTTAAGAATTATTGTGCATGCAGATTTTATGACTTCGTTAATTTATATTCCATGCAGTATTCTTTAAAAAAAATTTATCCCACCACAGGACAATTTAAAATAAACTCTTTCAAATAAACAAACAAACAAAAAATTATTATTAAAAAACAATTATTATGCATGCAGCTTTTATGACTTTAAACTAATTAATATTTCATGGAATATACACTTTTTTATATATATTTTCATCACACAAAAGGACCATTTAAAATGAACTAATTCAAACAAACAAAGTGGTAAAATGTCTGGACTATTTATAGAAAATATCCCCACACATTTTCCTTTAAACTTACACAGCAATTCACAATTAGGGATGTAACGATATTATCAGTATCGTGATATCGCGATAGCAAAACTGTATCGATATTATCGTGGTCACATGACGATATGAAACGATAGGTCTTCTGGACAAAAAGTGTATTTGTTAAAATATATTTAATCTTATTCTAACATAAAAGATCTTTAAAGTTGTGTCTTGGACCATTATGCTTTGGCTCAGTATCTGTCAAATTAACTAAAACTGAAAGCACACTATGGCTTAATCCCTTCATCAAGTATGTTTCCGCTGCGTGCTTCAAAGCGAAGTGCACACATTGGCCATTTCTCAAACAGAAGGCTGCATCCTCCGGAGGTGGAGGCCAGGCCCATGTAGAGGAAGAGGGCCTGTAGACAGAGGTAGACACGGGTGCCAGGGTGGTGCTGTTAGAGCAGGAGGACCGTGAGTAGACACCGCCGCTGCCTCACGAGCCTTGTGTGCTCCTTAACCTCCTGTCTGTAAGCAGACTTGTCACCGTCCTGAATGAAGCCAATCAGTGTGGTGTCATCTGCAAACTTAAGCAGCTTGACAGAGGGGTCTTTAGATGCGCAGTCATTGGTGTACAGGGAGAAGAGCAGTGGGGAGAGAACACAGCCTTGAGGAGCTCCAGTGCTGATCGAACGGGTGCTGGATGAGAATTTTCCCAGCCTCACTAGCTGCTGCCTGTCTGTCAGGAAGCTGTTGATCCACAGATTCACAGAAAAGAAACTCAAAAGGCAGAAAGCAACATCCTATTTGTTTTCATTTTTTGTTTTCATTGTGAGTGAAGTTGTGGGGCACTGTTAGATTACTGTTAGATTAGGATTATGATGCAGCAATGTTATTAAAAAGAAGCATCTAAAAACGAATAGCTGCCTGAAGTGAAGCTGACTTTATGCCAATAAACTGATACCGGTTCTATGACACTTCCTATGATATGAATCAGATAACTTAGATAAATAACATAGATGTAACAGTAGAACTTGTATCTGCACAAAAGGATGCATATACCAGTGAATTTTAAGTTACACGAGAGGGAGAGGGAGAGAGAAATGCTTATTCCTATCACTTATATTGGGCAATTTTTTGCATTTCAATTCTGACTGTTAACATTTGAAATTAGGAAATTTCAATAGGTATCGGTTAATTATATTGCTTGCATATTTTAATCATATTTGGTATTATCTTTAATGTGTTTCCCCCGATTTGATCCATGGGACAGTTATCTAGCAATATTTTTTATTATTTTGTCATCTTTATTTTGTTTTAATGAGTTATAAAATGGCTCTTATAAACCTTGATTTACATTCTATCACATTATTTTGAAAGTTACAATTTAGGGCATTTTTGGGCGGGTTTTTGTGAGCTTTTGGGCCGGAAATTGTCCATCCTATCTGGCTACACTGATACGTGTGGGCGAGAGAGAGCACTCCGGCCGTGATGAGCTTAAAAAAGCGCTGAAACACGTGTAAGGACAGGGTTTACCATAGATTTCACATCCTATAAAGTTCTCATTATAATGCTATGTTTATGAAATGAAAGTGTCATGCTATAGCGCAAGAGAGAGAGAGAGAGAGAGCAAACTCCCGCTGTGATGCAACAACACGCTGAAACACGGGCAAGGACAGGGTTTCCTATAGATCTCACATCCTATAAATTCTCATTATAATGCTTATGTCATTAATGTTTATGGCAGATTTGTGCTATATTTTCATCTACATTATCAAGTGATTCCTAAAATCGCCTGCGTGTTTTCAAAGCCATACGAAGTTCAAAAACTATTTTAATTGAAGTATGCCTACTGTTGAACAAATATGACAACAAAACCACTGCTGCATTATTATAGGATCAGTATTTTTTTTTAAAGAAACATCTAAAAGCAATACGGCCATCTCAAATAACTCAATTAGAGTCAATTTCGGACATTGCGTTTGAGCATGAATCTAAACACTGGTAATATGAAGCAAATTCAGCATGTTAATAAATGTTTAAGATTCCAACGTATCTTATATTAGATTAATCAGATGTGTATGTAGCTAACCCAAACATCGACTTCAAAGCCAAGCTTCTCTATCTTCTCACGTCTATAATTTGAACCGCATGCTGATGCAAGCTAAACAATCAGAGCTCAGGGTGCTGCCGAGGACTCAAGTAATTGATAGCTGTTGCACATCCCTAATTCATTGTAAGGCCTCGTGCACCAAACGAGAGGTCAGTACCGTGATGGTTTGATACGAATACATGTACCGTGCCACCCCTAGTGGATACGCAGTCATTTTTGCTCATAAAGGTAAGAGTAATACATAATTCGGAACTGAAAAATGTCTACTTTTATTTGTGTGCACTCACAATATCAACAAAACGTAGTGCTTTTATAAAATAAAGAAAATATTATGTGCTTTCTGCCGTCTCATCTTGAACAGGAGCGCTTCACAAAAATATACTGAAACTCAGCGAATACATGCCTCACAGACATGATAAATATATCTACAGAAAGCTTTAAATTACTGCTTAAGGAAATAAAACATATTGAAAACAAAAACTCTTTAATAATCATAATCCATAAAGATACATTTCTCTCTAAAGGCGCGTCTAATGAGGAGAAAGCGAGTCAAGATCGGCAACTTCATTAGTAAATAATTAAAATATTTCCTTACTATTTCCCCCAGACATATTCATGGTAATTACTTTTGCTGGAGCTTTGCGGCAAGCTTTAGCTTATTGCATGCATTTGAATGCAGAACTCTTCAGCTGTGCTGAAGACACGCTCACTGCTACTGCTGCTGGACACTAAACACCGTCCGAGCAATATCTATGGTCCGAGCCAGTCTTGAGAGTCACGGTAGCACGGTCTCGTGTTGTATCCACCAGCGCGGCAATTTTCTTCATCACTAATTGATGGATGTCTAAAATATATAAAAAAGGAGAAGCCTAAAACAGGCCTGAGACCCGGGCAGCATCTGAATTATGACGTGAAAATTGGCCCGAAGCCCAGCCTTAGAGGCGTAAAAAAGTCGGGGCCCATCGTGCCCGGCTGCAATGCAGGGCTCTAATGTATGACTCATCTTGCACTAGGATGTATACATATACTGTATTTTTGAATAAAATGCCCTATAGAATAAAATCCCCTCCCCCTTAAACATAAGTACCACCTGCCATCAACTAGCAATAGCATGTAGAAAATTACAAAATATGTCTGTTTCCCATTGAAATTCACCAAGCATGTTTGTTTGATAGACAGTATTTGTATTATTAGCATTAGTGATTTAAAGCTAACTGTGCTCTACAATTATACTGCAATGGTTATTTGCAATTTGTTACTTTGCAGTAGCAAGCCGCTAGCCTCTGGTGTTTGCTATTACAGCCCAGTTGAGCCCAGCCCAGCCCTTTGTACTACTGTTCTCTGCTCTGTGCAGTCGCTACTACTTTCTGCTGAGTCATATCACCAGGGTGATTAGACAAAGTGCTTCAGCCTTACACTCGTAGATCAGAAGAATAGGAAGTGCTTCTGCTCAGTGCGCATCTATCTATCGCTGTAATTCTTTCCATTTCATTCATTGTCTTGCTTTGGGCAGCAGTGTATGGACTCATAACTGTACATTCTCTTAATACCTAAAAGCTCAGTTAAATAACTCGAAACCACATCAAACCTACTGCTTTTGAGTTCTTTTATTTGATCCCTCTGTCATCTGTTCATTTTGTCAACTTTCTCTGGTTTAGAGAAGAATGCTTAGCTATTCTGAGGGCAATAAGAACACCTGTTTAAAGTGTCATAAAACATATTTTTCAGCAGTGTTTTTTCACACCGAGAATTTGAAAAGGGTCCCAAAAAGGGGCTGTGTCAACTGTGATAAGGTGGGAGGGTAAAAAAGAGAAAAGAGGGATGGGATTGCACAAAAAGGGGAGTTCAATTAAGCACATAAATATGGCTAATTTGCTCATGGCAATGCAACACAAACACACATGCACACACACACACACACGTTGTTTACGGGGACTCTCCATAGGCGTAATGGTTTTTATATTGTACACACTGTATTTTCTATCGCCCTACAGCAACCCTAGACCTAAACTTAGCCCTCACAGGAAACTACTGGCAATTTCTTTATTTCATAAAACACGTTTTGTATGTTTTTTTTTTAAGCCTTTTGTTTTACGGGGACACATGAAGTGTCCTCATAAACAATGTTTACTTTGTAGTACCCATGTCATTACACATTTGTCCTCATAAACCATATATAACAGCACACACACACACACACACACACACACACACACACACACACACACACACACACACACAGTGAGATGGAGAGTGATACAGAGAGCAGCAGTTTAAGCACACATTTAATTTTAAATCTGATAACGATAGAGTATGAAGACTACAATAACTGGTTCACTTTGACTATTATCTTACATAACAAAAAGACAGAATGTTTCAGTGAACAGGCAGTAAAAACAACAGGAATTAGTACTGCATCTTGTTTTTTTTTAATATAACAAAAAGGAAATATATAGGAAATGAACACTTACGACCCATGTCTCTGAATGATGACAATAAGGGAAGACAAGAGTCAGAAGTGATACTTTCTCATGCATAATAATGCAGTTATTATTCATTCATAATAGTGAGTGGAAATTGGATTGAACGAGCTCTTTCTCATGAATAAATGCAGAGAAACCGCTGATGTAGACGCGTACTCCAGTCACGGGAACCACTTACCACCCTTAATTAATGTGTATATATATGATATATTTTCGGACGTTGCTTCACCTTTGCTTTTCAAACTAAAAGAATGAAATTGCTCAGAAAATACAAAAATAATGTGCATGTATTGTCTTCACATTTTTTATTCAGATCTACAGCGATAGCTGGTTGTGATATGTTGTTGTGTAAAGATGTGAAGTATGGCACGGGAACGCCATTCTTTCACTGGCCCAGTGAATTATTTATTTAGCCGCTATACATCTTTCATCTGATGAGAGCAGTAATATAGTGTGCTTAAGCAGGAAGTTATACTCCTGGGCCCCACCCTACAAATTTTGCTCGGATCAACCTCGCAAAACAATGGATTAAAGCCCCTTATTAGGCAATCGCTGCCTTTAATTGGAAGCTGTTTTCATGACATTAGTTTTCAGTAGTTAATTACAGTGTGACCCAACATTTTACCCCTGGCAGTGTTTTTCTTTTCTCCTTAGATTTACTACAAAAGCCCCTGATTGTTATGGATCTTTAAGTATCATTATGAAATCTCCATAGGACTTTTTCTTTGTAGCACTGTGGTCTCAACCCTTTACCAGATCAACCCACTTCTCCTTAGTGAGTGATCTGAGTAAAATAGTCCCTGCTGAGAGTGCATTTGGGCTTCTTTCTGCTGTACATCTGCAGTGGTCAACCGATCCATTAGGGAGAAGGCTCTCAGCCGCATCACAGAGAAAACGCCTGCGCTTGCAACTAGCGTTCTGCATTATCAGTGAACTTCAGCAAACAGCTGGAACTCTGCAATATTAGTGGTCTCAAATAGCATCTTGGATAATCTGTGAATTTTAGATGGGAAGTGAATTTTAGCCACAAAGAGGCATTCTGCAGTAGGATAAATGCTCCTTTTTTGGTGTATGAGCAAGAGTGTACTTTTGAGAACACATTAAACTTCCATAATGTTACACGTTTCCAAAGTGAAATAATTAATTGATTGGATTGTGAGGCATGAGTATTAAAATATACCAGAACGAAGTTAGAGCGAATGGTATGGTTATGTAAGTTAAGAAAAAAAATTCCAGAAACTAACTTTGAACTTTCTGTGTTTGATTATCCTTTCTTACCAGTCACAATCAATCTCAACAATGTATAAGATGATTAAGCATATAAATCGTCAGTTTGTGGTTTTACACACATGCACACATACATTTCATACACGACAAAGTCGTGAGATGCATAAGAAATCTTAAGACCAATGTTTCCTCAATTTTTTTTTTTGCTGAGCAAAACATTTCTCTATTGGGCGGACATTTCGGTCACCTGAGCAAAATCATTCTTTATACCAGACCTGTACAGTGCGCACAAAGTGTGAAACTTTTATCTTTAATGTGCTGTTTTTATTTGATTTATCCCATAATGTACTAAATTATGTTTCTTATAACTTAAATTATGTTAAGTTTCTTATGCTCACCAATGCTGCTTCTATTTGAAATATTATTGCAACTTAAAATGAAAAGTTTTCTATTTTGATATATTTTATTAAATATAATTTATTTATGTGATCAAAGCTGTATTTTCAGCATCATTACTTCAGTCTTCAGTGTCACATGATCTGCAGAAATCATTATAATATTCTGATTTATAATAAATGTAGGAGACTGTTTTGCTGCTTAATATTTTTTAAATATTGTTAAATGGATAAAAGGTGATCGTAAAGACTTATATTGTGAGAAAAGCTTTTTATTTTGAATAAATGCTGTTCTTTTTAATGTTGTATCCATCAAAGAATCAAAGAAAAAAGTATCACATGTTCCAAAAACAATTAAGCAGCACAACAGTTTCAACACTCATGATAAATCAGCATATTATTATGATTTCTAAAGGATCATGTGACACTGAAGACTGGAGAAATGATACTGAAAATACAGCTTTGCTTCACTGGAATACATTTTATTTATTATAGTATAAATAACATAAAACCAACATTATAAATTGCTATAATATTTCACAATATTACTGTTTTTTTTCTGTATTTTGATCAAATAAATACAGCCTTGATGAGCAGAAGAGCGTTCATTAAAAACAAGGTAAATTATTTATTAAGTTTATGATATAGGCCTAACATAATATATCAAAACAAACTGATGCATTTAAACTGAGATCTGAAAGATAAATATTTTCAAAAAACTTGAACGTGTGAATTCTTATATAGCTATTTAAACATTCGTATGAAGTATAGTTTGCACAATACACCTGTGTGACTGTATCTAAATGTCTCTGAGTTTTGTTACCGTTCTGTGCCGATCCTCCGCTACTTCCAGCACTTAATCAAGCCACTCTTCTTTAATACATGAGGACATTTTATTTCACATGTCATTGCGTGTTGGCTCTCGATTTGAGCTATTTCATCCGCAGCCATTTAAGTATTCGGTTTCTATGGCGACTCATTTGGTGAACATCATTTTCTTTCAGTATTTCTATGAAACCTGTTAACCGCATTTATTTTTAATTAACAAAAGCAATTTTTAAGTGTTAGTTTTAGTTAACAATGACAATTCTTTTCAGTTATTACAAAGATTATGAAGACGATTAAAAGGTTACAAAGACAAACATTTATTTGTGATCACCTGAATTAAAACATTCTTAAAAAATTGTCGTCATAAAACTAAGTAAATAAGAATATCAGAAATGTGCAATAAGACAACAAACAGGGTCTGTTTTAATTCCAAATTGATTTTAAACATTGGTCAGGTTTACCTTGTCCTGTTTCATAAATGAATAGAGAACAATGGCTCTCTGAATACCAGAAGTGACTTGCAGTTAACTGTTAAATTATTAATTTAATGACTTTACTCAGCAGTTATTGTTCTCCACCTTTCTGAGAGTCACTAGTATGCAATATGCGGAGTCTTCCACAGACCACTCAGAAAAATGAATGGGAAAACCAGTGCAGTGCAATACTTTTTTCTTCTCATGTGTAAATATCGTGCTCGCTTCTTACACTCACTGAAGATTCCTCATTCTCATGTGTGCCGTCTTTCTTTTTACAGTCTCTGTTGAGCATCCCTGGCTCGCCCTTCATGTCCCGCCGCAGCAGTATATTCAGCTTCAAGGGCTCAGAGAACGAGTTCGCAGACGACGAGCACAGCACGGTCGAGGAGAGCGAAGACCGCCGCGGCTCCCTCTTTGTCCCGTACAGACGCAGCAGCTACAGCGGCTACAGCCAGGGTTCCTCACGCATTAACCCACTGGCACCCCACCCAGGCTGGAAGAGAAACAGCACGGTGGACTGCAACGGCATGGTGTCTCTGATCGGGACTGGGCCTGGCCGGCTACTGCCTGAGGTGAAAATAGATAAGGCAGCTTCTGATGACAGTGTAAGGACGTCCACAGGTGGCAAGTTTAGAGTATAGGCATGACAAGAGTGGCCGATTATGATTCCAGTTCAGATTTTTCCTCTCTCTTTCCCTTTTCTTTTGACCCCAGTTTGACTCTGTCCTTCCAAGTCTCTGAGTTTCTAGTCTGTCTATTCTCTCTCAACCCCTTAACTACTTTTCTTGTCTCTATTTGTATTATTTTATGCAAGTCTTGATCTGCAATCCTACCAGTCCCACTCACTGCCAGCACTCTCCCTTTGTGAATGGCATGACCAATCAATAAACGAAATTGGGAGAGTTTTCGAGGGGTCCCATCTTAAAAGTAATAAATGCTGTAGCCCCTCCCCTTTTAACCTGATTTACATACTAATTACATTTCCACATTCAATAATGTACCTATAATATTTTTCATGTCACACTCTACCCATTCCACATCAACCACAACCACAAATTTGTCATTTATTTATTTTACATATATGAAGTATTCCACCTCAAATTTTTCAGAATTGTAGGACCACTCTGCTCCCTCCAAAAAAAAGTGTTATGCAAAAAAAACCTATCCTAACCTTACCAATGACAGCATACTGCCTCATTTTAGTTAGCATGGTGAATTGACATACTAATACTCTCTTTGCCTTCTCCTCCTTCCCTGTGTGGGAAACATGATCTTGGGCCCAGTTTTCTAGCATGCTGTTTCAGACATTCAACTGAACATGCTGCTGTCACCAAGTAATTACATTGTAAAATCTAGATGACCTTTGAAAGAGTGGAAGGAACAGTTAAGATAAACAGATAAACATTGTTTTGACCGACACCCACAATACCAGCCCTTACCAAAAAGTAGTATTCTTCAAGTTTATTTTATTAAGTATACTTAAGTAAAGTTCAAGTATATTTTTAAGAATATTTTATGTAGTAAGTATACAAATATCAGTGTACTGGTAGTATACTTCTAAGTGTACTATTTCAATACACTTTGGGACTAAATTGGCCCACTTTCTAGTATATAAAAGTATATTTTTAAGCATACTTTAAGAAAAACAGTAGTAAACTTTGAGTACACAACTAGTTTACAATTTTTTTAAGTTTGTACTACAATTATACTAAAATTAAACCTATAGGTATACTGATAGTTTACTTATTAAATCATTAATGCATAAATGCATTAAACATTATTCTCTTTTTGGAAAACCCTGTATTATTATTTTTTTATTGTGGTATTGTGAAAAACATGTAATACATAATACATTTAATATTTATAATTTTTATAATTTTCTAAATCTTATAATAACAATAGCTATATAAATATTACTGAAACTTTAAAACGGATACAATATTTTCTAAAATTAAATATGCACATGTGCCATTGAATTATTGAAATATTAACTTAAAATGTCAGGGGGTACTTTCAGTATAGAATTTATGTGAATGAGGATCGGCTGACAAAAATGTTTTAAAACCCCTGGTGTAGAGTATCTCATGTAAATACAGTCGGTTGTGGCTTAAGTGAGCGTATAACATGTGGGCGAAAACTGAATGTGTGTCAGTTTTACATGCTTACCTTCCGTCTTAAAGAGACAGTGTTCCAATTAAAAACCAAACATTTTTTTTTTTTTATAAATGTATACTTGTTAAGTAAACTTACTGTATCAGAAATTTGTTGAATTTGTATCTCTACCAAACAAAATGAACATTTATTCCAGTTTTTCCTAATTCAATCCTTGATTCAAATTTCTCATAAGCTTAATTGATTTGGTCTAAAGAGAGAATAATTAATTGGATGTTTTTTTAATACTACATATAAAATATCTACCAAAATAAATGTTGGTAACTGCATTTTGACTAAAAGTTGACTAAAATCCAATGAGTTTTTGTCGACTAAAACTAGACTAAAAATATGAAAGACTCAAATGACTAAAATGTGACTAAGACTATAAAGCATTTTCATCTCATGATAAAGACTAAGACTAAATCGAAAATGCCTGACAAAATTAACACTGAATAGCACACTTGAATAAACTTCTTTTTAGTAAGGGAAGTGAAATGATATTCTAGAGATATTTGTAATGGCAGTGAAAACTGGGCCTTAAGCAATGTGTGAATTGTCTTCTTGAATCATGATGTTCTCTGTTGAACAAGTAGTTCACTTTTTGTGTAGCTTGCAGTAATGAATGAACAGTCTTGTAACTAAAGTAAATAAATAGGTGTCTTTCATTCACACTTTTAGATGTAGAGTTAAATGAATTGATCAGCCAAAATAAAATATATATATTCCATGGTCTGTCTGAATACTGGATTCTGATTGGCTGGCAGGTATGCAGTATAATCGTTTAACGGTGCTATAGAATGGAAAACTGTGTTTACCTTGGTATAGTTGAATAATAAGGGTTCAGTATATGGAAATGACACACCGTGAGCCTCAAACACTTGTATATCTTGTGATTAAAAAAGACCACTGAAATATAGGTGAATCAAAACACTGACTGTGACATAACAATCGGGATCACTAACAGTTACGCCCCCAACATTTGCATAACGTATACCAGTCCATGTTCTATGCCAGTCGCCAGCCGAACAATCAGAAGTAGAGGTATTGTGAAGAAACAAGCGAGGACAACAGCGAAAATGGCAGATCATGGAAATAAATGTTCCAGGCTGTGCAGGGGATGTGAAGTGCAGGGATGGGTTGGTGTCTGTCTGTATTCAGAAAGGCACGGAAAGCAAATAACGCATTCTAATAAAATAACGCGAGCCACTAAAGGGACATGGTTAGCTCATTGCTAGCGGTAGCCTGTTACAGTACATACGATTTCACTTACCACATAAACAGAGTAAGGATGATGGCGAATGATTTACAGATCCTGAGCACCACTCACAAGAGTCTGATCTTGTAAAATGTGTGGTAAATACTGCCGCTCCATAGTATAAACAGAGTTCGTTTGATCGTGAATCTCGAAAGCAAAAGTGAAAGTCAAAATCGATCGTGCATTTGAAAGCAGTTTCAATGCCCCGCATATTAATAACGGCTTCCTAATGCCCGCATTTTATATACAGTATAATTAACCTACAATATAACTACGTGACAAAGTATTCAAATATATATTTTCCTCTCTGTGTTTTCTTCCTGTGAGCTAATGAAATGAGCCGCACATTGAAACAGCCAATCAGAGCAGAGCTCAACATTATTATTCATGATGAGCCTTCCAAATAAGCCAATAATAGACCATTTAATTCTAGGGAGAAATCATAGGGTTGTAAATGCACATGTAAAACCATTTCTGGATAATTTATGATCTTACCTAAGCCACAAAACTTCTATGTAGTTATCAGAGAATTTAAAATATTGTATCAATGCATTCTATAGAACCTTTAATGCACAGGTAGTTCCAAGTCAGTTTAATCACTGCTCTATATTAATGTGCTGCTTTAATTGATGCACACTAACCTACACGCATCGCACACACACACACACACACACACACACACACACACACACACACACAAGGAGAGAGAGAGAGAGAGAGAGAGAGAGATTGCAGATTGTGCTGCACATGGACAAAACTTTCCAATGCTTCCCCATGATTTTTATTTTTTTATTTAAGGAAAAAAAAACAGTTGGTGAGCAAGTGAAGTAAAATAAGAAATATATTTTTTGTTTGTCTAATTATTTTAGTCATCTTGTGGTCCTCCTAGTTGAGAACCACTCTAAGGCTTCAATAATTTATACAGTTTATATATATATTTATAAATGTGTTCATCATCTAGTGTCAAGGATGAAATTTACATTTATTTTAACTGAAGGTTATAACTTCAGATTGGTTGGGTCTGTAAGAAAATTAGCTACGGTAGGTCCATTTGCAAAATCTTGCAAAAATCTAATTGCAGTTTAGTAAAGCCAGTTAAAGAAGAGTTTAGTTTAGTTCCTCACAGTGTGATTTAGAGAGAAAATCCACTTCGGTATGTATCAGAGAATTCAGCAACATTGAGTGTGAGTTGAAGGTTAGTTTGGGGCTTGTGTTTTTTTCAGCATGTGCATGTGTGTTGGCATGGGTTAAAATGTTTCTTGAAAACAAATCCAATCTATGATTGTTCTTTGTGTTTCTCCACCTTATATCACTCTTGTCCACAGACCACAGAGGTGGAGGGAAAGCGAAAACACTCAGGTTCTCTTATGGTGTCGGTGGACCAGCTCAATACTTCCTTTAGCCGGAAAGAGCGAGCCAACAGTGCTATGACTGTTGTCACCAACACGCTGATGGAAGGTATTGAGTAACATCTGTCTGTTTGTATTACTGTTACCAAAACATAGTAAAAGAGAAATAAAACCACATCAGTATTAATAATAATAATATCCATTTATAGTTCCATATTATGTATTTCATGCTCAAAAAACACCTTAAAATGTTCTTACACCTTATTTGTTTCACCACAGAGCTGGAGGATTCTCAGAGAAAATGTCCGCCCTGCTGGTATAAGTTTGCCAACATATTCTTGATATGGGATTGCTTTCCACTCTGGATAAAGCTAAAAGAGTTAATGTACCTCATAGTGATGGATCCGTTTGTAGACTTGGCTATCACTATATGTATTGTGCTAAACACAGTCTTCATGGCCATGGAGCATTATCCCATGTCACCACACTTTGAGGAGGTGCTTTTTGTTGGAAACCTGGTAAGAATTGTTTTTTCGTATTTGTTTTTCTTTTATAATAATAAAATAATTTGTTGCATAATTGTACAGTCATATACACAACCAAATGCAAAACTTTCTAACTTCTATTAGGATCTTTGTTATTAATATTTTGTTTCACTGATTATGGTTTTGGACTTTATACAAACATGTTAACTTGCATAAAGTAAACCTCATAAAATGTAATTCATTTTGCACCAAGAGTGCGTCATTATTTTAAAGCATTTATTTTTGTAATTATATATTGTAATTAAATTTGTATTGTTGTTTAACAGTTATGTTTCTGTTTTTGTTTCTGTATTATTGGTATGAAGGTCTAACTGTACTTTTTCCTAAGTTGATACAAAACACAAATATTCTGATTCCTTTCATTTGCCAGTTTTCGAATATCATTATTTGGGACTTTTCTCAGCAAATATTTGTATATATGTTTGATTGATTGGAATATAATGTAACTAATTTAATTGCATTTTTAATCAATTGACAGTCGTAAATTCAGTCGCTGCCTTTCTTAATCCAAAACAATCTCCCGATTTCTGTAATGAGCAGCAATACTGGACCCTGTCCCACATTTCCATTTTAAGTTTATCTCTGGCAGTGCAGCACTGATGTCTGCTCCTCGGTATCTGATGAAACTTCATTGAAAATGCAGCCTGCATAAAACCCGTCTTTTACCACCGTTTTAGATTCTATGATCTTCTACTACCAATCCATTACTCCACGCATCCAATTTAGTGATCTCACATTATTTATGATACAGGCACAATCAATGATAATTTTCAATCCAAATACCTATGTCTGTGGACTAGATACTAATATACATTTATGTAATGTATAATCAACATTTTCCTTCCACCTTGTTGAGATCATCTTAATAATTTTTTTTCTTTGACTTCTTTGTATCTCAGGTGTTCACAGGTATCTTCACAGCTGAAATGTGTGTCAAGCTGATAGCGATGGATCCATACTACTACTTCCAGGAGGGCTGGAATATCTTTGATGGCTTCATTGTGAGCCTGAGTTTGGTGGAGCTGGGGCTGGCTGATGTAGAGGGGCTGTCTGTGCTCAGATCCTTCAGATTGGTGCGTTATGAGTGAAGACATGTTCATGCACATGTTTTTATATAATAGATAGTACCAAATTGTATTCGAGGTATAAGCATCACTTGTGTCTTGTATTTGCATTTACCTTACTCTATTGTTGTATGTAGGGATGTCAAAAGTACCAGAACTACAGTGTTTTTTTTTTAACTTAAAGTTTGATTTGTTCATATTTTTATATATTGCGTAAAAATTAAATATACAAAATTAATTGTGTATGCATAGCATATTAGGTTTTTGCTGTGGTATAAGATCTAGTGTCACAAATTGTCCTATTTTACGGGTATTAGTATCAAACACTGATATGTTTGTATCATTAAATCCGTAGTTGTATGCACTTTACTGTTGAAAAATCAGGGCTCAGTAAAAAAAACCTTTTAAAATACATTTAAAAAAAAAAAGATAGCTACAGTGAGCATAAGATATTTCCTTCAAAAACATTTAACAAATCTAACCGTAGCCAAATGTTTGAACAGTAGAGTAAAATGTCTTATTCTCTGATTCCAAACCTTTTGTGAATCCCAAACTTCTCTCTCATACAGCTGAGGGTGTTTAAGCTCGCCAAATCATGGCCCACTCTGAACATGCTGATCAAGATCATTGGTAACTCTGTGGGAGCTTTAGGAAATCTGACCCTGGTGCTGGCCATCATCGTCTTCATTTTTGCTGTGGTGGGCATGCAGCTGTTTGGGAAGAGCTATAAAGACTGTGTGTGTAAGATCGCATTGAGCTGCGAGCTGCCCCGCTGGCATATGAACGACTTTTTCCACTCCTTCCTTATTGTGTTCCGGGTGCTGTGTGGAGAATGGATTGAAACCATGTGGGACTGTATGGAGGTGGCTGGACAAACAATGTGTCTCACAATATTCATGATGGTGATGGTCATTGGAAACTTGGTGGTGAGTTTTAGATTTCTTCTCTGCTCAGTTACTTTCCAGTGTTGCAGTTCTTCCTTTTTCTTAGTCACTATTTCCTAAAAAATGTCCTGCGAGTCTATCCCACCTGTCATTTTGTGGTTCAAATGGATGCTTGCAGACTCATTGGGGTTTGCACGTTTGTAAAATAATGGCACATCCAGGATGCATTGCAGTCACATAATGGCATGACTTGAGCATTTTAGAGCCAAAAAATAACAGATGGGACAGCCTAAGGTCTTGTGGTCTTCAAGTCTTCATCATGTGTAAAAGCTAAAGCTGTGATTTCTCATGATTAGGTGCTGAACCTGTTCTTGGCCTTGCTGCTCAGCTCCTTCAGTGCTGATAATCTGGCAGCCACAGATGATGACGGTGAGCTGAACAACCTGCAGATTTCAGTGATCCGCATTAAGAAGGGGATCGCTTGGTTCAAAATTCATGCACGTCTCCTGGTGGCCCACATCCTGAAGAAGAAACCTTTGGAAGACGAAGACAAACCTCTTGATGACATGTACGATAAAAAACTCAACCTTATGGGTAACCACACCGGTGTTGACATAAAATTTGGTGATCTGAACTACCCCAAGAACGGTAATGGCACCACAAGTGGCATTGGTAGCAGCGTAGGAAAGTACATGATTGATGAGGATCACATGTCCTTCATACACAACCCGAACCTAACGGTACGGGTTCCCATCGCTGTGGGAGAGTCGGACTTTGAGAACCTCAACACAGAGGACTTCAGCAGTGAATCAGATGTGGAAAATAGCAAAGATGTGAGTATTACTAAAGTCCCTTTTAAGGAAAGTCAATTCACTTGGTGGCCATATTTGCAATGCCTCCAGGGAACTCCTATCTAGTAGGGAAATGCTGAAATCTCAAAAACTGCTTGCCAAATTCCCATTTAGAGAAATAGTTTACCCAAAAATTAACCCTCATGTCATTCCAAACCTGTATGAGTTTCTCTCTTATGTTGAACACAAAATAAGATATTTTGAAGAATTTTGAAGAACCAAAGTCCCCATTGGCATCCTTAGAAGGGAAAGAAATACTATGGCAGACAAGTATATTATCAGTCTATAATTTTAGGTTTATTTGAACAGTGAGAGACAGAATAACAACAACAAATTCAGAAAAGCCCATTTAAAAAAAGTTATAAAAGGATTTGCATGTTAATGAGTAAAATAATTATTTGATCCCCAATCAATCAGCTAGATTTCTGGCTCCCAGGTGTCTTTTATACAGGTAAGGAGCTGAGATTAGGAGCACTTTCTTAAAGGGAGGGCTCCTAATCTCAGCTTGTTACCTGTATAAAAGGCAACCTGTCCATAGAAGCAACCAATCAATCAGATTTCAAACTCTCCAACATGGCCAAGACCAAAGAGCTATCCAAGGATGTCAGGGACAAGATTGTAGACCTACACAAGGCTGGAATGGGCTACAAGACCATCACCAAGCAGCGTGGTGAGAAGGTGACAACAGTTGGTGCGATTATTCGCAAATGGAAGAAACACAAAATAACTGTCAATCTCCCTCAGACTTGGGCTCTTAAATATTAAATAAACTCATTTTTCTAATACAGTAGGTTTAACAATTAAACATTTATTTAACATCTTTTCTTGTTTGATTTACATTGAGACATATATTTATTTAGGCTGCTGTCCCATTAAGACTGAATGAATGTAATATATTGATACATACTGTATCTGGTTTCACCCACCAGTTTACGTTCACTTAAGTGATAACCAACTGTATTTACGTGAGATACTCCACATGATGGACATTTTGACAGCTGTGTGTGGCACAATTAAGGCACAAGGAGAACTGATCGCAGAACTGGGATCGCGTGGGTGTGCGGCTGAGAGAGTGCTTCTGTTGTGTGTCATTCAGTGTGATTACGCCTGTCCCGCCTTCACTTACTGCTAGCTAATCTATAACGAATTGTGATTGGATGGTAATTTTGTTCTGGGCTGTTCACGCGCGAAGAACACTTCTACTACTTGCTCTGATCACCCAGTCGTAAATAATATTTTTAATACGGGACAAAACTTGATTTTTTCGGGACTGAACTGAAATACGGGCCTGTCCCAGGAAAAACGGGGTCTGGTCACCCTACCATGACCCCAAGAACACCATCCCCACTGTCAAACATGTAGGTGGAAACATTATGCTTTGGGGGTGCTTTTCTGGTGAGGGGACAGGACAACTGCACAGCATCAAAGAGACTATGGACAGGGCCATGTTCCGTCAAGGCCAGGGCATTGAAGCCAGCCAGGGCATTGAAAATGGATCGTGGATGGGTTTTCTAGCATAACAATCAACCAGAACACGTGGCCAAGGCAACAAAGGATTGGCTCAAGAAGAAGCACATAAAGGTCCTGGAGTGGCCTGGCCAATCTTCAGACATTAATCTTATAGAAAATCTGTGGAGGGAGCTGAAGGTTCGAGTTGCCAAACGTCAGCCTCGAAACCTTACTGACTTGGAGAGGATCTGCAAAGAGGAGTGGGACAAAATCCCTCCTGAGATGTGTGCAAACCTGGTAGCCAACTACAAGAAACATCTGACCTCTGTGATTGCCAACAACGGTTTTGCCACCAAGTACCAAGTCATATTTTGCAAAGAGGTCAAATACTTATTTCACTCATTAAAATGCAAATCAATTTAAAACTTTTTTTAAATGCATTTTTCTGAATTTTTGTTGTTGTTATTCTGTCTCTCACTGTTCAAATAAATTAAAATTACCATTATACCATTAAAATTATAGATTGATAATTTCTTTGTCAGTGGGCAAATGTTCAAAATCATCTAGGGATCAAATATTTTTTTTTCTTCACTGTATATACAGTGCTCAGCGTAAATGAGTACACCCCTTTGAAAAGTAACATTTTAAACAATATCTCAATGAACACAAAAACATTTTCCAAAATGTTGACAAGACTAAGTTTTATATAACATCTGTTTAACTTATAACATGAAAGTAAGGTTAATAATATAACTTAGATTACACATTTTTCAGTTTTACTCAAATTAGGGTGATGCAAAAATGAGTACACCCTACAACAAAAACTACTAAATCTAGTACTTTGTATGGCCTCCATGATTTTTAATGACAGCACCAAGTCTTCTAGGCATGGAATGAACACGTTGGCGACATTTTGCCAGATCTATCTTTTTCCATTCTTCAAGAATTACCTCTTTTAGAGATTGGATGCTGGATGGAGAGTGATGCTCAACTTGTCTCTTCAGAATTCCCCATAGGTGTTCGATTGGGTTCAGATCAGGAGACATACTTGGCCACTGAATCACTTTCACCCTGTTCTTCTTCAGAAATCCAACAGTGGCCTTAGATGTGTGTTTAGGATCATTGTCATGTTGGAAAAGTGCACGACGACCAAGGGCATGGAGTGATGGTAGCATCTTCTCTTTCAGTATAGAGCAGTACATTTGTGAATTCATGATGCCATCAATGAAACGCAGCTCCCCGACACCAGCAGCACTCATGCAGCCCCACATAAGGACACTGCCACCACCATGTTTCACTGCAGGAACCATGCATTTTTCTTTGTATTCCTAACCTTTGCGACGCCATACAGTTTTGAAGCCATCAGTTCCAAAAACATTTATCTTGGTCTCATCACTCCAGAGTATAGAGTCCCAGTAGTCTTCATCTTTGTCAGCATGGGCCCTGGCAAACTCTAGGTGGGCTTTTTTGTGCCTGGGCTTTAGGAGAGGCTTCTTTTGTGGACGGCACCCATGCATGCCATTCCTCTGCAGTGTACGCCGTATTGTGTCACGGGAAATAGTCACCCCAGTTTGGCTTTCTACTTCTTTAGATAACTGCAGTGAACTTGCATGTCGATTTTCTTCAACCCTTCTCATCAGAAGACGCTCCTGACGAGGTGTTAACTTCCGTGGACGACCTGGACGTCTCTGTGAGATAGTTGCAGTTCCGTCTTTTTTAAATGTTTGTACCACTTTTACTACAGTATTCTGACTGATAAGTAAAGCTTTGCTGATCTTCTTGTAGCCTTCACCTTTCTTGTGTAAAGAAATTATTTTCTTTCTCAGGTCTTGTGACATTTCTCTTCCATGTGGTGCCATTGCTGACAGCATGAAATGGGAAGGGGTTTTCTTTAAGTAACACCCTTTTATAGTCAACTGTCACCTGTGTAATGAATAATTAGACTCACCTGTGGTTGAATTCTTGTTAAATTAGACATTTGTAGTCTAAAATTTAGCTTTGCTCCAGAGACTTTCAGTGGGTGTACTCATTTTTGCATCACCCTAATTTGAGTAAAACTGAAAATGTTGTTCTAAGTTATATTATTAACCTTACTTTCATGTTATAAGTTAAACAGATGTTATAGAAAACTTAGTCTTGTCAACATTTTGGAAAATGTTTTTGTGTTCATTGAGATATTGTTTAAAATGTTACTTTTCAAAGGGGGTGTACTCATTTACGCTGAGCATTGTATTAGAGACTGAAGTAAAGCAGAGGAAAAATGTATGTAGCCCTTACAGTATTCTTTGAGGAATTGAAAATGGCTTACTGCTGCTTACTGGACAGAATTCACAAAGATCATCATTTTGAGCCCATGTTACTTTTTGCATCATTTCACTTTCAGAAAGAGTTAACTTGTGTATTCTGGCAGAGATGGGCTTTCATTTCCAGGCACAGTGAAAATGATTGTGTAACATTTGGTTGCATCTCTTTATATATTTCCAGAGGCCATATTAGGGCCCTTTGATTAAAGATGACTTCTCTATTAATAAAATGCTAAAAGAAGGCGCCTTAAATCAGTAGAGCATGACTCAAATAAATATAGATAATCAGGACTGCATTGACTTGTACAGTCTTAAGCAAGCTAGTCATTTTTATTTTGACAAATGCATTATGCTCAAACAGATATATTTTATTTAATCAAATGATAAAAAACTTAGGGAGTTAATTAGGGACTTAATTAGGGAGTATGATCAGACTATGGCGGTATGTGTTTGTAGAGCGTGACTAGATCAAGAGTCAGAAGTTGATTACAAGCTGCAGATTACAGCAGAATGGGTGGATCAAGGCTTTGCAGGCAGAATGAGAATGTTGAGTTGTGCTATTCCTGTGATTTATTGCCTTGCTGAGTGCTGAGCCACTCAGCCAAAGAATAGATGCAGTCCACCAGATGATGTAATGTTTTTCCTTTGCATGTGTGTACAAGCATGTGCATTTGTGTGCACACAATTTTCAATAAAATTGGGTTATTAAATCTGTGGTAACAAGAGAGCAACAAAGAGCATAGCTAGCCACTAAAAATTAATACTGTTTTATGTATGTTTTAACATTATGCCAGGTACAAGGATGAACCCGAAAACAATGTCAGCGATCACTTATCATTTAAAATAATGTAGCTCAAAATTTGAGTTTACCTGGGGCCCTCATAGTGAGGATCAAGCATGAGTTCACATGAATCGAGTAATAGTGAGAACGGAGTAAGAAAAATAATGCACTTTTAGGATATTTATCATTGATATTAGCACACACATACATTTATACTGACTCTCCTGTCATTGTCCTGGTCTCTGTGCAAGGTGACCCAGTTTAGACGTAACAGATCCAGTACGGCTGAACTACATGTGCTGAACATCTAGTCAGTGGCATCACAGTAGATCATTCCTGTTAGCCAATCGAAGCACTGCTGTTGGGTCTTCATTTTTGATTGGTAAGGCTGGGCCAGGGAGGACTGCAGTGGTGGTGTGTAAGGGTCTTTTGATGCTTTCGACTGCCAGTGTGTGTATTAACGATTCAGGTTTTATAAAACTGCTGTGTCATCCTGGCCTGTTGTGATCAGGGTCAGGCTTTTCCAGGAGACTGGGGAATATGTTTTTTTTGTGTTTGAATGGGTATACTCTGCCTGTGTGTGTGTGTGTGTGTGTGTGTGTGTGTGTGTACTCATTCTTTTTAAATTATGGTAGGTGCTTGCAGTAAGAGAGGGTTTGATGAACTGTGCACAAGGCTTATGTCACATTTAAGTAGCTTCCTTGTAAAAAATATAATACAATTTAAATATGAAATAATATAAACATGTAGACAAATCAACATTTAATATGACAATGTGTAGTAAATTAATAATCAGAAATAATGCGATATACTGTATGTTCTAGTTCCATGTTATCATATTAGTATACAAATTTGTGTAATAACAAAGTCAGTCATTACATTTAATTTGTGAAGTACATTTATCACATGTGGTACTTTCAGTTTAGCAAACAATACATTTTTTTAGGGTTGGTGTTTTTAATTAATGTTGTTTACAATGGATGCCACTACAATTTGTGTTTGTTTTATTCTTACATTTTTTATTCTTGAAATAACATTACATTTATAGAATTTGTGGAGTGATTAAAATATACCTTTATAATGTTTAGAAACATTTTATTTTATTTACCACGATGTCTCAGTGTAATAACAAAATGTGACTTATAAACCTATGCAACTTATCTGTGTTTTTTTGTTTTTTGACCCAATGCGAGTCAGGTACAACTTATTTTACAGAAAACATATTATATTATATGTCATAATTTAATATAGTTTATATTATTGTGTATTTGTATTTAAATAAAATAAAATAAAAATTATTATAACAATTATTATTATCTTTATGAGATTATATTAGATGTTAATGATGTTAACAAATATATGTTGCCCTTTTTGTGTCAGCATTTTTCACTTGTTGGTTAGACATAAATACAGATGTGCCGGTCCATAATATGTAACATCAATTAAATCAATACACAGCACCTGATTTGCATAACATACAGCAAAAAGTAATTAATCACTGTCTGATTTGCATATGTAGATGATCGTTTTTAACCTTGTTAATTCAGTTAGTGTTGAGTCAAGGTTAATTGTGTCCTGGCTAGAGTGAATGCTAATTAATCTATACACCCAGAAGGACATTGAAGGTTAGTGCTAGGACACATTTTGCCTCCGCTTATAACTTACTAGTAGGTTAAAATTTAGACTAACTGTTACTCGTGTTCAGGTATCAGTTTATATTGTATCTTGCATCCAGGTGTTTCTTTGGACTAACACAACCGTAGAAGATTTTCACTGGAGAAAGCAGTGATTGAAGATTTGGATCAGGATCACCTTGTGTTAACCTTGTTTTGAGAGCATCTGTATTTTTTTGGACGTTCTTGTTGAAATAAACTGATAAAATCTAAGTAGAAGAATGCATCACAATGAATTAAATGTACATTGATACATCTATGTGTTTCCCCCCCCTCTAGCTGGATGACACCAGCTCTTCAGAGGGAAGCACTATCGACATAAAGCCTGATGAGAAGGAAATAGCTGTAGTGGAGGTCGTGGAGGTGTACTTAGACCCAGAGGCCTGTTGGACTGATGGTAAACAATGCATGCATGTTTGTTTGAAAGGAAATGTTCTAGATATAATTCTAACTTTAATATTATATATCTGCGATACTTTGTCTATGATATAATCTGTCAATAAAAGCAATTGTTTGAATTATAATCAGTCAAAATAATCAAATATATACGTATTAGCTGAGAAAATGTAATTGCTTATACAAAATTAAATTGACAGCTGTAGTATACAGTATACCGTATTACACATTGAAGTTTCATTGGTAAAGCAGTACATTTGTTATCAGGAATAACAAAAATCAGGAATCGAATTATTTACCTTACTCTGAATAAGACAATATTATGCTTAATGTGTTTACATGAGTTGCTTTTAGAATATTCCTTTCATGCTCCCGTTTTACATGTTGTAGTGCATAGATCGATTAATGGCACACAACATTACGTCTTCACGCAACCCCATCTGACATCCCCTCCAGAATTTCATGTATAAACATTTAGTTCGTCTTCATTATGATGCCATATACAGTTATGGGAGTTTAATTTTTCATTTTACGAAAGCTTCAATTGTTGTTAAAGGGGTCATATGATGCTATTTTTAAAGATTATTATTTTGTGTATTTGGTTTAACAGAATATGTTGACATGCTTTAATGTAAAAAAAAAAACACATTATTGTAGGTCCTCTATGTCCCAGCTCTCTCAAACGCTTCATTTTCTACAAAGCTTCAGACAAGCTCAATCTGCTCTGATTGGCCAGTTGACCAAGTGCATTGTGATTGGCCAGTTGACCAAGTGCATTGTGATTGGCCAGTTGACCAAGTGCATTGTGATTGGCCGAACACCACAAGTGGGCATCGGAAATGTAACACGCCTTACCATTATCACGAGCTTCATATAATATATAATATGCATAAACAGGTACATCTAAAAAAAATTGAATATCAAGAAAAAGGTCAATATTTTTTGTCACTCCTTTCGGAAAGTGAAACCCATATATTATATAGATTCATTACACAGAGTGAAATATTTCAAGCCTTTATTTCTTGAAATTTTGATGATTATGGCTTACAGATAATGAAAACCCCAAATTCAGTATCCCAGAAAATTTGAATATTACATAAGATCAATAAAAAAGGATATTTTAAACCGAAATGTCAGGCTTCTGAAAAGTATAAGTTAATTTCTATGCACTACATATATAATATATATAGACAGTTTATACTATATAATATAAAGATAGTTAATAAAGTTGTTAGTTTTACCATCAGTTCAAGCCCTAAAGGGGAACAGAGTCTCGTGACAGACACAGTGATGATGCTCGTATGTATTTGCAGTACACAAGCCGCGGTTAAGACAGCTGACGATCTATGATTTCTGACAGGCTGTACTCTCCGCTGTGATGTGACCCTGTTCCCCTCACACACACACACACGCGTTACTCTACACTGCGCAATACTCTGCATTTAAACAGTCAATAGCTAATTCTTAAAGGCGTCATATGGTGTTGCTAAAAATAACATTATTTTGTGTATTTGGTGTAATGCAATGTGTTTATGTGGTTTAAGGTAAAAAAACACACATTATTTTCCATATACTGTACATTATTGTTTCTCCTCAATACCCCGCCTTTCAGAAATTTTAGATTTTTACAAAGCTCATTGTTCCGAAAAGCGAGGTGTGCTCTAATTGGCGAAGATTTGATGCTATCCAGTGTGATGTTATTGGCCGAATACCTCAAGCTTGTGACGGAAATGTTATGTCCCTTACCATACTGTGATGCCCTGTCCTGGCACCACGACACAAAAACAATAAAACCCATTACAAACAAGGCATTTGTTGCATCTAGTGGGGACATAATTACTGATTATAATGACTTATACTGTCTTTTTATGCATCACGTTGCATATCGCATCGCATAAACATAACACCATGTTTGCATTTGTGATCGGAGAAATAACAAACAACAAGCACTACTCTAGAAGAAACACACAGCGCCTCCCTGACATGGCTGCATCAACACTACTGCGGTTACTGAAACCACGCCTTGTTTCTTTGTGTGAACATTTGGGCAGCATTATGCAAATATCTTCACATCGTGACGTAGACATGTGGGGCATGTTTGAATGAGGCATTTTAGCCTGCTCTGGATCAGCCTTCTCTTTTAGATAGAATAAATCCTTTTGTGGGAGACGTTGAGCTTTGCAACTGTGCAGATATCTTATACATGCACAAACACCTACATAACACACTAAAGAAAAGAAAAACAAGAAATCGCATCATATGACCACTTTAATTATTTGTCATTCTGTATGTGCAAACAGATGACTGCATTGTTGAAGCCATGCTCTTTTGTGTGCCGTCAAACAGTTGAAAACTGCCATGTGTATATCCTGTCGCAAAATGCGGCGAAAAGTCCTACACGACGGTAATAATGTTATTAAGGAGTGTACATGTGTGACGGAGGTCAGCTAGTAGGTGCTGTGCAGGTAAATCTCACTCCTCTGATCTCAAGAGGCGCACTAGCGACTGACGCTAGTGGCTGCAGTCTTTAGCTTCCTTGTTAGTGCGCCCGCCTGTCATGCCGGAGACCCACTCGGAACAAGAATGAGGTGTGGCGGTGCGGACCCGAGGGGGTTACACATGTCTATACTGCACTTCAATAATGCGACTAAAATAGGAATGCTCCACGTCTTAATTCGATTTGTGTTTACTTCGAGTATGACTTTAGTTGGATTAAGGTAATCAAAAATCTCTTTTACATGGTAGATTCTTAATCAGTGTATTGTCTTAATTGTGTTAAAAGCTGAATATATTTGTCCATCTAAACATACTCATTGTGAGTGTTGATTTGATGTAAATGTGTATTCAGTAGGTGTGTACTATGTTTTTCAGCCTGTGTGGCACGATACAAATGCTGTTACGTGCCCATCACCGAGGGCTGGGGAAAGTACTGGTGGTTCCTGAGGAAAACTTGCTACCTCATTGTTGAACACAACTGGTTTGAGACACTCATCATTTTTATGATTCTGCTCAGCTCTGGAGCTCTGGTGAGGTCACAGACATGCACCCACACAAAAAGTTTATTTTTGTTAAATTAATTGCTAATATTCGCTCTAAGTGCTAAGGTGTAAACCATTCCATGGATGCAGTACACTCTGGTGTTCCATTCATTTTTGTACAGCGTTTGAAGCACATATTCCATCGTTTTAAATATCAAATAAATAAACAAACACACACACACACACACACTTACTTTATTTTATTGCCAATATTTATTGACAAGCAGAAACCAACATTTGGTCCCAAACTGGCTAGATCCTACTGAGTGGCAGCTTAATTTAAGCTAAATATCTAATCAATGTTTTTTATGTAGTTATTTGTTATTTATTAAATGCATATTTCTAGAAAATGACAAAATCACACAAATAAAAAGGTTTGCATTTAGAGGACTTTACATTGGGGTTACAACAACAACAGGGTAACAAATTCATGCAATGTTTAGTTTGATCTTCTGATGTCAACATTCTTAAGGTTAAGTTTCTTTTTTCTCTTACCATTGTTGAAAAATATTGAAAAAATATATTTGAAAGAGTACCAGGCCTTTGGTTTATACCTAAATCTTTGAAAGTGATGCAAATCATCTTCATGCATGTAACAGGAAAATGTGTTATTTAATTTGCTATAAATTAGATAAAGCGTGGGGACTTCAAAAATGTTCATGCCAATTCATATCCTCTTATGGCAGTGATAAAGTGATAAAGTGATCAGTGATAAAGATTTGCAGAAGCTGAAGAGATTAAAGACTGAGATAAAGATTCTGAAATAGGATTTAAAGATATATAGGCACAGTGTTGATATCTCAACCTTTCACAATGTAGATGTGGGAAACTAATGTGATATAATGCTAGTGCAGGTAGATTTAATGTGATTGAGGCTTCATAGCATACTTTGTGGCATATGATCTATGTAAGTAGCTGATGGCGATCACTATTGCACTGTACCGGCCCCTGCACATCAGCAGTCTGTCTTGGGGCTGCAGAATCTCATGTCTGTTGATAGGGACTGTAGCCAAATGCTGTAGAATTGACCCCACGCAGACGATTCTGCTGCCTCTCTCACAGCTGCTGTTAGGGATCGTGCCCAAACTCCCACTAAAGTAAAAGAGTGAACTAATGTAAGCGGGGCTGCAGTGCCACGCTTTGGTGATGTCCGGTACTGAAAGTGAAGAATGATTGTGGGAAAAGAAGCAGTTGATAAATCTTCAAAATTTGATCAAACACAACATTTGAAAATAATTTTGACAAACATGCAACACGATTTCATTACCATAATTTACTTTTTTTAGCAATGTAAATTTAAAATGTTTTCACTTGCATTACCATAACAAAAATTAGTTAGATAAATTGACATACATTGACAAATTAACATTCATAAACACTGCTAATTAAATGTTAAAAAAATCCCTTTCTCTGTTTTGTTTCTAAGGCATTTGAGGATGTATACATTGAACAGAGGAAAACCATCCAGGTCATTCTAGAATACGCAGACAGAGTCTTCACATACATCTTCATCCTGGAAATGTTTCTGAAAATGGTAGCCTATGGCTTTGTCAAATATTTCACCAATGCATGGTGCTGGCTGGACTTCTTCATTGTGGATGTAAGTAACTTTCGCTAATATCTATAAATCACTGCTGTTATCCCTTGCACTTCCTCACATCAGATGGATTATTCTGCAGATATATGCAGTAGTTTTGAGTATTTCATGGTGTACTGTCAGTCCTTTTGGTGATTAATTATATTCCCAATACAAACAAACATGTTTTTCTATTCTACTCCTTTTGGTGTTCGTGGTCTGCTCTGAGGTCAGTTGTCATTGTCTTCAGATTGATCTTAAAATTACATTTGATCTTCACCGGTAGTGTGCTCGGGTGCTACAGCACTCAGTTTAGTGTTCATTGGTTGTTTCCAAAATAGGGCTGGGCGATATGGCCAAAACAATTATCACAATAATTGTTTTCTTATCAGTCGATATCGTTATCACGATGAATGTCAAATCGTTATTTCTATCAAGTTTAAAGTTACATTTTTGCTCCAAAGTGAAAGTTGAAGAAACCAGACCATTCATTTTCCTTAACAAAATAAATATCTAAATAGAAAAATGCATGTTCTAATTAGTGATATTGTTTCAAATCAAGAAACAGACTTGGGTTGCCTGATAATGATAATAATATCACTTTTTAGAAATGCACATTTGATAGTAGCTTGAGTTAGAATGCAGAGGTACATTTTTGTTCATAATCAAAATCAGTAACATCTGTAAAAATTGTAGCAACCTTATATGGTTAAAATTATTCTGATCATTTTTTTTTTTAAATAAGCAGTGGTCTCCCATAGAAGCATGTATTTAAATCATGATAAACACAGTCACATAAAATCATAAAATCACATAGCACCTCAATACCATGGTACAAATATAACTAGGTTTTTAGGTAGCCTATCTGTATGAAAAACAGTAGTCTAAAAAGATTCAGTATAAATTTAAATTTACATTTATCAGATGCTTTTATCCAAAGCGACTTACAGTATATTCAGGTTATACATTTTTTTGTCAGTATGTGTGTTCCTGGAATTGAACCCACAACCTTTACGCTGCTAACGCAATGCTCTACCACTGAGCTACAGGAATTATCGCCCAGCCCTATTCCAAAATATGTATACTACTAATATTTATTTATTCCTGTTATATATGTACTGATGTTATAGATTTTTTTTTACTGTAGAACAGAAACATTGTTACTAGTGACATTGTTACCTTATTTTATTTCAATGTATTTCCATAAACATCAGCAAGAAATCAAAACACGTTGGGCCCTATTTTAACGATCTAAGCGCATGGTCTAAAGCGTGCAGGTGCACTCAGGGCGTGTCCGAATCCACTTTTGCTAGTCTAAAATTGCTAGTCAGAATTTTAAGGCACACAGACTGAACGCGTCTCCAGAGAGCAAACGTATCTGTTCATGCGCGAGCAAATAAGTAGGCTAATTCTGATACACGCAATGATTATCCATTCTAACATGTATGACATTTTTATATTTTAGTCAGGACCACTCTGTTCAAGTCAGAATATTGAAGAGGTCCTGAACTTTATATTTGGCTGCAGGCTTCGCTCTGAAGGGTTCAGATTCTAATCTTATCCACAGATTAACCTTACTGAGGTTTGAACCCCCAACACAAAACGTAGTAGTTCGGCACTAAGATCATTCAGGGAGTGCATTCTCTGAATGGTTAGGAGAGGTGGCATGCCTTATTATTGAGGAGAGTAGCTTCTTACTCGCAGAGATTAAACCATTATCAGATCAGGTCACGTGTTGGCCCGGTGGGCAACAAGATGTTCCAAAGTATTCAATCCATGGCCACATTATCCACATCGCCCCATTGGATTCCAGTGTCTTCCAGTTCTCTTGGAAAGCCTGTCTCTATGTCTCCGTTGATCTTCCTTATCCGGCTGTTGATTCAGCCTATGTCCCTCCATCAGTGACGACTATGCTCACAAGGTTGATAAACTGGATGTGAATATGATAACTGCGTCAGGCTAAAACTAGCAAAAACACTTGCGCCACGCCTTGCGCCAGGTGTATGATAGGGCCCTTAATGTGGGAAAAAAATTCCTAATGTGAATCTTGGGGATTTCAACAGATTGAGCCTGAGTTTGTCTATTTGCAAGCATGAAAAATGAAAATGTAAGAGAATTGAAATAGTATATTTTAATTGTATCATTTTATATCTATTACAGATAATTTAGTTAAAACCACATAGAAAAATATCAACATTTAATATGACTCATTCATATTGCTTTTCCATGTCTAAACATAAAGTGTGAAATCCAAGTTTAAATTCCAGCAAATTATCCAAAGTTCACATACATAGATTTCAAATTATTTTAGCATTTGTATTAATTAAAAAGCTATTAATGCAATTATTACTTTAATTAATAATACATTTTTCATTAATTTACATGTTTGTAGAGTTTTACTAATGCTTGCAAAACATAGCTTTTTTCAATTTGAAAGTGATTTTATTAAAAATAAAAAACTTTTTGAAATTTGAAGTATGTTGATAGATATACTTGTAAATTAACTTGTAAAAATGGTTCATTTGGAAATGGTCAACATGGTATTGACGTCAAAGCCATTAACATGTTTAAATGACTGCCCACATTTATATACATAGCCTATTTTGGTTTGCTGCCACTTGGCAGGGCCGGTTGTGTGTTTGATTACATGTCTATGTGGATATAAGTCCTAAAAATTGTTAGTTATTATCCCTGACAGGCACTGTAACCTTATCTCTCTATAGTGCTGATGGACACAGAGGGCCTGAGGGGGCATAAGAGGGCCGGGAAGTGAGGGGCCAGGGTAAGGTCTCTGCTAGGACTCTCTTGTTCTTTTACAGGAGTTCCTCTCTCTCTGCCTCCTTACTCTCCCAAACCGCCCTGTTACCCTAATGACTCTCGAATGGTATCGTGTGTACCGTACGTGGTTGGTGTTTGTATGTATTGTGCGTATCTTGTGTGTACAAAGTACAGTGAACGTGCTTGTAAGTTTGTGCACACCTCTTTTCTAAATGTGTCCCTTCACCTCTGTTTTTTTTTTGTATTTCTCAACCAAAAGTTTCCTTCCAGGTTTGCTGTTAGCTGCTTTCCAAGCTTCATCTGCCTGCGATACCAAAAACGAATCGCATACTAAGATTAAAAGTGCAAACATTTGGGTCGCCTAACATACAGTACCTATGACTGGTTAACCCCATGTTTAACCTGAATCTCTCCTTTCTCTCTCTCTCTGTTGTCGAATACACATATATGCATACATACATGAGCAAACCCTTCTATATGTATGTATATATCTGTTTACTGCCTCTCCAGCTCAGTGTCAACGTAGGGTCCTCTCTCTTTCACCTTGACGTCCTCCTTGACTCTAACACTTTGGCCCATCTCTTTCTCTTTTCCTCCCTTCCTCTTTCTCTCTTTGTATAGGTGTCTATAATCACCCTTGTAGCTAATGCGCTGGGCTACTCAGACTTGGGCCCCATAAAGTCCCTGAGGACTTTGAGGGCTCTCAGGCCCCTGAGAGCATTGTCCCGGTTTGAGGGCATGAGGGTAAGATCCAAGGCTGCCCTATGCATGCCAGTCACTCTGTGAGAACACGACTGCATGCCAAAAACTACCATTGTGCAGAAAGAAAAACCAAGGCTACAGAGGAATAAGCAAACCTATCAGGATTCTGGAAATCCAAATGACATTGTTTTTGGCAAAACCTTTCCTTCAAGTGCATGTATTTTAAAACTCTCCGCATGGAAACCCCTTTCAACATTGCGTCATGATGCAGCTGATATATTAAGATTTAGCTTCCTTTTATTAATATCTTAGATGTCTAGAATAATAATTAAATTCCTTTCTATTAAATTGACATCGCAAATAAACGTATAGAAACCTTTGGGGAAACTTATGGTTTTTAGAATAAAGATGAAAGTGGATATTATGTGAAGCTGCCTCATCACAAACATTCATTTCTTTTGTTTGATTACCTTTCATGCAACAACATTAGTTGTGATGTTTCTAGCATCCAAATGCCTTTAAGGTTCACTGTTTCTCTCAAAGAACCTCAGCCATTTTCTAAAGTCGTCCTTCTGTCTTCACCCTGCTCTTTTCTGCAACCTAATACTTATCACCAATTCCTGCATCCGTACTCCAGTCATTACAGAATAATGTGTAAAAAAGCCTCAGCTTTCCTTTTCGGTTTGTCTGATCATTTTTCTCAAGGTGTGTAATTACGAAATAATCTTGTTTAGGTTTAGATGGGCGTATGTTAGGGTTAAATATAATACTCACTTGATAACTTGAGCATTAAAAAAGACTATAACTATTTAATCACTAGAACTGGAATAGAATTTGTATCCGCATTACAACTAGTTTACTGTATACTCTCAGAAATAAAGGTACAAAAGCTGTCACTGGGGCGGTACCTTTTCAAAAGGTACATGTTTGTACCTAAAGGGTCCAATTTGGTATCTTAAAGGTACATATTAGTACTTAAACTGCACATATTTGAACCTAATAGGTACAAACGTGTACCTTTTGAAAAATTACCATCCCAGTGACAGCTTTTGTACCTTTATTTATGAGAGTGTAGTCTAATCTATTTTTTCTCCACTGTAGTACTTTACTGATCTTTGTATACACTCAGTTGTTCATAATTGCATATCATGTAGAATGCATGTTCTTGAAGATGAATGAAGAAAGTCATCTTCCCCCCTCGGTTCTATCGTAGCTAATCTCTGCGATTACATAACCATCTCATTGACTCATATACACCAGGCTTATTTGCTGCCAGGAGCATGTACAAGTCATATTTCACTACCAGAGAATGATTTGTTTTTACTTATTTTTTGGAACTTTTGATACATTTCATGCACTTCAATATACCACAAATAAATGGCTACTGTAAGGAATGAGGCCCTGCATGCGCCGTTATCGGCTGTCCATCTCTGACATCACCCAACTTGATAGTGTGCTGACATCACTGCTTTTGTGTGTACCATGAGTGAGAGGGTGATTGGGAGGGTGAGAGTCTAACTCTACAATGTCTACCTTTATATTTTCACCACAAATTGGGCTGGTAGTTTATCTGGGTTATTTCATGAAGCTAAGTGGTATACTGGTATGGCAGGAGAAAAACAAACGTGTTTGGCGGTTATGTATTTCTGTATGAGTAATAATAAATCAAAAGTGGCAATGGTCTACAAATTGAATTCCACATATCCTCTGGATACTGGTGTTGTTTTGCTTCTGCTTGTCTCTTACTACTTGATACACCGTTGGCAAGCATGAAATTGCTACCCATTCTTTTTTTTAGTAAAATTCTGGATTCTTTAGAGTTTATAGCATTTTATAATAATACTTTTATGAAATTATCGAATGGGAAACAATGTTGACTTTTAAATAAGGTAGCAAGTAAGTCATGAGAAGCAGATAGAAGCAGAGCATGTGATATCCAGGATGCAGACAGAGTGGCTATCCTGTAAAACCTTGATATGATAAAACAGCTACAATTTAAATTTAAATAAAACCTTTCATCATACACTTAACATAAAGAGTTTTCTTGCATTTTGTCTGTATAACTTTTGCCACTTTAATGCACACTTTTTTATTTTATTTTTTATTCTTAATTTCTGTGTGTGAATCAAACCATACCAGTTTACATCGTCTTAGTGCTGTCCTCTTTAGATTCTATGTTAAGTGACAATATATTTGTGTATTTATCTCCTTGCTCTTTTCGGGTGATTTCGGGTGATTCGTTATTAAGGGGTTGGCACAGTAATTTCAGAGTAAATCTGAAACCTCTACCTCTTCAAAAAAAAGTGGTAGTGTAAAAAAATTAGTGGTACTATATTTGCATCTATATACAGATTATATTGATCAACAAATGGCCAGATATTACTGCACATTATTTGTTAATAAACATTTATCAAAAAAAAATTCTAGATGATGTTCTACAAAGATCAGTTTTCCTTCTTTTCATCGCAAAATTTTTAGAGGCCTTCTAAGGTGGAAAATTTGATTTATTTAAAAAGAGCTTGAAGATATGCACATTACATGTTTAACGTATGAATATCAGAATGGCTCAATTTTAGTCTAACACCTACTTTATCTCTGTGCTTCTTTTTTTCTCTCTCAAACACAATCCCCTTTTTTTGCCCACTTCCCCCAATTTCTTTTTTGTTCTGTAGGTTGTCGTGAATGCTTTGGTGGGTGCCATTCCCTCCATTATGAATGTGCTGTTGGTGTGTTTGATCTTCTGGCTGATCTTTAGTATTATGGGTGTAAACCTGTTCGCTGGGAAGTACTATTACTGCTTCAATGAGACATCAGAGGAGAATTTTAAAAGTGACGTGGTCAACAACAAGACAGAATGCTTTGCTCTCATGAATGCGAGCAACACAGAGGTTCGGTGGAAGAATGTGAAGATCAACTTCGATAATGTGGGTGCAGGTTACCTGGCACTCTTGCAAGTGGTAAGTCATCACATGTCTCATATATCTTGTATATCAGGTGTTTAAATAAACACCATGACCTTGCTCCGTAAACACAAAATTGGCTTCCATCAGCACCCCTAAAGCCAGCACAGTATCACATTATTTTTCATATGCATCTTCATTATTTTTTTATATGCATCTGCTTACATATGAGATCTGCGTCTTTCTCACCGGTGTTTTTGATCATGAGATTCTGGTCTCATTCAGAAGATGTGTAACTGTGCGTATAACAATGAAAACATGGAAAGCTGTAAAATCTTTCTCATAAAAGATGAGATAATTTGTCAGTTGTGGGGAAAGAGTTTGTGTTACTGTGCATAGCTTTGAACTTGGTTTCTTTCTCCATATGACCTAGGCCACATTCAAAGGCTGGATGGACATCATGTATGCTGCTGTGGATTCCAGAAAGGTGTGGATGTTTATATATATGTATATATTATTTTATTTTATTTTTTTATAGACACTGTTGGCTCTTTATTCAAGTGAGTCACTTTTTGCTTATTGGTGCAGGTTGAGGACCAGCCCATCTATGAGGACAACATCTACATGTATATATATTTTGTCATCTTCATAATCTTTGGGTCCTTCTTCACTCTGAATCTCTTCATTGGTGTCATTATTGACAACTTTAACCAACAGAAGAAAAAGATAAGTGTTCTCTCTCTTTTTCACCTCTAGAGTGCTGTCTTCATTTAAGTTTCTTCTCTTTGCTTTGCACTTCCACAACTTCTCTCTGCATTTTTGTTATCTCCTATTTTTTTAGTAAGACATGCTTTCAATTTAGTGCTTAATGGTAAAAAAATCCTTAATTTGAGCACATGTGGTCGAGCAAGATTGTCAGGTTGTAACCAGTCTACTTTTGTCCCTATACTTTGGAGGTCAGGATATCTTCATGACTGAAGAACAGAAAAAGTACTATAATGCTATGAAGAAACTGGGCTCAAAGAAACCCCAGAAACCCATCCCTAGACCACTGGTAAGCAGGCAGATTTGGGTTTCTACACATATTTGATAGACCTAAAACGGCATTTTCAAACGTGTGCATTCTTGTTATTTCTAGATTGGCAAGTGGATAAAAAAAACTAATGGCAACATAGGTTTTAAAATATTTTGTAATTGTTTTAAAAATGCAATTGAAATACAAAAAAGTTGCATTTAAAACAATTAATCAATTTATTTTTGTAGCATTTAACTACATTTTTAAAGATGTTAAAGTTTTAAAATATCTATTTGTCAATTTTAAAATGTTATTTATTATTTTATTACTATATTTAACTACATTTGTTTTAATGAATTTAAAATGTTCATGTTTTAAATATGTTATTTGTCAATTTCAAATATCTGTCCATTTTTGATGTATTATTTAGGTACTTTTCATATTTTAGAACAAATTATATTTTCATTAAATTTTTCAGTAACACTTCTGGTCCTCTATGTTTCTCTCCATATCTTCCCTTTTCTTACAGAACAAATTCCAGGGGATGGTATTTGACTTCGTCACTCAGCAGGCCTTTGACATTTCCATCATGATACTCATCTGTCTTAACATGGTAACCATGATGGTGGAAACAGATGATCAGTCAGAAGAGACAGACAACATCTTGTACTGGGTAAACTTCGTATTCATTGTGGCCTTCACTGGCGAGTTCATCCTGAAACTCTTTTCTCTGCGACACTACTATTTCACCAATGGTTGGAACGTCTTTGACTGTGTTGTCGTCATTCTGTCCGTTGTGGGTGAGTGTTGTGTCCAAATGTGATTTCATCAATAGACTGGTTATTTTTCTTAAAATGTCCTTTCACATTTTAGGAGCTTTGGATATTTTTGTAATTTGTCTTTAATTTTGTTTTCAGGTATGTTCCTGGCAGATATCATTGAGAAGTACTTTGTGTCACCAACTTTGTTCAGGGTCATCCGTCTAGCTCGAATTGGCCGTATTCTGCGTCTAATCAAAGGAGCCAAGGGAATCCGGACATTACTGTTTGCTTTGATGATGTCACTTCCTGCGCTGTTCAACATCGGCCTGTTGCTTTTCCTGGTCATGTTCATCTTCTCCATCTTTGGCATGTCTAATTTTCCCTATGTGAAACGAGAAATAGGAATTGATGACATGTACAACTTTGAAACGTTTGGCAACAGCATGATCTGTCTATTCATGATCACCACATCAGCTGGGTGGGATGGCCTCTTGGCTCCTATCTTGAACTATCCGCCTGACTGCAACCCCAGTATGGAGAACCCAGGAACCACAGTCACGGGCAACTGTGGCAATCCCTCAGTGGGAATCTTCTTCTTTGTGATGTACATTATCGTGTCCTTCCTGATTGTGGTGAACATGTACATCGCTATCATCTTGGAGAACTTCAGTGTTGCCACCGAGGAGAGTGCTGATCCACTGTGCGAAGACGACTTTGAGTCCTTCTATGAAATCTGGGAGAAGTTCGACCCAGATGCTTCGCAGTTCATCACCTTTGCCAAGCTGCCAGACTTTGCAGATACATTAGAACATCCTCTCCGTGTGCCAAAGCCAAACATCATCGAGCTGATCGCCATGGACATGCCTATGGTGAGTGGCGACCGCATTCACTGCTTGGATATTCTGTTCGCCTTTACCAAGCGTGTGCTGGGTGACAGTGGCGACCTGGACATGATGCGAGAGCAAATGGAGGAGCGCTTTGTGGCGGCGAATCCCTCCAAGGTGTCATACGAGCCCATCACTACCACGCTGCGGCATAAGCAAGAGGAGGTGTCAGCCATCATGATCCAGAGGGCTTATCGAGGCCACCTGGCACGCAGAGGCTTCATTTGCAAACGCAGGCCTGCCAACAATAAACTGGAGAATGGCGGGACCAATCAGGAGAAGAAAGAGGGCACGCCTTCCACTGCATCCCTGCCGTCCTATGACAGTGTAACCAAGCCCGAGAAGGAGAAAGAAAATGACAACAACGAAGGCAAGGGCCAGAAGAAGGGCAGAAACCAAAAAGACGTCAGGGAATCCAAGTGTTAAGACTGCTGCGGTAACACTCTTGGACAGTGATAATGATCATGACGATATTAATACAAAAACTGTCATTTCAAGCTAATGGAAACCCTGAATCAAACTATACAGATGTACAGATTACTTTTATTTAAGAGGAAAAAACTAAGCCGAAAGTAACATGACAAAAAATTGTTTACAAATGTCACTTGGCGTATTGAGGCGAAGAAAAGTGTTGGGGTTCCTCAAACTTGAAGACACTTTCAAGTTAAACCAAACATAATCAGCTTCCTATGTGACACTGTTGCATCAAGACTCGATTTAAACAGAATCAAATATGAATTTAAAAGAACGATACTTGATCAAGTGTATTTTAGAGGGCTATATTTGCGCTTCAGTATGGAACTCTTCACCGAGCAGGAATGTGTTAATCCAAGGGAGAACTAGGATCAAATCCCATGCTTCTGAACTGCGTGGGTGAACTTTCCATGCAGAAAACAAACACTACTATTCATGAATGGATCAGCTTCCCGAAGCAGATGGCAAAGGAGTCTGCACCGTTTCATTTCATATATGTGTAAGAACTCAACGTTACTGTGAGAGTGAGCAGGATAGACACGAGTGTGAAACAAAACCAAGAGTCTGATTCCAACGGTCTCTTTGCATTTGTTAGCATGGGATATAGTTTACATGGTCTTTACATTATTTGAGCGAAACAGGAGGAAAAATACACATTTAACATTTTGCCCATGTCACTCTCAGTAACTGTGTCATGATAACTTTGTTATACTTGCATCTAAAGGCTTTTTCTACATGGGCTTTCACACCGATAGGACTGGGGGCAATAACCAGGGGCCCCCAATACACATCTCCAAATGAATAATAAATTATTGTGCTTGTTCAATGCATAGAAATGACTTGCATGATCGCATGTTTTGATCAGAAATTTTGCATGAGTAATCATAGTCCACAAAACACTAATACAGACCATCACAGTGACTTGACGATGTTTTAGGCTGTCCACTGGCTAAATTTGTGTCCAGAAATTGAATTTAATTCGAAAACCCTATTTGGCTCCTTACTTAACATTATGAAAAAGATTATCAAACATTAGGACAGAATTGGGATTGGGATTGGCTTCAGATGGTGCAAAATGCCTGACTAATCAGTGGCTTGCGTACATTGAAACAAATACTAGCATTGTGGCACATTATTGGAGGAAGGATAGAAGGGACATCCCATTTTTTGCTGCTCAGGAGATAATGAATGGGAAAACTAAATGTGTCGGAATGTGTATGGAGACGGGAGGAAATGATACAAAATAACACTGTAATTCCTAAAGCTTCTTATTTTATTTGTATGCAGCAATATCGCTTACCTCACCTATAGCACTGCCCGCGCTGCGGGTCATATGGTAGTTGGGTCCAGGGAGGGGCAAGAGGGTGGGGGGGCAAAGGTTTGGGCATTATTAGGGGTGTAGCAAGTTGGTTGGCATTTTTAATCCTCATCAGGGGTTAGATGAGATGAGCTATAACCGTTTCCGAGAAAGTGGCAGTTTTTTTATTTTAGAAAAATAGAATTATGATATTTTTTAATTTGATTTTTACATGTTATATTTATTTAAAGAATTTGACAGTGTGTCTACGTCTAGTCTCGTCACGGTTTGTCCCTCGAGGATCAGCCGGACACATTTTATCTGTGTATGAAGCCATCACATCTTCAGCAATGGTTTGATTGTAGCCAGGACAAAAGGACAGAACTTGAGAGAGACAGCTGGATGGTTGGGAAGTCACAGCTGTTTAAGGAGAAGCCAAAGATGTTTGTCTGAGTATCTGGTGTGTGCAATGTGTGTCTGGACATTTCTGGAATGTCTCAGGGGTGGAGTGATCCTCTCCTGCTTAACACTTTCAGACAGACTGATGCTTGTTGACTTTCCCCATTATTCTCAGGATACAACACAGTGTATCATGTGACTCTGATGTCATCATCAAGGGCCTTCACTAGGTCCAGAGAATGTTTGTAACATGGGGTGGAGCTAAAGAAGGAGCGCTCTCACCACATTGAACTCTCAAGTAGAGAGAAGAGTAGGGCTATCTGACACAGAGCCGAGCTTCAGAGATTTCAGACAGCAGGAAAAGTGTTGTTGTGGAGGTGATGATGAAATCATCATGCTAATTCTCACCACTGTTCTACGGAGGGCCTTGGTTTTTAAATGTGCAGTTATTCGACTCCTGGTCAGCCTTGTTTCTCTTCAGTACACCACCACACTAATGCCAAATAACCATTCGGCACTGGTCCCACAGCAGCTTACTGTGAGCCGGGCAACTCCACACATCAGAGCGACTACATTTTTTTGTTTCTTTTAGTGATATCAGCGGTTTTCCCTTACCCTTCATCTGGTGTCGACGGTCCAGTTGCTGCATGTGAGGGTGTTGACCTGAACCAAAACAAAACAAAAAACTCTGCTCAGCAAAGCTCAACCATTCTCATTTATGCAGCCACACAGGCTCATCTGTATAAACGACAACAAAAAAAGAACCAATAACAGATCATGCATTCATTTAAAAAAACAAAATGAATGAAAAATATATTGTACAGTATAGGCTATGTTGTAAGCAGCACAAAATGCTGAAAAGTTAAGAATGAACTTTTTAAGAGACTATAAATAATGTAATATATAATTTTATTTTAACGGCATGCATAGTTTTTTGTAAATACAGAAATACTTGAAAAAAAAATACTGCTATTAATCTAATATTGAAAAATAATTATAATCTTAATAGAATGGCTTCACTCATTGCCCTGGTCTCACTAGATAGACTGTGACATATTTGTTAGATTGTGTAGATTTTTTGACACACTTTTCACATTAAAGCGGAGAATCCAATATGTTAAATGCAAAAAGTATATATAAATCTATACATAAATCAAGGCATATATTTAGAGCTATACAACATATGTATCTATGTATACATGCATATGTACATATGTGTATTTATATGCACACATGTACATATGAATGTATGATATGAGAGAGCACTGTCCTCCTCTGTGTTGACCTCTGCTTGGAGTGGAGGTGAAGCACTACTGGCTGTCATTTGCTTACGTTCTTCTTTCTTTTGTGCAATACGTTCGGTGAACGACCAAAACTCTGACCTGGCCCACACAGTGTGCGCTTGTGTGCGTGTTTGAGATGTCTGGGTTTGAGCGAGAGTTGTCTGTGTGCGTGCACGGGTCTAGCTTTCAATGCACGGTGATGTACTGGCTGCTCGCTATGGCTTGTGTCGCCCGTTTTTGGGAGGGGAATGCACCAGCAATTCATTTACACCCTGTGTGAATACGTCCTACCATCTCCAACTCACATACTACGTACATATTCACTGGACGCACATGTTCTTCCCCCATAAACCCTGTGTTCATCTTCCGGCCTAATCACCAAATGCCATGATCTTTCAGTCCGAGTCTAAGAGAGTGAGTGTTTGTGCGCGTGTGGGGTAGAAGGGAGGGGATGAAGCGTGCGTGACGGTTTGGTCACTTTAAATGTGTGTGATGCAGCTTGATTTACGTTTAGCTTGTTCTTCATCACTTAGATTCACAGCAATGCAATTTGCATTCTTATGTTTGGTTAGGCTTTGTATTATGCTTTTCTTGTCTATGTATGTTTGTTTAAGGTGCCTTTTGCTGCCAATTTTGTTTGTCGAAAATGTAGATGATGTTGCATACATTTCTCCTAAACAAGTGGAGCTTGTTTCAAATGAGCACTGGGAGAAAGAACTCAACTGAAGAATGTCTGTGACATCTATTAAAAAGCAAAAAAAAAAAGGGAAAAAATGAAAATACAAAAAAAACACTGGCATCAGCCTGACTTCATCATCAGAGATTGTCAAATAGCATGGGGTGGGAAATAGAGTTGGTCACTCAGTGAATCTCTTAAAGGTTGAGTCTGTAGAAAGAGAAACAGTTTGCCTTCTGTGCTCAGCTTGTGTTCATTTTCAGCCACTTCTTTAATTTTTCTATAAATACTGATTTCTGTCTATTCTTTTGTAGCATGACTGAGATGCTATTTCCTTCATTTGCTGACAATAATTCAAGTGGTTTTTGGTTCATAATGTTGTTCTTATCTCTTGCCACTTGCCACTTAGAGGAGAGGGTGTGTTGCACAACCACTTGACTTAGTGAGAATCAGTGAAAGATTGTCTTCATTTGAGCACGAAACCTTTTCCAAACAATAAAGCAGCCTTCCAGTTATGCTCGAGTGTTCGTGTTTTTTATTTCTTCTGTTAAAAACATTGAACAATGTACAAGTGTTTGTTTTTTCTTTCTTCTTTTAACACTCTATGGTAGGCATTATGTTCTAACCATTAAATTTTTTTTCTAATTAGTTTTTATTAAATGAAATAGCTTCAATCATACAAATCAAAACAGATAATTTTTATTTTTTTTTAAATTGGGGGGGCTACTTAGGGAAAGGTTGCCATATGGCAATGTTGTACCACAGGAACATTGTCAAAAGTTGTTTTTCTATAAAATAATTTATTTTCTATTTAAATGCACATTTCATTTACAAATGTATAGATTTAAACACTCCAACATCAAACCAAAAATAAGTAGATCCCTATCATTTAGTCCTTATTCTTATTACATCGAAGAGCAACTCCGCACTCTTCCTGTTGACCTTTCTGAAAAATATTGCTGTATTCATTTTTTTAAAGAAAAGTAAGAAAAATGTATACATTTTTTTAAACATAAATACAATAAATACTTCAAATAAATAAATAACTGCAATCATAGTAATGATGCTACTATCTATAAAAAAATCCCAATGGGAAATTACATTACAGCAATTCCACTGTGGTACAGCGTTGCTACATGGAAACAAATTTCTCAATTTACAGTAAAACTATGTTAGATAAAGTTAAATTGAGAATACAAACATCTAATTTACTTAAAGATTCTGCAAAAAATCCCCTTTGAGAAATGATGTTTAAAAATGAGGTTAACAGAGCCATTTCTGGAGCACTTCAGTAGGTCTTCAGTGTGTGGGTGACGGTGGGGAAACCAGTTCTGGACGGACATTTAAATGCAACGTGTGACTTAAAAACAGCACTGCATTGGCTACCTTAAAGCCTGCCCTTTTAATTCCCATAGTGCAATATATATATATATATATATTTATATATTACATTTTGTTCAAAATTGCTAGGATATGAATATTCTCTGAGTAAATAATTGTTGCCATACGGCAACTCCGTATCACAGATATTTATAAATGTTGAACAATGTACAATTTGGTGGATGTGGGTTCACTAACGTTTTACACAAATAGTTACACTTCTAAACTATGGGTGATGCTGTTTTTAGGCTTCAGTCAATTTATGTAGCCTAATAAAGTTATTGATGTGATTCTCGTACAGTACATTTGTAAACTAGTTAACGTTCTTATTTGCATATTTGCGGTGTCGATAAGCATTGACTGGACTGCCACAGTGTGAACACATACGAACCTGTTTAAAAATCGTCTTGTGCATCAGTCGGGCTTTATGGTCCTCACTCCAAAACAGACATTTTAACGGTAAGTTTGTCTCTTCTTCACTCCAGTTAACGTGTTGTCCTTTGTTTTACCTCAAAGGCCCAAACAAAATTCTCATTTTTAGAAAGCTTTCTATTTAATGAAAAATTTGCCTTATTAAATTATATATTAGTTATAATTATTTATTATAACTATTATTTATTACTGGGGCCTGAAATAGTGGAATTTGGGTTAATATTGATAATTAAACAATATTTTGCTGAATGTGTTTTTGTGCTGGCACCTTTATGGTTTATGTCTGTCATGGATAAATAAATATGACAATAAAACCGCCAGTAGGTGGCAGCAAGTTTTAATAAATGACTTACTGAATCATTCATATCAAATGATTTGTTCAAAACGGCTGATTCAATAGAAACGAAACAAGTGAGACCATGCCTGCGTCCCAATGTGCATAATTCTATGTGATATTAGTAATCTTCAATACTATTTAGGGCAGATAGGGTGGATATTATGCACATTGGGACGCAGGGCATCTGAATGGACAGTTGAATCACTGACTCACTCGATTCGTTCAAAAACTGATTCATTCATGGAATAAAACACTGTGTTGCTCTGCGCTGTAGTTTAAAACTTATAGCACATTTGTGCTTGGCCTCGCGCACATGTTCTGATATACAGAAAAGTGCATTGCTTGTGCAATGAATATAAAAATTTAAAAATCATACATGGGTATTTATTTGTTCCATTTCTGGAATTATAAGGGCATTCTAACTGTATTCTAATGGCTTCATCACGCAGTGAATGCTTTTGGACTCTCAAGACATGTTTCTTCTTTTTTTTTAAAAGTTGGATAATGTCAGCTCTCCTATCATCTCTCAGTCCCTCATAGTCACACAGGCATTATGTCAGGAGAATGTCTTTAAATTCCAATCAAGGAAAAATTATACCCTCTGTTGTCTTTTTAAAAAACTTCTACATTTTAAAATTTCTTCTGCTTGAGCGCAGCTTGTTACAGTGCCAAGTTCTGATTGGCCAATCGCCATTATTTTGTTTGTAAATTATCATAAGTAGATAATTTTTACATTTCATGTGCATGATACATTTTACACAATAACCAAAATTAATAATCCAAAGGAGATGGTATGGGGGATGGTGGTTTTACAGAGGGGATGCTCTTTGTCTTTTTTTCGATGCATCCCCCCTCGATTCGAGCCCTGGTTGTAGGTGTCATTAAGGGGTTGTGTATGTTCCCTTGCTGTGTTCTTATCATGATGAATTGAAGGCTATGTTGGCTGTTGAACAGCATTCCTCCACTCCACCCCTTTAAACTGTGAGCCAAACAAAGAATCACTAAAAACTAAAGTCCAAATGAAAAAAAAACTCTGCCCAAAACACAATAGAAAATGCAATGGATTTAATGGTTATAATGGGAATTGTATTGGTTTTAATGGAAATTATAATGGTGTCTACTGGTATGTGGTGGATTCTATTGGTGGGATGTTAAATCCTATTGGAAAAATGGCCAAAACATACTACAAAAAGGAATTGTAATGGTTTTACTGGTAAAGCTAATGGTTTATAATGATATTTCTGTGATGGTTTCTATTGGGCTTCTATTTTTTTCCTGGCAAGGGTCCTTACATTCAATTGGTTATAGCCTGACTAAAAGAACATGTATCACATTTTGTGGTACTGTGAAGGAAAATGCCATTAATTAGACTGAATTACTAATGTTTACCAAACAACTATAGTCTCGTTTTTAATCACTTTATTAAGTTCTGGTGTTCTTCAAAATATTAACATTTGTTTTAATGATGTTTGAACCTTATTGAAAGGGTTGGGTAATATTTGCTTATACACGGTCACATTAAATAATCTTCCTTTGTGTTCCACAGAACAAAGAATGCATTTAAAATACTAGACTGTGAGTAAATTATAATATTATTTTCATGTGTGCTAGAAGAGCAAATGTGGGTAAATATTTGCTTCAGGGGACAATAACTTGAAGACACACAAATAAACAATAACGTACAAAACTTCTATAAAATAAATAATGTGTCATTCTCTATGTTGTATCCAGATGTCCACCTTCACATAGGTCCCATTTATCCCTATTTGTGCAGTATGGTAGATTATTTTTCATATATGAAGTGCCAATAAACATTGAGATGTTTTCAGAAAAGAAATGTAGATGGAAAGATTTAGTTACTTATCAATATGGATTGATCTAAATCAGAATTTGTGTGAGAGACAAAAATAAAACATGGGACACTTCAAAGTGTAGACCAAGAACCAATCACAAAAATGGTCTTAGGCTGCACAAAGATGTTGATCCCTAAGATGAAAGACCCAATTCATCAGTCTAAGATTAAACGGCTCACACTGAGGCGAGGACATTATTGAAAGTTCTGAAAACAAAGCGCTGAGGGCTGTGTGTGCTGGGAGGTGGGGGTGGATGGAGAGAATAGAGCATCTGTCACACTCTGCTGCACATTGACTGCAGGGAGCAGTTTTGGGTGGGGGTCACAATACGGAAGAAGTGGAGAGTCAAAAGTCAGCATCTGTGTTTAGCGTTTATTTAAGAGAGGTAAGGACATCTAAAATGAGTAGAATGTGCAAACTATTAAAAATCATTATGGCGAGAATTGTTTAAGGGTGTATAAAATATTTGGTTAAAGGGTTTGCCACTAGAGGGCAACGCACAAATAATAATACAGTATTATAACTGACAATATTATAACTGTGTATAAAATAGTACTTCAATTAAGGTTTGGTATTAAAATATAAAAAGAGAAGTAAAAGAACACATCACCATGACCTTTTCCTTGAAAGATCAAGTGATTAAAGAGCTTATACAGAGATACATCTGCACAGCCATAAGGTTGTGGTTTCTGTTGGGAGATAAAGACCATGATATGTGAATGTCATCCTGGATAGGGTACAAGGTGACCTGACAGCACCAGCTGTGCATCTGGCCCTTATGGAAGTACAGTGCTAAAGCATAGTCAAGCATAAATACTGTTTACTGTAAAGTCTGTAAAAGCCATAAGCAGATCGTTGAATAATGAAACCACTGTGATTTGAATATTGAATATTGAAGAGTGAAAACATTACAATTACAAAATAAAAAATAAAATGTATATATATAGTATACACAAATGTATTCATTTTAAATGATAAATTATTCTAAATAAAATAATACATTATTTTATTTAGCAAAGGTACATGGTTAATAAAAATAAATTGGCTTTTAAATTGTTGCAAGAATGACCTTTTCAAACAAATGCTGTTCTTTTGAAATTTCCATTCATTAAAGAATTCAAAAAAATCTGTCATGGTTTCCACAAAAAGAATAATGGCTGTTGAAAATTCATCTTTGCCATCACAGGAATAAATTACATTTTAAAATACATTAATATAAAGACCACTTATTTAAAACTGTTGTAATATAATTGACAAACTACTTTACAGTCCTATCATAGGCAATGTTTCAGCTTTTTGCCACACACACACACACACACACACACACACACATACACACACACACACACACGCACACACACACACAAGAGAGCAAATTGTGTAATGATACAATCATTTTTATTTAGTGTATTTATTCCTTGAGGTAGACATTTTGACATGTAATACACAGTTGCGTACTCTGAACATACAGCATTGTAACAGTGAGGTAGATCCTATTGTACATGTATTAAGTCATATGATTTTGTCCAGTATATTGCATTTGTAAATGTAAAAGTAACATACAATTTAAATATTAACTAGACTGTCATTTTTATTTTGGTTTGTACATTTCAGTGTATATCCCACTTGCCTCACCATAACAAAAGCTCTCTATTCTTTCACAAGCCTCATTTAAAACAGAGAAGGGTCAGAGGAAAACACATCCAGTGATCAACTCAGGGGGCTGGGACAGCTCTGTGGGTTTCCATAGTAAACGTCACAATAGTTGAAGAGTGTACAAGACTGCAAAGAGCCTTTTAGCCGTTCTGCAGTAGCCCTGTGGAAGCCAGATATATTATGTGTCCTGTAAAAATGTGCTTTGCATTTTTATCATTGAAATACTATAAGGTTACAAATACCTTTTTTTATTATTTTAATGAAAGACATGGCAAATAAACTACACTAACTAGACAATAAAAGAAAAACATCTGTCAAACTCAAAAATGTACAAGATAAACATTAAGTATGGCTTCATTTGCAATTCCTGAGGGACAAAAAGCATTACATTCAAAGTTTATAAAGAATCCTTACCTTATTTTACCATTTCTTATCTGATTTCAGTGTTGAAGAACATCCACGACCTTACCACTGACACATGCTCACTAACAAAATGTATGAAAACCTTACATGACACATGACGTATGAAACTCAAATGTGTGCTCTGACTTGCAATACAGTTTTCATTTTCGTGCATTAAAAAATGATTTCTCTTTTCTTTTCGATTCCTTTCTTTCAGTCTTTCTTTGGCTTGGATTTCATTGATTGAAGCAGTGAATTAGTACTTGCCACCATAATGTGCTTCACTGCACAACATAATTATATATGAGAGAGAGAGTAAAGAGGAAAGGAAGTGAATAAAAAAAGAAAGACTGATTTCAGGGATGCAAAGAGTGTCTCATTAAAGCTGCAGTCAGAATTAAAGTGTCAGAATGAATGCTGATGTGCATAAGAGAGACATCTATCTTCTCAGTCCGTAAACGGTTTTACACCATAATTATATTTACCCTGATGTTTGTTAGGTTCAAGTATTGCTATAAACGTGTATAAAAAATGATCGTTTGACTACATCAAGTAGACTCAGGGATACTTAAACTGTCCCGGGCCTCCATAAGACCGTGTCTCCAGAGTCCGAAGATTACTGGTTTTATCCACAGAATCTGCCTCAAGATCGGACTGAGTGGAGAGTCTATCGGGCCTGTAGCTCTGGAGGTCCGTCCCACTACTTTCATTGACATTCCCACCACTGTCACTGTTCTGCCGTTCGGTTTTGTCCCTGATCGTATATGGTGACACTCTGGCAGTTTTGGACTGGTCGAAGCCAAACTTCCTGTTGCGTGGGAGTTCGGCAGCAGTGTGGCTGCTGTGAAGAGGTGTGGGGGTGTGTAGACCCGAGGGCAGCAGAGAAGGAGTGCTGTGAGGGTAACCAGCACTCAGACCGCATTGCTGGGGATAAGCGTAGCCTGGTGCAGGTGGAAGGTATGCAGACGGCAAGGCAAACGCTGGCGACGGAAGATAGGATGGTTTAGGCAGCAGGTGTTGGCTGCTGTAGGATGATGGGTAATCCTGAGATGTGGGACCCCCGCTGTACTGCTGTTCTGAAAGATCACTTCCGCTCCCCTTCAATGGGTCTAAACCAGGAGGCCCTTCTGTGCTGTACCCCCCAGGCCATGGCTCCTGGTGCTGCTCACTTCTTAGGAAACTCCCATGGTCTGGTAAAGCTGAGTTGAAGGAATACCTTTCGGCATAGCGTTTTAGCAAGCTAGAGGCACTGAGGGCACTGATGTCGTCGGTGTAGCCTGAGAACGCAGGACGACTGGGCTGTGGAAAGGGGAGGGGCTTAGGGTGAACTGGAGGTGATGTGGAGGAGGAGACAGCATAGTGTTGCTCCGCCCACTCAGATGACCACTGCATCATTGCCACACCTGGAAAACCTGAAAAAAAGATTTTTCACATACTGTATGATTAAAAGAATATTTGATGTGATCGGTGTTAAATCTGTGATAGTTCACACAAAAATTAAATCCCGCAAATTCTACATGGTTACAATTAATTTGTATTAGTTGAGAAATTATGCGCAAGATAGCTAGAGCAGGTATTTAAATGCATAGTTCATACAAAAATGAAAATGTAAAAAATTCTACATGATGTTACTTTTTTTAGCCCTTGCTGAGAAATAATACAAAACAGAGGAAATATTAAAAGATCACCAAAAAAATGGAAATTCAGAAAATCTTGCACAATTTTACTATTCATTTTCATTCCTCCTTAAGGAATGATTCAAAAGATAGAGAAAGGAGGTATTTAAATGATCAGTTTACCCAAAAATAAAAATTCTGAAACATTCTGCATGATTTCACTATTTTATTCATCACTGAAAAATAATGCAAAAATTAGATATTTAAAGGGAAAGTTTACTCATAATTTGAAAATCCGAAAATTCTGCATGATGTTACTACTATATTATTTTTTATTTATTGTTGAGATACAGATAAGTTATTTAAAGGGACAACCAAAAATTAAAATTTTGAAAAAAAAATCATCATGTTACAATTACTTTTTATTAATTGCTAAAAAATAATGCACAAGATATTTGGAGGAGGTATAGTTTCTCCAACATGAATAGAAAATAATAGTAACATCATGTGATTTAGTGGGTGTTGGAGGCGAAACCCCTTCAACTTCACAACCGGACTGAAACAAGAATTCACCATATGGAAGCGCTTAGTAATCTGGACAAGATGTGATCTATTCTTCGCATCTTAATCTGTGCTAAGGTAATCTCAGTAACGTTGCTCTCATCATCCTCACACATATTGACGAGTGTAGGACAAATGAAATGAGCGCTGGAATGCTGGATTTACAAGCAGTTATTTTTATATATGTTTGTGTGTAAATCTTTAATTTTTTCAAGGGCCTTCTGGAAGATGAAGGCAGATTAGAATCAACAGATTAGAACAAAGTTCTAGAGAGGGTAGGAGACTGACAGCACACAGAGTTTAAGAGCATTTTAAACAAATATAAATGAACATTATTCGCCAGGGATCTCGAGAGTCAAGATTCCTTGCCAAGCACAACAAATCCTTGCTATACGCAATTAACTCTTGTTCATTTAAAAATATCTAATGCAGAAAACCAGTCAAATGCCTGTTTTTATATATGAATCTGCTTTATCTTTGTATTTATATCTTTATGGTGCTTCCCTCCGATTCACACAGTTCCTAAAACTTCCACTGAAGAGACAGGATCCCGTCCATAAATATGGCTGCACCCGGAATGCTAAGAATTCAGCCTGGGATCTATTTACAAAGCACATCCTCTACACACACACACTTCTGGTTGAACATCATAAGAATATATATATATATTTTTAAATGCATGGCCTAAGATCTGCCATGCTGAACCAATTAGTCATAATATTGCAAATTGCTTTGAACTACAAATAATCTTTGCTTAGATGCTGGGCACCATGTAGTTCAAAATTTAAATATAAACACAATGTAAAGTTTTATATCAATAAAAATAATATATATATATGTTATTCAGGACATCTTATTCTCCCTATGATTATGAAAAGGCTCGAGATGAGAGCAAAGAAACAGCTGGTAAAGTCATTACTCTCTCTGGCTACTGATGAACACACAATTTCCAGCAGAATCATATTCAACATTTACACACATCTTATAATAATGCATGTTTTACATGCATTAACTCACCATGCTGTTTTAACCGAAATTCTGTATCAGCGTGTTATTTCTGTGAGTTGATTGTATATGCTATTGGTGTGCAAAAATCTTTCCACCATAGCTCATAAACCTGAAAGAAACATAAATTATCACTCCACCTTGCACTTTCTTCAAATAAACATTTCACCATCTTAAAATTTCACATACCAGCACAGCCACATAAACCAATAAGAACAAACAGTAAAAATGACATTATGATGTATAAACACAAAATGCATGTGCAACCAGAAGGATCTTTCTCCTCTCATTCTCTTTAACATGCAATTTTTAGCAGCACATGCAAAATCTATTAACTGGGATTTAAACAGCTCACGAGAGGCAGAGAGGAAGACAGTGATTTTAAAATACAAACTGATAAATACTGTCATGGACTTTCACATGCATTAAGAAACATACCAGTCCCTCTTCTTCAATCTTCATTGCATTGTAGCAGTTATAAGTAAATTCCAAGCTTTATGCTGCCATCCCTCTCACACTCTTTTTTTGTCTCATGCCTCTTCTTTTTTTCTTCTATCCAACTCTGCACTACCTCCCTCTGTCCCTGTGACAACAGCCCACATGCACAGCCCCTCCCCCACACAAATCCTCCCCTCCCCCTGCCCTCCCTTTTTGTTGAAAGTATTTAAGCAAAGGGGGGGGTTACTGGTTTGTAAACCGTTTCATGCACACAAATGGCATTTGTATCAGTATAATGCAATGACATATTAAAATGTTTTATATAGCTGTGTTTCTGTGTTTAATTTGGGGGCAATGTTTGTGAAGGATAAAAATTATCTGGATATCAAAATATAAAAAGCTAAGAGTGCTGTTGGCTGTAATACTACTCCTGGAGTGTTGAAGATCCCTGAAATGCGAAGAGGAATTCTTCCACATAAATGAGCATTAGCATCCTTTACCATATGGTATATCCTTTACCACACACACACACACACACACACACACACACACACACACACACACACACACACACACACAATTTATTTATTTAGCAAAATTTTCAAAAAAAAAAAAAAAAACATGTGGATGTGACTCCTGTTGGTCTGGTAACATTTGTGCATGTCATTGTATATGTTTGCACATCCGTTATGTCAGTCTAAAGAGAGACTTAATAAACAACAGGCACCAGGAGTCACAAAAAGACTTCACTCTAAAAAACGCTGGGTTGTTTTTTCAACCCAAATGCTGGGTTGAGACCGCTGGGTTAGGGCGTTGGGTTGTTTTAACCCAATTTTGGGTTTAAAATTGGTCTTGATCATAACCCAGCGGCGCTGGGTTGGGAACGCGGTAGAGGTCTGCTACCCGACCCGAACCCGCGGGTCCCGAAATACTGTCGGGTTTCGGGTCGGGTTTCGGGTCGGGTTTCGGGTTAATGTTTAATGGATAGCTTCGGGCTCGGGTCGGGTTCGGGTTTGTAGCTAAACCCAAACTATATGCAGAGGCTTCGCTGCTTTCATAGACGCACGCACACACATATCAGAGATCGCGCACAAACAGCACGGAAACTTTTATTAGTAAAATAGCTTCGACAGGCTACTGACTCGCAAGTCACAACATTATATTTATCTGCAATGAGGCGGCAAAATCGCTGTTTTTGAAGTAACTAAGCCTCATTGCTTGTAGAGAGAGACGCGCAGACGCAGGTTCACACGCACGCGCAACTTTCCTCTCTCTCTCTCTCTCTCTCTCTCTCGCTCGCTCGGTCTCTCTCTCTCTCTCTCTCTCTCTCAAATAAATGATTAATTTATTCAAATAAATACAATCTTATTTAAGATCTTATGTCTGATTTAAAGTAGACAGAATGCTAACGAGCCTTAACTGACAAAAAATGACCATAATTTGCACGGTCATCATCTTGTCCATACAAAATTCATAAACTCGGCAGAATGTATGCGACCGCTGCACCTGATGTTCACAAACTTTAATAACTGGTAAATGTTTGTGAAATGGCACAATTAATCCGTTTCTTTGCATGCAATCGTGAAATGCAACCTTTTTCCTTTTTTTTTTTTAGTTATTCGTTGGGGGGGGATGGGGTGGATTGCGGGTCGGGTTCGGGCTCTAAATTTAACTGTGCCGCTCGGGTCGGGTCGGGTCGGGTCAGACGATCTCGGGTACGGGCCGGGTTCGGGCTTCAGTTTTGAGCCCGTGCAGACCTCTAGAACGCGGACGTGAAGGAGAGCACGCACGTCACGTCAACATCCGAGGGCACCCTGACGACACCAGTGCGAGAAGCCGCCATTTTCTCAGCCTGAAAGAAGCGAGAAGCGAATGAAAGACGTTATGGTAAGTAAAGATTAAAAATGTAAAGTTATCATTCATTGTTTGTGTCCGGGAGTATTTTGAGGTTTTATGGAAGGCGGAAATAGTCCAAAAATAGCTTATATTGAAAAATACGCGGACGTGGTTTTCGCCTCAGAAACGGAGATCTTAACGGTCTCTTTTACTGAACGGAAGAGGTAACGTAACTTAACGTACTTTTATAACGTCTGCGAGTGTCTTATGTCATATTTAGATAAGATTTTACAATATCTGCTCTCTTTGAGGTGTTAATAGACGGTTATTAACATGTTAATTCGTTATTGTATTGTTCATGTTAAACTGAATGTAGTTTCCTAAAGGAAACGGCGTTATGTAAAGACTAGCATAATTATTTTGAGGCTGATGAAGTGATAATTGTTAACAGTAATGTCTTGTATGTAATATTTCAGACTTGTTGAGCTTGTGTCTTCGTTGTGCCAGTGCCGGGAGTTAAGGATAGAAGCCTGCGTGCGTGCGTGCGTGCGTGCGTGAGGAGGAGGAGGAGGCTTCTCAGCTTCTTCAGAAGAGAGGGAAAGACCGTTTTAAGGCAAGTAAACTTCATAATTTCATCCCTTTGTTTTTACTAAGACTAAAATAATGTTTCTTTGTTTTTATTGTAGATTTTGATTGCCTGATACATATGAGAGCATCATTATTTTGAGATTGATGTAAGTGATTATTAGAAAATAAATGTTTCTGTTGTCTCCTACCTGTTTACTTCACATTTTAATGTAACAACAGTATGATTACGTGTTCATATTTTATATAAACCATTGGTGTCCCTTTTTTCATTGCAGAACCCAAACCAACTTTGGAGTTAAGGACACAGAAGCCTGCTTGTGTGAGGAGGAGGCGGTTTTCTCAGCTTCTTTGGAAGAGAGGGAACGACCGTTTAAGGCAAGTAAACTTCATAATTTCATGTTATCAATTTTTTTACTAAGACTAAAAGAATGTTTCTTTGTTTTTTGTAGATGTTGATTGCTAGAGACATAGGAGAGCATCATTCGTTTGAGATTGTAAGTTATTTATTAGAAAATAAATCTTTCTGTTTTCTCCTGCTTGTTTATTTCACATTTTAATGTAACAACAGTATGATTACGTGTTCATATTTTATATAAACCATTGATGTCTGTGTTTTTCATTGCAGAACCCAAACCAACTTTGGAGTTGTCTGATTTGGAGAGTCATCATTCTTGGTCTTCCTTTCTTAAAGGAATAGTTCACACAAAAAATGATATACTTGCCTTTATGTCATTCTCATAATTTTTTGTTCATCCATTGAGAGTCTAGATAATCATTATTTTCAAGCTTCATGAATAGAGTTATTGTAGAAGTAATACATTCCAATATTTATATATGTATAAATCTTAAATTACATGATAGTGAACATGTCTGTTCAGAAGAAAATATTGGTCTTCCAGACTTGCCATGGAGGACAAAAATTAAGAGAATATTAAATATTTATTTTTGTTCCAAAAATGATCAGAGTTTGTATGGGTCTGGAACAACATGGGGAGTAAATTATGACCATTTAAATTTTTTGGTGAACTAACCCATTAAAGAGCAGCCCTCCACGTACTTGGACATTTGTGAGGTATGTGCATGTCATGTCTGTTTTAATGTTTCAGTAAAGAAGAAACTCTCTGAAAGCAATACATTTAAACAATAATACATGCCCTCACACTAATGCTGCCATTATAGCATTCTAGAGCGCTGTGGTAGACAGACATTAAACAAACAGACCTGTCCTTACTGATGTGGATGCACCTCTATCTGAAAATGGATAGTTTCATTAAATGTTTTTTTCTTTTTAGGCCCCTGATGAAGAACAGGTGGTGACTGGGATGAATGCTGGTCAAAGAGGAGAATTTCCCCCAAACTGATACAACAGTAGTTTTAAAGGAGGACGCTGCCCTGGATGCTGTAAAAGATGTTACATGCTGTGCTGATGGGGCTTCTTCATGACTACATCAATTATGATAAAGAGATCATGAAAATTGGCAGTGATGCATGCTCTGTATTCATGGACTATGAAACAAACTGTAAGTGTATAATTTGTAAAAAACAAATGTTAAATGCTTGTTCTGTGTTGTTTAGTAGAGATGGTGTTTACACTCAGTCATTCACACACATGCTCACATTCTTTCACACACATATGCTTCTTTTAAATGTTATAATATCAGTGTTAATGTTGTGGTTTATTTGTGTACTCTCATTCCAGAATAGTTTGTAATGAACTTCACTATTAACTAACTGTACAATTATTGTATAATAGTGTTTTTTTATACAATATACAAAATTTACCAAAAAAGTCGATTTTGATCTTAAAAGTTCTTCACCAAATGTTTAATGCTCAATTTATAATCTCTGTAGCTGTTAATGCCATACTTGTCTGCATTTCTTCTTAACATTTTATAACTTTTTGACTGTTTTGTCTTGTTTTTAATAAATATTTACCTTTTGATAGTCATTCTTTGTGTGTAAAATTTATTTTAAAATGAACAAGATTTGTAGGTTTAATATCTAGCTCGATTTGGGTTCATTTTAGCCTAGCAATGTAGTAATTTTAAACCATAAAAAGCAACCCAGCCTGCTGGGTTAAACATAATAACCAAATGGTTGGGTTGAAATAACCCAGCGCTGGGTTCGCCCTTGACCCAGCTGGGTTACCAAAATAACCCAAATTGGGTTGTTTTCAACCCAGCAGTTTTTAGAGTGTTCAATTAGCCTGACATTACTCTTATATATTTAGTCATTTAGCAGGCGCTTTTATCCAACTCTTAATTATCATGACATTTTCATTTGTAGAAATGTTTTTGCAAAGTCATGTGAAGCTACAAAAACTGGAAGCTAGCAATAAATATAATTTTCTACCTATTAAATTGTGTTTCATTAATGTCTACACCTACCGCTTAATAATGTAAAAACAGTCATTGTTGTACAGTGTGAGAAAAATACGCTATATAAATGTGTGCATGTCCAGTAGTTTTTTCTGTATCCCTTCTAGCCTTAACCAGCCTCCAGGTTGAATCCTTACAGATAATGGACAAGCCAATAGCATTGAGATGACTGGGAATGCTAGCAACTTTTCTTCAGGTATTGTAGACTTCTATGGTTAATATACCGTCAACCATTGTAATATGTTGGTTAACAGCCTATATTTTAAGTGATTCACCAGAAATCAGTTTAATTTGTCTCAGAAATCTAATAGTTTAAACACAGCTGTGAGCCGAGTTGTTCCTGTAAAACAGCTTTTACATTTTGAATGTTTTAGGCTAATGATACATGGGGCAAATTTTTGAGTAATGTTGCTGGGCAACTTTGGGTAATATTGCCGTCAATGGGCAACTAAGTGACACAGGGGCCGGGCCCACGACCGATCCCTGTAGAAATTTGTTACCCATTCTCAATGGTAAAGTGCCCAAGCAACATTTCTCAAAAAAAGTTGCCCGGCTAAATTGCTCAAAATCAGACGTAGAGTCAGAATGTATTACAAAAAATATGATTTGTTAAAAAAAAACATTAGTCCCAATGTAAATGACACTTATTCTTGATATTGCAAAATATCTTCTTTTGTGAAGCCAAAGTGTATTTTTCTGAGGACTGTTATCAAAGCATTATAATGTTGTTATTAGAATTAGAAATGGTACTTTTGCAGCTATTCACATAATCTGAATCTGGTTGGGAGAACTCAAAATCAATCCACATAAGCTTTGCTGCTAATCTGTTTAGTCGGAGGCTTACAGTGCCTGAGCAATGGATCTCCAGCAAGCTAATTAGCTGTCATGGCATTAGCTCATTGTGCGGAAGTCAAGTAAACAAATCTTAGCGTCTTTTCCAGATGTATCAATGTTTCATTGTCTTAAAGCACATAGCATGATACCATGTTCTACGGTTTATTATCATGTAATACGATTTAATTTCTTATTGATCAAATTAAATGTTTGATAATTAATATGGATTTGTAGTAATATGTTTTTATAGGAGATGAGCCAGATGGTCCTTCACAGCTCTTCAAATGGCTAAGATGAAATGCTATAACAAGCTTTTAAGTAGAAATTAAAAGCATTTGCTAACGAAAACATTTGTACGTATCGTTTCAATTGTCTATCAAATGTCTGCTTTTTGTATCCTGTCTTAGTGTTCGTCCAATGGCTGATGTATTTCATATTTAAAACATTAAAATCAAATATTAAATGATTCACTCATGTAAAGCAAACTGTCGTAATTCTACTGCTAAATATGATAGGAATGAGGTCGTGCCTTAACAGAGCCAATACCCTTGTTTATTTTAAAATGTGTGTATCATTATTTTGTCCTGCCTGAAGACAATAATGAGCAGTAGCTATGAAATGAAACCTTGCTTTTATTGACTTTTTGTGTGAAATACACCATCCTATGACCCTCTTATGCTCAGTGAGAGTTAACTTTAGTGGACAAAACACGCAACTTAAAAGAGAAAACAATGGTGTGTAAAAGATTTTTGATGTCTGTTCATGTTTGCTTGACTCCAAATTTCAGTTAGAAAGCAGATTTTTATTTCATTATTGCTTTGACTCAGTGGCGAAGTTCACATTTCTCTTCATTTCATTGTTATAGTTAAGCTTACTGTATAATTTGTGCAATGACATGAAATTATGTATTATTAAAACTCATAATACACAACTGATGTTCTAAAAACGGCCTTTGTTGTTCTGTAAGTCAGAGTGTAGGGTGGAACTGTAGACTGTAAAAAAGAACAGGCTTTGTTGACAGAAAGCAGGTACGCTGCAAATGACATCATGCTGAAATTGTTGTGTTGTATAAATTGTAGTCTAGACAAAGTAGAAGGGGGCTTTTAAATGACAAAGATTCACCACAGATTTCCATGTGCATGCTCTCTAAAATGTTAAGTTTGTTTTGTTCTCTGCTCTTCAAGATCGCTGTCTGTAATATTACTCTTGGCCATCTAGAGCATCCAGGAGCCTAAACAACAAAAAGAAAGTAGAATCAGTAAATATATATGATACACTGCAAAATACAACAACTGAAGTTATATTTGATCTCTTACTTGAAGTCTCCCCCATCTAGAAGTTGCTTGTAAGTGTTGATCTCTGCTTCTAGTTTCATCTTCATATTAAGCAGAGCTTCATAATCCTGACCCTGCTCTGTGATCTTTGACCTCAGCTGTGTCAGCTCAGCTTCAAACTGCATTAGGACGGTGTTGTACTTCTCCATCTCTGCGTTTGAACGTAGCTCTGTGTTCCGCAGCGTGTCTTCAAGCGATGCTTTCTATAAAAACAGTTTCATCATAAACTTCCTATTTCATTGAAAATGCAACAATCTAACACTTTCATAATATGGTGTGCATGTGCATGTTACCAGGTTTTGTTGGGATCCAAGCTCTATTTCTAGCGTTTGAATCTGTCGCCGTAGGTCATTCGTCTCCATCTGAGCACTTTGTAATGCTTCTGTGTTCTGAGCCACCTGCACCTGGACTTCTGACAGCTGAGGAGAAAGAGTTGGTTAGATTTGCTTGAAGGAGTTCAGTTAAAGCAAAATTAATGTTATGTAGTGGTCAGCGGTTCTGTACCTGGGATTCGTGCCACATTTTGAGTTCCTCTGCGTTTTTAAGTGCCATTTTTTCATAGTTAGCCCTCATCTCGTCCATTACATGAGACATATCCTGCCCCTTCGGTGCATCAATGTCCACCTGAACACCTGATTGGTTAATCTGGCTTCGCATCTCCCCAACTTCCTGTAAAAGTTGAACAGAATGAAAATCTGAGACATTTATAGCATGAAATTAAACCTTTTAGTAATATGGTGACTTTTCCTGCATTTTGATGATGTTAGCATGTTGTGGAAGTAAAAACTCACTGTGATTACTTTAAAGGCCCCAGCAAAATTGGTATTTTAGTTTGTTTTCTATAAATCCATCTTCATGCTATAGCATACATGACAAATACTACTTTTTCTCTCAGATTTTTCAGATATATTTTCTTCTGAGAATATTCTTCTGATCAATCAAATGCTTTCTAAATTTATACTTCAATAAGACTATACATCAACACAGGAAAGAAAACTGCTCAACAAATGCTGATCAAAGAGTCTTTAAGCTTATTCTGTGTGTGAATCTAGTGTTATGTGGCTCTCATGCAATGGTTGTTTACATTTTCATGGTTTGTCTTGAGGAAAACAAGCTCTTCATTCAAGGACTCAATTTCACTCTCCACATTCACGCGGTCAACGTTGGTGTCATCAATGACCTTCTTCAGACCAGCAATATCTCCTTCCACGGACTGCCTGATGGCCATCTCGTTCTCAAACCTATAACACACCCAAAATAGCCTTTCAAGTAATGCACTAAAATGTTCTGTGTGCATGTCAACAGTCCTCCATCAAGCATCTGTCAGACTGAAGATTTCTGGCATGTCTATTTTGTGATTCAAAAATGAGTGCATTTTCAGAAGCACGTTCGTTGATACCAAGATACAAGATGTATTTTTAAGTTGTGTGGTGCAATGATGAAAACTGACTTGACTCTGAAGTCATCTGTAGCCAGACGAGCGTTGTCAATCTGCAGAACTAGACGAGAATTGTCCAAAGTGGCATCAAACACCTGCAGGCAAAACAAAGCACATATTTCAGCAAACAAAACCTGTTTTTGACGTCCATTCAGCTTTTTTTTTCACTTTAGCAGCTCTACAAAAGATACGATTTGTCAGTTGGTTTTAATTACAGCATTCCTGGAATGAGGTTCAGACGCACAGTTTAATTAACTAATTACCCAGAATCAGATTTTGAATTATACTTTGTTTTAACCTATGAAACTTTGGAGTATGAAATCGTCTGATTGAGCAAGAAAATATGAGACAAAAAAGTAGTTTTTTGATTTTGGCAAAGTATTTTTGCTTTATTGCTATGTTTGATGTACTCTATGAGAGAGAACTTGTGCATATCTGTAAATATACTGTATTATCTAAGTGCATAGTGCAGAATATTTGAATGGAAGGAGTGATCAAATAATACTCATACTAAATTTGTCTGTGTGCCACATCCTGCACATGGTGAAAGCGGAAGCTGGTACACATTATCATGTGCTTATGCTCATCAGACCTGATTATCTGACATTTTTCTAAATAAAAAATATGTTTGCATTCTTTTCAGTTTATAGGACCTTTTTTATTTGCTTGGTTTTGTTCTTTGCAGTTTATAACTAACTAAAACAAAGATTGGACATTTTGGAACAAGAAATGTTATCTAATGACTCAACCACATCTGCTATAAATGATGGAGTTCTTCTTTTGCATTCTTGTTGTGTGCGAGTGAGTACCATTGTGTGGTTGCATTTGCGTGTGTGTGCGATTGCTTATCCCACATCTGTTTTGCATTATGACTCTATATAGTCAGAGTATTAAGTTTCAGCTGGCTGTAGTCCGTCAAACATTCTTCTAATGCTTAAGAAATGATTGTGAATGCTCTATTTGTTGACCTTGGTCATGGTTGCACATATTTTAAAACCAAATGTGGAGGGTTTTGAGGAATTCCCTCAGTCATAACCAGAATACATATAGAGAAAAGCAGAAGAAGCACAAAGGAAAGAGGAGAGAGAGAACAGGGTGTGTGCCACACCCTTCACTGAGATGTGCGGAAATCTGATCATGCCTTTTTATTACACTGAAGGGTTCCCATGAACAATACACAAAATTATTTTCTTCTTCTAATAGTCTTAAGAACTAAAAGGCTCAGATTTTGGTGACAAAGAACGAAAAAAAAAGTTTTAGTAAAGTTGAAGTAAACATAGTTTTCATGATTGTGATCCAGAACACAAACTGGAAAAAGGGGTTATCCTAGAAAATGTGCTTTATGTTGTAAATTGATTTTATTCTAGTTTATATAATATAATACAATATAATGTAATATAATATAATACAATATAATTTACCATATTATAAACTTTTCTATCATAGTGAATACATAAAATAGCTATTTTCTGCTTAAGAAAAACTTTAATTCTAGTTTTTGCTTCTTCTTTTCAGTTAGATTGCTGTAATTCAAAACATCTGGTATCTCCTCCTCCTAACATAAATAACTGGCTGCTCTCACGAGCTCTCAAATTCTTCCTTTTGCAGATCAAACCCCCACCAAAAGGAAAACACACTCTCAGACAAAGCATTTAAACCCAACAATGCCTCTCACCCTCCTCCTCAGGTCATCCAGGATTGCGTTGTACTTGCTGTAGTCGCGTGTTTCTGGTCCACCTTTCTCCAGGGCCTCTCTGATCTGCTTCTCCAGTTTGCTGTTCTCCTGCTCCAGCCGGCGCACCGTTTCCAAGTAAGTGGCCAAACGGTCGTTCAAATTCTGCATGTGGCCTTTCTCATTGCCCATGGTGAACCCTGTGGAGGCAGTGCTTGACAGGGACCCCCCTGCACCAGCACCCATGCCGGCTGAGCTCACCCTAAAGGCTGTGGAGGAAGAAATGCCCCCACTTCTAGGAGCAGAACGGAGAGACATGGAAGAGGCGGATGAGATCCTGGTGCCCTGTCCACCTGCCCCGCCATACGTACTAGCGGCACGGTGAACCGGCGCAGAGCGGGTGAAGGAGATGTGAGAGGCCTGAGGTGCGTAGAAGCTCATGGTCGTGGAGGAAGGAAGTACTGAGTGCACGAGAAAATGAGTGTATGGTGAGGTACGTCAGCCGTTGAGAGCTACAGGAAGAGAACTGTGTGGCTTTTATACCCCCACCAAACACTTTCTGTTCCTCCTTTTCTCTCTCTGACTCACAGACGCACATGCACACTGACCAGAAAAGACCCTGCCCACATGGTCCACTTTTTCCCTAACTTTTTTTCAGTGAAATCTAACGCACTTCCCACATCCTTTCTTCCTCCTTTTCTGACTCAAAATCCCCCCTCTGCCTCCCTCCATCTGAACCCAATCCTTGAGCTCATCTGGCCACATATACGTACTGCAATGAGATACAGCCCTGAGCTCAGGCTCATTACATGCTTTCAGTCACACAATGCTTTAGTGAAAGCTTAAATAACAAGTCTAACTAAGAACAGAGGCTGAAAAAGAAAAGTTTATTATTTTGATCAAGCACCTTTGGGACAGGCTACACCTATATGTGTGCATTTTCCCAAGACCACGTGTGAACTAGATAAAAAAAAAAAAAAAACTTTAGATCCTTATTGATAATTAAAATACCATACTTTACTACTTTTTAACAATATATTTGTTCCACAAAAGAAAGGAACTTTGGAGCTGAACTATCCCTTTAAGGCATATACACGTTTATTCACTGGGATGTTTTTGCAAACTGCAGTGCTACAAATAGTCTCACTTGTTTTTGGCTCACTTGTGATAAATGCAAACGCAAAAGATAATGTCTTAATATTTGGAGTTCATTGAATGGGGAACTTTGTGAAACACTGCCTCTACCAGGCATAAAATGTAAATAAAATCAAAAAAAAGTTGGTAACAATTTTGCTGTCTAAGATCAAATTATCTCGATGATTTATCTTGTTGTAGCACAAAACATGGAAAACCTCTGTAAATCCATAGTCTTGGCTGAGATGAGAAATGTACAGTCCAACATAAAGTATTATTGGTTGTGTGCAAGCTCTCACTGGGATCATATTGAACAATCTGGCATTATAAAGGACTATAAAAACTGTACAGTGTGAACCCAGCTTTAATTTCACAGGTTTTGATATCCAAGAACGGCAAAAAACAATAATGCGTAGCTAATTGTTACAATAAAGATGTTGCTTTGAAATACATGTGATCCAAGGAACAGGACACCCAGAGGCCTAACACACCCAGGAGGTAAAAGAAACCTTAGGAGTTTGCACAAAGCATTTTGAAAGCTGATCCTTTTTCTTTCTTTCTTTCTTTCTTTCTTTCTTTCTTTCTTTCTTTCTTTCTTTCTTTCTTTCTTTCTTTCTTTCTTTCTTTCTTTCTTTCTTAACAAGCTTATTAAAACTTGTGTTTTCTTGAATTCAATGCTCTCTGCAGTGTTTTTAATTGTATCAATTTTTTTAAATACTTAGTGTTTGCAACTTGCAACAAACTTTTACTGTGCATCAAGGAACAAATCATGTCTCCGTTTTTTTAAATGCTTGTATACACAGTTTAAAATACATGTGATGTAAAAGGCAACAGGATTCCTATTTAAAGGCTGAACTAATTTATCGTGGAACATTTCTCTGACTTGGAAGAGAATCTTTGCTAACTGTCTCTTGTCGGTGGTTATAGTGCTTTCTCTGTCTCAAGAGTGCAATCTGCAGTGTCTTTGTTTGAATGGGGTGTCCATAGATTCCAGAGAGATTTGGTTACCGGGTGAGTCATCTGTCCCATGATTTCCTGGAGCTCTGAACACAAATCACAGACTGCCCTGCAGGAAGAAATGTGCATGGTTTGATCAATCTCCTCTTTTTTTCTCTCTCTCTCCTCTCTTCTTCGTGTTTTAGTCTCCTTCATGATATCCAACTAGAGCTTTTCTAGTATTGAAGACTCCTTGTGTTTGTTTCAATCATACACATGGCAACCTTATGTGTGTGTTTTGTTGTACTAGTCTGTTTCTAAGCAACGTTTTCATTTCCTTTCTTGTCGTTAGTCATAACTGTGCTGTGCACACATCAACAACAGTCATACTGAGATGCATCACTCAAATCAGGAGGATAGAAAGCTGATCACAAGAAATCCTGTTTACAGTCTCTCCTCACTTCATTATTGAATTATTTCCGGTCAGTAGCCTAGTGGATGTCACATGTCTTGATAAAGATTTGCCGTGTATTGAATAAGGTCTATAGAGCACAGACAAGACATCACATTAATGGTTTACAAATGAAGAGGCCAATGAAAAGTTGGCAGACACAGCTGGCAGAGAGTGAGCAGAGAGAGGGGAAAAGAGTGCCAAAAAAGCAGGAAAACGAAGGGACAGTGAGTCACACTCCAGAGTGAAGGAATTTGCACAACCCTGCCCCCTTTACCACGTGTGACCTCCCCCACTCCTAAACTCATTTTATTTCTTTCTCTCTCATGCACACTATTGCTTTATTTTTCAGTTACGTGAATGCAGTGTTTTAAACTAGTAGGCTTATTACATAAATAATAGCTTAAAATTTACCATCATTATGTTTATGAAAATCTGACAGCATTTTTTACAGACTCAAAAAGAGTGGATTTTTACTTGAGTTGCACCCTTTCCAGATTAATCTAGAGGAAATTGGCATGGAAGGCTGTAGAGAGAGCAAAATAAATGCGCTTGGCAACCACAGCCAGCTCAACTTTTTATTACTCTTTTGTGTTAGTCTGTTTTTGTTTATTTTTTATACATGTTTCCACCCTTTCGCCCTCTGTGCTACCCTCTCATTATCTGCAACTCAAATACTCTCAGGAAAATGAGAATAAAATAGAATAATGGAAAGCACAAAGAATGGAAAGGCTGAATCTTTCAGTAAAGGGAAACAGGGATCGGATTTCTCTTTTCTCACTCCAGCATTGTTTATATGCTAGCATGCATTTTAGCTTACACTAAGGTATACAGTTTTTATGCTTTTTTATATTTTTATTCAGCAGGCATGCATTCAATTGCTCATATGTATAATATAAAAATGCTATTCTCTAACTTTTGTTTTCATCAAAGAATTCTAGGGGGACAAAAATGTCCACAAAAATATTAAGGAGCAAATGTCTTCAACATTTATATGATAATAAGATAATAAGACATTTTTGAGCACGAAATCAGCATATTACTGTGATTTCTGAAGGATTGTATGATACTTTTATATTTTAAAATACTCTAATATTTTAAGTTGTATTAATATTTCAAAATGGTACAGTTTTTACTATGTAATTACATCTCTGTAAGTAAATAAGCTGTAGAATGACCAATTACAAATGTGCACTAAAAACATCATGAACAATTAAAAGTGAATCTTTTATTTCAACATAAATAGTTGCTGATATAAAAAAATGTATGTGTATTTATAATGTCACTGAGATTTTTACTTCATGAGTCATCTTGTTTTGTGTGGCTGTAGACTTAGCAAAGACAGAAGGCTGTGATTGGTTGGGGTGAGGTAAGCTGTTATGGTTGATTAGTGCGACAGACACACCCTGTGATATGCCATATAGATTTTCTCTGCAGATTAAGAAATAATTTTCATCATTAATTTGGTAAGAAAAGGTAAAAATGGGTGAAGCTTCAGGAATATTGTAATGAAGAGGCAGTGTCGTTAGATCCAAATGCAGCTTTATTAATATAAGAGGAGGTCAGACAGGCAAGGTTCAGAGACAGCAACAGGTGTAATGAAGGCAAGGCAGAATCAGCAACAGGGGCAATGCAAAGGTTGGGGCAGGCAGCAGACAGAGAAGATATCAAAAGGCAGGCAGCAAACGGTGAGAGTCGTAAAAACAGTCCAGGTAATAAACAGAGAAACACACTTAGGGGAAAAGGCTTGGAAATGTCAGACGGGGCTAAACAAGACTTCACGGTGAGTGTGTAAGAAGGGCCCGGCTGGAACGATCCAATGACGGCAGTCGTTCCGCGGGTGAAGGGCTTTGCGTGTTAGTCTTTCCTTTTCACGACACAACAAGAACATTAAAATGGAACACTTCTTCTTATATATTTTATCTCGTTATTTCATCTGACTCCATAAATGAAAAGGTTTTAATGATATCTGTGCATCATTAAAATATGAAACGAATGATTGATTATTCTTTTCAGCTCCGTTTAATACTTTACCCGCTCAGATGTAGGGAAACTATATCGCTCAGAGGCCCTGTTTTCACAGGTCTCACGGACACTAATCTCGTCAGGCCTGCCGCCAATCAGAGGTAATTATGGTTATGTATCTAAGATTTGCCGTTAATTCACACGTACACAATCAGAGACATGGATAACCCTTGAGCCCCTCAGAACTTTTAGTTCGTTTGTTTACTTCAGTAAAGGTTTTTGGCCATTATCAGATATGTTAGTAGGTCAATGTACAACACTGTAATAACTTTGGATTGGTCAAATCCTTGTTTAAAGTAACATTAAATCAAAAGTCAGAGGTATGGACGTACTCGAATTCAGTTTGACCAGACGGCGTTCGCCGTCCCTAAATGGAATTAACCCGCCCCTGCATCCGAAGTACACTTGAAAAGACGCCGGTATTAGCCGTCGCTAAACTGACGAGGCTTATGGAAATATACGAATCCGCTACTCTAATAGGGAGAAAGCAATCTTTAGAGGCAGTCAGAATAGAATCAAACGTTACAATTTATTAACCAGGTAATCGAAGCAATAATTCAAAACTCCAATGTTACAAGAATAGGATCATCAGTTACAATACTACCTGGCAATGAAAATTACACACAGCTATTGTGTGGGCAGTCAGCCTACAGACTCCTGGAAATGAAACTACACACAAGTGATCTTGTGTGGACAACCAGCTTACTAACGCCTGACCATACCTGGAACTGAAACTACACACAAGTGATCTGTGCGGGCAATCGACTTACTGACGCCCAGAACTTTGTGTCCCCTTTCCTTATATACCCAGATAATTCAATAAACTCACCAAATGGTGTTCTTGTTATTATAATTAGACTTCAGAATTTGCAACCAAATGGCTCCTGATATCCTGTGGCAGGGAATGCTTATTTACATACAGGAGGTGTTTTGAATAGAAGATCAGGGGGAGAGGGCACATCCTTACGCTGTGCACTATACTTCTCATATTTTAGAACTTCCTTTAGCTTTTCATTATGATTGGGAGAATGAGACCATTTTACCAGACGCACTGAGACATTTCAAAAGATATCAAACATGTATGGTTACTTTTTGTACATATTACATTGCATGGATTTTAGGTGATGAGGGGAGGGGGGAGAATGGCGACTGCAGCCGGTCCGTCGTGCGGACCGTCAGCACCGGGTGTGGACCCCCCAGTGTGCTGCGTCCTGGCTGTTACATATGTAAGAGGTAGTTTCTGTTGATTACTGGCACCGGGCTTGCAGTTCCTCTCTGGGGAGGATAGACATCATGGCACCAGGCTTACAAGTGCAAGGAAGTGTGCTGCTTATATGTGTGTGTGTGAATGAGGTGCAGGTGTGGTGAGACAATCAGGGTTAATAAGTGATTGGTGACAGCTGTGTGATTGGTGCAATGGTGGATGGGAATGTGTGTGTCGTAAGTGCAGTGAATGATGGGAGTTGTTGTCTGAGGTGGAGTGATGTGCAGCTGTAGTGTGGTGCAAGAGTCCATGTGGTGAAATGGCAATCAGATTCGTGACAAATATGATGTCCTGACAATGATTGGCACCACAAGAGTACACGCAGTCCCAATCCCTTCACTAGCAGCTACAGATTCATGAAATACTTACGCTGCTAGTGAAACTTTTTTCAAGATTCAAGATTTGTATTCGTCGCATACACAATTATACAGAATATAATCAGTAGTGCAATGTAAGTCAGGTCCGCTCCATGAACAGTGCAATTATATGAAATACAAACACAAGAGAATATACATAAATATAGGTATGGAAAAAAAGATGAAGTGGAAAATAAAAAGTAAGAATACAAAATAGAAAAGAATAAAATATAAAATAAAATGTGCAATAAAATAATGTGCAGGACAGTATACTGTAGACTTAATAAATAATAATATAAGCAGGAATGTGCAAACAGTTTGCACAGGGTATTTACATTGTAGCAATCACGATTGTAGAGAATAATGAATATCTTACTGATTATTAAATGGAGTCATGTTGATGTTGTGAGACTGAGTTTTAGTTTTGGAGCTCAATGGCCTGGGGGAAGAAGCTCCTCCTAAGTCTCTCGGTTTTTACCATCATGCTCCGGAAGCGCTTGCCAGATGGCAGTAACATGAACAGACAGTTACCAGGGTGATTTGAGTCCTTGGTGATTTTAGAAGCTCTGCTTTTGCAGCGTTTAAGGTAGATGTCCTGCAGAGAGGGAAGAGCAGACCCTGAGATGCGCTCAGCTAAGCGCACGACTCTCTGCAGAGCTTTGCAGTCCTGATTGGATGCGTTTCCATATAACACTGAGATACACTGAGTCAATACACTTTATATGGCCCCTGAATAGAAAGTTTTCAGGATAGCTGGTGAGACCCTGAATTTCCTCAGCTGTCGCAGATGATACAGTCTTTGCTTGGCTTTCTTGACCTGTGTTTGAATGTGTGTAGTCCAAGTCAGGTCCTCGGAGATGTTTACACCGAGGTACTTGAAGCTGCTCGCCCTCTCCACAGGGGTCCCACTGATCATAAGAGGAGTGTAGGGCCATTGCTGTCTCCGTTGAAGTCCACAATCAGCTCTTTAGTTTTGCTCACGTTCAGAGAGAGACAGTTGTCCTGGCACCATGATGTAAGTCTCTCTACCTCATCCAAGTATGCGGTCTCATCATTGTTGGAAATGAGGCCCAGAACCACAGTATCATCAGCAAATATGATAATAGAAGTGGAGCTGTGAGAGGACACGCAGTCGTGAGTGTATAGAGAGTAGAGCAGGGTACTCAGGACACAGCCCTGTGGGGCTCCTACGTTCAGGGTGATGGAGTTGGAGGTGAACTGGCCCATTTTCACCACTTGAGGTCTGCCGGTGAGGAAATCTTGAATCCAGTCGTAGAGTGAAGAGTTTAGGCCGAGATCTGGGAGTTTAAAAGCTAGCTTGATGGGAACTATAGTATTGAAAGCCGAGCAATAGTCAATGAATAGCAGCCGTATATAGTTCCCATTGTTGCTGTCAATGTGTGTGAGGAAAGAGTGCAGGACATGAGAGATGGCAAGTTCAGTAGATCTATTTGGGCTATAGGCAAACTGAAGAGGGTCCAAAGTAACAGTGATGGAGGAGCAAATGTGGTTCTTTACAAGTCTCTCAAAAACCTTCATGACTATTGATGTGAGGGCAACTGGACGATAGTCATTCAGGCAAGAGGGTTTATTGTTCTTAGGCACAGGGATAATGACAGATTTAAAGAGGTGGGAACCACAGAGGTAGCAAGGGACTCATTAAAGATTGAAGTAAACAAACCAGCAAGCTGATCAGCGCAGGACCTCAGAACATGACCAGTAATCCCATCCGGTCTGGCTGCTTTCCTGACATTCACTCTCTTTAGTTCTCTCCGAACCTCAAAGTAAATTAAAAACACTTTTTAAGTTACTTTGAATTCCTGTCGATGGAGAAAGATACTTTTTGCCCATAAAACAGTGTAATATCTACCAACAATGGTTATTTAGAACCTGCAAACCAGCCAAACCTTGATTTCTTGATCTAAACCAGAAGTCCTTCAACTGTCATTCTGCTCTCAGTGTTCTTTAGACATGATGCAATTCCAAACTCAGCCACAAGAAAGTGCTAAAAACCACCAAAACTGTGGAAACACAAAACAGACTTGCCATTATGTTATTAGTTTGCTGCTAGCACATGTTTCTACTCAGCTATTTTCCATTTCAGCTCTCACACGGTTTTCAAAACCTTTGTAAAGCATTTGTATTCGTCTTCAGAGCTCCCGGTCTATTCATTCTACACTACATTTCTCTCTGTTAATGCTGGTTGAAATTCAGTCATCCAACTTAGCGTTTTTTTTTTATTCCAGATTGTTTGACATTTCTCAATTCCTCTTTATTACTGTAATTCACAGTTGTGCAACAGTTCCCATTGTGACATAGTCATACATGGATGTGGTTGGCTGAATTATTCGTCGTTGTCTTTTAAGCCTATTAAAATATAACAACACCTCATTTTGTTTGTTTCTGGTCCCTCTTACCCGAGTACTGTTTATGTAAAACAAACCCCTCCTTCATTACATCACCATGTACTTGCAAAGAAGGCTTTCTCATTCGGTGAAAAATTCATCCAAAAGCAAACAGTTGTTATGTCTGCTTTCGCATAGCTGTCACTCACGAGTCAATTGTTTTTCATGAGAGCTGTTATAGATTTACCCCATGGTGCTCCAAAAGGGAAACCAGCTGTGGTGCAATTCTCCTACTTAAAGATCTGTTTTAACGACAGTCACCTGTCTTTGCCTGCAGGACACCACACCCTTTTTTCTTATTACAGGAATACTGGAAGTGCATGAAGGGTTCTCTGTTGAGTTACCAGAGTTCAACTCTGCAAAATGCATGCCTCAAGACTGCAACAGCAGGTCACATAGTTAGCTGCTTGTTTGGGCTTGTTTGTGGTCATGTTACACTACACACTAACTCCTATGAAAGTAAGTGACGTGTATTCCAGGAGTCACTGAACAGAATGAACGAAGTGGTAGATAACCTTCAAGGAGAATTTTATCTTTATTCTCCTTTTATTTGTTTTTTTATGAGTAGAATACATTTACTAACTATCATTAAGATAATTATATTATTCATCAATAATTATTATATTCTTAAATAATTATAAGTCATTGTACTTATCAATAGTTAATTACTCTTCTCACGCCTCCCATTTATCCATGTTATGGTTTAATCATTTATCAGTTTAAGTGGCTGTGTGTGTATTTGTTGAGAGGTGACTAAAGGTCTGACACAAACAGTATTTACTCCTTCACTGTGGCATCTTCCAAGGAACAGAAATTCAGTTGTGTTGTACTCTGTTTATTGATTTTTTTTGTAATCTTGTGTAATCTTCAATTCCAGAGAGAGGGTTAGTTTTGTTTTCTTTGTAATTGTATGTACACTACAGTACCGATCAATAATTGGGGGTCAGTCTCTAATACTCATCAAGGCTGCATTTATTTCATCAAAAAAGCAGTAAAAATAATAATAATATTTTAATATATTTTAAAATGTACTTTATTCCTGTTATTTTTCAGCAACCATTTCTTCAGTGTCACATGATCCTTCAGAAGTCATCCTAACTTGCAGATTTGGTGCTCAGTAGTTTATTTTTTTATTATAAATGTTGATAACAGGCTGAACTGCTTTATATTTTTGTAAAAACGGTCATGCATTTTTTCCAGGAATCTTTGATGACTAGAAAAGTGAAATGGAAATATTTGATCAACTATATATAAATATAAAATATAATATTTTATATAAAAAATAAAAATCTAGTAAACACATATCATGTTCATTCTATCATATTCACATATCATGGTTTTCCCATTTATGCTGTAATCTGTTTGTTTTTTTTTTTTTTGTAAAAAGAAAATGCTTTGTAATTACAATACTGTCAGTAATTGCAACATTCCTGTAAAATGCGATATTTGTTGCATTTATCATATATCTAAACTGTCATGTCTTATCACATATGCTTGTGAACACAGGATGTTTGTTAAGTTCAGCTTGAATTCGCCTTCCTAGTCTGTCTGACCAGAGGAGAGAATCCGCCCTGCTAGTAACAGTCAGTGCACTTTTACATCTAATCTTCACTATAAACCAGCACCATGTACTGTCTGTCTACAATGTATCAGTTTATATAGTTCTAATAACAAAATGTCCATTTTAAAGTTCTCTTACGTTACGACAAACCACTTGCTATCACTGTACCAATGCTGTCGGTTTTTCTTCAGCAAGAGAAAAGACAGTAAAAAAAACAACAACCATTTTTAGTCTGTATTGACCTGTATTAACACAGGAGAACTGAAATTTGCCTACAGTGAAAAAGGGGAACTAAAGATGCCAGGACATTTTATGACAACACAAACTTCTCGCTTATAAATCACACTTGACAACTATAGGACAGGATGAGCTAAATAAACTTATCTCTGCATCTAAACCAACTACATGTTTATTAGATCCTGTACCCACTAAACTATTGAAAGAGTTGTTACCTGTAGCAGAAGAACCGCTTCTCAATAATATTAACTCCTCGTTATCTTTAGGTCACGTCCCAAAACCATTTAAGCTGGCAGTTATTAAGCCTCTTATTAAGAAACCAAAATTAGATCCTTGTGAACTGGCAAATTACAGGCCCATCTCAAATCTTCCCTTTATGTCGAAAATATTAGAAAAAGTAGTGTCTGCTTAACTGTGCTCCTTTTTGCTAAAAAATTATATCTATGAAGAATTTCAGTCAGGTTTCAGGCCCCGCCATAGCACAGAAACTGCACTTGTTAAAATTACAAATGACTTGCTTCTTGCGTCAGACAAAGGCTGCATCTCGTTGCTAGTTCTACTTGATCTTAGTGCTGCGTTCGACACTATAGATCATGACATACTCATAGATCGATTACAAAACTATACAGGCATTCAAGGGCAGGCTCTAAGATGGTTTAGATCCTACCTGTCCGATCGCTACCACTTTGTTTATTTAAACGGGGAGTCATCTCAATTATCACCAGTAAAGTATGGAGTACCACAAGGATCTGTCCTAGGTCCTCTGTTATTTTCATTATATATGTTGCCCCTTGGTAATATTATTAGAAAATACGGGATTAGTTTCCATTGTTATGCTGATGACACTCAACTACAGTCGACACAATTCTAACATTTTTGGCTCTATACACCAACAAAATGGATTTCAAATGAAACATATGTGCCTCCCACTTGTTAAGGGACCAAAAGTAATGGGACAGAATAATAATCATAAATCAAACTTTCACTTTTTAATGCTTGGTTGCAAATCCTTTGCAGTCAATTACAGTCTGAAGTCTGGAACTCATAGACATCACCAGACGCTGGGTTTCATCCCTGGTAATGCTCTGCCAGGCCTCTAATGCAATCGTCTTCAGTTCCTGCTTGTTCTTGGGGCATTTTTCCTTCAGTTTTGTCTTCAGCAAGTGAGATGCATGCTCAATCGGATTCAGGTCAGGTGATTGACTTGGCCATTGCATAACAGTCCACTTCTTTCCCTTCAAAAACTCTTTGGTTGCTTTTGAAGTATGCTTTGGGTCATTGTCCATCTGCACTGTGAAGCGCCGTCCAATGAGTTCTGAAGCATTTGGCTGAATATGAGCAGATAATATTGCCCGAAACACTTCAGAATTCATCCTGCTGCTTTTGTCAGCAGTCACATCAATAAATCCAAGAGAACCAGTTCCACTGGCAGCCATACATGCCCACGCCATGACACTACCACCACCATGCTTCACTGATGAGGTTGTATGCTTAGGATCATGAGCAGTTCCTTTCCTTCTCCATACTCTTCTCTTCCCATCACTCTGGTACAAGTTGATCTTGGTCTCATCTGTCCATAGGATGTTGTTCCAGAACTGTGAAGGCTTTTTTAGATGTCATTTGGCAAACTCTAATCTGGCCTTCCTGTTTTTGAGGCTCACCAATGGTTTACATCTTGTGGTGAACCCTCTGTATTCACTCTGGTGAAGTCTTCTCTTGATTGTTGACTTTGACACACATACACCTACCTCCTGGAGAGTGTTCTTGATCTGGCCAACTGTTGTGAAGGGTGTTTTCTTCACCAGGGAAAGAATTCTTCGGTCATCCACCACAGTTGTTTTCCGTGGTCTTCCGGGTCTTTTGGTGTTGCTGAGCTCACCGGTGCGTTCCTTCTTTTTAAGAATGTTCCAAACAGTTGTTTTGGCCACGCCTAATGTTTTTGCTATCTCTCTGATGGGTTTGTTTTGTTTTTCAGCCTAATGATGGCTTGCTTCACTGATAGTGACAGCTCTTTGGATCTCATCTTGACAGTTGACAGCAACAGATTCCAAATGCAAATAGCACACTTGAAATGAACTCTGGACCTTTTATCTGCTCATTGTAATTGGGATAGTGAGGGAATAACACACACCTGGCCATGGAACAGCTGAGAAGCCAATTGTCCCATTACTTTTGGTCCCTTAACAAGTGGGAGGCACATATGCAAACTGTTGTAATTCCTACACCGTTCACCTGATTTGGATGTAAATACCCTCAAATTAAAGCTGACAGTCTGCAGTTAAAGCACATCTTGTTCGTTTCATTTGAAATCCATTGTGGTGTTGTATAGAGCCAAAAATGTTAGAATTGTGTCGATGTCCCAATATTTATGGACCTGACTGTATCTCAACAAGAACAGATGAAACCTCTAAACTATCTAAGCTAACAGAGTGTGTTAAAAATATAAAAGATTGGATGACCAGTAATTTTCTCCTATTAAATTCAGATAAGACAGAGATATTACTTATTGGACCTAAAAACAGTACACAGAATCTTTTGGATTACAATTTGCAACTAGACGGATGTAATGTTACTTACTCTACAGTTAAAAATCTGGGTGTTATATTAGACAGCAATCTGTCTTTTGAAAATCATTTTTCCCATGTTACAAAAACAGCATTCTTCCATCTTAGAAACATTGCCAAGCTACGGAACATGTTAAGTGTTTCTGATGCTGAAAAGATAGTTCATGCATTCATGACCTCTAGACTGGACTATTGTAATGCACTGCTAGGTGGTTGTCCTGCATCTTCAATAAACAAGCTACAGATAGTACAAAATGCTGCGGCTAGAGTCCTTACCAGGTCAAGAAAATATGATCATATTACTCCAATTTTACAGTCTCTGCACTGGCTACCTATTAAGTTTCGTATCAGTTACAAAATACTATTACTTGCCTATAAGGCCCTAAACGATTTAGCTCCTGCATCCTAACTAATCTTCTATCACGCTACAATCTAACCCGCTCCCTAAGGTCGCAAAAACTCAGGACTCTTGGTAGTACCTAGGATAGCAAAGTCCACTAAATGAGGAAGAACTTTTTCATATCTGGCTCCTAAACTCTGGAATAGCCTTCCTGATAACGTTCGGGGTTCAGACACACTCTCTCTGTTTAAATCTAGATTAAAGACACATCTCTTTATAAGCATTCATATAATGCATCTCACAATCTTGTACTGCCAGTCTATCTGAACAAATGCACATTATTATGCTTTAGCTTGGGTTATACTGATAATTTCATCCAGGGTTATTCCTGGATGGAACAACTTCTACGCTAATTGTCTTACTATTTCTATGTTTCTGCCACGGGCTAGGAATTACACAAGCTTCAGTCTGGATCCAACCCTTAAATGATCTGAGATGACTGAACACCTGAGAAGAGGCGATGACAACCTCGGAGGACCTCAGAGGAAGCCAACCATCAGCGATTATACTGACTTAACCAAAGTCTGCCATAAATGGAGGATCAGCACCTGGAGACAACCTCTACAGCCCTGACCGTCAGCGGAGTCTAGGACACATAGATGAGCCCCAGAGACAGATCTCCAGTGAGGACCTCGTCACCTAGACATCCATCGGGAAAGACCCTGGAACCAGTGGACCACTTACGCTCTGACTTTGCTGCAGTTGGAACAAACTACTGATTCGTCTGGCCGGAGGGGACTGGCCCCGACTGAGCCTGGTTTCTCCCAAGGTTTTTTCTCCATTCTGTCACCGATGGAGTTTTCGTTCCTTGCCGCTGTCGCCTCTGGCTTGCTTAGTTGGGGACACTTCATTTCCAGCAAAATCATCGACTTGATTGCACAGATATTATTTAAACTGAACTAAGCTGGACAATGCCATTGCTAAATTCAATAATGAAATGCATTCAGCTGATAATTGAGTGTTAAATCCTGTCATTTTACATTATTGACACAATTTGCCTATTTTGATATTGTGCAGTGCTTTGTTACAATTTGTATTGTTAAAAGCGCAATATAAATAAAGGTGACTTGACTTGACTTGGCTTATAAATCACACTTGGCATGAACAAAATGCACCGACATAATGAATATAAGTATGAAAAGTATAAATAAATGAATATTATTGCACCTCTTTGGGAAGCTGCCAAATTTAGTTTAAAGGCTCTTTTACCTAGGAGTATAATTGTGTCTTTCCTGTTGATCACATATCTTGAAAAAAAAATGTCTTTAGGTTTAAAAGAACATTCATATAATGTTATCAGGAATGCAATGCCTGTAATTTAAATTAATTATATTACACATCTTTATGAATAAAAACAAAACAAACAACAAAAAAACAATTTACAACAAACAAACCTCTCAAGTTGTTGTTGCTTTAACCATGTTTATAAATTAGATATTTGATTAACGCAGTGGTTCTCAAAGTGTGGTACGTGAGCTTCGTCTAGTGGTACGCAGAGGAATCTCAGAATTAAATATAAATCAGGCCGCGTGTCCACCAAAGCGATTTTTTTTATTGTTTTAAATGGGAGCGTCTTTTTCATGCTGAGCACTCGGGCGTTTTGTCTTGGCACCGAGAATTTAAGAATGTTAGCACTCATCACTGTCACTTTTTAGTCAGCTAACCAATCACGGTGGAGGAGGGGCGGGACTAATACCGTCACACCCTGCGTGTACTACGACTGAACAGCAATGGAGAAGTAATATTGCTTGTTTCTGAGTATTTATGTCTTTACCAGATGGAATTGCCGGAGTACAATAATATTGTTATGAAAAATACAGCCTGTTTTTTAATCAAGTACTAGTGAAATAAAACTGTACCAGGATAGATTAAAGATTAAAATGAATGATGTAGCTACTTAAAGTTAAATAAAATGTTACTGTACACTTGATATGAGGTGTATGATACATTTGTTTAATCATTTAAGTGTACTTTTTTAACATTTAAGTTTACAGTACAGTTTTTAATTCACTTTTAGGTACAATATATTTTAATTTAATAATTACGTTTTTATTTATGTGGAAGTAAGCAGGTGCAGTGTTCATGTTCAAACTGTGTATTAACTATATTTTAAGAGGCTGACAATAATAAATATCCTTAAAAGGATTAAAACGGACTTGTTTTTAGTAATTTTTTTTTTTTACTGTGTATAGTGCTACTGAAAGTGAAAGTGACATACTCGGAATTTGTGCTCTGCATTTAACCCGTCCAAAGTGCACACACACAGCAGTGAACACACACACACACACACACACACACACCGTGAACACACAGCCGGAGCAGTGGGCAGCCATTTATACTGCATTTTAATGTTGGTCATAATGGTGGTATTTGGAAAGCCAAATATTTTCTGAGGTGGTACTTGGTGTAAAAAGTTTGAGAACCACTGGATTAACGTATTTGTGTACCGAGGAAGTGTGACTGAAATTCAGATGGCTGAAAGCCAGCAATATTGTACCCAGCAGTTAAGTCTTGGATTGTTATCTTTACAACAATTTACAAGTTGAACAGATCAGACCATGCCTTTTGCCTCCAGAAAAGTACAATATATGACCAAACAATGGAGTGTTTGTTTGGAGGAGATTGCAAGGGGAAATCAGAGTTGTTTATGTAATGAGTTTAAAGGGTAATTGTTGTTGCATTTTTACTGTAAATAGTGGAGACCGTTTCAAGTCAGTTAATTATTGGGTGGATAAAGAAATTGCAAAATATACCAAATATACTCATACAGTGGTTACAAACACTCATAGAACATTATACACTCTTTTGTGCAATTCTAATCATTCTTAATATTTTGGCTGGCGTTTAATTAGTTCTGATTAGTATCTGATTTGCTGAGCCTGGATCTGCTGTTGCAGTGCACTCTTGTCACTTAAGGATGCAAAAGTAAGGTAAGAGTAGAAATGCTTGATGGTGTCTTAGCGACCTATCTTTTGAAAATCATACTTCCAATGTTACAAAAACAGCATTCTTCCATCTTAGAAACATTGCCAAGCTACGGAACATGTTAAGTGTTTCTGATGCTGAAAAGTTAGTTCATGCATTCATGACCTCTAGACTGGACTATTGTAATGCACTGCTAGGTGGTTGCCCTGCATCTTCAATAAACAAGCTACAGATAGTACAAAATGCTGCGGCTAGAGTCCTTACCAGGTCAAGAAAATATGATCATATTACTCCAATTTTACAGTCTCTGCACTGGCTACCTATTAAGTTTCGAATCAGTTACAAAATATTATTACTTGCCTATAAGGCCCTAAATGATTTAGCTCCTGCGTACCTAACTAATCTTCTATCACGCTACAGTCTAACCCGCTCCCTAAGGTCGCAAAAACTCTGGACTCTTGGTAGTACCTAGGATAGCAAAGTCCACTAAATGAGGAAGAACTTTTCATATCTGGCTCCTAAACTCTGGAATAGCCTTCCTGATAACGTTCGGGTTCAGACACACTCTCTCTGTTTAAATCTAGATTAAAGACACATCTCTTTAGCCAAGCATTCATATAATGCATCTCACAATCTTGTACTGCCAGTCTATCTGAACAAATGCACATTATTATGCTTTAGCTTGGGTTATACTGATCATTTCATCCAGGGTTATTCCTGGATGGAACAACTGCTACGCTAATTGTCTTACTGTTTCTATGTTTCTGCCAAATTACACAAGCTTCAGTCTGGATCCAACCCTTAAACGATCTGAGATGACCGAACACCTGAGAAGAGACGATGACAACCCCTCGGAGGACCTCAGAGGAAGCCAACCATCAGCGATTATACTGACTTAACCAAAGTCTGCCATAAATGGAGGATCATCACCTGGAGACAACCTCTACAGCCCTGACCATCAGCGGAGTCTAGGACACATAGATGAGCCCCAGAGACAGATCTCCAGTGAGAACCTCGTCACCTAGACAGCCATCGGGAAAAGACCCCTGGAACCAGTGGACCACTTACACTCTGACGTTGCTGCAGTTGGAACAAACTACTGATTCTGCCTGGCCGAGGGGGAACTGGCCCCGACTGAGCCTGGTTTCTCCCAAGGTTTTTCTCCATTCTGTCACCGATGGAGTTTTCGTTCCTTGCCGCTGTCGCCTCTGGCTTGCTTAGTTGGGGACACTTCATTTCCAGCAAAATCTTCGACTTGATTGCACAGATATTATTTAAACTGAACTAAGCTGGACAATGCCATTGCTAAATTCAATAATGAAATGCATTCAGCTGATAATTGAGTGTTAAATCCTGTCATTTTACATTATTGACACAATTTGCCTATTTTGATATTGTGCAGTGCTTTGTTACAATTGGTATTGTTAAAAGCGCAATATAAATAAAGGTGACTTGACTTGGCTTATAAATCACACTTGGCATGAACAAAATGCACCGACATAATGAATATAAGTATGAAAAGTATAAATAAATTAATATTATTGCACCTCTTTGGGAAGCTGCCAAATTTAATTTAAAGGCTCTTTTACCTAGGAGTATAATTGTGTCTTTCCTGTTGATCACATATCTTGAAAAAAAATGTCTTTAGGTTTAAAAGAACATATATTCATATTGTAAGGCCTGGCTGTATCCCAATGACGGCAGTCGGTCACGAGTGAAGGGCTTTATGACACAGTCTTTCCTTTTCACGACACAACAAGAACATTAAAATGGAACACTTCTTATTATATATTTTATCTCGTTATTTCATCTGACTCCATAAATGAAAAGGTTTTAATGATATCTGTGCATCATTAAAATATGAAAACGAATGGTTGATTATTCTTTTCAGCTCCGTTTAATACTTTACCCGCTCAGATGTAGGGAAACTATATCGCTCAGAGGCCCTGTTTTTCACAGGTCTCACGGACACAATCTCGTCAGGCCCGGCCATCAATCAGAGGTAAATTATGGTTATGTATCTAAGATTTGCCGTTAATTCACACGTACACAATCAGAGACATCGGATAACCCCCTTGGAGCCCCCTCAGAACTTTAGTTCAATCGTTTACTTCAGTAAAGGTTTTTGGCCATTATCAGATATGTTAGCAGATCAATGTGCTATACTCGTAATAATTTTGGACTGGTCAAATCCGTGTTTAAAGTAACATTAAATCAAAAGTCAGAGGTATGCACCTGAGTTTAGTCTGACCACGTCAGCCCTAAATGGAATTAACCCGCCCCTGCATCCAAGTACACTTAAAGATGCCGGATATTAGCCGTCGCTAAAACTGACGCAGGCTTGCGGAAATATATGGATCCGCTACTCTAATAGGGAGAAAGCAATCTTTTAGAGGCAGTTAGAATAGAATCAAACGTTACAATTTATTGACCAGGTAATCGAAGCAATAATTCAAAACTCCAATGTTACAAGAATAGAATCATCAGTTAACCATACCTGGAAATGAAACTACACACAAGTGATCTGTGTGGGCAATCGGCTTACTGACGCCCAGAACTCTGTGTCCCATTTCCTTATAAACCCAGATAATTCAATAAGCTCACCAAATGGTGGTATCTTGTCATTATAATTAGACTTTAGAATTTTCAACCAAATGGCTCCTTGGTATCCTGTGGCAGCTTATTTACATACAGGAGGTGGTTTGAATAGAAGATCAGGGGGGAGGGCACATCCTTACGCTGTACACTATACTTCTCATATTTTAGAACTTCTTTTAGCTTTTCATTATGATTGGGAGAATGAGACCATTTTACCAGGCGCACTGAGACATTTCAAATGATATCAAACATGTACAGTTACTTTTTTGTGCATACATTACATTGCATGGGTTTTCAGTGAGTTCTAAGTGAGAAGGAGCAAGGAAAGGTGATGAGATCGTGAGTACAGGGTGTGAACTGCACTGTGTATTATGCGTCTCGGATGTCGAGGGCCTTTTGTCCTCTCGAGGCGGGGGTCCAGACATACTGGCACCAGGCTTACAATATGTTATCAGGAATGCAATGCCTGTAATTTTAATTAATTATATTACAAATCTTTATGAATAAAAACAAAACAAACAACAAAACAATTTACAACAAACAAACCTCTCAAGTTGTTGTTGCTTTAACCATGTTTATAAATTAGATATTTGATTAACGCAGTGGTTCTCAAAGTGTGGTACGTGAGCTTCGTAGTGATACGCAGAGGAATCTCAGAATTAAATATAAATCAGGCCGCGTGTCCACCAAAGCGATTTTTTATTGTTTTAAATGGGAGCGTCTTTTCATGCTGAGCACTCGGCGTTTTGTCTTGGCACCGAGAATTTAAGAATGTTAGCACTCATCAATGTCACTTTTAGTCAGCTAACCAATCACGGTGGAGGAGGGGCGGACTAATACCGTCCACACCCCGCGTACTACGACTGAACACCAATGGAGAAGTTAATATTGCTTGTCTCTGAGTATTTATGTCTTTACCAGATGGAATTGCCGGAGTACAATAATATTGTTATGAAAAATAATGCTTGGAGAAACATTTCATTCGCGATGCGTCTGCCATATTACTTCAGCGGATATTCCATATCATAGCAACCGCAGCGTCTCGAAAATACGCGGCCCTCTCAAGCGCTCACACCTGGGTGTTTTCAGCTGGCTTTGGTGGAAACGTGGCCTGATTGTTGTTACTTGCAGCTACATATACAGCCTGTGTTTTTTTTTAATCAAGTACTTTTTTATTTAAAAGTGAAATAAAAACTGTACTGTGCTTAAAGATTAAATGAAAATAAATTGTAGCTACTTAAAGTTAAATAAAAACTAAGTTACTGTACTTAAATGTTAAGTATGTATGATACATTTTCATTTAATCTTTATTTAAGTACAGTTTTTTTAATATTTAAGTACAGTACAGTTTTTAATTCACTTTTAGGTACAATATATTTTAATTTAATAATTATGTTTTTTATTTATGTGGAAGTAAGCACGGTGCAGTGTTCATGTTCAAACTGTGTATTTACTATATTTTAAGAGGCTGACAATAATAAATATCCTTAAAAGGATTAAAACGGACTCGTTTTTTTAGTAATTTTTTGTTTTTTTTTACTGTGTATAGTGCTACTGAAAGTGAAAGTGACATACTCGGAATTTGTGCTCTGCATTTAACCCGTCCAAAGTGCACACACACACAGCAGTGAACACACACACACACACACACCGTGAACACACACCCGGAGCAGTGGGCAGCCATTTATACTGCATTTTAATGTTGGTCATAATGGTGGTACTTGGAAAGCCAAATATTTTCTGAGGTGGTACTTGGTGTAAAAAGTTTGAGAACCACTGGATTAACGTATTTGTGTACCGAGGAAGTGTGACTGAAATTCAGATGGCTGAAAGCCAGCAATATTGTACCCAGCAGTTAAGTCTTGGATTGTTATCTTTACAACAATTTACAAGTTGAACAGATCAGACCATGGCTTTTGCCTCCAGAAAGTACAATATATGACCAACCAATGGAGTGTTTGTTTGGAGGAGATTACAAGGGGAAATCAGAGTTGTTTATGTAATGAGTTTAAAGGGTAATTGTTGTTGCATTTTTACTGTAAATAGTGGAGACCGTTTCAAGTCAGTTAATTATAAATATATATATTTATATATATATATATATATATACAGTGGTTACAAACATTCATAAAACATTATACACTCTTTTGTGCAATTCTAATCATTCTTAATATTCCAGATAAGACAGAGATATTACTTATTGGACCTAAAACAGTACACAGAATCTTGGATTACAATTTGCAACTAGACGGATGTAATGTTACTTACTCTACAGTTAAAAATCTGGGTGTTATATTAGACAGCAATCTGTCTTTTGAAAATCATTTTTCCCATGTTACAAAAACAGCATTCTTCCATCTTAGAAACATTGCCAAGCTACGGAACATGTTAAGTGTTTCTGATGCTGAAAAGATAGTTCATGCATTCATGACCTCTAGACTGGACTATTGTAATGCACTGCTAGGTGGTTGTCCTGCATCTTCAATAAACAAGCTACAGATAGTACAAAATGCTGCGGCTAGAGTCCTTACCAGGTCAAGAAAATATGATCATATTACTCCAATTTTACAGTCTCTGCACTGGCTACCTATTAAGTTTCGTATCAGTTACAAAATACTATTACTTGCCTATAAGGCCCTAAACGATTTAGCTCCTGCGTACCTAACTAATCTTCTATCACGCTACAATCTAACCCGCTCCCTAAGGTCGCAAAACTCAGGACTCTTGGTAGTACCTAGGATAGCAAAGTCCACTAAATGAGGAAGAACTTTTTCATATCTGGCTCCTAAACTCTGGAATAGCCTTCCTGATAACGTTCGGGGGTTCAAACACACTCTCTCTGTTTAAATCTAGATTAAAGACACATCTCTTTAGCCAAGCATTCATATAATGCATCTCACAATCTTGTACTGCCAGTCTATCTGAACAAATGCACATTATTATGCTTTAGCTTGGGTTATACTGATAATTTCATCCAGGGTTATTCCTGGATGGAACAACTGCTACGCTAATTGTCTTACTATTTCTATGTTTCTGCCACGGGGCTAGGAATTACACAAGCTTCAGTCTGGATCCAACCCTTAAATGATCTGAGATGACTGAACACCTGAGAAGAGACGATGACAACCCCTCGGAGGACCTCAGAGGAAGCCAAACATCAGCGATTATACTGACTTAACCAAAGTCTGCCATAAATGGAGGATCAGCACCTGGAGACAACCTCTACAGCCCTGACCGTCAGCGGAGTCTAGGACACATAGATGAGCCCCAGAGACAGATCTCCAGTGAGGACCTCGTCACCTAGACATCCATCGAGACCCTGGAACCAGTGGACCACTTACGCTCTGACTTTGCTGCAGTTGGAACAAACTACTGATTCGTCTGGCCGGAGGGGAACTGGCCCCCGACTGAGCCTGGTTTCTCCCAAGGTTTTTTCTCCATTCTGTCACCGATGGAGTTTTCGTTCCTTGCCGCTGTCGCCTCTGGCTTGCTTAGTTGGGGACACTTCATTTCCAGCAAAATCATCGACTTGATTGCACAGATATTATTTAAACTGAACTAAGCTGGACAATGCCATTACTAAATTCAATAATGAAATGCATTCAGCTGATAATTGAGTGTTAAATCCTGTCATTTTACATTATTGACACAATTTGCCTATTTTGATATTGTGCAGTGCTTTGTTACAATTTGTATTGTTAAAAGCGCTATATAAATAAAGGTGACTTGACTTGACTTGGCTTATAAATCACACTTGGCATGAACAAAATGCACCGACATAATGAATATAAGTATGAAAAGTATAAATAAATTAATATTATTGCACCTCTTTGGGAAGCTGCCAAATTTAGTTTAAAGGCTCTTTTACCTAGGAGTATAATTGTGTCTTTCCTGTTGATCACATATCTTGAAAAAAAATGTCTTTAGGTTTAAAAGAACATTCATATAATGTTATCAGGAATGCAATGCCTGTAATTTTAATTAATTATATTACAAATCTTTATGAATAAAAACAAAACAAACAACAAAAAAACATTTACAACAAACAAACCTCTCAAGTTGTTGTTGCTTTAACCATGTTTATAAATTAGATATTTGATTAACGCAGTGGTTCTCAAAGTGTGGTACGTGAGCTTCGTCTAGTGATACGCAGAGGAATCTCAGAATTAAATATAAATCAGGCCGCGTGTCCACCAAAGCGATTTTTTTTATTGTTTTAAATGGGAGCGTCTTTTTCATGCTGAGCACTCGGGCGTTTTGTCTTGGCACCGAGAATTTAAGAATCTTAGCACTCATCACTGTCACTTTTTAGTCAGCTAACCAATCACGGTGGAGGAGGGGCGGGACTAATACCGTCACACCCTGCGTGTACTACGACTGAACAGCAATGGAGAAGTAATATTGCTTGTTTCTGAGTATTTATGTCTTTACCAGATGGAATTGCCGGAGTACAATAATATTGTTATGAAAAATAATGCTTGGAGAAACATTTCATTCGCGATGCGTCTGCCATATTACTTCAGCGGATATTCCATATCATAGCAACCGCAGCGTCTCGAAAATACGCGGCCCTCTCAAGCGCTCACACCTGGGTGTTTTCAGCTGGCTTTGGTGGACACGTGGCCTGATTGTTGTTACTTGCAGCTACATATACAGCCTGTTTTTTATTTAAAAAGTGAAATAAAAACTGTACTGTACTTAAATGTTAAGTATGTATGATACATTTTCATTTAATCTTTATTTAAGTACAGTTTTTTTAACATTTAAGTACAGTACAGTTTTTAATTAACTTTTAGGTACAATATATTTTAATTTAATAATTACGTTTTTTATTTATGTGGAAGTAAGCACGGTGCAGTGTTCATGTTCAAACTGTGTATTAACTATATTTTAAGAGGCTGACAATAATAAATATCCTTATAAGGATTAAAACGGACTTGTTTTTTTGTAATTTTTTTTTTTACTGTGTATAGTGCTACTGAAAGTGAAAGTGACATACTCAGAATTTGTGCTCTGCATTTAACCCGTCCAAAGTGCACACACACACACACAGCAGTGAACACACACACACACACACACACACACACACCGTGAACACACAGCCGGAGCAGTGGGCAGCCATTTATACTGCATTTTAATGTTGGTCATAATGGTGGTATTTGGAAAGCCAAATATTTTCTGAGGTGGTACTTGGTGTAAAAAGTTTGAGAACCACTGGATTAACGTATTTGTGTACCGAGGAAGTGTGACTGAAATTCAGATGGCTGAAAGCCAGCAATATTGTACCAACAGTTAAGTCTTGGATTGTTATCTTTACAACAATTTACAAGTTGAACAGATCAGACCATGCCTTTTGCCTCCAGAAAGTACAATATATGACCAACCAATGGAGTGTTTGTTTGGAGGAGATTACAAGGGGAAATCAGAGTTGTTTATGTAATGAGTTTAAAGGGTAATTGTTGTTGCATTTTTACTGTAAATAGTGGAGACCGTTTCAAGTCAGTTAATTATTGGGTGGATAAAGAAATTGCAAAATATACCAAATATACTCATACAGTGGTTACACACACTCATAAAACATTATACATTCTTTTGTGCAATTCTAATCATTCTTAATATTTTGGCTGGCGTTTAATTAGTTCTGATTAGTATCTGATTTGCCGAGCCTGGATCTGCTGTTGCAGTGCACTCTTGTCACTTAAGGATGCAAAAGTAAGGTAAGAGTTGAAATGCTTGATGGTGTCTTAGCGACCTATCTTTTGAAAATCATATTTCCAATGTTACAAAAACAGCATTCTTCCATCTTAGAAACATTGCCAAGCTACGGAACATGTTAAGTGTTTCTGATGCTGAAAAGTTAGTTCATGCATTCATGACCTCTAGACTGGACTATTGTAATGCACTGCTAGGTGGTTGCCCTGCATCTTCAATAAACAAGCTACAGATAGTACAAAATGCTGCGGCTAGAGTCCTTAGCAGGTCAAGAAAATATGATCATATTACTCCAATTTTACAGTCTCTGCACTGGCTACCTATTAAGTTTCGAATCAGTTACAAAATACTATTACTTGCCTATAAGGCCCTAAATGATTTAGCTCCTGCGTACCTAACTAATCTTCTATCACGCTACAATCTAACCCGCTCCCTAAGGTCGCAAAACTCTGGACTCTTGGTAGTACCTAGGATAGCAAAGTCCACTAAATGAGGAAGAACTTTTTCATATCTGGCTCCTAAACTCTGGAATAGCCTTCCTGATAACGTTCGGGGTTCAGACACACTCTCTCTGTTTAAATCTAGATTAAAGACACATCTCTTTAGCCAAGCATTCATATAATGCATCTCACAATCTTGTACTGCCAGTCTATCTGAACAAATGCACATTATTATGCTTTAGCTTGGGTTATACTGATAATTTCATCCAGGGTTATTCCTGGATGGAACAACTGCTACGCTAATTGTCTTACTGTTTCTATGTTTCTGCCAAATTACACAAGCTTCAGTCTGGATCCAACCCTTAAATGATCTGAGATGACCGAACACCTGAGAAGAGACGATGACAACCCCTCGGAGGACCTCAGAGGAAGCCAACCATCAGCGATTATACTGACTTAACCAAAGTCTGCCATAAATGGAGGATCAGCACCTGGAGACAACCTCTACAGCCCTGACCGTCAGCGGAGTCTAGGACACATAGATGAGCCCCAGAGACAGATCTCCAGTGAGAACCTCGTCACCTAGACATCCATCGGGAAAAGACCCCTGGAACCAGTGAACCACTTACACTCTGACTTTGCTGCAGTTGGAACAAACTACTGATTCGTCTGGCCGGAGGGGAACTGGCCCCGACTGAGCCTGGTTTCTCCCAAGGTTTTTTCTCCATTCTGTCACCGATGGAGTTTTCGTTCCTTGCCGCTGTCGCCTCTGGCTTGCTTAGTTGGGGACACTTCATTTCCAGCAAAATCATCGACTTGATTGCACAGATATTATTTAAACTGAACTAAGCTGGACAATGCCATTGCTAAATTCAGTAATGAAATGCATTCAGCTGATAATTGAGTGTTAAATCCTGTCATTTTACATTATTGACACAATTTGCCTATTTTGATATTGTGCAGTGCTTTGTTACAATTTGTATTGTTAAAAGCGCAATATAAATAAAGGTTACTTGACTTGACTTGGCTTATAAATCACACTTGGCCTGAACAAAATGCACCGACATAATGAATATAAGTATGAAAAGTATAAATAAATGAATATTATTGCACCTCTTTGGGAAGCTGCCAAATTTAGTTTAAAGGCTCTTTTACCTAGGAGTATAATTGTGTCTTTCCTGTTGATCACATATCTTGAAAAAAAAAATGTCTTTAGGTTTAAAAGAACATTCATATAATGTTATCAGGAATGCAATGCCTGTAATTTAAATTAATTATATTACAAATCTTTATGAATAAAAACAAAACAAACAACAAAAAAAACATTTACAACAAACAAACCTCTCAAGTTGTTGTTGCTTTAACCATGTTTATAAATTAGATATTTGATTAACGTATTTGTGTACCGAGGAAGTGTGACTGGAATTCAGATGGCTGAAAGCCAGCAATATTGTACCCAGCAGTTAAGTCTTGGATTGTTATCTTTACAACAATTTACAAGTTGAACAGATCAGACCATGACTTTTGCCTCCAGAAAGTACAATATATGACCAACCAATGGAGTGTTTGTTTGGAGGAGATTACAAGGGGAAATCAGAGTTGTTTATGTAATGAGTTTAAAGGGTAATTGTTGTTGCATTTTTACTGTAAATAGTGGAGACCGTTTCAAGTCAGTTAATTATTGGGTGGATAAAGAAATTGCAAAATATACCAAATATACTCATACAGTGGTTACAAACACTCATAAAACATTATACACTCTTTTGTGCAATTCTAATCATTCTTAATATTTTGGCTGGCGTTTAATTAGTTCTGATTAGTATCTGATTTGCCGAGCCTGGATCTGCTGTTGCAGTGCACTCTTGTCACTTAAGGATGCAAAAGTAAGGTAAGAGTAGAAATGCTTGATGGTGTCTTAGCATGTTCAGGTTTGAACATAAACATTATATGTAGGCCTACTGTAAGATTTTAAGTATTCTAAGAATTTCCCCTTTGCTCAGGGATTGAAGTGAAGCAGTTAATGTATAACAGTGTGATTATCCTCCTCTTGACGTTTAACCCCATAACCCTCCATACATATCTTGAAAATAGCTTATTAGTCAAAAAACAATTTTCAAGATATGGAGGGTTATGCCACTCCCACCACTCGATATAAGAGTTTGAGGGAACGTCTGCTATCTTACCACTTCTGAGTTTCCAACCCCTCAACTCTCTATCCTCTCTCACTCTGTCTAGAGATGCTGAACGCCAAGAAAACCGAGAAGTTTTTCAGCAGTCACTCCTTAGTAAGTATGAGCAGAGACAGGAGGACCCCCCTCACCCGTTCAGGGATGGTTTTCAGAGAAGGATGGGGCTCCAGTCCAGACATATACCTCAAATTACAGCTGTAAAGGTTCAATAAACGTCTTCTGGAACCTCTGAATTTGGCGATCGACCCAAACATTCAGGCCATCAGGACTCAGGAGACAGAGGAAATCAAGATACTAAACAACCGCTTTGCTTCATTCATTGATAAAGTAAGTTATCTCCTTTTTCATCTAGTCTTTACTTTAACATTTAACAAGGAAACCTTATGTTTTCACATCAAATGAAATGTATTGTGTTTGGACCTGCAAGTGTGTATCATACACTGGTGTAAGGAAGTGATGTGATTGTCACAACAGTAGGCCCAGTTTTATCAGTGTTAGAATGTTGGTTCTATGTTGGTTTTTATGGTTTACGGGGACTCTCCATAGGCGTAATGGTTTTTATACTGTACAAGCTGTATGTGCTATTGTCCTACACCTACCCTACACCTAAACTTAGCCCTCACAGGAGACGGTGCATTTATATTTTCCCTCAAAAAAACTCATTCTGTATGATTTATAAGCGTTTTAAATTATGGGGACACTGAAAATGTGTTGGTTTTTATGGTTATGGGGACTTTCCATAGGCGTAATGGTTTTTATACTGTACAAACTGTATGTGCTACCCTACACCTACCCTACACCTAAACTTAGCCCTCACAGGAGACGGTGCATTTCTACTTTCCCCCCAAAAAACCTACGCTGTATGATTTATAAGCATTTTAAATTATGGGGACACTGAAAATGTCCTCATAAATCACCTTCTCCTTGTAATACCTGTGTCATACCCATGTCATTATACAAATTTGTGTCCTCATTAACCACATAAACATGCACACACACACACACACACACACACACACACACACACACACACACACACACACACACACACACACACACACACACACAGTACTTTTACTCTCTGCAACTCTTGATTAATTTTAATAACTTTAAATGTACTTAGATTGTGCACCAGACACTATATAAATATCGGATCAGGATCAGTATTCAACAACTCAGATCGAGGGCACAAAAAAAACCTCATCGGGACATCCCAATGTTTTTTTTGTAGAATATACTCCAATAATCTTTATTTTATTGAAAACTTTTACAAATCTTTTTTTTCAGTGTGCAGGACTGTTTAAATGAATTGCTAAATTTTCCAAAAAATGTCCAAGATTTCAATTAATTTAAAATGTTATTTAAATAATAGCATACTTATTTTGAATTGCTATCTAAAAATATACCTATACAGTATGTAAACCTTAGTCAGGGTGGCACACAATTTAATTTATTTAATAATGAAAATGAGGCTGAGGGATTAAATACAGTGTGTTTAATAGATTAGTACTGTTTTTTAACAACACTGCAATTATTCAGCTGGCAAATATATATTAAAAACATATATATTGTTAGTAGACAAACATTAGGACCTTTATACAGTATTGGCTTGGACATTTTCATCCGTTTGTATCCATGTTATATTCAATATGGCATCTAAATTTTATTCAAAAACATTAATGTCCAAATCTAATCTGACAACTATCCATACACATGTATGCATTTTAATTTACCATAAGAAAATGTTGCTTTCTTTTTGTCATTTTTTTTCAATGTTGCATTCTCTTGTTGTCTTTCAAGAGGGTGTGCATCTTGGAACAGCAGAACAAAATTCTGGAGACTAAGTGGTCTCTCCTGCAGAAACAGACGAGCCCCAAACCAGCATTGATAATAGGTTTAAGTCCTACATTGCTAACCTGCACAGACAGCTGGACGTTCTAGGTAATGCAAAAGGCGTCTGGAGTATGGCCTGCAGGACATGAGAAGCAAGGTAGAAGACTTCAAAAGCAAGTAAGATCACTGAAAACGTCTGCACAGTGTCTTAAATCCTGCATGTTTGTACTCTAAAGTGTTTAAGGACATTCCACACACACATTCCAACAAACCTTGTACATTCCTCTCAGGTATGAAGATGAAATTAACAAACGGAATGCCTCTGAAAACGAATTTGTGCATCTTAAAAAGGTCAGCAGTCAGCATAATATGTAAAAGCACACACAGATCATATACTTTAAAAACTGATTAAATGACATTATTAGGTATATATTTCTCACTGTGCCTATGTTAGGATGCTGACGAGGGATATCTGAATAAACTAAAGCTGGAATGTAAATGAAAGCCTAGCAGAAGAGTTCAAATCCTATCGCAGATTTACAAGACGGTACCATTCACTCCCTTCACATTTCAAATAAATATATTAGTACAGTCATGTAATTCACTTTGCAGATATCATTTATTGTGTTAACTTATAGCAAAACATAACTCTTAAGTGCTTATAACTCTTATGGGTATGTAAGCAATGTAAACCCTTTAAAAAAACTGTGATAAATGGAGGCATGAACAGGACTGTTCTCAGTAATTCTTGTTCCATGTGTACAGGAGCTCCATGAACTCCGGTCTCAGATCAAGGACACATCAGTTGTTGTAGAGATGGACAACCACAGAAACCTGGACATGGACGCCATTGTGGCTGACGTTCGTGCTCAGTATAAAAGATTGCCAACCGCAACTGTGCCGAAGCAGAGAGCTGGTACAAAAAGAAGGTGACCTAACTTTCTTGCTTTGCATGTTTAAACATGCTTATTTTCTTGCACTGTAATATTTCAGCTTTTCTAAAGATGCTCAATTGAATTGTAAATATGAGTCGTTATGTGAATGTTCGTGTGTGCTATAAAATAATAGTATGAAGAAATGCAGTTGACGGCAACCAAACATGGGGATGACCTGAAAAGCTCAAAGTCTGAAGTCGCAAATTACAATCGAAGAATTGCACGTATACACTCTGAGATGGAAATTCTTAAGGGACAGGTAAGAACTTTATTTAACACTATTGTCTTCTGTAGTTGATTTGAACTTATTTCTGATAATTATTCATAATGAACTTTACGTTGTTATTGAACTGGGCTGCGTTTCCCAAAAGCATCGTAAGCCTAAGTTGATCGTTTTGGGAAACTCAGCGCAGAACTGATCAACACTGAACTGACACTATTGTCTTTTTAAAGGGGTCATCGGATGCCCATTTTCCACAAAATTATATGATTTATTAGGGTCTTAATGAAAAGTCTATTACATACTTTGGTTAAAAAGTGTAAAAACCCCCACCTTTTCTCCCTGTCAAAATCAGCTCTGTTTTCAGCAAGCCGTTTTTTAGTCCATGATGCTTTAAATGCCCATGAGCTCTTCTGACCCCGCCCCTCTAATCGGAGACATCTAATCTTCCCTTGCACCGGAGTCCAGGGCGTGTCTAAGATAAGCTGCTTGTCAATCAGCTATCGTGGCGGGGGTTGGGGGGGCTGTACAGAACTACGTCATTCTGTCAGGGCTCTCAGAACAGCCTGATTCGAGAAAGGGGATTTTAAAATAGGGATTAAAAAAAAAACTCTGGGTGGATTTTTATCATTATGGGATGAATGTGTACACACACTGCCTACACACATTTATGTTCAAACAACTTGTAAAGTGAATTTGTGTCATATTTGAAGCCTTCATCACTGATTCTGTTATTGTCCTTTTTATTATTGTAAAACAGTCTAAAGTGCTATAAAAATAAATTTGACTTAATTTGACTATTCCGTGTCAACTGTCAAAAACAACAAAAAGACAAATGTGTCAAAATGTCAGTAAACAATGCACAGCATACTTAGAGCTTGATTATTTTTGGTGACATCTGACAAGAACAAAACAAACATTCTTTCAGTAAATCTAGGTAAAGTGTATTATATGATGAGTTGATCTGAGATGACCTCAATTAATCCTTGTTGATCTTATGTTACATGTCAGAGTGTGGGAAGGATGTAATCTTTTGTTTCCTCTTATTTTAGCATTCAAACCAGGAGGTACAAATAAAAGCAGCAGAAGAACGAGGTGAACAAGCTGTGAAAGATTCAAAACTGCGTCTGCAGGAGCTGGAAGCAGCTCTTCTCAGAGCTAAACAGGATATGGCTGGTCAGGTGCGTGAGTACCAGTCACTGATGAACATCAAACTGGCTCTGGACATAGAGATAGCCACCTACAGGAAACTCCTGGAAGGAGAAGAGAGCAGGTAGGTGCAGCTTCAGACTTGAGTGCTTGTTTATTGAAACAGAATAGTGAATTACAATGGATTCCTAAGGAAGTCATGCATTCATTGTGTTCCTTCACAGACTGGATGGTTCATTCCAGACTCTCACCATCTCTAAACCAAACTGTGAGTTACACTGATCTCTTTTTATATACACATATGCTTTTTTAAATATTTCACATCAGATATGCATAAAAGTAAGGTTCAGCTTTTGTGAAAGTGCTCTGATATATTTTTTCTTAGCCTTGAACTACGACCTTGAAAGCACCCACAAACAAGAGGAGGATGTTTTTGAATTGACGGAAGAACATATGGATTGCGTTGAGCACAGGGCCCGGATCAGGTATTTGATCCGGGGCCCCCCCTCCCCTGGGCTTCATGAGCATTTCTAGTTTAGTATCTGTTGCTGAGGTGTGGCAGATCAGACTGAATTACAATACATTGCATTAAATGTGTAGTATATATCTACGGCCTTGTGACAAACTCATATATTCTTTTCTACAGTATTTTCTTTCCTAAAAATGACTAAATGTCTGTCACTGTAAGCACAGTCAGAAAGTACGAAAAAAAGTTGTGTGCATTTTTCTGATTACTATTGAGGCCCTTATTCAAATAAAGTCAATAAAGCAAAACATCAGTTTTTGACATTGCATTTTTACACTTGTTCCGAATATGTAAAAAAATACTGTCTGGATATAATGTTACTTTATCTATCTACCATTTATTTGTAGGGTAAGACTGAGTGCGGACATATGTAACTTTGCACAAAGCTTCCAATTACATCCGCTTCCAGTTATTTTACCTGTACAAAAACAGTTTTTTATGCTGCTTTAAATTGCAAACTGGTAATAATATTGTTTACACTCATTAATAATCATGAACACACTGGTTTGTAACACAAATAGTTTGACCGTTTTTAGTGGCACTTTGCTATTCTTCTAGTTATTGACCTATTTGAATTGGAGCTAATGAATTGGAATCTTGCACATTCACAAAAAAAAAAATTGCTTACTTTTGCACTGCAAAAAGAGTCTGCTTGACAGTCAGTAAAAATGCATCATAGAAATGAAGAGGTCAGGATTGCACCTGATGGTAACTAAGCAAATTTCTCTGAGCTTTCACATTTCTGCTGTTCTGCATTTTACTTCGAAGTTGCCTGTTTAAATGTGATCCTTCATTGCACTTCCATTCTGAGCCAACAGGAGGGGTTGTGCACAGAAAAAAAGTTAAACTTAAACTTAAAACTAAAACTTAAACTTAAAGCTAAAAAATGAGCAGAAAAATATAATAATAGGAACATTTATAATCCAATAAACATAAAGTATTCAAATTAGTTTGAATAAGTTCATATTATCACAAGATAACTCAATTCTTGCACTCAAGCTTACATCTCAAGCTTTAATAAAAAAAAGATTGTGCAGATTAATATTGGCGAATGTCTTAAAGTGAATGTGATATATGCAACTCCAGCATTTCTTAGCATTTACTATATAAATAAGCCAAAGATGCATATCGGACAATATAAATAAGTATACAGACCAAATGGAGAGCAGTAATAGTAATAACCACATTTATGACAGCGTCTCCTCCCCCTTTAGCAAACACTACCCTATAAGGGCTGCAGTTGAAAGGGAATTTAGACTCCACACCTTTGAACTGGTGTAAACCTTGAACTGCTCAGACAGGACTAGCCTAATCCTTCACAGCATTTTAGCACTATGGAATTATTTAATGATCTATTACTTTCACAAATAAATTAAATATCAGTTGTATTTGATTATAATATGTATAAATGATTATACATGTATTTAAACAAAAACACACACACAAAAAGAAAGTTGTCATTGTGGTGATAAATAGTCCTTGTGGTGGTGACAAGTTACAATAAGTTATTGCACTGGAATTTCTCAAGTCTTGCCACAATATGCACAGAGCTAATATGTTCAGGTTTATGTGTCCTCGTTGACTCCAGCTGTGCAGTTATTTAGTAGTTATTACTACGGTTAAATTAAAAGCAGTTATAGCAGTTATTGTTTTCCATGGTTTGCTATACAAAGGGTAGAATGAGCTGAAAGGTGAGGTAAGAAAAAATAGTAAGCCCTTGTAGAGAATACCATGCATAGCAGCAGCCCAGTGGATGTGTGATTTTAGTGACAAACGTTGAAACTCAGGTGTTTAACCCTGTCCCTAGTTGCACCACTCCTTAAACACACCCAGTCCTCTAAGATTCATATCTTCCCTCCCACAACCCTCTTTTGCAACACATACACCTTTATTCACTCTGACTTGCTGCGATCAACAACTGCAGCCTGTTCTATTTAATCCGTGCGTGACCTTTAACTCCTCAATGTTATTGATTTATATATATATATATATATATAATCTCCTGTCAAGGAGTAAAAGAAACTTCACACTTTCTTTCACTCTCTCAATGTCAGTCACTCGCTTTCTTTGCAGGCCTCAACAGGCTGATTCTTTATGGAGGATATCAACAGAAACTCAAGGGATTAAGGCTGATGCTCTTGTCAGGCCTGTAAGCCTACTTAGGTCCACTAAGTCCCATATTCATTTCCCATTTATGAGGGTGAATTAAAATAAGATGTTTTAAAAGTGACATTTTGCATTGGATGTGTGTTTACAAATGCAGTTATTTATTTGTAATAGCTGAAACACAAGCTAATCGTGCCACTACATTCTTGCTAAAAATGTACCTACATATCCAATTAACTGCAGTTCCCTTACAAAAAATAAGAAATGAGCTTTATGTACTTCTCAGAAATATACTTTAAATGACTTTAAAGTTAAATACTTTAAATTTAAGTATACTTTGACTATAAGTATACACAGGGCCGGCTTTGTGTATAACTTATACACAAAGCATACATATATTTGAGCTATACTTGTGCTCCTAGGATCCGTGTTTTCATTGTTATGTGATAGGGGGCGCTAGTACACATCTTCTGTACAGAATTTCCACAAAACACAAGTGAAGAAGAAACTGAAACAACAGATGCTTCCAGCCTTCCACATGTAATCAGTGTTGCCAACTTAGCAATTGTATTGCTAAATATTGCAACTTTTCACACTACCCTAGCAACTGTTTCTTCCAAAAGCACCTAGCAATAAATTTAGCTATTTTTAAAATGTATTTGGCAATTTTTAGCAACTTTTTATAAGTGACTCAAACGATAAAAAGGCACACAACTTCCATCTAGATTACACAAAATGAGGAAACCAAAAATGCCTAGCAGTACACACATCACATGAACTGAGTTAGCTGCTATTTGCAATTGTTCAATTTGATAATAATAATTTAATAATTGTTCATTTTTAGATACACCTCCTTAGCTTGTACCTGTGATTGTTGATTAGTTAGTACACTGTAAGAAACATATCTAGAAAAATGGAAATGGTACTAGTAATTTTTCAGGACATTATGTGTTTTTCATTATCCATTATACGTTGTAACCCTGTAACCCAAAAACGAAATGGAGTGTAATTTAAAACGCAGGTGAAAAATCAATACGGAAAATTCCTTAATATTAACATAGTAGATTGTACCCTATTTTTACAGACTTTTCTTAGAGTGTAGCACAATAACTAACTAGCCTACTAATACACTACTTAAAACTATAATTGTTCAGAATGTGTAGTTTTACTAGTTTATATCCAAAAAAATATATATGTTCAAAACTGTGTAAGTGTAATTGTAACCTATATTTAAATATCATATCATGTATTTATATTATTTTACAAATAAATCTAAATTAACAAATATAAAATACATTTTTTCTGAGATTTGATGTGGTGACACATTTTTGAGTCGTAATTAAGCAATGATGTCATCGTGCAATGACATCACAGTGTCATTTAGCAACTTTTAGCAAAAAATCTACTTTCCTTTAGCAACTTCTCCTGATAATTAGTTGCCAACACTGCATGTAATCTGACACTTGATCATCAGACATAAAAACGCATCAAAACTGTGTAACTTTATGGAATAAAATGTCGTCCAATGAAGAGGTAATAATGACTGTCAAGGTTTGGGGTGTTGATCGACTCCATATACGTTTTGATTATGATTCTGAATTCAATTCATAGTCTTTTTTTCAGCTTTTTGTTCAATATTTTTTTTTATGAAACTTACCCACATTCAAGTGTTTATAAAAAAGAATGCATGAAGCTAGAATAAAATGTTTTTGTTTACAAGCAGATTCCCTGTTCTTTCTTTTGATGTTTTGTATGTTCAGATATTCATATAACAAAATATATACAAATGAATACCTAAATTGGGACATAGTATTATACTTAAAGTGTAATGTAGTATGAGTAAACTTGCAGTATAAAACTACTAAACTACAAATATACTACTAGTACACATATATTTGTATACTTACTACATAAAGTATACTTAAAATATACTTGAACTTTTCTTAAGTATACTTAATAAAATAAACTTGAAATATACTACTTTTGGGTAAGGGTTTACAGCTAAAATGAACATTAATGACAGTAAAACACTGACAAATTGTATTTTTTTTTTTACAAAAAATATGATCTTAAATTAATGAAAGCTTGTTTTTATGCTTCCTTGCACAGTATTGTTAATGTTATGATGTCTGCATCACATAACAAGCTCTGTATGTGTGGCTTTTCTGATGTGGTAAACATACTTGGTAGCTCACCTGGTACAGCATTGCACTCACAGTTTAGAGATCTTGGGTGGGATATAATTCCTGTGAAAAATTAGTCATGATAAATGAGCTCATATACTTGCAGAAGTGTAATCTCTTTATATATTTTGGTTATACCGTTACGGTTAGGGAAGGGTTTGGTGTAGATTGCAGATGATATTCTGAAACGTGATAGAGCATGAACCATTTAGCAACAATCACCGGGTATTAATTTCTCACCTTGTTTTCTACAATATATTTCTTCATAAAATGTTGGTGTAACCTAATGAAGTCAGGTTGATTCTGTCATCTTAACTGCACCATGTAAATTTGTTACCTGACAGAACATTATTTAAAGTTTTTAAATTCTCAAAATGAACTCAAATAACACTTTAACTTAACTTTTTCATGCATGCACACACACACACACACACACACACACACACACACACACACACACACACACACACACACACACACACACACACACACACACACACACACATGTTGGTTTTTATGGTTTACGGGACTTTCCATAGGCGTAATGGTTTTTATACTGTACAAGCTGTATGTGCTATTGCCCTACACCTACCCTACATCTAAACTTAGCCCTCACAGGAGACGGTGCATTTAAATTTTCCCTCAAAAAAACTCACTCCGTATGATTTATAAGCGTTTTAAATTATGGGGACACTGAAAATGTCCTCATAAATCACTTTCTCCTTGTAATACCTATGTCATACCCATGTCATTATACAAATTTGTGTCCTCATAAACCACATAAACATGCCCACACACACACACACACACACACACACACACACACACACACACACACACACACACACACACACACACACACACACACACACACATTCTGAATCACACAACCAGAGTTTTAGCTTTTATCAAGACATATCTGTTTTTTGGTGAAACATTCTACAAAGGCCAGATGTTTTACATATTGATAAACAAATGAAATTGCAAAATACACATGCATACACTTGCAACTTGCACCAGCACATGGAAATGGAGTGTGAGTACAAATTTGTGAAGAATGTGCTGCTGCTAAATAACATATTCTGTTATTTCGTAGCAGCACATTCACTTCATCTCAGCCAATCCCAATGCAGAAAATTATTCAACAACCTCTTTCCTCATTCTTTTAACAATTCTTTTGGTATCCCTCCCTTTCCACAATAGCATCTCCACCTTTAATATGTTGTATAGTTCTGGCAACTCTTTGTCATTCTTTCAGCACTTTTTACAGTAGAAATTCCACAGTTTGTAAAGAAGTGCATTTGCATGCACAATTATTATCACAAGTTTTTGCATAGTTGAGCTAGTGTTAGTTTCTCTGTCCGAGTATGACACCAAGCTTAAATGAATATTTAAAGGACTAAATACCAGTTGCACATCACTTGTCTTTCAGAGAACGTGATGATAAATTAAGCCTAGCTGTCATTGCATTATCTCAGTCTTGTTAGTTTAGTCATTTTAAAAAGGTGAATTGCTTTTTAACCTTTTTAAGTACATGTACATACACTTTAATTATTTACAGCGACTTCACTGTAAGGTCATGTGGCAACTTGCCTTTCTATTGCAGACAGCAGTCCAAACCAGTTTACCTATTTCTTAATCTATCACTTTCATTTACAAATGTGAACATATGAAACACAATATGCAGGCTAGAACAAACTGGATCTAGGAAATAGGAGGGTGGCGTAAAATAAAATAAACTGGGGAAAGCCCACTTATACTTTTGATAATGTTTATATCTCTTTTCTGATGATACATAATAGTGTGCACATTGTTAGCACTTGACAGTGTTAACAGGTTTATGTCAGCTCCGTTATGATCCCAAAACTCTCTATAGAATGTACTGTATGTTTGTGTTTCAGAGAGAGAGCAATGAGTGTGTTCAACATGAGTGGCCCTTGTCAAAGTTTTGACAGAACCTGTTGTTCAATGTACACATAAAGCTGGTTTGCATCCCCAACTCACCACAGCCTTGTTGAAGGACAAAATATGTGTTATCGGTAACACTTTACTTGAAGGGGTGTGCATAAAACTGACATGACACCTTCATAATCATAACATGACACATGTCATGAATATGGAGGAGGTTTTATGCATGACAACTTTCATTGTGTCATTCGCTCAGTTGTCATTTTGAATGCAAATATGACATTATTTGACCTACCCCTACCCCTACCCTTACCCCTAACCCTAGCCCATAACAAAGACATCTCAAACAATGTCATTTTTGCATCTTTACCATGGTGTAGCATCTAATCTTCTTTTCAAAATAGTTTGAAGACATCTGGGCATCGAGGTTATGAGTTTTTTGAGTTTTGGTGTTGGAATTTGGTCCCATTCTTGCCTGATATAGGTTTCCAGCTGTTGAAGAGTTTGTGGTCGTCTTTGGTATATATTTCGTTCAATGATGTGGCAAATGAGTGAAAGATCTGGACTGCAGGCAGGCCAATTCAGCACCTACTACGCTGAACTTCTACTACGAAGCCATGCTTTTGTAATAGTTGCAGTGTGTGGTTTTGCATTGTCCTGCTGAAATACACAAGGCCTTCCTTGAAACAGACATCGTCTGGAGGGTAGCATATGTTGATCTAAAATCTTTATATACCTTTCAGCATTCATAGTGCCTTCCAAAACATGCAAGCTTTCCATATCGTATGCACTCATGTACCCCCGTACCATCAGAGACGCTAGCCTTTGAACTGAACGCTGATGACACACTGGAAGGTCTCCCTCCTCTTTAGCCCGGAGGACACGGTGTCCATGATGTCCAACAAGAATGTCAAATTTGGACTTGTCTGACCATAGAACACTTTTCCACTTCGAAACAGTCCATTTTAAATGAGCCTTGGCCCACAGGACACAACAGCGTTTCTGGACCATGTTCACATATGGCTTCCTTTATGCATGATAGAGCTTTATTTGGCATCTGCAGATGGCACGGAGGATTGTGTTTACCGACAATGGTTTCTGGAAGTATTCCTGGGCCCATTTAGTAATATCAATGACAGAATCATGCCAATGAGAGATGCAGTGTTGCCTGAGGCCCTGAAGACCACGGGAATCCAACAAAGGTCTTCAGCCTTGTCCCTTACACAACAAGATTTCTCCAGTTTCTCTGAATTTTTAATGAAAGTCTTTGCAATTTGACGTTGAGGAGCGTTGTTTTTAAAGTATTCCACAATTGTTTTATGCACTCTTTCACAGATTGGAGAGCCTCTGCCTTTCTAAGACATCCCTTTTATAGCTAATCATTTTACAGACCTGATGTCAATTAACTTAATTAGTTACTAGATGTTCTCCCAGCTGAATCTTTTACACATTTTGTTGTCCCTGTACCAACTTTTTTGAGACCTGTAGCAAGCGTAAAATTTTAACTGAGCTCATTTAGTGGATACAAGTTTAACATTTCTCTGTGTAAACATTTCTTATATTCTTTATGTCCTATTATATTGGCTCATGTGATTTGAAAGTCTTTTAGTTTTAATTTTATTCAAATTTAAAAAACGTCCCAACATTTCCAGAATTCGGGTTGTATTTCTTTAAGCCATATGAATGCAGATACTTTGGTTCTTTTCACAGTGCATTTTTAAATCAACAAATTATAAATGCATTTAAGGATAAGAGTTTTTTTGTGCAGTTTTTCAGAATCATTGCTAAGTGGGCTGAGCATGTGTACTGACGCAGTTTTGAATACATCCAGGTGTCATGCAATTAGGGAAATCTTAAATGCTTAAAACTTTTGTTATTTATGGAAAAACTGCTGGGTTTGTCTGCAGAACAACATTCATTTTCACTTACAAAACTTTTAATGAACATTTAAAAATTCCATTGTTCATTTTCTGTTTCTACCAGCAGAGAAACCAATTAATTTATTAACTCTGATTTTGCTTTCTTGCGATGTCTTTGTCATGTTAAATGGTTTTGAGTAAAAGATTTGCTGGGCTTTGCATTCATTTTACTTGGGCTGCAGGGACACATAAAACACACCCCATATACTTTCTCACTCTCTCTGTACTTATTTGCATAAACTGATGGATATTTCTGAGAGGTGTGTCTCATTCTTAAGGTGTGGTAAACAATGAAAATAGCTATTTCAGCTATTTCGCTCCATTTCTCACCATTAATCGCTCCTCAGGTGTTGATGTCCACTCGATACTGGAATGAAACTCGAGAAACCAACAAACCACAAGCGCTAAAATGACTGGTTCAAGATATTCTTCATTTTAGGACTGTTTCAACTGCATTAGACTTATTTTATCCAGTAAATGCTTCTTCCTATTAATTTGCAAATCTACAATGCTGCAAGATAAGTGATACTGCAAACTTCATTCTCATGTGAATGCAATTTTAAGAAGATTTTTAGGCATATAGCGCGATCCAAATGGAAAAGAATCCTTTATTTCAATTAAACTTATAAAGAAATGAAAAACAATATGTACTACTCAAATGTAAGCAAATTTGTGATACTGACCTTGTGAACTCCTTTGTACAAACTTTCCTATTGAAACTCACAAGATAATCCTTGGACCATCCTTAAGTCATGCTGGATAACATGTCATGTATCATGTTTATTAAACACGAATATGGCTAGCGATGTGTGTTTACTGTATGAGTAAGATACGTAACATTCCTCATATGTGTATGAGTTCAGTTACTGCTTCTGCAAGACTGCCAGAGCTGTGTGTGTGTGTGTGTGTGTGTGTGTACATACTGTACAGGTGTGTGGGCACTGTTGGAATTTGGTAGATTAAGGTGCACAAAACAGAACACTTACACAGACACTCCCAACATAATCAATCAATTATTGTCATATAATCTTACAGCATGCTTTTTTTTTGCATGGGTGTGAATTAATTATATTATAAAGTAGGAACGTTTGAGATGCATACTGTAATCTACAACTCATTTGACATGATACGATAAAAGCCTTTTTTCACCTTGTCTTTAAAGTTATTCTGTCACACTTTAAAATGCATACATTGTCATGTGACAGCTACTTTAGACAGTATGTGGACTGATGAATGTACAGTCTTGGGTGTATGCTCATGTAGTTTTCTTAGTCGTCAATGTTTCTCAATGCTGAAACTGAAGGAGCTTATTTAGTGACATTTTCTTCTGCCATAAGCGGTAAATCATCACACTTGTCTGTCTTTAAGACAGTGGGGGCTTTGTTCAAGGCCTGTCAGCTAATCAAACTTCCAGTGTCCCATAAAGGCCAGAGTAACCTGTATGGGTGTAGATGTGTGTGGAGGGAGTGTCCACTTGTTCAAACACATACCCTCAGCATATGGGTGATAGCATCTTTTGGGAGATAAAATCTTTGATTATTGTTGTAACACGTGAGTTTGATAAGTAGTATACATTTTATTGATACTGAATTTGTGAATAAGAAAGTTATTCATAAAACATTCATACAGCAAACTACAAGAGTGAAATAGTAACCCCCTTGACCCCACCCACATTTTATATGTTTGGTTGACTGCAGTCACAAAGAGATAAGCCTGAGGAACGCCTGGCATGATCCACACCCTCAAGGCCCTGTGGATTGAATATTCACTAACCTGTCGCTCTACGAAAAGACTGTGTATCATTCAGACTGAGAAAGCTGCATTTCACCTTTACATGTAGCAAACACATACATAAACCCACTTAGACACCACAAATATGATTCAGTTGACCTGAAAAATATGCAATTTCAAGGGAACATCTACTGTTTACTGTAAAGGTGAAATAATACAGTTGAAATTGTGGGTTTGACCCAGATGCGCGTGCCTGTTAAAAGGTTACAAAAGAAATGCATGTGATTGGTTGGTGTGGGTTGCTAAGAGCAATGTTACTACAAAGACTGTCCGCTACCATTGTATTTATGTAATAATGCCATTTAAGGGCTTGCTTTGATGTTGGGAAATCAGTTATTATGGCCTCAAACCGTTTCACAACTCATATTCTCATTTTACAATGTTCTCAGATTAAAGTCATACAGTAATATAAAATCATTTTACAATAAGGTTCCGTTCATAAATGCAAATTAATTAATTAGAGTAACAGCAAACAAATGTTTTTATATTTGTTAATATAGTTTAATATACTGGTTACTAATAGTTATTTGGAATAATCTTCCTTTATAATGCATTAATTCATTTTAAGCCATTTGAAAGGTTAAAAATGTAGAAATGAACATTAATTGTGATTAAATGATCAAATTTAAATGATAAAATTATAGTTGTGCATTATAAAGTGTGTTTATGACAGATTGCAATAGAAACACTGGTTTAAAAAAAAAACATTTTTAAATACTAGTTAATTAATTAAATATGTATAAATTGTAAATGGTCAAAATAGGACATTTACATGATTTTTATAACATTCAGCAAATAATGCTGAAAGGTGTTGGCAATTATTGCCAACGATTGTGAAAATTCATTATGTTTATTGAAAGGTTATTTGTTTAAAATCTCAAAATAGTTTCATAATGCACTAATGTTTCTTTATAACATTATTAATGTATGTAGCAATTAATATTAATTTAGATTGAATGCTGTAAAATATTTGTTAATTTTTGTGATATCTAATATACAATAAAACAACTATTGTAAAATGTTACCAATAGTTTATATACAGAAAGTTATCCTTTTTAGAATTAAATTTTTAAAATATGCAGTAATCGCAGATTTAATTACTCCAGAGTAATGACCACAAATGAAAGTAGTAAAGCAGAATAAAAAGTTCAAAGTTTCTCACACAGCTGAGACATAAAGTTATCACAGCATTATGGGCAATCATATTTAAGATTCTTGATTGACAGTTCCTTTGTGCATCCTATCAGATTTTAACATAGTTGTCATCAAATGGGTTATTAAAGACTAATCTAAAGGTTAGACAATATCATAACCAATAAAAAAAATATGTGTGCACAAATACAAGTGCAACTGATTAGACAGAGTACAAGAGATGACAAACAGATGCTTCAGTGGCATTGGGCAATAAAAGCTTGAGTTTTTATGTTCCACTGTGAGGCTGCTATGGTGAAAGTGCTTGGCATATGTTACCAAGGGCAGAGTCTATGTGATTTGTGACTGTATGTCACCATGGAAATAGAAGAAGACTGGAATCAATGGTTTAGAGACACATAATTCACCACACATTAATGCACTAGTAACAGAAAAAAACCTACAAGTGAGCTAATGTCTGTTTTTTCCCTTGCGTAGTTCTAGCAGGAAGCCCACCCCCTTTAACAGAAGAAGGTGGAGCTAGAAGGGTGTAGTTACATAACAAAACTTCAGCAGTAGGGTACTACTGTTACCTAATTTACTCTATAAGCATATCACTTATGAAAACGACAATTGAAATACATTATCTATGTATGTATGAGTCAAAATGTTTCGAAAGTGCAGTTCACTTCTGTTTTTAGACTCATGAATGGAAAACATGAAGTGAATGAAAGGAAGAGGAGGGCTGAATCAAAGCTCACTGTATTACCGTGGACAGGGAATCTTCGTCATAATCTCGGTGGTTGCCAAGCACTGTAAAAACAAAAAGCAACAATAGTAAATGTTACAGGAATACCGTCTTCTGACTGTTGAGACAAGTCAGACCTAAGATATTTTATCCTTTGTAAACAAATGTGATCTCACTGCTTTAAGCTAACACTTCAAAATAGGAAACCAAAGCTAATTTTAGAATAGACAAGCACTTCCATGGGAAAAACACTCTGTGGTCATGTCACTGTTAGCTGCTAGATTATAGGGGCATTATCATAAGATGGGAAAATATGACTATCCTCTAATGATGTAGAAATGAACAATTGTACACCACCCAGCCGCCCTTCTCTGACTTCATCTCTCTGACTCCGTCACTGCCTTAAAGACTAATCAAGACTAGACAGTACAGCTTGGGAAGTCTCCTAGGGTTTAGCTGGTTAGCATCTGCTGGTTGATTACGTAACATCTGGATGTAAAAGTTTCTTTCTGAATTGATAGCCATTTAAAAGTTATTAGAAAATAATATATTTTTGCACGCAAAATCCATCCATTCATTTTCAAAACTGCTTATCCTGTGTAGATTTGTGGAATGCTGACAGATTGTGACAGAAATGCTCATTGAAACTAAAAAAAATTGAAACTATGAAAACTTACATGATTTTATATAAAAAAACAGTAGCCTAAATAATCAGGTGATTTAATTATTGCCAAAAATGTGGAATTCATTATTATTAAAGGTCATTTGCTTAAAGGTAGGTTAGACGATTTCGTAAAGGCTAGAAATAGAAAGCTAGATTTGAAAGCAAGATCCCACCTTCCCTGCACAGCTCATCCCTCTGCAAAGCCACGCCTCCTCCAAAACACATGAATGTGCTCCGGTTAACCAGCGACAAGATGAGTGACGGCGTACTTTATTTCTCATTCACCTGTGAGAAAACATTACGGTTCAACGCGCATAATATTACAATAATAAAGCCTTCTGCTCTGTCTCCAACAGTGTGGGCCTAATCAAACGTTCTGTTGACGTATCATATGTCTGTGCTAACAGGCTGCTCAGAGTTATGCAAATACACATGTTGACAGTCAGGTAAGACAGCCTATCTAATGTTTAGAACAAATGATCTAATTGGTCTACCATTTTATTGTCCTACCCTTACGAAAAAGAAGTTTATTCAAGTGTGCTATTAGTATACTTATTTTAAAATAGGAAAGTATACTTTTAGTTAACTTTTTATGTACTTCTCAGAAATGGGCTTTATGCACTTCTCAGAAATATACTTAAAATGACATTTAAGTATACTTTGACTATACATATACACAAAGTATATATATATATGTTCTCTTGTCAGGTGTTCTCTAATCTCATCAGGCATTATAGGAGAATATTTGGAGCTGTTAAACTGGCTTCAAAAAGTATTGAATAAAAGGGTACCGTTAAGTGTGGCCAATGTGTATTAGAGAAAAACATTTGTTTCAAAATGATATTTCCCCCGATTTTAATATCTTACTATCCAATGAAAGGTTAGATTTTTGTGTGTTTTTTAAATAAAAGATTAAAAGGATTAACAATGCATATTCATTTTCACAGCCTTCTTTGATCATATTTACCAAGGGTGACGATATTTTTCGCCTTGACTGTATTTAGTTAGTAAACTATCAGTATACCTATAAGTTCACTTTTAGTATAAATGCAATACAAGCTAAAAACTGTGATGTAAACAAGTTGTGTACTCAAAGTTTACTACTGTTATAAGTAAAAATGTACATTTATATACTATAAAGTGGGCCAATTTAGTCCCAATGAGAATTGAAATTACATTTACAAGTATACTACTAGTACACTGATATTTGTATACTTACTATATAAAGTATACTTTAACATATATTTGAACTTTTGTTTAAGTATACTTAATAAAATCAACTTGACTTATACTACTTTTTGGCACGGGTATGCCTTCCACAGATGATATAAATACATATAAATACATTTAGACCAACTAATTGATTGCTACATAGGGATGTTAAGAGACATAACGAAAATATTTCTGAACCAAATTTTAGTTTGAACCAAGTTTTCACTGAAACTTTATAGGTCATAGAGAAAAAAATAACTCAACATTGGTCATTGTGTGCTGATGTCTTGAGCTACTGTATGTGTTTTATTTATATCTGCTACACCTGCTTTACACCTGCTGTCAAGTGTGTTTTTAAAGCTCTTAGTTCATTCTAAGTTTAAGTATTATTATGTTTTATTGCTTAATTTTTTTAACTGCACCTTTAGGCTTACAGTTGTCTAACTATCATAATATGGACAGCTCTGAACCTGTTTTATTTGGAAAAAGAGCTGACTTTAGGAATGAGTAATTGCTCAACATGATTTTGAGCAAGTGTGTAATTGCTGTCTGTAGTAATGATAACTGAATGAGTAGTAAATGGCCATGAGCAACTGGCAATGAACTGATGTATCTGCCTTATTAAAGCAAATCCGTCCATTCATGAAGTCTTAATGTCCTGCCTGGAGCTGCGATAATATTCAAGCACCCATAAATCTTCATCTCGCTTTTTTAAACTCTGCTCTTCCTAGTGTCTGTCTTGTACATTTTTACAGAATGAATCACATATTGTGAAAAAGTGAGCCTTGTCATGTAATGTATTTTGGTCAGATTTTGTTGCTTAACTATTCCAGCTGTTTTTAATTCAGTGGCCTTTTGAAATGGTGTATAAATGTCAGAAATGCTCATAAAATAAAGAGAAAAGTCCTGCATTTTAAAGGGTGGATTTACTTAGATTCTGTATTCTGTACTTTAAAGTCTAATAACGTTATTCTGGAGTGGAAAAATTAAAGAAGATTTGACAGGTTAGCATATTCATGTGGCAAGTTGTCACAATTGGAAAATGCGTTTTTGATCATTATTTGACAATTGTTTTAATACAGAATGTGCAATTTAGTACGGAAGTCCTCAAATATCCGTTTTAATGGATTGTCATTAATAATATATAAGCAGAAAATACACAAAACTGCATAAAATAAAATAAACAAAGAACATAATATACAAAAACCAAAGGTTATGATTAACATAAATTATAATTATTGAATTGCATAAAATAGCGATATAAAACATATAACTTGCCCCAAACTGACACACACACACACACACACACACACACACACACACACACACACACATATATATATATATATATATATATGTTTGGTTAAAATCCACCTTCAAAATATAGCTGAACTTAGTTTCCTCAGTCTGCATGTGTGTGTGCATTTTTATTTCTATTGAGCTCAATAGTAAATCTGTTGAAATGATGGGTGTGCCTGAAACACATAAAAGCGGCTCTGTGAACTGGCACACTAAGAGATATGATTGCAGCTGTTTATATGTGCACCCTCATTGTTTGAAGGTATTCTCCATTCTCCATTGGTTTACAGCATTTTCAGAAGTTGAGTAATAAGACACCCCAGAGAGAGTTTCTCTAAGTTCTTTAAGCCAACACCCATTCACTATAAGAAGGCATACTCAGGTTATGAGGTGAGAGGAGGAGAAAAGAGGCATGTAGAGACAGAGCCGTTTATACACTTCTTCCACTCATTGGCCTTTGAAACAAAAAACAAATCAAATAACCTTTAATCTTGGTAACCTTTAAGAGAAAATGCCAGACAAAAGCAACTTTGGGTGGATGGAATGTCTGTAATTTGTGACATTAAATTGTTATTGCTTCTTAAGAAGGCAAGTTCTGCCGAACAGGGAGGGGTGTAGCACATCATGGGAGTGGGTCCACCATAGTCTGGAAATACAGACCCGACTGGTTTCATTTTCCTGAACTATTAGAATTGAGTCAATTGAGTCTCTTCTCTTGAAACCTGGGTTAGTTTATTGGGCAAGAAGATTTACTTCACGCATGCATGTAAATGTGAGTTGGATCCAGATTGTTCCTTCTTAAGAAGCCCCTTTCTTTTGAAGTCCCAAACATGTCTTTACAAAACAATGTCATTTTGCCATGATACTGTCTAAATTTCAACATACCTCATTTACCAAATACAAGATGTTTAAAACCTGCTGATTCTGGCCTGGTATATGGCAGTCTTGTATGCAAAACAGATACCACAGCAAAGTCCCCCAGGCAAGTGAACAGGCCTCTAAAAGGCATTACAATCCAGGTGTGCAACATTTACCAGTAGATGGTCTCATTGTTTAGTGATCAGTTTTCAAAATGTGAAAGATCTAATTGTAGAGTTTTAAAGTAATTATTTCTGTATATTGCTGCAAATGCTTAACCCGAAAGAAACCCTAAAATAACGAGTGCTTTTCAAAGTGGTTTGAAATGGAAATACTGAATGTACTTTCCATGAAAAGGACAATGAAAAGGTAATAACAATCATATCCCCCCCATGCATTATTAAAAATTCTAATTAATGAATATGATGTTCAGTTGTGTTTTTGTTCTGTTGACTTTTGTTTTGCATGCTTTTAAAACGCAGACAGCTGTTTAGTATGTTTCTCTTGTTAATCCCTTTCAGAGATACTAGTCTGACTGAACTAAATTGGATTAAAAACAAAATTTCAGCTTCATTTAATCACATCTAGACTATTGGGTGCCATTAAAATACATATCAGAAGATATGTACTTTAAGACCGCCACTGTTTTATATGCAAAATACGGTTAAAAAATGATTCCACCCTTGTGACTGACAGGTGGCCTGGCAACATACCTTAGTCTTCTTTTTTTTTTTTTTTTTTCTAAATGTGAAACAGTAGTTTTGAACTGCTCCTATTGAAATAAAACCGCATTGGAAAAAGTATTGAAGTGTGGGTTCAGTCGGTGCTGTATGTTAATCCACATGTACATTTTTTTAGTATTTTAAAGCATAATTTCAAAGGTTTTTTTCAGTGTGGTAAGTCAGTTGATGATCCATATAAAGGGTGTGTCCATCCTTGTCAATGTGCCTGACGATACAGATCTTTATCTCTTATCAGCAAACATGTCCCTTTAATACATAAATAAATGCTTATTTACATACATATCTTTATGTGTGTGTGTGTGTATGCTTATATGCAAATCTAAAGTATTATTTAGTGATATTACTATCTACTGTCATCAACCTTGATGCATATTTCATATTCGTTTCACAATATACTAATATTTTCATGTTCATACTCACAATAGACTATTGCAACGCAAATGCGGGTTGCATTGAAATAATGTCAAGGTGCCAAACCCTGTTATGTTATCAGGTGCAAATGACATACACTTTGGAAAATATGCATAATACACCTTAACATCAGATCAGATAAAATCAGATACAAAATCATGCATGCACGCTAATATGTGTGCACATGAATAATGCCCAAAATTATACTGCAGACACTCCGGCCAAACCCCTGGCCAAATCCTTGTCTGATTACGGTAATGGTTTACTGCAGTAAACACCCTCCACAATGTCCCAGTGATCCAACCCGGACATGCATTTTCATGCCTTTCCTTCCCTTATATGTCTGACGTCTTTAAGGGAGCTTGTGCATGCCATTGCTAGAGACATAGCTGGATGTTATTACTCATCAGAGGCACTCATACAAAGCAATGATTGCCGTGCAATGATCTCATACCTTTCACACCTGCTTTATACTATCAAGTGGCATGATAGTTGTAGATGCTTGTGTAATTCTATCAAATGCCCATCTGGCTGTGACACCCAGCAGTTGGCTTATCATATTGACTTGAACTAGAAATGATAAATGGTCTGACTATGCAGGGCGTGGGAAGTGAACGATCCTGAAGTTTCCAGGTAGAGCTCAGTTTACTGTATTTTTGTGAAAACTTTTCTCATTGTTTTTCCACAGCTCTATCACACCACTTTGCTCCACCTCAAACACACACTCACATGTACACACATATGGTGCAGTTTAGTGCCATAGAACACATTAGCTGCGTTAGCTACTGTGCAGAAGTGTGTGCTCACATTTTCCAACATCAGTATGGACGGAAACTGAGTTCCCTGTTCTTTTTTCCCCTTGTTAATCTCAACAATGCCACTCTTCAACTCTTGGGGGGGTGGGAGCCCTGCCGGTTCCAAACACTGGCAAAAGTAGATGGAAAAAGCCATTCATAAATGTGAAAGTTGCTGCAGTTCTGCAGAAAAGGACGGAGGTTAACTCGCTCTCTACGGCTGCCCAGCCAACCAGATACTGAGACAGAAACACACCCGCTGGCAGCCTGTGAGAGCTACACTGTCTTTTCTTAATTTATCTTCAGTGTTTCTACTGGAATGTCTGTCCTCAAGTCTCTGCATCTCCTGTTTTTTTTTCACTCCACTTGAGGCGAAGCCCAGGGCTGGGTGTGGCACCATTTATCTTTTTTCTGAACTTGTCTAACAGGTAGGGTGTGTGTCAGAGTGGAGCTATATGTGAGTGTATGTGTGTGAGCAGGTGGCTCCGCCTCCTGCGCGTGTGTAGAAAAGGGGCCAGCCAGCTGCAGAGAGACACGCAGAGGGACTCAGCAACTCAAAGACACAGGCACCATGTCAAGCACAAGGTCTTTCAGCTACAGCAGCGGTGGCTCCATGAGGAAGTCTGGCTACTCCAGCCAGTCAGCCTACGCAGCTCCAGCCGGCTCTAGCAGGGTCAGCACTGTGACCAGCGTCAGGAGATCTGGCGTGGGTGCCAGTCCAGGCTTCGGTGCAGGATTCGGTGCTGGAAGTGGCAGCTACAGCAGCAGCAGCATGAGTGGAGGCTACGGTGGTGGTCTTGGTGGAGGTTTCGGTGGAGGTTTCGGTGGTGGCAATATTCCACCTCACATCACTGCTGTAACCTTCAACCAGAGTCTATTGGCCCCCCTCAACCTGGAAATTGACCCCATGATTCAGACTGTCCGCACTCAGGAGAAAGATCAGATCAAGACCCTGAACAACCGCTTCGCCTCATTCATTGACAAAGTGAGTATTCATGCTTTTGGTGTCTCTTAAAATAACACTGACTTTTACATATCATGCAAATATACATAATGATACTGCTGTGCACAGTGCCTGTAGTGCATTCAAATACAGAATTCTCATTTTATTACTAAGTATGACCTTTGAACCAGTACTCTTAACACTGGGCACCTTTAGTAGGCTATTACTACACAATGTGACACTTAAAAATGGTGTTCTCATGCACAACAGCTTTCTTTCAGCATATCTGCAAGCTAAGAATTTTTCATTGATGTAAAAGTTGCATCTGATTACACCAGAGCCAGTATCTTTTCTAATCAGGCAGTACAAGCAAAGCAGTAGTAAAAGGCTAATCAGCTAACGTAAATGTAAAACCATTTGTACTAGATCTCTCTAAGTTTGGCTTTAGCCTTGGAAAAAAGTCCTCAAAAACCCATGACTGAGGCTATCCAAATATGGGTGGAGTTTAATAACCTAGCAACCATGTGAGTCATAGATACACACATACTGTATATAGAGTGCGCTAGATTAATCGGTGTGTGCGTTCATTACACCACAACAGTTACACAGCTTATGAAATTGAAATTGTCATTCAGATCCATTTGGGCCATGTATTTCTATTTCACCCTCTTTCTAAAAAAAATGCCTTAATCAACTATGTGTTACACCCATATTTGGCTGCAAACAAACACTTCACAACTTTCTGAGCAAATGTGGACAGAATACACACCCTGAAGGCTATGCAGTCAGCATATACACACACACCTTTATTTTTTTTAGTGCCTGTGGGAGAATTTGCTGTAGGCAGTGTGTGACCAGGATGAGTCATCAGGACCATAGACACCAGGCACTCCAACATTTTTACTCTGCTTTATAACTTTCTAGCAGGTTACAGGTCAAAGACTATAACCAACAAATGCCTTTTAACTTTTTCTGAGCTTTAACATAACAGGGAAATGTAAATAATTGTTAATGTAAGATAGTATGGAAAAGAAGTCTTGAGGAAAAGGGCACTAATATTTCCAGGGTACATCTAGGTTGCATACATCTAGACAAAAAAACATCTAAAAAATGTATAATGTCCAGTTTAGTAGATTACGAACTAGACAGGTGCTTTCTTATATGGCTGATCTCCAAAGACCACACAAAACCTGCCTTAGGGTGTGGCAGGTATGTCTTGTTTTTCTGATGTTGTTGCTCTGTTTTATGTGTGAAGCAATGCTGGTTTGGGGTGAGGCCATTACTGGAAGTTTTCTTTTTCCAGTCTAGAAGTTTGTAACTTGTGTGCAGCACTGCCACACCCAGGCAGTCCACTTTCACCTTCCCCTCCCCTCCCCTTCCCTCACTCCACCCTGCAGAAAAATGCCTGCTAAAATGACTCATGGTCATTTGTATTCCCTTAAACAATGCTTCCAGAGAGTGCACAGAGTTTTAAAGAGCTGGGACTACAAAGGAGTCATACAAGACAGACAAAACCATCAATCCACTACATTTATTCATTCATTCACAACTTTTTTCAGAATGCAGTCTTTCTCAAATACATTTTTAACATCCAAGAACTTGAAATTGAATATTTTCAAATAAAAACCACACAATTCTTTCTTTCCACAGGTGCGTTTCCTGGAACAGCAGAACAAGATGCTGGAGACCAAATGGGGTCTCCTCCAGGAACAGACCACCACCCGCTCCAACATCGATGCTATGTTTGAGGCCTACATTTCTAACCTGCGCAGACAGCTCGATGGTCTTGGAAATGAGAAGATGAAGCTGGAAGGAGAGCTGAGGAACATGCAAGGCCTGGTTGAGGACTTCAAGAACAAGTGAGTTGTAATTATGAAATAGAATGATCTGTTGTAAAGTAAACCCCGCTGAAAACAGAACACATTAACTCACATTTCCTTTCTCTTAATAGGTACGAAGATGAGATCAACAAGCGTGCTTCAGTAGAGAATGAGTTTGTTCTGCTCAAGAAGGTGGAGACCATTTATATTTTTCTTTAAAGGACCTACCTTTTTCACCCCATTAAGTTTTTTTGAAACAGCAATAGAGTATAATGTCCTCTCATTTTCTTTTAGGATGTTGATGCAGCCTACATGAACAAGATTGAGCTTGAGGCCAAGGTTGATGCTCTTCAGGATGAAATCAACTTCCTCAGGGCAATCTATGAGACTGTAAGTTCAATTCTGTTGTGTTTGGCCAACCAAAACGTGTTAGTACTGCTGCTTTGTAAGGGTAGGTAATTTACTGATTGTTTGGTCTGCATTTGCAGGAACTGCGTGAGCTCCAGTCTCAGGTCAAGGACACATCAGTTGTTGTAGAGATGGACAACAGCAGAAACCTGGACATGGACGCCATTGTGGCTGAAGTTCGTGCTCAGTATGAAGAGATTGCCAACCGCAGCCGTGCCGAAGCAGAGGGCTGGTACAAACAGAAGGTCGGTCAACTCTCATAACTTCAACTCTTGAAGATCACCTTATTTGTGTGCTCATTTGTGTCAAAACGTATGTTACAGTTTGAGGAGATGCAGTCCTCTGCTGGTCAGTACGGTGAGGACCTCCGCTCAACCAAGACTGAGATTGCAGAACTCAACCGCATGATCGCCCGCCTGCAGAACGAGATTGATGCTGTCAAGGGACAGGTAATGAGGAGCAAGGGCTTATGCATAAATAGTTCACATACTGTTTATGTAAAAAAGCTGAATTTTATGTATGGTATTGTCACTTTAGCGTGCCAACTTGGAGTCTCAGATCGCTGAGGCTGAGGAACGTGGAGAGCTGGCAGTGAAGGACGCTAAGCTCCGCATCAGGGAACTCGAGGAAGCCCTCCAGAGGGCCAAGCAAGACATGGCCCGCCAGGTGCGCGAGTACCAGGAGCTCATGAATGTCAAACTGGCCCTGGACATTGAGATCGCCACCTACAGAAAGCTGCTGGAAGGAGAGGAGAACAGGTAGGAAGTTTTAAAGGAACATTTATTTGATATTTACACTCAAATCTTTTCGACAATACTTGAGGTTCGAAAAAACATCAGTAAGTAAACCTATTGTCTACTTTACTCTAGACTGACAAGCGGTGGAGCTACAGCCACCATTCATGTGCAGCAGTCCTCTGGAGGTGTTTCATCGGGTAAATAAAACTCTCTCTCTGAATCTCTCATCTTTCTTAGAATCTCATTCTCCAGGTCATGTTGGATACGTGTATACGTTTTCTTTCTCTTGCAGGTTTCTCTGGTAGCGGCGCTGGATTCGGCTATGGCGGTGGTTTCAGTGGCACTTCTGGATTTGGTGGTGGATCAGGATATGGTGGTGGATCAGGATATGGTGGTAGCTCCATCAGCAAAACCAGTGTCTCCTCTGTCAGCAGTAGACGCTTTTAAGGAGAAGCCCAACCCAGCATTCTATCTTCCTTACCTGCAACTAGACCACTCTGAACCTTCTTACAACTCAAACCATCTATGATGCTATATTATAGCCAGACAGCTATCCCCTGTTAATGAGAAGATGAGAACAATGATTTCATAAACATAAAATAAGTTTTAGGTTGCTCTGTGCATTAATGTAGTTACCCATAACATATATCTCTTGTCTGGTGGCGGCACTGCCATTTTTAATCAACCCAACTACACTAAAATGACACCAGAAAGAATGTAACGGAGAATATGTGCTCCAAGTCACTGAATTATTTTATTTCTGCACTGATATGCATGGGGAAAGTGAGACTTGAATGAAATATATACACATAGAAACCACTGAAGCCAATTAGGCCCTTCACAACAACAGGATTTCAGTCTCATTAACCACAAGCAGTACCATGGTTTCACTGGATCAGGGATGTGCTATACAGGTCCTGAAAGTCCTGGTTGAATGTTTTGTGCTGTTACAAGGTCCCTGCTGTATTTTTGTTGACGAATATGACTTTTGTCATTATGCAATAGCTGTCATTGTTTGTTTACCTATTTTCTGTAAAAAGTACAATACTGTCAGCCTGTAACTGATGACAATGACTTGTGGGCTTCCGATGTCCAGTTACCTCACATTCAAGGGAGACCTGTTACAGCAAAAAACAGGCATAACGACATTTCCATGGACCATCCCTCCTAAACTTTGTGTACTTGCCGAGTTGAAAGAGGAGAGCTTCATTTACTCTGTGGTGATTGTACTACCTTAGACTTTCTCCTGTAATCAAACTGCTTCCAGAGCGTATTTTACAGTCCTTGTTATAAACGGAAAAACCGCAACAATAATGAAACCATGTTCAACCAGATTTATTTTGAATTGACTTGACACCAACTTATAATCTGAATACAATAAATCTGAGACTACAATTTTTGTCTTGAATTGTCTTTTTGATTTGGCTTTGTTGTTTGAAATGTTGAAATGTTTTGCACCAATTATGGGTAACTATTATCAAAGAGCTACATCTGGATACAAATTAGACAATGGAACCTCAAAGAAACTACATGTATACACAGAAAACAAATATTTTATAGGATTAAAACAGATACATGCAACATAATAATTACAATAAAGTTGATCCACTTTATGCAGAACTCCCTTAGTCTGAATTCTCTTACAACACTACATTAATTTAGCTCATTTGTATCATAACATTTTAGTTACATTAACTTTTGATATGTTAAGATTATGAACATTTTCAGTGCAACCGCACTGATAAAATACATTCATCTCTTAGCCTTTTTCACTATTTATCAAACATTATATTTAATGTGGAATGTTGTTGGGAAAAGTTAGACAAATTTTAAGCCATAATTTAAACTTCCTTGGCGTCCAGCTGCTGAGGTGAGTAGCTGGCATTGTTATCTGGATTTTCAGTACTGGTCTGTGGAAATTCATCGGGCTGTACCTCTTCTGCCGTGGTTCTGTATATACAAATATACACCAGAATTGCTATCCCAGCAGCAGTTGTGAGAACACCTGCAACAATTGGCACTGGATCTGGAGGGTTGTATACTGCAAAAGACAAACACAAACAGATAAACACATCAGTTAAGTTGAAGGGGATTTGGGGCACAGTCAAAGTTGACAGTATTGTGTCAATGAGAAAACATTGCTAAAGTTGTGACATAAGGTGACATATCTTGGTTTACCAAGACAAAGCAAATAGTATTTCAACTTGTCCTTTGGTCATGGCCTGTTCCATTTATAACAAACACATTTCATGTGGCCACTAATATGATAGTTGTTGATAGTGGTGTTTTTCTTTAGGGGTAATTTTTTTAATGATGTAAAAATTATGTCATTAAAAGTGCAAAATGCACTCATGTGTGTCTTAAATTCAAACGCCCCCTGGCGTTTGTTCTTTAAAATTCTGCATTAAACATAATAGATAAGAGGTAAAGAGTACTGTATGACTAAATGCAAAAATGTACTGTAACAGAGTTATTTATCTTAGTTATAATGCATCAAAAATGTAGTTGTTTATAGGCACTCACTGTAAATGGAGACTGAATTGCTGGGCTGAGACTCTGGTTTCATTTTTGAAGACGTAAGTTGGAATACACATTCATATTTTCCTTGAGGAACTGGGGCATACTGTGTGATAGACACGGGGTTGCCAGGTGTGCTGTAACTTTGACTCAAATAAGCACCGTTCCTTCTAAACTCTAAGTACCCCTAAACAGGAAAAAAAAATTAAAGACATGTCTATGTACCAAAATATAATTTGAAATGTAATTACAAAACAATTCAGTGTAATAGCAAAAGTGTGAATGTGGTCATTTACATAGTCTTTTGATTTAAAATCAGTTGAATCGATGGAGCAGGAGATTTTCACATTTTCTTTGTCCCTAACGTACAGTTTGGGGCCAGGACCATACATATCCACAGTTAGTTTAGGACGGGGCAATGCATCTGGCAAAGTGGAAAGTGAAAGGAAGAGATTTATTAGAAAGATAAAAAGCATGAGGGAATTTGTCAGGTCCCATGAATTAGAGTTTCCTTTGTGGCTCTAAGGAGTAAAACAGACACATTTAAGCATTGGGCAAAATGTTGAGGATTAATTTTAGTCATACCCCCCCAATAGTACCTGGAGATGACTACCAAGTAAACAAATAAATCATGGATAGTTAAAATGCATTAGGTCATTTCATTGGGCCTTTAAAATAAATTCTGCTAAAATGTCATTTCAATAATTTTGTACAATTTATCTCAAAATGTCTCACCTGAGCAAACTATATAGAGCATGCCTCTCTGTTTGCAATCTTCAATTTGCTCCACTGGACAGTCTTTGACCTTTTTTTCTTTCCCAATGCATCTGATGCCCCCAACTGTCTGTGTGAACAGCCGTCTGTCATCCATAAGCCTTTCCCACTTTAGCCCATGCCCGCATCCCAGTTCCCTGCACACCACTTCAGCTGTGGCAGCAGCGGCAGAGGAATCAGCTTCACTATCGACTTCTCTCTGACAAACAGGTTCCCACTTGCCTTTGAGAGTGACATCCAGATATCCTAGACAGCTCTCTCCACGTTCCTGCTCCCAGAGCCGAACCGGAAGCTCTTCTAATGGAGCACAAGGGAAGGAAATATACATATACACTTGACTTGTATCACAAATCAGATCACAATTATTTCTTCAAGACATCAATTAAATGAAAATTCTCAGATTTGGTAAATATACTGTTTATAATTTAATTTAATTAATGAAACCACACACATTAACACCCCTATTTCCACATAAAAGAGAATGCATTGCTCTTCTGTACCTGGGATGGCTTGCTCACTTTTGGACAGAGATGAATGTAAGAATTTTCCATTGTGCAGCATCTCCATACTGCAGGCAAACTCTATTGGGACTACGACATTTGTCTGTCTTAAAACGATACCAGTGTTATTTGTGAGAAACAGCGAACCAGCGAAGGTCCAGTTGGTGCCAGGGGTAACAGGGAGGATGCGGTAATACAGACTCAGTGTGAAGTTTGTGGCTAGGTTATAGGCTGAGTCACACTGTACCATGTAATTTTCACCCTTACGAAAAAGATTGGGGTGCACAGTCACTTTGGGATGAGAGAGGGCAGCTGGGAAAGAGAGAGAAAGAAACAGAGTGACATTTGAGTAGAAAATGTCTAATACATAATACATTAAGATATAACCATATGCATAATAAAACTTACATACGACTAAGGTAATAGGGCTGCTTAATTCAGAATATGGATTCTTTGAGTCAGTTTGAGTGGATTTGTACCAGCACACAATTTTTCCTTCATACTTCGCAGTCGCAGGGATTGTGAAATATATTGTATCTGATCGTCTGATGACCTCAGATGTCACCCAGGCTTCTGTGGTTTCTGGGGTCTGAGAGGGGCTTTCCAACTTGCCCACAGACACAGTTACGGGATAAGGAGCACTCCAAGTGGTGCCACAAGCAAACTCTACAATAGAGTTTAGCTCAATATTACTTTCATTTATTCGGAATCGATAGCTGAATGTAGGTGCTGGAGCATAAGCTGGAGGTGAGAGAGAATAAGATGGAACAGAAAAATAAAAGGGAGGACAACACTTATTATTAACAGCAATGTTGGATCAGCATTTCTGCAGCAGCTTTCCATGTAGTTTACTATGTGCTTGTTCATTTCAAATCGATTATTATTACAAACCCTATAAGAAACACTAAATAAATACAAATATATTTAGTATAGCAAAAGGCTATTTGCAGTCACACTGTTTCAAACATGAATTCTTGAGTAAAGTTTTTTAGCTTTAAAAAACACACAACTTTTCTAAAGTTTGTGCAAGGAAGATGTATATGTATAAATGTATATTTTTGATAAGCGAGGACACATTAAATTAGTCAAACGTGACAGTAAACAACTTTATAATGTTCCAAAATATTTATATTTCAAATAAGTTCTATTCTTTCTAAAGAACACTGAAAAAAATGTATCATGGTTTCCAAATACAAAGCAACATTGATAATTATAAGTATATGAAATATGCATGTTGCAACATGTAAGACATTGAACTCAGATATATAATCAAAAGTTAGTTTTTATGCCTACTGTTTGGAAATACATTTGAACTTTACAAACATGCATTATTGTGAATCAAATGAATTCAGTTTTTGGAAAAGTATTTTTACTACATTTCTACACTGGCCAGCCAGACTGACCTGTCTAAATCTGATCAGTCCTGCTTACTCTGTGTTCTATATGTTTCGAAACAATACAAGTGATATACTTGATTTATTTCCCTGTGATGAACTGGGTATCCCAATTCACACCTTCTAATTTATACTGTTAGTTGCAATTTATTGTAAATATAATTAACTGAAAAAGTTACACTCCAATAAGTTTAAACATAAGGTCAATTAAATATCCCTTACCTCCAATGTTGGGAAAAATCATCTTGACACCAGCAAATGAAACTGAGACATGAAAAGAATGAAAACTGCTTAAATTCACAACAAAACCAAGCAGAAATTTCCAACTGGTGAAACACTGCATTGACTAACAGGATGTTCGTTGATCTCAAAACAGGATGTAACATTTTTCTTGACAAAGGGGATTTTATTTTAAGTTTTCGTATATAGATTTATTCAATCTTATTTTGATTTGTATTAGGCTCATAAAAGCTTAAATTAAGCACTAAAATATTTTTTGCACACCTATTTTTCTAATTGGCCTTAATTTATTTTGACACCTCTGTCCATACATTGGAAATCTTAAAGAAATATCTAACCATTTTTCTTTGAAATTTATATGGTGTGAATTCCTTAATTCTAAAATGTTATGTTGTCTCTATATGGCAACTCAGTTCATTTCAGATCTAGTCTTTATGTTTTGTAATATTGGGAGCACATGGATCTATCTATCCTTGCTGATATAAATCAAATTATCACTACAAAAGTGATTCTGGAGTATGTCCTTTAGAAGCCATGCTCATGATCCCAGACTTAGCCAGAGACCTCTGCTATATAGATCTCTAATCCTGCATGGGTTTACTGCTGCTCTCCACGTGGTTGTGTTGCATAACTGTGAGAGAACAGATTACTGACGTTTCAAGCCTCACGTCTGTCCCTGCAGAGCTGTCAGAGATGATACACAGGTGGGAGAGAGGGTAAGAGAAAGCCACTAAGACATCATTGTGTACTACGGCATACATAGTTTATTAAATCATATTTACAGTATGTTACAATTGATCATACACATTTGCAAACATAATGCATTATCAAGTCAGTCGTGATAACATTTGTCAGCTTTCACCCTGCACACAAAACAATGCTACAAGACACAAAACTTACCACTGGGGCAGTACCATTTCAAAAATAATATATACATTTAAGTTATTAATATGCACTACAAATTACTTTTAAGTGGTTCTCAATTCTAGTCCTGGAGTTTTGTATGTCTTCCTTCTTTAACACCTGATCATCAACTCATTAGGAGAGAATCCATCAAATGAACTGAGTGTGTTATACAAGAGAGATATACAAAGGATGTCCTCAGGACCAGAGTTGAGGACCACTGCCTTTAAAAGATACTAATATGTAGCATATAGAGGTAAAGAAGGTACAAGAATGTACCGTTCAGCTTTTGTACTTACCCCAATGAAAGCATTGTACTTTTTCTGAGCGTGCAGTTGCTGCCAAAAAATTTTTGATTTTACTAGCAGGTGAACAGGGTATATGTTGTCACCTGACCAAACCGCAAAACATCCGCTTGCCAACTGAATTATTCAGTTTTAATATCCAAATATTAGTGAAAATAATAAAAACTAAAATTTTTAGATAGCAATCTGTGTTTGTGATTGACGTTGGTTATGGTTATCTTTGGTATCTGCTTTGAAGGCATCTTGAGTAAAAAAGTTCCATATTTAATAAAGCACATATATAAAATCTGACCTGGAAATGATGCAACCTGTTTTACAGAATACAGGCGTTTGTTGCACATAACCTTAATTGCTGTGGGATACAGTGGTTTTGCAATTAAACTGTGGTTAATGTAATAGTTTTGCAAATAAACTTTTCAGTGATATACTATAAGTACTCAATTAGTTAAATATGAACTGTAATATGTTTAAGCTTTTTTTAAGGTTAAGCACAATTAAGTTCTGATGATGTCTGTGATTATTTAGATGCAGCATTCATTCAGGAATTATTCTACATGTAATTCATCCAATCAGAGACCTTAAACCCTATACGACTGACTGAAATGGTCATAGATAGGAAGTTGAAAGTGATTTTCATGAGACAGGAATGCACCACTGAGGTTTCAAAATGCTCTTCCTCTTTTCAGGGCACATGCGTTCTTCACTGCATTGCTTCACCGATTCTGTCATCACACATTTCACCACACACAATTAATACTGAACGCATCTACAACCTCACTGAGGGTTCAGAAAGCCCATCTTAGTCAGCACGCTTTTTCCTTTTTCCTTTTTTCCCTGTCTTTGCTTTTCTTCTCCTTTTCCTTTTCTTCCTTTTCCTTCAACGCTTTCTTCTCTTTCTTCTTCTCCTCCTTAGCCTCCTTATACTTCCACTTTGGAGGCTCAAGGTAACCCTTCTGTTTTTTATTCTTCTTCTCCTTTTTCGGGGTGGGCTCAGAGGATTTGGTAACTTTAATCTGTGGGATACAGCCAGAGGGGAAGATGCTATTGCGCCTTGATGCCACGCTATGAGGTATGAATGTGCGCATTCCAGAGTGAGCAATGGACAGCACACTGCCTCGTCTCTCTGTATCGGCACAGCAGGACAAAGAGACAGACTCAACCGAGTGGACAGAAGGAGAAATGGAGGAGATGCAGCTGTTTCGATGGCACAGTGAGCTCTCCTCCAGCTGCTTCTTTGAGTGCCTCTGCAGCAGCTCACCCACAGCAAGTCGACGTTTACCCATCTGCGGAGGGCTGCTTGGGCACAGCGGCCGTGTGGCTGTGGCTATGAACGGGCTGCGTAGGCTGGTAGTCATTCGCACCATGTGATCCATGACACCATTTTCCTGCGGGTCACGTGGAAAACTGAAACCAAAAGTACTCTTGAAATGATGAGTCAGCTTCTGGCCGGCACTCTTGTTGGCTGTTGCTTTGCTGACCAGCACCTTAAGGTTGGGCCACTCTGGGACATAGGAGTCACAGAACTGTTCAGCTGAGGGATGAAGCGCAAGGTGGCGCAGGCGATTCAGCGTGTCAAAGCGACCTGTTTTCAGAGCCCAGTCACGTGCACATTTACCACGGTTGGAGTCTACAGCATTTACATCAGCACCTAAAACAGAACAATACAGAGAATTTAATACATTGCATATCAGAAGGATATACTATACTTCTAAAAAATAAAGAATGCTGTGTAAGAAATCACTTTGTCTGTCTAGTCATGTTGTGCTTTCCACAGATCTTTTGCTGATTCAATGCCCGCTACACCATTCTTGATTGGCTATGTGGGTAATTTGGTGACTTCTTGTCTCTCCCTAGTAATGTGAATATAAGCAATGCCAAAATAGTGAAGGACCATTTTCAGCATATCAGCATGTGTGTTCAACTACTAACCGTGCATTATAAGAGCTGCCACCGCATCATTCCTGCCCTGCATGGCAGCTTTAATGAGGGCAGTGAATCCTCTGTTGTCTCTGATCTCCGTCTCTGCTCCAGGGAAGTAATTCATGATGTAGTTACATATGGAGACATGACCTGTGTACGGAAAGATTAAAAACTTTTGATTTTGATTTTCGAATATATAAAAAAAAAAATGGGGAAAATTCAAATAGCGTTTAACATGCCATTGTCATTCCTTAATCCTATGTAAAGTAGACTTAATGCCTCATATATTAAAAAATCAACACTATTTGTCTGGATCACTATTATTGGCAGCAGAGTCCAGGCAGTTTCTAATCTAATTTCCATCACACATGCAACAACTGACCAGCTTGAGCTGCGATCATTAGAGCAGTGTTGCCGTCATTGTCTTGGTGGTTAATATCCAGATGTGGACAGCCGTGCAGCTCGTAAACAATTGGAAGAAAGCCTTTATATGCAGCTACTATCAGTCCATTCTACAAGAAAGAATCATGGTGTGTTACAAGACCTTAATCAATATCATTCTTAAACAGGTGAAAAGGTATAGAGATATAGAAAATATATTCTGTAGTACATGGGCACTTTACATCAACTGGTAACTATTCCATAATCAACCAAACTATAATAAACCTGCAGCACTAATCAAATGATCTAAAACTGTTCTGAAAGTTTTTTTTTTCGAGGCATTGGTTTCCTCAGGAATTTCCAGTGATGAGTTATGAGTACATCTGTTAAAATTACTTAAATTGACTTTCTCATGCTGTTAAGTTACAAGTGCACACGTTAACTTCAGACATAATTCTACTTATACAGTGAAAAGTATTTAAATGTTTCAAAGGAAAACAAAATAGCAATCCAGGGGCCCGTTTCAATAAGGAGGTTCAACCAACTTGAGTTTAAACTTGAACTCAGAGTTGAGTTACTCTGAGATGGGAAACTCTGAGTTTTCGGTTACAGAAAAGCTGAATTGTGTTAGTTTACTCAACTCTAAGTAGGTTGACTCTGAGTTAAGCGCGTGCACCATGACTATGAAAAGTCATGATCAGCAGAGCACCGAAGTTATGATTCACCATGGCAACAGCTCCCGCCAAAAAGACGTCAGTGTGCGTACTTCCGTCAATGTGTAACTTTAACTCTTAATAACTGTCAATAACTTAATAACTGTTATAATATCAGAGGTGAAAACTGTAAATTATTGAACATATTCATTTTAATGGTATCCCACGGCCACAAAAAAGTAAAAATACGGAAAAATTAAACAAGAATGCTCAGCAGCTAAAAATGAAGTATAAAAACACAATTCAATCAAGGTAAAGCTTTAAGCATGAAAGGTTCATATGTGTGGGCTTAATGACTTTACAAACATTTGACATTAAATATCATTCAATGTCTATTTCAATGCGCTGCAGCTTTTTCCACATAGTCAAACACTCTTTTCACATAGTTAAATATTCTCTAATCCAACCTGTTGCATTTCTTAATTAGAGTAATACAATTAACTACTGACTTGACGACAGCAAGAAGGCAGAGGGAGAACCAGCACCACTGACAGATGAAGAGGAGGTGGTCAAGTATTGGAAGAATTCTCAAATCCAAAAGTAAAAAGAATAACTTTTGCTTTTGTATTAGGAAATAAATATGATAAAAAAGGGAATAATTTGTTTATTTAACAGCAGTGGAGGTGGTTACGGCTTGTACTACCCCTCCATCTGGCATCCTTCCATTCCATACAGTAATTCGTTTCATTTTCAGAAGGTGCGATGATGGTGGAGATATGCTTGTCATCAATGCATCCAACCACATTACTTCCAGCCCGATCTCACGGCAATCCGTACATATTTTACGAGGTGGCTAATTCAGCGTTACTTCCAGATGTCACAGAAAGATGTTATCAAGTGAACATCATTTATCAGATTAGCCTCATTTAAACCGATTTTTTCACCACTGACCTACTCCTCTGTGAAACTCCTCTTTGGCGGATTTGTGCCCAGGACAAATGATCAGAATGAGTATGAGAGCGATGCACACTTTCCTTAAAATCTGCATACAGGACTTATAATGTGCTCTGCATCTCCGATGTTTTAAAGAGCATTTTTCCTATTTTGCTAATTATCTTCCAATGGGGTAAGACATTAAACATATTCTTGTTTCCGTTTGCATTAAGATTATTTTTCTTACCCAATGGCGGACAATTTTACTTGTTTTACGTAAAATGCACTTAAAAAGGAAAATCCCCCAGGAAACAAGACTAAATATTGACAATTTTTTCATATATAATTTTACATTTTTAGATTGTTCTTGAAATAAGACAAAAAATACTCAGAAAGAAAATCAATTTTGCAGTTTGAATTAGGCATTTAAACCTCACTAAAACTATAAAAAGGGAGAGGAGACCGAAATAAACTCTGTGTTTACCGAAGAAAACCTGCTCCCGACCAGGTTAGGTTCACGGAGTAAGTTACCACGGTAATTGACTCTGAGTATAAGTTACCTCTCTTTCAGAAACGGGCTTGACTTACCCTGCTTTCTCAGGTTTGACAAACCTCCCATTTTGAAACGGAAAACCCAGAGTTTCCCTCATTTCAGGGTTAACATACTCAGAGTTTTCACTTAACCTCCTTTCTGAAACCGGCCCCAGACTGACCTACAAGTTTATATAAAAACAAAATGTACATTTAAAATATCCTTATTTGTATTGCATTACTGATCTTTCTGCTCTGTGATTAGTCAGTCTGTCTCATGCTAATACTAATCTGTCTTACCCTGCCATTAATGTCAACTTCCATGACAGCATCATAGGTCAAACCTCGTTCCAACACTCTCTTCAGTGCCTCTGGGTCATTTTGGACACAAGCCTCATATAATGTGTTGGCAGTTTCCTTTTTCTTTTCCTTTTGTTCATAATCAGGGAGAACAGAATCATCCGACAGCATGCTTCCAGAGTCCGACTCTTCTTCCAACAATGAGATTTCATCCTCGTCCGGGCCTGACCCCAGATTTGGGTCCTCAAAGGCAGAGCTTTGAACTGCTGCCATGCCTCCAGAGTTCAATCTTGCCTACATCACCTTTGCTGGCATTTGAGGAAAGTGTTCCAACATGGTTGTAGTGGGTCAGCAACCTGAGATGAAGGAATGCACTCCAAGTGTTTATGGTCCCTGTCTTGACGTAAACAGACCAGATAAACCACAAGGCTCTCTAACCAAGTGAAATAACCTTCAAATAGATCAATAAACAAACTAATACAACCATTACCATTTAATTGACTCAAAAGCTTCTGATGCAAGAAAGTGAGGAGTATTCATAGCCTTGGATTTAGCCTGGGAGAGCTGTGCTTTAATTGTCAGTGCTAAATCTGGCCTGCTCAGGCTTAAAATACACAGATACCTGTAACAGGCTTATATACGGTGCACTCTAAAAACACACATTTTCTCAATTAACTGTACTATTCATACATGTATATGTTTATACAACAATTTTAAGTTGTGAAACATTGAGTTGAGTTACAAAACTAGTATTTTTATTAATTAATTAAGCATTTCTCTGGTTGTGCGTGTTATATAAAATATAGCAAAACACAAAACCAAAGTATACAACAATAAAGCAAAAATATTCTCTAGTGGTCTATTGAACAATTGAGACAACAGCCAAATGCTTGTTTAATACATTTTAAACTTGATTTAAAATAGAGATTTCAGAAATATGTAGTATAACTCACCTGTGTTCACACTTCAGAAGAAAAGCGGTGTCTTCAGTGAATGCTGCCAATCCCTTAAAATTATCAGAAACCTTAGCTTGCAGAAAATACAACATCAGCTTGACGTCTTCGTAGTGTGTGTAGTAGCATGTGATGTGATCACAGAGGGCTGTATACATGTTCGTTACACCTCAGGTCATTAGACTGACTAATGCCTTTCGGGATCAGAAAAGATCTGAGGTGAATCACCTTTCACACATACATACTCAAAATTGTCTCTGTTTCTTTCTCTCCGTCTCATACTGACTAACAAACCCAATCATACTCTCACTTGTTCATTAGAGTATAAGTATTAAAAGGATCATGCATTCAGTAATGCTGATGAAGTTTAACATACTACAGTGGTGTGTTTCGGGGCTTTGATGGTTTTGTCACAGGGACCCTGATTTTAGCTCAGGATTATATGGAATGTAAGGAGAAGTAAAGTATAAGCTGTCTTTGATAAGATTTCAAGACAGAATTATGTACTTTCACGACAAAAAATGTCCTTACATGACCAGTTGCAATGTTTATTTAGTAACACTTTCTTCTGCCTCTTCAGAAAGTCAAAATAGGACAATCCATCTCCATAAAGTAGTCCCACAGAAATGTGATTTCTGTGGCACAAATAAATACCAAAAATCATCATGTAATTAACACCAATGTCATTAGTGCAACCTAAACAATATTTTTTCTTAATAACTGAATATGCAGGCTTAAAACAAGATTTTAAACAAAAATAAATAAATAAACTACAACAAAATTGCATTCATTCTTGTTATTCTGAAGGAACTGATACAAATATTAAATAAAACTCCTTTATCATCAGGTTTCACAAAACAACACGTGCCTAAATTAAGCTCATGTTAAACTAATCCTCCTGTATCCCAGCAGCGCTTAAGGAAGTGAGTGATTCTTGTGACATTCACACACACATACGTAACACAGGACCACAAAACCAGTCATAAGGGTACATTTTTAAACTTAGATTTATACATAATTTAAAAGCTGAATAAATAAGCTTTCCATTGATGTATGGTTTGGATGGGACAACATTTGCCTGAGACACAACTATTTGAAAATCTGGAATCTGAGGAGGAAAATATATATACATATAAATCAAAATATTGAGAAAATTGCATTTCAATTGTCCAAATTAAGTTCTAAGCAATGAATATTACTTAATTATCATTACTTAATAGCACTGAATATTACTTAATTATCAAAAATTAAGTGTTGATATATTTACGGTGGAGACACGGTAAGGTATCTTCATGAAATATGATCTTTACTTAATATATTATTTCTGGCATTAAAAAAATCGACAATTTTGACCCATACAATGTATTGTTGGATATTGCTACAAATATACCCGTGCTACTTAAGACTGGTTTTGTGGTCCAGGCAGAGGTGGATAATAACGAGTTACATTTACTTCGTTACATTTACTTGAGTAATTTTTGGGGGTAACTAATACTTTTAGAGTATATTTAAAGATGGGTACTTTTACTCTTACTCAAGTATATGTTTAGGGATTTTTTTAAACTTTTGCTTCGTTACTGTGGGCGACGCTCCTCTCGTTACTTTATCTTAAATGCAATAAGTAAAAAATGCTTCAATTTATTCCAAACGCGCAGTCTACTTTTCTCTGGGCAATGAGCGATGCCCATTCGCGAATGATTCATTCTTTTGAGTCAATTCTGTTCAAAGGCTTGAGCAAACCAGTGAATCGGTTTGCGAATCAGTTTGAATGATTCGTTCAGTTCCCTGCTGCACGCGCTGAGTCGTCTGAAACGCTTCTCACTCAGAACGTTTGGAATATCAAGAGCGTTGAGCGCAGCGGCGCGCGACCTGTTCCAGCAGGAATGCTTTTGCCTAGACACAATCAATAGAGATATTTTCACAATATTTACGCTTTCAGAAATATAGGCTACATTTGAACATTTTGCAGAGCAGATGGAGGAAGATTCGTCAATGTGCATTGGTTTCTTTATGTTCAGATTTTCGATAGCGGTCATGTGAGGAGTTTTCACTCTTCTCCGTGTCAGAGGTTATATAGGCTATAATACATAAGTAATGTACGTTGAAATATAATTTCATTCAGTGATGCAAATCAGAAATGTAATCAGCTGTAACTCCAGTTTTCATATGAGTCATATATGATCCTTCTGATTTATTATAATATATTGATTTATTACCAGTGTTGGAAACAGTTTTGCTGTTTAATGTTTTTTGGAACCTGTGACATTTTGTTCAGGAGTCTTTGATGAATAGAAAGCTAAAAAGAGCAGCTTTGATTATAAATTAACACATTGGAATGATTTCTGAAGGATTATGTAAAACCGAAGACTGGCGTAAAGGCTGATGAAAATTCAGATTTGCATCACTGGAATATAAAAAAATATTTTGAACGACAATGTGTGTGTGTGTGTGTGTATTGATAGATATAGACAGACAGACAGACAGACAGACAGACAGACAGACAGACAGACAGGTAGATAGATAGATAGACCTTATATCTAAATAAACTATAGATATACAGTATATGATCCAAAGTAACTAGTAACTAAATACTTGAGTAATCTTTTTATCCAATACTTTTTTACTCTTACTCAAGTAACTGTTCAGACTATTACTTTTACTTGAGTAAATATTTCTAGAAGTACTTTTACTTGAGTATAGGTTTTGCGTACTCTACCCACCTCTTGATCCAGGATCACAACTACAAAATATGTTGCTGTTTTTTGTTTTAGAAGTACTGTATATTAGACTAACCCTAAGAGAAATAAAAAAACTAATTATAACAACCTGTACATGTCAAATAAGACTTTTTTTAAATTATTTTTTATTTATGGCTGAGATTGGAGATTTGTAAGATAACATTCTCAACCTTTCTCTCGTTACACTCTCTCTCTCTCTGGCTCAGGGAGGTCATGATGCAGCAAGAGTGTGTTGGAGAAGAGGGAGGGAACGGGTGGTGGACAGCAGAGGGAGATAAGATAAGAATGTGTGTCTGTGTGTCAGGAAGAGCTGAGTAGGGATTAAGCAGGACAGCACTGAGAAGACACAACAAAACATACAACCAAACATTTCCTTCATCAACCTGGAGACAGAGAAAGAGAAGATGAAGAGTTTGGCCAAACTTCAGGGAAACACAGAGCAATTGCTGATGTCTTTATCAAACACTCTCCCATCCTTGGCCCTGAGTAATCAGCACTGGGTGAGCAAACACACACATACATGTTAACTTTTGAAATGTTCTATTGATTTTTAATACAATTCTGATTTTTAATTACAACAACAACAACTCTAAAAGGAACCATATTTTGCTAATTTAAAATTATTCATTTTTAGGCCACTTTTGTCAAACACTTTCCACCAAACTATAATGTAAAGTATGTACATAGACATATAATAGACTACTTTCTATATCAGTAAAAGTTTAAAGTTGACTCTTCATGTGAATATTCATACTAAATTATGTGTTTTCGATGTGTGTGATAATGTACAGTAATGTCTTACATCAATATTTATTAAACTCCCTCACAGACACATTTCTATGTATATTCTGTCTGTTTATTATATTTCCCTATATAGATCTGAAAAATATGCATTAGCAAAATGTGATGTTTTAGCTGGAGTACACAGCAGCATATTACACAGGACATGTCAACAACCCTTATGCTGACTGTTTTAATCTATGTAACACTAAATAATTATTCGTTTTTTAGCTTTCTTAAAATATAGTATTTTCTCTGCTGTGTTGGTGTAAATAAATTGGATGCTTTAGCAATACCATAATAATGTTACAATCATGCCAACTACACATTGTTAACTCAGACCCACACAGTCTGTGTCTCTTTTCTTATGCCTAGGGATGCTTGTTCTCTGTTTACCAGCAACAAAATCAGCTAAAATGACATGGACCGCAGGAAAATCTGTCTCAAGTATTTTTAGTGTGTCTTTTTGAAAGACTGTTTGGGCTTCTTTGAACTTCTCTAAACAGAAAATGATTACTTCATAGACTTAAAGCCTTCAATAGCAATTTGCCAAACTTGTCACAACAAGTTATCAGCTCAATACTGAGATTGCTCCAACTAGGCCAACCTACCAAATGTTTACTGCAAACTAAGGAAGAAAGCACAAAAGATAAGGCCTTCAGCACACTGTAATTTTACAATAGATACAATAGAATTCCCACAATAGATACAGGAGGCATGATACACTTGTTTATTCTAGCTTAACATGTATTGTCTGGATTGTCTGGATTTTCTGTTATTGGAAAGACGCGTAAATACTGTACATCCCAACAAAGAGAAATGCCTTAGGCAACTGCATGATTTTAAACAATTTGGATTGTCAATATATCCATATGTCCTCATAGAAAGGAAAATCTCAAGACAACAGTGTCATATTTCACCCAACATCCAGAATGTTTTCTCGAGACTTACTGTGTCACGTTGGTCTAGTTTGAGGAGGTAAACTTTTTTTAAGGGTCATATAAATTGCTCAGGTATATGTACTGTATTTCATAGCTGTTATTGATAATTGCTGGTTACAACTCTGCCCTTTCAGAGCTTGAGAATAACACTACATTGTATGACCTGTTTAGATCCAAGAACACACAGAAGAGAGTCTTTTACTGCAAGACAAGCAGGGTTGTTCAAAGAAGGGTACAGAATGGGAAAATGGAGAACAAAGCTGGAGCTCAAGACCCAAACACATACCTGAGGGCAAAGGTGAGGGGTCAAACATACCCTTTCATAATGATTAGGAGAGGTCTTTTTTTCCCACTGAACAGGAATTCTTTATTACACACACTCACAAAATGTAAACATCTCTAACAAATTACATGGAGATGTCCAAAACAAGAAACCTTATATGGTTTATCTTCAGGATAACTATTTCACTCTGTACAGATACACATTATTCCAAAAAGCCGAAATAAGTTTTAATGTTTTAATAGCCTATCATGAACAATAAATTGTAACTCTTTATAGAAAGCGTTTCCTGATGTTTCACCATGAGATGGCAATATTAGGTTGTTTTTAAACTATGGCGTGAGATAAAGTACCCGAAGAGAGATATAAAGCCTGTGGTGTAGTATTTATTCGTTTCGCCTGTCTATCCGTCTTGTACGTGGTCAAGCGCTCTAGCCTTTCTAGACTCACTCCATCAACCATGAACTCGTACAGACGGGTTCAACTCACATGCAATACAACTGATTTGTAGTGGCCTACTTCACCTGACCTGCAGAGGACAACACGAAGTCTGGATATCTTTAATGTCTTGGGCTCCTCATGTGTTCTCCACAGCCAGTGTACACTTCACCATTGCATTTTAGTTGCTGTTAACAGTGCACATATAGCAGCACCAAAAGAAACTGCAAAAATAATGACAATTTCCAAACAAGTTTTTTAAAGTCACAATGAAATGGAAACAGTGAAAGGTATATTTCTATGTTATGTGGCATATAACCAAGTGTAACAAATTCTATATATATATAAAAAAAAAAAGTCTGACTGGGACTTGGTTGCATCAGTTGTTAATTGGATTTGTGGATGTGATGTTGCATTCAAAAATAGAAGCATAGTGTTTATTTCGTGGTTTCGGTCGAAAAAAAATGCAAATTAGGGTACATTTTAACTGTAGCAAATTCTGATAATCTTTTCTTCTGTATTGTGACGTTTTGGCGAGTGAAATGGCTTCTTGAACAACAACAACAACAAAAGTAGAAAGGGACTTAGAAAGTTAATGTTTTTGAGTAAAGATGAGGAAAAGAAAAGAAAACAATACATGATGTGTAGTGTAGGCTACAGATGAATAATTTAGCCTATACTAAACATTGCATTAATAGGCCTACATAAGAATGAGAGTTGTCGATTTTGATTTTATGGTGACTTTCAACACTCGTTACCGCCAATAAAAACATTTTAGAATGTGCCATAAATCCGCAGTGTTTACATCTCCGGGTAATTTTGCCAATCAATAGTATGCACTCGTCTGATCTCGTTGACTGCGCATGCGCTTCTAACTAACAGCATCCGTGCTCAATGCAAACCAGTCCAAGAGGAACACGCTGGAAAACGCTAATAAAAGCAACAGATGATGACGGTGAAAGCAACGAAATTGGTACTGCGAGAAGGTCAGGAAGAATTAGCGTTTGTACAAATCGAATTTAAAAACGTTTAACCACAACCATCCTCTTTCTCTGCCTCCGTCTCTCACACACCAACTGTCAGTACAGTAGTAATAAAGTAGGATCAATGTTTTTAAATTCACCTCCCTGTTTCATTCTGAACCTCCTCATCGCCTCGCCTCGCCCCCTGAAAGTGAAGAGGCAGTCTACAGAAAGAGTATCTTTTTGAACCCACGTGGGTCTATGAGGATAAGAGCAGAGGGATTATACAGATGTTACGTGTAAATTCAGATCTCAGGATTACCTCTGAACTGAGAGTAGGAGAGTAGGAGTAAACGTCCTCACAGTGCCATGGTGCAGGGTGGAACAGCAGGGTTTACTCGGCTGGTATGAAGGGGTGTCCTGGCCCAGGGGTGTGTGGCTGTGCACGCTTCTGTCAGAAAGTTTGGGCCAGGTGCAGGTGTGAGTGCTGCTTCAGACCGCAAGGTAAGAGATCCATTAGTTGCTTTGTCACTTTTGACATTTTTACCTTCAGTGTACTTGCATATGTGTACTTTGCTGTTTGTACAGGATTAACATTCTGAATAAGTTCCCAGAAAACGTGATTAGACCAAAAATAAAATAATTAACCATAAGATCTTAAATTATATACTAAACATTTTAGAGCTTGAAAATGATTGCTTGCATGTAAACTGAGTGTAATTATTACCATTGTTCTGTTGCTTCATAATAATACCTGCATTTGACCTTTAGTTTGTAGAAATGCTGAACCGTTATTGTTATTTTGTTGTTATTTTTCATGGATTATATATAGAAATGTATTATTGCTGATGTATTGTGTGTGTGTGTGTGTGTGTGTGTGTGTGTGTGTGTGTGTGGATGCTTGTTGCAGGATTATGGTTATGTAGAAACAATAACTATGTAACAAATCCATATTTCACACAGAAATGGTAGAATCCCATCTGTTTTGACCCTCATTCTCTCTCCCAGTCTTTTTTTTTCCCTTCATGCCCTTCAGATAGGGCATGTTTCCCCCATTTTGCACTGTAAAGCTTTAATATCGTGAGGGGAACCAAACCCAGGAAACCGTTTTAAGCTGTATCATCTGCTTATAAGGCAGAATCTCTTCCATGTGCTGCCAGTTATATTTATATTCCAGCTTTGATGACTATGTGGAAAATTCAGTAAAAATAACTGCAAGATGAATATTAGTGAATATTAGTGAAATTGAATTTCCAGCTCCATCACTAATATTCATCTTGCAGTTAAAACGGTTCTGAATCTGAAATTCAATTTGTTATTTAAAAAATTCCCTTGCAATATATTATCAACCATATAACTCTCTGTCTCTCCTCGTTCTTTCCTTATTAAATCACTGCACAACATACATGACCATTTCACCTACCACACTATCACTATATTTGTCGATTGATTGATTGAAAGAAAGTAATACTTTTATTCAGCAAGGATATGCATTAAATTGATCAAAAGAAGTGACAGTAAAGACTATTACATTGTTGCAAAAATATTATATTTCAAAGAAATGCTGTTCTTTTTTAACTTTATAATCATCATGATTTACACAAAATATTAAGTAGCACAACCATTTTTGAATATGGTTATAACAAGAAATGTTTCTTGAGCACAAATAAGCACACTGTGCAAATGGCACTTTGCAGATGTCAATTGAGATTTTTTTTCAGCACAGTCCAAAAAAACGATTTATTTCTGCAAAATACTTCAATAATGTAAAAGCAGTTTATGATGTAAATATTTTATAGTAAAATATTTTTAAACCATGATATTTTGATATTTAAATTGACAAAAGATTAACTTTAATGGTACAATCTTGTTAAAATGATTAATAAATAAAAAACATTATGTATCACTTATTTTTAGGCTGGCCAGAGTTAATGGAAACTAAAGGTAATTTCTAATGAATTTAAATACTTTATTCCCTGTTTTATTGTGGTGATTTTCAGTGCAATATCAGGGCTTATTCACTATTCATAAATTCACATTATCAATTCATTTTTCCAAAAGATATAGTCTGTAATGTTTGTAGTCAACTGAAAATGCCATCCAAATGTTCCAACAATATATTTTTAGAAATATCAGAAAGTTCTTATGATCACAGCTGCCTTTTTTTCTGTGTAAATATGAATGTTGTCTTTTGGAGATATCCCACTGATATCCCACTGTACCCCCCCCTCTATCTCTCTCTGTCTATTGTAGAGTCATACACATTGACTGGGCTCAGTGATTTCTCCTTACCACCTGATACACCGTCAACCTCCATCTCCACGGATGGCCTTTCTCCAATCTCACCCAGCAACCATCAGCCTCTTTCCACTAGACAACCGTCTACCACACCCCAACGCTCAATCAAAGCCCTCAAGAGATGGTTGAGCAGCCCAGTTCGAAGGTTTAGTCTGGGCGGAGGTGGCAAAAGTCAGAGCTCAAAGGCCATTCAGAGCCCAGAAGGGTCATCCTATATGTTTCTCCCTCTCTCACCTGCTCAAAGCCCATTGAGCCCAACGGAGAAGTCCAACAAACTGTCCAATTCCTACAGATCTCTGGTATGGACATAATTTACACTATACTGTTCAAATATTTGTGGTCAGTATGATTTTTTTTTTTTAAGTAATACTTTTCTTCAGCAAGCATGCTTTAAATTAAACAACACAACATTTTAAAGTAGAAAACAGTTGTAGAAAATTGTAGAAAAATTGTAATATCACAATATTACTCTTTTTAACAAACAAATACAGCCTTGTTGTTTTTCTTTCAAAAACATTAAAACAAATCCTACCAATCCCAAACTTTTGAATGGTTCGGTTTATTACAAATTTAGTTATTTTGGTATATTGTATGTATGTACTCACTTTGTCTGTGGCATACAGGACTGTGCTGAACTTTCAAGGCCAACATCTCCTGACAGTCCCTATTACCCAAGATACCTAAATGATCTCTTGCAGGTACACAACACTGAGTCCTGGACCGTAATGAGTATTTATATACATGATTGCTGATTTGTGCTTATGATGACTAATGAATCCTATTTCAGAGGCATCAGTCTTGCGATGTGCATTCTGGGGAGAGAGATCCCGACTTGACTAACGAGACACGGGTACAATCACTGAGTCCAGAAGATGATGAGCAGGAGAGAAAAACTGCCTTAGAGAAAAGCATGTAGGTATTTGATTGATGGTGACACAAACCCATGGCTTCTGGAATAAGATATTATTAATAATCCTTCTCTGAATCTGGCATGCCTTATGTCTCACTCATAGATATGTGCTGACAGAGCTGGTAGAAACTGAAAAGCTGTATGTGGAGGATCTGGGGCTTGTGGTGGAGGTAACATATAAATACATTCAGTCAGTAGATCTTACTCATTCTTTTTTTAAACTCTCATTTCCTCCCTTTTGCAGGGTTATATGGCTACAATGAATAGTGTTGGGGTGCCTGAGTATTTGGCTGGGAAAGGATAAAATTGTGTTTGGGAACATTCATCAGATCTATGACTGGCATAAAGAGTAAGTCACCTGTTGATAGGATGTGATGTGCCTATTGAAGCGTGTAAACCTGACCTTCTTACACCTGCTACCTTTATTTTTCTTTTGTCTCAGCTATTTTCGTGGAGAGTTGGAGAAATGTGTGTGTGAACCTGACCTGCTGGCACAACTGTTTATCAAACATGTACGTCTATGTTTTATATCCAGTTAAACTGCTGGTGATGTAGTCAACATTATATGCTGTAATCCATCTTGAATAAATTGAAACAGATGTTAAGAAATTAATATCTCTGTGTGTTTTACAGGAGAGGCGGCTCAACATGTATGTGGTTTATTGTCAGAACAAGCCAAAGTCAGAGCACATTGTCTCAGAGTTCATTGAAACCTATTTTGAGGTAAAATCTGAATATAATTATGAGGCAATGTTTGGTTGGTGGTATGTGAGGTCAAGGTCTATGACTCTCCTGTGCTCTTTCTCATGTAGGAACTGAGGCAACAGCTGGGTCACAGACTGCAGTTAAACGACCTGCTCATCAAACCTGTTCAGAGAATCATGAAATATCAGCTGCTGCTGAAGGTAAGTTTGTGTAAGCTCTGTGAAAAACTCTGATACATTTTTTCCCCACAATTCTCTGATGAGTGGAAAGTGAAACCCCCAAATTTTGAATTCCATAAATTATCCTCAAATCTGTTTCGTCATTGTTATAAATCTAGTAATTGTATGTGCTGATACAAAGTACATTGCAACAAACAAAAATATTTAGGAAAGTATCATGATGGCTGTTATTGCTATATAGTGATGTGTAAGAAAATCAAGCGTAGGGTTAGTTCTGGCAGGTCACGTTATTCAAGCTCACATCAGCTGACTCTCAGCTTGATCCCCATAGGATACCTAGGAATACGACACCTATCTAAGCATCCATATATAAGGTTATTCAGTATTATCAGCAGTTTTGCATTGCTCAATGGCTAATTACTCTCCTCCATCCCCAACTCCTCCTCTGTCAGTCAGGAGTCAGCCTTCTGAGTTTCCTTTGAATCAGACTCATTTTAAAACATGTACAAATATTACTGAACTTTAACAATATCTGCAATACATTTGTTGGTTTTGTTCTGTTTACCCTGGGGGGTTATCGCTGCACTCCCTGGTACTGTTCCCTGGTACAGAACCATACCGCCAATCCAAACTGTATACAAATTATCTATCATCTCTGATGATAGAAGTCCTAACAGAAATAAAATTGACCATGCCTTATTTGTTATTTTGAAATAACTGGATCTGATTAAGCAAGAAGAAAAAATCATCACCCTAATTTTCCATACATATTCTTGTCCTTCTTTATAAATGAACGAGCTGAGCTAAAATCCATATGCCTGTTCATCTAATATCCTCCCTATATTCTGTGTTTATTTACAGGACTTCTTGAAGTACTACACCAAAGCAGGCAGACAAACAGAAGATCTTGAGGTAAGTACAGTCTGTACTAGCTTATAAGACTGAGCAAAAGAGAGTAAACTCATTATTAGGTGACACTGAATTATTATTCTGTCCTCTTTTTGTGTCCTTATCTCAGAGGGCAGTGGAGGTGATGTGTTTTGTTCCAAAGCGATGTAATGACATGATGAATGTTGGAAGACTACAGGGTTTTGAGGTAAGATGACACAAATACACTGCGTAATATCAGTATCCAAAATGAGCACAGCCCAAGTCCATTATTTATAAAATAATTATCTATAATCTTATAGTTTTATTAGCACTCCTACCTGTATTTGAGACAAAAAATTCACACGGATCACCCATGATTGATTGGGTTCATAGGGTCAGCTGAGAGCACAAGGGAAACTCTTGCAACAGGACACCTTCGCATTCATTGAGAATGAGAACAGCATCCTCTCCCGTCCCAAAGAGAGACGGGTGTTCCTCTTCGAGCAACTTGTCATCCTCAGTGAGCCAATCGACCGCAAGAAAGGCTTTTCCCTGCCAGGATACATCTATAAAATCAGCATCAAGGTGAGGAGCAGAGGAGAAAGTGGAAGATTGAAAGCCAAACATATATGAGGACAAATGTTTTTTTCTATATTTGTATCTTTCATAGATTAGTTGTTTGGGCATTGAGGATCGTTGCCCAGATGATCCTTGTCGGATGGTGTTGACATCACGTAATATCGATGGAAGCATGCACCGTTTCATTCTTCGTGCATCGTCTCCAGAAATCAGAATGACCTGGGCAAATGACATTAAACAGATGCTGGAGACACAACGCAACTTCTTAAACGGTATCATCCTCATACCTTCCATGATCTTTCTGTGACCTTTGCCTTAGAGCAGAATTCTTAATGGACACTGTTCTGTTTCTTATCCTCTATCTCACCTGTCACAGCCCTGCAGTCTCCTATTGAATTCCAGAGAAAAGAAATTCAATCTCTCAGCCCGGGAAAGAGCTTGACAACTTCACCCTCACTGAACTTTGGCCTGCAGCCCTACAGCTCTGCCTCCATAGACCGCCAGGGTTTGCCCTGTCTGCACTCCTGGAATTCTTCACAACCTTCTACGCCTCATTGAAAGATTAGTGTTTGCTGGATTGTGAAGTTGCATTATGACTAACATGATTTAATTCCTCTTCTATAAATTTCATCTTTCTGTCAGTTCTTAAAAGGTATGTTCTCATCTTCCTCTGCCACCAACTCGTAAAATGCCTGTCTGTTACCCTCTGGAGAACATTATAAGGAGATAAATAAAGACTTAGTCCATTTTCGAGTTATGTCCGATAAAAAAGACTGAATTGATTTAATCATTCATTAGAACCTAATTATTCTTCTGCCTGCCGTTTCAATATAATAATGCACACAAACTGAAAATCAATCACAACCTTTAATATCTAACAATGGTAACAATCTGAGTATTTTGAACCTACAAGATCACATTTTTTGCTACCATAAAAAATTGAAGGTATTGGACTGTATAAGCTAAACTTTATGGCACTGACAGGGTATAATTCATGAAATATTAAATATGATCATAAAGGTTATGAAGTTGATATATATAATGTGACAAAAATAATGATTTTAGGCAGTTGCCATTTCAGGTACTGTAAATATCAGGTGTGTACTTGATCCTTTTTGTAAAAATACATAATATAAGGCTATATCCAATGTGTTCGCTTTTTCTTATTTCAATTTAGACATTTTCATTAGCAGTGTGTATTCACTGAATGACTCTTTCATTTAAAAAGCTGTCAAGTAAAATATTTTCAAGTTATCCCAGACATCTCTGTCTAACTTAGCTTTTCAGAAAAACAGAAGACATGCTACAACATGTTATCACCAAAGCCTTTATCTCATTCCAACAACAAATGCGTTTTCTTACATTTACATATTACTTTTATATGTAAGGGACTTTTGCATACTACATTATGTTCTTTTAAAAAATGACCAATAGGCAGCCACACTTTCTAGGGGTCAGAGAATAAGCTACCTACTGGTAGAGATACAACAAAAATCAGGAGTCATGCAGACACAGTGAGCAACCCAGAGATGGAGACAGAAACATTGCAGTGAAGTGAGGAGGAAGCAGGGAGGTTTTAAAATAGTATCATCAAAAAGTAAATCTCGTCATTTAATACGCAGCCAGAAAATCAGACATATATTCCTATATCCTATATTCCTATATCTGTTCAAGCCCCCATCACCTTAAGCATCTGAAACTAACCGTAAGAGTCAAGTAGACTTACACCAATGCTTTTACATGCTTCTTTTTTTTGACCTTGCGCTCATGCTTGCACCTGAATATGCAGGGCAGATAAATGGATGCATTCTCCAAACAGAATCATAGCAGCTCTACACTTCGTATTGCAGGACTGCATCCTTCACTTGTCTTTTTCAGGACTGAAACAAGCTCAGTGACTGGTAGAGTGATAAAGAACTATTTAAAAGGATTTTATAACTTTTTTCTGTTTTGAGGGGCATCATATGGCATAACAAGTGCACAAGAGTTCAATTCCGTTTTACACCATTGCTTGTTATATTTAACCTGTGATTTTTATACTGAACCCCTCGTTTTTTTTCACTACCTTAACCTCTTTTAAGGCTAGCTGGACTACTACTGTATGGCACCGTTTTTAGACAGGATGTAACAGAAAGGTTGGGGAAACAGAAACTATCACATACTCGCGCACACTTTGACAAGGCCATAATGTTGAACATTATTTGAAGAATTTGGGGTTCAATGGATAATGCAGCAAACAGTCATTAGGGCATCATGCTGTTCATGAGCAACAATGTAAAGCCCACTTGATGTAGTTTAAAAAACTTGTATCTCTCTCTCACACACACATAAAACAAACAATATGCAGACAAATATAACTAAAATGATGCATGAGGATTCTGTACTGTACACTGCATTAGCATATTTTACTATACAGAAGGAGGCTGCATACAGTCCATGTCTTTTATTATTATTATTTATTTCTATCAAATATAGAGTAAAATCAAAGTTTGAACACATTTAAATTGTTTACCATTACCTTTTGTTCTTAAAGGTTATTTTTTTGTTGAGAAATATACATAATGTCTGTTTATGAATATCTTTAAAACCTAATTTCTTATTTTAAAAGTTTTTAATGGATTACTGGGCAGAGTTTGACTACTTTAAAGAAGCTAGAATATAAAATGTAATTTGTTTTTGGCATTTTCATCACAATATCTATTATAATATGTGATAAATAATTAGAATGAATACAGTATCAGGTGTGTCCATATTTTTAACTGATGCTGTAAATATAGCCTAACATTTCATTAGCCATTTTATTTGATATTTTTTGTTATTTGCACATCTGTGCCTTCTACTCTGAAAAGTCTTTTAATGTAGCTTTTTTTGCCATTCTGCATAGCAAAAGCCACTGACTGGACTTTCCCCAAAAACTGGCTTTTCAAATAAATAAATAAGGCCTTATTTTAAACCTACAGTAACGTAACTGCCTTTGGAATAAATGCTTATGATGTGTGATTGCTAACTAAATTTATTAAAGGCAGCATTGGACATTGCTGCTTCACATTTGGCTGCAATTGAAACCAGGCTGCATGCTTTAACACAATAGGACACAATCTCAGAAAGACCCCAGAATAAAGGAAATAAAAAAGTACAAACAATAAACAAGTCATACCAGGACAGTGATTAAGCCTTTGGCACAGTCAATCTTTAGAACAGAAAAATATAAAATTCAGATTTTACTGATGTACAATGAATCATCCCACTGAGAAATCTGTCGGAGTGTGTATGTGAGAGCGAGAGAATGAAAGTGATATGCTGGATTGTCTGTGGGTTTAGCTTGCTAATGATGTTCAGTCAGTTCCTTCGTTTAGTGACGCTGAGGGTCGGGTCTCTCCAGTTGAAGTCTGAAATTTGTTTTAGTGCAAACGTACAGAGAGATGACCCTCAATAAAATGCACACAGACAAACATACACAAGTGCACACATGATTGGTGCCAGGCAGGGAGCTGAAGTGACATTCCATGTGAATTTCCCAAAGAGGGTGTCTCCCTTTTACTGGATTTAAAAATTAAAAAAGTCATGTTTAAAAATGTTTACATCCTCAGTCTTCTCTTTGTTCTTCAGTTTCAAAAGACACTTCTTCTGTATTCTCATCAGTTAAAGAACTAGTTCACTCAAAAATGACAATGCTGTCATAATTTAAGGAGCTTGAACGTCTCCTTAAGTCTGAAACAACATGATGACAGAATCCATTTTTGGTCTCACTTTAAATGTGATACTGAAACATGATTGGCTGAGGAGAAAAAGACGGCTGTGCCTAATTTACGGAATGGTTTAATCTGTATCTAAAGAATTCTTCTGAACAAAAATAAAGCTAAAGAAAGGAGACACAAAAATACGACATCTTCAGGTATAAAAAAAATCTTAATCAGCCATCACTGCGCATCTAATCCGTCAGTCATATTTGATCACATTATGACCCTTTTCAAAAGAAGAGGCCTATTTGAACTCCCCCATACTCACATGGGACCATATACAGTACAGTACATCCACAGCACACTTCCAGTGTCTTCACAGGCCCCTTTAGCTACTCAGGGAGAGAGTGTTCCTTTGAGGGAGGATGAGAGAAAGGGAAGAAGGCATAGTCAGGGAGTGTTCAGTTGTGTGTTAGACACTGGAAGCGGTTTTTGAAGTACAAGAGGCCATTTTTGGTGTGTGCCGCGTCGGATGAAGCCGGAGGGTAACGGAACTTTGCGTAAGTTTTGTCGCTTTCCGACTGGCCCCACGGCAGCTTGATCTTGGTGGCATGGTTCACGATGACATCATCACAAGACCCAACATGCAGGGAGCCGAGCCCATCAATAAAAAACTCTGTAAAACAAAATATATTTGTTTTAATTTTTAGAAAAATTGTATAGTTTTAATACAAGCCATAACATAATTATCAGCATAAAACAAAATAATTATCAGCATGTCAGTATCTTGCCTCAGAATGTAATATCGGTGCAACTAATGAGTTCTTGGGAAATTTTGCTGTAAAATACACCACAAGAATGACCTACTTTACTGTTTGGACTCACCCAAATGCGCAACACGGGCTAGTCTGGGGTCAAAGCCCACCTGCTGCACTTTATCTGTCCTGGCAAGAAAGAAATTGATGACTCCATCAGTGACAACACAGTGAGGAAAGCCCTGGATGATGTGATGGAAGCCTCGCCGCATGTGCAGACAGTCCCCGTCTTCCTCTCCAGCTTCAATTGAGATCGTCTGCCTGTAGGTGGCAGTGTAGCCTGTGGCTTCACGCACTGCTCCTCCAACCTAAACACACAGCAGCCAAACACTAAGAATAACGCAGGGAAGATACATTGAACTGGAGGTATCCCTTCCTATTAAAAAACACCTTTCATCTATTTTTTTCTCTTTATAAAAGCAGATTTGCTTGTCTCCGCCTCTAGGCATGACTCCAGCCGGGTGATGAGCACAGAAAACTCGTTCACTGGAAAGGTCACATAGCTGACCCATTCCAGAGCAATAATCTGCTCTAGATCTGCTGCTGCCTAAATAAAAATGTAATGCAAACTGCATTTATTGTTCTCTTTCATATTTTGTGATTTAAACAGGAATCCAACTAAATAACCTTTACCATTCAAAACGCTTTCTCTGTAACCAGGGTTCTAAAAATTCAACAAAATTCAAACAATAAAGAATTTGTTCTGTTTTTTAACCATTTTGACCTCAGCAGATTTGAACAATTGTTTCCTCTGTTTGAATCAGTGCCAGAGACAGAGGAGGAAGGTCTCCCAAAGCCTGTTTCAGTAGTAAATACTGCTCAATCCGAAGGCCAGAGGGCGCTGAAACTCATGCCCTGCAGAAGATAGATAATGCACATCATTCCTGGAAATAATTATCGCTGTAGAAGAATATACAGAAGATTGAACAGCTTTCATTGATTCAATGTGACTAATAAACACACAACTGCAACAATATATGTTTTAATCGCAATAAACCAAACAATTTAGATTAATTGTGCAGCCCTAGCCTGTTTAGCTCTGATGTTAAGCTCTCAAAAGGAAACAAATGAACAATGAACACTTTCTGAGATTTGCCAAAATTTTGGTTCTGATTCTCAATAGAAATAATGTGTTCTCTGAAGGAGTTTCTGCTCAGCAATAGTTTGTCAACTCTAGTTCAGTCAACTCTAAAGAGTGAAAACACAACAGTGAAGTTATGAGAAGTGTGTCTTACATATACTGACAAAATATTTATAACCTGATTGTACTGTAAGTCGCTTTGGATAAAAGCGTCTGCTAAATGCATAATAGTAAATGTACTCCTTCTGCTGTTGGCCTTACCAACATTTGAATAAAATGCTCTCCATTAAATATCAGGAAGAGACAGCTCATCTTTAACTGCCCTGTAATTTTGATGATGCAAAAAATCTGCTAATATGTGGTGTATTTTTTATGTATTGTTAAAATGTGTTTTATTTTTTCTTTCCAAATGTTAGTTAGACCTTGAGAATAAATGTAAACCCTAACTTATTTGTTCACAATTAAATTCCACAGAGTAGCTACCAACAGAACGGTATAAATGAAAACATGAATGAAAATGTCTTGGTCATATTATTAATGTTGCTTTAATAATTACATTTTAGTACATGATAGTAATATATTTGTCATAATTTCTTCAAGTTAAACTGCACTTTAATTTTTGGTAGGTTGTCGTAAAGATCTTTAAGTTTCAGTTTGTATTTTATGGTAGTTTTTCTCAAATGAAACGGTAAAAGCTTGTGAGATGACTCTCAGAACAGTTCTTGAAATTAAGTTTGTGTGTTTATATCCTCATATCCCGAGGTGTCAGATGCTTAAACACTGCTAGCATTGTGTATTTGAGTTTGTGCATCAGACAAAACTACACCATTCATTCATGCAGATGTATTAGCAACATGAACTGACTGGCTGTAGTCGAGTTTCATTCTGCTGTGTGATAGGCTGTTAGATTAAGCAATATCAAGTAAAACTGTCCAGAGTTCATAACATAAATTTGATCATGGTCTCAATATGATCGTCCAGCCATAGAACTAACCTTTTCAATTATTTTTAACCAACTTGTGATTTTAGCAGGTGTTTGAAATCAGTTCCCTTTTACATTCAAACAAGTGACCTAGAAAAATAACCACATATTACTGATGAAAATTATCTACGAACAACCAGAAAGTGTTCCAAATATATTTTTAAATAATCTGTGTGCTTTGCTTCTTCATATAAATGCCACTTACTTGATATTGTGTTACATGAAACAGTATCATTCATATATTTTAAGAGTGACATACATGCACAATAATATTTTGGTGCCACTTGATGTATATATAGTAAAAAGAGAAAGAAGGTAATTTTTCTAAAAGCATTGTTAAAGAATAACATGATGACTAACTTCTCTACCACTTGAGACTGAGTCTGTTGTTGTGGAGTTTGGACGGCACCGTCTTTATTAAAGATTTAACTGGGGACTGTGACGGTTTCAAAGGTGTAAGTTCCTTACCACAAGAGGGACCTGAAGAAACACCTTGCATCATGAGCAATGGAAAAAGTCCTCAAGGGGTTTTTAAGCTTTTGACGCGCACCTGCTCCACTCAACACATACAGTGTCTCTGCAATGGCTCTTCAATACACAAGACTGAATTATAAGTGTATTGGATGTTTTGTCTTTATTTGATGGACAATGTTCACAGTGCTTAAGAAACCCTTACATTAATGCGAGTTGTCACATACTCTACATATCATGCTACATTTATTTTCTCACCAGGTCAAGAGTGGTTTTCTCCAGCACATCCACCAGCTTCTCCAGCTTTGTGTTGGCAGTAAAGATAAAGTCATCATCCACCCACAGCACATACTTGGTAGTGACCTGTGACACGGCTAGGTTACGGCCAGCAAACCAGCCCTGAGACAAAGACATTCATATTCAAATCCCATCATACTGCATGCAAACACATAATCATAATCTCAATGAAGTGACCCACCTTTCCGAAGGGCATGATGTAATGTTCAATATAAGGGCCTGACACTGTTTTTGGGTGCTCACTGTCATCTGCTATCACTATTGTAACTGTTGGATAGTACTGTCGTATGCTGTCAATTAAATCTTGGAGCTTGTCATAGCGCAGGAAGGTTTTAGTTGCTATGGTCACGAGAGCGCTGATGTTGTACTCTGAAATTGGACAAACAGAAAGGCAAATGGAAATGGAAACGTGGGTTTAGTTTCCATGCCATATAAATAAAAATAACACTAAAATCACAGAGTGAAACATTGTTTTGCCATGAGCAGGTGTAAATCTGCTGACACATTTAATATACAAAGAATAAATGAAACTGCAGCAGCAAACAATAGCTTACTACATAAGAGTGGGGGAACTATGATGTCACTCTGTAGGCGGATCGGCTGTTAGCATGAATATATGATCAAACGCACGATTGTCCTCGCGGTTCTCCCCACACAGCAGGATTTCTGATCATAAATATTCAACATGTTCCTGATCGGGGCGCCTCCGACGTTCTTCTGAGCAGATTCAGTCACTCTTAACACACCTCACACCACAGGAAAATCTGAGAAGACTTTACCTTTACCGGGACATTACCTAGGATTGTTGGAAGGGGAGAAATCGGCCCAAAATCAGCCCAATTATCTTGTTCGTATGTAGCCAGCATTACTGTAGTTTAACTGATTAACCAAATTTGAACTGGGGGGTCTGATTTTGCATCTCCAAGCATATTCACACATATTATTTTAGTATTATTGATATACAATTATATATTAATGTTTTGAATTAGCTTTTCTTTTTAGATGGGCTTTTATTTGTAATGTTTTTGTATTTATATTTAGCTTTAACTGATTTTTTTTCAGTTTTAGTCTAAAAATGTAGTACTTCAAATTACACTTATTTATTCAGGGAGCATTTATCATTTACATTTTTTTCATCTAATAATTATATTTTATTTAAATTAACAATAGCTATTTTGAATAGTTTTAGTTAATAATAACAGCAATGATGTATTCACCTTTATCTGCATCAGATCCTGTGTTGTAGAGTTTGGGTGTTACTCCATGACGAATCTTGATGGTAAAAAGAGCTTGATGTCCTTCTGTGTCTAACTGCACTGAATCACAAGCACATAAAAGCTACATATCAAAATAAAGATTATCCAGTGTATTTACATGTACATTTATGATAAGTATTTTTTTACAAGAATTACCCAGAAGCTGCATACCTGTGTCAGCTGTGCTGGGGTGGAACAGCGTGTTAGTATATGTGATAAACTGGAGCTGTCGGTTCAGACTGGACAAAAGGGTGCTGCTCAGGGTCATGTGCGTCTCGCCATCACCCCTGACCTTTACCCCCTCCACTTCTGCTGCCACATTAAATGTGCCAAGCGATGCTGAAAAATTCAGCTACAGAGAAAGATTAAAACATAGTGTTCAGGGAGCATCCACAACACAAAAGCACAGGAAATAATACATAAATTATGCATAATATCACTTACAGTATAGACATCTCGGGGCAGCTCTTTTAAGGCCAAACCTGAAACACATTACAACCGTGTATTCATGGCCGGATTTACCTCTTATTGTGACATAGGAAAAACAAATGTTGGGGCTCCCTTCCTATTAATATATAATATTAACACCCCAAAACAGCAAACAAAAATAAAATGTAATCCAAGGAAACCATTGCAGTGTTCACAAGTACAAAGTCATTCTGCTTGCATTCAGTCATTTCAGATCAAATGTTGTTCTCCACTCATTTGAGAAAAGACTGTTTAATTAAGTTAGCAATAACTGACTCCAGCATTGTCACTGCATTACGAATATGCACTATTTTTCTAATAATTGAACGGCCAATTAGGCCGCTTATACTACGGTTACCACACCTCAAAGAATTGTTCGCATTTTATTTCAAGACATTTGTTATGTTTTTGTCCTTAAAACACTCTTGTGTAAGGCTAATTTATCTAATCCTAAAACTCCTGTTGGTAAATATAAAACATAATTTTAGAGCTAATAACAGAGGCTTGAGCAATTGATATGCAGAATAGGTTAATGCAGTTATTAGAAAGGTGTTTAGTATTAGTATTTTTTTAGTTATTAGAATGTATGTGAATTACCTGAGCCTGTGCGTCTCTCAACAGTGTTTGGCTATTGCGTCTCTATAATAGCAAAACTGAAAGTTTAACTGCTTCAAAAACAGATACATAAAAATAGCATGTAGCTTTTCAGCTGCAAAAAATATTTTGATAAAGTTGCAGGGCAGCGTTAACAACAAGTTTCTGTGCGTGTCTGTCAGCACTGTAATAATTTGTTAATCATTGATATTCCTTTGATGATAAAATGTAATTTAATTGGGTAAAAGTTTGACATTTTAATTTTAATGTTAATTTTAAACATTTAATGTTTTTTTATATTTATTGGTCAATGTCTTTTGGAGTTTTGGTTCTTTCGATAGACAGACACGTGCCTAGAATCCAGACCTGCATGTATTGTTACTATAACTAAATTAAATGCACTCAACTTCCTTCTATTACAGTCACAGTCCATTCAGTAATTTAATAAGGTGCTCTCAGTTCTCAGTTGTGAGCTTCACATTATTATTCTGCACAAACATATATCACACTATCACTGCATATATCACTACAATCTGAAAAAAGCAGCACAGGCTCATTGGAAGCAATTACTGTGGCTACATTTGGAATGTTGATGGAGTTGTTATTTTGGCGGAAACACACAGGAAGACCTCAGTGCTTCTGTTTGTTGACCACAGCATGCAGATACTTCTCAGATATATCTCATTACGAATTTGGGAAGATGTTTGTCACTCGTATCACATTGTCACACGCCTTTAAAAAAAAATCTAAAAATGAGCAAATGATGAGTAAGGGTTTCAGCGCAGAATTTGCTCGCACTTTGGATTTTGAACCCTGGTGCCGCGAGCTCGTGCAGCGCTGTTTGAATACATGCCATTCGTGCGTGTTAACATAACATTCTGTAGTTTATTTGCTAATCTATTTCCCGATTTCAATCACCACAGTAACCAGCAACAACCACCCCTTCCTCTTCTCGTTGGAGACATGAGAAGCAGCACTAAGCAGTCTCTCGCTGTCGGTGTTTCATGCTTGTAATGAGTTTTGCGTCTCTCTCTCTCTGACAGTTTTAAATGCTTCCACACTGCGGACGTTTTTGCTGCATTAGTGCGCGCCTCTATTTGATCGCGTAACGTCATTGTTTTGTATAAATTATTTGGTCTTTTCGCTTATTCGGCCGAACAATTTCAGTTGCCGAACATTCGGTGCATCCCTAGTATATATATACAGTATATATATATATTTGTATAATTTATTTTAAATATAAATATATTTAATATAACAATATAAAATGTTTATTAAATATATACATGCATGTGTGTGTATTTATATATACATCATAAATATGCACAGTAAACACACATACATTATGTAAAGAAATATTTACATTTGGATGCGATTAATCGCAATTAATCGTTTGACAGCACTATTACTTGTTTGTTCACTATTCTAATTTGTTTGGTTTCTTAAAACACCAGTGCGAATGTAATTTAGACTGAGACAGTATACCACAAATAAAAAGAGGGTTGAATCCCCTTTAAAGTTCATGTACAAGTCAATTCACTGTCTGTTTTCTGACTTAGGTTTACTTAGTTTAGATTAGAACATGGGATGCTTAATTTTGAACTCTCAAAGTGCATTAGACAGAACAAATTTAACTTTAAAATGTACAAAATTTGTCTTTTTTATTTGTTAAAATTCACAATAAATATTGTACCATAGACATATCGAGATATTATCGTACAGTGAGATTTTGATATTGTTACATCCCTAGTAGTATCTAATCTTGATTCTTGACTATAATATTCATTACATTATATTGAAGATGTATTATTGTACTGCTTAGTCTCATCACAGTCCTTCAGTCACATGGCAATACATTAATCTTACTAGGAACAAAAAGTGTAATACCTGGGATAAGGATAGTTTTAAGTGGCCGAACCTCCACACCCTGTGTTGGGTACTGCAGAGGGTTGTTAGCTTCAGCTACAATCAGCAGATCAGCAGGGGTCTGCGACCTATACACACCAGGGTTACTATCGTTAACTAAAACTAAAACCATACAAAGACTGTTTTCAAGATCAGACATTCTCTGCAGAATTCATTTCATAACTTGTATCCCATTGAAAAAAAAAGCATAGGCTGGTTAGGTATGTTTTTGAAGTATGGTAGCTGGTGTGAACTGGTTTAAGCTTGTCCTTATTTGGTCATGAGCTGGTTTAAGCTAGTCCTGAGCAGGGATGGATACCAAGAACAGGTATTTTTTGAACCGGTAATTAATTGGGTCAATACCGGACTACCGATAAGCTTCAGGTCAAACGATACTGTTATCAATACTTGCATTGTTTTATCTCTGTATAATTAGGTGTTAATGCCAAATTAGAAGCTGATCTCATAAACCAATCTTAAGCTGACTACATGCCTGCCGTGAGAGGTTTGGCATGACAAACAGCGGCACCTCAATCTCTGTCCAGCACAGGTAAAATAATTATAACGCTGGAGGTGAGGTACAATTAATATTTCTTTATTAAATAGCTTACAAAGTAATTTGAACATTTCTGTGATATGTAATTTCAGAAACCGCGTGAGTGAATTTCCGCACTCTCTGTCTTTCCCTCTCAAAATGTGCAAATGGCTTCAAACCACCACATTGAGTTTGCACTATAAGAAAGCTGCACACTGCACAGTTCACATAGGAATTGCTTTGTGTAAGAAGCTATAGTGCAACAATAGTCCCATAGTAAAAAAACAAAAATGCACTGCATGATCAAATATTTAGGTAAGATATTTATATAATTTTTGAAGAATGTCTAAAAAATAAACTCCCCTCAACCCGTCTCTTTTCAACATTGTTTCACATGCTTTTTTTACACCAAATTGTAGAGAGAAGTAACAGTATAGATAAGTACCAGTATCGATTAGCAGTATCGCTATCGATATCAATACAATGTAAACAATCCTCGTCCCTGGTCCTGAGCTGGTTATAAGCTGCTTATGAGCTGGTCCTGAGCAGGAGCTAGTTGCTCTAGAACAGCACATGACCAGCTTAAACCAGCTCATAACCAGCTAAGGACCAGCTTAAACCAGTTCAAACCAGCTGCCATGCTTCAAAACATACCTAACCAGCATGTGCTGATTTTATTCAACAGGGTTATGGATTTATAAACCAAACAACTGAACATTGTCAATGGCATAAATTGATTAAATGAACCTCATTTGTAAGCTCTGATACTCTTTGGCGCGCCGTTTCTTCATCTCATGGAGCTGGGAGGCCTGGAAGGCAGTGTGCAGGGGATGGGCTGACACTCTAGGGAACAACAGCTGAACAAAGGGCAGGTTAACCCCTCTGCTCTCTCCTTCACAAACACACCCGTTGCGAGCCAAAAGCCTTGAGGAAGAGGAAGAGAGTCATCACATGATCAATCTGTCCGTTTTTGACTAGAAGGAAAATGTTTGCATCCTTCTGAGGTGACAAAAGACAGTCTCTGTGTACAAATGTAAATAAATGCATAAAAGATTTACAGGACATCAACAGGTCAATTCTGAGTTGTGAGTTGTCAAAATAAATGAATGTACAGAATTTAAAGTGTTTATGTTTAGAGATAAGAAGTAGATTTCTGAAGTACTTTAAAAGTTTATGGTCATTAAAATGTAAGTTTTTGAAGATAAATTCATTATTGTATACAGCAAGGATTACATTAAATCGATCAAAAATGACAGTAAAAACATTTATTTTAAATAAATAATAAATACAAATAAAATGATGTTCTTTTCAACTTTCTATTCATCAAAATACTCCTGAAAAAATGTATTGGGCTTGCACAAAAACATTAAGATATTAATGTTTATTAATATAATAATAATGCTTCCGAAGGAACTAATGACACTGAAAACTGGAGTAATGCCTGCTGAAAATTGAGCTTTGCCATCACAATAATAAACTACATTTTTAAGTATATTAAAATAGAATAAAGTTATTTCAAATTCAATAACATTATACTAGTTGTACTATATATTTCATCATATAAATGCAGCTTTGGTGAGCATAAGAAAAGTTTTTTATTTTATTTTTTAAATGTCCCATGAAATGAAAGTTTGAGATAAGTAGTTGTAAAAAGCTGCAGGCGTTCTACAACCATCTCCCTCTACTTGAAACGATGTTTTATAGTAAAACATGACACATCAGCTAACTGACCTGGCCACACTTTCCCTCACTCTGTAAGGGATGGTGCTAGAGCTGGGATCCGGCTCAGGAAGTCTCTCCTCCAGCAGCCGCTCAGCTCCAGGACCCAGTCTGTACCGGACATCCACAGTGCTGTAGACCCGCGTGGGCCAGGAATGTAGCACTGCTAAAACCAGCACCACTGATGCTACCAGGGCTAACAGCACAGTCTTACGTAGGGAACGCATGCTACAAGCTACAACACAAACAGAAACACAACACTGTTGAAACTTCATTCAGTGTAATTCAATTCATTTGTACAAAAATGGTACAGGGTTTTTCATGTGAAACTTCACAAATTAGCATTCTCTTAAATCAAATAATGAAGTATTAACTCAATAATTCACATTTCTAATTAGCCTTTATTTGATTTCCCTTCCCTTAATAACAATGTGGAGGGAAACACTTTAGTAATTCTACAAACACGTCCTAATACACTCACTCTATCCAATCAGAGTGAGAAGTACAATGAGTTGCCATTACTGCTCCTAAAGGTCCATGGTACTGATTGGCTCAATCTTGATGTGACTGACAGTAGCTGATGAGGCTGATGGAGGGCTCTCTCCATCTGCTGAGATGAAGAAGAAAAAAACCTTAGTCAGTCAGTTGTAGTGCTTTCATTTACTGTATTCATTACTGTACATAAAACAGTCCAATGTACACTCTTACTTAAAAAACGGTTCTTTATTGGGAATTGTGGTTCCAGGATGAACATCAATTGCACAAACGTTTTTACATTTACATTTATGCATTTAGCAGACGCTTTTATCCAAAGCAACTTACAGTGCACTCAGGTTATACATTTTTTTGTCAGTATGTGTGTTCCCTGGGAATCGAACCCACAACCTTTGCGCTGCTAACGCAATGCTCTAACCACTGAGCCACAGGAACACAGGTTTTTAAACAGGTTATTTATACTATTAAAATGTTTTTCACACAAAGGAAAAAATATTTATTTTATTAACTATTAACTGGAAGCCAAATGTATCTATGGCATTATTGTAAAAAAACTTTTGCAACCTTTATTTCTAAGAATGTACTTATTCACTATATTCATAAGACTTCTGAATGCAATACACATTTTATGAGGAAAAGGACCAAATGCCAGGTTTTATCATTTGAAATTGTGCACACAGTATAGTGGCCATTTCAAAAATTATTTTACACAAGTTAAACTATTCAGCTAATATTAAACATAATAATTTGGTTTCACTGAAACAATGCAGCATAAACATGTTTTACAGGAAACTAACTCAGCTACAGCCATAAAGACATAATGGTCTAAACTTTACTGATAATCCGTGCTAAAATTAAAAACAATTACGGAGAGTCCCCGGAAACCACCAATACAAATACACCAATAAATACACCAATACACCAATTTTTGCAAATACACTGAAACCATTAATATAATATTTTAAATTTACTTTTTCATTATTTATTTTTAATAATTAATGCTGAATATTACGTTGAGTGATATATTAGTATATTATCAGTTTTACACAAATGTCAACAGTTGTATTAAGAGTCACAAAGATTCTGGGTTACTGTCTTGGGTTCACCGCTAAAGGAAGTACACAGGAACTAATGATAACCCAACAGTTCCTGTGGTATATAGCCAGAGCTGGGTAGATTACATAGATTAAGAAAATATATTCAATTTGTTGCTATTAGCAACATGAAGGGCATTACACATTATATTATGTTAAGGTTTCCCAGATAGGATTTGTGAAGGAACAGCAAAGGGGTTTATGAGTTTAAAGAAAAAAATTACATTTTTATGATTTAATTATTTATAAGTCATTATAAAAGCCTTCTGAAGACAATAGAAATGCATGGTTAAATAACCTACAGAGTGATAGTTCAAATAAATATGAATGTTTTCATCAGCAGTTAATGTGATGTTGAAACACTTCTTAAACCTCAAATGATTTTTGTAAAGAGTATTTTAGAAAGGAATAGAAATTAGAATCAATGAATCAATGTAGTAGAATCAATGAATTATAAATAATGTATTTCTATTGTGTTAATAGTATGTAATCATGTAATCAATACAAATGTTACTGTAGTCTGATTATGAGTATTTTAAAATGCAATTTAATCTAATTAGAAGTCCTTAATTTTTGGAATCCAATTACCTAATCCAGATTACATGTAATCAGTTACTAATTGCCATATTCAGTCTTCACATGAGCTGAGATGACTAAAAAGCAGGCGGTTTATGCAGTATAGGATGGACATGCTATAATCAGTAAATGTAAAGCATAACAAGGACATAAAATTAAACTTAAGACCATTCAATTTTCTTTATCTCTACAACAAAAACATATTTCTGTAAACTGAAAAGACCTTCAGTAGCCTAATATCATTTTACGTTACTGCAAACTACTTTTTAAGTTCCACTTTGGTAAACGTGGTAGGCTATTCAACAACTTAAAATAGTTTCCCCTGAAAAACAAGTCAACAGCATGTCGCTGTCAGCTGTATAACATTATTTAAAACAGACCACATAGAATTCATCAACATAACTAGATTGACTTTAGTTTTGGCTTTAAGACTTTTGTAAACATTCCAAGACAAACGGGGGAGGAAAGACAATGCGCAACTAACGCGGTGAATAACCATTCCCCTGCATGCAGGCCTACCTCACTTCAGTTATGGCTATAAAACCACATACGCAGCTCCGTTAAGTGAATAAGCCCAACGGATGCGACTCATTCTGATGTGGCATAGTCTTATCTATACAGAAGGGCACTGTGCGGGGATTCCCAGCCCACTGTAAATTATCTAACTCACACAGGCCGCACATCTGACAGCATGCACCGTTGGCCTTCGAGACAGAAGCAGTTCAAACCTTGACAAATAGTCAATAAATAGCCATTTAGGGGCATGATAACTGGCGTATTCGTCATTGCCACTGTCTAACGCCCATTCTGCCGCCTGTACTGCAATACAGAGAGTACAGAGAGGCACCTAAAGCACCTTGGCCTGCTGTCGCCATATGTCACATCATGCACATACAATTCTATCAGGCAATGCAGAGCCATGATACCATTAGAAATGTATCTAAGAAACCAAATCCCTTACGTTATTTTCAAACACCAGAGAGTGGGTGGCGATCAGTTAATTACGCGGTGCATGTTTAATTACATTCACTCAATCGTGCGGCAGAAGCAAACAAATGTGCCGTAAATAACCGAGAAAATTATATCAGTGCTAATTATAACAGGGCGGATGAGCGACCGAAACCGTTCAGATAAATCTTACCTGTAATGTCGCCACCAAGAGGGATCCCCTACCCTTAAAATACCCCCGGCGCGCTTATCATGTGAACGCAAACAGCTGATGGAGAAAATCCGATTGCATGGCATCCACCTTTGAGACAGAATGGAGGAGAGCGGAGAGGAGTCGGTCTGCCCCCTCTGACTAGCGATGGAATGCGCTCATGTGAGAAGAGGAGAGAGTGATGCGGCTTCACAACACGCGCTCGCTCACCACAAGGGGAAGAGGGATTAGAAATGCTAAATGATCTGAAAGTGCATTAATTTTGTGGGGAAATTAACTAGATTTCTTGCAAGTGTCTTTACTATTTGGATGTGACTCAATGAGATAGGTCTAAAAAGTTATTTACACACCTTGGAACGTTCGTCAACCAATCAGATCCAAGCATTGTCACATGACGTGCCGCCTGCTATGCATTCTCTAAATCCCTTTTACATGGATATGGAGTGTTTAGAGCCAGAGGCAAATGGCCATCACACACATATAGGCTAAAAATGTTTACATGAAATCCCGACAGTCTGCACTTTGATGTTAACGCTTCATGTGTCCACTTTAGTAGCTTACAATAATGATATCATCAATTCAAAAATAAATAACTCTCAAAAATAATTAACTCAAAAAAACGAAACGTATAGGCCTACTGTAGATGTAATGTAATGAAATGCTTTCCTTTTGCCTTCTGTCAACTTAAAAAGCCCCATTTCCCACCTTTTCCATTTTATTGCTCCGCTTGATCTGACATCATTCAATGAGAAGAGCTGTTTTCATCCAATATAGCATATTTGTTTGTTTCAGATGAAGTCGAAGTGTTCTAGCTACCCAACAAGTTTGAATTTTCTGTTTTTAAGTGTTTAACCCTTGTATGGTGTCCATATATTTGTTGCTCAGCCAGTGTTCGTGGGTCTGGTAGACCCACTGTTTTGTGTTTTTTATTTAACACAATCAAAATTGATATGTTAAAACACTTAACAGATGTTTACTTCATCACAATTATAAGCAATATAAACAGCATATGGCCAAAATTTGCCCTTTATCTTTGTTAGATCACATTTTAGTGCTACAACCCTGTACGGAAATGACAGGGGCAGAAACATACTTTTCACTTACCCAGCTCACACTCTTAAAACAAATGTGTTGAAAACAACACATGTGTTATTTTTAACACATGTTCTGAGTGTGCTCAGGGACAACACATTTTGAGTTAAATTCAACACACAAAACGTGTCATAAAATGTAACACATAAATGTGCAGCTTAAGTAGACACATCGATGTGTTGTTTTTTATGTATCTAACACAACTGTGTGTTACTAAGAAATTGTTTAATATATGTTAATATAAAATTGATTAAAAATGTTAGATCAATAAACAATTTGTGTACATTTATTATGAAATCTCACAGGAAACCATTACACACTGCTCACATACTGTTTATTTGTTTTTTTAACATGGAATTAATGCATTCAAATGTTTTTACTACAGTATATTGACTATAAACCTGTGAAATAAGCATTTCAACACATCATAAAAACCATTCATCAAATATTATAAAACTCATATGTTAAGCAGTCAAATAAAACATCAAATATGCATGAAACAGTTTCCAACATATAAAGTACCATATTTTCTGAACTTATTCTCAAGTGTACCAACATGTTCTTTTTCATACAGAAAAAAATAATTTTAATGAACCTGAAAACTGTATTTAAAGAAATAACACATACTGTTCATGCATTCACCTATAGGTGATCATGTTTACAAAACAATTAATTGTCAAATCTGGTCAAAACACAATATGTTCAACAGTTTCAACCACCAACATGTTTAAAACAAAAGTTTGTATCTAGGAGTTACATATTGCTGATCACAAAATGATACAATATTTAAAGGTCTGTAATCTATTAAGTCACCAGGCAGCTTTGACATGTCAAAATCTTTGGTTCTCATGACATTGAAGGAAAAAAGGTGTTCATCAAAATATTTAACTCTTAAAACTCTCAGGAACATTAGTGCACATTCTCTTTCACTTTGGGGAATAATGTGTATAACTTCACCAAATAATGGTTCTCCCCTTTCATCTGCTTTTAAAGTCAGAACTAGGGGTCGACCGATATGTGTTTTTCAGGGCCGATACCGATAATTACAGATCAAGTAGACCGATAACCGATATTTTGAACCGATATACGTGTCTGGTGTAAAAATGAAAATTAATGCCAAAATTAATAATAACAAGAGCTCTGACAAAAAAACGTTCTTTAAATGCTTTTAAACATGTCTTTAATTCTGAAAACTGTTAATAACAACAACATTAAATAAACAGTAATATTAATAATAACATAAGTACAGAGATCACCCAGAAGCATTCTGTAAACATTTTGTAAAACTTAAAGTAAACGTATTTAGCGTATTGTGTTATTATTCTCAACAAAAGTTGTAATAATTGTTGTAGTTGTATTACGTATACAGTAATATATTTGGCTAAACCGAACTTATATTTTGACAGGTTGCCATGAGGACCTTTTAAGTTTCTGTAGCCTATGTATATATGATATGACGATCGTTTTACTCAAATGAAACCGTCAAATGCTCATGAAGTGACTCTGCGAGCAGTTCTGGGGATGTTGTTCATGTATTTATGTCCTCATTTAGTGAGACGGCAGACGCTGAAGTCACCGCGAGCGTCACGCGCTTCAGTATGTATGTGTGCAGTAAATGAAACCGCACGTCTGTGTCATTCATTAACAAAGATGCAGAACATGCAGGATTCATATTTAAATAGTGTTTTGCAGCTTAATATTTATAGATACTAGTCCATAGCGAGTCGATTTAAGTGTACTGACCTACTTTTGATTAATTCATCCAAACTTGACACATTCCATGACATTCCGTTATACGGTAAATTCCATTATATGACTGCATTCCGCGATTCGCCCGCATTTTCGCATCGCGGACATCATGGGTTATATTGAGGTGTTTTGCAACTTCAGCAACGTCTGCTGCTGCTTTACCTTTGAGAGACAACTGATGCGTGATCACTAACGCAGCTCCAGTTAGCATGTGCTTTCGGTGTGAGACTGCCTTCAGTTTTCCGTTGATTTGTCGGACTCGTGACTCTCTACATATCAGATGAGCGGTGGGCGGAGATTGCTCTCAGAGATTGAGAGATCGCCTCACTCTCACAGAGTGTTGAGCTCAGACAGGCTGCATCGAGCCAAATAGTGCATTTAAAAATTAAATAATTTCACCTGTATTATTTATTCACTAATAAATAATGTCACCTGTAAATAGTATATTTGTTTGCATAAAAAAAAAATAATAATAATAATATCGGCAAATCTGTTTTTAAAATGGCCGATATCGATAAACAGTAAAATGCTTAATATCGGCACCGATAATCGGTTGACCCCTAGTCAGAACTAGGGCTGTGCGATATGGACAAAAAATATATATCACGATTTTTTGATTTTTTCGATTTCGATTTTAATCACGATTTTGACACAAACAGACATGCTTTATCTTACACATCTTACTTGTCTTGCACATCTTGTTTTGCACTTTTCTTTATTCTATTACACATTTTACTCTTTATTTCTTTTTTTTACCTATTGTAATATATATATATATTAGGGGTGGGCATAGATTAATTTTTTTTAATCTAGATTAATCTAGATTAATTTTGGAATTAATCTAGATTAATCTAGATTAAAATGGCTCATTTGAATTCTGCGAAGGCATTCAGAATATGTGTGCTACCCAAATAATGGCTAAAAGTAAGTCTTTGAGAACGGGTTTCTCAAGCCAGGTGGCGATTAGACCAGGGGCTCATCTCCTGTTTCAAAATGCATCACAAACTGCTTGAGAAAGCTGTTCTACTATGATAATTGGTGATGAAAATAAACTATGTTCAATAAGATGTACTTGTGTTTACTAACTGTTTATTCAGTTAAACATGAATTTTGAACTGTAGGACTACATAAGAGGTCGTGATGAACTGTTTACAGTTTCCATTGGGAAGCTTCTTAAAAAATAAATTTTCCCTGAAGCAAACCCGGCTTCATAGCTGCATCCATGTTAGCACGTCCACGTCTGATGTGGTAATTTCACAGTAACGTTAGGCATAACGTTACACACAGGTTCAAGCAGAGGGTGACACGGGGTGAATTATCAAGTTCACATGAGACCTAAACCGAATCCTGTTTGCTTAAAAGCGTTAACGTTCGTTGTTATTCTGAGTGCACACAAATAACGTAGAGTCTTTACAGATTCGAAAGATGTATTGAGCTACTTTTATCTGTATGACCAAAAAATGACGGAGATTTTAAGAGCAAGTGGCGCACGGAGCCTGTCCTGCAGCAAGCAGCTTCCACACAAACACTTCAATAGCGCACATTTCTCTAGGTTAACATCATATTGACGGCCATGTAAAGTTGCTACATACATCTTTCAGATGAAAAGCCATATTTGAGGTTGATGAATGATAGGTGAGTGTTTGGATGTCCTGCCCGATTGTATTACCACATAGACCAGCCGTTAACAATCTGTCCATCACGGACTGCGAGCCTCTAGTTCGAAGACTCGTTCGCCCCCTACAGTGCAATTCTGCTAGGTATACATCGGCTAAAATATCAGGGTGAAAGTCATCATAGCTTGCGTAGTATAGACCCAGCTCCCAACCCAACTTTGAGAATAGATTAGCGGCGATATTTTTTATCGCCGATAAGAATCTCACGTTAACGCAACACGTTAACGCCGATAACCATATATATATATATATATATATATATATATATATATATATATATATTTTTATTCTTTGCACTGTCCACTGAGCGGACCTGATTTGATCTACATTTCACTTTTGATTATACCCTGTATAATTTATCATGTGACAAATAAAGAAACCTTGACCTTTACAGTTATAAATGCATTCTGTGTGAATTTGAAACATATTTCCAAAGGAAACCAATTAGACCTTTCCCAAAAAGTTGTAACATGTCTCTAGAACAGACAAATGGCAAAATACATATATATATATATATATATATATATATATATATATATATATGTATATGTGAGTAATCAAATCCAACAAAACAAGATGCAACCAGAGCATGAGCGAAGCGAGCGGTTCAATATTACGCTGTGTGTGCGCTCCGCTCAGTCGATTCACGGCCAAAACAAACGCTCCGCTAATGATCCGCTCACGCTCACCGGTAAACCGAATCCGCTCAAATCACCCGCTCACATTAAATGTCTCCAGTAAGATTAGGCATATTTATTTTTTCCTGTTTATAGTGATATTATTGAATAAATGTCTCAATTAAAGCAGTAGTCCGATAAGAAATGGTTATGTTTCAGAGTGAAATTGTTCATTTAAATTAGGGATGTTAATTAACCTTTAACCAACTGATAATAATTTTGACCCATACAATCAGTTAAACGGTTTAAATTCACTTATTTATTTATTTTTAGTAATTTATCAAAATATTTTAAAAGGTTTGCTGCATGGTTAAAATAAGCTACACGTATAAAAAACACGTTCTCTTTCATAGGTAACTCTACGCTGCGTAGCTTAGCTTAACGCATCGGGAACGCCTTCCACGTGACCGAGTCTGAGCCCATATAGAATCACGGCAATTCATTGGCTGATGGCGCGACGCCGTCTCTGGCCTTAATGACGTCGTCAGGTCATACTGGCGAACGCGCCATCCACTCCTCAGATTTCTCTGCCTTCACGAAGCGGTTACATCGCCTTCGTTGTTGCGATTTCTGACCCAATTATTACCTGCGACATCCATTTGCACTTACTGCCTCTGTGGAACTTTGTTCTCCTCGCGGTGAAGTGCCATGGAATTTCGCCGCTGTATGCCACCGTGCACGCGTTTCATCGCTCGCGAAGACCCACACAGTAAGTGTATTTTGTGTTTGGGTTTTCGCGCATGCGTGAGGCGGTTTATGGGACCTCTAACTGCAAAATTTCGGCGATTTCCGTCTCATAACCCTCCGCTCTCGGCTTGAGGATTATGAAGCGTGAATCCTCCAAATTTTCTGGCGCATCGAGCACCAACGCGCCGCCTGAGATCTCTCGTGAGCCGCGAGCTGGGGCTCGGATGTCGAGCTCGAGGAGATGGAGAGTGAGCAGACAGGCCTCGCCTTTTCTCTCCCTCCCTCTCTCCGCGGCGCCTGCGTCCCGGTCGAATTTTTGCCTGATTTTCAGTTTCCTAGCCCAAAAGCACGTGATTTCGTCTCTTTCGGGCTAGATGATATTCTGCACGGCAGCCTCCGACTCGAGATTTCGGGCCTGCTTTAGCAGATGCCCCGCCTAGCGGCCAGGAGGCGCGGCCTTCAGCGGCCTACTCGAGCTCGTGGACGGCGTGCTCGCCACGAAAGCTTGCGCTGGATTGGCCCGATGAGCCCTTGAGTCTCGAGCTTGTTTCCTCATCGGGCGCACTGAAAGGAGGAAGCTGCCATTTTCAGTGATCTGCATCGTGAGATCTCCAGTTCCTGGAAGCAGCCATTTTCCTCTCGCCTTACTAACACGGCAGCCGCTGACTTCACCAACCTTGTGGGTTCTGTGGAGCAGGGTTACACCGCCATGCCGGTGATTGAGGATACTTTGGCCTCACATCTTTCACCTTCTTTGGCTCCTTCTTGAAGTCCCGCCCCTCCTTCCTTCCAAGCCGTAGGACCACTTCCGCCCTTATCGGGAAGTCCTACATCGCGGCTGGTCAGGCAGGTATGGCCCTTCACACAATGGCCATCCTTCAGGCCTACCAGGCGGACGTCCTGAAGGAAATGGACGAAGGGACCGGCTTAACTCCTGAAGCCGTGAAGGAGCTACGAAGAGCCACTGACTTGGCTCTGAGAGCCACCAAGCACACCGCACGTGCCGTGGGGCGCTCTATGGCGGCTTCGGTGACCGCAGAACGCCATCTGTGGCTCAACCTGACCGAGATTCGGGAGAAGGAAAAGACGTTTTTAATGGACGCACCCATCTCACAATCTGGGTTGTTCGGGGAGGTTGTTAGCGCTGTAGTGGACAAGTTCCGCTCAGCCAAAACACAGTCGGCTGCTCTCAATCAGTTCATGCCGAGGAGAGCAAGGGATTTTTCAACTCCCTCCTCCTCTGTGTCTAGGGAGCAGCCACCCCAGGAGGGAGCCCCCTAGCGGGCGGAGCCCAGGCCACGCCTTCCCCCACTACGGTTTGGGGAGCCCGCCGGTCTTCTTCCGCCAACAACCACGCAAGCGGGTTAACATGAAGCGGCCCAACAAGCCTGCGCCGCTAACCCGGGTTCCTGACCTCCAGGTCGGAATGAGGAGAGTCGTTTCACCGTTACGGGCGAGGCCAGACCGCGGCGTTTCTGCCCGCCCGAACGCCGCCTCTCACTTAAATCTGTCACAACCACCCTTCGAGGCTTGGTGTGCAGATCCAATTCACCCTCATTTTCACTGGCTGGCAGTTGGGGGACGCGTTCGTCTTTCCCCTTTGCAGCCCGTCCATTCCACCCGGTGAGCCGCATGTTAGGAGACACAGCTGTTTCTCTCCTGCAGTCTGGAACCCGTGCCGGCCACCGTCACAGCACTTCTCTCTCCTCATCCCGAGCAAGGGCGCCGAGGGCTCTCCTTCACGGTGGAGGGTGCCGCTGCTTCCAGGCCTTCTCGACACCCCATCTCAGGTATGTCTTCCTTGCACGACACTATGATTCCTCTGTCACACTTCCTTCACGAATGGGAGCGTTTACCGGTATCGCTGTGGGTTCTCCGCACAATTCGAACCGGTTACACCCTTCAGTTTGGGAAAAATCCCCCGTTTTGACGGGGTTCACCTGACAGTAGTAAACAGCGCCGCCAAGGCTTCTGTTCTACAACAGGAACTTTCCTCCCTCCTGCAGAAAGGAGCAATAGAGGAAGTACCGCGGTCGGAAGTCGAGCGAGGGTTCTTCAGCCGCTACTTCCTCGTTCCAAAGAGGGACGGCGGCTTGAGGCCTATCCTGGATCTCTGGCGTTTGAATCTTTCCCTCTACAAAGGGAAGTTCAAAATGCTGACGATGAGAACCATCATGTCTCAGGTCCAGGAGGGAGACTGGTTTGTCACCATCGACCTGAAGGATGCGTATTTTCACATCCAGGTCGTTCACAGACACAGGAGATTCCTTCGGTTCGCCTTTGGAGGGAAGGTTTACCAATACAAGGTTCTGCCCTTCGGCCTGGCTTTGGCCCGAGGACATTTACCAAATGCATGGATGCTGCACTGGCCCTTTGAGGCTCCAGGGCATCCGTGTACTGAACTATCTGGACGACTGGCTCATTCTGGCTCACTCCAGGGAGCTAGTGAGTCGTCACAGGGATATCGTTCTCGGCCACATCCATTCTCTTGGCCTCAGAATGAACGCCAAGAAGAGTGTGCTCCTCCCATCTCAACGAACTGTATTTCTAGGAGTTCGTTTGGATTCCGTTCAGATGCAGGCCCGTTTGGCTCCTGCCCGGATACCAGTTTTACAGCATGTTTGGCCCGCTTCAAGCTAGGCCATCATGTCTCTGTAGGTACCTGCCGCAGGCTGTTGGGCCTTATGGCAGCAGCCTCCCCTGTGTTGCCCCTAGGGCTGCTTCACATGAGGCCATTCCTTTGGTGGATGAAGGAGCTGAGGTTACACCCCACTGTACCAGCTACTCACCTTGTCAGAGTGTCGTGCAGTTGCTGTCGACACCTGTTAATGTGGCGAGACCCGTCTTTCTCCGGAGCGGGTGAGAATGGGTGCGATCCACCGTCGCCATATGATCACGACGGACGCATCAATGACAGGCTGGGCGCGGTCTTGAAGGAAGGCCGGCGAGTGGAAGGGAGTGGAAGGAAGAGTTCCTCTTTTGGCATATAAACTGCCTGGAACTCAGGGCTGTCTTCCTGGCTTTGAAGTATTTTCTCCCGTTCTCGGGGAACATCATGTCATAGTCAGGGCCGGACAATATGGCGGTTGTGTCCACATAAACCGCCAAGGAGGTTCAAGGTCGCGCACCCTGGACAGGCTTGCGCGCCATCTTCCTTTGGTCTCAAGACAAGTTCCTCTCTTTGAGGGCGGTTCACGTTCGGGAGTACTGAACCTGGCGGCCGATTTTCTGTCGAGACAGAAGCTCAAGCGGGGAATGGATGTTGAACCGTCAGACGGTATCCCAGATCTGGGATCTGTTTGGCAAAGCGGAGGTGGACCTCTTTGCTTCTCAAGAGTCATCCCAGTGCCCGCTCTGGTTCTCCCTGAGTTTCCGGCGACTCTAGGCATAGATGCGTCACCACCCATGGCCGAATGTCAGTCTGTACGCTTCCGCCAATAAAGCTGATTCCGGCAGTACTATGCAGAGTGAAGGTGAGCGGTGCCCGTCTCCTTCTCATAGCCCCATTCTGGCCCTCCCAGACCTGGTTCTCGGAGCTCTTGTATCGGCCTCCTTGGGAGATTCCGATCAGGCGGGACTTACTGTCCCAGCTTCAGGGCAAGATCTGGCATCCTCAGCCGGAGCTCTGGAAGTTGTGGGTATGGCCCATACAGGGCCAAGGGCTGTGATTGATGGTTTGCCTGCCGAAGTTCAGGAAACCATAGCCAGTGCCAGAGCCCCCGCTACCAGGAAGCTATACTCTTCCAAGTGGGGCGTCTTTGAATCGTGGTGTTTGACTCGTGCAATCGACCCAGTTAACTGCCCTGTTGGTCCAGTGCTGGAGTTTTTGCAAGAAAGGCTGACAGCGGGGGCGGCTGCTACCACCCTTAGGGTTTATGTAGCGGCCATTGCAGCTCGGAGAGCTGGATGAGATCCCCTTGGGGAGGCATCGGTTGGTCTCCGCTTTCATGCGTGGGGCCAGACGCCTTAGGCCTGTTCCCACGGCAGTTCCTTCTTGGGACTTGTCAGTCGTCCTCGAAGGACTAGTGACGGCCCCTTTTGAGCCCTTAGAGTCAGCTTCGGATCGGATACTGACTCTTAAGGTTGTTCTTTTACTGGCGCTTACGTCACTGAAAAGAGTTGGAGATCTGCAGGCTTTTCTGTCAGTGAAACGTGTATGGACTTTGCCCCGGGTCTAGTCAAAGTTACCCTGCGGCCTAGGCCGGGTTACATTCCCAAGGTCTTGTCCACGTCGTTTCGTTCTCAAGTGGTCACTCTTCACTCTTTCCATCCCCCTCCCTTTGCTTCAAGTGAGGATGAGAGACTCCACATGCTCTGCCCGGTCAGGGCATTGAAGCTATGTGGATCGCTCAAGGTTTGGAGAAAATCTCCCCAGTTATTGATCTGTTTTGGTGCTGGTCGCGCGGGCTTGCCACGTCAAAGCAGAGGATTTCTCACTGGGTGAGAGATGCTATTTCGCTGGCTTATGAGGCGCGGAACTCCCTTCACCTCTTAGTCTTGGGCGCATTCTACTCTAGGCGTAGCCTCCTCTCAAGCTCTTTTAGAGGGTACCCCTGGAGGATATTTGTGTTGCGGCAGGATGGTCCTCTCCGCACACCTTTGTCAGGTTTACAACCTTGGCGTTGATACGGCTCAGGTTCTCAGGTCCTGTCTGTTTGAACCTGACCGTATGTTGTAGGTTCATTATTGGGCCAGATAGGCAGCGTTTTCAGCTTGGCGTGTTTGGTATATCGTTCCCGATGCGTTAGCTAGCGCAGCGTAGAGTTACCTATGAAAGAGCGTCTCGGGTTACTCGCGTAACCCTTGTTCTCTGAATAGGGAACGAGACGCTGCGTTGCTGCCAAGCTCCTCACGCTGCCGACAGGGTTCTTTTCGGTAGAAATCTGAGGAGTGGATGGCGCGTTCGCCAGTATGACCTGACGGCGTCATTGCGTCAGAGACGGCGTCGCGCCATCAGCCAATGAATTGGCGTGATTCTATATGGGCTCAGACTCGGTCACGTGGGCGTTCCCGATGCGTTAAGCTAAGCCGCGGCGTCGTTCCTATTCAGAGAACAAGGGTTACGCGAGTAACCCGAGACGTTTTTTAGAGAGAGCAAGAGAGAAAAAAAACAAAGTCGCCTATAAGTCGCATTTTATTATTTCATTCAGAAATAGGCCAACACGAATAACACATTATAATAAACACTGTAAACATAGCTAGGCAATTTTAGTTCCCTCACTCGACAACAAAACATTTCAATTAACAGTAGGCTAGAAAATAACAAGAATTAAAAATAAGAAGCTATAACGACAAACCAAAACTAATTTAGGCTAAAACAAAACTGAAACCAATGTTGGGTCTCTCCTTCAACACAAAATCAAACGTTCCCGTATTCGCGGTATTTAAATGCCAAAATATTATTTACCTTTTATTTATTTACCCTTACAATATCCACATAAAACAAAATGTTTTGCATAACTTCACGGATGCGGTGAGCTGCTAAACAGCACAGATTTTACTACATATTTAAACAGAGCTGTATGTGTTTTCCATATGTTTGACCGGTTGTTTTTTATAATGATAATGAACAGGCTGCATTGTGAAGGTAGAATGCTTAAATGAGCTTAAACTGGATTTATTCCTCTTCCAACAGTGGAAGCAACTCCTCTTGGTCATGAAGATAATCGGAATTGTAAAAGGTCTGCTTTTATTTGTGTACATTTTATAAGTAAAATATAAGTGTAAAATAAGACAAAAAATAGAATGCATCTTTCTGCCGTCTGCTTTAATTTCGCGCAGCACAATAATGAACAAACTCTGCATACTCTAAAAACACTGGGTTCAAAAAGAGGCTGGGTAAAAGAGTACATTTGGGGTTAATTTTGCCCAGTAAATTTAATTGTTTATTTAACCCATCATTAATGGATGATTTAACTTAGCTAATGGCTTTATTCGTTTCTATTATAATATTCGCTTTTTTTTCCTTTTTTTACTTTATGCATGAAATAATATTTACAGATTAACTTAAATCCTCTAAACTTCTGTAAAATACTCCAGACGTGATAACTTCCTTTATTTCTCATTTGCTTGTTTTTATAAGCTATAAGCCTACACATTGCCTATTTAATCTCGTTTAACAAACATTAGAAGTAAAAATTAAACAATAAACCGATGTAATTCACGAGTAAATGGACCACTCTGTAACTGTGTTTCCACCGTAACGGCGCTGGCTCTCGCGCCGAGCTGGAGTCGTGTTCGGCGGGGACTGATCACGGATCAGACCGCCGCTCTGCGCTTCACTCATGGACGAAATGTACTGCGATTGCCTTCATTACCTGCTCAACAACAAACAGTCAACAGCTCTGAGGACATGTTTTAACATCCAAAGTATTTGTGTTCTGTATCTTTATAAATATAATAGTTTATTTTATGCAAAGCATCAGACTCTTTATCAAGCAATAGGACCGACACGACGTTCGTTTAGTGATTCACACCGCGAATGTTGCTCTGCATAGATTTAAACAATATACTGACAGAAACAATTTTATAAATAAAATTAAATGTACACAAACTACCCAAACACTGAACAAATAACCCCAAAAGGCTCAACCCAGCATTTAGGTGAATTAAGTTTTTCTCTGCTTGCAGAAGTGCTGCAGGTGTGTGATGTAATATGATATGATCAGGTGAATCCTCATGTTCTGTTGTTTGCTGCTTTTTGCGCATGTGAAATTAATCCCCGAAAAACAGATGCTATTTTTAACGGGTCACAGACACTTATTCTTTTTAATTTAATTCAGTTCTATAATATTTGTCGGTTAACGGTTAGGAAAAATAACCGAAATGAACATCCCTAATTTAAATGTATAAAATGTAAAATCTTAATTTAAAAACGTGTCTTGTTTTGAAGCCACTTGGAACATTTGCGTAAAAAATTAAATAACTGAAAAAGTATAAGTTTCCATTAAAACAAGGCTTCATATTCAAAACACGCACACAAGATGAAAAACAGATATAGAATTTCACAAAATGAAGTTTAGAACGTAGTTCATAAACTAGGTTCGGGAGGAGCACGTCAGATACTCAGCCTAATTAACACAGGTGGTACACAATCTAGACAATCAACCCTTGGACATAAATACAGCTGCCTCACCTCCATCTAGTTGACGGTTAAGCAGCATCCCTCCACCGCCCCTTCTCCACCAATAGCACTAGAATTCTCATCACACGGGGGGGTACTCTGGGTTCGGGCCCTTCCCGAGCTCAGAGCCCTCCCCCAGGACAGCACGCCTACAACGTATTACCATACTCGCCAACACGCACGTTATCGCTAGTAGATGTAAGTGTGAAATCGTGAAATACTTATCAGGCCCATGAAAGCACACACAAGATGAAATGCACTTGACAAATAATTATTTTGTGGCGTAAATAAAATAAACACTTTTTTAAATTAAAAATAAACCAAAACTGCGGGGAAATGCGGTCTATTAAAACGTGTCAATCTTCACAGGATTTTAGAATTTGCTTTTAGAAACATTAGCTTAGAAAAACATTGCTTAGGCTATTCCACAGATTCTGGAATTAACAAATTACCAAAGGGGCATTTTGTGCTGAGCGAGTGGCGCTGAGGTATGAGCGAGCGGAGCGGGATCTTCAGAAAGACGCTCTCGCTCTGAAGGAAATATGGTCGCTACTCCCCGCTGTGTGCTCTGCATGCAACATGCATTTATCCTGTTCTGAACTCATCTTCCCTGTTTCTTTAGCATACTATCTGTCTGTATGCCCGGTCTGTTCTGTTCTGCTGCATTCTGATTGGTTCGGATAGCATACTGCTGGAGGTTGCGGCAGGGGGCAGAAAAAAATCGAGCTATAAAGCGATTTAGAAATCGCGCAATCTCAAATCGCGATTTTATTTCGATTAATCGCACAGCCCTAGTCAGAACGCATCCTGTCCAGTATGTTGTCCCCAAAAAACTGATAGTATTAGCCACATGAACTGAACTGGTATAAGTGAGAGTCTCAAAATGAGAGTCTGTCTTAAGTTTGTCAAGCAATTTGTCACCTTTATACAAAGATGAAATCACAACTGGGAAAGCATTTGGCACAGTCATTTCAAAATTGAGTGGTGAGCTCAATTTCCAGTGGTACATTTGCTGAATCTGATGTTTATGAGCCAGCGTTTTTGAAATATTTCGAAAGTTGCATATTACTTGGGCCTGTCGCTTAAGAGGGTGATGTTTGGCTTCAAACCTCATACACCACAACTTGGAAAGAGGTCCAAATAAAGTCATAATACTCGAATAATGCGTCATAAAATGATGTTTAGGAATTAGATTTCTACCAGGATAAAGAAGCTTGAATTGTGTATGGCGATCTATTATTAGTTGTTTAAGATAAGCTGCAAGCCCTTTTGACACAACAGGTGCAAAAATTATGTCACATATTTCACGCAACAACAAGAAAAGATGCCAATGTGGGCTCTTTGGGTCAATTAAATCACCCAACAGAAAAGGCGACTAGTAGTAAACACCACATCTGTGATGCAGTCTGCCTAATAGCATTTTCAGATGTCCTAAGATTGATAATCGCACTATGTTTATTTTTTTGATTTTCATAGCCATAGTCAAACGCTGCTATTCTTTCATTTAATAGTTCCAGAGAAAAACATTTCTCCTCATAAATGAAATGCCGCAGCATCAATTTCACCTCAAGAGGTGCGACTCCTTCTAGCACATCATGCATGATGTCCACGCCAATATTCTCAGTGACATGAAAATACTGTAGGCTATTTAGGCATGAGTTATGCTTGACACCGGTTGCACTTGCGTCATTGAGTTGTACATGGTATGCATAGTTTTCCCTTGTAAGTCTCTCGGTGTTATTTTCATCAAAAATATATTGAGAACTTGATTTGTCAATTAAACAAAATTGACAAAATCTGTTTGCAGAGAAACTTTCCACATAGCCACAGAGTGAGTGACAGGCAAGATTGTCTGCTGTCAACAAAGCGTTCCATAAAGTAACTGATATTTATCATGTATTTTGATCTCTATACCATTCTGCTCAATCTCTTTTAAGTCTGTTAAAAGCGGTTCCAGAATTCTGTCAAAACCATAAATGTCTTTATCAACAGAATTAAATAAAAGACATAAATGAATATTGGAAAGTACAGAATTGTACTCTGAAGGTACATTTCGTAACGCATAAAGTAAACGGTCCCCATTTTATGAATCTTTGTTTTGATCCAAGAGGATCTTGTTTGTTGTTTCAAATCATCAAGTATAACTGAATTTGTAATGCATTGGGATGGTTTCGGTAAAGAGGATGTTTAGAATAATGAACACCATCACAATAATCATGCATTTTCCCTGTCCACCACAAGACTGCATATACATATTTTGCATTTTGTCACAGCTAAATAGAAATTTAATTGTGTTAATTATTGAGATGTACTGACATGTGACAGGCACTAACACCTGGCTTTTTTTCCCATTCTTTCTAACACAATCTAATCTGTGACCAAGAAACACTTCTGTTGGCTTCTCAAAGGAAAAATTGTCAGAAAAGTACTTAGTTTAAATGGTGTATCTATGTCACTAAACATGTTTCTAGTACTCTCAAAATCTTTCATAAGTGTTCAGTACTACAAGTTCTTTAGTAAAGTATTAGTCTTTTCTTGCAAATGACCTAAGGCACGATCAAGGACTTCTTTTGTGCAGGTTATACTTTTTTGAACATCAGTATAAGTTACATTAGCAGAGGCATACATGCGGGCAGCAAAAACAGCAGCACAATCTGTTAGTAGGGCTGTCACGATAACTACTTTTGTTGTGCGATATATTGCACCAAAATGAATTGCGATAAACTATATTATTGTAATTTTAAGACAATTTTATTTCACTGATTATATAATTACAGTACATGACAATATAACAGCATAATAATGTGCAAGTGCACTCTTCAAAGAACAAAGAACATTTTATTCTTAAGAATAAAAAGTTTGCAGCATATTTTTAAAAGCTGGTTTTTCGACCGTGTTTAATGGCTGCATCTCTTTGGCTATATAGCGAGTTACGCTTATCTGTGAGTGTGCGCCATTTCGCGCTGTCACGCTTTATATTTACACTGTCGGGAAAAGGCATCTGTAACAGATAACTGTCTGAAGACCCTCTCCAGCTCCAGCTGCGTTGTTGTTCCCAGATTGAAAAACTGGGTGGGATGGTTATGTTTTAAGTGAGATTTTAGGTTAGTTGTGTTTGCTACTGTTTTTAAACAAAGTTCGACATACCGCTCATTCACGTTAATTGGCTCTCCTCTCTCATTCGGCTTAAAGCCAAAATGTTCCCACACCGAGCTGAAGATTGCGGTTTTGAAACCAAGTCCATTGGGACTTGTTCTTCCTAACTGGCTGTAGTTGTCACGAAACACTTTATAACGCAGTGGGTTCACGCCTTCTTCACCTGTCGCTGTCCGCCCGCCCAGGCGGTGTGTGGGGGAGACGCTGCCTAAGCCCCGCCTCCGCCACAGAGAGCAGACGAGATGACAGAGGTAGCGATCGACTAAAATGTTGGTGATATTCATTTTTATTTAAAAATTTATATAATCATTATTTTTAATTATAAAAAAAAATGATCAGTCGCAATTTATCGCAGCACCAAAAATGATCGCGCTCATATCCATATATCGTGCGATAAGTCGATATATCAACTATCGCGACAGGCCTATCTGTTAGGCTTAAACTGCTCTGAGGAACTGGTTCTGTTTCAGACATTATCTTCAAAATTACTTATTCTGCTTTCATCAATTTGATTTGCTATATCTATGTTTTCAGTGCATCCTGACTCTACTGAAGGGCATGCATTCATGTTACAATGCTCTCTGCTAAGATGTTTTAAAAATGAATTGAAATTATGATATGTTCTGGGGCAACCATTTTGACTACAAATTAAAGTTAGGTTGTGACTGTCGGAGAGTGCATGTACCTCCCTTAAATGCCAAATTAACTGCTTTGTTTCAACAGAAACTTTTTGAAGACACTTTGGACAAGTATACATGCTTATTTCAATTAGGGACGAGACTGCAATTTTGCAATCAATTCCATGACCTTTGAACGTTTGCAAGAGGACTGGGTCAAAGGTAGGTCATATATATACTCAAAAAATGAAAAAACAGAGGACATTTGGCATGGATACTGAAGATTGCACAGCCAGAAGAATTTGAAAAGTCTGTCTACAGCACAGGTCAGGCTTTCAACATCAAGTGGAAGGGCAAAAGAATCATTTTTGCCACGATTACGCACTGGGCTCCATGTCTTAGAGAACCGATGGGAACCAACTGCGGCTGAGCTGACTTCAGGGACCCTTTCATGGATTCACTGAGCAAGGAGGTCACGTTGGTACCAGCCTACAGAAATGAAACAAAGAAAAGCATCAGAAAATGTTGCTGCATGAGAAACAATGTTTATCACAAGCTAACACAGTAAAAAAAGCATACCGGCACTTGCTCCAACAGGTATGAGACTGCAGAGTTCACACAGCATTTACTGCCAGCAACACTTCTCCCAGATGCCGTGGAAGAAGAAGAAGATGAATGAGGATTTTCAACATAGTGTAGCACAGCTCATCTTGATGATGTGAAGATGCAGGTCACATGCAAAGAAGAATTTAAAACAAAATTAATTGTATCATGAATTGAACATTAAAATTCACATTTAGTTTTCTCATTAAAACTAGGTTTAGAAATGTGTAACAGACATTGAGGCAGAAAATCATACCATCTTGCTGATTGTCGGCTTTCTCCAGCAAGTGTCTGATGTCATTTTTCTTCTCCAAGGATGCTATTTCCTTGAGCTTTGGAATTATGGTCCCTTCCCATTTCCGGATAAACAAGTCTTCTTTCCCATCGGTGAGCTTGGAAAATTCAATGTCCATCTTCAATGCAAAAATAAAACCGAAAATAGAAATATTAATATTACAATTATGAAATACAAGTTTGTGTAAAGTTCTCTCTTAGTTGAGCATGTCTATTACCAAGGCGGGCATGTCAAGAAATCTGGGATATTCCTTGAAGATTTCAGCAACAGTTGGGGATTTTGTCGTTATCCATCTCCTTCGGTAACTGAAGGTTTGGTCAATTGCAGTCTTTATTGATGATGAATTCTCTGGTGACGGTCGCATCCTCTTTATCAGGGTCAACCACTCACTTGGCACAGTTTCATCTGGACTTGGCAAAGAAGGTTGCAGTGTACAATGACGACGTTTCAAACTGTACATCCGCTGGTTCTGTTGAAGCTTCCGTCTGATGTTCCGCAGTCTCATTTCTATAAAGCCACTGTGTGATGGCCCATCAAAAAAATGCTCCTGACATGAGTAATGCAAAAATAGAATTAAGTTTGAGTCAAATATACTTGAGCAGTTTATATTCACATTGCTAAGTAATTCATTTTATAATGTAAAAACATCCTTACATGTCCCTCATTTTCACCAAAGGGCACTTGAATCCTTAAGGAGGGGAACAATGACACAATCTCCTTTGCTAGTGCCAGCTTTTCTGTACCAGATGGATAGCTGAAAAAAAGTTCAAAAATTGACAAACATAAAATATATGATAAATATATGATATATATATATATATATATTGAATTAACCTTATTTACTGTACTATTTATAACTGTTTTATTTATTTAAATGCAATTTAATTTAATTTGCAAAATACACCTTACATCTTATAAACAACCACATATACTCACAATCCATGTTTCTCAACAAGGTCACTGACAGCAACTTTAACAAGAAACTGTCTTGAGGAAATAGACAGTGTCTTTGTCTCTTCGTGTTCTCTCAGGATTGTAGAGGCTTTTTCTTCAAGCAGTGTTAGCAATCTAGTCGTGGTGCCAGTCCGAGTTACATCTGTTGAATGACACTAAGAAATGACAAAAACATTTTATTTATTGAAATGTTTACTTTGACCACTAGTAAGTAATATAAAGAGTAAAAGACATTAATGGTTTACCTGTAACGGTTGAACACTTCCTTCTAATAGATCCTGGGTGTTGCTTGCAATATAATATATTTGAAATTTATCAAGCTCCCGCACTCCTGCATTCACATTAGTGTCAATAAATTCTTGAAAATCTGTGTCAAATCTCAGTATTCGATCAAGAGATACTTGTTCAGACAGCTCAGTTTTGGCTGAGGCTATCAGTTCTCCGACACTTCCAACTGTGAATAGTTTTCTCCATGTTTCCTTTCCGTCTATGAAGACAGTTGCAAGCACTCTGTGTAAAGTTGTTAGAGTAACTGTAATTTGTTCCTCGACATCCATCATCTAAAAAATAAAAATAAAATCCATATATACAACGCACAACGAGAAAACAAATAACAATAAAATGAACATTTTAAATAGTCAGTGACTCGTCAGGTAACGTTATCACAAAATGGCGCGCAAGGTTGATTACGTTATGTTTGCATTGTTGAATATGAAACATTCCATAGTAACTTAATTGTAAAGGGACGGTAAGGTTAATGAGTTCATACTCAACGTTCAATACAAATATGTCTTTCGCTTAATATGTATAATTAACAATTGTGCCAACACAACTTTACAAAAAACGCGGCAAATGCGCTAACGTTAGCTTGCGGGCCTATAGACGACATTTAGTTAATAGGCCAGCCGTGTATTTGGGGTACGAAACATGGAAACAACATAATAAAAAGTAAAACTAACACAAAACAATCTTAAGCAAGGTGGGGGAAAAAAATTACTATTCTATACGCCAGTATGTGAAGTGTGACGTGACTCCTGACGTTGTTGGTCATCCCGTTGGCTGGGGCGGAGCTTCTCGTGCGCTTCTTGTTATTGTTGTGTTGGCTGCCATTAAAGGCTTGACTAAACCATACTCGTGTCAGCGATTCTATGTGCTTCATCTACACATTGGCGTGGTGGCAGCGTTATCGTATTCACTCCCCAAACGCTCCGGTGAGCTCAAGTGAGATCCATTCACGTTATAATCGCGTACAAGCGAGCCGCGTTGTGGATTATCTCCGCTGACGACACCTGAGACATTAGCCATGGCAAATACACACAGAGCACCGAAGCAGTGGTGTCTTACGAAAGTTGAGACCGTGAATTCATTTGAGAACTGGCGTCAGAACCTTGTTTACACGTTGTCATTGGATACTGAGTTCGTTCCCTTTCTAGTTGACGGCGCGCGCTGGGGAAAAAAGACTAGGGCTTCACCATGCAGAGGTTTTACCGATGACGACGACGATGTTCCCGCGGCGCGACGGCGCACGCGCCAACAAAAGGTCAGCACGCTTGAGCTTATGCTGGGGCAGATTGCTAACTACTGCCCTGTTATTTCCCGAAATACTATTGTTGTTAAAACTCCACGTGCATTGATCACATATGGCAGACTATCAGACTACATTATGGATTCCAATCAACTGGTGCACACTTCATTGACTTTGCTGCCATTAAACTTGAGTCTAATGAAGGGCCAGAGGATCTGTACCAGAGATTAATGGCATTTGTTGAGGACAATTTACTACGTAGAGACTCTGGCATTACTCACGGAGGTGAAAACATTCTAGAGGATGAGGAGCTCTCCCCTCACGATTGAAAACTTAGTTGTTCTAACTTGGCTTCGTCTTATACACAGCGATTTGCCAAGGCTTGTAAAGCAGAGGTATGGCACAGAGTTACGGTCACGCACCCTGGCTTCCATCAAACCAGAGATATCTCAGGCCCTGTGTTCATTACTGGATGAGCTACAGTCATCAGAGGATGCCAGAGCTATGCGCTCCGCCGTGTCTAACCCTCCAAGACAGAAGTTTGCATCACTGGGCCGATCTAGGAAGTCCTGCCCACTCTGTAAGGAGGCTCGCAGACCAGACAATCACTTCCTCAGCAAATGCCCTTTCCTGCCTCCTCCAGACAAAGCTTTCATTGCCAGGGCGCGGCAAGTTGCTGGTTTTCCGTTTCACTCTGACGGCGAGTCCGAGGATGACAACGAGGACATAGCCCGCAATCCTACGGCAGTACAGCGCGTTCACATCATGCAGTCACCCTGCCTCGAAGCTTTCCATGGTCACGTCCCCGTTAGGCTGACCATTGACAGTGGTGCAACTGGAAACATGATAAGGGCAGCATGTGCCACCAAACTCGGACTTAAAGTCTCCAGCAGTACGCAGTCGGCTCGTCAGGCAGATGGCTCTTCGCCATTGAAGGTGGTTGGGGAAACACGCACGTATTTTCAAAGAGACGGGCACACGTTTTTTTTTGATGGACTCGTGGTAGAAAACTTGGATTCGGACATTCTCGCTGGCATCCCCTTTATGGAATGTAATGACATCTCTATCCGCCCCGCTAAGCATCAGGTCTGTGTGGCATCAGACACATACGAGTATGGTGCCAATCGGATGTATGGAGACAGACATGCTATTCGGCGAGCTCATGTGCTTCGTGCTACCTCATCACATACTGTGTGGCCTGGGGACTTTGTCGAACTTGAGCTTCCAGCAGAGTTTGCGAAGGTTGACGAGGAGCTCGCTATTGAGCCGCATGAGGACTGTACACACTGGTTTGCTCCTTCATTGTTTGTAGGGGTATCCGGAAAAATCAGAATTCCCAATCTAACTGACGCACCACAGGGCATCAGAAAACATGATCATGTATGCCGTGTTCGCAGGACCTACGTACCCGAGTCCCAAACTGAACAAGCCCTGTCGGAAGTTCCCCAAGCTGTCGCGCTGTCGCAAGCCCAGTATGCACAGTACAACTCTGTTCTCCGACCTTATCTCACTAGACCCCAACGGCATTATGACGGCGGACATTAGAGATGAATTTCGGGAGGCCCACAGAGAATTTGATGAGGTCTTCAGTCCACAGTTTAGGGGCTACAATGGTGCTGCTGGTCCCTTCCAAGCAAGGGTAAACATGGGGCCTGTCCAGCCGCCTCAGCGGAAGGGAAGAGTTCCACAGTACTCCAGAGGCCAGCTGCAGGACCTGCAGGCTCAGTTTGATGCGCTGGAGTCATTAGGCGTTTTTCGAAAGCCAGAGGACATTGATGTCGATGTGGAATATGTCAACCCGTCGTTTCTTGTCAAAAAACCTAACGGAGGGTTTCGTCTTGTTACGGCATTCGCTGACGTGGGCCGTTATAGCAAACCCCAACCGTCGCTGATGCCAAATGTCGATGCCACTCTGCGTCTGATAGCTCAGTGGAGATATATCGTTGCGACAGACCTCACCAAGGCGTTCTACCAAATTCCTCTTTCCAAATCTTCTATGAAGTACTGTGGGGTGGTCACCCCGTTTAAAGGAGTCCGTGTATATGCCAGATGTGCCATGGGCATGCCCGGCTCAGAAACTGCATTAGAGGAGTTAACCTGTCGCGTGCTTGGCGACCTCCTCCAACAGGGACAGGTGGCCAAGGTCGCTGATGACCTGTACTGTGGTGCTGATACTCTTGAGGATCTTCTCGCAGTGTGGAAAAGGGTCTTAGTGGCCCTCCAGGCATGCAATCTGTGCTTGTCTCCCAGTAAGACGGTCGTTGCCCCAGTCCAGACCAACATTTTGGGGTGGGTCTGGAATCAGGGTACTATTCGTGCCAGTTCACACCGCATTTCAACATTAGCTTCGTGCACCCCTCCCGCGACTGTTCGTGGTCTACGGTCCTTTATTGGTGCGTATAAAGTCCTAGCTCGTGTTCTTAAGGGTTGTGCGTCGATCCTTGCCCCGTTCGACAACGTGGTCGCTGGTGGTGAGTCGTCTTCAACAGTTGTGTGGTCAGATGAGCTCCTCCAGTGTTTTCATAGGGCTCAGCAGGCATTATCCACTAATTGCGCTGTGACAATACCAAGACTTGATGATCAACTTTGGATTGTCACCGATGGTGCTCTCAGGGATCCAGGGCTGGGCGCGACAATGTATGTTACGAGGGGGGAAAAGTTGTTGATCGCCGGACATTTTAGCGCTAAGCTTCGCAAAAATCAGATCCATTGGCTTCCGTGTGAGATTGAGGCCTTAGCTATAGCCGCTGCCCTGAAGCATTTTGGTCCATATATTGTTCAATCATCACAGACGGCGTGTGTGCTCACTGACAGTAAACCATGCGTACAGGCCTTTGAGAAGCTGTGTAGGGGGGAGTTTTCTGCGAGCCCGCGTGTCACTACTTTCTTGTCTACTGCAAGCCGCTTTCAGGTCTCTGTTCGTCATGTTGCTGGGGCTGCTATTCTCCCTTCCGATTATGCTAGTCGCCATGCTGCACAATGTGACAGCCCAGCATGTCAGGTGTGTAGCTTCGTCCGTGAATCAATGGTCTCCGTTGTGTGCCGCACTGACGTTACCGACATCTTGCGGGGGGCTCAAAAGTTGCCCTTTGCCAACAGAGCCACATGGGTGTCTATTCAGGCTGAGTGTCCAGACCTCCGTAGGGTACGCGCACATCTTCGGCAGGGTACACGTCCTTCCAAGAGAGTTACCAACGTCAAAGATGTGAAACGGTATTTGAATGCTGTTACCTTAGCAAGTGATGGGCTGTTAGTTGTGCGGCGTGACACACCACTATCAAACACTACCGAATGCATCGTTGTTCCGAGGCCAGTACTGCATGGGTTGCTTATGTCATTGCACATTAGGCTAGATCACCCCTCGGCTCATCAGTTGAGACTTGTCGTTGGCCGGTACTTCTACGCGTTGGACTTGGATTCGGTCGTCCAGCTTACCAGTAAGGGATGTCACCAATGCGCTGCTCTTGCAAAGTCCCCTGTGCTTGCAGTGGAGCAGTCCAGCTGTGATCCACCTGAGACGGTCGGGTCAACTTTTGCAGCTGACGTGCTTAAACGTGAGCGCCAACTCATCTTAGTCGTTCGAGAGTGTGTGACATCCTTTACAGGTGCTTTGTTAATTGATGATGAGCGGAAGGCAACGTTGTGCGATGGTATTGTGCGCTTGTGTATTGGCCTTTGTCCGCTCGATGGACCCTTTGCGACAGTTAGAACTGACCCGGCACCAGGTTTTTCAGCACTGGCCAAGGACACAGTGCTTGCTCAATACAGGCTGGCCATTGAAGTTGGCGATGCTAAAAATATCAACAAAAATCCGGTGGCCGAAAGGGCCATCCAGGAGCTACAGGGTGAGATTTTGCGACTAGAACCACACTGTGGGGTCGTCACCCCCTTGCTATTGTCTGTTGCTGTTGCTCGGTTAAATAGCCGTATTCGGTCACGTGGCTTGTCAGCCCGCGAGATGCTGTTGCAGCGTGATCAGTTCTCTCTCGAACAGTTACCGGTGCATGACCGGGAGCTGATTGCGTTGCAGCATGCAAATCGTCTGGCTAACCACCCCCACAGTGTTAAAGCTAAAGCTCCACTGAGTCGGGTGCACCTAGCCTTTATATTTGCCCTGGCGACCTTGTGTATTTGTATAGCGATCGTAACAAGTCACGGGCTCGAAGCAGGTATCTCGTGCTTAACTCTGACGGGATGTGGTGCAACGTCCGTAAATTTACGGGTTCCCAGTTGCGGCGTGCTTCGTATAGGGTTCGCTTAACAGATTGTTATAAAGTTGACTCTTTCCCAAGTGTCGCAGGTCATTGTGATGATTGCCGCATCTGAGAGTGGAGAGGAGTGCGGTGCCACTTGCTGCCCCTCCGGCGACCCTGAGATCCCCTGGCAATAGCGACACCCGCTACACCCCTGGGTCTGATGGCAGTGGATGTCCGGAGGGTAGGACCGTGTCCCCATCAGGTTCGGTGGAGATCTCGTGCCATGAGTTGGCCTCCCTCTCAGCTGTTCCGGTGCAGAATCCTCGGCGGTCTGGCCGTCCCGTCGGCTTCCGACAAGTTAATGGATTATGAGCTGCACTAGATGAGCCGTCTTTACCCGTGTCCTTGCTTTGCATTAGGGAAAGATTTGTTGAAGCTTTGCAGTGGTGCTTTCCAAGGCTCCGTAAAGATCTGCTGTGCTGTTGGCACTGGACAGATAGGTTCCGTTGATTCATCTTGTGTTGTCACGTCACCTTTTTGTTTCTCCCCTTTTTGTTTGTCTGTTTCAAATATCCACAGGTGCCAGAGAAGAGGGATATGTTCTGGAGGGAAAATGGGCGGCGCCAGTATGTGAAGTGTGACGTGACTCCTGACGTTGTTGGTCATCCCGTTGGCTGGGGCGGAGCTTCTCGTGCGCTTCTTGTTATTGTTGTGTTGGCCGTTGCCATTAAAGGCTTGACTAAACCATACTCTCGTGTCAGCGATTCTATGTGCTTCATCTACACATTGGCGATAAGTATTTTAATTATTTTCACTCACCTGAGGCAGAGAGCTGCATTATCTTACATGGCTGACGGAGCGACAGTTGAAAAGAACGTCACTGCGCAGGCGCGCCATGCGCGCAGAAGCTTACACAGCACGTATTCCCGAAATCAAGTATTTTCACCCCGCGCGCCCAAATGCTTATTTTATATTGGCAACATGATAAACTACATAAATACAGTAGATATCGCCCTTTGACTGTAAGCAAAATAAATATAAATTTTATTTCAATATGTACCGCTGAAATGTTTTTAACACAATCAGTTAATCACAATATTTACACACAATGTGTCAGTAGTAACACACTATGTGTTACGAATTGTTTAACACATATTTTGTGTAAATTTTTAACACATCATTTTTAAGAGTGCACTTACACACACACACACTCTTTCAGACTCTCTCTCTCTCTCTCTCTCTCTCTCTCTCTCTCACACACACACACACACACACACACACATAAATACACATACACATATTAATAGCAGGCCCAGACAATTGTAAGACAGAGTGAAGGAACACATGACCTCCACTCGCTTATTAGCCCCGGGTCCATGGACCAGAACATCCTGTGTGTAATATAAATGTGTAGGGGGTGTACAGTGAGTGAGTGGTCATTGAAAATGTCTTCTGACAAAGGTTCTTCTCAGAAAATGAGCCAAGGCCATTGAGTCTGAGTTTGAAAAAATATAGGCCTAGTATATTTTCTTTTGATAAAAAATGTAAATGAGTTCCACAGACCTGAACACCATACAAGGGTTAAACAGGCTTCAGTCAAATAAAACTAAAATATTTGCCCCAAGCTTTCCATATTATTGTAAATAAAAATGTATTTTTTATTTATGCATGAATCACTCTGTTTTAACTATTCAGTAAAACAAAGAAACTGTAAAATTAAAGTAGATAAACTATTTTTTTAATTGTGCCAGAAAATGCATGTATGCCATGGGATTAACCAAACATTAGTATAGGATGCAGCTGTTTTCCGTCTAATGAGGAAGCACCGACTGGATACAGGGAAGTAGGCCCACACATCTGGTGGTCATAATAGACTACAATAGGTTCAATACTGTCACCAAACCATGTGCTGTCAAATTCAATATTGATCCAACATAGACTCTCAAGAAAAAAGATACAAAATTGTTACTGGGACATTAGCCCTTCTAAATGCACTGATATGTACACTGTAGACTTCAACAAATAATAATAACAGGTACAAAATATGTACCGTTAAGGGGTACCTTTAGCTTTGTACATTTTTTCTAAGATTGCACGTTAAAGAAATAATTCTTGAAATAACTGAACTATTAAAATCTAAACCAAAAAGATGGCTTTGGTGAAATCTCAACATTGCTTGAACCTCCTGCTATCTGTGTTTGTTTACTTTTGGTGAGACGTTGTTTATTTTCTCCATATAGCCTAATTTATTTATCACACGGACAATGTAACTTTCATTAAAAAGATGCATCGTGGATAGGCTAATTATAAAGAGACACTTTATAATTATAAAGTGTATTTATATATATGACAATGTTCCTATTATCTCAGGGTTATAGAGGAATAGAATGAGCTATCTTGCGAACACATAAGCTCCCTTGTGCGCCTGTGCGTTTTCGGTTTTCACATGCTCCATAGCGACACCATGAGTCCGAGATGCAACATTACATTGATTTGCAAAAACTCGGTGGGTCCAATAGAACTAATTTTCGTGGCTGGTGGGTGGATCTTACTGCTCGTAATCCAATCAATGCACGTTCTTAACCTGACTGACGTTGATATTATCCAATCACGTGTCTGTTTTTAACAACGTTGTCCAATCCCCGTTCTTTGGCGCACAACTGACACGCACTAAATAACAAATCATTTGACAACGCTAGTTTGCGATATGAGAGAACTATGGCTTCCTCCTTGATTAAGTGGTTAAGAGGATTATATGTTTTTTTCTTAATATGTCTCCTGTCCGTCTTTGGTTTTTTGAATTTAGAAGAATTGAATGAAATGAAATATGGAATACAGATTCTGCCCGACCCTGTTATTATGGGACAGGTAAGGTTGTTTTGGCTAGATATGCAGTTAACGTTAGCTAGGGATGTTTATTTGCTACAGGCAGCTGTTAGCTTTATGCACAGCTTTACGTATCAGACATTACAAACAGTTTGCCTATGTGACATATTTTCCTATTAAGTGTCTACTAACGTTACTCCAATACAGAATAGCAGAAGTTAGATAAAAACAAATCAGTATAGGAAAGTTAGCAATGTGGTGTTTTTGTCACATTTTTTCTGTTCCTGTTTTTAGATGGAAGATGTGATGCTGGTCTCTAACAAATACAAGCAGCTGTATGAGTGTCGTTTGCCAGCTCAGGCAGTGCGTTTCCATCAAGACCCGCTATCAGAACCTGATGTTCAAGGCTACAGTGCCCCAGGAGTCCCTGATCTCCTCAAGCCCATGCAAACTGCACCATGCCTGGTTAAGGTTAACATCACATGTTTGTGTGGATAATGAAATTATTGCCATTTGCCTAGTCTTTTTACGTGATTTGCAGGTAATGAATTACACGTCACTGTGACATGAAGCATGTTAATATCTATTCTGTTCATAGACCAAAGACTGGTGGACTTATGAGTTATGCTACGGCCAGCACATCAGGCAATACCACTTAGAAGGTGTGTTAAATCATTAATGTCATGTGTCTTTATTAAGAATTAATGGTAAAAAAATTTGATTTAGGAGTTTAAGTTTTGCAGGATAATGTGTAATCTATAATGTGTATTCACACTATTCAATGTTTTCTAAATGTATTTCATGTCTGTGATTTATAGATTCTGAGATCAAGGGAGATGTGCTTTTCTTGGGATATTATGATTCAGAGTTTGACTGGACCAATGAAACTGCAAAGGTAATGCCAAAAGAGGATGTGCTTCATTGACATTTTATTTTGTATGTGTTGCATGTTAATATAGGCACACCACAGCTCCAGAGATAGAACAAGTTTTGTTTATGTTCTCACCACAGGGGACATTTCGAGTTTATACGCTCTTCTTCAGACATGAATGACAAAAAAGTTTTCCTCTGATGAAGAGCATCTAAGCTGGAAATGTCACCTGTGATGAGAACATCAATTAAAAAATATCTCTGGAGCTGTGGTGTATCTACTTTGATTTTATTTATATTTTTTGTGTGGTGAAGCTCCCACATTGAGCTTTTTGCCTACTGGATGTGCGCTTGGACTTTTTATTTGTTAGTTGTCATTTGATAGTTACAGAAAATGGAGCAAATTTCATTTATAGCAGATAGTCAATATAAGGAATACAGGGTGCAATATTATGAACATGCTAACGCACATTTTCAGAAGTATATTATTTTGAACACCATCTTTGTAGTTATCTTCTGTATATTTTGGTATTTGATTAATATGATTTTATGACCTTTTTTTAGGCATCTAAGCAGCATAAGCTGAAGAGGTATCATAGTCAGTCATACGTCAATGGCTCTAAATGTGACTTGAACGGGAATCCCAGAGAGACAGAAGTCAGAGTAAGATTACACACACATACATACATACACACACACATATATATATATATACACGCATACATACATATATGAAGAGTTCATTTGCAAAAACCTATAAACGTCACTTAATTGCTGAGTGCACTACATTATTCTCCACATATCTGAACCCTAAGCACGTTTTGTCGTCTTGCCAGCATGGCAGACAAGAACAGCCGGGAGCGAATATGAAATGAATGGCGCCAGCATAAGTTTCAAGGCAACAGAGTTCACTGCACACTTTAATTCAAAAGACATAGACCTGTACATAGCAAAACTTAATAGATTAAACATAACAGATCTCTATAATGCCCTCTGGGTGCTTCTAATGTTTATTAATATAAGAACGGATAGATTTCCTGACCTGCAGTATCAGTATCCTGAACTACCATCATCAACTTTCCCTCCTAACGTTACTCCGGAGACTCTTTAAAAGCCTGCAGGGTACAAATGGACGGAATCTTAATTTTTTGATGAATATGCAGGAGTCTGCTAAAACCACAGACTGTAAAATGTTGTCACTGGAGGGGGCAGTCGTGGCTCTAATGAATAGAGCGTCGGACTTGTAATCCGAGGTTGTGGGTTCGAATCTCGGCTCCGGCAGGAATTGTCCACGACTGAGGTGAGACCCCTGAGCAAGGCACTGAACCCCCAACTGCTCCCCGGCGCCGTGGTGTCAGCTGCCCACTGCTCCAAGTGTGTGTGCACTTGGATGGGTTAAATGCTGAGAACACAATTCACTGCTGGTTATACTCTGTATAATTGTGTATGTGACAAATAAAGCTCATCTGAGCTTAATAAATTATGGAAGGGTAAGTCAACTGTGTTGTTAGCTAAAGTAATCAACCCTAGCTGTCCTAGGTAGTCAGCATTATTGTATTATATCACTGTTAGTACAGTAGACATGATTCATGAATCATGAAATGTTGTGTTAGCACGTTTTATTGCAGTGAATCATTTTAGTCGTCTATCGAATACAGTAAAATGATTTCCCCTTTGCGTTATGGGACAAGTGTATATATAGGAAAATGCCTATTTTCAATTAAAGATAACTTATAGCTTTAATATGGGCTGCTTTTGGTGCTGGAATCTTTTTTTATTGGTATTTTTGTGTGTTTTGCGAACAAGGTAGGCTAAGGTTAAGAAGCTTACTTAAATGGAAAATGATTTTTCTCTATTTTGTAGTGAAAGACGGTTTCCCATGTTGATCACGTCTCGGCTAGATTGCATGTTTTCATGCGTGGTTGGATGTTGGACTCATGAAAAATAATCACGTTGTTTGTATTTGCCAAAATATAAATGTACTGTAGTCAAAACACAGACGGATTGGCATTATTAGCGCGAGCACTGCTTATTGTAAAGCGGGAGTGGCCAGCCGGCAGATGAGCCTTCCTTGAACAGTTATGTTCGGACTTTCTGATTTACTTAACGAATACTGCGTGAGGGGGCGAGAAACTGGCCAAGGGAGGTCACGTACGGGACACATAAATTAAGCCCAATACACGGGACGTCCCGGCTAATACGGCTTTCCCCTGCATGCTCTGGCATCCTGGCCCACAGCAGCTGTCCACCATGTTAAAATGGTGTAAGGTTTGTAAGGTCTAAATAGTCTGGTTTTACATTTATTTTCCACAACTGTCGATACCAAAGCTACGGCCGCTCTACGCTCTCCTGGTTGCCTGCCAAAATGTCAGAGAGTAGATTGCGTGACGTCAACCACAGGAGCTCTATTGCGTGTAATCGCATCCATAAATCTATGATCACAACAACGTTTTTCAGGCATCTACATTGTCATCTGAGGAGATTACAAAGATTACATTTGTTTTTCTTTTTACTCTAAAACATGAAATGTGGAGTTATTTACTTTTGCTATAAAACACACTTTTACTATGTAAAAAAAAAAATACTTTCAATGAACTTAAAATTGATCTTTGTCACCAATTGAATAAATTACATTAAAACAATTTTTATATATATTATATTCTATGAGTTCAAAAATCAAATATTTCATTAAATTACAGTTTTTTTTCTGTATAATGCAGTCTTGAACTTAAGAGACTTCTTTTCAACTAAAAAAATCCTATCGACTCTGTGTATGAATGAGAACAAATCCCTGCAGTCATCTATTAGAAAGCCATCCCAGCAGAGTTTAAGCTGTTAGGGAGGGTCAAAGTAGTTTTGAAATTACATTTTAAAAAGCCCTGAGTGCCCATGTAGTGTAGGTCCAAAGCCATATAATGTGAAAATGTGTTTTATGACTGACATCTACATTTTTGGGATTGAGTTATTAGTTAATGCTATCTCATTTGAATCCAATAGCAATGATAATCTAAATTGTGTTTTTTCAACAGTTTGTGTGTGAGGAGGGCTCTAGTGACTATATCGCAAGGGTAGATGAACCTCAGTCCTGTCGCTACGTCTTAACAGTACACACCGCTCGTACATGCCAGCATCCCCTCCTTCGCCCACCTTCCACTGCCAAGCCACAAGACATTGTGTGCCAACCTGCTCTCAGTGCCCAGCAGTATATGGACTATGTCAAGGCTCAAGTCTGTAAGTATGCGAGTTTCTATTTTTTCCTTCCATCAGGGCCTTGTCATTTAGTAAAAAACATATTGGGCAATATATCAAATACGCCTTCCTTGTTGCGCTGCGAATTGGGGCTGTCAATCGATTCAATTTTTTAATCTAATTAATTACATGATGTGGTGATTAATCTAATTAATACAGTAATTTTTATTAATATGTAAATATGAAATTATACTCTAAATAAAAAACTAAAACTGCCAGTAGGTGGCAGTTAATGCCCTTGAGTCATTTGTTCATTGATTGATTTATTCATTAGATTCATTCAGGTGTTAAGGAAATGGCTCTCTTTGGCTGCATCTGAAAACGTAGGCAGCTGACTTGCTGCCTTGATGCCTTATTAGGCAATGATTTGCAGGCAGCATTTTTGCATGACGGCACCTCATGAAACTGATTCTGGACAGCCTTCTGAGGCAGCGTAATGTTTTAATTATCTATAACAATATATAACGAGTTTTGGTGATAACTAAACAAATATTTAATTCCCCTAATACTGATTTCTCGCTAGAAATAACATCAAGAGTGCAAAAAGTTAGTAAAAATATACATTTACACCCAAACTGACCACCGAATGCAACTAATCTTTATTTTGTTGCTCAACCATCACGCAATGGAACGCACAAGATTGTGGGATAACAAAGGCAGCAAAGGATACGTCTATGCTGCCTTCAAAAATCGGTCAGATGAAGGTATCTCATGAGACAGGAAGTGAAGCTAACTTTGGATTCATTCAGACGTGTCTTGATGCCTTCCTACCTTGGAATGCATCCTCCGAATGCAGCATTTTTCAGATACAGCCTTTATGAATGGGCCATAGAATCATTAGTTCACCTGATTCACGTTATTTTTCCCCTAACTAATTAATTAGATCGTCAGCTCTATGATTACACTATTCATGGAAAATGTCCCCACTGTGCAAGTGATGTTCTATTAGACGAGCTCTCCAGAGATGCAATCAGCCTACATTTAATCTCATTCTGTTCTCTAATTGATGCATTATTTTTAGCTCATTGACATTTCTCTTTCTATCTCTCTCTCCTTTCTCTGTACTCAGCTGACACTAAACGTAAAGTGGAGCAGATCTCAGAGGAGCTCAAGAACCTGGATGAAATTCTGTCCAAGGATGACAAGAACAAAGGATTGCAGAACGACAAAACAGATGAGAGTCCTGTAGTCCATTCAGATGAGCCACCACTTTCAGAGTCAGAAACAAAAGGTCAGCATGCAGTGATTTGATTTGTTTATCTAACCCCAATCTCTCTGAATCCCTTGCCTACGTCACGTAGTTAATGAATACATTGGGTGGTGCTGTGTAAATGTGACCTTTGAGGTGGTGAGAAGTGATGCCATGCGCTTTCATGTCTTGTTTGTACTAAGACTATTACAATGTTTATTTGCATGTCCACTTTTTTAATAAAACATAGCTAATGTGAATGCTTGTTTGTGCATATTTATATATGTAATATTAACGTTAACATTACTGGTCATTTATATTACACACATTTGTATTTTCTCCAGCTTAGACTTTTTTTTAGATTTCTCTCTATTGTTTTGTTAGCAGCTTCTGTGCAGCATTCAAACACATTTGTGTGTTAACAGAGGGTGAAGTAGCTGAGGTGGGCTCAGTGAGTGAAGAGCCTGAGGACAAGGACTTCTGGGATGGAGTTACCAAACCAGGAAGCACAGAGTCAAGCACACCTGACTCGGAGGTATAACATCATTTAAAGCACATCTTCAATCTGTGATATAAACCATATTTCTATTGCCTTAACACTCTTTTAATTAACCTTTTGTGGGGGCACTGATCATAACCATGGTTTACAACTGCCTTACAGAACCCTCAGGAGCCCCAGGACAGCCAATTACATGACAATGACAGTAAGATAATTAATCAAAGTTTAAATAGTCCTTGTTTAAGTCTATTTACGAATATAGCATCAATCAAGTTGTCCTAACTTAAAGCAGTACACTGTTAATTTGTTTCGTGTTCATCTCTCTTATTCTCTTTAGTATTTGGAGAAGAAAAATTTAATTTTAAAATCATCACAGATCCTGCAGACCTCATGAAATTTGTACAACATCTCAAAGAGAGCAACCAAAAAGTAAGTATTTTTGCATAATGTCTTGCAGTTTTTCAGAATATCCTGCCATAAAGTGTTTCGAAGACACTGTGTCAAGTAAAAAGCCACTCACCCATTGAAAACACATTGTGATTGACCATTAATTTATGTGCTCTATGTTCAGAACAGGAAAGCCGAGCTGGAAAAAGAGAGCCAGCAGTCATCTCCGAAGAGAGAGGAGCAGGAGGAGGACGAGGAGGAGGAGGAGAGAAGAGAGAGGAGGAGGAGAAAAGAGAGGAGAGGGCAGCAGGAAGGGAGGTGGAGGTGGAGGTAAAGGAAGGGGATGAGGATGAAAGATTGCTGCAGGAGTTTGAGGATGAGATGGCAGATCTGTCCGTTCCCTCCTCCAAGATAGAAGAGATAAAAGAAGAGGTGCAGAAAGAGTTCGACAACATCATAGAAGAAGTATGACTTATTACTGTTACAGCCTGCTCATGTAGAAATCAGCCAGAAGACTTGGAAGGGAGTATATTCTATTGTGTTTTATCTCCCAGGCTCAGCAGGAGTTAGAGAACGAAGGTCTTAAGGGTGAGTTTGATCGCACTCAGGCTACGCAAACTCTAGAGAACACACTGGGGAAACTTCTGGACCGTCTTGAAGACAAGACCGGACATGAGAGTGAACCAGAAACAGAAAGAAATACAGACATGCCTAAAAGCGCTCAATCAGAGCATAAGACAGATGGAGGCCCTTCTCCTGACAGCCCAGACCTGGTTCCCAAAACACCAGGTAAATATACAGAACAGGTGCATGAATGAACTGATGGTAGAATGAATGGCTCATTAAATTGCTTGTAACGTCCGTCTTTGCACACCAGGCATTCACAGAACCTGCTTGAGAGCATATTATACTTTACATATATAGTATAAATGTCTATAAATGTGTGTATGAGGGATATATATGCATTATACAGTGGCTCTAAAAAGTAATAATCTGAAAACAAATGATGCTAGACATTTTAACTTTACCTTTAACTGCTCCCAAAGACAAATGATTGGCTGAAAATATTTTAATCTTAATTTTTAATGATAATATTACTGTGCAAAAATGCAGGGTTTGTAAGATATTTTTTAAATCTTTTTGAAGTGAGTATTTTATGCTCATCAAGGCTAAATTACATTTTTTAAATACAGTAAAAGCAGTAATGTTATGAAATGATATTAAAATTAAAATCTTTGTTTTCTATTATAATATATTCTAAAATCTATTTTATTCCTGTGATGGAAAAGCCTTTTCTTCAGTCTGACGGGATCCTTCAGAAATTGTTCTAATATGCCGATTTGGTTCTCAAGAAACATTGAAAACTGTTTAACATTTTTGTAATATACTTTTTTCAGGTTTCTTTGATTAATGTAGAGTTCATATATATATTATTTGAAATAGAAATATTTTGTGAAATTATAATTTTTTGACAATTGAATGTATCCTTGCGTTAAAAAACTGACACCAACCTTTTGAACGCTTGCATTAACGTTTTTTCAACAAACTATGGTCCAAATACTTTGTGGGCCCACTGTATACTTTATCTGTATACTAAATCATTGTCACCACTAAGACTTATACTACACCGTGTCATTCTGTTGTGCCATTGATGTTGTTAGAGAGAGACTGTCTGTAATACATAAAATAGGGAGGGGGGGTTTTCCACCGTCTCTGCGGTAACCTCCCCTTCCCTCTGTCTCTCATCACCCAAGCCCAAGCGGGCAGCAGTGGCGAGCAGGTAAAAGTCAGGGTGACTAAGTATAAGGTGGGCGGAGGTGTGGCTGCAGGAGCGGTTACCGGGGGCAACGATGATGATGATGAGGGGGGTGTGAAGGTGCAGGAACTGAGCGAGGGCGACCCCCAATGGCAGCAGATTCAGGAAGTGGTCAAAGAGCAGCTAGAGAGAGCCGGCATCAAGGCCGAAGGTAGGCCAGAACACACTAACACACACACCTAAGTATTCTTATTTCCCTGTGTGTGTGTGTGGAGCGAAGACTTTATCTTTCATCCTGAAATCTTGAACTATTCTTCTCCCTGGTCTTTGCTCTGAGTAATTAATTTCCTCCAATAAGCAACTTTTCTTCACTTTGGCTCTATTCCACTAAAACACATCTAGACGTATGTGCTTCACGATTGATTTAGATGCCAGAGATTTTGTTTTCCCTTGATGCTGGCTTGCGTGGCTGCAGAGAAAGGAGGGGGAGGTCTTTTTCAGCCTTAAGAATGGATTTGAAAGAAAACAACATTATAGGATTTGTGTGCACTCACATTTGTCAGTAGAGGGTGGTTGCTGTTGCTCCAGTTTTTCTGGTTTTGGAGTAGAGATGACGTTTAAGCCTTGTTTGTCTTTCCTACATTCCACAGCCTTTATTACCATCTCTACATGCATCATTGCTGTCACCAGGGGCGCAAATATGGTGTATGCAGTATATGCAGTGCATAGGGGTGCCACACCGAGAGTGGTGCCATTGTGCCAAAAACAAGCCTTTGAAAATTGTCTTTAATAAAGCTTTTAAAATATTTGAAATATGACATTTGTTAAGAGACTATTTTTGTTTAGCATTTTAAATGATTAAAATATATATATATATATATTGACCCAAGATCTAATACCCAAGATCTTTCATACCCCTCAGCAAATGTGCAGTTGCGCCCTGGGTGTCACGACTTATTTCTTCTACCAACTGTGTGTATGGGAATGAAATTATCATTTTGTTATTTTGTCTATTAGACTAACAATATAGATATGTTAACGTACTTGGGTGTTGACTAAGAATTGTTGGGCCTGTTTTTCAGGAAAGATTGAGGTGAAGATTTTAACCCGTAAAACCGCAGAGGAAACAGGAGACCAGTGGCTCACTGAAGAGGATACAAAATCATTTAGAGAGATTCTCATCAACCTTCTGGTATGAACCTATACACACAACTGTACTTTAACATGTAAAAAGCAATGCCTACCTGCAAGTTCACTAAAGCGGTCATATCGAATCCAATTTTCATCTTCTTTTAAGATAAAAGAGTTCATTGCACTATAAAAAAACGTGACATGCTCACATTTACCCATCAGTGAGACCACTTCGGGGTTCCAAAACTTAGCCCACCTGGTCACAGTGATGTACTAAAGAGAAAGCTTCATAGATACTATTGTTTATCATGTGATCATGTTTGTGAAATTTGGAGGGTAAGAAGATCCATTGTTAATGGTGAAGCTTTGCATGAAGCAAGCTCACACAGAAGTCACTTTATAAACAAGCAGCTTTCTAATGCTCAATGCGGTAAATTCAGGGAATTTTTGTGCATTTTTCTATTTAAGTGACTGAATAACGCCTGTGAGATTTTAAACCTGACCACAACTTAACAGTTAATTATAACAGTGGGATATGGGAAAGATGGTCAAACCTGTTTTTAACTCTGTTAACACCTGAAACTTTGCATATTTTCTGAAGAATCTCAATATTACAAACTGCAGATTTCAGCACGGATTGTTTTGTGAACAATGTAATACTTACTTTTTACAGAATTTTATTCTGAATCCAACAGAAAACCCATTTTTCACAAGTAAATATTAGGTGGCATTTAAAGGCAAATATTACAGGCAAAGACGCAAAAAGTACGGCAGAGAAAAGGAGGAAATGACCTTATGACTACCATTTAATTATTATAAAAAAATATTATTGTGAGTTTAAATAAGTGATGTTACACTTATAATACCCTATATATTGTACCTTTCAGTGTCTGTTAAGAAACAATGTCCTCGTTTCTTACACTGATTCAATAGGTAAATAAATTGGTGTTGTTTACTCTCTTGTGTGCAGACGGGCGGTACGGAAGAAGTGTATAAAGAGCAGAAGAGACAGCAAGAGTTGGAGAATAACTACAAATTTGTCTGGGGAGAAAAACAGGAAGAGAGCCAGTCCACAGGAAACAGTGATTCTGATGAAGCAGACTTTTGAGCCTTTTCCTCTTCTCTCAAGCACTGGTAACCTGAAGAAGGGCAGCCAGTTTTCTCTGAATTATAAACTGCCTGGTCGTCTCTTACATCGCAACCAGACTGCTCTCTCAGACCGTTTAAGTCATGTGAGTCCTGTGAGGTGTTCAGTCCACTACCGTGGATTCTGATTATCCTGTATGAGCATCTGTGAGTGGTTTATATCTTGCTTGATTTCAATCTTGGATTTTGTTTTGTTTTACAAATACACATTTCAGTTGTGTTGCGCTTTATGTCTGTGTGTGACAGACCGTGACACAGATCTTTCTTCTCTCTTACATGCAGACAAAACATCAGTTGGCATGCATGTCAAAGTTTGTTTTGCAAAAACAGTCCGAACTAACATTTTCTCATCCTTGGACAAACATTGATTTTGTTTGTATTGGTTGCTCTTGAGTGTCAGAAAATCTGGATACAATGGATGCCTTTGATATCCATAGTATGGCGGTAGAGCTTGATGATGCAAATTTAATGAAAGATTAGCCAATGTAATGCAAATAGAAGCAATGTCCTGCGACTATTTTCTTCTGGCTCATAAGTCATATGTTTTGTTTTGCAAATATTGTTTGGCCACAGGTTCATAACTGTGGGAAATGTCTGAAGATACTTTCTCCAACAAATCCTGAGCCTGAATTTAGTGTACTGCTTAAATTTTGTCCAAATTATTTGATAAGTTTGTTTGTGCAGACAGCCCAGTTATAAGATGCAAAGTTAGTTTAAAACTTGGACGAAAACTGTTGCCAAACATTTGGCATCTACTCTATTTAGCCAGTGATTTCAAGGGCTCTTTTTGTTGTAAATGTTTTGATCATACTTTAGTCAGTTGTAAATAATGTTGCTACAGCATTTAATTTGTGATAATTTAAGGCATACTTTGAGTTTCTATTTTCGATTGAAAGCACACTTGCCCTGTTGTGAGTGGTTAAAATAGCTGGAAGCAATTTATCCAAAAAACAAAAAATACATAAAAAACAGATACCACTGAAATATGTCTCAAGCTGTCATCGCACTGTCTCTGTGAGAGCCCATGTATTTGGGAAACAGTCAAATAAAGAAGAAAAAGAATGATGGTGGCCCATGCGTGTTAGCCAATCAGAATCTGGGGGCATACGTTTGGGCGGGACTAATTGTTTGTCTAAACTGGGTAATTGTTGGTCAAATTTTCAGTGGCTCAGAAAAAATGGCTTACAGCAGCTTTGGGGTTTCAAAGGTCACCACGAGATGCACAACTTTACATTTTGGTACTACTAAAGAAACTTTTCTCAGAAACCTGTTGAAAATGCATTGCGTGGGAAAGATGACTGAACAATAAAATGTACAATATGCTGTGGTTTACAATAAATATAATAATTCATAGGTTTAAACTATTTTAAGTAGCCTTGAAAGTCTCACACATTTAAATTACAAGCTCACATCGTGTCTTCTGAGCATTGTGATAAAACGCCTTTTCATTCTCGTCTCAGCTTGAGTATTCATATAAATAAAAGTTAACATACAATCATTCAAGTACAAAAGATACCCCCGTTTCTGACAGCTTTCAAATTAAAAGTTAGAATAGTTTTTTGCTGATTTGGTGAGATCCATGGAGTCGAGTAAATGACTCAGTGACCAATTTTAAAAGAATAAAGTAATTATGAAAATTATAATAGGAAATATTTACACATTATTTAGATCAATAATTTATAACAAGTGCAAAGTGTTCCAAAGTATTTTATCTAATAGATGAAGTAGGGAAAGTCAGAAGAAAAGAGCGATATCTGTAACTTGCAAGAAATGAAGAAGGGAGAAATAGTAAAGAGTAAAGGAAAGTGTGAAAAAAGAAGAATCAGAGTAGGTACAAGGAATATGCAGGAAATGTACATCCTCCCAAATTGGTGATTATGTCTAAAAATTGGAGTTGTGATTGATGATAAGCTGAATTTCTCAGAACACATTACTAAAACTGCCCGGTCCTGTAGATTTGCATTATATAATATTAAGAAGATCAGGCCCTTTCTCTCGGAACATGCTTCACAACTCCTTGTTCAGGCTCTTGTTCTGTCCAGACTTGACTATTGCAATGCTCTCTTGGAAGGTCTTCCAGCCAGTTCCATCAAACTTCTACAATTAATACAAAATGCTGCTGCAAGATTAATCTTTAATGAGCCGAAAAGAACACGCGTTACACCTCTGTTCATCAATTTGCACTGGCTACAAATAGCTGCTCGCATTAAATTCAAGGCATTAATGTTTGCCTACAAAACCACCTCTGGCTCTGCACCCCTTTACCTAAATTCATTACTTAAGACTTATATGCCCTCTAGAAGCTTGCGTTCTGCAAGTGAACGATGCATTACTGTACCATCCCAAAAAAGCACAAAATCACTTTCACTGACTTTTTCATTAACTGTTCCCATCTGGTGGAATGATCTGCCTAACTCATCCTTACCTATCTTCAAGAAACGGCTAAAAACACATCTTCCATCTTTATTTGACCCTCTAACTCTAGCACTCTCTATTCTAATTATATTTGATCTATATGTCTTCTTTGTATTTATTGGTCGTCTTAGTGTCTATCTGACCCTCTAACACTAGCTTTCTTTTTTTATTCTATCTACTTGTTTTCTTTATAAAAAAACACTTGTTACGTGTGCGTTAGGCTAACCGAGATTTGTCATAGCACTTGCATTTTGTTGGTTTTGATTGCTTCTATTGTCCTCATTTGTAAGTCGCTTTGGATAATAGCATCTGCGACATAACTAAATGTAAAAAGAAAAGGTCAAATAGACTTATTCATTATGTGGCATGTTGTTGTATCCACTACAGGTCAGAGGTCAGGTCAACATGACCAGTTAAATGTTGCGGTTAAAAATAGATGTGTGGTTAGACATGGTTTCCATCTTTAGAATAAATGTAGCAAAATAAGCACATACTTTACATATGAAAAACAGATTCTAGAAAAGAACATCTAGTACCACTAATGACTGAGAAACATTACTCAGGCAGTAGTTGGAAGATGTTCAATATCTAACAAAACACCAGTGAAGATGTAACTTTCAAACATATATAAAATGTGCATAGGCTACATATTTTTTGGAAAATACTACAAATATTGCGTAAGAACATAAATCAAACAAACTAAAAGATAAATATAAATGTATCACATTAACGTTATATGGATATGAATATATGATTAGGATTATTATAAGAAGCATAAATCAATAAGTAATAAATTATTCAACAACATTGATTATTTGGATAAAAAATAGGTTATTAAAATGTAAATGTTGTTAATTTTCGAATAGGGTTGTACTCCTAAGCATTTGAGGAAGCAGACACGACACGATTTAACGCTCTCAACTCTTCCCCCGATTACAACCGGCTCGGCGTAGTTGTAGATCACAAGCATCTTTAAAACTTTTCTCGACGTGATTCTTTTGGCACCCTGCTTTCGCTTGCTGGAAAGTGTTCCGCGAATGGATCCATGTGGTCCAATCATAACTCGCCGTTCAGATGACATCATCGTTTAGCCTAAGATTGACAGTCGATTCGTCCAATCAAATGCGCATCCGTATGTCTTGACGCGAACAGTTCACAGTTCATACACAGTTCCTCAAGCGTTTCGAGAATGGTGTGGTCGAAAATATTTATTTTTCTTTATTTTTTTATGAAAGCGGAACAACTTAGTAGGATGTGTGTGTGTCACTGTCCACGAAACAAAGTTTGACAGGGAGCAGCTCTGAAAAGTGTCGGCTAATTATAATACGGAACTGAACCGCCCCCAAATCTCTCGGCTTTTACTCTGTGAACAACATTTAGTTAACGTAACATAGGAAGAGATAGGAAGCACGTTGCTAGTTAGCGTGAAGTAAAGCCTAATATTATCCCCCCAAGGCTAATTTGTATAGGTCAGAATATAGCCAGGACATGACTTTGAAGCCGATGTAACGTTAGGCTGTCAGATTTAAGTTAAAACCCACAGTTTTACGTTATACTGTTATGCTAGCTCTCTGAGATGAACTGAAATGGCCTCGGTGCCGAATCCTGCAGTTTCTATCACTTCTATTATGGAGGAAATACGCTGCCTGGTAAGATTGTCACCTTGTTACAAAAGAAAGGCTAAACATTTGCTCTGTTAACGTTACTTCTGCTGTAATCATGACCAAGCTGCCTGTTTTTAAACTTTTTTTGTCGTCTGAAATAGAAAAAAAGCGTTCATAGATTAAAATAACCTTCCATTAATTTTGTAATTCAAAATGTGTATGTTCGTCAATAATAACAAAAGCAACAATTGATTGTCACTTTATTTAGTGTATTTCCTTATAACATTATAGGGTTTAGTTATTTAATACAACCAGCCCCCTTAGTTCACTACTATTGTGCTAGTAAACGAGTATAATTTTTTTAAATGACGATCTTGTTTATTTTACGTCTCGAAATTGTCAGGAGTACTAAAGACAAATTAGTTATTTGATTAACGCCAATTACACGACGCCTGATAGTGTTGTCTAAAAAGTACTTCAACATATTTTCCTATGTAAACAATTTAATACAGCATAATTTTCCAGTGTAGATGTTTAGCTGACATTAGTTGTATCCTGGTATGACGACATGCTGCGCTCTATCGCACTGTTGTCTTAATCAGTCATAGATCACGGAACTGCTGTCACGCAGACTCCACGCGCATAAAATCGGATTTATTTCCGTTTTTTGTATGACGAACACTGTGCCATCCTCTGCTGGCTGTAGTTAGTGTTTTTGTGTTTCTGTCTGTCTTCTAAATAGTCACTCTGAGGTGAGAGTCTCTACATTCAGAGCTCGTGATGAAAGTTCTCGGCGCGCGCTACACATTCTACGTGGGCTTCGTGGTGGGCGCGTGCACCTTGTACGTGCTCCTGCGTCAGGTTGGGTTCACGCGGAACTTGGGGTCTGCTGAGACGGAGGCCCACGAGAAAAGCCTGCTGGAGATGATTAAAGAAGAAAACAAGAACTGGAAGAAGGAGAGGTCGGCTCTCTTCAACCTCAATCATCCTCACCATACAGGTAAATACAATGTAGAAACTAAAGCGTATAAGCAGCAAACACAATATATTCATTGTATGAGCACTGCAAGAGAAACTGTATCTATAAAGTACCACAGTGTATATTAAATCGATCAATCGTCCAGAAATGGCCCAAAACTTTATGACTTATGTGGAACCTGAAAGAAGATAATAATAGGCTGAATGCCAAAACATGAAATGCAAGTGAATTCTAGCAAATCAAGTCATACAGGTTTGGTACAACACGAAGTGAGTAAATGATGGCAGAATTTGATTTCGTTTTTTGTCTTTAAGCATATTTACTATAAGGTAATTGTGTTTATTGGGCTGGAATAACTTAAAAAATCATTTAAATAAAATGCATTCCTTGTGCTCTGCTATTTAACCTGAACAACTTGTTTCGCATGGTTTCATTGGAAACCATAATATGGAAATGATCCCCTAAATAACCTGTTTACAAACAGTCATATTATTATTTTTTAAATGTTGTTTGTCAAGTCTTATGACCCACAAAAACAAGTATTCTGTGAATCGGTCAATTATTTAATTATCAAAAATAAAGGCATTCTCAATAAAGGTGTGTTAGACAGGTAGAGCCAGATGATGTATACAGTGCTTCAGCTTTTACACACTTATTGATATGATTTGTGGATATAATATCACATCCTGATATTACAATCGAACAAACAGTTAACCTGTTCCAAGCTTTCTCTGTGTGAGGAACTCTTTATGGGCATGTTTGCGTCAGACTGTGTATACTCCCTGGAGAGATGGACTTTGCTATTCATTTTGGGCTCACATCTGGTGTGTTGTCCTTGTTAAAGTTTATAGAAAGGTTTTATCTCCATTTGATTATAGGTAAACTATCCCAAAAGTAATAAACTTTGGACTACCAGATGCTAGCTCTACATTTTATGAATAAATATTTGACACAAATGTAAACAGATAATAGTTTTCCGTATTTTATAGAAAATTATTTCTTAAGTGTTTATCAACATTTTTAAAAGCCTTTTGACTTTGCCTAGTTCATTTTAAATGGTTAATGTTGCCGAAACAAAAACAATAATTTCATAATTTACTCACACCCTTATGTAGTTCTTCATCTTTGAAATACAAATGAAGAATTTTTTTTATGAAACCTGAGAGATTTCTGTCTCTCCATTAAAAGTCTCTGCAACAAAAACTTCAATAAAAACATTATAAACAATGTAATACATATTCCATAGTCCACTCCATAGTCGAGTGTTTAATCCAAGTCTCCTAAAGAGACACATTTACTTTGTAATTAATATACTTAATTTAGGCTTTTATTCACATTCAAGCCTAAATAGTTTTCCATATTTTATTCAGAAGTGACAATATTTGATGTGCTCTTTGTATGTGCATTGTTCGTTGACCAATGTTTATATGTGGATATAAATTACAATTTTAAACCTCAATTTAAGAAGACCTAAACAGCGTCTTCATTTATGTTACAGAAAATGTCTTATTGCTTTGGATTGACAAAAAGACCATTTAAATTTTTTAGTAAACTATCACCTTAAAAGGTGACGAATGAATCAGGAATTGAAAATCAATTTTTATTCTCACTAGCATCAGAATATTCTTGTCTACTTTGTAGCATGTGATTTTGGTTTGTTTTGAGTATTTGAGTAATCATTGTCTCTCGTAGGTGAGGATGGCACTCTGGCTGACGCTCTCTATAAGCATGTACGCATTTTGTGTTGGGTCATGACCAGCCCTAATAACCTTGAGAAGAAAGCTCGGCACGTGAAAGCCACGTGGAGTCGCCACTGCAACATTGTGGTCTTCATAAGCTCTGTGGACGACCCTGATTTTCCTACGGTTGGCATAAACACTAAGGAAGGTCGGGATCAGCTGTACTGGAAAACCATTCATGCTTTCCATTACGTCATGGAAAAGCATGGGGATGAGGCAGACTGGTTCCTCAAAGCGGATGACGACACTTACGTGGTCGTAGACAACCTGCGCTGGATTCTGGCCAGCCACTCTCCAGAGGACCCGCTGTATTTTGGACGGCGGTTTAAGCCGTACGTAAAACAGGGCTACATGAGTGGCGGCGCTGGTTACGTGCTTAGCAAAGAGGCTCTGAGGAGGTTTGTGGATGGCTTTCGCACCAAAGTGTGCACTCACACTAGCTCAGTAGAGGACCTAGCTCTGGGTCAGTGTATGGAGAAGATAGGTGTTGTGGCAGGAGACTCCAGAGACACCTTAGAAAGAGAGACATTCCATCCTTTCGTTCCAGAGTCCCATCTCACTGGCACATTTCCTAAGACCTTCTGGTATTGGAACTACTGTTATTACCCCATTGTGCAGGTGAGTCCAAATTCAGTGTAGATTGCCTGATATCTATTCTAAAACCTAGTAAGCTGCCTGCCTGGATGGCATCATAGGCTTCAGTAGTCTCCTTCATCAATATTTTTGTGTATCATGTATTGAGAAGTTTTTCCATGCATACCTTTTATTTCCTCCTTTTAATAGTCGGTGAATAATCAAATCTTCCATTGAAAAGAGGTTTATCTCTGGTGACATATGATAGAGTTCCTTTTGTCTGCTTAAACAAACCCCTTTTTTGCAATCGACGGCAAGTTTCAGCATTCAGATCTGCCCCCGTCCAATCAACAACTGAGTGCCCGCCCTACAGTTTCTTTTTTTGTTCTTTTTTGATGATCTTGAAAACTAATGTACATCACAATACAGAAAAAATATCTGTCCCTACTTTTGTGGCATTATGACTTTTTCAAATCAGTAATTTTTTAGTTAGGATGCTACCTGTGTAGTTGGGGAATAGAGTCGTATTAAAGGTGAACAATCTGACTTCAGTCTTTCTACAGTTGCATTTAGTGCACCCTGAGGGTGTGAATCTCACCCTTTACAATTTGACATACATCCTATTTAAATAAATGAAGCACAAGAACATTTACTTTGTGGTCTTCAAGTCAAACGCTGCTAATCCCTGTCACTGCAGGCCCAGTGTGCACAAGTTTGTTTTGGCACAGATCGGAGTCTACTGAGTGCGTTTGTGCTAGCACTTAATACTTTAAGCGCTGTTGCCTGACAAAATAAAAAAATGAGAAAAGAATAGCAAATATTTGCAGCATTAATCCTTGTTTTGATTCAAAAGTGTATTTTTTTTATTTAATTTAATTTGGTTTGAACACAAAGGGAAAATATTTGTCATAGTTTACTCATACTGAACGTCACCAAAATCATTAGATGTTTCTGATAGTTGATTTGTTCATTGAACACAAAAATGTTTGCATAATATGGGCTCTTTTCCATTCTGTTACACTGAATGGGGACCAAAATGTTCTTGCTTCAAAAGCACCATAGAAGTCATTGATTTAAATTCCAAGTTGGAGTCAGGAACCGACTTAAATTTAAGTCTTTTTTCACAAAAAATCCATTAAGTGCCGCAACTGCATCCTTGAGCCAGAACCAACTCTGTGTGATTTGATGTATTATCATCAGTCTATATAATATTTCTATTATAACTTTAAGATGCTTTTTATTAATATTAAAAGATGCAGTCCACTTTCATTGGAACTGCCTAAATAAGAGCTGTCAGTTCTCCATTAAAATGAAAAACAAGACGTGGATTTGGAACAACATGGTGAGTACGTAGTTATATGTATTCATATAATAATATATTATCTCCGTTTGTCTTAGGGCCCACAGTGTTGCTCAGACCTGGCTGTATCTTTCCACTATATGGATTCATCACACATGTACCTGCTGGAATACTACACTTACCACTTGCGTGCCTTTGGCTACAAATACCGCTATCAGCCCCCTGAGCCTAGTGTCATACAAGAGTTAAATGCCCCAGCCCCAGACAAAGTGGAAATCGGAGACATAGAGGAAAAGCTGGGGGCAGAAAAACAGGAAGGAGAAAAGAAATCCCACAAACATGATGAAAAGTCATAGCAGATTTTGGCATAGGAATTTTTACAATTAACATTTAAATTCTTCTTCCAAAAGAACTGTTTTTGGGATGGCTTTATGTTTTTTGAATAGTGTCTTGAAATATCTTCTATATTGTGCCACAGAAATGTGTGCATGACATGTTCAACTGGTGTAGTTGGGAGTGTGTTCCTCTTAATAATGCAATTGTATGTGAATGTTTAAATATGACGTGAAGATTTGTATGACATGAAGGTTTAGACTTGTAGAGTGAGTATGTGGTTCTTGGGTTGTGAGTGTAGGAGCCTGCCTTAATAGTATAATAACATTTGGTAATATTTTGGGGCCAGAAGCAAGGATGCCTCTGCATTCGTTATACTTTGCATTCATTTCAAATTAGTTTTTTTCTTTATATAAAAATGTGAGTTTGCTCTGTACTGTAATAAACACACCACCATGTATGTTTTAACAGCAATGCCATAAGAAAAATGTGCCCTGATGTTCCTTTCATTTGCTCATTCTGTTGAATTAGTACCTCTGCTCTGATCCGGGAAAATCAATACGTTTGTATTGAGGTTAGGCAATATTTAAACAGTGCAGCATATATTATAGCTTTTTATAACTTGCAAACAAATTCAGCAAACATTCAAGCTCCGGTCAGGTTTTTTCTACAGTCTACAACACCTTTGCCAAAGCTGAACGTACACAATTTACTTTGACTAAGATCACATCGAAATAAAAATTAACCAGGATATAGTCTTCAACTGACACCAAAACGGCATATTACCCTTCTCTGAGAGTGGTTAGTTCACCCGAAAATGAAAATTGTCTTCATTTACTCTTCCCAAAGTTGCTCCAAAGCCTGTATGCGTTTCTATGAGAAGATATTGTGAAGAATGAACGGTTTCTGGTAGCCATTTACTTGTAGAAATGGAAAAAAATTATATGGAGGTCAATGACTACCAACAATTGTTCGAAGTATCTTCCTTTGTGTTCAGCAGAAGAAAGAATTTCATACAGGTTTGGAACAACATGAGGATGAGTAAATAATGACAAAAGTTTTCATTTTTGGTTGAACTACTCCATTTAGAATGTTTAGAATATGGATTAGTAAGATCCTGTTGGCTGGCCCAATAGTTCATGAGTGCCTGGGAAAGAAGTAAAGGTAGCAAGGTAGATAAGACAGTGTAAGTATACACCAGCGATACTTAAGTCTGGCTCGCGAGATCCCCTTTCCTGCAGAGTTTAGCTCTAACCCTAATCAAACACAGCTGAGTATGCTAATCATTGTCTTCAGGATCATTAGAAAATCACAGGTGAATTTGATCACGGTTGGAACTAAACTCTTCAGGGAAGTTGATCTTGCGTGCCAGATTTGAGGATCACTGGTACACAGTTTTTTTCTCCATGCTAATGGAAATTACGGTCATGTGGTGGTGTAGTGTAACATGCTGTGAAGTAATGCAGCTTTTGAGTTACTGGAACTGATCACATACTGCTTTCTTTAATTGTTTGGAGAGTGACTGTGAAGGTTTTTGTTTATCTGGGATTGAATGGCAGGTTTTGTTTCGGTACACCCTGCCAGTGTTGCAACTCCTACAGCGGTCTGTGTGGGAGATTAGACGTGTTGATTTTGAAGTTGATGTAGCTGCTTGTCCAGGGTGGTGACATTGATTCAGTTTCTTGTGCTGTGTGCTTTGTCTCAATTTCTCTGTTATTTGGGTGTATTTGCTGTACTTAAAGGGATAGTGCACTCAAAAATGAAAACCGTTATCATTTACTTACCTTCATGTCATTCCAAACCTGACTATTTATTTGAGAAACAAATAACGATATATCTATTCTCTTTTGTGATTGGACCCTGTTATATAAACTAAATATTCTTCCGCATATGTGTTGAAAAACATAAGGCTGAGTAAATAACAGAATTTTCATTTTTGGTGGAACTGTCCCTTTAAATGTCCTGGTGTGGGTAAGTTCTATGAAAGGACCCTTTTAAATGAATGCACACTAAATGTGTATCATTCAAATTCACTGTTTTATTCCAGTATGATAGGATTTGAGATAAAGCTGAAGGTTAAATCCAAGGCCAGCAGTCCATCAGAGAATCATCTTTCCGGCACTTGCAGATATTTTTACTGCGCTGTATGGTATGACACTTACCATAATTATAAGTTTATTTAGACGAATAGACTTATTTGGACTGGAAATTCGTTTATTTTAATACAAACCACTTTTATTCTTTGACCACTCCAAGCACAAAGTTACTTTTGCCATAGAACTGAATGGTTTTGAAGTGAGCAAATGAGCATACAGCTTATATATTATTAGTCAAATTATCCTCATTTTAGTTCCTAATCAAATTCTGTGTACATCTTGAAATTGTTAATGGAATGATTTATTGATCAATGAGTATTCAGTAATACATGGTGTTAATTTAGCTAGGGAAATCTTTGTGAAAGTGCTCGAGGAATGGAAATGTTTGCAGTATTCTGTGCTGTTCTGTTCTCAAGCACTCTTGAGTTTGCGCCTCCTACTTTAAGAATGATCTAATAGTTTTTTGGGTAAATTATTTACAAAGAGAAGTTGGCAATAAAATGTTTGAACATGCTCATGCTTTCCATGCTATGCTCTTCCTTAGAAAAGCTCTTAGGCTAAAATTCCTTTGTAAACATTTCCTTTACAAAGTTTACTTTGTAAGTTGAGATAATTTTGCATATTTCAGATCCTCAACGGAGAGAAAGACATGCAAATCTTTAAGGTTTTTTTCTGAAGACGTTGCATTGTTTGAGCAAAGCTTTGCCAAAATGCGTTGACTAAGAAAGCCCATAGAAATGTGCTTCTGCACTCTGGGAGATGTGAAGTGGATTATATAATGAAGAAGGAACCCATCTTGACAGAAATGAAGCAGAGCCATTCTCAGTGCATCAAAACATCTAAACCAGCCCTTCCAATCCTGTTAAAGCGAATCTGCATTTCTGAATTCATGCATTTCATGCCCTTGTCTTTTATCCAAAGGTATATGTGCTCTTTTCTCATTCTCTTTTGTCGGTAGGGTCTTTTTATGTATAAAGGGAATCCTGTAAAGTACTTCCACAGCAATCTTTTATTTATAAAAATGTGTGTGAGGCAAATGTGTGACAAGAATAATTCAATGAGAAATAACCAGCATATTAAATAAAGACTTGTTTTACATTAAACTGTTTTTATGTGGTCTCTTCTATGAATAAATAACTAAAATAGTATTTTTTGCAGCATATGTACAATAAATAAGGTATGAGCAAGACATTGTACGTGTCTCATATATTCTTCGGTCTTCCTACATCTGTCATCTTATACCAGGATTGTTATCATTCCTCTATCAACACATCCTTTGTCTGAATTGAGTCTGCTGCGTTCTGTCCTCAGAAATCTTAATGGCGTAAATGTAAGAATTCTTATATTACATAAAACAAGACAAAGAATATACTGCAATGAAGGCACTGACATTAAACTAGCTCAGTTATCATACAAAGACAGCAATTTTTTCTTCAGAATAACATTGCATGGATGAGTTCTGGAGGCTTCATACACCACAGCAAAACCTTTATGAAAAAAACAATACAATACAATTATGTAGAAACCGTTGATCGTCAGCAATTCATCAACTCTTTAATGCGACATTTCATTTGAACTTACAAATTCTCACCTCTGCCTTCTCTTCTTTAAGAAAATGTTGCCTTTTCTCTGTCCTCGCCAAGTAGGAATAGCTGGTAGTACTTAAAACAAACAATATAAGGCTTGATGTTTTTAGATATTAATTTAATACAATGCAATATAAAGGCCACTGGAGGTCAGTGTATTCACTGCAGTGTTCTGTATGTCACTCATTCTGCACTGTGCACATTTTAAATGCTAAAGCATTGAATATAGGTTTGCTTGCGTATGGAGACATAAATAGACTATTAATAGTAAATTAAACTCAAATTATTGCACTTTCTTATTTCCCATTTACTCTTTAGGTTGACAAATATTGACCACCGTTTACATGTCCTTTCACAGACTTACCAGTGTTTCTCCGTCCTAACAAGCCAACAAATACATCATTCATGTTAGCTGTAAAAGACCAAAGAGAAAAATCTCATCAAGCTCCGAGGTTACTTTCATTAATAACATGTATGTGTTAATGAATAAATCTGGAACTTACGTCTAAATGGTGGATTTGTGTCACGATTTGTTCCTGTGAAATACAAATTCATAAAATCAGCATAAAATACCCTTGACCTTGAAGGAATAGCTCTCAGTTCTGTCATTTATTCATCCTCAAGTTGTTTTAAACCTTAATGATTATATTTTTCTGTGAAACAACAACATGAAGATGAGTAAATTATCCTGATATTTTGAGTTTTTTATACTATTAAAAGCAAATTGAATTAGTTTCTCTGTGTCTCACCTGCGCTCCTCCTGCCCATCAGACCAATAAAACTGTCATAATCAATATCATTATATCGTTTCTCATAGCGTTCAGACTGGGGCTCGCTGTTGTCCTGTACAGAAAACACAAACAGGATTGCAAATGAAAGTCTGACTCACTAATGCGAATGACTCAGTAACATGAAGACTCCAGACTGTGATGATCATTAAAGTTATAAAAACAACGTAAAAAGATCCGGGAACTCCTTTAAAAAATATTTTACATACAATACAATAATAGAATAAAGCAGTTAGTGGTATATTGCAAAAATGGTCTACCGACCTTTTTTGTGTGTGTGAACCTGTATGTGTGTGACACCCATGACTGAACCTCTGTTTGAGCTCATATTTAACAGTCAGATATCACATTAATGGAGCATTAAGGTTTTAATGGGGTCATTATGATTTATTCTAGCCATCTACAGACATTATTTCCATATTGGTTGGCTTTTGAGTGGTCATATTCCTAGTATAAATATAACATAATATTAAATAGAAACAACATACCACATTAAACATCTATATTACTTAAATATTGGGGAATTTGGTCCTCCACTAAAGTTTAGATTTTGCAATAGACTACCTGTTGAGTAAACAAGTGACCCCACAATCAAAGTACACTAGCATGCTATTGTGGAATGTGTATATATGCATAATATATATAAATATTGTAATGTAAATATTTGATATAGATAGATGGACAGACGGACAGACAGACAGACAGACAGAGAGATGGATGGATGGATGGATGGATGGATATAGATAGATAGATAGATAGATAGATAGATAGATAGATAGATAGATAGATAGATAGATAGATAGATAGATATTCACATAGTGAGTGTGGAAAGGTTAATCTGCATTATAAATGTATTTTTATATTAATGATTATACGAATATATTACAGTTGTATATTTTGAAGAAAAACAATATAGTCCTATTACATTATAATTATTATTATTTTACCGGAGGAGGTGCTATTTAGAATGCAACTTTTAAGTAGGCTAACTTCAGTAACTTCATTGTGACAACTAGCCCCTATTAGATTCTTGGGCATTATTTTTTTTCATAGAGCAAGTCCGTCTTACAAACCAAAGATACCCTTTTTAAAGCGTCGTTTAACGTGAACTTACCGCGAATGACGGATAGTCGAGCGCAGAGCGCGAGGGTCGAGGACACGCGAGCATCAGCAGCACATGAGAGAACAGCACGAGCAACCAACCGCGGGACATCCTCAGATCCACACCTGCGCCAAACTTTATTCAGAAAATCCAAACCAAACACTTCTTTCGTATAAAGCTAGAAAAATATTTGAAAGAAGTAATGATACCTTTTAAATACACTGAGATGAGCTGGAGTTCAGGAGGATGATGTTCCGTTCTTCTGTCTCTCCAGAGCTGTAAAGGCTCGCAGGTGCGCGCGTTCCTTTATTTGTAGCGTTCGCGCGCTGCGCTCACACAAGCTCGGGCAAGCTGGCTCTCCAATACGAACCAAATAATGACGCTAACATATTCTAGTGACGCAAACCCATTAACACAGAGGCTTGACGTATTTGCGTGGTCAATTATATTACAACTAAACTCACACTTCATCTTGGTCTCTTGAGTTTCATTCACATCATGTAAAATTAAGTCCAATATAGTCTGTGCAGATTTACCTGTGTTTTTTATTTATGTAAAATTTGTGAAGCAGTGATTAAGCAGAAAACTTGCTTTACAGTTTATTATAGCCAACAGAATCATAAGTTGGCAAATGGACAAGGTGTATTGTGTTTTGTGAACTCATTTAAAGAGTGTTTGTGGTTCCACAGATTTTTATTCAGAAAAACACATGTGTGACAGGGTTTAAAGCATATTATTCAGTGGGATTATGAGTCATATACTGGTCATTCCATTTACTCCATCTCATTACAGATATGTCCTTCATCAGGACAAAGCTGTCTGTCCGTGAGTTATAGAAAAGGTGTTGCCTTGATTAAGATCTGTAGGAGCCTGATTGATGAATGCTTATGGCTTTTAAGCAAGGCTTAGATTTAACATTCTCTGAAACTGGAATAAATATTTTTTAATATATTAAAAAATATTGTAAGGAAAATAAATTTGACCTGTTGACCTCTTTATTCTGTTTCTGTGTGATGATTGCTGTATATCTCTAATTTTCCTGTTTCCTATTTCCCATTTTATATGTGAGACCGAGATGAAATCAAGATTGCCATTTGCCATCAGACGTCTCTGTTCCAAACTGTTCAGTGGTGAATTTGTTGGTGTGTTTAAAAAAGGTGGGGGATAAATTAATTAAAATACTCACCATGACAACAGGAATGAGAGTTTCTTCCTGGTGTGACAACTAGCCCCCTAGATGACTTCTTTTCTTTCTTTCTTTCTTTCTTTCTTTCTTTCGTGTCATTTATTGCATTTTAACATTAGATTTTATTGGCCTCCATGTTGGTAGAAATTCTACTAAATTAATTTGCATAGAGCAGCCCGAACATTGTAATTAGTTTTTCAAATAATTATTTTTTCTCTTTTGATTGCTCAGCAAGCAGAAAGCTCTTCATGATACACCGACGCACTACATTCCTCGTGAAGCCGGATTTGCTGTATACAAGGGATGTGGAGCTGGAAAACAAGACTTTGAAGTGATTAAGTCCGGTTGTTCGCATTGAGAACAAATTATTCCTTCAGTTCTGAACATTTCCATACCATCAAAACAAGTGATTACTTTACGATAGTCTTGTCAGGGGAAGTAAGAATCATGCATTCCCATAAGACTGATTTGTTCCTGCGTTTGTAAGAAAGTGTTGCTTGTGTTTGCTGAAGCGGACGTGAAACATTAGAACAGTTCGGAAGTACACCCACACTCACTAGTCCAGTCAGTGCTTCTCAATGGTGAATGACACCAACCATCTTGCTTGCGCAAATAAAGTCACACACTATCACACACTCTCACACACTCTCTCTCACTCACACACACACACACACACACACACACACACACACACACACACACACACACACACGCATGCATGCACACAATCTCTCATTTTCTTTCTTATAGCCTAATTTTCTTTTTTTTATGTATTTCTGGTCTCATTCAGTCACCAAATATCGATTCACATAACGTAAATATATTGTCTATGTTCAGATTACAATAAAAGACTGAAAGCAAAGAAAATCAGTGCATATGCAGACTTTGTTTTGCTAGCTCTATCGTCATCACCATCATCTTTCTTTTCTTGTATTATTTACTATATCCAAATTTGGCATATAATGGTAGTTATTTTTAGTACATTTTATTTGTTAGCACTTTGTGTCAATGTAATTCAGCATTCAGAGGTTGCTTCCGTTCAACCCTCATCCACCTACACGCTCCCACACAAACACACCTTTGAGTCTTTAGATCAAGGAGAAAACAGTGGTTGAATGCGTCCTCTGTCCATGTTTTAAAAAGAAACTTTGATTGTCTGTCTCATGGTCAGCGATCATTGAAAGTACAGAGCATTTATCAGACTTTGTATCCTCGTGGAAAGCTTAACCTAAAGTGACCTCATTTTCTGAAAACTTTTCAATTACTTTCTATTAAACATACACATGACATGACAAGGAGCAGCAGTGAGAGATAACTTGAATTGGTCAGTTTTCAGCATAAATTGAAGCAAGGAATTTAACACTGCCATATTGGTGTTGGATGCCGTGTACCACAATTTTAAGGCTGGACTGATTCACGGGGCAATTCAAAATGAAACAAGAAAAACTAAAATAATAATATAGCAATCTAAACACAAATTATCCCTACCTCTAGCACAGTATTTACTTACACAAGATTATGTGTGTGAATATGAATATTTATGTGAGAGATTTGCTCATTGATTTAGTAATAATGCATTGCCCAATGGATGCCCCATCCTGAGGCTACTCCAGATAATTTTGTGTAATCCAATAAAAACCATCCACTTATATCCAATTATGACTAAATAAGATTGCAATGAGTCCTATCTAACACATTTTACTACTCTGTGTTATCCATAATGACAGATGTAAACTTGGGGAGATATTTGACTTATGTTCTCATACATGAATACACACAAAATTTGATATGCTGAGTTCCCCTTGAAGGGTTCATTAACACCTGATATTGTGCGGTGTGTGTGTGTGTGTGCGTGCGTGCGTGCGTGTGTGTGTGTGTATGTGTGTGTGTATGTGATCACGGCATGTGTGTCACATGTGACTCAAGTGTAAGGATCCCTTTGTGTTTAGGGCCAATAAGTTGACTTGTGAAAATGAGAATCGCACGTCTGCATGTTTCTGCTTGTACCTCACTCCTCCCACCTGTTTCTGTTTCTCACTTAAGTGAGAAATGATGGCATTGACGCTAGAGCCATTAGCGAAATGTATTAGGCTCCACGTAATCAGACAACTGCGAGCTGGTCACAGTATTTCACAATAGCATCTCTGAACACACAACACATTGAACCTTGAAGCAGATGGGCTAAAGCAGCAGAAGACCACAAAGTCCCACTCCTGGCAGCTAAGAAGAGGGAAAACAAGGCTACAATTCACACAGGCTCACCAAAACTGGACAACAGAAGATTGGAAAAAGGTTGCCTGGTCTGGAGTCTCAATTTCTGCTGTAACGTTCAGATGGTAGGGTCAGAATTTGGCGTAAACTACATGAAAGCATGGATCCATCCTGCCTTGTATTAATAGCTCAGGCTGGTGATGGTGGTATAATGGTGTTGGGGATATTTTCTTGGCACTCTTTGAGCCCTCAGTACCAACTGAGCATCGTTTACATGCCACAGCCTATCTGAGTATTGTTGCTCAACATGTCCATATCCTTTTATGACCACAGTGTACCCATCTTGTGATGGAAACTTTCAGGAGGAGGAGTGCCATGTCACACTGCTCAAATAATCTCAAATTGGTTTCTTGAACAAGACAATGAGCTCACTACACTCAAGTGGCCTCCAGTCACCAAATCTCAATCCAGTAGAACATTTTTGGGGATGTGGTGGAATGGGAGATACGCATCATGGATGTGCAGCCAACAAATCTGCAGCAACTGCATCATACTATCTGGTCATGATAGACCCAAGTCCCTGAGGAATGTTTCCAGAACACTGTGAAATCTACGCCACAGTTCTTTGTCCAAATGTTAGTTCTTTGGCCACAAAAATATTTGTGGCCCATTCCAACTCCCCACCCAAATGATTTGTTAGTTTCCTTTTGCTGACATCATTCTGCAACGTCATCTATGGAAAACGTTTAAGCCTTTTGCTACACATGCGGTGACATCTGCATAATCCAAATCAGATTTAAATCTGGTGACTCATGTTGAGTCTGATTAATGCACTGATTACTGAGTTAAAAAAAAGTGTTGTTGCAAATAAACAAAGACAGATTTACTCTTCGCATTTTTTATTTTACAGTTTACTTACATTTCTATGCTATTACAATCAAAGGTCTCATTAGGAAATGATGGATGATTATGTGTGAATTGTGAAATGATGCAACGCCCTCTGTTGGCAATATAATATAGCAGGGTCCAACATCCAATGCCACATCAATTTTTCATTTAAGACTGGAATGAATGAATGAATGAATGAATGAATAAATAAATACATAATTTGATTGTTTATCTAATTTATAAAATAGATAATTATATAAATTGATGAATAAATACATTATGATGAAATTATTTACATAAATTAAACAGCAAACAGAAAACTGATAAATACTTTTTTAAGTCTGATTGACTAATCATTACAATAATCAGACTCACCACTAGTCACCAGAATTAATTAAAATCGGATTTAGATTATGCAATATTATATTTGTCTGTGATCTCTGAGCAGCTGTTGGATGTTGTTGTATATTGATTCAAATATGTGAGCCTGGACCACAAAACCAGTCTTAAGTAAGCAATAGCCAAAAATACACTGTTTGGGTCAAAATGATCAATTTTTATTTTATGCAAAATTAGGATATTAAGTAAAGATAATTTTCCATGAAGATATTCAGTGAATTTCCTACCGAAAACATCAACACGTAATTTTTGATCAGTAATTTGCATTGCTAAGAGCTTCATTTGGACAGTTTTAAAGGTGATTTTCTCAATATTTAGATTTGCACCCTCAAATTACAGATTTTCAATAGTTGTATCTTGGCCAAATATTGCCCTATCCTAACAAACCATAAATCAATGGAAAGCTTATCTATCCAGCTTTCAGATTATGTAGAAATCTAGCACTTATGACCAGGGTCACATATGTGGTCTGAGCAAAATAATAATGTTTAACTTGACTGAACCAAGTGGATCTTTGTGTAAGGGTATGACCTGTAAGCAAAACATGAAATCCTCTATCTTTTATAATCACTTCACAAAAATGTGCGCACGGGTGCACAATCCTGCTCTCTCTCACACATGCACACTCTCACACAGTCTTCCCAGGCATAAAATGAGTATTCTGCAATTTATCTGGGTCAAACACAAAGCCCCTGCACCCCTCCATGGTCTTGAAGAGAGAAAGCAGAGACAGAATGAGAGGAAGAGAGGGGACATGAGGGTAAATAAACAAAACGCCCATAGAACACATTGATCCTCTCCACGTGATGTCACATTCATCGTTGGGCAATGGGGCCAGTGAGAGAAGGGGCAAAACGAGAGAGAGATGTGTATGTTTTGTGAAGGCTGGATTCTAACAGAGAGGTGCTATCGGGATTGTTAGAAGGTAAGAGCCTTATTACTCTCATATTAATCTGAAAACCAATCATTTCAAAGCATGTGTAACATGCAAATGAGTTGAGAAATAATTTCCTCTGTAATTTAGATTAAAAAAACTGACAGACTGCACGCTTGAGAAAATTATTTAGAACTATATGATGGAACATTATGATGGAAGTTTTGTTGTGGTTGTTTTATTTTAATGAATATTTAATTTGAAACTATTTAACAACATTCATAAATCAGAATTGGATTATATTGCAAATACATTTAAAAATTCAAAACAGTACAGTCCAAAAGTCCAAAACCACATATATATATTTTCTACCATTTAAATATGAAAATAAACAACATTATTTTAGATTAAAAAAAAGAGAATAAAATGTTATTTGAATAACTAGAATTTTATGTTAAATATACAGTGTATGTTTAGAGAAGAAGAGTATGTACAAAAGCAGGGGAGTCTTACACAAAAAAGTGCTCATCGCTTTTCTTTCCTATATTCCTTCCTTCCTTCTTTTTGTCCGGTTCCACTTTGAAAACACAAGCACACAAATACACATACTGTATCTCATGTTCTCACCCCTGTGGTGTAGCTGCTGCAGATATTTGTGCAGATAGAGTATATATAAACAGATTCATGGACACTGCATGCACAAACGTAACTTAAAGTAACAGTCTACACAAAAATGAAAACGAAACATCATTTACTCACCCTCATGTTGTCCCAAACCTGTTTGCCTTGCTTTCTTCCATGGAACACAAAACGTATTTTGAAGAATGTTGGCATCCAAGCGGTTTTAGGTGCCATTGATTTCCATTGTATGGACAAAAATACAAGTCATTGAAACCCAAAACTGCTTGGTTACCAATATTCTTCAAAATTTCTTCTTTTGTGTTCCACAAAAGAAAAAATACATACATGGGGATGAGCAAATGATGACAAAGTGTACATTCTGGTGGACAATTCCTTCAAAACATTCAACACAGAACTCACGATTTGCTTGATGTTGCAGGTCTCCACAGTTCAACATGACTAAAAGGAACTCAAAACTCAAATGGTTACTTCTCATCCACCTCTTACTGTCTGATGTGGTATTTGGCAGAGATCCACTCCCTCAAAGCAACCCGAAGCCTTCAGTCCCTTCAGTGTCTCAAACAGAGCAAGTAGAATCACAAGTTGAAGATGATCTTGCCGTTGCCCATCAGTTGGTCTTAAACCTCTCAGCCTCTCTACAAGGTCAGCTGGATCTCCAAAGCAATGCAAGCTGTGCAGAGCTCTCTAATGGAGGCTGGAGAGGAAAGGGTTTCTCTCAGGAGCTATTAGGGTTGGCAATGGTGCCAGTGCTGGCTTCAGCAGGATGTTTGTTTGAAGTCCAAGAGCTGGTAATGCAACTCTATGCGGTGTTGGGGCAAAATGATACACATGATTTTTACAGGACATTCTGGAGCTGATCAAGAGAGGTAAAGAGAGAGATTCAGCACACGTGGTCCATCACAGTGGATTCCAAGCTGCTTCTATGCTAAACTCTGAGTCTCAACGCCACCTACAGGCTGTTATATTTAACATTCATCAGCTAGCTGAGGTGGGTGAGAAAGATGATAAGGGTAAAGCTGGGCCTAGGGTGCAATGCAATGGATGGGTGAGGGTGAAAGGTACTCGGTTTCTCGGGCAAGCCGTAGAACAGAGCAAGCTATTGTGTCTTGAAGAAGCACAGCAGGCTTGTGGAAGCGTGGGATTCCAATGTGCAGGTGTGACCCAGGATGGCGATTCTGGATATTATCGTGTTATCTTGAGGCCGGGAAGCCGCGTGGTGCCTTCATCTAACTCTGAGAGCTGGATTCAGAATTGCAAGGTGGGGTCTGTCCGGTGGCGCAGAAATGGGATCCCTCAGCATCACTGTGTAAATGAAAAAGAGGAGCAAGTGTATACAGTAGTGGAGTGGATTCCAGCAGTCTCCACACTGTATAATCTGGGAACAGCCGTTTACTATGCTTCGGTTAGCTGCTATGACACTGCAAAAGAGAGAGCCATCTTTAGCACTGTGGATCTGGGCACAGACGCCCTCATGGCCGTAACAGGGGGAACCGCGGGGGTTGCCGGTTATGCATTGGGGGCTGGTTTAAAAACAGGTGTGAAGGCAGGGATTAAATATCTACTGAACAGCATGAAAGAGGAGGATGACCTGGTAATGAACCAGAACAGCTGGGAGGATGGAACTCTCACTTTCCAGTAAAGAACCAAAGAGAAACCGATGAGGAGATTCAAGAATAACAGCTGCAGTGCTCCAGGGCCTCAAGGATTTTTCCACCTGTAGTAAATGATGTTTAGAACCCTCTATTTCTATATGTTCAGTCATAAAAACCTTAATATACAAAATATATTTCATTACATCAGTAGGAAGTGGCATTATTTTTTGGTGGGATATAATAACAGCCCAAACATGAGCATTCATTTTTTGCCCATTCAACATCAATAATGTTAGATAAGGTTATATATGATATATGATATTTTGATTATTATATATTATACTATTATAATATGATATAATGTATCATTGTTCAAGAAGACACCCTTTTTAAGCATCTTTCTTAATTTTCTTGTCATTATTTAAGAATGCCTGAGTTTTAGCATATTTCTTAAAGTCTGGTATTTATAGAAATCCTATTTTAATTTAGTTAGAGACTTTAAAATGTACTGCATAACAGGAATAACCAGTATCCTCTTATAACGTAGCTACTCAAAATTTACATCAGTTCTCATGTTAAGCATGGGTAATATTTAACTGTTAAAAGCCACCAGTGGGAGGAGCTACTAGAACACTACTAGAATACAAGATAAACAGAATAGGCAGCATAAACCCAATATTTATGACACAGTAACATGTAAAATCAAATAGAAATGTTTCTACCAGTATTTCAGTTTTGAACTTCTTGTTTTTATATAAATGTATACGTGTTTTATATATGAATAGTGTAAAATAAAGAAAAGTATTATTAACGTATTCTCACATGTTGATCTCAGAATTGTTTCTTGAAGAGACGGTATGCCTTTTAAATTTCCGCGGTAGTAGGTTGTAGGTACATCCCTTCATAACATGACTTTCACTTCGTCATTTCTTGGAACGCGAGAAGAGAGCTTTTGAGTTTCATCTCAGCAGCTGTTCCATTAACACCCCTCCGCTGTGAAGAGTTTGATTGACGGGTGATTCTACCAATTGTGGTGGTCAGTGTGCCCGTCTGCGCCAATGAACGAACGCGAAGGTTTAAAGATGGGTGGGACTTAATGATTTAGTGGGTGGGCAGAAGAGTAACGCGCGGAGGGAGATTTAGTGAAGAGCCGTCGGTTTCCTGAGAAGTGCTCGTTGTGTGTTTATTTACTCGTCAGCTGATGGTCAGTTCAGTGCTGTATTGTTGTCTTTACTGTATGTCTGAAAAAGGCGCTTTGCAAAATTGAGGTTTGAGGATTAACGTTACTTCTTCAGAGGTGCAGACGATTGTTTCAGGTAAGTTATTCATTTATACGCTAATATGACAGTTGTTTACCATGAAATGCTCATTCAGTCACCATCAGTCATTGTGCTGTCAAAAAATTGTGCGGCCTAGTGTACGATAACTATTATAATGTCAGTAGATTTTATCATTAATTTGACCGAGGTTTTTAGAAACGCAGTTCTTGAGTCAGTTTTCCTGTTTGTCGTTAGTGGAGTTGTGTGCGCAGATGTGAGGGAACTGTACATCGCTGTGAGGAGGGCAGAGTGCATGTAAACGTGTTCTTCACCATTGGGCAACTTTAATTAAAATGGTCTGAAAACACGTTTTCATCTCTTGTTAGTTTAGTTTACTAATACTTTAACGTGTCCAGCATTCTTCTGTCATTTTTATAATGGACATTAAGACACAATTTCGAACACAGCTCAAATTATGGGATTTGTCTGATAATAACATTCTATGATTTAAATTATGGCAATGGTAATGACATTTAAAAACATTTCTGTTCAAAATGGCTGACTTAGATAACCCTTTATGGGGGGTGGGGGGTATTACGATGTAGCCACAACTGTAACCAGTTATTACTTTTGGAAATTTGATGCGCACATCTTAAAAGATTAGGTTTAGTTAAGGTTAAGTTTTTTAATGATTTTGCTCACCAAGTATTTTAAATTCAAAATACTGTAAAATTTTGAAATATGATTTCAATGTTGTTTCATATTTTTGTGGAAAGTGTTATTTTTTTATGATTCTTTGATGAATAAAAGTGACAAAGAACAATTTACAATAGGAATCTTCTGAAACATTATAAATGGGTTTATTTAATTTTTTTGAAGAATCTCTACAGTGCTTTTTCATACAAGAGCAATTCTTACTAACCATAATGTTTTCAATATGCCACCCCTAGTGCCCTTAGAATAAAAAATGGCATGTTGAGGAGTTGTGTCATACATTAATATTCTGTGCTTCAACTTCCAAACAACTCCAAGGGATTTCTCTCCTTGGCCTGTTTTTGAAAATAACCACTGGAACAGGGCTCAAGCTCAGACATCTGACTTGCAAAGCAGTGGCAGGACAGGCCTAGTCCTGACCAGTCCTTGATCTTTCGACAAATATGAAAAGCTTGTTTTTTTTATTTTGTAGAATGACACAGTGGGAGCGATTGCAGCAGCTGGATACAGTGTATTTACAGAGGGCTTTTGATCTGTACAACAGAGATGAGTTCCCAATGGATGTGAGACATTACTTGGCGCATTGGATCGAGGGCCAGGACTGGTGAGTGCTGTACCTGTGTGCGCAACAAGTAAAACCCGTGGATTGATTGTTATAGTTCTCTATTCCAAAATATATTAATAACCATGATGAAAAGAAGCACACAGCTGCATCAAGGAGTATCAGCAAGTCTGTTTGTGTTACAGGGAACGTGCTTCGCGGGACTCCTCTCAAGCCGCGTTCCTGTTTCAGGTGCTTTTGGAGAATCTGGACAACCAGTTCAGTCGTTTTGCGCAAGAGAAAGATAGTTTCCTACTGCAGCGTAATTTCAGACGCTACAAGCAAAACTTTCAGGCAAGTGTACTTCTGTTGCCAAAACCATCATGATTATATTTTTATTGTACCTAGTAAAAACAAATATTTATGGTTATAGTTATTGATATGTTCTCATTTGCAAAAGTAAAGTGTTAATCAATGACAGCAATGGGATAATGGGTTACATTTGCTTATTTGCAGAAGTATCAAGAGGAGCCCTATACTCTTGCTACTATTATCAACTGGTTCCTGGTGAAGGAGAGCGAAATCTTGAATGATGCAGAGCTTGCACAGCAAGTTAGTACCTTAAAGTATCATCATCATCATTCTCATTATCAGCATCTTCATGTGCATCTTCTGATTATCTCTCAATGTCTTAGGTGCAGGCGTTGCAGGTTCAGCCAGCTGCAATGGAGTTGGAGAGCCAGAGACTAGTTGAAAAGAGTTTGAAAGACTTTAGGACCAAAGTAGAGGTGTGTGTCTGTGAGTATACACGTATTCGCGTGTGTGTTTGTTTGTGTGTTTGTTCAAGAACATGATTCATTATTTCCTTTGGCAGGTGATGGAGCATAGCATAAGATGTTTGGAGGAACAGCAGGATGAGTTTGATTTTAAATATCAGACACACCTAATGGACTGTGAGGCTGCACACTTTATTTTAACACTGTGTTTGAGTTCATTATATATGGAGGTGTTAATGTGTGTGTGTGTGTTTGTGTGTGTGTGTGTGTGTGTGTGTGTGTTTAATGTGCCTTTAGCTTGCACAGAAGAAGAGAAGAAAATGCAAGCAAACGGGCTTCAGAAGATGCTCAATGCGCTCGATAAATGCAGAAAGGTAGATACATTTTGTGTGCATGTCTATTCTATTTTATTCTATTCTATTCAGGCTTATTATGGTTAATTAAACCTAATATATAAATTCAATGCTGTTTTTGTGTCGTTGTCTTAGAACTTCCTGTCTGATATCTCAGCAATGTTGAACACTGCTGATGTTCTGCGCTCAGCGCTTATAGACGAGGAACTGTTTGACTGGAAGCGGAGACAACAGAAGTCCTGCATTGGCGCTCCTGATGATACAAGTCTGGAAAACTTAGAGAAATGGTAACTGCACAGAAATTTATCTGAGCAATGGTCTGTACAAACACCATTCAGATGTGTTTTTAAGATGTTTGTGTGCTTCGGCAGGTTCACTCAAATTATAGAGTGCATGTTCCACCTGCAGAAGTTCTTACAGAAGCTGGATGAGCTCGTTGGGAAGATGACTTACGAAAATGACCCCATCCCAGTCCAAAAACCCACTTTAAAGAGTAGAGTGGACACTCTACTGATCCACCTGATAAAGAGGTACACTCAAACACGTACACAACAACACATACACGACTCTCTCTTCATGCACATGTGCTACATTTATTTGTTGGTGTGTTTTCAGCTCATTTGTTGTAGAGACTCAACCATCAATGCCACAAGGTCGAGGCAACCTGATGCTGCGCACAAATGTTCAGTTCTCAGTTAAAGTCAGGTCAGGCTCTAACATTATACAACACATTACACCACTTATGAAACAGTGAAAACCAGTATTGCACCGATTTAATACTGCAATTATTATTATTATGCTTCGTTGTCATGCGGTATATTGCTTGTGACACAGGTATGCACTTTCCAACTTTAGGAAACTGAGAATGTTCATTAATTTTACTGTACTGTCCTGTATATGACCCCTATTAGTTCTAAGGAACTAAGTACTTAGAAATATTTGTGACCATTTCCTACTTCCCTTAAATATCAATACTGCTTTCGTCTGCTTATTGTTTAAATGTAAAAAAATTTAGTTCATGTTGCTGTGATGGAAATTGAGAAAAAAATAAAAGTTTCCCCTCAGGTGTAAAATGACCATAACTATCCTCTTTACAGATTGTTATATAAAGTTTCTGAACTGAACCATGTCATGAAGGTGACTGTTTCTGTCAACAAGTAAGATCACTGTCTCTCTTTCTTTCCTCATTTGTATGATTTTTATTTCTGAGACTATAGAATCTGAGAGTCAATCTTGTTAGATTTATCTTTTGATATGGTTTCAAATAAGTCAGTTGGTGGTTAAGAATCGTTAATTTAAGAATCCTTAATTTAAAGAATCTCTTTCCTCCATTTTTTTGTTTAGTGCTGCTTCACAACTAAAAGGGTGAGTGTTCACTTACACAGATTTTTATCACCCCACCAATACATGACTGTTATTTTAAATACCATGTTTGTATGCATGTGTTTATATTATAGGTTTCGGAAATTTAATGTACTGGGTACCTTAAGTAAAGCTCTTAACATGGCTGAGAGTATGAATGGGGGCATGGTCGCTGATTTCAGACATTTGGTGAGTATTTCTAGTGTGAGTTTGAATGTAAACAAAGTTATATTATACCATTATTACATACTATGAACTTGTACATTTTAATGTTCAGATAATATTAAGTGAAGGCACAAAACTTCAGATTTAATATACAGTGGTAGACAATTTGACAGTGGACCATGTTATTTTTTTTACCAAATTATGATTATAAAGATAAATCATTGGTTTAGTGCTGTCAAACGATTAATTGCGATTAATCGCATCCGAAATAAGTTTTTGTTAACACATTATATGTGTGTATATTATGTATATATAAATACAAAGACATGCATCTATATTTTTAAGAAAATGTTATATTTATATATTAAATATATTTTTGTATAATATAAATTAGATAAATATAAACATGTAACTATTTTCTAAATATATACTGGATGTGTGTCTTTTATATATATATATATATATATATATATATATATATATATATATATATATATATAAATATATACACAGTAGACACGCATATGTTGTGTGAACAAAAACTTTTATTTTATTTTGCGATTAATCATTTGATAGCACTACATTGCTTATGAATTGTGTGCCAATGATGATATTTGTGTATATGTGCTCTTTTACAGACTTTGAAAGATCAGAAAGTTGGTGGTGGAGGAAAAGGAATCAATGATGTGAGTTTTCTAAGGATCTTATGTATAATAAATGCTATTACTTAAATTGTTGCACGTAACATGCATAAATCCAGCAGATAGTCAACAACAGAAACAAGACTGGTTTCCAGAGTCAATGTAGATTAAGGGCATTTCCACATCTGTAGATCGTTTGCTTTGTTCCAGAACAGGGGCTTAAATTATTGCAATGCATTTTCTCCTTGGTTTGGTTTGCTTTCACAAGTAAACATTTCAAAGCACACCCAAATTACATTTACAGTATACCCTGTGATAACGTTTACAGTATCTCACAGAAATGAGTATACCCCTGAGATTTGTGTAAATATTTTATTAGATATTTTCATGTGACAACACTGAAGAAATGACACTTTGCTACAATGTAAAGTAGTGAGTGTACAGCTTGAATAACAGTCTAAATTTGCTGTCCCCTCAAAATAACTCAACACACAGCCATTAATGTCTAAACCACTGGCCACAAACATGAGTACACCCCTAAGTGAAATTTTTAAAATGTCCAAATTGGGCCCAAAGGGTCAATATTTTGTGTGGCCACCATATTTTCCAGCACTGCCTTAACCCTCTTGGGCACGGAGTTCACCACAGGCTGCCACTGGAGTCCTCTTCCACTCCTCCATGACAACATCACGGAGCTGGTGGATGTTAGAGACCTTGCGCTCCTCCACCTTCAGTTTGAGGATGCCCCACAGATGCTCAATAGGGTTTAGGTCTGGAGACATGCTTGGCCAGTCCATCACCTTTACCCTCAGCTTCTTTAGCAAGGCAGTGGTCATTCTCATGTTGGAATACCGCCCTGCGGCCCAGTCTCCGAAGGGAGGGGATCATGCTCTGCTTCAGTATGTCACAGTACATGTTGGCATTCGTGGTTCCCTCAATGAACTGTAGCTCCCCAGTCCCGGCAGCACTCATGCAGCCCCAGACCATGACACTCCCACCACCATGCTTGACTGTAGGCAAGACACGCTTGTCTTTGTACTCCTCACCTGGTTGCCGCCACACATGCTTGGCACCATCTAAACCAAATAAGTTTATCTTGGTCTCATCAGACCACAGGACATGGTTCCAGTAATCCATGTCCTTAGTTTGCTTGTCTTCAGCAAATCCATGTCCTTAGTTTGCTTGTTTGCGAGCTTTCTTGTGCATCATCTTTAGAAGAGTCTTCCTTCTGGGAAGGAAGTTGCAAAGACTAAAGTCTCAAAACCAAAGAGATATTCGTTATCAAAGTTAAGACTCTGCAACGCCCCCCTAAAACGGCTCATTCAAACACTTTTCCACTTGTGAATTAACTAATGAATTATGCATTTATAGCGCTTTTTTGTACACCCAAAGTGCTTTTACAATCGGGGGGGTCTCTCTCCTCAACCACCACCAGTGTGCAGCATCGACTTGGATGATGTGACTGCTGCCACAGGACAATGGCGCCAGTGCACTCACCACACACCAGCTACAGGTGGAGAGGAGAGAGAGTCATAGAGCCAATCAAGTGGATGGGGATTATTAGGAGGCCGTTATTGACAAGGGCCAGTGGTGGGAATTTGACCAGGACACCGGGGTTACACCCCTACTCTTTATGAGAAGTGCCATGGGATTTTTATGATCAATGCGAGTCAGGACAGTTTGCCAATCAGAGCAGACTGCGCTTGTCGGAAGGAGGGGCTTCGTAGAAAACGAAGCTTTTGAGAGAGGCGGGGCATAGAGGAACTACAATAATGTACAGTATTTGAAAAATAATGTGTTTTTTTAACATTAATGCATAACAACATATTCTGTTTCACCAAAAACACAAAATAATGATCTTTAAAAAAGCATTATATGAGTAAATGAATACAGTGCAAGTCTAAAAGTTATTTTTTAAAGAATAAAATTAGAATATTGATTATTAATTTGCTTATTATTTTTAATAATGGTACAGTATAAGCCTTGATTCCCTCTCTAACTTGTAAAGTTATGATACAGCTAAGGTTGTTGGTCTGTTGAGTTGGATTGATTTCTCACCACAAGTGAACCACTCCACAGTTTTGTTTTGTTTTTTGGGCCAAGACCATCTCATTCAGTCGATCTCAAGACAATATTTTTGGTACGGATCTGATTGCAATTTTTGAAATATACCTAAACGAACCAAACCAATGGATAAAACATGCCAGTTATGAAACAAACACTCCAAATGAGTGTGAAAGCGCAATAAGAGTCGCTTCTAATAAAATACACTGAATTACAGTACTGGCAATATTTAGAAGTTGTAATAAGAATTCAAAGTTCATGTTTATAAATCCGGTTTTGTGTTTTGTGCAGCTCTCATTGAGTGTGACTGAAGAACTGCACAGAATAACCTTTCAAACCCAGTTTGACTACCAAGGCATGTCTGTCTCTTTGGAGGTGAAACAACTTTTCCTCATTCCATAGTAGTGTTTAAACATTCCATAGATTTGGCAGTCCAGTTTTTATGACCATACTTCCTTTTTCCGTCCCAGACCTCTTCCCTTCCTGTTGTGGTGATTTCAAACTCCAGTCAGCAGCAGAGTGCTTGGGCAGCTGTCCTGTGGTTTAACATGCTCTGTTCAGATCCCGAGGTCAGGAGCAAGAGTTGCTGTTGGTTCATGAAAAGCTTGAATCATCATAATAGAATCGTTTAAAAAAAATAATTGCATCACTACAAATCACTTTTTTGTTTGTGCATCTAGAACGTCAATTTTTTTGAATCCTCTCCTGCAGCCACTTGGCCACAGTTTGGGGAAATGCTAAGTTGGCAGTTTCTCTCCTGTGGGAAACGTGGTCTAGACAATGACCAGTTGGAGACCCTCGCCATCAAGCTCTTTGGTATGCACTTGCCACACCTTTCATTGTAAATCTAACTAAGTCAAAAGTAAAAAAAAAAAGGTCATAAAGCTATCTTCTATTTGTTAATAATGTAATATTTCTTATTAGGTAAAGAACAGAGCTATGACAGCTGTAAGATATCCTGGACCAAGTTCAGTAAGGTAAATGCAAGTTATGCAAGTCTTTGTGAAATGGCTGATATGAATGTATGAGTGTTTTGTTTACTCATGGTTGTCTGTGTGGTTTAGGAGAACCTCCCTGGTACAAACTTCACCCTGTGGGTGTGGCTGGATGGCATTCTAACTCTGGTTAAACTCTACCTGTCTGACCTGTGGAGTGATGGGTATGGATGCCATATATAGAAGATAAATAGATTCAAAAATCATCAGGAAGTGTGTGTGTTTTCAACACAAGTGTGTTTGTTACTTTAGGTCTATAATGGGCTTTGTCAGCAAGGGGAAGGAGAGACTTCTATTAAAGAAGAAGCAGAATGGCACTTTTCTATTGCGATTTAGCGAAAGCATCAAAGATGGAGGAATCACGTTCAGCTGGGTGCAGTACGCTAACGATGGTAGACGTGGTTTATGTACTTCTTTCAGACATAGTTCAGCATTTGGCCACACAGGGTCCAGTGAATGTGAGATTGAATACAAATGTTATTATTTTATTTTTTGTTAGCCACTCCGAGTGTGCAAACAGTGAAACCATTCTCCAGTACTGACCTAAAGCAGATTGCTTTACCTGATATCCTCTGCAACTTTCGGATCATGGTAGCAGAAAATATTCCAGATAACCCACTGTGTTACCTTTACCCAAACACTCCCAAAGACCAGGCCTTTGGTAAATACTACAGTGAAAAGACTGGAGGTAAGTTGTTTATGTGGAATGTGGTGAATTTCAAGCTTTGTAACAATATAAATAAGTAAATTAAAACATTTTTGACGTTTTCCCTTACGACTGCATATAAATATTACACTTTGAGGACCAATTATTTTGGAATAAATATTAATATTTAAAAAGCTACCCCAAGTAATATTTACTTATTAATTAGAACTTTCTTTTCTTTATGATTTAATTTAGTATAAATATAACATTTGTTTGAACCTATTTAATGTAACAAGTATTAAATTGTTTCACCGAAATCTCATTTTCTTTGTCTTGTGATGTTTTTGTTTCAGAGGAGAATCCTTACATGAAGTATCTCAAAACCAAACTGGTTTTTGTCTCTAAAGAGTAAGTCTGTGTTTATTCATTGGTTTACATTTGCATGTTGTGTGTTTGCATAATTTGCATAATTACATAACATTTATGACGGTGTCCATGTGCTGTCTCTGGTCTGGTGTTTACTGTTTTGCTGTTTAAAAAGCAGTTTTCCAGCCTTTCAGTGATATTTAGTTTGTATCTTGATAATTTTTTCTCATAATTTAAACCAAGCAGCCATTGTAGCCAAATATATTTCAATGTTTCATAATAAAAAATTAAGAATATTTAATCAGCTTTATTTATATACAAAAAATGTCATACATAAATGGCAAATTTTACAAATTTGAATCGGTTGTTTTGAAATTATTCATTATAAATTTGGACTGATTCTTGAATTTGAAATCCAATTTTTCCCGCCTAAAGTTTTAATCACAATAATCTTATTATCTCTGTTTATACTTTCCGCTATTATTGAATTATTTCTTCACAAGGCAAATAAAACGCGCATTACTATAACTATGTAAGTTATAACTGTATGTCATGAAATTGCTTCATTTTATATCACCAGCTAATTTATTGTGAATTCTGAATATATCGACCAGCCTTAGTTCAGTGCTTCAATACTGCAAATTTGGTCCCGCGCACATGCAGGTGTAATTTTCATCATCAGCACAGTCTGTTGTAGAGGTTCAACAGGTATCACTACATCACTAGACGATGTGAGGGTCATATTTTGAGATAACCGCATTCAAGTGTGATGCGATGTTCTGAAACGAACAGACTGTAAGAGTCTGGAATGAGTAGACACTGGTTTACTGGAGTGATCTGTGCTTGATTGCTGCAGGAAGGGCTGTTCTGCCGTCCGAAAGGGGCCAGAATCTAACCTGTCCACACAGGACAGAGGTGAGTCCCGCCTCTATGGCCCCTCCAAATCCAATCAGCTCAACTCTAACATGCATCTGATTTACTGGATGATCACCAAATGTGTCATGATTGCAAACGGCTTTCTGATAAATATAGATGCTACCTTTATGGATGCTTCTCTTTCATTCAGAGGCCTAGTCAGCTTCGTCATTTTGATTAGATTCTTCCTTTATTTCTTCACTTTGCACAAAGAGACTTTGTGTTTGTGTGGTTGGCTGTGACTGGTGTTGCTGTTTTTCAATAACACAAATCTAACCTTAACAGTAACACTGATTTAAAAATGTTTGTGGAAGCTTGAGGTTGCATGCCACATGCGCATGCATAATATAGGGATGCACCAATATCGATAAGCTGAAGTTATGACCAAATTGTTTTATTATGCTTTGATTAAATTAATAATAGAAGTCAAACACTAAAATTTGTGGTTTTACATGTTTATACTGTATTAATGAATACTATATGAAAAATGAATATTCATTTTGAGATTTGCTAAAGATTTAATTTTAACAGGTTTATTACATTTTTACGTTTTTTAAAGATTAACTTTGAGCGTTAGATGACAGAAATGGTTATATAAATGTATGACTTGGCTAAATGAGCAATCTCTAAAACTGTCTGATAACTGATATGGTACCGATATTGTGCATCTCTAAAGTTGACCCTACACTCTTAAGAATAATAATTTTTTTATTGGCATTTATGGTTCCGTGAAGAACAGTTTACATCCTTTGGATGTTTCCGCTTCACAAAAGGTGCTTTTATATTGTAAAACGTTTTATTCGATTATTAACATGTTCTTCAGACAAAATAAAGGTTATTTACTGAAAGGTACTTTGGGGATTTAATATGTTTCTTCTATGTCAGAGCGATGGTGAAAACCTGTTTTTGGAACCTTTATTTATTTTTATTTTTTAAATGAAGCTAAAGAGTATCAGAAATACAAGATGTTATTATTTGAATGATGCTATTGGGTTTATAACATATCTCTTGCTTTCTCATCTCCCTCATGTTTAAAAGACTCCCCTCCTTTTCTTGACGCTGATGATGTCTTGTTGCTCCAACCGTTTGAGAAGTCTCCAATGTTCTCCAGCTCTACCATTGATGAAGATATGTTTAACAGTATCTTGGACAGTGATAGCGAGTGCACTGTTCCAGATGCATTTTCACCAACCACCCTTCACACTTCACCATCATGCATCCCACACGACTTTTCAGAGAGCCCTGTGGATATCCTTGCAGACGCCTTCTCTCCAGACATTGATGTTAATGGCATATTGAATGATTTTATAAACTCTCCAAACATCCTAAATAGCAGAAACCTTCGAATGCTGCCGGAGTCAGATAACTTTGTCCTTGATTCTGCTTTTCAAGACCGTGGCTATCCCAACATACCACTGACCCCCTGAATTTCATCCATTTAACACAAAATCTTTAGTTAAATCTCAAGCCATGTAATGATTTCCGTAACTCTGATTTGTTGTAAATAAGTATCAATTAGACAGGCAAAATACAGTTCATTTCCTATTTTCAGTACTCATTTCATTATTACTACTATTATATCTACACATCCAGTCATGTTACTTATGTCTATTCCTTTATTAGAGTAAAGCCTTTGAAGACCTCTCAGAGGTCAAAATTAGAACTTTTAGGAGGAAGTCCTGTGACCTCACCATTCCTAAGCTGCTAGCAAATATTCATCCCTATATAGTATATATATATATAAGCTGCATTTTTATTGAAATTGATTCAAACCATATCAAAGCACTTTTGCAAATGGAAATTAGTGGAGATAAGAGTTAAAGAGTAGAGTTTGGATGACTATTTATGTCGAAAAAAAATACATATTCCATTTGACCCAAGTAAAGATCATGGTTTTATGATCAAAGTATACAATCAGCGTTTAGGCAGGTCGAAAGAAGAGTTTGTATTATTTTATTCTAATGAACTGGGCCTTATTGGAAATATAATTTTCTAGTGAAAGCGATAAACTTTATTAATGTGTTAAACACCTTTTTAGTAATGTGAATCAGGCATTAGCTGCAAAAGTATCAACAGCAACGACATTTTGCGCATGCATTTATGACTATAGAAGAAATTATTCATGCACACGGAGCAATTTTAGTTAAGAAATGTCTTTGCAATAGCAACTGAATTTAAAGCACTGTAAAATAGTGCTTGGTTTAAATGTTATCACTTTGCTTGACATTTAAAGGCACTAATGTAGATGAAGCTTTTATAGTAGTCTTTAACTAGGATTTAAGGCACCTTCACTTTTTTTTGTCTTTTATGATCAATTTTTATTTTGTATAACCACTATTGGGATTGTAGAAAATATCTGAATGCTTTGCTTTTTGATTTGATGTCTTTCACTAAACTGCCCAACTTGAAGCCAATAGAAATGCTTCATTATGTTGTTTTCGGCACTGGATAGTTGAGTCATAAATTACAGAGTTTTGATGAGGCAGATACTGTTTGAAAATGTAATTATTATTTTGACACTGCTTTATTATCTTGAAAGTTGAAATAAGTTCTGTTATCCCTTTTGAAGGCAGATTATTCCGAGCTTTAACTCTCTGGTGAAAATACTTGATAATGTTTGTTTTAGATCTTAATATCTTTTAAACAAAATGAATTTGAATTCGACTGATTGTATGATTACTCTTGAGAGTAACACCGTGATTTCTGATGGCAGAAAAAATGCACTTGAGTGGAATTGTGTAAGAACACAATGCTTCTGATGAGTTTATATTGCTTGGTAAGTGAAATGATTTGTTGTGTAACAATGTTTACAGATAAAGTGGATGTGTTCCAACTGAACTGTTGGGTCCTGGAGGTGATTGACAGTCTCTGAAATCTTTTATAGAGAAAAAAAGGCCCAAATTGTTTTTTCCACCCACATTTCCTGCTGTTTTTCTCTGAAATGAAATACCATATCAAAGTTGTTTAATCAATTTCTTGCAGAATCATTTCATTACCCATACGCACTTTTTTGAATTTGTAGACTTTGGTTCAAATACATGTAACCATGTTTTGCATTATGTCCACTGTCAACCTTGTATCTGTGAACAAGACCTTGTTAACAATGGGACAACATTCTCCAATAAAACATCTAACGTGAGAGAAGTCTGTCATGATGTCTTTCTAATTGAAGACAAAGACACTTACCTGATCAAGCAGAATGTTAATAGAGGAGTGAGATATTGTGTTGTTAAAACCATTTAGGTTACCATCTGTTCGCTTGCACGGGGACAAAATTGGATCTGTTCCATTGTACACACACATTTGATATACTTGCAAACTCTATTTGGAATAGGTGTGAGTTATTAAACATTGATATCAACAAATCATATTATAACCAATTCTTGTGGCCATTCTGAGATCCATTAACATGATAACCGGGATTTTTGTGTGATGACCTTAAATTTCTAAATATAACGTGGCCTTAGCTTCGACGTCGTTTGTGATATGGCTCTTCCTTTGTTGCAATGTTAAGATTTTTTACAGATTACGCAGTCAGGAACACTTGTCTGGACTTGCGAAATGCTTGCTTTTGTGTCCAGCTCTAAAGCGGGATGCTGACTTGAGATGGTAATATAAAAACACGTAATAAAATTCAAATAGATAATAAAAATGAGTTCTGGACTCATTCAAACTTTAATCTCCATTTTAACAGAAGCAAATGCATATGTTTTCTGGAACACAACTGTAACAGGAAAAAAATATTTTGTACTGACTTTATATTTTATGCTGCTTTATTTGAAAATAAACAATTCAGAGAGAAATAATACATATATTATCATTTTGGATCATATTTTAATTATAGAACACTAATATGATGTGCAATATACACACATTACAGATCCACCTTGAGCAAATAATCCTTATTAAAAATAAAATGATACAAGTTATATCATATTCTGGAGGTCCAGCTTAAAAAGTAGATAAATCAAAATGGAAACAACACAGCAAGCAAAAGAGGACTTAAGAAACTCTTGTGGTTTCCTATGGGAAGTAACAAACGAAGCAGTGAGGCTTGTCTGTTCTTGTTTTCTGCATCGGCTAGCTTCAAACTCCCATGTTCATTTGCGCGTAAGGTTACAAATGTTCGTAATGTCATTATGAATCATTCCTGTGGTGGCACGTATGATTACTGCATATGTGCAAACAGAAAAATGAGGAAATGAAACAGAGAAAGTTTGCAGTGAAAAGCCACATGACACGTTTTCTTTCCGATCTTTGATGGAACTGGAAAAACCCACCACTTGAGAAAGAAATGCCTATTATAGTCAAATATTGGCTAAAAAAAGAAGTACAAGCTATTTGACAATATAGAAAGTGAATGGAAAATAAAAAGCACATACACATCAAATGTGTAAGGCATGTCATTTTGAGTTAGATTTGGTTGTATTGCTTTAATTGTGCTTTATATGCAGCTGATGGAGGTGAATAAAGATAAACATGAGAGCTTTGATGTTCTCCACAGAATGAATGGAGTGCAGCTCCATGTTTAATTATGCTTAATATGTGAAGTCACCTAACATCTACAGCACAAGATCACTTTCAGCTTGAAATGACTCGGATAACATTCTTCATTATTGCTCATCTTATTGTGAACCGACGGGTTGTCCATATCCTGGTTAATGGATGTACAGCTTTGCGTAGCAGGTCTTTGTAGGCCTGGTTAAACTGCCGGTTCATGGCTGCATACAACAAAGGGTTAATGCAACTATTTAACCAAGTGAGGTTTGCACAAAACATATGAATGACCTGTGGTGCACGGTTCGCCTTATCAGCGACATTCACCAGGAGAAATGGTGCAAAACAGCCAACGAAACACAAGAAAACTGTAAAGCACATTCGAGTTACACGCTTAAATTCATTGTCCTCTCCTGTGTTGGCAGCTGGAGTGGTCTGGATTTTTACCGGACTTGGTTTAGGAGATGTTTCTGTGTCTTTTGAGGGATTTTGAATGGAGTTTTTTGGTTCTTGTGTGCTTGTGTGGCCCTCAGGTTTCTCCTGCACTTTGTTTTTATTCTGCTCCGCTCCTGACTCATCATTACTGATCTCACAGCTTTGAGTTGTTGAAGCTCCAGCACTGAACCCACTGTCATCCGTTGTCGCTTCGGCTTCAGCCTTCTTGCGTTTTGATGAGTGACGACTGGGCCTGTACTTCAGAAAAGCCTTAGAGGCTACACTCACCTTACGGTAGACCAGAAAGTAAAAAAGGCCCACACAACCCAGGCCCAAAAAGAAGTACATGAAGAGCAGCACGGTGGTGTAAGGCCGTCCTTTAGTGCGGTGAAAACTGCAGGTGCACACTTGTGGGCAAACACGTAGACGGGCCAAAGTGGGGCGAAACTGGCTACCCCCAGTAGCCAGGATGAGATGAGGAGCACCGCTACTCCACGGTGGGACAGGAGCAGACGGGCACAGCGAGAAGTGCGATGCGCAACAACCAAGTAACGGCTCATAGCGATGAGACATAATGTAATAATGGACACGCTGTTGGACAGGAACAGGAGGAATCCAAACATACGGCACCATGTGGCTCCACCTCTCCAGTGCAGGTGCAGGTATGAGTCAACGCTGACTGGTTGGAGGATCGTGCAGTAAAGAAGGTCAGCGAGGGCAAGGTTTACTATGAGAACATTGAAACGTGTCCTCAGGCTGGCATCAGTAGCAAAGGCGAGGATGGTCAGAATATTCCCTATGGTTCCTACTATGGTCACAGCTGATCCCAAGAGGACGCCGAAGTAACGGTAGCCCTCCACAGATGGGGACGCACAAGAAAAGGTATCATTTCTTAGAAGATCTGTGTCGTTCCACATCCTGAGAAGACAAAACAGTAAGCTCATCAAGGTCAATGTAACATCCTTGTGGTCCTTATAAATAGGCTAGATCATGCATTTTTTTGTGTACTTATATAAGCACAAACATGCAGTGTGCGTGTTTTGTTGTTCACGTGTCACTTTAAGAGTTGCTGGTTTCATTTTTCTTTCTGAAACTTAATGCCACAGTTTAAGGTTACTACAAACCACATCCTGTTAAAGCACCTCTAAATATATCACCTTTGTTTTGTTTTTCATTATGGACATTATAAAAGACTGCTTTTTCTTCTTAATAAAACCGAGATCACATATAATTATATTTTAAACTATTAAAAAAAAGATCGACAATTTATAGCCAATTCATTTTTTTTATGACAATAGAGTTAATTTTATTAGACTGGTTGAAAATAAAAAAGTTATAGTCGTCAAATTTTTTACACCAGTAGGTGACAAGTGACAAATTTTCCATATTAAATCTTCAATGACTTCAACCGATTCATTCAGGAACAAAACTCAACAATCGTGTGTAGCTCGGAGATGCGCGACTAATTTCTGCGCTGGCTTCGTTTGGAAAAGGAAAAATAGCCTAGATCTTGTTTAATATGTCGGTTACTCACAAAAAAATGTTGGCCTTTTATTGTGTCCAGCCTAAGGCACACGTGTAATAATCATGCTGTCTAATCAGCATCTTGATATGCCACACCTGTGAGGTGGATGGATTATCTCGGCAAAGGAGAAGTGCTCACTAACACAGATTTAGACAGATTTGTGAACAATATTTGAGAGAAATAGGCCTTTTGTGTACATAGAAAAAGTCTTTGATCGTTGAGTTCAGCTCATGAAAAATGGGGGCAAAAACAAAAGTGTTGCGTTTATAATTTTGTTCAGTATATATATGTATATATATATATATATATATGTGTGTGTGTGAATTTATATGTATGTGTAGGTATATATATGGTTTTGTACATTTAGCTGAAAGCAGATGAGACCGGAAGCCTCGCACATCAAATTTAATAAGGCCGCACTCATTCAAACAGTAAAAATAAGGTGAGTAACATTTGCTTCAATACTAATCTAAAGTAGATTACGAATATTTCTTGTGTGGTACTGCTTAGAAGCTACATTGTACAGTAATTTATCCTATAGTTATATATCATTAAATGGAAGTGCATTGTATAGATTATTTTGAAATTAATTTAATTCAGTTCATAGTTAATTAAAGGGATAGTTCACCTTCAAATTAAATTTCTAATAATTTACTTCACTCATTTTGCTCCAAACCTGTATGACTTCCATTTATACAAAAGAATGATGAACCACACAGATCTGGTTACTTCCACTGTATCGACAAACACCTAGACATTTCTTACAAAATCTCTTTTTTTATGTTTCACAGAAGAAAGAAAATAGTTTAGAATGGCTTTAAATGGTGACGGGTTTTTCAACTATCCCTTTAAGCCGTCAGCACATTTGCAAAATACGCATAGGCTATGAACACAGTGCCATTTTATGCGACTTGTATTTTAGGGCAATTTTCACCAGCAATTATCTATAACATGAAGTACAATATAGCTTAGTAAAAAACAATACATTAACAACACAGTTAAGCTCATAAAGCACAGAAAGAATTAATTAGTTAAAGAAAAATACATTTCTGGCTGTCAGTGGCTTACCTTGCAACAGCTGTGGTGTCCATCCTTTACTCCAATCTCTAGTTCTGTTTCCTTCTTGATTTTTATAGCTATATACTTTGTTCCCTTTTTAGTACAATTTGTCTCTGCGTACATATGTCTCTTTCTGCCACGCCTCCACAGTCTCCTTTAGCCTCATAACTGGTACTGATGTTTTAACACAGTTATGTGTGCGTGTGCTTGAGACATGGTCACTGTGAGCCAACTCTGTTGCACAATCCTGGAAGAAACTTACACAGTAAGGGGATTTTGCCAGTAGATACGGAGAAAGAAAGAAAAGATAAATTTGCCAACGTCTTGCTGTTCTTTTACTTTGCTGATTCATTTAAGTTAATATTTAGATTTTCGTCACTTGTGGAAAGCAGCCTGTCTAATCAAAATAGAGAACAGGAACTATTGAATACATCTAAATTTACATCATCCTTTAAATCCCTGATTGTTCTGTATGTACATCTTTTTTTTTATATAACAAGTCATAAAGGTTGAAACTGTTTAAACGTTTATAACAACCAACACCTTCGCTGAAACATATTGTCAGTTTGGTTTTTAAATGAAGCTTTATTACAGCAGTACAATATCCCTAGACAAAGAGCAAAGTGTTTACACAGTAGACACCAAAAATATATAAGCAGTTTGGCTGATAAATAGTACACACTGAATCACAGCAATATTGCCTGTTTATTAGTGTATACATTCTCTTATATATGAATTAACCAGATCAGTGGCAGAAAAGCCTGATATGCTGAACTTTCAAGTGAAGCTGTGCAGATATTAAATCTCAAATCATTGTGGCACAGCTGTATTTGCTCAAGATAAGCATGATTTACAACTAAATCAGTCTAACTGATCTAAGCTAGATAGATAGACAGACATTTACATTTGAGCATTTAGCAGACGCGTTTATTCAAAGCGACTTACAACAGAGAAGCAAAATGCATTGAAGTATGTTCTGCTAACCTTCCTATTAAGTTATGAACATTATGTCTGAATGGTATCTGACATCCAGTTTTTGAAATGTTTTAAAAGGTAGTACAGAATAGTATAGCTAAAATGGATTCAGCTTGTAATTCTGCTAGTTCCAACATGACATGAACACATTATGACTGGGGTTTTGTGAGTTACACCAGAGGCGGTTTTGTGCAAAAAAAAACTGTTTATGTTTGAGAAGCATGTTATTGGGCTGACAAGGCAAAATGTATCAGTTCACAAAGTCATCTTACAAGGACCTATTTATTGGCTATTACTTTGGACAGAAATCTAAATCTGCAATATGTTAAAGGAAATGTATTTTGTAAATCACTCATGGAGACTAGACATGCTGTGCTATTTGGGATGCCAGTTATTATTTGTGTTATCATTGAATCCAGATTTACCTGCCTCTAATAATCAATAACGAAATAAACTCAATCATTACCTGCTCACCCGGACTATCCTGCCTCCAAGACAAATGAAAATGGATTTTAAAGAGGAATACAATGAATAGACTATAAAAACACACATCTGTTGGTTTTGAGCATTAATATTAAAATAATATAGCAACATTTTAGTTAAGGACCATCTGTTTCACAAAGTCACATTTTGATTTGCATGTTTGTCACAAACCTACGTTACAGGCTACACTGAAAAATAATAGAAATGTATGGTCATTTTTAGCCAGGAGTCCCGGGACATTATCCTTTCATTTTAATTTAGTTCAAAATTCGAAATTAGGTAAAACATCTGTTAAAATAAATCAATACGGAACATTCCTTCATATCAATAATGTAAAGTAGGATTTTTTTTAGAGTAGCCTACATATAATTGGTCATAGTTAGTGATTTATTTCACTCTGTTGTTATTGTTTGTCACTGGTTACAGTGCAGGCGCTAAATAAGTGTGTTATAAAGCAGATATATTATATTTGGTGGCAGTCTCGTGCTAACTTGTCTGGATTCAATGTAAACCTGTTGAAATGTTGTATCTAAGACATGTTCATGATCTAAAATTGGTTTATATCATGAATATTGAGCCAAATGTGGAAATATGTTGGTCTAGGCAAGTTTTTCTGTTTTATGTAAGATTATTAGTCAATGTTTTGCAAGGCGCATTGAGTAAAGATAGATTTGTTTATGCCTGACAAAAGCGTAAGTGAATCACTTTAACATAGGAAGTGGATACTAGGATATATGTGACCCTGGACCACAAAACCAGTCACAAGGGTCAAGGGTTTGTTATGATAGGACAATATTTGGCTGAAATACAACTGTTTGAAAATCTAGAATCTGAGGCTGCAAGAAAATCTAAATATTGAGAAAATCGCCTTTAAAGTTGTCCAAATTAAGTTCTTAGCAATGCATATTACTAATCAAAATTTAAGTTTGGATATATTTACAGTAGGAAATTTACAAAATATCTTCATGGAACATGATCTTTACTTAATATTCTAATGATTTTTGGCATAAAAGAAAAAATTATAATTTGGACCCATACAATGTATCATAGGCTTTTGCTACAAATATACTCGTGCGACTTAAGACTGGTTTTGTGCTCCAGGTTCACATATAATAATAATAGCGTTGCGTCATCACCCCCTTTCATTATTTCAGATGCCCCTCTTCAGTGTTGCGCTGGTGCAGAATCTGACTAGACTTTATGTTAACAGATTTTATACTGTTTTATCAGTGCCTGTGAAGTGTGTGGTTTATGTACTCGTGACGTTACACGTTTGTCGCTCACATCGCCCTCTGTTGGAGAGATTTATTACAGCAAAAGCCATTAAAAATTTTAAAAAGTTTCGATTGAATGATTCTGGTAAAAGTCATGGCAAATCATTACACTTACATGACATAATACAAAACTACATATAGTCAAGAATTGTGTGACATAAAAATAAGTTAAACTTAAAGAAATCAATTCATCATCAGAAATAACAAAACTTCCGCAAGCACCTAATCACCCCTCACTCTTAAGCCTATGCTATTCACACACACACACACACACACACACACACACACACACACACACACACACACACACACACACACACACACACACACACACACACAGTATATTTCCATTCTCTGGTTTCCAATTTCTAAATGTCTAATAAATCTGGCATTGTGTACTACAACGATTGTTCGATTGTTCCTCATGTGTAAGTCGCTTTGGATAAAAGCATCTGCTTATTGTGTAAATGCAAATGTATGGTGATCGCAAAGACAGAAATAAGTTAAAATGTTCAAGTAATTATGTTATATATAATTTATTTTTAAAGAAATGTGCAAATGCTAAATGAAAAAAAAGTTGCCTGGGTCTAGTTTGATCTTGTTGGTGACATGCTGATTTAGAAAGAGAAAAACAAAAGGATTCTACTAATGGACTGAGCTAAGTGCTTTGTTAACAAATGTTGAACATTATATTTACACCCCTGAGTGAAGTCAGTGCAGCAGTTCTTTGGCTGTGTCTGCATTAGTGCTCATTTCTGACTGTGCTGCGCATCCAAAGCAGCAATGAAGTAAAATCTCCGAACAAGCAGGTAAAGATCATCTGCCTGTTTTTCATATAATCCATGGAATATGACATACCTCACACTGCAGAGACACAAAATCAAAAATATAAATTGTGAGATTAAGAGAGAGAGAGTTACTTTTTACTTTACTTTTTATATATACAAAGTGTGTTTAATGCATTTAAGGGGGGGCAGTAATAAAAAATATGAATTTTTGTTGTTTATGTAAAATGTATATAGATTTGTATATCTGTATCATGTATCAAAATATCAGAGCAAGTGGCATTTGTTTTTTTAAACAAGTAAATCATTTTCTAGATATTTAATAAAATGAACTAGTAACACTTTACAACAAGGCTGTATTAGTTAACGTACAACTGTCCATTGTTGGTTCATATCAGCTCAGATCCATTCAATTATAATAACAGATAATGTAATTTTATTTTAAAGTGTTAACAAATAAAAACATTGTCTTTATTCACCCATAAACAATCATCTTCAATTAAAGGTGTGAAATAAGTTGTCTAAAAGTGCATTTGTTTTTTTGTTTTGTTTTTTACTGAAATGAATGTGTTTGAACTTACTGGCACAACGCTGTCTGTAATCGTTGCAGCAGTTTCTACTGCAGTTAGTATTGCAGTTGCAGCGAAAGCGACTGTTATACTTCTCATTGCATCTCCCCCTGCAGGAGGTTGAAGCTACACATAAAAATCATTTTGCGTTAGTCAAACAAGTATGCTCTGTTAAGTGGGTAGGTGTTTGAGAAAGTTTTACTTAGGCTTGCAGAGGAGCATGAGGTCGGGGGGTCAAAGGTGACAAATCCTGGCCAGTTCTGACCGATTCTGTCGGTGAGGTGATCCAACTCTGATATCGAGACACGCGTGTGTAAACACCAGGTGCGTTGGGATCAGCACAGCCATAACCCCAGCTGGTGATACCAGACTGAACCCACACTGTGCACTGCCTGTTCACCATTGGACCCCAGAATCCCCCTAGAGAGGGGCAAGAGGAAAGAAAAAGGAGATTCTTATTCTTTTATCAAGACAGCTCTATCTACTCCAGCCTTTGCCCCACAGAAGCAATACAGCCCATGTGCATAATGTGTAATTTTAACAGTAAAAGGCTATAAAATATGCTACGGTAAAAAACCTGCATATAGTAAACATTTTAATTACAGTTTTGCAAGGAAACAATAAGTTATATTACAATTTACAGTGAAGACATGTTCAGAATTCCCTGTGTGGCACTTTCTCAGTTTTTTTTTTTAATTGAAATAACTGTTTCGTCTTAGTTTTTGTTGTACATCAGGGTTTGATTTTACATCTTAAGTTGTTAAATAAATATTTATTGCAGTATTTTAGAGTTACCTTAATGGTGTTTTGTATTCCACCTGTTTTTTTTTGGTGGTTGTCAGTGTGTTATAAAGGTACAAAACAAATTGTAGTTATCTTTTTTGGTAACAGAGTGTATGCTCACACTACTGGAGCTACTAAATTTTAAGCATAAATAGACAATGTGAATGCAAAAAATATATAAAATATACTTGTTGTACCTGATGCGTCTTTGCCTCCCTGTGTTAAGCCAGCACACATCATGTTGCTGGTAACAGATCCAGAAGCCAGCAAAGCACTGCATTGAACATTGCCCACCACCGGAACCATAGTCTCCTGCAGGATCCCAGATGAAGGTAAACTCACTGACACACACACACACACACACACACACACACACACACACACACACACACACAGTAGTATATATGCGGCTGCATATAGGCTTTTAAAGTTACTCAGGCTGCAAGTGTCATGCTAGTTACATCAACGTACCACTAGAAGGCAGTGTTATGTTGTAGATGTGGGGAAGTTGATGTTTTGGGAGTCCCGGCCACAGGTGTTCTGGTGGCAGCATTATGGTTTTTATTACTTATAAAAGTATACAAATTTTTAATGGTTTCATTGGATGATTTTTTTCCTAAAACCGGATTGGAACTCTGATAAGGCATTTTTATAATAGATTAGAAACTATTTCAATTTATCATTCACAAGTGATTCTAAAACCTTTGATAAAATAGACAATTTTAAAATAGGCATATAAATATTCAATACAGTTGGATCACCCCCTTTAAATAATGGCCGAACATAAGCCGGTTTCCAGATATTTTGTAGATAAAGAAATATTAAAAAGATAGGTTAGTGGTGGCACATACAGTAGGTATTATGTACAGTACAAATATTTGGAGCATCCCTTGTTCGGTCCCTCATTTTCTTAAAGAATAAACACTATTTTCTTAAAGAATAAAAGCTAAAGAATCAAAATTGTCCCTTATTTTCCATTTCTGAAGTGAATTGGCAATGATGACGTAATTATCTTATGACTCCCCTGATAGCAGCACCTTGCTAAAAAAAAAAAAACAGGTAAAAGTGGATAATAGAAAGCGCAAAGGCGGCACTGAAAAGGCCAGTACAAAAAAAAAGTGGGCCGGTCTAAGACATGAACTCCAGGGCTGAAAATGAATCCCACTAAGGCCCTGTACACAACCATGACTATCAGAGGGATCCCTATTGAATTCAAACTAGACACCGGGGCTGATGCAAATGTCCTGTCGTTTGAACAAATCAGAAATCTACCTGGCGTTGTCGCACTCAAGCCTAGAGACCATGCTAGTGGCATACGGCAGGCACAAGGATCAGACCGGCTGGTTATGCATTCCTGAAGTGCCGCAAAGGACAAAATTAATCAAAGCTGCTGTTTTTTGTTACGGAACAGTCAACACCACCAATACTAGGCAGAGTTGCCTGTGAAAAACTGAATCTGGTCAAGCGTATCGAACAGGTGGGTGCAACTGTGCCTGCTACAAAAGATGAGCTGGTAAAGCAATATCCAGAGAAATTCCAAAGGCTAGGATAATTCCCTGGTGAGCATCACGTCTACCTTGATCCAGAGGTTCCTCCAGTGGTTCGCGGATGTAGAAAGATCCCCCTTGCCATAATGGACAGATTAAAGGAAACTCTGGATCGGTTAGTGCAGACGGATGTCATTGTGCCTGTTATAGAGCCTGATGTAACTACTTCCCACTAGAGAGCAGTGTTATGTTGTGGATGTGGGGAAGTTGATGTTTTGGGAGTCCTGGCCACGGGTGTTCTGGTGGCAGCATTAAAAAACGATTAACAGCGACAGTGTTCTCCTCTCATGGGAATCCACTTAAAAAAACATGATACACACAACCATCTATTAGTAATATTAGGAGTAGATGTACACTTGAATTAATGGGCTTGCATGAGTTTGTACCTCCAGCTTGAACATCTCCCCAGCCTGTGATCCAGCTGCTGGTGTCAGAAATGAAGACGCTGCTCTGGGCCGCCTGACACACAGGTCTAATATAGTTATTAAAGGTGACTGTGGAGGAAAGACGGAGCAGAGCGATGTCATTGTTGTTTGTGTTGCTGTCATAAGAGGGGTGCACGATTATCCTTCTCACATTTCTACTGATTTCATGGGTATTGACTCCTTGCGGTGTCCTCCTTCCCAAATACACACGCAGACTGGATTCGCTGACACTAAATACAGTGAGAGAATATGAACATGAGGAAAAAGAAGGAAACAGAAACAAAAAAAAACACACAATTAACAGCAAAAAACAGCAAAGTACTTTTTTTATTTTGTTTTATTTTAAAGTAATAGTAGGCAAGGCAAGGCAAGGCAAGTTTATTTGTATAGCACATTTCATACACAGTGGTAATTCAAAGTGCTTTACATAAAAGAAAGTGAAATAATCATTCACAGCAATAAAAACAGGGAGTTAAAAATAATAAAATAAGGAAATTTAAAATGATATAGAAATTGATTTAAAATGAAATTTAAAACAGTTAAATAGAAAAGGATATAAAATAATGCAGTCAGTTCGGACGTAGCACAGTGCTCATTCAACAAATGCACAGCTAAATAGGTGAGTTTTGAGTCTGGATTTAAATGTGGCTAATGTTTTAGCACATTTGATCTCTTCTGGAAGCTGGTTCCAGCTGGGCGGCATAATAGCTAAGCGGACTCCCTTGTTTTGTGTGAACCCTTGGTATTTCTAACTGACTCGATCCTAATGATCTGAGTGGTCTGTTAGGTTTATATTCAGTGAGCATATCTGCCATATATTTAGGTCCTATACCATTGAGTGACTTATAAACGAGTAAAAGTATTTTAAAATCAATCCTAAATGTAACTGGAAGCCAGTGTAAGGACCTGAGGACTGGTGTGATATGCTCATATTTTCTGGTTCTAGTCAGAATCCTGGCAGCAGCGTTCTGGATGAGCTGCAGCTGTCTAATGGTCTTCTTTGGAAGGCCGGTGAGGAGACCATTACAATAATCCACCCTGCTGGTGATAAAGGCATGAACAAGTTTCTCCAAATCTTGACTGGAAACAAAACATCTAATTCTTGCAATGTTTTTGAGATGATAGTATGCTGATTTAGTTACTGCACCTGCACACTGCTCTCTCCCACCTGGAAAATAAGAAAAACTAATGTGAGAATGATGTTCGTGGACTATAGTTCAGCATTTAACACCATAGTGCCTGCCACACTGGTCGCGAAGCTCCAGACTCTGGGACTGAACAGATCTCTGTGCAGCTGGATCCTTGACTTCCTGACAGGCAGAAGTCAGATGGTCAGAATGGACAACAATACCTCATCTCCCCTGATCCTCAACACTGGTGCACCGCAGGGCTGCGTCCTCAGCACACTCCTGTACTCCCTGTACACACACGACTGTACAGCTACACACAGCTCCAATGTCATCGTCAAATTTGCTGATGACACAAAGGTGGTAGGCCTGATCACTGACAACGATGAGACGGCCTACAGAGAGGAGGTGAGTACCCTGACTAAATGGTGTCAGGAGAACCACCTCTCACTCAACATCGACAAGACCAAGGGGCTGGTGGTGGATTACAGGAGACAGAGCAGAGAACACACACCCATCACCATCGACAAGACACCTGTGGAGCGGGTGAGCAGCTTTAAGTTCCTCGGCGTTCACATCACCGAGGATCTCACATGGTCTGCTCACACAGATGCAGTGCTGAAGAAGGCACATCAGCGTCTCTTCTTCCTGAGACGGCTGAGGAAGTTTGGAACGAGCCCCAGCATCCTCAGATCCTTCTACACCTGCACTGTGGAGAGCATCCTGACTGGCTGCATCACCACCTGGTTTGGAAACAGCACAGCTGGCAACCACAAAGCTCTGAAAAGGGTTGTGCGAACTGCCCGCCACCTTGTTGGAGGTGAGCTTCCCTCCCTCCAGAACATCTACACCAGGCGGTGTACAAGGAAAGCCCGGAGGATCATCAAGGACTCCAGCCACCCGTTCCCACAGACTGCTCTCTCTTCTGCCCTCAAGAAGACGTCTCCGCAGCGTCCAATCCTGCACTAGCCGACTGAGGGATAGCTTTTTCCCTCAGGCTATCAGGCTAATGAACATTAAAAACTAATACACCCTACAGCACACTCCCACTTTACGATATGCCATGCACAGTACGTTAACACAGTTCAACTGGACAACACGCACACACTGCACTAACACAACACAACCTATCTGCTACCACTGGATACCATCCAAATCACATCCATGACATTGCGTATCCGGATTATGTATAATCTGCTGCATCTTCGCATAGTATTGTGTGTATATGTACAAAATGCGCTGTGCTGTGGATGGTGATGTGACAATAAAAGTGATTTGATTTGATTTTGAGATAACAAAATATCTTAAGACATCACGACAACCTAACTTTCTTTCATTCATTTTACCTTTTAAAACAAAACAGGTGCATATGTTTGTTTAGGTGAATCTTACTCAGGTTAACAATGAGCTGCTGTCAGCACCCATTTATTGTTGATAAGGGAGCCTCAAAAATGACCTCCATAGAGATTGCTATAAAGACTGAACTGCCACGGCCACGACCCATCGGGTGCATTCACGCCACCCACAATACGGGTGTTTAGAGGAGCCTGTCCAAAAACTATGAGAAAGAGAAATAGAGATTGTTCACATAAGTATTTCTACATAAACTATTTGACTTGATGCTGCATGGCGTCTTAAGAAGGAGAGGAGCTCTTACCATTCAACTGAGAAAGTGAACCGGCAAGGGCAGAAATATAGTACACATTAAAACAATTTCATCTTCATGTTTCCCTTAATAATGACCCTGGCTTCCAGAGTTCACTGTAATGTAGATTTGTTGTACCATTGACTGAAAATGCGGAAAACATTTCTGGGCAAACCGGTTTAAATACACACAATATGCAAGATTAGCAGCTTTTTTTCTCCTAACCATTCAACTATGACATTGGCCCCATGTCCTGCAAGTACATTCCACATGCGCAGTAGGTGTGGCTCACAATGGAAAACATGTATAGGCTTCCATAAGAGTAAACAAGACAGAATCATTCATTATAAACAAGAATGTGAACTAGAAAGAGTATTTACATAGATTATCTCACAGGATCATTACAATTCAGAAATCTGTGTATTACGTAAGAATAGTTATTATGAACCTGGATGTACATTGTGTAATTTAAGTATTTATTTAAACAGTGGTTTCAATCTGTTCAGTTAACAAGATTGTTGGTGGTCATAGCTTGTATTTCTGTTTTAACTGTGTTTTTCATCAAATAAATGCAGCCATGGTGAGCATTAAGCTTTTTTCAAAAGAAAAAAAAATCTTAATTGTTCCAAACTTTTGACCAGTAAAGTATTTCAGACATGACATTTCACCGCAGTGTTTCTTGCACCGTCGCTCTTCACGTGCATCCTGCAGATGCAAGAACCGACTCAGTTGTAGAGTTATTTATTTGTGAATCGGATTACACAGCAATCTGTTTAGTCTGAATGATAAACAAATTATTCTTATGTGTCAGCTCTTTGATAAAACAAGACTCACTAACCCAAGAGTTACCCGTCAAATGAATCATTAATCTACATATGAACTCCAAATTTCATATCAGAGCCATTAAGGCTGGTCAAAAAACAAAGCCCTTAAGGCTGGTGCCACAAAAAAAAAATTCTCTCTTTTCTATATACACTGTAAAAAATGATCTGTAAATTTTAAAGTAAAGAGCTGGCAGCAGGGTTGCCAGTGCGATATATATTTGTTTAGTGCTGTCAAACGATTAATCGCGATTAATCACATCCAAAATAAAAGTTTTTGTTTACATAATATGTGTGTGTATACTGTGTTTATTATTTATATATAAATACATACACATGCATGTACAGGTGCATCTCAATAAATTAGAATGTCGTGGAAAAGTTCATTTATTTCCGTAATTCAACTCAAATTGTGAAACCCGTGTATTAAATAAATTCAATGCACACAGACTGAAGAAGTTTAAGTCTTTGGCTCATATTTAACAAAAACCTACCAATCTCAACAAATTAGAATATGGTGACATGCCAATCAGCTAATCAACTCAAAACACCTGCAAACGTTTCCTGAGCCTTCAAAATGGTCTCTCAGTTTGGTTCACTAGGCTACACAATCATGGGGAAGACTGCTGATCTGACAGTTGTCCAGAAGACAATCATTGACACCCTTCACAGGGAGGGTAAGCCACAAACATTCATTGCCAAAGAAGCTGGCTGTTCACAGAGTGCTGTATCCAAGCATGTTAACAGAAAGTTGAATGGAAGGAAAAAGTGTTGAAGAAAAAGATGCACAACCAACCGAGAGAACCGCAGCCTTGTGAGGATTGTCAAGCAAAATCGATTCAAGAATTTGGGTGAACTTCACAAGGAATGGACTGAGGCTGGGGTCGAGGCATCAAGAGCCACCACACACAGACGTGTCAAGGAATTTATCTACAGTTGTCGTCAGAGGTGTCTTACCTGGGCTAAGGAGAGGAAGAACTGGACTGTTGCCCAGTGGTCCAAAGTCCTCTTTTCAGATGAGAGCAAGTTTTGTATTTAATTTGGAAACCAAGGTCCTATAGTCTGGAGGAAGGGTGGAGAAGCTCATATCACAAGTTGCTTAAAGTCCAGTGTTAAGTTTCCACAGTCTGTGATGATTTGGGGTGCAATGTCATCTGCTGGTGTTGGTCCATTGTGTTTTTTGAAAACCAACGTCACTGCACCCGTTTACCAATACATTTTGGAGCACTTAATGCTTCCTTCTGCTGACCAGCTTTTTAAAGATGCTGATTTAATTTTCCAGCAAGATTTGGCACCTACCACTGCCAAAAGCACCAAAAGCTGGTTAAATGACCATGGTGTTGGTGTGCTTGATTGGCCCGCAAACCCACCAGACCTGGACCGGACCCCATATATAATCTATGGGGTATTGTCAAGAGGAAAAATAGAAACGAGAGACCAAAAATGTAGATGACCTGAAGGCCACTGTCAAAGAAATCTGGGCTTCCATACCACCTCAGCAGTGCCACAAACTGATCACCTCCATGCCACGCCGAATTGAGGCAATAATCAGTAATTAAAGCAAAAGGAGCCTGTCAAAGAAAATTCATTTTATGCTATTCTTATGTGTATGAAGTGCAAAGCCTTTTCTGGTATGCCAAGTAAGGAAAAGTACTGTGAACGATTGTAACCCTGTAACCTTGACTGTGAAAATATATGAGGGAGAAGCAGCCCTCCCCCTTTGTTCGCATTCTACGGAGACGTGTCTCTGTAGACTGTTGACCTACTCTGCAGAGAATAAAAGCTTTTAAAAGACTAAAAGTACATTTGTCTCTTGCCTGATGAGAGTGAGCTAAAAATTGGCACGACAGAACCCCTACCAAGCATTGAGTACATATACAGTAAATTAACATACTTTCCAGAAGGCCAACAATTCACTAAAATGTTTTTTTTTATTATTGGTCTTATGAAGTATTCTAATTTGTTGAGATAGTGAATTGGTGGGTTTTTGTTAAATGTGAGTCAAAATCATCACAATTAAAAGAAGCAAAGTCTTAAACTACTTCAGTCTGTGTACATTGAATTTATTTAATACACGAGTTTCACAATTTGAGTTAAATTACTGAAATTAACTTTTCCACGACATTCTAATTTATTGAGATGCACCAGTATATATTTAATACAAATATGTTGTCGTTATATATTAAATATACGTATATATAATTTAAAATATATAAATGTATATGCATATTTGATCCAAAATACAGCAAAATCTGTAATTGTTTTATTTATAATAACTGCTTTCTATTTGAAAATATTTAAAAATGTAATTTATTCCTGTGATTTCTGAATTTTTAGCATCATTAATTCAGTCACATGCTACTTAGAAATCTTTCTAATATTCTTTATTATTATTGTTGTTGTTGTTGAACACAGCTGAACATATTAAATTTTTTAGGTTTCTTTGAATAGAAAGTTCAGAAAAAGAATTTATCTGAAATATAAATATTTTTTGTAACATAAATGCTTTTATCATCACTTTTGATAAATTTAATGCATCCATGCTACATAAAAGTATACATTTTTATTTCATAATTTAATAATTATATATAAAATAATTTAAATATACCGAAGAAGAAGAAGAAGTTTTATTTATATAGCGCCTTTCCATTGCTCAAGGTCACTTTACATAGTGCTATACAAAACATTTACATACCCAATTAATACAAACACATAAGGCCAAATATAGCCACATTATACAAAATGCTAATTAAAGAGATACGTTTTTAGCTGAGTCTTGAAGGTAGATAAAGAAGATAAATTACGTAGACTCCTCCTGGTACTCCTGGTAACTGAATTAACTCATTCTTTTAAACCAAAGTTTAAAGAGGCATTACAAATAAACAATACACAAATTAGCAAAGGACCTCAAGTACACAACTCGCTGGTTAGTTAGCAGGACCGTTCAGAATTTACACAGCACACACATCTTCCATGAGCAGGCTGACCATGAAACTTTAGCATGTTCCCCTTCAATTCGGTAACTCTACATTGCTTTGGGATATACCCTTTCCTCAAATACTACTGAAGCCTTATTGAATCACCCCAGTGAAACTGGCCAATGGTGTTCAAGCGCGTGAAATATGAGCGGGAATCCCACTCTATATAAGGCAGTGCTTGTACGTCATCCATTCAGAATCTTTTCCTTCAGCAAAAAGCCTATCAGCAAGACTACTCACCGTGATCTACACGCTGCAGAGGACACGCCTTCTCTTCCCCTGCTGTGTTCCGGTGAGCTTCGGATTCAGACAAGGATGACTCACGATTGCCTCTCCTGCATGGAGCCAATCGAATCTTCTGATGGCCACAAATTGTGCGTATTCTGCCTGGGTCGCAGAATACGCACCCACGCAGAGCCGACGCTTGGAGGGTCAGACTGCCCCCACTGTGGGGATATGAGTCTCTGGACTCTCAGGCTCCATGTGGCCATCGTCCAAGGCAATGAACTCGCCCAACTAACTCTGCCGCGTTCTTCCTCTGCAGCCTCTTTCGAGCCAAGGAGGAAAGTGCCGCAAGCTTCTGATGCGGATCTGTCAGGGTCAGGTGATGAGCCTGCGCCAGCTCAGTGTCCACACGCTCCTCACCCCCCTGCTGCAGGTTCCCTTCCAGTGAGCTTCATGATCGCCGATCTCCTCTCCTCCCTCGACGCTCAAGATGTGGTGTCTTTCGGTGTCATGGAGGGTGCCATGTACACACTTGGAGCAGTGGGCAGCCAACTGTGCGGCGCCCGGGGAGCAGTCGTGGACTTCCTGCCGGAGCCGGGATTCGAACCCACAACCTTGGATTACCTCGGCTTTCAAGTCCAACGCTCTATCCATTAGGCCAACAACTGCCCAGACTCTGAGCTCCACGGCAGCGACGCGGGGGACCAGTGATGTTGAGCTCCTAAGCGTCCTGTCCAAGGCAGTCGATGAGCTCGTTTTGGAGTGGGACATACAACATACAAAACACAATTGGAACATACAAAACTCACCTCAATATAAGGGCAATTTTCCATCTCTCACTCCCCATCACTCACTCTCACACTCGTGTGAGTACAATCAGAGAGCATGCTGCTCAGCGACAAGTTCAGACTCTTCTCTCATATTCAGAGCTTTGGGCTGACTATAAATATGCAAAAGAGCATGCTGGTACTGATTCAGAACATCTCGTTTTTAGGAGTGGAGCTGAATTCAATCGATATGCGAGTGCGTCAATCTGAGGAGCGCTCAAAAAAACTGATCAGCTCTCTCGTAGTCTTCAAGTTAGGGCACTTCCCCCACTGAAATGCTTTCAGAGGATGCTCGGCCAGATGGCTGCTGCCTCGACAGTGTGAAAACTAAGGCTCCTACATATGCGACCGGCTAAAGAGCCGGGTGCCACAGAGTGCATGGCGCACAGGCACCTTGAGCGAAATTAGGGTTAAACTCTGCAGGACACCGGCCCTCCGGGACCGAAGTTGCCTATCCCTGTTCTAGATAGTCCAGATTCCCGGAGCAGCTATTTGTATGCTTTGGAGGACTGTCACACGAAATTCGTGTGGATCGTTGACGAAATTGCGTTGGCTTATAGCTCAAAGAGCATGAAATGTCCTATGGTGGTTCGGGCCCACTCAACACATGGACGCGCGTCCTCTTTGGCCTTTCGCAAGGTATTATAACCTAGATAGATCATCACGTCTTTTAGGAATTAATCACCATCATACGTACCATAACACATGATTTTATTTAAATTAAACAATTTCAACTAATCCATATGTGAAAGCACCGAAGCGGTTGCCATTTCACATTCTCTGTTTCACCGGAGTTAACTCCGCCCCTGGTGTGATGCGGCATTGTCTAGTTACCACATCTCACCTGGCTGGTTTTGACTAGGTCCTGTAAACATGAGCTGTGCCAAGATCATTGCCGCTCTCATTACGGCTCCGAATATGAGGCTTGACATACTTAGCCGAGCCAAGCTCCATCACTGTGGCACGGCGTGATTTTATATGTTCTCAAAGCAATGTAGAGTGGCGAATTGAAGGGGAATGCTCTTGGTTACTTACGTAACCTAGGTTCCCCCCCGAAATGAGGAAACGATACATTGCTCTTATTGCCGTATCACCTAGCTCAGGATGTTAGAATGCCAAGTTGCTTCAGTCAAGATTCTGAATGGATGACGTACAATCGCTGCCTTATATAGAGTGAGATTCCCACTCATCAGGTCCTGGTCAAGATGGCGGCGATGTAGGTGGTTGTGTGTTTGAGCTACAGGGAAATAAAGGTGAAGTGGTGATATAACCTACTACTTAGACTGGCGATAACGTGGACATAAGTGAAAAAGTCATATAGTTCCCTTTTGACATATTTATGCATGGGAAAAAGAGGAAAGAAGAAAGTTAAACAAGCTTGGCATGGTTGATCAGTTTGAGGATTCAGCATCAGCCTCTGGTAGCACTGAACTGAAGTTTCAGAGAGATACGCAATCACAATGGTTTGACACGTGTCCAGACTTTGATAATGTGATTGTTGTCGCTGCTCTTTCGGATACTCCTCAGAAGCCAGCAGCGAAAATTGAAACGCGCGGAATCTAACCTAAGTGTAAACAGTAATGGGGATGTCTTGGCTGAAATACGCGAGTTGAATTTAAAGCACGACAAGACTTTTCAAAAGATCTCAGCGATCGAAACAAGCAACCTTGAAACAAATCAAGAGCCTGACAGCTCATTGTGGATGTCGGCGTTCATAAAGAGGCTCTTAATCATCTAGATTCAGAGGGCCACGCTGTGAGAAAAGAAAACAAATCATTAAAAGCAAGTGCAGGGTTCTAGAGTGCAACCAATTTGGTCGCACATACGACCTAATTTCTCAATGGTGCGACAAAAAAAAATCTGAGAGCGCACCAGTGCGACCAGCCGTTCAAGAAAAGAAAAGTCTCCGCGACTCTGAAAGTCACCCTGCTGTTCAACAACAGACACACATTAGGTTCATATTGTGGTCTAAACCAATCAGAGATAGTGAAAGATGGAACCCCCGATTGGCCGTGGTCCAGATATTCCTGTACGTGTGTGTGCGTTTACAAATGCGTCACGTGTGTCGCTGCAGTCAGACAGAGAGAGAGGTGAGCAGTAGAGATGCCCGCAGTGTTGCCAACTTAGCAAGATTTAGCGCCTTTTTAGACCCCCATAGCGACTTTTTTTTTTCAAAAAAGCGTCTAGTGACAAATCTAGCGACTTTTGGACAAACTTTAGCGAGTCTCTTAGAGTGTCTGTGTGATCACCGCAACAGTGCGAGATCAGCGCGCGCACAGCTCTTTCTCTACATCTGCTCTGTTCAGTGAGCGTCTGAGAGGAGCAGCCTGTTCAGTTAAAACAGATATTATTGCTTCTCTGAGTTTACATGCAAATATAGCCGAAATCACAGCACAGGAATTGTCTTTGTCTTGTCTTATATTGTGTATTATCTGATTTCATCAGACAACGGCTCAATAAAATTAGAAATTAGCATTTTTGTGCAGATTAGCTTCTTGGAAGGGAGTGCTGGATATGTATTCTTAAAGGGCTGTGTTTCAGTCACTATTTCATATTTATCTCGTTGACTGACAAGAGAAGCGGTAAAATATATAAAGTAAAACAGTTGTATTGAGAATTTGACTGCATTCAAATACAGTATGAGAACAGAGAGACAAATAGACAGAACAGGGATTTTTTTCTTTACTTTACTTTTAGTCATTTAGCAGACACTTTTATCCAAAGCGATTTACAAGTAAGAAAAAGTAACTAAAATTACAAGTTAAAACTATAAATATTATATATACACATTTAATTTCCATCAGCAATGTCTTCTTTCATGGAAATTTCTCCCCCCTCAAAGTTCTCCTTTGGAATAATGCTGATATAACTGTTAGAAATAAGTCTCTTTTTTCTCTAGATGGTTTAAAAATAACTTGAACTGTATTCTATCTGTCTTTGATGATTTTGGTAATATATTAAACTATGAACAATTTATGAATCTTTCCTTAATTTTCCAGTCCCACCAAAGGAATATAATACTTTGATGAGAGCCATCCCAGTATGTTTAACCCAGTTAATTAAACTTCACCGTAAATTCAGTAAAGGCAACAGTATTTATCCTGCTTTACGTTTTGATATTGTCATGTCTGGTGGCCCTGTATGTGTGACATTTCCTAATCAGTTTTCATTAGGCAATCCGGAAAATGTACCCGGAAAATTACAGATTAATTTTGATGATCTTCTTGTAGAAAGCATCCAAAGAAAGTCATTCCGGGAAATCCAAAAGAGACGGAAGGCGGAGCGACGCAGACAGGCGAAGAAGGGAGATGGACCATCAAAAGATAGTCAACCAGATCAAGAAAATGGTTTCTTTAATCCGTAAACAAGAATCTAATCATAAGAAGATGATGAAGTTGTTAAAGGGAATGATTAACATGCATAATTATGCTTTGGGCTTGCAATGTGTGAACAATGAATTGAATAATTTACAACTTCATTCTTCTGATATGCATCTCTAGAAAATGTTAGCTAAGATTTATGATGATGTATTATGGTGTGTTTTAACTGTTATCTTTAGCTTTTGTAAGAAAAGAGATGTCAGCTGTTTTTATGAGTTTTAGCTGTTGCTTAAGAAGGCAGGATATGCTTAGCTGAGAGGGGTCAGATAAAGGGCTGCATTTTGCACGTACCGTGCAGAATGGAATCTTTACTGAATAACCTATATTGCTTACACTGAATATGAAGTGTTATATATGCGGTTTGAAATGTGTGATTAGCTCAAGATTGTTAGGAAAAACATGTAACCCTGTCTATATAGTGAAGGGGAAGTAGAAGTGTTATACTGCTGAGTAAGTGATGTTTTTCCTGTGAAGATGTGAACGTGTGATTAGGTCGTGTCTGGGTTTATAGCACAAAGGGTACATGTCCGCCTGTATAAACAGGAGGCAAGAAAGGATAGAGAAAGGAAGCAGGTATGACGTGTTTTTATGATTATGCAAATGAGTTGCAGTATTATAAAAGCTTTGTCTAGAAACCCAAGCAGGGTCGTTCCCGCGTGGTGAAGACATTCGCTGTTGTGTTTTGTATTTTGCTTATGAGTTAGTATTATTTTTAATAAAACGAAACCATTGCTATGGTGATTCGTAATCCTTTTATTAAAATAAGCCTCTGAGTAATTACTTTTCTGAACCTGAATATCATTCTGATCGAGCCTCGAAGCACGAACCTGACTGAGCGGGTACGGACACCGGGGCCAGGGATCCTGAACCATCAAATCATCGCCATCCAGACAACGGGTAATATAGCGGTTGTATTACTGTTTTATTGCTAGGGGATGACTGAGATGTGATATGAAGATTTTTAGGGTTTCTGACCGGTATAAAAATACAACATGGCGCCCAACGTGGGGCTCGAATTGAAGTTGGGATTAACGTTCAGGGATAACAGTTATGCGAATGTAAGAAAGCCCCCACAGACTATTTCCACAAAGATGATTCTTAGGAGTTTTTTGTTTACGCGCGCGCAGGCTTATGAAAGACCTGAAACATAACTCAAGGATTGTGAATATTGTTGTTAGATCAGAAGAGCTAAAAATAATTCAGGGTGAATTATGGCAATGATGGCAACAATATCCCTTATCCAGCAGGATTTGGGCGGTAAGCTGGACTGGATTGATCCCACACATTACAGATGCGGATCCGGTCAGTTACCATGACAAAAAACGGCAGAAAATAGATATTGCGGAAGAGCTAACAGCGATCGTTACGTTGGATACTCTGATAGACAATATATGCCGGCTCGCAAGGGAAAATAATTACCGCGTAATAGCTATGCCTATAATATCGGGAGGAATTTTTGGATTCGATGATATTAAAATGGGGGCAGCATTAGATAATGCGTTAGTTAGAAAAACTAGGGCAGTGGATTGGCTAAAAATGTGGATGATCTGTCACCCAGACGTCTGAATATTAGAAGCTATAACCGCAACAGCGAATAGGGATGAGACAGCAGGCGAAGGCGGATCTGGTCAGAGAGCTGCCGCCGGACCTGGAAATGTATCCGAGGTGAGAGAGGAGCCCTGTCCAGAATGGCCAATTTTAAGGCGGACAGGGACTTCTAAGGGAAAAAAGGATGCAGTAGAAAATCCATTCCCCAAGTTAAAACACGGAAATACGTTTGAAACATTTAAAATCGGTAAAGGGGTTTATAGGCCAACGCATGCAAACGCGAGAAAACGAGAAACTAATTTAGACAGACACGACGAATGGGATCGCGAGTATGCTCCAGGAATCACCTGCGGGCAGGTGTGGGGTATATTCAACGGAGGAGATGCGACTGAAATCCTAGCGGATACGTCCTTAACCCAAAGTGCTCAACGAGCGATATTAGCTCAAAAAGATTTAGTAAGTAAAGCTGCATTAGAAAGGCTGATCAGAGTTGAGGAATATTATTCAGATCCGGGGCCAGAAAGGCGATTCAGAAAGTGAACCGGACAGTGGAGATGAGGGAGATTCAGAATATGAAGAGCTATTTATGGAGGCCGCAGAGAAGGCCTAGAAGGCTGAGGTTTGAAACTCCAGCTCCCGAGTTTGAATATGTTCCAGAAGTCGAAGCAGACCGACCGCGCGAATGTACCGAGCTAAATCGGCACTTAGAAGCTTTACATTTGGGAACACCAGGTCAAAAGAGACCCAGCTTACTATTTGGACAGGTGTCTTCCCCGCGACAAAACGAAGCGAGAGTGTCAGCGTCCAATACAACATTAGAAGAACTAATGAAAAGGGAACATGAGATGAAATTGTTGCGAGAAGTTAAATTAAAAAATACCACCGTAAAAGGGAAGGTTAGAGAATTAGTTCGTTATGGAGAACGGATGAAAGTTTCAGGAGAATCAATTGATTCCCATATATTAGCTGAATTCGGTCTTCAGGGGGGTATCAAATTAGCTAGAACCTTGGAAGGGTTAGTTCCGACTAATAGAGAGGATTTAGAGCAAGAGCAATTTGAGGTAAAATGGAGATCAATAGGGGCGTTGGCAGCTTGTCAAGACATGGCAGAGAAAGGTGTGGAAGGAATTTTAAGACATATTTTCCAAGGAGTGATAAATAACTCTTTACAGGGTGCAAGAGAATTCCTTTTATATGGCCCAGAAACATCCCCCGAAGAATTAGAGAAAGCATTGATTCGTTTTGACAGAAAGTCAGAAATAATAAATACAGATAAAGAAAAATCACATAATAGACCTCCCAGTATAAAGATCAACCCAAGAATCGGGTCACGAAGAAAGCATTATAATCGCTATGAAATGGGCGTCGACCCCCGCCAGCGACCTAAACGGACCATAGGCGAGTAGGGGAAGAGAGGACACCGAGAGCTAAATCCAGACCTCCTCCCCAAGGAGGAAAAGGTTTTAGGGACCAGTCACGGCCATGAACCGAGCAGGCAGAAGGCGCAAGGGGTAAAAGTGATTTTATTAGTCGAAGTGGGAAAAATTAGCGCAGAGGAACAGCGAATAGTGTCGAGAGAGGACGAAATAGGTCAGAAACCAGAGTAGGTAGAGTCAGACTGGATAACCATCCAGATCACGAGAAGGGAAGAATGGAGGAAAATAGAGTGAAACCTAAGCGAGGTAGGAAGAAAGCTACTGAGTCGGCTGACGCATAGGGACTCGTGGCTCCGTTGAAACATGCTCTATCAAAAACAAAAGAGGTAAATGAGAAATTATTCAAAATTTATGATGAGACAACGTTCCGCGTAGATACAGGAGCCGATATTAGCGTGATTAAATCATCAGAAAAACATGATGAATTATTAAATATGGCCACAGTAGAGGATTATGAAGGTAATACCAAAAATAAGAATTAGGGGTCGACCGATATGTGTTTTTCAGGGCCGATACCGATATCGATTTTTACAGATCAAGTAGACCGATAACCGATATTTTGAACCGATATACGTGTCTGGTGTAAAAATGAAAATGAATGCCAAAATTAATAATAACAAGAGCTCTGACAAAAAAACGTTCTTTAAATGCTTTTAAACATGTCTTTAATTCTGAAAACTGTTAATAACAACAACATTAAATAAACAGTAATATTAATAATAACATAAGTACAGAGATCACCCAGAAGCATTCTGTAAACATTTTGTAAAACTTAAAGTAAGCGTATTTAAGCGTGTGTGATTATTCTCAACAAAAGTTGTAATAATTGTTGTGGTTGTATTACGTATACAGTAATATATTCGCTAAACCGAACTTATATTTTGACAGGTTGCCATGAGGACATTTTAGGTTTCTGTAGTTTCTATGTGAGAGATTGAGAGATCGCCTCAATCTCACAGTGTTGAGCTCAGACAGGCTGCATCGAGCCAAATAGTGCATTTAAACATTAAATAGTTTCACCTGTATTATTTATTCACCAATAAATAATGTCACCTGTAAATAGTATGTTTGTTTGCATAAAAAAAAAAAACAACAACAAAAAAAAAATGATCGGCAAATCTGTTTTTAAAATGGCCGATATCGATAATCGGTAAAATGCTTAATATTGGCGCCGATAATCGGCCAGGCCGATAATCGGTTGACCCCTAATAAGAATGTGTGGAGAAAAAATGAAATAAAAGTGATAATTGGAAATGAAAATTTACTCTGTCCCAGTGATCTGGTAAAAATAGGAAGAATTGGTATTGTCGATAAAGATAAAGAAATAAATAGATTAGTAGAAGAATCAGAGGGGAGCAATAAAAAGGAGCTAGAGAGGATTTTGCGCAGATATTCTGACTGTTACGCACGAAGTAAAAATGACTGCGGAAAGGTTGATAAAAAATATGAACATGTAATAGAAGGGGGAATTCATCCTCCACAGAGACAATACATAATTAATAGTGCAGCCGAAGCAGAAATCGGAGAAACTATTAAAGAATTAACTGATCAAGGAGTGATCAGGAGATTAGGAAAAAATGAACAGGCTTTGACGAATGCGCCAATACAGGCGGTTCCGAAACAGGATGGGACTTGGAGGTTAGTAACAAATTTTAAAGCTTTAAATAAAGTTACTATACCCGACAAAAGATATTTCATAAACTGTAGTGAAACATGCGGAGATATAGGCAGAGACAAGGAATGGTTGTCGAAGCTCGACTTAGCTAATGGGTATTGGAGCATACCGTTAGCACTAGACAGCCAAAAGAAAACTGCTTTTACATATAAAGGTGAACAGTTTATTCATAAAGTTCATCCTCAAGGTTTTAAGAACTCAGGAAGTCATTTTCAGGCAGTTATTCTGGATATATTATCAGGGATACCGGTAACGGTGTACATTGACGATATTCTAATCAGTTCCTCCACGGAGGAAGAACACATAAAGGTGTTGGATCTGACACTAGACAGATTGGCTAAGGCAGGCTTGAAACCTAGTCTAAAGAAAATGGAAGTCGGAAAACATGAAGTAGATTTCCTAGGATTTAAATTATGTAAAGATACAAGGTCTTTGACAACCAGCACCAGAGCGAAGTTAGAGGAGATGGAGAAGTCCAGCCCTCCTAAAACAAGGAAGCAGCTTCAGTCACTGCTGGGAACTCTGAACTATGTCAGAGAATTAATACCCAAGTATTCTAGGGAAGCAAAGGTGTTGTACCAGGGTGCTAAAGCAGGAAAGTGGATTTGGACTGATCAAATGGAAGAGGCTAGATTAAAATTACTTCGAATGGCACTGGAAAGTGGAGAATTAGAGCATAGAGACGAAACATTACCACTGCATGTTTGTGTTACAGAGCAGGATGAGGAAGTAACATTAACGGTCTCAAATGAAGGGGGACGCGCCCCAATTGCTTTTCTGACTCATCAGCAGGAAGCAGCGATGAGGCGCTATGATCAGAACAGTGCAGAGAGGATTCTGGCAGCTGTATCAAAAAGACTGCTGCAGCTCAAAGCTATTGCCAAAGAGCAGCCAATAATAATATTTTCTATGGCAGGAGAACTCGCCAGAATTAAACGAAATTTGATTATGGACCAACCACGTATCCACGTACAGAGGTGGGACAGATGGGGTCTAATAATGGGAGATCTTCAGTTTGAATGGAGGTTGATAAAAACGAAAAGAGCAGATAAAATGACTAAATACCATGATGAACATCAGAAACTCCCAAAATATTTCACAGACGGAAGTGAGAGAGCAGGGAAAGTAAAATAGGGTTATTAAACATGATGGACAGTTAATTACATCACAAAGCGAAGAACTCAAGGGTACCGCTCAGCTAGAAGAAATAACTGTGGTAGAATGAGCTTTACAAAAAGCAGTTGAATTAGGACATAAAGAAATTGTTCTAACAAGTGATTCTGAATATGTAACAGACGGCATAAACAAAGAATTAGAAACGTGGAAAGCAAACGGTTTTCACACAGCTCGTAATAAACCGATGGCCCACAAAGAACAATGGGAGAAGCATTATACAGGATTGTTACAGAAGGTGACTGCTCATTGCAAATATCGCATACTAAACAAGATAGCCGACAGCCAATGGAAATCGAGAAGTGGATAAAATGATAGGTCAGGTGAAATTAACACAAATAACAGAGTTATTTCAGAAATTACATGATGATCTGAATCACCCGAGTGCAAACATGGTTCAAATGGAATTGAGGTTAAGAAATGTAACTATTCCAAATTGGCGCACCCGTTACAGAGAGACAAGAAAAGAATGCCGAGTTTGCAGAAAATTTATGACGGCTAAGGGGTGCGAGGAGAGTGAACTGCCGAAACAATACAAAGGACAGCAAGTTAGTATTGATTTTGCAGGGCCTCTCAGACCCAAAACAAGGACAGGAAATTGTTATTTTCTGCTTGCCATAGATAACCACACTAAGATGAAAATGATTTGGCCTATGCGTTCCGCTTTAGAAGAAAAGGTAGTGTAATGTTTACGCGAGTGGATAAAGTGGCAAGGGAAATTCGATAGCCTAAGAGCCGACGGGGCTCACAATATTAGTGGCAAATTAGTTCAAGATTTTTGCAAGGAAAATAAAATAATACTAGTGAAAAGCATTCCTTATCGTCCTGAAACGAATGGAATTGCGGAAAGAGCTATAAGGAGTGTTAAAGAATGGTTTTGCAAAAATAAAGACTTAGGAGATTGGGATGAACTCATTGAAAATGTTTATAGGGTCACAAGTGAAAGGAGGCCTAGCCAGTAAAGAGAAACACGAGATTTCAAGTAGGAGATCAAGTTATTCTGACGAGAAGGCGAAAGTTTTCTGAAGGTTTAGGAATAATTGATACGGTTACAAGGATAACCGGATCCAACTCTGTCGAGTTAGAAAATAACGGTATACAGAGCAATAAAGATCTAGTAAAGAAATAGATAGGAGATGGACAGTGTGAGTGAATTAATAAACCAAAGGGGTTTAATTCGTGTGGAGCACGGTAAGCATGGATCTAGAGCTTGGCTATGGACACAGCCAGAGACGGAACGGGTGCAAGGTTTAAGGGACAGCCTATGAAAGCAGTAGCAGTTCCGATTAGACTGTATAGCTGTGTCCTGTGCAGTCAGCTGTGTGCTCTGCCCAGTCTTTCATGTAACAAGAAGAGAGACCTGGGAGCGGAGTGGACGATGTATAAACAATCTCATGTAGAAATATCAGGAATAATAATATGTGCAGATTGTCGTCCGAGCCACCCGAAGTTACGGATTGACTCGTACCGAGTGTCTGAAGGTTTCGGGGAAGGCTGCAGCTGTACGTGGGACGGCCTTGTACTGTGGAATTGTTTAGTCTGTGGGGCCAGAGATCGGAAATTGATGTCCTCCCGATTTCTGTGTGAGAGCCTGAGAGTGCTCAAACCAATAGGATTATTCTGCAATGGGATATTGTCCAGATTTTCCAGACATCCGTATTTAGGTATGAGAGAACATGAGAGAGAAGCTTTTCTCGAGGCGAACATACCTATGCTCCCTAGGGATGGGGAGGAAGTGAAGAACCGAACTCTCCGGAAGAGAGAAGAGCTAGTGCGAGATATAAGATGGAATGATCACGGAAAAGATTTAACTCTTACAGATCTCGAATCCATGAAATGGAATTTTAAGCTTTGGCAGGGACCAATTTCAAAGTGTTTTCCAGAAGTGGACCTAAGACAAGGTTCGAGGGGAAAAATCGCCTGGGTTTACGTGAAACGCGGCGAAGCCTGGCAGGTGCGGAGTTGGGTGAGTTTGGCTATGGAACTAGCGCAGGGTAGTGATTGGGTAGATAGTGCACCTTATAAGATTATAGGGGCGCCCAACTCAGGAGTAACCTGACCAAGGAAAAAAGGCCCAGTACCAGGAAGGAAAAATGTGTGCAGTTAGACGTAGCGCCAGCGAGCGACTTAGACAAGCACAAAGCTTGGTGCCCAGTAGAAGAAAGATATGTAACCGGTATACTCTATACTAATGAGCAGATTACGGAAGAACCGAAGGAAACGTACATTGTGATAATGCATTTTAGGATTAATGTATTGGCATGTGCGCATCCGGACTATGATTGGATCGGAGGAATTGAGGTTGGTTTTGATTTACACCATAAAATAATCACGACAAAGTGTGCTGATCAATAGGCGGTTACCGTGAATCACAACAATTGTCACTAAAGCCTGTAATTCTTAACGTAGAAACCCAGAGATTGTTTGCCCATAGCCGCTATAAGGCCGCGTAATGTGTGAAATCCTACCGCGCACGCGCTCCCTAAGTCCCGCGCAAGTCATTTGCGCCTCGCGGACGGAGGATGCCTGAATACAGGGATACTACTATGAACCGCAAATGTAGATACCTTCATATACTACTACAGTTACCAAACATATTTTTTTTAACTAAAATAAGTCACCAGTTGTGAATCACTCCTCTTCCCGCTCCCGAATGTCATCGGCTGAAATTTACAGCAATATGATGTACATTTGCGTCAAATGTCACATGACCCCAGAATGCATTGCAGTTTAAAGCATCATTTAGTATTTAGTTTTTTTTTTACTTATTTCTGGTAACGTTACTGGTAAATTATTTTAATTTTAAACTGGCACAAATAGTTAATTTTGTAAGATTTTTTGTTATTTGTTTATAACAAAAATAACAAAATTTTGCCTTTATTTAGATGTGTGTAATGACAGGAAGTGAATTGGGAAAGAGAGCTCAGGGGCAGGATCAGAAAGATAAAAAGTAAAGAAAAAAATTGAAATGGCAGATGAAATTGAAACTTAAATATCTTTGAATGTCAAAAGTTTTCACATTGCATTGGGATTCAAGCATTACAAATAGCTTAAGACACAGCGTACCGCCGGCGTGACGGGACGCCTAGTAGTGACAGGGTAAAGTCGTCGGACACAAAAAAAAATGTTGGACATGTCATATATCCACGGAAAGCTGAGATTCTTGTGATTTCAACTATGTAAACCATTTTGAGATACAATAAAAACAGCATGTACAATCTGTGTCTTTATGAGACCACTTTTTGTTGACATAATGTGCATGATAGTACAGACATGCATAGGAATAACACAGTAGGGATGCAATATAACACCAATATAAGAAAGAAAAAAATAATAATAATGTACTGTGTACAGAAATAGAAATATAGGAAAAAAAATGTATTTAGATTATAAATTAGAAATATATATGTAATTTTAAATGTGTACACATTTTGGATTCTATGTATAAATGTCACTATAATGTGTTTATGCTTCAGTTACTATGTGTCAGCAATTATTGACAGTGAATCTGGATTCAGAAATTGAATAGCTCTAAGTGTAACCTTTCATTAGAGCCCAAAATGATGACTGTACCTTAAAGCATTCAATAATTACAGCATTGTATGTGTCGTTGGTTACAAAGGGTCGTTTGGAGTCTCCCAAGTGTATTTTTTTTGGAAGCGTCTAGACATAAAATTAGATAAACAGGTGTAAAACACTAATTTTCTAATATAATGTTTATCAAATGCGAAATTTTGCTTGGTAAGGCATCATTCTGTGATCACAATGTATTTTCCAGTTCATACCTCCCAGCTATAGTCATCTGCAGGCTTCTATTTACACAAAAAATGCAGGCGGAATTCTTTTTTTTTTTTTTTTTGTGTATTCAAAGTGCTATTACTCAATATCAGTAAGACTTACAGTGATTCTATTGAAAAACAAACCTCAGAGTGTCACCTTTCAAAGGAGACCAACACCATGCATATCATCCAAATGGCCCAAGAACAGCATGCAATTTACTTTGGGTATGCCTTTTTTAGGCGTTTTATGCAAATTTTGCAGGAATCGTAAAGGGTTAAGACATCATGACAACACCTATTTTTCTTTTAGTTTGTCTGTCTTCTTTCCTGCTTCATTTATTTCTTCTAACACATAAATAAAGGAAAAACATGTCACATACCCTTTACACACAAAGACAGACACTTGACTGTGGAGATGATGATTAGTTATGACAACTTATTATTAGATGAAACTGACAGCTGCAATTACAAAAAAATGTCAGACAGATGAGTCAGTGTGTGTTTTTCTTACTTGAAGGTACAAGATTATTATAATTTTTTTACAGTTGGCTTCTATACTGCCAACCTCATTTATAATAAAACAACATAATTTAAGTCAGCCAAAGAAACTTAAACTGTAAAACTTGCAATGTTTCTTTAACACAGGGACATCATTTTGTGCTTAAGAATATTTGTGAAAGATTTATATTGTTCTTATGTTTGACCTTTACAGTATCTAGGATCTATCTGATGTTTTTGAAATTGTTTAGTGGCTGTGTGCACGTGATCAGTCTGGCTCTCAGGTTTCAGAATAAAGAATACAGAATCCTGAAAGTTAGCCTTGGAATACGCCGTTTGTCAACCTAACATCAAACCGACTAGAACACTAAATATAGGTCACATCAAACAGAGAATTAGTTATAGTTTGTGAATCAGATCAACCTTAAAGTTCTTTGACTAATTGCTTATTAGCATGGCTATTATTAACATATTGGCTGTTTATTAGTACCAATAAAGCACATATTCTGCATGACTGTATTCTATATCCCTAATCCTACCATTAAACTATTAATAATTAATTTGAACTAATAAGCATCAAATTGTGAGTTTATTGAGGCAAAAGTCATATTTAATAGCAAGAATTGGGCCTTAAAATAAAGTGTGACCACAGATAATAAATAATTATGAATTCCAATATATTCCTGATAGTTTTTCTGATTGTTATGTTACTATTTTATTTGACATGACCAGTTTTATCAGTTAACTGTTATTACCGGTACTGTTATAAAAATATAAAATTGTATGATGCCTGAATAAAATGCAAAGTGGGCCGGTTACATAAGACCGTCATTGTTGCCACTGAAATATGTGGTTTGTGCTCTGGTGCAGTATACTCCTGCTGGATAGATTTATTACAGGAAAAGACATTAAAAGACAGACGATGCAATGAAGTATTGAGTGAACTAAAAATGAAAGAAGTGCCCATTTATTTGTCAGCAGAAATCACAAATGTCACAAATGAGAAAATCAATTTTAAATATTAGATAATTATATTTAAAAAAATATATAAGAAAAATGCAAATGCTAAAAGTTACCTGTGCCTACAATTAATGCTAGACAATTACACGCTAGAGCTAAAAAGAGAAAAACAAAAGAGACAAGGATTTTACTAATGGAGTGAAGTAAGTAATATACGTTGAACATGAACAATGTGCATTTACACCCCTGAGTATGAGTCAGTGCAGCAGCTCTTTGACTGTGTTCATTTCTGACTGTGCACCGCATCCAAAGCAGTAAAATCTCCTCTCCGAACAAGCAACAATCATTCAATTTAAATAGAAGTGACGTGATTATAAGCCCGTGAAAATAAGTAATCCATGGAAATATGCCATACCTCACACTGCAAAGACACAAAAACATAAGTCATCAATAGTTACTTTTGGTGTTTACTTTTTGGACATGCAAAGTATATGGGTATGCAGCCATTGTATGTCTGTGTTAGGCCCATGAATCAAAATATCAAAGCAAGTGGCATTGATTTTAAAGAATCACTTTTTAAGTAAGACATTTCACAAAAAGAACTGGTAACACATTAAAAACTTTGACTTCATACATTCATTAACAAGCACCTTTAGACAAGCCATTTAAACATAATTGCAAAAATTGCTCAGAAAAGTTAAGTAACTGATATAAATGACTAGCATAATTTGTCTGCAGATGCCAAATAATGTGATATTTTGGTTCTACTGCAACAAAAATTTAAGTGTGAATTAAGTATTACTAAAATGAATGTGTTTGAACTTACTGGCACAACGCTGTCTGTAATCGTTGCAGCAGTTTCTACTGCAGTTAGTATTGCAGTTGCAGCGAAAGCGACTGTTATACTTCTCATTGCATCTCCCCCTGCAGGAGGTTGAAGCTGCATATACAAAACATTTTGCGTTAGTCAAACAAGTATGCTCTGTTAAGTGGGTATACGCTGTGTAGGGGTTTAAGAGAGAGTTTTACTTAGGCTTGCAGAGGAGCATGAGGTCGGGGGGTTGAAGGTGACAAATCCTGGCAGGTTCTGACCGATTCTGTCGGTGATCCAACTTTGATATCGAGACACGCGGGTGTAAACACCAGGTGCGTTGGGATCAGCACAGCCATAACCCCAGCTGGTGATACCAGACTGAACCCACACTGTGCACTGCCTGCTCACCATTGGACCCCCAGAATCCCCCTAGAGAGGGGCAAGAGGAAAGAAAAAGATGTTTTAAGTCACAACATAATTAAATGTTTATTGAATTATTTTAGCATTGTGTTACTGTGATGGTGTTTGTGAGCATGACAATGTGTGAACCTTGTCACATTATATATCACTGATTTGTTTCATAGTGTATATTTACATTGCTGGAGCTACTTAATTTTAAGCATATATACTAAATAGACAATGTGAATACAAAATCGTAGATCTTGAAGTGTGTTATGCAGTAGCTGCACTTAGATAAAAAATATGTTTGTTCATTGTACCTGGCAGGTGTCTTTGCCTCCCTGTGTTAAACCGGCACAAATCATGTTGCTGGTAACAGATCCAGAACCCAGCAAAGCATTGCATCGAACATTGTCCACCACTGGAACCATAGTCTCCTGCAGGATCCCAGGGGAAGGTAAGCTCACTGAACACCAAAACACACACACACACACACACACATACAAACACAAAACCATCTATTAGTGAGGTAAGGACTTAGAGTAAATGAACACTTGAATTAATGGGCTTGTATGAGTTTGTACCTCCAGCTCGAACATCTCCCCAGCCTGTGATCCAGCTGCTGGTGTCAGAAATGAAGACGCTGCTCTGGGCCGCCAGACACACAGGTCTAATATAGTTATTAAAGGTGACTGTGGAGGACAGCCGGAGCAGAGCGATGTCATTGTTGTTTGTGTTGCTGTCATAAGAGGGGTGCACGATTATCGTTCTCACATTTCTACTGATTTCATTGGCATTGACTCCTTGCTGTGTCCTCCTTCCCAAATACACACGCAGACTGGATGCACTGACACTAAATGCAGTCAGAGAATGTGAACGTGAGAAAAAAATTAAAATGTATTAGTATTTTTTTATTTTGTAATATAGTAAAGTGATCAATTTTCATTTGATATGGTATGTTTTGGCATTTGGTAAAAAATTTGGAATGGCAAAACAGATTGAAACATAAGTACCTTTGCCACTTTGCATTTGGATGTCAAGCATGACAAAATGTCTTAATTTTATCTTTAATATCTTTTGATTTCTCTTGGTGAATCTTACCCAGGCAAACAGTGAGCCGCTGTCAGCACCCATTCATTGTTGACAAGGGAGCCTCCGCAAAAATGACGTCCAGAAGTGTGTAGACTGACCTGCCACGGCCACGACCCATCAGGTGCATTCACACCACCCACAATACGGGTGTTTAGAGGGGCCTGTCCACAAACTATGAGAAAGAGAGATATTTTACAAGTATTTCTACTATTTGACTTGATGCTGATGTCTTTAAAAGAGGAGCTCTTACCATTCAACTGAGAAAGTGAACCTGCAAGGGCAGAAATAAAGTACACATTAGAACTATTTCATCTTAAGTGTTCACTGAACAATGACCCAGTGCAACATTATTGCACTAATAATCATTAGCTATCAGTTAACAAGTTAGTTTGTGGGCATAACTTATATTTATTTACATTGCCATAAAAGTTTGGAATATGTTTTTTTCTTATGCTCTTATGCTTCTAAAGGATCTTGTGACACTGAAGACTGGAGTACTGGCTGCTGAAGATTACACAGAAACCTGTTTAGTCCGATTGATGAACCAATGATAAAATGTTTAAAATGACTCACTATTCCAGGAGTTACTGGTCAAACGAATCATTGAATCAACTAATGATACTAAACTGCAAGTTTCATGTTAATACATCATTATTTTAACAAAGCCCTTAGGCTGTTCTTATGCGCTGTGCCACAAAGAAAGCAAAAATATATTCAGTATTTGTCCATATAATGTCTTTGTTCAGATATCCTCACTTTAATAGATGTAACATGAGACCTTACCTTTGGCACACATGAGCAGGGTCAAAGTGACACACGTTAATCTCCACATCTTCACACAGTCAATGTGTTCACGAGCAGATTAGATGCTGGTGTTAAAGTTGGTGCTCTGAGACTATTACAATCCCTTTTATATAGTTCTACAAGCTTCTCAAGTTGCTCTTCTCGTCTGTCCGTCACCTGCTCACTTCATTTCTCGTTATTCTCCTCCTCCTTTTTTGTTAGCTTCTTCAAATATGTTTTAGTATGCACAGCTGTCAAGCACACATACTTCACTGAGAATATTTTCACAATTTGGCAATTAGCCATTGTTAATTAATGTCAGGTATGTTTGTAGGGTCATGAAAAATGCAAACATTTGTGAGGTCATTGTTTGAGAATTTGCATGTTATTAATTGTAGTAAATAGTAAATTGATAGCTTTTTTACTCATTTGATATGATGGTATTTGAATCTTTTTTATCCGAATAAATGTAAAATGGACCAACAAGTTAATTTACAAGGGAAAATAAAGAGAAAATTAGGAAAAATTGAAACTTAAAATGTCTTTAATATCAAAAGTTTTCAAAGTGCATTTGAATGTCAAGTATGACAAATATTTTTGACAACATGACAACTCTTTCCTTTTTTCAGTCCTTTTTCCTATTAGTCTGACTGTATTTCCTGCTTGCTTCATTTCTTGTAACACACAAATAAAAAAAGAGAGCACATAATACGTAGGCTATAGGGAAGGGATGGTCAATATAATACCCTTTAGAAACCAAGACAGAGACAATGCGTTACGAATAACTTTCGTAACTTTTTATCATATGGCAGCCAAATTATTCTTGATAAAAGGCATACACATGTCGAGTCTCTGTGTGTATTTATTTATAATTGTATTTAAATGTTGGGAGTTTTACCTGAAGGCACAAAATTTTAATATTGAAAGACAACTGAAGTCAACCAAAGATGAAACTCAAGCTGTAAAACCAACCCGAACTCATTCAAGTGCGTATAAATAGTACGCCAAAAATTTTTTTACAAATCGTAGTATTGATACGCAAAAATGGGTATCAAACGTTGGCATGTGTATGCTACGTGACGGGATTAGATTTGTGGGTAGATGCGTATCATATGTATACGAAAACTGTGTTTCATACGCACGCCAACAAATTTGGTATCGCACGCGAAAACTGCGTTTTATATGCACGCCAAACACGTTCGTATCATATATAAGCCATCGTTAATTTTTGCGTATCAATACCACGAATGTTATTTTTTATCTGGCGTACAATTAATACGCATTTTTCATGAGACCGAGCTCATTGTTCTTATGTTTGACCTTTACGATGTCTAGGATCTCTTTGATGTTTTGTGTGATGTGATTGTTTAGTGGCTGTGTACACATGATCAGTCTGGCTCTCAGGTTTCACTCCACTTCTCTCACCTCTAATGTAGGGCCTAATTATGACGTCGCAATATCACATATCTCAAGATCCGGCAAAATGAGAAAAACAGAATCCTGAAAGTTGGCTTTAGATACGCCTTTTGTCAGCCTAACATCAAATTGTCTTTAAATGGACTATTAATCCGAGATCAGTAGTTTTCAGAGCTGACTAGAACACTAAATATAGGACACACCAAACAGAGAATTACTTATTGTTTGTGAATCAGATCAACCTTTATTTAAGTTCTTTCTTCAAGGACACAAGAACAAAACAGGATTTTAGCTGGATGACTTTTCAGTCTTTTGGTCTCTTATAAGTTAGTTTAAAATCTAGTTGTTTGGTCTTTTCAGTTCACAAAGTTTGTGAGACATGGAATGCCTTTATGTTAATACATTGTCTGTGTGTGTGTGTGTGTGTGTGTGTGTGTGTGTGTGTGTGTGTGTGTGTGTGTGTGTGTGTGTGTGCATGTTTATGTGGTTTATGAGGACACAAATTTGTATAATGACATGGGTATGACATAGGTATTACAAGGAGAAGGTGATTTATGAGGACATTTTCAGTGTCCCCATAATTTAAAATGCTTGTAAATCATACAGAGTGAGTTTTTTTGAGGGAAAATAGAAATGCACCACAAAATGTTCTTTATCTTCCAAAGGAAGAAGGTGGACAAGGGGTTGTTGATCTTATAAGTAGGAAAGTAGCATTTAGGCTACAGTTTGTTCAAAATATTTTATATAGTCCAAATATATCATGGTTTGGACCAGCCTGTTGCCTTTTAAGTAAGGTTGGAGGGTGGTGTTTTAGAAGAAATATATTTTGGACAGATTGTAAGAGTTTTCATTTGAAGTCTATTTCTTACTTTTATGAGAGCGTAAGAAGAGCATGGTGTATGGTACAGGCTAAAAGATCAATGTCATATAAGTCTCTCTATTGGTTTTTGGAAGAACCTTTGATTAATGGTGCTCGACTGGAGTTTCGTGGACATACAAATTTATGGTTGATATTAACGTTAACAAAAGCCAAAGTTGTTAAAGTGAAAGACGTAATAGAAGTGGCTGGTATCGCGTTGGACAATGCTGATGCACTTGCGCAGAGACTTGAAATTAAATCAACAAGGACAGTCCATCTCTTGTTAAAGAAGTGGCGAGAAAATTTGAGTGAAGAAGATTGGAACTTTTTGTCAAGTCAAACGCTTCCTGATAAAACTGATATTTTTCCTTGTATGGTGATCTCTAAACTCTAAAAATGTAATTGACAATTAAAATGTTTAATGACCTCAGAGAATTTGAGAGACATAAATGTAAAAAAAATGGGTGGAAAGAGTTTATATAAAGTTTGTGTGAAGGTGATAAATAAAGAGAAACTAAAACGAATGGATACATCATGGGGAGACCATTTAAGTGCTGATGTTGAAGTCAAACCCTTTTACAAACCACCATTGACTAAAAATTTGGGTGATCTTCAATGGCGAATTTTACATGGGATTGTTGCTGTAAATGCTTTTATCTCATTGTTGAATCCAAATATGCAAGATTGTTGTCCTTTTTGTGATCGAAGAGAACCCATATTTCATTGTTTTATGTGTTGTGAGAGATTAAGACATTTGTTTGTTTTATTGGAGATTGTATTTGCTAATGTTAATTAAATGTATAAAATGGTTGTGTTTATTTTTGGTTTTAAATATTGCAAATAAAAAAAGAGGAAAATTGTATTTTGGGTCAAGCCAAAATGGCAGTGTATATTAGTAGGAAATATAAAATTGCTTATGGCAGTAGTACAAATGTTGAATTGTTGTTTAAGGGACTCATAAAAGCTAGAATAAAACATTAATTTGTTTTCTACTCTTATATGAAGAAATTGGAAAAGTTTGAAGAGGTTTGGAGTGTAAATGTTTTGTGTTGGATTGAAAACGATACATTGCAATTTGTTGAAAAATATGAATAATTTTAATAAGTTAATTTTATAAATTATACCTGATGATGTGTAGTTAATAAATATGTGGTTAAAAATCTAAATCTCTCTCTCTCTCACACACACACACACACACACACACACAGACATTGCGGGGGTTTCCATGTTTCATATTGTACAAACTTTATTTTCTATCTATGTCTACTTTAGATTATTTTTGTAAACTATTGCCGTCATTACATAGGTTATACCTATTAAAAATATTTTATATTATATTTAAAATAGTAAGGCTTAGAACCTTTTCAAAATAGCAAGTCATCATGTGGAAAAAAAAATCCCTTCTTAAACAAGTATCTCAGGAACAAGGATGTAAAAAGAAACACAATAAGACATCACAAACATATTAAAACTGTGCTTAGGTAACATCACTGTGTAATGTACCATGCAAATATACATAGTCAAATGTACAAACCGGTGGCTATTTGAGGAAAGGTTAGAGCTTTGTTAAGCAATGTTTAAAATGTTCTGTTGGGGTCATAAGATTGAAATGTCATGATGTGTTGTGTAATAGAGTGGTGCTCTTTTGTAAAATCTTGATCTTTTGTGATTAAAGAGTTAATTGTACCATGAAAACACTGCTTTGTGATGTCAGATGAATGACACTGAAGAGTGAGCACTTCATGACAAACAGGTTTTGAAGCATTTAGTCAGGAATCGTTGTCACTGACTGTAAAAGATTTACCGTGTTGGGAAGCTTTGGAAATGTAATGGGTTACAGATTACAAGTTACCCTACTTAAAATGTAATAAGTAAAGTAACTATTTCAATTACTTTATTAATGTAACTAGTTACATTTGATTAATTGTTGATTACATTTTTACATTTCTAACAAATGTTTTCAACTGTTAATCATTTTGAAACATTTAAAGCACGCGTGGTTAACACTTGAATTAAGATTATAATTTAATTTTAAAGCAGAGCCACCACAAAATCAGACTTTAGCACATCATTTTTGAGATTGTTCCGAAGTTAAACACAGATTTAAGATCATAAGATATAGTTTCATTGTTATGATACTGTTTTTGAAATTAAAACGTTGCATAGCTGACAGGAAACACTGGCATCAAACAATGCCTTGCAAAAAACAGTTCATCTTTAAAAATAATCATACACATAAACCAAAATAGGAAATAAAACACTTAATAAAACACTAATAAGCATGTGTCCTGAATAATAGACGGCTCATATTTTAGAGCAGTCGATTAATATTAAATAATATTACATAATAACTGTCATTCTATACACATTTTTTCTCAATAACTGTAACTGATTACAGTTAAATTTGTTTTGTGTTACACTCATTTATTATAAATAAATATATTTATAAAAAAGATATAAAAACACAATCATAAAATAAGTAACATAATGTTATAGGCACATCTATACGAATATGTTTTCAACCGTACACGTACACGTAAGATGTGTAAGAAGGACACCTGAAAATAAAGTGTAACCTTATTTTTGTAATTGAGAACACAGATATTCATATTAAGATATACTTTAAATCACCAAAGGAATAGAACAAAAGAAATAATGCTTAGATGTTTAATCCTGATCAATCCTGTTGAGCTTTGTTTTGCGATAAGACTGGTGCGGGTAATTCATCATATAAAATAAACATGGACATATTTTGGACAAATATTTATTTGAGCTGAAAGTATTTTCCAATTTTAACTGTATATTTTTTAAAGTTTCTGGTATGAAAAAAGTCATTACAATCAATGTTGGGTATTATATACAAATTGTAGACCATGAGATTAGTTAGTAACATCATCTAACTCATTTTGGGTTATGACTACTTTTTAGATTGGTTTAGATTACTTTTTAGCTAACTTGTTGTAAACTTATAATTAAACATGCCATATTGTTATAAAAAAACAAAGAGATCCCTGTGTCCCCTCATCTAGCCAATTTATGTCGAGGGATCATGTTTCATACATTCATACAGTACTTTTCTTCCCACATTCAGAAGTATAGTTTGCAAATGTATATGTGAATACAGTCAAGGATAAATGGTATGACACACAGTAGGATTTTTAGAAAGGAGATTTTAAAAGAGAAAAATATTATTAAGGAGAATCAATACATTCTGAATAATTTACTGTCATTGTGTGAATGATATGTAATCATGTAGTCTGTAGTAAATGTAATCTGATTATTAGCATTTTAAAATGTAATATACTCTAATTATTATTAATGGTACTTAACTTTTGGAATCCATTTACTTAATCCAGATTACATGTAATCAGTTACTACCCAGCACTGATTACAATATGAAAACAGTTGACCTAGCAACAAGACAAACACTGCAACAATATTTAGGTGTTATTAATCTATTAAAAGTTTTTGTGGCTGTTCTTTACCCCTAGATTTGATATCTGAGGCCCAAGATGGAGAATCTGCATTGGTGCACCAAACAAATAGGTCCCTTCTTCTGGGTTTCTTTCTTCTGTTGAACACAAAAAAAGATATTATGAAGAATGTTGGTGAGCAGTAATAGATGACTTGGGGAAAAACCTATGGAAGTTAATGATTTGTTTACCAACATTCTTCACATTACCTTCTTTTGTGTTCAGCAGAAGATAGAAACTGACAGGAACTACTTGAAGGTGAGTAAATGACAACATCATTTTTATTTTTGAGTGAACTATCCTTTTAACATGCAGCAGCCAATCTTTTCTGTTGCAAGTGCTAGTTTTAAATACTCAACCAGTGAAAATAAATAATGCTTTATGTTACTTTCAAATTCTAATAATACATGTTATCATCATAGCTTGTGAAGCTTTACAAATCCTGGTACTGAGTCAACAGTGTCGCCTCTAATGAATGCCAGACTTAATTTTTCCATAGAGATGCTTGCTACTTCCTTATAGAACATGACTTCATCCTGAATCATTTATTGGCTTTCTAAAAAGCACCTCTAAGCACCTTCTAAGTAAGTCATTCACCTTTCCCCCCAAACTTTAACAGCTATTGTAGTGAATAATCCTCGTGGAAGCTTTGTGGCTTGTGTTTTGTGGGTTTATTGTTAGTGAGATGTTATGTGCATGAGCTGTAGTAGTGATGATTTAATATATCCTTGTTCCAAGTCAGCTTGAAATGTAATTCAGCAGCAGTATTTACTGTTAAATTGTTTAAGTTTAGTTTGTGAAAAAGCTCATGTTTTATGACATTTTTAAAAATGGTAGGACACAACATTATTTCCTATCACTATTAACTATTAAAATTAATTTTAATAGTGAATTTTTGTTAGAAGATATTGAGATATCTTACACCTGTTTTTGGTTGTACTTTATTTTAAGGTGTCCTTGTTATACATTTTAGTGCTGAGTAATATTAACTAACTACATGTATTTACTATATGGTTAGGGTTAGGATGAGGGTTTGTTTATGGTTACTTGCATGCAATTATGTATAATTAATTGTTATTATAATAGTAAGTACATGGATCATGTGTAACAAGGACACCTTAAAAATAGGGTTACCGTGTATTTTTAACGCCTTAATCAAAAAAGCTCACTCATTCCACATCATTTTTTTTTACATATTTATTAATGTTCCACAACGACTTTAACATGTATTTAGCATTGTTAGCATCAGCATTAGTTTAACATTGGTGTTTATTATAGGCTTGGCTGAAGTTTTCATACTTTAAAAGCCACCTTTTTTCACAAAAGGTTTCACAAAACCTTGTGTGTGTGTGGTAAAGAATCAGTGTTTTGTTAGAAAGGGGACATATGTGCTCTTGAACATGGCAAATGTAAAACAATGTGGCCCCCTGTTGGTGTAATTTGTTACAGCAAGAGACTTCACAAGATGATGCAAAGTATTTATTTTAATCATTTACACAGACCCACATTACAAACAAGACACAAGTTATAGTATCTCTTAATGCTAGTAATGCTAGATATTATGTCATCCAAAAATATAATTATTTTGCATAGGCCTACTTTCTATGTTAAATTAATTTAAATCTTTATTGTTTATTTGACATACAAATATGAATTGAAAGAAATCTTCAGTCTCAATAAGAAAATTCACTTAAATGTTGGTAATTTGGGGCTGATTTAAATAAATATTTATACATTTGTTCTAATAGCTGTGCTTGCACAGCTTATAGAATGTTTGAAGAAACGTCTAGGTTACTTGCGTAACCCCCGTTCCCTGAAGGAGGGAACGGAGACGTAACGTCAGAGTGACTGACTAATGGGATCTCGCCGGAGAGCCCAATCACCTTCGAGTGTTAACAAAACAAGCCAATGATAGTTGGCGTGCGTGTTCGCCACACAAGCGCCGCTGCAGCGGGTATAAAGGAGAGCGCGTGCAAACGCACATCAGTTTTTCGCTGAGGAGCCGAGACTGTGTGCCCCGGCCGTACAGCGGTGGTACAGCAACTATGGCGACGGGACGTTACGTCTCCGTTCCCTCCTTCAGGGAACGGGGGTTACGCAAGTAACCTAGACGTTCCCTATCAGTCAGTCACGTTCGACGTAACGTCAGAGTGACTGACTAATGGGATCCCTTGGAAAACGCCACTATTGCTGACCCCCTCCAGTGCTCTGCAGAAGCCGGCAAGTCCCCCCACACCAGCTGGGATGGAAGATAGGACAGGGTTTAGGCAGAGATAACCGCACTGCTGTTCCGCTCAGTGGGTAGAATAACACTGGGAAAGCGTACCCCAAGTAGGGGGAAACGCTACGGAGCCACATCCCGCATAAGGAGGTATCATGTGGAGATTACACATATGGACTGGCCGAGGGCAGTACTACATACGGGAGTCTCTGAGGTAGACTCAGCCCGCCTGGGGTGAGGTAGCTACACAGCAGAGTGGGCAGAAGGTTTCTGCCAGGGAAGACACGGGCTCACCAAGGGGAGCCGTGCCGTGGAAGAATACACATGTGGGATCACCAAGGGGAATCACTACACATGGGCACCTAGCCCAGCACAGGGGTTGACCTTGGGCAACGTCAGTACTGGACCTGGCGTCTGGTGCTCCGCCACACCTGACTGCCGAGTGCGGGAGGAACTTCAACAGGAGTTCGCCGTGGGGAACTGAACTGAGAAGCAACAAAGCGCCGCGTATCCGGTCCGTGAGGGAATGGCGCAGCAAGCGTGATTGACACCGGCGGGTTCCCAGTGTTACTGGCCATCCGAGACAAGTACGGGAGGACACTGGCTCTATCACGGAGATTGTAAAACCTCGCAAAGCGTATTAGGTGTCGCCAGCGGCAGCTTTACAAATGTCTGCTATTGAGGCGCCTCGTGCCAGAGCCCAAGAGGAAGCAACGCCTCTCGTAGTGTGCTCTCACACCAAGGGGCACGGTAAGCGCGGGCCTGATAGGCCAAGACTATAGCCTCCACTATCCAGTGGGCGAGTCTTTGTTTGGAGACAGCTCTTCCCTTCTGCTGTCCTCCGAAGCAGACAAAGAGCTGGTCTGAGGTCCTGAAGCTCTGCGTGCGGTCCATAGATGCGCAAGGCACGAACAGGACAGAGCAGAGCAATGGCTGGGTCTGCCTCCTCCCGGGCAGCGCTTGCAAGTTCACCACCTGGTCCCTGAAGGGCATGGTGGGAACTTTGGGCACATATCCAGGCCGGGGTCTCAGGACAGCGTGAGAGTCAGCCGGCCCGAATTCCACGAATCGTCGACCGAAAATGCTTGCAGGTCCCTACCCTCTTGACTGTGGCCAATGTCGGAGGAGCACTGTCTTTAGAGACAGAAACTTAAGCTCTACTGACTGCAGAGGCTCAAGGGGCCCCTCAAGGCCGACAGGACCGAGGGAGATCCCAAGAGGGTACCAGGTGAGCGGAGGATTTAGCCTCCTTGCCCCTCTGAGGAACCTGATGACCAGGTCGTGTTTCCCCAGAGACTTACCGTCTACTGCATCGTGGTGTGCGGCGATGGCGGCGACATACACTTTGAGGGTGGAGGGAGACAGCCTTCGCCCAACCCATCCTGCAGGAAAGAAAGCACGACTGCGATCGGGCATCGGGGGTCCTCCGTGGGAGAACACCAATCGGCGAACAGGTTCCACTTCAGCCTGTAAGCTTGTCTCGTAGACAGAGCCCTGGCAGAAGCGATAGTGTTTACTACCGCTGGAGGTAGCCCACTTAGAACCTCCGCGTCCGTCCAAGGACCATACGTGGAGATTCCACAAGTCTGGGCGGGTGCCAGAGGGTGCCCCTCTCTGAGAAAGTAGATCCCTCCTCAGAGGAATTTGCCAAGGAGGGGCTGTCGAGGAGCATCAGTTCTGGGAACCACGTCCGATTGGGCCAGTAAGGCGCAACCAAGAGGACTTGCTCTCGTCCTCCTGACCTTGCACAGGGTCTGTGCGAGAAGGCTCACTGGGGAAACGATATTTGCGTAAGCCCCGAGGCCAGCTGCATGCCAGTGCATCTGTACCGAGGGTCCCTCGACAGGGAGAAAACAACTGGCAGTGAGACGTGTCCGGGAGGCAAACAGGTCTACCTGAGCGCCCCAAGCGCCTCCAAATCAGCTGGAGTACCTCGGGTGGAGTCGCCATTCTCCCGGAAGGGCGTGCTGGACGTGAGAGCTCGTCCGGCTGCACGATTGAGCTCGCCTGGGACATGAACGGCGAAGCGACCTCAGATGCTTCTGACTCCAAAGGAGGAGATGGCGGGCGAGGCGACATGCGACGGGAGCGTAGACCGCCTGGTGGTTGATGTACGCAACGGTCGCAGTGTTGTCCGAGGACCAGTATATGCTTCTCGTAGCAGCGTTCTGAAGCGGCGCAGAGCAAGCCATACTGCCAGCAACTCGAGGCAATTGATATGCCACTGCAGCTGGGGCCCTGTCCAGAGCCCCGCGGCTGCGTGCCCGTTGCACATGGCCCCCCAGCCCGTGGCAGAGGCGTCTGTTGAAACAACAACGTGCCTGGATACTTGCTCTAGGGGAACTTCTGCCCGAAGAAAGCAAGATCCGACCATGGGCTGAAGGTGCGACGGCAGGACGGGGTGAGTGAGACCCGGTATGTGCCGTGGTGCCATGCCCATCTCGGGACTCGGTCGTGAAGCCAACGCTGAAGCGGTCTCATATGAAGCAATCCGAGCGGCGTGATAGCGGCTGAGGATGCCATATGCCCCAGGAGCCTCTGAAAATGTTTCAGTGGAACCGCCCTCTTGCGCTGGAGAGACTCCAGGCATCTCAGCATTGACTGAGCACGCTCCTCTGAGAGACGTGCTGTGAGGTTGACCGAGTCCAACTCCTTGCCGAGAAAAGAGATCCTCTGCATAGGGGAGAGTTTGCTCTTTCCGGTTGACCTGAAGCCCCAACCGGCTGAGGTGCCCGAAGGAGGGCCTACTGGTATGCTCGCCTTTATGCATAAGCGGAATCGAGGAGGATCGAGACATGGAAGTAGGCGTCTTTCAGGTCGATCGCTGCAACCCAATCGAAGGGACGGACGCATTGAAAGAGGCGTCTCTGCGTCAACATCTTGAACGGGAGCTTGACAAGGGCCCGGTTCAGAACACGCAGGTCCCAGATTGGATGTAACCCACCGTGTTTCTTGGGAACGATGAAGTAGGGGCCTTTGTAGAGCCCTGACTCCATCTCGGCTGGAGGGGCCGGCTGTATCGCGTCCTTCGCCAGTAGGACCGCGACTTCTGCAAAGACAGGGGCATCCTGGCTCAACACTGAGGTGAACCGATTGCCAGTATATGCTTCTCGTGTAGCAGCGTTCTGAAGCGGCGCAGAGCAAGCCATACTGCCAGCAACTCGAGGCAATTGATATGCCACTGCAGCTGGGGCCCTGTCCAGAGCCCAGCGGCTGCGTGCCCGTTGCACATGGCCCCCAGCCCGTGGCAGAGGCGCTGTTGAAACAACAACGTGCCTGGATACTTGCTCTAGGGAACTTCTGCCCGAAGAAAGCAAGATCCGACCATGGGCTGAAGGTGCGACGGCAGGACGGGTGAGTGAGACCCGGTATGTGCCGTGGTGCCATGCCCATCTCGGGACTCGGTCGTGAAGCCAACGCTGAAGCGGTCTCATATGAAGCAATCCGAGCGGCGTGATAGCGGCTGAGGATGCCATATGCCCCAGGAGCCTCTGAAAATGTTTCAGTGGAACCGCCTCTTGCGCTGGAGAGACTCCAGGCATCTCAGCATTGACTGAGCACGCCCTCTGAGAGACGTGCTGTGAGGTTGACCGAGTCCAACTCCTTGCCGAGAAAAGAGATCCTCTGCATAGGGGAGAGTTTGCTCTTTTCCCGGTTGACCTGAAGCCCCAACCGCTGAGGTGCCCGAAGGGAGGGCCTACTGGTATGCTCGCCTTTGTACGCATAAGCGGAATCGAGGGAGGATCGAGACATGGAAGTAGGCGTCTTTCAGGTCGATCGCTGCAACCCAATCGAAGGGACGGACGCATTGAAAGAGGCGCCTCTGCGCCAACATCTTGAACGGGAGCTTGACAAGGGCCCGGTTCAGAACACGCAGGTCCCAGATTGGATGTAACCCACCGTGTTTCTTGGGAACGATGAAGTAGGGGCCTTTGTAGAGCCCTGACTCCATCTCGGCTGGAGGGGCCGGCTGTATCGCGTCCTTCGCCAGTAGGACCGCGACTTCTGCACGCAAGACAGGGGCATCCTGGCTCAACACTGAGGTGAACCGATTGCCCCTGAACTTGGGAGGACGCCGGGCGAACTGAATCGCGTAGCCGAGTCTGATGGTCCTCAGGAGCCAGCGAGACGGCCTGGGGAGTTCTAGCCAGGCCCCAGGGGCCGCATAAGCGGGACCAGGGAGACATAGACGCACTGCTGGTGGGGCAGCGCAGTGGAGCCCAGGGGCCCGACTCGAAAGGCAGAGCGTCTCGAAGTGGGGTCTGAGTGTGTGGTGCAACACTCACCTGGCTCCACGGCTGGGCAGGGGGCGCGGGAGAAGGCATCGCGTCCTCGGACCGGACCCTGCTGCCCACTGGCGAAGAGAGAGGGGGATGGGAATGTGGAGACGGGGTCTCGCGCACTGCCATCCTCGCCCTCTTGGGACCCGGAGAAAAAGGAAACTGCTCTTATGAAGTTTTGGGTACCACTGGCCCGGGGGCCAGTGGCGGAACAGAACAAAAATTCTCCACCCGGCCCTCCTCCGGGGGAAGGAGTGGTGCTATCGCCATCTCCTGAAGAGCAGGATCCCGAGGCTCCGGGTCGCCCGTCCCAGGGACGCCGCCTACCCTGGCACTTTACAGGCTTGGCAGGGGCGGAGGCGGGCCGCGCCGCTTTCCTGTGGCCAGCTCCATGCTGCGGCCATTGTGAAGGCTGCTGTTGTGGCCGAGCTGGAGCGGAGGTGGAGGCCGCAGGAGGGCGCCTTCGGCGACGAGCAGGCGGAGGGGCTGCAGCCGGCGGTGGGGCTGGAGACAGCAGCGGACCGCCGGGCAGGATGTGACGAACGCCTGCCTGTGCTTCTGTGCGGCGGAGAACTGTTGGGCAAAATCCTCCACCGCCGCCGAATAGGCCGGCCTGGGAGATCGGGAGTCCAGGAAGCGGTGCTTGTCGGACTCCCTCATATCCGCCAAGGTCAGCCACAGGTGGCGCCCTGGACCACTAATGTGGACATCGCCTGACCCAGGGCCCGCGCCGTGACTTTCGCCGCCCTTAGCGCGAGGTCCGTCGCTGTGCGCAGTTCCTGCAACACACCTGGGTCAGCATCACCCTCGTGCAGCTGTTTCAATGCCTTGGCCTGGTGGACCTGCAGGAGGGCCATGGCGTGCAGGGCGGAGCGGCCTGTCCAGCAGCACCGTAAGCCTTGGCCGTTAGAGCGGACGAGAACTTACAGGCCCTGGACGGAAGGCGGATTACCCTCCAGGCGGCAGCGCCATGCGGGCAAAGCTGCATGGCAATGGCGCCGACTGGGGACCTCCACATACCCCTGGGCCGCTCCGCCGTCGAGGGTGGTGAGGACGGAGGAGGCACTAGGCCTGCTTCGGGCAGAAAAAGGTGCCTTCCAAGACCTAGTCACCTCCTCATGCACTTCCGGGAAGAACGGAACCGGGGGCGGTTGCCAACGTCGCCTGCGCCTCAGGAACCAATCATCCAGCCTCGAGCGCCGGGAGAAGGCGGACGCCTATAGTGCAGCCCGATGCTCTCAGCGGCCCGGGAAAGCATAGCGGTCAGTTCTGGATCTGACTCGGGCAACGCTACTCTTCCTGACGGAGGCAGCGCAGCCGAATCGTCCTCTCCAGAACCTAGCTCATCCCCCGATGCAGTGATCGAAAGCCTGTCATCTGCTGGGGCACCGAATGAGATGCTGGGCCCGCCCTGTCCGAGGACCCCGCATACTCATCCGGGAACCCCAGGCACGATGTGCTCGAGGAGTGAGAGGCCCGCGGAGACGCACTCGACGGGAAGCTCTCACTGTGATCCTCAAATCACCCTGGCCCTGAGTCAAGTAGTCCTCCGTCCGGAGGAACTAGAACGGGCAGAGCAAGGGGATACCCCCGTCTAGCGAGGAGGTATCTGAGCGCAACATCGCTATGGTCATGTTCCCACAGAGAGAACATGACTCATCCACCAGCGCTGCCTCAGCGTGCCTAAAGCCCAAGCACGAGTGGCAGCGATCGTGACCATCAGATGAAGTCAGGAACCAACCACATCCAGAAACGCACGAGTGGGAAGCCATCTTTAAAGACGCCCGTCTCCGTGGAGCTCTTTTAGATTTGCTCTTTAGTTGAAAAACTCTCTTTCAGCAGCGCTGAAGCGCCGAGGGAGGTAGCAACGTGATCGCTGCTTCTCGCGAATCCAGCACTGGACAGCAACCTCCGCTGACGCCGTAACACCAACGCTGTAGTCTTGCTTTGCAGAGCAAGGCTCACGAAAAGCTGATGTGCGTTGCACGCGCTCTCCTTTATACCGCACGCGGGCGGAGTGCGCGTGGCGAAACACGCACGCCAACTGTCATTGGCTTGTTTTGTTAACACTCGAAGGTGATTGGGCTCTCCGGCGAGATCCCATTAGTCAGTCACTCTGACGTTACGTCGAACGTGACTGACTGATAGGGAACTTAAACATATTTATATGGCTGGACCACAGAACCAGTCTTCCCTTTCCACACTGAGCGCAAAAATGCGAAACGAATTTCGCACGCGATGACGCGCTGGAATAAAAAACAATAGCTTCCTATGGATGCTTCCGCATAGACCGCGAACATTCGCACACGCGAATGTTTTTTTTTCGTCCAGTCCGACGAATCTTTTGAGTTTCGCAAAGCGAAAAACACGGACCGTCCAATAAGATTTGAGCATTCGACGCGGTGGCGCTGAAATGGCGCTCAGACTGTATTGAGCACGAGCGTAAACACCGAAGTAGAGGACTTTCCCACAAGAGAGAAGAGTGAATGCGGAGTTATTGTTAATATTAAAGAACAGACTATTCTCAAATGTTCTTTATACAGAATAACATTTCTATTAATTATCCACTGAATTATGTGATCTGACCAGCACCGTCCATTTTCTTCCAGGAGCGCGAGTGATTATGAGTCAAAGCTCGTTCACTCCAGACCTGTCAATCAGGTAATCATATCTCTTGCCCTTCCCGTATATTCAAAAGAGATAAATATTTTTCTACACGTGAACTATGAAATAAAATAGACATATACTTATGAAGATGGTATAGGTATTTAAAAAAGAGGATGTTTGACACATGACAAGTACGTATCGATCAGTCCATTATAAACATACAAAGAGTGCACGTCTGCCTATTATAGAATCAAAATCAATTTTAGATCACAATTGGAAGCTATTACAAGCACTCGATGATGATTTAAAGTTGGGTTTGAGTTAAAAAACCGTTAATAATTGCATACATTTTCATAGGCCTACTTGCTTGATGCTAATTCGTACCTCTAATTATTTCAGATGTATTATTGTTAGCATTATGGATATTTTGTGTTTCTGATGCTGTATATTGAGCAGCGGATGATGTAAATGCTAGCGTGCAGGCGTGAATTAGCAGAAGGCGAACATTCGTTTCGCGCTCGGTGTGAAAGCAACCTTCGCGGGTGATTCGCCTCGATTTTTCGCATTGCGCTCAGTGCGGAAAGGCCTTTAAGTGTCAGTTTTTCGAAATTGAGATTTATACATAATCTGAAGGCTGAATAAATAAGCTTTCTATTGATGTATGGTTTATTAGGATCAGACGATAATCCGAAATACCAAAAATCTGGAATTTGAGGGTGCAAAAAAACTAAATCTAAATATTAAGAAAATCGCCTTTAAAGTTGTCCAAATTAAGTTCTTAGCAATGCATATTACTAATCAAAAATTTTTTTTTTTATATATATATATATTTATGGTAACAAATTTACAAAATATCTCCATGGAACATGATCTTTACTTAATATCCTAATGATTTTTGACATAAAAGAAAAATGTATAATTCTGACCCATACAATGTATTTTTGGTTATTGCTACAAATATACCTCAGCGACTTAAGACTGGTTTTGTGGTCCAGGGTCACATATATAAAGAGAGAAAGAAGGTGCGCCATGTAGAAGCTATAGGACAACCAAACATTACCCCCTGTGATTCCCTGCAAAAACACAAAAACAAACAGAGCTGAAGGACTGCTGGAGTAATGTACTGTCTCAGTTATGTGAGTATTATTTCATACAGCATTTCATACTGAGTATTACTTACTGCATTGCCTTTCATAATCTCTACAGCAGTTTTTGCAGCAGCGGATGTCAAATCTCACACCACATCTTCTAAGACAAGAAATTGAGGCTACAACAACAACAAAAACATTTAACCAAGCATTAGGAGTGGTAATAAGAAGACATTAATGTGTACATGTGTGTGAAAGAGAGTTACACTGATTGGGTGGAGGTCTAAAAGTAGTAGTAGTTCTTGAGATAGCAGAGACTCGTGAGGTAGAAGAAGTTGTTGAGGTAGTAGAAACAAGCAATGCAGTAGAAGCAGGTGCGGCCGTAGAAACAGACTGGCATGTGCTTGAAGGGTTGAAAATGAAGAATCCTGGAAAGTTCTGGCCAATGTTGTTTGTGATCCAGCTCTGATACTGTGACAGACGGGTGTAAACACCAGGTGCGTTGAGATCGGCACAGCCATAACCCCAGCTGGTGATACCAGACTGAACCCACACTGTGCACTGCTTGCTCACCATTGGACCTCCAGAGTCTCCCTACACAAAGACAGAGAGGATACGTTTTTTATTTTTGGGACATCAAACATGGCCTGAATTAAATGAAAAATCACGTACATATACACAAATGCAGTATAGATATATGTTTGTGTTAAGATATACAGTTAGAACAACCCAATGGACTTTCAGATATACTTCCAGAGTCTCCCTATAGAAAGAGAGTTTTTCTTTGAAAAATATATTACAAGAACCCAGTGGAATTTCAGATACACAGCATGTTTAATGTACACATGTAATACACCGGTTGGTTGTTGTACCTGGCAGGTGTCTTTGCCTCCCTCCATCAAACCAGCACACATCATGTTGCTGGTAACAGATCCAGAACCCAAAAGAGTATTACATTGATCATTAGCCACCACTGGAACCATAGTCTCCTGCAGGATCCCAGGAGCAGGTAAACTCACTAAACACCAAAACACACGCAACCTTCTATTAGTGATGTAAGGAGGAGATGTATAGGTGAATTAATGAATTAATACAGGTTTGTACCTCCAGACTGAATATTTCCCCAGCCTGTGATCCAGCTGCTGGGGCCAGAAGAGAAGACGCTACTCTGGGCCGCTAGACACACGGGTCTAATATAGTCATTAAAAGTGACTGCGGAGGAGAGACGGAGCAGAGCGATGTCATTGTCGCTGGTTTGACTGTTGTAGGAGGGGTGGACGATGATGGAGATGACATTTCTACTGATTTCATAGGTATTGACTCCTTGCTGTGTCCTCTTTCCCAGGTACACAAGCAGATCGGATGCGCTGACACTGAACAGATGAAGGTGAAGAAAAGAAAAGAATCAATCAATAGTGTAAAAACAGCCTTGGAGCCTGTGGTTTGGATGAATAGTTGAATACTGATGTGACTCTTACCCAGGTAAACAGTGAGCTGCCGTCAGCACCCATTCACTGTTGATAAGGGAACCTCCGCAAAAATAACCTCCCAAGTTGGAGCTGTGTAGACTGACCTGCCACGGCCATGAACCCTCAAATGCATCCACACCGCCCACAATACGGGTGTTTAGAGGAGCCTGTCCACAAGCTGTGAGAAAGAAAGAGAGGGAGATTGTTCACATGCACATTTCTGTTAAAAACCTATCATCTTAAGAATGAGACAAGCTCTTACCATTCAATTGAGAAAGTGAACCTGTAGTGGAAGAGACAGAGTAGCACACATTAAATAGGAAAGATTTCATAGACATCCTCCAACTAATTCATTTGATTATATTTTCCCTAAGGACCATAACAGAAATATGTAGAGCTGAAGTTTCTGCCTTAAGCGTCAAGTGTAAGACCTTACCTTGAACACATAAGAGCAGGGCCAAACTGACACACGTTAGCCTCCATCTTCACAAGCCGTCTCTTCTCTTGCAGAATGGATGGAGATGGTGAATTTGGTTCTCTTTGCTCACAAAACCTTTATATATACACATCTCCAATCTCTGCTTGTCACACGTTTAATCACTCTAATGTCACACTAATCCATAATTTTTTGCTCCTCGCCCTGTTTTCATAATGGAAGCCTGTTAAACATGCTTTCTAGAACTAAATGCACTAAATATGCAAGTTTTGTTTTCAGAGATTTTCAGTTTTGTTAATCTCAGTTTAATTCGAACGTTCATGGTTTAGCCAGAAATGCATTATTTACTCACCCTCATGTTGTTACAAACCTGTTTGACTCTGAACAGTGGAACAGAAGAGCAGATGATAAGAACGACACAGCAGTCACCATTCTCATTTCACTGTGCAACAATTTCATGCAAGTACAAGTTTTACAACAAAATATTTATTTAAATCAGCAAAGTTAAATTAATTTCTTCAAAATATATGTGTAATGAAAGTCAAACATTTTCCCTCTTCAGACTAATGATTTATGTATTGTGTTTGTGTCAAAACTGTGCCAAAAACTCAAAATTCATTTTATGGAGCATGCAATATCATACAAGCAGAATATGTAATAGCATAATTTGCTCATATAATCTGGGTCTTGTTTATAATCTGTATTATATAAATGACTTAAATATTTTGCATCATCTGGCTTGTAATGTATTTTCTGTTATAAATCACACAAACGGGGTTGGGTGAAATATGTAGATTCATGGTACAAAATACATGGTTTTGTATCGCTATGACAAGGATGTACAAATAATACAGTAATTAAACACATTGCATCTAAAATGTAGATGTAATTTTAAAATATATATTTTCAGACTGTTATGGATTTGGATGCGTAAAATTGATATGTAGTGGTAATATAAGTCGCAGTATCATCCGAGAGCCACACTGAGCTTCCACACAAAGAAAACCAACCCATATTTTCCCAAACCAGTTATGAGGAGATCATTCTGGCCCCTCCAAGATGTATCCATTGTGTAAAAAAAACTGGATTTGGGGTAGAGATGTAGAAATTAGTAAACGGAGACAATGCATACTTTCAATGTTATGCAAATCACTTTGGATGTGAGTGAGGGTGTGATGCCTCCCGCCCCCGTGACAAATCCCTGACGCCTTCATCCGGGACTTTTCCACCAGACTACTCTCCAACATGGCGGCGTCAGGTGAGAATAATGCGCTCTCGCGGTCTGCCTTCATTTTTAGGCTTCTTTGCTGAACAGCTCTTAACAAGTTTGTAGAGCACTCTTGGGTTCAAGCGTAAGGTTTATGGAATTCATTGTGTGCGTTTTTCGAAAACCGCACTGCTAAATATACTAGAAAAATACACTGAAAACACGAAGGATTAGTTGTATTGGGGAAGCCTTATGCTCACATGAATTAGCCAGTTTGCTAGCGGCCAAATAATGTGCCTCGTCTGTCTTGTTCTCCTCTAGAGTTTTAGGCGGGACGAGATTTCGCAAACGGATGTTCGGGTGTTTTAATGTACGTGGTAGTTTATACGGTTAATGCACGTAATTTTTTTTGATATTATGATAAATAATAGTGCCTGAAGTTCAGTGCTAATAGCCCGTGCTAGGCGCGCATAGTGCGCATACGCAGTACGATCCAGAGGAGGGACCGGAGAGGTCACCACGTGCGTGGAGGTTGTGGCTAGAAGGGATACAGTTCCGACCGGAAATGAACAATTAAATTAATTTTCTACCTATTTGTGTTTTATTAACGTATATACCAACCCTAGACCTACCTCTTACTAGTATGAAAAATAGTTGTTGTACAGTGTGACAAATTGCGCTGTATTGATGTGCGCATGCCCAGTAGCGCCATATTACGTACCCCTTCTAGCCTTAACCGTGGACGTAGAGCTGAAATAGACTTTGTTTAAATAAGAACGGCGGTTGGGTTGGTGATTTTGATTTATTTCAGTGACTTGTGTTTTTATGTGTATATGCAGGGGCGATTCTAGGGTGAGTGGATATCCGGGGCTAAGCCCAAAGACATTCAAATACGTGTCAGAATACATGGGATTCACTTAAAGAAATAGGCTATATGTTTAATTTATACTTTAGCTTAGTGCCTTTATTTTTTTAAAGCCATATAATTATAATATATATATATATATATATATATATATATATAAGTATGTTTAAACATTCAGGGCTCTTATAGAGCCTCTATACACTTATTTTTTAGCACTTGTAAATGTATTTAGACTATTGCATAAATAATATTATGAGATTTATGTTTTAAATATAAAAAGTGGAATATAGAAACATTAAATGATAGAAAAATCATCATCGCTGCCCCTGTGTATGTGTTCACCAAAAATATTTGTTTGCAGATTTTTTCAGTGCAGTTACATCGTGTCATTGAATCATAATTAATTCGATTAAAATGGAGTCATTACCAAATTAATGGAGTTTATGACCTAAACATCTAATATTTTATGTTAGAATTTTTGTGTCAAGAGTTCTGTAAAGACACGTTAGAAAGAGTGTTAAAGCATAGCATATTCCATTGAATCGGATTAGACCATTAGCTTCTGTAGTTACATGGTTTATTAAGACTGATTGGAAATGAAAAGTTGCAATTTTCTTGGCCGATTTGGCTAGGAACTATATTCTCTCATTTAGCATAATAATCAAGGAACTTTGCTGACGTACCATGGGTGCAGCAGGCGCAAAGATATTACGCAGCGCCTGAAAGTAGTCCCCTGCTATATCATCATAACTAGTTACCTCGCTGGGGACTACTTTCAGGCGCAAAACAAATGTTCGCCTTCTGCTAATTCACACCTGCACGATAGGTGGCACGACCAAAAATTCATTTTTTCCTCAGATATGGATTTAATGTTGTCTGCAGCTCAATATATAGTATTACATTCATTATAGCTAAATAAAGTTTGTTTCTATACCAGAAACACAAATTATCTATAGTTCTTTACAAGAAAACATCTTGAATTATAAATAGAAGTACAGTTAGCATCGAGCCACATTTGAAAATGTATGTGAGTATTAATGTTTTTTTCTTAAAACCCACCTTAAACCATCATCGAGTGCTTATAATAACTTCTGATTGTGACCTATAGTTGATTTTGATTCTATAATAGGCAGACATGCAGTCTTTGTATGTTTAATAACGCCACACAGATAGTCATAAACATCCTTTATTGTTAAAAAAACCATGAGCTGCATACAAAACACATACAGAATTTATAGTGTCATTATCATGTCTATTTGCTTTCATATTTAATGTAGAAAATGTTTTAACTAATTTTTTTTAAATACGGAAGATTAGAGAGTAACATTAGAGAGTAAATGTGCTCCTGCTCATAATATTTGCTCACGTGGGAGTAAACGGACACTCAGATCACATATAATTCAGTGGAGATTTAATAGAATTACATTAAGAACATGTGAGAATAAATAAGTTCTCAGAAACCAAAGATAACAAGAACTCGGCATCCACTCTTCTCTCTCAGAATACTCTTCTTCTGTGTTTGTTTACACTGTAGATTTTAATGATGATTGCTCTGGTGAATAGCTATTGGGATCTGTTGTTTTATTCTGTAAATCATTTTTTTCAATTTTGAGTTTACTTTCATGATCTGAAAAGCCCTTTATTCTGAATGTTAGTAGTGGCATGAAATTAAAATGACCCTAGCGGTTTTCCAAATGCATCTTATTATAAACATTTCATCCGTGCATATGTTTCTTTGTTTTGAATTCGTAATTCTTAATCAAAATGGCATAACTCCAACCCAATCTTCTGGTGACATGACAGAATTCTCCTATCATTTTATCCATTCAACGTGTAGTTCAAACCATTTTGAACTTACTCACCCTCAAGTTGTTCAAAACTACTGTCAACTGGTTGGTTCAACATATTTATCAAATAACGAAATACCTCAGTTTTGGCATTCTCATAGCATCTGTTTTTCTTTATTAGCTAAGAAGAAGAATAAGAAGGGTAAGACCCTGTCCCTGAATGAATTCCTTGTGAATGATGGCAGTGGCAGTGCACCCCCCAGTTACCCCAGCGCAAAAACTACCAGCTGGGCAGACGAGACCGATGACATGGATGGAGATGGTGAGTAAAGGCTGGAATGCACTACATGACTTTTAAAATCTGAAAAGCCCCGTTTGTAGGAGACTCATTACAAATGAAAACAATGTGTTCTAAGATCGGCTCAAAATATCAAACATGTTTGATATCCTCAGACCTGATGGAGTCATAGTCTGAAGTAGGGCTGCACGATTTGGGGTAAAAATCGAGTATTTTTTCTGATTTAAAAAAGCATTTTGCGATTTGTAAAATACTATTAACAACTAATTTCATGTTTGCTGTGCACGTTTGTAGGTGTGGCTGCACATTTTTGCCAGAATTTTGTGATTGTGTCTCAATTTGACTATAAAGTAATAAGATTGAGTATTTAGAAAAATTCATAGTTTTTTACATTACATCTGTAAAATGTACGATACTAATTGTTATGGATGTCTTAATTTCTCTATTTTCAAACATCAAATCATTAATCTTTTTATATGGTAAAGGCCCCTGAAGCCTCTATTTTTTGACAAGTGTTTCTCATTACAAAGTAGGGAAAGTTTGTTGGTGCATGTTACGTTCCCAAATCCATATTAAAGTGCCTCAAATTCAAATGCAGTGATGGAGTTTGTGTGGAGCAGCACTGACTGTGTAACGCAAAATGTATGAACATTTTTTTATTGTGACTACTCCAGTCCAAACTGTAAATAGTGTTCCAAATCTAGAGTATTCCAGCTTTTTGAGGGCAAAATTCTAGGATTGGTACAATGTAAGATCCGATGCACTTTGGGATCCAGGCAATGAAATCATATTCTCTGGAGGTCAAGTTCCATTCTCCTTCTCTTTAGTCTCAACTTCCTGGCATACTGTGGAGGATACGTATCGAGCTCCTCCCATCGACCGCTCCAGCCTGCCAACTGCACCTCGTGCAGCACGGGAATCAGACATTGACCGCTCTCGGCTGCCACGCGGTCCACCCTACACCGCCTTCCTCGGTAACCTTCCCTATGATGTCAGCGAGGAATCCATCAAAGACTTCTTCAGGGGCCTTGGGGTGAGTGGGGATCTGCAAGATTACATTTTTGAGTCTTCCCTATTAGGAGATATTACTCTTAGCTGCTTGACAAATGCAGGTTGTGTGTAACTGGATGTGTTTTGTCTATATTCTCAGATCAGTGCAGTACGTTTGCCACGGGAGCCTAGTAACCCAGAGAGGCTTAAGGGTTTTGGTTACGCAGAATTTGATGATGTTGAAAACTTTTTGCAAGCTCTCACTCTAAATGAGGAGGTGAGTTGTCAGTAAAATGCTGACCTCAGTGCATTGCCTTGGTTTTCTATTTTGAGTTAACATTGCATTAAATTTGTGTAGAATCTTGGGAACAGACGGATCCGGGTGGATATCGCAGATCAATCCAATGACAAAGGTGAACTGTTGATATACAAACTCCTTCATGTTGTCTTTGCCTCTGTGAAAGCATATTTCAATTATTATAATATATATATATATTTTTTAAATATTTCTTCCAGAGAGGGACAGTGGGTCAATGATGGGGCGAGACAGGGATAGAAGTCGTATGATGGACAGTGGCCCTGATAAGACTGATTCTGATTGGAGGGCACGGCCAAGCGGGGACCAGGATGATGGACCACGCAAAGACGATGCATTTGGTGACAGTAAGTTAAACACATCCAAACTCTATATCATGCTTAAACCAGCATTCATTTTGATTTAGCTTTAGTTATAGAATGTTATTTAGTTAATTAAGTGTTTGTCTAATTTAAGTTGGATAAATATCATAAGATTGTTTTCTTTTCAAGGAAATACCAGTGGTTATGAAGGCTTTTATTAAAATTTTTACAACATACTTCATTCTATCAAGCAGACATATTATTTGTATAAATTAATCTATATTAAATTCTAATTGTTGTTTGTCATAATGTTACAATCAAAGCATTTTGGCCAGATTGTTCAGCTCTACAAACAAGCATAGCAAACGTGGTGCTCATCTATTTGTTGTTGAATTTAAATCGCAATGGCATTTTTTTTTTTTTTTTTTTACCAAATGCATCCCTAATTGGGGAAACTTTATGCTGCTGTTTTTGTCAGTCAAGGTTAAATCGATTTCATCCAAGATCTGGTTTGACTGTTAACATGCTGTTGTTTGTACTTTGTATAAATTGTGGTATATTTTTGCAGGGTCACGTGACCGCTTTGAGTCGGACCGATTCAGAGACGCTCCAAGACGTGATGATCGTTTTGACAGTGGTCGAGATCGCTTTAGTGGTAGAGATCGCTATGATGACAGAGGTAGCAGAGACTATGATCGTGGAGGTTTGTAGCGTTTAGTCCATGGATTTCACACATAACATTGCTTCATTTCTCATATGATACCCAAAATGAGTGTAAATGCCAGTGCAAGTTAATTTCTCTCGAGTTTGTGTTTTTGATGGGTTATTAATTGCAGTTTGCTTTCTAAGTAATGCTATGGTTGTGATTGTCTTAGGTTTTGACTCGCGTCCTGGTGGCGGACGACGAGGATTCAGCAGTGGCTTCATGCGAGACTATGATGGAGATCGAGAAGAGCGTGTAGACAGGAAGGATGATGGACGAGATGAGAAGGGTACGTGAGATGATGTTAAAGGATTAGTTCACTTTCAAATTAAAATGTCCTGATAAGTTTCTCACCCCCATGTCATCCAAGATGTTTCTTCAGTCGAAAAGAAAGGATTTGTATCCATATAGTTAGTTTCAATTGCCTCCAAATGGTTGAAGGTCAAAATGACAGTTTCAGTGCAGCTTCAAAGGGCTATAAACGATACCAGACGATGAATAAGGTTATTATCTAGCGAAACAGTCGTCATAAAAAAATAAAATAATTATATGCTTTATATATACAAATGCTTGCTCTGTTCTGCTATGCGCATTCGTGACTTCACGTAGTATGTTGAAAAGGTCACGCTTGAGAAGTTTGTCGCCGCAGCAGTGTCCTCCATCTGCCTAATGTCTTCCTCTGTGTATTCCGGTTCAAAATTGTTTGACATCGTTGTTTTACCTTTTAACCCCCTCTTTTTTTGTTAATGGCGTTTGACTTAGTATTTGCACATTCAACTTGTAAACACTGACTCTGTACTTCCGCCTACATTAAGCGTGACCTTTTCAACGTATTACGTGAAGTCACGAATGCGCATCACAGAACAGAGCAAGGCGAGCATTTGTGTTTATAAAGCAGATACATGTTGTTGTTTTTATGACCGATCGTTTCGCTAGGTAAGACCCTTATTCATCTGGTATCGTTTATAGCCCTTTGAAGCTGCACTGAAACTGTAATTTTGACCTTCAACCATTTGGAGTCCATTGAAGTACACTATATGGAGAACATTTGTGGAATGTTTTCATCAAAAACCTTAATTTCTTTTCGACTGAAGAAACAAATGCATAAACATTTTGGATGATATGAGGATGAGTAAATTATCAGGATTTTTTTATTTGATAGTGAACTAATCCTTTAATGCAGAAATTATACACTTCAGCTGTAAAGATACAAGTTTAATATCAGGAATGTTGTCTCTAATCGATTTTGTTCTAGGCCCTCTACAGAGGCCCAAGCTAAACCTGAAGCCACGGAGCGTCCCAAAAGAGGAGGAACGGAGTGGAAGCTTGCCTCCGCAGAGTAACACTGCTAATTACAGCAGGGCTTCCTCTATATTTGGGGCTGCCAAACCTGTGGACACAGCCGCCAAGGAGAGAGAGGTGGAGGAGAGGCGGCTGAAGAAAGAACAAGAACGACTCCAAAAGCAATTGGAAGAGGACAAGAACAGGGCCCCGGAGAGACGACTACGAGACCGGTGAGAATGGAAGAATAGATGGGTTGATATAAAAGTTTCTATGAAAACGTAACTTTGAAATTGTGATGAAAGAGTATTTATAGAATTTGTGGTTGAATTTGTCTCTTTCTTTTTTATTCTTCCCAGAGACTCGAGTTGGAGAAATGAAGAGCCATCTAAAGAGCATCGACGCACAGAAAGTGAACCCTCGCAACCTAAAGGTAATACATTTATACATGTGTTAACTCTTTCTCTTTACTTTTTGGTTGATTCTTATGATTTTTAGTGAAATGAGGCCAGATTAGTTTTTTGTTGTTGTTTAATCAAAGATTATTTATATAAAATGTGTGTTGTTTATTTATAAACTGTTTTACTGACTGATTCTTCCAATGATTATAGCTGTGGTAGCTGGCATGGCGCTGAATTATAAACAATCATAAAAGCATATATACATTAGGTGTTCACTAATATTTTTTAATAAACTTTCATATTATGGCTGATAAATGAGGCATTTTATGCTACATTTTATAACTGGTATTAAAAATCATAAAAGCAAATATGCCTACAAAAGAAAAAGGTCCTGACAGTAGTAACAAAGTTTGAAATACTTCTGTATCTGTGATGTTCAGGATCTAAGAGTCAAGATGGTGAACATTCAGAGAATGAAGTCTTCAGTGGACAAGAGGATGAGCCGATCTCTCCTGCATGTCCATCACCCTCTTCCAGTCAGGGAGGGCTTCCACTGAAAGCAATGCCAGCTCCTCCACCTAAAGAGAACGCCTGGGCCAAACGCAGCACAGGGGGTGGTGCTAATGACAAGGAAATACCACCCTCAGCTGCCCCTAGCAACAAAAGCGCTCTTAAACCTAACAGGTGGGGTTTCTCTCACAAGTCATGGAAAAACAAATATAAAACAATAAAGCACAAATAACACTAATGTGTTTTTTTGTCTTTCTAGGTCAGCTGAAGAGAAAGAATTGGGTAAGGATAAAAGTTTCCACAATAACCCTTCAAAAGACTGGAATTGTTTTATGAATACTTAGTTTCACTTTTCTGTTGTACTATTTGTTAGATGAAGATGGCGATCAAAGGGATAAAGTTGTGCCTCGGGGAGGAGGGGGTTGGGGAAGAGGAGTTGACTGCCCAAACAAAGACAAAAGTAGAGAACCTGCAGACAGGTTAGGCAACCTGAACATTGACTGAAAATAAGTATCTGAATCTAAATGACTTTTCTGTATATTGGAAGTGAATGGGAAATGCTAAGCTCTCAAACGGACTAATAAAATAGTCCTTACAGCTAGTATTTTATTACAAATGACGCTGTAAGAAAAAAAAATGCTCTCAGAAAAATATTTAACTGTGAGCTATATGACTAAAAATATTATAAATAAACAATAGTTTTTTCCATATATCGTACAATATAAAATTAATGTGCCATTACTGGGGAAGGAAAGGCTTTCCACATGTTTGTAAGACCTTAAGAATACATGTAAACCCTCACTTGTTTCTTCACAATTAAACTCCACCTTTTGTTTAGGGCCCTATGAAATTAATTTATCTTAACCCCAAATTATGTTTTTTTTCTATTGAAATGAATTAATACAACTTTAACCATTTAATCAGTCTTTTAAAATGTAATCCAATGAATATAACAATTAATTTATTGTAAAACATTGCATATGTAAGGTCACTCACTGTCTGGGACCGCGACTGTTATTTGAAAAGGTTAACTTTAATCGAAACCAGATTGGCCAACCAACACACGCTTTAACGCAAAGCTTGGTCGATCTGACAGGATTAACGTACTTCCGGTTGAGTGACTCACATCTGACGTGTATAGCAGGGATAGGCAACTTCGGTCCTGGAGGGCCAGTGTCCTGCAGAGTTTAGCTCAACCGAATCAAACACACCTGCCTGTAACTTTCTAGTGATCTTGAAGACATTGAATAGCTTCATGTGTGTTTGATTAGGGTTGGAGCTAAACTCTGCAGGACACCGGCCCTCCAGGACTGAAGTTGCCTATCCCTGGTGTATAGTAAAGACAAACTCACGGTTACTATCTAGTCATGAAGATGATTTCAATTTCAGCAGGCAACTATTTTTACAGCTACATTATTATTCCAGCCTCAATTAATCACAACGATGTATATACAATTACAAATGATTAAGCATATAAATCGTCAATTTGTTGTTTTACAAACATGCACACGGACGTAATTTCATACACGACATAATCGTGAGATGCATAAGAAATCTTCAGACGTGCCCATAAAATCAAAAGACAATACTTTATCGAACCTTTTCTGATAAGAAGTGTGCGCTGCAAACGAGAGCATTTCGTTTCTGTGTAGTCTGCTCGTTTTATCGCGTTTAACCACAACTGTAGTTTTTTTTGTCTGTCAGTGGCATCAGGTAAGCCATACAATTTCAATTGGAGCCTGTACTATGTCTATTCTGGCACCCAACATCACAACAAGAAGATATTTTAAGCTCCTTATGTAGTCGAATATGCGCTGGTTTGAATTGGCCGCCTCCAGTTTTCCCTTTGTTTTGCCTCCGGCTAGCGTTGTTACGTAATCGTGACATCTACACAAAAAGGGTCTATATCAGTGGTTCTCAACCTTTTTTTTTTTCACCAGGCAGCACTATGGTCTAAATGCAAGTCTCACGGGCCGCACCCATGTCATTTACATATTATGTCATCAATACAAACCAACCAGATTTATAATATTATTTATAGCCGAAATATTATGATATCTAAAAACGATTACATTTATTTAAATAATTCCACTCATCAATAATAAAACCTCTGATGCTGTCGGGAACCAATTTTGTTAAATTCTGCTCGAAATGAGTAAAAGCACAATGAAGTAGAGTTTGTAAATTGCAGTTTGTAAGACGTGCGACTTGACACACAAATGTAGCTTATGTTGATCAAGATATGGAAATCATTTTCTTATTTAATAATCTGAGGTTCTCTCCAGAGATGTTTTGCCCCATTTCTGTAATAAGGATGATTGCTGCGTAGTAGTTTATGGGTGTTTCTTTTTTGCCTGAACATCTTCAAGTGGGTGGCGGGGCAAACCGAAAGTAAGTCCAGCACTCTCTTCACCGCTGATGCTGAGACTATTCTTGTTTAAATGCGTTTCTTTGCTGGCATTTTCCACATTTCCCTCTTAACAAATTCCTTAAAAATTATGATATTTCTTAATTTGAGAAGTACATTTTAGTACACTGTAGTAATATATTTTCTGTCAAGTTTCAAGTTAAACTGAACAACGACGGGTTGTCATGAAGATCTTTGAGTTTCAGTTTGTATTTGACTGGTTTTTCTCAAATGACACAAAGTGACTCAGAGCAGCTCTGGAGATGAAGGCCTCATATATTGAGACGCCGATGCGTCAAAAGCATCACGTTTGAGTTTTTGTAGTATATGAAACAGTACTATTAATTCACAAAGACACGTAGAGCTTATTAGCAGCAACTGACTGGCTGTAGTCTTTTTCTGCTGTGTGATAAGCTGTTAGATTAATCCATAATTATTAAAAATGTCCAGCGAATCATCGCTATAGATATACATTTTATTGTGATCTGAATACAATGTTTATCTATTCTTAAACCCTTTCATGGATTTTAATTGTCAGGAAGGATGTCAGACAGGAACGAGATCCCATAATAGCCTCAGAACCAAATAAATATGAAGAGAGCGCTCCTCCTGTGAGTACTTCATCTGGACCCGACACCTCACTGAGCAGATGTGGTCAACATAAGAAAAATTTGTCCCTGAAAATAATTGATTGTAGAAACCACAGAACTTCTTACTTGGAAAGAAATATCAGAAAATAATTTTGGTCATTTTTTTATTTTTGACTTACTTGGTCATCACAAACACTGAGGTTATAAACGTTCTTTTTGTCCTACAGCAATTCAGCTCCGCAGGTAAGTATGCTGCCCTACTAATGGATGGAGACCAGGGAGAAGATGATGGAGAGGAATGAATGATTAGCAAGGATCGACTAACTACAGAAACACAGAACAGAAGAAAAAGAGCAACTGAATGATCAAATGAGGGGATAAATTAGAGTTTCCTCATGCTGAGGGAGTGGCGTAGCTTAAGGGATGATGGCTATGATACCCACAAAACTGTTCTGTCACGTTTATGGAAATTTATTCTGGTATTCCTAAAACTGGCCCATTTTAATTAAAAATAAAGTAAAATAAATCAATGCAGTACGTAGATAAATGAACCATACACATAGACATTTGAAATCATTGTTAATTTGAAAGTCATTGTTATAATAAAAAAAATATAAGATACCGTAAATTGCTTCTCAGAATTAATTTTTTTGTTAATTCAGTCAGCAATTGCAATATGATGCATAGTAGCTTTTTCATGTATTTTATGTAATTGTTCACTTCTAGTGATCAGTGTTGTGTTTTAATGCCATAAACCATGGTGCATTGTTGAAATCTCTCATTGAAGACTTCATGGTTAGTAGAAACACCCTCAGAACTGAGGCTATGCCATAGGCTTTCCACTCAAGTCCTTAAAATGCTTCAGACTGAAACTCAAGGTCTCTGCTGTCTTATATTGTTCAACCCTGTGTAGCATTATGTTCTCAGGACAGGATAGTAAACTCCCTCAAAATGCTTTTAAACCAATGTAATGGTTCAACACTGAGGCTGTGAAGATCCTCCCAGTCCCTTGGTGACTTGAGTATTGAAAAGCTGCCCAAAACCCATAATGCTTTTCTTAACCAATGATTATATTATTAAACTAATCAGAAAAATCTGACTGCATGAAAATCCACAGTTGGACTGCAGTGGCTGTGTGTGTGCCACAAGGAAATTGTCTGTTACATTTGAGCTGTTTTCTCTTAAGCTTTGAATGATTTTGAGTTTTGTTTCTCAAGGTGTTTTTCCTATAACTGCTTTATTGGATGGATTTTATGGCTCATTCTAGGGTGGGAGTTTATTGAATTCTTTGTGTGGTCATATTGTGCTGTTCATCCATGTTTTCCCAACTGCACTAACTGAACCTCTCTTGCATGTAGCCTGGTTTGAATGCAGTTATATCCTTACAGAGCTACTTCAGTGCTTATATTACCACAATATTTTAGTGAACGAGAAAAGAGTTGTCTGATCTGGCATGTTCTGATACCGGCAATATTCTTAAAACTCATAAGGTGCATTTGCCAATGTCTACACATGGAAATACTGTAGATCAATGACAATTAAAAAACACTGGTTTGGTGATGAATCAGAATCGATGAGTGTAATGTTTTTGTCATCCCTGATGGCTTTTATTAGCGAACCATGGCTCTGGTCTGCCATACTGTTACTTTTAGGGCAGAAAATATTTGCTTGGCTTCTAGTTGTATTGATATACAAAATTTTAATAATGATAAAAGTTATTACATCTCATTCACCAAGAACAAGCGTTTACACCAACACACAACCAGCGTCACTTTAAATGCGATGGATTCTGATTAGAGTTGCAACATTTCAGGAATTTTCAAGACTGGAAACTTTCCATGGGAATAAACGGTAATATATAGGAATAAACCAGAATTTAGCAAAATTGTAGGAACTGGGAACTTAAATGTAGTTGAGAACTATATCTTACAGCGTAATTTTGGTTAAAACAACCAGATTTAATGCAATTTCAGTTTAATTTCTACCCTACACATTGCTCAATCACATGCACACTGTTTACTGCAGGGCTATTGAGGTCACACGCACTGAGCTTTCCTCCATAACATGCACAGATCATTTCTTAAATCCTGCACAGTGCACACAAAATGTCCATCTTGGTAATTTAGACTGTTTTTATTATGGGAAATTAATCGTGGAGATTGATTGATTAATCACCCTAGTTAACATCATCCTCGGTGTAAACCAACAGGATTTTAGACAAATACTTACCGTGGTACAAGAATGGTATCAGATGATAATAGCATTTGGTACTCACAATGAATGAGCCATGATACTAAGAATACGATGGAATCACCATAGCACATATCCATGAATGAATGAATAAATGTATTTATTTAACTTTTTGAAAATTTTAATCGATTGGTTATTGATATTTTACCATGTTTTACCAACCTATAGCAGTGAGACATCTCGGGTGTAAGAAACAAAAAGCAGAATCAAGGTAGGCCTATGTGAAACTGCAGTCCTGTGTGTTTTCAGCCTCTAGTGACAGATGCAGTGCTTTGTGTGTTCAGTGTTGTTTTCTGCTGTGTCAGGTGCATGTATGTGTTGTTTCTGTTGTCTGTAGAATGACAGTTGGTGCTAACTGGTGGTCTCTGGACACAGAACCTACTAGAGCGACCTCACAAGTAACCAAATAAAACAAAACCTTTATGTATTGGTAGCATTTGGTAACATTTTTTAAATTGAGTCTCTTATATCTGTTAGTTTAGGCTACCTTAATAGTTTTGTGTGTGCAAATGTTTAAAAGTAAAAACAGTCCTTGTAGTCACAAGATGAGGATATAAAGTTATTATAACCCCATTTTATGACTAGGCCTACATGGATTGTTTTTAAACTCTGCATTATATGTGTATGATAATTATGCAATAATCTGAAAAATCTGAATTCATTTGAAATGCAGTAGCCTATTACACTGCAGAGTACTTATATGTAGCCACATGCTGTACTGTAATGACATTATGAATAATTTACATATAAACGGTTTGCAAAGTAATTTACTTTAAATTGTAGTTTGTTTTTGACACAAACAGTTTTGTGTAGATATTTTGAGAAAAGTAGCTACGTAATGGATAAGAAAATGGGGAGTGTTAAAAATATATTTATTATTTTTCTTATTTTGTTTTATGGAATATTTGCATATTGATCTATTATAAATTCAAGTTGTGTGTTTTCGTTCAGTAGAAGTATGTTGACAACTCAGTCATGATATTTAATTATTTTATTTATATAAAAATCTTCAACAAGAAGATTCATAAGATGCCAGTTCTGTCATGTAACCTTCATTAACATATGTGCAAATCAAATTATAACTCAGAAGTGAAATGTTTCTTTTCTACCTAAAAATGTTGTTGTCCTACAAATGTTAAATATTTTTTGACACAAAAGTCTTACAGCTTCTATTGTTGCCTCAGGAAGATGGTGTTCCTTCACCCCTGTTGCCCATTTTTAATTCACTGAATTGATGTTACAACTCGCCCTGTTTTACAGAAACTTTATTATGAATGGAATTTTATTCATGGAAGAGTTTTTGTGGTTTCATGTGCTTCACAGTAACTTATTCAGTATTGCACCCACACATGCAGATGCGAGGCGAGTGCTGCTTGGACGGAGCAGATGTGAAAGAATGAGAACAGATGCTATGTTGTCTCATTCTGCCAATGAAAGATGGAGATGAGGAGGAACAGAAGACCTAATGCTCTCTGTGTGCGGACTTAGGGACTGGGTGGTGGAGAGATGTTGGAATACAAGCCTTAGGGGTTATGTGTGAGTGTGTGTGTGTGATGGCTCCCAGTGGGTGAGCAGAGCTCGAGTGCCAAAGAAGAAGAAGGGTCTGACGTAAGCCTGCCAAAAACAGCTGCGAGAGAGACGGAGGAGGGCGTTATTAGTGTGCATGTGAGGGGGCAAGTGACAGTCAGAGGGAGGACACCCTGAGAGACACTGAGAGGGAGACTTTGGATTGGGAGAGAATGTGTGGAAAAGAAGGTGTGAGAGACATGATTCTGTGTTGGAACTGGACGCTAAGGCATTGAGGAACAAGGAGACGTCCTTGAGGACAAGGGAAACATAAAACAAGGAGCAGCCTGGACTGAAGATTAAGGAAAAGAAGGAGAAGAAAGTGTAAGAGAAGAAGGAAAGGATTTCCAAGGAGGAATAAAGCAAGTAGAATGGGTTGTGTCTTCAGCAAGCAGCGTTGGGTTAAAGAGAGGAATCCCCAGCCCTCGGACCCCCCGAAAACACGAGACCTCACAGAGGATGCAGAGATTCTCAGCTTAACAGAGGTGTGTGTGTGTGTGTGTGTGTGTGTGTGTGTGTGTGTGCGTGCGTGCCTGTGTGTGCATGTGTGTGTGAGTGCATGGGGTCATACATGGGTAAGAAGATCTCCAGGCAATGAGTGAAGTGGGTCTGTCTCAATGGTTATGTTTTATGTCTTCTGTAAATCATTTCATACTTGCAGTCATATTTATAGTCAAGGTTTTTAAATAGGGATCTGTTGAATTGAGGGGCAATATAGAACATATATAAAACATATACAATTTGTTATTTTAAATTCATTGGTAACTTTTTAACTAATGATCTGTTTTGCATTATATATAGTATGTTACTAAAAGTTATCTTAGTAACACTGTACAATAAAGGTTACATTCATTAGCATTAGATAATGCCTTAGGTATTATTAACTAAAAAAACTAAAGTAAAAAAATATAGCATTTGTTAATCTAGTTGAATGTTAGGTATACTGTTGTTCATTGATAATTTGTGTTAATTCATGATGTTCGTTTTCTACAGCCTGAAATGTTAAAATGTATGGTGCACAAATGAACAATCTAGATTAATAAATTTTAGTAAATGATACCAAATGCATTAACTATAGATATATGTTATTGCAATAAGTTAGTCAATTATATTATATGCTATAGTATGTGACTAGATACTGGCTGATACAGTTATATTGACTATAATTATTGTTATATAGTTATATTAACTTATTAACACCATCAAGATTTCCATCACCATCAAGGTGCTGTCAGCAGTCAATACTTGTATTAAGTGGTTCTGTTATGAATGTGTATACTGCTGTCACTGCTCAAAATGCAGCTTAATAGACACTGCAAGTGTAAACCTATATTTCGCTGTGAGGGGGAATATTTTCTGAAAGGATATTCATGTGAATATCCTTCCCCCCACACACACACAAACACTCACTGTAACAGGATGGAAAATGTACGTAAATAGAATATTTCCACTTCACATAACACATTTTAAGCAGTGACAAACACTTATCATGTGTGCTGTGCTCTTGAGAGAAAAAACAGGAACATATATTCCATAACCACAGACATATAGCCAGATTAACACACCCATGCAAGCATACACACAGACACATACGTTTCCTAGGGATCCTGTGGTCAGAATGGCTGGTTAAAAATAGACAGTGGAATTCTGGGACGGTGGAAGCATACCTCAGCCTTCCCACCTGCTCCTGTCTACTGTGAGTCTGTATGTGAGTGTAAGAGAATTCCTATTAGCAGGGACAAAACAGCAACAGTAGCAGAGAGAAAACGCTTTTAGTCTCTTTTGCTCTCTGTCATATAGCATGTTCATTTGACATTGGGAGAATTCTAGTGACCTAAACAGTTCTGCACTTTTCAGAGGAGGAGAAGAAGTGAGAAGGCATGAGGAGAAGGCTGTGTCTCTGTGTGTGTTGGATATGTGGAAGGAAATGCTTTATCCATGAGCCAGACTTTGGCTGGAGACAGCGAGTGAGAGAGAGAGAGAGAGAGAGAGAGAGAAGGAGGAGAGCTGAAAAGTCCTTTATCTAAAACCATGCTTTAAAACAAAAAACATGAAACCAAAGTTTTGTTATAAATGTGTTTTATATCTGGTTGTCACATGCTCACGATATGTAAACATAAACTCTATACATAAGCAACTTTTGAACTAGTTCATGAATGAAACGCTGTATATGTGTTTAAAAAAGAACATCCTCTATGATTGTAGAAGAGATATATTTTCCATGAAATCTTTAGACATTGTGGTACACAATTTACAGGAGTTACGCACCAATCTGCTCATAGCAAAGCCATTGTTTACTTCACATTTACAGACTGTAGATGGCAGCATTGTCAAGTGATAAACCTAGCATTGTGCTATGAAGGTCTACATTACCGTTCACAGATTTTGGGTCAGCTGTTTTTTAAATAAATTAATACTTTTATTCGACAAGGACGCATTACAATTTATCAAGAATGACAGTAAAAACGTGTAGATTTCTACAGAAGACTTCTGTTACAAATAAATGCTGTTCTTTTGAACTTTCTATTCTGAACTTTTAGAAAGTTTCTTTCTGAACTTTCTACAAGGATTTCTGAAAGATCACGTGACTGGAGACTGGAGTAATGACTGCTAAAATACAGTTTTGCCATCACAAAATAATTACATTTAAAATATGCTCAAAACTTATTTTCAATTCTAATAATTTACTCTTTCTAATGTATTTTCTAATTAATTAAATGCAGACCTGGTGAGCATAAAATACTATTATTTTCAACATTAAAAATATTATGATGTCTTACACTCTTAAAAATAAAGGTGCTTCAAAGAGATCTTCAAGCGATGCAATAGTAGAAGAACCGTTTTTGGTTCCACAAAAACCATTCAGTCAAAGGTTCTTTAAAGAACCATCTCTTACCTTTTTATAATCTGAAGAACCTTCTTTTACCACAAAGAACCTTTTGTGAAAGAGAAAGGTTCTTCAGATGTTAAAGGTTCTTTATGGAACCATTTAAACAAAAAGCTATAGCATCGTGAAGCACCTTTATTTTTAAGAGTGAACCAAATATGTTTTTATAACAATTGCTGAAATTGTATCAACAAAATTTTATAAATGCTATTCACAGAGTGAGTTAAAGTTGTGTGTGTGTGTGTGTGTGTGTGTGTGTGTGTGTGTGTGTGTGTGCGTGCGTGCGTGCGTGCGTGTCCGTGTGTGTGTGTAGACAGACAGACAGATGATAGATAGATAGATAGATAGATAGATAGATAGATAGATAGATAGATAGATAGATAGATAGATAGATAGAACTTAACATCACTTTGTTCATTTCATTCATAAAAAATAATTGATGGCAGAATACCATGGACATAGTTGATTTTGTGTAGAAGAACACCTAGAATAGAATAGAGTAGAATAGAATAGAATATGATCATGAATATAGTATGATAATTAAATGATTGTCAAATCACCCAGCTGTTTTATGCAATATCTGGGCATTGTGCCAAAACAGTTCTATCAACACAGCACTACCAAAACAAACATGATTTTCATTCATCACCTCCATATGAGTGATTGATTTATTCTCTTCATATCACCACAACTGGGGGCGTGTGGACATGTGTGCTCAGTGCTCTTTAATATCATGTTTGTGTTTGGCAGATGTGTTTGGTTAGTTCAGCCAGATCTACGTACATACAGATCCCACAATATCTGCTGCTGTATAATTTTGAGGTCTTTGTGTTTGTGTGCTTATATATGTAGTTGGGGAAAATGGGTTCACACTCCTTTAAAGAGAGGAACTTCAAGAAGAAACACTACTGTGTTGTCTGCAGACAAGCCCTCGACAGCCATGGCATGTACTGCAGAGGTAAAACATACATTTGTTTTTACTATAATGATTTTATATTGACTTATGTTGTTTTTATACGGCTAAAGCTAGCTGATATTTCCTCTTATTTATATTTGTATATTTATTAAGCCGTTTCCTCATGCGGCACCATTAACTGCTCCACAAAATGTTGGTGATTTGAGGTTTCACTATCCTTGTGGGACTTTTAGTCCCCACATAGGCAAAACCTGACTCCACATGCACATAATGTACATCAATATTTATTAATGTAATAAACATCTTTTCCTTGCAGAGTGTAAAACTGCAGTTCATAAGAAATGTGAGGAAAAGGTAAGAATGCTGTTACAGCTTTTTGCCTCTTAGGAAGTACAGTGGATATGGCTAAACTTTGGCTAGTGATTGCTTGATTTGGCTTTAACCAATAAAGAAATGGCATAAAATATGCATTCTCGTTGTCAATGACTTTGTCAATTATGTAGCGATGTGTTTATCTTAGTGGCTTTTGGTCTTGTGATGTGTGTCACTCTCAAATATAGTACAGATAGGTCTAATTCAGATGAATTATGAACTCTGGTTATCTTTGGTATTAATAGAAATTGCAATCAGTCACTGAATGCCAACAGAGCATCACACGGAAATACACCAGTGTCTCCGCACGCTACACACCACAGCTGTTCCTCTCTTTCTCTCCTTCTATTTCTTATTATTTCTCCTGCTCACTCTCTTTCTCTTTAACTTTTTCTCATCACAGTAAAAATAAATGTTATTATTACAACAAATAAATAAATAAAAGTAAGGCAACAGTTTCATCTTTTGTTTTGAGTTTAGTTAATTTACTCCTTATTTTAAGTAAAGCCTTGCCTGAACCTAAAATGTCAAGAGCCAAAACAATGCAGCCATAATTATTCATACCCCAGTGCATGCTCGAAGAAAGATGAATGGTATTAGAGTACAAGAACCATTGAAATTCAAGTTGGTTTGGCTTAAAACAGAATATAATACAAGTAACACTTTACAAAAAGGTTCCAGTTGTTAACATACATGTCAACATGAATTATGAAAATTACTTCTAAAGCATATATTAATCTTAGTTAATATTAGGCTAATTTCAACATTTAGTATTATATTATTAAAATGTATTGTTGCATCTGTTAATACTCAATGATCTTGAGCTAGCATGAATTTTTATAATGAGAACAAAATTATTTAATACAGTAGCAAATTATGATAGGAAATGCATTAACTGTGGGACCTTTATCCAGTTCAAGTAATTAATGCATATATTATGAACTAACTATGAAAAAGTACAATAATCAATTAAATATTTTAACATTTGTAAGCATCATTTACTTGAATACTTTTTACAGTCCATGCCCTGGTTTTAGAGAGAGAGAGAGAGAGAGAGAGAGAGAGAGAGAGAGGAAGAGTTGGGTGGAAACAAGAGAGTGAGAGGATCAGAAAGATAGAGAGAGAGAAAGAGAGAAGAGCACTTGTGTGTGTGCTATAGGAACTCTAGAAAACTGGACTTATCTGAGAAAGGTACAGACACTTTTCCTTTTTTTTAAAAGGGCATCAAAGAGGTAATTCATTTAGCTTTTGGGGGAAATGTAAGGTATGCTTTGTGCACTGTTCATTTCAGATCGTAGAATCAGTTTGTGTTTGTAGTGAGATAATCTGTTTGGCACAAAGAAAAATACAGTAGAAAAGAGAGAATCGGCAATAAGAGTGTAAGACACACTGATACATGACCGTGATACAATCAGATGGTAGATAAGGTTTATACTACATAAACATTTATCTTTATGTTTGTTTAGTGATTGCGTGTAAGCGTTTGATTGTGTCTGCGTCACTTGCAATTACATGTTACCTGCTAAAACAGGATGTAGTTAATGAACCCCAGTGTGTTCCCTCATCCCTCATAAAGGAGTTGTTTTGTCTGCACTGTAATATGATTTTATCATTATGTTATAGCAACCTGTTAGTTTCAACTTCCAACAGTTGGATTTTCCATCAGGGCAATCCAAAGTCAGAGCTCAAATAATGAACAAAATTACTTCTATAGAGCTCAAATAATGAACACAATTACTTTTACAGAGCTCAAATAATGAACAAAATGACTTAAATTTAAGGCAGCAATGCAGTGAACATCCGTGACTTACATTGTGAAAATACTCCTACAAACAGACTCATGATCAGAGGCACAAGCCAGCTGATCAACTGAAATAGAGTAATGGAAATAGTTCATAAAGCCAGCAGGCATTTCATCCGTCCTGGACGGAGAGATCAGCTGCTTTTGTTTCTCTTTATACACGTGTATCAACCCTCTGTCCACATCAGACTCCCTGTCAGTCTGTCAGAATATCCCCCATCACCAGAATGATGGTCTGTTTAGGTTTTCCATTGACAGATTCTCAAACGCTTCGGTTTGATTTACACCTCTTGAATATATGGTTCCATCCACAACTGCATTTAATATATACTAACAAAATGGTATTGGAGCCAAATGTAAAGCCATTTGTTTTAGAGACTGTAAGTTAAAATTCTATGTCTAAACTAATTACTGAAAAGGAAGCAAAGTGAACGTGTGCAAATATGTGCATTCACACACTCGCAGGTTGTGTTAAACAGTACCAGATGTCCCCTGGTGTGATAATAACCTAATGAGGACAGAGAGGATGTCTTAAAATGGAGAGTCACCCACTGGCCCCAAAGTATGCTAGCTGCGTATGTGTCTCTTAAATGGTCTCTGATGTCTGAACCTTCTAAATCATGCATCAAAGACTTGGTTACTATGTGTCTAATACACACCTTTCTCTGTCTGTCTTTCATCCAGGTCTCTGTCCCTTGTGAAGTTGTCTCAGATCCAGTGAGTATTACCCCAAGCTGCTTTTTAACACATATCACAAAGGTCATAAATTGCATCTGTATTACATTTATATAAATTAATTTAGCTAAAAGTTTGTGAATCTTACGAGAGCTGATTATACACAAAATCTCATGCACGGTAAAATTCAGAAGCAACTAGATTTAGGTAACAAGATAAACTTTTTTGTGTTTAATCAACTTATGGATAACTGAATTTCAACTTTTTCTACATTTAGTAGTTCTACCTTTAAAATGCAACATTACTAATGTTTGGGGTCTCAGAGACCCAAGGTATAAAACATACTTTTCTGATTAATATATACACCATAGACATCCATTACTGTTGGTTGTTTCCTTTCAGTTTCTCATACAGTGTATATTTGTTTAGGTCAAATGGACTTAATAGTGATATTTCTGAAAAGTGCATGCCTGCTTTAGTAAGCTTCTGTTGTGTCTTTCTGATGGGATATCAAAGGAACATAATATAACAATTTGTAGGGAAATAAAATATTACATTTTCAAATGACCAATATTTTATCAACTATAAAAAGAGCCATTATTACCAGAATAGGAAGTTTAAAGGAATTATTAAGTGTGTTTAATGTATCACAATTTAAAATAAATGTTTGTACCATGTTTTTATTCACATTCCTTTAACTCTGATCATTCCTAGCCCCCATTTCTAAACCAGATGACCATTCCTCCCAGGTAAGAGACATTTCATGAAACTAACAGCATCTTTTTTATGAATTCAAGAAAATCTGACTCAAAAAGTAACAATCTGTCATCATCACTCACATTCACGTTGTCTGAAAATCATCATTATTTTTAGGGTGCCCTGCTTCTTTTGTTTGTATTTGAGTGTGACTTGTGTTTGCTCTGTGTTTCACAGTAGAGACAAAATGGAAAGTGTTATGGAGAAGTTGATGGGCAGTCATTATGACTTCGACTTGACCTACATAACTGAGCGTATCATCTCTGTCCTCTACCTGTCTGACCTGGAAGAACAGCATTACAGCGCTAACCTTAAGGAAGTAGCGGCCATGTTGAAATCCAAACATCAAGACAAGTTTTTGGTCAGTTGTATTTCTGTTTCATCATTGTTGAGTTTTAAAGTCACGTGAATTATCACTGTTATGTCTCTTTTACTTCTCAGCTTATAAATCTGTCAGAGAAACGCCATGACATCTGCAGACTAAATCCAAAGGTATCTTCTTGCTGTTTTATTAAAGGCGGCTGTGAATATATTATTCCATTAACTAGATTTGCATAGATCTTCAATTTAAAAGTCAGTCTATGGCTGGCTTGTTTTGATGTATGCCTTTGTTTCTGTATTTCTGGGATGACCCCTTCCTCTGCCTCAGGTGGAGGAGTTGGGATGGCCTGATCTACATGCCCCGTCCCTTGATCAAATATGCGCTGTGTGCAAAACCATGGAGAACTGGCTTAACTCTGACCCCCAGAATGTGGTTGTACTTCACTGCAAGGTTGAGATCAGAAGTTATTTGATATTTAATATATAAGAGCTAAAAGTGTCTAAATGTCATCAGTCTTATTAAAGGAATAGATCATCCAAAAATGAGATTCTGTCACCATTTACTTAGTCTAAAGTCATTCCCAACTCAAATGACTGCCTTTCTAATGGAAAAGTTTCGACTAATGTACTCTCTTATCCATGCCGTTACAATGAATTGGTACTGAAACTACAGAAAGCACTATAAAAGTATCATAAAAGAAGTTTATACAACTCTCCATCCTTCCCTCTAGTGGGCTGTTAAACTCTGGGACCAGATAACAGTTAGCGAGTTGAACTTAAACAAGTCAGTCTGGTCCAATATTGATTTGTAAATGATGACAGAATTAAAATGTTATAACATTTTTGTGTCATAGAAAGCATGACCCAATATTAGTATTAGTTGTTGTAGTAGTTGTGTATATTTTTTTCTTCTCTGTCTGTTTTTCTTCTAATCTACCTGTCACTTTCTCAGGGCAGCAAAGGAAAAACAGGGGTGATTGTAGCAGCTTACATGCATTATAGCAAGATATCAGCTGGGTATTTACACACACACACACACACACACACACACACACACACACACACACACACACAACACACACACACACACACAAACACATTAACCAGTTATTCAATGGGTACACCATAATGTTTTATTTTTTGAAAGAATTTAAGTTTTCAGCAAGGACATTTTGATTTTTGTTTTGAATAAATACGGTTCTTTTGAGCTTTTCTATCAGAAATAAATGACATTTTAAAAATATTAATTAGAAAGATGTTATTTTCATTTATTATATTATTGCATAATATTACTGTATTTTTCATCACAAAATGCAGCCTTGGTGAACATAGGAGACTTCTTTCAAAATCATTAAAACTCTTATACAGTGCCTTCGGGAGCATTTTATTGTAATTACACCTGACTTTTTCTGTATGTATGTGTGCAGGGCAGATCAGGCTCTCTCGACAGTTGCTATGAGGAAATTTTGTGAGGATAAAATCTCTTCCTCTCTCCAGCCATCTCAGAACAGGTATGACTAACCTTTATTTCAGCTTGTTCCAGAATAACATGTTCGGTCATGATGTTCTCTCTGTCATTGCAGGTATATATATTATTTTGCCGGTCTCCTCTCGGGAGCAATAATGATGAACAGCTCCCCTCTGTTCCTGCATCAAATTCATATTCCAGCTTTGCTCAACTACCAGTTAGGAGGAGGTACAAACCTGTTCAATCATAATCAGGCCTTATTTGGTATTTTCTGAACTGATTTTGAGGAAAACACAACAGAAATATGCATGAATATTTTAACTTACTTACCTGTATGACTTTCTTCAGTCATACAGGTTTTGAACGACATGAGAGTGAGTAAATGATGACATAATTTGCATTTTTGGGTAAACTATCCCTTTTATTTTGTTTCCCCATATTATCCATTGCATTTTGCAGGTTACTCTCCCTTTCTGAAGATCTATCAGTCATTGCAGCTGGTCTATTCTTCAGGCAAATAGTAAGTGGGTCTATTTAGTCAGTCTCATTAAGTTTGATGATAATGTTTTTCAGTGCTGTGGCATGGTGGTCACTGCATGCAGTCTGATATATTGACCTCTGGAGCTCAACCTTGCAAAAATAAACATCTTGTTGGTTTAAGCTGCTCAAAGCTGGCTTAAGATGATCTTAAGTTCTGGCTAAGATGGTGTAGTTAGTCTATGAGTCATGCCATGCTGGTTTAACTGGTCAACAAGCTGGTCTCCCAAACTATCCAGCTGGAAAGTGTCCAAAGCCCCTCTAAATCCAGACAAAAGTCCTGCTTAGCCAGCTCTGGCTCGCAGTGTGTCCAAATCAAACGTCTCCTCTCTTCTTTTAATCATGTAATGTCCTCTCTTGACTGTTTAGTATAAAGACATAGTACGAAATGTCATACTTTTTGTAAACTTTTTATTATTTGTGTTACAGTGATATTCAGAGCCCTAACAGTAAGATGCTGTGTGTGAATATTGAACCAGCTCTACTGCTGAAGGGAGACATCCTGGTAAGAACACTGAAACATTCTTGTTATATAAGATTTTCCCATAACCTGCTCGCTAGCCACTGCTTTGAAGGGAGATATATTTTGAAATACATATTCAAAAACATCACCACATTATTAAATTACCATATTTAAAGTGATAGTTCACCCAAAAATGCAAATTCTATCATAATTCCCTCACCTTCATGTCATTCCAAACCCACAAAACTGTTTACACTCAGAACGCCTTTGAAACCACATATCAATGTCCTAATAACTACCTTCAACACCCAAGCAATGTGTAAGTGAGTTGAGAGAAGCACCACATTTTGACTACAAAAGCACCATGTTTTCCTCAGTAAAACTGCTTCTTATTGTCTGTCCTTAGGTGAAGTGTTATCACCGTCTCTCAGATGTGTGTAAGAGAGAGTCTGTGTTCAGAATCCAGTTTCACACCTGTAGTGTTCATGGGTCTAAGCTTGCTTTTGGCAAAGGAGAACTTGACCATGCTTGCACAGGTAAACACATACCGGTAATGTTTGTTTGAATGCCCCCTCCATTGCCTCGACTGCTCAAAAGCAGAGGAATAAAGTGTGTTTTCTGTGTTATGATTCTGATTTGTGTTTGTGTGTAGATGACCGTTTCCCTGCAGACGCCACAGTGGAGCTGCTGTTTTCTTCTGGCCCACAAAGAAGAGGTAGACATCTATCAACTGCACTCTTTCTCCATCCCTTCTTTCATTAACTCTATCTTAATGCTATATGTGTGTTTTATGTATTTTAGGTAGAGAGGTACAGGGAAATGACCCAGGAGTATCTGTGGATTATGGCACTTCAGATCCTATTGTGCGCTGGGACTCGTATGAAAACTTTAACCTTCACCATGAGGATAGTGTTGAGGGTATGTGCACTCAGTCTAGCCCAAAACCTATATCATGTCAAGCTACAAGAACTTGAATTACAATCAAACTAACCTAAATAAATAGTTGGTTACAAGCTGCTGATAAAATAACTAACTATACTACTGTTCAAAAGTTTGGGGTTGGTAAGATAGTTTTTTTATTGTCTTTTAATGTTCTCTTATGCACACACACACACACACACACACACACACACACACACACACACACACACACACACACACACACACACACACACACACAATCCTTTACAAAAATTAATATTTTGAAATGTTCTTACAATTTAAAATAAAATGTTTTCTATTTTAATATATTTTTTTATTTAATGTATTCATGTGATATGCATATATATATATATATATATATAATCGTTAAATTTAAAAAAATCTTACTGACCCAAACGTGTATATTTAAGCTATTTTAAGAGGAAAATGTCTTTAGAGTGCAACACTACCAGATTATCTGCAATTGCAGCATTTATCTGGCACAAAACATCTTAATTTAAATTAATAATACAACTAATAAAACAATTATACTGTAACTGAGTCAAAAACATGAACAAAAATATTAAATAGAGCTAAAAAAAAGAGAATCGTTTATTTGGTTTTAATTGCATTCCGAGACAAAAAACGCTGAATCATTTTTCATACACTCTATATTCATGTGACTGTAAATAATATGTTTTTGTCTATGGATTCCCTGTGATCAGCAGATATCAGTCACACACGTGGCCCTTTGGACGGAAGTCTGTATGCACAAGTGAAGAAGCATCGAGCACCAGGCTCCAGTCCCAACGGATGCCCGACTTCCATCAAAACCTCTTCACATTCACCCAGTCATTCCTCCTCCACTCCTCCCATTCATCTCTCCATCCAGCCTCTCTCTCTCAGCAAAGACTCAAGTTGCTCCTCAGCACCACCCGAATCCCTCTCTCCACCTCTAAGAGAAAAAAGAGAGAAGGACGAAGACAGGGAAAAACACAGAGAAACTGCCATTCTTGACGATAGTGACTGCTCTCCCGTGAGACCGGATAGGCCCGTTCAGTCTTGTTATGGCCGCCCGTATTCCCATACTCATTCATCCTGTGATCCAGACCTGACCAGCCCGCATGTACATGCACAAACTCTCCATCCCAAACACCACACACTTCCCTGCAGCCGCACTGTCCCACTGCCAGTCCGAGACTTGTGTGTATCCAAGCCTGATATTTTCTGGGAGAGAGGGCGGTGTCTGCACCATCCCTGCCCAGAAACAGTCAGGCATATGTACTCATATCCCACTCAAGAAACCCACCTTCATTCACCACTTTTCCACTCACAGTCCTCCCGTTCTCACACACTTCCTGTACAGACACATGCATTCTACTCTGGGGAGGCATGTCCTGTGTTTCATTGCCCCGCCCTCCCCCAGGGCCACATCCCTCCTTCCCTAACCCCTAATCAGTCACTGGTCTCCAGTCCATACCGAGAATTACGTTACAGCACGACTCCGCCAACATCGTGCTCATGCAGGGACTGTTCTCGCTTACGAGAGGACGTTGCCCTCCATTCTTTACGAGGCAGAGAATTAGAAGCTGTTCCTTGGCCTAGAGAGGTGGAGTTTGGGATTAGGAGGGAGGGGCCTATGCACTGGAGAGATGGAAGGGTGGAGTCTCATTGGGAGGGAGTTCAAGAGGCGGAATACTGGCGGCGCAAATTAGCAATGTCACCAGTAACGTTATCATACGGACATTGCCATGCTGTCCCAAAACAAGACCAACCCGTATACGTTTCAGACTCCCAACCCGAACATATTACACCACTCAGTCCATATCCCAGCCCCCAAAGCAGTGGCTACAACAGCCCTCATCCACCCTGTCCTTGCTCTCCACAACCGTTCAGAGAGAGTCCTGGATACACCTCCATCAGTCATTCCCCAAACTCCTCCCCCATTGCTGTCACTCCATCTCCAAAACGAGCCAATCCCAACAATTCTTCAGCTGAAGAGAGTCAGCATGGCATTAACGGTAATCACAATTACACAGTTTGTAGCCAAATTATAACAATCAATGTATTCCTAAAACAGGTATTAAATGTATATCATAGAAATATCTGTGCTATTCTGCCAGAACCCCAAAAAATCACCCTTACATTATCTAAATTCTTTATTTTTTTCTTATTTTGTGGAACACAAAAAAGGTACTTTGTAGAATGTAAATGCTGCTCTATAGGGGCAGCACTAAAAGGGGCAGAAATGTACCATCAATCTAACACAAATAGTCCACAAGACTAAATTATATAAACTATGAATTTTCTGTTTCTTCTGCTTCCCTAATCTAATCTGTTGTTCATTTTATTTTGTGTGTTTTGTAGATGGTCGTATTAAGGTTTTAGATGCTGATAAAAGACACATTAAAGCCCTTTCTCCTCATAGGTAATTGTTTCTTCATGTATATTAATCTCTTATTAGTTTCATAGCCACCATTTATTTTGTACATAGAATTGAATGTACTATCAACCTAAATTCCACTGTGTATTCTAACAGGAGATCAATGGAGGTGGGAGAACCAATGAAAAGCAAAGCTCCAGATGGTGAAACTTTCCCTGGGTCTCTGATCACTGTTCTCTCGGCTGTCAGTGGAACAGATGAAAATATGAAGAAAACACCCATCACAGATTCGACATCTAACACCACTCTCATTATTAACTCACCGTCATCCAAGGTTGTGGAGTCAGTGCAGGTACAAACACACTACCCCAGACCTATCAACACCTGCATCCCAGAATCAGAACAGGATAAAGCAGAACACCCCGGCTCATGCTACACCTCAATTTCAACCTCAACAAGTCCTCAACCTCCTGTTTGTTCTTCAGAGAGAAGCTCTGCCTCTGAATTCCCTTCTTTTAACTTAAATGCTGAAAGGCAAAGCATAACTACCTTAACCGACAGCAATGAGGAAAGCAGCAACAGTGACCTGACAGCATCGCCCCCTGACCAAGACGGCTACGTCACACCCTCATTCCCTATAGCATCATACAGCTACCCTCTTCTGACGGTGCCTCATGTACCATATACAGGCTACACTGAGATCACCATCCCAGCTGCCTTATCCCAACCTCCTCTCCCTGAAAAACAACGCTCACCCCCCCTTCACAATGTGTCTGATTGCACTGGCACTTCCTCAATAAAATCAGCTGGAAAGCCTTCTACTTCCCCTGCCCAGTTCCATGTGTCCTTCTCCACTACTACCAATGAATTGCCTCCCACATCTAAATACAAAGTAACTCCCTCTAATGGCATGGAGGAGGCAGAGAAACGCCTCAGCTCTAAGTTTGTCCAAGACAGCTCCAAGTACTGGTACAAACCTGGCATCTCCAGAGACCAGGGTGAGAACATCTGCATTATTAGTGGTGCTTACTTCAGTGTTATTTACATTTATGCATTTTATTGTGGGCTTATATGTATTCTCTTCCATTCGGACCCATGCTTTTAACTTTGTTCAATACAGCATTGTAGCCTTCCGTGCTACAGTTTTTATATGGTATATTATCAGTAGTACACAATATGTCGGTACCATTAGAAATGTATTTGATTTATTGGTATAGGTAGATATTTATTTGCATATGCTCATTTGACCTGTTTTGACATTTGTGATGTTTGCTATTATCTAATATTCACCTAAAGTTAATCTTTAAGAACACTAATAATTTAGTAACACTGTTAAAACTTTAAGTCAATACATTTTTTAGCAATACAATAAGTATTGTTAGTTTACAGTATTAGTTCTTTATGTGGTGATACATTTTAAATTTGAGAAAATCTCAAAATGGATATCCATTTTTTCATACTGCACTTCATAACGCTGTGATGCCAAATTCACTTGTAATATTTAAAACAATTGATTTAGTTTTTAGTGTTTAGTAACAACTATCTTACTAACTATTAGTAAGCAGAAGATTAGGAGTTTACTTGTAATAATAGTTAGTTAATACTGAGAATTGGTCTCCAAACTAAAGTGTGACCAAAGTTTAATATCAGCTTTTTATCGGTTACTGATAATAAAATGACAATAACTATCGATTTATTGTATTGGTCAAAATTTAAACCAACATGATTAATAAATCATAATAATTTGAAAGAATAAATAATATATACATATACAGAATAATTTAAATCTAAATAAAATATATATTAAGTAAATTAATACTAAAATTTAAACTAATACTACTTTGTTAATTTTTTAAGCAATCAACAGACTAACGATTTTCATCTGGTGGATGACTTATGAGCAACCTCATAATAACACCCTAGCAACTTCATATCAAATCAATAAAAAAAAGCTCAACACCTTACAATCATCATATCATCACATCTAGTTGTAGGAAATATTTTTTTAGGATGTGATGTACATTACATAAATTTTCCTGCCACTCTATTAACAAAAGTATCTCTTTGCCCATTTAGCCGTCGCAGTATTAAAAGACAAGGAGCCTGGCTGGTTCCTCATTAGGGATAGTAATTCATTCCAAGGCGCATATGGATTGGCCCTGAGAGTCAGCACACCTCCAGCCCACGCTAGTAACCCTGGAGAGACGGGCAACCCACAGGAGCAGCTAGTTAGGCACTTCCTGATCGAGAGCGGTCCTAAAGGAGTGAAGATCAAAGGCTGTCAAAATGAAACATATTTTGGTGAGACAACAAAAAAGATTATGCCCTGTTTATGAATGATTGTCTAATGCTCTGTGTTGAAAATAGCACCCCTATTGATTTAACTGTGATGATTCTTTTCATCCAGGCTCCCTCTCTGCTCTGGTGTCTCAGCACTCCATTACTCCTGTGTCTCTTCCTTGTGTTCTACGAATCCCAGATAGAGGTCGTACAAACACGTTAAAATACAACAATTCATATTTTTTCATACTCAGTGTGTAATAACTGCCTGATTTGTGTGTGTTTGTGTATCAGATCTTGTAGGAGAACTGCAAGAGTCGCAAAGTGGAACTAATACCAGCACAGCTGCAGACCTATTAAAACAGGGGGCAGGTGAATTGTATTTATTTTTTCACGGATGGATGGTGGGGAAAAACAAAGTATTATTAAATGTGTTAAAATTACAGTTCTATACACTACCGTTCAAAAGTTTGGGGCTGATATAATTTTTGTATACTTTTGAAAGGAGTTTCTTGCTCAGAAATGCTGTATTTATTTGATCAAAATACAGTAATAAAAAAATACTACTGTGAAATATTGTTACAATTAAAAATAACTGTTTATATTTTAATAAAATAAATATCTGGTGATGACAAAGCTACATTTCAGCAGCAATTCTTCCAGTCTTAACTGTCACATAATAATCAGAAATCATAATAATATACTGATTTGATGCACAATAAATATTTATAATTATTATTACAGTTGTGCTGCTTAATATTTTTGTGGATACTGTCATACATTTTTTTAAGGATTCTTTGATGAATATAAGGTTCAGAAGAACAGCATTAATTTGAAATGTTGTAAAAATATCAACATATTTACTGTCACCACTTTTGATCATTCTTGCTAAATAAAAAAATAAAAAAGTTTGATGGTAAATCTCATAGTGTATTATATTCAATATTCCTCATTGAAAGTAACAATAGTCCTCTTTCTCTCTCTAATATTCTTTGTTATTCTCTCTCTCATTGTCAGCTTGTAATGTTCTCTACTTAAACTCAGTGGAAACGGAATCTTTGACTGGCCCGCAAGCCGTCTCCAAAGCAACCAAGTGCACTTTGACCCAGGACCCTCGTCCTTCACCAACAGTCGTCCACTTCAAAGTGTCCACACAGGGCATCACCCTCACTGATAACCAGCGCAGGTACAAACACACATGTCCAGCAACACTTATGTTTCGCTTGCCAAGCAAAACACTTTACATTGTAACACAGCTTTATTAATATCACTCCCCAAGCATATATTTAGCACAATCCTTCAAATATGAGATTAAAGTTACTTATGTTAGCCATTCAAGTAAACTACAGGCCTGTATGGCTCATATCCGAAACATTAATCAGAGACACTGAAAAGTAAAAACACACCTCACTCTTTGTCCCTTTCTTTTTTTCTGTATATAGACTGTTTTTCAGGCGACATTACCCTATTCACAGTGTGACTTTCAGCAATGTGGATCCACAGGATCAAAGGTAAAATTAAAGATGGAATCATCTTTACATGCATCTACAACATGCTGCATCTCTAATGTATGGCCAAGACAACATGTATTGCTTTGAACGTAGTCTAGAGAAAGTGGTTGGCCTCTTACGCTGATCTAAGGCTGTCAACGTACTATTCATTTTTAGTTTTTGCACAAGGGCTCTCCTACTCTCTTTTATGCTTCTCTCTTACTTGCTCTGCTTGTACATGTTGCTTAGCCTCTGTGTGTGTGTGTGTGTGTGTGTGTGTGTGTGCACGCCAGGTGGATTGATGCTGATAACACTTCCTGCAAGTAAGTGCTTCTACTTATACAGCTCTATATTTTTTTCAGTGTAGCATTTCTTGTGCTTTCAGGAGGTTTGTTCCCAAATGTGTAAATGTAGGAGTGAGATAAGTGTATATCTATTTATGTCACTCAGAATAAGCCAGTGATGTGAAACAAACGAATAAAAGGGGTTTTAAGTGAACAATCTGCCTGATATCTAGTTGTTTTCTATAGGATGTTTGGATTTGTTGCACGGCGCAGCGGTGGTTTGGGAAACGTGTGTCACATGTTTGCAGAGCTGGACCCAGAGCAGCCAGCCACGGCCATTGTGAACTTCATCAATAAAGTCATGCTGGGACCTCAACAGCTGCGAAAATGAACACAGCGTAGGAGAGATGGAGAAAAACAAATCAGAGCGCACAAGATGGGATCGCAGTGGATACTCTTACGTTTATATATACAGAATGAGAGAAGTGTTCCGCGTTAGGATACACAAAACAGATTTTTACGACAACTCATTATGCAAGCTTCTTCTTTTTTCTGTCATGTTCACATTTAGTGTAAATCAGTGAGATTTGATCCTGTTGAAACTGAGTGCATTATAAAGTGATTTCAAATGAAATGCCTTTTATTAAACAACAATAAAATATACGAGAAAAACCACGGGATTTTCCTGGTAAAGTATATCTAATGGATAAACAAATGAGAGAGAAAGTTTTCGACGCCTCAAACCTATTTTTGGTTGAGAAGATGGGTCTTTTAATCCAACCACTCAGGATGACAAAGCTGTATGACTGCTATTGTGTTGTTCTCTTTTTATTTTCATTGATTTTGTGTGTTTGTGTGTGTTTTTTTTTGTTAAATGGTCAGAATGTTTTGGTTGTTTGTTTTCTATTCGAAGTGGCCTTTACAAAACACAGTCATATTTTTAGCAACTGATGCATTTTTAAATTCAAACTTTTTGGTATTTAATTTTTTTAATAAAAATATGACAAACCGAAATGCCTAGAGAATCCTTTTTATAAAAATGTCATATTTACAGTTACTTAATAAAGGTTTGCAGTCATAACGTGCTCAGATGTATGTTTCTCTTAAGGTTATTGTAAACTTATTGTAATACACTGATCACATACCAAAAAACTGATTATTTGAATTCAACAGTCTATTTAGGTTCTAATGTGTTAATCATGTCATGCTTCACTCTCTGAAGAAAAGCTCTGCTAGTCTTTGCTTGTTTCCAGTTAAGCATAGGTGTGGCCTACAATCCTAAACTTGAGTTAAGCCATTTAATTATGCTTAATACAATTTATCACCTAGTTACAAGCAGATTGTAATCAAAATAAACCTTTCATGAGCTCTGCACAATGTAGATTTTATTACAGTTATATTACATGTGCAGTTATTGTGATGCGTGCACGATATTAGCAGATGAATAAAATCACAAAAGTTTGACAATTTGCCTACATTCACTATCTAGTAGAGTTTAACAAAAACAACAACTATGGTTTTTACAATTAATCACTGTAAAATAGATGGACTAAAATGAGTTCATCACATTTATATTGTGATTTGCATGTTTACAAACAAAATATGGCATTTAGCATTAAAACAAGGCATCAACTATATTGTGGAGGGGTTATTTTCATTGTGCTGATTTGTGTAGTTGTTTTACTGTCACACATTTTGATGACTTTACCATAACCAGCTATCAAACATCAAAATCAGCCCACCCAATCTCATCAATAATTGAAATATGAGCACAGTTGCTTCCTGAAGACACTAATTGTTAGTTTTGTAAACATACACTATTTGTACTAACAGCATTTGACGGAGGTGCAGCGTTGATGCTTTATCCTAACTCAACACGACATTGAATGTTATTATTCTTCTACTACTTTAGCTTTTTCAACATTTTCAAAAGGACGAGGTCCCACCGAGATTTGAACTCGGATCGCTGGATTCAAAGTCCAGAGTGCTAACCATTACACCATGGGACCGCGCTGCCGCATGGACCGACATAACGAGACTTATCGAATATGTGTTGCTGTTCAAATTATACATTAACCTTGTTTTCCATTAAACTGCGCTTGTATATGCATATTTAGCGTAAATTAGCAATGCTTCTTTTCGGTATTTTAGGTTATAATGCTTGGCTAGCTGTATTTCTATAGTCTTTGCTTATAGTCAATGACAGGTTCTAGCAAACCAACAGTAACGCTTTTAATAACTGTTGTATAAATAATAACCTAACGTTACTTACTTTAATATTTGTAAAAATGTATTAACGTTTTCATTGTTTTATTCACACCATCGCTATGTGTCTTTTCGTATCATATTTAAGTTACTGCGTTACACAGTCATGAGTCATGACCGAGAACTGTTTTAACTTCAGCTCGTCTTGTTGAGTTCCTCGGACTGAAGGCAAATCCTGCACGCACTCAGTCTCCCCTGCTGAAAAGGGTTTAATCGTATCATTTACTTATGTATACCTTTCTACTGAGAAACAGACGCATCCGATTGTAACAAAACGGGGTGATCCTCTTATTAGCCTCAAATCCTTGCAAAAGATGACTTCCGGGCACAAACAAATCAAGGGTATTTACTGATTAAATGTATTCATTTAATCGTGACTAAAACATCTGCAACAAATATAGCAGATTCTTTAAGAATTTACAAGAGTCGAAGAATGGTCGGTCTGTAAATTGTATTTATTTTGGTCATTTTTTCCACTGTTAATCATATTTTTCCCCCCTTGTTTTTTCCGTTGTGACATTTTCGTTCCAAGTAAGTATGTATCACAAAAGACGAGCTTTTCTCCTATTTCCCTTTTTGGCTATTTAAAAAAATATGTTCATTACTAAATAAGGGTCAACAGACAAAAAAAAATCTAGCCAATCTAATTTCACACAACTCTTAATTTACTCTTTCACAGAATCAGTCAAAAGCTTTACTATGAGTCCCCTAAACAGCCTTTTATTGCACAACAGCTAAGTATACTGCATTAACTGTAGTAACACCATTGCTGTTTACAAAATATATTGCTGATAATGTTTTATTGAGTATAGCTTTAAAAAGAAAAACGATTTTAAGTTGTTTTTATCTGATTTCCATACAGAATCCCGATTGGCTGGCTGTCCTTGACCTTTGACCTACAATGAAGTTCCACGCACATTCCCGTGATATTTGTAGTCTCTGAGAGGTTATGACCTGTTAAATCACTGTAACATTCAGGACATTTTATACGTGGGAAATGGAAAGAGGAGAACAAAGGTATGATCTTAGTCTTTAGCAAATGCAGACGACTATCTTGAGAGGGATCTTTTATAGGAGAACACAACAACAGAATCCTCTGAAGGTCACAAGACCAGATTAAACATCATAGATTCACGTGCTGTCATTCAATTCCGTATCTCTTTTATTTTCTCTTTGCAGTGCTGTTTTAAATGGACGTACAAAGCATGCTTGTACCTTAAACGTGCCCCTTTATATTTCCAGACAATAGCCCATATGTTCCCGTGAGAGGACGACGGAAACAGCCAATGGATAACCATAAGATGCCCCTTTCGCTGCATCTTTTACTTCCGTTCATGCCTCTACGATCTTCCTTTCACTACGTCACTCCATCACATTTCTCTTCCTTTATCTCAACATTCGCCATCAGTCGTAATGACAGAACCTTTCCTCTCCCACTGCATGCCACAGGGCTGAATTCCCCCCGTGTGGTCATACTAACACAATCAAACTTGTATGATATTTTTCTCTTATGCGTGCATACACACACGCACACAGCTAGCCTTCAAGGCCTGAAACAGAAGCCTCTGCTATACTACTCAGGCAGACACGCCCAAGTAAAACATGAACTCATCTCCTTACAAAACCAAATATTATATAAAAAAAAGACTGGCCGTCATAGACGGCTGAACATTTCCATGACTTACTGCGGTAACTGTAGAGACCAGAAATCGCCTACTGCTATTAGGTTAAGTAGGTTATTGGCTGGGCCATAAATTGTTTTGTGTTGCATTTGTTTTTCTTAAAGGAACAGCAAAAGTAAATATATATCTCATATACCTCATCTTGTATGTATCCTTTCCGACCATGTGTTAGGGGATGTTAGGGAATAGCCTTGCCTTTCTTCTTTTTACATACAATGAAAATGAATGGTGCACAGGCTGTCATTCTTTTGTGTTCCAGAGAAGCAAGAAAGTAATACAGGCTTGCATCAACAGGATGAGTGAACGATGCGTTCCTTCAGTGCAGAATGAAGAGCCTGACACATTTCTCCTCGTTTATACACGAATAAAACGCTCGACCTCATGCGGACAAACTGTTTACCTCGTTGGTGCTTCTGACGTCACGACACACCCCTCACGCGCGTGAGTGTGTGTCTGTGCGCGCGCAGCAACTCGCCAGTGAATGCAGTGGGGTTCGTGTGAGTGAGTGTGTTTTGCTTGTGGAATGTGGGAGTTGTCCCCACGCGCTTTACGAACAACCGACCTGTCCAAACAGTGCGCGAGTGGCAGAGGATGTTACGCCAACCAAAACAGCGGACGCAAGCTCACAGCACAGTCTTTGATCCGTTATTGGAGGAAAATCCGCCGTACATGGTAGAGTCGGGGCGGGGCGTAATTAGACGGAGTCCCATCTATTTAGGGTCAAGTACAACATTTTTATAGTCCTGACCAGCGTGGGTTCAAAGTTTGTTTTGTGCACGGAAACTGCGAATCACCCACAGCGCACGTAGGAAGCGCTTTCAGAATCGACCGATATTTTTTGGTCGTATTATTTTGTCTTTCGTTAATCCACAGACTCGCGATTAAACCTGCACGGGATGGATTGTAAAGCCGCAATAGCCCGCGTGATTCGTTAGCACCTCGTCGACTATAGCTCCTCCAGAGGCTCGACCGCGAGTTACGGGGCTGCGGCGCGGCTGGACGCGGAGCGAGGCGACCCTCTGCGGGCTGCGCTGCCGAGGCGGTGGGCGTGTTTACTCGGCGTGCTAGCATGTGAGCTGGCGCCAAGTTCTCGGCGTGAAGAAAACAACATTTACAAGTTACGGGCTGGAGCGAAGCTGCAAAAGTCACATCTCTCTTGATCGGAAAAGTTGCACGCAGGTACGAAGCGAGCAGTTTACTCTAAACGCACACTTATCAAAGTGAACCTTGTGCGCACACTAATGCAATTCAAAACAAAAGCTGCTAACGTTAGTCTGCTAATGTTAGGTAACGTTAACCTACTCAAGTGACTGTTTTTTTACCTGGCACATGTGATCCAGAGAGAGAGATAACCGTTACTGAACTAAAACACGTTTGTCACTTTAATAACGTTACCTGTTTATTTATTCGTTGTGTGTCTTCGATGCATCTGTCTCGTTGCACTGATTGAATGCAATTTAAACACCGAGCTTGGCAAGTTACACAACGTGGAAAACTTTGCATGCCTAAGTACAGCTAGTTCTGAAGGATGACAAAAAGCAGCAAATTCGTGCTAATGAAGCATTAGTTATATTCAAAAGCGTGGAATGCTAATGAGTTTGATAGTATAGCTGTCTATCGGTTCATCTGTTGCAGTGATTTCCAACTGCGACATCATCCAGCCACAGCGACAATATCGCTTCTAACAGTTATCGTTTTACCAGCACTTTTAAAGTTACTGCTTTAAAGATTGAGCTGACTTCTCGTTTTTCTGTAATGTCAGAGGTTTGCTGAACTAATTCACAATAAAACGTACAGTACGAGTGATTCAGATGGGATACGTTTTTTATGTATGTATAAGTGTGTGTTTGCGGTATTACTTTATAAGGTTTCTTTGATAATATGACCAAACATTGTGGAATTATATAATGTTTAATAGTCTGTTAGTTTATATACATTACAATATTTACAGTGTAATTCAACTTTCATTCATATATTATCACATATGAGCATTTACATATACATAAAGACATTATCTATTGTGCCTTTGCTTATTTGTCTGTAATGTTTATTTGTAAGTGAAAGTTATTTAATTAAATTGTTTTCTTGTAGGCTACTTGTTAATCTTCTGCTTTCCTGATAATAAACGTTATCCTCCTTTTTACATTATGGACAGAACAAAATGTGCATACATGTTTTACCTTTGTTTTCTAAAACCTGATGATGAATGTAAAACTTATTAAATGATTTATTAAAAACCTAATAAATTGCAATAACCTTGCTATATCAGTTAAATTGAACCTTATCGGTATTGTTTAAAACAATTCCCTTGTGGGTCATGTAGGAGAGAGAGTGTGTGACTCTGACACATTGTGCTGTTGGTATGTTGAGAATCTGTTGTAGTTTGCATAGCTTGTTTAACATGTCGGTTGAACTGGACTAGGACTTTTTCCACCGTTCCTTATTGACAACTAGTTACGGCATGTCAGACAAAGCATGGTCAAAAGTGAATGGCTTGTCATATAAATTCTCTTGTTTTCTAGTTGACCTTTAAAATCAATGTGATGGTTATCCTTGTCCCATGTTGGAATGGCTAATAGGTTTGCAATGACTAGGACTAGTTGTATCAGATAATGTATTTGTGTGGCTGTAATGCAATTGGTAGAAGTGGTTGTTTTGGGAACGATGCTCTATTGTGCAAATTCAGGGTTGTGATTTTCTAATTTGAGTGGAAGTATGAGATAGTCAACCATGTAACAAGATTAGATGTGATATCCTGGAAATATTTCAGAACCCACTTTCTCTTTAATGTCTTTTGTATGTTCACAACTGTTCAAAAGTTTGGGGTCTGTCCTTTTATTTTTTTTAAGAAACAAATACTTTATTAAGCAAGAACACATGAAATGAACCAAAAGAGACTGTAAAGACATTTTCAAATTTTACAAAAGATGTTTATTTGAAATAAATACTGTTCTTTTCAACCTTTTCTATTCATCAAGTAATCCTTAAAAAAATTGTTTCCACAAAAAGATTAAGCTGCATGACTGTTTTAAACATTGGTGTGTTTCTTGATCTTCAATCATGTGACACTGAAGACAGGAGGAATGGCTGCTGAAAATTTAGCTTTGCCACCACAGAAATACATTTTGTTATCAAATATATAAAAAAGGAAACCAGTTCTTTTAAATTGTTATAATATTTCACATTATTACTGTTTTTCCTGTATTTTTACTCTAATAAATACAGCCTTGATGAGAATGAGACTTCTTTCAAAAACATTAATACATCTCGCAAACTATACATACACACAACATTCACACATTTCTATTTCCCCCATTATTTGTCTTCATTTGTATTGTTTGTTTGTCTTATCTGTGCAGGATAAATGACTGAAAATTTGTGGATTTGTTTTCTGCTGAGCTCTAGTAAGGACCGCAATAGCAAAATCTATATCGTCCTATAATGGGTGTTTACATGTTCAGTATAGTCCAGAATACCCATGCACCTGTATAATACGTTCTTAAACGTGATCGATTCTGAGTCTGTGCCATGCTGGACTTCCTTTGTGCACGTCTGCCTTTATGTAGGTTGTACTGATCATGATGATATGTTCCTTTTGTTTAAAGGAACTGGATTGTGATGTTTAGGTTGTTATTGTGGCGGTGCTCATTTCAGAGGCTGGAATGTGTGTGCCTGTGTGTAGTTTCTGTAACTCTAGGCAGAAGCTGTGAGGCCTTGACTGTAGCCCTGTAGAGAGGCCCATTGAAGGGGAAGTTGGCTCTGTGTGTGTGTGTGCATGCAGACCACTGGGATTGGACACAGGGTAGAAAGACCCCCTGTACGGATGGAGGGAAAAGGGAGGAAAGAGGAAGGAGGAGTCAATTACACTTTTCTGGTCATGTGTGTGTTCTTGCCCCGTGTTTTGCATGAACAGAATGAGTGGTCGCATTACGGCAAGGGTAACCAAAGACGAATACGCTAAAATAGGTATTCACAGCGGAGAAAGATTTTTCATTGGTAATCAGCCTAAATTTGACTTCAGGCCATTTTGTAATGTAACTTGTACAGTGTTGGCCTGATGTTTGTTTATTTACTGTGGCTAATGTTTTACAGTGCTATCTTTGTATGTATCTTATTTAAATATTTGTTTGCTTATGGTGAATTTAACAGTTCAGAAATAATTGATGTTCAGTGTGAGGAGGATTTTCAGCATGATGGAAGGATAAATGATTAATGTATGTCTCTGCGCAGCGTATCTTCGGCTACTGTGGATTGGTACTATTTGCTCAGTGCTTGACATTGCTATATATGGCTTCACTAAACCTACACGGACTGAGAGTCAAATAGACTGAAATAACACAGAAAATGTATGATTATTATTATTTTTTCCCATAGCATTGATTTCTATAAGATCCTATACTTTGCGTAGTACCGCAGTGTATAAGGGATCATATACTGTCAGCCTGGGTGATTAGGAAGTGGAGGGATCTTGTGTCACCCTAATTGCATACTTACCAAGTAAATACATACATTCTACTTATAAAGGTTAGTGGTCATTACACAAAAATAACTGACAACAGAGTGCAATGATTGGTCAATCAGAAGTAGATGTTGCTGAGGCTCAATTTAGGTTCTTCCTCACAATGTTTATTTTTATACATCTGTCTCGTCAAGATTTCGAGATGCATGTTTGTCACTTGTTTTTTTTTTTACAAGTTTACTAATATACACGGTTAGAATTTTTTATCACTGTACTCTAAAAGCTAGATCTTTGTATCTTATTTACCCCAAATGTTACGTATTAGGACATATTAAAGGTGCATATTAATACCTAAAGTATACATATGAAGAACTTTTTAGCTTTTTACCTCGGGGTATCATTCCAGTAACAGTTTTATATTTTTATTTTCTGAAACTGCATAATTAATGCAAAATAAACATAAATTCTGAGATTGCCGTAAAATACAAGTAGAGATGTTGCTACATTCTCCACTGTAATAAAAGGATGGTTCACCCAAAAACAAAAATTACGTGATCATTTACTCGTCTCGTGTCTTGTGTTGTTCCAATCTGTGTGGCTTTCTTTTCTTCAGTGGAACATAAAAGATATTCTGAAGAATGTTGGTTTTGGTTACCGTTGATATTCATGGTATGGACAAAAATATGCACAGATTTCTCAAAATATTATCTTGTGTGTTCCACAGAAGTAAGTCATACAGGTGAGTAAATGATTGCAGAATTTTCTTTTTTGTGTGAACTGTCTCTTTAAGTTGTGTATATGTTGAAGTGATTTTTGTCCTTTGAGGATGTGATGTTGGCCTACATGGATTGAATTTGTGTTTCTCCTCAGGGTTACCACATTTCATAGGGTTAAATATAAACCAGCTTGTTTTCAACGCATATATCGACTGTTCCGGCTCCTGAGGGGTATGTTAATGTAAATGCTGCCTGTGGTTAAACATCTAGCGTAAACAATTGCTTATACATTCACATAACGTGTATATGTTTTTACCGTTCAAATGGAAATCTCTGAAAGAATCCGACAGAAAAATGACTTTACCATGTCTTCATAGAGTGTTGCTTGGCATGAGTTTTAGTTTGTATTTTTGTGGTGTACTTGTGGAATTTTGTGTGTTGCGTGTGTGTGTGAGAGAGAGAATTTGTGTGTGTGAGTGTGTGGCAGTATTATAATCTGGCACTGTGTTTCCAGTAGGGTTCGTGTGAGGACAGCAGCAGTTTCTGTGTGTTCTGGACCCGAACTGACCCAACTGGCTCTGTGCATTACACATACACGCATATTTCCTGTGTGTGTGTGTGTGGAGGAAATGTGTAGGACAGTTTGTCTCGAAGTCTCTGTCTATTTTTATGGGCCTGCTGATTGTTCTGCCATTATTGCCGTCAAAGCTAGTTTGCCGGGTCGCTCCAAGTGCGAGAACATTTCTACAATGCTTTAGTATGTGATGTTGCATGTTTTCCACATTATCTCCATACCAGGCTTGGCATTCCTGCTGTGTGAGCCTGTCTCTGTCTGTTGTCATAGCTAATGAAGGTTTATAAAACCCTGACAGCATCTCTGTCCTGTCCTGCACACAGCCGCCCCTCAGCCTCTGCTGCAAGGGCTGGGGCGCTTTTCTCTGTGTTTACTTAAATTTATGACCTAACTATGCCTAAATGTCACACTAGTTACAAATTCGACCCGCATTATGCAGCTTCTAGAAGTATTTATTGAGAAGGAACCATAGCTACGCATGTCGATTGAAGTATCACCATAAGCTACATGTTATAGAGTTACTATAGCATGAGCCCTGTGTGTTACACAATAACCACTGGCAATATTTTATGGAATATGCTAATCTGTGCTTATCAGCACTGACTTTGCTCTCTGAATTTGTTTTCGAAAATGAGGTCAAAGTCAATTCTCACCATATTTTCAAACCGTTTTCAATTCCGGTTAAAGATAACGATCGTGCATGTTTCTTCGAAGGCGATCTTCTCCGCTTTAGTCATGCAGTACCTCATGTTCTTTTCTATGATAAACAGGCCATTCCACGCACATCCAGGTCATTCTGCTGAAGAGGGACAGTCTTTCTCGTACACCTTGTCCTACATACTATGTGATGCTTTAGTCAGTTCAATCATTAACTCCGAGCTACCTTAAAGGGCATCACGATCGTACATATAGTGAGGTGTCAGTCATGCCGCTTCACATGTCCGGATCTAAAATATCCCGTGTTTTCAGATTTCCCAGATGATATGTGGCAACAGATGAAACATTAACCTGACCAGCAAATTAAGACACTTTTAACATTTTCCAAAAGTCTCTTATCTCTTTCTTGCTATGTGTGTTTTGATAACAAGAGCCATATACTGAAGCAAGTGCGAATAGCGGAGATGTTATGTGCACAGTCCAAAATCTCAATGTGCACACAGTTAATCATTTTGGAGACTTGTGAAAGCAAGGATTAACTTTACTTAACGATTGCTTTTAGAATGACTGGTTTTAGTCTTTAAACCTTTAGTTTCAATATTATATTATTAGCAGGAAAACAGTCATATTAAATCGATCTGTTCTTCTAACCTTCCGTTTTTTGTTAAATCAATGTTTTGGACTTCAAATGTTAAGTTCCTTTTAGATTACTGAGTGTAATACAGAGCATTGCTCATAAAATTAGTTTATGAGGACTATATTGTATAGCAAGGCTAATCACTCATAGCTACAGCTCACTTCACGAAGTCTACTTTATTATTTAAAGTATTTTTTTCCCACAGTCTGTTGAGAAATAAGGTACAATCCAGAATAATGAAACTCAATGACTTTTTCCTGCATCGGAGTGCACTGAGATATGAATGCTTATGTAAGCATGTATGACGTTAAAAGTATATGAATTGCATTACTTTCTTAGAAAAAGGTCCAGTCTGTTTTATATTTTCTTATGTAATGACAGATGCATGTAAACAGTTTGTTTGCACCTATCCTTCAAAGTTCACATACATTTTATTAAAGCACTTTTTGTAATTAGTTTATTTATTCGTTTTAAGTTGATTTATTATATGACTTACGTCTGTCCTCCTTTTTATTAACAAGCAAAAACAAACATCATTACTGGATAAACCAAGAAAAATAACAACGTCCATCTGCAGGTTACCTTCAAAAATATGCACATAAGTAGTGCCATGTTTGTGGCTGACTGCCAACTAAATCTTCACAAACTAGGACTGCAAATGTTTCACACATTTTGAATAGATGAATAAATGAACAGCCCAATTTAGATAAATGCATCATTATGTGCTGAAGTGTTTTGAAATGGTTTTATATGTGTGTTTCTGTGTGCATTAGAGTAATTTGAGAACTTTCTCTTGAAGAGGTCGTGTGTGTGTGTGTGTGTGTGTGTGTGTGTAAGAACTGAATCAGTATTTAAGTAGCTAAACTTACCATATATGAAGCTATTAGCATATTTTCCACCCAAAATAATCTGTTTATAGCGAAGAGCGCACAAAAAGGCATTTTTCTTTTTTTTACCTTAAAGTAGGAATTTCCTTATAACTCACTGAGTGAAAACAGGAAAACTGTGACATCACCCTCTATCCCGAGGTATGTTTATTTGGTTTGCGCTGTTCCTGTTTGTGTACTCTGAGTCGTGATGTCCCGGCGACCTTTCACATAGATCTCCACTTTATTGCTAATCCCATGTATTACGACACATGCTGTTATCATACACACATTTATTGTGACAATGTTCTCATCACCTGATGCTTTTTAGCTGTTTGAGTTTTAGTGTCACCTTGACCTCTGACTCATTTCAGCATGGCTGCTGTTCCTCATGGGTTGTTCAGTTGTTCATTCGTCAGTAATGATTTTGCTGACCTTGTTCTTTTATGTTATATTTGTTTCAAAAAAGGCTTCTGATGGAGATATTGCAGCTGTCATCTGTTTGTTTTCATTTGCAACCACTCCAATCCTCCTGCCCTTCCTCAGTGGTGTAGCACTGATAGCTAATTAATATTCCCCTCTATCTCGTACGCTCTTTATCAATGCGCATACATTAGTGATGCTTATATAAAGAACAGTTTTTTCCCCATTCAGTTTGTGATACTGGCCTCGTGGCTTTAATCAGAATGATGTATTGTTCTATTAAAGGATTGTTAATTATTCAACACTTTCTAAAGAATGTCATTTATGATTTGTGGTTTTGTTATGCTGTCAGTCTGTGCTGAAGAAAGAGGACATTTCCTTTTTGTTTCTGTTTTTTTTTCTGTTTTACATAAACCAACGGTCAAAAGTTTGAAATACCTTGTAATATTTATGAAAGAAGTCTCTTATGCTCACCAAGGCTGCATCTATTTGATCAAAATTCACTCGAAATGTTCTAAGATTCTAAAATATTACCTTTTTAAATATGTTTTTCCATTTTAATGTTTTAAATGTTATTTATTCCTTTGATTATTTATTAAATTTTTTTTTGCAGCCGTTACCACATTGTCACACGATCCTTCAAAAATCATGAATGCTCAGATAGTTTAATAATGGTTCTTATTATCAAGGTTGACATTTTTTTGAATTTATGTGGAAAAAGTGATGCTTGATATTTTTCAGGATTCTTTGATGAATAAAAACCTTGAAAGAACAGCATTTATTAGAATAAGAAATCTTTTGTGATTTAAAAAAAATAAAAATAAAATCTTCCTTAGCCCAAACTTTTGAATGCTAGTGTATCACTATTTCCACAGAATAATAAAAAGCTATGATATTTATCATTATCAGCTGATGTTTGAGCACCAAATCGGCATATTAGAATGATTTCTGAAGGATCATGTGACACTGAAGACTAGAGTAGCTTCAGTTTTTTCATCTCAGGAATAAATTACATTTCCGAATATATTCAATTAGAAGACAGTTCTTTTAAATTGTTATGCTGCAATCTGTGTTGTTCTTCCCATCATCCTCATAAATACTCAACTCTGTTGACTCTGTTTCTCCTCCTCCTCCTTCGTCTCCTATAGAGATGGAGTCAGCCGTTAGTACATCCACTCAAGTGCCAGATGAGTTTGACCGTAATGTTCCTCGGATCTGTGGTGTGTGTGGAGACAAAGCCACTGGCTTTCACTTTAATGCGATGACCTGCGAGGGCTGCAAAGGCTTCTTCAGGTACACACACACTTTCTATCATCCAATTTGGCATCCACACAGTTACACCGATGTTCATTAAGAAACAGATTAACACATTATCTGTAACCAATGTGATACTACCAGACTATTTTAGCATTTTTCCGTGTGTTCATTAGGCGCAGTATGAAGCGGAAGGCCAGTTTTACCTGTCCTTTTAATGGAAGCTGCTCCATCACTAAAGATAACCGTCGCCACTGCCAGGCTTGCAGACTCAAGCGTTGCCTGGCTATTGGCATGATGAAAGAGTGTGAGTTACTAGCCAACATGACACATCTCGGAACACTGATTACTGGGAGCCAAGATATACTTTGTTACATCACGTTTTAATTATAGTTTAGATTTTATTCACTCTGCAGTCTCAAAAGCTTCCAAATGTCAGTTGAAGGGCTTTGCAGGAATGGTATGCTGTTTGTAAGGTTGTCCCAAACAAAAGAAAGTAAGATGATCCGGTCACAAAAGGTTGTTAGAAAAGTGATACTTGGTATAAGGAAGTAGTTTCGCCATCTGTGAGCGCATGATCCTGTCTCTGAGTGGCAGCTCCTTGCGAATCATTTTGAAAGTGAAAGGTATTTCAGATTATGGATTTCATAATGTTTGATTGCTCTAGTGTTTTGAAGAATCAGCTGCAGAAAATATTGCTTGTATGCGATCACGTTGTTGTTTCTTAAACACGCATCGCATGCAGAGTCATAAAACGGCAAATGTTTTACTGACCCCGATAATCATGATAGCTATAATCCAGAATATTGCTTTAACCCTAAAAATAAATAGTTTAATCATTTTAATTTAAAGAGGCTGAAAATGTATAATATAATGCTTAGATTATTGGGGGAAAGGAAAATAAATATCCAGTAGATTTAGCTGAGATAGTGTGGTATCATTATTTCAGGTATTTCTAAAGTAAAAGCATTACTTCTGATGCATTCTGTCCCTCGTCAGTGTCTATGAGACTAAATGAAATTAAAGCTATTTATTAAACTCTATCAAACTATAATAAAGTGAATTATGGTCGTAATATAATGCTGGAGAAGAACATACGATATTAGTTTCTCGTTATTTTTTTATCTGTATTTTGCCTGTAATAAATGATATTACATGGGCACAGTAATGCTACTCATCTGTCTTTTTCCTTCAGTTATACTGACGGATGAGGAAGTTCAGAGGAAAAAGGAGCTGATCCAGAGGAGAAAGGACGAGGAGGCGCAGAGGGAGGCGCAGAAGCCCCGGCTTTCAGAGGAGCAGCGCAGCATCATTGATGCGCTGGTGGAGGCACATCACAAAACCTATGATGATTCCTACTCCGACTTCTCACGCTTCAGAGTAATATAGTCATCTGATTTATCTCTATTCTCTTCCTCTCTTCTGTATGCCATTCTCTTAGTGGCCAGTTTTAAGATGTTCTTGTACAGTGAGCCTAAGAGATTTTGGACACTTCAGTGACACATAATGTTGCATGCATTCAGTTTTAAATCAAGAGGCATCTGTAAACATATGATTCTAGAGCTTTTCTCAGAACTAACAGTTCTCAACCAACTGGTGTGAAGATGATTTAAAGTGATCATTCAAATGAGTGGATTTGGATTTTTGTCTTAAAACAATTAAGACAAATCGCTGTATTTTTATTTTTTCTGTCTGTCTTAGGCATACTTTGCTAATTTATTCAGTGTGTTCATATGTCTATGTGTGTTTTGTGTTGCAGCCCCCAGTTAGAGAGGGTCCAGTTACACGCAGTGCCAGCCGAGCCGCGTCTCTTCATTCACTATCAGATGCCTCCTCAGACTCCTTCAGCCATTCTCCAGGTGACACGCACATGCGTATACATGCTGAGCTAATGCACACAAACACTCGTTTGTGCATAAATCACCTGTAAGGTTTCTTCTGGGAAATGTTTTTCAGCCCAGTGTGAGGTGCGGACAGGCGTGTGTGTTTGTGTGTTGGGGTGGTGTCTTATGTGCACAGCAGGCTCCGTCCATCTCACCATGCCTGACGTCACAGGAGAGCCTCTCTAATGACAAACAGACTATTCACATGCGTACACACACACACACATGCACGCCCACACACACACACTTATGGTTCATCCTGGAAGCAGCAAGTTGTTTTTGTAACTTTAAATATGACATGTGATGTAAACTCTGTACTAGGGCAGGGTGGTATGACCATAATCTTACAGCGCACAGTACGAGTATGATTTATTTTTCTGGATTTTTAAAATAAATCAAATTACCAATTGGGAAACTCTGATTATAATAACAAACAGATTCATTTTCTGACTGCTGCTGCTTGTTAATTTTGTTAATCAAAATTAATCTCGAAAAGTGTTGATTATAGCTTTACATTAATGTCTACTCGCTTTGTATGGAAGCGTGGGTTTTTTTGCGGTTGTTCTAATATCTTGACATTGTTTGCTTTTTAGGCAAATTGTAAATAAGAGCTATGTTGACAGCTTTGTTTATGGTTATGAAGGCGTTTGCAGAGTGCAGAACACAGTGCGCTGACAGTCTGAGGTTGTGCTGAGCTGCGGGCTCAAGCAGTCACGTGTACTTGTGTAAACATGCACAGTGATTCTAGTGCAAGCTTTAGTTAGTATTTATTTCAAATTTGAAATGAAGTTACAATAGCAAAAAAAATAATCAACAACATTGATTTTCCCCATAATTGCTCAGACATGACAGCAAATGTAATGTACGCAAAATTGCTCAAATTAACCTTTTTTTCCGCAATATTTCCTTACAATTCACTAAAATATTAAAAACAAGTTATTTGTTGTCTGGCTGTGTTATATAAGGCTGTTAGCAGATTTTGAAACAGACACAAGGGGGAGATAAAGCTTCTGTTAAAGTGGACACTGATATCGGCCAGTGTCTTAAAAATTGTTTCTCTTTTTTTTCTGCGCAGCATTTTCGATGGCCCACCCAAAAAAAAATGTATAATGATTTTCATTAAATGCAAGGAGCTACAGTAAAATTAAAGCATTATCACTTTTGTTTGGAGTTCGGAGGCATTCATCTGTTTCTCTCTCTCTCTCTCTCTGTCTGTCTGTCTGTCTGTCTGTCTGTCTGTCTGTCTGTCTCTCTCTCTGTCTCTGTCTCTGTCTCTCTCTCTCTCTCAATTCTGTTCTATTCAATTCAAATAGATTTATTGGCTTGACAAAAATACATTTTGTATTGCCATTAGAATATAGAACATTTCACAAGTTTTTCGTTTTAATTTTGGTGATTTAGAGTTTACAGCTCAAAAATCCAGTATCTCAAAATATTAGAATATTTCCGAAGATCAATCAAAAAAAGGATTTGCAAGTTCTTTGAAGTACAGGCGCATCTCAATAAATTTGAATGTCATGGAAAAGTTCATTTATTTGCTTCACTGACGAGCTATACAATTCACACTCAGAATCACAGATGAATCGCATGCAATAGTGAACGTGATCTCGCATGGCTTGTCAGTGAACTACGGCTCTGTGTATTAAATGCCGCTCCTTTTGAAAACTGGTAATGGAGATTTACCGCTAATCACAGAAGCGGCTTTACTGACGAGATGCGCATGACTATCGCATGCAATATATCGTGCAGCCCTAATCTCCATAAAGCTTGTCAGCAGATGGAAGCATAAAGTGCTCCAAAATATATAGGTATAGGGAAAGAAAATAAAAAGATAAAAAATACATAATATAGTATATAATATATGTAGCAGCTACTGGACTTTTAATTGTAACACGATGTACATGTATAACAGTATTTTAGTTGTGTGAGAGTGTGTCTATTGGTTGTTTGTTTCTTGATTGTTCCTTGATTCACTCTCTTTTCACATCTACAGAGTCCGGAGATCGTAAGATGAATCTGAGCAGTCTGTTGATGATGTATCAGGAGCAGGGTTTGAGCTCCAGTCCAGACTCAAAGGAGGATGAGGGCACAGGTCATTCCATGCTTCCTCACCTGGCTGACCTGGTTTCCTACAGCATTCAGAAGGTCATCGGCTTTGCCAAGATGATTCCTGGATTCAGGTACAATTTTGTGTGCATGTCAAAATGTAAGAACTTTATTATTACATTTTATTTAGAATGTCTAGTGAAAGGAATTTACTCCATTTCAATTTAAAGAAATTCAAAAGTCACCAGAAGGAATTTGGTTTTGTAACAAAAAAAAGATTTACAGCTCAAAAACAGCAGCAGAATTGTAAACAAATATACAGCAGTAATTTTGATGAATGTGTATATATCGGAGATCAGTAGTATTTTGAATTTTGCAATTTTGTTACTGTAAAACACCACAAAATAGTTTTCAAAAACTCCATAAAAACAATATTTTATACAGTCAATAACTTGAGTAAATTAGAGCATTCCAGGAAATGATATACATATGTAAATATTCTAATATTTTGAGATAATGGATTTTTGACTTTCATGAGCTATAAGCTCTAATAATCAAAATTAAAACAAAATAACTTTTGAAATATTATATTACATGTAATGAATCTAGAATATATGAAAGTTTCGCTTTTTGAAATACAGTACAAAAAATAAAGTAACACACATTTTCAGTCCATGCATTAGGGATGAGTTCTTAATGTAATAATTCACCCCAAAATTAAAATGTGCTGTTAATTTACCTACCCTCAGGCCATCCAAGATGAAGGGGACTTTTTTTTTCTTCAGCAGAACTGTAAAGAAGATTTTTTTTTTTTGCTGAAACCGTGGTTCTTGGTGATTCATAAAATAAAAGTCAGTGTCTACCGCTGATTAAGACTATTTTTTACTTTATTTCATTTTATATGCTTTAGAAAAGTAAAATATCTGTTGCACTTCATTATTGGGTGCTTTAATAATATAAAACATTATATATTATGTCAATACCTAATTACAGACAAATAGTCACCTACGTCCTAAATGGACTAAGGGTGAGTAAAGCTAATTTAAATATTTGGGGAAATTATGCCTTTAATTTCATAAGGCCTCAAATTAAGATTTGTGTGGGTCCTGAGCAAGGATGTTCTCTACATTCCTTTCATCCATTTTTAGTGGCTTGTTTGTGGAAATTTCCATCTTCCCAACAGGCTAATGTTGACATGACTATCATCTATTTAATTTCCTCAGGAACATTCAAATATGTTCGACCTTACAGACTGTTACTCTCAGTACGTGTTTCTTCCCTGCCTCTCTGTGCACTTCCATGTATTTTCCAGCTTCCTCAGAAAGTGCGTACATATGCATTACGGACCGCATGTTGCTGTGGTAACCATAGGAGTGTCATGTTATCCTCGCTGAATGCACCCACTCCCTCTACATCTGCCATTCACAGAATCCAGCATGAGCCAACATTTGACGTGTGTGTGTTTGTGTGTCTCAGAGAGCTGACTGCTGAAGATCAGATTGCTTTGCTCAAGTCCAGTGCCATAGAAGTGATCATGCTCCGGTCCAACCAGTCTTTCAGTCTGGAGGACATGAGCTGGAGCTGTGGAGGCTCCGAGTTTAAATACTGCGTCAATGATGTCACGAAAGGTACACGCAAACAGACATACATTGTTTCATGTGTTGACATGCAGTGGTATTGTTTGCTAGAACTAAATAAAAAAATATATATTAATTGAAATAAATCTAAAATAAAAATTACGAACTTAAATGAAAAAATGCTTCAGATGAAACTGAAGCAAATGGAATATATTGATAATTAATATAATAGCACATAAACATACAAAAATAAAACTGAATAGTTACATATTTTGTGAAGGTTTACTTTAAAACAAAAAAAAGGTTTAATTTACGTTTTATTTTATGTTTATTTGACTTGTTCAAGTTGTGTAAGGTGATTTTTTTTATTTTTTATTTTTACTTTCTATCCCAGTCTTACGCATGGAGACCATAGTGGCTCCAAAAAAGATGGACCTAAACCAAAATTAAATATGTATTAACATCTTTGTTTTGGATAACAAAATATAAAACAAAAAAAATAGCATTTTGTTTGAAAAAAATACAGTACTTCACATGCATTAGGTATGATTAACTAATAATGAATAATATGTTTTCAGCATTTATATAATTTAATGTTGTACATTAATTCATACTGGTTAATTTAAGTCATTTTAAATGTTTAAACTGTATATGTACAAATTAACATAAATATTAGATTGTTGTTTAAATTAATGATGAATTAAGTATAATTAATTATTTATCAATCAATATTAATACATAATGACAAAACAGTAGATATATATATATATATATATATAAAAAAAATGAAATAACATCACTTTCTGGTTATCAAACATTGTGAAGAAGGTCCGTAGTCAATGTAATAAACAACACCTGTTGTTAGTCTCTGTTAATAATGAGCTTAATGAAATCCTCCTGATTTTGTGTGTGTTTGTGGGCACAGCTGGACACACTCTGGAGCTGTTGGAGCCTCTGGTGAAGTTTCAGGTGGGCTTGAAAAAGCTCAACCTATGTGAGGAGGAACATGTGCTGCTGATGGCCATTTGCCTGCTGTCTCCAGGTCAGCTTATATATACCATATGCACCAAGCATTTGACAGACTGAGACTTTATACATGCAAACAGGAATCTCACTTGTCTGTGTTTGTGTGCTCATAGACCGGCCCGGGGTGCAGGACCACGAGCGAGTGGAAGCATTGCAGGACAGAATATCTGAGGTTCTGCAGGCGTACATCCGTGCGTATCACCCAGGGGGGCATCTGCTCTACGCTAAGATGATCCAGAAGCTGGCAGACCTCCGCAGCCTGAACGAAGAGCACTCCAAACAGTACCGCTCCCTCTCTTTCCAGCCCGAACACAGCATGCAGCTGACCCCTCTGGTGCTGGAGGTGTTCGGCGGACAGGTCACTTAACATCTTCACCCGAATCGGAACAAACGGCGTGACCTGGAGGGTTGTGGAGTGAATGTATGGACAATCACCTTAAAACACATACAGAGTTTGCAGGACGGAGATTGTGAGTGGTGTGTGTGTGTGTGTGTGTGTGTGTGTAAGTGTATCCCTCATTTACAGATCGGCTAGGGAGTGCCATAGATGTTTCCGTTTGTTTGTTTGTTGTATGTAAGGAGGACATTCTCATGAGAATGTAATATGGTCATGGTGATTTTCACTGTGGCAACTCGATACATTATATTTTACTGCATTGTCAATAGCCAACAATATTACACTGCATGTGTAGGATGAGTGTGTGATGTCCTGTTCTAAACCTCTGCATGGTCCCCAAAGCGCTGTCCACTACTGCTGATGTCCTGTCTCTTCACCTCCTGCCTTTAAATGCACAGGGTTAAAAGTACTAATGCAAGCACACCGCTCTAACTCACCCCCTCGCCTAGCCACTTAACTGATCAAACGGCAGCTCCGCCCCCTTTCCTCTGCCTCCACAGCTCTGATAGGTCGCTGAACAATGGCTGTCTTCTCTACTGTTATTTGCCTGTGCTGTGATTGGCCAATAACCTGACGCCTCTGCAAAGTGGTCAGTGCAGCATTAGCGCTTGCTACTCAGCTAACCTGTAAATAAGACTCATTATCTATATTCGTACCTTTTCAAATCAGTGTAAATAGAGTTTGATATAAGCGCTTTTGAGGCTAATGGTAGAATCTAGCAGAGGGAGACCCTGCAGCCCTGGCTGGTTATAATGAATATGTAAACGAAGACTGCGGTCTTACTGTGTGTTTATGCAGACATACAGGAATCATGGATTATGTTTTAAAGAACTGAGAGCATTACCTCCCTTCTTTACAAGGCCTTGTAGGTTACATATTTCTCAACTTGCATTCCATATTTTTTTCTTGGAACCACTTTTCTTTTTCAGATTACTTAAACTAATTACATTTTTCCCTAACAAAGTTTTACGCTTCGTTAGCTATCATGAAAAAAAAAAACCTGAATGCTTTTTATCAATTTTTTTTATATATATATATATATATAGTACATTTTACACAAGAGTTACACTGCTAAAATAAAAATGCCTGGGTCATATTTCAACTCAAAATAAAAAAATATCCCCGGATATAATTTTAATTACTGTAATATGATAATGAATATCATCCATATTACAATGATATATTCTTTACCTTTTAAATTATAAATCTTTTTCTCTTCATATTACGTCATTAGTATTGTTTTCACATTATAGTATTCAAAAAATAGTTCTGAATAAATTACAAAATATTGGAATACTTGAAACTGATGTAAATTTTCAAAAAACGTTTAATTTTGGAGTGAACTATGACCCGAGTATCTTCCTGACAGGTTTTGGGAGACTGTTTTTATTGCTTTGATTGGGAAATAAGACTTTGTTCTCACGTTTTTAAAACAATACTGAAAGCATCATGCTGGGTAATTTATTATTTACATTTTATCATCAGTAACTGCAGTGTTACATGCTACCTGGGAATATTTCATATTTTGTTGGCACAGGGAGGTTCTTCAAAGCATATTCTAATTATAGCATAACACAACTCGGCACATTTTTGTCTTATGCCGGTTGTTATTATCTAAATGGTAATTACAGACACCTAATACCATGTCAGCCATGGTATAGAATGTTTTTGCATGTCTTTGGACACCATGTTAATATCACACTTGCCACTGCCTGCATTGTTCATAGTTCTTCTTTTTAATTGATGTTTTTATGCTTTTTAGTATGTAAGAGTCCCTTTCTCCACTGTGGATAATATCTGTAAGTGATATTTGCGAGACTCATCAAGAGCTCTTTGAGTCGCATTAGAGAGCTGAATACAGAGCGCTATCTCTGTTGCTTTATATATCTCGTTCTCTCCAGTTTCTCCACAAACACTTTTTTTAGTCACGTCTGATTCATATGAATCTTCTTCTCAGTCAGGGCTCAGGGTCATTAGGAAAAACTTTTCTGTGGTATGAGAGTTAATCATACTTAATGAAGATTGTCTGTAGGTGTGAGTTTGGTGTCAGAAATGGGTCGACGATTTAATGATCATGTAAGCTGAATTTAACTACCTGGAAACTGCGGTCGCTCGGAAGGGCGAGCGTGCGCGTGTTTGTCTGTGTAAGCGTGCGTTTATGAAGTGAGGGCGATGTATAGCATTTACTCCAAGTATATTCATATATGATTGGGTGTCGCATATTCGGCCCAGCCTTGATGGGAAATGTGTGTTTGTGTGGGAAGGAGAACGAGTGAGAAGGTTATCATTTCCTCAGTATATTACTATTAAATAACTTAGTCATGGCACTTAAGATTTAATGACATGGAAGGTTTGCTATATATATATCTATGAGTATTACTTTGCAAATGTAAAAGATTAAAATATTTTCTTGTAGACTAGTTTTGATATTCTGGTATCAGTGTACAGGTGGAAGCACAGGGCAGAGGGTTGTGTGTGTGTATGTGTGGATAGATATTCAAATATAGGAAAGTACGACTGAATGCTAACCTCCTGCACAGTGCGGGCATATATATATATGTGTGTGTATATATGTATATATACACACACATACATTTTTCATGATTTTATTGCTCTCTTTCGACTGTCTATTTTATCGTCTTCATGCCTTCTCTCTATACTAAGCTGCTCAGTACTTTGTGGGATGAGGGTGTACACTCAATTTTAAACTGGAAAACTATTAAATCTTCCAGTCTTGAGCATTTTTGTAACCATTCACTGATAAAGGATTTTGTGAAGAACGAGTGAGAATATCCCTGCAGCACTTACCATAAATGTAGATCAGACAAACCAGGACAACATGTCATGTCTAAACAGTTGCAAAATATACAATATGCATGGTGATGATGATGATGATGGCGAGACATGAGGAAGATGATTGATGTTGGTCTCTTTTCCGAGTCCAAAATGTAACCATAACAAACTACCTCTCTGGGGAACAGACTCATTTAATTTGTATTTTTTTTTATGATTCATGTTTGTATTTATTGCTGTACAGTGGCTCACACGGAAAACCCAGTACCTCATGTATGAATATCACATTCAAGTTTTTTCACTTAACAACAAAGACGCCTTAACAGCTGTTTTATCAGATTTTTTTAACTATTATTATCTGTGTGTACAGTATTTGTATCTTTAGCTTACTTCAACACGTTGAAACATTCACATACACGGACAGACACCTCAACACAAGAGCTGAGATCTGTTAAGTCACTTCCATGATTGACAGTGTTCAGTTGCTGCTGGGATTGGTTGGCCATCCTCAGGCCCCTCCCCTTCTTTACTCTGACTGCTCAGTTGGATTTTGCTGCTCCGCAAAAATAATTACACAACTTGTCAGAGCATGGGCTTCTCTCTTTTTCTCTTTTTGAATGATGACGTGTCAAGCGGACATCATCTACTCTGCAAATCACACTTGCTCAAACTTTACCTCGTACAAAAACACATACGCTCTACAGTCAATACCTCATGCCAGGTCAATCCTAAAATGGAGTAGATGATGGATTGCAATTGATGACAGAGTGTCCGTGACAAAGAGAAAATGAAGAGAGACGTGCTCTTTACCTCTCCTCTTCTGTCTGGGCACCATTGGACAGGAGATCAATACAAAGTTTGTGGCACTAAATGGCTCATATGTGCAGAAGCACTTCTGTCTCTGAGTGAATGGGTACCATAAGGAAAACTTTAACACAAATGCTAGCTGTTTACAGGCTAACAGTAGTATGCCTGCTCACCAGGACAAAACCAGTTGAATATGACCATTCATGAAACGGTTAAACATGGCCGGTTTTCTTTTCTTTTTTCTTTTACATCATAAAGTATTGTAAATTCATGTTCCTGATTTCATGTAATATTGGTCAAATGTTTTACAAATCAATAAAAGAATATAATAATAAACCCTGGTTACTTTGATTTATTTCTGTCATATGGGGAGAATGAAATATTTGTGTCAATATGTTAATAAAGGTCCCATCAAATATAGCTGAATGTTATTGATAAAAAATAAGCCCTTTTTCTGATTAAAATACATTAATGCATGGCAGATATAATAAACTGTCTAGATATTATATCATATATGTGTGTGTGTGTATATATATATATGTATGTGATATAGTTAAAATGTATGTTATACATTTCTCCAAGTGTATAATATATTTATGATAACCTTATTGATTATTACAGGACACATAAAGAAAAAAAAAACGTACTGCTTACCCCACTCTACCCGTACTCTATTTTGTTGTGTTAGAAAATAAATTATGCCAAACCATGCATTCATGTATATTTCATATAAATTATAACATTGTATGCTTGCTCTTATTGCAAAATATGGATGCATGAGATTCACAATAGGTTATGAGAGATTCATTTTATTTGTAAAACGTGTATAGAACACAAAGCTGACAAATATATACACCGTAGTCTATAAACTTTTTTATGTGCATTAATTTGCATAGATATAAGGGTTATATATATAAAGACCATCGAGGTCACGTTCATACTGAAAACATTTCTGCTCACTTGCATTAATTTTTATGGTCACTAGATGGAGGTGTTGTAGACACACTGAGGCTATCAGCCAGCGGGACAGATGCTGGTACGTCTTGAAGAGTTTCAGCTGTGTGCTAAACTGTTACTTTACTCAACTGGAACTCCAAAGGGAATAACAGCGCTGCCATCTTGAAACGGTCAGAACGGGAGATTTTTTAAATGGTAATCAACAGAGATGATGCTTCAGTATGCTGTGTAGAGAGTACCTTGTTAATAATTAAAAACAGAATGATAGATTGATTGGCAATGCCATATTTAGACTGTGGGAAACTCTTTCTGAAACTAGCTGCAGAATGTTTATATGAAGGAAGCCATGGGAATTTTGCGACATGTAGAATTAATTTACGGCACAAACAGTGGTTTCGCGGTTGGGGACGCCACATAAAGGGCCGTGCAAAAACGAAAATCTAAAGCTTTAGATATTGAAAAATATTTTAATGCAAAAGAGGGGTCGTTCAAAAACGAAAGACTTTAAGGCTTCCTCGCTTAATACAAACTTAGATTATGGGTTTTGATATATTGAAAAATATTAGAATGCACTTGGAATGACGGCCGCTATGTACAACTATTTAGTATCAAATGTTTTATTTAAATAATTATTTAGTTTTTTGGACCTTTTAATCTGTTTTGTGTACACTAGGCCTATACATTTAATTAGTGTTAGTCACTAGTATACGTTTTAACTTGGAGCTGTATGTTCTGGAATATGCAGAATTTATGACACACTAAATCATATAAAACTCCTTTGGAAGAGATTGTTATAGAGTGAAAATTCTGTAACTTATGGCTGACACTGTAATCAGCAGCATTTGACGTCTTTGTTCATATTGGCTGAATCCAAATATGCATACTTGATACTTCCCTATTATATAGTAGACACTAAATATGTTAGAAAATTGCACAATGTCTAGTAATACATTTGGTTTGAAAAGTATGTTCTATGTAGTATGAATATGGGTTGTATAAATGAAATTCGGATGTCTCTTCAATGCCGTTACAGCTCCCCCATGTAGCTTTATAAGATAAGTACGGACGTAGGCCACCTGGATACATTTCACCTACTGTTTTTCGCATATATGGAATATGGACGTAGACATTTAAATACAGCAATTTTCTTCAAGTTGCTGTCATATTGAGGAAAAGAGATCTATGAGAGCAGGTACTGAATCAATATTGGCTGGGTGGAATAGAAGTGGGATTCCTTGGATTGAAATTTGAGTATTTGTTTTTGGCTAACGGTGGTAGATCTCATCTTCTGAGCACCTCTCAGATATCTAATACAGAGCAGACGTTTTTTTCCAGCTGTACGAGTACTTCAACTCATTGTGGTGAATGTGCGTGTGAGAGAGAACAAGGACAGAATAGAGTTATCAGGGCACACATTCACAGGACGATCGTTAGCACAGCGTAGGTTGATTTTCGTTGCCATGCGGGGAACAGGAGATAAGAGGTGCCTTGTACCACAGAGTACATGTCGGTCGGTCACTACCCCGAACACAGAAAGAGAAGGGAGGGGAGACTGAGCCGAGGTTAGTAAAGCTACGTGATGAGTGTTAGATTACCTCTCCGGAAACTGTCTTCAAACGCCGGTCTCCAAAATCATGTTATATCTCTCCAGGCCTTGCCTGAGTTTTCGCACAGGAGTCCTTGTATCATCAGCGCTACATAAGACCTTTCAGAGTCTTTAAAATAGTTCTCATAACATCGGTGTCTCCAAATGCATTCATAAACCCAATGTAAGGTGTGTATGAGAATGACCTTTGCATTTGACCTTTGAAGCATATCCTACATAGATCTAAAATGTATAAAATCTGAGCTATCAGAATTACAGAGAAGGCATTTGATGAATCATGTCTTATGTTGAACTTTATCAGTAATAAATTGATTCTGGGTATTGGTATTTAAAATACATTTCTTTGTAGACTATTAAATTGAAGTTTTCTTGACAAAAAAAGCTATTTAAACTAGTCACTGTTACTGCCTAGGAAATAAGAAAATAACAACATGCCCCTATAGTGGGAAAATATTCACAAATATTGTTTTGAAATATGAAATATCAAGTAAAGTTAAAAAAGCCACCTTTTTGGAAAACAATTCTTATTTAAAATCTACCATTACATAGTTGAAACTAATGGCAACACTTTAGATTAGAGAACACCATTTACTATTAAATATATTTCTTATTAGCATGCACATTGTTGTGAAAAGCTTTTTGCCCCTTCCTGTTTTTAATCTATTGCATATTTGTCACATTTAAAATATTCAGATCATTAAACAAATATTAATAATAATATTACACAAAATTAATGCAAGTAAATACAAAATGCAGTTTTTAAATGCTTAATTTATTTATTAAGGGAAAAAAGCTGCCCAAACCTATCTGGCTCTACATGAAAAATGTATTGCCCCCTCCTGTTAAATCATGAAAGAACTGATATTAACCACATTATTTTAGAAAGCTGGGTTAAATTTCCCTAGCCAAACCCAGGCCTGATTCCTGCCAGACCTGTTAAATCAAGAAATCACTTAAATACAACCTGTCTGACAAAGTGAAGCATGCTTAAAGAGCAGCACATCATACCGCGATCTAAAGAAATATAAGAACAGATGAGAAACAACATAGTTGACATTTATAAGTCTGGAAAGGGTTATAAAGCAATTTCTAAGGCTTTGGTACTCCAGTGAACCACAGTCAGAGCCGTTATCCACAAATGGATGTCAATGTTCATGATTCAAGAAAGAGACTGGGCAAAAACGGCATGGGAGAGTTCCAAGGCAAAAGCCACCGCTGACAGAAAATCTTTTGGGCAAATATTCTGTGGACTGGTGAGACAAAAGTTGAACTTTTTGGAAGGTGTGTGTCCCGTTACATCTGGTGTAAAAACCAACACAGCATTTCATAAAAAGAACATCATACCAACAGTCAAACATGGTGGTGGTAGTGTGATGGTCTGGGGCTGCTTTGCAGCTTCGGGACCTGGATGACTTGCCATTATTGATGGAACCATGAATTGCGCAATCTACTAGAAAATCCTAAAGGAGAATATCCGGCCATCAGTCTGTGACCTCAAGCTCAAGAGCACTTGGGTTATACAGCGGGACAATGCAAACACACCACCAAGTCCACCTCTGAATGGCTCAAGAAAAACAAAATGAAGGTTTTTGAGTGGCCGAGTCAAAGTCCAGACTTAAATCCGATTGAGATGCCGTGGCATGACCTTATACAGTCCTTTCATGCTTGAAAAAAAACCTCCAATGTGGCCAAATTAAAACAATTCTGCAAAGATGAGCGGGCCAAAATTCCTCCACAGCGATGTTAAAAAATGACTCATTGCCAGTTATCGCAAACGCTTGATTGCAGTTGTTGCTGCAAAGGGTGGCACAGCCAAGTTATTAGATTTAGGGGTAATTACTTTTTCAGGAAGGGCCAGGCAGGTTTGGACAGCTTTTTTCCCTTAATAAATTAAAACATTATTTCAAAACTGCATTTTGTATTTACTCGGGTTATCTTTTTGTAACATTAAAGTTAGTTTGATGATCTAAATAATTCAAGTATGACAAAAACAAAACCAAAAACGTTTTCACACCATTGTAACCAGCATATCGGCTATTCATTACCCCTTCTAAAGCACATAATAATGCCTGATTCTGCATGACAGCATTTTAGATCCCTTAATCCTAACCCATGCCTAAACTTAACAATTACCGTACTTACTTTAATAAGCAGCAAATTAGGAGTTTATTGAGAGAAAACTTAATAGTAAAAATGTTGATAGTGAATATGTGTTCCATATTCTAAAGTGCTACCAAACTAACCTTAATGTACTCCAGTGTAGGTTTATTTTTTGTGTTTACAGGTTTACCCCAAATATATTGAGAAATGTTGATCATCTAAAATTCACAGAATAGGATGAGTTTTGGGTAAGCTGACCTAAAAGTGTAAATGTGTGTGTGTGTGTGTGTGTGTGTGTGTGTGTTTGTGTGTTTAGTGCATAAATGGGTCTAAATCAGGGCGGGATGCCGCATGTCTTTTAGATAAAGTTTTGTAAAAACTGAAAAATTATTGGTTGTGTTATCAGCTCCTGTACCGTCTCTATTTCTGTCTTTGTATTAATACTGTGGGTGTTGTCTTGGAAGTGTGCCCTAGCTGATATGAGTTTCCTGGTGAACATCAACGTATTGTCTACTGAGAATTTTGTTAGCTTTACTGTAAGCACTACAAACAGGTGTTCGCCTAAAAACAAAGACTACATTATACTGTGTAAAGTCTACTATTTTTTTAAATACAATTTGACAGTGTTTCTTAAAACAACTGAAAATATGCTGCTGAAGTATAGGCCTCAACAATAAAAAAAAATAGTTCATCAAAAAATAAGAATTTGGTGAAAATTTACTCACTCCTCGTGCCATACAAGATGTAGATGAGTTTGTTTCTTCGTCGTAAGAGATTTAGAAAAAATATGTATTACATTACTTGCTCACCAAAGGCAGTGAATGGGTGCCGTCAGAATGAGTGTTCAAACAGCTGATAAAATCATCAAAGTAATACACAAGCAATCCACAGGACTTCAGTCCATCAATTAATGTCTGCATGTTTCTAAGAAACTCTTTTTTATTAAGGTGTTTCAACTTTTATTCCATAATAAATAAAAAATAATATGAAAAAGTCATGCACTTAAAGCATAGGCTAAATATTTTTAGATATATCATGAATAATAATGCTTTTACATGCTGTCTTTGAAGGCATTTTAATGTTATAAAGCCATGATAAGGCCAATTTTAGGATGTGTAATAATAAAGATATTTGAAAAATAGGCTTGTATATGTAAAAATAGTAAATACAGGATGTTAGAAATTAGATTAGAGCTATTAAATTCATCCTTCCCACACAAGTGGAAAACCCCCGCTGCATCATGTCTCCTCAGTTTGGCTCATGCTCAGAATGTCAATGTGTCGGTGAAAAGTCATTTACACAGACACAGATACATAGATTTGGTCAAATGGAGAGGAATGCGGTGAGGTCAGGGTATTTACTGGAACGGCGTACAAACTAGTTTTCTTATATTGAGAACATGAAGGACACCCATGAGCTCAGCTTATTTTGTATGTGAGTTTGGGGATGCATTTGCAGGCAGTGTTGGGGGTAACGCATTACAAGTAACACGAGTTACGTAATAATAGTACTTTCTTCAAGTAACTAGTAAAGTAAAGCATTACTTTTTAATTTACTAGAAAATATCTGAGTTACTTTTGTCCATTTATTGACTGACAGTGCGCTGTGTGAACATGATCTTACTGTAGTTCTAATCTAGACTAAATGTAAATGTGTATTAATTCATCCAACTCACAAAAAACTGATTCAGTATTCATCAAAATGAATTAAAACCGTGAAATGCAAACTCAGAATATGACGCAAGCCTGAAATAATTAAATATGTTAAACAACACAAATATATCTAATCTCATTTTACTAACCAATGTGTTTGCTGCTGACCTTTGATGATCCAGTTAAACCATACTAATAAGCAAAAATTACTTTAGATAAACTAACAATTGTGCTTCATTGTTTTTTATTGCTGAAGAGTGTTAAATCTTTTTGTACGTTCTACTGTACATACGTGAATTTACTTTTCCTTCAGCCTGAGGTTTATTCATTACACTTTTTGGTGTGAAAGGCTTTTACATTTGCTATAAATAGAACTTCTTGTATTAAAAACAATCAATCAAGCCCTGCTCATATTTAAAAAGTAACGTGAAAGTAACGCAAAAATAATGTAGCGCATTACTTTCCATAAGAAGTAACTAAGTAACGTAATTAGTTACTTTTTAGGGAGTAACGCAATATTGTAATGCATTACTTTTAAAAGTAACTTTCCCCAACACTGTTTGCAGGTGGTTGTGCAACTGGCCTGGGGTGGTTCTTATAGGGCGGTCTGCTCGTGTGTTTCTGAGTAAAACCACATTGTCCTCGCTGCTGTCTCAGCAAAGAGCCCAGGTATCTGCAGAGACAAACCTGGATATAGAGAACAAACAGAGAACGAGAAAGTCGCAGTGCAGGGGGAGGGGAGGGATGGGGGGGTCAACATTTCCTGTAAAGCAGGTGCAAAACCAAACACAGGCATAATTTCACACAGGAACACTATGTGCATATTGAGCTCCAGCATACAAATAAGGGCCAATGAAATCATCATGCAGAGTTAAAAATAAATAGTTTGATTAAATAAATAAACAAACAATTTTATAATTAAGTTGATGCTAATGCAAGTGCAGCGGTGACATCTGATCATGGACTGATCAAAAAGCCACAGAACCACCAACTTTACTAAATGACTTTGAGAATTGCTGATAGAGAAAAGGAGGGAGAGAATAAAGAGTCAGTGATTTATAAATGTCAGAAAGTTTGCAATAAATTAATGCAATACTAGAATATTTAATGCATACACACAACCAAACTAGGCTGAACTATTTTTTAAACCAGGGAGGAAAAAGTAGGGTATAGCTTACTTATCTCAGTATCTCCATTAAACGCTAACACCATTTTTTTGAATGCGGTATGTTTGATTGCAGGAAAGGCCAGCATGGTTATACTGCTTTTTGTCTCATACTATAGTGGATTTTAAGAATGGACTTCCACAGAGTGCATTTGTGAGTTCCAGATTTCTCAGAACGTCTTCATAAATAAAATCGGATGAAAAATGACTTTTGAGGACATCAGAAATGGTCCTCACAATATGAGAGATTCATGAATCAGTCAAATGTTTTCATGTTTTGCATGAAATCTTTTAATATCAACTGGCTTGTATGGGTTAGAGGTGAGGTTGAGGTTTGAGCATAGCAAATGCAGTCACTGCTATAAACCACTGTATCTATGAGACGTCCTTATTAATAGAGCAAAAACAACACGGTTTGTGATGATGCTTGATCATGTATCCACCTGAAATGTTACAACTGTCACTCATCGTATAGCTCTTATATATTGATGTGTACGTTTTTTCTCACTTGTATGTCTTTTGACTTTCCACTTCATCCCAGAATAACCTTTTACTGTACATTCACTGGTAAGGGTGGTAGCAGATAATAATGGGTGCCCTGCCTTCCTTATCTTTCAAATACACTCTTCTTTTACGTGACATGCACAACTTAGGGATTCTAAATGAAATAACAAGTGCATTTATTAGTAGAGAGAAGCAAACAACAGTTGATGTAGTGAGAGGAGAGGAAGCTCAGCAGGAGGGGCTTCAGGGAGGGCTGCGTGACCTAAATTTAGCTAGATGTCACTCAACTTAATCACACCTTTGGAGTTCGCTGTAGTACAGGGCCGGTGTTATCTACAAGTGCTTCAGATTTGTTCTGTTCTTCATTTTGTGATGTGGAAAGCCCAGGATTGCAAATGCATGTTGTTTGTCTTTTTCAGATGAACGTCCGATGCCTGGAAACCTTTTAGAGGTGGAAAAGCTATGCAGACGTGACCGGTAAGAGATCCTCGTGTGTTTTAGACTTTGTTTACTTTGTTCAGTTACCATATCGAGTTTTGAAATTTTGCATGACCTGCCACATCGCGTTTACTCGAATATTATAGTAGTTTTGGAGATCAAATGCCAATACACATATTCATAAAACTAACGATAGAAGTGTGTAGCATTCCTTACTGGATTGAATTATCGTCAGTTTAAAAACAGGTTTGGTTTTGGTTTGTAAGTTGACAAAAATTCATGACAAACTAAAATATATATCTATAAGCACATCAGTCGCATAGCCTGCTGTTTGAGTAGATAACGTAATATCACAAATGCTTGAAAGACTAAAATGTGAGTTGTGCACTTTTTAGCCTTTCAACTGGTTTTATAAATTAAATTTTAAAGGATGAATAAATAATAGTGGACAAAAATTAACTTTTGAAGTTTCAAAAAGTTCTGTCCTTTGATGCTTTTCTGCTTTGGGTAAATGAGTTTGTTGTGCTTTGGCTGAAATGTTTCCCAAGAACCATTTAAACCAAATATAGGTCAGGCAAATTGTAGGATGAGAATAGCATACCATACTTACATAAATCACCCCTAAATCAGACAAACAAATTCTTATTTTAGCTTCAGGAAGTGACTGGGTTTCACTCTATTCGTTTTAATAGAGCACTTCCTCGGCAGCTGGAGGGTTACCATAGTGATCCAGCCTAGATTGAGTGCAGCATGGTTTCTGTGGTAGCGTAAAACGGTGATGATGTTTCGGTATGTGTCGAGTTCATAATATATATATATTTTTAACAGAGGATGCCACTACTGAAACTGAAAGCGCTTTAACGTCTTCTCACTTTAGGGAAATTTAGTGAACTATTTTAACTATATTGTTTTTTCTTGGAACGTAAATATATATGTGACCCTGGAGCACAAAACCAGTCTTAAGTCGCTGAGGTATATTTGTAGCAATAGCCAAAAAATACTGTGTATGGGTCAAAATTATTGATTTTTGTTTGTAAAATCATTAGGATATTTATTAAAGATCATGTTCCGTGAAGATATTTTGTAAATTTCCTACCATACATATATTCAAACTTAATTGTGGATTAGTAATATGCATTGCTAAGAACTTCATTTGGACAACTTTAAAGGCGATTTTCTCATTATTTAGATTTTTAGCACTCTCAAATTCCAGATTTTAAAATAACTGTATCTCAGCCAAATATGTCCTATCCTAAAAAAAACGTATTTATTCAGCTTTCAGATTATTAATATAATAATTCAATCTCACACACACACAAACAAATATATATATATATATAAAGCCCTTCATTGTTAAACTCACTAAAGGGAGGAATTCTATATGGCCAATTTGTTTTACATAATTAAATTACATCTAAAACATTTAAAATCATAAACTGTGAAGCTCAATGAAATGTACTTTGAAATTTAAAACATACTTAATTCAAACTTATACCAAAACATATTTCAAAATATTTTGTATGTACAATCTTTTAGGTTTTATTCATTACATATTTTTATTTAAATGTGCAATATGTTCACACGTTTTACATTTGTTACATGTGAACACATTATGCTTTATATGGAGGGCAACATTTACTTTCAACTATATACAGTTAAACCAAAAACTATTCAAACACCAGAATTTTTGATATTTTTACTAATGGGTGCCGGACACTATAGTTCATTTATGTAAGTGAGGATAGCAAAATTAAATTAAACCGTGACATATTATACCCAAAAAGTCTTCATTACATTCATTACATGAATTTGTTCTGACACAGTTTAACTCTGAGTTCTATACTATAATTAATTATTTTTTATTTATTTTTTGTCTGCTGAAATTAAATTTGCAAATAAGTTATGCAAATATTGAATACATAAAAGGTAGTATACTCATTGAACAAACAGACAAAGTGTATTTTTTTTGTTCGTTTTTTTGACATTCAGTTGAAAGTAAATGTTATACTGTATCTGGTGATCCAGGTGACACCAGTTCTGTCATTTAACATTAGTTAACAAGGATTAAAGGTGCCACCAAACAATAATAATATCACTCATCATATTATAATTAGTGGCATTCAGTATGAAATATCTTTGTTCATTTCTGACTTGAGTCAAATGCATTTGGCATTCTGGTCATCCAGACAGTGGCATTGAAAAATCTTATAATAATCCTCTTACAACATCTGAATCTCATATTCAGCATACTTTATTTAAAATGATGATATGGGTATCAACACAGACACACACTGGTGTTAGCTCGCACACTGCGGTGTAATTTTGGAACACTCTACTAGCCTGTTCTGGAAACATTTATATACAATATTCTAGTTTCAGAACTGACATTCTGTCTCATCCTCATTATGCAGATGTCTGAACATCAGCACGGGAAGCTGGCGAGAGGGAGGGAGAGCGAACAAAAGCCATTTAATCAGCCTTTGAATAAAAAAAAGAGCGAACAGAGTACTCTCACTTTTTCTTTTACAAATATTATTTTTTCTATACCGGTGTCAGAAATTAACGTTATTATATAAATATATATAATATATATATAACAGAGTGGGTTGTCCATTTATCTCAAAAACGAATTCAATTGTAACTGAAATGTACAAATTCAGAAACTATAGTGTCTGAACCCATACAGTGCCTTGCAAAAGTATTCTTTTTTTCACGTTTTATGTTGCTGCCTTCTGTTAAACTGCTTTAAATTAAAATGTTTCACATCAATCTACTCTCCATACACTATAATGGTAAAGCAAAAAAAAAAGTTTAACAAATTCACTAAAAATAAAACACTTAAATGATTCCATTGCATATGTACTCATATCTTATCTGGGACGTTTGGAATTTAGCTCAGGAACATTCATATTGCTTGTAAGTGTTACTAGACTTGGAGTGAAGGTAATCTGTGGTAAATTCAATTGAATGGGTATGATTTGGAAAGGCACACATGTCTTAATAAAAGGTCCAACAGCTGAAAATGCATATCAAAGCAAAAACCAAGCCCTGGGGTCAAAAGAACCGTCTGCAGAGCTCAGAAACAACCAGGATTCTTCTTAGAGCTGTCCTCCTGTCCAAACTGAGCAATTAATGGAGAAGGTCTTTGGTTTGAGTGGTGACCAAGAACCTGTTGGTCACTCTAGTTGAGCTCCATGATCGTATATTCAGATAGGAGAAATCTACAGAAGGACAAACATCACTGCAACACTCCACCGATCTGGGCTTTATAGCAGTGTGGCCAAACTCAATCCTCTCCTCAGTGTAGACACTTGAAATTTACAAAAAAGCACCTAATGGACCCTCAGACTGTTAGAAACCAGATTCTTTGGTCTGATGAACCTCAATTCCAAGCATCATGTTTGAAAGAAAGCAGGCACTGCCCATCACATGCAGAGTACCATCCCAAATGTAAAGTGTGCTGGTAGAAGTCTCATGCTGTGGGGCTGTTTTTCAGCAGCAGGACTGAGGGACTCATCAGAATAGAAGAAAAACTCAATGCACCAAAATATTGAGATAGCCTTAATGAAAACCCAGTCCAGAGCATTCAGAACCTCAGACGGGCAGAATATTTACCTTCCAACAGGACAGTGACCCTAAGCACACAGCAAGAGTGGCTTATGCACAACGCTGTGAATGTCTTTGAGTGGCCCAGCCACAGCCTAGACTTGAACCCAAAAAACGATTTCTGGAGAAACCTGAAAATGTGTGTCTGCCCCGATCCAACCTGACAGAGCTTGAGTGTCTGACCCATCCAACCTGACAGAGCTTGAGAGGTGAAGAGGTGAGGAGACAATAGCAGATAATTGCCAAATGTCGATGAGCAAAGCTTGTCGCATCAAGCAAAAAAGACTTGAGGCTGTAAAGGTACTTCAGCTAAATATTTAGTTAAGGTTAGGAATACTAATGCAATGTACTTATTTCATTTTTTTATTTGTATATTTATAATTAATTTACAAAGTTGTGACAATTCAGTTTGTGCTTTGTCAATATGGTGTATGGAGTGTAGGCTGATGTAGAAAAAATAAAATAATAATTTAAAGCAATTAACATAAGGCAGCAACAACAAAACGTGAAAAAAATTAAGGGGTATGAATACTTTCGCAAGGCACTGTACATGCTTAGAATAGAATATTATGAATTCAAATTTTAGATAAATTTTTTTTTTTTTTTTTTTTTGCCTCTGAGTATTTTTCCACCAAGCCTTGGTTAATTTCTGACCCTGTTGTATTCTGTCATATGTCATTTAAAAACTCCATCTGGACTGGTCTGGTTTGATTATTTTTTTGATTGGCAGGTGCCGGTGCCAGTGACTGGGTGAAACGAAAGCTAAATCAGCATATTCTCAAGAAATATAGGTTAGAAACAATAAAAACCTGGATTTAAGGTTGCATTTTAATTGTGGAATTGGAGTAATTCCTATTTTCTGTTGTTCATTAAATTGGAAAGTCTGGATCCAGAAAAGCTCCGTGCATCAAACATACTTGAATCAAATTATTTGGAGGAGGACAATCCGTTAAGAAGAGCAGGTGACACACATATTCACATTCACAAAAACATGTGAGCTTGTACACATACACAAATGCGTAGAAATCTGAGAAATAATTTCATGATTAGTAGTCTGCACATGTTTAATCTTGAAGCACATTTGTGTTTGCGCATGTTTGTGAGAAGCCTCAGAGCCAATTCTGAAGCAGCGACTAAAGAGAAGTACATCGGTGAGACAGAACCCACTGCAGCGTAAAACCAGTGCACCCCCTGCTGCCAGAGCATCTGACTCTATGGGTGTGTAATAACACTGTGATCCAATCAACTGAAACAAAAATATAATAAAAATTAGACCAGGTTTGTGTGTTTTGTAGGGGGATCCTCCAGTTCTACTCCATTATCTATAAGAAGATTATCTGCAGATAAAATGAACCGTCAAGAGCCACAGACTTATAGCACATCATCACCACACCAGGTCTGTTACTGGTCTCTCTTTATATATATTATCTCTTATAAGAGTGAAAGAGGTTTTAGGAGTCAGGCAGCATTTTTATCTTTTTTTTTTCTTTTACAAAGCTGATTTTGTGAAAGTAACCAAATGTTATTTATGTGAATTATGGGAGGGATCGGATGGAGTGTTTTGATTGCCTATTAACTAAAATGTTTTTTTAAAGCGATATTTTGTTCATCAGTGGTTCTCAACTGTTTCGACATGAAGGCTCCTATTGTCCAACACAATCTTTTAAGGCACCCCTTACTGGCTAAGATGTCTTCTGCTCCAACAGAAACTGAGGGTGTTGATATATTTGGGAAATTACAAATTTGGGATTATAAGATTTTGTGTCCATAAGATTCAAGATTCTGAATGTTTTTCAGTCAATTTTTTTTTATTAATTGCTGGGAAAAATAAATAAGGTTTCAGTTGTGTGTATTTCCAGCATTTGAATTAAGTTTTAATAGATTTTTTTATATAATTAAATAATTTTTTATTATAAAATGGTTAAAAACCATTGATATAGTAAATCTAGCAAACTTTTTCACATTTTTCAGATTATTCATTGTATTTTTATAGCACTTTATTTATGTTTGTTTTTGTTGTATTATTACCCTGTCATTCATTTATAAAAACTAGTCAACATTTCCATGATGGAGTTGTGTCTCATTTTTTATGCATTTTTTTGAAAGTTTTGGAAATACAGTTTTTATGCGGAATAGCATACTTTTTCTGTTTAAATAAATGGGAATGCAAAACAAATATTTGCTATGCATGTACGTCTACAATTTACTATACTGTAGTTGTGAAAAGGGTCCATTATAATTGTTTAGTAATTGTTTTAATGTTATGGTAAGCCTAATACTTGCTTATTCCTGATTGCAGCTACATTATTCTGCTTTTCTTCAGGATGAATCTCCTGTACACATTGGTGTTCAGAACACCGTGCTTTGGACTAGAAATGAACGGCCAGTCTTTGCCTTGCATCCATCTGTTCTTCCAGGTAACACACAACATTCACTAATCTTGAGACTAAAAAGTCAGTGTCAATGAAAAAAAAAAATCATAATTTGCTTTCTCTCTCACAGTTCCTGGGCCATGGTCTCATAAGCCTTTGAGCAAATCCAATTCGGCACCTTCTTGCGTCCAGCAAATCCACACTCAGACTTTTATGATTACACACCCCATGTACCAACAGCAATGGCCACAAGAGATGTTCCAGCAACACACTGAGACAAATGTACATTTGCACGCAAACACACGGAGCTCTTTTTCACCTGCTCATAAGGTACCTTTTCACACGGTGTGGCCTGTGGCCTATGGATCACTGAGAAAAAACAGAGAGAGAACAAGAGAGGACCTACACACACCGTCTCAATCATCGCATGATGACTGCTGCAGTAATCAACTGGGAGTTCTGCAACACAGGGAATGCTGTGATGTACGGAAAAATATATATCACCGGAACCTTACGCGTGTGCAGTCCTCTCCAGGCACCTTTGACAGAAGTCTGCATTTACATTTATCCTCACCTCTAGCACGGGATGTCAGGAGAAAACCAGACCATACCACAGGTAGAACATTTTGAGTGTTTCAAAAAATAATTAAATGTTTCTGCACAATTTCGAAATCACTAATCAAATAAGTCAACTTGTGTCAATGAGCTTTCGGATCAAATGTTCTAGCTTCCACTGAAGCATGAGATTTGTATCCTTCTCAAATCATGCTGGATATCATGATCATTTGAATTTATTCACACAAACTTCATGCAGCTCAAGTACTGCTGCCATTAAAGCAAAAGGGTGAAATGCCAAATAGTACATTATTTCAATGCAAATTTTTCAGTTAAATATGTTTTAGAAGCATTTACATTTACATTTTATGCATTTAGCAGACGCTTTTATCCAAAGCGACTTACAATTGCAGTCAGGTTATACATTTTCATTAGTATGTGTGTTCCCTGGGAGTCGAACCCACAACCTTTTGCGCTGCTGACGCAATGCTCTACCACTGAGCCACACAGGAACACGGGATAGTAACATGTAAATGACAGCCAATGACAGTCAGTTAAGAGCTACGTTTTTCCTGAATATTTTGGAGCACAGGTTTTATCAGCTGGTAATTTTCAATGCACATTTTAGAGTGCCTGTTTTTAAATTCCCTAGCCTGAACTTCAGTCCACTTTATATTTAAAGCCATTATCTGCCGATTCCGATATCAGTCCTATAATATCTTGCATCCCCAATATACTGTATATATATATATATATATATATGTGTGTGTGTGTGTGTGTGTGTGTGTGTGTGTGTGTGTGTGTGTGTGTGTGTGTGTATATGTATATATATATGTATGTATATGTATTTATATATATATATATATATATTTAAGTGCACATTAAATTCGCCTGGGAAATTACACCCATAAGATTAGGCTATAAAGTTTTATTATTTACATAATATTTTTTTGTGTAAAATTGAGCAAAAACAAATATTCTGTCTAAAATATGACAATATTTGCTCTTATATTAACATGTTAGCTCGGCAGCTAACAAATTTATTTTCATTTGAAAGTATATTTTTGTGTGTGTGTAGGTTTGGTGTTTAACTATCTGATGCTGAAACATGAGTGTGACTGTAAAGATACCAGCTTTTATCCTGGGTTTGCTGACATAATTATGAGTATCTGGACAAGACTGCAGGAGTGTGGCTTCAGTAATCAGTGTGAGGTAAACAATCCTGAACAGCTCATGAAGCTCTAACTAATATTGCAGTGGTGAGAATGTAACATCTCTCTCTCTCTCGCTCTCTCTCTGTGTGTGTTTGTGCGTGTGCTGGTATCTTAGTTGGTTAAAGGCAGGTCAGCCACGTTTGAGGAACTACTGTCGGTCCATTCAGAACAGCTTATTCGATTGTATGCTGGGTTCTCAGAAAGAACATCTTCTATACAATATCAAAGTCAAACAGACCATGATAGAGTATTGAATAATTCCTGCAGTGCATCAATACTGAAGATGTCAGTGGGCAGTATGATTGAGCTGGCTTTCCGAGTGGCTCGAGGAGAGCTAAGGGTGAGATTCCCATAGTTCATAATTGCTTCTCCTATAACCAGATCTTTCACCAGTTCAGATTCTTTGACTGATGATACAAGGGACAATTTTTTGAGCAATGTTGCTTGGGCACTTTCCCATTGAGAATGGGTAACTAATTTCTATCTGGATCATTTAGATTGGTCGTGGGCCCTGTATCTCACCTGTTTGCCCACGGAAGGCAACATTGCTCAAACATTGCCCCGTGCATCATCAGCCTTACTCCTTCTTTTTCTGACTTATCCTCAGAATGGGTTTGCTGTGGTCACACCACCAGGACACCATGCGTCACATTCTCAATCATAGTGAGTCGCACTTTATACAACTGCAGACACAAGTTTTTCCAAACCAACATGAAATGACGTTCAAAGGATGCTTAGCAAGCAAGCATATAGAATAATCACAAATTCATGGTCATTCCTTTTCTTATGATGTCACATTAATTCTGAGAAACTGAAAAACACTACCGTTCAAAAGTTTGAAAACTATAAAAAAGTTTATTTTATTCGATTACAGTATATATTAAGCAGGACAACTCTTTTCAAACTGATAAAAAGGAAATGTTTTTTCCGCTCCAAATTAGCATAACATGATTTCTGTAGGATCATGTGACATTAAAGACTGCTGAAAATCACAGTATTACATAACATTTTCAAAAACATATTAAAATAAAAAAAGTTTATTTCATTTTCTTTTTTATATTTCATAATATTATTGTTTTACTGTATCAAATATTACAAACCCCAAACGTTTAAAACCGCAGTGTTTGTAGGTAAATAATGTTGTGTATTTTTATGTGGGTTTTTTAAGATTCTTTTTTTTAACTTTTACAGTGGTTCCAGTGTCTTTAATTCTGTGGCCATTGCTGCTAGACAGCTTCAGGAGCGATCGAAGGTTAAAAGGATCCTTATAGTAGATTGGGTAAGACACACACACAAACATAAACACAACACATACAGTTTTATGTGGACCTTCCATAGGCATAATGGTTTTATACTGTACAAACTGTATTTTCTATCGCCCTACACCTAAACCTAACCCTCACAGGAAATGTTCTACATTTTTAGATTTTCAAAAAACGTCATTCTGTATGATTTATAAGCTTGTTTCCTCAGGAGGACCTAAACAATGTCCCCACAAGGTCAAAATTGACTGGTATTACTATCATTGTAGGGATATTTGGTCCCCATAATGTGATAAATACCAGGTATACACACACACACACACACACACACACACACACACAGTATTTGCCGTAGATATATTTCCACACTTACACATATTTGCAATTACTGGTAAAGGGTACATTTTTTCATAGTTTAAAATTATAAGATTGAACAATAGCAATTGCTGGTGGTCAGGATTTTACTCCTTCCAATCTCTTTTCCTACAACAGTCATCATTTTTTCTATTTCATTTGGCAATTCTAGAGGCACAGAAATTAAACACTTCACCTACAACCTTTGAATTAAATCAAATATTGTATGAAGTTTCCAAAAGATGTTTTTTTTTTTTATCACTAATCGTTGTGTTCCTCTGGACTTCTGTCAGGATGTTCATCATGGTAATGGAACTGAGGAGATATTCTACACAGATCCTAGTGTCCTCTTTATATCCCTGCATCGCTATGACGATGGTTCTTTCTTCTTTGGAAATGGACAAGCCAGCAGGGTTAGTTTTGAGATTTGAGCATGAGTGTGCATTCTGATTACTATGTTTGTATGTAAATTTAAGCTGCATGCATGTGTTACAGGTAGGATCAGATAGAGGGAAAGGCTATAATGTAAACGTGGCATGGTCAGGAGGCCTGAATCCTCCAATGGGAGATGCAGAATACCTGGCAGCATTCAGGTACTATTTTGATGTCATATTAGTGTGTCTAGTATCATTTGTACAAATAAAAAAATCATAACTTGTCATTTACAAACTCTCATGTCATTCCAAACTTGTGACTTTTTTTCTTGCAATTCTGTCTGGTGCCACTGTTAAGTCTACATGAACTAAATAGCTATATATTCTGTCTCTCTTTATAGAACGGTAGTGATGCCAATTGCTCATGAGTTTTCCCCAGATGTGGTCCTGGTTTCAGCTGGTTTTGATGCTGCTGAGGGTCACTCAGAGGTTCTGGGTGGATACAGAGTCTCAGCAAACTGTATGTATTAGAAACACATTCTGTGACCATAGAGTGTCTACAATTTCCAAGTTGTCTACAAAAGGGGTTTTCAAAGTAGGGTCCACGACCCATAGACGGGGTCCGCGAAATAGGGCGATATTATTTCTGCGATGTGCAAAATGTTCAAAATGGAATTTACTGTATAAATCGGAATGTCACAGCAGTTTTGGATAAATAAATCAAAAGTAGGTTGGTAAATGCAAAAAAAAATCAAATTGCGACATGGATTTGTGTCTGTGAATATTAAACCGCAAAAAGACTGCTATTGAAATATGAATCCTGCATGTTGTGCGTGACTGTGTGAAAGCATGGTGCAGACACAAGGTTTCACAAACTCAAGGACGCATGAGGCTTGCAGTGTTTTCAGTCTATTCAGTGAATTGAGAAAAACTACAGTCATATCATATACACATAGAAATGGCAAAATATGAGTTGGTGACAGAAATATATTACTATTGTACAGTAGAATACACTTCTTAAAATAGTAGTAGTAATAATTATAATAACAATAATGCAATTATTAAAATGGATTTCTAAGGGAATAATTACACTATTTTAATCCTTTGTTTTGCCAAAATATTAAAAAGAGTTGTTACATTTTCTTTTCATTTTAAGATTCATTTGCTAAAGTTTTATGCCTTCATTTGATTACCACCATTTTTGATGAGAAATATTAAATTATAAACTTTGAAATGTCAAATTAAAACAACAACAACACAGAATTTCTGAAGAAAATAAAACATTAATATCGCCACATTATCATAAAATATATTAAGTTGCATTCATCTGACATGCTTTTAGATTATTAAGATTTAATTAAACCATTTAAATCCAGAAAAACACAAAAATTTTGATAAAAAATTAACAGATTTTATATGACCCTAAAAATATATTTTTTGTTAAATGATTAATACGTATTTGTTAAACTGTATAAGTTGTATAATTGATTTTATGTATTTAGATATTAGACAACTTTTGATTACAATTTAATCTAGCATTGAAAAAAGCATTTAATGGCCAGAAAAATGTAAATTCCAGAAAAATGGAAGTAGAGTACAAATTGTAGTAAAAATTTGCTTAATTGTCTACTTAAAAATCTACTATATATTTTTAATATTGTTCATATTTAATAAACATGAAGATAGACAGAACATTCAAATAAATACTTGGTAAAAATGTATTTTAAATTTCCTTAAGTTTTGCAAGGGCATGTAATTCTATTATCTGAGAGTGTTTATGTTGGTTCTGCATTTTTCTTGCTCTGGAGGGTTTCCCCTTTGGAAAGTCCTTCAAATACTTCAGATGGAAAGCAGAAGAGCTTATAATGACTTGGCATTTTTGATGTGAAGTTATGGCCGTATATTATAGTCACGATTTAGCTAATGTCAGCTCTCATGAACTGATAAATCAAGAGTCACTAAAATGCCTCCAGGATTGTTTTGTGATTGAATGCCATTAGTGTCAGTATGATGTGTGCCACTGACCGAATATGCAAATGATCATCTGAAGGTTTTGATTTGATGTGATATGTCTCAGGTTTCGGATTCTTGACCCGGAAGTTAATGGAGTTGGCTGAAGGTCGAGTAGTGCTGGTGTTAGAGGGAGGTTATAACCTCACATCGCTCTGCGACGCGTTGCAAGCCTGTGTCAGCGCTCTCATGGGAAATGAGGTGTGTGTGTTTACAGATGCCCACATGCACACATCAACACCTTGAGTATTGTGTGAATGTTTACATGTTTTTCAGCCTGAGCCTTTAGACGAGGAGGAATTAGTGAGGAAACCCTGTATCAACGCAGTCGAGTCTCTGAAGACAGTTCTACATGTTCAGAGTGAGAGTCGTTCGGTTAGTGTTGTTCATGTCTGTTTTCTGTGGTCCTTTCTTTTCATACTTCTCTCTCAGGCAGGTACTGGCGTTCAGTGAGGTCTATGGCAAACACGGTGTCTCTGTCCTACGTGAATGCAGAGAGGAGATACTCAGCAGGCAGTGAAGCTGCTTTAGTCCTGGATGGCCTTCATATGACTGTTCCAAGCAGCCGTCGGTAAGAGCAGTACAGAAAGAAAAGACCTGCTGTAAGAAAAATGAAAATCTTACAGATCCAACATGGAAGAAGAAGTGGGCTAGCACTGTAAAAGCTTTCAGTATTAGCATATTAATGGACTAATATGACTATTGAATCTTTTGATGTTCTCTGCTCTATAGTTTCCGAAATGAGCCTCTGGAGCACGATGAAGCTGATTCGTTGTAGAAGCCAGTCTGTTTTATTTCTGGAAGGCTTTATTCCTCTCCAAGCAGAAGTTGGACATCCAGTGCTGTAACAGACTGTGATATTGCTATGTGTCCGCAGTGTCGAGACAGGAGACAATCCTCAGGAACTTAGCTGAACAAGAAAAATTCACTGTCACATCTCGTGAGTGATTTATTGAAATGCGGAGTCATTTGTTTGATCATGACAAAGGTTTTACTCATGAAGCCTCTGGGCAATGTCAAATAAGGATATCATACAGACAGGAAGTGAACATTTATGAAAACATCCGTACCTAGGACTTTTTTAAGGGACAAAACATTTGGTTAATACACTTTCAAACATTTGGGGTCAGTGATTTTTTTTCAAACATTCAGCAAGGATGCATTGCTGATCTTTTGAACTTTTTATTCACCAAAGAATGAAATATCTGTTTTCAATATTGACAATAACAAAAGTTTCTTAAACACCAAACAAACATATATTAGAATGACCGCTGAATATTCAACTTTGCAGTCACAGGAATAAATTACATTATAATATATATATTCATAGAAAACAGTAGTGATAATATTTCACAATATTACTGTTTTTAGTGTATTTTTGATCAAATAAATGCAGTCTTGGTGTGCATGAGGCTTCTTTCAAAAACATGAAAAAATCTCAGCAACCCCAAACTTTTGAACGGTAGAGTAAATTGTTACCGTTAAATGTGGACTGATAAATGACTAGTTTTAGGCATCTGTTAGTTTTACATTCAAGTCTTTGAAATGGTCGACTGTCCTTTAACTTTAAAATGGTCTTGGCAATTTAATTCTAAAAGCTTTGTTAATTCCACTTTATATTCATCAGTCATCACAAATGTAAAAAGAACAAATCCTGAGACATTTTGAATTGTTCAAGCTTAGTTTTTCATTATTAATAGTGACAGATTTCCCTAGATGAATATGTATCCTTGTATGTCAAGTATTTATACAGCAAGCATAAAGAAAAGGGTACAAAGCACTTTGTGCTTTGCGGTGTCAGTTATGATGAAATTAATTTCTGAGAATATTTGATTACCAATATGGTCTACATTTGAATGTTTTGTGAAATACCATGACAGCACTTGCATATTTTTCAGTTGATTTTATATATATATATACACATTCATGTTTTATAATCTTTTAATTTCACTCAATTGTCTTTAAAATATTTTCCTGTTCTCAAAATTAAATAAACCTGTATTTTTTATAGTTTTGAAATGAAGCAGGCGTCAGGTATCAGGTTTATTAATGGGGTCACTGACAAATACATAAAGTTATTGATTTCATAACAATACAATATAATGGATATGTTCACAAAAGTGTCTGATATGTCAGGCAAAAGCAAACATCACATTCTAACAGTATAATATTTTGTTTAAATAGAAAAAGCTCAACTTAATATTAGGACAAATACATGCAGTATTATCTGAGTGAAATTATACAAACCAACAGACATTAAAACCTCTAACCCTGTTTGTTTGTGGGGGGGGGAATGCTACAAAAATCATTCAGGTTTGTGCTGGATGTTGCTCTCAAATGCTTTGGGGTCATAAAAGTACAAACAAGTAGAGAATTTGGGCTTTCCACATAACATATCCCTCACCAGTATCGCCTCACCGATTCCCACAGGAACAAGGTTTGTGATTGGTTATTCCACATTTTATAGACAAAGTGCTTATTTTATAAACCAATAGATAGTTACATAAATGCTATGCAATAGCCGGAGAAAACACACCAGCTTAACAAAAACCTGTCACTTATTCTTATCCCATAGTGAGACATTCAAGAGAACAGCTGCTAGGAGAAAGACAAAAGACTCCTCTTAATACCTCATTCAGAAATGCTAAGTATAACCCATACATACTGAAACGTGAAAAGGCTCAGAAATGTAGATTTTGATCATAGATATTACAAAGTCCCAAATTTAAACAAAACTGATGACATCCTTCGTCCTGGACAGACGATAGCAGAAAGAGAGAAATGGTACTCTAATGTCTTGATATACTAAAAGGCTCCTCGTTGAGTGTTCCTGGTCCCATTTAAATGGTAACAGCCAAGCATGCTGTACACTTACTTACTTGTTTGTCTGTGGGCACGAGTGTGTATTGTGTGTATATTTAAAAGTCACTGAGGATGGAGATGTCTGCAAATTCTTTGAGATATCGATGAGAATAGAGGGCCAGCAGAAACGCCCACTTTAAACTCATGAAGCTCCACACACATGACAGGTACAGACTGGTGGGATCTTTGAGAGCTGTAGACACACACACACAAAGAGAGAGCACAACAGTTGTTAAAGTTCAAAAACTGCGAGTTTAATGTCCTGACTCCACATCATATGAGACTGATATGATAAACACTTTCTTTCACGCCTAAAGTCAAGCATCCGTGAGTTTCACGAGCTTCAGGACAGATCTCTACTCACATTGTTTGCGGGAGATGGCGACACAGAGGAAGGAGATGAACGCCACGATGGACAAGACAGAGAAAATGACGCCTATGACCAGGAAGAACTTCAGTCCCTTTAACCATGTTCTCCAGTAGTCCTGAAGATACATTACGTGTGTGACCAGAGCCCATAGTGCCAAAACACCTGGAGAAATACATAAACAAGAGCAAGAGAAAATTCAAAACACACAAACTGACAAGTTTCAATCCGAAATGACCAGTAATTAATAAACTACAAAGAAACAACAAGTAACATTAAATTAAAAGTGACATTTTGAATTAGAAACACTGAAATTGTATTTTCTGGTAAAACACTAAGATAATATTTTTACTTACAACTTTGGAAAATGTATTATTATTAGTGTACTAGTTTTGCATGTGTGACTAAATCCATAACTCTGCATTTATTATTGCCATGTCATCCTCACATGCATGTCATCTGCTGTGTTCCTGTATGATTATTTTGACAGTGCGATTTTCTCTTAGTTCTGCATGTGCTGTTAGATTTGCAGAAGAGCGTTTTGTGATATTACACAACAAAGTAGACTCTCTGACCAACAGCACTATATTTACATTTTAAACACAGCGGAGTATGTGGCTAGGGTGTTTACTATAGTCTCACTTTTCACTTTCTCTCATACAACAAAACACTAGAAATAATAGGCTAATTCATGTTCAAGCAGTGTCCTGCAGTGTGACATACTGTATAATTATTATAAATGCTGTTTTGTGCCCTCATCATCATCAAGGCCTTCTAGTGCAAGCGCCGATCTAAACGGTGTCTAACATGCCGTCTTTCTGTGCAAAAGCTGATGTAAGCTTGGCATGACAGAGTCATGCCCTCTGTCAGTGCAGACCCGGTCTTCCACAAGGTGATGCCATCGGTCAGGGTTGATGTTAAAGACATTCACGTCCCGCTTGACGACATCATTAAAGCGGCGCTTGGGTCAGCCACGAGGGCGGTGTCCAAACAGCTAACTCTCCATGGAAGATGGACTTTGGGAGATGTCTCCTCCGGATCGCGGTGTACATGTCACGGCTGTTAGTGAGCTCACACGGAGGAATGTTACACACTGCAGGACCATTTAAGTGAACTGCAAAAATGGTGATTTATAGCAGTGGCCAGTTCTGAAATATACTTTGCTTTATAACTTTTAACCAAAAATGTGGTGGAAATAGTTAATGGACATGTGATTGGTCAACCGTCTAATAATAAATGAACAGACTAAAAGTCTGCAAAATCATGCCATTCATTTGCAGCAGAAACTAGTTACTCGACTGACCAAAGTGTACTTCTAAAGTACAGCACAGACTATGTGAAAATATGACTCTCTTGCACAACACAAACTCAAAGAGCACAGCGACAGTTCAAAGTGCACTGAGGAACAGACATTTAGTGAGGCCAAAATCTCAAAGCTTTTGATTGTATTTGTTAAGTTAAAGTGTCACACCCTTCTCATACCAAACACCAATATATCGGACAAATATCATTTAGATTTGGAAACAATTTTGTCAGGCCAGCTTCTGGGTGTTTCTACAAAACTCAATAAACATGTTGAATGGGCATCTGTCGAAGGATTTGTCTGAAATACCTTTCAACATTTGGGGTCAGTAGGTTTTTTAATGTTTTTACAGTTGTGCATCCATTTTTTTAACAATGTAAAATTATTACTGTCACTCTTGACCAATTTAATGCTCCCGTTCGGAGTAAAAGTAAAAATCTTACTGGCTCCAACCTTTTTGTGCATTTAAGTATTTTGTGACCCCACCTATTTCATCTAAAAATTGTGGGTACATTTTTCATTATAAAATGTGTTACTGTTATTAATAAATGGTAAAGGTTTGGCGTAGCATCTTATGCTACATTGTCCATCATCATATTACATACATAGTTTGATAACTACTTCTGTACTAATAAAACAATGTGTAAAGCTACTCCAGGGAAATTAAACTCATTTGTTGACTACTCACTATAATGCGAGGGTTAGATATTTAGTGTATTAAACCTGCATTTATTAATAGTTTATCCAACAAATATTTTCATAATTTACATAGTGGACACATTTTTTAATCCTTGCACTAAAACTGATAAAATAGCAGCGGAATAGTATAGATTAAAATATAACAGTTCTTGTACAGCTTGTAAAAAAAGAAATAACGTTAGTTCCCTTACAGAAAAAACGAATTATATAATTATCTATGCATTATGCATTAAAAGAGTTGCTTGTAAAGTTCCCCATATTAGAACTAGAAAGCATACAGATATTTTAAGTGTCCCAATTTACTTTTTTAACAAAAAAAAGGAAAATTAGCAGCAATATTTACTTTAAAGCCATTCCTCCGTGTCCTAAAACTAGAGATTTGCCAACCTAGACAACATTTAGGCATCATAGGCGCGTTCCAAATCAGCCTATGATGTCCAAAAATGCTGTCAAGGTAGGCAGCTCATCTGCATTTGAAACACTGCCCAAATGTTTACCTGATAATCCACCCATCGCGGCTGTCCACGGCTGTTTGTAGGCGATGTTCCACACTAGAAACGCCGAAAATCCCACCAACAACCCGACACACGAGTAGCCCACGCTTATATAGGTCTTTTTGATCACCATTACTGCCGTCAATTCCACACCTGAATTAATTAAGTAAAATATTGTTTAGAAATCCCCTAAACAACAAAGAACTATCAAGTTACTAAAAATAGTTGTTATGGAATATGGAGCATACGCTCGTTCTTTTGACCTGTAGACGCTGATCCAACTGCAGCAACCGCAGCTAACGTTAGTGATGAAATGTCATTCACCGAGGTTTTATGAAGGACAGTAAGACCGCCTCAAACGATCAATACACATTTACTGTCCTTTACTGCTCCATAATCCGCCGTGTTGTTGTTGCTCTTCGCCGAGGTAACGTTCCAGCAGCACAAGAGCAAAAGTGAAATTATGCGCGCGTTTAACAGAGAACAGCGACCCCTGCGGGTATGGATGAAAACGACATGAACTCAACATAATGTTCCAGAAATCATATGTAACAACATCATGCGAATTTTAAGATTAGAATAATGCCAAATAATGTATTGTGAGAAACCGTGGGTTTATGATTAAGTTATATCAGTGACAGTAAATGCGGTAGTGATGAAAGTAAATTAAAGTTTTAGTGGCATTAATATAATTTATATGTGGGACTTCGAAATAGAGCTAGTGGTCGTATTTTTAATAGAAGCTTCAGGTTTATGTAAGCTTATATATATATATTCTGTTTATTGTATTCAATGATGTTATACTTTTTTCATAGACTCCATAAAATGTTCACGCAAAAAACGAGTGTGCAAACTGTATACAAACTCTATTAGTGTCCACTAGATGTCTCTAGCACATCAAACAATAGTTTTATTTCCTACAAAACGGTTGACAGATGTGTACAGCGTGTTGTGTCAGTAAGTTTACACCCGTTCACTTCTAGTCCCAGCCTCCTTAACAAACAAAAATAATATAGTTTCTTAAACTATTGCTAATATGATACAACTTTGGAAATTTGGTATGGTCATACACAGTTTCTCATTCTAATTTATTTGAGTGGTTTAGTAGTATCAGCATACTAATACGGTCAATACATTTTATTTGAACTGCTACTTGTGTAGAGTAACATGGCCTATTGTATTTTATTTGTAATAACGAAAAAAAAGAAGTTAATGTATAACTTTTTTCAGCGGTCAACTTTATTGCAGAAAAAAACAATAATATATGTTCTCTGTACATTTAAGAAAGCAGTTTCACAGTAATACTCACACTTTTTTGGTCCTGTAAACATTGTGAAAATCTTGGTAGTCAATCTTAACACTGAGATATGTGAGAAACAACATAGACATTACATGGTTAACAAACACACAAGGAAGAGACCGTTGGAACAGCCACATAAAAAGTGTTTTAATACTCATTGCTTAAACACTATTTTTACTGACACACAATATGTGGGTACATTCATGCAAATTATCAGTGAAGATACAACTGCAAAACTATGATATATAAATCGAGTGATCAATATTAAGATCTATAAAAGACATGAAGAAAATGTGAAAACAGAATAAAGACTGTGCAGCAGTCTGCAGTCTTAAGGCTGCATCAGGAAGTTGTAAAGACACCATATACTGAAAAAGTCACAGTGTCTTTCATGTCTAGAGGAAAGGGCAGACAGTTCATATTACAACATCCAGTCATGAGGGCCTCAAATAGGCACTTAAGGGACCTCTGGTTCACATGCCATTCTGCGTCCCCCATTTCATGACATGTCTTAATCAGAGGTGATGCGCTGGATCATGGCCTCCTCGACAATGCCAGAGAGAAGTGTTAGATCCTTGTACTGGATCCAGTCCTGCTCTCTCACACCCCAGACAGTGCCCTCCGGCTGCAATAGATTTCCACAACATTACAAATATGTTGATGAGCAATAAAATACAAACGGATATCTTAGAATGAACAATTAATTATTATTCATAAAAGCTGCACCATACATTATGCCTACTCTATATATAACTGACCGTTTCTTCTTCTTCGTCGACATATGTAAGGATCACATCTCCCTTTTCAAACAGTAGAAGCACACCTTCATCTGAGTCTTGATTCTGCAGAGCAACAGTCTGAAAACAAATACAAAGGATTACCTACAACACAAATACAAATCAATGACTGTCAACACTTTCAAAGACACTGTACCTTACTGAGGAAGCCAGGAGGATTTTCATAATCTATCTTTTGGACTTTCACATCTTCGCTGCATCCCGATGTATTTTGATCAGTCTCTCCTTTATCTTTCTTGGCAGTGCTAGATCTTCGAGGATTTGGGACTGGTGCAGTTTTGTCTTGGGCGTCTGATAAGGGCTTATCCTCATTGTCTCTATCTGTAGATGCATGATGGGTTTCTCTGATGCTGCTGCTGCTGATATAGTTTCCTCCTCTTCTCTATGCTCAGCAGCAGGGACTGAATCTTGATGTTCCTGGCCGTTCGCTTGCACAGACTCATCATTGGTTGTTTCTGATGTGTTTTCATTGGCTCCCTCAGACAGAACCCCTTCGCCCTGAGAACACAAAGACTGCCGCTTGGGTGTGTTAGGTTCACTGTCAAAAGAGTTCGACTCGGAGTCTGATATTTCAGATGCTGTGCTTCCTGTGCTCTTTGAGGGAGTGTCTGAGCGTGTGTCCGTGTCCATGTTGGGCATGCTGAGCTTGCTCATGGCCGGATTATCAGAAGGGAAGGCGGTGTTACAGGGGATGGGGGCAGAGATCGTAACAGACTTTCTCTTCTTTGACTTTGAACTAGTTCCATTGGGGAAAAAAGAAGGCACATAAGACAATAAAGAGCAAGATTCATTGAGGCAACGACATGAGACAATTCTAAGATTTTCCATTAATTGATACAATGTATTCATGCTCACATGCAATATACAATGCCCACAAAATGTATTTGAGCACTTAATCTACACTTACAACCAAGTGGTATCTCTAAAAAAAGAGATTTTTTTTTTTAATTCAATACACATCTTGAATAATTTGCCACTTTTGCAAATTGATATAACCAACTTGTGCCAGTGTTATTTTAAAGGATGTATAAAGTACACTACCATTCAAAAGTTTGGGGTCAGTAAGATTTTTAGGTTGTAAAGAAATCTCTTACAAAGGCTGTATTTATTTGATCAAAAACAGTAATACTGTGAAATATTAGTACAATTGAAAATAACTGTTTTACTATTAACTATTTTAATGATTTTAAATATAATTTAATCCTGTGATATGCTAATATGCGGATTTGAGAAACATTCAAGAAAAAAATATCATTATTATTATCATCATCATCATCATGTTGAAAACCATTTTTCAGGATTCTTTCAAAGTAAAAAAACAGCATTTATTTGAAACTAATGTTTTATTACAATATAAACATCTTCACTGTCACTTTGATTAATTTAACTTCTACATTTTTTTTTTACTTTCTAATGGTTGTGCAACTTCCCCTGAAATTCACTCCTCATTTATCAGGCGAGTAATCATATATGTATGATATTCATCATGTTCCATTAAGCTGGTAACAACAAATACTTTACTCACAAATATTTTGTGAACGGTTTTTCTGGAAAAGTGCTTTTGCTCTCGTTTTTAAACATTTTATTATTTTATGTAATGCCATTTATACATTGTAAGTATGGCTCAACAGTTTAAGCTTTTAGGCCACAGTAGATCTTTATAGAAATTATTTTTTTGCAAATACAGACATTACCTGTTAAGCCCTTTGACGATGAAGGGTTTGGTGGCATGCTGATCTTCAAGCTTCTTCATCATATTATAAATGTTATGATTCAACTGAAACATGATATTAAAATTGTCAATCAGCAACAATGAACTCTTTAAACATTAAACAATGTTACTTGAAAATAAATCTTGAGAGTCACACTGGGTTTTTAAAGAGATAGTTCACGCAAAAATGAAAATTCTGTCATTAGTTACTCGCCCTCATTTTGTTCCAAACCCGTAAGACCTTCATTCATCTTCGAAACACAAATTAGGATTTATTTAATGAAATTTGCATAGACAACAACACAACTGACATGGTCAACGCACCGCTTTTTCATCCTTGTTTTTGGTTTGTTCTATGCCAAAGTGGTCTGTCCTGTTTTTTGGGGGCTTTTTCAGAGAGTGCTCTCATGAAAATATGTGCGAATGCACTACACGAAATTCAGATGTGTGTGTGTGTGTGTGTGTGGGGGGGGGTAGTTTCAAAATCACACAAGGTCCCCAGATAATACTAATCCTGTGTGAATAGGGCTTTTAAAATGTGATATCTCCGAAAAGTGGAGAATCTCTGCTTTCTGACACTTTTTAAAGCATTCAGGATTAGAATTAGCAGTTCAAAAGTTATTAAACATTTAAGAACAATAGTTATTTTTTGCTACAGGCGGCTGTCCCGGTCTTTGAGGGTTAAGGTTGAACCACAGATGTCACATGGACTATTTTAACAATATCCTCACTACCTTTCTGGGTCTTGAACATGTCAGTTGCCTTGCGGTCTATGCAGGGCCAGAAAGCTCTCGGATTTCATCAAAAATATCTTAATTCATGTTCCCAAGATGGACAAAGGTCTTACAGGTTTGGAATGACATAAGGATGAGTAATTAATCACAGAATTTAATTTGTTGGGTTAACTTTCCATTTATGTTTAATGAGTTAATGTCATTTCTAAAACCCTGCTCGTTAAATGGCACAAGGAGGAAGTGCACACCATGCATGTGAATGTCCATCCTAGAAGTACACCGTAAAACAACTCACAAACGTTACATTCTTACCATACTCATTTCCTTGTAGAAGACATCGCGCAGGTTTGAGATGTTCTGGAACATGGTGACGTAGCAGCTTATACGGCTGAAAGCAGGAAGAGAGTGCAGCCAAAAGAAGTTACATTATTATTTATACCACCACAGTACCTCAGTGACAGGAAGGTATTGTTGGAATGCATTGAATTTTCATTTTTGTTACTAAAGCTGTGCTAACCTTTGATAAAGAACAGGCAGCTCCTCTCTCAACTCCTTGTTAATGTCTTCAAATACCTCCTGTGCTTTATTGAAATCCTCCTCAGCCTGAAAAGAAACATCACCAACGGTCATACAATTTAGTTGAACTATAACCAAAACAATTATAAAATAGGGTATTTAAAAAATGAAATGCGAGCTAACCTTTGATGTTTTGGCCTCATCTCTCTTCTTGGAGTTCTGCAGTGCCTCCAGATGATGTCGAGCTGAATCGTAGTCAACCAGCTTCCTTCCTCGTTTAGACACTCTTTCCTGCAAGATCACAATATTAGAAAAAAGTTAAAGCTACAGTTAGCTTTTACAGTTAACTCTTATCTTGACAATGTACTTAAAACAGACCTTACACGCTAACCCTGACAAGCTTGCAAAAACACACTGAACAGACCTAGACTAGAGATAGTGAATAAATAACTGCAGTCGTTTTAACCTATTCAGGTCCATAATGAAGCAATTTTTACGAACTTTGACATCTTGGAACTGTCCGGTATAATTCTCCATTGTTCGAACAACTTGATCGCTCAGCTTTTCCTCATAGTCATTCCACAAGAGATCCTCACTCTGTAATATACAGCCAGAGAGATGATGAAGGCACAGAGTGGAGACATTTTTACTATTAAATATCACAAAAAAGGCCTGGTTTACCTCCATTATAACAGTCAGGTCTTCTACACCATGCCAGTCTGGTTCATAGATATCTTTAAGAGTCTGGGCCAGGCGTTTGGATGATTCGTGCATCACTGAGAAACAAGGAACAACATCATGTGACTAATTGTTTTTAAACTGTTACACAAATTGGCAGAAGTCCGAAAACTCTGGAGCTGTCCATGACAAGTCATTACAAGTTACAGATATTAGACTGTATTAACAAGAAATGATGAAATTGACCCATGAGGAACTGAAATTTGTAAAAGTATTCATCAAGCACTGAGAAACATACAATACATCACTTCATGAAAATGTATTAGATGATTAATTGTATTTAATGTACAGTCCAGATAAATATATATATAAAAGATTAAGAGTATCTTCATACACATTTTCTGAGAATCAAACCTATGACTTTTATAAGGTTTAGAATAAGGAAAAATAATAAACATGTCTAGTAGTTACTAGTTACTTTGAAACATTTTAGACAGCTAAAATTCAGAGATTTAGCACTGATTATATCCTGACAACTACTTCACCTTTTAGAGCACCTGGGGGCTAAAAACACAAGCGGTGACTTGATGGTTTCCATCAAAACTATGTGTATGGTTTGAGCAACGAGACCACAAACATCTTGAGTCTTCCTCAATCTCAGTCTGTCCTCCATTTTACATTTACATTTATACATTTAGCAGACGCTTTTATCCAAAGCGACTTACAGTGCATTCAGGCTATACATTTTTGTCAGTATGTGTGTTCCCTGGGAATTGAACCCACAAACTTTTGCGCTGTTAACGCAATGCTCTACCACTGAGCCGCAGGAACACCTTCAAATTCTCATAAGCCTCTGGAAACTGACATCTGGGGAATTCGAGTGGGAGCGTCAACTATTCTTGTAGACGTTTACACAATAAGCATTTTCACTTCCATTAAAAAGAGAAATTCACTTCCCCAAATGCTGAATCAGAGAAACACAACTAAGCCTATCTTCGTCAACTCGTCTTCTCATGCTAAGAATGAGACACCATCTCACTTTCACACTCACCATCCCAGCAGCCTACATGCTAATCATATTCACAATGACATCTAAACACAGTTAGAAATCAATTATAAACTGAATCCTTTTTGAAACAAATATCAAGATTCAAAACAAGATTCAATCAGTAAAATTATTAAAATTAATTCTTAAATTAAATGGCTGTACTTGATCAACTGAGTGTGACAGTACCTTTAACAGCATTGTAGTAAGACTTAACATCCTTATAGAGTCTGTTGCCATCTGCCTGGAAAGAGAAAATTAATTTGATGTTATCTAAAAGCAAAAGGTTTAAGTATCATTATTTTAAATATTTTTGATACCTATATTGTCAAGTGCATTTTAAAATGTGTATTAAAAGACATTTATATGCATCTTTTGGGAAATGGAAATTCAGAATCATTATAGAAAATGAGTAGGTGGTAAGGAAAGTACTTCCTTCACATTTTTATATACTTTCAAATGCCACGGACGTTACTATCGAAAGTAATTAAAGCTATTGTAGGTTGTTCTTTAAATATATATAAAAACATTCTATATTTTTTCAAAAAGTTTTATATTTATGGTTAAAAGAAGAACGCTCTTAAATCATTAATTGATTTGATTGCATCTATAGAGTGTAAAACTATCTACCGTCATTAAACAAATACAATATATTGTCAGAGGTAAGATGCATCCAGGACATGGAATAGGATGTAAAGTTGATAAGTGAGAAACAAGGTCAACACTAGTCTAATAAAATAAAGTTTGTTAGTGTTAATAATAAAATATGGTACTAAACAAAAATCGCATCTTAAAAGGGCTTCCTGGGTTGGCTGACAGTATAGAGTACAGAAAAGAGGCAGAAAAGGTCAGCCTCTGCTACTATACAGCAAGTCACATATTGACTTTCTAAAGGTGGAGTTTCCTGTGCTACTTTCAATGATGATGATTCTGTTCATGCAACACAACTCATCCAATGCAGTACCTTTCAAAAACAGCACTGTCCAATATTGACTGGCCACATTTAATGCAGTCTGTGACTTGCTTGAGGTTACAAAATCTACTGTGCCAATGTGTGGGTGCATGCTTGTCATTCTCTCAGACATATACTGTCAAAGTACCTGCTGTTTGTTCAAACTGGCAGAGTACTCCTCAAACTGCTCATCTTTTGTCTCCATGGTTTTCCCCAGCTTCTGCAGGACCTACAAACAACACAATCACACAGAGAAGACCAACAACTGGTCAATCATTTCAGACAAGAACTGTCAGACACGATATTAGGCAGAGGAACAAATGTTGTCACTGTATGGCCACAGAAATACGACTCGCCAATCGGTTCCACGTTTACTCTTGAAATATATATCAGTTGCAGCGATTGTTCTTTGTGATGATGAGGAAAGAGCTCTATAAATAATGACCTACATTTTAAAATACACCCTAAAATCAATAGGAAGCCAATGACGGGCCTTAAGCATGGGAGTAATGTGGGACCTCCTGCTGGTCCTAGTCAAAAACCGTGTAGCCACATTGTGTACAACTTGTAAGAACAAAAGTTGTCACTGTATGGCCACTGAAATACGACTTGCCAAGTGGTTCCACGTGAATTCTTGAAATATCAGTTCCTTTTGTTCCTTGTAATGATGAGGAAAGATCAGAAATGCTCAAAGGAAGTATTTAGCAAACATAAAAGTTCCAAAATGTAAGAAACTTGGTTTTGTTTTAACTTAAGAAACACTATTAAAGTGTGCAGTCTACTACTAGAAGAGGAGGTGAGCCTAGGGAGGAAGTGAGTGATGGCAGGAAGTGGTAGTCTTTGTGTTCACACAATTTCATTTGAAACAGCTATAAGAACTGACACTTTATTTACATATCTTGTGAACATTTGTATTAGTTTCCCTTAGGCCTCTAAACATTTTGGAGCAGATATGTTGGATACCCACACACAAAATACACACCCAGAGCAGCATGACATGAGAGCCCAGGTCCTGAACTAAAAAAGTAAACACCTACCTTCTCTTGCGCTCGGTTCATTGATTTCTGAAAGCGTTTGGCCAGGATGCCAGCTCCCGCTCCAATGTTGCCCCCAATGTTAGCACCTAGTTTTCCCTCAGCCATCTTCACTTCTGATAAGCTGGCACTCAAGCGACCCTTCTCTGATGTCTCAGCGCTTCCTTCTATAAACTGACGGACTGGTTCCTGGGCGGAGTGAGTGAGGAGGGCGAGTGGGTGTGAAAGCACAGCGTGGTACAGTTAGTTTGCTGCGTATTAGTTTTCAAATCTGCAACTTACGGGACGCCGCGTCACGGCGATACACTAACTGATTTTGCAACATTCCACCGTCTTGCTCCAACATGTTTGGTATATTGTCATCGACGTGCGACGGCATCATCAAGAAGTCAACTAGTCATCAGTGTTTCCTAATAAACATGATGAACTTTTCATGTCAAACTACAACTCTGCCTTTGAGAGTGTTTATATGTGTGCTGGACACTTTTAATGGGTTGAATCACAAATAAATATAAACAATATAAAACTATGTATTCATTTATATAGTCTATATAAGAGTCTATAGACTCTATGACTCGTAAGAGCCAACAAAAAAATATTATAATCTTAAAATTGCGTCAGTTTGGAGCGGCTCTCTGCCAATGGGTTATTTATTTATTTATTTTGTGAAAAATAGAGTGTAAATGCCTGTAAAACTGAATTCGGAATTTCAGACTAGAATATACTTTTACGTTTTCTACCATATTTGTAGTTAAGTAAGTAAAATGTATATAGACAAGGAGGAGTCACAAAGTGCTTTACAGTAAAAAATCTAAATCAAAACAAATCAAATATCAGCTGTACAAATGCCACAAAATTCGACAACAGCCAAACCATATTGTAAATTAAAAGCTTGTCCAAAAATGACATTTTTTTTTTTTAAGATTCTACAGAACCCATAGTTCTCAATGTTGAAGGAAGCGAGTTCCAGAGCCTTGGAGCCACAACACAAAAATATAAATGGGTGCCTGACCATGCAGAGCTCTATGTAAGAACCAACATTTTATTCACTCTCAAATCAATAGGAAGCCAATGAAGGGCCTTGAGCGTGGGAGTAATGTGGGACCTCCTGCTGGTCCTAGTCAAAAGATTTACAGTTACATTCTGTACAACTTGTAATTGGTCCAAGGTAGATTTGTTCAAACAGTGTACAGAACATTTCAACAGTCCAATCGTGAAGAGATAAAGGCATGAACGAGCATCTCCATCTCTTTTTTTGAAACAATAGATGTCTTAGCAATGTTCCTGAGATGGAAAAACATGAGCGAACTACAGACTTTACATGACTGTTAAAACATAAAGATCTGTCAAAAATGACACCCACATTTCTTATGTCATTGCAGTTAGAGGATGATTGACCCCCAATAACCTGTCAAATCAGTTTTATCAGTACTGAGTTGAAAAACATTGTCTGCCATCCATTTGTTAATGGAGACTAAACAATTTAGCAAAAGGGACAGTTTGTCCAGTCTATCAGGACTAAACAAAATATACAATTGGATATCATCGGCATAACAATGATAAGATATTATTTTAAAATTTAAAACTAGTGTAGTATGGTGTTATTTTTAAAAACATGATCTATATTTAAATGATATCATATTTAAAACATTTAAATCATTAAATATGTAAAAAAAATATATGTTTTTTCAAAGACCCACACAGTGTTCTAATAATATTATTTATTTCAAGTTCTCCTGATTTGTAGTACGAGATACGAACACTACACTGTTGTATTAAATCATTACAAATCCCATTTTATAACTCCATATGCAAATAACAGGCCAAATCTGAGATGAGATCCACATTAAACTATTTGTTGTAATCTACAAGAAGCAGATCGAATTTCAGCTGTAATTTGCACCAACTGCATAGTTTTCACTCACCTGATACTGTTTACACTATCCCCATACAACAATATTTGTTCTGTTATGCCAAAGGTGTGGGAACAAACAAAGTATTTGCATTGTAAATCATTTGGTGTCACATTGAATTAGATTCAGCTTCACTGCATCACAATGATTTACATTTAATTATTAATATATCACATCAGTCATTGTCTTAAATCATAACAGCCAGATAAAAACAAACTCCATCAACGCAATATTAAATACAGACTCCTATTGTACCATATCAGTACAAATAAATACGTATTTGTTTGAGCGTGGCTGTTAATAGTGGCAAGCGAGTTCTGCTTGGGTCTCACAATTACATAAGCAGCATTATATAAGCTTTAGTCAGCTCCCCACCCATTGTTTAAACTGCTCAGGGCTTATATTAAATTCAATATGACACAGCACAGCAGATCTGTAAGTCTTTGCCCTACTTTTACTGTTACTGGGCTCTTAAAAAAACAAACAAATACAAATACTGAAGTGACCACAAGGTGGCAGTGATGGTCATCATTAATTGAATTGTGTTTATTTACAGTAACAGCAATGTCAAATTTTGAATTTACACAATCTGCAAATAGTTTAATTGACAAATCACACGTTTATTATGCTCTTGTGCTCTCTCTTTATTGATTCACTGTCTGCATGTTTGATTTAACAGTACAGTACAGTGTACAGTTTCCTACTTAGATGATAGTGGACTTAGGAGGAACCCCCCTGCTCTCCCCCCACTCACCATCATGGACAGCTCTGTGGCTGCAGTAGAGTCATTCAGATTCCTGGGCACCAACATCTCCCAGGACCTGAAGTGGGACAATCACATTGACTCTATTGTGAAAAAGGCCCAATGGAGGCTGTATTTCCTCCGCTTGCTAAGGAAGTTCAACCTGCCACAGGAGCTGCTGAAACAGTTCTATTCTGCCATCTTTGAGTCTGTCCTGTGTTCATCTATAACTGTTTGGTTTGGATCAGATACCAAAACAGACATCAGAAGACTACAACGGACAGTCAGGACTGCTGAGAGGATTATCGGTGCCCTCTGTCCAGCCTCCAAGAACTTTACACCTTCAGAGTGAGGAAAAGGGCTAAGAAAGTCCCTCTGGACCCTTCAGACCCAGCTCACTGTTGCCTTCTGGCCGGCGCTACAGATCACTGAACACCAAAACAAGACACAAGAACAGTCCCCCCCCCAGGCCGTATCCCACCTGAACAACACCCAGGACTGTACATCTTTAAATAACTCATCAAACCTTCATCTGCACATATGACACATGCACATTCACAGTTCTGTCTATGTTCCTTTTCTGTATTTTTTTTAAAGTATTATTACTATTGCTATTCATATATTATTGTATATTCTCTTCATTATTAGTGTTTGTATTACCTTACTTATATGTTGTCTGCGCTGTTTGTACTAGCTGTCCTGGAAGCTCCTAACACCAAGTCAAATTATTTGTGTGGGCAAACACACTTGGTAATAAAGCTCTTTATGACTTTGATTCTGTTCCCTTTCAAGATCTGAGACAGAGGTGATGAGTCAGGGCGGTGTATCAGATATTTCACTGGGCACAGTTTCCTTGAGGCTTAAAGCTCTCATATAGCAGACATAAATCATTCTCTGCTTAAAGCCCAAATCCGAGTTTGTGTTTATTCGTATCCCAGAAAATATTTAATGTTGCTATTTAAACATCTTAAGTTAGTAAGTAGGCCCGCCTTAAGTCATTTTTTATTGAAATGTGTTGCATATAGACTTTCAGGAGTTAAAACTAAAAGTAGCTTTTGATCACATCATCTTTTAGAGTCTACTTCAACTAGAAACAACATGAACTAGAATCTTGTTCTGTGATTGCATGTGTACTGTCAAAACTCACAAGCATTATATAATTCAGATTACGGTCCATTTAGAGTGACCTAAATCCAAGGATGCATCACTCATGATACTGCATTCTACTGCAAGCTTCCAGAAAAGCTCATACTAGCGACCACTAAAACTATGCAGATCAAAACTATCAAAGAAAATGCTATTCCACAGCCCCCAAAATGTATGAATGATGCCTAAAAACCTGGAAAAGTAGAATCCCACATTGTGATTTTAAGACGCACATATTGTGTTATGTAATAATCTGATTACAAAGCCGTTTTCCCTCCATCCTCGGTGTCAATGAGTACAAGGACTACCCCGTCATACAATTTTATCCTACAGAAGAACCTCCCCCAGTACACACCATCAGCATAGACTGCACATTCCCATCCCCCATGTCTCCTCATGCACTTCAAGACTCTTTCTGCGTGTCACCTTATTCCCAGCTCAAATATAGCAATTAGACAACATTCTGGTGAATGGTGCAGATGATATATTCACATTATTCATGACCATGGCAATGGCTTTAATTGGGAGTTCTGACACAGAAGGTTAGGCCCAAAATTGTTAGAACTGATAGTGTCAGGACTCAGGTTATAAACCACGGCAGGTGTTTGGGTGCTGGTGTGTGAGAACAATATGTCCTCTCACGCATTACTGCCCAATACAATGGATAGCAGCAGTCTATGGAGGGTGATAGCTTTGTTTTAAAGGGGGATTTATCTTGTCTGAACTGATTAGTGTAGTGTGGCTGTTTGGGGTATCAGACTACAAAAATCATGAGTATTTAGTAGTCGGACTGTGGCAGTCAAAGCCTGGTCACAGTGACATGACTTTCTACTTCAAAATTTCACATCTAATTGAATGTGGTATTTGCCATTTCAAAGTAATTGTGAAAACTTTATATAACAATATTTTTTCAGTGTAACAAACATTGAAAACACAGAGGTTATGGTTTTACATGGTTTATTGAACAAAAACAACAATAAGGGATGACACAAGAGCAGAGTGAAGCATCCAACGGTTCTAGTGTGCTTTACACAAAGGAAAGTCCATCCAAAAAGTCCAACATTTGCACACAAAAAGCAGAAGGTGCTCTATAAAAAAAAAAGTCATAAAATGAGCACAACAAAGCAACAAATTGCTACGGTCTGAGCAGAGCAGCATCATACAGTGTCAGAAAAGGAGAGGTTGCATAGAGTGAGCTGTACAGTCAAAGTTGAAGCACAAGGAATACAAAGAAAAACACAGATTCGGAGGAAAAGAGATTATAGAACAGGAAGTGAGCTTCTATTAAACTCGGTTCGCTCTCCTCAGTGCAAGTGCAGACTAATACTGCGGTTTGTATGACTGACACAATTCTCTGTGATTATGCTCTCTGAAACATTCAAACTGAAAAGAGCCATAATTAAGAGGACAGAAAAGCAAATGCAAAAACATTTCTAACTCTCTGCAGGATTAACTGACTTTACAATCATTTAATTTGCTATTCGGGAAAATGGATTAAAAAGAATCCGAAAGAATGCTCCCAATAAAACCAAACAGCATTAGCTGACAAAATGAAAACATAATTGAACATAAAAAGTAACAGAACACTTTTTGTTCCCACGTGAAGAACCACACGGTCCAGAATATTCCAAATACCTTAAACCTGAGGCTGATTTAATCTTTAAAAAAATATATCGATCTCACAAGCCTCAAGATTCTTCCACAGCAGACAGCAGTCACAAACAGAGAAACAGGAACAAAAGAAGTTAAAAGTACAAAAAAAAAAAACATTGACAATAGATTTATATAAAAAAAGAAAAAATATATAAATAAATAATTCCATCTGAAAAATATTAATTACTAGCATCAAAAAAAACAAAGCACTGCTAGTTAATTTAGTGAATTAGTAACTAAAACACAAGCGTGCTGAGGTAGAACTATAGCACACACAAACCACACCGGGAAGTCAAGAACAAACTCTTCTCCATGAAGCATTCAGGATACAGAGGAAAAGAGCAATGGTACACTATTGAGCTCTCATCCTGTTTTTGAGAACATCAAAAAATAAATATTGGATTTTGACAAATCAACCAAAAAATTATCCCTGTTCTATTTTGGAAATTCATAACGCAGTATTTTTCATATAAAACAAATAACACTCACTGTCTTTAACTGCTCTCTTTAAATCATAATCAAATCCATATTTTAAATCAACCAGATTCCAAAAACTAAACAGTGAAACTGTATAAATGTGTGTGTCCGTGCAAAAGGGTTGTTCACACTGTTTTTTCATAAGTGACATCAGCATTGTAAATGGGCCACCAGAATAAATATTTTTTGGGGCCAAAAAATAAATCTCACACAATGTAAAAACAAGCACCTAAATGTCTAAACTGCACATGCCTAATAAGTGTTTAAATATTAAAAGCATGAAAAGCGTACTGCATGTTTAAAAGATAAAGCTGTAAAACAAAACAAAAACCTACACGAAATCTCATTTATATCACTAGACTTCAAGGCACCAGGATAAATCTGCATTCAAGGAGAACAAATATCTCAGTATTAGGTTTAGGCTTAAGATCATGAGTATTTTAATGGCAAATGAAAATCAAGTTCTAAAAGTTGGTCTTTATTCTCGTGATTTCAGCTGTTTTGTTGTGACAGAGGAAAGATAAATATGATCAAGTTCTGCGGAGTTGTACGTTTAACATCAGTAAGACCCAAGTGTAAGACTATGACAATGACATGGTTTGTGACACGTGATGAGAATATATGTAAATGCATGAACTCAAAATGTAATCAAGTATCTTGTGTGTGTTTGTATTTGGATTTTCTTTCCCCAAAGAAAAAAAACACTTGTGAACTGCTTGCTAACTAAAACTGAAGGCTTCACTGCTAAATTAACTGAAATACTTCTCTGTCTGTTGATTGTTATGAGAAGATGAGCAGTAGGGAGGCTCTGAGAACACTTTTAAAGTCCCAGTCCATCAGTAAGACTAATAAAGAGCTTGCTTGATTGTACTCACTGCATCATAACAATGTTTTAGCTTTACTTCACTCTTAGTGACATAACTGGCGATTGATTTAGGCTGAACACTTCTGGGCTTAATAAACGGTGGGTTTAAATTACTACTGTAAACAAAAAGTGAACGGTCAGTTAAAAATCTATTTGTGGCAAACTTTGTATTGGTGTTCAAGTTGAGTACTTGGTACCCTTCACATTAAATCAGCAATGGAAGATTCACAGTTTTCCAAGCAACGCCGTCTCTTCTGGTCTGTTATGGAAAGAGAAAACCTAAAACAGAAAAAAAATACAAGTCATTAGTATTAGTACCTGAAATAGTCACACATGTCTATACAGACATTTACTATAAGCAACTAAAAATGCAAACACTAGCAATAATATATTTACCAAAAGACATAAAAACACTAGACACACAAGTAAAGAGGTTGGTTGATAGTAGAGATGGGACAAAAGAAAATCGATTCACCAAACTATCGCAATTTATTTATTTACGATTTTAAAATGGAATTTTTTATACCAGAGTCGATATTAATTCATAAATACATTGCTTTATTTTATTTCTTGCTTATACATGAGGCGGAGGAAAGATACCTCTTTTATTTCAGCAGATGGCGATGTGTTGTATCAGTGTTTCTCAACTGGCCAAAGAAACAACATCAACAACAAAAAACTTTAATGTTTTTCTGATGCGAGACTTTTATTTTAAAAGACGTGAATGAAAGCGTTTGACACTTCTGTCAGATGCAGTTTAAGTAAAGAGTGCCGAGAAAAATGCAGTATGATGAGGTCAGATGAGATGTTGACAGGCTCAGGTTGACAGTTCGTTTTTCTGAGGTGAAGTCGCTCACCTCAGAAAAACGAACTATCCTGTCCTGGAGTTCATAGCGAGCACTCTTCTATAGCACACGCGAACGCAAAGCGCAGAAACTACAAGCATGCAATGCGTGAAATAAAAGTACAGTACCAATAAATCACATAACTGTACTGCGTAATTTTACTGATAGCTGGGAAAGATTTGCATGAAGGTATGATATTCATTCTATTCAGGAGCAGGTGTATCGTCCCATCCCTAGTTGACAGGCTGAAATGATGTCATGATGGCTGGTGCTGTTGCATAATGCATGACTTAAATGGGTCCAAATCTCAGATTGCTTGATAAGTATTCAGATTTACAAGCATTCAAACACCTCTCAAATAGACAAATCTTTGCAGGCTATCTGTCATTAGTCAACACGACTGCCGCTTGATCTCAGCTGCATACAGTATAAAGAGCTCGCCCCTCCTCATATCCTGCAGCTCAAACTATGTGCTGAGTCAGGAAGAGCTACTAAACGTTGTTTCGGGTGCAAACCCACCCCCTCTCACGTCCCACACATACAGACCATAGACAGACGGAGAGAGACAGAAAGAGAGCGCAAATTAACCAAGAGGCTCCAAGCAGTTTTCTTTTTCTGTCTGAACGCAGCAACAGAAGGAAAAGGCGAGGGGGATGGTGAACAAAAGACGACTGGAGTAGCAGACAGCTGTACTGTCCTCATAATGGCTGGGAACTCATGAGCACTCTGCCTTTCATATGCATTCATACTCCTTTTGAGCACACACATTATATTTTTGTGATTGACGTTCAACCCTAAAATACATCACTTTAAATGCTCTGTCGAACCAATCCAACTGCAATGTTCGAAAATAATTTGGGAGGTCAGAGTATTTACTCTGAGTAAATGTAATTCGTTACTTTCCACCTCTGATATTAATGTTTTAAAACACTAACAATTTAATAACACTCTCTACCATAATCTTTAGCCAATTTCAAAATTAATAGTTTTCAAATGGTAAAATTAATGTTGTGATGACTACTCACCCTATAGTATTTAAAAGTAATAGTTTGTAGTGTTTTACTTTTCATTCATTTTGTCTAAATAAATAAATAAAGACATTATTATTGCTGTATCGGAGTAAACAGAATATATAAACTAGTAGCTCAACTAGTAGAGCATGGCGCTAGCAACGCCAAGATCTTGGGTTCGATTCCCAGGGAAAGCAAGAGCTGATAGAATGTAGAAACTGTAACTTGAATGCAATGTAAGTCGCTTTTGATAAAAGCGTCTACTAAATGTAAATGTAAATAAACGTTTTGAATGATAAAATAAACACTAAACTACGACAATGTATAGTTTATCCGTGTTATTCAAACAATCTCTGGTATTTTCATAATAAGTATATTTATAATCCATTGCTAATCAATGTATTAGTAGCCTATGGAGTAGTAGTAGCTTAGTTAGTTAATGGAAGGCTATCTGCTGACATCAGAGCAAGTGCAATTTCTGCATTCACATGCTCCTCGGATGCTCTCATTACCCGAGTTGTGCCGAAGTCTGCGTTACTACAAAGATTTGTAATAATTTGCATGTATTACAGCTTTCCGAATTGAGTTCATGTGCATTTTCTCAGTCGGGAAATTATTTTTCAATTACGTTACAGTGTGTCCCACAGGATTTTGAGAGACTTTTGCGGCAGGTGACGTCACGTATAAATTTGAATATTTATGATGACATAGCGTCAAGTTTGGGTACAGACGAGTTTTGGCACTTCAGATCTGTTCTACTCTATAAACTTTCACATACTGTTATACAACTGCACGCCCAATAAAGCTGTTCACATTATATTTTCTGTAGTCATAAGTATAAATAGTAAAAACGACCCATCAATAGTACATGACATGTTAACCAGGAAACACTCTCACTATACTCCTTAAATCCTGATTTAATCGAGACATCGTCTGATAAAATCAATATACATCTAACTTACACTAAAAAGCGACTATATGCGGTGGTTTTGGCTACTGTTTTGTCTCATTCAGCACACTGCCTGCATCCGAGTAACAAACTGAGCATAATGACAGACGAATTATGTTCACATTTAAAAGTCCAAATAGTCAGTAAGCGACAGGTGCTTGGAAACGCTGTTTTTGTAAGTGATTTATTGATGAGTCAGCTGGGTTACGGCTAACTGAAAGTGCTGTTTCTCTGCCGTTTACTGCTCAGAGCAGAAGCAGAGAGAGGTGACACTGCACAGACTAGGGGTCGACCGATTATCGGCGCCGATATTAAGCATTTTACCGATTATCGATATCGGCCATTTTAAAAACATTTTTAAATGCAAACAAACATACTATTTACAGGTGACATTATTTATTGGTGAATAAATAATACAGGTGAAACTATGTAATGTTTAAATGCACTATTTGGCTCGATGCAGCCTGTCTGAGCTCAACACTCTGTGAGAGTGAGGCGATCTCTCAATCTCTGAGAGCAATCTCCGCCCACCGCTCATCTGATATGTAGAGAGTCACGAGTCCGACCAATCAACGCGGAAAACTGAAGGTAGTCTCACACCGAGAGCACATGCTAACTGGAGCTGCGTCAGTGATCACGCATCAGCTGTCTCTCAAAGGTAAGGCAGCAGCAGACGTTGCTGAAGTTGCAAAACACTTCAATATAACCCATGATGTCCGCGATGCGGAAAATGTGGGCGGAATCGCGGAATGCAGTCATATAATGGAATTTACCGTATAACGTGGAATGTCACGGAATGTGTCGAAGTTTGGATTAATTAATTAAAAGTAGGTCAGTACACTTAAATCGACTCGCGCTATGGACTAGTATCTATAAATATTAAGCCGCAAAAACACTTTAAATATGAATCCTGCATGTTCTGCATCTCTGTTAATGAATGACACAGTCGTGCGGTTTCATTTACTGCACACATACATACTGAAGCGTGTGATTCTCGCGGTGACTTCAGCGTCTGCCGTCTCACTAAATGAGGATATAAATACATGAACAACATCCCCAGAACTGCTCGCAGAGTCACTTGATGAGCATTTGACCGTTTCATTTGAGTAAAACGATCGTCATATCATATATACATAGGCTACAGAAACTTAAAAGGTCCTCATGGCAACCTGTCAAAATATAAGTTCGGTTTAGCCGAATATATTACTGTATACGTAATACAACTACAACAATTATTACAACTTTTGTTGAGAATAATCACACAATACGCTAAATACGTTTACTTTAAGTTTTACAAAATGTTTACAGAATGCTTCTGGGTGATCTCTGTACTTATGTTATTATTAATATTACTGTTTATTTAATGTTGTTGTTATTAACAGTTTTCAGAATTAAAGACATGTTTAAAAGCATTTAAAGAACGTTTTTTTTCAGAGCTCTTGTTATTATTAATTTTGGCATTCATTTTCATTTTTACACCAGACACGTATATCGGTTCAAAATATCGGTTATCGGTCTACTTGATCTGTAATAATCGGTATCGGCCCTGAAAAACACATATCGGTCGACCCCTAGCACAGACCTCATGCTCGCAGCCCGGGGCAGTACTGGAGACATCTTCCAAATGAAAGAAAGCTAAGATTTTTTCAAAAAAGTTGCTTTGTTTGTCAGTATGTACCGGTTATGGAAAAAAAGCCGCCACAAGGGTCTGAAAGTTGCTACATATAGTGCAAAAGTCACGCTCGTCACACAGGAGCTGATGGCAGAGGGTGGTTGATATTGAGGCAGCTCGCCTGTGGCAGTGTCGACAGTTCTCGAGCACACAGAACGAGCCGTCCAAAATGCGCAGGGACAGATTTTCCACTAGTTTATCGATCGCGGATGGTTTAAATTTTCGGCCCCCAAAAAATAAAAGAGGATAATAACAGTAATAAAAAAAAAAATGTGTCACCAAATATACTTGGGCGGCCATAACTATACCTGGGCAGCCCACCCAGGTAAAGTCTATGTGTGGGAAACACTGCGTTAAGTCACCAGACTATTTGCCTAATCACTTCTCGGTACTTAGACCACAATGGAATGCAGACAGCAACCGGTCTGGGGTAAAAAATTTTTTTCCTGGTAATTTCGGTGGAAAAGCGCCTTATGTTTCACAGAACTAATCGTTACCTGGGTTGCGTGGGCTACGTATATGTGGGGCGGATCTATCAAAATAGGGGCCAGACCTTTTTGGGGTAGGGGCATGTTTGTTTTTGTGATTTCAAATATCAACATTGGCTTCCAGAAATTGCTTACCCTGCCTTTAAGAGATAACATAAAAATACACAGCATTTCTGCCACTTTACCATTATCTGTTACCGGTTGTGATTATGGTCAATGCACACATGATCCTTCACACAAAAACAAAGTCAAAAACAACATTTATGGAAACTGCAATGGCAAAGGCTTACCTGTGTGTGTGCATTCAGGTCAGAGTTCACCCTGCGCATGTGACCTGTCCCATCCTGCTATGCAGTTCTAGTGCGTTTGGTCGGTCCTGAGGATTGACGGCCAGCATGTCCTGCAAAAGTTTCCGGAGTGCCTCTGGCATGTGCGAGCGCCTGCGCTGGGGAATACTCAACACCATCTTTGGGTTCTCCAAAAGCGCCTCTCCAACCGGGACGATGTCAGAACCTTGCCGCACATATGTCCCAAGAAGCTCCCGTTTCGACTCAGCGTCAATGAATGTGATTCTCTCTATCATGGCCCAGATGATAATGCCTAGAGCAAAAATGTCTGCTTTGGCTGTGTAATGTCCTTCCCAAACCTCCGGTGCCATGTAAAAGTCAGAGCCGCATGCCGATGAGAGCCAGAATTTGTTGATGTTAATAACACAGTTCTTGTTTTTGTCCCGTCCCTCCTCCGAGTCTCGTACTCCGGCACTAAGACCAGCACACACTTTGCTCAATCCGAAATCTGCCACTTTCAACACAGGTGCGCCGGAACGCTCCGAGATGAGGATATTATCTGGTTTAAGGTCTCTGTGAACAATGTTGTTTTCGTGCAGGAACGCCACAGCGCTACTCAGCTGCATCATGAAGCTGGCATTGGTTCGGGGATCGGGCCGTCGTGACAGAATGAACTGATTCAGATCCCCTCCCTCGCAAAACTCCATAACAAACCACAGGTAGCAGGGCTCATCTGGACACGACAATACACGCTCACCTAAACAAACACAGACAGAAAAAAACAGGCGTAGAGATGAATACACTTACATTTGAATGTTTTGGAGACTTTTGCATCTGTAACATTGATAAACAACAACCAAGATTACAAAAGGATTATAATGCAACTTTCGCAGAAACTATGCAACATTGTTTTTGTCTAATACAAATCTAAGATGACTTTTAACAGGAATACTATGGTTTAAACCAATAATTGTTGCTTATTGACATTAATTGACCCTAGTTAGATTATTTCTGATGTTTAAAGAAGGCATGACATCAAAATTGGAGATTTGTGGCTTTTAGTGCATGCTTTTTGGCTTTGATTTTATTGATATGCTAGTGCACTAGTGTTGGGCGATGTGGTAATTTTTTATATCGTCATATCACCGTCATATTTTTTTATCGTCATATCAGATATTATCTTGCATGGGTGGGTGGGGGCAAGAGAGAGACTCTCTGTAATAGTCATAGGCTATTTCATAACTATATGGTGATTTTAAACCGTGCGTGCGTGAGAAAGAGAGAGCCTGAAAGTATACTTTGAATATACTTTCAAACATACTGAAACAATTAAATGTTAAATATAAAATTATTTAAAACAGCAAGTTAATTTACAGATACAGCAGTCATACATTGCTATTAGTACCGCACGTCCTACTGTGACAAGTTTGCCACATCAGCGTGGAAGTTTTCAGTCAAGGTTAAAATCAAAAGTAGATTTATTCTGAAGAGCAACAGTTTAACACTAAATATTGGACAAACGAACACGTTAAATATAAATCAATTTCAGGTAAGTTCTTAATTTTGGAGTAAAGTTAAATTAAACTGATATGCTACATCAGCCATACAGCGCTCCGGACCGTGCACCCATGACGAGCCCTGTTTTAGACTGATAACTTATTAACTGCATATTTTTTATAATAACAATGAAGAATAAGCGTCAAGGTTTTTTGTTGATGTGCAAAAAAAACAGTGTGTGAAAGATTCTATGCCACAAACTTTAAATATTTCATTTTCACATACTTTTGAAAATCCAGCATTTCGTTGACCCTGATAAGCGTTTGTCGTCACATTAGTAAACACGACAGCTTTATTATTTAGTGAGGGGGGTTGGTGTGACGCATTTTCGTTTCCAGGCGGGACATTAAAAAACGCGACACACCGTCTCCCGGAAATCCTGTATTTTTCAACCAATCCGACGACGACTTCGACACTCCTGAAGTGTTTCCAGATAAGTGTATCATATGCATCAGACGCTTAGCTCAGTCTGTGGGAATGACGTCTGAGACTACCTTCCAATAACCAGTTGAGCTTTCCTGTAGCTCAACTGGTAGAGCATGGCGTTAGCAACGCCAAGATCATGGGTTCGATTCCCAGGGAAAGCAAGAGCTGATAAAATGTAGAAACTGTAACTTGAATGCAATTAAGTCGCTTTGGATAAAAGCGTCTGCTAAATGCATAAATGTAAATATATTTGTATGATTTAGCAAGTAAACATGTTTTAAAAGGTGAGAGAATGAGAGCACCAGATAAAACGAGGAGTTAATGCTATGAAACGAGTTAAAATAAGAATTGATTTGTCATCAGTTTCAGAGGCTGGATTGCTGTGGAACCAGTTTGAAGCTGTTGAGGTTTCTTCTCACAGGACTGGACTAGCTCCCATAAGAGCAACGAACACTGGCTTGTATCCTCTGATACAAGCCAAAATGCCGTAGTCTAATTAATAAGCATGGTCCTGTGCTTTCATGCGCGTTCTTTTTATCACTTTCCCTGGTTTTGTCGAGCAAGAACTACTTAAATCTGCACATCTGCTGTAAATATAACATACTATGAAATGTGAACGTCACAGGTTATAATCATAACACTACAAAACAGTCTAAAAAACTTTTATCAAGTTGATGTTTTTATTCACACTATAAAAAATATTTTTACATCAAGGAAATTGCTCGAAAATCATTTACATTTACGATAAAGCAGTTTCCTTTTTATACACACCTTGAAGTGCACTAAAACTTTTGTTCAGGTTTTAGCTGGGTTTAATTCCAGTGATTTTAAACGTTATACTAACACTTATTGGCCTGAATGTATGGTGTTTGTTTTGTTTTTATGCTATGAAAGTGCTAAGTTTAAGCTAATTTTGCCATTATTGTTTTTATTAACTTTGTCAGTGCATGACGTGGTTGCTCACATGACTGAAAATACTTTTTCAGTTATTTTCACATAACCAGATGCTTTTAACCAAACATTTACACATATACAAAAACTGTTCACTACAGCAACTCTTTACAATGTAACTGCCATTTATTATAATCACTTAGCTATATTCAAGACAGGCACTGCTGTCTTGTGTTCCCATCAGAGATAGAAAACGATTAAAACAATGTATTCATAACATATAACCCATATAAAAATTAAACATATCTTCCTACTTTCGTTTCCAATTACACTAAATATAGACCAGACCAACAGCTTTCAAGCAAATGCCTCTAGCAACACTTTGCATATCATACAGTATAAAAACCTACAAGATTCAAAAGGTCTTCATATGAAAGCAGTCACACAAAGAAGACATTAAAATGAATGAGATCAAATCGACCATTATCTGTACTAAATCACCTTTGTCTCTTTTTCATTTGTAAGCTGATTTACATAGTTGTCATGCACGTAATCACACTCCTTTCATTGTTATAACTTGGCATAGCGGGTGTGGAGAAGGTTTGACTCCAACACAGCACCTCCCCCCACCTACAAACTCAGAGTTTCATAACCGAGGAGGATGGGGGAGGGCAAATCTGACCAGCATTTGCCACATTCTTACATAAAATGTAAACTACTCTTAACGTAGAACACAGACATGCGCAATATCAACGTCCGGTGTCATCGGTGAAGCGCCACATGACTCACTGCCAAACAATGGAGTCGCACCGTTTTGTTTCAGATTACAATTGAAAAACGAATACAAACTGACATTGCTTGGTTCTTAAATGGCTAATATGACATTGCTACCAAATGAGTGAACTGTCACAAACAAAAAACACTGTTTGAGCTCGTGACAACGCATTCTCCCACCGCTGCCAGAAAAATGCCAGGGCTTGAATTAAAACATCTCACCTTTCAACGAGGTCTCGACCAACCTCAAATACTGCTTTGAACGCTTATTGCCATGGCTCATTTTCTGGGCCATCCCGTTCCTTTGGAGCACACACTCCTCCAGCTGCACCACGTTCTCATGGCGTTTCTCCAGACTGGTCAAAGCCCAAAACTCCGCCAGCGCCATCTCAACGTTCTCAGGCGCATCGCAGCGCAGCTTCTTCAGCGCCACCCTCGCACCTGATTTACGGGCAACGGCTTCGTACACAACGCCATAACTGCCCCTGCCAACTTCACGGAGCAAGCTGTACCTCGGTGTGGTGAATCGCTGTTCAAGACTGTCACGTTTAACCAGGTCCGACTCGCCTGCCATTGTCTCATTATCGCCTATGTTGTCGACGCTGAGCGAGCGCAGGACACTGGCGCTTTCGGTTCTTTTGCAAGCGTTCCGTGTCCGCTGCCGCTCTCTGTCCTTCGCATCCATCGCGCCTCCTCACGTTTTGTGCGCGCGCTTGGAAACACCTTCCGCGTTCATATTTCGAGAGCTTGAGGAAGTTTAGCAGCGCTTACATATTCGTTGACATTTGCATTTGTGTTCATTCAGTGGAGTTGCGAGATTCAATCAACAACAATTGGCTTCTAGTCTGACTCTGAACTGAATGAACCCTGAATGAAGTGAAAACTTGACTGGATCGTCCCACTTCCCTGTACAGGGGTGATTCCTGACCTATGAGGACACACGTACACGGTACGCCTCTTGTGGCGTTAAGTTACGTTAAATCAGTATTTTAATATGGTAAGGTGAAGCGAATATGGGACATAGTGTGAACATTTGTTTTTAAATAAAAATAAATGTGTGTTCTTTCTTTTATTGATGCTAGTTTCATGCATGTGAAAATGTATGAGAATATAGGCTACATCAAATTATTATTTTGTTTAATAAAATAAATAAACTGTTTAAACGTTTTTAAAGTATTTATTAATTTCAAATATCGTGATTTTTGTTTGAGTCATGAGTATCAAGATATTGATCTGACAGACAATTTTGACTATAAATCTATGGTTAATTTCAATGTATAAATTAAAACACATTAATCCATTCAATGTGCATTTAACACAACTTGTAGAAGAACTGCACCTGATACATATTAACATATAACAGTAAATGATTTTCCCATCACAACTTGTTCATGTAATGTCAACAAGGATCCACTGTTACTGTGGAAAACCATGTGGAAATCCCAAAAGATATGTGCACACGAAGACACCCATGTTGTTGACTCGAATGGTTTAGTCCCTCCGGCATGAGCGTGCATGTGCTCTATAAAGCAGCTCAGCGTACACACGTGGTCTGATTAGGGTCTGACACGATGGAGAGCATCTGGGGTTTCTGAGGTCACCCATCAGTAGAGCATAAATAATATTTTTGTCTGTTTAATATTGTTATTATTTATTTATTTCACCGTTCTATCCGTTTGATTCACATATCATAAATAAAAACGTTCATTTAAAATGCGTGAACAGTGATGGAGAATCAGTACATTTATTTGTTAGTTTGTTTATATTTTTATTTGCTGGTTATTACAAGAGGGTAAGCTTTGTAGTGAGTGGACATCAACATTCAGATATTATTGGACAGGATTGACATGGATTACATAAGATGACAGCATTATGATGTGGCAGCTGTTGCTTGCTTTCTTGCTGATCTTCCTTTAGAATAAACAAACAACACTGTCTGTCTCACTGTATTTTTCAGTAATAAATTCTGCTAATATTTGTGTAGTTAGATATATATATTCACCTGTGCATAACACCGATTTGGTTAAAAACACCCTGAAACAAACCTCAAAAATGACCTCAATTGTCTTCATTCATCCAGATTCACATACAGGCATGAGGGCATGTCTGAAAATGCTGCCAACATCAATGGCTCACTGCCTACATGAGTCAATATTTTGTTTGTCTTCATACATTGAGGAAAGTCTGAAACTGTACTTTATATGGGCTAAACAAAGCTGTTTCTTTCATTTGGCAGTTCTTCTTGAAACTTGCAGCTTGCATCTAAGGAGAATGTACATGCTTTTAGATGTTGTGTGTTCTTCTTCACACACACACACACACACACACACACACACACACACACACACACACACACACACACACACACACACACACACAGTCCTTATTGTTGATCCCTGATGGAATCTGAACTGATCTAAAGTCAACATGGCCTTTACAACCCAATTTTTAAAAGGGAAGGAAATAATTGATTTGTATCCATTGACAGTTGAATTTACTTTAAAAGTCCAAGTTAATAAATGGAGTGGTGAAAGAAAACATGATTAAATAAAAGAAAGAATGCACTGTGGTTTTAAGCAAGTCAGTGGGAACAAGGGATAATGAGTGAAAGAGTGACAACAGACTAATTGCACCACCTACTGTAGTAGTTTTAAATTACATGGTTAAAACTTTAGTTTTCATAATGAATACATTTATACAACTGTATATGGCTAATATAGAAGTAGTCTGAATAAAATTTAATTACAATTACAAAAAAAATTGAATAACTTCTCCACTTTCAGTAATAAGGGTACAAACTGTCACTATAGTGAGGTACCCTTTAAAATACTAATATGTGCTTTTAAAGCACATTTCAGGCACTAATATGTAATATTTAGGGATAAATGAGGTACAAAGTTACCCAAATAAACACCTCTAGCTTTTGTACCTAAGGGTACCACCCCAGTGAGTACTTTGTACCTTTTTCTTAGAGTGTAGCTAGATTGTGGCCAAATTTTATACAACAAATAAAATGAATATTTACTATAAATAACTCACTATTAAGGAAAAAGGTTACACCAAATATGACGATGCATGGTTTAATTGTTGAATACAGTCGATATATATTTTTATCAAATCAACACTATAGTCAGGTTTAAAATTAAACATCTTAATATTCTTAATTTTTTTAATAAAGACTAGTAATGTGGAACAGCTTCAATAATATAAAAAATACACTGTATTCTGCATTATCATAAGTTGTAGATTCCTTCCATGCCCTTTTATTATTTTGCAGAGCATCCTATAGATGGCAGTGATGTTATATTTGTACAACTGGTTCTTCTGAAGTGCTACGATATTGAATGGTGAGTAAACATTCAATAAACCTTGGATCTTTATATATGAATAATATATATTTGTAATATTACATATTTAAAGAGACTTAAAAGGCCAGAACAGACTTAACTGATATAGTTAAGTATAACTTGTGACTCTCCTGTTTAGAGAATCTTAATGTGTTTGAGATCATGTCCTTCAGCAGTAACAAAAGGATCCAAGGTTGTAGCTTTTTTTCTTTACACAGATAAAGCTAAAATCTACTAAATTAATGTGTAATTATGCAAAGGACATATTGCATTACATTATGCGAGACTCATTCAAATGCAGAGACATTGGAAACACTTGGCTGTTGTGTGTGTAGTGCGGCCTTAAAGACCACTGAGAACAAGTGGTGTAGAAAATGAGTGTGTAGTACAATAGGATGGAGTATGCTGCTCTGAAGTGGGCAATATGGGTGTAGGGCTCCATGCTTTTGTGTGGCTGCCATGGCAACTTAACAATTAGAAAGGCCAGCTCTGCACGTTTTTGGGAATACTAACCTCTTGAGTAATATAAAATAAAAAGTAGGACGCCTACAGTGTATTTTAATGACAAAATAATGCTCTGTTTTATTATTCCCTCATGAATAATTAATTTGAATACATTTGCATTATTTTTAAACCAATAGGGCTTACTGCTGTCTTTTGTATTTCACACTAGGCAACAGATTTTTAAGATCACCCGTGGGCCATCCAAGATGTACATGACATTTGGATTAATTTAGCATTACATCATATGGACAGGTCACCAACTGCAGTGAATGGGTGCCATCAGAATGGGAGTCCAAACAGCTGATAGAAACATCACAACAATCAACAAGTATGACTTCAGTGACAGTAACATGAATTGAAAGCTGTATGTTAGCAAGAAACGTAATATGATTTTAGCTTCAAACTGTTGCTTCTGGGCTGGCTAAAATACAAGTCTTCAATCCATATAGCTTTCTATAATAATAAAGTTGTCTCATCTGAATCAGGAGAGAAGTGTTTACTATTGAAAACAGTTTGAAACAGTTCTAAATCATTTTGATGTGAGAGGACAACAGGGAATGGCTTTTCACTTTCACAAGATGTGAACTTTTTTTATCAGCCATTTGAACTCCGCCCTTTCATTTTAGAGAATCCATTGTTGAGCAAGTGATATAATGCTACATTTCTCAAAATCTGTTCTGATGAACAATCAAACTCATCTACATCTTGGACAGCCTGAGAAGATATTCGTTTTTGGGTGAACAATTCCTTTAACATATATTGAGCTGTGAAGTCAAGAAAAGAGTCACCCAATCCCTGAAGTGCCTAATATATAATAATCCCCATTTTGTGTTGTAAATTACGGTTATTATTTTAAAGATTGCTGTGACAATGCACAGACGTGGTGCTTTGTGGATGTTAAGGGATCTGACATTGCTCTCGCCTCTGTCCACCACTTCAGTGCTCTTCTGAGAGATTGTTCATAACACAATCACCGCAGGAGTAATCAGGACTCAAGAAGAAGAGAGAGGCGAGGATTAGGGTTACACACACACCCACCTCCACACACACACAACACTTCACTGCAATTACTGTCCACTTGAATTTGAAATGCAGAGTGATTGGCATGATTGCATTAATTCCTTCATCATTTCAACTATAGCCAGGTTGGGGGTTCTCAAAAAGAGTCAAAATCCTCTGATTTGTACAGACATTTGTTTATTCAAAAATGACTGAGCTCTTTTGGCATCTGAAGATACAATTACATTGTGTAGTTTGAGTGTAAAGTCTGAAACAGACCCCCTCTTTTCTCACTTGACATGATGTCAAGATTTAATACTATATTTCAGTAAGTACACAGCATGTGATTTATTTTATTTTAGAAATTACAATCCATTCATGCTAAGGTCTCCTAGATGTCAATATAATCTAGATATTAATTTTCTGTGTTGTGAAGTCTAATATATTTTCAAAGCCTTAACTGCAGCCTTCTACTCAGCCTAGCTGAAATTAATTCCTGTGATGGCTTCATTTGTGCTGCTGTGGGAAGGTTGAAGCAGGTGAGCACACAAGCCTTATGGTTGTCATAGCAACATCTCATCAACCTAAGAACACTGTTCAGCAAGTCCGTCAAATGAGGGAAAGCTGTCACATTGAGGTTTGCATGGAAACACCAAAACACATAGGTGTCCCATTGCAACAAACATAATATTAGATCGCCTAATTCAGTGAAAGATTCAAAGGAATAATTTACCCCAAAAGGAACATTTGCTGAACATTTATTCACCCTCAGGCCATCAGTAGATACATTTGTTCCATCATTAGAACAGATTTGAAGAAATGTAGTTACATCACTTCTTCACCAGATCCTCTGCAGTGAATGGGTGGACAGTGTGTGTGTGTGTGTGTGTGTATCAGATTTCAAACTCTCCAACATGGCCAAGACCAAAGAAAACTGTAACACATTATTGACCAAGAAGGAGTCAATCCTGCAGTGCCCAGAAGTTCCTCCTGCTCAAGCACATGTGCAGGCCCATCTGAAGTTTGCCAATGAACATCTGAATGATTCAGAGGAGAAATTGGGACTATAGTCACCAAGAAAACAATTGGTAACACATTACGCCAAGAAGGAGTGAAATCCTGCAGCGCCCAGAAGTTCCTCCTGCTCAAGAAAAGCACATGTACAGGCCCGTCTGAAGTTTGCCAATGAACATCTGAATGATTCAGAGGAGAAATGGGTGAAAGTGTTGTGGTCAGATGAGACCAAAATCCAGCATCAACTCAACTTGCCGTGTTTGGAGGAGGAGGAATGCTGCCTATGACCCCAAGAACACCATCCCCACTGTCAAACATGTAGGTGGAAACATTATGCTTTGGGGGTGTTTTTCTGCTAAGGGGACAGGACAACTACACTGAATCAAACGGACTATGGAAAGGGCCATGTTCTGTCAAGGCCAGGGCATTGAAGCCAGCCTGGGCATTCCAAATAGGTCGTGGAAGGGTTTTCCAGCTTGACAATGACCCAAAACACACGGCCAAGGCAACAAAGGATTGGCTCAAGAAGAAGCACATTAAGGTCCTGGAGTGGCCTAGCCAGTCTCCAGACCTTAATCTTATAGAAAATCTGTGGAGGGAGCTGAAGGTTCGAGTTGCCAAACGTCAGCCTCGAAACATTACTGACTTGGAGAGGATCTGCAAAGAGGAGTGGGACAAAATCCCTCCTGAGATGTGTGCAAACCTGGTGGCCAACTACAAGAAACATCTGACCTCTATGATTGCCAACAACGGTTTTGCCACCAAGTACCAAGTCTGCTAAGAGGTCAAATACTTATTTCACTCATTAAAATGCAAATCAAATTATAGCTCTTTTGAAATGCGTTTTTCTGGATTTTTTGTTGTTGTTGTTATTCTGTCTCTCCCTGTTTAAAAAACCTAGCATTAAAATTATAGACTGATAATTTCTTTGTCAGTGCAAATGTACAAAATCAGCAGGGGATCAAATATTTTTTCTCCAGTGAAAAAGTTGTCTCGTCAGATAAACATATTCAGAGAAATTACCACTTAAAAGCAAAAACAGTCAAAAATACAAATATGTTGCTGTATTTTGAATTGGAAGGACAACAGGGGATGGAGCTTTTCACTGGAGGAAGTATTATGGACTCGTATTTTGTCAAGTTTGTTTCTTAAACAAGCAGCTTTTCTCTTCACAAAATGTTAAATGAGAGACTGAAGTCATAATTTTGGATTATTGTGAACTTGTGAATATTCTTTTAATTATCAGTAATATATTGACTGTACTTCAGGTCTTGTATGGCTATGGATTGTATTAGCTAACAGCTGCTTAACATCTTGTGCACATGGAACAGATGAATTGTTCATATTCCAGTGATGTATGAATAATGTAAACAAAATTTAGCCAACATTATATTTTTGATAAATCTGAAGTAAAATATCCACTTTAATGGAAAAGTTAAAATGTTTGTATGTCCACATGAATTAATTATTTAAAAGAAAAACTGAAATAAATGAAGAACAATAAGCAATTCCAGCATTTCCACACGGGGACAACAGCAAAAACATGAATTTGCTGCTACCTGTAGGAATATTCTAATCGCGATTTTAGAATAAACGTTTAACGGGTACACAGATGTAAAATGATGTGCAGGTAAAAGTTGTGAGCTGTATATTCAGAGAAGAATCACTTGAAAAGAACAGGCTGATGGATGATCTGATTCTGTAGGAGATGTAGAGCAGAACAGGATAACAGTATTTAATGCTCCAGGTCAAAGCTGTTCTCTTTAAAGACTACTGACTCATTAACAGAGACAGTCAGAGCAGGTGATCAGGGTATGGAAAGATGTGCATTTGAAAGGCAGATGCTAACATTAAATATTGCTTGTATTAAACTTACAACTCCAACAATGCTTCATGTCATGCCCCTGTCCCTTGTGTGTTAGTAATTTTGTTTCATTCTTTTAGCTTTTTAAAAACCTTTTGCAATCCAATCACAAAGATGATTCCAGCTAACAGGAAATGTTCTCAGAGCTTTGGCTAATATTCAGGTAAGGTTCTCAAATGTTGACAAATGTTCTGCCAGTAATGTCAACAGCATATTCATTCAAGTTATGGTCTTTATTAATGTCTTTACCAGCACAAAAACATTATTTGTACATTGTTTATGGAACGGTTTTCAGATTTCTTTTAAAAAAATGTTGCTACTAAAAACGTATTGAAAAACATTAAAAATAATATTTTTAATAACATTTTCATAATGGGAAAATTAGCTAAATTTGTTAAGTGGGATGCATGTTACATTCAACTCAATTAATATGAAACTGAAGCCTAGTATTTCCTCATCGCCCCCCCTCCCCCGTTAACATTTATTTGTATTTATTTTTTTGCAATATCACTAAACTTTTTTTGCCCTGGTTCAGTTCACATGGAGTTTTAAATCTGTTGATTGCAGCAGGTATGGGGGTGTATCGCTGTCATTTGTAATGTTATTGAGTGAAGCTGGTTACACAACACTGTCTGATTCTGTTTTCTGGTTGGCAAAAAAGTTACAGCAGAGCATAGTGTGAAAGCCACCTCGCAACTATGTTGAGTGAGTGGTCGAGAAAGAGAGAGAGAGAGACAGGCCGAGGAGGACAGTGTTTAGAGATGTGATTACCTTTACCTTCTGGCTGTGTGAGCTAAGAGGCTTTTAATTGAGCCGAACGTTTCGGTTTATGATTCCAAACAAACACTGCGAGACTGTGATAGTTTTATTATCATGATTAAATGAATTCACAATTATTAGGGATAGTCCGCCCAAAACTAAAAAAAATCTGTCTTTTACTTACCCTCATGTTGTTTCAAACCTGTATGCATTTTTTTCTTGTGCTGAACATATTTTAAGAATGTTCAGTTTTGAATTTTTTTTTGTTCCCATTGATTTCCATTTTCATATTTTTTCCACACAATAGAAGTCAATGGATACCAATTTTTTTATTTACCAACATTCCTCAAAATATCAGAATAAATGAATACATACAGGTTTGGAACAAAATGAGGGTGAGTAAATGATGACAGAATTTTCTTGTTTTTAGGTGATCTATCCCTTTAATTTTCAATTATATAGTTGAGTGTCTGTTTATTGAGTCAACAGTTGTCTGGAGTGCAATAGACAAAAGGTGCATTTTAGATCAGTTACACATTACCCAATAGTTAACAAAGTCCCAACACTGGTTGGAATAGGTGTTGTCTTAATCTGAGTGTAAACAGAGAATGCAGTAACATAACTTATAACACTTGTGCCCAACCAGTACTCTAGTGAGGCTGCATTAAGCCGCAAATTTCTCCAATAGAGTCTATTTAGGGGTATAATAGACAATTAGCCAGCAAATTATGGAACCTGTGTGAAAAGCAAATATGCATTAGCCCATCATCTATGATGACATCATCAGTCAAAGTCGTGTGACTATAGAGAGATTGCATTAATATAATGTATTTATTTTTTAGGGTTGTTTTATAGAGTGTTACATCATGGCATTTCCCCAAAGGTTGCAGCAGCGGCGTTTTGCCTCCGCCACTCAATGTCCCGATGACATGGAGAGCTCTAAAGCAGCTGAGCCGAAGACACTTAGCTTCCCCTGAGATGAAAGAAAAAAGTACTACGCATGAGACCTGCACTGCAGTAAACAGATTGGTCGAATGTCAGAAAAACATTTAGCTGAAGATTGATTGGTTTCTGACTGAAAGGATGTGTCAGATATTATACTATGTTCTGTATACTGTATAATGCATGCCATCTTTGCCTTAAAAGAAGTGTGAAAAATAAAGTGTACTGTTTGTATAAATAATGTTTTATGGTGTGAATAAATGATTCAATAAGTAAAAATGGGAAAAATAATAACACAATCACTCAGGGCTCAAAAGTGTGTCTTAGATTTCCACGAGGGAAAGACAAAAGTTTACAAAGCCTGATATTCATGATAATATATTTTCAAAGTAATGAGTCAAGTTATTAATTAAAGATCTACAGTGCTGCTTCTGACACCAAATGTATTAAATTCATATCTGAATCCCACATACAAATATATAAACATATTCAGTGTTGACTTTAAGTTAAATGGGGCAGAATAATAATAATAATAATATTAGGATAATAATGTGGGACAATTACAGTTTATTAGCTATTGAAACTAACTACAACAGGTTATTTTTCATAAAAAATGGCCCGTTGAACCTTTTCAGATTTTGTATTCACTTAAGTACCAATCTTTTTGAGATCTGTGACAGATGGCATGTTAAAGGGCAGCTTAGGGGAACTTAATAATATGCTTTTGGCAGGAGACATGAGAGTTATGTTTGAAGATGCTTCTATATTTTATATTGCTTGTTTGTATTTTTGATATATTAGTTTCTCTTTTACTCTTTCTGTCTCGTCTCACACTCACTCAAAACACAGAGCTCCCTTAAGATCATGTCTGAGTTTTCATTCTGCCTTTAGCTACTGTACGCTTTGGTCCCGGTCCATTTTACGAAAAATGCAAAACCATGTACTAAACATGCTACGTGAGGTCAGCCCAGTGTAACTGATGTACACATAGAATTTAAAGGGCTGAGGCCAAGAAAGAGTATTAGGTGGCTCAGATAGGCTCCCGGGCCTAATCTGGGATTAACTATGCAGCTCCGCAGATTGCCTTAAAGATTTCTCAGGTCTCATTAGCATAGCTGGGACGACCATGTTGATGCCAGAGTTGGTGATATCGGTATAGTGCCACCAACACTTGCCACTTTTTTCAGTGGATCACTAATCTTTGAAAGTGCTGGTTTATCAGGACAAATTGCTGCCTGCATGGCAGCATAGAAAATGTGTTCTCACAATGCAGTTATAAAAATATAAATATAGATAATAAATAACTCATTTTATGTAATGCAATTGTTGTAACTGTATCAATTAGCCTACAATAAATAATTATAAAAATAACTAAATACACCCTCATTTCTATAAATGTTGCATTAAAGATAAAAATAAATAAATAAATAAACAATATAACAGAGGAATTAAAAACATTAACATTATGTTTCAGTCGGTTGTAAAAACGGCAGTTCCGTTAGACATTTATCATTGCTAATGAATATTAATGAGAAGACGAGCACTAGGCTCCGCCCACGTCCACGTCGAAAGCTCGGAGCTGTCAGTCATCTGAGGAGCTGAGGACTTCTGAGCGCATCCTTTAGCAGTCTATTAAAAAAAATTGGACATCTAAGAATCACACATAATCTCAGTCTAAAGAAGACGGCAGCAAAAGTGGGTTAAAACTGATGGCCAAAAATGCAAACTCAAATTAGTTCTTTAAAGATGGGATTGTACATAACATTGAGCAGGATAACCAATTGCTTCAACCAAAGAGCAACTTGAACAGGATTTCTCTTTGAATCTGCTGCCCTAAATCTGTTGGACTACTAAATATAATTGCTTCGCGGGTAAGTTTAATAGATTATATGGTTACTATAGTATAGTTAAATGATATAAATATAAAAATGCTATGAAAGCGCTGGTAATTTCGCATACGAATACTTATCTGTTGTCCGTTGGTGTTTTCGAAAGAATTGGTCGATGAGGCGATAAATACGTCGTCAAGACACTAGTTAACAGGATTTCTCTAGTCAGAGCGTTTCTGGCGCACGTGCAGCAGTGCTCAGCTTTCCAACTAAACCGTTTAGTGAAAATAAACCAGTCCTGATTTTCACATGTCGATGCAATAGTGCCACTTTACATTACAGTGTCAATGTACAGTGTATACATATACTGTAAAAAAACTAGCCACCTTTATGAATATTCATCTTAAATTAAATACAGTTAATTTACTCTTAATTTATATGATTTAGCATGAACACTAAGCATTTAAAATAAAATAACAGAGATGGGTTGTCTCTGTTAAATGTGTGATGACAGTAGAAATGATTGAAAGAAAGACTACACTGGGCACGTCAGAGTGTTGATTTCTAAGTTAGGGTGGGCATTGTCTCCTCAGATGACAGAACCCTGTGGGTGGAAATCAGGACTGCAGAGTTGCTGTGTCCTCAGTATTAGCATCGTTCTGGATTTGGAATAGATTACACAAATAGCGTTGGTGGTATTAGTCTAATTACACTAATCTTCTCTCAAAAGTACGATAAAACTAAACATCATTAGACAGAGAAAGCACAGCATCGCCCTTTTGGTCAAAGACCATTGTGGTGTATAACTGGGTTAGGAAATCTGTTGTAATTTATGTTCAATTTATTGCCATGTAAAAAAAAAATTTCAAATCAATTTACCTCTCAGTTTAACCAAAAGTCAGTCTACAACCAGTTCTTGCTATATACAGTTACATTTTCGTCTACATGGTGGCTCAAGCTGCCTTTAAATTACATCTGGGTCAAAATCTACCAGCGAAACGGGCCACTGATCTTGTTTAGTGTTTACGCAGCAAGTATTTTTAGGCGATGTGTTCAGATGGCAGTGCTGTCGGTGTGAAAACGGTTTGCAGAGATCAAGTCAATAACAGGTTCTTGTAATCTCTTCAGATTTTAATTCTACCGAATCTTGGGTTCAGCTGATACAACGTTCTTATCTGAAATAAAGGCAGTCCATTAAAGCCTCATTGCATTTTGCTTTTGAGCATAATTTCTAGGATCAAATACATGCTTTAAATGTTTAATAATTCATGGTCTTTTGTTATGGTGTTGTCCTTTGTTTGACATGCCTTATCAACTGCTGGATGCATGAATAGGCAAAGAGAAGAAAGAGAATGGCGAAGATTTGTACCGAGCAATCCTACCCATCCAGACACAGGCTCTCGGTCCGAGCCTCTGAAGATAAACTGGACCAGACTGAAAACAGTGCAAGCAGGTTAGAATAACAAACAGACCTTAAGGGGGTCATATTGTACATTTTGTATCTTTTTTCTTTTGAGCACCACTTACCGTGGTCATGATTTTTGCACCTAAAAAGTAAACGATGAAATGGAAAATAGATTTTCAGACTTAACTTTTTTTAAACTGTAATTTTTCTGAAACGACCTTTTCGCAAATGAAACAGGAAGCTGTCAAGTACAGGTTTGTTGTCAGGTCAAATATATTTAGACTTTAATAACTTCGCTTTTTTGTTGCAAATCTGCACTACATTTTGGCAAGTTCACAAAACAGTTACGTCTAGATTGAAATGGTTTGGTATTTTGTTAAAAAATAAACTTGGCTAAACGTTTTTTGGATTCTTCAGGAAAATATATGGAGCTGCAAGTCCACGTGCACTTTGTAATTTGGAGAACGTTCTTGCATTTTGTTTTAAGTTCTGGTGTTTCACAATTTCAGCAGCTAAGTTTCAATAGATGGTCTTTTTGAAACATGATTAAAACCTAACTTTTCTTAGGGCACATTCTCTTTGTGAGGAAAACTCCTCTGACATACAGGGTATCACTTCTGCAACCAGCCAGTTCCAGGAATCCAGGAGAAGCTCTTTCGTAGGTGCTGGGGCTATGGCAAGGTAACACCAAGACCATCCAAATCAAAGCTTTAACGTAGTTTACCATGTGAACCGTGATTACCACTAAAGCCAAGTCAACTGCACACTCAGCATCAGTCACTAACACAGTCCTTATGAAAATTAACCATGGTTTTATTATAGTAAAAGTGTAGTAACCATGTTTGTTTTGGCGTATTTTGATTAGAATTTGTATAACCTGTTTTACTACAAATACCATGGTTAAACTAGGTTAGTGTAGCAAAACCATGGTTCATTTTCAAAAGGGATCTGATTTTACCATGCAGAGAAGAATGATCCACACTCATCAACAAAACAAAACTGTACAAAATGTGGACATGTTAAGTGTGCATTTGACATGGCTTGAACAGAAAGCTACATACTGTATAAAGAGCTTGGAAGTGTTTCTGTTTGACATTTTTCGGTCTCCAAGGCTCACCCAGTTTGTAGTAATGCTGAGGAACTGGACATCACACAGGCTTCGCAGAGAGGTTGAGCGCCCGGACTCCTTTTTAGAGCGATTCCGTGGACCTGACCTCAAAGAGCCATCTAGCCGGGGAAGTAATGCCCGATCCTCTATAGGCCTTCCTGACAGGCCTCATAAGAGGAAGTAAGTCAAGAAAAAGATTTCTGTACAGTTTCTTTGTACAGACAGAGATGCATTTGGTATAATGTAGAGGTCTAATGTAGAGAAGCATGGTGCACCTGTGCAAAAATACAGTACATCTGTATATTGTGTGCAGATGATTCATAAAACAGATCACAGAGCTGAGGATTCAATTAAATCAAAATCTGAAAACAGTATGTAGATTTCCATGTAGATTCCTCTTTAGGTAGAACAGCATCACAATAACTTGTAGAATAGAAAGTAATGGAAACAGTTGTTCACTATAGATATAGATACTAAATCAGCAGTAGTGATGATCTTTAGTTGTTGTCCTAGAATCAGATCCCTCAAAATGTACTCCACAATAATAACAAAAATGAATGCCCTTTGCTCATTAAGAAAAGCCCATCACTGGCCTCTGGCAGCTTGCAATATGAACAACTGCAACAACACAGATGAGTAAGTACATGTAGAAACAGCTCCTCCAGATGTAAACCCCTGTGATAGAGCATTATAAATGACAGGAAAATAATTAATACGTGGATGTGCTAGATACTAGATTTTAGAATCCTAAATATTAAATGAATACTAAAAATAATTGATCTCAAATATGAAATGAATAACAACAGATGACATGTTTAGTACGTTGCCTTAATAGTGTTCAGTGAATATTGGTAGTGTTAATGCTGCCCTCTGCAGGCTAACATGAGAGCTTACTAGTGTTAGTTTGCACTAGTGACCCTTAGAAACCAAACTAGTTCACAAGCTAATTCAAATAAAAACAACCAAAAATGTTACCTTCAGCAAAAAGGAGGACAAAATGGATGAAATAAAAAAAGATGAGAAAAAGATGAAGACAAGAAGGAAGAGAAAAAAGATGAGAAGGAAGAGAAAAAAGATGAGAAGGAAGAGAAAAAAGATGAGAAAGGATGAGAAAAAAGATGAGAAAAAGGATGAGAAAAAAGATGAGAAAAAGGATGAAAAGAAGGATGATAAGAAAGATGATAAAAAGAAAGATGCTCCTCCTCCGCCGTGAGTATACCACAAATGAAGTTTTAATGATAGCAGTTTTAGCACTAATAATCAGATAATGATATTGATTATAGACCGATGAATGCTAGTGATTTAGTAGGTGCTCATAATTGAAAGTGGCCTGACGGTAATCTCTCATGTGTTTTAGGAAAGAAGTGTGGATCATGGACCCAGCCTCAGACAAGTATTACAGATGGCTTTCAATTATAGCAGGCCCAGTGTTTTACAACCTGATGATGCTGGTGACAAGGTCGGTTCATGCAGAATCTCACACCAAATCAATAACTTCAGATGTGGCATGTGCTTCATTCTATATATTTCTTTAGGGCCTGTTTCAATGAGCTTCAGAACTCTTACACAATACTTTGGATCATCATGGACTATACCTCAGATGTGATCTATTATGCAGACACATTTGTCAGATCAAGAACAGGTATGGTGATTTTTCAGGAAGAATTCTTTTTATTATTATTAACATTATATTTAATATTTACTATTAATGTTAAACATATTGATATAATACATATTTTTTTATAAATGCTGTTCTTATATTTCTATTCATCAAAGAATCCTGAAAAACAGGTTTCCTCAAACTGGAAGTACAGCTGTTTTCAAAGCTGATAATCATATTAGAATTATTATTTAAAGGATTATATGACACTGAATACTACAGTAATTGCTCCTGAAAATTAAGATTTCCATCACAGGAATATATTACATTTATTTATAAAATATATTATTATAGAAATATTTATTTTAAATTGTAATAATATTTCACAATAATTATTGCTCTACAGTATTTGTTATTAAATAAATGGTGAGCATAAGAAACTTCTTTCAAAATCATAAAACATTAACAATCTAATCTACTAGATGCTATAAGCTTGTTGAACTTTTATTCTGTTTTTTTTCAGGCTTCTTGGAGCAGGGTCTCCTTGTCAAAGACTCTAAGAAGTTGATGGATCATTACAGGAAAATCCCACAGTTTAAATACGACATGATGTCAATGATCCCGACGGATTTAATAATGCTAAAAGTGGGCTTCAACAATCCTGAACTGCGCTTCAACCGCCTTTTCAAAATGGCACGTCTCTTCGAATTCTTCGACCGCACAGAAACCAGAACAAACTTCCCAAACATTTTCCGCATCAGCAACCTCGTACTTTACATTCTGATTATTATTCACTGGAACGCTTGTATTTTCTTTGCTATTTCCAAAACGATTGGTTTTGGGACTGACACGTGGGTATATCCAAACATCAGCCATCCAGAATACGGCCGCTTGGCCAGAAAATACATCTACTGTCTGTACTGGTCCACTCTTACTCTCACCACCATCGGAGAAACGCCACCACCTGTTAGAGACATCGAATACTTGTTTGTCGTTATGGACTTTCTCATCGGAGTGTTGATTTTCGCTACCATCGTTGGTAATGTCGGCGCCATGATCTCCAACATGAACGCTTCTCGAGCTGATTTTCAGGCCAAGATCGACTCCATCAAGCAGTACATGCAGTTCCGTAAGGTCAGCAAAGATCTAGAGGCCAGGGTCATCAAATGGTTTGACTATCTTTGGACGGAGAAGAAAACCTGCGATGAGAAGGAAGTCCTGAAGAACCTTCCAGACAAGCTCAAAGCTGAAATAGCCATCAATGTCCATTTAGATACACTGAAGAAGGTGCGAATCTTCCAGGATTGTGAAGCTGGACTTCTTATTGAGTTGGTGTTGAAGCTGCAGCCTCAGGTGTTCAGTCCTGGAGATTACATATGTAAAAAGGGTGACATTGGTCGAGAAATGTACATCATCAAAGAAGGAAAGCTTGCCGTGGTGGCCGATGATGGAGTCACGCAGTTTGTGGTGCTCAGTGATGGCGCTTACTTCGGAGAGATCAGTATCCTTGGAATCAAAGGCAGTAAAGCCGGAAACAGAAGAACGGCGAACATTCGTAGCGTCGGCTATTCGGACCTCTTTGCGCTGTCTAAAGATGACCTTGTGGAAGCGCTTACTGAATACCCAGATGCCAAAAAAGCCCTGGAGGAGAAAGGAAAGGCCATCTTAAGGAAGGATAACCTTCTTGATGAGGTGGCTGCAAGCGCCGGTGCTGATCCCAAAGATCTGGAAGAGAAGATTCAGCGTCTAGAGAACAACGTTGAAGTCATGACTGGCAAGTTTGCCAAGCTTATGGGAGAATACACATCCTACCAGAGCAAGATAAAACAGAGGGTCACCAACATGGAGAGCAAAGTGAAAACACTTCGGGTGGAAGATCTGTCTGAGGTTGTTGAGGACAAAAAAGAAGAGGAGAAGAAGACAAAATAGTCAACAGCATAGACATTGGAGTTAATGGAGTTTCCTATCCATGTACATATTTCTTAACACAGTACATAACTGTTTATACTTATAAGTTTTACATGACGATGTTGTACTAATTGCCATATATATGTTAAAATGTTATACTGATGTTATATTTATTCAAAATGTGCAGTAAGAACAGCTCAGATGACAGAATGGAAGAGAGATACGCTACCATTCAATGGTTTGTTATTTTTTCAAATGTTTTAGTATTTTTTTAAAGATATTTATTATGCTCCCCCAGGATGCATTTATATTTACAGTAAAGAGTAATACCCTGAAATATTCTTGCAATTTAAAATAACCATTTTGTATTTGAATTTACTTTAAAATGTAATTTATTCCAGTGATGCAGCGCTGAATTTTCTACATGATTACCAGTCTTGTGTCTTTACAAATCATTCTAATATGCTGATTTGGTGTGCATCATTGAATAAAAGTACTTGGTATTATATCTATGGCTACTTTTGAACAGTAGTGTATCTTTGTGGTGTATGTCAAAAACGTGGCCGAAAAAGGCACTTTGTACTGGATGAGGTCTACATTTGTAAGTCGACTCAGAAGAGGAATAATACTCTAATTGTTGATTTGGCATAAGTATAACATATATTCTACATTAATATTTATTTACTGTGACGACATTCTGATTCTGCTCATTAAACAATTACATTTTAATAATATGGTTAATAGCATTGTTCGAAAAACAACTTACCATGGACAAAGTAAAATTAGCCAAAACATTTTAATATACCAAACGTTCTAACAATGTTTTTTGCTTAAGAGCGTTTCATTTAAAAGTAATTTTGGTTGGACTATGTAAACAAAAGCTGGACTCGAAATTCTCAATATACTAGGCATGTATTGGATGTGTCATGTTAGGGACCACAAACTGTACTCGTAGAGAAAATCAGTTTATTGGTGATGTGTCGTTCAATTTCAACGAATCTTTAATATGACTCTGGAACTTCGAGTCGTCTCATCAAGGGATTCATTCATTTCAGGTTTACCCGCATGCGCAACATCCTATAGGTTCTTTACAGGAAACAGAAGTGATTAGTTCACCCATTGAGTCCTCGGATTCGGGTTAATCGTTCGTTCATCCAGTGACTGTCCCATAGGCTATAACGCAGCCTGTACCGGATACAGAAATTATTAGTTCAGCTCTCGAGTCCTCAGGTCAGAGTCACACATTTTCACACTTGGTTTGCATTTTTTCAGTTTTGAATTTATTTAAGAATAACTTGAAACAATCAAATGTTGTCATTCTCATTATCAAGTTCTGTTTCCCCCTTTTATGTTAGCGCCATCAGTAGTGGAACAAACCACAGTCACATTTAATATGCAAGAGGGAAAAAGGAAAACAAAAAGTGTAGAGGGCATCGCTAAAATGGGTTTGCAACTATTTGCAGACTAAACCGGAGCGGCGATTCTCAGCATAAATGTTTGGCACGACAAGATAGTGGTACAATTTGTGCCAATTTCCCCTCATTTTCATCCAACAGTATAGGGCCAGACACCGTGCAGAGCAACTACAAAAAAAGCAACTAAAACAGAAACAGTTTCTTCATGGAGCACTGTCAAATGGCATTCACCGACTAAAAGTCTGCTATCCTGAATTAAAACAAGACAGACAACAAAACAAAACACTTATAGGAAGCATTTGAGAGAAGTTTATGGCAAGGTGAGATCTCTCTTTTGTAACACAACACGTTTTTGTCAGAAGTGCATCATGAGCGTGGATTGATTTTAGCAAACAGATCAATTCAGTACGAGAGAGAAAGTGAAGCGAAATGCAGAACACTGGCCATAAAAGAGCAGCACAACTCGCCAAGCGGCATTACAAACAATGCAGTTCCTCAATAAATACAGATACTTGGACACGAAATTGAGACTGGAGCTGCTCTGTACCTTTGAAAGCACTGCTGCAAATGCAAATGGACTAGGGAAGACCTATGAAACACAAGCCAAAATAATGTCAAAGGGCAGACCCCAAACAGAAAAAAACACCCCTAAGAGACATTCTGAATATTGAGTTAAGTGCACTTTCACAGTTTAACCATAATACATCAATAAAGTTCCACTTCCTCCCTTTGATCTTGTAAAGTTTAGATGGTGATCAGTCCTGCAGGTGTTGAAAACTTCTAACCGTCTCTCCTTTTCATGACTACGAAAGCAAAAAGTGAGTGGATTTTCTGGCAGACATGACAAGAGATTTCATCCCTTAAAATAAATAACGCTATTTCTCAGTGCATACAAAAAGGGAACCTTAACACTTACATAAGAGGGAGAGAGAGAGCCAAGAGTCCAGTGTGGTTTTATCTACTATTTAGGCACAGGCACACGGTCACCAGAACTTTTCCATTTTACCCCATTTCATGTTGCCTTACATTTAAACTTGATATTTACTTTTATTTGTCGATGTAGCTGAATGCTCCTTTGACACAAATGAGAGCTCTGAGGGCGAGCGAGTTCTTTTGCGGATCCTGGTGCCTCAGAGCATGCCGAAGCCTTTGGCGTAAGTGATGGCTTTAAGGAGTCTCTCTCTAAGTTTCTCCTTGGTGGAGTATTCAGGGAGGAGCAGCACGTTGAAGCAAGTATGAGAGGTGGGTAACCTGACCATAGGAGGAGAGGAAGAGCGTATTACTTTTGAGAAGACTTTGCAGATTTATTGCTGTAGAGATTTATACAGATGTACAATGTCATTTACATGTGCTAAAAGTGTAGTTAAATGTATTTTTGAATGCTGGTTAATAGAGAATGTAATACATCATTGCAACTTACATGACTATACTAGTTGATGCAAAAAAAAAAAACACACTAAGAAACAGGTTTACTTGATTTGATCCCAAGAATTATTTTTTAACAAAAAAAATAATAATAATAATTTTAGAACCATTAAGATTACTGCATTATGACATTATTTTCAGGAAAAGTATCCTAGATCTTGCTTTTTTTTCTCCATTCCAATGCTCACATTTTTTAATGTTAAAAATGTATTCTGATTTAAAATTGAATCGATCTGATACATGATCTATTTAAAACCTGAACTCATTATTGAGCAACAGAGTATGCCGGTTTACCTGTCTGAGTCAGGACCATTTTTGGCAATAATCATCTTGAGTTTGCCTAAACCTCCAACTGGAGCTCTATCTGTGCCTGTAGTGAACTGAAGAAACAGCCTCTTCTGCTCCTGCCCAAATGAGTGCACAGTCTCCCAGAAATCCCTGATGAGTGACAAAATATCATTTTAAATACACTTTTAATCTAACACAGGAAGTAGTATTTACTACTAGTGGTCGACTGATTTTGTGCTTGTAAATGCTGATGTGAATATCGGGAGATCAGGTGGGCTGATGCGTAATGTAACACAATTAAATGACAACAAGACAAATTAAATGCTCACATAAAAATGCATCATTAGCAATGCACATCTCGTGCAACATTTAGTCCTGAAACACCTGAAATACTATTCTAAATTACGAAAACAGAAGATTTATTATCCATTAATCCATATTATCCATGGTTGTCAGTAGGTTTTGTAACTGGAGAGACAACCTGCTAAAAACCTCAAATGGTCAAATATCAGCCGTTCACTACTAGTAACTATTATGTCAAAGAAAATAATAATCCACACAACATAAAAAATTATATCATATATAATGTAATTACTTTAATAAGCATCCACATACTTAATAATGCAAGAGTCTTTGTTGTATCCACCATCATATTCTGAACTCTCTTCAAGTGCTTGGAAGTCAAGATTCTGTGTGAGAAAAACACAAAGTTATGGGTTTATATCTATGGCTATACCACATGTGTAAAAACAGCCAGGAAGTAGGTAATAATCTATAGCCAACTCACCCTGCTACCACATATAAGCAGCTCAATTTCCTCCGATTGAAACAGATACTTCAGCGGGGATTCATTAGTGACCATGTGGAACCCTCTTCTGAAGGCCTTGAACTGTTTCTCCACACTTTTGTTCAGCATGTACTCTGCATAGAGTGCCACAAAATCCTGCAGAGACACATTTTGTGTTATGTGTATACTGGCAGATACGAAAATTTTTGCGTTTTAAAATGCTGAATGAACGAATTTAACGCCGGACATTTCTTCTTAAGGTGGACTAACCTTTCTGTTCTCATTGGTAACTGGGATTTTATCTCCTCCTTCCTTTAAATCATACATTAGTGGGTTTCCAAACAGGTCTGTTTGTGAGATCTGGAAGGTAATCATCATGTCTTCTTCCACACTACCTTCATACTCCAGCAGATCGTTCAGACTCTGAAAAAGAACCTGAAGAAACAGATAATCAGAACCATTAGAGTCGTATAGAACAGTTTTCTGTAGAGATGCACTGATACTACTAGGTTTTCTGCTAATCGCTATGTGACAGAGCATGAATCAACTCGCCACACATATTTTGATGAGCAGACACCGAGTGCTAATAACAGGATCTTCCACTAAAGTGCTGATGTACCGGCCTAAATCTCCTCCCAGACACAATCTCTGCCCTAAATCCGCCTGTATACTGTACAAGTGCTAACAGACAGCTGCTTCACAGCATACCTCCACTATGAGAACCGGACAAGCACTTCTATTGCAATAAAGCTGAAATGTTGCTTTTGTAAATACATAATTTCATTGTCAATGTACAACATGATGTTGAAATGATGTGGATAAAAATTTGCTTATGTTTCAAGCAAGCCAAAAATCCTTTAGCATTAATATAAAGCCATGTTAACATAAGATGTGATTTTGAAAAAGCTCGTTTGGAAAGGCATTACATATGGTCTTGTTCGATTCTGAAGGATTTGAATCTACAATAAAGTATATCTGCATGTGAAATACATACACGCCACTATTTCTTAAGTGCAGTTTAATTATTTACACAAGTGGAAACTTCAAAGCATGTACACTACTGTTCAAAAGTTAAGACTTTTAACATTGTAACAACAAATAATCAAAGAGTCCTCGAAGAAAGTATCATGGTTTCCATAAAAATATTATGCAGCACAGCTGTTTTCAACATTGATAACAATAATACATATTTCTTGAGCACCAAATCAGTATATTATTATAATGTAGCACTGAAAACTGAAATAATGTCTGCTGAAAATCACCTTTGCCTTCACAGGAATACATTACATTTAACAATATATATTAAAAACAAACAAACAAAACAGACTATTTTAAATTGCAATTTCACTTTGATATTTGATCAAATAAATAAAGACGTGGTGAGCATAAGAGACTTTCACACAAACTCTTACCTACCCCAAACTTTAGAATAAAAATGCAATCTTCGTGTTTTATTTGTATTTCATTTCTAAACAAAAAAATAATAATTAAACTAGGAATGCTGAATAACAAACAAATGTAACCAAGCGAGTATTACCGGATGAGAGTCTGCGAGGTCTCTAAACGTTCCTTTCTTTCCCATTAGTTTTCTGTAAATCACCATAGGGAAGTGCACATCGAGAATGCAATTGTTGTAGATAGCTAAGCCCAGGACGATGCCTATCAAGGTGAACTGGCCTTCATTTTCAAACGATGAAGGGTTGAACCAGAACAGTTTTGTGCTTTCATCATAGGCAAACATGCCTGTGGGAGAAACAGAAAGAGAAAGTGTAAGACAAGGGTCCTCATCTCACACTTACTGAATCAATAAGATCATAAATATCAATAAAACAAGTTTTGAGAGGAACATTTAGCCGTTAAGAATGAACGGGCAGGTCATAAAGGAGAACTTGCTTTCTGTCTCCACCTTGAAGAAGGTGTAGTCTTTGTCCATTTCCAGCACGTCATTGAGCGGTTCGTTGATGAACTCCTCGAAGGGGGTGAGGGGTTTTCGACAGTCTGAGGCACGAATGCCCAGTTCTGTTTCCAGCGGATCCACACGAGGGCCTTTCTTATTGCGTCGTTCCTCGCCGAGCAGCTCCTGCAGGGTCAGCTCGCTGGACTCCGGGATCGGTTCGTCGTCCTCCTCCTCATTGTGACCCGTGTCTAGGTCGCCGCCTAACACATTTGCATAGTAGACGATTTTCAAGCACTTGGTGGCTGCCACCACACCATCATCCTCGTTGACCAGGTTGTCGCTGCTGAACTCGTTGCTGATGACCGTGTAGGTAATAAGCTGCTGGAACGTCTCGACCAGACGTCGGATCTGGTCTGCGCCGTACTGCGACCACAACCACGCAAGCTTGGCCAGAGCCGGAAGAGGTAGCTTGCTCATAGCCTTGCAGAATTGCGGCAGGGCAATTTCTAAGTATTCTGGACTGTGGAGGTTACTGTTCTCCATGACGATGATGAAGACGTTCAGGTAATTAGGGTCAGTGGCGTACACGTTGTGATAGGTGAGGTCACACTCTACGTTGGGCGACAGGTAGACTAACGCATTGAGGAATGCTGCTTCGATTTTCTCATTCGATAATAGTCTGTCGTACACTCTTCTTACTGCATCAATGTCTACAGAAACTTCGACGGGACCAAACTTTTGGACGTTGTTCTCTCCGTGAGACGGCCCATCTCCACTTGACGCCGAGGCTTCGGGTTCCACCTCCATGGCTGTAGACGAACCAGAAGCCGTTTCTTTCTCATCTTCATCTTTGTCCTCATCCTTGGCTTGAAGGGACTTGAGCTCTTCCTTGGTTTGTTGTTTCGCCTTGCGGAAACTCTGGACTAAACTCTCTGCGCTTGAGAAAACTCTACCGATGACACGGATTAGAGGAGAATAGTCCTCGGTCTCACTGCAGAGGCTCAGGATTTCATACACCTTCTCTTCTGTCAAGTAATTCAGATCTGCCAAAGAACATGGTAAAGAATATGTAAACATTTACGTGGGAAGTCAAAGGTATGATTCAGAAAGTAGTTCGAAATTTGATTCAAGTAGATCATGTTGTGACAGAAACATTAGCTGCTCCTCAAAGTTGTGTTTTTTTATGTCAAACTCGCTTTTTTCCCGCATTCATACTGTGCAGGCCTCTTTTTTGCAATTTTTCAAAAGAAGTCAGAAAGGAGTTAAAAATTGTAATTGGGGAAAAAACTGCACAGCTTCTAATTAAATTCTTTGTTCTTCAATACTGAATATTAACTTGAAAAATGTGATGCTCTATTTACCTAATTGAAAAATACAGGGTCACATTTGGAAATTACATTGTGCATATGTTCCTTTCCTGATCATTTAAAAAAAAAAAAAATCAGGATATACTAATTCTGTAATTGTGACAATGCTGTTCACCTCTAAAGTCCTCCCTTGTGGGCGGTAGGTCCTTATGGTTCATCTTCCCGTTGCTGCAAGCAGAGAAGTTGTGAGCTCCTTTGGCACTGTTCTCCGGGAAGGCTGAACTGGCTCCTTTCTTAGAGGGATGAGGATCACACAGTTTGGCATTATTCTTATATAACTCCAGGGCCTTGATGGCCGCTGCATTATTATCATCCATGCGCTGGAAAGCCGGAGAAGAGCCACAAGCCTCATTCGTGCAGGCTTCATTTCCACAGCCCTCTGTTAACTGGTGGTAGTAGCGCTCAATTAAATGCTTTGCAGCCGCTCGCTTCCTGTATCAGACATTCAAACAGGACAGCAGGGGGATTAGTACGGTTCAATCCCGAAAATAAGTTCACAACGGTGCAAATATTTTTCTACTAATCAATCTCAAACAAAACCATCCATTTTAATTTCTCAACAGCCATCAAAACATGTTGACTTTTGCATGTGCACATGACAAATACATACAAAATGATGAAAAAAGCAAGCATTATACTTACATTTTTTTAAAGAGAATTATTAAACTCAAACGATGATTTAAATATATAAAATGCAGCTACACATTGTTAGAGCATGCCTACAAATAACATAATTAGTAAATTAGTCAACCTTTCTTGGGGTTTAAAATCATATTCGAAGCTTATATATTTATTATTACAGCTTTATCGTGATTATTCATCAAAAACTGCTTATTATTTGACCTCTAATACTTAAATTATGCTTTTTGGAATTAGATTTTTCTAGGTGGATGAACTTCTGGATAAGTGTCACCAATGTAATTCATGTCAAAACATAATAATGTTGAAGTATTTTAAAATAATGCAAATGTCATGCTCATTGTGCACTTCCAAGTGTTTTACTGTAAACATGATTTTATTAAGAACTCTTAAGGTGCGGTCACTTTAGCAAAAGATCAGCACAATTTTGCAGGGGAACAAGTTCATTGTGAATAATGCAGAAACACATAAATCACTGCTCACACTTTCAAACCAAGCAGCTTCCTGTTGGTCAATGTGGCGAATTCACATGACTAAAAGTGGGGAACCCCCTCACGTGACACTTCTGATTGTGTGGATTCCTGTCGAAATTAATGGATTTTGCCTGCAAAATGCTGCCTAGCAATGGTATATGTGACCACACCTTCATGATAATCAAGAATTGAGCTTACTCCTAAATTGACAGTTCAACCTAAAACCTGAAAAATCTGTCATCATTTACTCACCCTTAAGTAGTTCCAAACCTGTATGAATTTCTTTCTTCTGTTGAACACAAAAGATTATATTTTGAAGAAAGCTGGTAACCAAACGGTTGATAGCCATTGACTTCTATAGACAAAATACTATAGAACTCAATAGCTACTGTCAACCATTTGGTTACCAACATTATTCAAAATATCAGTAGAAGCTCATATAGGAACAAATGAAGGGCGAGTAACTGATGACAGCATGTTCATTTTTTGGTGAACTATCCCTTTAATGTAAACTGCAAATTAGAGTCAGTAATCTGGTCAGAAACTGGCTATGCTTGTTGAGAAAAAGAAAAAAAGAAACAAAAATCTTACCAATCAGGATTTAAGTTTTGAAAGTCAGTCAAGACAAGCAAGGATACTCATGAAAACAGTCATTTAACGCAGGCATAAACAGAAACTTACATTAGACTTGCTTAAAGTTTCCAATATCACACTCTTCTGCGGCTCTGAACTCAAAGACCAAAAGGTGGTCAGGTAACAATCCTGCAAATGAACAGAGAACGGTCACTCACACACATACTGCTGTACAAATAATATCCACAGATGACTGGGAACAGTTCACTTAGTAACGACTGATAAAAAGAATAGTTCTTCCGAGAATAAAAACGACCCTACTAACTACTGATGCAAACTGTTTAAGATGATTGAGAAACACTGTAGTGTTGGTAAACACGAACCTAACGTGCATCACGGAGCAGAATGTCACCATGGACAGGGTCTTAAAACCATGCAAGCCGCCTACCTAGACAATATTCTGGAACCCTACGATTCCAAAAATGCTGTTCAGGTAGTCAGCCCACTAGTTTTTGACACACAGACCATGTGACCGCAAGAAGAGCAACAACATAAACGGAGGCCCGAACTAAAAACATACCGTCTGCTTTCGCAACCGAAACATCCTGTGTAACGTTACCCGTAAACAGTCGTTTACCCTGAGCAGAAGGAGCTGAGGCCGCAGAGGGGCAGGCAGGGGGTATGACAGTGCACAAACAACTAACGTTACAGCCTTGCACACACACATAGCTAATCTCCCCCGGCTCATTTTAAAACGAACGAACACAGACCTAATAGCCAGGAATAACGCGTGTTGATGATAGGTGCACTTAAGGCAGAGTGAGAGCAGTATATCGTGAGATCCTTGCAGTAACTGTCATGGGGAGTAACGTTAAAGGCAGGAAAGAGCCGAGTAACTAACGTTAGTTAGCATAGCTGCTGCAGCAGCTAACCACAGTCAGACATTTCGAAGACACGGACAGATTTTACTTTACGGATGTTGTTGCATAATCAAAGACGAGGGTGTATTTAGGATATCGGGACTGCACAGATTTCACTTGTTTACCAGAAACCCCTTCCGTCCCTCCCCGGAGCTGTTAGCAGCGCGGCTAACTGGCCTAACAGCGCTTATTACGGCTTCGATCAAGCGCGATCGGGGCGGGAGAAGCGTGATTGATGTTTTGACAGCTTACTTCTGAAGATGTTCTGATGCGGACGAATGAATCTGGTCTCTCAACATCACAATCGCTCAGAGTCTAGCGTGTATTCAACTCCAACCCCTCCACAAAATATTCGCGGCCATCTTGATCAACTGAGGCAAACACGGAGAGCGATCCCACAATGCACCGCGGCACGAGGACAACCATCAGTACAACGTTCTTCAAATGAAACCTTGGCAGTTGTGTTTGTATGAGCTCAAATAAACAAAGTTTTAAAACACGCATTTTTTTTATTTTTATACATGCATATCAAAAATTAAACAATTTTAATAATAATGTTCATCAGCAGAAGGCAGAATCCGAAAGGAAAACTTAGGAACATTTGCTGAAGAAAATATGAGATGGTCCTCACTGCAGAACACAAGATTCAGGGGGCGTGGTTGGATCGAGATCCGCCTCCTCCCACCTTACATAGACCTAAACATACCCGTCTCCACCTCCTGATCCCTAAACCCACACATTCCCACCCCTAAACCTACTATACCCACCCCTAGATGTGGCTCCAACCCCGCCCCCTGGATCTTTGTTCTGCAGTGAGGGGCTACTGGAAAATATCAGCGCTTGTCTTAGCTGTGGGATTTTGTTTTATCTCAGTGATTTGAAATTTTTGTTTGGTTAGTTCACCCAAAATATTCATCATTTATTTATTATGTTCTGTGGGACCTACAGGTTACATATTACGCCAGTAGGGAGCAACGGTCATACTAATCATAATTATTACTATTACGGTACTATAATTGTAATTATAAACTTTTGTCAACCATTCTGATTCTATGAGAGTAATGTCCACATCACAGCTATTATAATAATATTGCTGGAATCACTTTCAGATTTTTTTTTTCAGCTGATGAATGTTAAAACCACTGACAGCCAAGGTTCAAGGTTCAAGGTTCTTTTTATTCCTCACATACTCAATTATACAGGATATAATCAGTAGTGAAATGTAAGTCAGGTCAATGGACAGTGCAAAATATGTAACACAACACAAGATAATATATATAAATATAGGTAAAAATTTAAAATAAGAAAAATAGAGTAAAATGTGCAATAAAATAAATTTAGCAATACAGTATACTGTGGACTTAGTAAATAATAATATAAGCAGGTATGTGCAAGAGGAATGTGCAAACAGGTTGTACCGGGTATACACATAGCAGCAATACGGATGATGGAGAATAGTGAATATTTTACAGTTTATTAAATTGAGTCTTGTAAATGTTATGAGACCGAGTTCGAGTTTAGGGGCCTTGATGGCCTGAGGGAAGAAGCTCCTCCTCAGTCTCTCAGTTTTTACCATCATGCTCCGGAAGCACTTGCCAGATAGCAGTAGAATGAAAAGATAGTTACCAGGGTAATTAGAGTCCTTGATGATTTTAGAAGCTCTGCTTTTGCAGCGTTTAAGGTAGATGTCCTGCAGAGAGGGAAGAGCAGACCCTGAGATGCGCTCAGCTAAGCGCACGACTCTCTGTAGAGCTTTGCAGTCCTGATTGACACGTTTCCATTTAACACTGAGATACACTGAGTCAATACACTTTATATGGCCCCTAAATAGAAAGTTTTCAGGATTGCTGGTGAGACCCTGAATTTCCTCAGCTGTCGCAGATGAAACAGTCTTTGCCTGGCTTTCTTAACCTGAGATTGAATGTGTGTAGTCCAAGTCAGGTCCTCGGAGATATTTACACCATGGTACTTGAAGCTGCTCACCCTCTCCACAGGGGTCGCACTGATCATAAGAGCCAATTAAAATCCACCCAACTCCAAAGAAAGCATTTAAAGTGACAGACACACAACTGCATTACATTTGTTGTAAAAAGTGTAGTAACCATGTTTTTTGATGTATTGATTGCCATTTATATACTGTTTGCTATTTTACTACAAATACCATGGTTAAACAATGTTTAGTCTAGCAAAACAAAGCTTATCATGTGGTTACATTTACCTTTTTTTGTTTGTTTGTTTTATTAGTAGTAAAACCATGGTTGATTTTTGTACAGGATTCTTATAACTTTTCTTATGTTTTATATGCATTCTTCTGATGCTGAGAGACATTTTTTTTCCGAACAGCATTTTCGGCATGTCATTTTGATGTTATTTGTACTTAAAGCTCCCATATTTTCAAAACTGAAAATTCCGGACTTTTTTCATGATAACAGGTCTAGGGGATATGTAACTAGCCTACCATATAAGTTTCAAAACAGTCAATCCACAGTAAAGCTCACACAGCCTGCATAAATCAGCTTTTTCACAAGCCCTTGTGACTTCCGTAAAAATGTGACGTCCAAACTACTCAGTTTGGACCCGCCTTCCCCGCCTTCAGTTACCACCCTGAGCAAAAGGCCCACCGTCCTATTGCCAAACCCCCTGACAGCATCGCGTCCATGTCATTGCTGAGCAACAACAACACAGAAACATGTTGAAAAGGTTAACTTTAAATGGACAAAACCAGATCGGCTGACCTGTAACGTTACACTTTCACTCAAAGGATGGACGATCTGACAGGACTGTTACTATGAGGTGGATCATGTTTAACATGTATAGTAAAAACAATCTCACCATGTCTATCTAGTCATGATAAAGATGTAAATACATTTCGATTTCAGCAGGCAACTATTATACATTCTATAATTATATATTATATTATACGTTATTATTCCAGCCACAATTAATCACAATTTATGCAATTGCATATGATTACGTATAAATCGTCAGTTTTGTTGTTTTACACACATGCACACAGACATTATTTCACATGACATAGTCGTGAGATGCAAGATATCTTGACGTGCCCATAACAACAAAAGACAATATTTTATTGAACCTTTTCTGATAAGAAGTGTGCGCTACACACACAATCATGTTTGACAATCGTTTCACCACAGCTGTCGTCGTTTTTTTGTCTGGCAGTGGCAGCAGGTATGCGATCAAATTTCTAATTTGAGGCTGTGATTCTGGCACCCAACATCACAACAAGATGATATTTTACGCTCCTTATGTAGCTGAATCTGCGCTGGTTTGAATAGGCTGCCTACAGTTTTCCCTTTGTTTTGCAGCTAGCACTGTGACGTAATTGTGACGTCGGCTCTACATGACCCTAGTTACCTGTGTTTGGCCTAGCCGTGCTCAGTCACTCAGAAAACAACAGGCCAATCAAAAGAGAGGCTCATGAATATTAATTAGACAGGCCAAAATCGACCTGTTACAAGCAGTTATTTAAATTTTGATGTTGAGCATTTTGTCAGTATAAAGACGCATTCAAACCAAGAAGGCTAACTATAAAGAAAACTATACGTAGTTCTGTTTATTATAACTGTGTGCTGCGGTTATGTCATTTTTTGCTTTAAATGCTCAGGTGGATTCTGATTGGCTGCCAATGTTTTTATTATTTATCATCTTAGGAAAAAATGGTCCTGAAAGCGATTTCAACAATAATGATCATATTTGTTGTTATCGTTATATTTGTAGTGTGTGCTTGCTTCCTCATAGACATAGTGATTATTAAAACTTTTGAGCTATTGTTACCGTTATAGTAAATATATTTCTTGAAATGAATAAAGATGCCATAACCCTGAAATTATTTAATAAACAAACTTTGAATAGAGAATCCATGGTTCGGGCTGAATTTATTGCTTGTGTTTAGGGAAAAAATGAGCCTGACCTGAATGCTTGAAAAATATCAATACTGCATTGCAAGCACTGTAATAAAATAGCTGTGAATAACCCTGCTTGAATAATGGAAGCACAAACTGAATAGCAAATACTACCTTTACTGGTATACAAGACACTGAAGCCTGTTCCTGTGACAGCCTAGCACTGCACAAGACCTTATTCACATCTCACTAGACTTTAACAGCTGCAAGAAAAAGCAGCAGCAGCTGTAAAAGACTTGATTACCATTTATTGATCTAAACTTTTGTTCTTTACCCAACAGTGTAACACTGATTTATCAATTTGCTCAGACGTGCAAGAAAAATCTAATTTTCTTAACAACAAATGCAAAGCATGTGACACAAGTGTAAGGATGAAAGAACCTCAGATACTTTGATCTCCTGAGAAACAGACAATACAAACATGCACGGGCATCTTCGAGACACCCCCCAGAGTGGAGGTGCAGGAAACTTCCTTCCCTTCTGTCCAATAGTTTCTTCTTAAAGCCCCTCACTCACATTCCTTCTACTCCAGTCTGCTAAAATGGCCAATAGTAGATTATAATGTTCTACATTAATGCAAGTGATATTCCAGTCATTAATTTTATGCAATTGAATGATTGCGATACAATGTTCTCATTTTGTTGTTTTACACACATGCACACAGACATTATTTCACATGACATAGTCGTGAGATGCAAGATATCTTGACGTGCCCATAACAACAAAGACAATATTTTATTGAAACTTTTCTGATAAGAAGTGATGCACTCACACACAATCATGTTTGACAATCGTTTCACCACAGCTGTCGTCGGTTTTTTGTTTGGCAGTGGCAGCAGGTATGCGATCAAATTTCTAATTTGAGGCTGTATTACATTGATTCTGGCACCCAACATCACAACAAGATTATATTTTACGCCCTTATGTAGCTGAATCTGCGCTGGTTTGAATAGGCTGCCTACAGTTTTCCCTTTGTTTTGCAGCTAGCACTGTGACGTAATTGTGACGTCGGCTCTACATGACCCTAGTTACCTGTGTTTGGCCTAGCCGTGCTCAGTCACTCAGAAAACAACAGGCCAATCAAAAGAGAGGCTCATGAATATTAATTAGACAGGCCAAAATCGACCTGTTACAAGCAGTTATTTAAATTTTGATGTTGAGCATTTTGTCAGTATAAAGACGCATTCAAACCAAGAAGGCTAACTATAGAGAAAACTATACGTAGTTCTGTTTATTATAACTGTGTGCTGCGGTTATGTCATCTGTTGCTTTAAATGCTCAGGTGGATTCTGATTGGCTGCCAATGTTTTTATTGTTTATCATCTTAGGAAAAAATGGTCCTGAAAGCGATTTCAACAATATTGATCATATTTGTTGTTATCGTTATATTTGTAGTGTGTGCTTGCTTCCTCATAGACATAGTGATTATTAAAACTTTTTAGCTATTGTTACTGTTATAGTCATTGTCCTTGACATTGACATTAAATATATATATTTCTTGAAATGAATAAAGATGCCATAAGCCTGAAATTATTTAATAAACAAACTTTGAATAGAGAATCCATGGTTCGGGCTGAATTTATTGCTTGTGTTTAGGGGTTTAGGGAAAAAATGAGCCTGACCTGAATGCTTGAAAAATATCAATACTGCATTGCAAGCACTGTAATAAAATAGCTGTGAATAACCCCGCTTGAATAATGGAAGCACAAACTGAATAGCAAATACTACCTTTACTGGTATACAAGACACTGAAGCCTGTTCCTGTGACAGCCTAGCACTGCACAAGACCTTATTCACACCTCACTAGACTTTAACAGCTGCAAGAAAAAGCAGCAGCAGCTGTAAAAGACTTGATTACCATTTATTGATCTAAACTTTTGTTCTTTACCCAACAGTGTAACACTGATTTATCAATTTGCTCAGACGTGCAAGAAAAATCTAATTTTCTTAACAAAAATGCAAAGCATGTGACAAGTGTAAGGATGAAAGAACCTCAGATACTTTGATCTCCTGAGAAATAGACAATACAAACATGCACGGGCATCTTGAGACACCCCCCAGAGTGGAGGTGCAGGAAACTTCCTTCCCTTCTGTCCAATTGCTTCTTCTTAAAGCACTTCACCCATCATTCCTTCTACTCCGTCTGCGCAAAATGGCCAATAATAGTAGATTATAATGTTCTACATTAATGCAAGTGATATTCACAGTCATGTTTGGTATCATTTGAACTGTCTCAAGGCGACTGGTACAATGTTCTCATTCTTATAAGAAGTAAACTAAAAGGTAATACAGATGCTAAGAGTTTAGAGGTATTTTGTACACTGTTGAGGGCGGGTCAGTTTCCTAGTGTCTTTCATGTAAATTGCCTTCTGTCCCAAAAGGTGATAACTCTACTTGATCAATGTAAATTCCAATTGCTAGTTCCTGTCTCCATCTCGGGGGATGTTGATCTTGGTCTGAAGTACTTAAGGAAATGTTGCAAAAGGATCGGGCCATCTTTGAGATTTTGATGTTTTGTATTGATTTGATATCTTTGAATTGGCTGTATAATTGGCATAATACATATTTACCTGACTGATAATTTTATTCTGACACTCTGAAATTATTTTCTTCAAGTAGATTAAGTAAAGGCTTATGTTAACACAAACATGCATCCAGGGTTAAGTACAGACTAGATCTCAGGTTAGATGGAGCATGGGGCACATCAAGAGAGATTATAGATTAAATGCAGCCTTTGTGAGCATTAGAGACTTCTTTTACATGAAGCAGTCTTAGTGATTCCAAACATTTATACAGTAGTGTATACATTTCTGAAGTTATAAATTTGAGAGGACTTGACCAGGCTGTTTTTTCACCACAAGCCCACGGCCATGTTGGCCACATCAGGTGAAAGCCCATGGGAGAAAGATGGAGGCCCAGAACAATTCAGGCCCTTTTGTGAGACTAAAAAATGCCAAGGCCTTGGGACACTCATTGCAGAACATAAACAAGCTACCAGTGAAACAGACAGTCATAATATGACAAACAAACAATCAGTTAATGATCTCAATCATTTGACAGATTTATTTTAAACCAGATTCATGCGTTCTAAAGTATATATACTTTATATCTGAACATATTAAGAAGCACTTTTTGAAAAACAGAATGGTTTTTCAAATCTCAACAGAATGGTTTATCTCCAGACTGAAGAAAAAATAACCTTTATCCATTCATTTAATTTTCATTCCTACAGCCTTTTCAAATACCAGAGTTCTAAAAATTCATGACTCTGCTATGCGTTGTTGAATTAGATTTTTCAAGTAATTCATAACAAAATGGAATGCTGAGGGAAAATGATGTTGCTTTGAGAAAAACAAGTCACATAATCTTAAAGGACACCATGAAATGAATGGCTACATACCTTGAATGATTTAATTTCAATGAGAAAGAGACATTATAGCTCCCACAAACCAATAAACAAACAGTAGATGAATTCTCAATGTCTGAGGGGTTTTCTCCTTTACCTCTCTATGTGTGCAAATAGCATCAATCTTCCAAGCTGTACCCTTGAGCCACGCACACAAAAAGACTGAGAACAAACTGGATTTGCAGCAAGTGTGATGGCTGAGAAAACACAAAGGTAACAGTTGAGGTGATTTAAGCATCAATATATCAAAATACGTATTATCTTGGGAAACAGAATAGTGGGCTATACATGCATTTGTCACAGATTACTGTATTTAAGTAATCTGCTAAACCAAATACAGAAATAAAAAGATGTATGGGGAAGAAAATGAAAAATACGTTTTCAGATTAAAAAATATAATATTATAAGGTGGAAGTTCACTGAATTGAATCATTGGGGAACATGTGAACAATTTAATTTGCATATAATAATAATAGTAAAAAAAAAGTAATACTAATATAATATGCAACCCAAATGAAAATCACATGAGCCCATATTGTATTCACAATAGATCACAGATAACATAACAAATGTTTAAACTGAAGGATTTTACACTTTATACACTAAATGAGCTTATTTCAAATTTGATGCCTGCTACAGGTCTCAAAAAAGTTGGCACGGGGGCAACAAAGGGCTGAAAAAGCAAGACATTAAAAAAAATTCAGCTGGGAGAACATCTAGCAACTAATGTAGTTAATTGACATCAGGTCTGTAACATGATTAGTTATAAAAGAGATGTCTTAGAGAGGCAGATTCTCTCAGAAGTAAAGATGGGCAGAGGCTCTCCAATCTGTGAAAGAGTGCATAAAAAGATTGTGGAATACTTTAAAAGCAACGTTCCTCAACGTCAAATTGCAAAGGCTTTGCAAATCTCATCATCTACAGTGCATAACATCATCAAAAGTTTCAGAGAAACTGGAGAAATCTCTGTGCGTAAGGGACAAATCCGAAGACTTTTGTTGGATTCCCGTGGTCTTCAGGCCCTCAGATGACACTGCATCACTCATCGGCATGATTCTGTCATTGAGGCTCAGGAATACTTCCAGAAACCATTGTCGGTAAACACAATTCATCGTGCCATCTGAAGATGCCAACTAAAGCTCTATCATGCAAAAAGGAAGCCAAATGTGAACAATGGTCCAGAATTGCCATCGTGTCCTGTGGGTCAAGGCTCATTTAAAATGGACTGTTTCAAAGTGGAAAAGTGTTCTATGGTCAGACGAGATTCCAAATTTGACATTCTTGTTGGAAATCATGGACACCATGTCCTCCGGGCTAAAGAGGAGGGAGACCTTCCAGTGTGTCATCAGCGTTCAGTTCAAAACCCAGCATCTCTGATTGTATGGGGTTGCATGAATGCATACCGTATGGGCAACTTGCATGTTTTGGAAGGCACTATGAATACTGAAAGGTATATAAAGGTGACATGTATTTCAGCAAGACAATGCAAAACCACACACTGCAGCTATTACAACAGCATGGTTTTGTAGTCAAAGAGTCCGGGAGCTGAATTGGCCTGCCTGCAGTCCAGATGTTTCACCAATAGAGAACATTTGCCGCATTTCTTCAGCAGCTGGAAACCTATATCAGGCAAGAATGGGACCAAATTTCGACACCAAAAATCCATAAACTCGATGCCCAGACGTCTTCAAACTGTTTTGAAAAGAAAAGGAGATGCTACACCATGGTAAATATGCCCCCGTCCCAACTATTTTGAGACCTGTAGTAGGCATCAAATTTGAAATGAGCTCATTTAGTGTATAAAGCATTGTGCATTGTGTATATAGTGCAATTTTTTAACATTTCTCAGTTTAAATTTTAGTTATGTTATCTACGTTCTATTGTGAATAAAATATTAGCTCATACAATGTAAAAGTCTCTTAGTTTTCATTTTATTCAAATTTTAAAAACGTCCCAACATTTCTGGAATTCGGGTTATAATATAATATAATATATTAATTGTTTATATAATTATATGTAATATAATTGTTTATATATAATATATTATACATCCCACTCTAGAAAGTACCCTTGGGACTCAATCTTCCTCTCCCGCCATGTTTAAAATGCATAAGGAATATGTTCCCATTGACCTTTGGAAGAGCAAGAAGGTCCAGTTATATTTGTCATACAGCTGTCCCCTCAGCACTCGCTCCCCGTGACCTTTTCAGCAGGCCTGTTGAACAGGGTGATAAACGGCAGCATTAGGAGTAATGTTAGCTGCTATCGCTGGACTCGGAAATCATTTTGAAATGATAAAGAGTGAAGAGAAAGGGTGCTGGAGAAGGTTTCTGTATTTTCTTTACAGTCTGACATCCGAATGTAAATGTCTCACTTCTACTTAAAAATAAGTCACAATTGCAAAAAAAAGAGAGATACACTGATTAACTACTTGATTCTATACTATGAAAAGAGTTTATTTTGAAGCTAAAAAAAAAAAAAGTTTTTATAAGAAAACACAATTTCAGGCTTTCTACTTCAAAATTTCACATTCAATTCAAAGTTTTGCTGTTTATTTTTATATTTACTAACAACATATGAGTTAAAATTGTTTCTACACCAATTTTTTATTTTTAGTCTAGCTGTTCTTCAAATCTGGCATTGTAAAATCTACATAGATAATTTAAACAATTCATTACCGACTGTATTTTTCCCCACAGTTCATATTTTCACAATGTGCAAACAATAAGCAAAATGTAAGTGTCAGAATGAGGCATTGAAGGGCGGTACAGTTATTTGTTGGCCTCCAACAATTATTACAGCAAGCACACATCAAAGGCTTTTTTGTCTCTTTTTTGACAGCAAAGACATTACTTCAGGTTTGCTGTTTTAACTCACTTAAATGGATTCAGTCTTCCAGAGGAAACCGTACGTATTCCTGCTTTGGTTGTAGCTGCTTCTTCTTAAAAGACCGCCGATAGAAAGCATCTGCTTGAGTGATTGCAGCGAAAGCTATTTTATCCAGTCTCAGAACAGATTTACACGTAGACATCATCATAATTCATGTGACAAGATACTAAAAGGTACTTTATAGGGTTCTCAGCATGGCTTAATTGACATTTTATACCTGAACATGACAAATTATGCATGAACACTTTAAGCAACATCTGTCCTTTCTTCTGCCGCTGAAACCTCAAAACAGAATCATTTAACTCATGCCTTCCTTCTCTTTGTGCCAATAAATGCTCTACGAAGGTCAGAGGAGACTGAAGAGTTCTAATCACCATGAATGCAGTTAATTCATGGCTGTTGTTGACGTTGTTCGAGCAGAAGCAGCGAGGAGCAGTCTTCAGTATGCTCATGATAGCTCACCGCTCAGTGTTTCTTCTCATCAGCTTTAGAAACTGGTTAAATGGCACTGACGAAGAAGCGCTCATCAATCAGCCAGCCCCTGAGCCTCTCTGTCTTAACAATTCATTTTAATCTTGGACAGAAGCCATCAAAGTCACTCTCTCAAAGGCTTAATGGGCAAACAACTTTGCTAAGATCAGCACAAGACCCTTGTCAAAGGCAGAATGATACTGTTGTTGCAAAGTGAGAAGGAAAAGTGTTGATTCTTTATGTGTCCCTTGTCTGTGTTAATACTATAAGGGAGATGTAGTGATACTTTTTACTTAAGTTGTCCTCTAGGCAAGGGGAAATGAGTCAAAACTTATGCGTTTAATTATTTTTCAGGATACCTACTATCAAAAAAAAAAAAAAGATTAAGCTGTGCCATGGCAAGTTGAATCATTGGGGAATACGTGAACCATTTACATTACAAACAAATAAATACAACATAAATAGAATTTATGAATGCCCAACCTCAAATTAAAGTCTTGTTTTGCTGATACATTTTCATAAATTTTAGTGTAGTAAAACCATTTTCAACTTTCTGTAAAAGGCTTAAGCAGCAAAAATATAATTTTTTGGTAATAACATTTTTGCTCGCTATAATTGTTGAGCATTGGCACACTTTACTTCACATTTGGAGAAAAAAAATATGGGTAATTAATAGCATAAACACATATGATTTCATAATTTAAGGCGAATCTTTTGCAAACTCATTTACGTGGTTTTATACATTGGCATTTCACCAAAATCGATGATATATATTTTTAGAGCTATATAAATTATGAATGTCAACACAAAAACACACTTAAAAAGATTCACTGATATTGAGCTAGATGCTTGAGCAAAATAGATTTGTGAATCCAGACTGTGCCAGCACAACTGATCATTTATATTCATCCAATGTATTACAGTCTGAATGTTGTATATCATCTCATGTAAGCACACTGAGGAGAACATACTGAGATTTGTTTTTCTTTTTAAATAGTGTATATGGTTTCATCGAGCTGATGTACGCAGTTCACATGTGGCCTTGAGAGAGTCATTATTCTGTAATTCTATTGAATTGGAAATGGAGTCATACATTCACTGCGCTGTTTGGTTAAGGCCGCTGTCATTTGTATTTGTGGCTGAAAGGCTGTAGACTTTAAATCAAAGACAGAAATCATATGATTTGAGTTATATATTACAGAAGTGGGAACTGCTGAACCGCAGCTCATACACACACTCAAAGACAGATATCTTCATCAAAAAAGAAGCAGACTAACAGCATGGTATATTAAATCACATACAGATGAATTATTGCTGGCCGTTGCTGTGATCTACGACTGTAACTGAATTTAGAGAGAACAAAATGAATAGATATACGGTGAATGCAGTGTGCATGAAGAGTGAAGAGATGCATATTTCATCAAACCGCAGAACGCCGGTGTTTCTGCTATTACTCAGCTGAACACTGGGAGTCTCTGTAATCTCACTGATGCTTTGTAACACCAGCATTCCTTTACTCAGTGTCTACTTTTAGGTTTTATGCTCCTTTAAAAGTGACTTTGTATTTATTTTATTTTAACACAAAGAGAACTGATTTTTTTCATGTGTAATTACATTTAGCTTTATTTTTTGTTGTTGTTATTGCTTATATATTCTTACATATTAACTGAATTGCACAGCCTTGAAATGTGAGTGCTGGTACTTGTGTAGCTTTCGTAAAAATAATAAAATAAAATAAAATACAAATTTTGGGGAATTAGCATGACAAAAAGGGATAACTAATTTTAAACAAAATTCTCCATATTTCTAAAATCAGGCATTAACAGATTGTGTTACAACTTGTTTGGTTATTTTCATGAGCTATGGGATGTAAAGTAAGTAAACATATTTAGGCTTTAGTAAAACAACTTATGGGAGAGAAAAAAGAAGAAGAGGATGCTGACCTGGAGTTAAACTGCCAGCAAAATATGATGGTCCATTGTATATGCTGTTAGTGCATGCTCTGTTCTTGAAAACATTGATTCAAACAGCATGAGCCATGTGTGTTCAGCACAGATTAAATAAATAATACATATTTGATTTAAAAAAACAACGCATACAAGCAGCAGGGTCCAAGTGCAGTAAATCACAGTCTTGCCAATTGTGGCAAAACAGATGCTGTAGATACAATAACAGTCCAATGGTGTGAAATATTTAAAAGGCCTTGATAACATGCAATGTTTAGATTGACAAAAAGTCTACGTAGTTCCTATACACAAACCATAGATTCACTTATTATAACGCCCCCATATAGCTAATTCTGAGTAAATTTGGTATATAAGTCGAGGAGGAGAGCCGGCACACAAACCTTCATGATGATCCATAATTTATTTGGATACATTTTAAATTTGATTGAGTTGGCAGTCATTCTTGTGGATTTATTGGATAAGAAAAAGTATGCCAAATATGCCCCCCATATTTAAAACAAATGATAGACTGATTGATTCAGATAATGCTTTTGTATTATAATCAGTATAGTTCCTGAGTAATTAGCAAACATATACATTAGTTTCTCAACCAGCAGAACAAAGTGTTAGCAATGTCCAGATCACAAATCCAGATTTTCAGTTCTTGATAAAAATAAACTGCACTGAGGACTAAACCTTGCTGTTTAATCAAAGGCCTACTTACATAAGTCTAACAGGGCCCTGATCTTTCAGAAATGCATGGATAATGTTGTACACTTAGGTCTGTAACTCAGTCATACAATAAGCTGATTTCACAGGCTTTGATGGATGACTACTGGGAAAAACGCTGACGTACCTTGGCTGATTTACGGAGGTCTTTAGCTAGCCTGTTTGATTAGTACTGTGCAAGGACACACCGTATGAGGAAAGGCTAGAACAACCCTTTCAAATACTACTTTCATGTATTATTTAGTGAGAATGTCCAACACCCCTCACACAACCTGATGCATTGACCTCCCAGGTGTAGGATGCACATTCAACACTAAAGAGCCAAATGTCCCTGCATGCATCTAATGAATATTCATGAGCCTGTCCCATCATGCTCCACCCCCAGGGGTGGGGTACGGCAGGGGAGTGTTAATGAAGGTTGCCAAATGGGCTTAGAAAATATTAACTGCTCTTCTGATCATTAAGTGAATTTTGGAAATGTGCCACAGTTACAGTGAGAGAGAGTGTGGTGAGGGACAAAGAGGCAATTAGGAGAGTGTCAGCGTGTGTCATGATCTTAATAAGACCTTCCTTTCCACATACCCGAGGCAGGCTGTCACTCAGCGGGTGTCTTGTCTCATTTGTCTAATTGCAATCTCATTTTAAGCTTAAAACATACTCACTGCCATGATTCAAGGCAATTCTTTAGGGACTCTCACTTGAGTTACAATGCAGTGCAGCACAGTAACTAGTCTGGAATATCAGGCCATTAAATAAATGCAAAACGGTCTGGTCTACATTGCAGCTTATTCTGTACAAGGGTTATCATATTTCACTAAAACCTTACAAACACACACACACACACACACACACTGGCGTGCACAGGCCTCAGGAGGGGCAGTGGTGAAATGGCGTTACAAGGGTGGACCCGGGTACTTTTGTGATTGTGAATAAGTGCAGTGTCCCATGAGTTAACACTGATGTGAATGTATGTCGCGTTGTACAGTAGCCTGCATATGGCCCTGTCCCAAATGGCATCCTAAACCCTCGCGGTCTTCCTCTGAGTCTGCACTTTCGTGACGTAATGGTGCTTTGACTGTCGGGTATAAGTCTGCTGTGGAGCTCGAATCGGATCGAAGGCGCATAACAGCAGCAAAGGGGGCGCTCACAAGCACCCTTCTGAATGCTAAAATGAGGAATGGGACACCCTACGGTCTCGTGGACTTAACGGACACGCGCACGCGGCGGCCATTGTAAGTCTGTAAGACCGCAAGATCACATGAAGTGTTCCATTTGGGACAGGGCCTATAGAGACGGCGGCGCCAGAACTGCAGCTGATAGAATGTGCGCTGTAGCACTATACTGCGATATTTCTTCTAAAAAGCAGATCTTGGAGACATTTTTATTGTCCACGATTAAAAATCGTCATATCGAACACCCCTACTCTCGGCAGAAATCGCAGACAGGGGGCACCGAACCGCAAGGGCACTTTATTGTCGGACCTCAAAGGGGCAGGGGCTCACTCGCTCGCACACACGCACGCATACACACTCGCACACACACTCACACATCATGAAATGATTCTAAAATACACATAAGTAAATGTATTTTGAACCTTTTGATCTGTGGCAGGCAATGGGTAAAGTTGCCTAATTTTTGGCTAATTTAATATCAACTATGCATAAAACCCATCTTTTTAACTTTAATACCAGATATGGGTGTAATATTTCATAAAATATTTATGCAAAAATGGGAGATTTGCCTTTAGCAAGTACTAATCATAAATTAATAATGACAACAATTAATTCATATTTCATGAAATGATTATTAACTTTTCTAGAGACGCTGTATGAGGTTATTAAAGTGAAACTCTGACCGTGAACTCAGGATGAGCCCTATATGCGCTCCCGAGTGAACTATTCCTACAGGCAAGGCTGCAAAAGGACTTGAAGATTCACACCTGTAAAAGAGATGAATAATGAATCATATTTCATAGCAAACCCTCGGTTTACTCTAGAAGAGAAGAACTGCAACATCTATCTTCTTTTCATCGCCCTTTTGCTGTATTTGTGAAGATGGACGTTTTGGGGGCAAGAAACAAACATTTTAAAGATGGAAAAGGCTAAATATTGATATTATACAAATAAATGTGTATTTATAAGCTTACAAAATGTTTGCTGCTATTGAGGTGTGATACGGATAAGGTTAGGGACAGGTTTGGTTAAGACAGGGGTCACCAGACTCGGTCCTGGAGGGCTTTAGCTCCAACCATAATCAACACACCTGAAGCAGCAAATCAAGCTCTTACTATGTATACTTGAAACGTCCAGGCAGGTGTGTTGAGGAAAGGTGGATCTAAACTCTGCAGGACACCGGCCTCCAGGACCGAGTCTGGTGACCCCTGGGTTAAGGGGTCAACATACAGGGGTCAATTTGATTACTATATGGGAACACGGTTCAATATGTTTATATTACAATATGTGTTATGTCTTTAGCATGCATTTAGCTAGACTTAACTAACCACCGTTTAGACAAACAATGTTGCAGTAGCTTAAAACTCCAATGAAAGGTAATAAATGATTAGTAAACATTTATAAATGAAATATAGTTTCTACTTCAGATTGAGTGGAGCAAAAACATGAATAAATTATTAATAAATGATTTGTTAATATGTGTAAATAGTAGAAATATACACAACAAAGATACAATATATGACCTTTACTGACTGATTATGAGTTAATGGATAAGTTAACATGAAGAATTTGTGAAGGACTGAAAAAAACTAATTAAAGGCATAGTTTAACCAAAAATGATGTTATTAATTACTCCCTCTCGTGTCATTCCAAACCTGTAAGACCTTCGTTCATCTTCGGGAACACAAATTACGTTGACAATTTTTGTTTTGATGAAATCCCCGAGCTTTCTGACCATGCATAGACAGCAACACAACTGAGACGTCCAAGACCCAGAAATGTAGTAAGGACATCAATAAAACAATCCATGTGACATCAGTGGTTCAAAGTATTTTTATGAAGCCATGAGAACACTTTGTGTGCAAAGAAAACTAAAATAACGACTTTATTCAGCAATTGGAACGACATGCATTAAGCATCCTGTTATGCATTATTACAACATTTGTTAATGATTTATTAATGAAAGTTGTTATAAAGTGTTACCTTGTTTGGCAAGTAATTATAAAAAAGTGTTTATGCACAGTAAGCAGGTCATTATTGCAAAAGAAACCCCTTTAGGACAATAAAAGACAAATGTGCTTCACATCAGGATCCTGATCTGTCTTTTGGGGTTTATTTTGCAGTAATAATCAGCCAAATGTACATTATCCCTTGCTTAAGAGTTTAGTGGCTGTTTATGACAAGCTACGTGATGGCGGGTCTCAGAGGACAAATAACAGTGGTGCAAATGCAAAACAAGCTTCATCACCACAAATAGACAGTGCACAAGAGAGAATGAAGGAAAAGACAGAGGTAAGATCTCTAGTGTGCTGTGCTAACCTCTGAAAAGAGACCACGTTAGCAAGTAAAGGAAGACTATTATCTGCTCGTATGGATGACGGAAGTTGATTTTGAAAAGTGTAAAGAAGGTGGCCAGGAATATGCCAGTGTCAGGGGCCGGAGGGAAGCTCTGTATGGCAGCATCAGCGCGTTATAGGAAATTCATTAATAACATCTTTCCTGCCTCCTGAAGAGGGACCACAGATGCGAAACGTACCACCCAACGACCAGCAAGAGCAACTCTGGGCCAGATATCATCCATCTTCTATCTTCAGTTCTAAAGGCCTTGCCAAGTCCTGCTTCGGGTAAAACTGTATAGAGTTTTCTCCCAAGCCATGAAAGAAATGTTGGTTCAGCAAAAATCTGAGAATACTAATCGGGTTGTTTTAGACTAATGCTCAGGCCGTTGTAAACATACACAAAATAGAACTTCGATTTCACTTATGTTTTATCATCATCTTACTAATGTTTTATTTACATCTGATTAATTAAACGCAAATCCAAAAAAGCCTAATGCTCATTCCACTTGATTTAATTAGGTCCAAAACACAAAACATGTATTAAACCATGTATTAAAATGAACAACGAAATGTTTAATCACAATCATTTGCTATAACACAAAACAAAAACAAACCAAACTAAACAATAAAACGCAAACTAAAACTAAAATGAACCAAATCAAAAACCACACCAAAAAAAACCACTATTCTGCTTGGATGGAAATGGCTAATTCTACAAATATCGAAATGAGATAAAAAAGAAGATATATTGGGTGTTGTCTATCAAGCCTTGATAAGCTGTGTGAACATCAAATGTCATACCTCAGCCATTGTGTAACACCAGGTAAGAGGCATTCAAAACATAATAATCACAAAACACCATCATGCCTTTGTGTGACCAAGCACTTCTTTATCTGACAGATGTTTGCAGCCACTGCTAGTTGTGTACATCATTCCCAAGGGAAATGTTTCCAGCTGTTCCCTGAAGTGAATGAATCCACTCAGCCGTCCTGCAGATCCTATAGTGAGGGAGCAATTACAATGTACTGAGTCTCTGAGGTGTTTTAGGGCAATTCAGGGATGAGAGGAATAGCTCACCCAAAAATAATAAATCATAGTCACTTGTTCCAAACCCATATTACTTATTTTGCAGAATGTCTGCTCTTTTCTATACAACAGAAAACATTGGGCACCAAGACCGTCAAGCACCAAAATGATCAAATAACATGATTAGATTTTATTCAACATGGTGCATCAAAATGCAGCAGATATCAATGAGTCTCATCACGAGAATAATAAATCTGCTTTTACACGCCACTCAAATAAATGTGAGGTTTGGCAGCTACAACATACGAGAAGACCTTTTCATGAACAATGACTTAAATGTGGCCTATTCCCAGGGTTATTATAGTTAACTAAAACCATAGATTACTAAATTATATATTTTGTTACTTAAAATAAACATGAAATAAATTTTTTTTTTTATCTAGTTACCAGGACAGCATTTCTCATTTAATTTAGATTCAAATGCACTACTATGCGTGATGTACTAAAACTGGACCAAACCAGTAATAAAAAACATCTATACATTTAAAAAAAGAACAACAACAATTATATAGTTAAAACCTTAACTAAAATTACATTGAAAATTGAAATTAAAAACATTAATCTAACTACAATACTAAATAACAGTTTTCCTCACACATAGGCTCCAAATCAATTGTATTTTTAAAGTGTTCAGTAAGAAAACCCAACAAGATAGACATTTTCTTACCATTTATTTCAGTTTTATGACACAGAGTTGTTCTTTGTCAAGAAACAAACAAAGAACGATTGAAAGATTGAACAAACCCCTCCAAAATGTCAGAGAACCACTTGAAACAGGTGTTTTCATGAAGGGCTGGCAGCGTAGTGAGTCTACAGTGAGAACAAACTGAACCTTTGAGTGACTTTAACAAACACCAATTATAGTACAGTTAGAGCCAGAAACAGTCATGGCAGTGACAGTGTTACAAGTCATGCTGGGTGTGGAAAAGTCCACCCAATGCTCACATGTGTGCTATGACAAACTCTGAAGGACGGCATTCCCGCTGGTGATCTGCCCTGAAGTTAAGGAAAGGCTCTGGAATGCAGCTGTGAATGTATTCTGTTACAGCATGTGATGCTCGGCCAAGAACTTGACAGACCTGAAACCTGGGATCCAAGTACTGGCACATTCCAATCTAAACCAACAAACAAAGATACAGCATAATCTATTCAACTAGTTAAAAACCAAAAAGATATCGTTTTATTAAACCTCATTTATTAATACAACTCAAAAGACCTTTTACATATACTGCATGTATATAAAATTCACTGTATGTATTGCCATCTACATAAGCGTTCTCCAGTGTTCAGGCACATAACATATATTACACATTGTATAAAACGGTTTTCTTGCGTATATTAAATCAGCACAGACAAACATTGCCTTTATCAAACTACGAAAATAAAATAATTTTGGATGCTAAAAACTTTCAACGAGATGAAAATATTGCTCAAAGCGGCGAACGCTGAACCTGAGCGGTGCAGAAGAAAAAACTGAAGGGACAAAGTACTTGTGTGCTTCATATTAGCGTCTTTAGGGTTTTACTATAGTATCCAGACATATACAGAGAGAAAAAGTCATTTCCCCCCCACTCACACCCAGCTTAATACTGCATCGCCCTCTAGAAACACCTAAAAACATGAGTTTTTGCGTTTATGAATGACAGGAAACTACAATCAAGATGCTTTCTAATGTAACACCCCAGTTTTTTTGGTCTGAGCACATTCTGTTCACACTATCCGTTGTGTAAGGAGCACAATAGATCTCATAATCCTTCTGGTAGGCTGTTCATAAATCAGCGGTTTTGATAGCGACTGCCCAAATGAGCTCTCGAATGAACAGATTGGCGAGGCCTTGAGGTTATGCGAGCCCAGCATGACAAATTATCTCATAAAAACTATTTTAGCATGTCTCTATAATACGCCACACCCTGACATTTGCAGAATATTCTCTTGCGGAACAAACGAATAACCACCCATGTGCTCGTCAGAACCGTTCATTACACATATTACAGCTTTAAAACAATGAGAAGTCACAAAGTAATGGACTAGTCTGTTAATTCCCTTAGAACAGACGGATCAAAATGGAATGTGTTCCTGAGGGTGAGCGAGAAAAAAAGGTCCAGTTTGGGATCAAAACTTGTGCGGTGAGGGCACAAAGACACTTAAAGAGAGTTCAGCCAAAAATGACATTGTGTACTCATCTTCAATGACATTCCAAACCAATACGACCTACTTTCTTCTGTGGAATACCAAAAATAGATATTTTTTTGTCCATGCAATGAAACTCTATGGGGTCCAAATTGCATTGGACACCACTAACTTTCATTGCATGGGGGAAAAAAAAGTTATAATGTGTTAAACAGAAGTAATTCAAAGAGGTTTGGAATGACAAAAGTGAGTAAACCATGAAAAATAAAAAAGTGTCACTTTGAATGAAATATCCCTTTAATAACAGAGTAGCCTGCCCTGAGCCAATTAAATTGCTAATTAATAAAGTGATCAGCCTGAGCAAGCGGTTACAGTACTAATGATCCAGCGGTCATGTGCTTCTTGCATCTTTGGTCAAGGATTATGCATAGAGTAAACGGCAGAAAAATACAATCACAGCAAATAGCAGAAGATGCATATATCTCAACAGATCAGGTCGTACAAAGGCCTAAAACAAACAGCGGAAAGAGGATTTTCTGTTCACACATGTACTCAATCAGGCCACCTCCCAGCATCCTTAACTGTCAAATTAGCTTGATGCATCGGCTTCTATTTCCTAAAGCACTCTGCACTATGACTGAATGAATAGAACAATATATAAAAAGCAAAAGTGAAATCATATCCTGCAGGAATGCGTTTAGAAACAAAAGCAGCAGCAAAAAGTGAAGAAAAAGACAAATACTTGAGCTGCCATAAGCACCATCTGTATATGCATGACAAGCTCAACCGCACTAGTTCCATTTTACATGATAATATTTATCAGAAAAAATGTTGGTGTGAGATACTGACATTTTAATGTCTGGTAGATGTCTAAGAGCTTCAATAATGGAATGCAATAGAGTACAAGTGTCATGTATAGTCCTTTGGACAGCATCAAGAAGGGCAGAGTGCATCTCTTGCTCAGCACTAATTAAAGTCGTCAGGGGATCTAACAACAAAAACACAACACTTACAGGAATATTTAAGGAATTCCACTGACCCTTTATAAATAGCGTACATAAATCATGTACTAATACTTGAACAAATTGTTGAACTAATGGAGAATGAACTCGCAGACTAATCAAGAACTAATTAAGCGCTAGCATGAGATATGACTGGAATCAGAGGGAGTCATGTGAATAATGCCCACTTTAATTACATGTTTGATAGTGAATGCATTAGATTGGCTGTATGACAAAGAATTCGAAGTAGCAAAAAAATACTAATTCAATTTTAAATGGGATTATTAATTTAAATGATAAAGCGTGATTATCCAATAATGTTCTTAACGAAACAGCAGATGTGAAAGTGAAGCAAATGTTATTCAGCCATTAAAATCATGCATCTTTAATTAAAGCCAGAACAGGTTATGCCACTTCACAGTCTTTGTAATAGAAATCATTTGATTTAGTTGAGTGTTAGGTGTTAAAACATACATCAAATATGTACTAGCATGATGTTGAAGCTGTTTTTAGTGACTCCTGTCGCACATTATTAGTTCTTGATCAGTTCATGCTTTTATTCGATCAGGACTTCTCATGTACACTTTTCGTAAAGAGTTAACAAAATTCCTGTAGCTGCTGACATTGAAGGGTACCATGATTTGTTTTGTTCTGGGATGTGGAAATACGAGTGTAGTGCTATCAGCAGTGTCTAATGGTAAAACAGGAAGATCTTTAAAGTGCGCCAGAACATCCAGTTTCAAAGAAACAGATAAAGGAATGTCTCTGGACTGCCTCTGCTTCGAGATACAAACCTCCTCCACTTTTGAGATGGTTTAAAAAAAAAAAAAAAAAAAGTCAGTCATTAATCATAAGACCATCCAGTTTGCATATGCTGGCCACTCTCTCTCTCTTAAAACAAAAAAATACATCTTATACATCTAAAATATATATCTATATATATGTAGTACCGACCTATATCTTCATAAAATAATATTGAATATATAATAAACAATTTTAAAGCTAACGTGCAAATTTGAATCAGCGTAACAGGTAGAAAGCATCATAGAAATGTTGTTTTGAGTGAATGTTCTTGTAGGCAGCTAGCTGACTGGTTGTGATCCACATCCCCGGCCTGTTTTAGTAGGGACTTTTGGTTTGAATGGTCCTCGTCTTCCAGCTTTTGCCCCAAAAAAAAGCTGGGTGGCGTCGTGAGCTGCATAGTCTCTGTTTGAGGAAGCAAGGGAGTGGAGGTGAGCAACCCGACCGGACAGACATCTGTCGGGCTCAGCGCGGCCTCCAAGCCCGTGCTGTCCAAAATAGTCCTGGAGGCCGGAGTGTCTTTGGTATAGGGCAGAGTGCCTGTAGCGGTACTCAAAGGTTCCTTCACGCAGTGTAAGTTCTCAGATAGAGGGCCGTTTGAGCCCTGTCTGCAAGACTGAACTTTTTCCTGCACTCTGAAGTGGAGTGTGATATGGTCGTCACAGTTTTTTGAGCTTAAAGGCGTGTCCCTCACCTCCATGCTCTTTGATGGGATGGGGCTGGATATAGCCTTCTCCTTCTGTTTGGTGCTACTCATGCGAGTTTGCTTTAGCCTGGGCCTGTAGTCTTTCTGAAAAGGCCTGCAGAGAGGGAAAAATGGGGCACGGGGGGGAAACAGTGACCCGAGGGTGCTCAGCTTCATCTGGCTCTGACTCAGGAAGATCCTGCGCATGTCCATTGGCAGTTTGTCCAGTTGTCTTCCCACGTGGACAGGGTTTGGGAAAAGAGTTCCCTGACAAGTTCTATAAAAGTATCTGAGACATGAAAACAACAAAGAGTCAGCAAAAACTAAACCTCCCACGAGCACCGCAGTTACATGGCCACTGGCAGCAGACACCAGCCCCAACAATTTGATTTGCGTTTGTACATCTTAGTAAAGGTTAGCAAAAATAACATTGTTTTAATGACACATATACATATTTATATATTTCTTTTTATATTTAACACGTTTTAAAATTAAGATTTAGTTTGTTTTGTCAGCCAAACCCTTTTGACATAACACATTTACTTGAAGTGCTCCCTGAGATATTAAGATTTAAATCATTAAAAAAAAACTAAATTACATATTCATATTACGAAATGATTTAATTACACAAAATTCTAAAGCACTTTAAACTAAACTGCAAAACATTATTGCACCAAATTCAACTTATAGAAATATACTGGCATAAATATTCCTCATTTGAATGACAATATATCAATATAAATATATAAATCGGTTCAATTAACTTAATTTAAATAAATACTTCCAACAGGGTTTAATTACGGTTATAGATACCTGGGAAGAAGAGCGGCGATAGGTGTGACAACACACAGCAGGTAGAATATAGGTTCTCCCAGCAGCCTCTGCATGGTCCAGTAAGTGTTGGAGGGAGAGAAACAAGTTGGGCAGGAAGCATTATAGCACAGCGCCACAGTAAAGAAGAGAGCTATACTGAAGCCAATCGACACCCAGTTTATCCACGTCTGTGAAATAAAGACAATCAAGGCAGGGTTAACAAAGAGCTGCTGAATTGCCTGAAATATATATTTTACATTGATTCAAAATGAGAACAAACTTCAAAACTTGTCATACATTATTCACATTTCACACTTATTAGTGAGAACTAAGAAACTTAAGAACACCGGATCAAACGTGTTTCTAGTCACTTCCATTACATAATTCCGTCTCCAAGTTTATGATCTTCTGCTGTACAAAAGCAACGCTTTAACAAAAAGGGGTCATATGAAGCTTTTTTAAAGATCATTATTTTGTGTATTTGGTGTAACAGAATATGTTGGCATGCTTTAATGTTCAAAAAACAAATTTTTCCAATGCTGCACAATATTGTAGGTCCCCTAAGCCCCGCCTCTCTCAAACGTTTCGTTTTCTACAAAGTCCCTCCTTCCGACAAGCAGTCTGCTCTGATTGGCCAACTGACCCAGTGCATTGTGATTGGCCGAACACCACAAGCCACGTCGGAAATGTAACGCCCCTTTCCATAATCACGAGCACTCCACTCCACTTTGGAACACTCCAAAGAGAAAGCAAAACTTGAAATGGCATCATATGACCCCTTTAACAAAAGTAAAGCTTGTTGTTTCAGTCAGTCACATTTTGGAACTGAAATGGGCTGCGCATGGAAATTCACTTTCACTTCAATGCACACAGGGCGACAACCTTCCACATGTTCTCTGGTCTCAACGTTGCCTCACCTCAAATAACCTAATAGACGTTCACTTGCTCTCTCCAGTACATGTTCGTTTTCCCGCGCAGCATGTGGAACGATGAAGCTGCCAGCCCAAATATTGGAAACGTTTACTCTCTACTTGGGACATTTGCTGTGAAGAACAGCCTCTTTCACACCAGAAGCCATTATCATGTCCGGAAAGACAGTGAGGCTGCAGAGGACATTTTTCACGCACCGAAACTTGTCAGCTGAAAATTTACAGCGGCGGTGTAATGGAAAATGCTCTAATCCAATTCATGCTCATAAATCTAAAACAGTGGCTCAAGAAAAGAGGTAAAAATAGAGGAGAATCAGGTACGGGCTGCACACATGCACAAATGCAGTTTGCAATACTCCACAGGACATGTGTCGGAAACATCAACTATGAGCTTTGGCCACCCTGTGTGTGACGGCCATGTGTATGCCACCGTGGTGAGCGAGAGAGACTAGCATAGCGAGCTGGACTGAGGCTGCCTGCATGGGCTGTCAGACTGATGTATGGCTCCTGATGGCGCAGTATCTCTCGGTTCAAAGTCAAACCAGCATAAATGTCTCTGGTCATGTCAGCATCATCCTGGTCTTCCTTGCCACAGAGTTCAGCCTGCTTTTGTAATTGGAGAAAGAAAGCAAGGGCTTGCTTTCTCTGAAAGTATTAATTTCTTTGAAAAAAATGTACTGACCCCAACATTTTGAATAGCATTGTATATTGTAACAATTTTTTTTTTTTATAAATGCTGTTCTTTAACTTTTTATTAATCAGAGAATCCCCCAAAAATATGGTCTCAAAAAAAAGGAAGCAGCACAACACAGTTTCCAACATGGATTATAAATCAGCATATTAGAATGATTTCTGAAGGATCATGTGATGCTGAAGACTGGAGTAATGATGCAGAAAATTCAGCTTTGCATTACTATTATTTCAAATTGCAATAATAATTCACAAAATAATTTTGATGAGCAGAAGAAACTTCTTTAAAAAACATAAGAAAATCTTCCCGATCCCAAACTTTGAGCGGCAGTGTACATGTAAAATGTAATGAAGGGATGTCCTTGAACATTACTAACTGATGGCATAAACAAACTACTAGATCGATTTATTGAAATGAACATTAATTCAGATTGAAAACAGACTTCTCTTATCAGCATTTTTGCTAATGGTTTTTAGGGTAAGAAACAGAATAAGAAGGTTTAACCAGAGACCCTTACTAATCATAAAAAGTGCACAACCGTCTTTACACTGCAAAAGCAGCATAGAAGACTGAGTTTTAGCAACTACATCCTATTACATTTTGCATATTATAAAACAAGACTCACCCAGGTTTTGGTTTCTATGCCTAAGTGTAGCAAAATGGTGAAGAGTGCCAAGGTGGTGATGGGAGTGCCCCATGTAAACAAATCCACATCAGAGTCAACATAAGCCTGCAAATACATGACATGCACACAACACTGCAGTTCAAATATCAGAATTCTCGAAACAAAAAAAGTTTACTATAAAGCATTAATAAACAAAAAATCTGCCAGTGCAATAGACAAAATACACTAATATTGAAGACACAATATATGCAAATCAGCCTTAATGCTACAAAGTCTTGCTTGAAGTAAGTTTCACTTATTGTTGATTTTTTTTCAAAAATTTCTGCAATACACTCAAACTTTAAAAACTGTATTATAAAGGTTCCATCACGATCAGATGGCCTCCATCTTAAGGAAGACATACTTGAACAGTCATGGATTTTTAATAGAAGTTTCAGCGAATGCTCAAAACATTCTAATCAAACTTACAAAGTAAGGGATGAAGAAACAGATGAGGCTTTGGTAGAAGGCATCAATCATGTTCATCCAGAACATGTAGGGTTTATATTCCTGTAAAAGAAATGTGAACAATCAGATCCAGGCACGAACCATTCCATGATTCCAGACAACCATGTTTTATTATAATGTCATTAGATGTTCCACTAATGGAGTCACAGAACGCAAATAAAAGGGTGAATAAATGAAGTCAAAGGAAGACCTCTGCGGAGGCATACGGTTAGCAAAGCAGAGGCAACCGCTGCAGTTTAATTATCCAAGGTGGCCACCAAGTCCTTATCCTGTTCTGAACTCATCTTCCCTGTTTCGTTAGCACACTGTCTGTCTGAATGCCCGGTCTGTTCTGTTCTGCTGCATTCAGATTGCATACTGCGGGAGGTTGGGGCGGGGCACAGGAAAAAATCGAGCTATAAAGCGATTTAGAAATCGCGCAATCTCAAATCGCGATTTTATTTCGATTTCGATTAATCGCACAGCCCTAGTGTGAATACATGTGGCAAAACACTGTTCATGGGTTTTTATTTACCATTTACATGACACTTTCAATAGTCTTTTCGCTCCCAATTATAATTCAATTTACGGAGTTCACGGATGGTGTAATTATGTTGTGTCCAATCAGCAATTACCTCAGAGTTTTGTCCATTCATGTAGAGCTGCGGCAACTCCTGCAGGGTTTCTGCTGACACATCTTTGTCCAGGGTGCCGGTGATGAGCTGAGGGAATGCGGAGAACATCAGGTTGAAGAAGATCAGGTACCACTGATCAACCATGGCTGACCCAGAGAACCCACAGTAGAACTGATACCAGAAGATGAGGGCAACGAACATCTAGGGTGAGAGAAAAAGACAAAAGAGGGAAAAAGGTGAGCGACAAAAAAAAAAAAAAAATCTACAATGAGGTCTGCAGCTGTTGCCTCATTAGAAGTCATGCATCTTCATTACGTCCAAGACATTTCTAGGACCTCCCCAAGAATAGATCTTCATTAATCAAAGAGTATATGAAGAACAGACAACAATGTTTAAGAGCTTCTAGCTATAAACTATTCACATCATGAAACTTCAACTGGATGTTATTATTACACTGCTTTATTTTGACTGACCAATTAATTAAACCAAATGTACTAATTCATATTTAATGATACAATGCTGTTCACTGGTTAAATTGAACATTTACATTACACTTTCAATAGCCTTTCAGTAGTTAATACCCTATATAATAATGCTAACTATAAAACAGGAGAGTAGCAAACTTCAGGGTCTCACAGCATTTTTGTAGAAGAAGTAGAGGATCATATTGGCGAGACGAGAGTAACACCAATGGCCGTGAACCAAGAGCAGCTTCTGCAGGTATCGAAACCGTGGAAGGGCAAAGTCACTGGCCATTACTGCCTATGAAAACAATGCAAACAGAACAGTGAAGACAGTAAATGTTAATACAAGTTCTGTGCAATTAAAACTATTTTCACAAAGCAATGGACCACACTAGTGCATGAATAGGAAAAGCTTTAAAAGATACAAAAATTGGTTTTATTTTATGCCTGCACAGAAGTATACATGTTAAATACTCAAAAAGGTAAATTTTGACGACATCTTGCTCAAAGCCCAAAATCTATCAAGGGAGACACACAAACATGGTGGCAACCGTGGCATGGCATCCATATACATGCATAAGACAAAAGATTAACATCAGCTTGGTGACAAAACACTTGTGAGGATATTTTTGCATAAAAGAATTATGAAAAGCCTTCCTGACTGGAATCTGGTGAAAATTATACCCCGTCCATCACCCATCTATTCTTTATCATGTTTTCGACAGCTGCACGCGTCAGACATTTAACATGTCATCTATCAGCATGACAGATACCGCCTTGTCGCCTCTAATGGTGTTTGGGATTTTAATCAGTTACAATTGGCCTGACAGCGGCATCAGCTATATTCTCCCTCCTCGTTGTCATTCTCTCCACATCGAGAGCATAAAAAAACAGGTGAGATCAGTTATTACCCTACTATGTTTGGTACATTATGGTCAATGGGACAGAGTCATAAACAGATTCTCATTAGGGTTGTTAATACGGAGCGCTGACCTCAACGAGATCTCGGATAAGAAGAGCGTAGAGTGGTGCCTCATTACATCCAGATCTTTCGCTGAATTAATTAATCTGCGTGACGCATGAGACAGATGAGCTCATGGCACTTACGGTCTCTCTTCTCACCTTAACAGGATGTATATTATGTGTGGGGGGGGATTTTCTGAGAAACCAGAACGAGATGGGCTGTTCCCAGAGACGAACAAGTGGAGGGGGCTTTATAAACGATCCACTGAAGGAACCATATGCTGCATATTGCCCAAACAAAGCAAAACTGCTGCCACTGCATACAGTGCATTTAGGTTAACTGTCTTTAAGAAAAGGCATGGGTCAATATATCAAGGGAAGAGGCAGTTTTTCTAAAAAGTTCTGCTTTAGGACATGTGGCAATATAATACAGAACCAGAATTCTTTATTGTAAAAAACATAAAATTTCCTAAAATCAAGCAACTCTCTAGCATTTTTTAAACAGCGGTTTCAAAATTAATTTACAAGTTATAACTGAATGCAATTTATACTGAATACATGTACACTACCATGCAAAATTTTGGGGTCAGTAAGATATTTTTAATAACGTTGCCAGTATGAAAGCACAATGTGCTGCTCACGCTCTGCATTTGCATTGCTCACGCGTCGCTCACGCTTGCGGTGTGAAACGGGCGTTAGTGAGCAAAGACTAATAATAATATTATATAATATAATAAATAATATTATATAAGGACTACACAGCATTCGTCAGATGTGTCGAGCACATAAAATCATATTTTGATAGTTGTTATTTAGCACTGTACATTAATATAAAAACAAAAACAAACAGTTTATAAAATGAGTGTTCAAACTGTGTAATTTATGCTATAAACAAAATATGTAACTATTCTCAATAACATGGTTAACAGCATTTCATTATTTGTATTTAGGGTTGTTTTCCCTGTTGCTGACTTTATCAGAAGAGACTGCAACTCATAATTGGGTCGTGAACCACTGGTGTAAGGTACCATTTATTAACTGTCTGAGTACAGGCTGTCTCCGTATCTTGGCCAAAACATCTACATAAAACATGAATTATGTATATCCAGAACCTTGGTGCATTAACTCTGCAGTCCTGCTTTGCAATGTTCATTCCTCTTGTAACTTACACTTAAGGCAGAGTGTAAAGTGTGGCCACAATGTATGTCTCCACCATCCCCTTTTTAAACACCTTTATCAGCATTAAGCGGTGATCCTTTCAGTTTCTCCTTACCTGCATGCCCTCCTGTCCAGAGATCCCCACCCCTACATCGGCCACTTGGATCATACTAACATCATTAGCTCCGTCACCTAGGATGAATAGAGAAAAGGTGAGAAAGAGGGGTAAGTGAGTTATCAATTCCGTTTCACTTTGCACAATGTCAGCCTGCATTAATGCAAACATTGCATCAGCAGCAAAGTGCTCTGCTGGTAAAAATAAACAACATAAATTATCTGCAAAAGAGCCCAGAAACATGCTGCGGTTTCTGAAATTAACTGAAAGGACACAGTGCATTAGCAGGGTGACATGACTTTACATCAATGTCACCTTTTACACATCTGAAAAATGCTTACTACAAAGTCAAAATCACACAGGAGCCCAAAGACGGGGCAGTCATGCTGAATTTTGCATTCCATTCATCAGTTCAAGTTTAAGTCTGAGTTGCAAACTGGTATAGGAATATTTAACTAGCAAAGGATCTAAACGCTTCAAATTAACTTCTTGACTGAAAATAAAACATTTCTGCTTTGTTTCATCCTGTTCTATATAATTGAAGTTTTAAACTTCAATTAAGCCCTGCTTAAACTAAATGAGGCACACTGTTAAACTATTACACTGAAACCTCAAACAGAATGGTATATAAAAGACAAAAATGTTGGCTTTAAGACCTACCTGAAAGTAAAAAACAAACAAAAAAAACGAACTTTTATTGGTTATATAGCAGTAAGCAGATTAATAGTTAGTTAGAGCAGGATAAAAGGTTGTTTGTGTTTGATTCTTGGGAGTGTGAAATCATTAACAATATGAAACAGACTCAAAACATTCATAACTCTTGAATATTTTTGATTGTCTGCTGCATGAAAAGCCTCAGTCCAAACAGTTAAATAAGCACATCAAGTCAGAACAGAGACAATACTATTTCAGAATCTGATCACAGGAAACTTAGTCGAGTTAGACATTAAAAAACACCCAGAGCTAAAACAGACTGAAGGACTAATTTGGTGGACATCAAAAAAAAAAAATTATAATTAAAATCTACTCTGACCGTCACATAAACATGTGAATGAACAGTGTGGCCATTTTGACAGTAGAAAAAAAATGACAACACAATTTCATGATAATGAACTGTAAATCGACAACATTCTGTCTGAAATTTCTGTATGGTGAGAGGCAGAGTGTATTTTAGATAACAGTAACACAATGTGTTCAAAAGGGTTTATCTTGGACCTTTGAATTTGCCTTGAAGTGGTTTTTAAAATCATCCTCTGTTGCCTGAGGCATAAGGCGCAGTGCTGACTTGACCCCAAGCTATCATCAAAGCTAAAAAGCTAGTAGGCTTTGAAGTATACAGAAAAGTAAAAGCCTGCTGAGACCATCAGTTGCCTTTGTCCAAACTGAAACAAACAAACATGGCAGCCAAATTCAACAAGACCACCTTTATTTGAAGTACACCAACAAAGCAAATATGCTTAGCGTGAGAACCGGTAACATCTGCTGCGAACGTGTCTGTACACCATAGATGTCCGTTCATTAGTCACGTGGTGAAGACAGCAAGGCTCTGATTCATTCTGTAATGAAGTCTGTCAATTTCGAGGCAAATTATTTATTTACAGCACCGCTGGGGATCGTTTGAGCACTCACTCTCATTCTCTTCCAAAATGACGGTGTTAATGTTTAAAAAAACTTCTGTCTTTCCATGAGACCTAAACGAATTACAAAATCTTTATTAGGGCGGGGGAATGACCTGAGGTAACCTGCTTTTTCTGCAGGCAGGTGGCTCAGTCTTGATGCACCTTGCATCTCTCTCTCTCTAAAGCCATCTGGGTAATTAGCCAGAGTGCTGCGTAGGCTTGTAAATGTGGCATTCTGCACCGGGTAAAGGACAGACACGTGCGGTCCAATCACCACTGAAATGTTTACTTTGCAACACCTGGGACCATTAATTTCCAAATTCAACTTGCCAAGCAAAAAGTATGAGAAACAACAAAAAAGAACATCTATGCTACCCATATTGTGTGTCCTATAAAGAAACACCAGTTACTGTTTAAAGGGACAGTTTATGCAAAAATGAGGATTCCGTAATCCTTTACTCACCCTCATGTCTTCTCAAACCCATTTGAGGACATATTTTGTACTGGTCTCAATTTTCCATGCAATTACAGTGAACGGAGACCGAAGCTTTCAAGCTTTAAAAATAATGCAAATGTTTCAGAAAAGTTACAGGAGCTTTGTGAATCATTTAAAAACACTGCTACCAGTCAAGAACAACTTGGGCATTTCAGAATCAGAATGAGCTTTATTGCCAGGTATGTTTACATATACGAGGAATTTGTTTTCGTGACAGAAGCTTCCCCAGTGCAACATAATGACAGTGAAAGAACGAAAACACAGATAATAAAAAGAAGAATTCAAAATAGAACAAGTAAATAGGGAATAACTATTTAAATAATAAATATTTAAAGATTTTAAGCGAAAACCTATTTTGTTCTAACAAAAATTCTTACTTTTTTCCCCTCATGAGTCCTTTTTTAAAAACATGCATGAATGGACCTTCGCCATATGCATTGGCAGTAACAAGTTCCATACTCGCTTGCAGCAGCAGCAATAATCTACAACTACAGCTATAACCAACAGCAGCAGCAATTCAGCAGCAGCGTAGCAGATCTATTCCGCCAAGACCAAATACATTAACAGTGTCATATCCATCACCATGCTAGACTCTTCAGAGAGTTGTCATGATTGAAATGTCTTTATCATCACTTTTCATTAATTTAACACAATTTCTGATGAAAAAAATTCAAAAATCTTTTGAAAGGTAATGTCCAAACTGATCATGTTTTCTTTTGAAAGAAGGGGATAAAAGAAAAAATCTTTCACTTATAAGGATAGACTTCATTGGATTGACAGTTTTTACTCACATAGACTATTTCAATGGTTCTCAGTGTAAATTGCATGGAAAAGTGCATGGAAAACTTGAAAAAATGTGAGGGTGAGTAAACGATACCATCTTCAAATTCTGGGCAAACTATTTATTTAAATCAGTCACCAGCATTAGTACTGTGGAACTCAGTGAAGTTCATTTGTGTGCATCATCTTAGCTGCAGTTGTGTGAAGTTTATGACCACTAGAGGCTCATCACTTGCAGACTGGGCTTTAAAAACTTTTTTTATGCAACAAATTCAGCTAAATTATGTGCTGTTAAAAACTCACTTGAGATTAAGCATTTGCAACAAACACTACATTAAAAAACAAAACCAAGTAAATCCACCACTTACCTATTGCCAGCGTCATGACCTTGAGCTTGTTTCGCACTAACTTGACCACCATACTCTTCTGCAGGGGCGTCGAGCGACAGCATAGAACGGACTTGCAACTTCGAGCCACGGCCAGGAACTTGTCCTCCAAACTCTTGTCCAGTGCGTAGGCCAAGGTTCGACCATCGATCACCAGCCCTAGCCGGTGCACCAGGAAGGGACTGGAGTGGCCAGAGGAGGCAGAGGAACACACCGGAGAAGAGAAGTGGATGCCAGCATAGTCTCTAGTTGCTTGAGGAACTGGTCGAGGGTTGCAAAGGAACTTGGTCTGGATGTAGTGCAGACTGTTCTCGAGCAATACAGCACAGGCTTCCTAGTAAGAGTTCACATTCAAACACAAAAATCAGTAAGGTCATAAAAGGACAAAGATATCATGAGAATTAGACAACATCTGGCAAAAAGAGAGAAAGAAAAAAGATGAATCTGCTCAGAAATGCTACAAAACAGATCACAATTATGGTATAAATTATATAAACACATTTACTGTGCCAAATTACTTATAAAAGGGATACTCCACCCAAAAATGAAAATGTTATTCTTTAGTCACCTTCATGTGATTCCAAACCTCTGACTGTCTTTCTTCAGTGAAACATAAAAATCATTGAGACTGATATTGTCAAAATGTCTTTTTGCTTAAAAGGTAATTCAAACAGCTTGGTTCCCAACATTTTTTGAAATAGCTTCTTTTGTTCCCCAGAAGAAAGAAATTCATACAGCTTTGTAATGACGCGAGGGCGAGAGTATGATGATGACCATTTTTATTTTTGGGTGAATTATCCCTCCAAGCAAAGAAAAAGTTCTGACTAATACAGCAAGTCGATGATTAAGAAATTCCAGTAAGACAGCTCTTTGCCTGTGTGGTTTTTCAAAACAAAACTCATGTGGATGCTTCACGTGTTCTCCGAGACAAAATTAAACATCATGAGAGCTCATTCAAGCCAGTTCAGCTGTTCTGTGGGGGAAACACCACTGTCTAAAAGTGGACATGAATGGGAATACGCAAATAGTTTGATATATGGGTGTTTTTTTCATCTATAGACACTTTTAGCGTGTTGACATATAGCGCCATTGTGCTTTGGATGTCCCATGTTTGAGTCCCGGGTAATGAGTTCAAGAAACACACTACAATTGCATTAATATCAATTGATATTAATATTTACTTAATTAGAACTTGAAAGTTAATCAACATTAAATTTTTATATAATTTATTGCGTGCCAGTGCTTAGATGCTTTTGTTGAGGCTGTCAGCAGTTGCTTATAATTAAACTAACTAAAGACGACATTTGACGACAAATAAAGGATAAACAGAGCAATCCCAAGAGAAAAATTGTGTTGGGATTAGTTATTTTTAAATAATAATATTATTATTATTATTATATAACTAAGTAATCAGCCCTTGGGAGATTAAAGTGCCCATAGTGGGAAAAAAACACTCATATGGGAGATGACATTTTTTTTTTTACAATAGTGGGACAAATGGAACTACAGTTTGTGTTTTCAACTGGAACAATCAGGCCTACAAGTTATGGGCAATACCTTCAGACATTTCTGTCCTTCCTGGTTGCAGAAAGCAAAACAAGAACAATAAATCAAATCAGAGAATAAATAATTAAATACAAGATCAAACAATCTACACCAAAGATATAATAGAATTATAAAAGGCTTTCAAGCCCTTGTGAGAACTGATATTAAACATTTTCCAAATTCAGTGATTGCAGGCAAGTTGTCAGCTGGAATGGGCAGCCTGTCAGTAACAGTTACTTTTTTAATAAGTCATATGTGAAACACAGTTCCTCATAGTTTTAGGACTTCTGAGACACTTGAAGCAAATCAATTCTTTCAAACATTTCAAATTTAAACAAATTGGTTCTCAAATTCAGTTTAGTGATTATTTGTTGCCTTCAACTTCATATTGTTTGGAGAGGAGGAACCAGACTATATGATTAACTGCAGAAGTAATCAACCGATCAATTATCATTAGATGTAGACCGAGTCTCACACAGTCAGCATTCAGAGGGAGAAGGGACAGAGGAGAAAGAACAGACTGCAGCAGTGCATGCTGGGTGTACCTGCGAGTCAGCATTAAGAGTGATCAGCTCCTCCTCTGGGTCCAGCAGTTTACAGGCATAGGCAATGTTGATGGCAGTCTCTTGTTTATCTCCAGTCAGCACCCAGATCTGGAGACCTGCTTTCCTCAGAGATGCGATGGTCTCGGGAACCCCATCCTGAAGTCTGTCCTCAATACCTGTTGCTCCTATTTGAAAAGACAGACAGAAAGATTTAATGCACATACCTACTTGTGTCTGGTACTAACCACTTGTGGTTTGAATCCAGAGATATTAAAGGGATAGTTCACAATTTTTATTATTTTTGCTGATGAAAATGAAATTTACTTTCTTTTGCTGAACATAAAAGAAGATATCTTGAAGAATGCTGATAATCAAACACTTGCTGGTCACCATTGACTTCTATGGAAAAAATACTATGAAAGTCAATGGGGACTAGTAACTGTTTGCTACCTACATTCTTCAAAGTATCTTCTTTTGTGTTCAGCAGATGAAATAAACTCATACAGGTTTGGAATGACATGAGGGTGAGTAAACAATGACAATTTTTTATTCGTGGGTGAACTATCCCTTTAACACCGGTTGTAAACTAGTCCTTGATGGACTAAGAGCGCTTCAGGAACTATTATTACCCAGAAGTTGGAGGTTGGTCTCTAGTCGTAATGCAGACTCAAAAAGCAGCTCCTCCCTCCTCTGTATGGCTGTCTCGGCTTCCAGGTGGTGTTGTAGCCAACTGGCATACTCCTCCTTACTGAGAACCTGGACCAAACAAATACAATCACATCACTGATAGAGGTGCAACATCACCATTATTTGCAATAAATTAATTTTTATGTCACAGTTTCAAAAGTTTTTCTAGCTTCAAAGGTATGTGTGAAACAAGGAAAAAGAGAGAGGAACGCAATAAGGTACTCTGGTTGCTGGCTTAAAAACAAACAGGTGTAGAAAATAAAACTAACACAATAAGAGGCTTGTTAAAGTTTAAGCAGCTCCACTTATGTATAAATTCACACTTAGCTGTGTGAAAAATAAGTGTATGCAAGCTGTTCAAGACTTCCTTCTGTTAAGGTGACTATTTAGCAACAGTAATAATAAAGCATGTCAAAAAGAAGAAAAGATAGAATTCATAATTTTATCAAAATTATATAGGTCGTGTTAGCAGGGCTTTAATGAGAAAAAGCGGAAAAAGTAAAGTTTTGTTGGTTAAAATTCTGATTGTCAGTGACAGCAGAAATCTGCTTCAGTAGGTCCAAGGAAGCATGCGAAAGTTTGCTGATTTTTTTTGAAAAACCGACGACAACATCATATGGCAACCAGACTTCCACAAGACACTGAGTTAACAAGTCAGAGAAGAGAGTGAGAGCATATATTACTATCCATGAGATATGGAGCAAGAAGAAAGATAAGAAAAAGATGGACAGAGAGTGAGAGATGTCACACAGATCAGCATTCTGGGAAAAATCTCAGACTTGTAAACCATCGGTGCAAAAACACTTCCTACTTTTTCAATACGAACACTTTGTTTTTTCCCCAGTAAAATCCACCCAAAAGTGTAAATTACTAAATAAAAATGAGGGCTGTCAATTGATTAAAGATTCACATTATGATTAAATTAAATATATATATATATATATATATATATCAATATTATATAAAAATTAAAATTATAATTATTACTGAGAGTCTGTGTTACCTTTTTGGCAATACAGAGTGTTCTGAGACCGTCTGCAGCATAAAGATTTAAGTAGTTTTGAGTTTTATACAAGATTTTCCTTTGTCGCTTTCCTTTGCAATCATCTGCAATACAAAAACACAAAGAAAACCAAAAATAAAGTTAGACAAAACATCAAAATATTCTAACATTTAGAGAAGGATTCACTAAACTAATATTACACACACAGTGTGAAAAACACATTGTAGGCAGACAGCTAAACTAATCACTTCAGCCTCTTCAAGCATGGTTCTCTGTTGGCTTTCTAAACAAGGCTATTCGATTTAATCAAGATGGCTGAGTGTTTTGACAGGTCGACTGGATAAGCTGGCTATGGAGCATTTTGAGGTTTATCGCTCCTGTGTTGTTGCTCAGTGGATTGCTTCCTGGCAGAAAGAGCAGAACTGTTTGGGATGATCACTTCCCAACATGGACGACCGTCAGCCAAGACGAGGGGGCGAGAGTGCCAAACCTCACATTTTCACCGAATGATTCATCCCCACCCCTGCAACTGTGGGACGACTGGACGAGTTTTTCTAGACTGATGCATTGACTCAGGTATTAAATGTTGTTAATAAACCTATAGATAAAGTAAATCTGAAATGACATGACCCTTCAAAGAGCAAAAAGGAGAGTTTATGAAAGTCTTTCATAACATTTGCAACAGTATTTAAAGGTTAAGAGGGGAATTTTTAAACCACTAGCAACACAAATAGAGTAGTATCTTTCTTGTCCATAGCTCACTCTATGTAGGACGACCTATGAACCAAAGTTTAATGCTTCAGAAGTGCAAAAGCAAGTAAAAGTATGTGCAGAGAATGTTGAAAGCTTTACAGAGCTAAGTATATATAATATAAGTAATAAGAATATTAAGGAAACAAAAAACAAACAAACTACTACTTCACTTCTAAAGCTTGCCAAAAAAAACTAAATATTAACACTATCAAAACAAAACACCCCAAAAAGAAACTCAACCAAACATACAAAACCAAAAACAAACCAACCCCCCCCAAAAAATTAAATAAACAACAACAACAAACCTAACCCAAAGAAAACAACAAAATGGACTAGACATGACTGTTAAGATATATTATATAATAAATAGCTAATTTAGTCTTGTAATTTAACCAGAGAGGCGGCTACTAACAGAAACAAAAATTACGCAAAAGTTACGCACCGGTTTCTTATTACTGAGAGACGGAAATGATTGCCATTCCCTTAGCAAAACATGGCGTCCTTTCCAACATTGGTAATGGAGCACACTTTGGAAAATTTTTGTCTATGTCCTTCATTTTAGCATGTTACATAATGACTGGAAACTCATAGGTACTGTTTGTTTTTCCAGATCTTTATGGTTGCATGGTCAAGACAGCTTTGTGTCAATGAAGTTGTAACAATTTTCTCGTCAAAGACTCAAAAGCTGTGTGGCTCAGGCTGGCACCAGAAGTCTATTTCTTTGTGCATGGTGTCATTAGACAAGCATGGAAAACATCCCACTTCTTTTGAATGGAGCAACTGTACCTTCAGTTGGTCTGCCGTGTTAATTGGAAGCCCACACCCAGAGGTGAACAGTGGCTCTAGCGCCAAAAATACAGGAATATAAACTGAACGGGTGTGTCTATGTGCATAAAACAGCTCATAGTCTGTAGTGAGGCACAGTCTGTGTGTGTGTGTGTGTATACAGTTTTATGTTAACAAACCCCAACATAGACTGGACACTAATAAACCTGGGGTTTTAAAACATATTTCCAGACTGCCAGCTAAACACATGGCAGAAAGAGGAAATGACATACTACTTGTAATGGCAATAGCTTATTGTCCATATAGCTGAAAAAGTCTCAATCTCAACTGCACGAATCTTTAATGCACATTCAATGGAAATCTATGGGGCAAGATATTCGCTTAAAAAAACCCCACAAGTATAGCCATTCTTAAACATGTTAACAATTAGACTAGTGTGATTAAAGTAACTTGCTAACCTTTTCGGTGTAAAACATAATAATAATTAAATGAAAATTAATTAACCACAGATTTTTTCCGTATTGTGACTTTTTCGGGAAAAAAGACTAGGGATTTCTATTCATTGGATTTTGAGATGTGAGCATTGCCCCCAAAATTCGTGTGAGCTCTCGGGCAACTGTGGTAAGGAAGGCAGGGTTTTAAATGCTAAAAGAAAATTATGACATTAAGGTAAAAAAAACAACAACAAACATACATGGATGAATCGCTCACAATAAGATCTATAATACATTTCGCGCCGACTTTAAGGTTAAGTATTTTTGTTACAGATTGCAATGTAAAACTCAGAATATCCTAGAAAGAAAATGAATGCACTTGAAAGCAACGTTGTATTTTATTAAGAATTGTACTTATATACTTTTGCCTGAGTATGTTTTGTCTTACTCCACTTCTCTTTTCATATAGCCAATATATAAAAAATTTAAATATAAGAAATGTAACTTCTAGAAATAAAAAAAATCTATAAGTGCAGTAAGATGAAATGCACTTAATATCTTATGCAATGTTGCTTCAAATTTATTCTTACTCTTTCTTATCCGACCCTAGCCCTTCTCCCAAAAACGACTCATGTTTCAGCTATTTAAATAGTTCAGTTTTGCATGTAATGGCAAAGTGTTCATATCGCGTAATTTTATTAAGTTAATTTAGAAATACAATTTTGTTCATTAAATACGTTTTTTCTTAAAGTACTGTAATGTATTACTTTTGTAACGCGTTACTCCCAACACTGAATATGAATTATAACATTTTACAAATATATCAACTTCACATTACTGCTTTTATACCTTTATCTGATTCAATTGCTATATTAAGGTAATATAAATACAACAATGTGATTTAAAAAAATAATCACATCTCTTTTCTAATCTGAAACATATTGATGAAAGAAATAACACTGGGAAAACAATCCATGTACTCATTTATTCTGCTCTTTTTTTCTAAGGCATAGTTTTATCTCTTTTTCTTGCTGTCATCTTGACATTTAGATATGAAGCACAGGGCTGTGCTGTGCATGCACTACTTCTGTTCAGTAATTTATGTACACCACATTAGAGAAAACTGCCACTGGATCGGTTCTCGTGTCTGGAATACTAACCAGCCAGTCTACCTATGCCATTAGGATAGTTTATTACCACTAAAACCCTTGGCTACATCAAGAGCCAAGAACAATCTGGAAGCCATCCAGAACATGTTTGGGTGAAGGGGACATATTGCCCTTACCATGATGACTATGTGGGAATCAAATGTCTATCAGCATGGATCAACAGTGTACATCAAAATCTAGTGGTCACTTTAAGCACTCCAAAGACATGAAAAATTCACAAAATGTCCTTGAAAAATCACACCGTCTCACTGTCTGCTCTTAGTATAGGGGGGATCTCTCTTTCAATTTCTTGGAGACATAAAAACATCTAACCATTCAATGTTCTGAAGAAATCAGATGACTTTTGGCCATTTGGCCGTGAGCCGTTATTCATTAATTCTGCTGGAATAGGCCTCATGCGCCGTCTAACTGGGGCACGGAAAAAAACAGACTTCATTAAAACTTTAGTATGATCAACAAGCTTTCTAAAGCATAATCAACACTGAACATCAAAATAAACTAACCCAGAATATTTGATTCATTTCATAAGGGGAAGGTTTGACAGCATGCCAGGCGTTTGTTAATCTGAATTCCAAATATAAAAGAGAGTCATTGAAAAATAAAACGAATAACTCAAAAAGTTACAGACAGTTGAAACCATAGATGGTGAAATTCATAGAAAGTCTTTTAGAAGCTACAAGATGGATGGGAGTGAAACTGTCAGAAATGCAGCTTCAAACTTTCAATAAGATGAACTAAGATGAACTTAACAAGATGATATGAGTTATGCTCTTTTTGTTATAATAAATGGGCTGTAAAAATAATAAAGAAATGATTGACAATGGGCAGGTGAATTACTGAAACATTTTTTAGCTGCCTAGAGTGGTGCATTTTTTTACTTTTTCTTTTTAAAGAAGTACTATATACACTTTTATTTAGGAAAGAATACATTGCATTGATCAAAAGTGACAAATGCATTTATCAAGATATATTTTGATCTTAGAATCCTAAAATAAATAAATTAAAATTCCACAAAAATATTTAGCATATATAATATAAATCAGCATATTAGAATGATTTCTGAAGGATCATGTGACTTTGAGGACTAGTTAAGGTCTAGTTAGGATTAGTTGGCTGTTAAAAATTCAGCCATCACAGAAATTTTTTTTTTTTTTAATATAATAAAACAGAAAACTATATATATATATATATATATATATATATATATATTACATACTATTTTTGATCAAATAAATGCATCTTACCAACTCCATGAAGCACAATCTATCGAATGATAATACATGTAAATATATACATATATAAACACAAATGTATATGAAATGGAGGGAGAGAAAGAGGCATTGGGACTGGGTCAGGACTCAAACCTGTCTCACTGTAAGCATGTAAACTTCATTTTTTAAATATACACTGCAAAATGCATCTGTATAATGGATCAGAGCAGCTAATGTTGAACCCTAGAAATAAAGTGTGGGAACAATGTGCTCCTCCATGTCAGCATACCTGTTGCTGGTCTCATCAAATCCATGATGGCTGAATCGGCACCCTTGGTGTAGACTGTGATTTGCTCAGTCAGAGGGTGTTTTACCACCACTGACATCCTCTTTCTTGTGGAGTCAAACCCCAGTGTGTGCAGAAGCTCAAAGCTCAGCTTGCCCAAGTGTGGAAGCTCCACAGTCACCTGATCTGGCAAACGACCGACAAGAGCACAGTTATAGGCCCGGGCAGCATAAACCAGCGCTGCCTCGTCTGGTGACTCTGCCTCAAATCTGAGCTCGCATTCATCTTGAGCCAAAGCTTTTGTTTTATCAAAGCTGGGTGGGACGGGGCTGAAGGCATGCTGCAGGTCATGCTCCGGACGCTTCTCCTCATTCAGCTTTGTGAGCGTGCTCTCGGCCGAGGGGGTGGACAGCATGCTGCAGCCCACTTTATGGGAGGACGAGCGGTTGGTGGCCAGACTGGAGGAGCTGCTGCTGTTGGAGCCAGAGGTCAGGCGGCTCGGAGTGAAGCGCTTGATGAAGTCCTCGATGGTCTTTACTGGAGACTTCAACTCATAGCGACGCACCTTGATAAGACCCAAAGAACATTTGTCAAAACAAAACTCCTTAAATATTTGTGTGCATTTGATACTGCAGCCAACTGGGAGGATAATTTGTAAATCATTCCATAATAGATAACATTTCATTTTTTTTTAAACCGCACATACAGTCCCCCAAAAGTTTTTGAATACTTAAGTATACTGCATTCTGAACTCTATTGCATCAAATAAAATATTAAAACAAGAGGTGTTTATTTTAAGTGAAAGATTCACAAGACGACTGAAAAATGAAAAAATAAAATTATTATTATTTTTAACTATACGAATATATGAGGGCACCTGTGTGAACCAGGATTATTAAAGTGAACTCAAACTAAAACCATATGAAAACACTTGAAATAAAATAAAAATGTATTTTAGCTACTTTCCAAGGCAACATTTCTCATTTTCATTTAGTTTAATTTGATGTATTAAAATAACTAAAACTGAAATAAAAATTACTAAAAACTATACAAACGTATTTAAAAACAACAAAAAATAAATACACAAATGACAAAAACTTAAGAACAACATAACCAAAACTATTAACTAAAATTAAAAATAACTATAATAGTACATCAACTAGACACTAAAATAACACCGGTGTGAACGGAATGCACTAATAATCACCTTGAGACAAAATGGTTATAAATTGCAAAAAAAAAAAATTGCACAATCTATAAAAAGATTGTGTTTAACAACTTTAAATTAATTTATGCATATATACACTCGCTCTCAGAAGAGGGGATTCATTTAAAATTGTGACAAAACTGCAGGCTAATGCAAATGAATTATGGCAGATCTTTAAGCAGCCATCAATTTAATCAAACACCAAATGTAACTCACTCAGCTCAAGATCAGACTTATATTATGAAGGGAGGACAAGCCTTTGATCACAGTATCTGCCTAATGTTACATACACACTTGTAGAAGTTTGCGGGTCATGCGGGTCAGACAAGGGGGATTTTGAGGGCATCTCACGCCATAAATTAGTAGAGGGCAACATTACACATTTGAAGGATAGACCATGAACATATTTTACACAGAAACAGGAAGTTGCTCCAACTCTACACAGCAGAAAACAACCAAAGGAAGTAAACTGTGGCCAAAAAAACACCACAGCCCACACACAAGACACTAAGAAATGTGTGATCAAACTCATGAGACACTTCAGTTGTTCTAAGATTAAAACAAATCTCAATCTCAAACCTATATTTGAATGATATCTTTGGTCTCAACAGCTGTTAGTGAAGCATGATACCTGACAAAAATTATACTGGGATTGATATGACAATAAAATTGTCTATTTACTTCCAGCACGGACTTCTTCTCAACGGAATGTCCAGAATTGCATCACATTACTGACGTAAAATAGGTTGCGAATGTCAGTTTCAGTTAATTCCTGGTGGTCGGTCTGCTTACCTTCTGCCGGGGTTGATTGGGGGAGGACACAACCACAGTGTTGCAGATAGTAAGAGCAATGAAAAAGTCAAAGACGTCACACAGGTCAGGGGGGATCTGGTTCAGGGACTGACTGTGAAAACGCATGAACTCCATCTGACTGCTGCACTCATTGACTTTATCCATGAGCTGGGGATCTGGAGTAATGTCTTTTTCCTGTCAAACCAATAAAATAAAAGAGCAAATATCATTAAGCACTGGGTACAGCTGCACATGCACAGCTTAAGGCGGAGAAGATACGGTTTCTAACCATGGGACTGCTGAAGGCAGTGTGTTTGGACAGAATGCTGGCCCGTTTGGCTTCGGCTCTGCTCCCGGTGCGACGGTGAGATTTGGTGCTCTGTGATCGTAACACCACTTTTCCACTCTGGTGGCTGGTGACGCTGTCCCGCCGTGGGAGAGTACCACCATGAGATGTGCAGTCCTCCTCCTCTGAATCCATTTCCTGGTACATAGCAAGCCTCCTTGCTGTGGGAAAGACACTCTTTGAAACATTTGGGCTGGACATTGAAGACCCAAGGCTTCTGGCACTTTTTCCTCATGATAGTCTTTTAATCTGAGCTGCCCTACTGGGGCACAGGCTATATACGGAGTGAACTGCATCTACATTTAATCAATCGATTAAATCAATCAATCAATATACACACACACACACACAACACATATGCACTTAAAAAAAAGTTGAAATGTTTTTTTTTTTTTAATGTAATTTTTATGCTCACCAAGGCTGCATTTATTTGAAATTGTAATACAGTTAAATAGACTGTTTTCTATTGTAATATGAACAAAATTATGTTTTTCCTGTAATGGCACAGCTGAATTTTCAGCAGCCATTACTCCAGTCTTTCTAATATGTTGTTTTGGTGCTTAACACAAATATTTCTCATTATTACCAATGTGAAAAGTTGAGCTTAATATTTTTGTGGAAACCGCAATCTATCTTTCCAAAACTCTTTAACAGTTGTAAAGTTTAAAAGTACAGCATTTATTGGAATAGCAATTTGTAATATTATAATGTCTCTGTTAATTTTTATAAATTTACAATGCATCCTTGCTAAATAAAAGTTTTAATTTCTTTCAAAAATAATTGTGGGTAACACTTTAGTTTAGGGTTAATTCTCACTACCAATTGGTTGCTTATTAGCATGCGTATTAAGTGTATTGGCTGTTTACAAGTACTTATGAAACGCATATTAATGCGTTATTCTGCATGACCATAATTTACCTCATATCTAAACTTTACAACTACCTTACTAACTACAAATGAGAATTTATTAAGACAAAAGTCATAGTTAATTGTGAGAATTGGTCCCTGAACTAAAGTGTGACCTAATTCTGCTACATGTCTTTGAACTAACTACATTTGGGGGCTTTATGATTTATGGCATTAATAGTAATCACTATGATTAATTACATTTATTGGCATATCATGTAATTAACTTAATATTTTACATGATTGATAGCCCTATTATTTATACAACGTATTGCTCATTTACAGAGAATTAATGGTGTGCAAATAACTACACTGTCTCTTGTTTTGGCCCTGCAGAGTAGACACAGAGAATCCTAACCATTGGCATCATGCGAGTACTCGACTCCTGCTACAGTACAACGGCGAAACACCATCTTGTTTTCCGTGAGCGTGCCGGTCTTATCAGAGAAAATGTACTGCATCTGCCCAAGGTCCTCTGTGATGTTCAGAGCCCTGCACTGGAGATGAGAGTCTGTTTCCTCATCGTACAGCTCCATGTCCTGATGGATAAAGTACACCTGGCATATCTTCACTATTTCAATGGAAACAAAGAGCGAGATTGGGATCAGCATCTGCACCAGAGAAAAAGAGAAGTAGAGAGGTTTGTTGTAGGTTCATGCAGGGTCATCATTTAAACTACCACCTAAAACCAGATGGCAATTAAAGGAAACGTTCATCCAAAATTAAAAGCGAGTCCATTGTTTAATTTAATGCTTACTTTAAATCGAAAAGAATTAGAAATCTTCTACATACGAAGCATCAATTTTAATCTGAAGCACATGGTAACATTACGCTTAAACCACTTGCTATTCACCTGCAATACTATAATCATGGTCAGGAAGAGATAAATAGCTGAGACCACTGGAGATAAGTCTGTTCCTTCTGGGCTCAGGACGTCAAAGACAGGTCTCTTATCTCCATACTGGTACATCCACAGGCCATGTCCTAGAGAAAGTTTCAGAGACAAACACTTGACTGTATAAGGCATGGTAAAACGGAATCTAGTTTTTTTTTTTACTGAAAATGTTCAAACAATCTAAAATTGTGTAAGGAAACCAAACAGTCAAATAACTGCTTCCTCTAAAATGCTTCCTCAATCAGATACATTCAATCACTGAAGGAGCATTTTTATCATGGTAAAAGCATACAAATATAATTATCTAATGGTTTATATATTAAAATAACAAGATTACCTGAAATAAACATTAATAAAATACTTTAACTTGTTTGATTATTTTGTTTTAATTTGGGACTTGATGCAAAATATAAATTATTCATAACAGATGAATCTGCAAAAGAGCTTCACATTACGTAACATTTTAGTAAAAAAAAAAAAACAGCGACTGACACAATAGTAACTAATATGATATGTATAGTTTAGATGAGCCACATATGACATTTTAAAATAGCCATTATATTAACACCTCACAAAGATTTCAGTCATGACAGCATTAATAACTCAGAAAAAAAAAACTATTGATGCCAAGTTTTACGTACCAATGGCAGAAAAGAGGCACATGACCAGGAGGATGACGACACACCAGAACACATCTACGTTCATCTGCCGCTCCAGTTTGCTGCGTTTATAACGAGGGCCGTTGTTGTTCAGCATTGCTTTTGTTTCATGACCTAAGAATCAGTGCAAAGCAAAACACTCACTTTTTGTAAAAAATAACATGAGCTGCACCAGTCAGGTGACGTAGTCAGTCAGCCAGCCAAGTAAACATGAAAATCACAAATCACACAAAATTTAGCAATTGTGTTGTTTTTTGTTTGTCTTAATATAGAGTATTATTATATTTTTGCTTCCTTTTAAATGCTATTAGTAAATATATATTTTTCATTCTTGCTGACATTTAAATGTAAAAAATGTCAATGATATAATTTAGATAGTGTGAAAATTATTTAAAACAGATTATAATAGTCCAACAGTTTTTATTTCCTTCACAATCCATACAAAATTAATCAAAGTTAGTGTACTAACGACAAATTTGTCAGTATACCGTACTTAATGAGAAGTGTGTAAAGAAAATAAAATTTCATAGAATATTAAAAAAGAAATTACTCTCCAATAATACAGCATCATTTGCTGCTATATATATATATATATATATAAATAAATCATTGCATTTTTTTGTGATGGTGATGAAATTACTTGGATAAAAGAGCACTGTTGTTAGACATAATAAATAATTTGAAATGTGCTGGAAATGACCGCGTCGTGGACATTTCCGGTCCTGGTTTGCGTACCTGCATAGATGACCATTCCTACAGCCTCCTCTGTGTTGCGGATGGTGCAGCCTCTGAGCAGCAGATTGTCTTTGTACAGGCCGTCTCTCTTCCCACTGCGATTAATTCTGTCATACACACCATACAGGTTCATTCATTACACTTGTTAAACAACATATCTTTGAGGATTAAGCATCTAGTTCCAATCTGAATTCCTCCGTCCTCATTTTCTAGAACTACATTAGACTGGAAGCTAACAACATCCGTATGATGTGGATATTGCCAAGGGATATTCACATAATTCTGCATCCCTTGTTGTGGACCCCATCTATCCATCATATTTGACAGTCCACAGGGTTTCCCTCAGGATCCCTCTTTCACATCACAAAATCAATAGTAAAGCCATGACCTCAGTGAAACGGCTCTGTACACAGGTAAAGCCCTGAGGCCAACTGGATCTCACGTTCAGTCAATGCAGCACTTTTTGTAAAACCCCAAAGCCGTGTCATAAAAGAACTGAGCAAAGTAAAAAGATTCTCAGGATAAATGAGAGCGAAGGAGTGTCGGAGAATGAAATCTTAAATCCAACGAGACTTCTGATCCGAAGGTTGCAACAACGGAAAAAGGTTCAAAAGGCCCCAGGGCTAAGCTTCCTGATAAAAATGGTGTCAAATGCAAATTAACTCATGCTGAATGAGCGCTGAATGCTAAGCACCTGTGGAGGGAGCTCAATAAGCATTAATGCAAGCACTAATCCCAGTGCTAAATTCAGGATTACATCGGTTTGTTAAAAAGCTCTTCGCTGTTGCTGAACTTTTCCTTTGTCAATTATCTGACAAGGCTTCTGGCAAGTTTTTTTTTTTGTTTAATTCCATAGTAGTGCATTTCTCTTTGAGCTTGGCCCTGGTTCATACCCAGACCTGATATATTAGCTGTATGTACACTCCATGCTGTCAATCACAGTTCTGGTTTAGCTCAGAACCATTTGCCTATATGTTAGCTTGAACAAAAGGGTCAAAATATGGCTAGTCAAGTCCCCTTAGCCCTTGACAGTAAATGTAATAACTGTATATCATATGCCTGCAAAAAGCATCTCTCTCTTAGGTCTTCTAAATATAATTTATGTATTCTGATGGAATAAAATGTATTTTAGTCAAGATATAAACTGCAAATACTACATAATATTTCAGTTTTTAGGGTGCTCATACAAGCATAGTTCACGCAAAAATGAACAAAAAAAACGAATTAATTCCAGTAAGAAGATTCTTTAGAAAAAAGTATTTTGTCCTCACAAAGGCTTTTATTATATATTTAAAAGCACAATAAAACAGTTAATATTGTGAAATATTATTACAATTTAAAATAACTTTTCTGGTTTAGTAGATTTCAAAATGTAGTTTGTTCCTGTGATGGCAAAGCGGAATTTGTAACAATATTTGCATTTTTGTATATATTAAAATGGAGAACAGTTGTATTTATTTCTTAATATTACTGTTTTTACTGTATTTTTAAACAAAAACAACCCAGGTGATTATAAGAAACTTATAAAATATTATAGTATATACACCTAATATATGTATAAATTATATAATTTTTTGTCCATATAATGCAAGTCACTGAGCCAACATTCACCATTCATCAAAATATCTTCTGTTCCACAGAAAAAGTCAGTCACACAGACTTGTAGCAACATGGGTGATGAGTAAATTTTCATTTATGGATGAATGAACGTTTTAAATGTGTAATTGGCAGAAATGTTTATTGTCTGCAGCCTTTCACGTCACAGCTCAGATTAGCTGCTAATGTACACGTTTGTGTGATATCATCAGTCAGTAAGCAATGTCATTTTGTTCTGCCACACCAGAGTAAATAAGCGGTCTTCTAGTGCGCCCGGGAAACTTGTACCTCAGAGTCAGTCCTTCATTATTATAATATGTCACACAGTCAAGACAAAATTAATTAAATAATTATATTATGAAAAATAAGCCCAAATAACTGCAACTGAATTTCAAATCATAAAAAGACAGCATGTAAAATTAAACAAACTTACAAAATCCCAGTTTCCCACTCGTAAATACAAACCTTCTTGGTCACTCATTTGCTCAAAATTACAAATTTTTAATCTTCTCCACTTGAAGGGCTTATTAGTTCCATAATATTTACCATTAACGTGACTGGATCAAAACAACATGCCCATGCCCTCCAGGTATCATCTCCTTAGCCTGCACTGCACATATTCTCCAGCTGGGATGATCTCTTGATACAATAAGCTGTCGCTCCAACAAGACACAGTCCTTGGCGCCCACCATTACATTATGTTCCCCCTTTTGCTCCGGTAAGCCACTTTGTGGTAACCGGACAAAAAAAAAAATGCTGGCAGCACACCAGAAGCATCTGTTCTCCATCATCCAGGGAAATAAATGTCATAAACCTTCTGGTTCCTGTCAGCTGACTCACTGGCCTGGCTGTCATTATCTAACCATGTGCAGCAGGTTTTCATCTAAACACAGGAGATATACTTCAACCTACACAGTCCTGGCTAAAGCTCTTGTTTTACTACTGCTAAAGCAGTCTGCTCAAATATATTATGTATGCTAATCTCAAGCCTTTGACCTGTATGTGTTAGCCATCATTTAAGACTGCAAAATAAACAGTACAATCTTAATCCACACTTTGAAAGTATAAATACCAGATTAATAAGGCTTTTTAAAAAGTGAGAATACAGGGATTCCTGGGACAATATATGAAACGAGTCTATTTTGCAGTTTGACAGTGATTTAAAGAAGATTTTGTAGGATTTCAATTTTCAAACATCCCCTCAGATACATTTTTCTAGCTATACTGTCAGATAAGAGGCTTGACAGTAAAATGATTGACAGTTTTAGAATGTAATTTGACATAAGCCTTAAAAGGTCAATAAATTATAAGGGGCTTCTTAGAATGTAATAATGCTATTTCAATAAATATCTATTTTCAATTATCATATATAGCTTGGTAATTGAACAAAATCACAACCGTCCCCTAAACACAATTTAAGAAAAATTGATGAAACAGAAAACTTATCCTTGAAGAGTTCACTTCTTGAAAAGATCATGATTTTATCCTTCAGTTTTGTACCTTTTATTTTTTTTTAAATGTATCAAATAGTACATTAAAATAGTTATTTAAAAAGGGAAGAAATATAATCGTAACCATGTAGATGCATAAGCCAGGGATGGAACTTCAAGTATTTTTAATAACACACATGTACTGAAATATAAAATATATCCAGGAAGAACAGGCTATATTGCTTACTTTTATTTCATGCATTTTATTGTCATAAAATTTGTATATTTACTGATATAGCAAGGAGACGTTATGTTAGAAACAGTGGTGAGGGGAAATTGTTATGTAGGAAAAACATTTTTTTTTACTCAATTTTTGTTGATATTTAGATAAGTGTATAACACACTTAGTAAAATATGGCACCAATTATAGTTGCAGCCAATAAATATGAATGATATTATAAGCAAGGATCACACATTTTTGCCCTCTGGCCCTTAGAAAATAAATATTGCAAAAACATTTCATATACTTAAGCAGCAGCATTATTTATAGCCCCCTTCCATCTTCCAACCTTAACACTAACAACCAAATTGCTATAGTACTCCAACAGAGAACGCTGCTGGTGAGGGGTAGTATTAGGTACAGTAGAATAATTAGGTAGAATACCAGGGTTGAAAAGACACCAGAATAATGCTGGAGTAAGAGATATACACACTGCCTCTCCATTACAACTATATTAAACTGGATCTATGTGGGTCACAAAATAACCATTCATCCCATTATTTGAATCTCGGAGGCTAATGGAATTTTAAATCACTGCCGGCAAAACAAATCAGAGGAAAGATCTGTTTTGTCTAAATTGTTTATAGAAAAGATGATAATTAAGCATAATGAAGGCGGACAAATTTCCACATGGGATATTTCATTATTAGCAATACTTACAGGGTCAAACTAATTCACAACACACAGATTGAATCAAGTGAAGACTTTAGCATGAAGAGCTATGAAATTTCAATGCCATTAATCATGATTAGGTTGGGCCATAAACTAAGCAATAATGTAAATGCACTAAAAATACATAAATGCATTATACTTACATGTATCCACGAAATCTGTTGAGGTCATTGTTGGGCTTCTCACATTCAATAACACTGTTGTATTTTAATGGGTCAAACTCACAGTCCTGCAAATGAAAAAAATAGCAATTTGGGATCTGTACAAACAAATATTTAAAACTGAATGATAAATGGACAGTTTACCCACAAATTAAAAGCCTCACATCATCTAATCAAACTCATATTGCAAAATTTCAGTCTATTCCTCATTAGGGTTGCAAAAAGTTGGAAAATTTCCAGTAAATTTCAGAAACTTACCAGGAATTTTGAAAGTTTCAGGGAATTCTGGAAAGTTTCGGGGATTTTTGGAAATTTACCGGACATTTTCCACCCCTTAGCAAACCTTTTCCTCATACAAATATTTGTATGATTTTGGAAGACTCTGAATATATAGGGCACAAGATTTATTAACTAATTTTATTGTACCTTTTTCGTATGAAGCAAGAGCAGCAGGAACTTTTTTCCGAGATTCACTATTTTTTGACTACAATACTCCGTTAACATTCGATTTTGTTGTCAAACTCTGCTCAGATCAACTCTCTTATTGACATCTTGAGACGTAACACATACAGGGTAAGCAGCAGTGAGGGAAATTAATATTTGACTTAGATGAGTTGCGTGAAATGACTACAGTTATCTTAGTGGGCAAGCACAGACCATCTGAATACACAAACCATCACTTTAACTGTTCTTGACACCAGCATGTTTCTATTCAATTCTTTACTCAACTTACGGGATTTCACAAACACACCACAGTCCCGAACACTCACCAGGTCGATAAAGCTGCGCACCACCTGTCTCTGCTTGAGGTTGGTTTCACCGTCCAGTGTGGCCGTCTCAATGTGACACAGGCGGTCCGGGTCGCTGCTGCTGAGCAGCAGAACATCCGCTGGTAGAATCTCATTGCAGCGCAGGCGAATGAAGTCTCCAACCCGTGCCTCTTTCCAGTATTTCTCCACATACCGTTTCTCACTCCTACAAAGGGCACAAGAACACAGATGTCACAAAGAAAAGAGGCTTGGTAACTTCACAGAAGCCATTGTGTCCTAATGTGTTCTAATGTTGAATATTCAAATCATTAAAGGGTTACTCCACTGTGTGACTGTCCCATTGACTGCCAATCAATTAGCACTGTCAAGGCCCAGAAAAGTACCAAAGACCTCGTCAGAATAGTTTGCTAAGAACCCGACTGTGAATGATGCGAGTGGCATTACTATGTTGTCAGTGAGAAACTGCAGCCGAGGAGGGGATGATTTTTGGTGTGCCAGTAGAACAACAACAGTGCGCTACATGTTTCTTTCCCTCAGTAATCCCTGATAACGTTTAAATGGAGTGAACATGGAGCAGTTGTTCCGTGAGCGGGAATATAAAACCCGGAGTGGATCCAGAGTGGAGTGATTACAGAACACAGAGTGGAGAGAGGAACGTGCTTTAATCCACTCCAGACTTTGACCACATCCCCTCAGCAGACTGAATGCACCTCTTTCCTCCATTTAAGACCTATTCAAGCTAAAATTAAGACACTATTTATAACACTATTCGAGAAATGTAAGCGTATTAACGGCCTTAAAATTATGAAAAGTGAATTTAAGAAGGCGGGAACCCTGCAATTGACGGGAATCCGTCGTATCGACGGAGAACTTTTGTGTGTGAGAGACGCGGGAGCTGATGGCAGCGGACGGTGGATATTTGTGGCGGTCGATGTGGATATTGTGGATGGCTTCTTCTTTCTCATCACATTCTACTAGTGCTTCAGTTTCGGAACTTTCACGCTTAGTAACACATACAGCTGTATTCTCGCCAAAACGCAATAGTGAAAAGAGACCCCTCTCTAACAGTGTCGCGTTCCGAATGTTATTTAAATTACATCGGTATTGCGGTATTTTAAAAATGTATATCATAAGAAAAGTAAACACCGGTATTCGGTATGAATTGGTATACCGCCCAAAAAAATGACAAACAAAATTAATATTTTGGGGTGGGTAACCATTTAAATTTAATGTTCAAGTTTAGTTGTAATTGAAAGATGGATGGGAATTTTCTAGAAATCTAGAAAGCCCCAGATTCATTGATTGAGAGCACCACAGAAACAAAGTCAGAGTCAGATATTGGTGAAAACACCTCAGAACTTCATCAGGACAGACTAAACAATACATTAATCATTTTTTTTATTTCCCCATAAGAGAACTGTGCTCTTAAAAATAGCTGTCTAGAAAATGTTCAATATTTTCAATTTGCTTTCTTTAGCATAAATGTATTTTGACACTTGCCTCGGCTATTTGTGTTGTTTTCTGCATTAGCAGTGAACGGATCCGTAAGCAGTAAATGTGAAAAACAACAAGACCAAACAAACATTTACATTTATGCATTTAGCAGACGCTTTTATCCAAAGCGACTTACAGGCTATACATTTGCTCTACCACTGAGCCACAGCAACAGAATTCCACACAGCACTGAACAATAAACAAACCACATCTGTGCCATGTTCAAAACTGGGAGGTTAGTGTTCATGGTTCTGGCCTAACATGATGGGCAACATGACGCCTATTTCAGGAGGACAAAAATAATATTAAAGGGCTTTGGCAAACATAGCTGCAGGGACTCTGGCTCTCCGAGAGCCTCTGCTAAACAAACCTTCCTTCTGTTTCTTTTCCCGCCCTTCTACACATAAGAGCACTCTTTTACTGCCATGCGGGAATATAGGGTGACCTCTTACACAAACTTGGCTTCAAGAGTTCAAAGTAGAGAAATAACTAATTCTCCATGGATTAAGAGGAATGAGAAGGATTCACCTGATGGAAAAGGAGGTAAAACGATGGCCACCAGGAGGTTTCTTAGAGTCTCGTGGCAGACAATAGAGAGCTGCAGGAATGTATTTTTAAGCCAGTTTCATCTTCTCAAAGTAAAAGGGTCTTTTGGTTTAAATGTCTGAAATAAGGTCTGTGCTAAACACAAGATCAAGACATTTTCAAATTTTATTCTATGAAAAAAATACATACCTTGTGATTTTTAAAGCTTGTATTTGGCTTGAAAAATGTAGTTGCTAAAAAGTGGCTAAATTGGACTACAGAGGCTAAATTGGACTACAGAGGCGGGAGCATTACACGTAATAACTTAAAACAGGTGAACTCATCTACTCATAATTTATTAATTTTTTAAGTAAAGACAGTTGTCAGAGGCTAGGTGGTGACACTCAAGTCATGTGATTATGATAAACTTGGTTTACATCTGCTGATTGTCATTAGGCTTCAAAATGTATGAACGTTGTGTTTAGAGTTGAGCCGGATACTCGGCTGAAACGAGTATCCGGTACGGATAAAGCACTTTTGCCGAGTACGAGTATCATACGAGTAATACGAGTCAATATCTGTGCTCGGATTGAATAAGAATTCTCATTGGGTAGCTGACTGTGTCTGCGTTCTGTGATAGGCTAGTCACAGCGCCCCTCTCACATATCGCGTCTTTTGCGCGCTCAAGTTCGTTATTTCAAATGTAGAAGCGCGGTATGCGCGCTCATAATGGAAGCGACGCGGTCGCTAGATCCGTTAACGTTTAGGGTTTCTTCAGCTTCAGGTTTGTTTTTTACTTTGGTTTGTAGTACTTACTTATTAACCAGTAGAGTTTTGGTAAACGTGGGGTTTGTTCAGACGTGGTGCTTGGTAGAATTAGACTCGCGTCTCTGCCTGTCGGAGATTTTTTTTCTTTTTTAAACCTTTTAAACCAAGAGAGTGTCTGACACTTTCTTGCTGTATTTCATAAAAAAAAGGAAGTAGTGGTATAAAACTATATTACAAATTAATTAGCTACACACACACACACATACCTGGTGTAAAAAAAAAAAAAAAAGAACCAAAAAAAATTCACACTGATCATAAAAAAATTAAAAGTTAAAAAAAGAAAGTTATGTTGAGATGAAAACTCTTGTTCATTACATTTTACTTCATAATTGCAACCGCATGTGTTGTATTCATTGTTGCAAAACTTGTTCTGTATATAGTTCGTTTGTTATCGTGATCAAAACCATTGATCTGAAGCTTAATGCTGATGCTGTCATGTAAATAGTTTTCTAATCAACAATAAATATAACAATTTCTGATCAACCCATATCAATTGCATGCTTAAAATAACATACCGGTTAAAGCCCCGCCCATTTCAAGACAACCCGACCCACTTCCAGGCTAAATCCAGCCCACTTCCGGGTTAGGCCCCGCCCAGTCCGAGTACAGATACAGATCATTCATATGGTTAACAGATACAGATACAGATAATGCTGTACTCGCTCATCCCTAGTTGTGTTCATTTGTGAAGATAAACATGATGAACAAAACGTTTAAGAATCATAAATGTTTGTTGGTCACCGAGCTTAGTTTCTGCAGTAATTCAAAAGGAAAATAGAATGGAAAAATCCTACTGGGTTGTTGTCAAAGACACACAGGTGATGTCAACTCACACAAAAGCACACAACAACTCACCAAATCAGCTTCGGGATATAACTTATATGCTTAATGAAATTAATTATTTATTTAACCCTGCAAGCCATATCATTTCAATACACTTGGCTGCATAGTTTAATTTGAGTACTCTGGAGAATATGGCCTTTACAGTGTCTCTGATGCCATGAAAGGCTTTGCTTCATGTCCTGGCCAGTTACAGCACATACAGCCCTGAGGATGAACTCTGCTATGAGCTCTTATAAGAGGAGAATGTGTATGTTCACATCTAGATCTGTGATTTTGAGTTTGAATCATTGAAGACATGGTCCTATTTCACATTTTGGACACAAATGAATTAACTCAGTGAGACAGAAGACCGAATAAAGTAATTATGGCTGTTTTTGGCATAAAGATGAGCATAATAAGTGGAGGTTACAGGACAACATGACTTAAAGTTATTTATAAACCTGTAACAAAGCTGCAACATAGAACATGATTTAATTATTATACCCTAGACATTTATAGAAAAGGTCAACCAATAATATTTTTTATAAACACCAATAACTACTTAATGATACATTTAAAAATAGTGACAAACTCATTAAATGTCCAGCCAGCCCCATGTCTTCAATAACGGTCTGTATTATTAATGAATTCATTCTAGTAATATACAAAGAGTGGTGTATGGCATTGCAGCACAGCTAAATCCCCATATAAGCATTCACCAGATGACGGAAACACAATATAGGCCTATGTGCCAACAAGGTGTATTTCCTATTAATTATCATGGTTTATTTTTTATTTTTGGCATACTCCCATTCAAAGATAATTACCAAGTGTTCTAAATATAAGAGTTTGGTTCTATGCTAAGCGCAGTCACGTGTCACAACAAACTCCCATGTGGAGTAAGTGATTGATTTATTTCATCTCTGGAGTTTGAGGTCATACTCTAGAACCCCTTATGTGCCACCTACAGTATTACTATTAAAAAACAAACACTAACATCAAGTAATTTAGAAGGAAATGTGCAAGGAAATGCAGTTGGGATTGGAGATGGATTGATATTCTAGCACAGTCCTAGAGAAAAGGCCACTGGAATTGAACTTTAAGGTCATTTCCTCTAGAGACACAATATGAAAATGGTCCACCAACAAGACTTCCGGGAGAAAACAAACTGCTCAGCAGAATAAATGGGTGTATGTGCTTCTATGGGTGTATCTAGTCAACAGAAAGCAAAGGTTGGTCTCTGAAAGGCAGATCAGATCTTGGTCTACACAGTTCCAACAAATCCAAATTGTCCCATGCATACAGGCCAATAATACATCCCAGCCAAAGCTGAAGATCCAATATCAAAGAAAAACAATTACTAAACACAGTCAGACCACCCAAAGCAAGCCTTCGAACCACTGATAAAAACTAGTGTGCATGGAAAAACCGAGTGGGACAGAAGTTTCATGGGAACTGATGAAGAGAAGAAAATGGAAAATTGTGGATGCCAAATTGTTGCTGTAACAAAAGCCATGATTATTTCACAAGTTTTCATTTTTACAGAGTTTCAGTTTTTCAGGTTTTGGTCAAATTTTCTATAAAATGTTTTCATCATATCATAGTTATTAATTTTAGTCAATGCTAAAGTGTGTCAAGCTGCAGAAAGACCAAATTTACCAAACGATCAAACGTACTTGCAGTATAAACAATTAAAAAGTCATGTAACAGTTAACATGCACTTTTAAGTAACAACAAATATGTTAACTATAAATATCTGGACATCATTGGTAATTTAATTGTTTTATTGATTGTGCAGACAAAAAGTCATTTTATTTGCTGTTTGTTGATTTTAAATATAACAAAAAACGATTTGCATGTCAGCACATTTTAACAATAACGTGATAATACTGATAACCGAGATAATTTTGGTCACTATAATCATGATGACATTTTAATACCTTTATGACTAACAGAGGTGGAAAGTAACGAATTACATTTACTCGCGTTACTGTAATGGAGTAGCTTTTTTGTGTACTTGTACTTTAAGTAATATTTTTAATCTGTAATTTTACTTTTACTTAAGTATATTTTGTGGGAAGTATTGTACTTCGCTACATTTTAAAACTCATTCGTTACTGAGTAAAAAAAAAATCGCTCAGTGGAAACAACTGCAGTAAATAATGGGCAGAAGAAGAAACTGGCGCTAAACTCACAAGAAAGATGCAGACGGACAAGACAGGCGTTAATGGTGCAGACCCAGCTGAAAACCAAACCCCGTCGTATTCTGCTGAAGTTGAACTCGAAGGAAATGAAGTGAACCCCTGGCCATATTCATGCTCTATTATGCAGTGTTAGCTGTGCTTGCCTCGGGAGACCGAACTAGCAGCTTATAACATCTCGACATCGCCCTTTGCAAGCATGTGGAGATAAGGTAAATACTTGCATCGTTGCATTGGTGGTTAAAATGAAGCTTTGACGGTTTAGCAAAAGGATTTGCACAAATGAGCCAAAAAGACAGTGGTGCAGGGTGTGCAATATCATCTGAGATAATATAGTAATTGTTGTTTTAACGATGTGCGATTTGACATTATCAGTATTTTGCCAAAAACCAAACAAATCACTCTAAACAGTGTGCTGTGAAATCTAGTAACGTTAGATTAGACTAATCCGCGTGCATCTGGACTGCTTTCTTTCACTGCGTGATTCAGTCTGTTAAAATGCATTTAGAATGATCACAAAATTGAAGATATAGAAGCAGAAAATGTATATATTTATATAATTTAATATAACGTTAGTAAGTCAACATCACATGAAGAATGCCGTTTTTCTCAAAAAATCACCATGATTACATAGGCCTGTAGTTTTTCTTTTTACACAGTTAAAAAAAAACAATAAGTTAATTAATAGACTTACGTTTTAGACACATTGCCTGTTTTTGCTCTATTTCGACAACAAAAATATTTCCAAACACAGTTTTGCGTCTCTGACTCTGAGCAATGACGTGTTTCATTGCTTGAATTAACCGTTTAAATGATTCTGTTCAATCGCAATGACTCTCTTATCAGTGACTTGCTGACACCTACTGGTGGTTCTAATTTAACATTTAAAGTATCTTTTTATTTTTGTATTTCAAATGACTATTTAACATTTGTGACCCTGGCCTGGAGCACAAAACCAGTCTTAAGTCACTGGGGTATATTTGTAGCAATAGCTAACAATACATTGTATGGGTCAAAATTATACATTTTTATTTTATGCCAAAAATCATTAGCATATTAAGTAAAGATCATGTTCCATTAATGTATTTAGTAAATTTCCTACTGTAAATATATCAAAACTAAGAGCTTAATTTGAACAACTTTAAAGGAGATTTTCTCAATATTTGGATTGTTTGCTCCCTCAGATTCAAGATTTTAAAATATTGTCCGATCATAAACAATACATCAATGGAAATATGATTTATTCAGCTTTCAGATGATGTATAAATCGCAATTTAGGAAATTGGTTTTCTGGTTCAGGGTCACATTTTATGTCTTATTTATCAAAACATTATTTCTGCATTTGTAACTGCAGGCTAAATGCATTCATGTCAGTGTGTAAATACATCTAAATGCCACTTCAGATGAAGCTTCTGCGTTTCCTCTGCATTGCAAAGATGCATTTTGTTGATACTGATTTAATTTGCCTGGTAACAGCCCAAATGTCTTATTATTCTAATTAACCGATTCATTTAATTAAAAACACCTAGTTTGAGATTTATAGGCCCATATCCCAGGTGTGTCAAACTCAGTTCCTGGAGGGCCACAGCCCTAAAGAGTTTAGTTCCAACCCTGCTCCAACACACACACCATGTAGTTTTCAAATAAGCCTAAATGATTAGTTTAGCTGTATCAGATGTTTAATTAGGGTAATATCTACACTGTGTAGGGCTGTGGCCCTCCAGGTACTGAGTTTGACATCTTTGGTCGATCCCATTTTTTCCTCCCTCATTGTTAAAATGTAACTAAGTACTTTTTACTCAGAGTAAATTTTAAATGAGCTACTTTTTACTTTTACTTGAGTAGATTTTTAGACTGGTACTTTTACTTGTACTTAAGTAAAATTTCAGTAATGTAATGGTACTTTTACTTGAGTACAATATTTTTGTACTCTTTCCACCTCTGATGACTAATAACCCTTAATCTCAGGAAATGAAACAAAAACAACAACCTTCATACTACAGTCAAGGTCTCTGTTGAGGGCTTCTATGACACAGATATCAATGTTAAACCTGTACCAGAGATTTAGAAGTATCCGAGGCGAACCTGAGCCATTTGAAACACCGTGAACATCTCACCCTGCAAAAGCTCAAAATTCCTTGAATTCCTGCCTACTGTCCTCTCACAACTCTCGCCAAATAAACAAGCATTGATATCAAAATCCCCAGGAAACAATGTCACAATGTAAACCAATTTCCGTAAAAACAGGGAGATATTTTTGTTGTAAGCATTTGAAAAGAGCAGCAAGAAACACAATAGAAAGACTTTTGATCCTGTTGCTGCCCGCCAAACACAGGAAAGGAGGGGAACACGTTCGAAGACATTTCTATTGTTTTCCTGATCCCTCGGTCTCTCTTGAAAAATTACTCGCATTATTTTACAAGTTAGACTTGATAGTGCTCTCAGACACACAACAGGCCATGTCAAACTGTCGGAGAGGCAGGTTATGAAGGTTTTAGTAATTTTCATGAATAAAAAAAGAAAAGAAACCGAAATGACTCGGGATGTCCCCATCACAATGCTCAATTTCGGTCTTTGCTGCAACATGAAACAAACTCAGGCATTTCAGACCATCTTCCACACAGTGTGTAGGCCTATCCTCTTACATAACATTTCTCCTGTCGTCCATCAACATCTCAGAGACCCTGCAATGTTAACAAATCATTGATATGTCTCCAAGTAGTGTTTACCCTCAAGCTAAACATGAACTCTATTTGTGCAGGTCTCCCGCAAAATTGCTCTTTTTGTCCGAACAGGATGACCGTCAGAATGAAATGCACGTTCCTTAATGTGCACAGCCGATTAGCTAAATCTTATGGCTTGGCAGACGAGGCTCTAATTTATATTTAAGATGGTGAAAATATGAACATAAACATGTCAAAACAGAAGAGTAACTCATAACAAAAAGTCACAATTTCTCTTTATGACAGGTGGTCTAATAAATTATGCACTGTATGTTTTCATAGTATTCAGTTGGCACGTTTGTTTGAAGGACATTGGGCAGAATGTGGAATAGGTTTTTTTTGTCAATAAAATATAATTTTTTAATCAGATTAATCGAAACAATAAGCGGCCAACTAATCGATTATCAAAATAATAAATTAGTTGCAGCTCTAAATATTACACAATATTACTGGTTTTACTGAATTTTTGATCAAATAAATGCTGACTTGGTGAACATAAGAGACGATTAACAACTTTAACAAATAATACAGAACTCAAACTTTTGAATGGTAGTGTATATATGTACACCCACACAAAACAAAGACAAATCAACAAACTAGAAAGCTTGAACAATCATTTTTAAAAAGATCCATAATATTATCCACATGACTTAAAATATATTACTTCTATAATTTCATAGCTGTTTTTATGCAGTCAAACATTTAAATCATGGATGAGGCCAGATGCAAGGCATGATGAAAGACAGAAGAAACTCTGCAATATCCACATTCCTTCATCATTTTATCCACTTTTACATCATTGTGCAATATCAATACAAAATAGAAAAATGTTGACCAAATATTTTCATAGGCCTCACTGCCACACACAACGCTGCAGTGTCGAACGACAAACCGTTTTATACTCAGAAAGTATATAAAATCTCTCCAATATCAAGCTATTAAATAACTTGGTAATTTCCATAACATAGGCAACATGACACTTGCACCAGATGTCTGTAGTTAGAGTGTAGTGCCTGGATGCCACGCACATGTGGAAAACATTGTTCAGATACAAAACATCCTGTCAACCCAGGGGGAGTTGCTATATAAAGAGAACGGTCTGGTCACATTGCACAAATCACACTTGGAATGATTAAGACTAGATTAGCACTACATGGAAATGTGTCCTTTACGGTCCAACCAGTGACAAGTAATTCAAGTGTGAGTTCCGTAACAAACTTTGCAATCATATTAAAAGGTCAAATCATGTTCAGCTGGGTTGACACCATATTGTGAAGTAATTCTGTGTAGCTTTGTTAGCAACAGGAACCGTTTTCAAAATAGAGTCATTTGCTTGAGAAAATTCAATCAAGCCCAGCCTTGAGAGCAACACGGATACAGCACAAGCTCAGACTGTGGAGACTGAGAAACACTGGGGCTTTTGAGAGAGCGGATACATGGCCTTAACATGGCTGACAGAGATGCTTTTCATCAAGAAATACAGTCTCCAGACTGACTCTCTGACTCCAAAAACAAACAAACAAGTGGGATCCCTAAAAAACACAGATGAGAGACAGGCTGATCTCCAAACAAGGACATTTTTTTTACTGACAATACAGGAGAAAGCATGACAACGTCCTTCATTTCTGTACAAAAGGAAATTTCCTGACGAGTTTTATCTGCTAAAGGAGCTGTAGTTCAAGTGGACGGAGGTGAATAGTTTGTTTCAGCAAGTTCACACTGAGCACACAGTGTTTATCACCAAGGACAAACCTGAACAGCGTGCAAAAAGCGTCTAACTTGATCAGAAAATAAACTAATCTTCAGGGCTAGATAATCTGACACACTTTCACAATTAGGGGTAATGTTTTTGCCACATAACACCAACAAGGTTAAAGGAATGAACTCAATTCACTCAAGTTTTTAAAGTATGAAAGGATATTATATATCCTTGACCTAATTGACAGAATGAGCAAATGAACAAACCCTCACTCAGTGCTGTTTTTAGTATTAGAACTGAGATACTATTAAAGATTTTAATTATATTTTGAATGAGATTTTTCTTCTTTTTCAATTTTGAATGAAAATAAAGCAAGTCCTTTTACCAATTTATTTATTTAAGTTTTTTTATTTTCAATTAAGTCAATTGTTTAAGTTTTAGCTTACTACAATAACCCTGCACTCAATAAGACAAGACAATAAAAGACATTATCTGAGGTGATCAGCTGCACTTAAATAACTTGCCTAATACCAATAAGCCTATACTTATGTCCATTTATTTACATTTCACTACTGATTATATCCTGTATAATTGAGTATGTGACGAATAAAAGAACCTTGAAGAAAATCATGGCTGAATATTCCATGAAACTCGTTGGAATTTAGAGATGACATACAAGAGTGACACGGAGGCCTGAAATGCACAACCATATCAGCCACTCTGACAGCACTCCAGAGCGTGAAATTTCAATCACTGTTCCTTCTCTTTTGCTTATCAGTACTATGTGCTAAAGGGTGTTGTGTGGTGCGAGAGATTTCACACACAAAACGTACCAAAATATAAAAGCAACACACTAATACCACAACCCAAGCTCCCCAACCGGAGTCTCATATCAAGTGAGTTTCCAACCTAGAGTTTATTTTTTGACCCAATGGTTTTTCATACTGCACTTAACCCTGTGATAAACTCCCTCCCCTAGGTAAACAGTTTCACACATGTAACTTTCAAGGGGGTGAGCTGTGAGCATCATTTTAACCCAGCGTCAAAATCGAGTGGCCAAAGGCAGACAAACAGTATACTGGAATGTAGGAAGTTGTTTAGCAACACACAACAAATAAAAAATATTTACGCAATTTAGGCATAATCGTGAAAAGTTTCATGTGTTGCTTAAATCAAAGTACGAAGGAAAACGTTACACATGTCAAAAGCAGATTTACGTGGCAACACTTCCAGAAATGGACAAGCAGTTGGGTCCAGTCAGTGCTGTTTTTGTCCATATTGCTAACATCCTAAATATGTAAATAAAACGATAAACCGGCGTTTCAGAGAGAAATCTCAGAACCACAGATTACCACACTGACGGGCAGTGTGAAAATGGGACGAAAAAACCCCAGGAATTACAACTTTAAAGTGTGAACCCCCCCTCAACAGGTGCCTGTTCAAAATGTTGTCGCTTAGGAAGGCAAAGCATTAGAGATATTAGACACATCCTGAGACTCCTCGTTCAACAGGTAGCCAGGCCCACCGGACCTTAGCAGCAAGGCAAAATCATGTCATAGAAGTGCATTTGTGTCCATTCTCGTCGAGGAAAACTAGCCAAACATACATATGGTTTTATGGCACTTTGTACCGAGTCGGTTTTCAAGCACGTGCTTACCTGCAGTAAACGAGGCAGTCCAAATGATTGATTTCTTTATCCGAGCGGTGTCGCCTGTAATCTTCCCATAAATCCTTAATAGCGGTCACTGACAAAATAAAAACCACAGGGGCAAGAGCCAGCTCTGGTTGAAAAGCATTGACCACAGGCACGAAATTCAGTAAAGCTATGAAAACAAAATACACGTTGGCAAATCGGTGGAATTGCTCGAAGAGGTTCTTCGGTAAGAAAGAAAGCAGAGTGTATTTTGTGGTTTTGATCTTATTGTTTGCATAGTGTCTGTTGGGGTTATCCCCTCCTTTGGTATGGTCATACAAAATGTTGGCGTGTACAGTCCTGGTTTTGCCCTCCTTTTTGCTTTTCCTTCTTTTATGCTTTTTCAGTTTGGTGCTTTTCGTTTCTCCAGACTCTCCGGTCTCTCGCGCCATACTTAGCCCAAAACTTTTGTCTCTTTTCCTTGAACCAATACAAGACGGTATCTATGTAATCATGCTGATTTTCCTTGATTGACGAAGGGCCGTAAGAAAAGTTCTTCACTCTGTTTTATCGTCCTCACCCATAGCGTCAATTCTCTCCCTTTCTCTCGTTAGCAATGAAAAGTTTTACAGCGGCATATTTTTTTCTCTCCTCAGTACGTTAGCTGAAGATGCTTTAAGGCAGGGCCGAGCGATACGCGTTTACACATTTTAGCTGTATAAATCATTAGGAAAAACCTGCAAAGGAGTAGTCCTTGTGTAAAGTCCATCCATATGAGTGTATACGCGGTGTTTTACGCAGGCCTTGGTGAAAAAACAAGCCAATCGCGGGAGGTACAAAAAAAAACGTCACCGCCGACGCAAATAAAACTCCGCCCACCTACCAATGAAAGACACATCAGAAGTGCCACGCGTTACCAGTGAGAAAAACAGTTCCCCTTGCAAGTTTACAAAAATCTGAAGAATGAAAGCGTGAGTTAGTCCTTTCATTGTACAGATACAAATATGCTCTCATTCACTCAGCAAGTCCTTATTAGCAGTCTGCCTAACTCTTCTTTTGAATGAAGCAAACCACAATTTTATTTAGTAGACGTCTGTATAAACAGCAGAAGGGTTAGAAGTGAACTAGAATCTAGATAGTCTGGCTTTAATGATCTGACCTGTTGCAGTCAGATGTCTGCATTCATTGTTGCTTAGGCAAGTGATGTTGAAATGTAGCTATTATGAAACTACACTAAAAACAGCAACAACTTGAAACAGAGATTTGCATAAAAACTACTATGATAGGAAGACAATAAAGAGCTGTGGACCCTATAACAAACATGGCAACAACAGCATCTGTGTCTACTATTGTTGCCTATGTTTTATTTGTGTCGTCTTACCTGTCATCTGCTTGCGTTGTCATCTCGGTTTTGTGTTTTAAATGAATTGTTATCTTCCTAAAACTATGACAATGAAATATGACAAAGCTTAAATATAAAACCGAAGGACTATAGTTTTATTAAAGTTTATAGAACAAAAAAATAAATGCATCTAAAACTTTGAAAAAACGAATTGCTGAGAAAAATCTAAACGTTCGATTTGTTTAACTGTCCTCATATCTGTAAAATGCATTGCAGAAGCTTCACTGAGAACATTAACTTATAAAACATAAAATCGAGCGGAATGCACGACAGGGAAGACGACACAGATAAAACAAGGATTCAAGGTTTTATTAGTCACATACTCAATTATACAGAATATAATCAGTAGTGAAATGTAAAACAACAGCAATAACAGCAGACAAAGAAAAATGTATTGTACAAAACAGTCAAGACTTTTTTTGGCACAAACTGAATGCCATAATTTTTGAAAAGGCCTTCCATAAATGACAGAACAAGACGATATAAACATAGAGCATACACATTGGCATCGACTGATTTCTGAGATAAGCGTAAATGGAACCTCATAAACACAGGGACCAGACAAAATGAGTTGTAGAGTGTTCTGTTTGTGTTACTGCATGATGCAATATTTACAGTTACTCTTGTGCTTTTGTAATCCATTTTCTTTTATAAAGAGACATAATTGTTTAAATAAATAAAAATCAAAGTATTTATAAGAACAAATTGGCAACATTTGTATTTGTTTCAGCATTTGTTTATGTGGTTGACATTTTTTCTTATAAAAAGTTTAAAATAGAGAGTTTTATATATTGTTTACTATTGCAAATTCTTGGTAGCAGTAGAGTAGGTTTTATGATGGTTGCCTCCCCACATAACTATTAAACAGACCACACCAAAAATGTGGATATTTCAGAACAATTAAAAATAGCACATGACCGTTTCATGACATAGTGATTACACCAAATCTACGCCCTTGTTTGGTGGAGATTCCTGTATCCATGAAACTATTAATGATTCGTTGTGAATATATTACCGCTGCAAACAAGTTAATCAGCTTCCCTGTGACTCAGGAGCCTGCATTGAAAAGAAAGCAAACGTGCCGCCCAGTGCAGTTTAATGAACTCTCTGATCTGTTTATCGCTTGATGATATCTTCTGATTGAATAAGCCCATCTGTCTTAAGAATGCAGAAAAAACAACCTTGCAATAAAACTGTATGTTGAGGCCTGAATTTAAAAAAGTTATTTGAGCATTGCATTACAGACAAACTGAGGATTGTTACAGCTGTTTAATGTGAGTGGATATAAGACGATTATAAATGCGTAAGCAGATTGGCAAAGTTTGATTACAGGAATAGGTGGGTTAATAATGGTACAAACTCTGCACCATGAACAGGAAGAACTGGTTCAGATTTCATTCAGGATTATTTTTGTTCTACTGATTTACCCTTGAGCAGAGAAGGGTGCTCTGACATCTGTCTGCGGCTACACTGTTGAATTTCTAGTTATTTATAAAACCAAGTGATAAATCATGAGGTGAGATCTAGTTTTAAATAGACAAACCAGTTGTTATCGCTATTGATCTGGTGGATAAAATATATGTTGACACCAACAAAGGCAAATACATTAGTAACTGTGTGTCTCTTTGTTCTTTTATGAAAATGCTGAGCATAGGTCATTGTTTTTCCCCATACTTTCTTCTATTTAATACCTGCTGGTGTAAATGAAGGATATTTCTGCAGGGATTGTGCTACATGGTGATTTATGTGTCTGCCTGCAAAGTCAAAGATTTTAAACTTCTATTTATCTTAAGGGCATTTCAGTGTTCTATGCTTTGCCTTTTTAAACTCAGCTCGGGGTGTTTTATATACTCTTGGGTGTAAATAAAAAGCAGCATTGCGTTTAGAATAACTCTGAAACTTCTTGTAAATGTATAGTTGGCTTGTAATGGACTGGATCTGGTTTTTACTTTGGACAGGCTGTGTGGAATCCAAGTCAACACCAATTCAGTTAAAGCTTGCATGGCTGGCTTTGATTAATTCAATTAACATTGCAATGTGAATTGCATGAATTTGTCTGAATACATAAATTGTTCTTGTTTGAACAAACATACAAGCAGTAACATTTAATACTTCATTCACACTGCAATAATCACAAGGTCAGCTCCATCAACATGATGCTTTATTCAAAACTTTATTCATGTGAAATTGGCTTTGGATGGAGATTCTTTATTCTATGTGACAGAGATTTTTGCTACACAGTCAATTACTTTATGTCAGAATGTTTGGGAAAGCTTTTTAGAGGTCCAGAAAATGAAATTAGATGAATCACGATCAGCCTTTTGGGGTCAAAACAACACATGGCTTTCTCTCATCTGGGAAAAGTGCATCGTTGCAGTGGCTTTCAGGCCGTCAGCTCGAATGCCTGGGAACGCTCCCTTGTCTCGCTACTGTTTTTCAGGTTTGCATTGGGTCTGTAGCAGCGTGCTGCAGTGTCTCAGGACCGGCACTCTTTGACCATCCATCACGGGGAAATTGAATTGTTCCCCAATGCCAAGATGCCACAGAGTCCAATCAGCCATTATTTTTTCCCAAACCTAACAGCTGGAAGCTGGTACTGCAAATCAAGGACGACAGTGGGCCGGATAGGGCCCTGATTGATCTCCCCTGCCCTGTGCGCTCAAGGCTAAATGACCCAGAACTCGCAAATCTGCTGAGATCTGGAGCTTTGGATAAATGCAGCCTCCACTTCCAATAAACCTGGAGAGTGTCCATGCCTGCCGGCTGCCTTTGATACCTGATTCAGCATTTGCCACTGTTTTGCTGCTCTACATCATTGTGCTTAACAAGTGGATTAAGTATTGTCATTCATTTAGCAGATCGAATGAATCTTGAATTAGAACATTTAACCGTTTGATGGTGTTTGTGGGTTCTGTCTGAAGAAGCTGCCTCCTTGTGGTACAGCTGTTATCATTTTTTACAGATCAGTTTTATAGGTGCTGGTAAGTTTTGGAGATTGTAGTGTGTCAGTTGAAAACATTTGTATCACTCATTAATAGTTTAATAGTTTTACACATCAACAGTGTTATCAAATTACAACATCCTTCATCAATCGTATGAGCACAGGCTGATTAAAATGAAGGACGTTGATTCATTTGAGTCATCTAATCACAGCGAATCATAACTAAATGTATCTCCATAACAATGATGACTGACGGTAAAGGTAACATGATTTAATGTTGAAGATAAAACACAGGCTTTTAAAATGATTCACTTTATTAAGGCTCAATCTTATTCATTATGGAACAATTTATAACAGTTTGGGAATCACTTGCTTTCTTTTAAGATTATCTAAGTGGAAAAAATGTCTAGCTGTACTGCAGATTTGCTCATTCACACCCGATTTGCTAAGAATAACATTTTCCTCCAAATTAACCACATACTGTCATTCACATCTGATAATTTATTTTCATCAAAATTAGCTTTTTAATATTATAATCAGCCATTACAATGAACCAGTGAGCCATGAAATGTATGTAAGTGGTGCGAATATCTCCACATTTCACACCAGAATGCATTAGATGCTTCATAATGTTTTTCAGGAGAGATATCAATGAGCTAGCTTAACTTTAATATGCCAAGAACAGAACAGAAATGATGGACATTAAGGCATTTGTTTATTAAGCCATTTCTCAAGTCACAGTGTAGGTAGTTTCAGGTTTTACTATATCCTTTTAAGGGTAAACTGGGTCTCTTTCTGCTTTGTGAAGAGGAGCAGATGACATTGTGATGAGTCCTAAACACAGAAGTGCTGGCAAGACAATGGTCCCGTCCTCTGGCACCTTATTGCGCATATAGCACAACTTCAAAAAACTGCTTTGCACATATTATTCAGCTCTATTTTGGTCTTTCGTGCAGCTCACAATCTAAGCACAAGTAATGAATCTGCAGTATAGACAGTGGTTTTCATTTTTTTTTTTTTCTTTGTCCTGCATGTGAGATTTTGTCCTTTCAGCAAATAAAACAATGTGCACACCCTTCAAACCTCCAACTACCAACTCTGTTAAATTAAAGGGGTAGGCCATCCAAAAATGAAAATTCTGTCATCGTTTACCCACCATAGACAGACTAGATGACTACTTTAAGAGTGCTTTTTGTTATTTTGGGAGTTTGATGACCATTCAGTTTAATTTAATAGAGCAGCTTCTTTGGGGCAGGGACTCCCGAAAACTGGTTGATTGGTGCTCGGTTTTTAATTAACATTTTTCCCTACACCTAAACCTAACCTTGCCCATGAGTAATCCCTAAAATCAGAGGAAATGATAGATTAATGACACTGGTTTCTTGAACATGACAATGAGTTCACTGTACTCAAATGGCCTCCACATTCACCAGATCTCAATCCAATAGAGCACCTTTGGGATGTGGTGGAACGAGAGATTCGCATCATGGATGTGCAGCCGACAAATCTGCAGCAACTGCGTGATGCTATCATGTCAATATGGACCAAAATCTCTGAGGAATGTTTCCTTGTTGAATCTATGCCACGAAGAATTAAGGCAGGTCTGAAGGCAAAAGGGGGTCCAACCCGGTACTAGCAAGGGGTACCTAATAAAGTGGCCGGTGAGTGTATTTTGTTGTATGAATATCTGAACATGCAAAACATCAAAAGAAAGAACAGAGTATCTACTTGTAAACAAAAACATTTTATTCTAGTTTCATGCATTCTTTTTTTATACACTTGAATGTGGGTAAGCATCTGTTGTTTCAGTTTCTTCTTCCCTTGTGTTTTTGGGAAATTCTGTACAGAAGATGTGTACTAGCGCCCCTATCACATAACAATGAAAACACGGATTCTAGGAGCACAAGTAGCTCAAATATATTCAGACTTTTTCTATAGTATAAGTATAAGTCAAGTATACTTAAATGTCATTTTAAGAATATTTCTGAGAAATACATAAAGCCAATTTCTGAGAAGTACATAAAAAGATGACTAAAATAATACTTTTATATTTTTTGTTTAAAAGAAGTATACTAATAGCACACTTGAATAAACTTCTTTTTCGTAAGGGAAGACATTATTTATTATGCTTACTATGCTGTATTATGCTTTGTGAGGACTATTGTCCGCCCTCACAATGTAGAAGTAGTTTTATTTATATAGAACCTTTCTGCAGCTCAAGGTCACTTTACAAAAATACATTTCACAGATACAATGAAAAAGAGGCAGGTGATTTCAGGTTTTACGGTACCTATGGGACACTGGTATGAGCAAAAACCTGAACCACACACACACACAAAGAAAACATTTGTCCCTTAAGAGATGATAAATGCCATTTTTATTCAGCTGACAATGTGAAAATGAGAGAAAAAAACTCTATAAAATAGATATCTGCAACATCAAGCACATTTGTTTTTCCACACCGACAACAAGGTCAACAGTTCAACATGGTTCATCATAGTCTTCTCTAGCTCAGTCTGCATATCATGCGTGCTGCTGCAGAAGTGCTCTTTTGATAAACGATCCTACAAATTCAATACGTTTTTGTGTCATGAGAGCATATTTTGTTTTCATCATTTGTCTGTAGCTGTGCTGTAATGAGTAACAGAGGGCAGGCGGTGTTGATAGTAGCACACTCACATCCCAATCACTATTGTTCTTTTACAAGCAGAGCTCAGAAACACTGGGTTGTGCTTTCTGAGCCATTCTCAAGAGAATGCAGCAGTATCGGTTAAAGATGAGCTATCGGGAGAAGTTAGGTGACAAGAACAAAAATAGCAGGAGAGAGAGACATGCTGAGGTTTGATCTGGAGAAAGAGTAAAAAACAAACAGGTTAGCCATGATTACCCTGAAAAAAGCTTGAAATATAATAATAATTATTATCAATATATTGGATAAATTACATGAAAAATACTGCAAAAAATATCAGGATAATGCATTTTGAGTGTATTTAAACTTTTAGAACCCCCCCCCCCCACCCCAATGTTTACTTTTCATGCATGTTTTCTATTTTAGTCTTTTTCATTCCATGTCTTCTATGCTTTACATTCTATCTTGGTAAACTGATGTATAGCTGACTTCAGTCGTGCTGCAGTCTAGTAGAAATGACAAGTATCATGCACACAGATATAAGACTAGTCAGCAGAGGGAGCTAGACTCCATCCAGTACACTCACAACACTTTCTCAAAAGAGTTTGGCAGTATTCAGAATAGAATACTAGCATACTGTTTACTGCATACTGCACAGTATATATTGAATGCTGCACAATATTTCTTAAAAATACTGTCATATGCATTATGTTTATAGGGTAACATATACTATAGCAGATACGGTATACTATAGCAGAACTAGCTGCAAATTCAGAAAACACATGCAAATATAAAAACACCAACAAATCAAGAAAACATCTTAATCAATTTGACAGCAGGTGCTGCAAATGCTCACAACACAACCAAATAAAGATTTTTATTTGCAGCGCGTTTCTTTGTTTGGTTGTGTTGTGAGCATTTGCAGTGCGTGTGTTGTAAACCTTACGAAGTTGTTTTCTTAATTTGCAGGTGTTTTTTCTATTTGCAGCATGTCGAGTTCTCTCAGCCACAGTATATTACCATATATTCCATGCAGATCCTTTCTGTTGGATACTACACATACTGTATGTTCCTGTGGCTCAGTGGTAGAGCATTGCGTAAGCAGCGCAAAAGGTTGTGGGTTCAATTCCCAGGGAACACACATACTGACAAAAAATGTACAGACTGAATGCACTGTAAGTCGCTTTGGATAAAAGCGTCTGCTAAATGCATAAATGTAAATGTATGTCTTCCAGGTTTTAATAGGCTATGCCGTATGCACAGTATGCATACTATATACTGCATAAATGGTAAGCTTAGTATGCTAGCATGCTATTCCATTCAGTGCAATAATGGAATAGCATGTGTGCAAGAAAAAAGAAGCAAGTTAGTAGCGTACATGTGTGAGCGCTTGGAGACACAGAGCAATATACAACCTTAAAGTGTTAACCTCTTCAGCGAGATTCAATTCTATGTTGTCCCACTCATTCGCTGCAGACCATTTTGGTGCAGTGAGGGAAACAAGGTTATTTTGAACCCATCAGCACCATAAGTCTTACACCGCGAGGGGCATCACATTTCAAAAACCCCGACCACTCATTCCTTTTCCTGCTTCCACGATCAACAAGCTGTTGTGGGAGTATTACAGAGACAATCAATGCTAGGTAATAGCCAGCAATGAGACAAGCTCTTATATATTAGATTAATCTGGTGGGGAAGATCCAGGAGGAACAGAAAGTTCACAATCGGGCGAAGGTCCTGTCAGACACCTTACAACGGCTCCGAACAGTTAGATAACATCCTCCTAAATCTGGTCCTGGTTGCCTGGAGACAGGAGTATGATTTGGATGGTGTTGATATGGGAGACAAAGTGCCACTCTCTGCCTGCACGGAGACGCTCTAATATCATCTGAGGGTGCTCGAAAATGCCCTTTAAACTAATGAAATAATAAAATTGACTAATGGCATGGGAACATTGCACTGCTATTTCTTCCTCTTGTAAATATCAAGCATACATCTATTTTCGCTCTGATCGTAAGGAGATGGCGAACAACTCAAACCAGCACACAGAAGAACAGGTTAACTGACAGCAGAGGTTTAAAAGAGACAAACTACACAGCGTTATTCTGGTGCTTAACCATGTAACATTTCGTTTCAGACTATGATAAAGAGTCAAATAAAAATAAAATGATTTTAACAACGCTCTCCACCGATCAGCCCACACAGCCATCTGCAGACATTTGATGGTTTCACAAGACTCACCCAGAGCATTTCGGCTCCAAACGCAATTAACATCATCCAAAGCCAGTTGGAAGTAATGTCAGGAAGAGTTTTGCACTAGGGAAAAGCAGTTCATATTTTTTCATACATCACTTTGCAGGGTGCTTGTTAATAACATTCTTGTGACCATCACTCTGCATCTGATCAATTGTGCTGATTTCCATTTCTAAAAAGCTGTTGATGAGATTTAGTACTACGCATCAATCATGATACCGAATTGAGAAATATAATTCGATTAGACGATTGATGGGGTCCTAACCCCCCAGTACTTTAATAGGCATTGGAGTAAGGGACATGAATGGGATAGCTTACACCCCCCCCCTCCCAAAAAAAGAAAATTCCTTTTTAAATTTTTCTAAAATAGGATTTCTGTTCTCCTATGCATGCCATTATTTGAAGAATTGGACTGGTTGTTTTGTTCCATGCCATTACAATGAATGAGGACTGAAGCTGTCGAGGGTTTATGCTGGCCTTAAAACTATCTTAAAAAGTCTTAATTCGCCCTTCCACAGTTTAAGGCCTTAAAATGTCTTAAATCATAATGTAAAGTCTTAAATTCATAAAGCAATGGAATTAAATGTTGTATGCATTACAAAACATGTATCTTGCTCAGCATTTCTGTCTTGTTTTCCAATATAAATGTCTGAACACCCTTGAAACAAGAGACCTTTACATGTTACATATCTTGAAAAACTAAATAAAATTAAGTGAGTTTTGCTTAAAACAAAATCAGTAAAGTACTGATTTCTGAGTGGTATGAATGGGGCATGAAAACTTGTTTTCCATTTGAATTGATTATCTGAGACCGAGATCAAATTTTGATCAATTTTAACCATAAATCTTATGCCAATTTAGTGTATCTTGATTTAAGAATCTTTGTAATTTGCACAGGAAAACAATATTGGATATACAAATACGGATAAACTGTTTTGCAGTGTGATCAGAAGGTACAGTAAAGTTATTCCAGTATACAGTAAAGATATTCCAGTGGTTGTGGGATCAGAGCTATTCAAACATTAAGCTTTTTTCCCCTTAAATTAATACAAAAATTATGGGGATCTATTGGAAGATGTATTTTCATACTTTGAAGTGTTGTTAATACAACTCATTGTGTCTCACCCTAGACATTTACATTAAGAAAACATATCTGACATATTCTGTTCATTTAACTGTGTTTCTTAGATTTTGTTTACTTGGTCTTAAAAAGGTTTTACATTTACTTTCAACAACCTGAAGAAACCATGGAATGCAAAAGCATCATAAATATAATATATAAGCTTTGACTGTATTTAAATGTTTCTTTTCTTTGATCAAAAGAAAATAAATTAGACATGAGGGTGAGTAAATAATGATTGTTTTTTTGTGGTGAACTATTTCTTTAACTATAAGAAATTTTACATTTAATCATAAAAGCTTCTGCACTATCCCTTGACCTATGACCTTTGTGCTCTCTGCCATTAAAGGTCACTGATTTTCACTTGTCTCTCCTCCGCTGTTCACTTGGATTAAACCATATGGTTTATGTGTTAAAATGACTACTGCAATCTCTGATTGATTAAAGAAAATAGATTTTCTTCTTTTCCTGGTAAGGAAGGCTCTTCGGAAATGAGAATGACATAAGCCCCTTATATGACATGTGCCACCCACTGGAAGGTGTTGTGTGGACACACTGGGTGAATGTGGTGTCTATTTTAATCCAAACAGTGGGCGATCTTCATGTTATAAACTGCTATAGATGCTTCCCATCTGGTCATATGTTCTAAGTATGGAACACGTCGACGTGGTTAACACGCGCTCAACGGCTACTGACAGATGGGTACTCAGCAGTCTGCGAGTCACATACTAGCCATGCTTTCTTTATAAAAGTTAATTGAGAATGGCTAATATAATGACTAGTTATAGCTGACTCTTTTGGACAAAAAACAAACCAGAATGTTTGACATACAGCTAATGGAAATGAAATGCATATATTTAATTTAATTCAGCGCTGTTGTAGTATTATTTAGTATGTTTTATTATGATAGCACAGTGATCAGACAGGAAGTGAAGTGGGAGAGAGGGCGGGACGGGATCGGGAAAGATCCGCAAGCTGGGATTCGAACCCAATTCGGGATTGGCACCAACTTTTTAGTATTGTTTTATACTATTATAGTATTTATTAGTAGTTAGCTTTATTTTTGTATTTTCAGTTTTCAGTTAAATTTGAGTGTAAGTTCTAGTAATTTTATGTGCTTTTGTAATTTTTACTTTGTAAAATATTTCGTACATTTTGTTTTAGTATTGTACTTCAACCTAAACTTATTTCAGTTAGTTGCCAAAGCAACATTTGCTAATGCACGTGATCGCACCTTATTTCAGCTTTATGTTAATTACTGAAAACAACTTTGATAGTTGTAGTTAAGAGCAACAACACTTATATATTTTATAAACAGGATTTATAGGTACACTGAACAACATTTGGTATAGAAACAATTTTCACTCAAAAATTGCTAGTAAATTGAACAAATAATTGACAAGTACCACAATAAATTAAACATGAAGTAGAAATACTGAAAACGTTTTTCCCCCTTGTAAAACACATTCCAATTATCTTTGTTTTATTTGTGACTTTGAAAAATTTGGGAGTGAAAATGTACCAACACAACTGCCAATGTAGAACATTTTCTAGTTATTTATAAGGTAGCTTTTCAAATGCTGCCTCAAGAAAGTATGCACCTATGTAAATGGCAGACAGGCAGCTCACAGTTTTGGAACAGAGTCACTGTCATATTAGAAAGCAGACCGCCACAGTACAAACTACAGAATCTCAGGTAGAGTGTGAAGTGTGAGGAAGAGTCCACTGGTGCACCCTGACATATGCAAAACCACCCACGTCGACACATCTGAGCTTGCTGTCACAAAGATAGGTGCTCAAAGTCTGAGAGGCAGAGGGGTAGAGAAAGAAGGAAATAAATATGAAGATGAATCGCTTTATGTGTTCCACAATTGTAAGTCGCTTTGGATAAAAGCGTCTGCAAAATGATTAAATGTAAATGTAAATAACAGGTTACATACAGTTTCACATTGCCTTCATGGGTAAAGCAATAGCTGGGATCTACCAGCAACCTATAGGCCTACTGAACTCAGTAGAAAATGCATTGGAAAATCATTATAAACCTGTTTATCAACACAATAATTTCCATTATAAGCTTTTATGAAGTAACATTAAAAACTACTCACCCATTATTTGAAAAAAGACAAGTCTGTCAGGCTTGAGGCAAGTTCCACATGCAGTGACAGCCGCACAAACAGCACTTCATAGTAATTAAACCTGTCTTAGTCAAGATTTAAGCCGTTTATAGTCATAGCTTGGTGTGAAAACTCGTTTTTCTTTTTAAAATAAAAAAATTACAGAGTGCGCCTTTAAGAAAACAGAAAATAAACACGTGAAAGAGAGAGAAACTCAATCTCAGACCCCCAGAAACTGAGGTGAGTGGGCTTCGGAAGATGATTGCCTGTGTGTGGGAATCTGAGGCACCACACTGCCACAAATATTAAAACAAACACGCTTTAACCGATCAGAGAGAACATCTTAGAAAAGGGACAACAGCTCTGAGACCGAGTAGCACAGCAGCTGCACTCGCGCTCATGCTAATTACACTCCTACCAATAAACTCCATCCAGAGGAGAGTAATCATTCAGTAGGAACAATGTGGTGGGTGAGGTGAGCCACGAGCAGTGGGGTTCAAATGAGCTGGTCATCAGATGACAAAAACATGTAGTTCATCAACATTGTCTGGAACTTGGCATGTTGGTCCTGAAACTTTTCAGAATTTGGTCTCCTTTTTACTGCAAGACTTATTGATACAGTCAGAAAGGTATGTGAAGTTAGCAAACATTGAGTCTGTGATCATGCTTTAGTTAACATGTATTCTTATTAACACATTTCTATTATTCAAATCCATTAAAGGATTGTTAGGCTGCATTAATTAGGTCAATCGGAAACCGGGAACACTTCCCATAACTTACGATGTACTTGTTACATTGTAAGAAGAATGGAATCTATGCTAATAGTAGTCTGTTTCTTATTTATTCCAAGGTCACTGTAGCCACCAGATCCAGTCTGTATCCAGATCAGATGGTCACTGCAGTCACCCGGATCCTGTCTGTGTCCAGTCTATATGATCAGCACCTAGAGACGACCTCTACAGCCCTGAACATCAGCTGAGATCAGGACAAGATGAGCACCAGAGACAGATCCCCAGTGAAGACCTTGTCTCCTAGACAGCCATCGTGACAAGACATCGGGAACCAGATGAGTCTTTACACAAACTGCTGGCCAGAGGAGAACTGGCCCCTCGACTGAGCCTGGTTCCTCTCAAGGTTTTTTCTCCATTCTGTCACCGATGGAATTTTGGATCCTTGCCGCTGTCGCCTTTGGCTTGCTTAGTTGGATACACTTATAATGTCCAGCGATATCGTCGACTTGCTTGCACAGATACTATTAGAGTTGAACTGATCTGGATGATGACATCACTGAATGCCTTTAACTGAAAATTGAGTGTTTACTATTGTACTTTTGCATTACCGACACACTATTTTCCTATTTGATACTGTAAAGCTACTTTGACAAACTCTGTAATGTTAAAAGCGCTATATAAATAAAGGTGACATGACTCGACTTGACTGGAGTTATGTTATTGTTGCACTAACAACAACTCCAGTACTCAAGGGGGCAGTAGAGTTAATTAATTACAGTTAAATATAATTTCAAACAATGTATTTTTCACTCAAGTAACCACTCAAGTCATAATATGACAATAAATACAAAATTGCAATATCAAGCAGCATAACAGTCTATTTTGGTGCAGCTGAAATAACTAAAAGCAGCTGACACTGGAAGCATTGAAGGAAAAAAATGGTCGCTAAAAAAGTATGTTCTAATGGTAAAAATAAGCTGGATAAATAATAAAACATGGTAAAAATAAGCTGTTTAACTAACTATATCTAACTTGCTCAGGTTTTGTAATGGGAGTAGTTGACCTATATGAGAGAAAACACTGACGGGAGAAGACAGTTAATGCAAATGTTCAAGTTGGCAATTTTTGTGGCAACAATGACAATGCAATGCATGCACAGACTTGCATTAAAAAATTGCATTTTGACATATTTTGAATGAAACATATGAAATCAAGCTTGCACAGGTAGAAGCACCAACATACGTGCTTAGAGTATATATTAGGCCTATGAGAACAGCAAAGTTTGGGGTTTGCACAACTTTTGACCAATGCGTTTCCATGACTTGCAGCCATTCGTGACTATTTAAAAACTTACTTTATAGCGATTGCACAAGCAAAGAGTAATTTCTAGCTGATGAAATATCAAATGTACTTACTTTTTCAGACGTTATTCCATAACTTTTCTTGGCCTGAAATAACCATTTTAAAATGTTATAACACTTACAAGTTTTCCATGACAGTGAAAAAATAAATACATAATATTACCATTTAAATAAGTAGCAATTAAATAAAATAAATGCATAGTTTGCGGCAAAATTAAGCTTAAGTCGGTAGTAGTTTAATTTAGTCTAAAGTGTCCCCTGATGTCCCAATTAGTTACTGTAAAAAGCTGGATTTAAAAACAACAGCAACTATTAAAACATAATGCATTGGACAATACATATAATTCAAAGCATTAAGAGGTGTATTCAGCTGTCTTTGAGATCACAATGCATCCACTTCAGATTAGATTGCAATATGGGAAAGGACAGCCTTACTGATGGAATTTCAGAGTCCATTAAAGCAGAACCGATGGGAGGAACGAACCAGACATTAAACGATCTGAATCCAGAATGGAGAGACCGTATCAGCCACATCTGTTAAGAGCATTATTAGATTAGAACAATATAGTGGAAGAGGCATACCGGCAAAGAGCAGACCAATCAATACAGGTGATTTTTTCCCCCCAAGCAAGTGCTCGGACATGCGGTAATACATCTGCTCTCTCTTTTCCAGCTTTCTTTCTCAGTGTCCATTCCTCCACTCTCTCAAACAGATCCATCTGTGAGAGCCACTCCACCTCCGAACTTTCTCCAAGTGAGCGGTGCTGGCTCTTATATAGAGAGAAACATGAGAAGCTATCCGTGTTATCATTGCTATTGAGTGTATTCCAGCCACTGTCAGGGTAATTCAGATTGATTCGGCCCTGATTTATGGCCAGTGTTTATCAAATGCCGCCTGGATAGATAACTATCACCGCAAGGATTTTCTTAACGCCTCTCCAGTGCTTTTTTTAATTGGGTCATCCAAATTACTGGAATCGTGTAGCACCCATAACCTTGCAAAGTTACAAATGGTAGAGAGTGTTTTTATGTTATGGTACTGATTATTACTATATCCATAAACAATGGTATTAATATGGCACTCGGGGGTATTTCAAAGTATACCATGAGACTATGCCCAATAACCATAGCACTAACATCATACCAAAAAAAATAGTTTAGCTGGTTAATTTTGACCAGTTATCCCCTTCTGGGCCCAAAGAGCATCTCTCTTTATTGGCAGCCATGCAAAAATTATGTTGTCCTGCAAAATACATTTTTCTCCAAGTAAAATAAATTGTCAATATTTTATTGTTAGCAAAAAAAATTATACAAAATAAATAAAATAAAACATTTTACCAATGTCTTACCAGTCCCCAATTTGTTTGTTTGTTTATTTATTTATGTTTTTTTTAAATAAGTTTCTTATGTTCACCATGGTTGCATTCGTTTGGAATAAATAATGGTTAGTTAATTGATAATTGCAAAATAAAAGCACATGGGAGACAAACTGACCAACCGACCGACCAATACATATTTTTTCCCTTTATTCCTTTGACATCACAGTTCAGGATGTTGCTTGTGAAGGGATGTGCATGATGAATGGAAATGCTAATGTATATGAATCTCCAGGTGTTACGTAGCTCATTGGGAAACAACATGGTAAAACAACATTTTAATATCTTTAGTGCTTTATAACTTAATATAATGAAATGAAAACCATACAATACAAGTAGTTTTGGGTGTGAAAATCAGCCAACTTCACAAGAAATTGATCATTTGAATCAGACTGTAAACGGAAACCATTGTAGAGTCTCTCAAATAGAGTATACCATAAATAAACCCCCAAACCAACATTTGATTAGATGCAAGGTGCAGGAGCTGATTTATGGGAATGAAGAGGGAGAAAATGAGGGGATACAGAAAGAAAGCGAGAGGAACTGAGGTGGGGAGTAATTTGATTGAATGCGTTATGCCGACTTGATAAAACCAATGTCTCCCAGCAGAGGTCAACAGCTGCAAAACTGCCCTCCATGGCCTTGTGCTTCTAACCCCTCGAAAACAAGAGCAATGCTGAAGCTGGAAAGTTAAATTGGTATTTAATGAGAAAGCACATCGGCTGATCACTTCAGCCACCCAAGAGTTTATGAAGTAACCACTGGTCCGCTTAATTAAAGAACTATCAGCCCACTTAGATTTAGAAGAGTTGCAAAATTGTCATAGGCTCTGGCTCGGAAACTGAAGTGCATTTTTCCAAGTCATTCCAGAAAGTAGCAGTGGGTGGTACATCAGCATCAACCAAGAAAGAGAGAGAGAGAGAGAGAGAGAGAGAGAGAGAGAGAGAGAGAGAGAGGAACAGCAAAAAAATGAGCAGGGAGCGAGTGTGTTTGTGTACTCTGCAGGGTGCGCTGGAGATTGCAGTGCATTTAGGTGACATTAGGATGGTGTTATGTATCACAGTCACGACGGCGGTACCAGGAGTGAGGCAGTGCTGTCTAACAGTCTCTTCATCACTTCTGTGCACGGCAGTGTGGCTCAACATCGCTGAGATACAATCTTGTTTCTTTAATCCATTACAGGCTCACATTACCCACACAACACAAATACATCTCAGTTTGCCTTGGCCTGCTGCTTGGATATAAAAGTGCCTCATTTGATAAGCTCATTATTTTCTCCTAAGACCCCTCTCACTCACATTTCTCAGCTTCCCGTGTGCCTACTAGCCCAAAACTCACACAGCAGAGGGACTATTATGCTTTAAAGATATCTGTAGTTTGTTGCTTGAAAATATATACATATTTTTTTTTAAACCTTGGATTATATACTACTTCGTTAAAAAAAGTCAATATGTGTTTATAAGGGTGAAAGGTGAAGTGCGTTTTTTTTTCACCTCCAGTAGCACCAATTGGAATTGCAAAAATAATGGCCTACAGCAGTGTTGTTTCTCGTTAACTAAAACTATTAAAAAGGGAAAACTAGAAACTTAGAAATGTTTCCCTGGTAATTAACTGGACTGAAATAAGTAATAAAAAAACTACTCACTAAAAAACTTAATAAAATAAATAAATAACTATATACTGTACACAATTTGATTAAAATCCAAACTGAATATATAAAAATAGCTAATTCAAATTACGAATTAATACCATAGAATATAATACTGGCCATAAAATAACTAATTTCAACAAAGAAATACTATAATAATAACAATAAAATTATAATCACAATGAAATATGACACCTCTACATTCATAACATCAGGTTTGGCAGGAAGGATTATTAATGAAGACATTATTTAGTTTATGCATTTTCCTCTCACCGGTGTTAATTTAGCATTATCAATATACAATCACAGTTTTTGTTAACATTTTGAGTTAAATGCTGTTTTAATATTTTATGTTTTTATTAACATTTTTGTTTAATTACATCTGTTCAAAACAGTGTTTTGGTAATTTTATTGTTTTTGTCATTTTTAATTTTTCAACTTGAACTAAAGAAAATGTGAAAATTAGACATCTAGCTCAAATTGAGTTGATATACATATATAATTTACATTTTACTTTATCATATGCTTCAGAAGCATACAAATTATATGAACTAAATGTATTGTGCTTTTATGGTGCTTATTTGTCCTCTTTAAAATTTTGGCAGAACAAATCACCATTCATGTTCACAGAGATCAAAGGCTCAGACATTCTGCATGATATCTCACTTTTTATCTTTGTTACACGTTAATGCTGAAAATTAGAATGACATCAGACTCATCAGGTTGAGTAAAGGATGCTAAACATTTCATAAGAAGCCTTTAAGATATTTCCCGTAAAGGTGAAACATCATCAACCACTGCACAACAAGACGGCCTGAACCTGTTCTTTCATCTCATCTCCTTGTTGTTTACCTTCCTGCTGTTAAATGTCTGCCCCTGTTCCTGTTTTAGACATAAAGTGATAACATGAAGTGTGTACATGAGTGCTGAACAGAGTGGCTAAATCAAAGAACAGTCTTCTCCCAAAAGGAGGATGTGAGGAGCAAAGGCAATGATACAATATTGCTACATATTCTTCAAGGGATGGATTAGTCCATTATATAACATATAATATGATATTATAATATGATTTTATAAGTGGCTAATTGTATAGTGGCACTCTCCCTAGCAATAATCTTTTCATAATTACATTTTTTCTCGTTTTTATCTCACTCTAAGGTCTCATGGATGTTTTCTCTCATTACAATTAAAGCATTTACTTAATGCCGTGGAGGATTTCGTTTTTGTTTAATTAACGAAACCACCTTTGTTCTTGCCGGAGGCAAAGAGAAAATGCATATCAAACAACAAACCACGATACACCGAATGCATGTTACAGAAGCGGATGTGGATTGAAGGTTTGTGCCCCTCATTAAATCGCTGTACTTTTAAATTATTCATACACTCCTGTTTTGTTATAACTGTTGATCCATAGCAATTGAAAATCGCCAACCAGTCGGTGGATTCACGCATGATCTGTTTATTAAAAAGGAGTTTGCTCACCTTGTGTTTCTGAAGGTATAATACCATTCTGGAGTTCCGAAGCAGAAAACCCAAATAAATCAAATTCATTAACTCTGTAATTGATTTCATTATTTTTCATGCTCATAACAGAGAGTTTTTTTTTAGGTTTGCAGGAAGGGATGGAGGCAGTGCTTGAGAGCATGGGGCAAAGGTTGAGTGCATAAACAGTTTGGCCAAGGGGAAACTTACTTTTTAATTACATCACAGAAGAACTGTGAGCCGTCGGCAACCCCTTCATTAGACCAGTGGCTGCACTGGATTTGAGTCAAAATTCAACCAAATATGGAAAAAGCTAGAAAAATAAGACTATAACTGTGTTTATATTAACAGATATTGTAGTAAAAAAAACTGACTGATCAGAACACTGTGGTGAAACAAGATTAAGGAATGTAGAAAGATATGGTAGAGAAGGAAAGATTGAATAAAATATCTAAACATTCTTAAATCAAGATTAGTTTACATAAGATATAATGTCTTGTTTTCTGACAAAGTTATTCAAATCAAGTGACTACAATTAAGTATTTGCCAATGTGGAAAGAAATATAATCTTGTTTTTGTCTTTGAAATAAGTTTATTTTTTTGACCCCACTGGCAGATACATGTTTTAAGTATAAACTGACTCAATTTGGCTTTATTTATCAAAAAGACAATACTAGTGCGGGGCAACGATTAATCGTGATTAATTGCATCCAAAATAAAAGTTTTTGTGCATATATATGTGTGTGTACTGTGTATATTTATTATGTAAATATTAGTGGTGGGCCGTTATCGGCGTTAACGTGCTGCGTTAACGTGAGACTCTTATCGGCGATAAAAAAAATATCGCCGTTAATCTATTCTCAAAGTTGGGTTGGGAGCTGGGTCTATACTACGCAAGCTATGATGACTTTCACCCTGATATTTTAGCGCGGATGTATACCTAGCAGAATTGCACCGTAGGGGGCGAGAACGAGTCTTCGAACTAGAGGCTCGCAGTCCGTGATGGACAGATTGTTAACGGCTGGTCTATGTGGTAATACAATCGCGCAGGACATCCAAACGCTCACCTATCATTCATCAACCTCAAATATGGCTTTTCATCTGAAAGATGTATGTAGTAACAACTTTACATGGCCGCTCAATATGATGTTAACCTAGAGAAATGTGCGCTATTGAAGTGTTTGTGTGGAAGCGCGTTTGGGCAGGGACAGGCTCCGTGCGTTCACTTGCTCTTAAAATCTCCGTCATTTTTGGTCATACAGATAAAAGTAGCCTAATACATCTTTCGAATCTGTAAAGACTCTACGTTTATTTGTGTGCACTCAGAATAACAACGAAACGTTGCGCTTTTAAGCAAACAGGATTCGGTTTAGGTCTCATGTGAACTTGATAATTCACTCCCGTGTCACCCTCTGCTTCGAACCTGTGTGTATGCCTAACGTTACTGTGAAATTACCACATCAGACGTGACGTGCTAACATGGATGCAGCTATGAAGCCGCCGGTTTGCTTCAGGAAAATTTATTTTAAGAAGCTTCCCAATGGAAACTGTAAACAGTTCATCACGACCTCTTATGTAGTCCTACAGTTCAAAATTCATGTTTAACTGAATAAACAGTTAGTAAACACAAGTACATCTTATTGAACATAGTTTATTTTCATCACCAATTATCATAGTAGAACAGCTTTCTCAAGCAGTTTGTGATGCATTTTGGAAACAGGAGATGAGCCCCTGGTCTATCGCCACCTGGCTTGAGAAACCCGTTCTCAAAGACTTACTTTTAGCCATTATTTGGGTAGCACACATATTCTGAATGCCTTCGGCAGAATTCAAATGAGCCATTTTAATCTAGATTAATCTAGATTAATTCCAAAATTAATCTAGATTAATCTAGATTAAAAAAATTAATCTATGCCCACCCCTAGTAAATATACAGTAAACACACACATACATGTGTATATTTAAGAAAAATGTTTATTTATTAAAAATATTTATATATAACATAAATTATATGAATATAAATATATACATGTAAATACCATAGACTGTAAAAAAAAAAGGTAAACACATGTAAATATTTTCTGTATACTGAAAATATATATCGTATATGTGTGTGTGTATTTATAGACACATAATAAATATACACAGTACACATATTATATAAACAAAAACTGGATTTGGATGCGATTAATCATTGCTCAGCACTACTTAATATCTTAACCCCCGGTTTCACAGACAAGGCTTAAGCTAGTCCCAGAATAAAATGCATGTTCTCTCTCAAGATGCACACCTTAATGTTTTCTTCTAAGGCATTTTTGTAAAATTTGCTTAAATATCTTAATTTAACTAAGGCCTAGTCCTGGCTTAAGCTAAGCCCACGTGTGAAACCAGGCCTAAGCCATTTTGCATCTCAAGTAAGTATCTTGATTTAAGAATGTTTAGATATTTGTACTGGAGAACAAGACAAACATTTCTGTTTTTTTTGAGAGACTGTCTATACTGACCTTTATCTGAATATTTGTAGCAGTGTGCATTGAGTATATGTTTGTTTTCTGTTTCTGTCAGTTCAGATTTCGATCAGTTGTGGAGGTGTGACCCTAAATTCACTGACTGCAGGCCCGTTCCCATGAGCACACACACTACAGATTGCTACACTTTTCACAAAGCTCTGCTATTCAGACAATCCCACTCTCCTGAGACAGACTGAAAAACATTGTTCCCCCTCGGCTTGCTTTTCAGTAACATTCAGTGTTTTCTTAACCGTCGCTCTTACTGTCTAATGTCCTTAAGATGGAATTTGAAGGCTTGTTGACTTTTGAACAGGAGAACGTTGACTGTATTTTTTGTTATTAATTATTAATTTATTATACATTTTTTGTTTAATGAAAAGAGTTGAGAAGAACCATTAACGTATTCCTTTCTGCTGAAATTAAAATATGTAAATTTGAACATGAAATTGATTAGGCTCGTGTGACTGAGCATAGTAAGTTTATTTCTCAAAAGTTTAACTTATTTAGGAGTAAAATATAATTACTGAGGAAAACTCATTGATATGTAAAGCAAATTTACTACATACACAACTGTTCAAAAGATTGGGGTTGGAATGAATTTTTTATTAATTAAATTTCAAAAGTCTCTTACAAGTACTGCAGGTATTTGATTAAACCTTAAGGGTGAAACCACTAATAATATATTGCATTATTCATATTGTGAAATATTATTACAATATAAAATAGATGTTTTCTATTGTAGTAAACTTTTAAATGCCATTTATTCCTGTGATCATTCTAAGATGCTGATTTGATGCTCAAGAAACATTTCCTATTAGTATCCAACAGTTTTAAAACAGTTGTGCTGCTTAATACTTTTGTGGAATCGGTGATCATTTGGTGATCATATGGGATTTTGACGGACAATTGGAGTTCTTGGTATGGAAGATTCAAAGAAAAAGATTCGAGCAGAGACCTTTTGTTGTTGTTTAACAGCAGCCCTGGAGCACAATATCAAAAAGTGTAATCTGCAAAAGCTGCAACTGCCCGGGCAGCAATGGTAATTCAATAACAAATGCTTCTGAAACAACGATAAACCCATGCCATTGTGTAGATTTTGTCTGAATTAATTGAAAACAAGGCTATGCTGTCGTACTGCTTTACTGACTGCAGCGTGCAACTCTAAACGCTGGCCTGATGAGCGTGACGGTATCAGATAATAGTATCCACTAAGAATGGATTACATGGCATAAAAGGTTTCCATAACCGTATAAAGGGAACATGCAATGCAATTTTATTTAAACTAGCAGTGCTGAACATCATAATGGAGCTTTCAGTTGTGTGGTATGTCTGAATGCTTTGCTTTACATGCTACAAAATCAACCCTCTACACAAGTGGCTTCTAACAGAAGATGTATTACTTTTGCTTTAGGAGCTTCAATGCATAAACCACAGCAGAAATCAAAAGGAGATCTAAAAAGTTGCTGACGTGGGAAATATACTCTTAACCTCATATAGTGTACACAGAACAATGAAATCATATTCCAAAAATCACTCATTTAAAGTGATAGTTCACCCGAAAATCAAATTCATATCATTCATTATTCACTCACCCTCAAATTGTTTCAAATATGTATGATTTTCTCTCTTCTGTTAAGAACAAAATAAAAGAAGAAGATATTTTGAAGTATCGTTGACAACCAAACAGTTCACGGTAGCCACTGACTTCAATTGTATAGGAGAAAAAAGATACTGTGGAAGTCATTGGCTACCATCAACTGTACAGGTATGGAACAAGACATCATTTTTTATTTTTGGGTGAAGTTGTGGAGCACAAGGAAAACAGGCAAATTAGGTAACCCGAATGAATCAGTGCAATCAGCAAGATTTTCATTGAATTTAAATTACACCCCTGACATAATAAGATAATTATCTGAGCTAGGTGTTAATATAGACCAATCAATTAAAACAGATCAAAAAGCTCTTCAGGGAGAAAGCTTTACAATGACCTAAATGAAAACACTAAAATGACTAGGAAAGAGTGCTGCAGAAATTAATATACAAATATGAAGAAAAGTAATTCTAATGGTGCGGATTGATTATTGATTGGGAACAACCAGAGAGGCTGCTGTAATTGTGAGATGTTGTTCTACCTACTGAGCGATGTTTGCTGTGATAAATTGTGGATAAATATTTAGGATCACTCTCTTTATTCTCACTCTATTTAGAAACACTTTCTCTCTGTCTTTATACTTCTACACTGAATGATAAATGGTCACTTCCATGCTCCCACCTGGCATTCAGTCATGCCATTATTTATTGTTTAAAGAGCCAGTCATTGATCCAATCATTGCTCCATTGATAAGCTGGCTGGACTTTAAATAAATCTTCTCTAAAACTTTACTAGAACTTAATCAGAGCTAGGGAAAGCATGATTTGAATATTTTAATTTAAATATTTATCATTGTTACTTATTATAAAAGGGATCTAATTGTTTTATATTAATACTTCTTACATGCTAAGACACTTTTATATTACATTTTTTCTGATACTCTCTCCAAAGTGGAAGCACTATGCTTGGTTTTCAGGCATTTTTCAGACAGAAAGTACTATATTTATTTATGTGTTTATTCTCCTGATCAAATCCACCACAGCCAAATTCTGTTATTTTGTCGATTACATATTGCCACAGCAAACTACAAACAAGAAGATCCAAGTGCAGCATTTATTAAAGAGTTCAAAAACAAACAGCGCAATCCAAATCAGGGCAAAACAGAGTAATGAGTGGACTCTCCTCTGCATGCACTAGACACTTTCACACACCATTGTGTGTCCATAATCCCACAAAAGACTGATTGTAATATACGACTGTAATGTATGTATGTTTACTGGCTCATGCACCACAAATCACCTTACACTGTTCCCCAGCCAGCTGCTTGAATGTCTCTCTTTCTGCACATGTACAGTATTTGAAGTCATCTGCACAGTTGTACAGTTTGTAGTTTATGTATAGGTAACCACTTTTATATATAGCATATGTATAGTCAAAGCTGACAGTAGGTTAGTTGTGTATAGGTTTATACTGTTTTACTTCGTGTTGTATATCTATATTTATGTAGCACCGTGGTCCTGTGAGGCACGACATCTCGTCCCACTATATGTCCACACATGTAACGGAATGACAATAAAGCTCAACTTGACTTGTAACCCGAAAACAATAAACCAGCAACCAAAGACAAAGAAAACCGGGCTTATAAGAGAATACGTTAAAAGGTAAATGAGACACAGCTGAATGAAATGAAACTTGATTGTCAAAGCAAAGGATGATGGAAACTGAAGTCCAGAGAAACAAACACAATAAGGAAACGTGCCCTCTAGTGGCCTACATGGGCATACCAACCAGACATTGGTGACATTACCTCCCCTTTAAAGAGCGGATACCAGACGCGTGACCAAAAAACACAAAAAAAGTCAGGAGGAATGTGGAAAGGAGGCGGATCAGGGGGAGGGATGGTGGGCCTGGCCCATGTAGTGGAAAAGGGCCCGGAGACAGAGGCAGATAAGAAATCCATGGCGGGGCTGCCAGGGCTGGAGGCCAGGGAGGGGCTAGCAGGACGAACCAGTGAGGTTCGACATAACAGGAACCCCAGCGGACAGCTAGGGTGGAGCCAGAAACCTGGCAGGCAGCAAGGGCAGAAGACCACCTCAGTGGAGCTAACAAGGCAGAAGACCCCCTAGCGGCTCAGGTAGGACCGCAAAGAGAGGTTAGTAACAACCCTGACGGCCACAAAAGGACAGGCAGACTGCTCAGCAACGGTCTCCTTAGCCGTGACAGGGCAGACTGAGGGTTCAGGAGTGGGCGCCACCGCCCAGAGAGGAGCAGAAGCGGACACTGCTGCCTCGGGAGGTTCTGCAGCAGAAGCTGCAACCTCGGGAGGAACTGGAGCGGGCTCAGGAGTGGACTCCTGGACTGGAACGAGCTCTGGAGTGGACTCTAAGGGCTCCTGGACTGGAACGGGTTCATGAGTAGACTCTGAGGGCTCTCGGACAGGAGCGGGCTCTGGAGTGGACTCTGAGGTCTCTTGGACTGGAGCAGGCTCATGAGTGGACTCTGAGGGTTCCCGGACATGCAGAACAGTCCAGAGGCCAAAGGCAAAGATGGTCCTCCTGACCATGGCAGCAGCAGCGAAATTGGGTGACTCTGTGGTGACCTCCGAGAACTTAGCTGCTCTCCTCCTTCTCAACCGTCGCTTGCGAGACAGAGGCAGTGAAGGTTCATTATCGCCTGGCGGGATCGGGCATCTCTGGGGGAACTGCAATGGACTTAGGCCTACATGACATTGCTAGATTGCGGTAACAAAGATAATCAATGAACTCCCAAAAATCGAGAGACCTAAGGCCCTCTATCTCCCAAGGAGGCAAAGTGTTATCAAGGCAGTCATTAAAAATCTTGCTGAGCTCAGAATTACAGAGTTTACAAAAAAGTCTGTGCCAGACCTCCTACTCCCATCCCCTGTTGACCAAAAGCTGCCAACATTTGGAGCCAAGCCTTCCACTACTTTTTCGAAGCCGGAGGAACGATTCAAATGCCCATGGCTCAAAATCTGATATGCCCCGTCCAGCTGCTGGATCTGTAGATGGCTGGTTTATTCTGTCATGGCAAACTCCAAAACAAGAAGATGCAAGTGAAGCATTTATTAAGAAGTTAAAAAACAAACAGCGTAATCCAAATCAGGGCAAAACAGAAATACATAAGAGAAAACAATAAACCAGCAACCAAAGAGAAAGAAAACCGGGCTTATAAGTGGATAAGTTAACAAGGTAAATGAGACACAGCTGAATGAAATGAGACTTGATTGTCAAAGCAAAGGGTGATGGGAACTGAAGTCCAGAGAAACAGACACAATAAGGAAACGTGCCCTCTAGTGCCCTACATGGGCACACCAACCAGACATAGTGACACATATAACAAGTACACAGGATTCCACTGAAAACTCTGAAGATTTATTTATGTGCTGCGTTTTAGAAAACATAAATCTTTACCTGCGCTGAATGCTCACACCTCCTACACTTTAAATATATATACCAAACCGCTGATGATAGCCATTGACATTCCACAGTATTTTTTCCCTTATACAACTGAATGGACCATGGCTACCATCAACTTTTTGGTTACATTTACATTTATTAATTTAGCAGACGCTTTTTTCCAAAGCGACTTACAATTGAGGAATACAATAAGCGATACATTATAAAGAGGCAAACAGACACAGGAAGTGCTTGTAATACAAATTTCTAGGCATTGTTCAGAGCAAATTCTAGCCAGACAGAGAGCAAAGTTAAGCGAACAAGACAAGCTCACATCAGTAACATTTCTTGTTTTGCATTTTTTTGTGGGCTTTTTTGCTAACATGTGTGTGTTAAGCGGCCCAAAGGCATATACTGTAAGCACACTTACACAAATAACCTACATATAAAAAACCAAGCTGAAAAGTATTGATTTCTCACCATAATGCCAAAGCAGCAACATGAGACTCGAGGGATTGATTCAAGGAATCCCCCAGTTTCACTGCACATACCCTCAGAGCAGTGATCGATCATCGATCTGCACATACCAATGCTGCCTCACTTAAGGTCTGACCATCATGCTTTTCACAAATGCCAGGTTCTCTCAGTCAGGACTTTAATAGGGGTTCCTTCATGACCCAGTTCAGCATCCAGAAGAATGTTCAGAGGTATGTCTTATCCTGACCTATTTTGAGGATGAGTTCCTTTTAATATGGTACTATGTATTTTTTCATGATTTATATTATCATTATTTTTTATCTAATTTTATAACTTTTTTATCACTTTTTATCTCATATTTTGTCATTGACTTGTTTTGTTTTATTTAGGTATGGTTCATTATTCTATCATCCATTTTTGTCTCTGAAACCAATGTAGTCTAATCCTGGATGAAATGAAGTAGTTAGAGGTAATTTAATTCGACATATCTGTTACGGTCCAGAATATAACCTGGGTAGAAATCAGCCCCAAAAAATCTCAGAAACAAGATGCTGCAGTCTGAGGTAGGATATTAGGCTATTCTAGTCTCAAAAATGTCCAGTCCATCACGCAACATCATGTGGAGGCTGATTGAAGGCAAGATTGGGCCTGAAACCAAACGCAGTGATTTTTCCTTCATTTCTTTGAAAAGAGAAGCTGCATCAAAAGCACATTGGAGTAAAAAATCTATTCCCTGTATCCCAAAAGAGAGACTTTAATGAGCTGACCAACTGCTCTCTCTCTCTCTCTCTCTCTCTCTCTCTCTCTCTCTCTCTCTCTCTCTCTCTCTCTCTCTCACACACAGCCACTCTTGAACTGAGATAAACTGTGTCAATCTAGCACAAGAAATCACAGGGAAATTATTCTGTGCCGATTTTTGAAGTTGTGCATCTCTATTTCATATGCACGCCATGGATTCCATTCTGAACATCAGTGGCAGCTCTCTTAAGTCTCAGAACACCATAAACCTGTTCCAAAACCCAGTGACCATTCTATCATGGAACCTCACAAGTGACAAATTTGTTTGTGAGCTCTATATAGGCATCATCAATACACACCACAGCGTTCTGCATTGGGAAACATGATTTACAATGAATTCAAATACTATTTGATGTTAGCATGTTACCAAGTCTAATGATATCATAATACCTTATATTTTTTTATGTTTTTGTACATAAAACATAAGTATGTGTGGTGAATAAATAATTGTATAATAGTGTTGTGTGTTCCATGTTTAATTTAAAGTGTTCATGAGATTGATTGCTTGGGGAAAGAAACTGTTCCTGTGTCTGGTCATTCTGGTGCTCAGAGCTCTGTGGTGTCGACAAAACGGTAACAGTTCAAAGTATGATTTTGCCAGCCTTTTTTCTCACTCTGGATGAGTACAGTTCTTGGAGAGTGGGGAGGGTTGTACCAATGATTCGCTCAGCAGTCCGGACTACCCTCCGTAGTCTTCTGAGCTCAGATTTGAACAGTTCTTGATGTGCAGAGGACGGATTCAATGATGGCAGAGTAGAACTGTATCAACAGCTCCTGTGGGAGGTTGAACTTCCTCAGCTTGCGAAGGAAGTCTCCTGAAGTCCACGATCATCTCCACTGTTTTGAGCATGTTCAGCTCCAGGTTGTTAAGACTGCACCAGACAGCCAGCTCCTTAACCTCCTATCTGTAAGCAGACTCGTCACTGTCCTGAATGATGCCGATCAGTGTGGTGTCATCTGCAAACTTGATCGTGCGGGTGCCGGTTGAGAATTTTCCCAGCCTCACTACCTGCTGCCTGTCTGTCAGGAAGCGGGTGATCCGCTGACAGACGGAGGTGGGGACGGAGAGCTGCATCAGTTTATTCTGAAGGGTGTCTGGGATGATGGCGTTGAAAGCGGAGCTGAAGTCTACAAATAGGATCCTTACATAAGTCCCTGGTCTGTCCAGGGTTGCTGGAGGTGTTCAGGGCGGGTGTGGGGTGTTTTTCCAAATATGCCTCTTATGCTTACCAAGGCTACATTTATTATTTCATATATATATATATATATATAAATATATTTTTTTTTTAAATAACTATAAATATAAAAAGAAACAAACAGTATATATATGTTTTAACAGTAGGCATAATATTGTGAAATATTATTAAAATTTTAAATAACTGTATCCTAATTTAATATTTGTTAAAATGCAATTGATTCCATGGATGGTATGCTGAATTTTGAGCAGCCATTATTCTAGTCTTCAGTGTCACATGATCCTTCAGAAATTATTCTAATATTCTGATTTAGTGCTCAAGAAACATTTCTTCTTATTATCAATGTTGAAAACAGTTGTGCTGCTGAATATTAATTCTTTAATGAATAGAACACGATACATATCTTCACTGTCACTTTTGATCAATTTAATGCATCCTTTCTAAATAAATGTATATAGAATCATCTACACCAAAGAAAAATAGGAATGTTTTATGGTACACAATTTGCAGCTTATTGGCTGTGCCCAGTTATAATGAGGATGGATGGCAGTGCTGAGAGAAGCATTTTGTTCTTACTCGGTGTCAGTAACTAATGATTAAAAAATACCTTTGCCGATCTTAGGTCAGTAGATGGATGCTACAGGGTGACAAAGGCAATAAATCAGAGTCTGTCATGCATTTATCAGATTAATGGTCCATTTGATTCCTCCATCTGTAAAAATGGAGGGCTTGTTCGACTTGTAACCCTGTGACACTCTTTCACCTTACATAAAACCTTACACCTTTTTTAAGTAACCATTTTATATTTGAATATAGGCTACTATCAGATCCTTTAGAAAATGCTGACTGTGTTAATTCTCTCGTTCTTGTGTTTCTCATGGGTGAGCAGCCTATGAAGCACTGCTGAATGGACAGGGATGTGTATAACAGACACGACTTTCTGCCTTCAGGCTCTGGGACCAAAAATCATCTGATACATGAGTAAACAGCTTGCAATCAGAAAATATATTGCTTCTGTGTAATATGCAATAGTCCAGTAACCTGGGAATAAAAGAATGAGTGGTGGACACCAGTGAATGTTTTAACTCTGTTGACATTCCCAGCCGGTGAGGGGAAAGAAGTTACGGTTGCGTTTCAGCCTTGGGGGATGCAGTTTTATTCAGGGAGTCCTTCATCTGAAGAGTGTGAGTCACAGAGGCATGAACCACCACAAGTACACACTCGATCACACACATACACACACAGTGACGGGGAGATATATGGGGACCTAAAACATGAGCTTACATCATAGACTTTCTGAATAAGATTAATGTGGTAGTTACAGTCCTGGAATATTTTCACTAGGTCTGGGCTTTCTTTATCCGGCCCTGTACATCCCTTAGATACACACTGTACCAGAACATCCAGGCACACTTTATTTTAAGGTCCAATTCTCGCTATAACAAACCAATAATTATGACTTTTGTCTCAATAAACTCCTAATTTGCTGCTTATTAATAGTTAGTAAGGTAGTTGTTAAGTTGAGATATTATGTAGCATTAGGGATGTTGAATATGGTCATGCAGAATATGTGCTTTATAAATAATAAACAGCCAATATGTTAACAATAGGCGTGCTAATAAAATGTTACCACACATCCTAATTAATTTTTCATACTTCAAAGATTAATGAAATATAAGTAAACTGCTGTTGAAAAGTTTGGTGTTGGTATGATTTAAAATAATAGTAATAATACTTTATCCTTTTTTATATTTAACATTTAACTAAGCCTTTTTGTCCTAGAAAGCAATGCGTTTAAATGGAGAACAATGGAGAACTGTAAATTCTTAAAATCTTATCAAAAGTCAGATTTTAGGTTTCTACATGTGTGGGTATAAATGAGATAACTGTTAAGCCTCCCAAGCCAACTTCTAAGGAATAGCAATTTCCTCCTGAGATGATACCATGGTACGTTGATAACTTTTTTTGTCAGTGGTTAAAACAGATTTTTGCATCTGTCTGAGCAGAGAAACTGCTAGAACTCCCTCAGCAGCAAAAACATGTACCTCAGAACCTGTTATGCTTATAAATTCTCCAATAAATCTCCTCCCGCTCTGTCTGGAAATGCTCCCTGACATGCGTGCTAAAATGTACAGAACACTGTTGAAGGCACACAATACACAGAATTTACCTCTCTCCGGTTTGAATGTACTGGCATGTGTTACGGTATAATGCTCTTGTCGGTTGTTTAGTGTGATTTGAATTGGAGGCTCAAGGTCTGTGTATTGTGTGGTGATGCACAGAAACACAGTGACTGGTCGTTTATAAGCGTTCCCTATTATACTGAGGGGTGTCTGGGAATCACGCCAGGCTTTCCAAGACAATAATATTATGATAAAACACAACATTTAGAGATATTGGAGTCCACCCGTAGTTACAAGAGAACATATTCATTTTTATTTGAATTACTCTGTAGGTATTTTAACCATGTATTATTAATTATAACTAACCCTGACTAGACCAGCCTATGCACATGAGTAGTATAAGCACGGTATGACTCCGCATGAACATTGGCTGGTCTAGCCTGAAAAATAAGCTTTTTAAACGCTATTTGAGCATAATAAATAACATTCATGGGGCAATTAATTTCAGATTTTTGTTGCTGATTCGACATGTAATTTAATTATGAGTTCAGCAAGCAGTTTTTGAGATTTCAGGATTCCGCCATTTATTAAGATAGGACTCGTACGAGCTGTCCGGAGGCGTTGCAAATATGGCCGCAGAGTGAAGAGACTTTCCTTGAAAGGGAGTTTGTTTTTTAAAATTATTTATTTTCATTTTATTTATTTTTTATGATTTAATTAATTTTCAGCTTTTCATTCAACTCACAACCCCCCTACAGTTCCTTTATGAACCCTATTGGAATTGGGATTGGGATAACTTCATGTTGTAAATGACATAATTTACAATTTAATTATTACTCTTTGCATTTTTTACATCATTATGGTACAAGATAATGCTATTTAAATCAACATGATAAACAAGTTAAATCAAAAGTAATCTAAAAGTAATCCAAAAGTAATCTGATTACATTACCTAAAATGTGTAATGTAACGGATTATGTTACTGACTACAATTTTTGTCATGTAATCTGGAATCAGTAACGGATTACAATTTGTAAGTAATCTACCCAGCTCTGTATATATGTATTTATATATGTACTCACTCTCATGTCCTTCCAAACTAGTACTGTTTTCTTTTATCTGTGAAATACAAATGGAGATGTCAGCAGAATGTTAAAGCAGCAAAGGAAAAGTGAATGGTTATTTTAATATTTATGCTCTGAAAAAAGGCACTATACAAAGTATATTGTGGTCCATTTTCATCATTCACTACACTGAAACAAAAGGTAACTGGTTTTATTCATGTCAACCTATATACTGTACATCAATCACCAACAAACATATTCTTAAATCAATTCAAAATAGTTCATTAATGAAATAATTTCAGGGTTTCAATTCGTCGAGAGCTCTAATATAAAGTGAACAAGGTCTCCATTTTTTATAGTGACAATGAGGCATGTACATCATTGCATTTAATTCAACATATATATTTTTACAGCGAAGAATATAAGAGGTACAGTGGCTGTGGATAAAGAACGGACTCTTAATACCTCATATCAATAATTATATTAAATTGTTCAATATTTGTTTAGCATTGTTTGTATGACTGGCAGTTCAATTTGTTTGTCAATATATGTTTGATTGACAGTTCAATATTCATGCAGTTTGGGGATACAAACAGTTCCTGAATCTGCTTGTGTCGGTTGTTATCCTGCAGAACTTTCCTCCAGGCCACAGAGATGAGAACAGACTGTAATCAAGGGGACTGACACCCTGAATGATGGTGCGGGCCTTGCTGTAACAGCAGTCATAGTAGATGCTCGCTCTACCCTCTGCTCTGAAAACCTTGCGATACAATGGTAAAAGTTCATACATTTACTCTCGAATTTACTCATGAAGTGCTCAGGCCACATTGCATTAGAAACTTCAGTGCTATTCACATTTCCATAATACAGTTGTCTTGATCTCTAGACTTTATATTGAACAGAAAATGAGTATATTCATACCAAATTTAATATAACTTAAGCTTAAAAGAAAATTCTGGGTTTAATACCAACTCACCCGGCAGCATATTTGTAGTATAATACTGATTACAACAAAACATAACAGCAACTCATCCACCTTTTATAAAAAAAAAAAAGCTATGTTATAGTGAGGAAATTTGAAATGAACATTATTTAAAATAAAAGAAACATCAAATATACATATTTAAAAAAGAGTAGCTGCCAAGGCAAAATGTCTTATTTCTCTTTAGTTTAAACTGCAATAAAATAACTAAAAGTTCAACTTAATCATATATATTATATATATATATATATATAATGTATAGACTTACAACAAAAAAATAAAACAATAAAACTTTAAAATTAAAATTAAAATGAAAACAGAAAAATACTAAAATATAATTCAAAGTGAAGTTAAAAATATAAATGGGACAGTAGAAAATTGATATTTGTGGTAATCAGTATTATCTCACATATGCTGAACTTCATTTGTACAGATCTAAAGTGAAAACCTTGCATTTACAATAGATGTTTACACTGTATACTGTAAACGTGTTAAGCCTAAAGTTTATACTAAAATATCACTCAAAAAGTCATACTTAGAAGCTCCATTATAAGAACATTACTGTAAATGTGTTTTACTGTGGGATGAGTTGAAATCAATTTCCTTTGATAATCAACAGTATGCCATACCATAGATTCTATCTAAAAGTATTAAAGTTGTATTTAACCCAGAATGTTCCTTCCTGAAACTTGTCTCATCCCCACGTGGAAGGACACTGGTGGCAGAGAAGTGAACTGTCTTATTAGAGGGTTAGCTCTGTGGCACGTCTGTTAATAAAAGCTTGTTAGGAGCGTTTGATTGCTGCATATCAGCAATGTGGTCATTGATGGGCCCTATGACTGACAGAACTGATTTCCTGCCTTGCTTGGCTTTGATTAATTGTGCTGTCTTTTGTACGTGGGTGTGGAGGTCAGTCGTGGGAGATGGCAAATGAGAATTTACTCCACACACTCTTATTTGTTATTGGAGAAGACTAATCACATGCACTTCACCTCCTGCTACCACTTCTGAATACAGCCCACACACACAGAGACAATAAACAGATCTGAGCGCTGCTGCTTCTGCACATTCCCTTTTCTCTCTCCGTGTATCTTTCTTTTTAATACATAATAATGAACACTCTAGTGGGTGTAGGGAATAGGAGATGTCTTCAGTATTTAAAATTCTAAAAAAAAAAAAGTTTCGCAATTTGTTACAAAATAGATTTGAGATAAATTTAACACGTAGCTTGAGATTTGGATTTCGTCAGGACAACATAAAGAAATAGTTCATCCAAAAATGAAAATATGCTAAAAATGCACTCACCCGAGGCCATCCTTAGATATAGATGGAGAAATTTGCTCAGCAATGGATCCTCTGCAGTGAATGGGTGCCGTCAGAATGAGAGTCCATACAGCTGATAAAAACATCACAATAATCTACAAGTACTCCACATGACTCCAGTTCATCAATTAACATCTGTAGTGAAAATCTATGTGTTTTTAATAAACAAATCCATCATTAAATATCTGCTAAAATAAGGCTATAACATGAGTTTTCTATCCATAATATTGCTTTATCCAATGACTTCTCAGCTGTTTGGACTGTCATTTTGACGGCATCCATTCATTGCACAGGATCCATTGGCAAGCAAGTGATGTAATGCTATATTTCACCAAATCTGCTCTGATGAAGAACAACAAACTCATCTACATCTTGAATGACCTAAGTGAGTGAATTGTGTGTGTGTGTGTGTGCGTGTGTGTGTGTCAATTACTCCTTCGCAAACACTTCAGCAGCAAGGTTACAAGGATAGTTTGTATTTTATGTACAGGTGCATCTCAATAAATAAGAATGTTGAAAAGTTAATTTATTTCAGTAATTCGACTAAAATTGTGAAACTCGTGTTTTAAATAAATTCAATGCACACAGACTGAAGAAGTTTAAGTCTTTGGTTATTTTAATTGTGATGATTTTGGCTCACATTTAACAAAAAGCCACCAATTCACAATCTCAACAAATTAGAATACTTCATAAGACCAATAACAATTTTTATTTATTTAAATTGTTGGCCTTCTGGAAAGGATGTTCATTTACTGTATATGTACTCAACTTGGTAGGGGCTTCTTTTGCTTTAATTACTGCCTCAATTCGGCGTGGCATGGAGGTGATCAGTTTGTGGCACTGCTGAGGTGGTATGGAAGCCCAGGTTTCTTTGACAGCGGCCTTCAGCTCATCTGCATTTTCTGATCTCTTGTTTCTCATTTTCCTCTTGACAATACCCCATAGATTCTCTATGGGGTTCAGGTCTGGTGAGTTTGCTGGCCAGTCAAGCACACTGACACCATGGTAATTTAACCAACTTTTGGTGCTTTTGGCAGTGTGGGCAGGTGCCAAATCCTGCTGGAAAATGAAATCAGCATCTTTCAAAAGCTGGTCAGCAAAAGGAAGCATGAAGTGCTCCAAAAATTCTTGGTAAACGGGTGCAGTGACGTTGGTTTTCAAAAAACACAATGGACCAGAAAGGCAAGAAACATGCGTCTATTAATGATTCTATCATTAGTGAGGGTGTGCAGGAGGATTATGCATACAGAGGAATTCCTCAGACTGTTACTTCCAAATATAGCACATGAATGCATAATGATGTCCCTAAAGGAAAGAGGAGGAAAAACACCCACCATGCAGTCAGATTGAGGAAAAAAAAAAAAGATATAGCTTATATAAAAAAAGTATTTTGTTGGTCATGCCATACAGTGATATATATACCGGGACAAATACCAGCAAGCTTTAAGAATACCCTACAGGATCAGCCTGATTCTGTATAGTGCAGTTTAGCTCTGAGACCTCTGCAGGTGCAATGCTCACTTCCCTCTGTTTCATTGTACTTCTATATGCACGATCAGCGAGTTCAAAGATGCTTGTCATTGGTTAGTGCCCAACGGCAAGTTTTTTTATTCTTTTTTTAAGTGCACTTAGTTGCTTACAATGCCTTTTTTCAGATGAGAGCAGTGAGAGTCGAGGGAAACTTTAAAAAGCACACGCAAACCAACATTCTTTGCACTTTAAGTGCTTACAAACACAAGATTTTACAAGAAATATGTGCACGATCTTCAGCCACTCCACTTCTCATTTCTCTATCTCTCTTCATTTCTGTCAGGGGTAATAAGCAAGATGCACTTCTCTCTCTCGGTCTACAAATACTGAGACAAAGCAACCTAAGCACACATTTTATTTTAACAGTATTTTTGTTTACTTCTGTAAAAAAATCATTTTTATTTTTAGGGGCTTACAGTATAATAACATTTCAAAGGCTAAATTAGTCAAGGTAATGTCTATGAAAAAAGCATGTCTGTGACCTCGTGTGTAAAGTAAAAACCTGCACATTTGCTTCTTCCTGAAATGAGGATGAAACATTTATGACTAAAAGCAGGAGGTGCGAGTAAGTGTGTAAGAGAAAAGACAAGGAGTGTAAGTGGGAAAATCTAGTTAATTATTTGTGAGCACTTTGTCTTCCACATATAATGGTCATGTATAAACCTATAAATAAAGTAATATAGAAAAAGAGTGTATGATTTATTCATACAACATATTTTGTATTGTATGCAATGGTAAAAGTATTTTACTACACTACACCTCTCCTAACCATTTACAGTAAACTAATTATTTTACAGAACTGAACATGATATCATTTTATGATCAAGTTATAATATGTCAAATCATGTTAACAAATCATAAGTTGTATTGAGTATTACAAAAATGAATATGCATGTGTTGTAACTTTAAGTCTATGAAAGGTTATAGACTTTCAGAAAACACTTTATTAATTATGCATAACTGTTATTATTATTATTATTATTATTATTATCATAATGGCAGAAATACTAAGATGATTGTACCAAGGTTCTATTGTTAGTCATTACTCAGAAAGGGAATGATGTTTTATGATATTCTGATATTAATATTTTTTATATAAATATATATCTCGGTATTATCGTGTTTCTGATTTCTGTCATTGATTTTATTAACTATGATGGAATGTTATTGAATTAACAAACCAACTAATATCACAAAATACCACAGAATTAATCAAATCTATTGCTTATTATATACTGATGTTTGTTGTTTGACCTCCAACAATGATGTCACTTCTATGATGACGTCATTGAGGACCTATCTTTTTCAGTTAAACGGATATTATAAAGACTTACTGTAAAGGATAGAAAGTGAAATTGGACACACACACACACACACACACACACGCACGCACGCACGCACGCACGCACACACACACACACACACACACACACACACACACAAAAACATACACTGATTATTAAAATTATATGATATATGGTAGAGACACGAAAATGTACTGCATAACAGGAATGACCCAGGAAAGGATGGGCAGATAGTCATTCAATAAAAATTCCACGAAGAACTACTGGGATACATGCCAAATAATCATCTTTCCAGAAAACTCAAGGGTACTGATGATAGAGAGGGTCATGGGCAGGGGGATGCATCCTCTTGTCCTTATAAGATTGGCAGAACCAGTCCACCATGGCATAAAATCATTGGTTGATCTAGTGTGCATTTATGGATTTTCAGATTCCTAAGGATTGCATGGCAGGAATGCAGATCAGAGAATGAGGAAATGGATGAAATTTTTCAGAGTAAATGCTTGTTCCAGAATGTTCTGCCTGATGGATTAGACGTAAGGCTGTCTGACCGTTTAGCCCCCAACCTCTTGTGGAGCTGATTGGCCAAGAAGGTCTCCTTTATTCCCCATAAGTCACTGATTCATTGCGGTATGGTGAAGGTTGTGCTGTAGTCTGCCTCCACCATGGCTTCATATCTAAGGGGTGGCTCGTCTTGACAGATAACTATTTTTCATTCTGGCAGTCGGACTGATCAATTGGGCAGTGATTCAGTTCTTTTGGTCAGGGGATGAATGGAGTAGGTGATTGAATGCTTGACTCCAGGCCGTTTTCAAAACCCAGGATTACTGGTGGACCTCAACTACCATCTAAGATGCTGTATAAACATTTTTGATGGAAAAAAATACAATCCTGCAGAGTTATTTGAACTATGAACTCCATCCAGTATTTGTGCGTATTTGCATATTTGTTGTGCTTATTAGAATATTGAGACTTTAGCCTAACCAGATGATAATGTTTGAATCAGCTGTGAGTCTTTTGTGAGTATGGGATTTGAGGATTGTATTTTTGTTTTGTTAGTAGCTGTTAATGCAGTTGCCAACCCTGAAATCAGTTATTTTTAGTTGCTATTTTGGTTAGAATGCTGTTTATTTTACAATTAAAACACATGTGGGCAACTCTTTATATTTTGAGATATAAACTCTTAGACATATTTTTTTCAAATGGTCACATGGTTCACTATTTTCTTTTTTTTATCTGGAAAATGTTTCAAGTTGAACTTAGACTCATTGGGAAAATGTACCACTACCTTTTTTTGTGTGCAAATCTCCAGTTCAGTTTACATCTGAAATGACCACTAGTGTCAGTAAAACTTTTATTCACACAAATTGCGGGATGTGTGCAATTTATGAATGTAAGTGGTTGGTGCGCTTTTTTTGGAATGAGAGACTAAAATAATTTTTGTTTTGGACTGTTAGACAAAAGACAATAAAGGTAATCATATTTGTTAGTATTTGTAATTATTCTAGCACCGATAATACATCAATAAAAACATATTTTAGTGAAATTCCACGTAAAAATTTAAAAAACACTTTTACCATAGTGAATGATTTGTAAACTTATACATTGTGATTTGCATCATATAACCAGCTCCATATCTGACTTGCTCAGTAGCTCACCTTGTAAAGCACGGCAAAGTGCTCAAAAGAGGTGATGGTCCTCACTGCAGAACACACGATCCTGGGGGCGAAGTTGGATCTGGATCCAACTCCTCCCACCTTACGTATACCTAAACCTACCCGTCTCCACCCCTTGACACCTAAACCTACCATCTCCACCCCTAAACCTACCAATCTCCACCCCCTAGATGTAGATCCAGCCCCGCCCCCTGGATCTTTGATCTTTGGAAAAAAGGCAGGTTACTTCAGTGAATGCTTTTCATTCCACATTTGCTTTTTGTTAACACTATATAACAATAACTAGTCCTAGATTATTCAACTGTTTAGTCAAAATTAGCCTTTAGCGGGTACTATAATTTAACCTCATAACTCTGCAACCATTTTTTTTCCATTGATACTAACATATCATACAATATCAGTCAGAATTATCATATTTTGGCCATGTTTTTTTACGATAATAAATCAATTCAGAAAATTCCTCTTCTTAAAAGACTGATTCAGTTTTGAATTCGACATGGCTTCCCAGGCAACTAAAACGTATTGGGTGAAACAGGACACATATGCAGGACTATGTTGCAGCATGAGATGTTTGAGACTTTTTGTTCTTGCTGAAAAAGTCGTCCATCTGTCAAAATTCTTTTTGAATTCGACATGGCTTCCCAGGCAACTAGAGAGTATTGGGTAAAACACAGGTCAAAAGTGAAAGGTGTCTGAATTGTTTTCATATATTTAGCATGACTTTTCACAGAGCTGCCACCAGAAGTGATGACAGACAGCAGCTTGTATAGTTCTCTTGTCATTGTTCACTGATAATCTTCACCAACGCTGTGGCTCGCAAATCAAATACGGTGCCTATGACATGTTTGATGTCATGGCGCTTAGTTATGAGACACTTGAGAACCAATGATGTTTGATGTTATTGACGTCCAACCTGCGGCATGGGTGCCATATTCCATTTAAGAGCCACAGTGGAGGTGAATATTATCAGTGAATACTTACATTTCTGTCTTATGAACTACTTTTCACGTTCTTTAAAATAAACAAAAAACTCCTGTTTACTCCTTCATGTTGTGTTCTGTACTGTCAGTGTATGTTTTACAACTAATGCTGAGAAAAGGCTTGAGCAGTGATGGGTAAAGCTAATTGTGCACATAATACAACAATTTACATTTTCATGAATTAAACATATGAGTGACCTAGCTGTCAGAATCCTCAAATAATTCCAGTGGCAGACTGCCTGCCACGTTTTGCATAAACAGCCATCATTTGACTCTCATTACAATTTAGTTTTTTACTATCTTGATTTATGAAGGAATTTGATGGGAATGTTTTCAAAAAATATTCGTCAGTTTGGCTTCAGGGCTAAATATAAATATATAAATATAAATAAATATATCACTTTCACTGGAAAGGCAAATACTCGATTCACAACCGGACCCTGTTTTGGTATTCATTTTCTGGAATTAACTCTCCCACTAAAGGTTCTTCTTCAACCGCTTTTCTTTATTATTATGGTAAGTTCAGTTGTCCCCTACAGCGGCTCGTTCATCACACCATGTCTCTGATGGAGAAGTGTTTCTCTACAGGACCCATCACAGGGTATTGAGCTCCGCTGCAGGTTGGAGACAACATGGTCCTTATCGCCCTTAAACAGCCTTCTGTCCTGCCTGGTTCTATCGTCTGAGTGGCCCAATGGTCAACACCATACTTGGCTTAGCTTCCTTATGACTGACTTTATTGGAGGGAAACTGTAACCTATGTGATCCTGAGAGATAAAATGCCCCCTTACTCTCTGAAGTCGTAGTCAACCATATAAATAATCCTGTTTCTGTTAAACGAATATTTCAAAAAAAAAAAAAATTAATAATAATTAAAATGTGGTAATCATTTATAATGGTTGTGCAATATGCAGAATTAATGATTTGGTTCCCTTTCAATTCCAATTAATTGAAATCTAAAATGAATTAGCCAAAACTATCTATCTATCTATCTATCTATCTATCTATCTATCTATCTATCTATCTATCTATCTATCTATCTATCTATCTATCTATCTATCTATCTATCTATCTATCTATCTATCTATCTATCTATCTATCTATCTATCTCTCTCTCTCTCTCTCTCACTCTCTTTAGTCATATATACATGACATGTAAACGATAAGAATTCACAATATACTGTATAGTCATACCATACCAATTATAGACTTTTTTAAATTTGGTTTGTTAATTAGTAAAAGTGTTTATTTATTAATTTATTTATAAATATATTTTAAATACATATTGGATATTTATCATACTCCTTATTTTTTAAACTTAGATTACATTTATCAAATGCTTTCTTAAAAATATAAAAACATTCTGAAAATTCATTTTTTAGCAAATCTGACAATGAATACCCATGTTCCAATACTGTACATACACATCTTACAGTTTTAAACAGTCTTAACATTCTCTAAACTATGAGTGCAAATGTCACAACTGTTTGCTGGAACTTCAGAACTTTATCGCATGTCTGCAAAATGTACCCAAAAGATTTCATTCATGCTTTAAAACCAAGTTATTGTGTCAGTAATTTGGCCAAGGCCACCAAAATATGAAGTATTTTTGTTATCCTGTGAGCCACACGGGTCAAATTGTTTAGTTGTTTTTCACCATGACAGTCAACCATGGAAATTAAGGTTTGATAAAAAAAATCGTATATTAGTTGAGAAGAGTCAATAGTAAATAGAAAAAAGTATATGAACATTTGTATTTATACAGTACATTTATTTTTGTGCTAATGTATTACATGTAAAGTTACTGTACATTTCATATTTCTTATGTTACCACAAATACACAAAAATAACACCCATGAAAAAATAATTCTTGGTGGACATCCAAGCCTGTTGCTCAGGATGTTGGTCAGGCCAAAGATTTTCATCAATATCACATCTGATGTTTTCCATTGCCATGCACCGGGGAAAAATCTCCTTGAATGCCGCACGCATCCCCTGCAATGATCAGCTGTGATGTCCTCACATGCAGCATTCATGGCATCCAACAGAGACATCTGATCTTGTGGTCTATGATCATAAACTTTCCACCTCCATTCTCAAACAATGGTAGTGATTGTGCTGTGGGCAATCTACATATATATGCTCCCAAACTTGATTGGTTACAGTAAATGGTTGAATGGTTGATTCAAATTGTATTGCAATTAGAAGTCATTTGCCAATTTAGCAGACATTACAAACAATGTCAATGTCAGATATTTATGGAATATACATGCGTGTACACTAATTTTTCCTTAACTGAATGGATCGTTTTGAATGTGATGGCTTACATGATGAAAAATGATTGGGAAGTTGTGAAGAGTTTGACAGTTTAAGTGAGAATCGACTCATCAGTTTTGCTCAACAAGCCATATGCAATTAGTTGCTGTGCAAACTGCAGACAATTGTACTTTTTGTTTGCACACATGTGCCAAAGCATTTGCAATATGCTCAAATCAATAAGAAATTCCAATCTGATGTGAACAAGAAGCCTTTCAGAGATCTGAACTTTTTGTTTCGAAAAAACAATTCATTTGAGAATTGAGCTAAAGCAATTGAGAAAAACTGTAATAATAACATTACTTAATTTATTTTTATTTAAAAACAATTTAATTTCAAATTAAAATGCAAAATGACATTTTACTTAATTTTTGTGGCCTCAATTTAAATTCACAAATTTAGTTGGAATTTAAATGTCATTCTCAATTCAATTTTAAATGGTGCTGTTATATATTTCCAGTTTGTTTGGAATTTTGTGTTGATGTTGTCGAGGGTTTTTTCTGTGTCAATTATGTAGTCCTTTATAAATCAGTTTTTGATTGGTTCCTGGTGTTTGTTTTCCCAGGTGTGTCTTTTACTTCAATTACCCCTGTGTATTTGTTCACCTCTGTTGCTGATTCACCATCATTACAAGTGCACATCTCCCTTATGTGCTCTTTTTCTCTTAAAGGAATAGTTCCTTTAAGGATATAAATGTAATCATTATTTCATCTTGTTTTGTCAGATGAAATATTTACCAAGACTGTTTCTTTTCGTAGCACATTATTGCAACATCTTTACAACTGGCCGGTGCCATTGAAATCAACATTTACAGTATTCTTTGAGAGAACAAGAGGGCACAGCTTTCTGCTTGACCCCTGTTTGTGATTAATGACCTTCTTTAATGAACTGCTTCTGTTGCGATGCGTCCATTTCCCCTCAGGCCCCACTTCCCTGTCTCTAACATCGCTGATTTAGATTAATTACACATCCCTTTGTGCAAATATTCATGCAGCGCCTGTTATTAAGTCCAAAATCTACATTATTGGCATCCCAACAGCTCTACTGTCATTGGCCTCCTACCTACAGGCACAGCGCAAGCCAAACAGATTTAACGTGGCCTTCTTTTGCTCCTCTTCTCTATTACCGGAGGTGTGATCTTTGTGTGTGAAGGAAAACAGAAACATATATTTTCAGAGTCAGACTGAAGCCCTCTAGTGTGGTTTGATCTGTCATCAGAACATTATCTAGTTGATGTGAAAGGCAAATAACAGTGTTTAACATGCAAATATTTTTAAGTGCCATAGTGCTGTGATCTCTGTTCGTGTGGGCACTCCGTTAACACAGGGCTCTATTTTTTCCAGGAGAAAACTGCCTCGAATCCCCGCAGAGAGCGTTTCCCCTCACCGACGAAAATCAGATTCCTCATTTATATGCCAATTACTGAACAAATTAATACAGCAGCGTGAAAAATAGTTCCGGCGAAGACGTCAGCGACTCCTGTTTGCTCAATCATATCTGTTTTACTCCAAATAAACTAATTATAGATTGCGACCTTTTAGAGTATTCTTTGCAGCTGAAGGGCTAACGATTGATAATGCTTTTTAATTAATCACGCATGCTAATTATGCTTCCCATGGCATTTGCCACGACATCCACTGCAGCCGAGAGAGACATATGGAGCATATGTTTTCAGAAGGGATTCTACTGTGCTTATCGGTGCATTATGAAATTCAGAAATATACACCAGGCAGAGATTGTTTTAAAGGGTAGACTGGTCTTTTGAATCACTCTAAGCCTGTATTGGTTGTTGTGTGGTTGATAAACATTTTGAAATATTAATCTTTAGTTTTGAACTGGCCATTTTGTTTTGGCATTATAGTACAAGCTGGAGCAATGTTGTATTTAACATTAAGACATTAAAGGCCATGCTATATGTTGAATATAGTCATGAATAATGCAATACAACATGACAATACAACAATTTTACAAAAATACAACAATTCCCCATCTATATTAACCGATTAATAAATCAATAAATCAATCATCTATTCATTAATTAATAAATTTTTATTTAAATGTTTAATATTTATTTATGCATGCACCTTCCATAAACTTCTGCATTTAGATTAAATTTGCCACTACAGCGCTCACTAAGAGTTAATCCTTTAAAACACAACACTAATTAAATTATTTTTTAGAAAATCGCAAAATATATTTTTTATACTGTGCATTTCATACTGTTATGATGTCTTAATCATTTGTAGAATTTAAAACAACTGATTTTTTGGTCAGTATTTTATTTTTGACAGTATTTTATTTTTAAGATATCTAAGACAATAGTACAAATCATTGGCTCATATGTGAAATTTTTTATGTCCATGTTTCTCTATCAAACAATAACAGAATATTATTATTTGGGTGTTTTGAAGTATACAAGGCAGCTAGGTGAGCAGATGTTTTGCATCATCAACGTTATTATATCATTTTAGCATAGCTAAAACACTATATTAACCAGAAGTAATTAATTCAAGTTCAAATGTAACCCTTTGCCGAAACTGGCACTGTTTGTGACACTTTTATAGCTTCCAGACCTTTGATTTAACTGAAAACCCAAAACAGCTTAGTCAGAAATATATCAAGTAAACAGGAAGAAAGTGTGCAGGGAGGGAACGAAACTCTGAGTATCAGACTGTAATAAGATTCCTGTTCAAGCATGAAACTATTAAGCGGTTGGAAGGATTTGCTCTTATTCACAAAACCTAAGATTTAATTTTTATGTTGCACTCAATTTCTTGACTGAATGACATGAAATGTCCCCTTTGACAGAGTTTGCTTGCATTAAAGCAGCAGTTCTCAGTTCAGTCCCCCCCATATTTTGCATGTCTCTCTTAGTTAACACACCTGATTCATGGGGGGGGGGTAATTGAGAAAAGCTACTTTAAAGGCAATATCCTGTAACAGAGAACATAGAAATGCTGTATACACAGTTTTACTGTATGCTGCAATACTGTGCAATTCTGAATATGCAGCTGCATTGCAACAAAAGGCAACTGAGCTACATATAAGCTTTCACAGCAATGATCTAATTATGATTATTTGTATGCTGAACATTTCTTAAACTTTGTTTTGTATTGAGTTCTAACTTGGGTCATTTCTGTCCACATACCAGTAGAAAATAAATTACTAAATTATATTTTTTATAATATCCCAATACTTTCTTCCAGACAACAATGCGATTAAATGCAGGACAATGGAGACTTTCGCTTATGACTCCTCCTTCTCAGATTTCACATGTAACCTCCACAATAATTTCTCACAAGATCATATCACAACTGATAAAGCTAAAAAATATTTGATCAAACAAAGATAACATTTTAGGAGCTTTGCTATGCACATTCATTTTAGAGCTCTGTGCTATTGCTCTATGTCAAAACATGATTCCATTTTCTATTTTAGGGGACACATCTGAGAGAAAACCATTAAGAAATCACACATCTGAGAAGACCATAAATTCTACAATGTCTCCTGGGCAGTGAAAGAACAATGCAAATGGCCTCTTGTGAAAATCTAATCCACAAGCGCACACAAACACACACACACACACACACACACACACACACACACACACACACACACACACACACACACACACACACACACAAACAAACACAAAGATCGCCTGAATTTTCTCATCTATTTTTCTGTAGTTCGTGATCTTTAATTAGAATTAAAGCAGCCCTGTGTTTATATATATATATACATCAGTATATATGCCTCAGCAAAGTAAATGCCATAAAGCTAGTTCATAAAGCTAGTCCATCTTTTTATTCCCCAATTTGGCCACTTTCAATGTTGACATGGAATTGTTTGTCAAAAAAAAGGCATTTAGTAATGTTACAAGTACATTTAGCAATGTATTTAGCAAAGGCATTTATATTGTTACAAAATATTTTGATTTCAAATAAGTGTTGATCTTTTGAACTTTCACCAAAAAATCCTTCAAAAATCTGCATAGTTTCCACACCAAAATTAAGCAGAAGAAACTGTTATTTTTATATGATTTCACATTCTGTTTTTACTGCATGTTTATTTGATAAATACAGCTTTGGCAAGAGACTTTCGGAAAAAATAACTTAATCATTCCAAACTTTTGACAGGAAGTGTATATGATACATTTGTGTGAGGGACAGAATAAAATATAATTATTATTTTTGGCTGATGGAGCTTCCCATTTCTGGGTCACACCTCCATGGAGACCTGCAGTGATGGAACCTTAACAATTAGACATCAGTCTACTGTGACAGATAAAGCATGAGACAGATTGAGCAGTTCACAGCTGGATTTTATAGCTTCAGGATCAGGGGGTTTCATTTTAATAATGATTATACCTCTTCTCAAGTTCAAGGTTCAAGGGTTCAAGGTTTCTTTATTTGTCACATAATAGTTATACAGGGCATAACTAGAAGTGAAATGCAATCGAATCAGGTCCGCTCAGTGACAGTGCAAAACAATAAGAATACAAATTATATAAGTAACATAACACAAGGGCATACATATGGTAAGAAAAGGAGAAATAAGAATAAAATGTGCAATGAAATAAAAAAGTGCAAAACAATAAGATGTGCAAAAAACAATAATTGTGCAAAAGACAATGAGATGTGCAAAAGACAATGAGATGTGCAAAAACAACAACAAGATGTGCAAAAAAACAATAAGATGTACAAAAAAAGAAAACAAAAAACAGTGTACTGGGACTTAATAAATAGTAATGTGAATAAAGAGGATGTGCAGACATGTTGTTCATGGTATTGTACATAGAGCAGCAATGATGAGAATGTGATGATATTTACAGTTGACAATGGGTCTTGTGAGTGTTTATGAAACAGAGTTTGTGTTTAGGAGCCTGATGGCCTGAGGAAGAAGCTCTTCCTCAGTCTTTCAGTCTTTGCCATCATGCTCCTGAAGCGCCTGCCAGATGGCAGTAAACAGAAAAGATGGTTACCTGAATCTTTGAGGATTTTGCAGCTCTGCTTCTGCAGCGTTTGAGGTAGATGTGCTGCAGAGAAGCAGATACTGAGATGCGCTCAGCTAAGCGCACGACTCATGTAGAGCTTTGCAGTCCTGGTTTGTGGCATTATTATACCACACTGAGATGCACTGAGTTAGAACACTTTCTATGGCCCTGAATAGAAAGTTTTCAAGGATAGAAATTGAGACCCTGAATTTCCTCAGCTGTAAGATGGTACAGCAATGATGCTTTCTTAACCTGTGATTGAATGTGTGTAGTCCAAGTCAGGTCCTCGGAGATGTTTACAGGTACTAGCTTCACCCTCTCAGAACAGGGGTCCCACTGATCATAAGAGGTCACCTGGCTGCTGCTGTCTCTTCCTGAAGTCCACGATCAGCTCCTTAGTTTTGCTCACGTTCAGAGAGAGACAGTTGTCCTGGCACCATGATGTAATTCTCCACCTCATCCAGTATGCGGCCTCGTCACCGTTGTTGATGAGGCCCAGAACCCAGTATCATCCGCATAATTTGACAATAGAGGTGGAGCTTGTGAGGACACGCAGTGATGTGTGTAGAGAGAGTAGCAGGGGCTCAGGACACAGCCCTGTGGGGCTCCTACATTCAGGGTGATGGAGTTGGAGGTGAACTGGCCGACTTTCACCACTTGTGGTCTGGCGGTGAGGAAATCTTGAATCCAGTCACAAAGTGAAGTGTTTAGGCCGAGGTCTTTAACAGTCAGCTTGGTGGGACTATAGTGTTATTCAAGAATGATTTAAAAAAGATGATCATTACAGGAAAAAAAAGAATCAATGAGCCAGAATCTGCTGCCCAATGCTGATCCATATTATTTTTGATAAAGATAAAATGATATGCCTTAAAGATCCTGTTTTATATCCCCATTAGTTAGGTGGCAGGGGAAAGATCAGATTAAAAATATATTAGGAACCAACTCATGGGATTCATTAGAGGAGAACTTGTTCTGCTTACAAGTGCATTTTCTACTTTAATTAGTAATACCCGCTAAAATGAAGTTATCATCCCTTTTCAAATGAGTTGAGGGTAATAAATCACGTGCATACATGTCAGCATGCCCTTTCATGTCTACACAATGCCATAGTGTCTGTATGTGTGTTGTGCATGTGCGTGTGTGTGTTCAGGGTAGCTAGTGATTTTTTTTGTTTATGTTGGTTCATATAATTTGCATAATTACACATTTGCTATAATTTGAGAAATGATTGATGGAAAATGACCTGTCTTTTTTATGCAGTGAGCATTTCATCCAAATCTGTCTTCACAGCATTTCATAGCAGAAGCTGGGAGGCTGGATATTTATTGCGGTTATGAATGATCATGCTAAAAACAAGCAAATCAAAGTGGACAAACCCACAACATCATAGAAATTAGCAACAAATCAAGAAAGTTTAACCTCAAGTGATGTAAGAAATTAAACTGAATTATATAAATCCTTAAATAAAATCAAAAGCAATGATGCCATAGAAGAAATATTTAGTGTTTTCAAACAACCCATTCAGTGATTACTTCTTAAAAAAAATCTTTTTAAAACACTTTCAGAACGATTTTTTTCTCTCCAAATGAATGATAGCAAGTCACCTGGCAACCATCTTTGAAACGTTAGCTACTTTATTCATGCAAGTACAGCTTCTGTCTCTTTAAATGGGGAAACACTGAATTCTCCACAATTGTAACTACTTACTAGTTATATGTAACATAACATAACTTTAACATAAATAGTTACACTACATAATACATTTTAAATAGAGTAACTTGTAATCTGTAACCTGATGCATTTCCAGAGTAACCTTCCCAACACTGTTCATAAGTAATATGAGAGCAGCGTCTTTAAGTTTCTAAAGTCTTTGATGAAAACTAAAAACAATGACTGCCAATCAGAATCCACCTTGCTTTAAAGAGCTAAGCATTTAAAGTGGCAGGACAATAAGCAAGCTTATAAACATAACGTTATTGTGTGTTGCTGTGTATGCTAATATAGTTATCTATCTTTATTTAAACGGGCACTTAGTGTGAAGAACATTTGAATAATCTATAGAAAGCTTGATAAAGATTATAGGTGTTTTGTTAAAGGTTATTCGTGAATTCATAGATGGCATAAAGAACCTTTATTTTTCAGAGTAGGCTACATGCTACAGATAAAGGGAGACAATAAAATAATATAAACTAAAATAAGTCTAACTTTGAACTCACTTGCATTTGAGGCTTTTGCATGCAGATGAGTAATATTATTCTGAATGCCAATTAGCTGTGTGTGTTATAAAATATGGCTGACAATTAGAATTGTAATATGTAATGTGAGATTTAATGGCTACGTGCAGCAACTAAAAGAGGTCTGTAGAGGTCAAATAGGAGTCTCCCAGTCAGCAAAATGAAAACAGAAAAACAATTATGAAAAATAAGTCTCAACCTAGTGCTTTCCCCATCACATACACAGCTTCCTTTAGATTACTGATGGTGAACTGATGAATAACTCGTTAAAAACTTGTTCAGTTATATTGGCAAGATATGATCCGAGCAGCACTGCTGTTTCAACATGGCCGCTGATTAATACATCTATTAAATGATAGCAGTCGCATGTGCCATTAACATTAGTCATGTTTATGATGTCTAACCCTTTATGTTCATCTCAGCTTGCTTTAGAAGCATTAAAGATGGGGGAGGGTTTGTCTGTTTTCTTCACAAATGTGGGTCTGAGTTTGATGGTTTGATTGGCATTAGGGTATGTTCTCAAAGCAAAGCTACTTTCTGCCAACCGATCCGAAGTCAAGTTCGCTGGCTGTTCCACAGACAAGCTCACAGCCTGTCAGTGCTCAGACCATACGCCGCACACTGCATCGAATCTCAGAAGGAAGACTCTTCTAAAGATGATGCACAAGAAAGCCCGCAAACAGTTTGCTGAAGACAAGCAGACTAAGGACATGGATTACTGGAACCATGTCCTGTGGTCTGATGAGACCAAGATAAACTTAGTTGGTTCAGATGGTGTCAAGCGTGTGTGGCGGCAACCAGGTGAGGAGTACAAAGACAAGTGTGTCTTGCATACAGTCACGCATGGTGGTGGGTGTGTCTGGGGCTGCATGAGTGCTGCCGGCACTGGGGTGCTACAGTTAATTGAGGGAACCATGAATGCCAACATGTACTGTGACATACTGAAGCAGAGCATGATCCCCTCCCTTTGGAGACTGGGCCGCAGGGCAGTATTCCAACATGATAACGACCCCAAACACACCTCCAAGACGACCACTGCCTTGCTAAAGAAGCTGAGGGTAAAGGTAATCTGTGGGGCATCCTCAAACGTAAGGTGGAGGAGCGCAAGGTCTCTCTAACATCCATCAGCTCCATGATGTCATCATGGAGGAGTGGAAGAGGACTCCTGTGAAGCTCTGGTGAACTCCATGCCCAAGAGGGTTAAGGCAGTGCTGGAAAGTAATGGTGGCCTCACAAAATATTGACACTTTGGCCCCAGTTTGGACATTTTCACTTAGGGGTGTACTCACTTTTGTGGCGAGTGGTTTAGACATTGTCTGTGTTGAATTATGTGTTAATTCACTACTGTCTATAAGCTCTTGCCAAACCCCCCAACCCCCCAAAATGTAAATAAAACCACTGTAATACACATGAGACTTTATGTTTACCTCAGGAGAGTCATTCCAATGTCCATAGCTTGTCAGTAATAGTTTTATATTTTTATTTCTCTTCCCAGTACTTGGACTCATAAATACATGTCCTACTTAAAATGATTGGGAGGAGGCATGCATAATTGTATGCGTAATTATGTTGATAATGACAACAATTAAAATATATTAAAAACACCTAATCAGAATTTGAAAGAAGGAAAACCAATTACTTGAAATAGTAAAGTTTATTCCATTTTCTCATATTGTCCTCAGGACATTCAGCCCTCATTTATCTAATTATTTAAATACATTTCATAAATAGAGATCTGGTTGTTTGTGGGGTTGACTGTACAGAATAAAACCTAAGAAGTGAATATTAGAAAAAAAGAAAGAAAGAAATGTGTCACATGTGTGGATTGTGGGCTATATATTTACAACATACAATAGAAGATGGAAGAAAAGTAATCAAATAATTAATGAGCATTTACTGACACAATGCAACTGCAAAGCAACCTGTTAAAATGACATGTTAACAGCACAAACGGGATATTTTAAAGAGATTTATAAATATATTTAGATGATTTGCAAGTATGAGTATACAACGTTACTCTCAACCAGACAGTTTTCAGTCCCTGAAAAAGAGTAAGTGCATGTGACAGGTGGTAAAGAAATCTCCCAAAACAAAATCATATATCAGTGTAGAATCTCTAAGTGCAAACAATATCATGCTGTCTAAATCTATGTAATCAATGTTGCTGTACACAAGGATATAATACAAATTAATCACAACAAATATGATATGAATACTGACAATCGGAAAAAATTGGGTCATTTTCATGTTGGATGAGAACCTGAGACAAGTTGTGTATTGATGCCAACGTATAATTCCCTCGAATGCATTACGAGCTTTTCCATTTACCTTCAATGAAAATAACCCTCACTGGAAGGGAAGGAAATTAAGTGATGTGTTGTAAATGGGCCATACGGTGTTTACATCAGGCCCACAATGATATCTGAAATGACTCAGGCATTCTTAAAAAATGGAGGGGGATAAAACACCCAAACCTCTCACTTGAAAATCATACAGTAATGCTACACATCTACTAACAAAAAGCAAAACACAATGTCAGGATTGTTCGTCTACTTATGCTTGATGTTCATGATGGCATTGTGGAAATCCTTAGCAGGCCCTGATTTAAATACTCCACATTTGCAGTGTTTTTTGTTCTTGTTCTTCATTTTGATATCCTTGGAATGAGATAAGTGTACAATTATTATCTTATCTTACATGTGCTGAAGCACTTTACATGATTGCAAAAAGTGGCGTATAATCATATCAACCCAAGGCGGATGGAAATCATGTTCCAAAAGCGTATCATAACATGATTATATACAGACTTTGTGTAAATAAGATCATAACAGCAATGTTTAGTGCAGCTGATGTTTACGTAGCAAGCTTTGAAAGTGAAGACGTGATTTAACCTACAACCCTTGTTATATTGCATTTCCACAACTACATAATCTTCTTTCAATATTAATCTCCTGCGCTCCAACCATAAAGATTTATTGGCATTTGCAATTAGAATCTTTCAATCAGAATAACACAGCAACATGTACAAATTAAAAACAGTTCTGAGTGCATCATGCGGAAGTCCTGTGGCTTCAAAAATTGCAACATGTATGTACAGAGATAGTCTTTAGAAAACTGATTTTGTGCATGTGTGAATGGGAAGGTTCGAGTACATATGTATTGTATGTGAGAATGGGTTTTGGTGCAGGTAGCATTCCTTCTGAACCCTTCACAACATCGCAAAGGTTCAATTGTAGAAAACCTTGATATATATATGCCGCATAAGTACATCCCATAAAAGTACGTCAGAGCAAAACAAAAGTCTCTATTTTCCACTTGGCAACATGAAAAAATTGTGAAGGGGCAAAATAAATAATTGACGTCTCAAGCCTAATTCACATAATACAGCCAGTAGATCAAGTTGAAAAGACCGAAAGCTGAAGGAAATATTATCCGTGACCATCGATCGATGGTGTTCACGTCTGTGAGGTCAGGGATTTTGATTTTGAGCTGGGAGGAGCGTCTGCGTAGCCGCGGTTTCTTGGACTGTGTGTTCCGGTCCATGCTGTGGCGGCCCTCAGGCCGTGCTGCGCTTTGTTTACGATACTGGATCCCTGAGTTATCGAACACCATTGAAGTGGAGTTGCGAGCCTCGCTGACGCTGGTGGTGATCTCGTTCCCGGCCACCTCATTATGGATCTCCAGAGTGGTCATTAGGATATTTCCCTGGGAGTCCACCTGCCAGCAGAGACAATCCTGGTTACCACATTTTTCTTTAACTCCATAAATCCTACTGTATTATATTTGATACGCAAATTTCTAAGGCCATGATTAATACGCGTAAGGCTTTAAAGAGTTAAACAAATTGAACAGAACAAACAGTGATATTAAAAAGGAAGTTATTCTACAAAGCTCCAAAAAAAACATTATCTAAGCAAGGAAGCTTTTTTTTTTAAGTGGGGATTTGATGAATTAAGAGAGGATAATTAGACGAGTTACAATGGAGGTGAGCGCCTCATGTGTTAATGTAAAAGACAACTATCTTCATATGGCCATATTTTATCATAGTCTTGTTATTTGAATAAGATTCTTCAGTTACATTATGTAACCACTATATGGAATGCTCACAAGAAAAAATAATAATGGTATATATGTAACACACTGCCATAGACACATGCCCCAGACATTAATTACTGCTGAAGTGCTGGGCTCTCAAAAAGCAATATATGAGCCGCAAAAAGCAATATATTTGTCATATTCTAATTGAATGTGCACACACAGAACACAATTAATGTGGAATGTGGATTAATTAAAATAACAGTATGAAAGTAATTGCTAGTTTACCGAAAAAACTAGTTCAGGTTATTTCACAAGAGGAGGTCCCTCTGTGAGATTAATTGTTTATGTACGTTTACCTCAGAGTCTCTGCAGAAATACATAATTCAGAATTATTATTTTTAGTTTTTATATCTTTACGGCTCAAGCTCACATTGTAATCTTGATCAGTGTTTGTGATGGGGTGAATGAGAGTACATCAATACAACATGAGTGTAGTATATTGATGGTGTGCACTGAACCATGTTCAACTGAATGAAGAACATCACAAGTGGATTTCTGGTTCTTGCAGAACTTTCAGCTGGACCAGAAATCACACCATTACATACGAAGGAAGACACAAAAGCAAGATGGCACAAAATAACTTCAGTGGTTCTCAACTGGTTATGAATGAGGACCCAGATTTACATTGGATATCAAACAATGACCATAAAATAAATAAAAATGTATGTTAAAATGAAATGTCTCTAAAATTAAACATTGCAATTTATTGGCAGTACATAAACTGCATTAGCAAACTTCAAAATAAAAGAAAATCCAAAATTGATATGATAGAATAGTACAAAAAAACTAACATTTAAGATGTTTTTAGAATTTTGATGGTTTCAAGCATACAGTAAGATGACAGATTTATAATCTGACTATCTTCTACCAAGTGATACTCAAGTTTTGGATATTAACAACATGGGAACTATTGTCTAGCTTTTAAAAGTTAATACACCCTTTTCCTTGCTGTGAGAACAAATGTACAACCCACCAGTTGAGGAACACTGTCATGCAGTAAAACCAGGGTGCGAACTACGGGGGAGCTAGGGAGAGCTTATTAAGATCCCCCTAATAAGACATGGGGTCTTTTCAAAATGTCAAAATGAAATTTTGGGGGTCTCAAAAAATATTGACAATGAGTTAGTTTGACGTGCAATTTCAGTTTTGTGTAATGTGATCATCGTGGATTATTATGTGTAAAATTGCACAAAAAATCATTAATTCATGCATGACGGCGATTTAAACAATTCACTTAAATAAAGATAACTACACATGCTATTCTTGTCATGAGCATCAAGGTGTGGGGGCGCTGCGGTGCAAATTCCGTAGAAAAAAATATAAACGTTGGAGGCTGTTTATCTGCACACGAAGTCCTTGAAATCCATTCTGCAGTTGGCATCATATAGCCACCATGGCAAAAAAGAACCAAAGACAGTTGAATTAATTTGGTTTTTTTACTAAGAAATTGTGTAGTCATGACATTAATAGCACGACCGATTCACCGATTCCCAGGCCTCTGTGGTCGATTCTGTGTTAAGGTAAGGCATGTTATTCACAATTATGTGTTGTGGCTGGGTTGTTATGTAGGTCTGCGTGACTCTCGATGTCTTAGGCCTAATTGATCGGAGGAATTATGGGATTCTTCTGTAGCCTGATGAGTAACTTTAATTGTTGTTCATGTGAACTCAAAGACAGCCTGATGCTTGGTTTATAGACTATTTGTGGGTGGCTGCTTGTTGTTTCACCTAGTTTGTGTCAATAACGTATAATAGGGTAAATCCTGTATTGTGATTTATCCTATATAGTGCTTGCAAAATGCAAGTAGTGCATACACTTGTAGCTGTTAAGTATCTTTGTAAATCCATCGCAAGTGCACAAACACCCCTGCACCATTATATAAAAAAAAGTGGGCTCCCCCAAAGTCCACGGTATAGTTCGATCACTGAGTAAAACTGTTGCTAGGAGGATTTCAGAAGGAAGCTTACAAATGTTGACAAAACAGTCAGCAATACACACACTCACCCCTCGTGAGTGATGGTGGCCTTGTACCTGATTGGACTGTTTAACAGATGATGGCTTGCAGTTTCCTCCCTCCTGAACAGACAGGTCAGAAAAACACAAACAAGAGTTTGTTCTTCATCTGCTTTAACCTAAAAAATCTCAACTTGAGTCTGGAATTTGTTTTGTGATTAACAGAAAAAAATGACACATTTCGGGACGTTGTTGTTGCGTACCTATTCACATTCAAATGACAGTGGCCATATTTCTCACACAACATTCCAGGAGTAAACATGCAGGAGGAATATTGACTTTCATCAGTATTAGGAGATTTCTTAAACTTAATAAAAATAAATAAATCAGTATTTTTCCAGGTCTCAAAACTGTATCACTAGAAGAAGTGCGGCATGGAAACAGCTAATAGCCAAGCAAAAATTTTGCTTAATTTGATCATATTCACACCTTGCCTTAACCAGACACTATGTGATAAGATTACAGTAAAAAAACAATTTGTCAAATCACAAATATATCAATAAACAATCACAAATCACAGTCAATCACAAGAGCATGTGGGTAGATTCTCTGCAAAACAAAATGGATGAGTATATATTTAATTAATACATATTAATATTGTTTAACATTATTAAATATACATACTAAATGACTCAAGACTGATACAATATTTGTTATAGAATACAGTTGTTTGTTCGTGTTTCCTTTATTTTCCAAATCTAAGGTAAATTATCCTCTGTCATTTTCCGCATGGCTATAAAGGTCATGCAAATTGACATTCAGACTTGTTTTAGACACTTTTAACATTAAATAAAGCCCTTGAGGTTATCATTGTCATTTTTTGTATGTTGTTGTTCCACCCTCGACGTTGCAGAAATAGAAACCGTTTCTAAAATAGAATCCTGTCATGCGTCACATCATGTCTGGTTAGGACATGTTTTTGGTTCATGGTTTATATTTATTTGTATCAGTTATAAACCAGTGTTGCACAGTACTACCCTAAGTAGTCCAAAGCATTTTGAAGGCTACAAATATTTATTTATTTTAATTTAGCCATGTTGTCAGCTGATGATGTTGCATTGTTACTAATTCTGTTGAACAGTAAGAATACAGTCATTCTCTGGCATTGCAATAGATAATAATGACTTTTACCTTGTTGCCGTCGCACTTGTTGCGATCATTATTGACTTTCTCAGCTTTCTCAGCCAACTTTTTCTGCATCTGAGGCCCTCGTCCAAAGAAAATGTAGTTGACAAAAGCATATTCCAGCAGAGCCAAGAACACAAAGACGAAGCAGCCCATCAAATACATGTCTATGGCTTTGACATAGGGGATCTTGGGAAGTGTTTCTCTCAGGTGGGTGTTGATGGTGGTCATGGTCAGCACAGTGGTAATACCTGTATGGAAAACAAATATTATTATTAATAATATATAAATAATAAAATATAGTTGAGCAAAAATCAAAAAGTAAAAACAAATTTATAATGTTGCAAAAAAATAACAGCATACGAGTTAGAATCACCATGAAGGTTATTCAAATAATGACAGATTTTTCATTTTCATGTGAGCTAACCATTGCAACATATGAGCTATGAAGTACATGCACACTTTAAGGTTTACACAGTCAGTCTCAGTACAACCAAGTGTAACTAATTTGAAAGTACAAGCTTATGGAAGGCAGAACACATTGACACTGAGATTGGAGAGAAGGACTCAGCCAGGGATGAAAGCGCTCTCATTTGACACCTCTGTTCCAACGCCCACCATGAATCTGGACTCTCAGAATGGGTGCTACAGATTGAGTGCTGTCACAATGTTTAAAATGCCAGATCAGAGCCCTGCTTAGTAAACGGAATTACACAACCACAACACTGTCAAATCTAGCTATGAATAATCCACTTATGATGGTAGAAGCCTGGTTAACTTCATAATTGATTGCAATACTAAATAAAATGCTGTTTTATCCCTTAACTGACAGTTTCCCAACCTATAATTGCCACTACAAAGCCACAATGCTGCACCCTTTTGTATAGTATGCATTATGTGAACACTGACCTAATTAGTTGATTATGTTGATTTCATTTGTACAGAGGCCAAATCTGAGATTTTGAGAATAACATACAGGGTATAAAACAGCATGACTGATCAACTTGGCCGCATCTGAAGAGAAGAGGTCCAGCACTGTTGTTTTTTTTCCTTGAGTGTCTTTCTCCCTTTCCCCAAAGCTTTCCCAAACGCTATTCATATTTAATAGAATGTCTTATATTATAGATTATATTATAAAAATAGAAAAGTCAATAGCATTTTGTTGATTCTATGCTATGATACTCTATTCTGTTTATTGTGTGAGTCAATCCTGAGTCAATATCACTGTGAGTTCAAAAAGGAGCAATACTCCAACTGCTCAAACACCCACTCAGATATGTACCACACACACACACACACACACACACACACACACACACACACACACACACACACACACACACACACACACACACACACACAAATATACTGTCCAAACTTCCACTCTGTGAAATATCTCCAATTTCACAATTCACAATATCACAATTCATAGTTTTTAAGCATTTAAAAAGACTATACCTCAATAATAGACTGGTGGCATTAAGTTAATCATTCCATATTGTTTGTAGAGAAGTATAGCAGAAAATGTTGGCATTGTGTCTAAGAAAATTTGACATTGTACTAAGTGCCAAAATGTATATTGCATGAGATTGTGTGCCCATATAATCTTAGCATTAGTGGTAAACGGGTTTGGCTTGATGTATGCAATGGAGGGCTCAGAGAGACTATTCTACTCGAGCTCTGATAGCCCCCCTATAGACAGAAGGATAAATGAAATAAATATGCATAAAGGAGGAGATGGGGAGGTGGAGGGATGCCGAAATAACTAATTATGGAAGTGGTAAGAGGCTGTTTTTATACTCTGATATTAATTGGAAGATTAGATGGGCGTATTCCTCCCGAATATAACTATTAATAACTTCACATATTTTTGTAAGATTTGATGCCACTAACCTGACAAACTTTAGCAAATCCAGCAATTATGTAATTGTCAAAAGTGCTTTTATCAACCGAGTAACTTGTAAATATGACTTTCATAAGGCACAATGATAAAAAATTAATAAAACAAACTCCATGCCTTCACTCCCACGACTTGTGTGAAGTCAGCCAATCAGATTGGAGCTTGCCAGATTGAGAAAGTGCTTTCCAGTTTTGTGAGCAATATGCATCAGTCAGATGGTCAGCGAACAGACTGTGGGCGGTCTGAGGACATGCCGTCCTCAGATTGAGACTATTTGTGACATATCTTGATGTAACTTATCACTGCTTTCAAGGAGATTTCATTACTGTCAAAACAAAAATTACTGTCTATGTGCAAAAAAACGTCTAAAACACATTTGAGGTTAAAAACGGTTTCTTAAAAAAAAGGCTTTTAGTCCATGCAAAGAAAATGTATTAGATTAGATGTTTTTTGAACCCCAACGTTCATTAAAATATATCCATTTGTGTTCTGCAATAGAAAGTAACTCGAAGAGGCTAATGAAAACACTTTCATTTTTAGGTGACACGACCCTTTTAGGTGACACTTTAACACGACCCTATGTTTCACATCTGCTCTGCATATTTAGTAGTTCTACCTTCCTGCAAATCTCATTTTCAGATTAGACATAAATCTGCTTTACGAACGTCGGCTCCCGGTTAACACTGCCACTCAAATCACCGTGTTTGTTGCTGACTCTGCTGTAGCTGTGGTGGGATATAAGTGTGAATATGCCTGACTGGAGCAAGAAATGAAACTGTCAATATTTCTGTTGCCCTGCAAAGGACCGACCTCTTTTGCAACAAACACAGCAAGACTCCATCATAGCTGAGCTAATTTCTCAAACAAACTGCCAACTTCCTTTCCAAACCACATTGCAAAACTACAAGGAAGTGATGAGCGTACATCCCGACTAGGACAAGCCTGATCATAGCTTAGATCTCGAGCACTAAAGTTACAGACCCTTACTTTGGGTTTGTCCTCTAATTAAAGTGTAATTAGTGCAGGGCAGTGTACTCTACAGAGGACCTTGTCTCTGTCACATTCACACTCCCTAAGGAATGCCGTTACCTCGTTAACGAGAAAGAGGGACCGTCGACTGACTACAAAGCAGCCATGTCCTAGTTTCGACTCTGAGCAGCATTACATTAACATTTAAAGTTACATTAAGCACAATTCCTGGAATTACAATCCAGGCACTTTTCAACCGAGACTCTGACTGCCCAGAACATCTAAAATAGTGGATTTTAAAAGAATGTACATGCTTTTCTTATTTTCTCTTGTCCCTGACTATTTAAATGGCTTTAATAATTTAGTGTTAACCCCAATGCTGCAGAGAACGGGTTTCCCACTGAATAAAGTGATTTTTGTACAGAATTTTGAGGTGAACATCTTTTACGTTCACATACATTATGCATATTCTTTAACAGTGTTTTTAATTAAATGTTTTAATAGCACTGGGTATAAATCAGCACTATGAATCAACTAAAGCGATGCAATAACTTTTTGTCTGCTGACTTTATATAGTCTAATGCACATTTTCATCTAAACTATATATATTTTTTTAAATAAGGTTTTGTGTTCTTGGCTTATACATAAGGTGAATGTTATAACTATACAAAACACAGTACTTAAACAGTAATATTGTGAAATTATATTACATATTAAATAATTGTTTTCTATTTTAATATATTTTAAAATGCAACTTATTCCTGTGATGGCAAAGCTGAATTTTCAGCAGCCATTACTTTAGTCTTCAGTGTCGCAACTTTTTTTTTTTTTTAAGGATTCTTTGACAAATAGAAAGTTCAGCATTTACTTAAAATTGAAATGAATTTAACAATGTTACTATCACTTTTGGTCAATTGAATGCAAGAAAAAAAAATGGACCCATAACTTTTGAATGTTGCATGAATAATGTAATTTTATAAAGCAATACTTACCCCTAGTGTTGCTGCAGATTGGTTAGAATCAGTGCTCATTAGAATCAATGACCCATCTGTCATAAATTTATGTAATCTCACATAATTAACTTTACACACCACCACACAATGTTCTAGAAAAAGGTGAGCTGTCACAGAACTGCACAAAATAGTCAACTAAAATTAGCATGTCTAGCCTCTCAGACCTTTTATTCACAAGCTTTATTACTGGAGTTGAATATTAGAATGTAGAATACAATTTAACAACCAGAGACCAAAGAAAATGGTTGGCACTTCACTCCCACAGTGCGTTCACTGTAAAGGCCTGAGTCCCCGGAGTGAGAGAGGACATGTGTGGGCAGATGGATGCCTATCCTAGCTTACGTAAACTCAAAAGCAGCATTCTGGTGTGAGAAAGAGGGCTGTACGTGGAGCACACTGCATTGATTTGTGCATGACCAGGTCACAGCAAGGGAGGATCAAACTCAGCTCTGCACAGAGTTCAGCGCAGAGGAGTTACCTAACCAGAACAAACATCTACCTTCACACAGACCTGTCTGCAGTGAATAGTGAGACGTCGTTCTTTTGAGTTAGACTTTTGAAAGTGAAATGCACAACATCGGCAAGCACTCAAGATCTATTTCGGACTGTTTTCAGGCACTTTGACCAGATGTGTTAAAGTTCCTTTAAAGAAATAGTTCAACCAAAAATGAAAACTTTTTCTTTATATGATTTACCTTCATGTAATTCCAAACCTGTACAGTACGGCATCTACTATACAAAACACAAGGAGATTTTTTGAAGGCTTTCAATACAATGAAAGGGAAGATCTTCTAAAGCCACATGTTGCTGCAAATAAGAACTAAAGTGACTTGCCTGGTTAAATAAAGGTTAATTATAGATTTGTGTGAGGAGGAACAGATCAAAATATTACAATATTCACTGAAAATCTTTACATCTGTCCTGGAAGAGGCAGCAACTCATAAATGAATTGTTATTTTGAGTCCAATCTGTTCAATAAATCTGTTGATCCAGTGCACAATATCTTTCTAAAGGATTTGTTCAAGAACTGAATTCACAGCTGTGATGATTTGAGAAGACAACTGATATTATTTAGTGCTTTTTTCATTCTTGAAAGCTTCAGTCCCTATTCATTGTAATTCCATTGAGACAGAGAAACCAGTACATTACATACAATTTATGTTCTAAGAACGAAGAGGTTTCAAACCTCTTGGAATGACATAGGGGTGACTAAATGACAGAACTTTCATGTCAACTATTCCTTTGTATAAATTTAGCGGCCATCTTGATAACATCTTTGTGCTGAATCATAAAAAGTGGCTGATTAATATTAGAATGGAGCCAAACACAATGCAAGTTTCCTAAAATTATAATAAATAAATACTGCCAAAATAGATAATTGGCAATTGGTAATTTTAATGAGACTAGGAATGTACATTAAACATTTTTTTTAAAAGCTGGACTACAAATATAACTCACTAAATGGTCTGCTTTAGTCACCAGTCTTGAGATTTTACAGTCTAATAATCTCATCTGAAAATCTACTCGCCTGTCCACATCAGCAAAACAATCGGAAGGCATCAATGAAACATCATCTACATCATTCGATATGTTTGCTTCTTGCATCATTTGATAACTTCCTTTCTGAAGTGAATCGAGTCTTTAAGTGTGCTGCAGTAATGCAGTGCGAGATACAGGCCGAGGCCGGATGTGGCTGCAGAGTATAGACGGAGTCAGCGAGCAGTGGGAGGCGGCGAGACAGAGGCATTTAAGGCAGAGATTCTTCTGTGCTGCAGCATGCCTTGGGATTGAAATGGAAGTTAAATGTAATTGTTTTCTAGCTGCATTGATCCCTTTGTTTTCATTTGGCTGCCTGGCTGTGGGAGGACAGCAGAAAAAGACAAAAAAAGAGGAATAGAAACACAGAGAGAGAGAGAGAGAGAGAGAGAGCGAGTAAGAAAATAGATAGATGGGGGTGGGGGTCTTGTAATGATGTGTAGAGGCAGGTGAGATGGGTGGTATGTGTGTATGGGACCCAGGAGATTCCTTCCTCCCAGTGTAAAGTGTTCTCGTTTCTTCACTTAACATGGTTAATGAGGACAATTTCCCTAAAGAAGGCCCATATCTAACATATCACATCCATCTCAAAGAGTCATATACCTGGGTGCATGAACAAACACACTCTCGCACACATTAAACATGTGATTAAAAAAATATTGTACTGCGCTCTGTGATCTATCTCTGTGATTTAAAAATGCCCAGATGATAATATTGTACATGCACTGAAGTCTCTTCAGTAGAAGCTGGTGTAAATCTGAGCTCATATGCTCTGTGCTGTCCACACAGGCATTGAGTAGGCTGAAGGCAGTTTAAATTTAGTTTAAAAGCCGATCACAGTAGCTCTGTTTTACAACCAAGAAAGCTGCCTTGCTGGCAACTGTCTAAATAGAAGGCAGCAAACTGACAGAAATGGAACTGCTCATAATTTAAACCAGTTCAACTACACAGTATCTTTGTGTATAAAGGTAGTTAGCAGTACTACAGGAGAATAAAAAATAAACTACATTTAAAGTTGTTTTAATAGTGGAGCAAATTATAATTATGTATGCTGTTATTAAATGAAACCATAAATGCAACGTTCATAATCTGTGGTAAGATTTGCTAAGGTTTTTGAAAGAGGTCTCTCCTGCTGCATTTATTTGATAAAAAATACATTAATATTGTTAAAATATTACTAAAACTTTAATTAATACATTTATTTTAAAACTTAATTTATTCCTGTAATGACAAAACTGAAATTTCAGCAGTCATTACTATAGTCTTCAGAAATCTGATAAATGCTGATAAAAGTAAGCAATGAATAAAAAATAAGTAAATAAAGCTTTTAAAAAAATAAACAAACTTTTGAATGGTAGTGTGTATACAATTTTACATATAAAAGGGATATTACTACATTTTAAAATGACTGAAATAAGTAGCCTATTACAATATTATTTTGTGTTTCAGTGCAAACATTTTAAACACTGATTTTAAACAGTGTACAATTTAGGAATATACATTTTTTTAGTTCACTCAGCTGCAAATCTAGATTAGTTTTTGCTACTCGTAAGTTTGTGTAAAAAGTAGCTACATTCTTTGTTGTGAACTGTCTCTCTATTGAAAAATTTAGTCAGTAAGCCACACATATACATTGTAAAAATATCATTTGAAATATAATTTCAATTTGTCAAGGAATTTCACATTTCATTCAATGTGTTACTTTCCATTTATTTGCAACTGTTTGGTCACATTTTCTAGCGATTTCTGACTGAAATTGTTTTCACTGTAGCACTCCTTGTTTAAAAATACGTGACACACACAAATATTACATACTATATAAATTCAAAGAGTAAATTGATTATATTGCTGAGATTTTTGCCTTCCTTAGTGTTTAGGCAGCATTTGGAACCGCCTTCGCAATGGGAGTGTGTCTTAAAAGGCTGTTTATGCTGGGTTTTGAAAGAGCTTTTGTGTCCTGCTACTCACTGCAGCTGGAGAGGTTCTGTAGCATTTCGGGCAAACTGAGTCACTCCTCATTCTGGAATAACATCAGAGCAAAGGCACACTGGAATGGGTCTCTCTCTCTGCGAGCAGTCGCTGTAGTGTGTCAAAAGCAATGGGTTTGTGGCAACCTGGGTCTACCCGGTGCCTTGTTAAATGATGCATGCACCCCAATAATATCTGTCGTGTATGTGTCTGAGTGTATATGTGTGTGTCTGTGTATGTCTGGAGGCAGGATCCAAGAAAAAGTAAACCAAAGCGAGGGTGAGGACTCTGAGGAGACCTGGCGTGCGTACAGAAAAAGTTAGCAATTCAAACAGAATACCGAATGTTGGCATTCTAGTTATTGGAACATCCAATGATGCGCTGTTAAATAAAGCATGCACTTCCACAGCGGAAACGACAGATGACATACATCCTGTCAGCTGTATACAGGGCATTCTAATGAATAAATAGCATACCTAATGCCACTCTGGCTGCTGAGGCATCGTAGTTTATCCAGAAGGAGACCCAGGACAGGATGGTGATCAGGTTTGAGGGCATGTAGGTCTGCAGGATGAAGTAGCCGATGTTTCTTTTTAGCTTGAAGCTCAAAGATAGTCGAGGATAGGCACCTGTTAAAGAGATAAGAAAGAATATGAAAGAGAAAGAGAAGCAAAGACTGTGAGGAAAATAAGTAAACAGGGAGACACGAGAGAGGAAAAAGACGGATATTTATTTCAAAAAGGCTTTGGAGAAGGCTTTACATTTTACATCAGTAGCACTGGCAGCACGAGTAGCTTTTGTTGCTATGGCAACTGGCAAGCGTGGACAAAAAAAAATTGTTATTTGTTGTAGCTTAGCCTTGAGCACAAACACCACAGTGTGAAAGGAGACAAGAAAAGAGAATGAAATAGTGAGTAAACATTAAATGTTAAAGTCCCCTATGAAATCAAAACGAGACTTTTATGGCTTGTAGTCCATGTCTATTAGTTTTGAAGCCATATATTCAATATAACACTTTTAAGAGTTGAAAAAAATAATATTCAAATACACAATACAAATTTAAAATGTACAGGTACTTAATGAGCATTAATGACATTTTTCAATCAAATTCTACTACAGCGGATTAATATACTCTCCAAACTTCCTTAGTCAAATGGAAATATGTCAGCAAAGTAGTGTCAAAAATTCACTTTTCTAATTAAGAGCAATATTCACCCCATGAAATTGATCCTAATTTGCATCTTTTTTGGGGGGGAAATTCATTCTAACTACATATTTGTCATTTTATGTCAAACATTTTTATATTAAATTTGATTCATACTTCGAATAGTGAAGTGTCAGCTCAATTCATAAAAAAAAGTCACCAACATCAAGAACAACACAGTTTTAAGTATTTTTGTTGTATTAGGTTGACATTATTCTTGGGACATTGGCCCAAGACCCAAGACAGAACTGGAAACTTCACTTGTCAAGAGATTTGCCCCAAAAAGAAAATTCTATCATTACTCCACCTCATGTGTTCCAAACCTAAGACCTTCGTTCATCATATTTTTGATGAAATCCAAGAGCTTTCTGACCAAAGACTGCGAGGAAAATAAGTACAATTATAATTTTACGAAATTTTCATTTTTCGTAGCTTCATAAAATTATGGTTGACCCACTGAAGCCACATGGACTGTTTTAACGATGTCCTTACTAACTTTCTGGGTCTTGAACGTGTCAGTTGCATTGCTGTCTAAGCAGGGACAAAAAGCTCTCGGATTTTATAAAAAAATATCTTAATTTGTGTTCTGAAGATGAATGAAGGTCTTATGGGTTTGGAACAACATGAGAGTGAGTAATTAATTTTGCCGACTAAATGCAGTAATTTCAATAGACGCCCACACAATTTGGACTTTCATGTGAAGGTGAAACATTTAGCAATGTTAAAGTTGGTCATATAAAAGCTTCCAGAAAGCTGCTTTCTATAAAAGTGACCTTTAGGGTTAGGGGTTTGAGGGGTTAAAGGTAAATTGTTAATCTGTTCAACTCTTTAATCCAAAGAAAAGAAGTTCATATAAACACATTTCGCCTTATAATGCCATGCAGCTTATGTGATGAGAAATATGCTTAGTTATTTATGGAGGTGAAAAAACAACAACAACTAACAAGCATTCAGCCAACACATACACACCCAAACATGCACACAACCTATGAACAAAATCACACATCCTACACTCATAACACAACCTACAGATGCACATTATGCAACCTGTACACACATCACAGTCTATAAAAACATGCTACGTAACCTCCATGATAAACTTAAGCTACCTATACATACTTCAGACTAATTCCTTACAGTATACCTCACAAAAAATCGTCCCACACTAATCACGTAAAATACGTACAGACACACAAGAAACTATAAAACTCTCCTCTCATCTTCTATTGGTCAGATAAATAGATAGTCCTGCCCCTAAAATCATGCTATTGGTTGAGTTAATGCTGCGGTGTTGGACTGGTCAAGGGGTCAAGGTTTGGCTGGCTAGCCTGGGTCGGTTAGCATCTGCTGGTAGGTGTTGTGGCTTCTACACACAATTTGGACACAAAGACGACCATCAAATCTCTATTGACAGCCATTAAAAACAGTCATGAATTCCGACATTTCTGTTAGCTTATCATGGCATCAGCATTACGGTCACATCCTCCTCAATCAAAACCTCACAATTCCCATAATCCTTTTCACTATGTGCAGAAGATAGTCAGTCTCTTTCTATGTGTCATTAATTCAGGATGGGGAATTATCATTACAGCACTGCCTCTATGAATGCCTTAGTTTTAGAAGAGAATAATTTATGCAGTGGGTCGTCTACCTCATGAATATGTGATGGTTTGTATCAAGTGGCTGTTTTTTCTCTTCTCTGACTCCATCTCTCACTTGCTCCCCCCTTCCACCTCTGTTCTTCTCTTTAGAAGCTAGAGTGGTAATTGCTCCTCCATTATTACTGGCCTGTTCTACCATGAGGAAGAGAGATATCTGATGCACAGGCCCAATTAGGCAGCTTTTCAAATAAGTGGTACACGGGAATACCACTCTTGTGAGGGTGAAGCCAGAAAACAGGACAACCAGAAGAAAAAAACCTTACCAAAAAAGGCATGATCTGTAGAAATCAGCACTTTTCTGCTTTGTACATACACTTAATTAAACCATTTCAGCTTGATTAGAGCTTTAACATGCTACAAAAAACATTCTAATTGCACATTTTGTGCAGACAGACTTCACGTCAAGGTCTTTTTTGGTAGTAAACATCCTGCAACCTTCCACTCTGACCCATGTCTCTGCACTCTGCACTTTATCACAGGCGTAATTACATGACAAGCAAATTACACTCTTAAGACAACACATTTTACTATTTTAGTATTTAATCAATTGTATTGTTATTGCCTCTATAACAAGAAATGTAACAAATTATGTAACTTCATTGATTTTCCTGATGCAAACTATTGTGCTAAATCTTGCCTTGCACAAATAATAAAAATAAGTTCTAGCAAACAGTTTTAAGACTTTTTTAGGACTAAAATTATTGTAGGGATTCACTGAGTTCACTTTTTGGATCCAGGTTATGTTGTAGACATTTTTATAATATTTTAAGCACAAGCAAATCAACTTACTGCATTAAATATAGAAATACAAGTTTGTAATGCTAAAATAAACCTTTGCATCTTAAGGGGTCATGACCTCAAGGTTGCAAATATGAATAATTTGTCACTTCATATGTTTAATTTTGAATAAAGATGCAGGCAGTATAAACTGTGAGTTTTAAACAGTTATATTATATTATGTCATATTTAATATGTGGGACTAAAAGGGTCAACATTTTTTTTTTAATGTTTTTTAGGCTTGCTTGTTATAATTTGAACCTGTCTTGCTATTTTACCTGTGGAAAAGACAACATTTCTGGATACAAGTTTGTAGTCCATGATGGAGAACTGTGGGAGCTCGATCCGCGACACACCAGTCACTGCATTTTCTCCTCCCTTCCAGTAAAACTCAATGTCATCTGTTGTGTATCCATCTAAAGGACAAACAGAAATCAAAATGAATTAAGTGTAAACAGCACATTACTGGGTCAAAGTAAATATCAGATCACAAATCATGTTTTAGAGGGATTTACTGAGCCAAGACAGTGAAATGTAAATGTTCATATTAAAATATATATATTATGTAACTTTTTCCTCCTTTACAATCCTAAAAATATGGTTCCTTGAAATAAAATGTATTTTCCATAATTGGTGTGAGTAACATGCTGAAAAGTAAAACAAAGTTATCACAAGTGCATTGTTAGCCTAACCATGCTGTTGGGAGCTGTTAGGGGTCAGATTTTCCACTGTGACACAGACAGCTCCATTTCATACCGGCATTGCCATGTTTGTAAACCATAATGAGCGAGGTGGTTTCTTGTTTGCATATGAAGCACTGTGTATTAATGTTGGGTTATTTAGGGGAGTGCTTACCATATTCTGTAAGTGAATTTACCTGCTAAAAAAATCAGGTATAGTGACAACTGTTTTGTCATTCAAATTTGTGTAATATGCACACTACTAAACTCAACAACTAGTTATTAAAGAAGTGATGTAATTAAAAGTAACAGTCCACAGAGAGTTGATTGTTTAAACACGGTTAATAAGCATAAACAAAACAAGCTGCTTGTGTCAACAGAGTTTTACTACAGGTGCCATGCAGGATTCAATACCTGCAGAGACTCTTAGAGGAAAAGTTTGTTTTTGAGGTATTTGGAGTTGAAAATATCACTATGTAGCTTTTTTGATGTAACCAAATCAATTAAATGTCTCACTTTTATGCATGTCTCATTTTATCTAACTGAGTGATTAGCAAGCTAAGCTAAAATTCCATTATGCATTCAGTTCTATACAATCAGCCTGCTAAGATGACAAATCCAGAAAAATGTACCTCATAATCACGTCATAAATAGGTTTAATTTTGAGAAACATTACCATTTAAATGTTTACGGTCAGTATGTTTTTTTTTCTTTAAATTAATCAAAAGTTACAGTAAATACATGTATAATGTTACAAAGTGCGATTTGTGCAAATGCGATTCTTTAAACTTGCTGTTTAATCACAGAATCCTGAAAAAAATGGTCTCCTTAAAAATATTACGAAGCGCAACTGTTTTCAACAATAATAATAATAACCAATGTTTCTTGAGAAGTCCATCATCATATCAGAATGATTTCTGAAGGATCATGTGACACTGAATACTGGAATAATGAATGCTGAAAATTCTGCTTTACTATCACAGGAGCAAATTACATTTCAAAATATATTTAAATAGAAAACTTATTTTAAATTGTAAAAAATATTTAATAGTTTTACTGTTTTGACTATTTTGTAACCTTGGTAAGCAAAGACATGGAAATGTATGCTGGTCTTTGCAGCAGGGTGTGAGAGAGAACACTTACAACTCTCTATCTCCAGAGTGCAGTTCTGCTCATCTAATGGATACCTTCTCAGATCCATCATGCACGCGGCAGTGGTGGTGATTCTAGAAACACAGAAACACACACAGGTCACAGAAAAATCAAAGCCACAATTCTATACATACAGCAGCTGCTGCACTTTGCTAAACAACACTGCAAACCTTTTGTGTGTCTCATTGTGAACAAGTTGAGCAAGATAGAGCATATTAAAATATGGCTCCCCTGCTCTTCAAAAGGTTTTTGAACCAAATATAGCACAGAGCATGCATATGGATGAGTGGACATGAACAAATAATACAGATTTGAATATATGAAAATGCAGTTTTTGCCCCAAAAAGTGGCTATTGAGTAGTGGTACTGCAAGCGACCAAACAAGCTCAAGGAAAGCCCACATCTCATTTCATCCCATTCATCATGTCACTTTACAAGTGTGAGCTTAGACTAAAATGTGATGACAAATGTTCTTTGTGAGTCAATATCATTGGACATTTAAAGTTAGGTTTGGTTCTCATCTAGGTAACGATACATTCCAGGTATCGATTTCTCTTCCTGGTAACAGTTGCAGTAAGCCTATCTTAAGTGGAAGATCATGTTCAATCCTTCTAATCTCATCTGGACAAATGCAGGGCTGTTGTCAGGGGTACAACCAAGTGGGGCTCACTAAAGTCCTCAATGGCAGGAGTTTTCAAACAAGGGGTACTAGTAAGTTATACCGTTTCAAATTTATTGCATTCATTTTTTTTTGTCCCAGGCTCTGTAATGTTAAGTGTGGCGGGAAGAGCAAATGACAGACACAGTGGGTGTGGCGTCAGGCCTCGGAGAGGCTTTTATTGAAAATAAAGAGTCCAAAGGGGATAAAGTTTCCAGAATGAACAGGGGATCTGGTGTCCTTGTCATGCTGTGGGGGTTTATCCAGTGTTATGGAAGGAAGAGTCCAGGTAGGGCGGAGTCCGGCAGCCACACGCGCTTCCCTCTTAGGTCCAGGGCGCGAGGGGCAGTGGATTCTCCAGCGGCTTCGTCTACCTCTTGCCCCAAGGCGCTCGACGGGACTGTTCGGCCCGGCATCCTGGCCTGACGGCCGTATCACGGGTGTAGTTTCGTCCGGACCACAGGTCCGGGGCTCATGTCTCTGGAAGTCCCACGCTCCCTTCCTGGACCCACGAGGACACTAGCATGCATGCACGGGGAAGAGACCGGTCTCCCGAGGAGAGGCGCGCTCGGCATTTAAACAGCGGCGGTGATGAGGCTCCATTCGGTTCAGGTGTGCCTCATCACATGCCGCCGCCCTGGCTGTTTCAGTGCCCCTCCTCTCTCACACATCCACTCCCGTCGGGAGCCTGGTGAAGGGAAGCGAATAAGGGATGGGGTGGTGATGATAAGGGGGGAGGCAGCCGACTCGTCACATAAGCTACAACCCTGGAAAAACATCCTTATTTAAATTTGGTCACTTTTACCCTACTGTTATTTTTGTAGACAAATGCAGCCATTTCAATAGCAATCCATGTAATTGGGAATTTTGCATGAAGATGAAAGATTTACCCACATAGATTTCGCAACTGGTTTTGCAAGTTGCTCACATGGCTTCGCTGCATTGACCAGTCAAGTCAACTTTATTTATATAACGCTTTTTACAATACAGCTTGTGTCAAAGCAGTTTGTGAATAATGCAAGAAGATAATTACAAACAGTAATTTTTTTTAATAAAGTCAGTTCATTGCTGATTCAGTGATCTCATCATCCAGGGGTGTGTGCGTCTCCCAAAAGCAACTATGGTCGCAAGTTCCGTCTTTACCAATAGAGTTCAATGGAACAAACAACCATAGTTAGCTAACGATGCTTTTGGGAAATGCACCCCAGTTTAGTACTCTTCTAATAGTGTCTGTGCAATAAAGTATTAAATAAATATTGCCAGAAATTTTGCCCCCAACTAAGCAAGCTGAAGGCAATGGAAGCAAGGAACCAGAACTCCACTGGTGACAGAAATGGAGAAAAAAAAACATTGGGAGAAACCAGGATCAGTCATTGTCAATGGACCTGATTTTCTTGGGAGAAAACATAACATTGACAAGAGACAATTACTTAGTTTTGTCTGTGAAATTTCGCCAATGTGACCGCACATAGGATAGTTCACCCTCACACTCATGTCATTCCAAACCCGTAAGACCTCCATTCAAATTCGAAACACAAATTAAGATATTTTTTTATGAATTCTGAGAGCTCTCTGACCTTCCCATAGACAGCAATGGAATTACCACGATCAAGGTCCAGAAATGTAGCCAATCTCGTAGCTTCGTAAAATTACGGTTGAACCCCGATGTCATTGCTGCGTTTCTGGACTGAAATATCTCTCATGCATTCAAATAAATTGTTTATCTGTTTTTATATATTCAAGTAAAAACATACTAAAGCAGTTATTTATTTCATGTTTTTGTCTTTGTATTACACACTCTACCTTGATTTTGACATATAAGCATATAACATTGGTTTGAAGTGGGTCATTACTATGTTTCTGTGGTCCTTCCTTCCTAGAGTGGGTAAATTAAAATGGATCTTCAGAGCAGTTTTAATGAGCACACACTCAAATGCCTTACCATAAATATGCAGGCTCTTCTTTCTTTAATGGTGTCCAGCTCAGGCAAATAAATAAAAGCCCTCCATCCACATTATCGCTTCATCAAACTACAATGTGCGTTATATGACCAAGAAACTCGCTATGAACTGTAAAATGATGTTCAATGGATTGCTGATGTTCTATTCGAGCGAAAGGAGATAAATCATAAAAAGGAAAATGGAAATGGTTCAATAAACTTTATAAGCAAGACCCCTTACATTAGCATATGGCCGCATTAGTCCACAGGATCTCATTTGGAACAAAACGAAAGGCTAAATTAGGCTACGGTAACTGGCTCATAGAGCACTCCAGCTGGTACAGGGGATGAAGGCATACCCATGCTCTTCTGCATGGGAACGAGCAAAGCAGCTCATTTAGGATCAGAGTCTGATAACACTAAAGAGGTTTAACAAGATAAAGGCACACATTAATACTTATGCAATTTAGTAGGCAAGTGCACTGACCAAAACAGGGCACACTCTCATGATGTGCGTCCACTGAAGCTGCAGTGGACACACTTCAGACACTTACCAAACACTTAACAAAAGTTGAAACGTCAAACACAAAAACAATTTACGTAAAAGGTAGATTTTAGTAAAAAAAAAAAAAGAATCTGAATTATAAGGCTAAAATACACTAATTTGAAATTTATTAAACGGTTATTACATATTAATAACATATAACATAATACATTATTACATTTATTACATTAAACAAATTAAAAAGGTATATATTTTTAAGTATTTTATTGTAATTTAAGATGTTTGTACATTTATTTGACATATTACTGTATATCTATTAGATCAAAAGCTGATTAATCATCAAAAACAGGAAAAATTAAATGACAAATGAAACAGGTAAAAAAATAAAAATCCAAAACAAGCGTTACTGGTTGATGGCTCTAGATATGGGATCAGTTCTCACCTTAATCCATAAAGAACTGTGCCATCCGGGTGCAGGCGGATCATGCGGTTCTTCACTGTGACACCGTGGACAAAAGACTTCTTGTCATTTAGGAAATACGTGTCAGGAACCCAAAGCTGGTCGGCTACCCGGTTGTCAAGGGTGAGATTGAGAGGGATCCCAGAATATGCGAGCCGCTTGTCCCTCCAGTACTGCTGGAAATACATGGTCAATGTGTAGTCCTGTAGAAAAGTAAAAGAATCATTAGGCTAGTAGTTAATTTTATCAGGCAAAAAAAAGCCATCTACAGTATTTATCCATACTATTTACATTAAAGTATGTCATTATTTATTAAAGAAAAAAATGTAATTTAATAAATAAAAATAGTCCAGTGTAATTAATTTTTTTACCCAATATTTGTGCTTTTACTAAAATACTAAACTAAAACACAAAGTCTGCAAAATTGGAGCAACTAATATTGTACTTAATGCACTTTAATTGTGTGGAAATAGTGCTGAAGTTCAACTAAAGATACACTGAAGTATATCTGATTGTGCTAAAGTGGAACAATTGCAAGTATACTTCAGGTACACTTTAAATATTTTGCATTTAAAGATTGCAATTCTCATCAATAGTGACAGCTGATTTTAGGCTCAATATTAAGAAATGTGTGTTGTGCACAAGTAGTAGTCCAAATAAAGTTTAATAATTTTTTTTATATCTGTAAGTCTTGAGCGATATGTCATTAAATATGTTATTTGAAATATACTTAGTATTAAATACATTTATTTTAAATATATATTTTTTTACTATGGCATTTTGTATTTATTCAAAAGATAAACAATGTCAAACATTGCCTATGTTTGTCTTCATATTTATTTAGATTTGTGCACTCTCTCTTCATGCATGTGGCACAGGGTAAAGCAAAAAAAATGTGGACACATGTGATCCACTTAGGACCATGTGATCATAAATGACAAAATCACATGTGCCCTTAGCTAACAGCCTTGTAAAAGGGCCTTTTGTGAAAGTATTCAGCTGCTCACTTTTGTTCTGGAACAACTCTTCAGGTTGTGTCCCCTTCTCTAAGTGTCCTTGAAGGACTCCAAAATGCCGTTCAGACTCACCCTAGATTTCATATCAGAGCTCACACACTCTGTTTTCCCTAAAGGGTCAAAAGTGTCAAGGTCAGGAACAGAAATCCAAAGACTGTGGCCTTAAGCAAATAGATTTGCTGTTGTCTGAGTGATATTTATAGAAGCGCCAAAGTTGGATTGCAAACAAGCTGCCTTCGGCTTACATTCTTCAAGCCTATCTGCCATGAAGACGCTGCGTGGCCATCTCCGCGAGGCAGTCTGGTCTGACTATAGATTTCCATTACACCGCCAGAGTCTCAGTAGTCCACTCTACATCATCTCGTAGAGCTATACTATATGACCTCAGCGATTCACAGTATAGAAATTCAATCAAACTAAAGCATTGGCACGATAGGACTTATATTTGGGCCATCGCTGAGACTCAATTAATTTTAAAAGGTCATCCATAAAAAAAAATTGTGGACCAGAGCTGAACCTGGTTGAAATCCAGTAGGAAGCACAGATGTGTCTGTTGAACTGCTATATTAGGTACTCATGGGTAAAATGAAGACCTGATATGCTGTTCCCCTACAATGTGCACAACCTGTTGATGTAATAAGAAGTAATTCACTTATAAACATATGTTAGAACGGGCTTAGGCCCCTGAGGCTGACTTCAGAGTGTGCAAGGAGATCTGTGAAAGCAGAGGCTGTGCAAGAGAGCGTGTAAGTGGAGTTCATTAGCTAACGAGATGAGGGGGGACGACATGACAGGGACACCTTCTTTATGATTACTAATGTCTGTGATTCCCCCTATCTCTGTCTTCCATTCTTTGTACCACTGTCCTGCCTCCTACTTCTTATTGTACTCCTTTCTCCCTCCATTCATTTCTGTAAGGCTTTTGTTTTAATTAACCACCTAAATGACACTGATGGATGCAACCCTTTCTCACAATACATTATACCCTACAAATCAAAAGCGTAGATGCTAATTAGAATTAAAAATTCTTGATATGCCAGTCGGTGTTGGGTAGTGTTAACACAATCCGTAACCAACTTTTAAAGGGATAGTTCACCCAAAAATGAACATTCTGTTATCATTTATTCACCCTCATGTTGTTCCAAACCTGTTTGACTTTTCTTTCTTTTAAACAGTTTTGTGTTTTTGTTTTTAAAGATATACCAAACTCTCTTTTTATGAGTGTTCTACAGAAGAAAGAAAGTCATACAAATGTGGAACAGTGTGAATAAATAATGAAAAAATATAATAATTTTGGGTTGAAAAGTGGCAAAATTAAAGGGGTCAAATGATGCTTTTTTTAAAGATCATTATTTGATGTATTTGGTGTAACAGAATATGTTGACATTATTCATTTTTTAAATACTGTACATTATTGTATGTCCTCTATGCCCCGCCTCTCTCAAGCACTTCATTTTTAGATTGTCATAGCAAAGTCAGAATTACTTCCTCTCCTATAGGTTCACAAAACAGTCGTCCATAAAATGCGTTGTGATAACATCTGGGTTGTGCTGTTTTGTTGTAAATAATTGTGGTTTTGATTTCGCCTAGAAACACAGGACTTCGCCCTGTCATGGCTGCTTCAACACTAATGAGGTTACTGAAACCACACCTTCTTTCTTTGCGTGAACATTTGGGCGACATTACGCAAATATTTTCACATCGTGACGTAGACATTGGGGCCGTGTTTGAATGAGCAGTTTTAGGGGGGCGTGACAGAGTCTTAACTTTTATTAGGAATATCTCTTTGGTTTTGAGGCTTTAGTCTTTGCAACTTCAGGGATCTTATATAAGCACAATCAGCTTGAAACACTTCATAGAGAAAGGAAAACTTGAAATCTCATCATATGACCGCTTTAATAAATTTATTCCGAAATAAATTGTTGTTCTTTTGAACTTTCTATTCATCAAAGAATCCTGAAAAAATATTTCCACAAAAATCTTAAGAATCATATCGGTTTTCAACACTGATAATATTAAAATTCTCGAGAACCAAATCAGCATATTAGAATAATATCAGAAGGATCATGTGACACTGAAGACTGGCTGCTGAAAATTTAGCCTTTTCATCCCAGGAATAAATTACATTTTAAAAATTATTAAAATAGAGGGTTACACTTTATTTCGATAGTCCACTTCAGACATTCTACTAACTATAAGTAACTTTGTAACTACATGTCTACTAACTCTCAGTAGGGTAGGGTAGGTTTAGGGTTAGTAGAATAAGTTGACATATACTTGCCAACTTGATATTTGATAGTTTCTCATACTCCGTATGTTGTATGTTGTGGACCCATCAAAATGAAGTGTTAGAAGATATTAAGCAGACAGTCTACTTATACTATAATGACTGCTAGTTGATATGTAGTTGCAAAGCTACTTACTGTAGAATGTCTAAAGTGGACTATCGAAATACAGTGTTACCAAATAGAGAGCAGTAATAATTGTAATACAATTTTTTTACAGTTTTTGTAAAAAAACTAAATACCATGTTGAATAAAAACTTTTCACACACTTCAAAAATTAAAGGTTTATAAAACTATGAATATTATGAATTCAAACAAAATAAATAAATACGCTACTATTTTACATATAATATCATCATCAACATCTCTGTACAGAGACATTTCCATCACAGCCACAATGTTTAGTTATGAATGACTTTACAAAATCATGTGCTGTATAATCACAGTCCATTAATCAAACATTAGCTACAGAACACAGTCATCAATTCACAGTAATAATAGATACTTGGTTTCACAAGACAGATTTTCCAAAAATAAATCAAATAATAAACAGTTGACCTTTACTGTGTTCATATCTGCTTTTTAAGCACAGTTTTAAGACTGGGCAAAAAGATTCCTCTGAATGCCTGTCTGATCCTCAGGCTACAAACTGACTTCCCTCTGAAGTATGTGGTGACCTAAAACAACAGAATCCATCACATATGTGTAATAATCTATTGTTCTGTACAAAGGCTAATTCTAACCGGTCACATGGGACGAGGCCAGCATATCAGCATTCAGGAATGTACTAGATGAGTCAATGCCAAAATGCGACTGTTAGTCATGTATCTCTCCATCTGTGACTTTCTGTCTCTTTGCCTCCCATATATCAGCATGTTCTGCAGCGAGGTGTCTTGAGGCTCTTGTTATGGTGAGTTCTCTGGGTCTACAGTGTGTGAGTGCAATGATTCAGTACTATTACCCAACCTGATCCAGACAAACCAGAGAAGCCAGAAGTGCTCTGAAAACTGTGAAAACCAGTGTCACTTTCATGTCTGTTTAATAATGGAATAAACAGATGCTGTCGTGCCAGCTGAGCGATTTGATATTTTTGATATCTGGGAAACTGTGCAGCAGTGGTCACACAAAATATAAGCAAAGGCATCAATTATTCATTACTAGGCAAAATATTATAGTACATTCAAGCAGCAAGAAGAAAACAGTTAAAAATAGAGGCAAAAATCTTAGGATTGCTACATCTGAGGATATGCCTCCTCGGTAAATCATTGTTGTTGTTCTCCACTGAGAGGTTCTAGAGGGATTCTCCACGATAAAATGACACCGCGTTCAGACATATACACCAATTTCCCTGTTCCACAGATAAAAATAACAGATGAAAGGCAACAGAAACAAACAGAGAGACATTATTTCAAATCTGAAAGTGACAATCTATTAATGTAGGGAGTGATATCAAACACATGGGAGCTTACAACAAAACTGCAGATGGACTTACTCGTGCTACATACAGATTGGTTACAGTTTACACATGATTTATGGGAACTAGGCTGGGAAAAAAGTTAATCATAAATTACTTATTATAAATTATTTTGTATTGTATACTACTTCTACTGCTTCTATACAATTTGGAGGCACTCAAGTAATTACACTTTCTTCCATATTTACACCATAATACTGAAATTTAAAACATGTGAGAAGGCTTAAGGTGAGGTGATAGTGTCATCAGCTTGGTGAGGAGTGTGTGCTCTCATACACAGATAAGCTTTCCGCTTTCAAGTCAGAGAGCATTTACATCAACTTACCACCGCCACGTCTACTGGGAATACCAGAATAACAGCAGCAAGAGAGATTCCTCTGTGCAGTGTGTATATGTCAGCGTGAAAATTTCACTGATCCATACTAAAAGGTATTGAACTTGAGAGAAATACAGTGATAACAATAAATACATATACTATACAATATACATATACAATAGCTACCAGTCAAACGTTTTAGAATAGTACGATTTTTATGTTTTAAAGAAGTCTCTTCTGTTCACCAAGCCTGCATTTATTTGATCCAAAATACAGCAAAAGCATTAATATTGTTAAGTATTTGTATAATTTAAAATAACTGCTTACTATTTGAATATATATAAAATTTGTATTTATTCCTGTGTTCAAAGCCAAATGTTCAGTATCATTGCTCCAGTCTTCAGTCTCACATGATCCTTTAGAAATTGTTTCTAATATGCTGATTTGCTGTTCAAGCAACAGTTATTATTATTATTATCAATATTTACAACAGTTGAGTACATATTTTTCAGGATTCTTTGATTAACAGAAAGATCCAAAGATCAGCATTTATCTGAAATAAAAAGCTTTGGTAACATTGTACACTACTATACCATTCAAAGGCTTGGAGTCACTATATATATATTATTTTGGGAGGGGGGAAGGTGGGGAATAAATTATATAAATTTATATTTTTATTTAGCAAGGATGCTTTAAATTGGTCAAAAGTGATGATGAAGACATTTATAATGCTAAAAAAGATTTCTATTTCAGATAAATGCTTTCTATTCATCAAAGAAACCTGAAACAAATCTACTCAGCTATTGAGCAGCAAATCAGAATATTAATGTAATGTAAACATATACATACATATGTATACAGTATATATATATATATATATATATATATATTAGGGGTGTAACGGTACACGTATCGTGCATCAAATGGTTCACATGCAAGTTCCAAATGGAAGTGATCATCCCTATCCCCTTGGAGTGGGGACTTTGGAGCGAGCAGGGCACAAGGAGACCTAAATCAGTGTAGTTACTGACTGTTCCAACATGGAGTTAAAGATATGCATTAGGCATTTTGTCAATAGTACTTTATAAATATTAATGAAAACTATGCCATTGATTTATTTCTTAAATGTAGTTTATTTTCTCATCTTCATGTAATTACAAACCTTTCTTTCTTCTTTAGAACATGAAGACGTTTCGTTTTCTTTTAAAAGTGAAATGGGTCCAAATAATATTGACTTTCATTGTATGACAAATACCACGATTTTTCAAAAATATCTTATTTTGCTCCACAGAAGAAAAAAGTAATACATGTAAAGTGATGGTGTGTAAATTATGACAGAATTTATATATACTAAATATACTTTAATATACTAAAATAATTATTAATGGACACTACTGGGAGCATCAGGGAGCTCAAATCATAAAAAGGAAATGGAATTGCAAATTAAAGAAAATTCCTATTGGCTCCAAATACTTTTGACTCCAGATGCACTGGGCTCTTGCATCCACTGCTCAGAAATTACATCTGGCAGCTCAAGATTCAGATCAGTCGTTGAGCCAGTTCTTTCATATAATATCGATTTCCTCCTGACATCAACGTGCTTCCTCTCATGCAAACAACGGCATGGAGGAAAGACAACTGTTGTAAAGCGCACATGAAAAAAAAACTTCCTAGTAACAGCGGATGAATTCCTAAGAGCGGAGAGAGGCTCTGAAACTCAACAGGCTGTAGTTAACATGGTGTTCAAAGAGGCTGATGTCACAGCGTGATCTTGCTGCTTGCCCTCTCCATTGCCTGCTAGGTCTCTGCAGGGACAAGCCCAGGGGCTTTGCAGTGCATTCTGCACGTGTGAACATCCTGTGTTTGTTGCACTTAAGACTTTCAACAGGAGACTGAGAGTATCCAACGGGACATTTTGGGGTGATTTAAACAGTTGGATGGTCTCTTAACACATGTTTCTATTTATAATTGAAGCGGAGAACCCCTGAATGTCACCTAATGGTCCACTTGTTTTTAGAGGGCACTAGACAGCAACATGCTCCATTTGCCTTCAGGTCATATGACACATGCCAGTCGCTGGAAGGAAACGCTTCCCAAAGCACATCTATTTATCCTAAAGGTGGAGATAATAGGCACTTAGTGAAGTTCAGAGTTAACACTTCTATACACTGATATTACGCCTGATTGAACAATTACAGGCCACAAAGCCGAATATCAGGCTAAAAATAAAGGGGGCGAGAGCAAACAAAAGACTAAATATATTAAGAATTCCGGTCTCCTTGACGACGCTCTCTCTGCAGAACGCCCACACAGGCGTGCTGAGCTCTAGGCCGATACCTTGTGCGTTTCTGAGGCTTTCCGGGCATTCGTTGCTTTCTGTGCATTTCCTTCTCTCGCTTTCACCTTAAAAGCTCTTCGACCAAACTCAACTGTCAGGTTACGGCTGCAGTAAATGAAAGGAAATCACCAGCATTCATCATAACTGGATCATCATGTTTTTGAAAGCTTCTTTGTGTCATGAAGATCGACTGAATCATTTGACAGTTTTTTTTGACACTTGACCAGAAAGCAGCAGGTACGATGGGAGCTTTTTTGTAGGTATAAATACACATTCAGGGCCACATTTCTTTTTAATATAAATACAAAAACTCTAATTTCATAAGGCTACCCCCACCTCCCCCTTCACCTGGGTAAGTATCACAAACATCTTCAAATTCTGACTAAAGATGATATTGGTTTCCAGGGCAACCACTTATACTTGCCACACACATTGTGCCAGAGCGATCATCTGCTGTGTATCCATGCAGTACTATCACGCTGAATATGTTTCATTCGTGTTTGTGCACGGATGAGAATTTCAGTAGCGCTTATAAAATGTTCCCTGATTCAGATTTAGCCAGGAAAGCATCTAAAGGCCCAGACTGCCCTTCAAAGCATTTGGAGAAAGAGAAAGAGAGGCATGATATACTTTTAATTGTATACAAAGTGATCTGGGGAGTCTTTCCTATGTGAATCTCACAAAAGCATGTTTAAGTCACATTTCACCTAAAACAAACAAAGAAAAATTATTAAATAATGAGTGAAGGGTTTAAGATATCAAACATATGCAAAAAATGCTGCTGGGTTATAAAGTCCATAAATCAGTGCTCTTTCGATGAGGGATTCCTAAATTCATCAAAAACGAATCACTCCAAGGCACTCGATATTATAGTGAAAATTTAAAAAAGCCTTTATTCAAATAAATTTACATTAAAAACTGTAATTTAAAATGTACATTATGTTTAATGTAAATCCATGTGAATACAGGCTTTTTAATTTAATCCAAAATGCCGCTGCAAGATTAATCTTTAATGAGCTGAAAAGAACGCACGTCACACCTCTGTTCATCAATTTGCACTGGCTACCAATAGCTGCTCGCATTAAATTCAAGGCATTAATGATTGCCTACAAAACCACCTCTGGCTCTGCACCCCTTTACCTAAATTCATTACTTCAGACTTATATGCTCTCTAGAAGCTTGCGTTCTTCAAGTGAACGATGCATTATTTTGCCATCCCAAAGAGGCACAAAATCACTTTCACAGACTTTTTCATTAACTGTTCCCATCTGGTGGAATGATCTGCCCAACTCAATCAGAGCAGCTGAATCCTTACCCATCTTCAAGAAACGGCTAAAAACACATCTCTTCCATCTTTATTTGACCCTTTAACTCTAGCACTCTCTATTCTAATTCTATTTTATCTATCTGTCTTCTTTTTATAGAAGAACACAAAAAACACACATTTGACCCTCTATCAATTTCTTGAGAAAATAACACTAGCTTTCTTTTTTTCTATTCTATCTACTAGTTTCTAAAAAAAAAAAAAAAAAAACTAGGTTTCTTTTTTCTATATTCTATCCACTCATTTTCTTTCAAATATAACCTTTTGCAGCTAACCAAGACTTGTCATAGCGCTTGCATGTTTGGTGCTCTTTTGTTGGTTTTGATTGCTTCTATATTCCTCATTTGTAAGTCGTTTTGGATGAAAGCATCTGCTAATAATAATAACTAAATAAATATTTTTTTAAGGTTTCTTTACATTTTCTTAAAGGAGTCATATGATGCTTTTTTAAAGATCATTATTTTGTGTATTTGGTGTAACAGAATATGTTGACACTTGACATTAATGTTAAAAAACACATTATTTTTCAAATACTGTACATTGTTGCAGGTCCTCTATACCCCGCCTCTCTCAAACGCTAAATCTGCTCTGATTGGCCAACTGATCCAGTGCATTGTGATTGGCCGAACACCACAAGCCACGTCGGAAATGTAACGTCCATTTCCATAATCGCGAGCTTTAGCTTTCAAAATGAATGTAAAGACAGTTAATAATGTCCTTAGCTTTACCATCAGTTCAAGCCCGAGAGGGGAACAGAGTCGCGTGACAGACAGTGCTGATGCTCATGTGTGTGCACACAAGCCGCCATTGTGATGTGACCGTGTCTACCTCTCTCACACGTGAGCGCACACACACACACACACACACACACACACACACACACACACACACACACGCAACGTCGGTCCTGGGGTGCCGATATCCTGCAGAGTTTAGCTCCAGCCCTAATCAAACACACCTGAACAAGCTAATCAAGGTCTTCAGGATCACTAGTGCTACAGGCAGGTGAGGGTTTTTTTAGGGTTGGAACTAAACTCTGCAGGAAATCGGCACTCCAGGACCGACGTTGCCTACCCCTGGTATAGCGTTAGTTCTAGCAGGTCACGTGAGTCAAGCTTGCATCAGCTGACTCTCAGCTGATCACATCTACCTATAAGAATACGACACCTATCACGGCATTCCTATACAAGCTCTATTCAGTTTTATTCAGCAGCTTTTTGCTTGCTCAGGAACAAATTACCCTCCTCCATACCCAACTCCTCCTTTCGCCACAGTCAAAACTTGGCTTTCTGATATTACTTTTAAATCAGACTCCTTTATCTTGAGTAATGTGTTACACTTAAATATCATTAAGTGCATTAATGATATCTGCTTTGTTCTGTTCTGTTAACCCTAGGGGGGTTATTAACTTATTATTGCTGCTCTCCCTTGTCATTCATGAAAGGCTGCATGGATGCGCAGGGAGTTTTTGCCCAGAACAGAACCATACCACTAAACAAAACTGTATGCTAAGGGTCTATAATTTTGATGATAGTGGTCCTGACAGAAATGATAGGTAGTAATAAATATACAGTACATTTAAAATAAAAACATTATTTTTTCCATTATACAGTAGTAATGAGTTTAGCCATAGTGTGCCAGAACGCCCACCACACACCAGCTTAATGGTGGAGAGGAGACAGAGTGATGAAGCCAATCAGTGTATGGGGATGATTAGGAGGCCATGATTAAGATGTAGATGAAATTTGTTTTTCAACAGATTAGATTTTTTTGGGGGCATTTAGCAGCTGCAAATCCAGCATTAACCAGTCCATGATCCATAATAATGCTCGCTCAAGTGAAAAAGTTCACCCAACATTGTCCTCTCACATCAAAATCCACAGACATATTTGTTTATAACTGTGTTTGTTTGTAAATGGTGCTTCATCTGTGCATATTTTCCCCTGATTCAGAAACTTTTTCTACTGGAGAAAGCAATATTATGGATAGAGGACTTTTTTCACAAAAGCTTTTTGCTTCACAAGACATGAATTGATGGACTGGAGTCATGTGGATTACATACAGATTACTGATGTTTTTATCAGATGTTTGGACTCTGACGGCACCCATTCACCACAGAGGATCCATTGGTGTGCCAGCGATGTAATGCTAAATTTCTTAAAATTTGTTCCGATGAAGAAACAAATTTATCTGCATCTAGGTGAGTAAATTTAAAGCAAATTTTCATTTTGGGCTTTCTTGGTGTAATATATATATATATATATATATATGTATGAATATTGGGACTTAGACGTGTGAGAACTGCTCTAGACAGGTTTCGTGAGATTGACCCTCCTGACTGAACCTAGAACAGCAGCAGTATATTGATTATGTCTGAATGCTTTTGATTTCTGAGAAATATTCTGCTTGCTAACAGCACATTTTGACAGGGTAATTTAGTACCGCCTGTGCCGGGCGCTCCTGAAGAGAGGCTGTGTAAGCAGTGTAAGCAGCATGGTCCGTTAGATGCAAATTGTATTTAATTCATTTTTATGGAATAGGGTTATATTTTCAACCCTTTTTGCCTTTTCCAAGTAATCTTGCTGACAGACGTCTTGGAATGGGATACTTCATGCCATAATTCTTGAACTACAGCTCAACTCTGTGAGTGAAAATATGCCTCTGTGTGTGTAATGACATTCCCATTCCCTGATTTTAAAAGAGACGAGAGAGAGGCGCTAGTACAGTAAAGTGTAATGAACATAAGGCAAATCCTTTTTACTCAAGGCACTGGGTTTACCCCACTGACAGCATGAGAGCTTTTAGTGTTTAGACAGAAAGACAGAAGACTGTATTCGGTCTGAAGACAGAATACAGCTGCACGCACTGACATCAAGAGCACAACATTAAAAAACAGACCTTATTAGACAGTGCATGGATCACATTTCAAGCTGAAGCTATTTGGTTCATAATGTAATACATTTAAATAATCCTACAATATTGTTTTTTTACTCAGGCATGTAAGGAGATGTCTACCAAAATAGAAACTGGGAGGAAAAATAACATAAACCTGCTTTAAAGGAATGTTCCAGGTTCAATACAAGTTCAGCTATAAAACAATTTCTACTTGTCCCTCTATTGGTAAAACAAGCAAACAAAGATCGTGCTCACATTAATGCATTTCCACTGAAAGTGGGACAAGGTAATGCACCAAAATAAACGTTAAAATATTTTATAAAGCATTTACATATGACCTAACACTTTATAACACATTATACATGTTAAACATGACTAGACTGAATCACTTACCAATGTTGTTAAAGCAAGGTTATATCCAATCCTTCAATCTTTACAACCATGTAAAGCTGGGATATAGGAAGAGATGTAATTTATCTATGCTTAAAGGGATGTTTACATTGAACAAACTCACCTACAAGAACACATTACTGTAGTTTAATCTACCTAAAACATTAACCACGCCTCTAGACTTATGATTTAGGAAACTTTTCAGCTCAAACAACACATTTTGATAGAAAAAAGTAATAGAAATCATTACCAAGTTAAGCTTCAATTATTTAAATTAACACCCACTGTAGTATAAAGCTGGTTTCTAAGTCTGAACGCCCCTTTCTTAAACAAATTTAAAGTTATGATACGTAAATTTACATATAGGTTATATATTATAAGACAGCTGAATCAACTGACTTTTCTTGTAACTTTTTATCTGTAGACAATTTTGTAAACATTAATTTATTGGCAATTATTGCCAATATTGTAGAGATGTGTTAATATTCTAATACGTTTAAACTGAAATACAACTGAATACAAACAAAAAATGGATCAAATGACAAAAAAAGTTACTAAAACTTAAAAATGAAAACGGAAACGTCAAAATGTAAACATAAAAGCCAATTCAAAATATTAATAAATACTGTAATAATATATGAATAATACTAAAACATTGCTGTGTTGTGGTAATCAATATGCTACACAGATCATAGTCTTCTTAGAGTCTTACTTGTACTGCACCAGAAACATTGGTGTAACTTTCAAGAACAAACTTCAGGGTATGATATGATTAGACCACAACTTCCACAACTGCCACAGTAAAGAGAGATTATTTTAGAGCTTGAGTAAAAACCAATGAAGATGTTCAGAGGAAACCCAGGGAAAACAGCAAAAACAAGCCTCTGGGGTAAAAATCTGGAAAGCATCTCAGTTTAACAGCCTTGTCTCAGACTACGCGCTTGAATGCTGTGGGAAAAGCACAAATTCTCCTGTAATGTCTATCCATGTCACAACAGAACCTCTGGGACTGTTACTTTTGTCATATAAAGTGACGGCAAGACATTCGAAAAACATCCACTTCATTGGTTTCCTTCTTCTTGGTTTCATTACCACACGCACAAACTAAAATCTTGATGTGTTTCATGTCCGTATCTGGCACGTCAGTCTAGCTAATGAGGTACCACAATTTAACGTTCAACACACACACACATGCGCACACACTGCCTGCCCACCTGACACTGCAAGAGTGAGCCTCATTGCCATGGCAGCTGGCTATTTATACACTATGCCACACAATCAGGCCTTGTCACAGTCAACAGAGGTGTAAGAAAAGCCGTGGATATGTCAGTCAATCAGAACATGTTTTCCTGTCACTCACTGGCTAATGGCAAGAGTTAACAGGTTGGACTAATCATGGCTGAATGAGGCAGTTGTGCAATTCTGTCACTACATTACCTCTATCAATCCATCACACATCACATACAGTTACACCTGCGCTTGAACAGTCAGAATGTCAACATTTGAGCATCATTTACTCCTTTCTGTTTTGTCAAATAGACAGGAGAAATACTGACACGGACACCACTGAGGGGTCAGGATTTGGTAGCCTATATTTGCAGACTATACATACTGTTCTGGATACTACTTTCTTTTTTTCTTTAAAAAAAAATATTTTGTAACATTATAAATGTCTTTACTGTGACTTTTGATCAACTGAATGCATCTTTGCTGAAAAAAATTATAAAAAGAATAAATAAACAAACACAAATAAAACATTGAAATAAATTAAATTAAATTGCATCACTGCCTATAAGGTTTTAAATAAAACGGTGTATTCAGCTGTAACTAAAAATATTTTAAAGCTGTATACTCAGTGTTTGTGTCTGGATTGAAGATTACAGAGACACAAGAGGCAATACATCATTAAATCAGCATAAGTCAACAAGCAACTATTCTGCATTCAAACTTTAAACACTTGAAAAAACTCTGCTTTGATATAAAATAGAGCTATTCAAGCTGCTGTGTTGAAGAACAATACATTTCAAAGTGAGGAAATTCTAATGCTGAAATTCCTAAAGCCTTTGGTGTTGTCAGCCGCACTTACAGGAAAATCTGCACTGAACACTCCAGGGGCCTATTATTGAAATTAACCAAACACAAAATGAAAGCTGCTTCATCTGCCATATTGACAGTGTAAGGTCCTGTTGAATATGTATGTGTGTCTGACAATAAATGTCAGAGTAACAGAATTGAACATAATTGAAATGCAAAATTACAGTAGCATCTGGAAAACATAGTAATACGCTCGTCAAAAACATATATTGTACAGATAAGTTCATAAGAAGCAATTTGTGTCCTAATTTGTGTTATTATATTATTATATTATATTACATGCTGTGTTAGATAAGGTTAACAACTGATGTACTCAAGTTGTAACAAACTGTTAAGTTAGCCTATGCCAAGACCTCAACATGTGCAAATTCCTTATTAAATCTTATACACAAAATAAGCATAGTATTTCAGCACCACGGACAGCGGCATTTGCCTGTTTACACTAGCGGTCAAAAGATGGAAATAATTAATACGTTTTTTTTATGCTTACCAAAGCTGCATTTATTTGATAAAAATTCAGCAAATATTTAATATTGTGAAACAATTACAATTTTAAAGATTTTTTTAAATTAATTAATTAAAATTAATGTCATTTTTATGATTAATTTTGATACATTTAAAATGTAATTTATTCCTGTGATGCAAAGCAGCCATTACTCCAGTCTTCAGTGTAACATGATCCTTCAGAAATCATTCCAATATGCTGATTTGATGCACAAGAAACATTTATTATTATTATTCATTCTGAAAACGGTTATCACATTTTTTTAAAAATGAAACACACTACCATGAAAAGGTTTGGAGTATTAAAAATAAAATAGACAAGGACGCATTAAATTGTTAAAGTGACAGTAGAGACATTTATAATGTTTTGAAATAGCATTTTCAAATAAATGCTTTTCTATTGAACTTTCTAGTCATCAGTGGAACCTGAAAAAAATGTACAGTTTACACAAAAATATTAAGCAGCAAAAACTCTCTTGCGTATTTACAATACTAATGGTAACCATTATTAACAAATAGTCACCGATAACTGATAATAACTGAGCACTAATATTAATAATAATGAGAAACTTCTACATTTATAATCAAGAAATGCTTATTGAGCTTTAAATAAGCATATTAAAATGATTACTGAAGGATCACATGACCCTGAAGACTGGAGTAATGGCTAGTGAAAAGTTACAGTATTAAATTACATTTTAAAATATATTCAAATAGAAAACAGTTCTCTTTAAGTGCAATAATATTTCAAAATATTGCTGTTTTTACTGTATTTTTGATCAAATAAATGCAACCTTTGTAAGAATAAGAGACTTCTTATTAAACATAAAAATAATAATCCCAAACTTTTGACCAGTGGTGTATAATCCATTTCCCTTCTCACATTCAACTTTGATGTATATATGAATGCATCCTACAATATTTTTCCCTTTCTCACCATAGTGCAAACACGCGCTCAATCATATCACTTCAAAGATAATCTCAAGAGAGATTAAATATTCCATACACCCCGCATAAGCAGTCATGTATACACAGGCAGAGTGTGTGTCGACGTGCACAGATATGCCTCTGCTGGTAATGTTTTATATTGCTCTCTATTCCTGTCACTCCCTGGATGCTTAACTGTCTCACAGAATAATAATCACACTGACTGCTGTAATCCCAACTGTGCACAGAGGTTTCCCTGATATCCCCACTGTGCTGGGCTACGTTGAGCTTTGCTGAGCTGAAGCAACCCCTGCCACACACATACACACCTCCTCGTCCTGCCTGGATCACTGCTATTAACAATACGGGCCAAGTAATCCTAATTTGTGCCTCTAAAGAAAGCTAATCCATTGTACAGAAATAACTAATCTGTAAAGAGCAAACACAATTCTTAGGCGGGAAAATCCTGTTAGCGCCTGCTTGATTACCTTACCATTAGACTTCCCGTGCAAAAGCGTTTTAAGTTCAGTCACATGGCTAACCTCATCAACCGGGCTAATTTCTGCAGCCCTGTTGATTTCAGCTACACATTGAGTTAATATGTCATGCTGACGGGGTTAGTTTTACTCCAAGGGAGAACTAACACTAAATGTGGCTGTAGTGAATAATTCACATACCTGATAAGACTAAGCGTGGTTGCGTTTAATTATTAATGATCTTAATATTGCAAAATTCACTGATCAATGCATCTCTACAGTGAGTGAAAGGAAAGATGTGGGCAGAACAGTTGGGCTGAGTGGCATTGCATGACAGACAGCTCCAATCAGAGCAGCGCACATCTCACATGACAACAAATACTGGATGATGCAATAATGAGTTTGGAGTTTTTTTCTTACAGATAGAATTAAATAAAAAGTAATACAAGCTAAAAGCTCATTAACCTGGAAAATAAGGCTAGATTTCAGAGAGAGCTAGAGGAAGTCTGTTTCCGCCATGGGGTTAAAAAAATATATAATTGGAACTTTTCTCTCGCAATTCAGATTTTTTTCTCACAGTTCTGAGACATACGTCAGGAGTGAGAGATGTAAATGCAGAATTGATAGATATAAACTTGCAATACAGAGATATACATTTTGCAATACAAAAAATACCTACACTGCGAGAAACTCACAGTTTCGGATTTAAAAACGCACAATTGCGAGATATAAACTCTGGAAAATATATCTGGATTTATATCTTGCAATTCTGGCTTTTCTCAGAATTCGGAGAAAAAAACTGAATTGTGAGATGAAAAGTCAAAAGCACCTTTTTGGTATTATTTTAATCTTAGGCAGAAATGGTCTTTCATAGGATATGAAGTAATTTTTCAAGCTGTATGAGATTTTCTGTGACTGTGAGGGATACGTGACTTTCACTGCTCTGAGATCCAAAGGACAAGTTTGGGGGTAATCTAGGATTAGAGCACCTTGTTCAAACTCTCACCTTTAAAGACCACAAGTGACAGGCATCAAACCTCTAGCACACATATCCACTAATGACACAATGACAGAGCAAATAAAAGCCAGTGTATCGAGATTAGATTAAGCCTTCATAAATAATACAATACGAGAACAACCATGTCAAAACCAGAATATAAAGTGCAAATATGTCACCCACACTGTAACTGACACACAGTCTCAAGCTACCCAGATGAGGACATATATTGAAAAATGTCATCATCATGTCAGTGTCCGTCAACTTTAGAACCGTATAAACACAGGTACAGGTGACTGATGATCACTTCTTGTGTCACAGTCTTTAGCATATGTGCACATCCCTTGTGACACTCTAAGCTGACAGCATCCTCCACTCAGTGCCCAGGTGAGAGGGCTAATCCATCTGCATATTCATGACAGTGAAATTGACACGGTCACCATGGAGACAATCTGGTCTCATATGCTGATGTGGACATGGACAATGAAACATTTCTGACAGGTATAATCAAATCAGCATGAGTTTTACAGTCCAAATAGTCAAATATATATAAACAAATGTAACACAGTCATGCTAGACTTCATATTGTATAAACTAATCCTCCAAATCAAACTTTTATATATCAAATCAAATTTAAAGCTCACTATCTATCAATGAACCATACATACTTTAATACAGCCAGTAGTTGCAAAATTTGACTGGCCAAAAATATGTGGATACAGTTTCTAGTTACAAAACAAGTAGGATATCTTTCAAGCTTTTTTCTAAAGTGACAGTGGAATTGATTTGCTGGTGCTGATCTGCACTACGAAAGCATTAACATGACGAGAAAAAGCCACAGCCTCCACAATGTAGTACTGATGGGATTTTAATATTAAAAACACTTCCCTTACTAGACCTTGGCACTAAAACAAATTGAGCAAAGCTCACAGGCAGATGAAACTAAGCTATGATATTTCAGCACCATAGACAGCGCCATTAGAAGCTCCTTCCGGTACATAGAATGATAGGACATGTCCAAAGGTCTGCTAACTTATAAATGGCCCAATAAATAATTAAAGATATAAACAGACATACCATGTTGACCTCAGACACCATGTCTATGTTTGACACATCGATGCTCATACCAACTGCAACCGGTGCACCTTAAATGAGAAGAAAAACTTAATCTTCATGTTCACTGAAAGCATTTATTTATCTTATATCATTGTTAAAAACAATCTTGACATACTTATGCAACATTAAAAGTAAGAAATAATGACGTGAGCAACATACCTCCAAAGTCTGGTCGAAGACGAATATCATAGCCTTTCAAAAGCCTGTCCACTGTCTCTTTGACAAAAGACATGTTTCCTGGTTCATTGGCGCTGAAAATAAATAATAAAGAAGGTTATTTCCATCATATTAGAGCCCAGGAGGTCTATGCTCTCGCGCCGTGGTCTCCACCAGCTCTTCTTACCTTTGAGCACAGCACATCACTGCCACAATTACCGGTAATGAAAGAACACCAAACAGCCTTCGTTTCTGTATTCCAAACATTCCTTATACTCTTTCAGGCAAGGAATCGAGCGTAAGTTTTCCTTGCGTAGGTAAGAGGTTAGGTTACTCCATCAGTGGGTCTTTGTTAAAGAAAAGAACTCCAATTACTGTCAAACGCGCGTAAACAAATCGCTGCGATCCGGGGTTTCGCTCTCTTGCGGAGACTGCGTTATTTGGTTAGGCGCTCGGTAAATACAATGCATTTTGCCCAAGACACTACCGGAGCTTGCAGCAGGGGAGTCGGTGTTTGGGGCTCAGCCAGATCTCCATCCTTCGGTTTTGACGCCCGTAGTAGCTGTGCTGTCCCGAATCGACACCCTCTGCTGAAGTCCCAAGTCTTACGCCTCTTTTTATGTTTCAGCTACAAGCAAAGGACTTATTTGTCACATATACCCAGCAAAATGCGCCTGCTATTAGATGTTCGCTCGGGAAAAACGTGTGAATGGGAAACTGAAAGACTGAAAGTTCGGCTATTGATTCGAGAACTGATGACCAAGACGACCGGAGTGTGATGAAATTGCTATGTGAGCACGAGGACTTCACTATAAGTAAAGTGGTCACGTGACATCCAACAAGCATGCGAACGGCGTTTAGTTGGTATGTAGCGCGGAGTTTATTGAAATAATTATTTACAACTAGTCAATTCAAACGAAAAAAAAACGTAACTATAGATGTCAAACACGTGTGGTTTCGTCAGGTGCATGATCCAGTAAAAAATACACTTGAGTAAAAGTTGAAGAGAACGACTGGGAGGGGTTTCCCCTCTGTTTTACTCTTCGTTCATGGAGAGCATTAAAACGGTAGTATTTTAGACGATTTATTAATAAACAGCTCCTGTATTTTGCCATTGTTGCTGGTGGGTGTACATTTGAAATCTTTGTCTGGAGAAAGCAACCTACAACAAATCCGCTATGATGATTGAGTCACGACGTCTCGTGTCGCAAATTCATAATATTCTGTTCAGGTAGACATCATTGATGGTTTCTTTCCGTGACTTGAGCGGGAAGTCAGAACCACAAGTTAGGGAAGGGGCCATAAAAGTATTGATTCGTTTCCTCAGTATTTCTTAACACAATTTCTGTGATCACAGAAGTTTGACTACAACGAGCATGTGCAAGACACAAAATAAAATTTGCAAGTAGGATTTGCAAGTACACGTCACAAATATAGGCTTGCACAAAAACTTGGTTTTGGTTAAATATGCATTTAGGGTGTGCGATCAATCAATCAATCAATCAATGGTAAGTTGCTACTCAGCTATTTCCTTCCATTTGAGTGTTATGGACACTAATCTCTCCTCTCTCAGAGAAGATCATTTCAACTGCACATATCTGCTATAACAAGGTATGGTGGTATCAGATAGCAGTGTTTTCTATTTTATTAGGACATCTCCTGTACTGTACCTTTACGTGTGCGCACGCATACTAATAGTGATAAACAGAACAGCATGTGACAGAGTGGAAGAAGAATCATTCTGCTTTATTAACACCTTCTGGGAAACAATCAATCTAATATATTGCTTGTTCTCACTACCACTCCCCATCAATGATATTAAGGCTCCTCCATTTAGCCTCTAGACAATTTTATTATACATAATCAGATTTTCAGTGAGGATTGACTGTCTGTTGGAGATTAAACACAAGTGTAAAAGCTTCTACCAAGCCTTAAAAACTCATTAAACTAATCCTGTTAATTTGACCTATGTTCAAAAAACAGCTCCGTATTGTTCTGCTTGAATGGAAAGGCTGTTTATGAGAGCTGTTGGTGGATTTGACATAGTCAGTGGTTGAAGTTAGTGGCCTTCTTAAATCCCTCACGCTGCATTAAGACTGTAGTGAGCGGACTGATGCCGCCCTGATGCTCTTAGAAGCAGGCGCCGGATGCAAAGGGATGTGGCTGTGCTTCCTGGTACTGTTTCAGAAGCTTTATTCCATAGAGGCGAGGGTTGAGAATCCACTAAGATGATATTAGATGCTTGTTCTTCTTGTGTCCTCGGGTAAATTCTGTTAGTATAGCAATATTTAGCTTTTGATTCACTGCCTGAAAAGTGTTAGGACTACATTAGTCTATAATGATAGATATATTCAAACCCTCCTCATTTTTTATTGATAGCAAATCTTGTTTGGTCTATTTTAGGACAGTTGGTCTTGTCTGTGCCAGGATTACCATTCACTGAATGGCTTTCAAATTCCATTTTTGAACTCAATAAGAAAGAGTTTGAACTCAATAAAACATTTGAATTGAGGTACCGAACACAACACAGAATTGCAATTTGAATTTGAAGGGAAATATAATTGTCACACCACGGCCACCGTTATTTATATAATGCTTTAAACAAGAGATGGTTCAATACAAGAGAAGCAACAGTAAATTAAAATAAAAATTAACTGAAATTTAAATTCATATAATGCTAAGCAAAAACCAAATTTTATCAAAACTTTCAGTGTTGGCCTAGCAACTGTTTTTTTCCTGTTTTTTTTTTTTTACTTGTAGATAGATTGTGCAAATGTTGGAGGGCAGATGATAGATAGATAGATAGATAGATAGATAGATAGATAGATAGATAGATAGATAGATAGATAGATAGATAGATAGATAGATAGATAGATAGATAGATAGATAGATAGATAGATAGATAGATAGATAGATAGATAGATAGATAGATAGATAGATAGATGTTTTGAAATGAGACCAACATACAACATTAAATATATTAAATAAACAAAAAAAATGTAAGGTTAAATATACACTACATTTCCCAGAATGCATTACCTGTGCTAAATTGCAATTTAGTAAATTTATTTTCGCATCATTACGTTTCAAAATTCCGTTTTAGTTTATTTAGGGCATGGCCAATACAGTTCAGACTCATGAACTTGCAAGATATTAATTATTCAGTTTTGAATTTTGTAACAACCCATTTCTGTACAGAACTAAAAGTCATATAATCATGTCAAGTGTACTTTTTTCACCTTTTAACCTCAATGTTGGGATTAATAGAGTATAAAGTTTTTAATATCATTGCAAAAAATGTTTCTGGGAATTTATTTGTAGCCATACAAATTATGTTTGCCATGGAAGCCATGGAAATAATTTCTAAGCTTCTTGCAGCATAAACGTTTATGAAGAGCATGCAGCTACTATAAGGAGAGAGATGGAAAGTGAGGGTAGCTCTGAACAGCACTTACCCACACACACCCACATCCCATCATCCAAACAAAGCACTCCACTCACACATCATCTGCAAATGCAAAGGCTCCTCACTGTGTGGGCTGAGCAAATGGCACCAAGTCACGGTCACACACCAAGCTAAATGCTGTTAAAGTCTTTAAAGTAACAATAGTCAAACAGGCTGTGGGAGGACTGGAACCTTTTACTATGATCCCTGTCTTTGCCTTTAAAATGACCGGTGTCATCTGACCCCTCTAATTGTGAGGAATAAGGCCATGTCCGCAAGTTCACAAGGCACTTTGCTTTATTTCACCCACTGGACTATCAAATTGGTTTTCTGATCTACTGTAGGGGTGATGTAGTATCACAAAAAGGGGGAATTAAAACATGGTTGCACTGGCTTCCATTGAAAGGGCTTTTCCTTCCATTTGTGTCAAATTTCAGATGCATAAGTCCTCTCTCCTCCGCACGCCCCCCACCACCCCCTCCAGATTAAATGGACACAGATAAATAGATCCTCTGGATGGAGTTAATATTGCACTGTGCTGAATGAATAATGTATGTATGTGGCTGACATTGCGGGTCTGATTTGTTTTAGATTGAGACAGAACTCTGCAAATTCACTCATAATACCTATTCCAGGATTCAGACTCATGTGATACTACAGAAGAGATGCATAGATGCCTCCTGAGACGTTAAAGGAATAGTTCACCTAAAAATGAAAATTAGCTGAAGATTTACTTACCCCCAGGCCATTTAAGATGTAGATTAGTTTGTTCCTTCATCCCAACAGACGTGGAGAAATGTAGCATTATCTCACTTGCTCACCAGAGATCACTCTATGATGAATGGGTGCCATCAAAATGAGAGTTCATACAGCTAATAAAAACATCACAATAGTCCATAATAAGGCTTCCTTTAGTCCATCCTCTGTAATTCTCTTACATCAAAATCCACCAACATATATATTTGGACCAGTTTAGGACTGTTTTTTGCTTGTTAGCTGTGCTAGGTCTGTGCATATTTCTCCCCTGATACAGATTAGACATATTTTTTCCACTGGAGAAATCAACAATATGGATAGAGGAATCGTATTTTAGCTGAAAACAATGGTTTGAAGTTAAAAACATCTTAATGATGGATTTGTTTATTACAAACATGCAGCTTTTCACTTTGCATGTTAACAGATGGATTGGTTACATTGTAGATTATTGTTATGTTTTAGCTGTTTTAATGGGCCAGCTGTTTGAACTCCGATTCTGGCGGCACCCATTCACTGCAAAAGATCCATTGTTGAGCAAGTGATGTGATTATCATTTTTCCAAATGCATTCATATGAAGAAACTCACCCACATCTTGGATGGCCTGAGGGTGGGTAAATTCTCAGCTTATTATAATTCTTGGGTGAAAAATTCCAGCGTGCAGCAAACAACAGCGAGTGTAAAAATGCTATGAAATGTACTTTATGTATCATACACAATGAGTTACTTACCTTGTGTCATAGATTGCAAACAGCTTTTTATTCCCATCCACTGCATTCCTGCAAAACAGAGGGGGTGATGTTACTATTCCCATCATTCAATGACCTCTTACTAATTTTAGAATAAACACATTCTGTAAACAATTGTGATGTTTCTGATTTCCAAAAGCATCTCCAAATATATTACTTTTAGCATGTATTGAGTTCCTATTGTGTCATTCTCTGTGTTATTAAAACCACCCTCCCACCCACTCACACACACACCCACACACACACACACACACACACACACACACACACACACACACACACACACACACACACACACACACACACACAAAACTAGATCAGGATTATCAGATGCTTGCAGGACACAGGTGGACTGTAGAAGTAACAGCTGCTCTCGTGTGAAAATCTCTGGAGTCCACATCAATGAAGTCAATCAGCAGTCAGACAAAAGCACTTCAAAAATGAATCAATCCTCAAAACACATAACTACAACATCATATTATACCTACACAACAAAACTGTCTGTACACAATCTTCATGAATCTAGAAATAATCTTGTTTCCTAACGGATATGTGTCCCCCCCCCTCAATAGCGCTGTGACCATTAAAGCCAACCCAAAGCAGATGTTTAATTTACTCGCTTGCATCAAAGACTCTTTGGTTCTCTTGCTGAAAATCAATGTTATATATTCAACATGCATTACTTCATTCTAGATACCCATAGCGAGTGTGTTTTACTGGGATTCTTTAATACACATGCTTTATATTTAAAGTTATAATATGAATACTTTTGGATTAGGGTTTTGCATAATCACTAGAACAGTCCTGTGCCACATTTTTGTGTGATGTGTGCGACATTTAAGACTTTTCCCAGATGTCTTGTCAGCCCAAATCAGCAATAGGTCGTCATTTATAAAAGAAACTAGTTCAATATTTTCTTTATGCACAACATGAAACTGGAGCAGGTAGAGCTTTTTAAGTTTTTCATTTATCGACTGAAGCACTGCAGTCATAGTCAGCATCAGAAAAATGGGATTAGAGTTCCCTCTGATGGTTGTCCTCATTACTACTCGTGCCTTTATAAAACAATAATCAACTCTACTCTCGCAAACCGTTTTTGAATCTAGTCCTATCAAATCAATATTATGCATCTTTGACTGATACCTTGATTACTAATAGCTAGGCTTCACACATGCTTTAATTTATCCTCAGGACGATTCTCTAATTTACAACCCTTTTTAATTGAGTAGGCTAAAACTGATACTTTTAAATCATAAATATCCCCAGTGGAGAAATAATAGTCCGCGCGGCGTAGAGGAAGCCAGTCTTCATTAAACAGCCTGGCGCAGGGGGGCTGCCTCGAGGTAAACGCTCGCGCGCAAAATGCCTAGTAAGCAGAATTGTTGGGAAATCCGCTCATTTTCTAGCGTCCGCGCTCGTAACGCACGCTGGCGCCGGGGTAATCGTGCTTTTCTCTGAATAAGCTCAAACAAGATAAGTTTCAAACCCCAGCGGCCGCGCAAATTTCCCTCGGGGGGTAATTATGCAGCGCGCGCAGATGTGACGTCCCATTACTTTGGTCCCAGACACGAACAAATGCCACTAGATTGACAGTCGGGCTATAGAGTAGGAGAGCAACGGAAGTCCAAACCGGCGACCCGGTAAGCGGAGAACCCTGTTAAACTCTGTAACGCTTGAACGGTTGCGCAGATAAGCGTTGAGATGTCGTACACTAGTCTACCTCAGAGGGAAGAAGGGGGAAAAGTAATGGTCTGTTAAAGGGGATGTGTTGACTGGAGGGGGAATAGGGGGAGAGAGAGAAAACAAAGACTGTTTTAAGGGCTGTTGTGCTGTCTGGTTACTGTCGTTCAATTGGATTTAGGAGTGATGAAGAGGTCTTTGGGTTGCGGGGGAAAGGAAGGGATGCTCTGCAGCGGTTCTTCAGTCACCGAATCGGAAGAAAGGACCGAACTATGCGCCTGTATGGTTAAGACTGGAAATATCTAAAGAACAACGCATCACACTACTGCTGTGAGCTGAACGTTGCGGGATTTTGCTCACTGCTTCAAAAGGAATTCATTGCAGCTGTTCAACGTGGATCCACTGCACCATTCAGGTATTTAAGGTAATATACGAGGCTTTTACTGTACACTATCTCTGCTCAACTCTGCTTTGTAGGACTCGCTATAAATGTTCGACAAGTTTATACGCCAGAGGTTGTTAAAACTATTAATTACAGCTGCTGCAAACTCAGCGCTTCTACAGCTTTTACAAACGATCACGTTGAATGAAATATTGTAAACTGGCATTCAGGGGACATGCACAAAAACAGAGAACGGATTCTGGAACGGCGTAAAAATAAATAAATACTTTAATTAGTAAATAATTAAATTACATTATAATTAAAATAAAATAAAGACAGCATTGTAATTGCATCAATAATAATACTAATAAAAAAGTATTTGGTTAACACTTTTGCTTAATTGCTTTGATATTTGTGTTGTTTTTTAGTTTACTGGTCATCCTATTTGATGTTTTTTGTATGCACCCCAAAACTTTGTCCTTCCCTCATCATTTTATTTTTAAATTAAAGTGTGCATAATTCAGTTTCCTGGGGAATGGTCAGATTATCATAGTGCAGGATTGAACTCCCTATGCTGGACTTTTGCAGGCACGGGATATGGACCACATTGCAGCGCAAAAATGAGAAGTCTGTGGGTCGGTGTTTTGTACATGACTTTCACCTGCCACCTGAGGTAGATTGCATGTTTAACGTGTAACTTTCAATATTTTTTGTTGTTGTTTATTGCAGGAGTCAGTTAATGTTAAATATCATACGTCTATAATTAATTATTGCTGATTCAAATTTCCAGACCGCTATATCATTGTGGTCATGTTTGAAAGGAGGATGAGAGTTAATACTTGTAGTTATTAATTATCTTTGTGGTCTTGTGCATCAGTCTTTCCCAGACTACTACAGAGATTCCTAAAGAGTCAGAGCTCAATGATAACATCACAGTTTTCACACGAATCCTGGATGGATTGCTGGATGGCTATGATAACAGACTGCGACCTGGGCTTGGAGGTAAACTGCCTAGATACCCATCTCTAAAACCTGATCTGTAGCAAAATCGTGCTTTAGTGAAAGGTGTTTTTCTTTGTATAGTAATGGCATTTATGTCTGGCATTGACCTCCGGGAGTTATTCTGAAAAGATGTGTTCAGATAAAGGCAGATGGATTTTGAAAAACAGAGAGAACGCCTGCACATTCCATCGTGACAGCAGCATGAAGGACTTTCATTAAAAAAGAGAGAGAGATGCTGCGTCTATTCAATCCACTAACTGGAAGGGAAAGTAAATAGAAAAGAAAACAAATCTGTGTTTTTATTCAGCAGATGTTTGCACTGAGAAGAAGTGATGGCTGAAATTGCCTGGTCCTCTGTAAAAATCAAACGGCCACTATTTCCCGGCACTCTCAATTACAGTGTTCTTGCTAGAGACAGAGGTAGAGAGAGCGAGGGTGAGAGAGGGATATCAATGTGGCTGCTGACCTTGAGAAAGCTATCATTCTTTTCCAAAAGTGCAGGTTCATTGTTCGCAGAGGTCTAAAGCATGGCAGAGATAGAGAATAAACACAGGCTGCTCTGTTTCCATGTGAGAGAGTTCAAGGGAGCATATCTCATAACTGTAACTGTAACTGCAGCAACGTGATGTCAATTGACAAGTGATGGCATTGGACTTTATTTAGTGCCTTGAGAAGGAAAGTGCAATCAGGCAGATTCAATTAATTGCTTTTCACTGAAAAAATTAATACAACTAAATAATGTGGCTGAATTAAAGCATACTTAAGTGGAAATTTGTATATTATATTTACACATAATATATATTTAATTATATACTTTCATGGACATTTTGCACATATGCATTTCATTTTTAATAGTTTTAGTTTTTTTATATATGTCTATAGTTTTAGTTATTTTAGTATATAAAGTTAAATTCAAATGAAAAAATGTTACCTTGGCAACTAGTTGAAATAATAGATGCATATGTTGTATTATATTTTATTTCAGTTTTTTATTTTATTTTATATAACGTAAAGTTTTTTTAATGGTTTTAATTTTAGTTTCAGTTATAGTTTTATTTAACTAAAATAACTAAATCAATGTATTTATGTATCTAACTATGTATGCACTGACCAAAATGTAACTTGATCTAAAAACAAAATTGCAATTTGTTTTTTTTTTATTTTACAGAGAAAGTGACAGAAATAAAGACCAACATCTTTGTGACCAGCTTTGGACCAGTGTCAGATACTGAGATGGTAAGTATTTCAACCAATTTCTTTCTTCATTTAGAAACACCCTTCATTAGTCTCTACAGCTGGAAATTCCCACCTGAGATCTCTCTTTACCCCCTTGTTAAATCTTGCCTCCATCTGTAACATCACTTCACCTCTGCAACATTCCCTTATAGTTCATGCACTAACCTATCTTAGATAGGTTACAGTACGATCTGATGAATGATACTATTGTTCATTTTTATATTCAGTCATGTCTTCAGGCAAGGTCGTTGCTGTAATTGATGGCCACTGGAGAAAAGGTTTATGGGGAGGCCTCAGTGGGCCCCTCCTCCTCATCACAGGACCTGGGGTCCCTCACAACGACCCAGCGTTCAGGTGCACACTAATGACACTAACGTTTTTCTTTCAACAGGAATACACCATTGATGTGTTTTTCCGTCAAAGCTGGAAGGATGAGCGTTTGTGTTTCAAGGGGCCGATGGAGATGCTACCTCTGAATAACCTGCTGGCCAGTAATATCTGGACACCGGACACCTTTTTCCTTAATGGCAAAAAATCCATTGCTCATAACATGACAACTCCCAACAAGCTTCTGAGACTGAAGGATGATGGGACATTGCTCTACACAATGAGGTACCAGTTTAAGCTATAACACCTTGTCATTTCATCATCATGTGAACTGCTGTGTGCATGAATGGATTTGAGTAGTTATGGGTAGTACAGTTACACGTTTGACCTTCATCTCATTTATGCCCTCGTCACCCCTGTTTTGCACTGTTGAACCCTCTGCCATGTGACAGATGTGTTATGCTCACATGAACTCGGCTCCCGCTGAACTCAGCATCTCATGTTCCACATCGTACAATCTCAGTGGGAATGTTCAGTCTGCCCCTGCTAAAGCTAGATTTCTCTCTATACATTTTCTATCTATCTATCTATCTATCTATCTATCTATCTATCTATCTATCTATCTATCTATCTATCTATCTATCTATCTACCTACCTACCTACCTATCTACCCACCCATCTATCCCACCCACCCACCCATCCATCCATCCATCCATCCATCCATCCATCCATCCATCTATCCATCTATCTATAATCATCTGCCCTCCAACATGTTCAAAGACCCAAAACAAAATATTACAAATTAATATAGATTTTTTCGATTTTGTGTAATTATATTTTTTTATTTAAATGTTATTTGGAAAATTATGGTATACATGGCAAAAGTGTTCTGATTATTTTGTAACTTTAAGACCATTATTACTGATGCTACCAAGACTAATCTAATCAAGACTAATGTGTCATTGTTGCACTTAAAAAACACATTTATTTTATCCGCCTAGATAATTTTGCCTAGTTTTCAAGTTCATTGTTTTATTACTTTGAGCAGTGTACTGAGGTCCCAGAGTCAAATTACAATTTTGTTTCACATTTTCCACTCACATTTTATTCAGAAAATGTACCTACTGCATCTAGTTTATTTTGGTTTCTCTTTGTGCCCTGAACAAGTCATCCAAGGGTTTGCCAACCTAAGGGTGTTCCAGAGAAAAAGCAAAAGGGGGTGAGACAAAGCAAGAGATAGAAACAAAGGAAAAGGAGAAAGTGTAAGAGGGCATGTGACTGTATGTTTTATGCCCCTGTTGTTGAGTTGTTCTTCACAGACTGTCTGCTCCATTACTCGCAGTATCAGGGCAGAGGGAGAGAACATGCACGCACACACTTACAATCACACACAAACAGTTTCCGTTTGCTATCATCAGCAACAATCTACTGCCAAGCACTGAACACTGCTGTGTTTGTGCTGTATAAAAGCCGCTATTGTTGTTGTAAAATGGCATCAATACTAAATCCTCTCTGTTGTAGAATCTGCTTGAGAAAGTGCTGAATTTTGAGGAGCACAATCGTAAAGTGTTTAGATTGTGGTGGTTATGTATTAGTTGTTTTTATTCCCCAGGGTTACAGTTATGATGATGCATTATATAATGAGTTATTAGTTTTTATTAACTCAAATTTAAATGCAAAGAGGGATTTGGCGAGTTTTCCATAGAGGTAACAATTAGATTTTATGTAGTGGGGCTAAAGCAATATAAATAAATGAAAAAGTCAAAGAACATGGATCATTTCATTTACATGAACACATTCCTTTCTCATTTACATTGCATCACAGTTTTTTTTTTATTATTTTCTGTGCTGTATATTGTCAGACCAAATGCTTATTACAAAATTATTCAATTGCGAAGGCCTTATATAGAGCTGCTTTTTTAGATCGTAGATTGAATGAGATCATCAATCAAACATTAATGACTCTGAGAGGAAATGACTCGGAGAATGTCATTTAGAAATCAATGGTGGAGCTATTGTAGTTTGCCTACAATAAACTCTGCCCAGTGTTGCATTTCCCAACAGTGCCAACCATTAAAAGGGCCTTTTACCATTCGCTAATGGGCAAATTGTTTCCGGAAAAGTGATCAGCAGTAAGGTTTTTTATTTTTCCTGCAGAGATGGAAAGGAGCACCTTAGCTGCCATGAAAAAGCAGGGCAAAATAGTTTCACCACCCACATTCTAAAAGTGGAATGCAGTCTACAGGCTTTTATTAGAGTTAAAAAGGAGGTTATGAGACCGAACAAAAGCGAGATGTTCTAGAAACTGTCAGATCCTCTGAAGGATCTGCCATGTTTTTAAAATAACTTCTTAGCTTGAGCTCGATGTTGAGACAAATGGTGCAGTAGGAAAACATACATTTAAAAATTGCAAATATAAAGTAAACACATTTTTAAACAGAGTCATAACCAACATAAACATTCAAAGGGACACATCCACCTCAATATTCAAATTAATGGTCAACTAAAATTAATTTTTTAAATAACGATTTTTTATATTTTGCCTTTGATCCCTCTTAATATTGAATATCTGTTTGGATTTTTGTGTGTATACATATACACTCACCGGCCACTTTATTAGGTACACCTGTTAAATTGCTTGGTAACACAAATTGCTAATCAGTCAATCATATGGCAGCAACTCAATTCATTTAGGCATCTAGATGTGGTGAAGATGACTTGCTGAAGTTCAAACCGAGCATCAGAATGGGAAGAAAGGGGATTTAAGTGACTTTGAACATGGAATGGTTGTTGGTGCCAGACGGGCTGGTCTGAGTATTTCAAAAACTGCTGATCTACTGGGATTTGCACACACAACCATCTCTAGGGTTTACAGAGAATGGTCCGAAAAAGATAAAATATCCAGTGAGCGGCAGTTGTGTGGACGAAAATGCCTTGTTGAGGTCAGAGGATAATGGGCAGACTGGTTAGAGATGATAGAAAGGCAACAGTAACTCAAATAACCACTCGTTACAACCAAGGTATGCAGAATATCATCTCTGAATGCACAACACGTCCAACCCTGAAGCAGATGAGCTACAGCAGCAGAAGACTACACCGGGTGCCGCTCCTGTCTGCTAAGAACAGGAAATGGAGGCTACAATTCCCACAAGCTCACCAAAATTGGAGAATAGTAGATTGGAAAAACTGATGAGTCTCGATTTCTGCTGCGACATTCAGATAATAGGGTCAGAATTTGGCATAAAGAACATGAAAGCATGGATCCATCCTGCCTTGTCTCAACAGTTCAGGCTGCTGCTGGTGGTGTAATAGTTTGGGGATATTTTCTTGGCACACTTGGCCCTAAGTACCAATTGAGCATCATTTAAACACCACAGCCTACCTGAGTATTGTTGCAGACCATGTCCATCCCTTTATGACTACAGTGTACCTATCTTCTGATGGCTACATCCAGCAGGATAATGAACCATGTAACAAAACTCAAATAATCTCAGACTGGTTTCTTGAACATGACAATGAGTTCTCTTTTCTCAAAGGGCCTCCACAGTCACCAGAAATAAATCCAATAGAGCACCTTTGGGATGTGGTGGAACGGGAGATTCGCATCATGGATGTGCAGCCGACAAATCTGCAGCAACTGCGTGATGCTATCATGTCAATATGGACCAAAATCTCTGAGGAATGTTTCCAACACCTTGTCGAATCTATGCCACGAAGAACTAAGACAGTTCTGAAAGCAAAATGGGGTCCAACCCGGTACTAGCAAGGGGTACCTAATAAAGTAGCCAGTGAGTGTTTATATACAGTATCTCACAGAAGTGAGTACACCCCTCACATTTTTGTAGATATTTTATTATATTTTTTCACGTGACAACACTGAAGAAATGACACTTTGCTACAATGTAAAGTAGTGAGTGTACAGCTTGTATAACAGTGTAAATTAGCTTTCCCCTCAAAATAACTGAACACACAGCCATTAATGTCTAAACCGCTGGTCACAAAAGTGAGTACACCCCTAAGTGAAAATGTCCAAATTGGGCCCAAAGTGTCAATATTTTGTGTGCCTTAACCCTCTTGGGCATGGAGCTCACCAGAGCTTCACAGGAGTCCTTTTCCGCTCCTCCATGATGAAATCATGGAGCTGGTGGATGTTAGAGACCTTGCGCTCCTCAACCTTCCGTTTGAGGATGCCCCACAGATGCTCAATAGGGTTTAGGTCTGAGACATGCTTTGCCAGTCCATCACTTTTACCCTCAGCTTCTTTAGCAAGGCAGTGGTCATTATCATGTTGGAATACTGCCCTGCGGCCCAGTCTCTGAAGGGAGGGAATCATGCTCTGCTTCAGTATGTCACAGTACATGTTGGCATTCATGGTTCCCTCAATGAACTGTAGCTCTCCAGTGCTGGCAGCACCCATGCAGCCCCAGACCATGACACTCCCACCACCATGCTTGACCTACAGTCACAAGACACACTTGTCTTTGTACTCCTCACCTGGTTGCCGCCACACACGCTTGACACCATCTGAACCAAATAGTTTATCTTGGTCTCATCAGACCACAGGGCATGGTTCCAGTAATCCATGTCCCTAGTCTGCTTGTCTTCAGCAAACTGTTTGCTGGCTTTCTTGTGCATCATCTTTAGAAGAGGCTTCCTTCTGGGATGACAGCCATACAGACCAATTTGATGCAGTGTGCAGCGTATGGTCTGAGCACTGACAGGCTGACTCCCCACCCCTTCAACCTCTGCTGCAATGCTGGCAGCACTCATATGTGTATTTCCCAAACACAACCTTTGGATATGACGCGGAGCACGTGCACTCAACTTCTTTGATCAACCATGGCGAGGCCTGTTCTGAGTGGAACCTGTCCTGTTAAACTGCTGTATGGTCTTGGCCACTATGCTGCAGCTCAGTTTCAGGGTCTTGGCAATCTTCTTATAGCCTACGCATCTTTATGTAGAGCAACACTTCTTTTTTCAGATCCTCAGAGAGTTATTTGCCATGAGGTGCCATGTTGAACCTCCAGTGACTAGTACAGTCATTTTAAGTGGTGTTCTAAACCATAGTGGATGTTCTCAAGTGCACTCGTTCAATCCCACAATGCACTGCAAAAACGAGTGTACAACCGATGTACACTCAACGGCTAGAGAATCCCCATGATGCAGTTTGAGAGTCGTGCGCAATGAATTTCCGCTTCTTGCCAGAAGATAGCGCCTGCAGCTGAATCATCCATTCATTTAATTTATAAGCGCTCGTCCACAGCATAATACAACACCGGTACAAATTAATTGTAAATTTACTATTAGGGTTTACACATAATTTCCATGACAGAGTTCAAGATAAATCCTTTAATCTTACTACTGGAGTTGCCCATTTCAAATGATTATTAAACAGCAAGCAAACTATGCAAAAGCGTCAGTCCTTCCGGTGCACTCAGTGTCCAAATTCACTTCCTCTTTTTCATTCACTCCTTCAAGTGAACTGTACGAGTGGACTAATGTAGGGAATGGTGAATGAGGGTATAGGGGGCTATTTTGGATACAGCCCAAATTTAACACACCTGCTCCCCATTCACACCTGAGACCTTGTAACATTAACGAGTCACATGACACCGGGGAGAGAAAATGGCTAATTGGGCCCAATTTGGACATTTTCACTTAGGGGTGTACTCACTTTTGTGGCCAGCGGTTTAGACATTAATGGCTGTGTGTTGAGTTATTTCGAGGGGACAGCAAATTTACACTGTTAGACAAGCTGTACACTAACTACTTTGCGTTGTAGCAAAGTGTCAAGGTAAAAGATATTATAAAATATTTACAAAAATGTGAGGGACTCTTCTGTGAGATACTGTATATATATATATACTGTATATATAATTAATACAAAGTCCTGTAAATTGTTGTATGTTGTTATGTACAACAATTTATATATACTTTATATATATTGCAATGACACATGCATACTCTGTATATGAAGAGTTCATTTGCAAAAACAGATACAAATCAAAAATCATGTTTTTTTGTATCCTGCATTCCAATTAACATAAAATCAAACTGTAGTTGGGTTGTTTTGATTAAATAATAATAATAACGAGAAAAAATACAGCTAACTAACACAATAAAACAAAATAAAAATACGATAACACAATAAAAAAACATTTATGGAATTGAATAAAACGTTTGAATAAAAATGTATCTGTTTTTGCAAATAAACTCTTCATATACAATATGAAAGGTAGACGCTTCTTTACTTTTACTTTTAGTTATTTAGCAGACGCTTTTATCCAAAGTGACTTACAAATAAGAAAAAGTAACTAAAATTAAAAGTTAAAACTATAAATATGATATATACATATTTGAGAAGATAAAGAAATTAAATAAAAATGACAAATGCATTCAACAACATTTCAAAACTAAACATTTAAATGAAAACAAAAAATAAAGCTGAAAACAAGTCAAAATATTAAATCAAGAAAAGGTATGAGTATAATAATGATTCTAACATAACACTAAAGGCCTAAGTATACTTATTTTTTACAAAGTAAGAATTGGTTATAAAAACTAAAACAGAAGTGAAACAAGTAGTAGGAAAGAGGATAAATAAAAAGCGATACTTATAGTAGTATATATACTTAGCTTCTAATAGTAAAACGCACAGTCTATTACAATATTATCTCTTTAATGTGTAAAGAAATGTCAAGAAAGTAGTATTTTAAGCATTATTTATAATTACAGCTTAGGTTTGTATATTACTATAGTGTTGGCACAGAATCGGCCAACCGTTATTTGGAGATGTGGACTTCTTCTACAGAACATTCATGTGAAATTTGTAAGACAGCCAAAGGAAGAACAGAAAATAGTAATTTATGAGCTTTAATGGGCTATCACAGACCAAATAAAGCTCACCATCAGGATAAAGCTCTGAGCGCTCATGATTTGTCAAGGACCCAGTGCCACATCATTTGTCTCCACATCCAGCAATGCTGACCTCAGCACTAACTGTGTTCAGTAAGTACATAGCGAGCCCTTCGCCTCCCATATGGCTGGTTTTGATAAAGCTGTGTGAGCTGGTCGAATGGAGGTTGAGTTTAGAGGACAGTCCTTAATTTTTCCAATACAGCAATTCATCATGGAGCTGTCAGAGATGAAGGCCCTGCACTGATTAAGTGAAAGAACAGCGCCTCACGTGTCCCGCCCCATTAATTACATTCTCACAGGATTTCCAGTCAGAGATACAAGCATGGGCCCTTCAACCCCGGTCTCATCCTCAGATGCTGATGATGGAGCTTTTAAGCAGTTCTAGTAGCGTGGCAATATCAAACACTTCATTGTCAACTGAGGGTCAACGCTGACGCTTACACCAAATCATTGAATAGGCTGCAGCCGGGATGTTGAGGGAAAGGCGTAATGGCTGGAGGGTGGCATAATATGGCGGCCATCCTGTAGCCATTATGGTAATGTAGCTATGATCAGCCTTGATCTCATATAATTGCTTTGCTAAATGGCCTTGCTGATGACTTTTGGTTTAGCAGCAGACTTTTAACATTGATTTAAATTGACTTTATGCAATCTGGCATTGTAAATCTAATGGACGTACGTCACTGTAACAAGAAGTGCCAGAATCCTTCTGGCTGTTCAAGAGAAGGACAATAATAATGTGATGCTACTTCCATTTCATATTTCTTATGTCATGTTAGATCACTTATATACTTTATAACATCCAGCAATCAAATTCAGTGGCACCTTCTCATATATGTAATGAATTGATGTTGCAAAATCCATTTTCATCACATTTAATGTGTTAAACCTAAGATCTTTTCAGAAAATCATATGGTTATAGAATTAAAAAGATGTGTTTCATAAGTGGTCCACTAGAGGGGGCTACAGTATAGTAGATTCAGCCACTGGAGAGCCTCCACAGTGTTCTATAGTGTATGTATATAATGTAACTGCTAAGGGAGTGACATCTTTCTTTTGACCAAAGTAATCAGTCTCTCAGTATTTTTTTCCTTCTTTTGGAAAGTCATAGAAGCACTACGAGATCACTGTGCTGACTTCCACTTCTGAGAACCCCAGGAGGGGAAAAAAGCTAAAATATAATAAACAACATAATTCTGTGTACATTTAAGAACTTAAGTTTAAACTAAAATTAAATTGAAATTTAATCAATCTAGTGTGGTAGAAATTAATTAGTCCATAATGAATTAAAACAAATATTTTAAATACATTTATTTTGTGCTAAGTATATTTTAAATACATTTACATATTAAATTTTTGTGGTTAATAAAAATAACCTTCAATTGTAACTGGTATACTTAAAGTCTGGTAAGTTGGAACAACTCATTTTGTACTTAATGCAATTTAATTGTGTGGAAGTAGTGCTGACGACCAACTAAAAACATACGGAAGTATATTTGATTGTGCTAAAGTGGGACTTGTGCTTCAGTAAACTTCAGGTAAACTTTCAATATCTTGCATTTAAAGACTGATATTATACAGAGAACATACAACCCTTATTAGTAGTGATATTAAAACACATTATTGGCATAACATTAAGAAATATGCATTGTGCAATAAAATAAATATTATTTATTGAATTATAATTTTATATTATATCTTAAATGATGTCAATAAAAATGGATTTGAAGTATACTTAGTATGAAATAAATGTATTTTCAAAGAATTAGAGCATAGGTTTTTTTTTTTTTTGCTAGGGGTGACATGGCACAGTATTATTATTATTTTTTATTGTTTTGCTTGTAGTCCTCAATTATTCCAATAGGTGGCGATGCCAGTTCAAAATAGATCTTTGAAATCCTATTGTATGCAACATGAGCATTTAAGAATGCATTCGAATCAAACATGAGTGAAATATGAATATAGAATAGGAAACTGTGTTTTTATGCATGTGATTGTAATGCTGTGAGTATGTGTGTGTGTGTGTGTGTGTGTGTGTGTGTGTGTGTGTGTGTGTGTGTGTGTGTGTGTGTGTGTGTGTGTGTGTGTGTGATTGCTTGCTTATAAGCAAATCCAGAATTAGCAGTGCTTTACTTCACCGATTTGGCAGCATTCCTACATCTGGCACATGAGGGCACCCTTGTTCTATAAATATATCTTAGAGCACTCAACACGCTATCTAGCTCAGTCTTCCTATTAATATAAACAAGTTATTCAAGCCTATAGCTACATTAACAGGATGTTCAATAAGACATTGAACACTGATTGAATTAGTTACAATCAGCTACTCGCTGTTCCAGTGATGATTGTCACTAAGCTGATGATGACTGAAGACATGTTTATACTAAAACTAATCTTTAAAACATACTCAGATGTGCTGATCTAGATTTAATCATATTTTAATTTAAATGTTCTCTCTGCAGATTGACCATATCAGCGGAGTGTCCCATGCAGTTGGAGGATTTCCCCATGGATACTCATGCCTGCCCACTCAAATTTGGCAGCTGTAAGTTCACAATGTTTTATTCTGAATGAAGAACAATTCCTTTGCCACTGCCCAAAAACCCATTGTACATGTTTCATTGCCATTATAAAAAGATTTTAAAATAGCAGATTCCAAGAAATCTTAAAATAATCCCTCTGATGAAATATAGTCATTAGTCAAAATGCAAGATTACAACCATCTTATTCTCTTATTCAGTTGCAAGTAGAAAATGTATATATATATATATACATATATGCAAACACACACACATGTTTGTTTTTTTAATTCTGGTGACATTCCATAGGCGTAATGGTTTTTATACTGTACAAACCATATTTTCTATCGCCCTACACCAACCCTACACCTAAACCTACCCCTTACAGGAAACTTTGTGCAATTTTACTTTCTCTAAAAAACGAATTCTGTATGATTTATAAGCCTTTTCAAATATGGGAAAATTTCCTCATAAATCACCTTCTCCTTGTAATACCTGTGTCATACCCATGTCATTATACAAATTTGTGCCCTCATATGTCACAAAAACACACACACACACACACACACACACACACATTGCCTTAGCACAGCATGAATTCACTTATGAAACGTTAGCAGAGCAGAGATAGGAATAGGAGCAACATTGTGTATATTTTATAGGGAATTCCCGATGCAGGAGATGATGGGAAATTCATCTTTCTTATATTATGTACCAAGCACCTATTTGCCTTCATCTTAATTTCTCTCTGTATTTGTTCTCAATACCAAAATATTCAGTAAATGAATGCTAACTTGGCCTACTTTAGTCAGCTTGATGGACTGGTGTTTAAGTTATATCTGAACACATACTGAGTCCAGTTTAGTCTGATTATCACGTGGCATCCTGTCCTAGAGCAGGATTAAGATTATCACCTGGTGCTAGCAGAAAGAAGGGTGATTTGAGGACTGGATTAGGAAGGTGTCCTTCCATCCCTCCTGCGCTCATGTACGTACTGCCCACACACAAAAGAAGGCTTTTTGGTGCTAAGAAGACAGGGATGACCTGATATGGGCTCAGCTTTCTTTGATGTTCAGGGCATTACAGGATGGGGCTGTACATGGAAAGCCTTTGGGTTGGGATACAGCAGAAACCATGACAGACAGCACTTAGGAGGGGTGCCACTGATGTTTCATGATTGTGCATATCTAAATATTTGATTGTATTTTTGTAGCTGCATTGTTAAATCCCTCATGACCTGAAGTTCATTCAGTAGTTGCATAAAACCACGCATTGTGCTTACGCTCTCCATGGGTACGTCAAGATTTAATAAATAAATACAAAATCTGCCAGAATAGGGTGATGTTTAATCTAATCTGGCCCGTGACCTAAAATTAGTCTGATGCAGTGCTTTTGGGAATCTCATAGGCTTCGCAATGTGATTGGATGGAATGTTAAATTAGAACATCAACGTAGTTAGAAGCACAGTATAAAATCTAGTCACTCTAAAAGTAAAACTGTGCTTGCCTGCCTAGCTTGACACGAATCAAAATTGATATATGCAGACAATACTTGACATTTATAAACCAGCCACACTGCATCAATTTAAGATACATAAAAAAACATTTTGCACATAAAAAAAAACTCTCTTCTTCTGGTATACTGAAAATATTTTAATAACAATTATAACTAGGCTTAATTTTTTCCCCACCAACTTGTTTTGTTTATATCTACTTTATGGATAATAGCATAACCAACAAATTTACTTGATTTCATTTGTTCTTTTCATTGATCTGATCATATTTTCTCTTTTATTATTGAAGCAAGAGCTACTTAACCCACTATGAATATTTAATGAAGATGCATGATTTTCACAAATGAACAGCACGGTGTTAATAAACATGACCTATCCTTTGAAATGATTGGATTCTATTATTTAGCTATTTTGTTTAATCTTTCCAATTTGTATGCAGACAATACTGAAGATTTAAAACACCCTGTGAGCTATCTCAAATGTCTCAAATGGTATTAATTATTCATTGTTAGGTGGTAATTGAAAATTCTCTTCTTCATTATACTGAAAATATTTTAATAAACTTAAGAGTTACAGACTTGTTTAATGCCATTTCCCCACCAACTTGTTTTGTTTATATAAAGGCAGCAGAGAATTAGTGATTTAACTTGTAAACCAACTAAATGTGTTTACTTGATTTCATTTGTTTTCTGTTATTGATCTGATCATATTTTCTGTCTACTTAGCAGCTTTGTTTGGTATGAATATTTAATGAAGATGCATGGTTTTCACAAATGAACAGCACGGTGTCTAACCAAAATGACCTATCCTTTGAAATGATTGGATTCTATTATTTAGCTATTTTGTTTAATTAGTAATTTCTTATGTTAATGCAGATTTTTTTATTTAATTTTACGCTCTTCAAAGATTTGACAATCATTCTCATTGTAGCTATCTCAAATGTCTCAAATGGTATTAATTATTCATTGTTAGGTGGTAAAAGAATAAATTTCATGAGTAATGTAGGACTCAGCTGGTCATTACAAACTCACAGAATAGTTCACAGACTTGTTTAATGCCATTTCCTCTGTGAGTTTATAAAGGCAGCATAGAATTAGGCTGAACGTACATTATCCCACAACAAATGTGTTTACTTGAAATATTGATTTTGAGTTAAAATTATTTTATTATGTGAGAAGAGAGAGACTGTGGACTGTCTAGGAGAACTGAACTATAAATGACTGTCTGACTGTACCCAGGTATTACATGGTTTTACAAATTAATAAATAGAGATGAAATAGTTGTGAAGCTGACATTATTATATGTTAATGCAGAGCCTTTTGTTAAGGAATAGTCTGCTCTTCAAAGAGACAGACAATCATTCTCATTGTAAATCTCAACAGACACAATGTACATCTTCGGCTAAGCACATTGAGAGAATCGGGTACAAAGACATAAATTTCATGAGTAATGTAAAGTCAGCTGGTCATTATATCACAGAATAGTCCCTGTTTATATGTACTTTCTGCCAAATCACCCTGGTTTATTTGATGGTGATTAGTGACTGTAGTACATTATCCCACTGTATTGCAGTAAGGCTAGGACATGAAATATTGATTTTGAGTTAAAATTATTTTATTATGTGAGAAGAGAGACTGATTACTGCCTAGGAGATGAACTATAAATTACTTGTAAAGGTCTCCAATGATGAATCATGGTTTTTACAAATTAATAAATAGAGATGAAATATTTTGGTTATTGACATTATTATATTAGTTTAGATGTAGAGACACTTGAGTGAAAAGCTCTGTAGGTAATGAACGTTCATTTATACAACCATTATTCAGCAATATACTGCATAAACAAAAAAAAAATAGTAAGTCGCTATTTTATGATATTTTTCTCTGTATTTCACTCCATATTCTTCCGTCTGCATGAATTGTTTATATGTACTTTCTGCCAAATCCCTTACGGTTTATTTGATGGTGTTAGTACCAGTATAGTGTATAGTGTATATAGTGTTTGCTTCTCAACCTGCTGATCTAATGGCTAAAGATGTCACTAGCTGGTGAATATAGAGTATTAGGGTCACCTTAGGGCAGTCAAGCCTCATAATCCTCAGTGTAAAGAAAGACAGGCTTTGTATGGACAGGTTGAAAGGTATGTGTGTTTGTAGAAAGATCGAGTCTTATTTATTTGTTTATTTTGTATTTCTTTGTATAAATGGACTTTATATTACTTATGCTACCATATTTATTCTAGCTTGTTTATTAGTAAATGTTTGAGAAAGAGATACTTATACTTATTTATTTGTTTGTGTGCATCTTGTTTGATGGAACTTTAAAAAAATTTATATAATTTGCTTTTTTTTAATGGAAATTGCCTTTGTCAGTGCTATAGTGGAAAATATTTTGCTGAATTTTTATCTTTTCTTAATATTCGACAATTTATTTTACAACATAAGATGATCATAATTATAATATAATTTTATTTAAATAATTTACTCATGTAATTTTCGCAGATTGTCACATTTTGGGAATGAATTGTTGAAGTGCTACTTAAGTGCTTTATCTTACTTCACATTGTCATTGATTTGAAATGCTGAAATGCATTCAAATATTGCATTAAAAGCAAGAGTGGATTGTAAATGAGATGCACAAACAAAATGAAAACTCTGACATTAAATGATTAATTTAGACCTGGAATAAAATAAGCTGTAAAAACTAACATTCCTAACCACAAATAAACACACACATGCTGGTTTCACAATATTAATGAGTGAGGGCCACTTTGTGGGTGTTTGATGTTTCACTCTACATGTGAGGACATTTCCCAAAATGTGCTCCTCTTGACTATAGCCAAACTTGTATATGCACGCACACATTCTGTCAAGTCAGTCTACACCGAACGATTTCATTTTACTGGAAAGTGTTTCAGTCGTGTGTGAGTAAGAAGGTTATTCTACAGGTCATTCTCTCGTTAGGCTGTGGTGACCCTGTCATAATGAGAGCTGTGTTTGTTTCCCTCAAGTCTCAACCCTTGACCTATGAGAAATATTTTGTCCTCTTGAAGCTAGACCTTGTCACTTCCTTTGGTTTATCAAATGCTGTTTCCTTAGTGTATACAGACTACAGTATGTCAAAAAAGTCAGAATAACATCTCCCACAGTCTTCTGGTATAATATTAACACACAAAACCTATATTTTCTGCACCTTTATAATTCTACCATGATTTCTATCATCACTACCACTATATACAACTTCAGTCTCCTCCTTAATTCAATCCATGGTAGGCTTGACAAAGTGTATAGTTTTTCATTTGAATTGAAACGAGTTCACAGCTTATTTGGATCAGCTGATGTCCACTAAATTCAATCCAATTAGATCCACTTACAATCACCATATATATTTAGCAGCAACACTGCCTTCACACTCATTAGCTTATTTAGTTGCCAGCTCCTGAACTTGAACCGAGCTTCAAAATATATCCGTAGGAGAACTGATATCTAACCATTAAAAAAGAGTTTCAGGTTTTGTTCGGCTTTCTCAAAAAATCTGAAATGTCACACAGTCAGTAAAGGTTCATGCCATAAATCCACAATAATGATGACAGTAGTAATGTGCTCTGTTCTTGTGTGTGAAGAAAGGGAGATAACGACTACCTATTGGTTTTAATTCATAAACTATATAAATATTAAAGAATCCCGTTCATGTTTCATGAATAAAACCCACTTTTTATAGAACTGTAAACATACCGTTCATTTGTCCCAAATGTGCTGCATAATAAAATGCTGTAGCTAAAAATAGAAAATGATAGGACTTGCCAGCATTTTGAACTAACTACCTTACTCTGCTCTCTGTCAGTGCTTCCTTAAAATGGATTTAATGATTCAGAGGAGCATCTGGTTATGGGTATGTTAGTTATGACTTAGTCAGAAGATTTGTAGCAATATCAATAGCAAGTTTGATTTTCCTAATCAGGGGAAGAGTACAGGAGTGGGGGTGGTGAGATTGACAATTTGTGAAGTGCAAATTAGTTTGCAGGAATTTTGCTGGGGGTATCTAAGGGTACGTGCATCTGTGTGTGTAGATTGTTGGCAGAATAATCCCTCAGTCTAGATGGTCGAAGTCAATCTTAATTGTGAAGGAGACAGCCGGCATGAGAGTGGCAGGATTAATGTTTTGCTTCAAGATTGAATGTCACAATGGTGGGAGGGGGTGAAAGGGAAATAAATAGAGTGTTAAGAAACTCTCTGTAAAGCTGCCATTTTATGTGAAACTAGCATCTACTAAAATTTGTTTCACATTGTGTTAAACATGAATATGAGTTTATTAAAGTATGTAAACGAAAATACATAAATATACAATACAAAATAATCATAGTACATTATAAAATTTAATATATCTTATATATCTTGCTTTTTTGCAGGACAACTATACAAAGGTTACGCATTTTTTATGTGCAAAGACATGTAATTTTATTGAAGTGTTCCTCTTGTTGTCTTCAACTGAGGTGCAAGTGTCTATGAAAATCTCTCTTTTAAACCCTCGTGGTCTGATCCTATTTTTCAACATGGATGCAGATGATTACATTTATTACCCAGCTCTACACATTGCAGAGTCAGAAAACATGCTCCCTGTTGATAAAGGAAGCTGATATTTCCCCATGATTGACAGGTGTAGATACTGTACCTCCTAAATCTGAGAAATTAATGTTGCTTATATGCAAATCACAATGCGATCAACTGACAATGATTACATTTACATGGAAATTAGTGATCTAATTATTTACCTTATTCTGAATAAGACAATATTAGGATTAAGGTGTTTACATGAGTTGCTTTAGAATAATCCTTTCATGTTCCCGTTTTACATGTTATAGTACATAGATTGATTAACGGCACACGTCTTTACCTCACCACATGACGCCATCCGACGTCCGCTCAAGAATTTCACGTATAAACATATAGTTTGCCTTCGTGATGATGAAATATACAGTTTTGGGTGTTTCATTTTTTATTTTATGAAAGCTTCAAGTGCAGTTAATTATTTGTACGTGCATATAGACAACAGCAGTGTTGAAGCTCTTTTATTCGCTGTCAAACGGTTGACCACTGCCGTGTGTGTATCCTGTCTCTATTGCACTTCAATAATGTGACTAAAATAGGAATACTCCACGTCTTAATTGAATTTCTTATCATTGCATAATAAGTGCAAACAACTGTGTGTTTTTCCAGATGCCTACCCTATCTCAGAAGTGGTGTATAAGTGGACTAAAGGCCCTGGCATGTCTGTGGTAGTGGCAGAGGAAGGGTCACGTCTTAACCAATACCATCTCATCGGCCACACTGTCGGTACGGAAGATATACGCACAAGCAGAGGTAAATAACCCTTTTTTGACCTAATCCCATTCATTGCAGATCTGTGATTCAGCTTTACAGTTAGGACCATGCTCCAAAACGTTTTGTAACGCAAGGCCCATTCTTGCTAATATCTAATTTATTTTCTTTCACAGTTCATCTCACCTTCTAAGATGTTACATCTAATGCCTTATTTCCAGGAACAGGATGTGTTACATCACACTATTTCAGTTTCATTTTCCTACACCGTGTGACGTCGTCTCTCTTAAATAAAGTGATAGTCCTTCTGTGATTATAGCTTTTTCAAATCAAGCTGGATGACAAATGAGTGATGAGGATTTCAGTACACCTCCCACTCATGGCCAGCTGTCTCTAGGACCAGCGAGAGTACAGGAAGAGATGAAGATGAGAGAGAGAGAGGGGAGAAAACAACACTTATCCTGAGCCATTGGGTCTGGAGGGTTAATCCTTGTGCTTGCCCATCAGTTGTGCTTTTACCATGTGACGTCGGTCAGCCAGCATTGGCTCAAGCCGGCAAGAGACACATGGGAGACGAGCGAGGGGGAGAAGAGGGCCTAGGCGGCATCTGTCTAATTCGGTTATGTAAAGATGACTGGTAATACACTCATATCATTTCTGCCTCTTAGCTTTGTAATCATGTGTGGGTAGGGTGGTGGGGTTGGGGGCTTCCCCTTGTTCCGCCTTTATGGATGTACATATATGGATAACCGTGCTGAGCTGGCGCACACTCATATTCAATAAGACATTTTCATGATCTGATCATGAGCTAGGCAGATGCTATCAACTACGCCGACCACGTCATGTTTTAAACCCTGCTGATCTTTCTTTTTTATTGCCAATGATTTAGACATCAAAGTTTGCCAGCTGTCATCAGGTGGCAAGAAACACTTCTTGAAACTAGCTCTGAGGCCACGGCGTTCCTTTCTGGCAGGATTTTATAACCTGTCTTACCCGTCTTCCGATTTTTGGCCTGGCTGACTTGCAGGACAAAGGTCAGCTGGTCATTACTGCTGCTAATCTGAGGTCCACCAGGATTAAAAATAGATCCACCAGGATTTCATCTAATGAGCGTAGGGTCATTAGCTCAAACTCAGTAGAGAAGAAAGAAAGAAAGAAAGAAAGAAAGAAAGAAAGAAAGAAAGAAAGAAAGAAAGAAAGAAAGGGGAAAAAATACCTTCTAGAGTCTGCCAAACAGAGGTTAAAATGATCTCCAGTGGAAAATGTCAACATTCAATCACTTGGCCCGCACTGTAACCTGACATCCAGATAACCTGTCACCTTTTATTAATAAGAACTCGCATCCAGAAAAATGTACCTACCCTTCCCAACTGTTTCAACTTGATTTAGAAGCTGACCCCCCTCAGGTGCTCATCTGTTCCTGTCAACATTCAACGCTGTGTTATTTTTCTTTGAGTGCAAAAAAAAAAACAGACCACTCACCAGTTGACCTGCATGGCAGCGTTGTTCTCTGCTATGAATGGGAGTTCTCCATAAACACTCCAAAAGCTTAGAAGTAAAATCCACCACAGTCGCATGTTTGTAGCTCTCAGAAGAGTCCCATCCCGCAGGGCACATCCAAGGTGGAATATATGAAATGGGGCACTGCCAGTTGTGCTTTCTTCCCGGTCATTGAAATAAAGGGGCGAGCCAGACGAAGGGAATGCGAAGAGCCCCTCATGACGAGGACATCTTTGCCCCCGGGGCCCTCACGACGTTCAAACTTTTCCTTGACTTCCAAGGCTCAACAGCTTGTCGTCCTCTTCATCTGATCCACTTGATCTGTCCCCTGTGATCTCGACTAGATTTTGCGCTTTTGCTCTGTTTTACCCCCTTTTTTGTTCCCTCGCTTTCTCTCTGCAAGCCGTGAAAGAGTATATCCTAAATGCGGATGGCCTGGCCTGGCCTGACAGAATGGATGGAACTATTGAAAGAGTGAGTGACAGAAGAGCTTGTGTGTGTGTGTGTAAGAGAGAGAGAGAGAGAGAGAGAGAGAGAGAGAGAGAAGCCTGCAGGATGCAGATTGTGACAAGGGATTAGTGGGACACAAAAATCCGATTTTGCCAGGAGAAAGCAGCAGTCATCAGTGGATTTTCTATAGTTTATCAGACTGTGTGGCTCAAAAGGATTTTTTTTTAAAAGCTTCAAATTCAATCTTCGCTTGGTTAACAGGATATATAATGTTTTTTCACTCAGTATTCTCTTTTCTATTCTAGATAATGATTTACCTCACCATGTTCCAGTGCACAGCATGACAGCTCTTAAACACACAATAAATGTCATTTTTGTTTAGATGATTCAATCTGTTCCATTCTGATGATTTATGCCATTTTTATACCTTTAAAGTTATTTATGTTGTCCTCTTTCACTAAAACAAAATCAAATACTCTTTGTGGTCAGACATGACAGTAACTGTCCACTATTTGGTGCTAATGAGACCACAAACTAGAAAGTAAAAGTGTTTCCCTTTACTCTGAAAGAATACTTACATTGCTGTTGGAAAATTCCATAATCACATCACTTCTCATTTGTTTTGATTTGCCTCATATCATTATATCTCTGTCTTCCCTTGACTTGTTTCTCACCACCTCTCTCTCTCTTTTCTCATTTTCTCTTTAAACCTCTCAGTTGGTTTGTACTTATCCCCCAAGAGTTTAATCACACTCTATCCCTCTCTCTCTTAGTCCCTTCAATTCTTCTCTTACTTATTTTTCCATCACCGTTTTCTATTCTCATCCTTTCTCTCATTTCATTCTTCTTCCATTTCGTTGTTCCCCCTGTAGGTCAATACACAGTCATGATGGCCCATTTCTACTTGAAGAGGAAGATCGGTTACTTTGTGATTCAGACCTACATGCCCTGCTTCATGACTGTCATTCTGTCCCAAGTCTCATTCTGGCTCAACCGTGAATCTGTCCCTGCCAGGACTGTCTTTGGTTAGTGCTTCCTTTTATATCTCCATAGTATTCGAGTTTTACACACACACACACACACACACACACACACACACACACACACACACACACACACACACAAACACTTTTTTATCGGCCGATACAGGCTTGAAATGCAAACATCAGCATTTGTCTGATATGAAAAATGTTGCTGATATGGTGAAATGTTAAGGTTGCCACTGCATTTGTTTGAAAATAAAAAAGCCAGTGATTAAATTTTTCAATAGTTATTTTCAAAGCTTTCAATGTACTCTCATTTTAAAAATAACTTTATTGTTTATTTAGTTCTAACAAGTAAGTTTTTGCTCAAAACTAACAAAAATTATTAAAACAATTTTTATAATCTCAGCAAAATCCAATATCGTGCATCCCTACCAAAAAAATTCAATAGTTTTAGTTAGCATTAACAACACTGTCTAGCATGGTATACCATGGAACTACTTCATGCTAATGCTAATAGCATTGTTCAGTTATTACAGATTAAAAAAAAAAAAAAATGCTTGCACCTTTAAAAACTCATCAGCATCAGGTATTTACTTTTTTATAATTATATTCCGTTTTCACTCACCTGGCATGTATGGATTCTTATCTGTTGATCCTTTCGTTCTATCACTTAATGTTTTGCTTTGTACATCGATAATTCTCATCAAAATGGAAATCAAAATTGACTGATGCAATCAGATGGAATGAAGCGCTAATCCACTCTGTATTGACTGTTTTTGAATTCACACCGCCATTCCTATTTATTTCTGGGGCCTTGCATGTATCTTGGCAATAATCAGCAAAGCGAGCAGACAGTCCATAAGGAATATGGGCCCACGCAAACAACATCTCTATGACTGGCCAACAAAGGATACATCAAAACAACGCTTTCTCACACACATAAATATACAAATATCCATGAACAGAGGCTCAAAGACCCACTCTCTGATATCGCTCATGTGACAGTGTTTTATTTGCATAGCCCGAGGCTGAGAAATCCCGGAGCCGTATGCCTGAGGGACTGTAGTACCATAACTATTTATGTCTAAAAGTCTCTGTGACCGCAGCCTGGGGCAATCTGCAATCTGCAGATCTCTCTCTGACAGAGACAGCACACCTCCGCTCCTCAGATACTTATCGAGAACTATTCTCAAATGCTTTGCATAAAGGATTATAATGATACTATCATTCTAAGGGCATGTTAGATATAGATATAAAAAACATTTATATCTGAACTGCAGTGCTGCTGTGTTTGACCCTTCATTGCTATCTTCCATACAGTTTATTTTTCTTTGATAGACTGCATTCCTGGGAATGAAACGATCTTAAGGGTGCCATAGAATGGAAAACTGTCTTTACCTTGGCATAGTTGAATAATAAGAGTTATGTACATAGAAATGACATACCGTGAGCCTCAAACAGCATTGATTCCTCCTTATGTAAATCTCGTGAATAAAAAAGACCACTGAAAAATAGACTCAGAATCAGAACATAACACCGACTGTGACGTAACAGTCGGGATCACTAATAGTTACGCCCCCAACATTTGCATAACGTATACCAGCCCATGTTCTTTGCCAGACACCAGCCGAACCATCAGAAGCTCTGCAGGTATTGTGAAGAAACAAGCGAGGACAACAGTGAAAATGGCAGATCATGGAAATAAATGTTTCCATGATGTGAAGTTCAGGGATGTGTTGGTGTCTGTATTCAGAAAGGCACAGAAAGAAAATAACGCGTTCTAATAAAATAACGCGAGCCACTTAAGGGACATGGTTAGCTCCTTGCTAGCTGTAGCCTGTTACAGTACATACGATTTCCCTTACCACATAAACAGAGTAAGGAGAGATGACTGAGGATGATGGCGATTGATTTACAGATCCTGAGCAACACTGACAAGCATCTAAAAAGTTAAAGTTAATCGCGATCGTGCATTTGAAAGCAGTTTCAATGCCCAGTATATTAATAGCAGCTCTCTGATGCCTGCATTTTATTTACAGTATAATTACCCAACGATATACCTGCTTGAGAAAGTATTGAAATATATATTTTCCCTGTGTTTCCCTCCTGTGAGCTACTGAAATGAGCTGCACTGTGAAACAGCCAATCAGAGCAGAACTCAACATTATTATTCATGACCCTTCCAAATAAGCCAATAACAGACCGTTTCATTCTGGGGAGAAATACTAGGGCTGTAAATGAACATGAAAAACTGTTTCTGGATAATTGTTGCCCTTACCTAAGCCACATACCTTCTATGTATGTAGATATCAGAGAACAATTTAAAATATTGTATCAATGCATTCTATGGCACCTTTAATGTCAGTATTCTCAGCTGGTATGCTTTGTTTTTGTGTTAAGATGAGTTTATAATTCATGAAGCAATATTTTATTCATGCACAGTATTTTAAACATTAAAATAATTATGTTGGATGAAAGACAAAATGTCCTTGTTCACTGGTAGCGGCATTCATAAAATGATTCTGCTGCTACTGATTTTTTTTGATGGATTACTGTGATTGTTTCCAGCACATAAATCATGTTATTTTATAAGCATTATATTCCTGTATATTTTGCAAAGAAATGATGGTGTAACTCTTATATGTTTTCAAGACATTTGTTAATTAAGCGTGTTGTTTGATTTATGGTGTTTTACAAAGATAAAACTTTAAGGATTTAGACTATAATGTCTATTATTTTTCATTTACACTACCTGTCAAAAGTTTGGATATATTATTTGTAATAATTAAGATATTTTAATGTTTCTGAAATAAGTATCTTACTCTCACCAAGGCTATGTTTATTTTATCAAAAATACCATGACAACAATATTTTAGAATATTATAATTTACAATAACTATTTAATTGTAATATATTTTAAAAAGTAATTTCTTCCTGTGATAACAAAGCTGTATTTTCGACAGCTCTTACTTCAGTTGTCAGTGTCATGTGATCCTTCAGAAATCATTCTAATATACTGATTTGGTGCGCAATTATAATTATTTTTTATCTGTGTTTTTGCTGCTTAATATTTTTGTGGCAACCATTATACATATTTCAGTATTCTGATGAATAGAAAGTTCAAAAGAACATAATTTATTCAAAATAGAAAATATTTGGAACATTATGAATGTCTTTACTATCACTTGTGATAAATTAAATGTGTTCTTGCTGAAAAAAAGTATTGACTGGAGTAATTGCTTTTTTTTTTACTGTATTTTTAATCAAATAAATGCAGCCTTGGTGAGCACAAGAGACTTTATTATTAAAAAACCTGAATCATTCCAAATGTTTGACCAGCTTTAGAGAGCCCCTATTTTATAATAACTTAAATCTGTGCTTGATCCTTCACAGGTGTGACCACAGTGTTGACCATGACCACCCTCAGCATCAGCGCCCGCAACTCTCTCCCCAAAGTAGCATATGCCACTGCAATGGATTGGTTCATCGCTGTATGCTATGCCTTTGTGTTTTCTGCGCTTATCGAGTTTGCCACAGTCAACTACTTCACCAAACGCAGCTGGGCTTGGGATGGAAAGAAGGCATTGGAGGCTCAGCAGCCTAAAGTAAGTTAGTGTGCTTTCATGCATATGTGATGTTCAACTCAGAAAGAGTCTTTGTTGAGTGCAGTTGCATAACATGACAGTTCAGTTCTGTTTGACATGAAGGTTATAATACATTACGGTTATATAATATGCTTTTTCTAATTGTTTTGAGACACCCGAACAGCTTGTGAATACTTAGTCACAACATTTCAGATGGTGACACTAACTCAAATGTCAACTGCTTTATTAGATGAGCTGTATTTGTGTTAGCTCCTGATGCATGTCACATTTTGAAATTCTACAGGATGAATATTTAGCCTTTACCCAGAATGCCCTTCAGACCAGCCACTTCATTGAGATTTCTGAGAGCTGCTTGTTTGATGTACATGTAAATGCCAAGTTTCTCCTTATGCAAGATCTATTTTCACCCAGGTGGTAATTTTTCATTCGCAGTGGACAAACAGAATTCAAAGAGCGGTCAGTGCACATGTCACTGTGCTGAGTTTGTTAGTAAAGGCTCTGCAGTCAGACGTCAGAAGGTCAGATCTGGACCTCCAGCACAGCTTTCTTAAATGTCACCCTCGTTTTTTTTTTTTTTTTAACAGACACACACTTTGTCCTCGTCTCCTGCCGAGGAGTCTTTCTAAAACCCTGAGCCCCTGATGCGAGGCCCTTCTTTAAGAAAGAGCAGGAAGTGATGTATTCAAAATGCTGTCCATTATGTACACACACAAAGATGAAAGATGTATATTTTGCTCTCCAAGAAAAATACAGTAAAACTGTAATATTGTGAAAATTTGTGTAATTTAAAAAAACATATTTCTATTGGAATATACTGAATTACATCAGCCATTACTTCAGCCTTCAGTGCCACATGATATTTTAGAAATTATAATTCTACATAAAAATTATAATATTCTTTAATGAGTAGAAAGTAAAAGAAAAGGGTATTTATGTGTGTGTACACTCATTCAATGATAATCTTTCTTTTCAATGATCATAAAATCTGTGAGTTGAACTCAGGAACTCTGTTCCAAATAAGATCAAATGGCTCAAGACTCATTTGCAAATCACCCATCACTACTTCTCACATGAACTTGACTTAAATGTGGGTGTTTTTCACTCCTTTCTAATGACTCAAGATATGTAATACCGAGCACATACTTTTAATGGCACTATTTTAATGATGCGTTTGTACCCCCTTTTAGACCTGAAAGCTCTGTTCTTTTAAGCAAAGATGAATTGTAGAAAAATAGGGTGGCTGGAAGCAATTCAGAACCTTTTGTCCGCCACCCCCACAAGCTGGCATGGTGACAGATTACCTCTGCCCACCTGAAAGTACTGGAACATAAAAGCAATACAGCTGGATTTTAGAGCTATAACTGCTGCTTATTTCCTTTTCTATCTAAAGCAATCATACTGATTGTTGAGAAATGTCCTTGGAAGCAGTATAACTTTTATAGATGAACAAGAAGATGTTTAACTGTGATACACTAAATTATATTTCACTTGGAAAAGTGCCTCAAAGTCACTTGTACATACCCTTGAGTGAGTCAAGTTCAATCCACTCTTGTCTAAACCACAGTCTCGACCGCTCTATTATTATACTGTCACCTTATTAATTAATCTCTTCTGCTGGCCCTGCAGAGGTCATTGTTTAATGTTCAGATCTTTGTTAACCATGACTGTATTTCACCTTTAATAAAAGGTTACGACCTTCAAACTGGTTCATTATGTGGGCTTTCTCTGAGCACATAGTTGGCATCTTTGTTCTTACATTGACAACCTTGTTTTAAATCTCCTGACTATAACAATGTCTTCACATTTCTCAACCACAGAAAAAAGACCCACTGGCACTCTCCAAAAAGCCCAACAATGCCTGTTCGTCTGGAGTTAACTTCACTGCCAACATCATGAAGGATGCTGCTATCTCAACCATCTCCAACAGCACCACTGTCCAGTTGAAAAGCGCTGAGACCAAGCCTGCAATGGACCCCAAAAAGACCTACAACAGCGTCAGCAAAATTGACAAGATGTCCCGGATAGTGTTCCCGGTCCTTTTTGGGACATTCAACTTGGTTTACTGGGCCACATACCTCAACAGGGAACCGGCTATTAAAGGAGCCGTTTAGCCCACGCAAAATCCCAGACACCACCGCTACATTCCCTGCACAAGCTCTTTTTCTTCTCCACTTCAGTATTCAACGACAAGCTGACCCTTGCAGAAAACGATGCAGAGCACTTATTTACTGCACTTCTCACTTCGCTAATCTATAAGAGGAGTGCTCTGTTGAAGTTTCCTCCTGATATCATAAATTGCATGATAGATTCAAAGCTCTATGGGAATATAATTGCCATATCTGCCTTGACTTCCAACTTTATATTTCCCCGGTTTCCACTGGTTATCACATTCATATTTCACTGAATTGAGCACCACACAAGCTACCATTTCAGTCATGAAGTTTCCAAGGGACGTGAACAAAAATGTACGCATTTGGCATCAACATTTATCACAGTATAAAAAAAAGATTTATGAAAAGTACAGCAAGGCCAAATGCTATGCAAAAAAACATTTTCTACTATGTTGCAATGGGTAATTGCTTATAATGAAACCCTTGCTTTGTATTGAAGGACTTGAGGCTTATCTTCTTTGTTTAATAGCTTTATCATCGATGGTATAAGGCAGACAGATGCTATGCTAATTTTTAGCCATGCTAAAATGCTGTTTGATTTCTTCATACGAGTGCTCGGGAATGTCCCGCGATTACTGATTTCACTTTCGTTTGTCATTTTTTTCTAAGCTTTTTTGAAGTAGCTAAATAGAATTGTGCACCTTAGGCAGCTTTTCACACTTTAGACCATGATATCCTGCAAGGTAAACAAGGTCGGGTTGCAGCTAAGACTTTCGAATCATTTGTAAATAGCTTGTGTATGCTTTGCTTTTAATGTAGATGCGGCTTAATGTTAGTGTGAAAGAGCTGAAAATGGTTCTGATACGCTACTCTAATGTGCAGCTAAAGCGACATGAATGATGGCGAAAATGCAGATTCTATTGTGAAATATTGTAGGCTTTGACAGAATGTGGCATTTCTTTACAGTCAATAGTTTTTAACTTGGCTTTTCATGCTGTTTACGCGACAGTCATTTTCTTACTTTTCTCTGTGTTGTAAATTGGTCAGTGGGTTTTGAGGAAGGAACGAAAAAGCAAAAGCCTTAAATGTTGACACCTAGTGATATTTTCGTAGACTAATGTGAAATGACCAGGTAAAAAGGTCTGAAAACTAAATGAAAGAAACATTTACATTGAATTATACTTACATTTTTCAGATTCTAAAAGAGAGAGGAAGACTGTCTGGTTTAGAGCCGAAAGGAGCAACCTGCTGTTGTCAAGCATGTTAAAATGGATCTTGTTGAAACCGAAATGTCACACCATATTGCCATATCTTCAACCGAAACGCATGGCTGCTTATTTGGGGAATGAAATGGAGGAGCGAACAATGACCTTGTTAGTGTGAAAGTGCGACTCGGAAAGATTCGGGTTTTATCTTGTAATCATTCTATTGTTAACTTGTAACATGAAAATGAGACGGTACAAAGAACTAAGTGACCCCACGGATGAAGTGTAGCTAATTAAAAGGCCAACTATGAGAGCCTTTAAGTTCCACAGGCCTATATGAGAATGAATCATTAAAAGAGTTCAAGTGAGTCAGTAATGTGCCCTTTTACAACAATGGATGTTTCCAGAAATGTACAGATGTTCCTCAAAGCATACATGTCTGAAGCAATAAATTCTGCCTGATATGTTTCTTGACCAACTTCTGTGATTACTTCCGATTGAGTTGCTCAAAATATCTCATAATTGCAAATCTTTACAACTAACCTGAGCTAGAATGTTAAAGCCAGTCACATTTGATCAACAGCCAGGAACGATGATCAACAAAGACTTTTTGCATCAAAAATAGTTTGTAGTTTGTTGGCTTTGGTTAATGCTGGACCATGTGCCACAGGATTGCAGGGGTTTTATTTTTGTTGGGTTCAAGGCTGCTCTTCACAGGCTCATGGCAATAAGACATGCACGTGAAACTTAGTATGATACTGTCCTAATGGAACGGTTGCTGCAGAAGCCACTGTAACTGTGGATAAATGATTCTTCCTGGGATTACTCCTGGGATTATACAAAACACACATGCATGCACACATCAAGACCAGAGTTCCTGAAGCGGGGAGGATACGGAATCCTTCCTCTGGTCCTGTGTGCTGGCAACATCTGGCCCACATCTGTTTGTGAAGGATTTAGCTTCACTTAAGTTGCTTTCCCAACCAGTGCTCCTATACATGGTATCGAATTAAACTAGCACCAGTGCTACAAGTATATGCATTTCTGCATTACGTGTGTGATGTTATATGCTAGCATATTGCTGAAAACTGGAAGCTGTGTTCTGTTTGTGTCATGGAATATACAAATGAGATATTTTCTTCATCACCGTTCTTAAGTATACTTTATGAAAGTATGTTGTTATTTTGTTTTAGAGTCACACTGACATTTATTTGACATGTCACACTCTTGTTGTGGGTTTAGAGAAAGCCTTTAGTTGCAAGGCAAGTGTAAACCACTCCAATATACTAAACTCATCCCTCACACAATAATGCACAGCATGCCAATGGACTGTAAACCTTTAATCCCATGAGTGGTGCAGTGAGAGCTTGGAATCCTATTCCTGGTGCCGGACTGGAATTCCACTAGTGTACAGTTGAGAAACTGCCACTCAGATGTGTCATTACAGATTTATGTTTGTATCAGGAAGAGATACCTAGATGTTTGCATTGTATTATTGAGAAAAACCCATAGATTGCATCTTCTAAAGCTGAAAATTCATTTTGGTATCAAAAAGAGGCTTTGGTTCTGTCACTATTTTTAATCTATTGTGCAAAGATGGCAGCTAACCATTTAAAGCGATAGTGGCATGCTTGTTGACAGATAATGCGTTGATCATGCACAATTTAAGCGTTGAGATGTCAAAATGTACAATGGTTGAAAAGTATAAGTATTCAAAACACTTGTACACTGGAATAATTGCATCATTATTATTCAAAATGTCTGTGTTTTCATCCACTCCTATTAATCTCTTCTACTTGATTTTATTAATTTTACTTTTGAGGTTTGTTTGTGTGTGTGTGTGTGTGTGTGTGTGTGTGTGTGTGTGTGTGTTTCAAATTTGATTTACTTACATTCAAAGAGGTCTTTAAAGAGCATGTGTGTGTTTTTGTTGTTGTTGTATTTTTTCACTGGAGGTTTTGGCACCACTTTGTACATCAAAAGTTATGCTTTTAATTTGAGTGAGTTAAATTCTTTGACAGTGAAGATAGTTTTCTTGTCACGTCCTTTACCCTGTGGTTAACCGCACTCCTTTTTTAAAATGCTTCCTTTGTATTTAGTTCAGCATGTTCTAATCTTTCTGCTCCACTTCCTATCTGCATTTCTGTAATCAGCCACAAGAGGATAGCCTATCATGCTTGTAAACTGGCTGAGTCCATGTTCTCACTAACCCAAAAAGGGAGACACCACGCCGTCATATTAACTTGGAAACAAAACAAAGTGGGATGACATGTAGTTTTATGTGTTTTTAAAACGGAAGTGTGTCATTTATTATGTTAACATACTTTATCATAATATTCAAAGATAAAGAAGTAAGGATTTCTCCTAAAAAAATTTAACCACTGATGTGGGCAATGTGGGGTTACCAGACATTCGCTCGCGACAAGTACGTCGAAGACTCACCCAATAGCGTGCGCTTGGGGCGGGACTTTCTGTTTGGGCTGACCAATGGCAGCCGGGGGAGTGCACGGGGAAACCTGTTTGAAACAATGGCCATTTTATAAATTTCATTGGGTGATGCTAGATTTTCGAGAATACACATTTAACTAATTGGAATTCGTTGTTTATTTTTTTTTATTGATTTTGTTACATTATTTATTTACATTTAGCCAAAATGACAAAAAACTATTTTAAAATATTACAAAGTAGATTTGCCTTTGGCGTGTTTAGAGTACCCCAGATACTGAACCTTCTAGAGAAAAGTCAGAGAAAAAAAAATCTCACAACACGCAGAGCAAAGCTAGAGAGAAAGGGGCTTGTGTGTTTTTTTTTCAAAGTGCGTGGGCGACTGGGAGCTGCCTGTGGTGATAAATGTCGGCGCTGTCTCAAATATTATACTGCATATGTGCACCTGCTCACAGACACAGGACAACGTATGGATAGACGTTTCTCTAGCTTTAAATGTTAAATTAGCAGCAGCAGTTAACGTTATATATAACCGTCTCAGATAGTAAAACAAAGAAATAGAGAATGACGAATGACATTTCACTGGCAATAATACGGCAAATGGCAAAGTAACATCACAGTGCGATGTATTGAATAATACCCTGTAGTATTTTTTTCGACTCCAAATTGGTTGATGACATTTCCTCTCCCTCAATCTTGCTCTATTATCGGGTTAATCGCGATGCGATCAATGTACGTTCAAAGTAATTACACCAATTACGCGCCAATTTCCATTTCGAACACAGTCCGCGCGGTAATCATTTACCAAGCTGATACTGTAAACAGCCGCTTTTTAATGTCCCTCCTCGAAGCATTCTGACGCTGTACCCGAAGAGGATCTCAAGTTCCACCGAAGCGTCTGGGAAGGCAGATTTTGTTTTTATGACGTAATTTGCAGAAACTAGCGGATGCGTTTGGGGTTTGAAGGTGTCCACTTTGGAAGTTTGCGCTCTGCCTCTGTGTGAACGTCAGTATGTGTATCTGGTGCTGCAATCCAAAGCAGCGCAACTTCAAGGAGCAGGAGGGGCTCTTCTATTTGATCCCGCTAATTTGCTAATGTTAGTGAACTTTAAGCACCGGACACTAGCCGAGGAGGTCTTACCGTTCCCGTTGGACTATAACCTCGACTACTCGCCACTGTTTTAATTGAGCCTGGAAGAAAAGGCTGCAGCTGTGTCACCTTTTTCCTTAGAAGAGTCTCCGTGCAGTGTGCCACATTCAACACGGAGCCAATCTCACCTAAAACATGTCCACCAAATTGTTCCTCTACTTCTTACTTCTGTCAGTGTTCCATGCATGGTAAGTGACGTTGCGACCGTCTTTATCTTGGGATCAATTAATTGTTCACAATGGTAATTCTGTTGCAGTTTTCTTATGGATAGTCTAGCCTGATGCCACATAATATATCGCCAATCTGGCGATGAAGATGTGATGTACGCACTGAACACCTAACTTTAGGAATACGTCTTTTGATTTGTGCTGTTTGAGTAGTTCAAAGGACTTTGTGTATCTTTATTTCAATAGTTTAATATATATATATATACGTAGCTCAATCGAATAACACTTAGATCTTTATTGTCTATCTTTTAGACAGCATCTCTGTAGGTGTCTTCTGTGAGATTGGTGTTTGTCTGGGGTTTCTGATAACGTTATAAATCACGCTTTTAAATTAATCTTAACTAACGTACTTTATTTCACGGTGGAGATAACGCACGTGTGCGTCGTTGCCGGAGCTGTCCGTTCCAAAGGTGCTGAACTCCCAAATGTCCGAAAGTTTGTCTTCTTAGACAGAAAACAGGGTGTAGATGCTGGCAAACGTGGACATCGAACGCTATTTTGCGTGGAGGTGCTTAATGTTGTTAAATGATTTTAAATTGAATTATAGAAATGATAGTGCTCTGGCAAGAATTTGATCAACTTGTAATAAATGATTTGCAAGAGATATGCATCATTCTTTGCTTTCAGACACACACACACACACACACACACACACACACACACACACACACACACACACACACACACACACACACACACACACACACAGAGACACACACACACACACACATATCATGCAACAGGTGAATACGCCAGTCTTGGTACAGACAAGGCTAATGGATTAGATACGAAACTGTCCTTGTTGAAAGAAAAGAGAGTCACTCATTTAGCAAACTCTTACTCAAATGTCATATTTTAACATTACATATTTATTGTTTATTTATTGTTTACCTGTAGAGGTTGGCTATTATTTTTATATTTAAGTGCCAGATTACTGATATTTAATTTAGTTTCTACATCTATATCTCATTCTATCTTTTGATTTATCTCCACTGACAAAATGCTAACTAAATATAAACATGATATGCATTATATATTTTACAGCAATAATATTCAAGCCAATTATCTGGCCATCTCTATGTATTTTTTTATGTGTCTCAAGTGGGATGCACTGAGGTTGTTATTTTTTCATATAGTGTACAATGGTTTTGCAGTAATCAAAAAGTAATATAATTTAATATGCACTTTGCTCTATACTAAAATGTGAAAAAAAGAGAAATATGAAAATGAATTTGCATGTAATGGACTTATGTGGCCAGAGGCTAATGTATGATTTTTTTTTTACATGCAACTTGGATTATGTTGCTTTTGGGAAGCATGCCGTATAGAATAAGTATAACTTACTGTACTTGTGACAGAAGTTCTACTGAGTGCTTTGGGAAACCCAGCCTTTAACTGACATTTTATGAGTGTGCAACTGTGAAACGGCTTCTGCTTCCATATTGGTTTTATTGTTTGCGAACTACTCCTCCTTCTCTGAAAATGGCGACTAATAAGTTTCTGCTATTCCACATTGCTGTAACTATTAAATTCTGACATAAATGTATTAATTATTGTCTTCGAAACTATTGATTATTGAACTTTCTTTACACAAGTTGAGACATAGATAAAGATCTCAATGGTGACCTGTGGAATACATTTTCTTTTATTTCTTCAGTTCTCAAACAGTCGCTTCTGAGGATGAAGAGTACGACGACGTTACTGTGAATCAAATGTTGGCCCCCAAAACCCACGAGACAGACGCAACGCAAATACTAAACAACTTACTAAAGGAATATGACAAAAAGCTGCGGCCGGATATTGGAGGTGAGTGCTTTTCTACTCTGTGGAGCGGCATTGAGCTGTCCATGGTGCTGAAATCCATTCAGCTTTACTGCATTCAGCCTTACTCATCTTGGAACTCCATCTAGCAATATATATCATGTACATAAATTGAATTTACTTTAAAGTCCAACTGCTGTGTTTACCCCGGCAACTCATGTTTTTGTAAACTGTTGAAGTGCATTAGCTTCACACTGTGGAGTAGAGAATAAACCTGCAAAATACACTAAGCGACACAATTTTCCTTATACCATGAAGAATAAAAATGTCAAATGTATTCACTGTTTGAGAGACACTGAAAGTTAGCAGCAGCTACACTGCGGGTTTATGGTTTTGCATTAAGTAATTGAATTCCTGGAGCAGTGGAATATTTTCTTATGATTTTGTACTTATTCATACAGGCATTTTGTGTTTTTCCCCAACTTTTTTTTCTTTTTTAAGCACTCGGTGCTCTTAAAAGTCTTATGGACTGCACTAAAATCCACTTTTGCATGTAATCTCACAGATTTTCTTGTTTTCATGTGTTTCAAGAGTTATATTAGCTTAAAGAGTGCCTATATGAATACAGGACTCATGGATCCGTCAGGAAATTTCAGGTGTTCCATCAGAATAACATGACATTTTCATTTCTCAACATATCTCAGGGTTGAGATTGATGCTACTTTCTAGTAAATGCAACTAAATAGAGTGCCATGAGAGGAAATCACAATCTGCAATTCAAGCAGCGCGTTCTGTACTTGATCTGAGATGTCACCGTAGAACATCACAACCGCTCTTGACACATCTGTCAGGGCTGTTATTGGTTTTGTGGCAACGTTGTGATATATTGCATCTTATTGGATTCGAAGCATTTTATCCCTGCAAAAAATCTCACCGTTTCTTCATGTTTTTTGTTTCCTTTCAATGAGAAGAACAACCTCAATGTTTGATGGATGACAGTCTCCAAATTATATTTCTTATACTCATGTCTGATTTCTAAGAGGAAGACTAAGTTTATTTATGTGCTCTCTTACACACACCACACCTACAACAACCCACACAAATCAAGCATATTGTCTCAGAGCCACCTTGCTGTGAAATAGCTTTTGTTTTTCACTTTTGTAGCTCGGTCTGTCTGGAGAGAACTGTTCTGATAAATAATCAAGAATACCACTTAATGGCAGTTATACAATGTATAAAGACAGCTACATGAGACCCTGTTAAGGAAGTAGAAAGATGCCAGCGAAGTCCCCACAAACTGAGGAATGGAGATGGTGGGCACGTCTCAGATCTGTCAACTCAAGTGCATAGTGGATCAATGAAAGAGTTCTAATTCACTTCTTACAACTGGACCTTCTGTTTCAACCTTCTCTCTCTCTCTCTCTCTCTCTCTCTCTCTCTCTCTCTCTCTCTCTCTCTCTCTCTCTCACACACTCAGACATACACTTTAATTTAGTAATGTATTGCTTTACCACCACTTTAGACAGTTTGTTGTGAGTCAGAAATGTCATTTTCTTGTTTTTTCTCCGTAAAGACTTCATAGCTATGATAAAGAAGTAGCACTTGAACCATTTTCACATGCAAGTTGTTATGAAGTACAAGAATAGAGTGCAAATAATAGAATCCTATTTTGCCCATAATTATTTATCTGCTAGTGTTTGTTTATTAAATAAGGTTGTCTGTTATGTTGTTCTGTTCAGCTTCGTGATGAGTTGTGTGTATTGAATTAGCAGCTATGATTGCTTTGCTTTAAATAGTGAAAATATGTATGATTCATGATGGATTAAAAACAAACAACTCCTCATGGTCGCCTGGTCTCATATAATAGGGCTAGGTGGTATGGCCAAAATATTATCATGGTGTTATTTATTAAATTACCATTAATGGGGAAGGAAATGATTTCCATATATTTGTTAGACCACAAGAATGAATGCAAACATAACTTGTTTGTTCACAATTAAACTCACAAAGTAAGATAACTTTTAGTTTAGTGCCCTATGAAATCCACTTGATTTTGTCTGAATTTAAATATTTTTTTCTGATTTATGGTTTAATAAAAATGTATTGTTCAAATGGTGTCTAATGAAATGAATCATCAGAAATGAATAAAACTAGTTAATACATTTTCAAAAATGTAATATGAAAATATAACAATTAATTTGCAACAGAACATTACATTTTAATTTTCGTGTCAATTTTTTTTTTTAAACGTGGTTGGAAAGAATATCTGGTTGTATAATAGTTTTTCTCAAATGAGGTGGAGATATTGTGAAGTGGCTCTCAGAGCAGCTCTGGAGGTGAAGTTCATGTGTTCATATCCTCATGTATTGAGACATCAGAAGTGTTTGAGTTTGGTGGACAAAATTACTCATACATACTTATTTATGAAATTGTTTACTGGCCAGCTGTACCTTATAACATCAGCACTAGATGAAAAGTATTCCAGGTTCTTGTTGGACACAGATTAAGCCTGATAATAGCATACAAATAGTTTTCTTTGTAGACTCATCCTTTCATTTGTGCAAAAATCACAAGTTTGTTCAATAAACCTGCTTCAATGAGATTTGATAAATATTGATTGTGTTGCCACTATGGAAAATCCCTGCAGATGATTGTATTGCCGAAACATGCAGAACTTGTTTTCCCTTGTGTCCTCCATAACATTTTAAAATATCTACAAATGCAGCATATTCCTTATGATTATTACAACATTTTGTCAAGTGTGAGACAACATTGTATTGTAAATAAAAACCTAGCGATTGAACTAGGATTTGCAGTCCAAATTCTAAATATTGGAGAGGGTTTTTTCACCCGGCCCCTCCTCCTCAGACTTGATGCACACGCAGGTAGCCAGATTAACAACACCAACTGAAACGAGCACACATGACAATGAATTAAATTAAATACGCTGTGTTTTCTGCCATATGGCAACCCCGGGGTGCCGAAATACAATTGGATAAACTGGCAGTGGGCGGGTTTCACAAACCACAACAAACACAGACATGCCGGGCCAGAACGCACATTTTCCATGGAGAAGAACTGACTATAGCATTGTTTATCAGATTAACAAGTATGTTAACTTAGCATGTTTCTTAAATATCTGCAAACATATAATGGTATTTGTATGCTTTAGTAGAGTCAAAAACTTACATACAGCATCTTTAACAATGAAATATTCAGGCCTATTGCAGTTACAAAATGGGAAGATTACAGAACAAAGACCCAAACAAAGAGCTCTGCTGGTACATTACAGACTCCTTTACTGTTTATCAGCATATTTTCTAAAATCCCCTTGTACTGAAACAGATGTATAGTATATTGTTATTGTCATAATATTGCATTTTACTGATTCAGAGGTTGTACAAAGCACTCTCAGGTTATTTTTCTATTGTATTCTTATTATGCCTGTTACGATGAGAGGAGCTTCTGTAAACCCTTGCCACTGCCAATTTCCTGAATCTCCATGATGTTGTCCTTGAACTCGTCTACAAGATTTGATTCGATTATGGCACTGGTGCATTATCCTGAATGCCTTAGATTAATAGTACATTAATGTCAGTCTTAAACTTGCTAGTGTTTTATGGAGCTTGTCAATGGATGGTAGTGCATCTGTGGAAGTGAATTAGCTGGAAGCCTGGAAGTTGTGTGCAAAAAACCTGCTGCTTCGAGCTTGTTTTTATCAGCTTTGTTTTCTCATTAGGGTCCATTTTTGCCAGTGATTTGACCAGTGATGCACTGACTTCTAGGAATTAACTCCAGATAGCACTCTTCCCTCTTCAGCATTCATTTGTTGATTTAGTTTCTTTTGTTGGCCAATGTTCAAAGTGCCATCTGTGCTAAGCTCAATCAGCTAGTTACAAGGTTGTTTTTTAAAAGGGTCACAACTGGTGAAAACAACTGGTGCATTAAAGCTAATATGCGGGTGCAATTAGAGAATGCTTTTTTAAACAGGGAATACAACAGTAATAGACTATAGATCACATTTACATAATTTGGAAAAGATGGATGCATTTAAGCAGGCCAATTAGCTAGTTTTTGACATGCAGTGTTTGGCATCTCATTTAGTCCATCATTCAGATATACTCTCCGAGGGAGTGCTTTATGATATGGTTAAGGAATAGTTTATCCAAAAATAAAAACTCTATTCATATTTAGTAAAAAAAAAAAATTCCTTACATTTGTCAAGCTCAAAATCATGGTGCTAGCAACATTAAGGTCATGGGTTCAATTCCCAGGGAATCCATGAATTAATAAAATGCATACCTTAAAAGCTCTTTAAAATAAAGGGTCCAAAAGGACGATATGTATTATAATTTAAATCTAAAGACAGAAATAGCTAAAGTGCTATAAAAGGAACACTTAAACGTGTATTTTAAATGTTTTATTTCCACCAGTCTAAAATATATTTGATACCATGAAAAGTCAAAAAGCCCAAAATCTCAAAATTTTCAGTAGGGCTGCAAAACGATTACTTATGATTAATCACATCCAAAATAAAAGTTTGATTACATGCTATGCATGTGTGTACTGTATAACTGTATTATGTATGTATATATAAATATACACACATGCATGTATATATTAAAGACAAATTATATGTTTGTATATTAAATATATTTAAATATAAATTAAATGATATGAATATAAACATATGTAAATATTTTCAAAATGTATACAGTATGTGTGTGTATTTATATATACATAATATATAAAATAAATATATATACAAAACACAGTACACATACATATATTATGTAAAGAAAAACTTTTATTTTGGATGCGATTAATTGTCGGTGGGGGGAGTGAATGTACAACGCTCTCTTCCACCCTTAAAACCTTATGACTGAGGTGCCCTCGAGCAAGACACCGAACCTCCAACTGCTCCCCGGGAGCCGTAGCATAAATGGCTGCCCACTGCTCCGAGTGTGTATTCACGGTGTGTTTGTGTGTTCACTGCTGTGTGTGTGCACTTAAGATGGGTTAAATGCAGAGCACTAATTCTGAGTATGTGTCACCATACTTGGCCACATGTCATGTCACATTCACTTTCATCAATCGCAATTAATCGTTTGACAGCACTGATTGACAGGTGTGTGAAAAACAGTGATTTTGTCTGTAATTTGTTTACCAATCTGACTGATTCATTCACAAATACAAACACACTAAATTATCTAGCTGACTAAAGAGGAAGATTATATAAGATTATTATTACAGTAAAATAGAAAGTATTTGTGTTTGAAACCATATGAGGGTGAGTAAATAATGTTTATTTTTTTGATTAACTGTCCCTTTAAATGAAATATCTGTATGGATCTCAGGGAGTGTGCATGTGCGTGTGCACTTTTGGTATTGACACCTCAACTGTCGCAGCAGTAGCAGTGTCACAGTAGCCCAATTGTGTCAGCTCTCTTTTAGGCTGAGCTGTAGGGGAAACCCTTCAAAGTGGGTCAACCTCCCTCTTCTCTTCTTTTTCATGTGCTTTGAGCCTCGTTCAGCCGGGCGACATCATTACCAGGGTAGAGGAAAGACTGGATAAGAGGGTTTATGGACATTAAACGCATGTGACACATGCGCATTGGAATTCAGGAAGCTGATCCTGGGCCATCCATGCGAGTTTCCTTCATAAGGCGGATGGCGTATGGCGAGTGGCAGACGTTCTAGAGCAATCTGCTCTGTCTGCTGGATAAATAGAGGGAAAAAGAATCGCTTCGCTTTAGATAAGCCCCCTGACCAGCCCCCTGGAGAAACACTCATTATAAAGTGCTAGTTTGTGTTAGCCCAGATTCATCTATGCAGCAGAGAGATGGAGAAAGCTGGGGGCGTGGTGGAGGTGGTGTGGGAAAGTGGGGGGATGCGGTCTGGTCATTACTATGTTGTGATTTTTATCGCAGCGGAGAGACAGTGTGAGGTGAGAAAGAAGTAATGGGCCAGAAACAAAGAGACCGAATGTGGGAGGGAGGAAGAGAGAGAGGAGTATAGAGAGAGGTACTGTACAGAAGCCTTTAGGCAAAAGAGTGCCAGTGTGGGAAAATTTGTGTGCGTGTATGTATGCAGAGCGAGAGTGTGTAAAGCTGACTTGCAAGCACATGCCTTCACCTCTAAGCCCTTCTTGCCATCAGCAAAAGCATCTTCTTTTTTATCATCAGCCACTAAACATAAAAAATACGAGAGCATGTGTTCGTGTGCCAGAATGAGTGTGCAAAAGTAGCACCAAAAATAAAATGTGATTCTCACAGGCACAAGATCAGGTGAATGCGAACGCTGTGCAGAAACGGCTTCAATGCCCTTACTTTTCTTTTATTTTCCCCTCATATTTTTTCTTTTCTCTTTCAGAGTGATCATTGAAGTCAAGGCGGGTATATATATGTATATATGAGATGCAGTCCTTTATCCACACCGTCCTGGCACATGTACAGATATGTCATTCTGCCACTGTCACTGTGCACTGCTCTGTATAGCTATGTGACATGATTGCCAAAGAGCTGATTGATTTTGCCACTGGAGATTGTGTGGCATAACTGCCAAATAGACAGATATGGGTATTTAAACACTAAATGGTGATTTCCAGAGAGCATGTTGGTCGATTTAATACTGATAACAAATGTATATTTAGTTTGCATAGTATTGACTCAAAATTGAAAAGGGTAAAAAAAAATCTGTAGCAAAATATTGCAATATTTTACCCCATGATGCTATCAGTATCACACCAAAAGTGATAGATTCAGATGCCATTCAGAAACATATTGAATAAAAGTTTGCAATAATTGACAGTTTTACACTAAACTATTAAACATTATTATTACCATGCTCCTGATTCCCAACTCTATTCACTAGCATATTCACAGGACTGCCATTAACTTTGTTCAGACGTTTACGGTGTTTCCTCTCTCCTTGTCTCTGCGTCTTTTATATATATGTTTATTTAATGAGCTGTGTTCCAGTGAAACATTCATCTCCATGTAATCTGCACATTCTGTTCTGGGGTCTGGGTGAAGCGACGGAAAACACTGAATGCATGCAATATGATATAACTGTGATAAATTGGAATCATCAGAATGGTTGTTTAGTATCACACAAAATTATATGAGGTGGAATGTTCTTACTGAGTCAAAAGAGCCCGTGTATGAAATGTCTAATTTTCCAGGAAGAAACGATGTCGCAGGCTACCTTTACATTCAAAAATGGAGAAAAATGACTTTGACATTTTCCATCTCACTTGAGGGCATCTTAGTCTTTAAAAGTAAAAAAGAAGAGCTTCCCTTTGGACATTTCAGAACAATATCCGTAGTATGATGTGCAGCTGCCGGCAAGGACGGACACGCAAACAACCTTTAAATAATTCAACTTCTTTCAATAATTCAATAATTCATCATCAAGGTCTGATTTACTTGATGTTTTAAAATGGATATAGCTGATGGAATTGAAATAGCATATTAACTTTATAATCTTTAGATATTTGGAGGAAGAGAAGGAGGCTTTCCATCATAATAATAATTTGTTTTGTTTTAGATCTTGTAAAAGTCAATCAAGGTAAACTGCTTAGCCAAGAGTGCACTTAAAGAGATAGTTCACCTGAATTCTGTCATCATTTAATCACGCTCATGCTGTTCCAAACCTGTATGCATTTCTTTATTCTGAAGAACACAAAATAAGATTTGTGTACATTGAAAATCAGTTTGTACTCTGAAAATGATGACTTTTGCTGCTTTTCAATTTCTTCAGTTAACACTGTTCGGTACACTTTAATCTGTAAAATGACAGTTTACTTAATCCTTTTAGGTTACAAATATGCAAGTTATTTTTGCTGACATCACTTGTTAAATTCTACTCTTTTAATTCTATAACTTATATTTCTATACTTGGCATGGGACTATTTAGCAAAACTTTAAAGAAAGGCCATATTCATGTTCATTTATGTTCGAGATGTACTTCAGAAGATATTTTTGTTTCAGTAGTTATATTGAGCTGAATAGTGGAGCTTGTACTGGCGATTCATGCATGAGGTAAACATTAGATTAAATACTACACATAATAACAAATCAGATTTGGAATGCTATAATGATTTATATAGTAACACTAATCCTTAATAAACCAAATTAAATTGGACTGATATGGAATCAATAAAATAATCCTTTGTAAATTGAGTTGACAAACTTAATGACATTGACTTAAAACTACTAAAGAGGATTAATTTTACATAATACAATTAAATAAACTCAGTGAAATTGCTTTAACTGGATAAGAAGAAATTAAATGTATTTTCTTTCATTCAGATTAAGGAAGGGTATGGTTTTTTGTTCCCATACAATGGGGAAAAGGTCAGTATAGTCATGGCCCTCACTGACTTTCTCTGTAAGGACAACAGTTTATGACCTTTATTAATAGGGATTAATAAAGACTAGCAGCCATTTCCAGCACAATCACTACTGGTAATGCTTTAACTAGAAGGGTCTTGAAGAGAATTGGTGTTAATGAGGGGTATTTGTTGGTTGACAAGTGATGAATGTCCACTGGACATAGGCCTTTAGCTTTAAAGGGATAGTGCATGCAAAAATACATTTTATAGTGTTCCTCATTCAAGTTTGAAACAACATGAGGGTGAATAAATGATGACAGTTTCATTTTTGCATGCACTATCCCTTTAAAGCTAAAGGCCTATGTCCAGTGGACATTCATCACTTGTCAACCAACAAATACCCCTCATTAACACCAATTCTCTTCAAGACCCTTCTAGTTAAAGCATTACCAGTAGTGATTGTGCTGGAAATGGCTGCTAGTCTTTATTAATCCCTATTAATAAAGGTCAGCGAGCCCAGCTGTCAGAGTGCTACTCTGTTTTGCTCATGGCTCTTCAGCAGGCCGACAGTCTGATCCCAGCCATTTCCACAGGCCTGTTACCTCCGTGCCATGCCACCTGCCTCATACGTCTCTTTCCCTCTCATCATCAGTGACATGTTCCAGTCCTCGACTTGAATATCTGCCCCTGCTCATTGAATATTTCAAAACCTCTTGACATATTCATCCTGTAATGAGCTTATACGCATCTGAGGAAGGAGGGCGGGAGTTAAGGAGAGTCAGACTGGGCTTCATTAATCCAAACCCTTTTGGCTTGAAGCGAGAAAGCATCAGCCAGACACACTTCTGCTCATTCACCTGGACTAGACCCCATTTATTTAGTGTAGTGATGCTGAAATCCCTCTTAATCCAGCGAGTGTGCAGGAAGTCTGACGCTCCTGATTAGGTAGAAAAGGTGAGCATGAAGGAACGCTTAACACCTTTGTGCCAGGATGTAAGCCTTGAAGATCACCCTCCTCCACAGGATCATGAGTACTTATCGCATGCAGGTTAGCACGGCTTCAGACACAAAGTGACACGGAGATAAGTTGCTGTGAAATGCTAGATGTGTATTTCTTCAGCTTTGTTAAAAGAGCACTCCTATCTGTATGTTTCAGATCAGTCTTTAGATTTTTTGACAACATGAATTGCTTAAAATAGATAAAATTCATATTTTTGTAACCAGGGTTCCCACAGACTACCTGAGAATTTCAGGGAGTTTTAAATTGTGCTTTCAATGCTTGGGGAAAAAAGGTGTTATATGCAGTTCAAAGTTTTGTGGTTGGTAAATGTCGTTTTTTAAAGACACCAAACCTTTTTTTGTTTGGAAAACAATAATATTTAAAATGTATTACAATACATATTTTTCTATTTTAAAATATGTTTTATTCCTGTAATGGCAAAGCTGATATTTTTTCTCAGCAGTCGTTACTCCAGTCTTCATTGTTGCATAATAATCCTTCAGAAATCATTCCAATATGCAGAATTTTATTTTTTGGCTCAAGAAAAAGTGTCTTATTATTAAACAGTCATGCTGCTTAATATTTTGTGGGAACCGTACATTTTGTTTTCAGTACTTTTTGATGAATGGAACTTTCCGAAGAACAGCATTTATCCGTTTTTTATTCTTACGGACCTCAAAATATTGAAACATAATACATAAGACAATTTGATCAGAACAGGGAATGTAAACAAAATGTATGAATTAAATTAGATTATTTATATAATATACAGTATATTGAAAATTCAATATATTGAAATCTGAAGATTATCCACCAATTATTGGCCAATGTGGCCAAAAATAAAATTCTGTCTATATGTTGCTCTCTCAGTATAATAAATATAATAATTTAAATATACTAATTACAAGGACTGGTTCCTAATGTACAGATGAAAATCACAGAATGTGATTATCCAGTAATCACTAATGATTGATAAGTCAGGGAAATTTGTAGCTCTAAAGGTGCGGGAAGCCTGTTATCATATACTAAATACAAGGCATTCGCCTATTCCTGCATCCTTCATGCCATCAGCAACCATACAATATCTCTGCCAAGCCTCTTAATTTCTCTCCATGGGAATAATGCAATAACTTGCCTTGACAAGGACACTATTCATTTGATCTGCACTAGTAAGGCAAAACTCTGCCTGTGGCCACAAGCTTTGTTTTGTGCGACGTCTCTGTCAGCGTATGTCACACTAATTGACTAGGGTGTAATTCCAAGACTCCTCTCTGTCTGTCTCTGTCACATTCTGTCTTTCTCTCACTCTCATTTCCCTTTACAAACACACACACACACACACACACACACACACACACACACACACACACACACACACACACACACACACACACACACACACACATTGTTTTTTATGGTTTACGGGGACTGTCCATGGGCGTAATGGTTTTTATACTGAACAAACTGTATGTGCTATTGACCTACACCTACCCTACACCTAAACTTAGCCATCACAGGAGACCAGGTTTCTACTTCCCCCAAAAAAACTCACTCTTTATGATTTATAAGCGTTTTGAATTATGGGAACACTGAAAATGTCCTCATAAACCCCCTTCTCCTTGAAATACCTGTGTCATACCCATGTCATCATTATACAAATTTGTGTCCTCATAAACCACACACACACACACACACACACACACACACACACACACACACACACTACAATCCAGCATTCATGTAAAATTACTAAAAGGCTCTTGTCTGATTATAGTGAGGGCTTACAGTGAAAGAGAAATGGAAGTGAATAAAATGATAAATGTGATGTACGGAGATGAAGGGGAGGATTTGAGAGAGCTGGACATAGTTGTAGTGGCACTAATTTATGAAAGATGACAAGCATGTTTATAAGTAACTGGTTTGGAGCTTAATTAATTATTATGTGGTTTAAAAGTTTAGCATATTTTTTCCACCTGTCTGATCTTGTTTGTTTAAATAATATTCAGAAAATATAATTTTTGAAATGCAGGCACCTTAGAAGATTGTATTCCTTTCAACAAGTGCAGTAATGGATTTTAGCATTTGTATGAACTTTTATTAACATTCTGCAGCGATATGCATATTAGGGTGTTTATTAAACTGTGTACACTGTTAGCCTTTTAGAAAATAAACTTTTCACACTATTCATTTATTTAATAACAATGTCTAACAGTGGACATACAGCACAGTTTTTTAATTAACCAAAATGGTCAAAAAAAAAAAAAATCCACATCTAAAACAATGTATTTTGTTCGATGACATAATTTGATGTAAATTACATTTTAATTTTTGGAATAAAATGATTACTATTTTGTCTTGCTGAGTATTTTTTTCATGTTACTGCCCTGAAACATTTAAGTGTCTATCGTGGAAGAAATTCCTATTCATTTATAAAATTCTTAAAAATAATAAATGTAAATATATGCATATTAATACAGTAACTGCTCTGATGACACTTTGTAGATGTACTGTAATTTCATATTACAGTATGTTGCATTATGCATGGCCTAATATTAAATAATACAGATGTGTTGGCAAATGATTATGCACGATTGTCTTTTTCTGATTAAGTATAGCTAAATTACAGAAAGAATGGCTGAATTATGTTTTGAAGAATACAAACTGTGGTTGATGGGCCAGAAGGAATAGGTGTCTGTCTGACAGAAATGCGTGTCCGTAAATGTGAAAGAAGCATTAATTGAATGCCATTTATTCAGGGCCAAATTACATATATAGGGAAAGAATTCATTATGGCACATTATGAAAGCTGAAAACAGGCAAAGAGGGGATGAGAAATGACAGGAGAGGGAGAAAGATATGATAGAGAGATCAGTTGCCCACTGGTCATATCAGCCTTGTTTATCATGCCCTCCCCATCTTCCCAGATGTCTCCTGTGTGTCTGAGTGTTTGACATTGATATGGTTCAACTTCTCTGTGACATAAACTCCTCCTCTGACTGGTCATTACCCTGCTACAGATCAGCAGCACGACTACATCATCTGATTAAGATCTGTTGATTCTCCCTCCCTGCAATTTATTTTAATGCACCAGTACAGAACATCCTGTCTATGGCTGTAAGAGAGGTGGACAGATGGTGGACACCATGCAAACAATGGATATATTTTTAAATGCAAAAAAAAAAAGCTTTTCTGCAAAATCACAGCTGAAATAAAAGATACTGAATGTTCCTTAAAATGTAAGCAAATATATTTATTGGAGCCTGTGATTCTTTTTTCCCAGGATCCTTTGAATAAAAAGCCTTATTATAAAATATTTTGTTTGTCAATTAAAAAAATCCTGAAAAAACAGACATGTTCCAAAAATGTATTTCTTTGCATTAAACATGACATAACTGAGCAAATTACACTTAATGGCAGTTGTCATAAATATGCATAAAACCTCATGGTGTCATGTCAGTCTTATGCACACCCCTTCAAGTAAAGTATTACCTTGAGTGGAGTATGTAATCAGATTTGTGTGCGGTTTTTAACACAAATACAAGCTGGCCTCAAAGACATCTGCTTGGCTGATGATGCATTCACAGAGTTCATCATCACCCAGAGCAGGAAAATCTGGACGATTAATGCATTCAGTGTTTTTGCATCGCCAACTTTACACTCTACAGAGAACTGGTGAGAGGTTATAAATAATACAGCAAATTGGGGTGTAACATTCTACAGCATTTTGGTCCAAATACTACTATGATCCATTAGCAGCCTAGAGGTGCTATTGGTTTACTGGGAATCAAAGCTCACATGTAAATGCCGAGTAAACACAAGCTTTGCCTTGTTGCAGAACTGTGCTGAAATTTGGATTGCACACTGTGAGAACATTATGAAAACACCTACGCCAAACAGGAGGAGATGAAAGGTGTTGGCCAGTGACTCTTTGTTTTTGACTCATAAACACCAGAAGGATGTGAAAGGTCTTTCCGGTAAGAAATGTGCTTTGAGGAACATGCAGTCTTTTTATTTCAGCCTTGCGATTTGGAACAATGTGCGATGATTTAGCAGTTTTGACAGGTGTTTCATTGGAAACGTCAGTCCACAATGAATACAAAGGTCCTTTTAGAGTCTGTAAAGCAATTTAGAAGCACAGCAACAGGGAGAGGTGTTGTTTTTGGCAGGCAGGTCACTGTTTCCTCCTCTCCAAGAGTAGTTTGACCATTATCATGCAGAATGCTGAAAAAAACAGTGTTGTTCTTTTAGACCTAGCCAAAGAAGTGTTTAAAATCAGCTATTGGATGTTTTCCAGTAAATGTTTCAAGAGGGACATCCGTCTTGCCCCAAGCCAGTGCTGATTGGTGAGTGCTCAGCTTCCACCTGCTGTTATTTCACTTACACAGATTGGTTGAGGTTAATGAATAAGAGCACAGGCATTCTCCCAAGGGCAACACACTTCTCTAATGGAGCTAAACAACTACACCAAACTTCACAGTGGTGTAAGTTTCAAGTAATGTCTCCTACTACCCATTGCTCGTGACGGGCCAGACCTCCTCAGCTCCTCCCACTCAGAATAGCATTCAAATTGTATCACTTTCTAACACGAACAAACTCACAGAGCTTCTGGGGTGTTAATATTAGCTCCGGCAGGCATGGATATTTGCAGGCAGCTGATTGGGATGGAATTTGAATTGGAGCGTCTCATTGCAGTTTTGGAGCCGTGATGGTAGACTCTCGATTTGCCTGAGCAATATTTCATTAGGGTTTTTCGGACGTAAGTGAAGACGAACGTTATCCTCCCAGAACCCCTCCTGTCCACATTTCATTTTGACTACTGATGAATGGATGTTCACATGGCTTCAGAGAGAATAAATCCAAGGCGTTCATATTCGAAAGCAAAGCACAGCACGGCAGTATTTTAAAGAAGGAAAAGTGTTTTGGGGGAAATCTGTTCAAATGTAATGTGCAAAATGGAATGAGAAACCTGTCTGTTTCTTTTATTAGATCTTGCTTAGTGTGACTTTGATCAAGTCTATACGTGAAGAACCAGAGCTAGCGTCGGCCCTTTGGAGGCAGCTGCTGAGATGCCTTTAGTAATCACTCTAGATTGTTACTATCTGTCAGTTTAACCACAGATGCTGAGCTAGTTAGGCTGTTGCCTGTTAGCAGGTGAAGTATGAGGATAAAGATGCAGTCTTGCTCTCCAAAAGAAAATTTGAGGTTTGGTTGACCTTATTATACTGGCTTGTCATAATATGTATTCAGTGTGTATGATATTATGAATGAAGTGTCATGTAGATAATTGCAATTTAATGATTTTGTCTGTTTAGTTGATGTCATTTAATCATGAGTCATATTATATAATAAAATGCATCTACTTATTTGGTCGTCAGAAATTACACTCTACAATCAAAATAAATTCCCTTTATGCCTTTATAAACTAATATAAGCATTTATATTAAGAAGGGTAGTATTTAAAATGTTCATATACATAATTGACATATTTAAGTGTTTAAAATAATTCTGATTATCTGATTGATAGTGTAATATTATAATGTTATGGATAGTAATAGTGTTTGTGTCCTAAATTCTCTTCACGTACACAGCTTATTTTAAAGCAGCTCTAAGCTCAACCTATAATGGACAATATTTTATGTGAATATAAGTACAAAATAAAGCTAAAAATGAAGCACAACTGTGTTCTTGTTTATTCTTTTGAGTGAGCATGGCATGAACCGGTGCAGGCGGAGGTTCAGACATTCTTTCAGGAGCTCCTTTGAATGTGTTTTACTGTATAGAGTAGAGTTCATCTGGAGTGCTTGCATAATCTACTACTGCACCAGAAACAGAAACATACAATGGGCATTTTATGGCTTTTCTATATTCAATTAAAATTCCATTTGGGAGGAAATGTGATTGAAATCTAAAGTGCACAATAATTTTATATCATTTGTATCCAGCATGTATTCATCATGAATTATGAAATATTATGCAATGTAGCAAGCTCAACTAAAAGATTAATAACAAATGGGAAACTTTCATAATAAAATGTAAGCATATTTTCATTCGTTGCTAAACAGTATTGACAGGAAATAAAAAATGTGTGACTTCATGATAATCAATATTCGTTTAAGCAATTAAATTAGCTACATACATGTTGTGCATTTTTCTTATATTTCTTCATTAATTGTCTTTGTAAATTAGACACATATTTTGGAGTATTTTTAAAACCATACTTTTACAGATGTTTTATCATTCTCTGATTTTTATCCTTTTTTTTATGTATATACAGTACTGATATTTTCCCCTGTTTTTCCCGTCAGCTATGGTGACATCAGCCAATTTGTTTTGTCATGACATCATTTTCCTGTGAGTTTTCTTGGCATTTATCTATCAACTGATAAATATAACCAGGCCCTCAAGATGGCAGATTTTAAATCACATGCGGTCAACCTATAGCCATTTAAATTATCGAGAAGGGTAACGTATAACTCCAGATATTACTTCAATGTTTGCTACATGTCAGATCAGTTTCTTATGAACTTCCCTTTAAGTTCATGTAGACAGCTGTACACATAGATAGTGGACACAGAGTAAGCTCACCACAGACTTTTCATCAAATGTTATTTACCTCAAATGGTTGCATCATTAACAAAGTCAGGGTTTCTGTGTTTAGAGAGTTTTAATGGCTGTTTATGGGGTGGAGGATGTCATCATTAATGTTCCTGCTCTCGGTCTGTTGCGGGTGATTTAATTAGTGTGTCTATGGTGATTCTGGGCAGAGAGATTGCATAGTAATGTTCTCATCGACGGACACGCACAGCTCTGGGAGGAAACATAATGGTGCAAGGGCTAAATGTGGCCATACAGGGTTGATTGCTGCTAATTTGTTTCTCTTCTATGATGATGGCTGCGCTGACAGGAAGCGTAAGACAAAAATTGCCCTTGTGTTTGGCCATGACATGGTCACTTGATGAACAGGATACGCTTTGATCACTTCCTTCGCTTTCGTTGCAAATATTGTGAGATAGACGACATGTCCATGAGTTTCTCAGCTATTATGAGTTCGGTCTCGTCTAACCTATCAACATGCCCAGTGCAATTTACATCTTCTTAGCAACCAAACACCCACTTTAGAGCCGGCATCCCTTAGATAACATTAGAAAATTGTAAAATTATAGGAGCGTGCATTCTGCTATATGCCACAGTCAATACATGTTAGCTTGATAACAATAGGACTCAAGCCATTAGTGTCTCAAAGGACTATTTGTCAAATCGCATTTCAAAGCACATGCACTTTATTACAGTGATGTTGAAGGGAAGGGATATCCCTCAGCGGCACAATGGGGTGTAAATGCATGATAAACTCCTTCGTTTGCATGTGACAAAATCCTGTTGTTAGACTACAAAACTTTCAGCTCTGATTTAATTGGCCAAGAGATAAGGCCTGTGTTGAACTGGATTACATAATGACGTTTGTGCAATTTACCATGCGAGCGTGAATGACTGGTTGTTGCGAGGGAGCGCTAATAAATGTAAAAGATTGCTTTAAATGTTGGGTGGAAGCTGAGCATGAAATCCCATCGATGAATTGTTCATGAAGTGGTTCGATAATGTGGAGGCATGGCGGAGGAAGCAGGGAGGCCCAAAGCGCTCCTGCAGGAATACAGATGAACGAGAGGTAGAACACAAGAGTGTCACAGGGTTCAAAGAAGAATTCAGCTTCAGCTAATGTCTCCTTTCTTCTCTACCCTCTTTCCCTTTTCTTCCATTTCCCATGTAAAAACGTCTTGTACTATTCCAGGAGTGTCATACACCTATACTTTCTTCAAAAGCCCCAGAAGCAGTACCCTAGGCAAGATAACTTCAGGCTTAAAATCTATCTATCTATCTATCTATCTATCTATCTATCTATCTATCTATCTATCTATCTATCTATCTATCTATCTATCTATCTATCTATCTATCTATCTATCTATCTATTGTTTATTTTTGGAAGTTGCATTTAAAGTTTGCTTGCCTCAAAAGACATAATGTACCATTCTTGCTCAGTCGGTGTGTTGCTTGTATATAAATGTTCATTGGTTAGTTTTCTTTAGTTGTCATTGATTATACTCTTGGGTTTGCTTACTCGTTGGTTGTAATTAATAGCTTTGTCTTCCAATACATATAAATGTTTCACAACTTGTATTGACTTTGTCTCTACCATTTATTTGAAGCACAGAAGATATTTGCTTTTCCTTTCTTTGTGCACCATTAACACCTTTTATTTTATCACATGTATATTTTATGCACTCTTCAACCAAATTGATCTGATTTTTAATCTTGGACTCAAAGCCTCAAATGTCTTAGAATTGATTTGAACAAATTTGTTTGGCTCGGTGCAAGATACCTTTTCGTTTGATTTACTCATTTTGAATCGATTCACCCAATTGCCATAGGGCTAGATTTACTGCGCAATTCCCAAACAGCGCAGATGGGCATTTCTGTGGGTGATTTACTGACAATACGCAAATTAAAGAACACAGACACAACATCTAATTTCCATAATGACCAGCACAATCTACCAAGCGCAGTGTAAATTTGGGATTTTTAAGGATATTTTCAGATTCGGATAACATGTTCTTCTGGGAATTCCAATAAATAAATAAATTAATAATTGTGGAAAAATTCCTCTCTCTTCTCCTTCTCCCTCTATGCTATTTTTGGGTGTTAAATAATGGCGCAAATACCAGTAATTTGACTGGTGCAAACATTAGTAAATCATGTTTTGATTTTAACACTCTCCTCCCATAAATTTCGCATCTGAAAAGGAATCTCCTAAATGCATATTCAACAAGGTCAGGTGCAAAAATAACTGTGTCCGTGCCTTTCCAGCACAAATTCTTCATTTAGTAAATCCTAACGTTACTATTTTAACACCAAAATACATATTTTGTAAAAATCTAGCCCAAAAACTGTTATTTATTTGTTTTTAACTCAGAGCAAGTTTATTTTTATTCACTTATAATTTACATACCTAAAACAATTTCACTCTCTGCCCAAGATTTTCCTGTTGTAAATTATGAGGTTGTTTGTGAAGTCTTTGTGAATTTCACGATGATTTTCTTTTAGTGTGAATTATCTAAACAGATGAACTAAATCATTGTGAAGTCTCTTTATAACATGCATTACTAGAATATTTTGCTAGAAAGGACGATTCTCCTTGTTGTGAATATAAGTCAGTGAATTTGGTGACTTTTAATGGGAGTGCATCATGTGCATGCGTATGTGCCATGATTAAATGGTGAAATAATTTCACACACTTGTATGGCTAATTGTTGTATTGATATGTTAAATAGGACATGGCAGGTTATCAAAAACATTGTTATTCCTAATTTTCATGTAACACATGTACAGTTCAGAGCATACATTTCTTTCAAAGATGTTTGCGTTGGCAGATTCACTAAAATAGGTACCGGATGTAGATCGTTGTGGGTCAGATTAAACATCTGTTCTATGCTCTGATTTCCTTCTGGCTTTTCCTCCTGCAAGTATTATGCAAGGAGTCATTGATATATTTATTTGTACCTATTTGTTCCTTTTTTTCCCTCTTCTCTTCTCTTGGCTTAGTGGCCACATCTGAGTGTAAAGCAATTAATGAGTTAGTGTGACATTTGACGCAGGTGCTTGTCCTCATTCTAACTCTAATGAGCAGACATCCTCTGTCGGAAACAGGCCCCTGACCCCCCTCTCCCGACAGCACCCCACAGCTGCCAGCGGACACCAGACCAATACCAAACACGAGTTTACACAGAATAACATTAGCCATGCTTTCTCCCTAACTTTGAAAAGGAAGTTTGCAAACATGTGGATGGTGATGCTCAGCTATAATGGCATTGGAAGTCAGCAGGGAGAGATCTATAAATCTTATATGGATGCACAACCAAACATTCTGTGTCCATCTCCAAACACTAAGCTCATTAACTTTATTGCACATTATCATAGCACACTGCAACAATATCTGTCTAATTTGTATCATTGCTGTAGATTGAAAGCAATTACAAACTGTAAATGTAATTTTCCAGCTGTGAAATAGAGCATTGGATGATGAACTGTGACTTACGTGAGTAATGAAATATTCATGGTACTTAGCTGTTATTTCCCATATCACGTTCAAAGTTGACAGCAGTGTGAATAGTACTTTATAATTAATCAAACATATCCAATAAAAATGTAAAACAGGTACAAAGTATTGCTTCTGACTTAGAGCCTAATGAATGCTTCATGTCCTAGCTGTACATATGATGTACTTACCCCGGAACACAGTTTTGGTTTCAAATCAAAAATCAAAGTCCAGTCAAAACAAAATTAAGAAAACTAATTAAACAAATAGTCCATGAGTCATACGGACAGCTTTTATTTGGGATGTTTTTCCCCAGCCTCTGTTCCTCTTCCACTTTTATTGTTTGGAAGTACACAGCTTGGACATTATATGTTAAATATATATGTTTAACTGTATACTATATTTATTTATTTATTATTATTTATAGCATCTTTGTAAGTCAGGGTCTCTGCATTGATTCTAGACAACATGCAAGATATCAAGGCAACTGACACTGTTAATTCTTGCACAGAAGGAAATCGTTGTTTTGATGCACACTCAGTGAAGACATTTAGGAAATGAGAAGGGAGATTGAAAATGTCATGCTCATATTTAAGAGTAAGCACACCTGAGGGGGTTGTGCCCACTCGAGCGCTGTTGGACTGACAGAAGTGGTCAGAGGTTGACTAAGGCATCAAGACTGAGGGAAAGAGGGAAGATGTTACGTTTTTCAAAGATTAAGAAAAAATTCTCTTTTTACATCAACTGTTTTTATCTCAAATTAAAGGGACCTAAATGTTTCTTCTATTTTTTGTAATTCTTCTTATAATGCTGCCTAAGATCTTGCTAAATTGTGTGTTTCTTGAGAACAATGTAGACGTTTCAGAGCTATTAATATTATCTGGCGGATACTATATGCTGCTATCAAAATGATATGAAGTTAATCATACTTGACTCGCAGTTTTTTAGTAATTTTGTTGGGTTTGTGAAGAATTAATCTCTGCTTCATCTCTTTGGCTACACAAAATGCTTTCCTAATGGAGGGTTGTCAGACCAGGCTTTCTCTCATACTGAAATTCTCACAGTTCCTTTCCTTTGTCCCCACACCCCACACCCCACACCGTTCCACTTCATCTCTCAGAAGTGACTAGTGCTTTCAGCCACGCTTAATGTCAATCAAACCAATGTTTTAAACTCTAGATTATTGTAATCAACTGCTCAAAGAGGAAATCCTTTAATAGAGATTTCGGTTGGATTCATGGTGAGAAGATTATGCAATATAATGGCATCACAAGTTTATGACAGACACTTCATTCATTATACACTGTCAAACATAAAATTGATTGTACACAGGATGCATAAACAGATGGCAATTCAGTAACTGCATTGTGAAACACTTTCAAAGATAAAGCTCTCTTCGTTAAAGCATTTTTGTTTTATGGTAATAAGTCTAATGTCATCTGTGTCTCTCTCTATCTCTCTGCAGTTAAACCGACAGTCATTGACGTTGATATCTTCGTAAATAGCATTGGACCTGTGTCATCAATAAATATGGTGAGTGAATGCATGTCCATAAGCTGTGCTATTTTTGTCGTTATGAAAGTTGTTTTGATGATTTTTAAAGGGATAGTTCCCCCTAAAAATTATAATTACAAATATTTTATTTTATTTTACGTTACTTTTTTTAATCGTTATTATTCTGTGGAACACAAACAGAATTTTTAAAGAATCTTCATGCTGCTATTTTCCACAAACAGCTTAAATAATGAGAGAAGTGTCATTATGGGGTGAACTAGGTTCCTTTACTCTGTTTCTCAGGCACTCTCTTTCACTCATTCAACAGTTATAGTTTAGTCCCATAGGTGACATATGGCTGTAGGTGTGGGTTGAAAGCAGGGCCACTAGATATCCCTCTGAGATGTGAGTACAATGCTTAAACTTCATCTCTCCCGAGGCACAGAACATCTTCAGGGGAAAGACAAAGGAAGAAAAGATTCAGACTTAAAATGAGACATAGGAAGGCAGAGGAAAAGAATATCTGTGTTTTTTTGCACAGTAGTTGGCTCTTGATATAATAGTTCATCATAAAAATGAATCGCCTTTATCTACTGTACTAATAAAAAATTCAATAAAGCCACAGCTTGTTCCATATTTATGTGCACTTTAATAAAAAGTGTATGTAAATGTGGACGACGGCGACAGATCACTTCAAATGGATGTTAAATTCCTCTTGAGCTCACTTCTGTCTTTGGTTCCCAATACATCAGATTCATCTTGAAAATCAGTGTGTGTATTCACTTCCAATTATTACAGCCCAGGGCTCTGAGAATGAGAGAGAATTGTTGGATAATGAGTTGTGGCCAAACAACCACCTGAAGAAAAAGCAGCTATCGATCGATATGTCACCTAACAGTGTGCTAAGGGCTGCTTTAAAGCCTTAAGGGAGATGTTTCTTACAATTCACAGCAGACAATAATATTCAAGAGTGCTAAAAAGTTTTCAAGGTCTAAACGTCAAGTTAGGAACTTCGGCATTCTTTTTAGACTGGCATCTGAATGGAACCTGAAAGGTCATGACCTCCGCTACGAACACAATTATGAATATTCACCTGATTTATTTGCATATTCAGCCTAAAGAGGTAACACAAATGTTTCATTTCTCAGAGGAATTTGCCATTCGCAATAGCACGAATGGAAGTCAATTAACATGAAATATCTTCCTATCTTTTCATTTTGGTTTATTGCATGGGTTTCATGACTTGTCAGAATGCAAAGTGCGAGAAACATTTAAATATGCTTACATTAATCTATTATCTCGTGCTCTGTGACACATTGTCTCTCCATCTCCCAATATCTCATTTATTGTCCATGACAATTTCATTTTATTAAAATGCCGCACACACAATAACATTGTCAGGCAGGTTACTTGCACATCTGTGATAGGACCGGCTCAGCCATCAAAGCAAATAGCATTTTTTATTTTCTGCAGCTGGGCTTTACACCATCCACCTTAGTAAATAAAAACTGTTTTACACAAACAAAAGAGGACAATTCTAAAACATATATTAAAATGAGTAAATATAGTCAAATAATAGTTGTAGTGGAGATCTTATAATGTTCAGGACTCCTCAAGGCACCCGTTCTCCCATCATGGTCCGATCCTGCTGTTTGTGCTTTCCTTTGTTTGGCCACTGCTGTATTACATAGTGTGGAAACTCTAGATAATGAATAAACACCTACGCAGAAGCCACAGCAGTGATTCCAGTGGGAGGGTTTTTGGCTGTGAAACTCAATCGCTAAATGCTCTTATAGTACGTCATCGTGCCGCATGGGTCGCCTCTCACGTACAGGGACATTGCAAGCATTGTAACCTTTCCACAGCGGTGTTTAGAAAAAAAATTGCAGTCAGCCACATAAAACAATCGATTAAAGACCAAGCTGGAGTCTCTGCCAACAGGTCGCACTTGAAGTTGCTCAAACAAGTAAGGAATAATCCTGGTAACACTTTACAATAAGGTTAACATCACTTAACTATGAAACAGTTCTTCTATATTTATTAATCTTAGTTGATGTTAATCTCAGCATTTACTAATACATTTTTAAGACCAAGCGTTATAAGTTAATGCACTGTGCACTAAAATGAACATGAAAATCTTTATGTACTAACATTAACAGGTTAATACCTTAATACATGATGTAAAAATGTATTGTTAATGATAGTTACTTCATTAACTAATGTTCAAAAATGAAACTTTACAAGTGGTGCCCATTTACCTGCCAGTCAGCAAATAATTTAATCCGCTTTTAGATCATGATGTAAATAAAATTGTATTAATTTCATTAATTAATATGTAAATTATATTAGATATAATTTAAATATTCATAAACATGTAACTATAATTTAGTTGTATTATCTATTAAACAAATAGTATTACAGATACACATTAGAATATTTTATCTATGCAATTTGGTCCTTATTGATTGTTTAAATAAATGTTGTTTTTAATTAAGTTAATTATTAATAAAGACAATTTATTTTAGTATTTATTCATAATTATTTTGGCATATATATTCATTATTTTAATTGTGATTATTATAATTATACTTTATTACGTTGCAGCACACTCCTAAACTTGTAATTGATTTTGTGTACTCTGCTTTACTTATCCCCGTAATTACCTTTAATGGCATACATCATTTGTGTACATTAATAAATGCAAAACCATTATCAGCTAACTACCAAAACAGCTTTACTTGTAATGGACAGGAAATACTGTGTGTAATTTACCTGCAATTAAATCAAGCCATTATTATTCAAGTTCACGCTGTGATGGTGGATTAGCAAAATAGAGCTTAATCATTGTTATGCACAGGATGTGCCAAAACCATTGTCAACCAGGGGCAAACTCTCTCTCGTTATCGCTTGTTGTTTGAGGGCACCAGAATTCCTGCTGGGCTGCTCAATAATTATGGTGGCTAGCACATTTAATATGGCATTGATTGTTGCCTTAAAAGAGGTCTTCATTTGTGTTTTGATTATTCTTTATCTGATAAAGTGAATAAACATTAATTCAAGTAAGGGTAACACTTTACAATAAGGTTAACATCACTTAACTATGAAACAGTTCTTCTATATTTATTAATCTTAGTTGATGTTAATCTCAGCATTTACTAATAAATTTTTAAGACCAAGCGTTATTAGTTAATGCACTGTGCACTAAATGAACATGAAAATCTTGGATTATGTACTAACATTAACAGGTTAATACCTTAATACATGATGTAAAATGTATTGTTAATGATAGTTACTTCATTAACTAATCCTTCAAAAAGGTGAAAAGGTTACAAGTGGTGCCCATTTACCTGCCAGTCAGCAAATAATTTAATCCGCTTTTAGATCATGATGTAAATAAAATTGTATTAATTTCATTACTTAATTAATATGCCTAAATTATATTAGATATAATTTAGAGATATTCATAAACAATAACTATAATTTAGTTGTATTATGGTTTAAACAAACTGAATTACAGATACACATTAGAATATTTTATCTATGCAATTTGGTCCTTATTGATTGTTTAAATATATATTTTTTAATTAAGTTATTTACTAATAAGACAATGTATTTTATATTTATTATAATTATATATATATATTATTTTAATTATTATATATATATATATATATATATATATATATATGCACACAGGTGCATCTCAATAAATTAGAATTGATTTTGTGAAAAGTTCATTTATTTCAGTAATTCAACTCAAATTGTGAAAATCTTGTATTAAATAAATTAAATGCACACAGACTGAAGTAGTTTAAGTCTTTGATTCTTTTAATTGTGATGATTTTGGCTCACATTTAACAAAAACCCACAAATTCTCAACAAATTAGAATACTTCATAAGACCAATAAAAAAAACATTTTTAGGGAATTGTTGGCCTTCTGGAAAGAATGTTCATTTACTGTATATGTACTCAATACTTGGTAGGGGCTCCTTTTGCTTTAATTACTGCCTCAATTTGGCGTGGTATGGAGGTGATCAGTTTGTGGCACTGCTGAGGTGGTATGGAAGCCCAGGTTTCTTTGACAGTGGCCTTCAGCTCATCTGCATTTTTTGATCTCTTGTTTCTCATTTTCCTCTTGAGAATAACCCATAGATTCTCTACGGGTTCAGGTCTGGTGAGTTTGCTGGCCAGTCAAGCACACCAACACCATGGTCATTTAACCAACTTTTGGTGCTTTTGGCAGTGTGAGCAGGTGCCAAATCCTGCTGGAAAATGAAATCAGCATCTTTCAAAAGCTGGTCAGCAAAAGGAAGCATGAAGTGCTCCAAAATCCAAAACGTCTTTAACATCAGGGAACGAAGGCCAACCGACTGTAGGGGCTCAAAAGGAGGGCTCTTCAGAGCCCTCAACAGTGTAGGCAGGTCTCATGTTGGGACGGTGAAAGGGTGGGGCGGGTTGAGCCCCCTAGACCCCTTCAAGAAACTAACAACTAAGTTTTTCCTGCCCACTGCCCGCCCATTCTGGCAGGCTTTGGCAGGCTTTTCAGCCATAGGCTGTGCAGCTCCGCTGCTGCCTTTGGTTTAATTGCGATAACCGCACAAACCAATGGTCGTGCAGTACCTGCGTTATAAAAAAAGGCTTCAGTATCGGAGAAAAAGGAATTTCCCCTAGCAACTTACAACACTGTACAAAGTGTAGTAACGATAGGGAACTAACTTTTTGCCACACCTGCCAATGGCTGGCCGGTGACCGGATAAAATTTACCAGCAAAAAAATGTTTTACCGACCATGAAACTTTTTTTGGCAAAACAGGCAGTTATTACTACTACGATGACGAAACATGTTTACAATGTTTTTAATTGGTCCTTTACTTTACTTACAAGAAAAACCCAACAAACAGATGTATTGATTTATCTCTGTTTTTGTCCCTAAAAACGTTGAGATTCTTGTCCTTTACATGTTTTCGGCAAACGGAGCAGTCCATCGTGTTACGCCTGTTTCACACATACTCAGTTTGCAGTGCGTATGTGGTGCATATTTTTTTCTGCACCCATGTTAACGGATTAGAGCTGGGCTATTCAATTAGCTTCATTTGAGGGCCGGATTATCAAACTGAAAATGTGAAGGGGTCCAAGGGCCGTCCCGATCTCCTTCTAGGGGGTACCGATAAAATTTGAAATTAAATTGAAATCTAAAATCTATAAAAGGTTAACATTAGTGCTGTCTGTTAATTGATTTAAAAAAAAAAATCATGATTAATTGCATATTTACTGTATATTGTCATAATTTCACATTGAACTTCCAAATTAATGTAGAAACAACAAAGATAGTATATTTTAAATATGTTGTAATGGCATCTTTTTACTAAGTAGCCTATTATTAATGAAAAATGTATAATAATTAAATGAACAATAATTAAATAAATTTTCCCTCAATTTGACCTATTAATAATAACCATTCAACATTACAGTTTAATTGAAAGCCATTATTTATTAACATTTAATAGGCTCTGAAATATTAAGTGATTTAAAACAAACTTCACATAAACTATAAATTGTCTGTGCATAGACTATACAGATTAATCTTTATTCAGCTACAAAGTTAATCAGCGACTAGAGCAGTCGAGTGATTTCTCTTTTTCTCTTGTTTTTTGAGTTACATCAATGACAGACTTCAGCAGGTTTCACTTTAAAATCAGTGCTGTCTCTTTAAAACCTGATGTGCATAATGCGGATCTGACACATATCCTACTTTCTCCAAACTCTGTACAGTCATTTAGGACTTTATAACTAATTTAAGACTATGTTTCTGAGGTAACTCGCCAAAACCGCGTATTTTGACATACCGTTGAAGCCCTACTGGTGTGCTGTCTGTATGCGTACAGCCGAACACGCAGCCTTTCAAACTCTGCACCGTTTCTGCAGCGTAACCCCAGGTATGTTTCGCGTCATTCTTGAGTTATGAAGAATAAAATGGAAAAGTTAATCTTCCGAAATGAAGCAGTAATATGTTCTCAGGTAAAAGTTGTTAGAACCGTATCCATGGACAAGCTGGCCATCACGCTGCTCTGACCTTATCAGCCCGTTTGTATCCTATTATTTGATTCGGTCTTGTCGCTTATGACAGAACAGCTAATCACAATGGTGAAATCTAAAATTGTTGTTCTCTATGTTAAACATTAGTGAAAAAACATGAAAGATATTTACTGTATATTGTCATAATTAATGTAAAACAACAAAGATAGTTTAAATATGTTGTAATGGCATCTTTTACGTACTAACTAATTAAATCAATACAGTTAATACATTTCAATTTGACCTAATAATAACCATTCAACAGTTTACAGTTTAATTGAAAGTTGTTATTAACATTTAATAACTACTAGCAGTGATTTCATGACACAGGTCCATGACATTTACAACACTATTAACTTGCATAGCTTATACAGAAAACTGTTCATGCAATCCAGGCTTTGAGTTTAAGCAAACAGAAAGGGATGATAAAGGATGACTTTAACTTTTTCCTGATATGAAGTGAGCGCTACCAACACGAGCCTCTTTGATCGTAGTATTGTCCCAGTCTGCCCGTTAATAGCTTGCAGTCACAGATGTCGTCTATTTTTAAAACGGATGAGATCCTGCAGGAATCCTGAAAACTTGACTGACTCCAGAACTGGTGCGACTTTCAGTCCAGGACAACAAGTAGGCATTTTTCTAGGGCTGTGACGGTGGCCATGACAACCGCGCCACCGGTAGTGCATTGACGCCTCACACGGTGTTTAACTTTCTCATTTAAGGCTACTTTCCTATTTAACTATTATTTATTTGATATTTATTTTAGTGTTTTGCAGGCTGAGTGTTGCGTCATTCTTGAGTTATGCTAAAATAAACATGTTGTTAATAGATGATTGAGCCTCATTTATTTATTTTGCGTTTCAGAATTATATATATATATATAGAACCCATACCTGGACAGTAGTTGGCCCATCCACGGTGGTAAAATCTCTCCTGACCGTCACAGCCCTAAGTTTTGTCTTGACGGTTCTCTGGTTAACACAATCATGGAATGAACGTTTTGTCTGCGACATTTTTTGCGAACTTCTGTGAATCTACCGTGAAGGGGTTGTTGTAATACATTGCATTGTTATGTTTCGTAAAAAGTTGTACCCGCCAACTGGCGACTGACACGGTTACATTTACTCGCCAACGTCGATTTTTACTCACATTTGGTGCTGGGCAAGTGTTAATTATAGGCCCTATATATATATATATATATATATATATATATATATATACACTCACCGGCCACTTTATTAGGTACACCTGTTCAATTGCTTGGTAACACAAATTGCTAATCAGCCAATCACATGGCATCAACTCAATGCATTTAGGCATCTAGATCTAGATGTGGTGAAGACGACTTGCTGAAGTTCAAACCGTGCATCAGAATGGGCAAGAAAGGGGATTTAAGTGACTTTTTTTTAACTTGGAATGGTTGCTGTTGCCAGACGGGCTGGTCTGAGTATTTCAAAACTGCTGATCTACTGGGATTTTCACACACAACTATCTCTAGGGTTTACAGAGAATGGTCCGAAAAAGAGAAAATATCCAGTGAGCGGCAGTTGTGTGGACAAAAATGCCTTGTTGATGTCAGAGGATAATGGGCAGACTGGTTAGAGATGATAGAAAGGCAACAGTAACTCAAATAACTTGTTACAACCAAGGTATGCAGAATACCATCTCTGAACGCACAACACGTCGAACCCTGAAGCAGATGAGCTACAGCAGCAGAAGACCACACCGGGTGCCGCTCCTGTCAGCTAAGAACAGGAAATGAAGGCTACAATTTGCACAGGCTCACAAAATTTGGACAATAGAGGATTGGAAAAACGTTGCCTGGTCTGATGAGTCTAGATTTCTGCTGCGACATTAAGATGGTAGGGTCAGAATTTGGCGTAAAGAACATGAAAGCATGGATCCATCCTGCCTTGTCTCAATGGTTCAGGCTGGTGGTGGTGTAATGGTGTGGGGGATATTTTCTTGGCACACTTTGGGCCCCTTAGTACCAATTAAACATTGTTTAAACGCCACAGCCTACCTGAGTATTGTTGCTGACCATGTCCATCCCTTTATGACTACAGTATACCCATCTTCTGATGGCTACTTCCAGCAGGATAATGAACCATGTCACAAAGCTCAAATCATCTCAGACTGGTTTCTTGAACATGACAATGACTTCCCTTTACTTAAATGGCCTCCACAGTCACCAGATCTCAATCCAATAGAGCACCTTTGGGATGTGATGGAACGGGAGATTCGCAACACTGCATGATGCTATTAGGGGTGAGAGAAAAAATCGATCCATTGATGCACTGCGATTCTCTCTCCAACAATTCTGGATCGATTTTGAAAATTTCAGAATCGATTCTGAGATTAGTTTTCAACCAGATGTGCGATGATGCTGAGTTTGCTTTATATACATCGTATTCTGCTTGCTTCCAGTTCCTCACACACATACACCACTCGAACCTTCCGTAAAAATAACCTTTCATAAAGTTGGGAAACTTTGAAGCGAATTACAAGGACATTCACACGCTTCATTGCACAGGATGCGCGCTTTGTTTGATGTTAAACTTGAAGTGTGCGGTCTCGCCTGTCGTTATTTTCGGTATTTGCTCTACGAAGTCACCATTTATGCGGTTTGGAATGCAGTGGAATTTTTTAAATAAATATTTTTTTATACATTTGGAATGCAGTGGACTATTTAAAAATATGAACCTCATTACAGAAGGCTGCTTTCAATTTAAAATGCTGACGCGCGCTTTGTTTGTGTAGAATGCCCGTGCATGTGGCTTTGTGCGACTCCGTGTAGTGGTTTAATGTACTCGCGTCTCAAAACTTTTTTATGACGCAAAATTAATGTAAACACCAGTTGCCAGTTGTCTCTTAAGGAATTAAACAGATAGGACAAACCACATTACTTCTTATATTTCAAAAGAGATCTGTGTGTGAATTACACATTAATAGATCTACCGCTGTCTATGGTAAAAAACAACAGTAAAGATAAAGAAAAATCACTCACAGTTCTTGAATGGAAAATGTTTAGATAATCTTAAATACAGAAAGTAATCTTTGTTTGTTGTTTGTTGTGTTTCTATGTTCCTCTTTATTATTTGCTACTTGTAAGTGCAAATTGATGAACAGAGGTGTGACGTACATTCTTTTTGGCTCATTAAAGATTAACCTTGCAGCAGATTTTTGGATTAATTGTAGAGGTTTGAAGGAATTGGCTGGAAGATCTGCCAAGAGAGCATTGCATATAACATAGTCCAGTCTGGACAGAACAAGAGCTTGAACAAGGAGTTGTGTTGCATGTTCTGAAATAAAGGTGCTGATCTTCCCAATATTGTATTTTAATATTGCACATTTTACCACAACAATCTTAATAACTACTATTAATTTTGTATTTAATAATTTATATGTGATATATAATTGTCCATTAAAGCTGGAAATCAAAAACTCCATATATTCAGACAGGATTCAGGCATATTTTCTTTTACAGATGAAATTAGCCAAAAAAAGAGATTTAACAGAAAAGTTTTAAATTGTTAAATTCCCATGAGAAATATTAAAACCTAATGCATTACAGAAATTGCAAAGTTAAGGCTTGGTCAGCCATTGGTCAGCAAAATGCTTATTTTGGTCAGTGGGGTCTGACAGATTTATGGATACTCCAGGGAGGTTTCAATTCTGGAAAATTGAAACCTCCCTGGAGTATCCAGAATTACAAGGTGTCAGGTTCTCAGAGACTTTGCTTGGGTAAAAAAATAAAAATAAATGACCCTCACTTAATAACATTAACATGATGAAGTGTTGTGAAATACATGAAGACATTGTGAAAAAAATGAAATACATTTTTTTTATAGGCTTTATAGACAAATAAGTTGAGAGCGACTCATGAAGGATCGGCACCACATCCTCTTCTACCACTGTTTGAAGAAGTTATCTTCCAGAATCTGGCAGTAAGTATTAGGAGCTCATTTTTAGTCAATCTCTGCAAGACAGACTTTTCAGGATAGGAGATGGACTAAAAATGAACTCCCAAAACGTACCGTGACATGGAGCTGAGGAGAAAATGTAGAACTTGAAAAATAAGAAAAACTGCTTAGTGAAAAGTGCTTACAGTTTAAAAGCAATTAGAAAGTCCTATTTTTTTATTTATTTTCTTTATATTTATTTGTAGATTTGCACATGTTCAAGGTTTAAAATGTTCATCATGACATATTTTTTAACAAATATTGAAGTTTTGAGCAGCTGCATGAGCACCTGCATTCATCTAGGTCAAAGGTGAAATAATGGGATTTACAATAATAAGTGATTTATACAAATTTTTTGACTTGAGTTTATTTATTAATGAGTAACGTCTCCATTGAGAGAATGTGCAGATTTTTAATGTTAACAGATTTTACCGTGTTATTATATAATTTAACCACTTTTTTTTTTTTTACAAAAAACATTGTGTAATTCTTGCACAAGAACTACAGCAAAAAACAGTTTGATGGATATTTAATCAATATTATAGAAATTGTATTTAAATATTACAGTATTGATTTCAATGGATTTCATACAATTTCTTTGAACACTACTGCTCAAAACGGTCTAAATTTTTAAAAACGACACATTCAAAACATCACTCTGAAAGTTTTAATGTTCATGTTATGTGTAAGTGAAATGTTTAATAGGCTACTGTAAGGTTTTCATGACAGTACATATGCATTTGAATTGGATAGGTGCTTGATATTAAATAAATGGTGCTTTAAAAAGTCCTTGAAAGTCCTTGAATCTGGTGTTCATGAAAGAGTGGGAACCCTGTATACATCGTAATCAAATTTTCACTTGGTTCTGTTGCACTGATAAGGCCGGGAAGAGCTCATTTCATGATGAAACATGGCTGTCACTTGTCATTCACTCCTGGGCTTAGAACGAATGGCACATTTTGCACTGCAGCTCATGTGCTTGATTAATTTATGTTTAGAGAAGAAATATTTTATAGTTTGGTTTAAATGTGCTGCTACAGTTCCTCTGAGTGTTGATCAACTCTATGTTTGTGCATCAATCTGAGACACACTGTGTGTGGGAAGGCCACCAATAACAGAGTTCATGCAGAGGGTTTTCAAAATGGTTCAAGATTGGCTGGTTAGCATGATCCAGTTTGCATGATCCAGTTTATTATTATTTGCAAGCAATATATAAATTGCAAATGTTTCATAATATTATAGTACACTGAAAAAATATTTAGGCCCAAATTTAACAATTGTATATTTGAAATACATAAAACGTCCACTCATTTGGATTTCATAGTGTTTATGAATTTAATAAGTAATAATCGTAATAATAAATATGAAATTATTAATATTAGTCAATCATACATGAAACGGGTAAGAAACTGATACAACTATTTGCATATTTAATCAGATTTATAATATATTTATAAAAAACTGTTCACTTTTGAAGAAAATTTAATTTATTCAGTTAAAAAGTATGAACATACAGCTAAAATATCGCTGGCTTTGGAACAAGCAATATTTAGTAATTATATCAAATATATAGGCTAAGATGAAACCAAATCGGCTTTATTGACGGTAAATATGTAAACCTTTTTTATTGTGTATTTTAAAACACAAATATTCAATTTGGAATTTTTAACTACACCATCTGGATTACACAACAAGCCATTGTGTGACTTTATTCTTATTTATTATAATTTTGAATTAGCATAAATCTGTTTACTGTAAAAAAATATATATGTATTCAATTTACAAAGTATGAACATGAGGAAAATATGGCTAGCAGTCGAACAAGCAATATTTAGTCAGTAATTAGTTAAAATGTGTGAAAGTAAAACAAATTAGGTGCATTGACTATATTTATATGAACCTTGTTATTGTGTATTTATATATTTTTTCTCTGCTGCATTTCGCTTCACTAGTGAAGAGCATGGCAAAAAAACAAACAAAGCAAATTTCAGATGGGTTTCTCCTTGAGGCTGGAGTGGAGGATTACTAAGGAGGTATTGAATAAGGAAAGCAGCCGTCAGCCCTACATCTGCTTGTCAGTTTGAAGTCAGTGGTCACTCCATTCACTGAGCAATTCAAGCTTGGCCTTGGCCAGTGACTGCCCGAGGGTGTTCAGGCTTATTGGGAGGGTAAGAAATGGCTAGTGTGAGATGATCAAATTATTCAGAGGGCTTCTGTTAAGAGGTGATGCATGATTATGTGAATGGCAGTGTTGAACAGGAGGCTTGAATAGATTTGCACTGAAAATAACAGTGTGGTTTGCTTACGGTGTGATATGATGCTGTAATGGTGCTTCAGAAATACGAATGCTCATAATAACTGACCATGATTATCAAAGCGCATTGAGTGCCGCTTGATTTTTGTCCGCATGAGAAATCAGCTTTGCTCATCAATCTAATTGTGTGATGCTGAAATATCTAACTTCATAGTATTCACTGCAGAAAACGGGTCTCAAGCGCCATATAATTTGACTTTAATGGCTCTATAGAACATGAGTCAGCTAGCAGCTAGACGCTGAATAGGGCTGATAAATTAGCATTAATCATCCCTGTTCCCTCGTGTCCCTCGTGTCCCTAAACCACAGTTAATGGTATGATTGTAATTAATGGAGCTACATTAAAATGTGAGATCATTCTACTTATCATGTTGATCTGTTACTTGCCGCACAGCTAAAAGCGGTGACAACATGATGCAGTTGATGTGAAAACGGCCCTGCATTAGCTAGGCTGATGTGTCGAGCTAATGTCAAGCCCCGCAATGAAAATCTATTACCCCGTGTGAAAGCTGAGGTATGATTGATAGCATCAAACTGAGCATCATTCTTCAGCTTTCCCTGTCGGCCTACGGTTTACAGATTCAGACAGGTATGTGCTCTCAGACAAAAGACAGGTGTCATTTTGGTATGTCAAGGGAAGACATGCTTTTCCCATGTACAAATGCTGTCATTACAGTGATATGTGACCCTTGACCACAAAATCAGTCATAGAACAATAGAACATAGAACAGGTTGATAGAACAATACTTGGCTGAGATTCAACTATTTAAAAATCTGGAATCTGAGGGTGCAGAAAATCAAAATATTGAGAAAATCGAAGTTCTTAGCAATGCATATTACTAATCAAAAAATAAGTTTCGATATATTTATGGTAGAAAATGTATAAAATATCTTCATAGAACATGATTTTTACTTAATATCCTAATGATTTTTGTCATAAAAGAAAAATATATAATTTTGACCCACACAATTTATTGTTGGCTATTGCTACAAATATACCTGTGCTACTCATGACTGGTTTTGTGGTTCTGGCCTGGAGACAGCAAAGCAGGTAGACAACTGGGGTACAGAAAACGGCACACAGTGCATGTGTCCCCAGTGTGAGAAACACAATGTGGCAAAATACATACAAACACAATTCCAACAGGCAGAGTAGCGGGAGTGAGGTGTATAAATAGTCCATGATGATGAAGAACAGCTGGGAGTGTGATGAGTGACAGGTGTGTGGAGTTTAGGGAAATGAGTCCAGGAGGAAGGGAGATGGTGACCTCTGGTGGTGAGAGGGAGAAACATAGGGCCTGGACTCATGACATGACACCCCCTAAAGGAACGGCTTTCAGACGTTCCCAAGCGCCCAACAAGGGGAACGGCAGAGTGAAGGCGGAGTAGGGGGAGGGAGGGAGGGGGTGTCCAGGCCTGGAGACAGAGGTAAACATGGGTGCCAGGGTGGTGCCGGTAGAGCAGGAGGACCGTGAGCAGGCACCGCCGCTGCCTCACAAGCTTTGTGTGCGGACTCTTTGGGCTCCCGGACCGGAGCGGGCTCTGGAGCGGACTCTGTGGGCTTGCGGAATGGAGCGGGCTCTGGAGCGGGCTCTGGAGCGGACTCTGTGGGCTCACAGACTGGAGTGGGCTCCGCAGCTAACTCCACCCTGAAGGTTGAGCAGCTTGAAATCAGAGCCAGATTGATATAGTCCTCCAGCGACTCCAATGGGACCCAGTAAGGCATCCAGGATCTGAAGGGCTCGGCCAGGCCTCCCCCAGAAGATGATCATGAGGCAGGTTTTTCCATAGCCGACTGGCGAACCACTCCCATGAAGTCCCTGGCATAATCCTCAATATTCTGGTCTCCCTGGCAGACACTGAGAAGCTTCCCTGCTGGACCCATTCTTGCTGTTGAAATTATGTCATGGTACGGTGAGAGAAGGCACAGAGGAAGAACAGGGCCTGGGTCCAAATGCAGGAAAATACTTTAATAAACAGCAAAAAAGGGCTTGCTGGTAATTGAACCCACAACCTTTTGCACTGCTAACGCAAGGCTCTACCACTGAGCCACAGGAACACTGATTTTATGTCGCATTTTCATTGGTTATTCAGTAAATGTGGATCGTAGCAGTAAACACACTGTGCGATGATCATGCTTTATTTCTGACACTGTCAGAAAATTATTGTAGGCTATAGCTGCCTTTCCACTATTTCTGACGAAAGACAAGCGACAGACCGTCAGTCATTCATTTCCAATGGAGAGTTGCCCGGGAGCTGCGTGGAATACCGATCATATGGGTGTGCAGAAAATTCGGATCCGATTTCAGGTTCGGATGCGTTAAAATATTTGAATTTCTGCTGCTAGACCGTATGCGACCGCCCGACCGGATGTGATCTATTCTATTAAAACTATGAGCATAAGGTTAGAATTACCAACAATTTGTTCACTTTAACATTATTCTTTAAACACCATTTCTGTAAAATGGTGCTTTAGAATAATTATGGCAGAAATAATTATTTTATAATTATAAAATCATTATTTATGTTGATTAGCCCCATAAAACCTACTATGATTTTATTTTGGGGATCATGATTTGTGACGATGCATTTATATGAATGACTGAATGATGCAAAATAGATTCAAACATTGATAATAAATCAGCATATTAATATGATTTCTGAAGGATCATGTGATAATGAAGACTGGAATAATGGCTGATGAAAATTAAGCTTTGCATCACAGGAATAAATAATATTAAAATGTATAAAATAATAAGTATATTAAAATATAAAACTGATGTTTTAAATCAAATTTAACAATTGCCTTGATGTGCATAAGAGGCTTCTTTAAAAAACATTAGAAATCTTACTGATCCCAAACTTTTAAACGACAGTTTATTTATTTAATTGATTGTTGTTGTTTTTTTAGGACTTGTTTGTTTGAACAAACTAGTCCTTTAACGTCTTTATGGTTCATATATTTTTGTTTTATACAAATTTTGTATCATACTTTGTAAGTCCTTTAGTTGTTTTGCCATATATTCTAATACACTCCATAAATAGTCCTTTTTAATGACCATCCAGCACCTTCAAAAGATCCTCACTAGTCTCTAGCAGCGGGGTAGGAGGGGACATTTTTTAATGGAACAAACTCATCCTATCTGCATACACATCTCCAGCTGTATGAGCTCAGCCACAAGCTTTCTCTTGACATTAGATAAGAGGTTGAAATCGGTCTCTGGCACATCTGAAGAGAATTGCCAGTAATGCGTGCTAGGAAATCACAAGGGCCCTGCATACAGCATTGTCTGGATTCTGAATTCTCTTGATCCCAGGTTTAGGCAAATAAAAATAGTTGTTCTCTCTCCACTAAAATGCTTTTGATGTCACAAAATATGTCTCCTGTGAAATGTCTTTATAACATGGCACCTCAGTAGCAAAGAAAATGAAGATGCAGTGATATACTTTTTTCTGAAGCTTTACCAAAAAGGGTAAATTAACTTCGCTTGAATTGTCCTTCTATGCACGTCTTTGTTATGACCTTCTTTGATAACAAAGATTCAGTCAGTGATGTGGCCAAGATAACTTGTGCCAGAAGTCATTTAAAAGGCAGCAAATTCTGGAGCTTTGACAGCAGGTTGAAGTCTCTTTTTCGCTGATAGACCACTTTGTATTCACTTTTTCTCTGGCATTTTTCAGGTAAACAGTGTGAGTATAGTGAGTGTCATGACTGAGCAAATCACATAGACAATGAGTTTCACCTCATTAACAGGGCATGCTTGAAAAGGCCCACTTCAACGTGGCGGTAACGGGGATGGCTATTTTTAAACGTCTAGGTCAATCTGTGTCCTAGGCAACCATGTGTAGTTAAGGAAATCCTTCACTGTGGTACCCATCGACAGTAACATGCTGGCAAGCAGTCTCTCCCACACAAACACTCCAGTACAGTTGGTTCTCTTTAGTGCAGCCACTTACTTGCTTTCAGTGAGGTATTTAAAAGTAAGGAGGTGATATGAACAACGTTTATAGAGAATTGCAGACATTGCAGGTTAGGTTGAGTTCCATGTGTGATTGAACCAGTTCAGACTTGATTTAACGTCCATTTACCTCAGACAGTTTACCCAAAATTAGAAATTGTCATAATTTCATAATTTACCTACCCTGTAATATCATTCCAAAACTTTATACAAAAACAAACACAGTTAGCAAAACTACTGGTAACTACTGATATACTGGTAACACTTTACAATAACGTTTTCATTTGTTAACTTGCTAAAGGAATAGTTAAACCAAAAATAAAAGTTTGCAGAAAATGTACAAGATGTAGATGAGTTTCTTTAGAGTTGGAGAATTAGCATTACATCATTGGTTTACATTGTTGCTTCTTTGCAGTGAATGGGTGCCGTCAGAATATCAAAAAGCTGATAAAAACATCACAATAAGTAATCCACAATCAATTGACACAACTCCAGTCCATCAATTAACATCAGTTTGGACTTTTTCCCCCATATAAACAGTGATGATCTGTGCATATTTATTTCCCTCATTTAGATGAAATTGCCTTTTCGCCGGAGAAAGCAATATGATGAATTGATAGAGGACTTGTATTGAAGCAACATTTTGAAGATAAAAACATATTGATGGATTTGTTTATTACATACACGCAGCTTTTTGTTTCACAAGATGTTAATTGATGGACTGGAGTTGCGTGGATTACTTGTGGATTATGGTGATGTTTTTATTAACTGTTTGGACTCTTATTCCGATATCCTTCACTGCAGAGGATCAATGGGTGAATAACGCTGACCTATCATGAGCTATCAGTACTAACAGTAATCAGTTGTATATTTATTAATTAACGTTAACAAAGATTAATATATACCTTAACTAATGTATTGTTAAAATGTTTGTTCACACAAAAATTAATTAGCCTGTGATTTACTCACCCTCGAGGCATCCTAGGTGTATATGACTTTCTTCTTTCAGACAAATCCAATCTGAGTTACAGTATATCTAAAATTATCCTGGCTATTCTAAGTGTTATCATTGCAGTGGGTGGGTGCTTCTGTTCAACAGTCCAAAACACGTTAAATAAAGCGCACACATCCATCGTAAAACGTGCCTCACATGGCTCTGGGGTGTGAATAAAGGCCTCCTGTAGCAAATCCATGATTTTTTTTAAAGAAAAATATCCATATTTCAAATGTAATAAACACTTTTATCTCACTTCCGCTCGGTCGTTTGTTTTGTTCTCTCTTCGCATTTGTCACTAATCACGCTACGCCGACGTCCTACGTCATCCGCCGTTCCGGCTTCCGAAGTAAGAAAAAAAGTGTTTATTACACTTGAAATATGGATATTTTTGTAACAAAAATGCATGTATTCGCTACAGGAGGCCTTTATTCACCCTCTGGAGCCATGTGAGGCACCTTTTATTATGGATATGCGTGCTTTATATTATGTGTTTTGGACTGTTGAACAAAAACACCTGCCCACTGCAATGATAGAGCTTAGAAGAGCAGGACATTTTTTTATATAACTCTGATTTAATTAGTCTGAAAGAAGAAAGTCATACACACCTAGGATGCCTCAATGGTGAGTAATGCACAGGCTAATTTTTATTTTTGGGTGAACTAACCCTTTAATGCATAGGCCAATGCTTTCTAATAGAACCTTATAGTAATGTTACCGGTATACTTTTACCCTGGCAGATCATGTTGTAGCTGCTTAGGACACAAACTCTGATTTACATAGAAGATATAGTCTCTATCGCATTGCTTAATCTTATGGCTTCTTATCGAAACTGCTTTTCTGCTTCTAAAATCGAACTGGTCGATAGTAATGTAGTTCCTGGACCAATAAGAACGTTGATCCAGGAACATGTCCTACTTAGGTACAGTAAGTTACGTTAAGCACATTTCCTTGGAACAGTGTGTTGAGGTTATATTTGTATTTGAGCACACAAAAACAACGTTTTACACTTATCTCGTTGTTCAGATGTTTGTAAAAAACAATTAAATATTTACAAGCTTAAGTGGAATTAGTCAATGCATGATAAATATGGATTTTTTTTCAGTCAGCCAGGTCCTCATCAGCGCCACTTTGATAATACACATTGACAACATAGCACACATAAAAACACATTCAAATGGGTTTAATAGAGCCACATAAAATGTTAATGAGTTAAGCAGCCCCGTAAATGCGCAATTCTGTCTCATGAGTGGTTATTTAGTTGATGAAAGCTTCAGAGAGAACATCATATTATCAGCATTCCAGGTACTGCCACAATCAGCATAGGACTACATTAATGCAATGCTAATTCTTAATGATCAGTGCAGAAACTGTTATTATTCTTGTCACATACAGGATTGCCAGCGATTTTTAGGCAGGAAGTGGTTCCACAAATATTTCTACCCATGGACATCATAGTGCCAGAGAATGTAATGAGCAGAGTATCTCTATTTCAGTGCCTTTCCAGGTTTGCCTTATGTACATACATGGACGACATTTGACTCTCTAGTCAGGGGGGAGGCAAAACATTTTTGTATTTTTTGGGGTGTATACCTTTAGCCTACTAATCTGTGGAGCTTTTTTTGTTTCTGATTTGAATGGCGATGCTTCATTTTAAGTGTCAGTTGGTGGCCTTTCATTTTTAACCAGAAATGTGCCCGCTGCTTATTTGATGTTCATTCAAGTTTTCAGTTTCTTTTTCCCATGTCACTTGAAATGTGTCTGTTTTGAAACATTGTGGTGAGAGACATTAGGAAAAAATAAACAATCAGTTTTGGTACTATTCTATCATAAATCGCATACCATTAATTTCTGAACTTTCTACCATCTGTTACTGGAAATTAAATGATAGGTTGATATGTCCTGATCTCAATAAAGTTATTTTAGTCTGTGAACTGGATCTCGCTCAGGGTGGCACTGTTTGTGTACGTTTGTCCAGGACCACTTCCAGAAAAAATCACTGAGGAATTTGTGTCCCGTCCATTGCTTATCACTGATATTTCAAGAAAGAATCCAGCATCATTCTCGAAATGTTGCAGCATGTATGTGTCGAAAACGAAAGTTTTATTCAAATTCTGAATGGATTATAGCCTAGAAAACACACAAAGCGCACTCCCTTTATTAACACTAAAAGCATCACTCATCAAAGTTTATCGCGATCTCACACGGTTCCGTTATAATCAAGCTCTCTAAACTAATGAATCTCTTATTTACATCGCGTCTATATTTAGTTAGTCATGAGAAGAATCACGAGTGTGCAAAACTCTGAAATTCTGAAAAACTAGAACGTTTCTGATTGGCCATTGCGTTGAAGAAATCAACAGATGTGTCTGTGATTGGCTACATTGCTCAGTGCCACAAACACATTGGATAGTTTGCTAGATCTTTAATTGCTTGTGCTTTCGTTTGAGGGTATTTAGAACTGTCTAGTATCCCTGTACAACCGGGCCTGGGCTGACATTGGAATTCCATGACTGACTATATGGGCGGGGCAACTCCCCCCCTAATGTTACCCATGTGCACACACATATATATATATATATACATACGTGTGTATATGTATACACTGTATGTGCCTGTATAATATATATATATATATGTGTATGTATGTATATACACACACACACACACACACACACATATATAAGTACACTCATATATATTAGATAAATAAAACTTTTATTTAGGATGCGAATAATCATGATTAATCGTTGCCCAGCACTAAAGTACATATATGTTCATTTTTTGGTTGTCTTCATTAATTTTCACAAAAAAAATATAATATTTGATCATTGTCTTTTTGGCAATATTTCAAAAATTCCATTATTATACACCAATGTTCAAACTATTATCCACAAACTCTACATACATGTTATATTTCAGAATCAGTTTTTTCCCTCCCTCTCTTTCTATCCACAAGGTTTTTGCTCATCCTTTTTATGTCATTTTTTCTATAATTGTTTTGCTTTTAGAATGAGTCACCCCCAAACTGTCAACACAGTGTTCCAGTCGTGCTGTGATAATCACTAGATTCTGTGTGTAAGGAGGAGATGGAGCAGAACTGGGGGCTAAGACGGAAGCGCTGCACTGAGTTAATGGAGGATGGGTTTACTCACTACTTCAGATTGAGACAGAGCAGATTGAAGTGGACACCATTGACAGAGATTTGGAACAGAAACCAGAGCGGCTTTCTGCCACAGAATGTCACCTTGAAGTTGAAGGGTCATTTGCGATCAGGAGTGTGCTGTGTTACATAGATTAATGGAGTGAAGACAAGCAAGGCAGACAACAAACCACTTTGCTTGTATCATTCCTGCACTGCTTCTTGAAAGGCTAAAGGAGAATTTAAGAATTCCAACAGTATCAAGGCCAGAACTGAAAGGATCATGGCTGATTTTGTCTGTGTCTAAGAGTCTTGCAGTATTTTGGAGTCTGGGCTTTGGTAAGAAGGGTTTTGCTTTAGCTTTAGAGAGAAACTGTGAAGAAACCTTGAGAACCTAAATAAAGATGCCGTGACTGAGTTTTTAGGTTTGCACTGATATGTGTTACAGGGGAGTCCATTGAGAAAACTGTAGATACTGTATATACAATACTCAAAGTTTATAAATATTTACTCATTTATAAATGTATATAATGCTCATATTTTTTTCCAAAGTAAAATGTTTATAATTTTTATTGCACTTAAACTGATTATGTGCATTGCAAGAGGTGAACACATTGTATTTAATTATTTGTAATTGATTATTTTTATTTATTTATTTTTGTTTACAGAACTTTATAGTGTTGTTTTTCTTCTTTCCATGTTACCTAAAAAATTAATTCCCAATTAATCGTCATTAGTTAAAGGTTTCTGACTGGTTTTAGAAAGCAGAATGAAACTATTCAATTCACTGAATGTAAAAAAAATATATTTCATAAATATATAAAATGCACTTTGTGTTCCTATTTATAATATTTTCAGTTATGTTTTTGTAGAGATTTTCTGAACCTTTCAGACAAGGGGATACAAACGTGACAAAATGAAATGTATCTCTGAAAGGAAAATGTATTTAGGCAAAGTCTCTCATGCAGCTCTGAAAATATGTAAGGCATTTAAAATGTATAACTCACCAAGCCTGTTCTCTTTGTTTAAATATTTCAGTATTTTTGTTCAGAATCATTTACCAATGGCTTCTGAATCCAAACTTATAAATTATTGTGAAGAGAACTGAAAAAGAAAGAAATTATCTCTGTCTGCGACTCATTTTCTGGTTGAATGGAATGCCAGCATGAGAACTCAGATTAACAAGATTGTTTTTGTGCTTTTCAGTGTCACGTGATACACAGAAACAAGTTACTTAACACAGTTATAACACATAAAAAGCCAAATGAATGTCAGTACATCTTGTGTTTTTTCTCTTTTGTTTTGAATAGTTGTTATATATTTTGAACACATGTTATGAAGCTTATGTGTCATTACCAAGACTGACATCTTCATCACTCAAGATTTTGAATGGCTTCAAACAAAAAAAAGTTTTTTTTCTCAGATAATATCGACCTCCTACTCATTGTCTCACAAAGAAAAGGATCTTAATTTCCCTTGCCCCCAAAACATAGATAATTGCATATAAATACACCAACCACCATCTGCTCACACTATCATAATCATTATTGCTAGAAAATTGGATTTGCTCACGAGAATCCAGCTGAATGTCATGGGGTCAGTATATTTTAATCGTGAATAAATATTTCAGAAACTGTTATGCTCAGTGAGATGCTCTGCAAATAAGCTTTGAATGTCTTGTTCCATTCAGTTAAGCACATAGTATATAGGCTATATATACAATAGTGTGTGTATATTTTCTTTTTAAACAAAGCCACAGCAACACATGGTAGAAGTGTTTTGTTCTGGAATGAAATAGCGTTTTTGAACCATTTAGTAAATGATTCAATGACTCACTGTAAAGGACAGTCGCTTGTTAGTTTCTGAACGAACCAGTGTTTTGAACAATTTTTCAAATGAATGATTCAATGAATTAATAAGCACTTGTTTATATCCTGAATGAATCAGAAAAGTATGTAATTTACAGAAAGAGTATAAAATATATAAATTATACATCTAAATGGATTAAAAACAGGCTAAATGCAGCTATTTTAACTATTTACAATTAAAATTGCAGCTGCATGTCTATAAGAACTTGAACATGTACATTTTTATATATGAAGAAGCTTAATTGAAAACACTGATGTGTTAGAAGGAAGTAAATATTGAATTTCTAAGTGCTATACTTTACAGATAAAGACACAGCAGAAAAGCATACCACTTATCCTAATCCCAAAGGTATGCAGTGCATTCATGCAGAACCTTTCCACATCTAAGACTAACCGGTCATTTGGATCCTGACAGTTAGACCAGTAAAGAGTTGACCTTAGCAGTAAAGTATGGCATAGTCCAGTGACCCTTGTGTCTTCTTCTACATCCAGTGGGTCAACTCTATCATCTTTGATGTATTTATGCTGGATGGTTCACAACAACACAAGGGAAAAGATTGTAGCTGTTACATAGAAATCATCTTTTGCTTTTGACACAACTGCTGGCTGAGAGGCTGAGAAGTGATTTGCTTTTCTATTATGCCAGAAATCTAGCAAAAAGTGCCACTATTTATGGTCTCAAACTCTTTCCCAAGGCCAATGGCGCTGCTGCTCAGGTGTATGCTCACACACATAGACAGATACAATTATTTTTGTTCGATTTCTGTGTTGTCTATACAAAAAAAAACAACAGCTGTTGAACATTTTCACTGTTATAGCTCAGGAAGAAAAACTAAATATTTTTCGGTATTGAGGCATGTTGTCACGCTATACAAGGCAAGTGGTCAAAAAGACGTTGCAGGTAAACATAAATAAAAAAGAAAAAAAGAAACAGCAAAATTGTAAAAGGTAACGTACAGAAATCAAACTGATAATTTGACAAACAGCTATCGTAATTAAAAATTGTATCAATTTAGAAAAGAAAAAAACTTGACTATCTTATCCGTTTGATATGTAACAATTTCTAACTTAATATTATATTTCATTATATTATAAATAGACTTGTAGCTGACAATGCCTTTGCATTGTTTTATTGTTTACCCAACAGCTATAGAAAACAAAGGTTAATACTGTAACTTTAGTTTCGAGGAAAAATTCTAACTCAGGTTTTGAGCTAGCTAGAGAAAACATTTGTGCAATCAGACTTTTGACTATATACACATATTCACAGAGAGATCATTCAACAGGTCCTGGAGGGCAAACAGAAGTCATAGTTTTTCTTCTCCTTGCTATGATGATTATAATGATTCAGAACATGATACGCTGAATTAAGCGCTTATCAGGAATGCATTACCAATAGCAAACTCTTCATTAAACATGCATTAATGGCTAATTGACCATAGCATTAGCATTTAAAACATGCTTATTTCAGAAAAGTATGTCTAAATACTAATTAAAATATTTTAGGGTGGATTATGAAATGCTCTTAGAAGAGAACTTTCCATAGAATACCAAAAACAAATAAAAGCTGTCAAAAGAGGGAAATATGTTTATTCACAAATAATCAGCTGTCCAGATTATGCTATTTCGAAAAAAATCATGAAACTGAGGTGAACTCAATAATTCAAAGCAAATAAAAGATACACTGCGTAGAAGAAATACACAGGCCTTGTCAAAAATGAATCCTCCTTCCTATTATTAAACATGATAATTAGCTAATTAATGCTAGAAAATTGCTCCTCGAACCTCCCACACACAAGGAACACGCAGCAGGCATCCTTCATCCCCTGAGAAGCCAGTCTGAGGGAGGCAGACCATTCCCAAACTCCTTCCCTCTTTCATTGCCTAGACCCTAGAGTAACAGGAGGAGAAGACGAAGATGTGAAAGACCTTCCTCAAGATGAAGAAAGGAGCACATGCCGTTCTCAGCGATGTTGATCTCTCCAGACGTTAGCTAACCAGGGGTTCGGATCACATGCATTTGCTGCACAAGAGTAACACCTACGCGTTCAGTGCGGGGAGGGTGGAGGTGTTACAGAGAAAAGGGGTAGAACTGCTTCATCTGAGCCTAAAGACAAGGTAAAATCTTGCATCTGCCATATAATTTATTTAGGTCTCAGTTTTATACAGAATAATCAGCCCCCCTGATTCAGTAGTGATTTTTGTGTTTGTGATATATCGAGAAATATGTTTTGGGTTTGTGATATATTGAGAAACAGTGCCTAAACTAGGATTGGTAGACAATAAAGTGGCACTTATAAGTTTCCCAGTTGAAATGTTCAGCCTATGGCACTACTCAGGTGTAATGGAAGCCCAGGTTGCTTCGAATCTTGGCTCTGGCAGGAATTGTCCACGAATGAGGTGAGACCCTTGAGCAAGGCACCGAACCCCCAACTGCTCCCCGCCGCAGCCAGCCCACTGCTCCAGATGTGTGTGTACTTGGATGGGTTAAATGCAGAGAACACATTTCACTGCTGGTTATACTCTGTATAATTGTGTTTGTGACAAATAAACAATTCTTCTTCTTCCAGTCCATCAATGAACTTGTCTTGTAAATTGAAAAGCTGCATATTTGTATGTTTTTTACTTCAAACCATAGCTTAAATATGAGTCCTCTACATCTATAACATTGCTTTCTTCAGTGAAAAAGTCCTGAATCAGGAGAGAAATATGCACCAATCAATCACTGTTTACAAGCATATAAAGGCCAGAGCAGTTCTAAAGAAGTATGTTGGTGGATTTTTGATGTGAAAGGACAACAGGGGATGGACTTTTTCACTGGAAGAAGTGTCATTATAGGCTATATTTTGGCCAGAGGAGATGATTAGACTTTAAACGACTTGATGGATTTGTTTCTTTCAAACATGAAGCTTTTTGCTTTTCAAGACATTAATTGATGGACTGGAGTTCCAATGAAGAAACAAACTCATCTACATCTAGTATGGCCTGCAGGGTAAGTACAATTTCAGAAAATTTATTTTTGGGTAAACTGTTCTTTAATAAATTAGAAATTGCATGCGCATATATATGCAATATATATGCAATATATATTAAATAATATGCATATTTATTTTCTTTACTTTTTTGCTATTATCTGGCTTTGATAAGTGCTTAAAGTAGTGGTTAGTTTAGTCAGATGGTCTTTCATTAAACTTCAGTCAGTCTTCTCACTGATGAAAAGCTGGGCTTAAATTCATGTCACTGATTTCATCTCCATTGTTATAAATGCTGACACTGCTCTTTCTCCATTTCCATGGATATCAGTTAATTTGCGAAGAAGCTTTAGGGAGCACATTAAGGGAAAGTATGAAAGCATCAGCCGAGCATATCAGCATCTTACAGGTCTCATTCTTGCTTTTACCTTCTGTCAGCGCATAGTGATTTTAATGCAATTATTCAAATAACAAGAACTGAAACTCCATCGGCACATTGGAGTGATGTGAGCGCGCAGTGTACTGAAGTCATAAGAGCTCCACTACATGACTGACTAATGTGAGTTGAATTAGACATGGCATCATGACACTGTATAAGACTATAACTGGAGAACAAATCAGAGGAGTCAGAGTAAAAATGCCCCATTGAACATTTTGTTCTTGCCAATCCATTTTAGCTTTTTGTGCACTCAAGGCTGCAAACTACGGTCACTTTTAAAGGAATACTAATTGAAAATCTAGATGCAGAGCATGACATGCAGAGATATATATAGATATAATCTATTTTTTTTTAAGATTTTTAATTTAATTTAAATATGACAGTATATAATTGTCTATTTAAAAAGAAGACTTACATTTGTATATTACCTTTTGAAACATAAAAAGAAAAGTCACCAATTACTGTGGCCTATGGGCTCCATCTATTCATGAATTGGCAATCTCTTGGGGATACTAATGGTAATCAGGACCCTAACAGGAAGTAAACAGAGCCTGTAAGTTAGAACAACTTTGTTTTTTTGCCTTGCATTCTTAATTAATTGTGTAATGTTTATGCGGAACTACTTCCCTGTTCATGTATTGGGTTTTGCAGAGTGATGCTTCATTAATAAGCATAAACAAAGTTTTTACATATTTGTGTGGAGATGCTTGCGGGAGTCTGAACTGTTGGAAACAATGTGTCAAAATAATTGAATACCTATTATAAACAGTTGCCTGCAGTGTGACTTGCAAAACTACATCCAACATTTTAAACAGCACTTATCAAAGTATATTTTAATTACTCGTTATCTTTATGACCTCATATTATTATGTTGACATTCAACATTGAATATTTTCTCTTTTGGAAATTCATTTGTCTCACTGCAGGGTCGCTGAAAAAGAACTAATGAAGACAAAAAAAAATATGTAATTAATGCGCATTTGTCAGCTACCCATTGTGTTTTTACATAAATCATTGATTTATGAGTTGCGCATTCGTTTACAAACTAGAGAAAATGGCCAGGATCCCTACTTGTGTTTTCAATTCACTTTTAAGGCCTAAAGGAAGTTGAATAGAAGAAAGGCATTGTATGGAAAATATAAAGAGCATGCTAAAGTTTTTAGTTGTTTTTGTCAATATTATGGCAGAATAGCTCTATGGGCTTGTCATAAATGCTGTCAGTGGTGAGGATGACACATTAGAAACTGGAGACATTTATGATAGCTTAAAATTGCTTTATGATGGATAAAAATGGCTTCCATTGTAAGTTCTTCTTTATTTTCTGTGCAAATTAGCCACATACCACTTATTTTATTAATACATGGAAAAAATATTTATTCTTTCAACCGATAACTTGAGTAAAGTCTCCCCTTACTAAATGCCCTACAGAGGCACTGAATTGCTTAAAACGCATGTAGTGATTTAATGTATAGATGAAAAATGTCCTAATAATCAGCTTTATATGTCATCTAACACTGAATATCTTTGTTTTTTCCCCTCTTCGCTGTCTTAGCTTTAATAGAAATACAAACGTGGGCTGATAGTTGTAGCTGTACGATGACTTTAAACATGAGGAGCGCTTAACAAAACACCATTATCATTCCATGAGCATATGAATGCACCTAGTACAACTCAACAAGCCTTCAAAACTCATCATAATTCAGTTCACTTCATTACACCGTAAACCATCCAATGAGTATTGCAATCCAAGGTCAGTATATAATTACTTTAATTAGCTGTGCCACAACTGTGTTTTCTGTTTTAGCCCAGCAGACAGTTTGATTTCCATCTAAACATCCATTGGTTACCTGATGTGCCGATTGACACAACCGAGCGATACTCATCTTTGCATATACAGGAATAAGACACAAGACGCTGGTCTCTATATAGATGTCCTGGTTTTGAAAGTGTATTGATCACTTTGGGAGCTTTTCATCACTCTTATGCTCTTTCTGCGCTTCTTCGTGTGACAAATTGGCCTGCTTATCACACAAGACATTTTCCCTTACGAATCAAATTGTCCATTATCTATCAGCAGCCCCCGTCTTTTCCCACGCGTACGCTGATGCAGAGACACCGCTAGTCATGCAAATCACACTGGAATATTGCAAAACTACTTGATATGTATACACAGGTAAATGCTTTCTAATGAAAGTGGCTTATAAGAATGTTTGTGTATTGCTGTGCGTTGTATGTTTATGTTATCTGGTTCGTATCTAATATTATTTTACTGGATTGCATTTGCACTTTGCATTCTAGTGCGACTCCAATGTGATCGAAAAGATCCAATTGAAATGACCTCCCAAAAATTGAGGTTAGCCATACATTTTCTGTTAGATAATTTAAAATTCTATCTATCATTTTGACAGATGAACAACAACAAAACCTAGTTTGTTGTGTTTCCCTGTTTTAGAGATATTCCCACAGTAAAAAGATGCTTATGTGTATTTGAAGTGAAGTGAAGGAAAGGGCATAAAATACAATTATTTTAAGCATCCCTGCAAATACAGCTCAGGAGCAGGTTCTTTTGTGATTTGTTTTGCCTGTAGCGAGGAATTGTCCGGGCTTCTCTCACTTCACATTTAAATATACATTTATTATTTTAGCCGACACTTTTATCCAAAGTGAGAATAATAAAGCAGATGCAATCGATTCAATGCAGACAATACAAGTTGTGCTACCTTACTGAATTACTTGCCAATATTGGCTAATTATATTGACCAAAGTGTCTGTTGTCTTGTACACAATGTGAAAGCAGAATACAAAAAAATCCAAGAACGTGCTACAGTGCTTGAATCAGTGCTTGAATAATGGATAAAATGCTGACTCTATAGCTAGTGTGCACATAGTTTACAGTATGTGGATATTGTGTGCATAGTATACAGTGTGTGTATAAGGAAAACAATATATATTTGTCATATGTGGTCAGAACCAGTTTTTATTTTTCAATATACTTTTTGGTTGGAGTAAGTTTGTTGTTTTTTGTCATATTTACTATTTTCTGTTTTGATTTAAATTTTACTGAGAAATTGTATTTTATTGAATATATATATATATATATATGTTTTAAGTAATGGAAATGCTTACATAATTTTAGTTAAAGTGAGAGCCAAAAGTAATTGGTTTTACACTATAACAATTACAATGGGCCTCATTTTCGAAAGGACTATATGACAAAAAAATTTGGTGTCTGATTGTTTCTATGCAAAACTGCCTTCTCTCACACACACACACACACACACACACACACACACACACACACACACACACACACACACGCACACACACACGATATGTCAGTTCTATCATTGCTAACTTGACATTTCAGCCATTTGAAATGTTTGAACGTGTGAAAGATGTTGGATGTTACATGGATATTTGGAACATCAGTGAAGCACAAAGCCTTGTTTGCATAATGGGTAACAGTTTAGCAACCAAATGGCAAAAATAGAAACATTTGTATTCTTGTTGAATAAATGGGGCTTGTGAGCCCAGTGCCATTTCAGTTTCACTTTAAAAATTCATTTTAGCTTGACGTTTGTATGCTGTTTGTAACAAATGCCACTATAGCCTAATTTGGGTTTTATTTTGTAGCTTAATATAATTTTGTAGATACTTATTTTTCATTCTTGTTTTGTAATACCATTAAATTTAAAGGATTTGTTGTGAAGTGAGGGGAACTAAATGGGCTATATCATTAATAATGTTTGTAAATGTTTTGTTTTGTTATATTTGCTGGTATTTAACATACATATAAATTACATGCAATTACACTAACAGGTGTTTTGGAGTAAGACTAATTTCTTTCATGAGATTACGTACTAATTTTTGCCAGGTTGTATTTCTCCATGTTGTATACTTTAGGGCCAAGGCTTCTAAACCGGTGTGTTTTTAGGGGCGTGACATTCAAATTACGATTGCGTTTAGCCACCACATTTATCAACATATGATATGGCTGTATATGAATGTATGTGAATAACACATGAACTCTGTTGTAAGTTGATTTGTGCGCTCAGATCTGTCCTCGTTTCAACGTTAGATTTATAAATGAGGCCCAGTTTGTCTTGATTGCATTTAGATTAGTATTTTAAGTGTTATTTGGCTGTGATCTGAACGGTTGCAAACTGTTTATCGATAAGGGACTCAAAACAAACTATTGTGTTAAATGAAAAATAAATAATTCCAATTAAGAACAGAGAACTATACTAGATCTAAAAAAAAAATTAATCTTAACAAGCAATCAAGCTGTAAAGCAATCATGATGTGCTTACCCAATAATCATCTCAAAAGAAACCTGTAATCCAGTAATCAGCCTCACAGCTACCAAAGAGGCATGCCTGACTGTAACATATTGCCATTTTCTTGTAATGAAGAAGAAAATCAAGTTACGCATTTATGCCAACTATATCAGCCTAAATCATTTATTTATGCTGATAATGTCCATAAAGCCTAGGGTGTTTCCAAACTTTTGCATTCCATAGGCGTAATGGTTTTATACTGTCCAAATCATATTTTCTATCGCCCTACACCTCAATCTATCTCTTACAGGAAACTTTGTGCATTTGTACTTTCTCAAAAAAAAACTTCTTCTGGATGATTTATAAGCCTTTTGAAAAATGGGGACATGGGGAAATGTCCTCATAAGTCACCTTCTCCTTGTAATACCTATGTCATAATACAAATGTATGTCCTCGTATGTCACAAAAACACATGCACACACACACTTAAAATTATGTTTTAAAAGTGCCCAAACAAACCAGGTGAGTTTGGTGGAAAATCACTGAACTGTGCTGAAGAAAGTAGGTCATTAATCAAGAACTGAACACTCAAAATACAGGATATGAAATAGAAGCATCTCTCCCATGACAGCAGAGCTCGCGTTATCTCAGGCATGGGATTAATATACACGCCACTACAGCAGCAAAGGATGCATATATTAACTAATTTTCACATCTGGCTATTTCAGTACATTTCAGGTTGAGAAGGTCAAGAGAAGCTTTCCCATGTGGGTCCTTCCGGCAAGCTTAGGTGCAGCTAGCAGATTCAGCAAGATTGTCCTAGAAACCTTTTCCTACATGTTTAGCTGCAAAGTTGGCAAAGTCTATGAGTTAGCCTGCAGTGCGACTCAGCGACAACAATATGATAAAAGAAAAGGAAACATTTAGCAAAAGCACCACAATTGCTCAAACAACAGCATAAGGGTAGTAAACATGATCAAATACCAAAAAGAAAGCATCCCAGAGCTGTTGGTAAGTCCCAAGACTCTCAGTCTTACAAACAGAGTGTGAACGCTAAGACAGTATTCCCTTTGATCTCGCCTTAAACAGGATCTGTTCAAACCCCCAACATTGCTGTTGTACAGACACTGCAATCAAGACACGGTTTTGCTGTTTGAAAACAGGCTTGGTTACAGTAGCACACGAGATCTGATGACGTAGGGTGTGGCTGAAGATCAAAGCAGGTTCCAAATCAAAGCTGCGATTGTGCACCTGCCATTTGATATGGACATGCAAATTCTGCTTGAGTCTGATGAAGTAGCACAACAACAATGTAAGCAGTGATGCCATTGGGCACACAGACCTGATCGTTTGTTTGGCATAATGAGGTAGCTTGAAGTTTAACTCGATATTCATATGCAGAATATTTTTAAATTAACTTAGCTGTAAATGTGAGCCATTCAGGCCCAAGTGAGTTGCAAATTGGTGACCCTTCGAGAATTGATTGACCTTCCATTTTAGTTCATTTTCCACTCGAAGTCATGCAGCATATACAGTCATCCATCATATTTCCTGTTATATCCATCAAGTGTTTCCTCATATTTCGAATTACTGCTTTGATTTATGATTCAGCAGTAAAAATGAGGATTTCATGTACATATAGGCTATGTGGTATATTTATATTTCTGTCATGACAACTCTCAGAGGGATTGGCATGGTAATGTGCATGACAATGTTAATGTATTTTATTTTGGCGGAATAGATCTGCTACGCTACTGCTGCGGCAGAGCAAGTACTGAGACTTGCTACTACCAATACATCCACAACATGTTGCTGTGAGCATGTAAGAAAGAGCACTTTGTTTTTTTTTATATATTTTGGGGGGGATTTTATGCCTTTTATTTTTAGATAGGATAGTGGAGTGCAGACAGGAAAGTATTGGGTGGAGAAAGGGACGGGATCGGCAAAGGACCTAGAGACCGGAATCGAACTCAGGGGTCACCGTGAGCGCAGTTTGTGCTATATGTCGGCATTCTAACCACTAGGCTAAATATAACATATATGAAATAATCCCCCACAAAGGAGGAGACATAGAAGGGACAATACAAGCCAAAATGAGAACAAACCCCCCAACAAGCAGATCTATCACCAATACATGTACTGCTGCTGCTCCGAAGAGCCATGTGAACCGCATCTATTATTATCTATGTGTGCCTGGGCTACCACGCCGACTGGCTTAACGCTAGTAGCCTATGGCTATGTATGCCTGGGCTACCACGACCGACCATCTTAATACTAGTGGCCTATGACTATGTGAGCCTTGGCTACCACTCCGACGGTTTAACAATTGTGGCCTATGACTATGTGAGCCTTGGCTACCACGCCGACAGGTTTAACAATTGTGGCCTATGACTATGTGAGCCTTGGCTACCACGCCGACAGGTTTAACAATTGTGGCCTATGACTATGTGAGCCTTGGCTACCACGCCGACCGGTTTAACAATTGTGGCCTAATGACTTTGTGAGCCTTGGCTACCATGCCAAACGGCTTAACAATAGTGGCCTGTGGCTATGTGAGCCTTGGCTACCATGCCGACCGGTTTAACCATTTTGGCCTATGACTATATGAGCCTTGGCTACTACGCAAACCGGCTTCACAATAGTGGCCTTTGGCTACGTGAGCCTTGGCTACCACGCCGACTGGTTTAACAATTGTTTTAAAAGATACAATTGTATCTTTTGATAACTGCTGTTACTTTATCCACTTCATCAGTACCAATGGCTGCGTAACAGCTCGTTAATTCATGTTCGTGCAATGATTAGACAAACAAAGTTAGCAGATGCATGCCATTTTAATCTCTCGTGCAGATAAAAGTTGTCAGAGTTACAGTCCACAAAAACTCTTATTTTCCTTCTCCCGCAACACTGTCATTGATATTACAGCGATAAGTGTATGCTTCTGATGCTGCATGCAGCTGAAATCAACCACACACTCATCACAATGAAAACATTGACCTTAGAAATAACGAACGTTATTAACGCCGATGTATATGGCGAACCCTCCTTGAAATGCATACACAAGAATGCTTATTTAATTTAACCTATTTCATGTCCATTACTATCGCAGTGTCCTCAGAGCGATTACATATATGCTCAAAACTGTGTTTTGCTCCAGCTTTATAAACACAGATGCAAAATGCTGCTGCTAATGTGCTTAATATTTCGCTCCTGCATACAATGCAAACTGCCAACATGACACTTAGTTTAAACATGATTGTGGTTGCTCATTTTTTTATTCAAATAGGCAGACTATGCAATACACAAAGCGATATGGATTAGAAGAGCATTCATTTATCTTAGATGTTGATTTCGCTGTTTCTGAAGCATGCTGCAAACTGCTACAGCAAGCAATGGTCATATATGTGAATGTTGAGCAGCGAGCTCATTGGCCACCGATACAGGTCAGATGCCGATCAGCTGTGCCATGTGATAATGATGTCATTAGCTTAGATTGAGTTAGACCTATCGGACTGTGCCATATAGAATTTCATGCCAGTGCTCTGCATGTTTACAGCTCTCTGGAATACTTGATTCTGATTGGTTGATCGTGCCAATTTATGGTCTGATTTGTCCCTGACAAAATGAGTGGGTTCATTAAAAAAGGATTAAAATCACTCTGTTGGCACTTATTTTGCAATACTGACCTTCTGACTGAACTGTATTGATTCATAATTCCACGCTGGTTTAAATATTATTTACATAGGAAATCATACTAGACTCTCAAATTTTTGAAGGATGGGGAAACTCCATCTCGATACTTCTGTAATCCTCCTTTGACTATTAAAACATTTTATTGAACTGCTTTTAATGCTGCCAGACAGCTGTTTAGTCTCCTAAAAGGATGTTTAGTACAGTGTCAACAGGAAAACAGAATTTTATCTCAAAGACGCATAAGTACATTACTGTATGAAGCTTTCTGTAATGTAACTTATTTACCCAGTTTGTCTTTTCTTTTAAACATTCATTCACTTTTTAAGCAAATTTTGCCCAGTTCTTGCCATGGTTATTAGCCTTAGATGCTGACATAACATAAAACAACCAGAGCAGGGATCATAGAAAATGCTATTAATATAAACGAAAGTCGCTAGAATATTTTAAAGACTAGCCAACTAGTCATGAGGATCAGTGTTCTCTGATTCTTAAAATGGCAAATCTATTTGTGCATGTGCTGTTGTCTGGTTAACCTTTTGTGCCCCCAATTTCATTTAAGATTAAACACACTCAATTTTTGTGGTCACTGCCATTCTCCTATTTCATTTCCTCCTGAACAATGCAGCAAGGAAGGGGATGAGTGTCTTTCGTATGCAATCTGCCGCTGCAGTAAATCAGTTTATTACAAGGAACTATCAAAGAGCACAGGACATGATGATGGGAAAGTGAGATGCAGGACCAGAACATTCCTCTGTGGATGAAATTCCTGTCTGCGGCATTCAAAAAGTGATAGAAGCTAATTATAAATGTAATAATTGCAGCACAGATTCTCTAACAACATTAAGATTTATTAAATGTATTTATTAATCTAGTTCTGTGTTCACAAAGACAGGCCAGATACTGTAAATGTGTTTTTGTGTCAGCAAAATTATCTATTTTAGTGTAGCTTTTTCAGTTACATTTTCCAAAAAGTTGCATGACAAAATGTTTAATCCCTTTTTAATGTCAATCTGCACTTTGCACAAAACTACACATTGACCCAATTACCTTTTCAGATGCTCTCTTCTAAACAGTCCTCTCTCGTACTGATTTTCTGCTTTTTAGTTTGTATAAATTAGGCGGAAGTTTATTTTGTTGTTGAATTTAGTTTGTTGTTTCACCATAATGAAGTTTACATTACATTACATATATATATAAGTTCTATATAAAGTAAATATGTGACCCGTGCTAGCAAAGTCTAATTTTGAGCTACAGACAAAAGAAGTGAAAAATGTCAATTTGAGGTTTTCACAAAAATGAGTTCATTAAGCCCTCTTCTAGCGATCCCAGTGCTACAAATAGTAAATAAACATCTAAAATGATCTTTTTTTCTAAATTTTCTGAGAGGAGTATATTTTTCTCTGCTCACTTCTGGACGAACAAGTGTTTCTGTTGTTGCAAAGCGCAGCATTACAGCTTTGTGAATATTTATATCAAATTCACGATGACACAAATCCAAACCAGTGAAATATCATGTTCAAACCCATGATGAAAACAAAACGATCATGCTAAAAGACATTTGCAAAGTGCGTGCGTAACGCACCTTTCCGAGAGTGCACGATCTCTCTATAAAGTACATTAATGTAAAATATGTCTTTGATAAATTCACACAAACATAATCTGTTATGTCTTACATTAACGTTTAGTTATTGGTTGGTGAACAATCTGATGTGTAACATTATATTAGATCCATGCATTACAATACGTCTTAATATAGATATGTCTCAATGTTAATCAAACATTAGAAGAAAATACTGAAAAACTTGCTGCTCTTGATTAAACTATTGGTTATGTGCATCTTTGTTCTCATTTTTAATAACAAAGATAAAATACAAAATAGCTATGCTGTGATTAATAATATAGTTGTTATTATTCAGAAAAGAATTGGAAGAAAATATGCAATGTTGCTAGGTGATTTTGCTTTGAAATCTTTAACTCGATTTTTCTCTAAATCAGATCTGCTGACTCTATCGCCTTCAAACGACTGTAGCTCAGTATTTTTTTTGTCAGATTCAGTCAGTCATTTAGAAGGTATTTTAATGAATAATGTGAAAATAAAATAACTTGTTTTTGAAAATTTGCTCATTCCGACACATTTTTGCCAGTATGGGTCACATATATGTAATACTTAGGGTTATAGACATAATGACACCATGTAGTATATTTATGATCATATACTTTTCTGTCTCTAATTATAGCACTTTATGTGCATAAAGGCAAATATAACATGAGTTAGCCTGTCAAGATGCATCATGAAAAGCACGATTGTGATTTCTGGTCAAATGTGTTAACTCATTTATATGTGGCTTCAGGGTAGTTATGATAGTGCAGCAAGCACAGAGGTACAATACAGTTTGTGTATGTGAACTCGGCAGGGTGATTTTAGCTATCTGAAAGATAAAAAAGAAAGTGGCATGGAATGTTTAGATCGAGTTTATGGCTTTGCCTCTAGCCGTAACCTATTTAGCTGTTTCATTAAAGCTGGAAAACCCTGTAGTTCCCATCGATAAAATAACCTTGGGGTGTTTGTAATGAGGGCAGCTGCACATGCCTCCAGCTCTGCCAGTGAACATATGCAGCCCTCTTTCAGGGGCTGAGGTTGACCCTGCAGACTTCTATGGCATAATCATGAGCGCTGCCAACATTTCTCCACAAGTCAGTGGCACACTTATCTGTCACTTGGTCTGGGTGGGCTAAGATGATCATAAAAACTGCTACTTTTCACACCTGTCTGCTGGAGACCATCAAGACCTCTATTTATCCTTTGAGAGGGGCTGAAATGGAGGGTTTGAGTTTTGAAGTACCGGGTAAGCACCTGAGTTAGATGGGGAGTTTGAACACTGAGAGGGATGAAATGATGGAATGAAGAGAGGGGCGGAGGGAGAAAGAGAGGGAGGAATGAAGTGATGGAAAGGTGAGTGCTTGAGATAGGTACCGATAGAGGAGAAAGCGTTGTGGAGAATGTGAATGAGCGTGTGCAAGTGTGAGGAGAAGCTGAGGGGAGGTGAGACAGGAAGGGAATGGTATGAGAGTGTATCTGGAGGGCAGAGGGAGGGGTGAAGAATGAATTGGAGTAACTAGCAGTGTAAGCACTTTTTCGCTTCACTGGAAAGTACATGAATCTGAAAGGAGTTTTCTCCAAGAGGGAATTCCTAGTGAAACTGGCTTTCTTTTGGTGCAGCACTGTTCACAACTACTTTGTGTCTACTCCGAGTCTTATGTAAAGCTATACAGTTCACCCAAAAATGAAAGTCCATGTCATTATTTACTCATCTTCATGCCAATTTTGAAGAATATTCTGGAAACAAATCAGTATAATTAAAGTGAATGAGGACTGGGGCTTTCAAGCTTCAAAATGACACAAAAAAGCACCATGAAAGTAGTTATGTTGACTCATGTGCTATATCCAAAGCCAAAGCCATAAAATAGCTTTGTATGACAAAAAGACCAAATTAAGTTTTAAAAGTAGCAATGACTGATTCATGAACTAATTGTTCTTTTGAATTTGATCTTTTCAATGAATGGAGTTCACAAAACTAATCTAAATGATTTCTTCACAAATCAGAAAGACAGTTCAGATAAATAATCACTGACTCACATGTCTTACAATTCAGTATGTCCCTCACATCTTATGACTAGTAGGACTTGCAATATTGCACATGAGTCATTTTAACCACTTTTATGGTTCTTGCATTGGGCTTTTGCAAGCTTTTTAAAGCTTGAAAGCTCCAGTTCCTAATTCATTGTAAAGGTTTCATATGAGAGGTAGCAAACAATAACAGGCCTTTCATTGTTGGGTGAATCATCCCACATGAACAGAGGAAAGCAGGCTTGTTTCTGAAATTCAAAATGTTCACAAGGTCATCCTACTTTCTTTTAATTGGATAAAAATCGAATATAAAACAGTTCACAGGCATTTCTTTAACTAGAGACTTTCACCGGGAGGTAAATTCTCAGTGTTTCAGTGAGGACACAAACAGCAAGCTCCATTATTAGGCCATAGGGGATGCTAAGCGTTAATTAACATTGTCTCGAGAGGATGAAAAGTGTCTGTTTTTCTTCAAGAGGACAACATCTTTGAGGCACTCCACGTGATATAAATGGTTGGCAGTTATTATCTACAAATAGAGATGGCACACTATAACACTAATACAACACAAATATTTTAAAACCATGCTTAGTCAAACTAACAAGCGCAACTGGTTTTCAGTGGTTTAAAGTTCCCACTTTACAGATTTGTTGACTCTGTAATATAAATGCGGTTCCTTGGAGCCCATGGTGTCCTCAGGAGACGTAGCACAGATCTGCAGCTCAGTTGGAAACAGAACTTTTCCACTGACTAATCTAAAGAGTTTACTCAAGCCTCCCGAGAATACATTGTTATTTCCTTAACTCATTTCCCGACAATAGAAGTAACTTAATGAATGAAAACAAATGTCTTTATGCTGTTTTTAATGGAATTTAAATATTTTACTTTGTAATAATACATTTTCAATGTTAAGATGAGCTAAATGTTAGTAATAGTTTGTATATTTCTATGTCTGTTTTCAGTATTACAAATATATAAAATACCATGTATACTGGTAAGAAAAAACGGACATATCTTGCATAACTGCATCTTTAGGAACATAAAGGAACGCATTGAAGCTGTGCTCACAATAACTCTAGGAAACGTTTGTGTAGTTGGGTGGATAAAATGTATATTTAATTAAATGGGAAACGGCAGTGTGAATGTACAATTCCATTTTGTGTGCTTTGTGCTTTGAGAAAGCATGCTTTATTCTTTCCTTTCTGTGTTTAGAAGAGTACGTTTTAACATAGCTTGCCATTATAGTAGATAAATGCCAGTCATGCTGGGTCTTAACAATTGCTTTGAATTGAGATTATTCTATTGAATCTTCTCTCTCTTTTTTAGATCTGCATAAAGATAAAGCAATGTCTCAGTACAACATAGAACACTGATCTCTGCAATGTGTGAACAAGCATCATTTAACATTATATCATGCAGAGTGTGTGTATAATATTGGCTTTTTTGTGGAATTTGTATTTGGAATTGGGAAGATGAAGTAATGCTAAAAACATTTAATTGGAAAACACAGCAAATATGCCGTATTGTGCATCCCTAGTTTGCATTATAACTAAATAAAATGGATAAATACACAATTCCATTCATTTTAACACTTACTATATAGGGTAATGGGTATTTTTGAATGGCTGTCAATGGAGAAAGATGCTTTTTGGGCCTAGATGGTGCTTTTTTGACCCATTTGATTTTACATTACCATTTCAGCTCTTGTTAGACTTTGCAGCATTTGTTAATTAATGTAAATCATTTAATAATTAAATGCACTTTTTTATGCACAGTATTTCTTATACTGTTAAGTAACACAGACTATCCCAATGAAAATTGCCACCAATGATGAAACTTTTGTTCTGTGCTTCCAAGTAACACTTTGTACCACCTCAGACCTGGACTCTCCGAGGTGTATTTCCTACGGGCCGCTCCCCTGTGGTTGTGTCATGGCTAAATGCCATATTAATTTAATGCATAACTCTGCCTCTGCCTGTTTTACCATTCATTCAACAGGCCTTTATTTATATATTCTCTTTCTCAGATGATAAATGGCACAAGGAATTTAATTAGAGCTATGGGAGGAGAAGGGGCCTGATGAATCTGATACTTTGTGGCTCTCACACACAAATCAAAGGTGAAAGTGTGTGTGTGTGTGGGACAGCGGAGCAGGGAGATGTCATTACCACAAATGGCGTGATGTGCCTGTCAGGCGTAGTGGAATTAACTGACTCATTCTGATCTCAACAGCTGAGGGAGCCACTCTGCTCAGGGAGATCACTAATCTGTATGCAGGTCATTTGTGGACATGACAGGAACCGGAGCAGAAAATGATTCCTTACTCACAAGAGCCTGGGCCAGACAATTTACTGTAATGAGTGATATTCCTACTAGTCCTTCAGAAATTACATATGAAAATATTTCCACTCTGAAATACTTCCAGAGAATATTTTTGAATGAAGCTTTAAGGAGATGGGTACACAGGTGCAACGAATGTCTCTTGAAGTTACGAAACTTTATTGGATAAAAATAGATTCTTATTTGTGGAAAAGAGCCATCAAAATGTGTGTACTTTGAGAGCTGACAAAGCTAGGGTGGTTATGTATTTTGGGTAACAGCTAACAATACTGATGTAAACTGTAGTCATTTCTAATAAAAATCCTTGGACCTTATGGGACTACACAAAAATGAAGCCCTTCTGATGCCCAAAGAAGAGTTCACACAAAAATGAAAGTTCTGCCATTATTTTCTCTCTCGTGTCATTCCAAGCCTTGTATAGCTTTTATATCATGTTTTTGAAGAACTGTTATGCAGTTCTTGCTATAAAAAAACACACTCCAAGCACAATAAAAATGTCATTGTTTGGCAAACATAGGTGTCTACTGTTGTTCCCTGGAAAAATACCAGCATACCTTCATTGTTGTAAAGACATCAGGGTGAGTAAATAATATAATTTTCAGTTTTTGGTGAATTTTTTCTTGAAAAGAGCATACATTTTGCATTGACATTTAACTTGAATAATAATAGCACACAGCAATATTAGATCTATAGCAATAGTAGTCGTTCCTACTTAAATGCAATTGTACTCAATAGTTATTATCCTTTGAATCAAACCCTACAACAAAGCCTGCAGCTAATGAATGTGTTGGCATACAACCACTGACATAAATGTGTCTGTCAGGACCTCTAAGGAAAGGGAAAATTAGTTGTTTCATTTCTTATTCATTAAATAGGTCTTCCCATTGCAGTGTACCACAAAGCAGGAACCCTGATTTGATATGCATTCTCCACACATTACCATTTCCACAGCCGTCCCGACGGATTATCCAGACAAAAACAAGTCTGGTGGAATCAAACTATGGCAGACTGTTAATAACAAAATTATTTCAATAGTAAAGTATGTGAGGGCTTGCTTTGTGATAAAGACATCCAGTGGGACACAAACAAACCTGTTGCTATGTTTCATCGTCCATTTTACAATGGCATCCACCACTTATATACAACATAGTACAATAACTGTGTATTCTATTGTGTGTGTCGTGTTTACTAATGTTTTGGCCATGTAATTCCTTGTTTATCACACCAGTAAAGCTTCTTCAGTGAATCTCTCCCGCATTGGCATCACCTTTGTGATTTAGAGACCACACTCAATACTGTAAAACATTCGTTCTTTTTTCAACGTTTGATGCCTGCCCATAGCTTTGAAGCAGCACTCCAAAACCGAATTAATATAACAGATTGTCTAGCAGCACACAGACTGTGACAGTCTGGAACTCTCAACACCAAGAACGTTTTGCACTCATATCGTTATACAGGATCATTTATAATCTTTCTTTTCAAAAGAGTAAAGTTAATGCTTAATTTTACTTTGTGGCTCATAAACTGGCAACAGTTTGTCTTTAGGCGTCTTTGAACCAACAGACTCTCCGTCTATTGTTTACCATCTGTGCATTGTTTTTTGTTGAGATGTAATGGAATCAACTCACATTAGTTCTGTTTATTCTGACGCTCAACACATTTTCACTTGGACGGCGATTAGACCTGAAGTGATGTCCTTTTCCGCCTACCTCTGAACTCCATTTGGTTTCTAGAACAAAAGGTCACAATTATGGCCTGACGGCTCTCATGCCCGCTGACTTGTGATAAATGAGACTGGTATTATAATGAAGAGACCCACCTTTGGGGAGAGATAGCAAAAGGTCAAATGACTGTCAGGCCGTCGCAGGTACACGTAGGGTTGGAGGGTGACAAGCACCATTAATTATGAAGTGGGACAATCAGATTAGATTGGAGGAGGAGTTTTTTATGTCAAGGATAATCCATCCCATTCATAAAATATAACAGAATATAGACTCACATATTTGCTATACAAATGCATTTTCATGAATATAACCTCATTTCTACTGTGTGCGAAATAGTAACTGTGTTAATTAAAATACATGTTGTTTGCAAAATAAAATAATTGGCTGTCCTGATATTGTCCTAAAGCCAAATAATTAAGTATGTATTAAGTTGGCAGTGCATCTTTTTTTCTATCAACTCTTGCAGCAATGTTAGATTATTTACCCAAAGAGAATCATTTTATAGCATTTTTCACAACAAATACTGTTCCAAAGCAGCTTTACAGGGAATATTGCCTAACAGCCCCCAGTGAGCAAGCTGAAGGCAACAAACGCAACGAGAAACTCTCCAGAAAGATTCAGTACAAATACAAACTCTAATGTACACTGCATGTACAGAGAAATAAGAAACATCTCTTAATAGAATACTATAATAATCTCATGACTATTTCCTTTCGAAAAGTAGAATGTTTAATTATTTAATTATTGATTTATTGCATTTTTATCAACATTTTTGTAAATATGTAAAACATCACACCATCTTTTGAACCCCTGGCAGTCTGCTGACCCCAGTTTAAAAGCATCAAGAAATTCAGGGCTCTGTGCAGACTTTAGTGGGGTCAGTGCACTTAAAGGCTGGCCGGTTGAAACGTCTGGAGTAAATTATCTGGACGTTTATAGGGCTGGATTCAGACATCAAAGCTGGAATAAATAATGAGGCCATTAGTCTTCCTACCTCAAATAATTCCAAAGAAGGTCTTTTGCACATACACACGCTGATGCATAGGCACATATTTTGATTAGGCTGCTCCCACAGAATAGTTCTAATCTTGGCAAATGTTTGAAATGGAAATTGATTCGGAGCTGTTTATGCACCGTATTTCTTGTGCAGTGACTCTTACACCTCAGAGACCCTGTCAAACTTCTGAATTCAAATTCTGTCAGAAATTCTGTTATGGTTATATTTACCAATCTATAATCCAGGAAACATTTACACCTAAAATAACATTCAGTGAGACTGCATATTAAATGCATATCCTCCATTAGGCGAACCCTATTATCAGCATACCTCCAGGGATTTTTTTTCAAGCAAAAAATTCAATGTACCATAATTAATGTATTAATGGTATGATCTAATTTCAAAATTACCCCTTTTTGAGGCTAATTCGGACTGTAATGGCAAAGAGCATTTATGAAACAGCTGTTGAGCTTTCAACAAACTCTGGCCTCACTCACTTTTTGTTGCTGTGTTAAAAGGATCGGACCTGTAAATGTGTCCTGCACAGTAAATCAAGACCTCCTGCCTCCAAACCACACTACTGAAAATATATTATTTGAAATATCAGATGGCTTTTAACCATAATGTGATAAGCATTTTTCTTCACAGGTTCCATGGGTCAGATTGAATATTTAACCACGTATGCAAGTATCCAGCAGTCTTTGGGGGCATCTGACTGCTAGGATGACTTACCGTATAAAGCCAAAGAAATCCCTGAAAGTTTGTGGATCATGAGGGTTTGATTATGTGTCTTTCCCCACATTCAATTCTTGTGGCTCCTGCTGCCAGCTTCTACTGTAAGACTGGTGCCAATGTGTCTGTGCCAATGTGTCTGGGCCCCCCCTCTAGAGGACAAAAGGCCCCCCTGGGAATCCACAAAGCTGTCTCTTGCATATGTCATCCAGGACGCAGCACACTGGGGAATCCACAAAGCTGTCTCTTGCATATGTAACAGTAACATCCAGGGTGCAGCACACTGGGGATCACACACCCTGTACTGACGGTCTCATCATTTCCCCTCCCTCACCACTGAGAATTCACTGAAAAATCCATGCAATGTAATATGTACAAATATGTAACCATACATGTTTGATATCTTTTGAAATGTCTCAGTGCGCCTGGTAAAATGGTCTCATTCTCCCAATCATAATGAAAAGCTAAAAGAAGTTCTAAAATCTGAGAAGTATAGTGTACAGTTTGGGGACGTGCCTCCCCTGATCCCCTACTCAAAACATCTCCTGTATGTAAATAAGTATTCCCTGGCCACAGGATCTCAAGAAGCCATTTGGTTGCAAATTCTTAAGACTAATTATAATGACAAGATACCACCATGTGGTAGGTTTATTAGATTATCTGGGTATATAAGGAGAAGGGACATAAAGTTCTGGGAGTCAGTAAACTGATTGCCCGCACATGTCACTTGTGTGTAGTCTTTCATTGCCAGGTAGTAATTTCTACAAGTTCTTCAATTCCTGAATTATTGTTATGTTATGGTTAACCGTTGATTCTATTCTTGTAACATTGGAGCTTTGAATTATTGTTTTGATTACCTGGTCAATAAATTGTAACGTTTGATTCTATTCTAACTGCCTCTGAAGAGTGCTTTCTCTTTACTAGATTAGTGGATTCGTATATTTCCATGAAGCCTCGTCAGCTTTTAGCGACGGCTAATATCCGGCATCTTTTAAGTGTGCTTGGGTGTAGGGACGGGCTAATTCCGTTCAGTGACGGTGAACGCCGTCTGATCAAACTGAATTCGGGTACGTCCACACCTCTGACTTTGATTTAATGTTACTTTAAACAAAGATTTGGCCAATCCAAAGCTATTACGAGTGTAGTATATTGATCTGCTAACATATCTGATAGTGGCCAAAACCCTTTACTGAAGTAAACGATTGAGTTCGAGTTCTGAGGGTGCCCCATGAGGGTTATTGATATCTCTGATTGTGTACGTGTGAATTTACGGCAAATCTCAGATACGTAACCATAATTTACCTCTGACTGATGACCGGGCCTGACGAGATTGTGTCCGTGAGATCTGTGGAAAACAGGACCTCTGAGCGATATAGCTTCCCTATGTCTGGACGGGTAAAGTATTGAAAAAGAGCTGATAAGAATAATCAATCATTCGTTCCTGTTTTAATGATGCACAGACATCATTAAAACCCTTTTCATTTTATGGAGTCAGATGAAATAACGAGATAAAATATATAAGAAGAAGTGTTCCATTTTAATGTTCTTGTTGTGTCGTGAAAAGGAAAGATCGTAACACGCAAAGCCCTTCACCCGCGGAACGACTGCCCTCATTGGATCGTTCCAGCCGGGTCCTTTCTTACAGTGGTGACCCGAGGGCGTGATCTCGTAAAGGCGAGCAGCGATTCTCGAGACTACGTCATTCCAGCCGCGACATTCAACTTGAACTCTCCTTGGACGTGAGGTTTGATATCCTTCTCATCAATATCCAGCTGCTGTGGTAAGCATATTCTTTGTTGCCTTTTAGAAGTTGAGGGAAATGTTGTTTACACCATATAGACACATTTTGTAGAACGGTCGGTATACCCATTTTGAAACCGAACCGAAAACCCGGTGGTATTAAGAATTAGACGAGAAACAACATGTCTTTTCAGGAAACCACAGCAGCAGAGGAGATCAGGAGATAATGGAAGTTTTAGGAATACAATTACAAAAATCCTTGTTCGGTTAGCGACAAGGGATTCAATTTGAAGTGGAACAACAACGAAATAACATCCTGGTATTCTGCCGAGGGTGCGAGACTAAAATCGAAATCAAAATACAAGAAAATTCCGCTGCAATTGTTTATTTGCTTCGTCGTAACGACCTCGCGACCATGACCGAGAACGAAAAACAATAACAAATATCAAAGAAATCGAAGCGAGTGCGATCTGACGAATTACAAAAGTTAAGAAAGCAAGTCGAAATGTTTGCATACGAGCAACAGGGGGGGCTAGACAACGCGAAGAAATGGCTACAAAAATTGATCAAGTTCAAGGGAAACTAATTACATATAGTAATTACATATCTGCTCGAAGATTATTGCGATAAAACAGGTTTTCCAGTTGCGCAGTTAAACAAGCAGCACTGGATGAAACCGAGTTAGAGGCGCAAACTGAAAGCGAAGATGAAGACACTGCGTTAGCGTGTAACAATAGGCCACGCAGAGAAACTCGTAACCGAGCTATCGTGAGCCTGTGGCCAGATAAACAGAGCCTCGAAGCCCAATAAAGACCCGAACAAAATCAAGCGAACCGCCAAAAAGGCAGTTAAAATCGCAGTGTTAAAAACCATGAAAATGCGGATGATGATATCACAACAATCAGCCACCCGTTAACATGCGGAGAATGCTCTAGGCATAAACAAGTCGTAGGAACTATGCCGAGAAAAGGGCCTTTTCAACCCTACTGGGAAGCATTGATGCTACAGGCTAATGTCTACAAACTAGAGGTTAGAGGCGTATGGCAAATAGCCCTCCTCACTATCCCTGAGGAGCTCAGACCGAAACTAAACACAGAAATGAAATCCGGCAACATAATGAACAGAGTAAATGAGAAACCGACGAAGGGATTTATGAGCGTCTAAAACAGGCATTATTAGACATGAGAGGACCACATGCAGATTGGAGCAAAATATTAGAAATCAAACAAGCAAGTAATGAGTCATTTGAAACGTACGCTGAACGGTTATGGGTGACCTACAGAGAACACTCAGGCCTTGAAAATGCAGACCGCAACCATGACGCATTACTGCAGCTTGTTAAAAACAATGCCGGCATCCCCGTTCAGAAAGCGTTATCAAATGGCGTCGACCCAGCCGAAAACACGTTCAGAGCAATAGTAGATTGGGGTTCAAGAATAGAAAACAGATGGCGATTAAAACCCCGCAGCGTTGCGTCCGCACAGTGGTTAACAGAAGGGAACAGCACAGATAAATTTAGCCAAAGGTCTCCAAATAAAATGATATGCCATTATTGCAGAAAGACTAACCATGTAGATTGTCAAAAAAGAGAAAAAGATTTAAAAAAACAAGCGAAGCATTACCAAAAAACGCCCCCTAGCGACAACTCTGAGCTGTTGAAACAATTCGTAAACTTCATGATAAAACATTTTAACATCATAACTTCGATTTGGCAGGAGGTTAGAACACGCGATCCCTCACTCTCCGTCGTTAAAGTGCCTGCGCACATCATCGAAAATCCAGATGAAAACGAGAAAACAACAACATCACAGATCAATTAGCCAAATTAGCAGCACAAAGGGAGATGAATGGAAGCCTGACAGACTGGTTGTTCCTGCCGTGAGTGCGATTCAAACTATTCCTATTGACTTGAAACAGTACCAACAAGAACTGTGGAGTTCTGATGGAGAGCTGACACCGCACCTGCAGCAGGACCAACTAGTCAAGGTCACTGAAGGCATGATTTTAAGAGCGATAAATACATTGTTCCAGAAGCCCTCCAGAAACCAGTGATGAAGTTGTACCACGATTATGCACACGTATCAGCTCCAAAAACACAACAGCTGATCCAAAAACTTCTGGTGGCCACAAATGGCATCAGACATTCAAAGATGGTGTGACACATGCATCGTATGTGCCTCCACTAACCAAGGCAAGCCTGGCCATACAAAACTGTGTAGACCAGAACCACCCAAGGGACCTTGGGAGTTACTCAATAGTTCATAAGCCCACTACCTAGTGCCAAAGGGGATATCGTTATTACCTTGTGATAACTGACAAATTTTCAATTTAACAGTGCAAACACAGTGGCACAGTAGTAGCGAATCAAATCCTCCCACTCTGGAGCACCAATCACTCACACACAACCTGAAATGTGGGAGGTGGGTGTTGCGTAACACTCAAGGGCCATCCACACAAAAATCACAGTTGCACCAAAAGAGACAGTTACATGGCCTCCCGGATTAGCACGGATCCAAATTGCACACCACAAATTTGTTGTAGTTCAGGTAACACCCACCCACCTACAAAGAAACATTTCAGGACACACTCGAGCACCAAATTCATGTACAACCTCACTGCCTGGTATCGACTTAAAATAGATCCAGGTGACACAATTAGGTAACATGCATACACTACACGAAAAATCTAAAACAATGGCATAGACCCAAAATTGTACCACTATATTAAAAATTTGGAACCTGCAACATATAGGTGCACACATACAGAAAGCATAATAACACACATATGAGATTCACCGAGCTAATGTACTTGTCTGGACCAACCGAAAGGAAGGAATGTATTGTGTCGGGAATGTTTGCATTGCATAGACAATTTCACCAATCCACACAACTGTTACTTTATTACATGATGTAAATTTGGTAATGACACATGTAACTTATAACATTTCTGCTTATACAAAACATTGTATTACTAATGATGAGTCATATGCATGACTACAGTCACGAATCGATGATTTAATTTCTGATTACAAAGACAGACTTGCCGTCCAAATTCCACCTGCTCGCTAAAAACGAGACCTGCTCAGCAGTATAGCCGGCCTGTTCGGATCAATTAATTCAGCAGCCAACACTTATAAAATAACCAAACAATCTCAATTCTCTACATGGTTGACAGATCAGATGGCCACTGGTTTCCAACACATCAATCAGACCCATACCATCGAACGTGACTTAGCCTGCAGATCATATGCACAAGATTTATTCACTGCAACAAGACAGGAAATTTTAGATCTTCGTCTTCACAAGACCCCGAGACATGTTTTGAATGATTTAATTGAGGTTTTAGATTTACATAGATGGTTCTCTTCAGGAAAAATGTAAAGTATTCAGAATTAATATCCACAATTGTGATGTATACTGAAAACGAATGTATTGATTGTATTGGATTTTTTGCCACTTTTCCTTTAATCCACCCAGATCAAGTTTATCCAAATTCCACTAATATTCGATCCATTGGCACGGTAGTTAAAGATCAGGTAATTAAATGGGATCACCTACGTTGAAGGGTACTGAGACCTTATTTACCAGTCGCACTTGTCATGAAACTCACAATTATATTGTCTGTACATATAACACATTACAACCTTTCTCTCCCAATGATAGCAAACTCATAAGTGTTGAATCTTTGCATGGCCATTCAAATGCTATTCAGGTGTCTCATACACAGTGGTGTGTCATCAGTGAGATGAATTCGTTCACATATGGAGGACTGACCTGTCCTGCTGATCACTCATTTTGCTTGGAAGTGACAGAGGATTTTTCTATGGGCCAGATCGACATCCTCGGATGGATGCCAAAGGACGCAGAGGTCTCCCCATGGTGGGACGACACCTTTTATGAACACGGAACACAAGCCTTGATCGACACGATGGACCTGGTACAGAACGTCATCCTCCAAACAGAGTACCACCTTACAACGACTGAAGTGACACTGCAGGGAAGCCTGTGAGTGGCCCAAACAGTGCCAAAGGGAGGAAACTGTAAGACTGGTGCCAATGTGTCTGTGCCAATGTGTCTGGGCCCCCTCTAGAGGACAAAAGGCCCCTGGGAATCCACAAAGCTGTCTCTTGCATATGTCATCCAGGACGCAGCACACTGGGGAATCCACAAAGCTGTCTCTTGCATATGTAACAGTAACATCCAGGGTGCAGCACACTGGGGATCCACACCCTGTACTGACGGTCTCATCATTTCCCCTCCCTCACCACTGAGAATTCACTGAAAAATCCATGCAATGTAATATGTACAAATATGTAACCATACATGTTTGATATCTTTTGAAATGTCTCAGTGCGCCTGGTAAAATGGTCTCATTCTCCCAATCATAATGAAAAGCTAAAAGAAGTTCTAAAATCTGAGAAGTATAGTGTACAGTTTGGGGACGTGCCCTCCCCCTGATCCCCTACTCAAAACATCTCCTGTATGTAAATAAGTATTCCCGGCCACAGGATCTCAAGAAGCCATTTGGTTGCAAATTCTTAAGACTAATTATAATGACAAGATACCACCATGTGGTAGGTTTATTAGATTATCTGGGTATATAAGGAGAAGGGACATAAAGTTCTGGGAGTCAGTAAACTGATTGCCCGCACATGTCACTTGTGTGTAGTCTTTCATTGCCAGGTAGTAATTTCTACAAGTTCTTCAATTCCTGAATTATTGTTATGTTATGGTTAACCGTTGATTCTATTCTTGTAACATTGGAGCTTTGAATTATTGTTTTGATTACCTGGTCAATAAATTGTAACGTTTGATTCTATTCTAACTGCCTCTGAAGAGTGCTTTCTCTACTAGATTAGTGGATTCGTATATTTCCGCAAGCCTCGTCAGTTTTAGCGACGGCTAATATCCGGCATCTTTTAAGTGTGCTTGGGTGTAGGGACGGGCTAATTCCGTTCAGTGACGGTGAACGCCGCGTCTGATCAAACTGAATTGGCACGTCCACACCTCTGACTTTGATTTAATGTTACTTTAAACAAAGATTTGGCCAATCCAAAGCTATTACGAGTGTATATTGATCTGCTAACATATCTGATAGTGGCCAAAACCCTTTACTGAAGTAAACGATTGAGTTCGAGTTCTGAGGGTGCCCCATGAGGGTTATTGATATCTCTGATTGTGTACGTGTGAATTTACGGCAAATCTCAGATACGTAACCATAATTTACCTCTGACTGATGACCGGCCTGACGAGATTGTGTCCGTGAGATCTGTGGAAAACAGGACCTCTGAGCGATATAGCTTCCCTATGTCTGGACGGGTAAAGTATTGAAAAAGAGCTGATAAGAATAATCAATCATTCGTTCCTGTTTTAATGATGCACAGACATCATTAAAACCCTTTTCATTTTATGGAGTCAGATGAAATAACGAGATAAAATATATAAGAAGAAGTGTTCCATTTTAATGTTCTTGTTGTGTCGTGAAAAGGAAAGATCGTAACACGCAAAGCCCTTCACCCGCGGAACGACTGCCCTCATTGGATCGTTCCAGCCGGGTCCTTTCTTACACTACAGTGCCAGAACCTCATAATCCTTGTTAAAGTATCTCAAAGCTGATTTTGACCTCCATCCAAACCACAGTGTGATCGGCGGCGCTCCATCCCTGAATACTGAATCATTCTGGCATTAATTTAAGGGCTGATTCTATGAATTGTGGCTGCTGCTGTAAAGCCCTGTTTCCACTCATCAGAGCTGTTTTGGAATAAATCACAGTGAGATTGTGTTAAGAGTGCTAAAGAAGACTGTTAAGTCCAGCATTTATTAGAATGGGTTATATATTAAATATAAATTAACAATAATATGTATAACAGGTATTTCTGATTCAGAAGTGACCACTAATGTAGCTGCAATATATATATACAATATATAGTCAGTATGTCATTCATCTTCTTTGATACATTACTTTTTTTCTTTTTTTTAAACAGGAGTACCAGATTGACATAATATTTGCGCAGACGTGGATGGACAGCCGACTCAGATATAACAGCACTATGAAAATATTGACTTTGAACAGTAATATGGTTGGGCTCATTTGGCTACCAGACACTATCTTCAGAAATTCCAAGAACGCAGATTCACATTGGATTACTACACCAAATCAGCTCCTTAGAATATGGAATGATGGGAAAATACTTTACACTTTAAGGTAAGCCATTTTAAATATTCTGATATTTGATTGTGAAAATAAATGGATAAAAATCCAATGTTATTTAAGATGAAGTGTTTTTAACAAAACTAAGCAATTATGGGCAATTGTGTGTATCTGTAGCAAGATTGTTTATTACAAAAATTCAGTTGCTTTCTTTGCTTATGGAACTTGAGCACACAGAATGTGCACAGTTGTTTTCTACGACATTTGAATTAAAATGTCAAGAAGCATTTTCTTTACTGAAATATGAAACTGTTAATGTGATTCACTTCATCAATGACAGTGGGTCACTGATTTTCAGTGTCTTTATTGAAAGCATTTTTGTTTGCTCATTTTAAAATAAAATACCCCTATATTTACTTTTAAGATAAAATAAATAAATATAAGGATATTTTGTTGCTGAACAAACAATTGTCAGTCTTGTCGATTCAAATAAGGATCACCCTGACAAGACCACCAGAGGAAAAAAAGTACATTTTTAAAACCCACAAGCTTTTGACAAGGTCATCATAACAACACTGAAAGGTACAAGAGAAAAACTATTTGCAAAACAGGATGTAATAATAAAGCAGACAGTAGTTCATTGTCAGTGGTTTAGTTTTAGGATTCTTGCAACAGAGCGTATTTGAGTTGTACTTGTGGTTTTTGTTTACTTTAATACTTTACTTACATACTATTAAGTAAGCTAAATACTTTAGATTATATATATACACACTCACCGGCCACTTTATTAGGTACACCTGTTCAATTGCTTGGTAACACAAATTGCTAATCAGCCAAATCACATGGCAGCACCTCAATGCATTTAGGCATCTAGATGTGGTGAAGACGACTTGCTGAAGTTCAAACCGAGCAGAAGAATGGGGAAGAAAGGGGATTTAATTGACTTTGAACATGGACAGGTTGTTGGTGGCAGACGGGCTGGTCTGAGTATTTCAAAAACTGCTGATCTACTGGGATTTTCACACACAACTATCTCTAGGGTTTACAGAGAATGGTCAGAAAAAGATAAAATATCCAGTGAGCGGCAGTTGTGTGGACGAAAATGCCTTGTTGATGTCAGAGGTCAGAGGAGAATGGGTGGACTGGTTAGAAATTATAGAAAGGCAACAGTAACTCAAATAACCACTCATTGCAACCAAGGTATGCAGAATATCATCTCTGAACGCACAACACGTCGAACCCTGAAGCAGATGGGCTACAGCAGCAGAAGACCACACCGGGTGCCGCTCTTGTCAGCTAAGAACAGGAAACGTAGGCCACAATTCGCACAGGCTCACCAAAATTAGACAATAGAAGATTGGAAAAGCATTGCCTGGACTGATGAGTCTCGATTTCTGCTGCGACATTCAGATGGTAGGGTCAGAATTTGGCGTAAAGAACATGAAAGCATGGATCCATCCTGCCTTGTCTCAACGGTTCAGGCTGGTGGTGGTGTAATGGTGTGGGGGGATATTTTCTTGGCACACTTTGGGCCCCTTAGTACCAATTGAGAATTGTTTAAACGCCACAGCCTATTTGAGTATTGTTGCAGACCATGTCCATCCCTTTATGACTACAGTGTACCCATCTTCTGATGGCTACTTCCCGCAGGATAATGCAGCATGTCACAAAGCTCAAATTATCTCAGACTGTTTTTTTTAACATGACAATGAGATCAGTTTACTCAAATGGCCTCCACATTCACCAAATCTCAATCCAATAGAGTACCTTTGGGATGTGGTGGAAAGGGAGATTTGCATCATGGATGTGCAGCCAGCAAATCTGCAGCAACTGCGTGTTGCTATCATGTCAATATGTACCAAAATCTCTGAGGAATGTTTCCAACACCTTGTTGAATATATGCCACGAAGAATTAAGGCAGTTCTGAAGGCAAAAGGGGGTCCAACCCGGTACTAGCAAGGTGTACCTAATAAAGTGGCCGGTGAGTGTATATGTGTGTATATATATATATATATATATATGTATGTAATTTTATATATTTAAAATTACAATTTGCATAATGTCTAAAGAAACTGTGAGGCAGGGGTTTTCAACTCTGGCCCTTGAGGTCACTCTTGTGCAGAGTTTAGCTCCAACCCAGTAACTTTTTATTAATCCTGCCCTTGTGAAAATTAACCATGGTTTCATTATAGTAAAAGTGTAGTAATCATGTTTTTTCGGCGTATTGATTACCATTTGTATGATCACAGTTTTACATAAATACTATGGTTAGTGTAGCAAAACAATGGTTAATTTGTGGTTACAATGGTTTAACTGTAGTAACCATGTGGTTTCATTGGTCCCACTTTATATTAGGTGGACTTAACTACTATGTACTTTTATTTAAATTAATCATTTGATACAATGCTCTTATTGTGTATATACTGTACATGTTTTTACATTGTGCTTAAATTTTAAAACCTCAATCGTTAAAGCAATTGCAAAAGTGTTTTGCAATACAATATGAACACAATAAGTACATTGTACTTACCGGTATTTTTGATGTAAGTACATAATAGTTAAAGCCGCCTAATAAAAGAGTGGGACAGTTTTGTTTGTAGTAAAATCATTATTAATTTGATTTAGGGTTTACAGCACTTGTGGCCTGCAGTTGATTCCTGAAGAACATAATTTTACTTGTTCCTCAGTTTGTAAAAAAGAAAGGAACACGTGTTTAAAGTAATGCGCTTGCAATGGAGACCCAACACGATAGCTGGAGGGAAATGTCAAGATGTTTGTGGTTGTTCTTTCAATCTTTTCAAGTGTTTATACATAGCAACAAATAATTGTTAAGTGTATAATGATAAGGAATACAATTTTTAAGGAATATGTTTAGTTGATAATAACACATACAGTAAGCAACAAAGAGTCTGTGATTTTTTTTTTTTGTCTATAATTAACTATTTCACTTGCTTGTGAGTTTGTGATTAGATTATTTAGTTTTTTTTATTAAAATTTGGACACAATATCCTTTTCTCTGTACTTTTTACACCCCTTTTTGTTAGTTCCAAAACCTCTGTTCCTAAATATGATTTCCAGTGCCTTTAATCAACTACCCAGACTGAGCAGATGTTACTGTGACATTTTTAGGCACCTCTATTTCAGATTAGGTCATCTCTTTTAAAGTCCTTGATGAAATATCAGGAGGTGGGATGAATTTAGGTCCACAGTTACAAATTTACAGCAAAAAAGTCAGCAGTCACTGCCAAAGGCGCTATGTCAAAGTATTCTCTGCAACAGCAAAACACAGTGTTCTGTTCTGATAAGTAATGTTTATAATATTTGATGGGTCTGGGATGGGTCTGTGTTTTGATCGAAACATTAAAGACTTTGGAAATGTGACCAAAGATCAGCAAAGCCGAGAGTCTTTCTGGTCTGGTGTGACTCCAGTGTCTATGTTGAGATGTGATGACACTCGTTTATATCCGACTAGCCTAGTTTGGTTCAGTGGTTGGTATTTGTGACGAATCTGTTCAAAAAGACTCTAGGCTAGGTTTGACCACTATTAGGCCAGGAAGCCTAATATGTTATGTCATATATAATTTAGCAGCCTGCTGCAAATGGGGCTTGTGAACAAACCTTTGGAAACCCTGCATGGCAGCAGCAGATTCCTCTGGTTAATCTTTTATAGGGGCCAATGTTCACACTGTGAATGAACTGCACAACAACCTCTCACACTGTCTTGACTTTTTGGTCAAACAAAGTGCTTATGATTCGAATGGAAGCTGCAATAAACAGTTCATTTAGGAAACGACTGCCTCCTCTCTTGAGAACCATAAACAAAATTCTTTACCACTTGTTGATGGAAGGAAAACTTTTAATTAAGAGGCTTGAAGATAGACCTCTGTCATATGGGGACTAGGTGACAATGGTACTCTCTTATTAAATTTCACGTTATTCAATGAAATGCAAAATAACCTCTAAATTCCATTGGGATTCTTGGAAGTACTTGTGACTATCCTTAATGTGTAGACTGCGTTTTAAAAGTTTGTAATAGTTTGTTTATTTATTTATTGTAATAATTTAGTATAATATACTTATAATGACCCTAATATGAGTAAAACTGAAAATGTTGTTCTCTAAGTTATATTATTAACCTTACTTTCATGTTATAAGTTAAACAGATGTTATATAAAACTTAGTCTTGTCAACATTTTGGAAAAAAAAATTGTGTTCATTGAGATAGTTTAAAATGTTACTTTTCAAAGGGGTGTACTCATTTACACTGAGCACTGTATATATATATATAACACCACAGAGAGTGAATGTGCTTACACCACTGTAGACAATACTAATGAGAGCCGTAATGTGAATAACAGTATATGCCTCTGGCAATTCTCATTATAAATACATATATATCATCACGGCAGACTGGGGTGCACATAAGAAAGCACCGTTTGCTTATTGCAAGCTAACACTGTAAGCAAATGGTTCATACATTTTCTTCAGCAGTGTCATATACACCAACAGAGCCCAAAGCTCATAGTTAACAACATAAAGTAACAAAATGCATAAAATCTGTCTTTCTCATTTGAATTGCCCTGTCAAGCTAACAATTACAACTTTGATTCAAAGTGAAAGTGGAAATATGAAAAAAATATGGCTTGTCACATGAAACTAGTCTACTGTTGTCTTCTCACAAGTCTGAAACTAATGCTGCAGTTTTCCAAATATAGTCAGATGAGTGGGTGTCCACTGAAGCCGACTCTGCCCTAGTTATTCAAATCGGGACATCCAAACACACACTGCTACATTGCTTGTCATGTGTTTTTCAAGCTGTCCCTTCAGAAAAGCTCACCCCAATGAGAACAACAGCAAGATCAAGACCTTGTCTGCTTCTGTACAATCGTGATTTAAAGGCCATGTGTTCAAATAAATATACTGAAAGCTGGCATTAACTTGGCAAAGAACAGTGAAGAGCCTTCACACAAGCAAGAGAATATCAAGTCATATTCAGGACAAAATAACATGATTGCTTTTATGCTGCTGTTATACAACGATTATAAAGGCATTCATATTGCATAACATCATCAATTTAAGTTTGGGGTCAAGTAAGTACGTTTTTTTCATGTTTTGAAAGTCACTGATGCTCAGCAAAATACACTAAAAAGAATAATATTGTGAATATTATTACAACTTACAATAACTGTTTTCTATTTTAATATATTTTACACTAAAATTTAGTTCTATGGTGAATTTTCACTGTCTTCAGTGCAGAGATGGGCGCTCAAGTTAGTGACTCGGACTCAAGTCGCACTCGAGTCGCATTTTTATAGACTTCAGACTTGACTCAAGCTTGACCTGAAATGACTCCAGACTTGACTCGACTCGAGGAAAATGACTTGTGAATATTTTAAAAGCAACTTGAGTTTTTTATTCTTTTATAATACTTATAAAACTGATATTCACCTGCACCCGCGCCCCGGCACCCGCACCCCGGCATCCATCCGGGCCACGAGCCATAACAGCAGCACTATTTTAAGTGCAGCACATCAAAACAGCGCGCATATCACATAACATGTGCTCAGGGTCATTTATGGCAAATATATTTCAGTGCTATATCCTCTATTATTTTTATCTAAAGCCAAACGCTCTTTATTCAAGCCCTTTCAGCTCCTTGCGCTTTGTCTCTCTCCGGACGTGCGCCAGCGCCAAGTTCAAGAGCTGCGATGACAGTTATTTTAGCAACAACAGAAAAACGGTGAGCAGCAAAATTATTGATTTCTTTCACTAAAACACAACAGAAAAAAACAATGCAGCAAATATAGTTATTTTTCTTACTATCTATTTATCTATCTGTAACAAATGACTCTGACTGTTCAAACCAGATGTGACAATATGTTTCTGATCTACTTTTAGCATTATTAATCTGTAGGCTAAGAACATTTCAAAAGAGTCATGTAATTATAATTAGGAAAATTGTTGTTAGATGGCTAGGATAGAACTTAAACTTTGAAACTGCTAGTTATTTTTCTTTTCTGGTCAAGATGAGAACGTTTTGACTATTGTAGCTACATTGTTTTTAGTAGATAATGCTTTTAAGTAAAATATTAAAATAGTATTGATTTCAGGAGGAAACCCCTGAACAGGAACAGTATTTTTTTTCTGTCACGGCCTCGCATGTTACATTTTTACATGTATTGACATGTAAAAATGTAATTATTTGTATTTTTTGGACCTCTGCTTGGAAGAAAATATAGAAGCCGCGCCTCTTGGAACTTTAATTGAATACTGATGACTTGTCATAAAGAAATACTTTATTTGTATGGTTTTGCAATATCTGTGTCACATTTCCTTATGTGTCATGGTAGATCAGACTCTTTTTATAGAATTTGATTACAGAAAAACTGTTTTGAGCATGGTAATGGATTAAAACATAAGTAACAGGCTGGATATATTAACCTTACATCTTAACACCTCTTTTTTTTTTACAAAGCAGATCATAGATCGTATATTTTGTCTATAGCTTCATAAATAGGAAGATTTCAATGCATGAGGATTCTGAATGGGATTTTTTAGCGAGCCATTAAATGACTTGAGACTTGACTCAGACTCGTGACCAAAGATACGAGACTTGACTCAGACTCCATTTTAAAGACTTGTGAACATCTCTGCTTCAGTGTCACATGATCCTTCAGAAATATGCTGGCTTGGTGCTCAAGTAACATTTATAATATTATCAGTTGAATATCATTTTAAGTGCTACTTAAGAATTGTGTGAATTAAATTTCTTTGTGAATGCTATGATTTATTTTATAGACCATTCAAAAAGATTGCATTTATTTTATGTATTTATTTATTTATTGTATTGTTGCTTTTAATCAATTGAATGATTCGTTGAAGTATTTTGGGGAAACAGCTACTTGGTTAATGCATCTCAGGCAGAGCGATGGCATATTCAGGTATCTGTCAGCTGCCTGAAGACCAGAGCGTCTATATGGACCAGAGGAAATTTCACAGGCCAGTGGAGAGACTACATCATGCCGTCTCCAGCGCTCCGTGAAATATTTCCTTGGCAACAGGAGAAACAGCACTGATGCTGAGGGGCAAATTCTGTGGATGAAGCCAATTGGGAACAAAGGCTAAAGATGCTCCCATATGGAGCTCATGATCGATATTCAGTGACACAGCAGACATGCAGCAGTGGTATTTAGGAGGAGTGTGAAGGGAAAAGGGTTGTGCAGACTACAAAATGTCACTCTCGCTCTCGACTTAATTGCAGTCATCGGAGCTTTTAAGTAAACAATGCTGGGATTTGAGAGTCCTGTACACTTTCTGAGATGCAACACGCAGAGCTCGGTGGCACAGATTCAGGTCTGAGCTCAGAAATGAGAAATTTGATTTACCATACCTCTCCTTAATACTTAATATGTGCTGTCGGGACATTTGTTTACCAATACGGCAATATTTACCATGATGGCTTCTTTGTTGCATATTTGCTAAGGTTGCTACAGTAAGCCAATTATCCACTGGCGCTATCTTACTCACTGAAACAAGGGATTGTGTTTAAACAGCCAATAGAGCGGTGTGTATCTACTTGTCTTTTCATTTCAAATGCTCTTGAACCAATCCATCATTTTATCTTGCAGCAGTTGAAATTCATCTATAATCTATTTGATTATTATACTTTATTTATCATATTACTGATTACAGACTTCAAAATAAGGGTCAGGGCAGGCAAATAAGAAAAATTCTCAACCCATGAAACAATAATGAGCTGGAGATGATCTAAAATAATTGTATTGTTGTAATGTTATCATTTGTAAAAAAATAAATAAAGTTAACTCTACCTATTCACAGATGCCACTGTTATTATATTAGTTGGTCCATTTATAATTTCTAACTGAATTAAATTTGCTGTTAGCAGATGCTATTTTTATTATAACTGGTATTTTTCAATTGCAATTATTTTTGTCATTGACATTTCTTTTCTGCCATAATTCTCATGGATCTGCATAACTTTTAAATTCATGTAATTAACCACTCTTTAACTGTATACATGTGACTGGAGATGTATTTATTTATTTATTTTAATTGTATATACATATAACTCAAGTATGCTAACTACAGCCACACTACTGGTAACAGAAAAATAACTTGGCCATGAGGAGAGAATAAGATTTCTGTGTCATATTAACAGTGTCATCACAGCTGTGGTTAAATAAGCAGGAAACATTATTTGTCAGTCCTCATAAGGGCAACAACTGATCATAAAATATCATGAATCAACATGCAATTATCTAGCATAAGTATCAAAACCGTAGCATGAGTAAAACAGGAGACTTAGATATTTCACTTAAAGCGCATGTCTTTTGCTTTCTGCATTATTTTGTACTGAAATCTCTGTTGCATCGTAACTATATGTTGCTTTTTCTGTTCATAGATTGACCATAAATGCAGAGTGCCAGCTTAAACTGCATAACTTTCCTATGGATGAACACTCCTGCCCCCTCAACTTCTCCAGCTGTGAGTATCTCTTCTCTTTAAGCTCCACATATTCACAACTTTATATTTCCATTTCCTTTAAAAGCCCTTTTTCTTCTTTGGTTGTGAAGGATTTGGTTGTCATTTGTTGTGTTGTACAAGACAAACCTTAAGCATTCATGTACAGCAGTATCAACATGCATTATGAAATGCTTCATTTGAAGTATATCAGCACAGTGTTGCACAAGCAACTTCGATCTTTTTGAATGGTCAACGCATTTCTCGCTCGGTCGCCTTTCATGCTGTAAATGTTCAGTTTAGATGAACAATAGACTAGAATGTCTTTGAAATGTACACAAATATTCCAAAACAAGTGGGAAATGATCTGGAAATCCAATTTAGCCATCGATTTCAATGGATGTTTTTTATTATACCACTTCTTTTTTTCATAACAACAAAACCAATACTTTTTTATTTTCAAATAATAGTAGTAAAAAAAAAAACTTACCACAAAAGCAATTCAAGCTATGACAATATTTTACATGTGAAAGAAGCCTTTACCTTTGGAGTCACCGCAGCAAAAAATTACAATACAAATAAAAAAGGAGTCTCTGTGGAGAAATTGAAAGACTAAATACTAAATGTTTTGGCACAAAAAAATCTAACAATATAAATGGACTTCAGGGGGAAAAAAATAAATAAGGGACAAATGACCCCCTTTAACAGAGAAAGACATTCAGAAGTGATATTTAGCCTGTAAAATTGGATTTTATGGATAAAATTGCTAGTGCACTGTTCTGATAGCAGACATGGCATTGCTGTAGGGAATGTGTCACGGCTAATTAGGATGTCATGCTTTATGATGTAATATCTCCTTTTTTCTCTCCATGTATTATCTTATATTGAAAGTAGGCCATGGATTCCCTTGTATATATACACCAACTGCACGGATAGGCTGGTAATTACTTTTCGGGCTCTTGAAGGCTGGCTTCATTAGCAGGGTGTCATGAATGACATTACTCAAGGGTGATGGGTAATAGGTGATGCATCTGTGGTGTTAAGAGTCCAGACAAAGAGGGATATAGGTAATTTGGAAAAGTTTGTGTCCTTGTGTAATGTGTTTTCTCACTTCTGTTTCACTCACACACATCAGGGCTCTCTGCTCTTCTCAAAATATTTTTTGTCATACTCATTTGTGGATCCATGCTCAAAAAGTCGACACCTTTTACAGAAAGCTATGTTTTGCATCACACCCATTTTCAACAGTAATCGTATTAGAGTTATTGGGCAGTTGTGGCCTAATGGTTAGAGTGTTGGACTTGAAACCCGAGGTAACCCAAGGTTGTGGGTTTGAATCCCACAAAATATATAAAAATATTTTGGGTTGCTCTTTCATTGTTAAAGAGACTTTTGATCTCAGGCTCGGTTTAGTTCTTTTAGAAATTAGTTTGTGACATGGTTGACATCTCTTCCTCTCCAGGAGGTACTAAAGCTTGGAAAGATTTAGATTTTGATGTGTTAAATATATAAAGCAGGCTATGACTCTACAAGAGTGTTTTTTACTTGTCTCACTCAAAGTGAATCACTTTAATAATGGTCATTGTTATGCTAATGATAAAGCTAAGTAGTATCCAGTATCATTTGAGTTCAATGAAACAGATTTCTGCTTTGTTGTCAGTGAAGGTGTACTTGATTCTTACTGATGGCGTTGTAAGAATACAAAAATGGTTGCAAAGACCCTGCTCTTGAGGGGAAAAAAAACATCTGAAAAGCAGGAGACATAAGCTAAAGCCTCTTTTGGTCTATATTTAACTGTATTGACTCAATCAAACATTAATTCATTATGTGTGTTATTGTTACTTCCCTTGAATTTTAAGTTTGTTATATACACTATTAATTTATCTCATAATTAGTACATCTTTAAGTGAATAATTATATAAATTCTTGAAGTTGGTGTACAGGTTTGTTTTAATTTGTTCTGAATTGAGGCACTCAATTATTTCTACCATTTTTAGAGCAGAACACATTTATTTTTGTCTTTGACTAGAGCATTTGTTTTTATAAAAAAAAAGATTTTTCTTCTCAGTGTTTTCGTTTTGTTTTCCCAGAACAAACATTATTAAATCAATAAACATGTACTTTAGAAGCATACATTGCAATCGTTTTTTTTTTTTTTTTTACTTGTTTTCAAAATTGAGTTTGTGCTTAAACTAAGAAAAATATATGTATCTGTCATTTTGCTTCTCAGGCAATTTATCTTGATTTAAGAATGTTTAGATATTTGTACTAGAACACAGGACAAAACTACTGAGTAAGAAAATCACTTTTTACAGTGTTATAATTCGCAAATTTATGCACTTTGAAGGGCTTAATTATTAAATTGTATTTTGTTTTAAACAAGATACATACAAAACACATGGGATATCTTGCATCTATATGTGAGGACAAATTTGGGTCACACTTTATTTTAAGATCAATTCTCACTTTTAAAAATACAGCCAATATGTTAATAGTAGGCATTGTAATAAGCAACTGCGTACTGTAGTAACTAGTTGCTTATTAGCATGCCTATTATTAACATATTGGCTGTTTTATGGTACTTAGTATAAAGCACATATTCTGCATGAACATATTCTACATCCCTAATCCTACCCCTACCGAAACTTAACAATTTACTAACCATTAATACGCAGCAAAATTAGGAGCTTATTGAGGCAAAAGTCACCAAGAATTTATCTTAAAATAAATTGTGACCCAAGTTTGAGAATTGGTCCATATAATAAATTGTTACTAAATCTGCCTCGTCATGCAACTCCAGATTGCTGTGGGAGTTGCTTCAGTGAAGGTATGAATTGAGATCACTGAGGGAATCACCATCTTTGAGATTGAATTGGAGCGAAACCACCGATGTAGAGATGTCAGAACAGCATTGAAAGTAGCTCATAAGAGATGTTGTAGATCCTCCCCTGCCTTTACGTTTATGCATTTAGCAGACGCTTTTATCCAGTGCATTCAGGCTATACATTTTTGTCAGTATGTGTGTTCCCTGGGAATTGAACCCACAACCTTTTGCGCTGCTAACACAATGCTCTACCACTGAGCCACAGGAACACTGTGATATAGTTGACATCCTTTATGCTGTATAAACCATCTGTCTTCTCTGTCCTGCCTCTGTACACTGCTGTGTTTTACACTGGCCCCTAACAGCAGAAGTTGTGGACAATGTGCTTTAACAAATTATAAAAAATTTCTGATGTATAATATCAGACAGTCCTTATTGCACTGAGCGGGATGGGGTCAACAAATGTTGGACGTCAGAACAAATAGCTCAAATATATGTAGAAATAGCAATGTCATTATCAATTGCAAGAGATAATCACATGTAACAGTCATTACTTACTACTGCTTACACTTACTCTGATGTATGGATATATAATGAAGTTTTATAGTAGGATGCAATTTTACTACTAGAAGTGTCAGGATGTAGATCAGGTTTTCTATAACGGAGTGTTTATTTACACTAAGTGCAAATCCAGTGGTGCAGAGGATATAGTGTGTGTTCAACTCTTTTCGATGCAATCGACCCGGGTTCCAATCCGCCTTCTGGCGAACTTTTTTTCTCTCTTTTTAAATATATCATATCGGAAAGGCATTTATTTTCAATAAAAATTGAGGAAATCATTTAAAAGTTGAAAATAAAGTATCGGTTAGGTTTAGGGTATGTGTAGGGAGGGCTTATTGTCCCAATAAGGCAGCATCCATTTAATAAATTGAATTAAAACTGTCATTTACACTCGATGCGTAATTACTGTGTACTGTTTTAATGTACTACAATACTGAGGTGCAGATTATTGCGTCCATTTGAAATAAGTATTATAAATAGCAGAAAATCCTGCTATTTTAACATAATTTTTTTTAAATAGAATCTATAGCTATTTACACTTTGTGTAAATACAACCCATTGTTATTTGCACTTAGTGTAAATAGCATCTCTCGCTAAGAAAATATGCTATTTGGACTTATACCTGCTGCCTTTATATAGTTAGGTGATTCAGTTGAGACTTCTTAACAATGGATGTGTAAGATTTTTTTTTTAAGGGTAGAATTTAAATTCTCTTTGTCTTGTGCCCAAACCTTCTCCGCAGGGACTCTAAAACACAGCAAAGGTCCACATTGTCACTGTTGAGGAAAGGAGAATGAGCCATAATAAGCAATCCCTCAAGCTTCTGGACACCCTCAGTCCTTTTCTTCACCTCTGAGCTACTTTCTTCCATTTCCCTACAGCATTCGCCATTTGTTTTGAAAAACCAGCGCTGGGTTCTTAGCCCTGCATTTTAAATTCAATTGATATGCAAATGAAGGTTAATGCCCATCAGGCAGGACCTTGCGGACTTTCTCATGTTAGCGGCCACACAGGACCGAGCGTACTCGGACTGAAATGCCTGCCCCTGTATCAGTCACAAAGAAAATGGTCCCCCATCTGCACCCGAGAGGAGCAATTTTCCAGAAAGATTATTTTAATATTTCACACCTCACTGGCCCAGCACAGCAGCTTGTCCTCTAAAGCATATTTAACAGACTCAAACATGCGGTGCTATAGTCCCTGTGTGCATAAACAAACAGACAAATTAAACTCTCCCCAGCCAGTGTGTCTGAACCTGCCCTGCAGGGAATGAGGAGCTTTCAGGTGTTTAGCAGACCTGACACCAGGCGTCAGGTTTGTCTGCTCTGATCCGGCTGAAGCAAGCTGGCGAGAGCAGTGGGCACCTTTCTACCTGTGTTTATCAAAGATGTCACCTGCCTCAAGGCTATGGGCTTCCACTGTATATCTAGTAACATTGAAGTGGTGTATATTTTTATTTATTCATCAACATTTTTAGGTTTTATTTGGGACAGAGAAAGGGATCATTAAAGTATGGAGGCTCAACTCTAAACAAGCTGACTTTCAAATATGACGCTTTTTAAAAGGATATTTCACACAAAAATGAAAATTTGATCATCATTTACTCACCTACTTACTGTTGTTTCGACATGTATGACTGAGTTTATTCTACAGGATACCAAAGAATGTTAGGGTCCAAACTACTTTCATTGTATATGGCAACATATGCTCATTGTACATATGTGCCTCTAAATACATTTCTGCAGAACTGAAATATACCGATACATACAAATCGCTGCAGTTTCCAGTTAAAATAAACAACAGAGGCAGTAAAACTCAGACAACTTTTGTTCCATTTTAGACAACGTGTTTCTACGACCTTTATACCCTGTAGTCATGGCGAGATTAGGTTCCTTCGATCTAAAAAAAAATTCCATCGATTCCAGAACCAGGAATCGGAATCCATTCCAAAAATTTTATCGGAATCGAACAGCCTTAGTAGTCTCTGTGTGAATTCAAAAAATGCCACCAGAAAATTGCTTATGTCAGCCTTGGTTGTGAAATGCTATTGGCTCTTGTGTGTCTCCTGAACGATTGCATCATGCTACGGGACGGGAGTATACTTTTGAATGAGATGTGAGTGCGTTAACGGAGCGGGATCATTTTCAGCGATTAAAACCTTATGTTTTACTCTCTTCTTTGTATAAAGACTTACTTCGAACGGCTTCTGAAGACTTTGAATGCAACACAACTTGTTTGTAATGGTTTTATACTGCTTGTTTATGGTCAGTTTTTGCAATACAAACCTGTGACTGCACTTATATTTTCCTGTACATTAACGTTAGCGTGTTTTATATTGTTCAGAATTGGGTAGGTTTAGGGTAGGGGTGGGGTTAGGTGCTCCAATAAAAGTATACAATTATTTATAATTTTACAAATGCATGCAAACCATTAAACTAAGACAAACAACTGAAAACAAAAAGGACCCTGCAAGTCAAAAAATGACACTAAAGGGGTACCTTGAGTGTCAAAAAGTGACGCCAAGTGGTCATGACCAAGCTTCAATACGTGATGAATTGGGATTGAGGACATGTTGGACATGAGGGTAAGTAAATTATTACAGAAATGATAACTTTTGGGTAAACTATCCCACTAGTCTCACTTAAATATGCATGCATTTTATTGTGTAGATAACAAAGTGGCATTTGCAAAAAGTGCCACGGCACGACAATGTGTGATTAACATTGTATTGGAAGAATACACAGAAGGCAGAAAAGTAGAATTCAAATAGAACAAATATTTGCACAATTTCCATGCTATAATACACACTATCAAAGCACATTATTTACATGCATCAAATCCATCAAGCAATCTGACCTAAATACCGTTTGAAGACCAGATGAAAAGTCATTGGTCATGAAACTGTGTACAGTCTGTTATGAAGATAGATGGATAGTTCAGACTCATTTAAATGGTGGAAAAGTGCTGCGTGTGCTTGCAGTTCCTGCAAAAATTACCTTTTGTGGCTCTAACTGATGGGAGCTGCTTTTCCTGCTGCACAGAATCACCGTAGTGCCATTAACTCATCAAATTGCTTTGACTACCCTTCATAGATTCGCTTGGAGAGGAAGACATTACCATTTCCATCAAAGCCTTTTTACTCTGTATAGAGGCATTTATGAACGCTCTCATGCTCTGGTGGCACTTCTGCTCAGACATGCCGGAACATTTATTGGTCATTTTCAAAGGATGGTCAAAAACAGATCTAGACGGATGTTGGGGTTATTAACTGAGAAGCTTCTTGAAAATGATTTGCTCACATTAATATTCATAATAATGTGTGAGACTGAAGAAGCGACAAGTGACACAAAACAAGAAAGATTTGGAAATTAAGTGACTAAGCAATATGCAAAAATACAAATCTCTAGATTGGTAGCGTATTTAGTGGCTTTTGCTTCAGCTGTCCTTGCACATAAATCATAAGAAATCTGTACTTTTTGTGTCAGTATTAGAAAATGCTCTGCTTGTTCTCATTCTTCGTAAATTTGTTTTGTTCTCTCTCTCCGCTCTTTATCGTATGCAACACACTTGTGGTCACATGTCTATATTTTTTATGTTTCAAATGTTGCAATATGTTTTCAACTTAAAAACAAATTTTCTTGTTATGTTTGATGATCTCCCAAGCAATTTACAGGATCAGTTCACTGTCATAATCCAAACTTAAAAGTTCTGTGAGATTAGAGAACCTGACCATTATCTTCTTTCAGTTATAGCATCATCAAACGCTTGCAAATGAAAAAGGTGACTAAAAGTTTATGTTGCTGAAAGTTTTAAATGAAAAATGTGTATAATATGGAATCTATGGCTAAAAATAAATGAACACTCGTCTGTTTCCAAGCTTTGATTAAAAAGGCAATCATTAATATTGTGAGCTGAACAAAGGAAGGATGTAAGGTTTAAAATTGAGCAAAACACTCAGACACCAATTATAATGCTGATCTAGGACGGAATCAGTTCATTAAATAAAGTGGGCATTTTTAAATGATGATAGGGACTGCTGTGATTACCTTTTGATCATTCACCTCTTCTGTCTGCAACATCTCTTTCTTTCAGCAGGCACTAAAAGAGCACATGCTGATCTCTTAATACCTCAATGTCAGAGGAGTTGGTGAGGAATAATGATTGCCAGGAAGTAAAAAAAATGTCCTCAAGTAGAACTAAGAAGATCATGTTAACATGTAGAAAGGGATATTACGAACAACAAAAGTTGGTGAAATGAATGCCCTACCCTCAATAAAAGCACAACCCAATAGTCAGGTGCCGAACATTGGTTTAAAATTACAGTTAACCCCAAAATGACTTCCCAAACTTATATGATTTTCTTGTATGATGTTGTGCATAACCTAAAGATGTTAAGTTATGTCAATTTTTCCCATCCTCCAAATTCCCATCAAACTTTTTAAAACTAGGTAATGCATACAGTATGTATGTTTCTCATCGTTTCTCACATTAAATCAATAGCTGCGCTACTGTGCTGTCATAAATTAAGATCTAGCTCCTTTGAACCAGGTCAAGAGATCCTGATCATGTTACTTACTGAAATATGTAGTAAATGGCTTGGGAAATGGCATGGAACATTTGAAGTCTTTAAAAAGTTATGAACCACCACTGAGATTTGAATCCCTAATCAAACTCATCTAATGAGAACCTTGGCACAAACTCAGTTCTTATGCAAGCCAGAGTCTGGCAGCAGACCTTCATGGTCAGGATTCACATGTCTGGTGGGGCATGACAAAGTGTTGAAGGAAAGTGCTGTACCATTAACTGAAATCCCAGAGAGAAATCCCCAGTGCTTAAAGAGGTGTTGGATGTGATGGAGTCTCCAAGAGTTATTTAATCCATCCAAAGCAAATGGTGCAATTCAGTGATTTAGTACCAAAGAGGGATGGAAGCATTCAGTGTTGCATAGACATCCACTGGGTTGCAGTTCATGGGTCCTGGCTGGTTTTCAGAGCCCTTGGGCAAATCATTGAATCTGTTCTTTTACCTCAGTTCTATATAAATGCTTTTCTGAGCCAAGACTACACAAACAATAGTGCTGACAGTCACCCGTGAGGATTAGATTTGAACAGGCCAGTGTTTTTTATAGTGTCATCAACCTTACTCTTTGAGTTGGCCATTTGAAATGGAATGGAATATGCTACATACCAACATTATTTTTCATGTTGAAAACATGAGGGCATGAAGTCATTTGAATGTATTATTTAATGCAGATAAACATAAGCAATAAATTCCACAGTCAAAAAAGGGCGAACAAGAAGTGTTTGACATTATATATTACCATAGAAATGATAACTTCCTTTACCAATGTACACATTTACAAATGTTTACCTCAGCTTACCATCTAAATAATCAGGGAAGTTTCTCAGCATTTTCTTCCCATCTATTTTTCTTCCTGTGCAATGTACTGTTAAACTCAGACTTTGGTCAGTCTCATTATTCCAAACAGTTTTTTGTAAGTGTGATATTGCTTTTACACAAATTAAATGAACAATAATATTAAGTAACTTACATTTTAGACTCAATGCCAGTTACTTTGTCTGTTTTTGATCCTCCAACAAAAATAGTTCCAAACAAAGCTGCAGCTTGTCTCTGAGCAACAAACGGACAGTGTTTTATTCCTAAATGTTTTGGCCTTCATTTTGACAGGACAGTGAAAGAGAAGGGGGCAGGATCAGGAAAGCTCCATGAACCAAGACTCGAACTCTTGTGCTTGCCACACAGATATGACTGAAATAATTTACATTTTTGAATGAAACAGTCGAGTAAATGATTCAGCGACTCACCCATGAAGTGTGTTGGTGAATTTGGAACCACGTGAATATTACTCTTACTGTTTTTATCGTATCTTTATATGGCAGGAATACTCAGAGTAGTACGCTAGTATGTGATTTAGAATTCTGCAAGTCACTTAAACTGTCCCTTAATGAATCAGCATGTTTGAAGGAATCGATAGAATTAATGATTCCATGATTCACTTATTAAGACACTTGTCACCACCTACTGGTATAACAAGCAACCAGCAGAAAGAGGCACTGAATATACATAACCTTATATATTATATTTGCACTAGTTCAGCAGCCAAGATGATATTAAGATTACCCAGGCAGGGTGTTTTTCTGATTCATTTGCGTCAGCTTAGTGCTGCGTAAAGGCCTTTGGTTTTTGTAGAGGTTTGAACTGACTGTCTGAGTGGGTTGTGATCAGTTGTCTATTGCCTCAAAGCTTTCAATCTTCCCCCTTTTGAATGTTTACTCTTTTTCAGTTTTTGTTTCCTTGCCTGTGCATATCTTTTTAGAACTCTACTCTTCTTGTGTCCTCTGCATGGCCCACAGCTACACTGAAACCCATCTGAGACACCCAATTTTTAGCAGGTCTAAAATACTCCAATTCATCCTCAGTCACCATCATATTCAGTTTTTTCTTTAGTACTTAAGGCTAAATCCGTCACACCAACCTTGACTAAAGCCATTGTTTTACCCATGTCTCAGCTGGTCTGAATGTGACTTTGTGTCTGTGCATATTCATGCTAATGTTATGTAGCTGTCCTGATTATTGAGTGAGGAGGAGATGATTTTGCAATCGCCTTTAAAAATGTGTGACTAAAGAATTTACTCGCTCTGCTTTTGTCTGTGAAATATAAAGCTCCACTCTGCTAGATGATTCCTCACATCTCTGTATCAATGGTGTCACTCAAGATTATTTTCATTGCTGTATCTCCCCCACATTTGTTCATCAAATAACAAAAGCATGAGCTCATGCTGATTTGTTTTAATTGTATTTCATAAAGACCAAATGTTGAAAATTATTAATATATCAAATACTTACACAATGAGGGTATAAGTATGTTGTTTATGTGATTATTCTCTTTTTACATTTGCATTTAGTCATTTAGCAGACGCTTTTATCCAAAGCGACTTACAATTGTGTATATATATCTTTGGCATTTTACCATATTTGTGTTATTACATTTCTGTGACACTAAAACCAATATAAAACTAAATCTTTAAGATCTTTAATGTTTTTGAAAGTCTCTTTTTCTCACCAATGCTGCATTTTATTTGATAAAAATATATAGTAATATTGTTGAATGTGAACGTTTTGTTTTATTATATGTAATAATTAAATATAATTTATTTCTGTGATGGCAAAGCCTAATTTTCAGCAGGCATTGCTTCAGTTTCCTGTATCACATGATCCTTCAGAAATGATTGTAATGTATTGATTTTGTGCTCACATTTCTTATTATTGTCAATGTAGAAAACAGTTTAATATTGCTGCTTGATCTATTTATTTCAGCCATTACACATTGATTGAACAAATGTGACAGAAAAGACTTGTGATTTTTATGAAATATTTGTATTTCAAATAAAAGCTATTCTTTGAAACGTTCTATTCATGGCATTCACGGTTTCCACAAAAATAAGCAGCACAACTCTTTTCGACACTGAGCACCACATCATCATAATAGAATAATTTATGAAGGATCATGTGACACTGAAGACTTGAGACATGAGTGCTAATTTTTAGCTTTGTCATCACAGGAATAAATTACATTTTGAAATATATTACAACAGAAAACAGTTATTGTAATAATATTTCACAATATTACTGTTTTTACTGTGATCAAATAAACTCAGCCTTGGTGAAAATAAGAGACTACTTTCAAAAACATCACTAAATCTAGTGATTACAAACTTTTGAATGGTAGTGTACATATCTATGTCAGTTGTTTCTGAAATTGTCCATTATTTTGAAAGGAGGTAGTTCATGACTCCGACAGTGTCCATTCATGGCCTGACTGTCTCGTATCCTGTCTGGTTTAAAAAAAAAAAGCAAACCAGTCCTGCACCGATAAAGTCTTGTTGTTTCTTGTTTTGTGCTCTAGTCCTGCACCGATAAAAACCTGATAAAGTACCTCATGTGTGGACAGGACTCACAAGGTCTATAAAACATATTGTTTAGATGGTCAGTTACTAAATACAAAATCATGCTATAGAAGGCTGTAAGGTGAAAGTACATTAAGTGTGTGTGTGTGTGAGTGTGAGTGTGTGTGTGTGTGTGTGTGTGTGTGTGTGTGTGTGTGTGTGTGTGTGTGTGTGTGTGTGTGTGTGTGTGTGTGTGTGTGTGTGTGTGTGTGTGTGTGTGTGTGTGTGTGTGTGTGTAAAATCTTTGATTTTTAAACAAAGATCAATCTGTTTATTCTTTTCTTATTTGATTGTATTTCTGTGGGTCATAAGGTGAGTCATAAATCTTTTTTACCCACCTAACCTTCATTCTCATCTGACGTGGCGGACAGAGGCAGGATGTATAAACTGAAATGTATGGCTCGCATTTAGTTCTTCACAAATCAATAGTAACCTCCTTTGTTGATGAATGATGAAATTACAAAGTTATTTGTTGTGCTACCAAGGCTTTCTCCACACACCCTATAAGGTTTAAATCACATTGTCTTCCTCCCGCTGTCGATCTTCCCACCATCACGGGAAGCTCTTGCATGCTGTGATTCATCAGTGCCCCTTTCTTCACCCACTGAGGCCAGTGGATGGTGTTCTGGTTCCCATGGCGATGGCTATTTCTTTCCTCTGATTAAGTGGAATTTGCTTGTACCCTTTAGCCCAACATGACTTCAGGGTTATACAATAATGAACCAAGGACAATATAAATGGGAGAGACAGGGACAGTGGGTGGCAGGGCAACTGTTGGGATGAAATGGAGCCGGAGTGTATATTTGACACTGCTCATGGATAATTATCAAAAGAAATACTCTACTTCCACCCAATGAACTGAATATGATGCAAGGAGAACAGAAGTGCGGCATCAAACTGGACATAGCAGGTTATTTTTCTAATGTTTGAGTAGCAAAGAGTTCAACAATATGATTGAAAGGCAAGTGGTTTCACTGACAAGGCATTTAGAGTTTGACAGAGGCTATATATATACTGTGTATATACATGTACATATAATCTAAAAATTACAAAATTTATATTTACTACTAGCACCCTAAAGCAGATTTAATCTTTTGCACAGTATGTCTTTAAGTTGGTCCACTCACATGATTTGCATCAGGGTCACACTATTGTTCTTGCAAAAAAATTTAACATAATTATTTAGCAGTTAGTTTCTCATGAAGTCCATCCAAATTACTATTAATTAAATTGATTTACTTGCCAAAGCCAATTTTAATTTTGAATTTGGTACTTGGTGAGTATCCATATATGAACCTATATACCACTAAAAGTGTTTAATTCAGCAGATTTTAGTTTAGCTATTTCTATTGTTTGCAATTCTACCAAACAATAATACCAAATATAAGATTATGAAACCATTCTATTTGATACGTGCAGACACTCAATCAATGATAATACAATTTCAGCTCTAGTCCCCTGGAACCCCTAAAATGCATCTATGGAGGCTGCATCTATTTTTCTATTGTGTACACAGAATTTTTATTGAAATTGTTTTGCTGATCCTTTGCAACCTCTTTATGGCTGATTGAGCCAAGAAGTTGTAAACTTTATACAACACACTACTAATTATTTCTCACAGTTCACAGGGATGGCACAATGGGATTTACCCAGGGAAAGGAGGAGAATTTTTCAGCTTATTTCTGTGCCAATTAAAAAAGGGCTTTTTCCATTTCCTGTAACCCTATACATCCCTAATGGCTATAGTTCTTGCTAGTGCCAATTAATAGGATTGTGATTTTAATGGATATCCAACAGGTGTTTATGAAACTCTTAACATACACAGTAGTATTGCACATAAACATTCACCCTTTCTTGTTTTGTGCATTTTTGCAGCATTGAATCATTGCACATTCACTTCAGATCTCAATCTTGTTTTGGTCCATGCTATGGCAATAAATAGGGTCAAATGTTGTTTAGACCCCAGTCACTATCCATGTAAGACCCATTAAATGTTTAAGCAATATCAAACATGTGAAAAAAGCTCAAAAAAATGTCTTGATTCTATTATTCGCTAGTGTAAAATGTCAACTGTTTGTGGTCAAGAACATCTTTATTGGTACTTGAATGCCCTCTGCATAGACCAGGGAGAATTTTAATGAAATTCAATTATTCAAAAAGCATATTTTGTCTTTTTCCACATTTAGTGTGCTTAATCTTGTAAGATAATTACAATAACCGCAGATGGCTATTAGGCTTGATTACCATTTAGCAGCACAGGTCATTGTGTATTTAACGGAATTAATATGTATTTGTGTGGAAATCTAATTGTGCTGTTTAATTAATCACAGTGTCTGGATGAAGTACATCCACTCACTTATCAAAGAATACTCTCTAAGAAATATCAGAAACTCTTGGACATTGTAGAACACAAGTGGCTTCAACACCAGCACTCTTGCTGTTTAAAGGGACAGTTCACACAAAACTGAAAACCTTATTTAGTCAACCTCATGTCTTTCCGAACCTGTGTGAAATTCTCTTTTTGTGAAATAAATTCATACAGTTTTTTTCTGAGTGAACTATCCCTTTAAGGCAGAATTTAAAAGATTAGCGTGAAATATCATCCACTTAGCAGTACTTATGAGACATGGATAATCAATGCAAGAGCAAAATCAGCGATCATTTCTAAGATTAAAGTTCCAAAGGCTTGAGACCGCTGTTTCAAATCTCTTTTCTGGGCCACAGGTTGTACGCGAGAGACATACATCTCAAGGTTGGGTGTCAGCATCAAGATGGATGCTGTGTATAATCGAACCAAACTACTCATTTACTTGTTCCCTCTCTATGCCTTTGTCTTCCTTGTGCCTGTGATGTGCGTTTTATTAGCATGCTCTGGGCTAGAGACAAATGCTGCAGTTCGATGCCTGACACTGGGCTGCACTCAGGCATCCATCATAAGTGAAGGGGGTGCTGGGGTCACTGGCTTATGCTCTGTATAATTACAGATGGATACCCACGAGATGAAATGATTTACAAGTGGAGAAAGAATTCGGTGCAGGCGGCTGATCAGAAGTCATGGAGACTTTACCAATTCGACTTCATGGGCCTGAGAAACACCACAGACATAATCAAAACAATAGCAGGTAATTGTTTTGTTGTTAGTTTTTTTTTCTCTATTAATTGGATCTAATAGAGTTTGATTATGAATAAACTATAGTTATTTTTGGCTACTGATAAAGAGGATTGTTAAAAGGTTCAAAAATCTCTTATGCTCAATGGCTCCATTTGTTTGATCAAAATGATAGCAAAATAGTAATACTGTGAAAGATTATTGCAATTCACAATAACCTTATATTCTATTTAAGTATATTTAAAAGTGTTATTTATTCTTGCTGTGGCAAAGTCTTCAGTGTCTCGTGATCCTTCAGATTTCATTTTAATATGCTTATTTGGTTTAAGAAGCATTTATTAATATTATCGGTTACAACAGTTGTGCTGCATAATATTTGTGTGTAAACTGTTAAAAGTTGTATTAAATGACGATTAAAAGCTCAAATGAACAACATTTATTTTAAATCGAAATATTTTGTAATAGTATATTTACTGACACTTTTGATTAATTTAATGGTCTGTAAAATAGTATATATTTAAAAAAGAACTGACCATAACATTTTCATAGTTATATATTTTGGGGCTAGAAGTTTTGAGGCCAAACTTTTCTAACTCAGGCACTCTCATTCAACCTATTATGAATAAACATGCTCAGTATATTATCTTCCTTTAATTTACATTATTCAATTATGCTAAACTAGCATTGACCTATTTTCTCAAGCAACTAACTCCGCATCCTTTTTAATGTCTTGTATTCATTGCACCATTGTATTTTGTGGCAGAAACGACATTTGCATTTGTTTAATGATGGTTTTGCACTCAATATAAGTAATCAGACCAGCTGAAGATGATATATAAGGTTGTTTCTCTTGACAGTGTATTTATCAAAATATATATACAGTTTTTCTATGTTACCCCCTGCAGTATCTTAATGGACCCCCATTAAGATTGAAAACTCTGGGTCAGAGGATTGAAAGCGGTTGAAATGTCACTTCAGTTAAAGCACTACTGTACATACACAATTAGGTGACATTTTCTCAGGGCTTAGTAATTCTTAGTGTGAACATGGTCAATGGACTGAACTAGAAATTTCGTATCCTCATATTCAAATACCAATTATGTTATACTGGGATGGTAGAGAATGACATTTTTGGTGCAAATCAATTTTATATTGCCTTTGCATTAAATCAAAGTAATAAGTAATGTTTCATATTTTCAGAGAGAGATCATTTCAAAGAATTGTGACGTCAGAAAAAAAAAGATATAGATAATATCAACAAATCAATGTTAGATAGAGAAGTGTCCCCATGAAGGCATGAACTACAACCTAGAAAAGCTGATTTGGGCTAGTGATTTTCATATTGGCAATACAAGAGGTCTGTATGTGAGAACTGCAGCACAGCATGGAAACAATTATTTGCAATATGTGCGAGAAGCAAGATGGTTTCAAACGTTTTAAAACTTCAGATATACAAGTGCAAGGCTAACCTGTATATTAGCATCACTGTAGAATCTGTTGAACTGAGATATTTTCATTTAGCGTGTTTCTATACTTTAGATATGTCCCTACTATTTCATCTGAATACTTAAAATAGGTTTGAAATCTGGATATCAAGTGTCAATAAAGAAGAGAGAAAAAAATCTAAAGCATTGCTATTAAATCAGAGTGAGTGGCAGGATATTTTCAAGGTCATGGTCAGCTTCTTACAATATATATATATATATATATAAATGAAAACAGACTGAAGGGCTTTTCAAAGAAAATATAAAGGCAATATGACCTTCACATTTCAGAAGTATTAAACTCAGTTTGCCAATGTACATGTATTGTATACTTCAAAATTGGTGATTTCAAACCATCTGTTTGAGACAACGTTGTTTTTCTTCTTCTTATACTTTTTAAATGCCCTCATACACACACACACACGTTTCATCATTTTTTGTCTTTCTCTCCAGGTGACTATGTGGTGATGACTGTATACTTTGACCTAAGCAGAAGAATGGGATACTTCACAATTCAGACCTACATCCCCTGCATACTTACTGTGGTTCTCTCTTGGGTCTCCTTTTGGATCAAAAAAGAAGCAACTCCAGCCAGAACAGCTCTAGGTACATTCAGTAAATACAGAGACCTGATCCCTGTGTGATTCATTCATATGCAACTTGATGTTTGAATTTCTTAAAAAATAGGCAGTATTAAATACACTGTTTGTGTAGAATTTTTTTATATTTAAAGGAATAGTTCACCCAAAAATGAAAATGTAGCTGATTAAAATATCACAGTAACCCACAAGTAATCCAAACAACTCCATTATCTGTTACTATCTTGAGAAACAAAATGCTTTTTGTTTGTTTTTTACTTAAGACCATCACTTCTGACTAAAATGCAAATAAAATCTGACTAAAATCAGCAGTTTGAACTCTCATTCTAATGGCACCCATTCACTGCAGAGGTTCCATTGGTGAGCATGTGATGTAATGTTAAATTTCTTCAAATCTTTTAAGAAGACAAACTCATTTGTATCTTGAATGGTCTGAGGGTGAACAAATGTACATTTTTGGGCAAACTATTCATTTAATAAATGTTTTGTTTTATTCGTTAACGAAGTTCACATATTATGAGAATGAAAGACAGTTAAAGTATTTGTCTTTATATTTTATTATATATGCATTCATATAAAAGGAATATCTGTGTTTTCTTTTTAGTGTGTGTATTTGTTCACTTTTTTCATGTTTCATGAAAGCGCTTCATCTGCTTTTTTTGTTTGCTTTACTCATTTCTTTATAGTTTCCTGCTTTGATTAAGTCCATGTCCTGTCCTGGTAAATGTCACTTTTGTCAAGGTAATTTTTTAATTTGTCATCTTTATTTTTAATTCTATTTTTTATTTATCAACGAACTTTAGTTATGCTTGTAGTTTTTTTTCTTTTCTTTTAGTGTCTTTGTTTAGACCATGTTATTTCTTTTCATTTTTCCTCATATTGTTCAATGAGAGATCCACATGTAAAGTATCATGCAACATAATTTAGAAAGGCTTTTAATCAGTCTCATGATGTAGCTTGATTAGCTTGCCACTCTTAGTCAGTCTTGTTTGATTACCTCTGAACACACCACAGATCAGTGTGGCCTGAGATGGTGTTCTCAAGCTAATAAGCAGGATCAGTGACGGTAAAAAAAACAGGATCCTAGATCGACATAAATTGGTTATCTTACACCGATCCTATAGCTAAATGCTAGAAAAGGTGGAAGAAAAGGCCAGACCACTGCACAATGTTTGGAAGAAAATAAATAAACTGGCAACATACTCTGAGAAGAAAAAGGATGAATGCAATTAATCTGTCTGACAAAAGAAGTCATTACACCTTCAGTGGGAAGAAAGGGGTAGGAGAAAAAGTAGGGATTTGCTTTACAGGCATCCAGTTGATCGATGAAGTCCAGAGAGAAAGGCAGCCAAGATATAATGTGGGAGAGAGAGGACTTGGGCTCACGTCTGTGGAAATGTCAGGTTAGAAAAGGATGTGACCTAGATAGAACCCAGAAGAATGGTGAGGGGTCAAATATAGGGTGGCGAGTCTGTCTTTTTGAGCAAGTTTTAGTTGCCTAACTTGAAAATGTATTTCATTTGGTAACGTACTGCAAATTAACTGCTTTTGTTCATAGTCTATACATGGTCAAAAAAAAGGAATATGGACACCCAAACAGTACTCTAGTATGTGCTTTTTTTATTTGAAACCATGGGAGCTAGAGATAAGATCCTCCCTTTTCTGCTATAACAACTTCCTCTCTCCTGGGAAGACTTTCCAACATGTTGGAACATGGCTGTTGGGATTTGCTCCCATTCGGATGTGAGAGCATCAGTAAGGTCAGGCATTGATGTTGGGCACAATCATTGTTCAAATTTTTCCCAGAGGTATTGGTGTCACAGTGGTGTTCAGGTTTTAGGCATGTTAGTTTAGAAGCATTATCATTAATATATATATATATATATATATATATATTAAGACTAAATCCACTTGACTATATTTAGTTATAGAAATTCATGTAATTTGTATAGGTCAGTCCACTTAGATTTTATTTTTTTTTACTTTGCCCACAACAATAAAACTTCCATCAAATGAACATTGGTGTTACATTAAACACAGAAATTTTAAATTTTAAATTTGAGCAGAGAAGTACTGAACACATCATACAGCCGGTCTACAATCATTCAACTCTTCCCACCCACAAATCAACAGCCTGGGTACCATCATTGATAAGTACAGGAAGTACAGCATTACAGTCATTTCAACATCCAGAGAGTTATTATGTCATTCTTATCCATCGCAAAAAAAAAACAGATGAGAGAACTAATGAGGTTAAAAAAGGAGCCAAGCAGTTCGGGAAAGAGTGCCATTTTGAACCGCATATTTCATTCAAAAGCTTTTCTGACTCAGGCAGGCAGTCATTTAACTAAGTGCCACTGTATCAGGGAAAGTCAGTCTAACAGGTGAAGGTAATCACCGTGGCCAGCATCGGCAGAGGAAAAAGAAATGGAGTGCAACATTTCTGTCTGAAATAGATGAAGCTTGCTTGTTTCCATAGAAACCCTTGCAAAACAGGAGCACAGTCACTGATTCTCTGAGGCAACTCTAAATGTCCATGCAAGAGTGGAGCTAAGAATGTCTACACGCTTCTGAGGTTCTAGGTGTTTGTGTGGGTGGCAGTTTTTTAATTTGCAGCTGCCTCTGTTCCTATCAAAAACAAGAGAATGACTTTGGCATCTGGACATGTGTCAGATTGAAAAACAACAACATTAAAGACATACAATAGTGTTATTTTTTTATTTCTGTTAATAATAATAATAATTTGCTGTAGTGGTGATTTATGGTGGTGGTTAAAGTATTGCATTAGTTTCTCTCATATTGCCTGTTTTTAAATCCTGTCAATATAGAGCGTTTCAGGGCAGTTCATTTTCAGTTAGGATACTGCACTAGATAGGCAGCCTAGTGAGGCAGCTTACTAGGATTTAGAACACAGCTATTGTATTACACCTGTCCAACCAACCTGGGCTGCATTTCCCAAAAGCATCGTAAGCTTAAGTACATCGTAGACCCATTGAAACCACTGGAGCTACGATCAACTTAGGCTTACGATGCTTTTGGGAAATGCAGCCCTGGTCTCATAAAAATACGTACCTCTGTGCGACACCGTTTTACGTACCTTACGTATAAAATGTATTTGTTAATGCAACCGTGCCATTTCAACTTCCTTATATGCCGATAGAACTGCTTTGTCGAACCGTGATTACATGTGCTCCTCGCCTCCTATGTACGTCTCCGTACTCCGTGAGCTACCGAACAAACTTTCCGTCTATGAAAACCCATAGATACGAGGCTGGATATGTGTGATGCTAATGTTCAAAAGCATCAGTTTTCAAATCTCCCAACATATTAATTAATATTAATATAATAAAGTCGTAACATGATATTCTTCAAGTAATTGTGCGAAAATTACGCTTTATTAATCAAAACACGGTAAATTTGTGTGAAAAGGAGTAAAAGGTGTCAGAGGTTTACTGCCTCTAGTTTTTGTTTCTTTTGGAAAATGCAGTAATATGTAGTTATTGGTACATATTTCGTGTCTCGCTAAAAAGTGCACCCAGGTACGTAAATGCCATGAGACCAGGTAGTGTCCAACAGCTACCAGAGCAATGGAATCTTAGATGGAACTTAATGAGGTCTGCTCAGCGAAATGGCATCCCATAATTTGCTTGGAGTCAAAAAGTAACAGTGTTTTGTATTCAGCAGAGATATCAAACTACATTTTACACATGCTAACAATGTCAGCATACACTTTAGATGAGTTAGCTCTTTTTTTTCATTAGCAGGCATTTCATCTAATATCCTCTTTTGGTTATGCAGGAATAACAACAGTATTAACCATGACAACGCTCAGCACGGTGGCACGGACATCACTACCCAGAGTCTCATACATCACAGCAATGGACCTTTTCGTCACTGTCTGTTTCCTGTTTGTTTTTGCGGCTCTCATGGAGTACGCCACACTCAATTATTACTCCTACAGCGCTCGCAGTCGCAGACCAACCCGCAACAAGACGAAAAGATCGGTGAGCATCATTTTCTGAATCATTTAAAGTTAGGAGAAATCTATGCATCCTGTTCACACAATATCTAAGGAATGCTTTCATTTTCGTGCTCTAACATGGGGCTCCTGAATTTCTAGTTATCTATCAAAGGATCCATGTCCAATTTTTATATTTAAATTAATACCGAAAGCATCCAATGCCATTTTTAATACAGTACATTCAGCTAATCATGTTTAATTTAGCATCAATGTGCTTTGGCTTGAAACGAGAAAGAGAAAGTGGAATAATACAAGAGGCATTAAAGTAGCAATAGAAGGGTTTAGCAGTAATTATGAAATACTGTATGTATATATGTGTGTGTGTGTGTGTGTGTGTGTGTGTGTGTGTGTGTGTGTGTGTGTGTGTATGTATGTGTATATATGTATATATATATATATATATATATATACACACTACTACTGTTCAATAGTTTGGAGTCCATAAGATTGTAAAAATGCTTGGTGTGTATATATACTGTATATTAGTGCTGTCAAAATTAGTGCGTCTCGCCAAAAAATACAGTCACGCCACGCGCTTCCACTTCACTTCAGCGCCAGGGCCCGTATTCTTAAAGATTCTGAGAATACTCTCAGAGAGCTCCTAATTTACCTTAAAAAAAAGTCTTAGCTTAAGAGTGATTTAGGACTAATCTAAGAGCAACTCTGAGCGAGGTAAAGACAAAAACTTTTATCTTAGTGGGGAGGCGGGCCTGACCCCGTTGCTAGGATTGACACAGTCTTTTGAAGACTGTGATTGGTTGGTTGTCCAAGAAGGAAATAAAAGAGCGCTTTTAGGGTCTATTATAAGCCTTCACTTTGAAATTATATGCGTAATTTCCGTTTTACCGTACTCTCTCTCACACACAGACACATACATTATATATGTATATCTATTCTTTATTTTGTATTTACCATGCTGTCATACTTAAAAAAAAATTAGGAAATGAACAACGGCATAATACAGTTCTGAAAGTGCTATAAATGTTTGTGATCACTTTGCTTATAGAAGGTTGTGACAGACCCAAATCATCACTGTTGCATAGTTGCATTTTTCCAGTTGCCAAATATGTTAATGTAGTTAATGTAGAGATTACGTCCATTTCTGGTTCTATGACATTTCTGCGCAATGTCTGAGATTTTTACATGTCTCTAATACGATCGGTCACAAACATAATCCATGCACAATCTAATGTGTATCGTCTTGTTAACTCACTGTCATGCAATGTGTGCAACACATTTATTTTCCTTCATGCCCATTTTCTCCACTGCTAAAGAAACTCTTAAGACTCTTAAAAGTCTTTGTTCGTACTCCTAACAATTTTGGACCTTAAGACATCTTTTAAAGGTTAAATGCTTTCTGAATTACTTTTTTCTTTACTAGGATTTTTTCTTTAATTTTAAGAGGAAACGCCCAAATTTCTAAGTATTTTCTTAGAATGTTGTTAGATTAAGATTTTACAAGATTTTACACTAAGATTTTTCAAGAATACGGGCCCTGGTGTGAGACAAACGAGCGCGGAAATGGTCCTGTGCTCGTGGTGTGTGTTCTTGCACGCACAAATGCGCCTGCGCATGCTTTAGCCATTATAATTTCATATCAAAGTGCAAAATAAACTACGAGCATGCAATCTCGTGGTCAGTTAAAACATGAAGTTACCAAAAAGGCGATTAAAGCTGCCTCAGAACCGTGCATGCATATAATATGTTATATATGAGTTACATTAAAAACATGTCTCTGAAATGGTTTTCAAAACTGTCCCGGAGCATCCCAGTACTGTCTCCCTCATCTAACACAACCGATTCAACTGGTCAAGCTCATTAGAAAAGATTGAAATGGGTCTGAACTGAAGTAGGTCAGAAAAGGTAGAGTTGAGAGAAAACACGATGCGTGTCATATCCCCGTCACGTTCAGCAGCAACAGCTCTTAAGTAAATAGCAGCCAAAAACAACCTAATAACCAGCTGCTGTCTGCTAATCAAAGAGAAAAAGGAGGAAATCAATAACTTTTATAGCTTCAAGTATTCATCTGTATTTACTTTAGAATTTAGTGTTTGAAAACTTTATTTAATTTATTTATATTTCTGCTGAGGGGCACATGTAGCTAAATAAATCATTTATTATAATGGGTTTATGTGAAGATAAATTTGAAGTTATTTTTAAAGTCTAATAAATGTTAAAATTGATAGCTCTTAATTATAATGTAATGTTGAATGGCTATAGTCAATGGTTAAATATTAGGGGGACATTTTTATAGGGAAATCAGTATAACTTGGTATCAGTGATACTGGCCTTCAGTCATAAAAAAGATGACATTAAACAAATATAAAAAATATACTGTATTTATGTTGTTTGTACATTCATTTGAAGATGGAATGTTGAAGTATTGCAATCTAAAAGTATATTTCAAAACTTTAATGTTCGGTGGGATTAATAGCGTTTAATTTCAGAAAAATGTGCGATTAATTCGTTTTTTTTTTAATCGATTGACAGCACTAACGTGTGTATATATATATCACAGAAGTGAGTAAACCTCTCACATTTTTGTAAATATTTTATTATATATATCATGTGACAACACTGAAGAAACGACACTTTGCTACAATGTAAAGTAGTGAGTGTACAGCTTGTGTAACAGTGTTAATTTGCTGTCCCCTCAAAATAACTCAACACACAGTCATTCATGTCTAAACCGCTGGGCACAAAAGTGAGTACACCCCAAGTGAAAATGTCCAGAAAAGGGTACCCAGGCTACCCCGTCACTTATGCAGACAAAAGTAGATTTTCCCATGTGTTTGATATAGGCGATCTCTCCGGATGGTATGGTATGGAAATATGATTTCATTAGGCTGACATTGTTAGTCTTTGTCTATGAGTGTAATGTGATGCTAAATTATGGTTGAGCAAGCACATCTTACTTTTTATTCATTGTGTTTTTCCGGTGGCAGTCTCCGCAGGTGAAATTTTACCACTTGCTCGCCGATCACTCATTTTGATTAGATCTTATCTCTGCTGAGAAGCAGGGATAATTACCATAGCAATTTTACACAAAACAAAAATTACCCTATAGGTGATCTCACATAGATTATCTTTCAGTGCTGTAATTACCATGCTTTGCTAGTTACGTCACAATAATGAGAGAAATAACAGGGAATAAGTGGCAGAAAACTGCTGGAGCGTTTTCGGTGTGTGGTCTAGAAGGGTTTAGAGGAAGAATTTAGACAACCATGTTCAGATTTTATGGTCATCGTACCTGCCCGTGAGAGATCGATGCTACACTTGACTTGCCCACCGGAGAGAATGCTGTTAGTTCAAGTGAGTGGGAATCTCTTAGAAGCCAACATGATCTTATGTTTTGATTGACAGCCCACTCTGAAGGATTTGTTTTGCTCACGGCATAGATTAGATGCACTTCAGCTAAACTTGTGTTGTTCTTTTGGGTGACATTTTGTGTACAGTACATGCAAAGCTCATCCAAATTTAGTACTCCAGTGATGATTTCCATTCACTCAAAATAAGTTTTTGGGATGCATACTGCAAAACAAGAGCCCTTCAAATTTTAAAAGGATGTTGTTTTTGTCCAACAGAACTACTCAGTACTGGATGTGGGTCGTCCTCCTACAGTTATCACGCTCAACAACTCCTTGTACTGGCAGGAGTTTGATGATGCCTGTGTTTATGAGTGCCTGGATGGAAAAGACTGCCAGAGTTTCTTCTGCTGCTATGAAGACTGCAAAGATGGAGGGTGGCGAAAGGGCCGTGTGCATGTAGACATTTTGGAACTCGATGCATACTCTCGTGTCTTCTTTCCCACCTCTTTCCTATTGTTTAATATTGTCTACTGGGTAGGCTACTTGTATCTTTAGCGGTCCCACACACCTCACGACACAAAGAACTTGACTTTTGGTTCTGTCAGAGCAGACACGAAGAACAGACTGGACCAGGACTTTTCAAAGTAGGGTAAAAATAAAAGTGGATACCGGTTATCAGAGTTAAGCTGTGGTGATTCAAGGACTTCTCATGTAGGAGATGAAAATGAAAAATGAGACAATGCTACAGTAACCGAAAGCTACAGCAGATGCATCAAAACCCTTAAAACCAGGCTGTTTTTATATGGTCAAGAAAGATATTGCCACACACTCTTTAAGTGGTTGCATTTCTCTGGCAGAGACCTTTGCCTTTTGTTCTTCAGGTACCAGGGAAAAATTTGTTTCACAATCTCGTCTTTTTATGGGTGAGAGAGCAGCTGTAAGAAGTCAAGGTGCAAAAAATACTTAGGCCAAGACAACGTGAGAAAAAATGCCTTGCATAGCATGTGACCCTCTGACTTTTGGTGTCTCTTACAATCCTGGTAGATCGTTCACTTGAATGGAAAGCTGTCATCTAGCCATCAGTCAAAACCAGAGCGGCTTTCAGAGCCATCTATTGTGCCTTCCACTGGAGGAGAAGCCATCAGGCAGAGAAATCTTAGAAACGATGGCAGGAGCATCGTCTGGTCTTGACTGACTGCTGATGGGTTTCTTTTGGAGTTTATTTGAGCTTTAGTTATAGTCCTTCATTATTTTGATACATTCAACATGTCTAAACCCATCTTCACTGCATGGTATATGATAGTATTAAGCTCTACCCTGAATCAGCACAATAATGACAAGAGAGTAGATCCATTTTGAAATATTTGGAATATTAATTAGTATGTAGACTGCAAATGTTTGCCAATATTTCTAGATTTTTATTTTAAAAAAATTCCACACAAAAGAGTTTAATTAAAGATTAAATCAATATATTGTACTTTAGATAATATTTTATTTTTAAATGTCTAAAATCTAGTAGCATCAATCTATTAGTTACTAAGTGCATGTATAGAATGGATCTTAAGTTCCAATGATTATCACCCTTCAGTCCAGCCTGCCTTGGCACAATAGTTGCTGTCCATCTCTATACCCAAAGGAAATCAAGGAAAGTGATCGTCTCTGGATTATCATGGACACATTTGTATTATTTACAGATTATTTACAGCCCCACCTTATGATATGGCAATACACTTCACATGTGCAGGTTGGGTATCACTGCATATACTGTACAGGATAGTTCATTCAAAAAGTACAATTCTGCCACCCTTTATTCACACTCATATACTGTACATTTGATTTCCCACTTATGGAATACAAAAGCAGTGGAAGAATGTCAAGGCTGCGCTTGTTCATGCAATGAAATACGGTAGTGCTTTTTGAAAAAAGAAAAATCTTACAAGTTTGGAACGACATGAGGGTGAGTAGATACTGACATATTTTATATATAAAAATATATATATATATTTTGAGTGAAATATCCATTTAGTAATAAAAAGAAGTGTCAGAGTAATACTCGATCAATACAATCAGGAACACTTACAAATGGTTAACATTCGTTAATGCATTAGGTATATTTGAAGTAACAAATAAAATTTTACAGCATTTGTAATGTCAGTTTATAAAAACACTGATGTTCATTCATAACACATTAACTTATCTTACTGTTAGTTCATGATACCCCATGCTTTAGCTCATGTTAGTGAATTGAAATTTGTTGTAAAGTGTTACCAAACAATCTTCAGCACAACCCTACATAATCACTGTGCTCATTACCAAACTGTAATTCACAATAAGAGCTGTTACTGTGTTGCCTTGGAGTCACCTGCACAGAGATACTGTGAGATTAGCCATTAGAGAAAGACAAATGGATTAATATAAGGTATATACTTCAAATTATAGTCATTACCAAAGGATACACACTAGCTGAAAACATTCTGAGGCAATCTAAACCTCTTAACCCCGAACTATGATGAATTGTTTTGTAGTCATGATTTTCATTATCATTTTCATCTCATGGGTAATATATTAATGTGTGATGCACATTAAGGCAATATTATTGTTATTTTCTTCCTCAATGATTGTAGCATTTTTTTTTTATGGAACATTTTTCCATCTGTGGTCTGCTGTGGATTCTATCATTCTGACACCGGCTTCGGCTCTAACATATCTGACCTACAGAAGGTATCAACGTTTAATCAATCAAGTAATTTTCCACCTGGGCTCTCTGTAAGTTTCATCTTTGAAGTCACGTTTGTATTCGATTTCATCTTTTACAGGTACTCGTTTTAGTTTGTGCCAAGCATCTTTGTAAGGTAATCTTGTTAAGGATTGTCTTTGAGTCTGTTAATGAAGTTCTGATTAACCAGAAATGTGCTGTGAATTGCTGCCAAGCCGATTCTCCTCTTGCATTTCATGACGCTATAGTGATTTCCTTTGTTGTGGCTTCTAGAAGGTGTCAATCCACTATTGACCTGTTTTGCGATTCTGTTTGATGATAGTCTGTGAGTGCTTAAACATGTTGTTATTGCAGCTGTTAATTCAGTTTGACGTACAATAATTATTAGCTGTTCATTTATAGTGGTGCTAGAGCTTCAAACTGATCATCGTTCGAGTTCAACCATCAGCGGTTTTGCTCTTCACTCCCAAGGAATCAGACAAACCCGACTTTGCCAAAAATTCGTGTTAGTTACCTAAAGCCATATACTGGAATTAAATCCAATTATACTGCTTTTTATAGTGGCCTAATAATGACATTAATTCCAATGACGAAGTGCTCTGAGGAAGGAAATAGAAAATCTTGTGCATTAGCCCTTGAAGTATTTCAAGATTATTTGGTCACTTTTTGTCACTGGATATCATTCTTCTCCATTCAAGCCAGGGAGTCTATTCAGTGCAACGAATATAATGTTTAGTTGTTTTTTCCTCACAAGGAGAAAAAGATTTATACATTCAAGTGACCTTTAAGAGGGTGTATATGCTATCCTTAATAATATATAACATGCATTCAATGAACATTCAGTACTCTATAGCATCCTTCCCACAGTCCAGCCACTGATCAGACCGGATAAATCTGGTTCAGAATTGTCTTTAATTATTTTAACTTTCTTTTAAATCCTTGGAATTTACATAGAATTAATAAAACCTTCAAACTGCAGGTCAACCGTTAAAGACTGAATGCCAAAGAAATCTCATTCACCAATGTACTATGAAGATGGCTCCCCCAATAATATCATTCATTTTTCACAGTAAAGTTGTTGGGATTTGTTTGTGCATTACAGTACAGTAAATTACACCATAATTCCTCAAAATGTCTGAAACCCTTTTGTTTCAAGTTGTCAGATAAGTAGCAATCTTTGAATACATTAATGTCAGTGGCCTGTACTGTTTCTGGGAATCGTCTTAAAATATAACCACTGTACTGATGTTGATAATAACATGAATCATAATAACTCTACTCTCTATTGCCCCATTCACACAGACACACATTGTTCACCTCTTTTTCACATGAACACACAACCTTTCATTGTAGATTATGGCTTTGTGTTTACAATGACAATTTGGTGTGTATTTCTCATGTTTCTATGGTTTGTGAGTGCTCTCAATGTGCAGTGTTGTCAGTGGGGTTGTCATATGGATTTGGTAATAGAGGGTTTCTGTGAGTTTTTGGCATGTCTAAAAACTCATTTCTATTTCTTGTACTATTTTCATATATGTAGTACTTTTTATAATTGAACTGTAAAGTGCAGAGGTGAATCAGAAGATGTGAAATAAAACTTTGTTTTCTTTTTTCCCATTTCTGTATATCACTGCAATCTTCCCTGCACTTTATAAGTGACTTAGTTCAATGTATTTACAACAAATTAAAGGTATTTTGTAAGTAGGAGCAAGTTTCTTTGGCTAGCTGCGAGGTTTGACTTTTTATTCATTCGTCTGTTTTTACCATCTCATCGAACGCAGTAATTAACGGTACATGGTCCAGTAAGACTGATGTATGAGAATATTCAAGTCGATTTCATATTGATTTCTGCTCCAGCAGCAGCCAATAACAGACTCAGTGTCCGTGTATCAAAATAACCATTGTTCATATTCAATGTTATCCGCCCGATTAAAGGGATAGTGCACCCAATAATGAATATTCTGTCATTCTGTCACCCTCATGTTATTCCTTTGAGTTGAATCTTTTAAACTAATGATTCAATACACTTTGTAATGATATGAGGGTGAATAAGGAATGGTCACTTTTGGGTGAACTATTGCCCGGTAGAAAACAACATCTGCTTCTTGATGCAGTGCAGCTTACTCAGCAGTAGTTGACAGATAAAACTGCATCTCAGCTAAAAGCAAACACAAATGAAAAAATCGGAGAGAAAATAAACACTGATAACTTTAGAAGCAGTAAGTGCACAAAACTGGGAATCAAAAACTAGGTTAATGCTGTTAGTGTTGCATATGCATCCACAAAGGCCCTGCGCTCTCAAAATAATTCATTGAGCATTACAAACCTTGAGAACGGGTGGATGATTACATTTGATAATGTCACAGATCAGATTCCCTGGGCAAGTGGATGGATGATACATGGCATCAAAATAAGAGATAATGATGTATGTGGCATTTAATCTAAAAGACTTCCGCACTTAAAGTTCACTAACCCTGTGGTGTCATGATATTGCATATTGTTAAATCACACTTTTTATGATTTTTTTGAGGGAAAAGGCAATATCATACGGCATTTGTAATATTATAGAGAGTTAACTAACCATATAGGCCCTTGAAATTTCTTCAGTTTGAAAATACTGAACGCTGCACGTTTATTTTGTGGCTGTATCTCTTTAGAAATAAATCTAGCACGGCTAACACAAATCCTCCTTAAATTTAATGATAACGATAGCTGTTGCCCTCTAAGTAAAAACAAACAATGTAGCAAGCGAAATGGGAATGAAAATGAATTTGAACACATGGAATTGGCTTTGTTTGAAATGTTCTTGCTGCCTCTATTCTGATGAGGCCTGAATCTTTCTACCATTAAACTTGGAATGGTTGCTATGGAAACATTGTTCGTTCTGTGTGTAATGAAGTGAAGCCAAAGATGAGAGATGACTGGAGTGTCTGACCTACTTTTTAAAGACATTTTAACTCCTTGTCTAACTCGAATGCTGTTTGACATAATCACTCACTCTAACCAACACTCAGCAAGAGGTTATATCCCATCACCATCGCACCATCGCAAACGGAGTCTCAGACAACTTTCCTGAATGAAGCGTCAAGAGATTTGTATTTGATATAAAATTCAACAGATCTTGCTTAAAAGTTAATGCTTAAAATTTTTTTTTATTAATTATAACTTCCAGATTTTCTTAGAAGTGTTCATGATAACAACTAGAATTTTAAAGGTGTTAATTTTTGTTAAAATATTCACATTTTACAAAATAAAATAATAAATAAAGAAGTTGTTTTTTGGGAAAACCTGTTTGAAAACAGAAATGAAGCTCCACCTTTTCATTTTACTTTTTAAACCCCACAATTTTTCATTTTATTAAGAATAAAGACCAAAGTGAATAACATGCATATAATGATGAGGATCAAAACTGCATTATATTTATTATAATATGAGCAAACGTGTCCTCTGATGATCCTGCGTTATAATATCAAACATGACTAAATCAAAAAATGTAGCTGTTTTTGCAATGAATTAATCACCAAAATGTAAGTTATTCTGCTCTGTTTGGGAGATTTAATTATCCTCAGGCAACAATATTAACAAGTCAAGTCCTTCCTATCTCAGAATAACAGCAAATCTTTGTTAACCTCATACATACTCCAAACCTTTGATATGTGCACTCACGGTTCCTGCAGGGCATTCATTTGAATGTATAAATGATTTTAGCGCTTTACATAAGCACTTTTTTCATGTCCATAACCTAATAACACCTAAATAAAATTTAAAACACAAATTTAAATTGCCCCAAAACCCTTTTCATCTCACAGTTTCAGTAGGCTAGAATTATGAATTATTAACTCTCCATTTGGCTTTTACTTTATGAAGTTTGTCTTCGTTGTCCCGGAACACAGTGCAGTGTTTATCTAGGATTTTTACCTTTTTTCATTCACTTACAGACCTAACAGTGCGGAACATTTTTCCACTGAAAAACGACATACATTTTTTATTAAAGTATGCGCTCAATATGAAAAATGTATATGTCCTACTAGCCCAGGTACAGCAAGGGTGTATCAGCAAACTTATTTTTTTATTTTATTTTAAAAGATATATAAAATTGCATTCTCTAAATGGTAAAAGTGCTTTCAGACAAATGAAAAATACGTTGCTATATGTCATAGAGGGAAGGGAACATGATATTATAAATGTTGACCAACATGAGAGTTTCGAGTGTTTTGCAATCCTAAAGAGCGACTCCAAATGATTCAATACATCAGTGTTCAGAGGCAAACACAAATTACAGATAATATGACAAATGACCTGATTGCACTCACAGCACCACACAGCAACATTGAATCTCTGTCATTTGATTCAGCTGATTCTATGATCTGGAGAAATATCATTCTCATTCTAATGAAATAGATTTTTTTTAAATAACAAGAATTGCACTTGACTTGATTTTCAGTCGTATATAAACATCCACTGAGATCCTCTAATCAAATTTCAACAAATCTGTAATAAGTTTAGAAAAACTATTTCTGAAAAAACATTTTTATTTTAGAAGGTAGTTGGGTTAATGAGACAAACAAAAACAAAAATCACCCATTGAAATGAATGGGAGTAGTCTTTCTTTCTTTCTGATGTTATTAAAAATACGTTACAAAATCATACAGCAGTGACTTTTATGTTGAACACTTCTCTTCATTGCTATTAGAAAATTAAAATGTGTTATTATTATTAACAATATTATATTTTTTGCCAGAAAATAAAGATTAATATTTTAACATGCAAATATGTTTTTCTTCATGTTATTTAACATTGTTTATTTTTGTATGATTATGATATGTTATGACGTGTACATTCAAGTGCTTGAATGCAATTAATGGGTACACTACTTAACTCATTACTGTATGTCAAAATTTGAAAAGGCTTTGTATATATATATATATATATACATATATATATACTGTATATATATCACTTATATTCCTAACTACATGTTTACAAGATTCCTCCTGTTCATCATCTCAGATATCCTCATTTCTCTCTAACCCAGTTATTTTATATAAATCATCTGTTCCATTCAGAATAACAGTGACATTACGTGGTCCTTTTCTCTCCGTCATTTTCACTGCTGTCAGTTCCAGACTTCTATCACATGCTGCAGTTTATTTGAATGAAGCCTGGTTTCCAGATCGGGTGATGGATGTTTGTGAATATAGCAGGACAGAATGTCATGGTCTGTCTCTCATCTTTCCAATAACCAAGCATTCTGCCTCCACAGAAAAGCATGATGAAAGTCCATCAGCAGCAACAAGCCTCTACATGAAAGATGGTGCGGTATTGTGTAAGCTCCACGGATCCAGCTGAGCTATAGGCCTCTCCTCTATTAAGGTTATACTGCACCTCCTTCCCATCCCTTGAAAGCTTTCACAGTTCAGTTGCTTAGCTTTCCAGCACTAAGAGCCTTCATACGAGTCCCTCTCCTGTCACATCTATTAGAGGAGGAAAACATGACATTTGTCTATCCAGAGAAAAATCTGCTCTAACAGAGTGACCAGTGTCACACAGGATATCGTAAAATGTTTCCAGACAAGCTGAGATGTCTGTCTATTTGTGAATGAAATCTGGAAGAAGGTTTAAATGGATTCAGTTGTTCTGAACTTCCACATTTTGAACTATGTTAACACATATTTTAAGTTGCAAAAGATCTCAGCATTGCAAATTTTCTGGGAGCAATCAATATCTACACTTTTTTATTGAGTGAAGTCTCAACTAGCTAATGTTACCAAGGCAACTCGGAAGGCAATGAGCAAATTGAATAAAGTGATGTCATGAAAAGTCAGAACTGACACATCAATTTCCTGTGAGACATTTTCATTGAGAAACATGTCTAAAGGCTTGAGGAGAATTTGAGCTGACCGATTCGAATTACAGGCGTTGTGCTTTATTTAAAGCAAGAATTGACAATTCTAAGCTTTTTTTTGACAGGAAAGTTTTCATTAGATTAAATATTTCCATTCACATTCACATAATTTCCGAAAGAGACACTATACTGCCAATGATTAGTGGAGCAATGGCAAGTTGGAAGTGGAAGTTCATTGAACAAGCAATGTCATTATTGAAGCCGTAAAGCACAGAAATGATTATAGTCATACATTCAAATACATTATCATCTCATAAACAGACCGAAATTAGTCCACTTCATAATTACATTTTAATCAGGACAGTGTCTTTAGAAGTTCCTGTCTGAGTCCATAGTGATTACAAACACAACACTTTAAATGCTTACATTTTCTTTACAGACCCTGCTTGTCTTTATGCCTCTTTACTTTATATTTTGTCCCGCAGAATTTTGCTCTATTTGCAGAAATAAAGTTTTTTTCTGCATTCTCAGCTATTTCCTTCAGCTCAGGACTCCAGAAGTTTTCTCTCTCAATACTAATGTCAACAGCTTGACCTTCTGAATAACACGTGTATTATTTCACATAAAGCCCTGCGGTAACCGGTGGAAAGTGAAATCAGTAATGCTTGCACCTTCTGATACTTAAGCGATTTTCTTGAGTGTTATGCTTGATTGCTTTTACTTTGGATCGTAATGGTTCCGTGGGAATTGTGAGCATTGATGAACCACCCAACTAACTCACTCTATCTTTGTCTAATTTTCTCTTTCGGCTGTTGTTCGCTCAGTTTGGGACAATTGATCATGCTGCTGTACAGAGAGAGAGAGGGCAGAGAGTCAGCAATTGAGATGTTCAGTAAAATGTCTCATGGGAATTTTAACTGGAACCTTCATGGAGCGTAACAGGAGAAACAAAGCACACAGTACACAGTGAATTGTGTTTAAATTGCTCAAAGTGAATTGGCTTAAGTTTCAGGTTACATGTGTTGTTAAATTCATCTTTAGAAAATCTATGCATAAACAAAAATATATAATAAATGGGCAATATAATCATTTTAGTTATTAATGTGCAGTGGCCTCAAAAGCATTTGCAAACTTAAAACACAATAAAATATTTATAAATTATTTTACATCAAACAATGAAATATCAAACAAGTGGAATTTAATAATTAAAATCAAATAAGTGGAATCAATTAATTTGTTTATTTAAATGTATTCATTATTTATTTTAATTTTATTCAAACAAACATTTCGTCATTTGTTAGCAGATGCCAACTGCTTTGGTGTTTTATTTTTAATGTAATGAAATTCAGATATAAATGTGACTTGACGGCAGATTTAAGATCATTTTATTTACATTAATGATCATTGTTTAAACCATTTGTTTTATATGGATTCCTTTTATGAGGCCTTTATGACCTTTTTGGATATAAGTTTTGCTTACCTGGATATCCAATAGAAGGACAGAAACATATAAGTTTCATAAAAAAATATATTATTTGTGTTTCAGGATTAACCAAAGACATATGGGTTTGGAATGACAAGAGGACAAATACATGATGACATAATGTCTTTATGTATAATGCATTAAAAAAGTGGTTTGAATGCATTAATTATGCCTTGTGACATTATAATACTTATTAATTCATTATTACCCTATGCATTTTAAATTAATTTGTAATTATTTACAACATGATATAATGTATTGAAAAGCACATTATTAATACTTACAATGCATTAATATCTTTTAATAACTCTTTAAAATGCATAATACATAAGGAATTTAAGTGAAGTGTTACCCATAATTGAACAGTTACCCATAATGTATGTCTGGATTCTGTTTTGGGCCACTGTATATCAGCAATAGTTCATATCAAATGAAATATTACACATTATGGAGTGATGTATTTCTTTGATCAGATAGTTATATGGTCATGATTCTAGTGGTTGATGAGAAGGTTAACTAAAAGTTCAAACTGTACATAATTTCAAAGCCAACAATAGTGCATTGTTTCTTTGCATACGTGATTTTCTGATAAGAAATCCAATTAGGTTCAGGCAGAACCAGTCTCATTTGCCTTCCCTGCAATTACTTGAAACATGTTTATAAATGATAAGCCTTTGTGATTGAAATATATTTTAGTCATAGATATGCAAATAACTCATTATAGCAGTCGAGAGCGAGAGAGTCCTCTATCAGCTTTGATCAAAAGAGGCATCACTTTGGTACTTGCCCTGTAAAACCCATATTCTTCTCATCAAAGTATGTTTGGAGAAATTGTGGGGTGCCGTATTGTCAGGCTCCTGATATGGTTGACAGCTACACTAAGTCTCCAGGCATCTCGGGAACAGTACCGCTCCCCAATATACTTTAACACCAGCAACTTCATGGCTAAGGATTTACTGCCATTAGCCTTTGTCCAATTTCTCTCCTTGTGGGACTTTCTGAACGCTTCATTTCATTATAGTGCAGCACACTACGCAATTGTCGTAAAACACTAATTCTCCAACAGACTCCAAAATGCCCAAAACACACACACACGCACACGCACACACACACACACACACACACACACACACACACACACACACGCACGCACGCACGCACACACACACACACACACACACCTGTGAATGCACATTATATAATGATGTGCCAAACTGCAGTGTTACCTGGCAACCACCTAACAGCCCAATGTCAGTATAATTAACTACTTGGAGGAAGAATTGTTTATTTGATAATTATTCTTAATAAATGTATCTCTTCATTGAGCATTGTTGACAAGCAAAAACGCTGCTCAAAGCTGGATGTACTGTAACAGTGCTTTTACCACAGAGTGCTCTTAAAAAACATTATCTCTGGTAAAAATCATTGTAACACAGCCGCTCAAGGCTTATTGCTTTAATATTTAGACTCTCAGAAAGTAGTTTTTCTTGCTCTCTCTCTTAAATATATGATTTAGAAAAGCAGTCTGATTGCTTTCTTCTTGTGTGATATTTGTGCACAATAACAAGGTATACGGCCGACATCCCGCTGAGATATGATGCTTTGTGTACAAATCTCAGTGCTTGCAGGAATTATACTTGTCAATGCATATACTGTAACCTACATTTTAATGTCTTACAAACCACTATATAAATGACTGATGGTCATATCAGCCTGGAAGCGTGAAAGATCCTAAAGCAAGTGACTTAACCTGTCACCATTCTAATTTAAAGGAATAGTTCACCAAAAATGAACATTTGCTGAGCATATACTCAAGATGTAAATGAGTCTGTTTCTTTAGTGCTATATAAATGACTGATGGTCATATAGCCTGGAAAGCGTGAAAGATGTTTGTAGCAAACATCAAACAAGTGTAGTCCATCAGTTCACATCATGTGAAGCGAAAGGCTGAGTGTTTGTAATAATCCAATTCATCATTAAGGTGTCTTAACTTTAAACGGTCGCTTTTTGCCAAACTGTCAATCTATAATCCACAATAACATGTCCACCCCTTTCTCTTCCCATGGTGTCCTCTTATATCAATATCGGTTTAGAACAGTTTTTGCTTGTAAACAGTGCTTGATCTTGGCATATTTTTCTCCTGATTCGGGCACAACTTTTTCGCTGAATAATGAAATGTTAAAGATAAAGGATTTGTATTTCAGATGGAAACAATGGTTTGAGGTAAAAAAATATAAAGATACATTTTCTGCATTTTTGGGTGAGCAACTCATTTAAAGCCCATTCACACCAAGAAAGATAACTATAAAGATAATAAAGATAACTAGCGTCCACACTAGTCTGTAAGCACACGCTCGTCTACAGCTTTAACTTCTCAAGCTCGTGACAGCAGGATTGATTATGATTGGCTGTCAAAATTGTTTCATTCATCTGCTGGGAAAAAAATAGTTCTGAAAGTGATTCCAACGATATCGTTTCTCTGTGCCTTCATTATTATAGTTGTGTGGACTCTGCTATTCTTCAATACTGAGAATGGTTTTTAGAACTACCTTTATCTTGATTTATTATTCATGGAGTGAACAGGGCTTAAGACCCCTATTAAATCCCCAGTACATCCCAGAGGACTTCCCCTACATTAATTGTATTTCAGGTCACTATGGCTAAAAGTCATAGGCTATAGCAAATAAGTCAGCTAACCAGGGATGCTCTGTTTTGACAATGTGTCAAATTGCAAAAGTGAATTTAACATACACGACGATTACTGGAAGAGTTAAAAATAAAAAAAGATGGACTGCTTGTAAATGTACAGAGTATATATAACATGACACAATGTCCAATCCAGTTCCCTGAGATGTCGGCCTTTGATTTTATGGATTTTATGGATTTTTGAATGGAAGTGAATACATTTTTTATTCAGAAAAGTGTGTGTCTATGAAGACTTTGGACATCCACTCATTCAGTAGGTAAGGAGCATCCTAAATGGAATCTGTCCATCTAAAATGCATCTTTTCAGGCTTTATACATCAGCACGCTGTGGGCTCTCCAGAAATCTCTAAAATGGCTTAGCCTCCATTAGCTTTTCATCTTTTATAAGATGTAGGATAGGGCTCCTTCACAGAGGAAGCAAACTCTAATAACCTTATACACGTGTAAAGAAAACAGAATTCAATTTAGATAGTTTTTGTTCTTTTTACTGTTCACTTCAAACCAGTATGACTTGTTTTTCTTCTGTGGAACAAAGACAATCAATAAAAAAAAAATTAGAATATATTTTCAATTGCAGTTAATAGTGTTAATATCATTCACAAATAAATAAATAATAGTCAATGCAAATCATTATTACCAAACTTCACAAATAATCTTCTTATTCAGTGAAACTTCATTGTGAAGTTTGATTCACAAATTAAATATTGAAATCGTTTTTTTCCTCTCTCTCTCTCTCTCTCTCATCACTTGACTTGACAGCAAAGATATTTTATTTCAATATAAACGTGTTTAATTCAATTGTTTTATAAAATCCTGCTGTGTGATTGTCCTAATCCTGAAGTCCGATTTGTGAACCCAACCAGAACAACAATTCCTTTAGCGATTCAGTTTTCAGTTTTAACTCACTGATTGAGCCAACTGAGAACTGAATCAGTGAACAAATCATTATTTTGATCCATTCACAGTGGATGGGACATAATTAGAGCATATTATTTAGAAACAGAACTTGACAGAAATTTATACTTTTTTATTTTAACTTTAATGCTTTGCATTTTATTTAGAGAAAGATTTTTGATGATAATCGTAATCATTCAACTAAAGTACACCTGCAGCTCACATACTATAATGGTAAGAGCGGTCAAACGATTGCTTTGTATTTCTGCAGCATAGTGTTTGGCCATGGTTAGAATGTAACCAGGGGATGTTTAATCTTTCTCTCTCTCTCTCTCTCTCTCTCATCCTTGACTTGACAGCAAGAGGCATTTTAGTCTCAATTATTAGATGTTGTCTCTCTTCTTCTCCTATCCAGGGCTGCACTGACAGCCCTAGCCTGAGGTTGGATTTCTGCTTTGCGCCCTCTAATAGATCAGATTTCTCCTCAGCCTGATGGGATTGGTAGATTGATTGCTTCAGTCTGGCACCACACGGCGGTGTGAGAGCGAGATAGAGGGTGTTCCCATGGAGACATGCCCAGATGTGTCTAACACCAGTACAGAGAAGTCAGATATACAAAAGCAAAAGGACAAAACAACTGTCAGGACAATGCACGTATTACAATAAACCTGTCTGTTTTAAAAATAAATCAATAGATGAAATACAAACAGAGGATTTATGGAATGACTGTAAGGTCATGCATTCACAAAAGTGAATGAAAAGAGAGATAAACAACTTCTGGGGAGGGGGGAAATAATAGCTTGTGACAAAGTAGGTACAGTCCATTGTACAGTATATAGGCTTTCTGCAGCAGGATCACCTCAGGCTGCTTAGCAGAGAATCACTAGCCTATTAACAGAGCATGAATGCTTCCAACCCTCCATTACTCTTATTATGTCTGCAAGGATATCTTACATCCAGAACGTCTGTCAAATGCACCTTCTCATCTCTTGTCTTCCATCGGCAGGCCTGACTAATAGATGCAGAGATCCAGTACTAATGAGCTGACACATTTTCAAATCCGGTTCTATACGCTCCGCGCCACTTTTCTGGGATTCACAGGTGAACCAAATAAACACTGAAGACAGCAGTGCAAAATGAGATAAACGAAAAGTGAAGTACTGTACATTCTATATATGGGCAGTTAACGTGACTTATACAGTTATACTGTCCTCAAAGAAAAAGTTATGTTTCCCTATTTATAATAACTTTACTTGATAGTAAATATTTTCTCTTTAAATATAAAAGTATTTAGATTATTTGTTACAAAAAGTAAAGTAAAATGTGGAAATTGTCGTGCTGAGTGTCTAAACATGAATAGTAAAATATAGAAATCTGTTGAAATTAACAATAAATCTGAAAATAATATTTACAAATGTTGGCATTATCTGATTGGGATCCATTTTGCTAAAAATGTACATAGTACTGTACTAAAAATGTTAAATAAAATGTAATGAATTAAATCTGTACAGTCGGGTACCAATTAGGAACTACTACTGAATATATAGGGCTCACCAGATCGTATTTTCTAAATTGCCAATTGCCAGGGATCTTTGAACATGTATTGCTTAAATATTAATTTATGCAATGTTCATTTATGGAGCAAAAATGTATATCTTTAAAATTGCGCAGTGCAATTAAAATGATCAAAATAAACCAAAATGGATTTATATCTATTTATCAAATACCCATATACTTTACATTCTGTTATACATATTAAATGGAATATACTAATATTAGCTAAACATATTCACAAGGAGCTCAAACGTTACTAATCTAATAAAATAATAAGTAAACTAAAGCTATATGGCTAATCAGTCAAAACTGTAGCAGTGAGGGATCTGAATCGAGCACTATAATGAACAATATGCATGTTGGTAAATATAAAATGTGTCAAGTGACAAGTGTCAGAAATAAAGTGCATTTTGAAGTGCATTTAAATAAATTGTCAAGATCATTTCAACAGCATGCGTCTATTCCTCAGTTCAGAAATCTGTAGAGACTTTTAGAAGTGTGCTTAGAAGGTAAAACAAACGCACAAGACAAATAACATTAGCATTTTAAGATTTAAAACAGTAGATTAAGATATAATTTCCCTGAAGATGTCGATGTCTGTGTCTGCGGCCTTGGAAACTGAATTAAATTGAGGACAAAAGCTGTTTGGATAAGTATGCATGATATCCTATTATAATAGATGAGACATGATTGTTGAGATTCACTCACTCCTCTACAAACAAGAGAGATTTAATTCCGCTCCTCGACCACAAGCCATCCATATGAGGGACAAACGATCACCTTGCATACATATTTTTAGGCTATCCTGATAAGATTTGAAATGCAGTAAACAACACCTTGTAGAAAAGTTTTAGAAGGATGTTTAGCAATGAGATAAACCTCTTGTGCATGCAGAATACAAATTAGGATGTCTTCAAATAAGAGATTTATTAAAACACTTCTGCATTAGCCTTTATTTTGCCCCGATTATTGTCCTTTTTGGTCACAGATGGAAAGCCCACACCAAGTATTACAGGAAGGCACTGTTTGTTACATTAAACTGTGCCGTTAATGTCACAAATGTTTACAAGTTTAGTCATTTTACTTTCATATTTCTAAAGGTGAATCTTACAGTGTGAATGCATGTTGAACTGAGAGACCTTTGAAGAAACAGCTCACAGCTGGCTGCAAATGACAGACTGAAAAGAGTAGAGTTTGTTACATTTACTGCTTTTCAAATTAACCTTCAATTGAAAGGATGACAATTCAATCCTAGTGGGCCTGCATCTGATTATCATTGATTAAAGATTTTGTTGTCGAGCTGTTCACTAAATAAAAGCTCTACTGTTCTTGAGTCCATAATCAATTTCCATATCACAATACCATATCACATTGATATAAACCCGCAATTCTGAGAGAAAAGTTAGATTTATGATATTTTTGAGAAATATATCCAGACTTTTTCCTTGCAACATCTTACAATTCTGGTTTTATATCTTGCAATTTTGAGTTTATATCATAATTACGTTTTTTTCAGCACTGCAAAAAAAAGTCAGAATCATGAGATTAAAAGTCACAACTACAATTAATCATTTCAATTCAAGAGATGTAATTACTTTACAGGAATGTACTGGTTTGAATATGTTCTTGCTGCCCCAAATAAAAATAGCTTACACAAAAATCTGACAATTACAGCTTTTTAAACTTAGATCTAATGATCATCACCAATAACTTAAGATTAGAGTTTAAACAGAAAACTACTCAGACAACACAACAAAGTCATAATACTGGCCAAAGATTCAGTTTTTACAAAGCTATATGATTGACCATATAGCTTTGTAATAGCAATACACAATAACATTTAATCAAAAAATCCATGCAAGATGCGTAATTGATTTAAAAAAGAGAATGAAGACTAGCAGCGGTTCACACAGGCTGTGGTCCAGTATGAAGGTCAATCCGTCCATGTGTGATGTCCTGAAACTCTGCTTCTCATGGGACATGGCTCGCACACAAAATGAAGACTCAGTGCATCAGAGACACTTTCACAAGGCCATTCTTGCTAAAGAGACCTATCGATGTAACAGATGGTGTGTTGCTGATGGAGCAGAAAAGATGTTCTGCGCAGTTAAGATGTGTCACTGATAGGATGAGCGGACATTGGGTCACCTCCTCTGAGGTCGTGGCTATGGCTAACAATGCAAAACTTGACGTCAAAAAAGGACAGACTGACTCCTCCATCCAAACTCCATTGTTGTGTATTTTGTGTGATGTGCTATGGTAAGAAAGAGAGACCTGAGCAATACACATACATTTTGAACTGTTCAAGAAGGGCAAATGTAAAGATTATTGGAAACATTTTCTGAATATTCAGTATGCTGTTGTTGTTCTTTTTTTAAATGAATGAATTGCTGAATAAAATTAATGCTTTTATTAAGGTAGGATGCATTAAATTGTTCAAAACACATGGTGGTCGCAAATCAAGTTTTTTGTCAACTAATTGTCAAGCTAGTATAGATGATCATATAATGCTCATAACTGTAAAAAATCAATATAGACATATCGGAAGTTTAATGTATTCTATAATCTTTGTCATATTTGTCAAATGCAGAATTACACCAAACTGATGAAAAATGCATTGATAAGCAAGATTCTATTTCTATAAATTATATTCAGTGTGCATCAGTTTAGTACCTTGAAATATACACTATACAGCTACTCCTCTAAGTGCTACAAGAGGTACAGAAAACTCTGGATTCTGCATATTTTAATAGCATAACCAGAACTGTGGAAGTATATCTATTTTTGTTCCAGAGGGGGGAAACATAAGTGGTAGGGAGGCAAGGATAGCAGGATAGAGAGACAAAAGTAGAGAGAAAAGATGACATGGGAGAGACTTATCCTGTGATCATTAACTGAAGAAGATTCTGAGAGAATTACACAGATCTTCTTAGAAGGGAGGATTATTCACTATAGTCTCACATAACTTAAATATAATTTGTTGATAGTTAAATTCAGGCCAACGAACCTGAGAATGAGGTCAGCAGTCTTGCCCCAGCTTCTCCAACTCTTTATTTTCTCTAAGCAAATACAATTGTTACAGTCGCAGAGGTCTTGAACATTTGTGTCTATCTTTTCCTTTGTAGGGTAAAAACACCCAATTCCCCAAAGCCTCATTCTCATCAGCTTTAAAACACATCTGGGTTCAAAAGTTTAATGTGATACTAAAAGCTCCATTTATTAATGAGAACGTTACAATTTTCTGAGCTAGGCCTACTATTTTAGGTGTACTCGGTACAGTATTAGATAAGATGAAGATAAAATATTGAAACATTTCGAGAGCAATATTTTTCAGTGTGTATACTCAAAGCTATCAAATCTGAAATAACACCTATCAGAGAAAATCCCTGTGTTTTCCGTGTGTCCAACAGAGCTGAGTGCTGTTAGAGTACAGCAATCACCGATCTCATTTGTTATACTTTAAAAGATAAATGCATCCACACAGCTTAGCATCTCTGCATGTTTCCCTGACATATCATAGTACATTTCAAGTCACTTCCAGTTGATGGGCACACAGATGATGCCTTCAGGTGTTTTGTGCACTCTCAACATGAAGCCTGTTCCAAAAAGTCCTCTTAGACAATGCTCCTTATACAGCGGAGAAGCAATTTCTCCCTGAAAAAAATATCCAATATGGTAGACGTAAGGACTAAATGAAAAAAGCTGAGAGTATTTAAGCAGGGATTTTATATATATGAAATTTTGATCTCACTTCATATTAGGTAGCCTTATGTACTTACATCAAAAATAAGTACAATTCACTTGTTGTGTTCATATTGTATTGTAAAACACATCTGCTGCTATTGAGATGGATACGGGTAAGGTTAGGGCTTATGGGTAGGTTTAAGGGTGGGTTAAGGTGTAAAAGATGGGTCAACATTGTAATTATAAATGTAATTACAGAAATTAATCAAAGATGTAATAATACAACAAAAAATATAAGTACAATGTAAAAACATGCATGTACACAATAAGTGCATTGTACCAAATTATTAATTTTAAATGTAAGTACATAGTTAAGGCCACTTCATATAAAGTGGGACTGAATTTTTTTAAATACTGTATATGAAAAATTGCACTTATTATTCACATATATACGAGAACATATGACACTGAAACTGCAAAAATGTAAATAAGAATGTTAACCTGGGTTTAGGAATGTACAGTGTAAAATGTCAGCTTTTGAATACCTTGATGTGTTGCATAATGCACTTAAAAGCTAATGGTGGTTGCCTTTTTTTTACAATACGTGTACTTACATGTACTTACCTAAGAAAGTACTGGCAATAAAAGGTAACTAAATGGGGTAGGGTTAAGTTTAGTGGTAGGTTCAGGGTTGGTACCAAGGTATTGTAATTACTATAATAATTATATTGTATGTGCACGAGGAACAGGACTGTAAAATAAAGTGCTGCCAAGTTAATGACCAAGCATATCTTTATACAAGTTCACAATGTTGTTGCAGATGAAATATAATGCAGATAATCCGGATATTAAATAATACTGTTTTAATCATGTTACATATTATCAAAAATACAAATAAACTGACAATGAATTATTCATTCCTATATATTAAGCAAACACTTACATGCAACCACCTTCTCTAGTGACTAACATTTTCATGCATGTTAATGGTTCTAATTAATCCAAAATACTTATTTCAACATACAAAAATTTGAGACACACTAATTCTTATTTTAAATACTACGTATTTCGTGTATAGTATGCAAATTTGGATGCAGCATGACTTCCATTTACTTGGGGGTTTAGAATGACCCAGGCTTAACTATTTCATATGTGAAAAGCCCTTTTATTAGTTCATCTCTGGGGGCTGGAGCCTTCAGCAAACCCTTAATGGATAATCATCTTCTTGCACAGTATTGTTCATGGCTTTGATTATACTCATTGTCTCATTTTGGGAATTTTCTAGACATGCATATGCAAAATAGGACCCTGATTGAATATTTAGTTAGTTAGAAACTTGCTTTGATTTTTATACATTTGATGTTCCTTTGTAATTGCCACACACTCTGCTTGGCATTGATGTAAGTACAAGCTTCGCAAGTGTATTCCTGGCTATAGCTGTTCTTGTACTTGCCCTTTTAACAAACAACACATAGTATGTGTGCACATTTTTGTACATCACAAGAACATAAGCATAGTTCAATATCATGCAAGCCTCAGCAAAGTTTATGAACTATGAAAAGAGGGGCTAACCTTGAAAACAAGATGCAGAGAATAAATATATCAATTAAAGTATCCATTTGACAGTGGAAATCTTTTGGCAACCCCTGACCACCCCCATGTAGCTGAAGGGAAGACTAATGAGAGCGTCATCAATATGGATGTCACAATGACTAGACTGCTTTCACTGCCCCTGACATGACTTGTGCTCCTGTGTCTGTGTAGCTGGCTTTTTCTAAAGCCTCAAAAAACACCCTCTCACAACATCAGGAAAACATACGACATGCCATTGCTGTAGCCATGGATACAAGAAGAGCCTCAACTTTAGCCACAGGGATTTGGATAAAACTCTTTCAAAACTGTCAATCAACAACTTGTGAAGTCACAGCTTGTTATGGGTGGCAAAGTTTGATATAGATTCTTGGACATAGTAAAATAATAAAATAAAATAATAATGATTATATAATTAATAATCAAGGGTTTGTGCACTTGACATTATATATAACAATAAACTCTGTGCATTCTCTCTTAGCTTCTCCACCTTGTTGAAATGTAATCCTGGTCTGTTTTGCGATTATTTGGTTCAGAATGAGCTGGAAACATATGCTGTTTTTGGAATGAACTTCAAAGGTCATCCCTGGAAACACACAGAGGTTGCTGACTGACAGCGCCAACGCTGATCTCATCTTGTGTCTTATTACTTTGCGCTTCTACAGGTCAAGGTTTGATTGTTCAGAAACCTTCCAGTGAGTCTCCCCTAAGCTCTAAACCCAACTTCTTAATTACAGTCGACATAACCCATTTAATCCCATTCTAATTAATACGGGATTCAGCATGCAGTAGTATTGGGGGGAGAAGGGCAATGAATATTAGACACAGACTACAATCAGGGAGAGAGCAAACTCGGTCGGAGAGCTGAAAGTACAATTACCGTATCTGTCTTGGTAGAACAAAAGAGTAACAGTTTAATTCACATTGTAAAACCGCCACGTCAGGCGAAGCTTCCTACACAGCTTACCGGGTATTTTTCCTATTCAACATCATACATAATGGTGCCAAAATAAAGGAGATTACAGATTAGTCAAATGCTAGATTCATATGCAAATGATCTTACTGTATGTTCATGAATGCTTCTATATGCTACCATTACCAAAGAGCATCGTTCATTTTCCAGCACGCTCTCTCTACCCTCTGTGATTTGGAAATGCAAGTACAGACCGAGATTGATTCAACAGAGAGTTTACTTAAAAATGCATGACGTCTTTAGTCTCTGGTTCTGGTCCATTCAAAATAAGCAACCTTATTGGGACAGTAAATTATTTGGCAAGCAACTATATATACTACCATTCAAAGTTTGTATTCTGTAATATTTTTGCAAAAATAAAATCTTAAGCTCAGCAAAGATGCACTAATTTGATTTTATATATATATATACAGTAAAAGTAGTACGATTCTGAAATGTTTTTAAAATTTTTAAAAGCAGCCATTACATTAACCTTCAGAAATCATTTGATTACACCAGCGGTGTCCTGGAGAGTCACAGTCCAGCTAATCAAGGTCTAAAAGTTACTAGAAAGTTACAGGCAGGTGAGCTTTTAATCAAGGTTTGAGCAAAACTCTGCAGAACTGACGATTGCCACCCCTGGTCATGTTAACGTCAGAGGAGGATGTAGGAGGAGAACTCAAATAACCACTCATTACAACCGAGGTATGCAGAAGAGCACCTCTGAATGCACATCACATTGAACCTTGAAGAATATGGGCTATAGCAGCAGAAGACCACACCGTGTGCCACTCCTGTCAGCTAAGAACAGGAAATCGAAGCTACTATTCACACAGGTTTAAGAAAACGGATAATAGAAGATTGGAAAAAGGTTGCCTGGTCTGATGAGTCTCAATTTCTGCTGCGACATTCAGATGGCCGGGTCAGAATTCAGTGTAAATAACATGAAAGCATGCAGCCTGAACCATTGATACAAGGCAGGATCCAAAAGGATCCAAGGCAAAATTGAGTCCAGCCTGGTACCTAATAAAGTGGTCGGTGAGTGCATTTATCTCAAACTGTGTACTGGCACCCCTGGACTAGCCGAAATAAACCTCCCTAGATAACACCTGGCCCTCATATAAGTGGAATATCTATTCGTTGTATGTAGGGCTCAGCACTGAATGACATTTGACAAGCTCAAGCAAGACTTTTAGTTCTATTCTCTCACGCAAGACTTTAGAGTGATTCAGAGACTAGAACTAAAAATACAGGAATACGAGATTGGAAAAGAGCCAAGCACTTCCATCCCTTAGGGATCAGCCCTCAAACAAGCGTAAAGCACATAGATTAGATAGTGGGTGATGTAGCACCACAATAATGATTCATTCAGTGCTAACTAACGTTAATCAAAGCTAGCAGCTGGGGTGCAGATCCAGCTCTTTAAATGGCATTTACATTGCATATTAAGCCTTGAAAAGGCTTACCTGGAATAAAGAAACTGAGAGGGGCACACTGAAATGAAGGACAAAATTGCATCAGTTTAGCTATAATGAAATTGTATCTTCACGTGCTTTGTTGCCACCACCCAAAATACTGTTTAAGCCTTCGATAATGCAATTTACTGCCAACCTCACCGCCTCAAAGAGATGTGATTTTCACTTGAAACGAGAAAGAAACAAAAACAATGTAATTTTTCTGTGAAATAAAACGGAAAACACAATACTTTAAGGACACTGCACCAATTGTGAGATTCCCAATGGACTGACATGGCAACACCACAAAACAATTCTGTCAGGCCTTAACTGGTTTTATTCTGAATCAAAGAACTGCAAAAACTAAAGTTCCCTTTTTGTTTTTCATACTGTTGAAAATATTTGTGACAAGGAGACACATCAAATTAAGTTTTCATATATTTACGGTAAGAAATTTACTAAATATCTTCTTGGAACATGATCTTTACTTAATATCCTAATGATGTTTGGCTAAAAAAGAAAAATCAATAATGTTGATCCATACAATGTATTTTTGCTATTGCTACAAGTATACCCTAGCAACTTAAGACTGGTTTGTGGTCAAGGGTCACAAATATGAATTAGCATATTGCACATATTTGTAAAAAAAAAAAAAAAACGTTTTTTTTTTATACCATGAGAAGTCATTCATGCCACTGACAGCTGTTTAACTGGTACAGTATTCAATGGACTTGAAATCGGACTTGGGTACATATTTAAATCTGCCATCCTTCCTCATACCACACTGCAATTGGAGGAAAATTACATCCACACTAAGTAATACCTAAACAGTCCCAAGCCCTCTATTAGTGACAATACTGAGCTGTGACGTGAAAGTAAGACGGGAAAAAATATCCCTGTCCATTTTATGCTTTTAAGAGCCTGTCAAAAAAGAAAGCTGGCAGTGGTAAAACAATCACCCTATAATCCTGGTAACAATCTTGAACCTGTAGCTTAATTTAGTGAAATAAACTAGAGCTTTTACAAGACAGACTTGATCATGAAGTAGAACTGAACTAGTTGAAAGGTTGAAAGTGCATTCTCTAAATTATATTTTGATAACATTGCTCTGTTAGGTTGAATACATTTCCCAAAGATTGATTTAGAAAAGAACATTCTTTATTATAAGCGCTTTGCTACTTTTTATATAAAATATGGGGAAAAACCTTTTAAAAAGGCATTGAAATAGTTAAACAGCAGCTGTACAGCTAGAAAGGTAAATCTGGTTGTGTCAGAAAAATCTCTTTCCTTCAAATTCCGCAATACACCATTGAATACGCATTTCTAATCAGAGCCTGTAGACCCGGGGACATCTCAGAAACATAATGTCTCGTGTTAAAAACTATTCTCTGCAACCATTACCATATAAATCTGTGCATTGATAGAATGTCAAGGGAACAATAAGCTGGAAACTAATAGAACCAGCTAACACGGATTCAAAACTAAAACGATCAAGAAATCAAATGCAAAAATTATATTGCTGTGTAAAAGGAAAGGTTTAACATTTCAAAAACATTATTTATAGGTTGGATGGAAAATGTTTTGAATGGACAGTTCCTAAGTTCTATTTTACAGTAAGTCTTATTTTGCTTCATATGTGTCACAGTGATACTACACAAGGAAATAACTCAGTATGCTAATGCTCTATGAGACTGAAACATGCAGGGGATTCTGTGAATTCTCAGCAGATGTTGCCTCGGCAGAAGTGTTATCATGCCATATGTGCAACTGTCTAGCCCAGTGTGCCCAGAGACGGACTCAGAGGGGAACTGACTTACCTTTTAACATCCTCACTTTGCAGCCAGTTCCCACAACTAAACACACACACACACACACAAAATCACAGCCATATACATAAATATAAACAGCTACACAAAGTAGAGCTGCACTATATGCTCAAGACCATAGCTGTATCTTCCCAAGATTCAATGAATTTGTATTTGTAGATCCCTAAGCCACCACCGTGGGTGGTGTTGCACAATATAGGAATAAAATCAATTTGTATTATTACTCCAAATGGCATTTTATTTTTGGTAAACAATGTCCCAGATTTATCCGTCACCCATCCAGATTGCTCAAGATGATGCTTTTAGATGTTTGGTTAAAGGTCACACTTAAAATTGCTGTTACTTTAGATGATGCTTACAATCTTCTCACAGTTTCTTCTGTCTGTTTGTTTTCTTGTTTATGGAAGCCCATTTCTGTTTTTCATTATATAAAAAATGCATTTCAGTACATTTCGAATTGTGACTTAAGTTACTGTATGTTTCATAAATGCATTTGTCTTTGTGAACAAAATTCTAAATAGGGTGATGACTTAAAAAAATGTGCTAAAAAATGAAAGATCTCAGATTTTCGTCAAATATATAAAATCTCCAAGTAATTTTTTTTTAGATGGATCAAAAGTATTTGAAGTATCAACTGGCCAAAATACATTAAATCAGGCAATTTCACTGCTTCTTATGAATTAATCACATACGGTCTAGCAATTCCCTGGGAAAAAATTGTTGGCATTTTTTTAGGAATTTATGAAAACAAGGGAATAATCAAAGGCATTCTGGTTTGTGACTGACTGCTCCATTGCCCAGTGCTGCCTGTGACATTTCATGGCTGCTGGAGGTAATCAACACCTCTTTGTCAAATTAATTTCCTCCACCTCAAGCATTCCAGCTATTCCATGTAGTTGTGTGGTGATATGTATGCTCAACTTCACTCACTGATAATGTGCATTCAAGATATGCAGCAGACATGTGATGAACAAACAAATGGGCAAATTACAATTATTGATCCATTTGTCATTCTCTGCATATCCCACAATTCCAATTTGTACTGCACATGGAGCAAAAGTGAGCCAACAGCAGCTGATGCTAATCAAAGCACTATGGAAGTTGTTCAATGATGTAAATGCCCTTTTCTCTTTTAAACTCAAAGTGATCATCAATCGGATAAATTGTTTGTTTTGATCAAATGCGTGATACATTTAACATCATACATCTTAGTACACAGAGGTGTTTTGTCATTGAAAGTTTGATAAAAACTTTTTTTTAGACAAGCAACCAACTGAACATCCTTTACAGGTCTTCAAGTGTTCATAATGGGCAAAAAAAAAACTAGGCCTGATAAAGGAGTATCACTAGGAGTGATAAAAAATTGGTGACTATATTATTGATATATAACTAATATATCCTCTACAGGTAGCCTACATTGCACTATATAGTATGAAGTTATAATTAAAGTCATAATTTACAGCTTGTTATTTATCCACACATAAATGAATACTTAAATACACAATTTCAGCCAGGTCCTGTCCTACACGGTGACATTTAAACTGCTTAGTCAATAACTTGCTTCAAGTACTTACACAATTAATTATAAAATAGCTTGTTGTTCTGTAGTGGATTATGATAGCAATGTTTAATCAGGTGTGCTGAAATGACCGAATAAAAAAAATGAATTTGAATTAAAACATATAATGCATTACTGATTACAAACTCTCTCCTTGCGATCAAATGCAATAATTTCCTGTTGAAGCAAACAAACAGTGACTGAACACAATGATCAAACCAAAACCCTGGCAGCACCCACAACAGTAACACTTTCTAGGTGTCTTATTAGGATGCACCGTATGATGCACTATAGAGGTCTTCATTTTTATAAAGTTATTCACATTAATAATGTAAACAACCGTAACCACAATTAATATTTACCTTTCACTATTCACATTTATAGAGCATTAAACACACAAATGTGTGATCATTGTTTAAGCAAGCATTTTAATGTATTACGAATGTGGTTACAATTTTTTACACCATAAATGTGATTATAAAGTGCATTATGAATAACATTCTAATATATTTTATATACAGTTGTCATAAATTAGAAATTATTACCCAACTACTATACATGTTGTGCAAATTACACATTTCTCATTAAAGAACATTGCATTTAAATTTTACATGCAGACATTGGTGGGTCAAAATCTTCAATATGAAATCAATGGATAACTACATGCATAACATTATTTTAGATTTTCTGAATATGGTAAATGTAAATGGTATAATTTTAAGATTTCTAAACCATTAAAAACAAGTGTGGGCCACAGAGGATCCCTTTTGGAAGATGTCTCAAAAAGGGAATTTCAAACTAGAATTTCAAACAATTCAAACTGCATCAATAAATACTATAAGCAGATCTGCATTTTTTATTTAAAAACAATCGTCTGGTTTTCTTAATTTTTGGCAAATATAAACAGGTTTCCAAAAAAAACTGTCTTGCAGTATTATCACAAAGCAGCAGTAGCACCATAGCAGTGTGATACACCTGTAGCAATACAGCAGATGATCAGATATTCCCATGTTTTATTTTCTCTGTACCTCTCCTGAATGTAAAGCTAAGTCCCTCAGGATGAACCAGGTCTACAAAGTTAAAGTTTTCATGGATCATTCCAAGAAGTACAGATGTGTCATTCAAAACACACACACACACACACACACACACACACACACACACACACACACACACACACACACACCACACACACACACACACACACACACACACACACACACACACACACACACACACACACACACACACACACACACACAAAACGTAATCTGCAGACACACCCAAAGTCATTTGCTTCCCTATATAGAGAGAAGCTTTATGTGTTCCAGCGAAGTCCGATGTGAGTTGCGAGCAGGTAGCACATGCCTATTGTGCAGGTCATCAGCATCATAGGGAAGCCCAACCTGTGAAATAGAGCACAGCGAGAATTCATGTTATGAGTCCCTACATTAAAGTTCCTATGAAGATGAAAATTGAACCTTAGAAAGTCTGTAAATCCCACTCTGTTAGAAGTGAGATTTAACTGTAAAGCTTTTGGGAAAAGAATCTGCAACACAGCCTGATGCTTGGTGCTTTTTCTTAATGAAAGACTATATTCTTGTGTTCCACTGAAAGTTCATCCCTCAGCATCACCAAGCATTCCTCTCCGTTTCATTCCTCCTTTGTTGCTAGTATGAAGATTTCTGAGCAGTTTTGCATTATTCTCCCTTCTGCAGTGCATTTGTTTGTCTGTGAGTGAGATTCGATTTTGATCAGCAGGGGTCTCAAAGCTCTCCTGCTGACGAGCGTGGCAGGCGCGTTACCCGCTTCATCGAAGTGGTAATAAAGTGTGAGTCTTTAAACATTACGGCAGAGTCAAACGCAGGGGAAAATAGCATTAAAGTATGATCTCCAGGCATTAACGGTGAAGTCAAAGGCAATAGGACTGATGATACTTGCCCCCATTTAACGTAAGCGGCTTTCCTCAAAGCCATCAACTCTCAGAGACATGTGGACTGTCCTTGCTATGTTCGCTTGTAAAAGCATCCATCTGGAGAATGGAATTACCATTGTAATTACAACTGGACACCGGCCTAATCTCCACACTCATGCAGCATGCATCAGTGCCCTTCTGACCCTCGGTTCAACACGCTGCGTCTCATCTGTCCATGAGGATTATACTACATGCCATCCAACCTCACATATTATCAGTAGAAGAACTACACATGGACACTCTGTTGAGTAAATCAGTACAAAAGAAATCAACAGATTATAAAGAGAAGTGGACAGATTATCAAGGGAACACGGACAATAGCATCCAGCAAATACTCAGATAACTAAATAATCTGTTTTCAAAACAATGCCTGTGCCTAACCCTCCTTTTATCAAATAATCGAGACCAATATAAATGAGATTATGTCACTATTAACTCACCCCGATGCCATTTCAAAACTGTGCTATCATTTTTCTGTGAAACACAAAAGGAGAATTTTAAAGCATCTATATTTAACTTGTTTCATATAACAAAGTTCAAAATGTTCATGGCTGGAGGACTCCAAAAATGACTGGGGGAAAAAATACAACTTAGTTCATACCACATCTTTTGTCTTTTGAAGCCATATGATAGTTTGGAGTGGAGAAAAGGCAAAAATCTATGTTTCCTTTAGTTGAGCAGTTAATTTAAATGTTGCTGGGATTGGATTATTGAGACAATCAATCAATCAGTTCAGAGTTGACTAATCGGATTCAACATTTTGAGTATAAATCAGAATGATTTGTTCATGAATAGAAATGATTTGTTCATGATCTGGAATTGCCTCATTGATTTAATTATCTGGTTTCAGCAGTTCTCATGTAACAGCTCACCGGAGGGGAAGATTAAGATTATCAGCAAATAATGAATTCAATTAATTTAAAATATTGTACACAAGTCATATGGACTACATTTGCAGTACTGTATATTTAACAGATTTCTAAGTTTTAAAGAGCCACAAGGATTCTATATAAACATCATTATATTATTTTATAGACTAGGTTAGATGCCATTTTGAACTTAACGCGGATGAATACGAGGCTGTGAGTGATAGACTTACCGTCTTTACAATAACATACGCTGTATATAAATGTCCTAAATCATGTAATTTTTACAACATTCAAAATAGTTTCATGAAGTTTTGTCATCTAAACCATCAATATGCTGTCAAACAAGTACAGTCACTCTGTACATCTATTCCTCGCAGTCTTGTTTTCATTGTTGTCAAAAAATAAAATATGGTCTGTAATATAATAATGGCATATGAGGGGAGTTTATTTAAACTTGTTTAAACACTGCACCTTTACGTAGCAAATCTGTCTTGTTTTTGCCCCACAGCCTGCTGATCTGAGTCCCCTCTTTCTTTTTACAGAACACTAAAAATCCACATGCAGTTTTAATAATTTATGTTCTGTTTACTTCTCTGATAGTTTATAAAAGAGTCAGATCTTGTTGCTGAATAGAAAGTCCTGTAGAAAGGGATTCTGGGATGAATAAATGAGTGAAAGAGCTGCTGAGAGGACAAAGCACTTACGAGGATGAAAGCTCTGGACATCCATTTAGGCCGAGTGCATACCTTCAGCAGTCCAGCGGATACTGACTGAGTGCATGGGTAAATACTGAGCATTTGGGGCACAGATAAATCAACGAGCTCAGGAGAACAAGTAGCCACTGATTGAGAGGATGATGGAAAGAAAATGGATGATAAAAAGAGCAAAAAAACAAGTAAACGAGCAAGAGAGGGAGAAACAAGGTTTCTTTTTTAATGTTGCAAATCACTGTCTTAAACCAAACAACTCTTTAATTTTCTTGAACAAAAAAAATGCCTAAGTGAATAGTTCAGCCAGTTTACTCAGGCCATCCAAGATACAGACGAGTTTGTTTCTTCATCAGAACAGATTTGGAGAAATGTAGCATTACATCATTTCCTCACCAATGGATTATCTGCAGTGAATGGGTGCCGTCAGAATGAGTCCAAACCGCTGATGAAAACATCACAAAAATCCCCAAGTAATCCACACGACTCCAGTCCATTAATGTTTTGTGAATCAAAAAGCTGTGTGTTTATAATAATCAAATTCATTTTTTAAAAGTCCTCTATCAATATTATTGCTTTCTCCAGGGAAAATGTTGTCTTATCTGAATCAGTAGAGAAATTTGCACAGATAAAATACCATTTACAAGCTAAAATAGTTTTAAACAGTGGATTATTGTGATGTTTTTATCAGCTGTTTGGACTCTTATTCTGATGTCCCATTGATCTCCCATTTAGTGTCATGCCACGTATTCAGTAGTGAACAAGTCATGCAATGCTTAAGTTCTCCAAATCTATTTCAATGAACAAACCAACTTAACTGCATCGTGGATGGCCTAGCAGTGGGTAATGTTCATTTTTGTGTGAACTATACCTTTAAGCTCAACAGTAGATCATGCTGCTAGCATTTCGGGATCAATTATTATGAACAGATAAAATGTAGTCATTAAGTGCAGTGCAAGTTGTATTGAAATGTTTGCCAAATGTATAAATGTAAAATGTACAGAAACAAATACTACAGCCAGAACAGTAGCCAATTAGTTTGTCCCTTCAATAAAAAAAATAAAAAACACTAGGATTTAAAATAAGGATTCAGTGAAATGGTCAAAAGAGAAAGGGGCTGCCAAAGCACACAAATCAAGACAGAAAATGAGACATGAGGGTAATACACTTCCACATGGAACAGTGTCCTCCAGCACTTCCTGTCTTCTACTTAATCTCTTTCTAACATTCTCTAAAATTAGATTATTGGAAAGCACATATTTTAAGGCCTATTGTGTAAGTATGGCAAAGATCACAGCTGGTCCAGGGACCAAACCAGGTGTTCAGTATCCAGAAGGCAGATGGAGAGGCTAAATGCTGGATTGCAGAAGGAACAGGTGTGTGTTATCTGTATAAGGCACTTGTGTGACATACATCAAAGTAGGTGCACGTGCCATGGGTGTGAGGGCAGGTCAGATGGCTAATGCACAATTTGAGTGATGTGATGAAGCAGTCAGGTGCCCAATTCAGAAGTAGCGAAGTGGACAAATCGATGTGCACCGAAACATATAGGGTTTCCAGGGTGTGAGCTGTACAACCTGAAAAGCAGCTCCACATGTGGTTTGTTAAACTGGCTGAATAAATAGCACATTAAATGGCACTAAGTACTGCATAAACTATTCTAAAAGGAAAGTTTTTTTTTCTCTAACGGTCTAATGAAAGGAGGAGTAATGTGACTAACATTAAGTCCATAATGACTGTTTGGAGGACAAAGATGACTCCAACATGCATATTGAGGCAGTCTTTCAAGCTATTCAATGCATGACATTCACATTTATTCATTTAGCAGAAGTTTTATCTAAAGTAATACAATTATCTTTTTTATACTACAAGGAAAATCAGAGTCAGTAATCTGAGTTTAAATATCTTGCACAAGTATGGCAACTCATTAATTTTGCCATCTTGGGTTTAATTTTACAATGTTTCAATTACAAGCTCATATATTTGTACACTTCTACCATCACTACACCTTTATAAATGATAAAAACAGTTGGCCATACTTTATTTTAAGGTTCAATTCTAACTATTAATAAACCCTTAATTATATATATTTTTTCTCAGTAAACTCCTAATTTGCTGCGTATTAATAGTAAGGTAGTTGTTAAGTTTAGGTATTGGGTAGGATTAGGGATGCAGAATATGGTCATGCAAAATATGCGCTTTATAAATACTAATAAGCAGCCAATATGTTATAAATATTCATGCTATTACGCAACTATTGATCCCTATACTAAATTATTACCAAACAATTTTGAGTCAATTTACCACTAAATTGATCTTTACCACTAAACCATAACACGCATGTGCATGACCTTGGGGAAAAATCTGTTTTGAGATTAGGGAAAAAATATGATTCTTTGTTCACACTTCCTTGCTCAAAGCTATCGACTATGTGCGAAATATTGTATTAAAAACCCTCGACATCTCAAACATGTGATGAGATCAGAACAGCTATCTTCCACAATCTCACTATCACTACAAGATTGCTGATGTACACAACATTTCCTTACGACTGTGAAAACCCATTTCATGGGGCTCAGAAAGCATCAGAATGCCAATTTTTTGTTATAACTGGAGAAAAAGACAGGAAAGCCATTAAAACTAGGGAAAGACATTACTTTCTCAAAGTCACACAAAGATACGGTAGAGAGTGGAAACTAAGGTCAGTGTTGATTAAGCCTGATATTTCAGACATTATTATAATGCCATCATTGTCATTATTCTGTACTTTTCAAAAGGGACACACCAGATGGTTTGTCATTTGGACATCCACCATTATCTATCACATGCCAGTGTTAAGGGGCACATGGTGGATTTTGAAGGCCAAAGTGGCTTGGCATAGTGCTGGGAATAACAATGTGATCCAAGCTCTGGGTTTGTTTGTACAATAGGCCATGATTGCCCATGGTTACACACACACATGCTGCTTCTCTCCTCTGTACAAGCACAGAAATATAAGTATATTCATAACAACAGATGGGGGAAAGAGACCGACTAGGAATGGAAAATAGGGATATGCAAAACGACATATCAAAATTGGCTAGTAGGTGGAATTTCGCAACAATTTATTTATATATCGTATTAATATTAAGAAAACGTGATAACAATTTCTGATATTTAAGGCAATAAGAAAAGGAAACATGCATGACAACAGATCATTTGGAGAGAACAAACATTACCAGTGTCTATGATACAACATGCACCTATATTTCTAAACTCTCTCTCTGTTTAAATCTAGATTAAAGACACATCTCTTAAGCCAATCTTTTTTCACATAATGCATCTTATAATCTTGTACTGCAGTAATATCTGATCAAATGTACATTATTATTCTTTAGCTTGGGTTGAACAAATTTTTTGCTTGGATAGAACAGCAGCTTTGCTAATTATGTCTCTATTTGTTTCTGTTGATTAACATCCCACGGTAACTAAGAATTACTGAAGCATTAAGGTCCGAACACTGAGTCCGAAATTTTAGCATGCGTGTTTTCGTATTCGTAATCAAAAAAAATCGTCACGCACAGAAACCTTGCACACTGAGTCCGAAGCGTATTAATTAATACTATATACTATATGCAGTGTTTTGGGCTGCGAGACGAAGTGGATGAACTGGACAATCGCCATTCTGGATTTTGGCATTGGCTTGTACGGTGGCTCTAAACTGTCAAAACACCTTTTAAAATGCTTGCTACGGTTTTGCGAAAAGAAAACAATCAAAACCCAATCCAAATTTTATGACGGACGAAAATTTTGGAGGCAGTTTATAAACGTGATTGACATAATGTGAAGTCATATTTATTTTTCAATGTGAAAAAATTTGGAATGAAAATTTCGGACTCAAGTGTACAATGACCTTCAGTTTGGATCCAACCCTTAAATCAGGGGTGCCCAATCCTGCTCCTGGTGATCGACTGTCCTGCAAAGTTCAGCTCCAACTCTAATCAAACACACCCGCCTTTAATTTTCAAGCGATCCTGAAGACCTTAATTAATGGCTTCAGGTGTGTTTGATTAGAGTTAGAGCTGAACTTTGCAGGACAGTCGATCGCCAGGAGCAGAATTGGGCACCCCTGCCTTAAATTATCTGAGATGACCAAACACCTGAGAAGAAATGATGCCAACCCCTCAAAGGATGCCAACCCTCAGACAACATACAGAATTACCAAATTTTGCCATAAATTAAATATATTATATATATATATACACATACTTATATTGTAGAAACTTCATTTCTTGTAAAGCTGCTTTGCAACAATTTGCTTTGTAAAAAGCGCTATACAAATAAACTTGAATTAAATGTTTCTATCAACTGCAGATTTGTACTATTAAAGTAATATATCTGTTGCAGATCCTGCCCTGGAGGTCCAATCAACAGATGAGAAATTGTATTTTCAAAAAAATGAGAGAGACCAGAGTTTGCTGTTAATCAGGCAGTTCTCTGTGTTGCCTTTATTAAGACTATAGCATTCAAAGCCATAAAACATATGTAGCAAAATAATATATGTATATAATATACATATAAATAAGCAAACACATAAATAAATACTTTAAAAACATGTACTCAAATGAAACGTTACTCAGGTGAGTATAACTCGGGTAAGTAAAACACATATCATCTGGAATCACACACTGACGGGTAACCTTTTATACTGTTACAAGAATGATGAAAATACTTTTTAACTTTTTATGAACTTGACCACTTTGCGCAATGTTTTGTCCTTCCCTAATAGACTAGTACTCTTAAATTGTAAACCACTCACTAGCGAACTCATCTATGGCATAACATCCATTTAAAATAATTATAAAATAGCTATTCAATAAAAAAAAACACTTTCATAGACATTAAAGCATTTGAATTACAGGTTTTCTCTAATATGTAATAAATTTAGCTAATATTTTTCAATCTGACATCTGGGCATCGAGGTTATAAGTTTCTGGAGCTTTGGTGTTTTAATTATATAGGTTAATAATACCTTATATAGGTTTCCAGCTGCTGAAGAGTTTGCGGTCGTCTTTGACATTTTTTTATTTAATGATGCGCAAAACGTTCTCTATAGGTGAGAAGATCTGGATTGCAGATAGGGAAATTCAGCACCCGGACTCTTATACTATGAAGCTATGCTGCTGTAATAGCTGCAGTGTGTGGTTTGCATTGTCCTGGTAAAATACACAAGGCCCTCCCTGAAATAGACGTCATCTGGAGGGGAGCATATGTTGTTCTAAAACCTTTATAGACCTTTCAGCATTCATAGTGCCTTCCAAAACATGCAAGCTGCCCATACCATATGCACTTATGCACCCCATACAATCAGAAATGCTGGGTTTTTAACTGAACGCGAATAACACACTGGGAGGTCTCCCTCCTCTTTTGCCGGGATGACACGACATCTGTGAATTCCAACAAGTATGCCAAATTTGAAATGAGCTCATTTAGTGTATAAAAGTGTCTGTAAAATTTCTCAATTCAAACATTTATGTTTTCTATGTTCTATTGTGAATAAGATATTGGCTCATGTGATTTGAAAGTCTTTTAGTTTTCATTTTATTAAAATGTAAAAAATGTCTCAATATTTAGAGAATTCGGGTTGTATTAACTTTAAAAAATAAAATGTTATATATAGAGTAGTCAATAGCATATTTCTAAATCCTCTAGTCTCAGGTTAAAATGGTGAAGAAGTCGAGCAAAAAATAAAATGTGATTAAATAATTATTATTTCCTTTAAGTTGTGTTCAGTTCAAATTGACCCAGAGATTTTCTTTTCCCTGAAAATACTAGTTAACATTATCGCATTGTACTCAAACTTACTGACTTTGTTCACACAAGTATTTATCAGAATTCTTTTTTCTTAAATTTCATAATTTGTATGGGTTTTATTTGACTTTGTCACACTTGTGGTGTTCCTGGTCAAAAATGACCGGACTCCAAACAATTGCTTATAAATCTCTCATTATGCTATATTATCACCAAATATTGGATTCATTCTTTTTGTCAACTGGTTTTGTGTTTCTATTTGCATCTGATTAATCGTATGCCTCATTTATCTGAGAGTAGGTACCTCGTTTTTTGAGTGAAAAAAAATATTTATGAATAATTTTCACATGATCAAACACATAATTATAAAAAAATTATCTATTTATCACTATAGTGTGATTTAATGTTGAATCAGGAAGTTTGCTTTTAAATGCTTTTGTTTTGTACAAAATTGCAAAAAGTCACACCTGTTAAAAATGGCCGGTAATTGAAAGTGAATGGGGAAGATCCCAAAAAAGAGCACCAGTACTCTGTGAGAATATGAAATCCTCAAAACCTATTTTCATTATGTTTTGTCTAGAATATGTGATGAAAGAAAATATTATTTTGAAGTCAATGCAGGCTAAAGTTTGAGCGTGTGTGTGTGAGAGAGAGAGAGAGAGAGAGTTATCATAAAAGCATATTGCATGCAGTTCAAGGTAAGATGAAATATGTATAATACTCACAATAGTTTGTGTGCATGTATATGTATGTGTGTGTGTGTGTGTGTGTGTGTGTGTGTGTGTGTGTGTGAGAGAGACTGGGAACACCACAAGTGTGACAGGAATCCGAACACAACCTGAGGGTTAAAACCACATTACAATTTATATCTAAACTAATACGATGTATAAAGCCCACAAATGGATGAGGGTTCTTCTGAAAGCTTGCATCTCTCTCTCTCTCTCTCTCTCTCAAAGACTCAAACACGGATCTTCCCTTTCTGTAAAATGTATACCCAGGTGTGCCACTTAAACTCCCTGCCTTAATTGCAGAAGCCTGACAGCATCAATCACGTTCCCAATGTGACGCTACAGCAGCAGCTATAAATAGTACCAATCTAGGTCCTCCATATCTGCAATAATGGGTACCTAATCATTTGCCAAGTCTCGCCATAAAACACAAACACACACACAAAATCACATGACACTTCAGGTTGACAGCCTTTAGGAGTGCAGCACCTTAATAGACTAGTGACTGAAACATCAGAATCACGATAAACTTTTAAAAGCCTTTTCTCTTTGTTCCTAAATGAATGTTAAAGAGGAAATCCATTAGCATGTAGTCCGATCTCTAACAAGCATTCCTTCGTGGCCAAGACTCTCACAGCGCTTCAAACAAATGGGAGAGTGATATAATTTGACATGGAGAGGGAGTCTTATTGCAGCTTGGTAATAGCATGAAACTTTGATCATAAAAGGTCTGAATGGCCAACAATCATGATTACGTCTAAAAGCTATTGCATAAAGGCTAAAAAAAAGTGGTTATAGTATGAGATACTCTGAAAAAGAATAATTTAAGTGTCTCAGTTCTCAACAATTACAGACCAATTTTACAATAATAATCTCTAAGCACAGCATTAGAAATGGGCCTTAAAACAGTTGAACGATTTGATAATCTCTGAACAATCTTAGTGAAATTTAATCTTTCAATAAAATGAAAGCAGTCATATAGCCACAGTCAGAATAAGTGCCTATTGCATTCTTTGAGTATGAAGTATGAAGAACATTTCTTGAGATATGATCATAGACAGTATCTTTTGATATATGACCATATGCAATGCACTACTTAGCTTGCATTGTCCATTTTACCACACAGGTAAAAATAAAGAATGAAAGAAACAAACAAACAAAGAGAACTGACTACAAATCTATTATTGTGAATTGTGATTTTAAGACTTAAGGACCCAATGCAATCACATGATATGCTCAGTTGTCATGTTCAACTGAAAAAGAGAGACACATTGAGCTAACTCACATTCATGAACTATGATTTGCAACAGTACATGGTGGTCGGTCACAAGAGGAGTCAGTCTCATTCTAGAGAGCATTTGAGTGGGGTAAAATCTGTGTAGCCCACCATGAGCCATATACATTTAAACCATTTTCCTGGAAGAGAAAGTCTATACATTTTAAAGGTTGTGTATCTGCTAAAAGTTATTTTTGTCAGCGTTTAGGCAAACAAGCATATTTCTACATATCATCTAAAAAGTTCTGCAAGCATAAATCATGCTTCAATTTTGCATTTGTGCTTTCAATAAAATTAAAATCTCCTAAGTTGCAAAGAACACTAAATAACACTAGTTGGATTGAAAACTAAAGAACTTCAAACTTCTATTTTAACTTTTTAGTGTGTTTTTTTGTATATGTAGGGTATCAGAGCGAATCAGACCGTTTAAGATTCAATCAGATTGGTGTTGGAACAACCCAAAGAGTCAAATTCCTCAAAGAGGCCCAGGATAACAAGACAATGTCATAAATCTGTCCACGGGGCTGGCACCACCAGTCTGAAGCAAGCTTAAATGAGCATGTGCAGGGCATTAGTAATTGGGTTAGCATCACATTTAGAACCCGGCAATGACTATGAGTGACCTCGGACATCTCCCGTCCAATCAGAATCCAGCTAATGCAGCTTAGTGTTTGTCTTCCCCTGTACTATTGCACATGTTACAGTACACCAAACCAAAATACAATTCAGACCATGTGTGTAGCGTTCATGTGCAGTGTGTTAAAACTCTGACTAAACACAAGGTTAAACCGTAGCCAATGAAGACAGAGTGGTTGTAAGGTTTATAATTTACTATCACTCTTCCATATCAACATTTGCGGTGAAAACTATAATAAAACAATGCAGTAATATTCAGTGTCCATGTATTGACTAAAATTGCATTATTAATGACTATAACATAAACAAACTACTGTTCTCCTTGTAGTAGCGATTAAAATGGCTATAAGCATCACTGAAAGCTTGTACACAATGGTAAACAACCGTTTTTTACTTATCAACTTATCAAACATCATATTTTTAACAAAATCATTACTAATATAATTATGATCTTTTACATGTCTATTGTCATATCAATGAACTTACTGCATTGCCTCTATGATGCTTTTTAGTGGATGCTATGGATTATTAGAGAGAGCACACTATGTCTGTCATTATTATCGTGCAGAACTAGGAGCACTAACAGGAAGTGACTAAACAGGCAGTGATGTCATCACATGAAACAAATAATATATATTTTACAAACGAGGTAGATAAAGGAAAAGTAATCATGAACTTCACATTATCACTTGAGAATATGTACAAAAAAATATTTAAAGAAAATGTTTGAAAGTTAAATTCCTTAAAGGGCAACACAATGTGACTTATAAGATAAAGTCTTGATTTATGTATTAAGAGGAGTAACATAGCAACACCCCAAGCTTAAAAAATGTCTAATTGGTCAAGACACCATTTGGGATGTGTCCAACAGACCAGTTTATAAACTCAGGACACCATCAAATTATGCTTTTAGTCATCTCTTTTTGCTTTGTACTTTTTGCCATGCTTTTAGTCATTGCTTTTAGCCATGCTTTTTACCCGTGAATTCTTCGAGCGCCGTTCCAGCATGCTCTGGCTTGCATGCCAGCAGCTCCTCTAAAGCCATGAGGAGAAACAACCATGGTTGTTCAGGTCTATGCAATTGCATATATTACTATAAACTTGGGATTTCACATTTTCATTTTCTTAAACTCATTCTTTCCTAACTCTCTCTCTTCCTGCAACTTGTGTGAATGTGTGAGTGTGTGTTTGAATTAGATTAGTTTATATAGTCTTAGATTTATCCAATAAAGTCTTATTTATATTGAAAAGAGAACCATCTTGTGTTTTATGCTTACAAGTTAATGTCTTAAATTGCCAATCTTGTTACTGTGCTAATTAATGTTCCTGTGTGGCTCAGTGGTAGAGCATTGCGTCAGCAGCGCAAAAGGTTGTGGGTTCGATTCCCAGGGAACACACATACTAATGAAAATGTATAACCTGAATGCAATTGTAAGTCGCTTTGGATAAAAGCGTCTGCTAAATGTAAATTAATAGTGTTTTCATTAGATTTTGGATTTTAGCTCAGTGAATCGCTGGCCGATTCGGTTGATCAGCCGAAAAAATTGATTATGTCCAAATTCCCTTTCAAATAAAAAAATCTTCCCTTTGAGCTAAATTGACCTTACACATATCTCCTGCTTTTTGTTATCTCTTCACTTTCTTTTACCACTTGTTCTTTGGATTGATAGATTAAGCAAGACACAAACCCCTCCTAAAGCAAATTCACACTTCCAGACAAAAATATATATAAAAACACATTTATTAACACATACTTGTTTGCAATCTTCTTTGTTTAACTTCTGCACTCTCAGAAATAAAGGTACAAAAGCTGTCACTGTGGCGGTACCTTTTCTAAAGGAACACTTTTGTACCTATTAGGTTCAAATATGTACACTTTAAGTACTAATATGTACCTTTTAAGGTACTAAAATGGATCCTTTAGGTACAAACATGTACCTTTTGAAAAGGTACCGCCCCAGTGACAGCTTTTGTACCTTTATTTCTGAGAGTGTGTGAGCACTACATCTCTTCATTCAATCTGTTTAGAGTAAAAGTCACGTCCATGTTTGAATATGTTTTCTCTCTCAGTTATAAGCCCTTTCTTTCCATGTCCCAGCCTGCCCTACGCTAGAGCTGGAAAGTTGTCCTTACCTAATACGCTATACAACAATGAAATAAACTGTTGTATTGTTGTAAAACACACTCAATATTGTTTTAAAGCCAGAAAGTATTATAAGGTGGCTGACTGAGGCAGTGAAAGAGAACTGTTCTATTATTTTCTCTTTATGTGTTCAGTTGTGTACAGCTATTGCATCTTGAGGAGAGGATGTCTGTGGTGGTCTATGCAGAATGGGACTCATTGTTCTCTTGATTTACCATACAGGGTAAGTAATTGATTCAGTGCCAAAGGCAGATTACACGCCTGCAGTCTCCAAGCACAGGTTTGGTATTGTCTTTGCTACAGGGGTATCCAGACACAGCGGCTGTAAATGGGAATGCTAATTACATCACATGACGTGGGAGATCCGCAGAAGAGGAAAGCAGGGCATCGTCTATTGGAAACGACAGAGTGAGGCCCTTTCCGCATTAATCAGCCAGTATTGTCTCTGTTGTTTTTACTTACATCGACTGTTTATCTGCCCTGAAGCAAGTTCGATGGTATTCATGGATTCTTTGCTGAAAGTGTTTTGCAATACACTTGGTTAAATTAATTCAGTATTAATGAAAAAGCTGATGCATTTGTATGCAAATGCATACATCTATATTTATACGTAACTTAATCTAAACCACACACACACACACATTCAGATGCAAATATCTTATATAAAATACTTGCATTACTGGCACTCAGTTTTCCTTTCATCAAAAGTACCATTTGAGTACTGTGTTTAAATTAAACACTACATAATTGGCAGTGTTGGGGAGTAACTACCGTAGTAACGTTTTACAGTAAATAATTTGATTAAAAACTGTAACTGTAATCTGTTACATTTACTGAGAAAAAATTTGCAATTACCAGTGGTGTCAAAATGAACGTGTTAACGGAGGAGATTCAATTGTACAAATTAACGCATTACAAATATTTAACGCAATTACCGCTGGGGTGGGGCTAGGGTTAGTCACCCCATTCACAGCTGCTGCCTTTGTCTCTTTTTTCTTGAAAAGTATAGCGTTTATTTAGATGCAGAACGTATTTATGACCAGATCAAACAGGATACGTTTCAGACTCGCGCTCTAACGTCGTTTTGGTGCAAGGGCTCAGAAAAGGTAAAGAGAGTTGTGAGAAAATAAGATGCATGTCAGATCCGCGTCACGTTCAGCAGCAGCAGCTTTTAAAGCAATAGCAGGCAAATAAGTAAATAACCAGCTGCTGTGATGTTTATTAATCCAAGAACAAAATAAAAAAGAGGAAATCAATAAAGTTTATAGCTTTAAAGTGTTCATTTATATTTAATTTAGAATTTAGTGTTTGGTAACTATTCATTTTCTGTATATTTCTGCTGAAGGGTACAGGTAACTAAATATGTCATTTATTATAATGGTTCATGTGAAGATTGTTTTAAGTTCACTTAAATTAGAAGTTAATTCTATAAATTTTAAAATTGATAGCTCTCAATTATTCTGTAATGTTGAATGGCTAGTCAGTGGTTAAATAGTAAGGGGGTATTGATATCAGTGATGCTGGCCTTCAATCAAGATACCATTAAAGAAATATTGAAAATATACAGTCTTTATGTTGTTTGTAAATTGTACATTTGAAGATTGAAGGTGAAATTATTGCAATATAAAAGTATATTTAAAAAATGTATATGTTAGGTGGGTTTAATCGCGATTCATTTTAGAAAAATGTGCGATTAATTAGATTAAATTTTTTTATCACTTGACAGCACTAGTAATTACATTACAGTTACTCAGGGGCGTTGCTAGTGGGGGGTGTGACAGAGTGCATAGGGCCCAGAGCTCTGGGGGGCCCGTGATCGTCTACTGGCCATCGGGAGCACCGGGACATTTTATTCGAGTAGTGGGCCGATTGCCGAAACAAGGGAGACCTCCCTAATATTAGGCACTGTTTTTAAATGACAACGCATGCGAAACCGCAAAATAACACTCACCAGCCACTCGTCAAAGCAGAGTGGGATCAGTCTCCCGCACAGCGCTGCGAACGTGCGCCGTGCTTCTGCTACGATTTCTAAGGGATAAACAACACAAGTCGCTTGATTGATTCAGATGTGGACACAGAATTGTTATACAGTCATGTGACATGAGAACATTGAAGGTTCTGTAGTGATGCTGGTTGAAAACAGCCACGACAATGAGGTAGGCCTATATTGGAAAACGGCACTAGGCTTGTCAATTCAGCACCACAGTAATTTAACTTGCAGTTATTAACAATGTTTACAATAATACAACTAAAATAATTGATTATAAATATTACTGTTATTACATATTGGGCAATATTTAAATTTTAAAGAAGGTTTTTTGTTGTTTGTTCATATTATTACTTATTATTTATTTTAAAAGAACATATAACTATGGTAATGAGGACCATGGTTTTACTTCTTGTGACCACCATCCTACTAATACTAGTCAGCTAAACTCTGGATTCTAAGCAAGAACTTCTTTCTTTTTAGATGTTTAGCTCTAATTAATTTTAATTTAAGTAAAATTTTAATTCAATAAGGGCCTGATTAAAGATAAATATCAGTGTCTTATATAAATTAGGTGTTTATTATTTACAAATAATAAAGTTCTTAAAGAGAGATTCACCCAAAAATTAACGTGATTTGGAGGGGGCCCCATAGCAAATTTAGTGCACAGGGCCCAGAATTCCTAGCAACGGCCCTGCAGTTACTTATGAAAATGTTAACATTACAAAAGGTTGCATCTAAATATGTGAACCTGGACTACAAAACCAGTCATAAGGGTCGTTTTTGTATACTCAGTAAACTTAGCTTTCCATTGATGTCTGGTTTGTTAGGATATGGAAAATCTGGAATCTGAGGGTGCAACAAAAATCTAAATAGTCAGAAAATCACCTTTAAAGGGGTCATCGGATGCCCAGTTGATATAAGTTGATATGATTCTTTAGGGTCTTAATGAAAAGTCTATAGCATAATTTGGTTAATATTTCTCAATGGTAGTGTAAAAAACACCCTTTTTTTACCATGTCAAAATCAGCTCTGTTTTTAGCAAGCCATTTTAGTCCATGTTGCTTTAAATGCTAATGAGCTCTGCTGACCCCGCCCCTCTCTCATGGAGTGACAAGCAATACTGTTTACTTTAGCCGCAAAACTGGCTAACTAGCACGTTCTTAGGAAAGGCGATTTGCAAATATTAATAAAAACCATTATACCCACTTCTGTAGATGAACCTGGATCATGAATGATTTGTGCGAACATAGACACATTTAGGCAGATCGGGGATCGGCGCATTCCCTTAAAAATGAAAGTAACGTTAAACCTCTGAGTCATCAGCGGCTCAGATGTCGGGAGTTAATGATGACTGCTATGCTCATTATTACATCCAACAACAAAACACCTCAAATCGCTTAATCGGAGACATCCTTGTCTTCCCCTGCACCAGAGTCGACACAATGGTGGACGGATGATAGCTCACTCAGGGCGGGTCTATGGTAAGACGGTCTTGTCAATCAACTATCGTGGGAGCGGCTACAACCTGTCTAAAAGTTGATTAATGGATTTACAGTAGAAAACATTTGTTAGAAATTTTGAAAAGTAATAAAAAAGAAATCAGTTACATAATAAAGTAATTGAAATAGTAACACTACTTATTACATTTTAAATAGAGCAACTTGTAATATGTAACCTATTATATTCCCAAAGTAACATTCCCAAGACTGATAATAGTTCCTAAGAAGATAACATAATAATAATAAAGCTGCAGTGAGTCATTTTACAATAGTAAAACCACCAAACATTAACATATTATATTATATTAAGACTTAGGCTATCAAAGTATTGTAATATGAAATTAAATAATATTACCGTTTTTACAAAATAGTTACTAGTGCAGTAATAATTGAGAAAGAAAATCTGAGAGTCTTTAACAACTCACACACATATATAACTCATATTATCAAAAAAGCCAAACACATGTACGAAATATACAATCAAACATTTGTATTTGATTTTTATATTTATGTTGTTCCCTTCGAGGCTGCTCAGGCCACAATTACAGTATGTGTAAAGATGTCAGACATATAGCCTACCCATAATGTGAGGCAACTGTGTATACCATAGATTCACAAGCTCTGCATCATTAAAGTTTTACAGCTGGTCAGGCCACATCTCCGTATGTCACTTCATTAATTCTGCAGTTCACTCAGATTGGCCGGAGACGAAAAATGGCAGCAGAAGATGGATGTTGGAGAGAGAAAAAAAACAAGTGCTCAATATAGAAAACTGACCCTGGTGTGGTAAACATGCTCCGTTCAAGAGCAGGTCCCCAAAGGCTTGGTCATTCAGACTAACCTCCTTATGCCAAAGACGTCAGCGATGGTTTTCCAAGAAAAAGTATATATGAGGTCAGAGGGGCAAGGCTGCAAAGCCAAGCGAGTCATCACAAGCCAATATCGCCACTTTTGGGATAGGCTAGGGTGAGTGGAAAAGGGCAGGAGATTGACAGGAAAAGAGAGTGATGCAAACTTTAATAAAATCTGGACTCATCTGAACACCAATGGAAGACTTCCTGTCACTTACAATTGGACAGATCAGCCCAAGACTTTTGGAGCAAGCAGAAAGTTTAGATTAAATTCATTGTCAGAGAACAACAGACTGCGGTGAGGATACTTTTCAAACGGTCACTGAAAAGTACAGTAATGAAATGTGATCATTGTAAATATTCTAGAAAATTGTTTCAGCCAGTCAGTGAGATGTCTGAGCTTTGTATTAGTGTTTTTTTTAACTGAACTATAAAAATTAACCCATCTGCTGTCAAACACCGGATGGAGAGGCACACGAGAATGAGTATAGAGAGCTTCTTTATTTAACAAACTGAAGGCAATGTCAAAAGGTAAGTATAAAACTCAAAGTTCAATGAAGCTCCATAAATTGAGGAATAAACCGTCCTTATCTTTCCTTTTCAGGAGAATCAATGGGTCGAAGACATCTACGGAGTTACAGGGATCCAACAGGTGAGTGAAGAGACAGACAATGAGCTTGTAACCTCGAGACCAGACAATGAGGGTATGGATTGAGTGAAGTCTTATAGGGAGCTTGATTGGCAGCAACAGGTGAGGATGATTCTTTGATAAAGGTCAGGTGTGAGTGATTTATGACAGAGTGCAGGTGAGTGGCAAGAGGGATGCTGGGAAATGCAGTGCCATTCAACTGGAGACTGTGACATCTGCATGTATGCAGCAGAGCACAAAAAGTGCAGGACAAAAATAACGTAGCCTTTTAATAAGGTAACTTAAAAATATTCAACAAATATGCATACTAATTTTCTGTTGCCTAATGTATTTTTAACCGTTTTTGCTTTTAAAAGTAACACAAATTCTGTGAACATTTTGAGGGCAACTTCTTGGGAGTTTACAGCAGTGACAGTCCTGTTGAAAACTTGTAAACTAAACTGGCTAAAAAATAAAGCTAAAACTAAAATTGGTAACACTTTAGTGTAGGGACTAATTCTCACTATTAATTAGTTGCTTATTAGTATGCCTACTGATAACGTCTTAGCTGTTTATTAGGACTTATAAAGCACATAACTAATCAAATACCTACATGTAATAACTACCTTACTAACTTATAATAAGCAGCAAATAAGTTTATTGAGGAAAAGGTCATGATTTGTTAATAGCGAGAATTTGACCTTAAAACAAAGTGTGACCCAAAAATGTAACTATTTGACCTCACTAAACAACTATTAATTTAGATGGAAGACTAGATGAGTATCCTGACCTGACATTAATCAAGATTAACAAAATAGTAAGAATTTTTGGTTACACTTTAGTTTGGGGACTCACCTATTTTCACTAGTTGCATGCATATTACTAGCATATTGGACTATCAGCACTTATAAAGCTTATATTCATTTCTTATTCTGCATGATCATGTTTTAGATCCCATCATTCTACTCAAGCCTAAACTTAACAAATACTTTGCTAAGATATTAGGAGTTTATTGAGGCAGATGTCATACTTAATCATCCATTTATACTGAGAATTGGTCCCCAACCTAAAGCGTGACTGAATTACTAGCTTAGCTGTGTACATTAGTAGTCGATTTTGAATTGGCGAAAAATGTAACATGACCACAAAGACTGCAATCTTTGCATCATCTGACCCCAACATTACTACAAAAAAGTATGGCTTATATTGTGAATAAAATAAATGAGTCTGCTGCTCAGGTGATCTTGTTATTTTAAAAACCAGGAGAGGAACTGTGTTGTACAACGTCGGCTGCTTTGTGAAGCCCTCATTGTGAAGCTCAGTGGCACTCCATCACTAGTTTCTATCCAGAGCTCCAAAGAAAGTCTCAGTCCCCCCTTCATCCCCATAGCAACTGACCAATCAGCCAATTACAGGCTGAGCTGAAGATTTGCCCATTCATCACAAAGTTCTAACCATCACAGGGCATACAAATGAGGCCACAAAATACAAAAGCAAATACGCAAAAGTTCAGGATTACATCGCAATTTATCTACTTCGGATACTCTACATATGAAGAGGTATAGAAACGGTTCAGATGACATGCAGAGGTTGATAAGGATGACTTGAATTCTTCGAGAGTATCAGGCAGGAGGGAGGGTAATGATGAATGAGCAATTACTCAAACATCTGCTGCCACCCTGTTTATTTTCCTAGCACTGCCAAAAAAATTATATCCCAGAGGCGATTGCCTCCTCCCTCACCCACCCTGCTGCCACCAGCCCATTCCCATTTGGCTCAGCCCAGAGTCGCCCAGCTGCTCTACCTGCCTCTGGACAGTCCTATGGGTACCAGAACCCGGAAGGAGGGAATCCAAGAATACATCTCATGAGTGCACACAGCGATGTCTTTGGCTTAGCAGAGGTACTTCATTACTGAAACAGAATCGGAAGCAAGTGGCAACCGTTCAACTAAAAGTGAAGAGTGAGGCAGAACCTGGGGTTCTTGCTAACACTAGGACGGATTGGATTCACTCCTAAGATTAGCCTGAATTGATCTGCCTTATCTCCCTGTCTGATGTGCCATTTAGACTGAGCTTCCGTTCCTTCCCTGTGTTGAGCCGAGGGCCTTGGGCTCTGTCTAATGCCATTGATTTCTCTTGTTTTAGGGTTTAAAAGTGCCATGGCCACTTAGACAGACAAGCAAAGGAACTACAAAATTGTAAGTGATTGCTTGTCAATGAAGATGGATTGTAAAAATATTAAAATATGAATTATATTTATAAATAAAACCATATATTTATATAGATTTACATATCATATATATTTATTATTTATATAATTTTTATATTACTTTTATTTATATTTATATTTTTGTAATATAATAATACTTTATAATAAAGCATTTATTAGTTCATACATTACATATCATGGGAAAAACACTTTATTTTAGTGTTGCTTATTAGCGTGCATATTACTAGAATATTAGCCATTCATTAGTAGTAATTAAGCACATTAATTCCTTATTCTACATCCCTAATCCTACCCAATACCTAAACTTAAAAACTACCTTACTAACTATTAATAAGCAGCAAATTAGGAATTTATTGAGGGAAAAGTCGTAGTTAATAGTGAATAAGTGTTCCCTGTTATAAAGTGTTACAGATATCATTTAGGTATCATGAACTAACAATACAATAATTTTATATAATATATTAAATCATGTTATTCTACCGGCCGCTGAATGCTTGAATCTGATCTAAGGTGTGCAATTATTTTCAGGATAAATGAAATTGATTTTATAAAAATGTATTTTCATAAAAACATTAATGTCCTTGCAGTGGCAAATAGCTTTGGTTTTATATTTCATTTAATTACATTAATGTTTAAGTTAAGATTTACAAGAAATATTGTAACTGCTACTAGGCTATGTAAAAGGAATACTGCAGTAAACAGCACCTTATTTGTTTAAAGTGTAAACAAACACTTTTTTCATATTGTAGTACTTTTAAATGGAAAAAGTGCGCAATAAACTACTTTTGAAATCATTATTGAATTTTGTGCATAATGCGATTAATCTCAATTTAAAAAAAAACATTGCCCAGCGCTTATATATATATATATATATATATATAATATGAATTATATTTTGAGAGAATGAGCCAAATTTCAAAACAAGTGAATCCAAAGACACAAATCCCTAAGGTAAAAATGACAGTGTGAAGTGCCTTCATGTCTGGCTCTGTGCTAGGCATGGCTACATGTCCTTTTCAGATTCTATATACTGGGATTGAAAGACCCCACTGACACCCACCGGGATCTTTTCACAGTCCAATCAGATGTGCATTCAACTTCCTATTTTTCACCATTGACCACCAACACCCCACTGACTGGTAGAAAGCCAGATATCTGCATGCATCTGTATTTGCATGGAAAGTACTTCCATCGAGCAGGTGGTAACAAGCAGGGAGAACCGAATCAAAAGAGACTGTGAATATCTCCGCAAGCCTCTCACCAAGAGGTAATCAGCGAGCAGCTCCTTTTCCACATTCAAATGTATTTGTTGATACGCTAGAGAGTGCTTGAAATCAAGCTGTCTTAAGAGTCTCTCTAAAACTAGGTCTGTCACTTCTTAAAAAGAGAGACACACTTATGGATATTTTTGGAATATGATGAACATGACCAGTTTACATGATTTTACACGGAGTGTTTAAAGAGACAGTTCATCCAAAAATAAAAAATCTGTCATTATTTACTCTAAAGTAGTTTTAAAATTGGGTGTAAATGTCTTTGTTCTGCCAAACACAAAAATATCAAAATATCTTCCTTTGTGTTCAGCAGAACAAAGATATTCATACAGGTTTGGAACTACTTTAGGGTGAGTAAATAATGACAGAATTTTCCTTTTTGGCTGAACTATCCCTTTAAGACAAATATGTTTACAACAAAAGATCTTATATAAGTACAGAGGACATACATACAGGACATTATAAGACACAACGGATACCAATATTAAACAAGCTCGAGTCGAGTGACATTTTGATTGTAACTGTTGGTTATGCTGTTCCCTTTTTGATTGCAATATTGCTCCAGCTTTAAATGGTGTATTTTATAATTTGAAGAGAAGGGAGAACATGACCGGAAGCAGCAGATTGCTGGAGCTGCTGGTGAAAAGTGTGCCCTGAAACAGACCCCATTTAAGTTAACATTGACTTTTTGACCTGAATTTCTTTCCCTGAATGAGCCTGGTGCTCATTGCAGCTTATTCTAGCTCAGAACAGCCCACTTAAGAGACCACCTAACCAAAATAAATACATTTGTGCCCAACACAAATACCTGAAGAACTCCATGAAGGAAAATCCATAGCCATGCTGTTCAGCAATCCCAGCACACACCACATTTGCAGATGCTCCAATCAGTGTTCCATTTCCTTTGGGAATAGAAATAGAAGAAGAAGAAAAAATGAATGACTATCTTGGATAACTCTTCTAGCTTGAATAAACACATAGACATTCATTTATTTTTATTAAAAAAAAATAATGTTTGCTTAGTGAATTATTCCTTATACCCTATATATTTTCCATATACATACACTAACCCATCACTCGAGGCCGCCTTGAGAGAGAGGATCTGAGAATTTGTAAATGTTTAAGTAGAACTATATGACCTCTACAAATACAGCACTGTACAAACTCTGATCTTTATAAATGAATATTAGAATTGATTTGGTGTCAATGTGCACATCAGATTTTGTTATGCTGATTGCAATTTAAAGTTCTACACTGTGCAATCACTTCTGTTAGAGCACCAGCAATGAAATGACCTTCAGTGATAAATAGCAGAGGTGATTTAACAAGGTTTTTTTTTTCTTTTATCACCTGCTTTGTTAATGCATGGCACAAAGAGGGACTTCTGTACCAACTCAAATCACAGGCAAGATAGCTTTCTGAGGAAGGACAGAGGTCATCACTTCATCAATAGCATGTCTAGAAAAATGTACTCTGGAGCATCTAGATGTGTTTTGTTCCACATCTGATCCAAGTGCCTTCTTCAATTGTAGAATTTAATCTCACTTTACACCTTAATCTCATAAGACTTCCAAAACGGGCATGAAACCAATGTAATGTGTCTTTAGCATGTCAGAAGTTTCTGTCATATTCCATATCAATGTTTATTTTGATTTTTATAAGACATACATACATATATACATACACATATATATGAAGCCTCTTGATTCCTTCACAAAAGTATTGTCAACACCACATTTTCAGTTCAATGACTAAGTGCCTTACAGGGGATGAATTTCCTGTTTTTGAAAAATTTACAACTCTAAAGGCAGTTTGCACCCATCAATTTGTAATTTCCTAAAATACATATTTCTTAAAGCATGTTGTTTGGCCTTGTAGAAGAATGGTCTTCACATGAAAGGTTCACATCTTGAAAGGTGTCGGCGTGACAACAAAACCAGAAGTCTTTCTTAGCATTTCATGGATCGATACTAAACTAACACATATCCTTTGATTAGGCCATAGAACTGCCACATATCTCTCCATGTCCTTCGAGCCAAACAGACAATGAGGCATTGTCAGATGGCCTTGTTAGCACAATATATTCTTAAATGTAGAGTGATCTATTGTGCACTGTGATACTTTCAAAACCAGCGAGAAAGAAGTTTGTGGCATAGAAAAAACCCACAATGTAATAAAAAATACCTTTTTTGAATTATTATGAATTGCTAGTTATATATCACAGATACATTTAGGCAAAATAATTACTTCTTGCTTCAATAGGAGGTGTTTTGTAATTCAAGGAAACCTGGCAAATTATGTATTTTAAAAGCATAGTATTCATTGCAATTCGTCAATCCACTTGAACCAAGGTTGCTGTAATGGCATGTTTTTTGTTTGTTTTTTCTTATATGATATATAAGAGAGATAATAATGCAACTGACCTCCAAGGCAAGCTCCCATAGCCAATGCAAAAATGAGAGGTTTGACTGGTAGGTTGACATCGGCATCTTGACTGAGGTTTATAAGCACAGGAATCTGTGAAATAAACATATTTTGGTAACACTTTACTGAAAGCTGTGTTTATAAATGCATTATAGAGGGTTATTAAATGATATAATGTGTAACATTTAATTCATAAGATTTATGTTTTAATTGTGGTTACAATTGTTCATGAGATTGTACAATGCATTATAAGGTGTATTTCAATGCATAATTAATGCATTGAAATTGCATTATACAAAAAGGCTTCAAGTGTTTCCAGTATATTATATATAGTTTATGTATAAAGAGATAGATAGAGAGTATGTATAGAGATAGATAGAGAGATAGAAATTAAGCAATGCCTATTACACAAAAACATCTGTCAAGAACTAAGCATTGTGGATGTCAGGGTCACACAAAGTGTTATATTCAATAATTCTGACAGTCGTCCAACCTATTAGCAGATTGAGTCATATTCTTCTGCTCCACAAGTCAAGAACAAGAAAATCAATAGTTGATGACATTAGATTTCGTTATCCATCATATTTATTTATTTTTGCACAGACACAGAGCTTGAATAAACAGCAAATGAAAATCTCATGAAACAGCATGTATGATCCAAGCATCACCACTTTGGCCCAGGCATGGAATCTACATGGATATAAATGAGACATAAACGCTCCACAATAGCTATAGCCATCAGTACTTAGCATGAGCATATAATGGTGAGAAGCAGAGAATGCATCCCTGTGGCGACAACAACAAATATGCATGCATCCATTTCTCAAGGCACATAAGCATCCGATCTTCCCACCAGTGTAGAGTAATTTAAAATTGCATATTTGCAGAAAATGTCTTCTGCCTCGAAGATTTCTGTGTGTAGCCACTTGTCCGCTACACGCTGGCCTCCCAGCTAACATCGGCTTCAGCTGCAATCGACTTGAATAAATTACACAGCACAACTGTGATTACATTTTCTACTACATTTGCCATTAGGTTCATTCAGCTGTGGCATCGCCAGCGTGGATGTGAGGGCACTAGGAGCCAAAGCAACCGTACACTTGTGCTGACAAGAAAATTGCAGTTTTATGTTTGCAGTGGAGCACAAATAGCACTTTTTTAATCTGTGTCGAAGATTCTAACTTGCATGGAAACATTTTTACAGTTATCACACATGGTCTCTGTAATCATAACCCTGCAATCATAAATATTAGTATATGTATTACAAATAAAATGGCTGTTTTATAATTAATGTGGATTAACAAATCAGCATATTAAAATTATGTTTTGAAGGATCGTGTGACACTGAATACTGGGGTAATGGCTAATGAAAATTCAGCTTTGCCATCATAGGAATTAGGGGTGTCCTCGACAAAGCATTTTCATAGTCGAATTGGAATTTTCGAATCTTGCCGATAGTCGACTGATAGTCGAATCATATGTTTGCGGGCGGGGAAAAATACATTACCAAGAGTCAAGTCAGATATTCGACAGTCATCACTGACGTTAACATGCAGGGAAAATGTGTAACGAACGCCTCGCAGATACATATGGGCTACATAATGTTTTATGTTCGATTAAAAGATAGTTAACATTAAAAATCAGCGAAACTTGAAGAATTCACTTTTTTTTTTTACATACGTGCTCTCAATATAACGTTATGTAGCCTATATGACCGTTATTAATGTTCTGCATTTCTGTTTTGAGCTGCGCGCGCTGAGAATGACCAGTGGAATGAAGCATATCAGGTTTTTAATCAGTGGGATTTAACTCATTTATCTCAAATAGAATACGCTTCGTTGTTTATACAACATAACGTTAATATTACGACTTGCAGGCTATCTGCACAAAATGCCTTTTTTCAGAAAACGCGTTCTTCACGCAACAACGTACAGAAACACGGCAACTAAACTCAAAAAATTCACAGTGTTCTATTATTACAGGTTTCCTGAAAATATAATATCAATTGTGCTTAAAGATTTACCACAAAGACAGAACCTTAGATTAAACAGGTTAAGAATAGTCAATAATGTTCATGTTAAATGATCACCTTTATTAAATCCCACAAGTACTTTGATCCAGTTTACTTACAATTACAATTACAGAACAATCCTTGGCGAGTCACCCATCAAATGGCCAGGAACACAAAGGAAATCTACAAACATTTTGAGGGAGAGCAGGGACATGTCTGCAGCCATATATGATGAGACCAGGGACAGAAGTAGACAGCTTCTTGTATTGATCTTCAGATCAGATTTGTAATGCTCCATGTGGATGTCAGTGATTGTGTCACATTTGAAAAGGTACATAAACTCAAATCGAACATGCTGAGCCTGATAAGTGAACCTAAACAGGGTCAGCACAATTCAAAATTGCTTTATGCATGGTGTGATATGGAGTCAATACTTCAAGCAATTCAAATGTCTAAACACAGAAACTTGCTGCTTAGACCATTATGAATTTCAATGGCGGAATATTTTGGTTAGATAAATGTTCTAATTAAGCTTGTTAACCAAATGAGGCTTGAGGGTTAAGTTAGTTATTAGGTCCGATGAGGACACCAGCATTCCAGAATTCAAATCCCTTTTCAAGGAGGCGATTACAAACAACTGAACGCATGCTGATTTTTGTTGTTGGTGGACTCAAAAACAGGTACATTCTGTGCTCTACAAAAATGAAGTGTGTGTTTAACTGCATGGTCTTTCTAGTCCAGCTTCAGATTGTGAGAGGGCACTGCTGACAAGTCTTTCTGTATTTATACAGTGATGGGGCTTGCAAAATCAATGCGATCTATTACCACCACAGGTGTACGCTGAGCTCAAGTACATTTCACTCTCTCACCCAAGTACATTTTATCTCTCATTTTTTGACAGAGCGGGTGAAAGAGACAGACAGCAAGCAAGAATAAGACTATATGGACCACAAAACTTCACACAGCATCTAAAAGCTGAATAAATAAGCTTTCCATTGATGTGTGGTTTGTTAGGATAGAACAAAATCTGGAATCTGAGGGTGCAAAAAATCAAGATATTGAAAAAAATTCCTTTAAAGTTGTCCAAATGAAGATCTTAGCAATGCATATTGCTAATTAAAAATTACATTTGGATATAGTTATGGTAGGAAATGTACTAAATATCTTCATGAAACATGATATTTACTTAATATCCTAAAGATTTTTGGCATAAAAGACAAATCAATAATTCGGACCCATATAATGTATTTTTGGCTGTTGCTACAAATATACCTGTGTGACTTGTGACTGGTTTTGTGCTCCAGGGTCACAAATAGGACAGAGTTGCAGGTCCCAGTGGCTAACTAGTCATCCAGCAATTTACTTTATGTAAATGCGTCCTATGAAATACATATAATCGTGATCAGTTTGACTGGCTAATTATACTGGACTAGTATTCAGCTAGATGTTCACATAGCTAGTTGCCTAAACTCACAACTAAAGTAGTTCTGTCCATCCCTACTACACACAAGGTAAGAAAGGAAGTAAAAGTTAGTAGGAAAAGAGGTCATAAAAGACAGAGCAAATGAAACGTGTGGAAAACGCTGGAGAAGAAGGAAATGAAAAGGCTTTTGAAATGCTGAGTGATTTCTGGATTGACTTGTCTCTTCATCTGCACTGCATTCTTCGCTTCTGCTCATTTGGCAGTGAGCGATTGGCAGCACAGCTCTGTCTGTTTGTTCATCATATCAGCTCACAGCACGTGTTCCTTCATGGTGCACATGATTCATTGCTCTGATAGCTCATCATCAACTCACTACTGTTTCTCACACGGTTCAGCTGACTATAGAGGATGAGATGCACTGTTTTCATCTACCTGGTCTCATGGCATTTATGTACCTGGGAGCACTTTTCAGCGAGACGCGAAATTCGTAACAATAAGTACATATCACTGCAGTTTAAAAAATAAATTAACACTATAGGCAGTAAAACTCTGATGCCTTTTATTCCTTTTCACACAAATGTACAATGTCGATTAAAAAAGCGTAATTTTCGCACAATTACTTGAAGAATATCATGCTATGACTTCAAAACAATATTAATATGCTGGGAGATTTGAACTGATGCTTCTGAATGTTAGCATTACACCGATCCAGCTTCATATCTATGGGTTTCCATAAATAGTAGGTTTGTTCGGTAGACATACTTGAGAAGCGAGGAACTCCGGTTGGAATCCTGTGTAACGACGGTTCGACAAAACAGTTCAAATCTGCATATAAGGAAGTTTAAATGGCACGGTTGCATCAACAAATATGTTTTTATATCGGTTTTGCATTTGTCAACACTATCGGGTAGGTTTAGGGTTGGTTTGGTGCAGGGCATAGTTCCAACACGATAGAACATACATTTTTTGCAACGGCCCCTGGATACTTGAATTCTGAACCGCCGCAATACGTTCCTGAAGTAACGTAATAAAAACACAGCAATATGTGCCAACATCAACATAATAAAAATATGCCAGGGTTCACGTATTGTACCTGTGTTTTAGCGCCACTCAGTGGACATTTCTCTTTGAAACTGTGGCGAAACATGCAGTAAGGTACGTAAAAACGGTCTAAAAAGTGCACAGAGGTACACATTTTTATGAGGGTTGCTTTTCACCTATTTGTCAATAGAACGTGGGCAGTTGACAGGACGTGGCAAGCAGTGATGGCAGTGTCCTGCAATGTGACATTCCATACTGAAAGTATTTTAAAAAGCATATTTCTAATTCATTTATAATCATAAAACAGCTCCAGTGTTCTACTTTGGTTAAATAATATTAAAAGAGTACAGGGACATTTCACATTTTACTTTGTTCACATGGGTTAAATTGAAATAACTCCAAACTCTGGCAGTGATTCAGGGTCCCTAGGCAAGATATGACAATCCCTCAAGTTAAGTAAGGGACTTCAGTCATTATCATTACATAAATCGCTACAGGTTCATCCAAGACCCTCCTGGTTCACATCAGAGGCCTGATCACCTTTCTTATATTGTGATAAAGGTTAGGTGACTGATATTACATAACTTCTTATCTGCAGAGTTATTTTATAAAAGACTTTAGGCCTAGGTTTAGGTTTAGGATTAGGTTTAGGCCTGCAAAAAGAGGATTAAATAAAGTGAAAATGAAACAAAATGGAGAGCAGTTTCAGCTTCTAATAATATATATTTTATACTATATTTACACTTTATTTTTAATAAAAATAATTTAATTCAAATTAATAATTTGACTGAATATAATTTTAATTCCAACAAAAACATTTAAAATCCTTAAGAAAAGTGCATCATGGTACCCACATAAATATTAAGTAAATATAAATATTTCTTGGGCACCAAATCAGCTAATTACAAGATTACATACTTTTGAACATACTGTAGTGCATATTGTAACACAAGATGTCTATTTTGAATTAATGCGGTTCTTTTAAATGTTTTATTCATAAAAGTATCACAGGTTATAAAAAAATATTAAGCAACACAACTGTGTCCAACAATGACAAAAAATATGCATATCGGAATGATTTCTGAGAAACATCAGAGAACATCAGAGAAACTAACAAGACTGGAGTACTGGATAATGTATTTGTAATCATATATATATATATACTGAACAAAATTATAAACGCAACACTTTTGTTTTTGCCCCCATTTTTAATGAGCTGAACTCAAAGATCTAAGACTTTTTCTGTGTACACAAAAGGCCTATTTCTCTCAAATATTGTTCACAAATCTGTCTAAATCTGTGTTAGTGAGCACTTCTCCTTTGCCAAGATAATCCATCCACCTCACAGGTGTGGCATATCAAGATGCTGATTAGACAACATGATTATTGCACAGGTTTGCCTTAGGCTGGCCACAATAAAAGGCCATTCTAAAATGTGCAGTTTTACTGTATTGGGGGTCCGAAAACCAGTCAGTATCTGGTGTGACCACCATTTGCCTCACGCAGTGCAACACATCTCCTTCGCATAGAGTTGATCAGGTTGTTGATTGTGCCAGCACATGTCAAGGCCCGTGTGAAATTTTGCCAAAGACCATCTGGATGATCCAGAGGAGGCATGGGTGAAGGTCATGTGGTCAGATGAGACCAAAATAGAACTTTTGGTATAAACTCCACTCGCTGTGTTTGGAGGAAGAAGAAGGATGAGTACAATCCCAAGAACACCATCCCAACCGTGAAGCATGGGGGTGGAAACATCATGCTTTGGGGGTGCTTTTCTGCAAAGGGGACAGGACGACTGCACCGTATTGAGGGGAGGATGGATGGGGCCATGAATCGCGAGAATTTGGCCAACAACCTCCTTCCCTCAATAAGAGCATTGAAGATGGGTCGTGGCTGGGTTGTGGCTGGGTCTTCCAGCATGACAATGACCCCAAACACACAGCAAGGGCAACTAAGGAGTGGCTCCATAAGAAACATTTCAAGGTCCTGGAGTGGCCTAGCCAGTCTCCAGATCTGAACCCAATAGAACATCTATGGAGGGAGCTGAAACTCCGTGTTGCCCAGCGACAGCCCCAAAACCTGAAAGATCTGGAGAAGACCTGTATAGAGGAGTGGGCCAAAATCCCTGCTGCAGTGTGTGCAAACCTGGTCAAGAACTACAGGAAACGTGTGACCTATGTAATTGTAAGCAAAGGTTTCTGTACCAAATATTACTGTTCTATTTTTATATTGTATCAAATACTTATGTCATGCAATAAAATATAAATTGATTATTTAAAAATCATACAATGTGATTTTCTGGATTTATTTTAGATTCTGTCTCTCACAGTTGAGGTGTACCTACGATGAAAATTACAGATCTCTCCATTCTTTGTAAGTGGGAAACCTTGAAAAATCGGCGGTGTATCAAATACTTTTTGCCCCACTGTATATACGATGAATGGTAGAAAAATTAAGTTTAAATTATGAAAATAATAACATTGATTACATTCAGTTCCAATCAATATCTTGATGCAACCTTTATTATTTAAAAAATAGGCCAAGTTATAATAAAAAGCTATATGTACGAAAGATGTCAGACAAACTAGAGTGTGATTTAGAGCTATTTTTTAACCATATCTTTGTGTTTGAGTGTAAATGCTTGGAGTACGTGAGTTCCTTACCATAGCGGCAGTGAAGGGAATGTTGTCTATAAGAGAGGAGGCCAGTGCTGAGACCCACATGACTAAAATGATGGCGATGGCCAACCGCTCTTCCTCTGGCACTGCCTGGGAGAGAAGATAACAATAAAATGTCACAACCAAACACATACACATACACGCTCACAAGCGCTCTCTCTCTCTGTCAGTCTCATAAAGCCATCTACATGCCAACACAAAGGTGGGAGGCTTCGCAGACAATGTGTTCATGACAGAGTCATATTGGATTCATTATTTCACGCTCTGTTGCTTTCATAATCCGAAACACAACACAACACATGTACACAAACAGAAACAAACACACACTCTCTCACCATATAGCTGTTTTCAATCCAGCTATAACGTATGTGAAAATACACCATCGCCTTTTTATTAGCATGTAGAAACGCGATTTATTAGAACATATTTTTATTTCTGTCGTTTCCACATTATTTCTCTCTTTGGTTGTACATCTAATGGTCAGATTTTGGGATCCTGGTGCTGCTGATTGGATTGAATGCATCTGAGCTTCACAGCAGCACCTGTCATGAATAATTACTGTGATTGTAAAAGGCCCACACACCAAACACAATCTGACGGGTCTATCAGAGTGTGATCGCCAGCCAGGCAGGGCTGGACACTTCCAGGCCTGTGGAAATCTCTATTTATGGCCCACATAGACCTACTATTGGATCAAAGATAATAATAATTTCAGCCAGCCACACTATTTAATGAGGTTCATTTGGCTGGTTTACATTGTTTATTTTAAGTGTGGAAATGCATTAGAATTACGGTCCATGTATGAAAAAATATATAGTGCAAAACGGTGCCCGTCCAATTTTTCAGGAGCCTTGGTTTTTCCAATAGAGATTTTTTGAAGTCTTTGTTCAAGAGTTATAAACCATGAACCAAATCAACCACCAATGGAGTCAACCACAACATTACACACTTTAATTTACTTTGTCAAAATGACAAAGGTACAAGAGTGTACATAACAGCTCTAACTATATTTCCATGAAGCCAAGATATATTTGAAAAACAATGAAGAAATATTAAACAACAAAGATAATAATCATAGAAAAAATGAAATAAGCATATATAGACAAACACACTCTTAAAAATAAAGGTTCTTTCTTGGCATTGCTGGTCCCATGGAACCCTTCCATTGCACCAAATGTTCTTTTTAGTAGAAAATGTTTCTTCTGATTATTCAAATATTCTTCACGCAAATTTTTCTTTTAGGAACGGTTCACAAAAAGGATCTTTGGGACCCAAAATAGCTCTTCTATTGCATCCAACCCCCTTTTGGAAATTTATTTTAAGAGTGCAAAGTAGTTAAAGAGTAGGGATACAGATTGTGTGTCATTTGCAGTGGTTCTTGGGCAGTGGGCAGGCAATAAAGAATTCCTTTCTCACAATTTGCTTGTTGCGATTCAGTTATCATCAGTTAACAACCTTGTACAGTAGCTCAAAGTATAAATTATTGTAAAAAATCAACCCTAAAATTAATGAGATTTTTACATAACATACAGACCTCGGACAACAGTGAAGGACTATGTAAATAAAAAGGTAATTGCAACTTTATATGTAAAAATGTGATTTTATATCTCAAAAAGTCACTTTTTAATCTCACAATGAACTTATATTTCACAAATTTCAAACTATATTTTGCTGTTTAAACATATCTTACCATGTGATGTACAATGACTATCTTCTTATTTTATAATCTGCTTTTACTCTGAGGCAGAAACCGATCTTCCCCTCAAAATCTGATCACAAGTGGTCACAGGAGATACATCTGAGAAATGTTACATCAAGGTGTAAACAGCAAGTGTCGCCTTCCCACTTGTGATCGTATCACCCAAGATTTAACACTACTTTTTGGGACAGATTTTGTGCTGATTGCATAACACCTTTAGGGAATCGAGCACCAAAGCAGCACAGACAGCCTATACTAATATAAATTCCTAGTGAAATCCCCCCCAAAGACTGTATCTAATACTTCTGGATCAAATACTCACTTTTATCAACACTGCTGTCTGCTCCCCGATGTAGTCGATGAGCTGCAGGTGGGCTAGGGCCTTAAAAACACACCAAAGAGAAAATCAAGCCATAGACCAGAAACCAAAACAACAGACATTTAACCTGACAGCTCTGATTTTCCTTCTTTTAAACAATGGAAGTGGAATATCAGTATTCATCTATTTTTGTCTCGCTGCTTGCGGTGCACATTGGTACGAGTGATTGTGAATTTTGGCTCTGCTATAGAGGGCAAACAGTTTATCTTGGAGCAGCGTTAAGCTCCCCACTGGGACCAAGGGGTGGGCTTCCCTGTGTGACTACTGTCCTCCAAACAAAACAAAGGATTAAACCAACACAAACAGCAAGCCTAGCATTTCTGCTGCTGACATGCTCACTTTCTCCTTACTTAGACTCCCAGTCTCTAAGTCGCCCTCTTTCTCCTTCTTTATTTATGAATGTGATAAATAAAAAATAAACAGAACATTGCACTATTATATAAACTATTCATATTTTATCTTTCATGACAATGCACTTTAAATATTTTGTTATCTATAACAATGCAATTTTTCCCTCAGGTTTGTAAATAACTTAAAAAACGCATAAAATGTAGGAGGAAAATAACAAAAATAGATACAGATCTATAAACAAATGTATTAAGCGTATACATGATAATAATGCACTAATATATATCTTTCATGACAATGCAATTTACATATTTTGTCTTCTATAACAATGCATTTTTTTCCTTTAAAAAAAAGAGTGCATGAATAAAAAACAGACACAAATGTGAATGCACGTGTTTGTGCATAACATTTAAAATAGATTTGATACAAAATTTAAATTAGAACACATCTTCTTACAATAAGTGCAAATTAATTTTGAGTTAATACAAGTCTAAAATAAATATTTGTAATAGTGCTGTCAGACAATTAATCGCATCCAAAATAAGTTTTTGTTCACATATGTGTGTGTAATGTATATATTTATTATGTATATATAAACATACCAATACACATATATATTTAAGAAAAATATGTTACGTATATATATATATATATATTAGTGCTGTCAATCAATTACATTTTTTTACTAATTAATCGCACATTTTTCTAAAATGAATCGTGATTAATCCCACCTAACATTAAAGTGTTTAAATATACTTTTATATTGCAATAATTTCACTTTCAATCTTCAAATGTACAATGTACAAACAACATAAAGACTGTATATTTTCAATATTTCTTTAATGGCATCTTTTTTACGATTGAAGGCCAGCATCACTGATATTGATGTTTCTATAAAATAGTTTTCCCCTTAATATTTAACCATTGACTAGCCATTCAACATTACAGTATAATTGAGAGCTTTCAATTTTAACATTTATTAGACTTAACTTCTAATTTAAGTGAACTTAAAACAATCTTCACATGAACCATTATAATAAATGACCTATTTAGCTACCTGTGCCCTTCAGCAGAAATATACAGAAAATGAATAGTTACCAAACTCTAAATTAAATATTAAATTAAATTACATTAAATCTTTTGTTCTTGCATTAATAGACATCACAGCAGCTGGTTATTAACTTATTTGCCTGCTATTGCTGCTATAAGCTGCGGCTGAACGTGACGCGGATCTGACACGCATCTTATTTTCTCACAACTCTCTTTACATTTTCTGATCCCCTTCCGGTCTTAAAGTCTCTTCCAATGAGCGGGCGAGTTGAATCGGGTGTTTTAGATGAGGGAGACAGTGCTGGGGTGCCTCAGGACAGTTTTAAAAACCATTTCAGAGACATGTTCTTAAATGAGACGCATATATAACTTATTGCATGAATGCACACAGTTTTTTGGTAACTTCATGCCTTAACTGACGGCATAACATTGCATTCACGTGGCCTAGTTTCTTTCGCTGTTTGATATGAAATTATACAGGCTACAGCGCGCACCGGCACCTTTGATCTCGTATTTGAAGAGCGCGCACTACGAGCACAGTATCTTTTCCGCGCTCGTTTGACTCGCGCCTGGCGCGGAGGCGATGTAAGAGCGCGCGTCTGAAACATCTCCCGTTTGATGTGGTCATAAAGATGTTCTGCATCTAAATAAACACAATCTTTTTCAATAAAAAAAGAGAGGCAGCAGTTGTGAATGGGGAGGCTCCGCCCCTGCGTTAAATATTTTTAACGCGTTAATCTGAAAAAAAAATGTATCTCCTGCGTTAACGCACCAATTTTGACACCACTAATATATATATACACATGTAAATATTTTCAAAATATATACTGTATGTGCATGCATTGATATATAAGTAATAAATGTACACACAGATATAATATGTCAAATTAAAACTTTTATTTTGGATGCGATTAATCGTTTGACAGCACTACTTTTTAAATCAGATTTTAAGGGATTTCATTATTTTTATTGCACTGCATTGCATTTTTCGTTTGCATTAAAAAATGCATTTGAGGGGGTGCATTTGAGGCGTGACAGGCTCAACCAGCATCCAAAACAAGACATGGGCCTGCGACCAGCTAAACTGATCTTGGTAAACAATGACTTGCCATCACTGTGATGTAATAGATGGCAGAACATTTGGATATGTGGGCGTTTGTTGCGCATTAGCATACCTCCATAAGCACAAACAGAGCAGCGAAGAACAACAGGGTGGCCCATTCCACTCTGTGAAGTATGATCTCGAAGTCCTGAATGTCAGCCAACACCAGTAACCACAGAGCCCCCAAGATAGCGATCCAACCTGAGGGACAAAACAGTACATCACTGGAGATCACTGGAAAACAATCAAGAACACTGTTCACACAAACATTGTATTTCCTGTTGTGTCACATAAAGGTTTTAAAATAATGGAATCCTGGAAAACAGCTGACCGGTGGTTAACGCAATGCATCAATCATATGTTATGTCTCTATTTATCTTGCCTTCCCATGACTACAAACACTTTCTCATCAGCCGACCACAGCGGTACTAAATCTGGCATTCTACTCACAAAACAAAACATTCAGCGGGTGAGAGAACAAACAGCTGCATTCAATTAGAAACACAGTCCAGCCACCCCACAAACAGACTCATAATCGCTCTGCACATCAATATACTGACACCACGGGTAGTCTGCAAAGCCACAATGGACTACAGGCTGTCAGGACATAAGAATAATAAGTCAGTTACTGGATAGTCTTCATTAAAGGCTTCTGTGATGTGTCCGACACTGATCTAAGAACCTCAGTCTAAATAAATGATGGGAATCGCAACTACAACAGAGCTAACAGATCATAAAAGAGGCAGTTTCCCTGAGAGAGGAGATCATAGTAATTAATTCTGTATGCTTTTATAATGAATTATGTATGCTTTGTTATGTTTGAGAAGTCTCTTTTGTTCACCAAGGCTGCATTTGATCAAAAACAAATTAAAAACAGTATTGTGAAACATTATTGGTGATTTTAAATAACTGTTGTCAAATATATATTTTTAATGGTAGCCTATTTATTATTGTGATGCAAAAGCTGAATTTTCAGCAGCCATTCCTCCAGTCTTCAGAAACATTTGTAATTATTATTAGTGTTGAAAATAATTGTGCTGCTTAATATTTTTGTGGAAAAGAGGTATTACATTTTTTCAAGATATTTGATGAACAGGAAATTCAAAAGAACAGCATTTATTTGAGAAAATTTTATTAAAGTCTTTGTCAATTTTTGTTCAATTTAATGCAGGCTTGCTAAGTAAATTATGCCTGAATCTTCAATTTTATGTTAAGATTCCCTGTGCTCTGTTCAATAAACATTAGCCAAATAAAAGTCAATCTGTACCGCGGTTTATTTTAATCCACTCGGTTGTTATTGTGATAATCTAAAATATCTCTGAAAAATGGAGGTGAAATATAAAAGGACATTAGCTGGTATGAACATTGTGCATGCTGTCAAGAAATATTGCCAGACATTTTACTGTTGATTAGGTGATGTACTGTTTCCCAGAAGCCTCTGGGATTAAAAACATACGCAGCATGTCAGGAACAAAATGTACGAGTCACTTAAGTGAGGCGGATAATACAGCAGGAAGCGGACCAGCATTATACTGCTCCATCACATGCGGCGGTAGAAGCCCATCATAATGAGTGTGCCATTTAGAAATCAAGACCGTGCACAACTAATGTGTCACGTCTCAGCCTTTGACCTTTCCTATAATAGCCACAGAAAAACAGGCTTATTCTGGACCTGCGTATTACATGCAACTGACGTTGACAATTTCTAAAAAGAACAAAACACATAAATGACCACCTGAAAATTCTACAACAAACAAACAGAAGCCATTAGCCCACTTAATGTATACTTAAAGAGAAACAATTACAAGCAGAAAAATCAGAGTTAGACATGTACAGCGTATAGTGGATTATCTTCTCTAGGTTGTGTTTCACTGGAGTAATATTAAGTGGACATTCATTGTAGCATCCAGATAAAATGTTTCCTGGAAATAATATTGTGTTTGTCATTATTTAACAAAACAAAAACATGTCTTGTTATTTTGCATTTATTTGTTTTTGTAATATTAATCTTTCTATTGAATATTAATCCACAGTGTACTCAGAAAACAAATATGAGAGCGAAAGGGAGATATGGATGGATGATGTTCGGTTGGCGTATATGGCTCTTGAGTTAAAAGCAGGAACACATACAGAGAGGACTTTGTGAGTTCAGTCTTTGACACAGCATGTATTGAGCAGATGGGCAAATACTGTACACCCCATTCTATTAAAGTTTTGTTTTCGAAATTTAAATGTATTTTTCATATAATAACACGGTGCTTTCCAATGGAGTGCACAATCAGGAACCAGAGGCCAGATTCATGAAACATTCTTAAGAAAAAAGTTCTTAACTGCCATTTTCATCTTACTTTTTAACTTTAGAAAAAAAGTTAAGAATATGTTGTATTCCCAAAAATTATTCTTTTGTTCTTCTTAAAAATCATCGTAAATAACCTTCTAAAGTTAGGATAGCCCAAATAGTAAGATTGATTTAGTTAATTTATTGGGTTATTTAAAATGAATTGTTCTATTTAAGCATTACAACAACAGCTATATATAATACTAGTAGGACTATTAATAGGGATGTGCATACGTTTTCTGAAGTGATGTGTTTACTGTAGCAAAAGTTCAAAAAAGTATGTGCCAACATGAAAATACCAACAAAGTAGTACTAGCTTGGGCCCAGAAAAGTGGGGTCTTCCATAAACATTTATGTCCCATGGCTCTGTGAATTTAAGCCAGAAAGGACAATTGTGAGTGACACATTTCCTCCAAAAATAAAGGAAGATTTGGGAATAGACTTCTCTTGTTTGGTTGTTTTTTATTTCATTAGCCATAAGGAGCTTTGAACTTCAGCCAGCAATGCCAGTGAGTGAAGTGCCTCCATTAAAATAAGCTGGACAATGGTCAAAACGTTACTATTCAAGCTTCCCAAATTGAGCACAAAACATATGCATGCACATATAGTTTGGGGATTATAACCAAGGCTGGTCAGTAAATGCTGCAACAAACGGATACACTATAAATCATAGCAGAGAGGGTGACAGCATGCTTCCAATTCTAGCAAAATTTGATTAAACAGGTGAGTGCTGAAGATTGCCTCTGGGAAATCATTTAATAAGGAATGAGAACGACGAATAGAAGAAGAGCCAAAGACAGGAAGGGAAAGAACAGTAGACAGAGAAAGAATCAGCAGCAGTCACACAGAAGACACAGATGTACTGTACTTGTGGAATTTAATATATTAATGTAAAGATGGTTTAAACAAGGTAAAGATCTTAAAAGACAATGGTGTTCAGAATAACTGAACGATGGAAGACAAAATTATATAACAGGATACAAGTCTATTCATTTAAAAAGTAGATTTTTGCAAATCTGGATGGAGTTGATGGAAAGTATTGACGGAAGTTGAAATTGAATAGTAAAAAAGAGAATGTGACTCACTGTTATAAGTGATGCAATTCAAATATCTGTTATGACCCTCTTGTTTGGTTGATACCCTAAAGATGTATATGTAAACATAATTACAAAAAGTATAAAGTAATACCAAAATTAAGCTCCTGTTTCCCTTCAGAGTCTTTAAATCTCCTAAAATCTAATGAATACCCAGGAGAAAGAAAATAATGAAGCATTCATCTCTTTAAAACTGTGATTATAAAGTTTGTTTTGCTTCTCATAAGACTAGAAGTCAAGAACTATCCGTCTGATACTTAAATTATAAGCATGTTTTTTGAGATATTAAAGGGGCTTTAGGGTGCAACAAAACATTACATATACAACTATATATATATATATTTATTTATTTTTATTTATTTAGTCATTTAGCAGACGCTTTTATCCAAAGCGACTTACAAATGAGGACATTACGTAGGAAGGTTTTTTTTTTTAAAACTAGTATGTAAAATATAGCCAAATTAAACTTAGTGTTAGTTTTACAAGAAAAGCTAGCAGTTAGAGAATAAATATGCCATTGATAGAGGGTCAAATGTTTGTGTTTTTTTAAATAAAAAGAAGACAGATTAGATAAAATACATTTAGAATAGAGAGTGCTAGAGTTAGAGGGTCAAATAAAGATGGACGAGATGTGTTTTTAGCCGTTTCTTGAAGATGGGTAAGGATTCAGCTGCTCGGATTGAGTTAGGCAGGTCATTCCACCAGATGGGAACAGTTAATGAAAAAGTCAGTGAAAGGGATTTTGTGCCTCTTTGGGATGGTACAGTAATGCGTCGTTCACTTGCAGAACGCAAGCTTCTCGAGGGCATATACGTCTGAAGTAATACATTTAGGTAAAGGGGTGCAGAGCCAGAGGTGGTTCTGTAGGCAAACATTAATGCCTTGAATTTAATGCGAGCAGCTATTGGTAGCCAATGCAAATTGATGGACAGAAGTGTGACGTGCGTTCTTTTCGGCTCATTAAAGATTAATCTTGCAGCAGCGTTTTGGATTCATTGTAGAAGTTTGAAGTAATTGGCTGGAAGACCTGCCAAGAGAGCATTGCAATAGTCAAGTCTGGACAGAACAAGAGCCTGAACAAGGAGTTGTGTTGCATGTTCCGAGAGAAAGGGCCTGATCTTCTCAATATTATATAATGCAAATCTACAGGACCGGGCAGTTTTAGTAATGTGGTCTGTGAAATTCAGCTTATCATCAATCACAACTCCAAGGTTTCTGGCTGTTTTTGAAGGAGCTATGGTTGATGAGCCTAATTGGAAGGTGAAATTGTGATGAAACGATGGGTTTGCTGAAACCACAAGCAGTTCTGTCTTAGCTAGGTTTAGTTGAAGGTGAATGAATGAATGAATGAATGAATGAATGATGCATTTATATAGCGCTTTTTGTGTATTGTTGTACACCCAAAGTGCTTTACAATCATGTGGGGGGGTCTCTCCTCAACCACCACCAGTGTGCAGCATCCACTTGGATGATGCGACGGCTGCCACAGGACAACGGCGCCAGTGCGCTCACCACACACCAGCTACAGGTGGTCCTTCATCCAGCTAGAAATGTCCGCTAGACATGCTGAGATGCGAGCAGCTATCGTCAGATCATCAGGATAGAATGAGAGGTAGAGTTGAGTGTCATCCGCATAGCAGTGATATGAAAAGCCATGTTTATGAATGACTGAACCTAGTGAAGTCATGTAGACAGAAAAGAGAAGTGGTCCAAGAACTGAGCCCTGTGGCACCCCCAGCTAGATTTTGCGACTTGGATACCTCACCTCTCCAAGATACTTTGAAGGACCAATCTGAGAGGTAAGAGTCAAACCACTGGAGTGCGGTTCCTGAGATGCCCTTTCTCAATAGGGTTGACAGGAGGATCTGGTGGTTGACCGTATAAAAAGCAACAGACAGATCCAGCAATGTAAATAATGAAGACTTGGAAGCCGTTCTTGCAAGTCTTAGATCTTCAACAACTGAGAGCAAGGCAGTTTCGGTGGAATGTCCACTTCTGAAGCCAGATTGGTTACTGTCCAGGAGGTTGTTCTGTGTGAGAAAGGCAGTGACTTGGTTGAACACCAATATATATATATATATATATATATATATATATATACATAAATATACACATACACATACACACACGCACAAACACACACATACACACACACACACACACACACAGTGCATCTTTTCTCAAAAAGTGAAGCATATTCACCGATTTGGATGGCACAACACACACACATACAAACTCTAGCACTCTAGTTCATGCATGGTGTGAAATTAATCCCAGACTTCTTCCACACTGGCACTGGGGCGGTTTTGTCACAACACTAGTCCAAAAAAGTCACTTTTGATTTGCTTTCGCTTTAGTGTTCCGCCACGGCATCCAACAGAAGATGGATGAGGAATTGGGGGCCTTCAGCAGTGCACAGCACAAACAGAGCAGAAAAATGAGAGCGAGAGAGAGAGAGAGGGGGCTCTGCAATTAAAAGAAGTTTGCTAAGAAGCCTGGGAGGCTCATTCATCATACCCAAAGCAACACATGCATTCTGGCCCGTTGAGTGAGACACAAACACCACCTTGTCATGTTCTTCATTTTAAAGCAAATGTGTTTCCACAAGCACCTTATTTATAAAGAACTCTGTCTCTCTCAGGATGTTCTGGGAAGAAATGAGCTGTTGTGTGTGTTCTACTTTGATTAATCTTCCTCTGTTTCCGCATTCATTATTTGGTGGTACAGCTTTTGTGCTGCCCAGGAGATAAATTATGTCTGGATTTGAACTTATTTATTCATAAATGACCATACCAAGAGATGAGTTACATTAGCAATATTTAATATGCATGTGGTATTTTATATAAATATGCATCGATATTTAATATGCATGCCTAAATAAATTAATATTGTTTTAAAGTTGCACTACAGAAGAGATCTTGGTTAAAATAAATAAAAAATCAACATGTATACCTCAAACTGTTCTGCAGTGAAACAGGGCCAAAGCATAACCCATGTAAATAAATAATTTTGCTATTTTATGTTTCAAACAGAGAAGAAGCCAACGTTTCATAGCATCTTTAAAAGAAAATGGTTTAAAACACATTCACATGAGATAAAGACTTGTGACTCATAAATACATATTCATAATAATAGTAAAGATGATAAAGCTGCTTAATTCACATGGAGCATCGCCTCATGTGGGTTAAAATGTTCAAATTTTCTCCAAAATTTCTGTTATCGAACATTTCGCTTGTGGAATAAATGAATCATGGCTTTCTATATGAATAGAGTATTTTTATAATGCGTAATGAACATTTTCGTTCATGCTTTATTCTATCTGTATCCATGCCACTATGTGTCTGTATATTTAGGAACAACTACCAAATCAATCAGCAACTTTAAGCAGAACTGCCGAATGTTAACTACATAAGCAAACGAGTACTGCAAGTTTCTTAAGTCACATGTTAAATATTGCTTGTTTTCTATAAACCTCTTTGGATTTTTTGAGCTGGAAAATATATTTACTTTCAGAGTAATGTCTCACACTGAGAAAATTATTGATATTTCCTTGGAAATCAATTACAACCTACACGTAAAATGTTTTGATGGACCTATAGAAATGACCTTTTAGAGCCTTTTTTTATATCTTAACAGCTTTTCAGTGACCTAAAGAAATCAAGAAAACCCCTGGATGCACTGTTACTGTTTGTATTGTTCACATACAGAGCTAAATGTTCACCAGTTGGTTATAGAAGAATCAAACTGTAATTACATAATTTTTCTGGGAAATGGATGGCCTTGGGGCTTGAGAATCACTTAATTGTCATGAATGTGCTTTTTGTTGGAAAGACGTGGAGGGCAGCGCGTCCTGTGTGCTTCATTGCCCTCCAGGAGGCGCACTGTATCCTCGGCAATGATTAAATAATCAATATCAAAGGTCAAACGGTGGTGTGTCAACCTAATGAAAGTCTAATGACAGTCATTTGCAGTCCATACTGGCTGACCCTGGTTTTGATCAGAACAAGGCACTGAGTAGAATTTGAAAGCAGAACCACACTGTTTTTTTGCATATGGTAATGTACAGTGATTATTTTTTGCGATCATTGCCAATTAATTATGTACACAGCTGTGGAAGGCAACAAAAAAAAAACCTGATTTTGTATGTATGAAGAGATGAGACATGATCGCTTAGAAAATAATATTCATGTGTCATCTTTCCACAAGATCAAACTGTACACAAATGAGAATTGATTATCAATACACAATCAGACCCAAACAACACAACCTCAGCGAGCTACAAGGCTGGCTTTCTCTGATTGACCAACTCGTTCTCACTAATAGTGTTTGGTGAAGTTCTCGATCTCATTTCCATCTGTAATTGACATCTCATTCACTGTATAATAAACACATCCATAAACCAGTTCGACAAAGCTAGAGCAAAATGTAAGGCTGTGTGGCTAAATAAAAAAATAAAACAGACTAATTTTAGATCGAGTAATACTAGCTGTCTTATTTAATCTCATGCTACTCCATTGTTATGGTTTTGCGTTTGTGTCTCTTTCTGCATTTAAAGCCCAGCTGCAAACAATTACGACATCAACACATTGACAGATTCATACACACACCAATTAGGTCATGGGAGAAAGTGGTTAGCCTAATAACATTCATTTCTCAAATGTTATTCTATGAACTCTAATATAATGCATATCAAATTAAATGTTTGCTCCATGGTAGAGGAATCGGCACATTTTTGATCATTTCAAAAATAGCGAGATATTCTTGTGATTGTATTTCCTCTGCTCAAACAGAGAGGAAACAAGCCCTCATAATTATACAGTGAGGATGTAAACAGCAGGGCCAGTTCAACAATACAAACGGATGAATCCTGGTTATTTCTGTCCTTGTTTGTCTCCAGCTTACCCAGATCCAGATGTATGGCAGGGACAAAAGAGTTCAGGAAGAACATAAAGATGACCACCCCAAGGACAGTCAGACACTTGACCAGGAGGATTTTGTCAGTTATTCTGTGCTGTAAAAGACCAAGAAAGACATGTTTAGGTACAGAGGAGAAAGAAACACGCTAAAACATATTCTACCCTCTAAACAGAGTTTCTCAGCTGTTGAGTTGCACTCCACAGACCTATCCTGTTTCATTTATATCCGTGGAAAAAAATATTACAATGCTAATCATTTACAATACGTTAGCTATACAGGTTAACATTTACAAGGAAGTAGAAACATATTTTTTGTTATTGACATCAAAGTTCATGTGTGCAATTAAACTCCAATAAATAGTATTTTATCAAAAACATAACCCAGAGTACATTACAAACGGATTCTACTGCAACAAGGCTAAAGATGATGTGTGCCAACCACAAAGTGTTTTTGTACTGAATTATTGGCTGCCAAGTGAATAAAACCATCACATTTCAATTGATATTTAGAAACCAAACTAGAATCACTTTCAATTGTAAGTCACTTTGGATAAAAGCATCTGCTTAATGAATAAATGTAAATTTAAATACTTCTGATGAACAATCTCACAATTGTCGATTTTTCTATTCAGTGTCAGCTAATAGAAATATTATTACATTTAAATGTGATAATTAAAAATGTTGTTCATGTTTGTGCAATCAAAAAACATATGGATGTAAATAAATACATACATACATAAATAAATAATAATAAAAGTTAATATTAATATTATTATTATTATTATCAGGGCCCTGTGTGTTCTACTGTAAATGCTGACTCCACTGGAATCAAATAAATTAGTCAGGTTTCTTATCATATAATAAGATAACATCAGAAAGATAAGGCAGGGTTAGCAGTGAGGTACAATACTTAATCAACCAAAGCCATGTTACTGCAGCTTTGTTTTACCTTTTTCTGCAGCTTTTGAATATTGTGCTCCCAGTTTTTGTCTTCCTGTGATATTTCCCTACAAAAATAAAGGAATAAAATAGAACAGAGTGTGTTAATACTTTCTTTCAGCCAGCATGGACACTTTTAAATGAGTAGGAGTGGTGATTTCATGTGGTCACCCCGAACCTTTTCTACTCCGCATGTGAGGCTGTAAATGCTTCTGTGATTATTTTATCTGTCATCAAAGCAAACCACAAGCTCCACAAAACCACAAGCAGAACTAATCAAATTTCTTTAGTTAACAGAAGTATTTATAATAATAATAAAAAAACAAAAACAGGCTACTGCGGAGAACTAAATTATTCTGCATGATTAAAATTTCATCTCTCTACGAGAGCGTTAGAGAGCCGGCACAATTGAGAACAATTACCTACTTTTCTACAGGTTCATTATTTCTCATTTATCATCCTGGGCTTCTGGGTATGTGCTGCCGTTAGACACAACAGGTGTCATGCAGTGGGAATGGACATATTTTGGACCTAATAGGATGTTTTCAAATGACCTCATACCAAGAAAGACACTCATCTTAATACTTTACGAAATACCAAAATGATGAACGATTTTAATGCTTAAGATCGCAACTTGTAAGTGTAGCCTAATTTGTTTCCTCATGACATTTAGACAATACAGTTGGAAGAAAAGTGCAACAAAAACCCACTTATATTCAACATACATCCATGGTTTTAAACACCATGGACTGTGTAGACAGACTGCTTGTATTTTAACCAGGCAGACAAGGAAAAGACCGGATTGAGCATGAGTGTGGCACCTATGGAAGGTCTTGAGCTTCTTGCACAGGAGGCTTTCCAGATTTAGCACCTTCTGCATAAGAAGACACTTGACAGCAGTTTCCTCTCGGCTGGCAGGGTTAATGCGATGGGCTGTCTGCCTCCACACCAGAATCTCATGCTTCAGTTCTGCAGGGCGACACAAATCGGGACAAGATAAAGGGTTCAGCTGTAGAACAGGCAAATACGAGTCAAGATAAGATTTTCAAATATATTCCAAAAAACCGTGAAGAAACAGCTACCAAGAACTATTAAAGATAGAGATTTATGGTCAAAATTATAATAAAGGAGGGATTATTGTAACTCTTTTGTTCGCTCATTTATTCAGAATATTTTTAACCTGAAGCTCTGAAATTTGACCTCAAACATCTTTAAATATCTCTAGTCACTACGAATGCACATTAATTGTATAACTTAATTTATTAGACATGGAACGCAGATAGGCCAATCACAGGATTGTTTTTTTTGTTTATTCTGTGACCAAATCAGAACAAAAAACAATAACAAATACAATTTTAAATGGTGTGATAACAAATTTGCCCAAAATATGTAAGACTTAAGTTTGACTTCAATACCTTTATATTTATCGTAGCTGACCCTTAATTAACTGTCAATTAAGTATATAAAACAGTGCTATCTCTCCATGATTGTAATAATGTAATTATGTAGTAACACAGACTCATACTAAGTCTATATTGGAAAGTGACAGATTTCCAAACAATTGTTTCAAAATGTGCAATAAATTAGCAGTCAAATAAAGTAGGCAAAAAAGCAATCAATAAAATAGATAGATAATTCAAAAATGACATTAGACGGACAGACTAATAGATAGGCAATTACTAAATAAATGGAAATGGTAAGGAAAGAGAAAATATTGAGAAGGGAAGAACGCAAGAAATAGGAGAGGCAAGGTTTTGCACTAGTCCTTCAGCAAGACTCCTCACTATGTGATGGGGAGGCTGCTAGGAAAGCTTCCCAGAAGCTAATTGACACAGGAAAAACATGCTGATCACAATCGACACAGTAATGCATCACGCCGAGGGCCTGGGAAACTGTATCAGCTGCACAGCAGGTTTGATTTTTTTGAAAAAGTTAGGCTCTGTGGGGACTTAAGGCTTTACAGAATAAGAAATTGGACTGCCACTGAGTGGTCACCATCAGGCCTTGTGGGGGTCTTTCGTTCCAAACGCAGCATGCACCTGGGAAACCGACAAGCCGATCATTTAAGTTCCTGTTCCTTATAGAGCAGTTCTAAGACTTTGCATCAGCTCAACACTGACTAGCACTCTCTCATTGTGTTAGCCACCCGAAAGCCCAATAAACACCAAACGGAAGGGAAGATTGGCATTCTGGATGGTGCTAGTCCCATGCTGATGATGTCTCAAAGGGAAGACAATTCTCACAGTAGGCAAACAGGCCAATTGTGTGTGAGAACATATAAACTTTGCCCTCATGCCATCTTGTTTTTCCTCTCATTTTGTTGTATCTTTAAAATGACAGGCACAAAAAAAACATTCATATATGTAATTAAGGCTCTAGCAACCTAGAGTAGTAGTACATTGCCAAAAGAAATATAATGAGAAATAATTTTCACTCAGAAATTGCAGGTAAATTTCACAAATCATTACAAAGAAACGGCAAATAACAAGTCTGAAATTGTATTTATTTATTTATTTTTGAAAATGTACTCCTATCATCTTTGTCTTTTTTACAAAAATCATTTTTACAGTCAATCAAAAACCAGAATGGGGGACACTAGTTTATCTATTTGACATATTATCGAGGTAAAACAGTGGTTGACTGTTTAATCGAAATTCTCAATTTTCCACTGTTTTCCACACAACCTTATGACATAAAGGCCCATTTAAGCAGTGTTACATGATGAATGAAAGTTAGACTGAACTCCTGCTTACATTACTCTATACACGAGTCATACTTTTATACCTGCTAAAAACTAGACCAGATCTGCAGGTTACTAAGCTCACCGAACTGCTGTGACACTGGGCTGATCAACAAGCAGTTCTCAAACACAGTCATGATATTTCACAGAATCAAAGAATGACTCAAAATACCTGGTTTAAATTGGATGATCAACCACTGTGTGTGATTATGAACTTTCAAAAAGAACACAACGGTGTTAGAAAAGGTTTTGTGTTTTCTGCTTATTCTGATTTATGGGTATGGGGTGAAAGCTTCTCTGGGAACCCAGAGCCTGATTTCAGCCTGCGAATGGCTAAAATGAGTGGTTTATTATAAAGGAGCTATTGTCATACTGTCAGGTGTGTGAAGGAGAGCTCAGGTGTACAGGAGATGTGAGGAGATGGTCTCTGTGGAGCAGAGGGAGCAGCTGCTCAAGAGGCTTAATGGCCATCTGTACAGAGAAGTTTACAACTGGAGGAAGAAGACTCCTCTGATTATTTTGTCTATTTATTTAAACAAAAATAATGGAATAAAAAGACCAAATACCATTTGACTGAGGTTAAAAATATCAAACCAAGCAAATTAAATTTATATTAAAATGTGATTGTAATAAATTAATAATTCACTCAAAAAGGGAATTTAATTCAGAAAAAAACTATCACTACATTTAAATATTAATTTACTTGTGCATCCTATTTTGAAGATGTAATGCCTCAAGGTAAGTTTACAAAAAAATGAACAATGAATGAATCCTATTTTCTTTTCATCTTCACAAACTTCACACTCCCAATGTGAGAGTGGTATTGATCTGTCTATGTCTATGATGGCTTTAACAGCCTTTCTAGCTGTGTTAACACCTTCACACTTGGGCTAAATGTGCCCTGTTCCTTCAAAATGTCATAAATATGCAATCACCCATTTCAAGCAAGCGTTACACAATGGTGGATATCAAGATACAAGTAAAACATACATTATGACAGGCTGATAACAGTACAACAATAACCATGCACCCTGTTAGGATGCATTTTTGTAGATAGCAAGAAAATGTTTAATATTGTAAATTTAAAACACTTGATACCTGAAAGTACAATTTAAATGTGCTATCTTTGCTCATAGGGAGCTCTGGGCAGAGTTTTATGTTAATCACCTGAATTTAAGTTAATCACCTGAACTGTAACATTGACTTTTTATACAAGAATGCACTGTTCCAAAACCTTCATTAGAGCTGTGGCATGAAAGAAAAAAAAAAAAAAAAAAACACCTTTTATATATATATATTTGTCTCTATAGTGTTTAAACAAGAGATATAATTAATTTTAGGTAAATATAACGTGCAGTCTTTAATCTAATTAATCTATTATTTGGTCCAGAGCAAAGTTATTTATACTTTTTTTTACAACAGCTTGTAAGACGCAGCCAACAAATGCAACGAGCAGAGCGGTCATCGGAAATCACCATTAACAGATGAAAGGATAATACGATAAACAGCCTGAGCTTTCCTTAGCAGACATTCAAACTAATGTTTTATTGTGAATATGAGATTGAGCTAAAGAATGAATGCCGTATCAAATGCAGGTAATCACACTCGGTCAATCATTCTCTCTCTCATAAATCATAATACTCAACTCTAAATAATAGGGGTGTAACGATTCATCAACTACATCGATGTATCGATTTATATTCATATGATCCAACTACATCGATCTGTGCTGGCAAGTTGGCCTTCCGGACGACATATATCGATCTAACATCGTTTTAAAGGTAATCAATCGATTGTATCGATACTGGGAAATAACGATTGGATTTAAGCACATCAGACTTTATATGGATGTTTTTCTTAGCACTTAAGTCTTTTAATGATAAAGGCGTTAAACGTTACTCGGTTCAGTCTGCCTATCTGTGACGTCATCGCCACGCGCCAGCAGCAGCGCAAAGACAACAAAACATAGCATGGCGGATGGCAGAGGAGAAGTCGACGAGCGAGAAATTATCAAGCCACCATTGCGGTCCAGTGTGTGGAAACACTTTGGCTTTTGCAAAGACGGAGATTTTCCTGTGCATTCCAGGCACCAGTGTGCCAGCAGAGCGAGTTTTTAGTACTGCTGGCGACATAGTGAACGCACAGAGAAGTGTTCTGCGGCCAGATCATGTTGATCAGTTGATATTTTTGAAAAAAAATCTGTAGAGTCATTGAAGAGTAGTTGGTTACACTTGTCCTTTTGTTAAATATTGTTTGTTTATTAAAATGAGAGTAGTAGCAGGTTCAGCCACTGCTCATTCAACCTGAAGAAATGTTGGTTAATACTGTATTTGTATTTTTATGTTGAAAAACAACAGCAAAAGTAGCAGGTAAACCTACTGTTAATTCAACCTGAAGAGATGTTGGTTGCACTTTATTTTTGATATTAATATTATAATATTTTTATGTTGAAAAACAAAAGCAGATGTAGCAGGTAAACCTACTGTTGAAATGTTGGTTGCACTTACTGTACTTTTATTGAAAATGTATTGAATATTGAAAATGAGAGCAGAAAAGGTTAACTTCTTGTTAATTCAACCTACAGTGTTTGTTGCACTTTATTCAAATAAAATGTGAATGCATTTGCCATTAATTATTGTTTACTTGTTTGTTTATATCCATAATTAATTGATACCTGATTCCCTTACAAGAAACAACAGGAATCTAGGAAACTTCACCTGCACTGTCCAGTATCCAGGTATTTATTTCAGTCACACTGGTTGAATTTTTGGCTAAAAAGTTACTGAATCGATTTCAAGTCACTGAATCGTTTTGGATCGTATCGTTCTAAATGAACCAATATCGTCCTTGTATCGTATCGACAACCACGAATCGTGATACGAATCGAATCGTTGTTAAAACGAATCGTTACACCCCTACTAAATAATTATCCTTTTAATACAGTAACACAATAAGCTTTCAATGAAGCGACTCGTCATTCTTTCGTTACTAGATCTAATGTGACGTTTTTGAATTAGTAGCGGAGGCTTGGGCCCAGCTGTTACACTGCCAACTTTAGATTTGAATACATGGCAGAAGGAAGTAGTTTTGCTCAAAGGTGGGTTTTTAAAGACACTCTGTTGTTGTTTCTTATGTATTTGCACACTTGTGCCATCGAGCTATTGTATAAACGCAACATCACACTCATAGCTATGAGTTATGGCTGTATATCGGCACGCTATGATCATCAGCCGTACCGATACACAGCCATATCTTATGTCTACTTACATTTACATTTACATTTATGCATTTAGCAGACGCTTTTATCCAAAGCTATTCAGGCTATACATTTTTTGTCAGTATGTGTGTTCCCTGGGAATTGAACTCACGACCTTTGCGCTGCTAACGCAATGCTCTAACCACTGAGCCACAGGAACACTGTGGATACATTTTTCTTAAAATAATAATACATAATTTCTTCAAAATGCACAGTGGCTTTGTGGTTCCAGATGGTGTAGTTACAACATCTACCAGCAAGGGCTAAAAGGGGCCATGCTAACCAGCCAAACACTGACCCCTCAAACATGTCCTGTCTGAAAACTGTGCTTAAGTCTATGTCTCAAGAGAGGTCATCTATGACAGGATTTATGTTTTTAATACAGGCGCGTTACATCTTTCAGCACAGGCTCATCCGATAAGAATAATGGAAATATCACGGAAAACAGCCCGAAGGGTACAGAGAGACAAAACGCATCAATGTGATCGTCAGAGGTGGGGAAGAAGGAGTGGCGGATGAAAACGTATGTATTGCTGAGGTTCTAATCATTCATGAAAGGGTAGGCTGTGCCTATCCCTGTCACTGGGGCTCAAAGGCCAAATGTAAGGAGCTTTGTAAAGGATATGTGATTTGGTGTAAATAACATAGAACCTTGTATGACACTCATTCACATACTACAATAGGAAGAACTACTGTCAGCAAGGGAAGGTCAAGTGTGCCCTCAACCACTCTATGGTTTTTAGAAATGATTGTTCATTCTTTAAGATCTAGGACAATGCGATTATAAATTATTTTTCATTGCACATGTCAGAACAAAAGAGCTTGAATCAAAAAGGAAGGAAAGCAGAGTGGCTCTGCATACACTTGAGAGTAGTTCCGTGTGACTTTTGAAAACCTGGTGCGTAGGAACAGAGCATAATAAATGAATACTCACCCACGATTTCGCTGGATTCCTTGTTGTAAAGTTTCTTATTCCAGTACAGCATTCTCAAAAAAGGAAATGAGGTCAGCAGAACCAGACAGATTCCCAGGGACATGTAACCCGTAAAGCCCGCGAAGTCAATCCCCTAGAGGAAGAAGAGGGCGGGTTAATTTTCACCCTTTTAAAAATTGTGTAATTAATTTGCTGCGGTATTTCATGAAATGTATTCTAAGCACTAAGTAGATATCACATCCACTTTACTGGCTCTCCATATAATGTGGATGGAGGCCTTGATTACATTTCATCAACAGAATCATATGCAGCATTTTAATGCTTGCATCTTGATGCATTTAAACACTTATATAAGATTTAAATGAGCACCTGCGTGTGGCACAAATCCTCTTAAAACGCTCTTGACTATTTATTAATTTTCATTCATATCAAGAGCACATAGCCCTCTCGGCTAAACATCTAGCTTCAGATTATATTTCCCTGCCTGTGCAGCCCACCCCATCTCTCCATCTCTCATCATAACCAGGTGGCCTCACACTTTCAAATGGCACCACTGACAGAGATGTGTAAAATAGATCCGTGTGGCCTGAAATCTAATACGACGACTTATCTCCAACATATCGCTGGTGTATAACCCATGAGGTATCTTTGCTTGTTTACATGGTGACATGTGTGTACATAAGTAGTACAAAGACATTCTACAAAGAATTCTACATTTCACAAAGTGGTTTAATGTTTAAATTGTGCTTAGTGAGAAGTCTATATCTATAACATGCTATTTAATGGCAGGCTACCATAGTGACAACTTAGTTAGCACCAATATAATTTGAACAAAAGGTCAACAGGTTTTAAATAAACTGTGCTTTTTTTCTTGGGCAATAACAATGGCAAAAAAAAAATATTTGAGCCAAGACTTTATTTTTGTACCTATACAGAAATGGACCCTGAGAAATGAAAAATGAGTTTAAAATGTGTAAACTAGACCCAGTCTCTTCTATTTTGTAAAGGAACTGGCAAGATACAAGATAATTGCATCCCTGTTGTAGTTCGGCTCCCCGCATTGCTCAGGCTTGGCAAAAACCCAGGACTTAGGTACTTCTTAGAAACGAAACAAAAGGTTGGTAAAAATGGGGGGTAACACTAATGCTGTTTTTTGGCAGTATAACCTCCCTAAAGCAGCTCAAGGTACTAAATCCTCCACCCATAAATCAAAACCATGATTGAAAGGATAAACATGGTCTTGTTTTATTTTGAAAAATAAAACATTAAGATATAAGCAAACAACAAACCAAACAAACAAACCAACAACATGTCCAATCTCAGATGCAAACATGAGACATATGTGAATGGAGACAAAGAGATGTGAAGACTGGTATACAGTGACCTCTACAGGAGATCAGGAAAAAAGAGTGAGAGAGAAAGTGAGGGAGAGAGAGAGAGAAAGAGAGAGATATGTGTCTCTCTGTCACCATAGAAGAGAAGACACTGTCTGCCCTGAGCTGATGTTTCCAGCACATGTAGATTATATTATGACCCCTTTATATTACTTAAATGTATATTTTGCCTGTATAAATCTTATACTGTACCTTATTTAATTTTATTTCTATCACATACTTACAATAGTCATTCATTTTGCACTACATATTTAATACTGGTTTAAATATTTGTTTTATTACTATTATTATTTTATTTTTATTTCTGTTATGTGCACTACTTGTGAGCAGCCCAGCTGCAAACATGAGACATATGTGAATGGAGACAAAGAGATGTGAAGACTGGTATACAGTGACCTCTACAGGAGATCAGGAAAAAAAGAGTGAGAGAGAAAGTGAGGAGAGAGAGAGAGAAAGAGAGAGAGAGAGAGAGAGAGAGAGAGAGAGAGAGAGAGAGAGAGAGAGAGAGAGAGAGAGTTATTCAGAAGAACACAAATTCATTTGTGTACTCTATAAGTTAGAATTGTAATGGGGTTTTAGAGGAAAAAACATTTATTATTATTATTAGGAATTATTATTTAACCTCATTAGAAAGAGAGAAATACTCTGAAAAGATGAATGAAAGGACCACTGCAAGCCCAGGGGAAACCCCTTGGATATAATGAAAAAGTTCACTCAAAAAAATCTAATTCTTCCATTATTTATTCACCCTCACTGCAAAAAGTTTTGTCTGATTTTAGAACAAATACTGACCTTTTCAATGAATCACAAATCAACTTGATCAGGTTTTTGAATTCATCTCACTGACTCAAATGTAGATGTATGGAACAACATGAGGGTGAGTAAATGATACAGAATTTTCATTTTTGGGTGAACTATCACTTTAAGATTCAAGTAAAGACTGATATATTGAAATAATATACTATTAATATTACTTTCAAATGAACTATCTTTTCTTAGCTGAAAATAAGAGATAGCCTTTTACAGATTCATTGGGGCATGCTGGGTTGGTAGGGATCTGTCGATAAAATTTCATTAAAGCAGTCCTCTGCTTTATTCCTCATGGATTTCCTGCGCTGTTAAGCTGTATGCCCTATCATATAGAGTAGATGCATAATTCCTCATTATTTTGTCAGTAATGCAGCTGCAGACAATAGGCAGTGTTTGGGGATTTTTCTTTGTAGATTCTCTTGTTTTGTCCTGAAGGCAAGCATGTTGTGATAATGACTTAGACATAGGTTGTAAATACGACCTCCCCTTACTCCATTTCTTTTGCCACTGTCCCACTTTTATCAGCCAAGAAAGTAACTTCAAAAAGCAATGAGAAGAGGGAATGAGAAATCGCTACGCAAAAAGACCTCAATGTTGGCGCTAACTGGTTAGTGAGCAGTCGGGGGCCACAGTCAAACCAGAGCCCGCTAAAGCCTGTCTGCCTGGGGCCTGGAGAAACACTGATTGGCAGCTGAGCTTTCTGGGAGTGTGACTGACGGCCCAGCAGATGCCAGAAAGAGAGAGCAGAGGGTATATGAGATGTCTCCTCAGTGACCCTGAAACACTTCTTCCACCCAGGCTCAAATGTCTGATCTACAGAGAGCTCCACAGATGGATGCTTGACTGACCAAATGGCAACATCCCTGCTGTAGTGATCCTGTTGAGACCGAAGGGGGCCATTTCAACTCGCACAGCCCAAACAAACAGAGAAACACTAACAAATAAACAAGATGTTCCATCATGACTGACTGCTGCCGGAGAAATATGGAACGGACAGGGTTTGCACGCTCATGGAAAACCTGGGAACTTTGGAGGTTTAAGAATTGTGATTTCTAGGTCTGGATAAGTCAGGGAAATCATTTCTGACAATTTTCTACAATATATCGCTCATCAACTCCCAAACAATCATTTGATAAAACTATGAAAAACCTAATAAAAAGTGAAAATTTAGTCATTCAAATTGTGACTTTTGTTTATGAAAAAAGTGATAGCACATATTTTTAGTGTTACAAATAAATTATGTTTACCAAAAATAACAAATAAAAATAATGTATTATGGTTTGATATTGAAGACTGGAGTAAAATTGCTTGAATATTCTGCTTTGCCATGACAGGAAAACAATTATTTTAAATTGCAATAATATTTAACAAAATAGTTTTTCTATATTTATAACCAAATAAATGCAACCTTGGTGAGCATAAACGGCTTCTTTCAAAACCATCTTACAGATTACATTATTTGCTCTTTGTAAATCAAGGAAGTGTATAAAATCGTTTGAAGTTGTGGATTAGTAACACACAGTGCTTTTTATTAAGCTGTATGGCATCATGTCATCCATCTATTTGTATGGCAGAGCTTCCATTCAGAATCCAGAGGATCTAAAGATTGTGAGGCTGATTGGAGCTTAATAAACAGATTAAGTGACTGCAGGAGAAGGTAGTGGCTTCACTAGTCTCAAATTAAATCCTCGGCTATATACAAGCAAACAGACATGAGTCACACACAAATGCAAATACTCATTCATTTACATATAGATCAGAAAACAACAGTATAATGTTTCAAGCTAGTATAAAGTCTGCAAGTAATATTTTTGGTGTTAAAATAGAAAAATAAAACACAATAGAATAATAATTAAATAATAATTAAATAAAATGGTGTAATACCTCAAGTCTCTAATATGTGAGTCACAGAAATACATTAATATTTTTAGAAAATTGCCTAAAGAACTTTTAAGCTTATACAAAGGATCAGTAAACTACGTTACACCACATTATGCGCACACACACCGTACAAGCACCTATTTGAGCTTGCTTAAAAATAGTTTTGGATCAGTCATTGACAGAGAGCCCAGAGTTTCATCGACTCCTACCTCTATTGCATCAGGAACCCGAGTCCTCAGACGCATGCATAGACATGTGTAAAGCAGAAAAGTGTTTCATAATAGAGGGAATCTCTTAGTAATGCTATAAAAGTGGTATTTTATGTGACTAGCTTACCAGACCCTGACCCAGCTAAATAGGTACCAAATCAATGCACACAGCGATCAACAAATGAGCAAGTATTGAAGTGCATACGCGTTTCTGTGTCATTTTTTGCACATGAAGTTGTATCTCCATTCATCATCTGCATGTTGTCAACACAAACAGAAGCCCTCTCAAATATAAACAAATCTGGCCTGTGTAACACAGAGATAACACAAACCACTGCGTCCATGTCAATAATTACAGCAGATGCAATCTCTCCCTGTGGAACAGAATGGATGAATCTGTCCAGCACTTCACACACTCCTCTGTGTATCCACTACAGGAGCATATTTATCACTGAATGTCCTGACGGAAAGCAAAAATGATGTTTATAAAGTAGTAAATTTAGAGCAAGGGGGCTTCAGTATGTTTGATGGGTTCCACCCTCCAGAGATGTAGGCCTGTCAGAAATGCAAGTTAATGGATATTGGGTTTTTCAGAAACTTCCCACTGTCAATTGTAGCCAAGCAGGAAGTGACCTTGATGTGGGAAATATAACTTGAGCATGATTACCGCTGCATCATCCTGTGCAACAGCCGGTTTGACAGGCAAGGATGATGTTTCTACTGAGCCACAAATGAACTCAAACCCCACAGCGATTTCAGCTCTGAAAGCCAGCTGAAGAAACAACAATTTAAACCAGGCACCTTTCTGTCGCCAAAGGAAGAGTGTGAGGAATAACTAAATTAAAAACTGTGATGGCAACTATTGATCGTCTCATGAAATATTTAGGTCGCCCTCGTTGATGGGTTTTAATGGCCTTTTGTTTTTTTTACAAAGAAAACAGTAAGACTTTACAATAAGGTTCAGTTAACATTAGTTAAATGTATTTGGTATAATGGGTTAAAATTGCATAAAAAATATGCCTACAGAATTTGGATATCTAGAATTAATATCTAGAATAATGTTAATTTCTGCGTATACTAATACATTTTTCAAATACATTTGATCGTGATTAGTTAGCATTAGTTTATTAACAAACATGAATTAAAAGTGAATACACAGGTTTTTTAATTATCACCTACAATAATAAATGGTCTAAGTCCACTTTCCATCCACTTTTTGCACTGTTCTGTTAATGAAAAAGTGAAACTTTTTTGTGAAGCTTGTGAAATTTCAGGTGGTTTTCATACATTTAGCTTTTTACTGATACAGTTTCTGTACATAATCATGTGTGTTTCATATTTTGCATCTTTCACATTCCAGATTTCCCCAAATCTTTGTGAAATCTAAAGAGTATAAGACAACTGGAAATGGCCAGCTTACTGCTTACTAATTTCACCAAATGTAATATTATTAATTTAGGAAATATCAGAAGACAACGCTGAATTGTCAAGCCAGCTGCAGATTGATGTGGCTAAAAAAGCAGGGATTAAATATATATATTTTTGTTTGTTCTAAAAAGAAATGTAATTGCGGTTTAAATTTCTAAGGTCTCCTTTTCAAATGCGTTTTCTAACTAGTTTTTCCACAACAATTCTGACAACATTAATTTTGACAACATTTTGTATTGACAGAATTTATGCGATCATTTAAAAAGCTAAATATTGTGTCGACCCTTGTGAAACTTTTGATTCAGGTGAAAAGGAGCTCAGGCCAACCTAAAGTCATATTCCCACCTACAATAAGAGAATAAAAATAATGTCTATTACAAAACTCCTCTTTTTACCTTTGCATGACCCTTCAAGCCACCCTTGAGAATCTCTCTTTAAAACACACTTAAAATGTGAAGCAGCTCTTGGTTAAATTAATGTGCTTCACACACTAATTCATCCATCTCTGTCAGAAAGTATGATGGTGTTGGAAATCAGTTTCGCTGACAAGATGTTTATATGGCATCAAAATGTATGGCTCCAAATAGATTGAGGTTTTTTAGGCACATAGTTATTCTTTTGGCGTGTAGTCTTTTAAATAGACTGTCACAAAAAGATAGATCTCCTATACTTTTATAGCCACCCTTTTTCTGCTCCTTTTCTTTTTTGCACTGATACACACACATGGGGCTTTGTGTCTTAGTCATTGTATCTGTGGTAGTGTGTGACAGAAGAGCTGCAGGGTAGAGTGCTCCAAAGAGAGCATCTTTAATCAGCATCCGGAGCTGGAGATGAAAGAGCTCTATCTCATCCTCTGTGTCTCATTCAAGGCTTTAGCCGGACACTTACGCGTACTTACTGACACAAAGGGTTATACACAACACATACACTAGCATACATGCTTTTATGGAAGAAGAACTTGCCAGCATAAATAATTTACTGGTTCTCTCTATAATTCTTATTTTTTCTCTTAATTTTCCTTTCTAAAAATCCTACTGTGTTTCATACTATTTAGCTCCGACTAGATTCACAAATGGCATGTATACAAATGTGAACACCATGCTTCTGAATTTGAGGGAAAAACACCTCTTAAGCAATTAGACCACACATGAAATAAATAATTATGCAAGTTATTAAACACTGGTGATGTTTAGCTGTGAAACATTATGTCATCATCATATCCACTGACCTTCAGTAACGGTTGATTTTGAAAGTCAAAAATATTTGTGTAATGTCTTTGTTGTTTTCATTTTTATTAATGTTTGTTCATGAAATGTAGGGATTCACGAACAGTTCTCTGATGTCGGTTAATGGACACAATTACATGCAGGTAAACAAATAAACTATTTCAACTTTTAGTGTCCAAGTGTTTAAAATATTTTTATTTGAGCTTTTTTATCAACTCACAAACCCACTGCAGTTATTGCATTAAGCCCAGTTTGGGAAACCATGGCGTAAAGTATAATGTTTAATGCATTTTACGATGTTTATATAAAAAAGAAATATCATTTTCTTTCTCTTCTCTTATTTATACCAATATGGTATGTTTAATGGCAAGTTTAAAACAAGTTAGATAAATTGTAATCTAAAAAGTAGTCAGATTGTATTATCTAAAATGAGTAACCTACAGTAGATTACATTACAGACTACAGTTTTCATCATGTAATCTGTAATGGGCTACAATTTGTAAGTAATCTACCCTACTATATAGTATGGAAGTATGCATATTCGGATGTAGAGCAAGTCTGTATAATGTTTCGTTTCCTCAGTCTAGCGCCCATTCAATTTCATTGCACATCTAAGGGATTTTCATTGTCTGTTGTATTGTAAATCATCAAGTAATAGCACACCTCAACAAGATGCACGATTTAGGCCAGAAGTATTCTTTATGCAAATGCTCAGCTAAAGCAATGCAAGCACAGTCCTGTTGAACACATTAAATGTGTGTTCTTACGCTATGGAGACAATAACAAATCTCAAGGGATGATAGAGCTAGCTTCAAATGTATTTGCTATTGAATCTGATTTGTTATTATTCAGGTAAACATACTTATGAGATCTAACTTGCTCAGCAATATTCTCTTCAAACTGCCCTTCCTCTGATTTAAAAGAGAAAACTAGCTGTAGAAGCAGACAGTTTATGCTAATGCCAGCTTCAACTTAACTCATACTTGAGTTGTGTTATGAAGTCCACTCAAAGTTTTAGCCGTTCAAACTGCATTCATATCCATAATCCTAAATAATAAACTCCAAGACATATACTGTGACTTTAGCCAAACCACCGATGAGGTCATGCATTGATCTCTGTCATAATGTGAACATGAACATTTTAATCACAAGCACAAACCTGGGTCACACTGTTCCGTCTCCTCCATTAAAGTGAATAATAAATCAATCACAAAATGTTCCCTCACCTTTTCAATCAAACCAATATTACACAAGCCTCAATGGAGACAGAACCACACAAGACTCTCTGCTTTGAGGTCACATCATAAACCTGGAGATTATTCAGCCTGCCCATGACCTCGTCCAATTGGCAGGACGGAACTTGAAATTGTGTTTTCCTGTGAGTTAGGGTTTGATGGAAAGAGTTTGCTCATAGACTCTGAAGTTGTACAACGAAAAAAGAAAGTCCTTGTGATTCTGTTCTGTGATTATGTTAGGAAAGTACACGCCGATGTTGCAGACCTTATATTTTCCAATCACTTGCATCCATAGACATTGATTCGTTGTACCTTCAACAGCATAAAGTAGCACACAATAAGATCTGTTTCACAGTGCATACTTAAGTAGGGGTGTCACAGTAGACTGATATTGATGATAACCATTTTAAAATGAAATACTGATAGCATGTTAATAGTAATATCATAAATAACCCAGTGCCAGTAACTGGTTAACACTCCAACATAGTAAGTGGTGGTATTGCAACTCAACACTAGTGGGGAAAAAAGACAACAACACCGTGTAGTTACTACTACCACAAAAAAAAAAAACATTGTCTGAGAAAAAAGATGAAAGAAGACATTCTACTCGCATCCAAAAAAAGTTAGCTCGCCAGGTGTGGCATTATATATTAAATATATTGAATGGTAAAACTTTATTTTAAGGTGTCCTTGTTACACGTTACATGTAAAATTACTATTATAAGAACCCCTAACAATAAATAATTCATAATTGCATGACAGTAACCTTAAGCCAAACCCTAATCCTAGCCATATAAATGAGACCAGGTAGCATAATTAACATGTAGTTAATTATTATTACTCGGTACTTAAATGTATAATTACAATGAAACCCTAAAATAAAGTGTAACCTATAGATCTAATTTACTAAAACAAATAATACTTCCTTTACACACTTTATTGTAGTACAGAGATCGCTGGAGCACAGGTACACACACCAAATGACGTTAAGACTGGACACAGATGCAGGGAAACACAGGGCTCTTAAAGGGGGAACTAAACTAGGTAATTGAACACACAGGGCTGGGGACTAATTAACTAATAAAGAGGAAACGAGGACAGGAACAGCCAAATATGGGCATGAGAGGAGGGGAAACACAAGACACAGAGAGACAGAGTCTGACATTACTCCCCGTCCCGCACCGTACACCATCCAACGGGGAGGGGGGGGCGCTCTGGAGGCCTTAAGGGACACGGAGACAGGACAGGAGGCCTCCAGGGCGGCGCCCGTACTGGGAGCCATGGCGGGTCAGGGGACTCGGGAGGCCATGGCGGATCGGGGAGCTTGGGTGGCCATGGTGGATCCGGGGACTCAGGAGGCCATGGCGGAGCGGGGAGCTCGGGCAGCCATGGTGGATCCAGGGACTCAGGAGGCCATGGCGGAGCGGGGAGCTCGGGCAGCCATGGTGGATCCGGGGACTCAGGAGGCCATGGCGGAGCGGGGAGCTCGGGCGGCCATGGTGGATCCGGGGACTCAGGAGGCCATGGCGGAGCAGGGAGCTTGGGAGGCCTCCATGGGGGGTAGCCCCCAAAAAAATTTCATTGGGGAGACTCTTCATCTCCGGGTGGCTCTCTGGAGGCGTGGTCGCTTGGGGCTCCCGGAACGGAGCGGAATACGTGGGCTCCCGGAACGGAGCGGAATGCGTGGGCTCCCGGAACGGAGCGGAATGCGTGGGCTCCCGGAACGGAGTGGAATGCGTGAACTCCCGGACCGGAGCGGAATCCGTGGGCTCCCGGAACGGAGCGGAATGCGTGGGCTCCCGGACTGGAGCAAACCCTGTCGGCTCATGTGGGCGCTCGGGTGCCGCTGACTCTCGTGGGCGCTCGGGTGCCGCTGACTCTCGTGGGCGCTCGGGTGCCGCTGACTCTCGTGGGCGCTCGGGTGCCGCTGACTCTTTTTGGGCGCTCTGAAGAGCTGGACGGAACCAGCGGGGAAATTTGAGAGCACTTACGAGGAGCCGATACTGGAGGGCGCTGGCGAGGAGCAGGCACTGGAGGGCGCTGGCGAGGTGCAGGCACTGGAGGGCACTGGCGAGGTGCGGGCACTGAGGCGCTGGCAGAGCGGGCACTGAGGCCTGGCGAGTGCGGGCACTGGAAGGCGCTGGCGAGCCACGGCCACTGGGCTGGCGAGGTGCAGGCACTGGAGCGCTGGCGAGGTGCAGGCACTGGAGGCGCTGGCGAGGTGCAGGCACTGAGGCCCTCGAGCGCTGAGCTGGACCGAGCCGGGCGGAGGCGGCAAGCTGGATGGGACCAGCGGAGATGAAGCTGAGCTGGATGGTACCAGCGGAGATGAAGATAAGCTGGGTGGTACCAGCGGAGATGAAGATAAGCTGGGCGCCAGCGAGATAGGCTGGTTCCACTCGGGACCGGAAACTTCCCAGACACGGTAGATCCCTCTCTCCAACACAATCCCGTGGTGTCTGGGAGATCCATGGGGTGATGGTAAGAGGCCCGAGCAAACAGGTGGATGATGGCGGCGTGCAACTCCGTCCCTGTGGCGCCAGAATTCCTGGCGAACTCCACAAAGGAGAGATTCCCGGCTAAGGCGAGGACACAGGCAGCCAATTCCATCGCCGTGAAGGAGGATGAGTTGTTTTGGATCCAGTCTTCTGTCACGGTGTACAGGGGTTACCAGGAACGAGGAGGCGTAGAACTTCCTTCAAATACTTTATTGGAAACACAGAGGTCGCTGGAGCACAGGTACACACACCAAATGACGTTAAGACTGGACACAGATGCAGGGAAACACAGGGCTCTTAAAGGGGGAACTAAACTAGGTAATTGAACACACAGGGCTGGGGACTAATTAACTAATAAAGAGGAAACGAGGACAGGAACAGCCAAATATGGGCACGAGAGGAGGGGAAACACAAGACACAGAGAGACAGAGTCTGACAACGATAAATAAAATTGCCTAAATTATGTTGATTTAGTCAGATTTACTGATGTGCAATGTGTGAATACCTTGCATGCTGTTATCGCAAAGTATGAAAATGAAAGTGATGTGACGTGGCCAAGTATGGTTACCCATACTCGGAATTTGTGCTCTGCTAAGTGCACACACACAGCAGTGAACACACACCCAGAGCAGTGGGTAGCCATTTATCCTGCGGTGCCCGGGGAGCAGTTGGGGGTTCGGTGCCTTGCTCAAGGGCACCTCGTTGTGGTATTGAGGATGGAGAGAGCGCTGTTAACTCCCCCCAATTCCTGCCGGACCTGAGACTTGAACTCGCAACCATTGGGTTACGAGTCTGACTCTCTAACCATTAGGCCATGACTACCTCTCCACTGAAACAGTGGAGATACTGAGAGTAACAAGTCTATTGTAGCCAAACATCTCGCATACCCTTAGTTGAAAATTGTTGGTCTCAGGTTTTGTACACAATGACTGTAACATGTTTACTTTGCAGTTTAGTTTTTACTGAAGTTAAAAGATTTCAACTCTGCTGAGAGAAAGCAAGTGAGAGAGAGACGGAGAGAGAGAATTTGGCAGAGCGTAACTAAAGTTGGCAAGAAGTATTCCTACATAATTAATAGTCTGAGGTGTTAGACAGGATGCCATGGTGTTTTAGACTTGAGTAGATAGTGACAGCGTGTTTTGGCACAAGGTTATCATTCTATGCCAGAAAAATGCTCGGTCACATGCTTGAGTGTTTTTGTTTATTTGTGCAGTCATGTATAATTTGTCCAACAAGTTCCCAGAGACATTCTCAACAGGCACACGACAGCAGCACACTATCCTTTCACCCGTGAATAACCCAGCATCAAATGAGAACAGTGAGAATTAATACATACTTTTTTACGCAGATCCTGGTTGGATACGATGATGACATTGGGTGGATCTCCGACAGCAGTGGCAGCTCCTCCGATGTTGGTGAAGATGACTTCGGCAATCAGGACATGCCTGGGGTCCAGATTAAGCACTTCACATAACCTAATGTACAGAAGACATCACGAAACCCGATTAGGACTGATGCTCCTGGAACATCAATGCAATGCAAACATGTTGCATAGAGTGGTCTCCAAGAAGGTTAAATGCTCACTAGTCACTTTTTGAGAAAAGGTATGCTATTTTCCTTCTAATCGACCATCATTTTATGATTTTCTTTGTCTGGTAGAACATAAGACATGCAAAAAAAAAACTTTCCCCAAGTAAAAAACAACTATATTTAAGTATAGTTGAAATCTATTAACAATTTTTACTGACATATCACTCGAGACTTGATATAAAAGTTATAAATCAACTTTATTTTGAGTACTACTTGAGCACAATGCTATTTTTTTTTACATTAGGCCTAAAATGTGTTTTAATGTCACTATTGATGAGTATTGCATGATCTTTGAATAATATATTAATATATATCGAATAATATATAATGTATTGGTCTTTAAATGCAAGATATTTAAAGTGTACCTGAAATATACTTGCAATAGTTCCACTTTAGCACAATCAAATATACTTCAGTGTATCTTTAGTTGCACTATTTCCACACAATTAAAGTGCATTAAGTTCAAAATTATTTGTTCCAATTTTTCAGACTTTAAGTTTACATTTAGTAAATTGAATGTATATTTGCGGGGTAATTTTAAATATGTAAATGTATTTTAGTATGCTTAGCATGCCATGAAATAAATGCATTTCAAATACATTTTAGTATACATATTTTTCACTAGGTTTAACAACCACATTGCAACAAAATGGCAACCACCACAATATCCTGGCATTGTAGATTTTGTAGTTTTACACAGACACATATGTTTTATCATAAAACATGGTGAGGGGAGGACATGATTCTTCAGCAGCAAAACTTTAAGCTGAGATGCAAAAAAAATCAAGGTTTGTGCTCAAGTTTAGTTATTAACACTGAATTTCAAGCAAATTTAAAGATAAGCAACTCAGTTTCCCTGCTAAATTGGCCTTGAAAAAAACTCTTGCACAAGCAAATTGCCTGTTAACGAAAAGCTGAACTCTCTAATTTCTCAAATTTGTTCTTTAGTGTGTGTGTGTGTGTGTGTGTGTGTGTACCATGTCTCTGAACGAACCCTAAAGCCCCGAAAGTGTTTGAAGATGCAATTGGTGATGCATATATAAAAAAGGAGTAATTTATCACAAGCAGTGTCATGAAAACGCTGAGGCTGTGCCTAACATTTTAATGGCTATGTGAAATATAGATGTATTTTATCCTAATACACAAGAGATTTATGTCTACATAAGATACGAATTTGACAGATGAATTTTGCAGAAGGATGAAAATACAAATAAAAGTATCCTTGCTAAAAAAAAAGATATGCTTTGTTGGCCTTAAGGTTTTCTTTTTAGCAGGGATGAGACATGAAACAGTATACATGATGTATACATGATGCCTAATTGCTTCATAGTACATGTTCTTTTAAAGAACAGGGTGTCCTAAACATTGCTAAATAAATGATATATAAATGATTCTGTACATCAGGATACAAAACATAAAAGAGAACACAAATATAATGTGCACAGGCACCAATAAATCACACTGAGAGACAACGTGTAACGGTGAAAAGATGGAAGAAAATAAGCTCAAATGGAGCTGAAAAGAGCAAGGAGTTGAGAAGTTCAAGGCATGGAGACATGACTTATTGAATCCTCATATAAATATAAGCACAGACTAACAAAGAAGTTCAGAAGTTTAGTAGTTCAGTTGACAAAAACTTCTTTACAAAGACCTATTAGAAAAATGTTCATGAAGTTCAATGCAAGTTAAGCTCTATTGATTGCATCTATGGCATGCTGTCACTTACCAAATAAATAGATTTGTTCGTCAGTTCATAAAAATAAAAGAAAGTCAAGTTTTACAGCAAAGCACTTACAATGAATGTCTATGGGGAAGGGCATTCTGGAGGATTTCTCAGGAGTCTCACATGTAGAATGCATAAATATTGTGGCTTCAACTTCAGAACATTGTATTTTAATGTTTATTCCAGTGTGATTACTTGTCACGTAGACTTGTATTACTAAACAGGGTTATAAAAGTAGTCAAAAGAGATATTAAGAGAAAAGACTGTTTCAGGAAGAGAGACCATTACCTGATTGTAACAGGGGTGAAGAGCATCATGGTTGTTACGTTATCAAGAAAGGCTGACAGAACGGCCGCAATTAGACACAGAATGATAATCATGGGCCACACTCTTCCTCGCGATAACTGATACGCCTGTGTGGAGACATACAGAACACTGTTGGGAATACTTCATTTTTGGTTTACAAAATTAGGTAAGCTTCACATTAATGCAAACTAACTGGGTCAAGAATAAATCAAACCCCAAAATCGCTTGCCTTTGTTTATGAGCTAAATCATGTGTTCAAAACATTCTCCAGTGGAATGGAGAGATAGATTTAACAGCGCCTCAATGACAGAGAATCAAGAGCAGTCCTCTGAGAGGGTCTCAGAACACAATGTTCTAAACTTTAATGAGGAATTCAGTCTAAAAACTGACACGGATCTATAGTGTTTTTGCTCATTCAAGGTTTAGAGCAAAAAAAAATGTCATGTCTGAAAAGAAAAGAATCAAAAAAACAAAAGACCTCCACTTTAAGAGCCTGTCGCTATGGAGACATTATCAGGCTGTCTGGAATCATTCTAATCAAGTGGTAATGCATGGGTGTTGTAACCCACTCATTATGTCACTGCTTCCTGACTAAAAAAGATGCTAACTGACAAATAAACAGAGAGTAAAGGCCCGTTCACACCAAGGATGATAACTATAATGCTAACGACAAAGAAGGATTATGGTATTATATATCACAACTATGAATGGCACAAAGGAACTATAGCATTTTTTCTTTAAGCCGATGAATATTGAAAACATTGACAGCTGATCAGAATTCATCCTCTTGAACATTTAACCTATTATAACTTTTTTACAATATGTAACATAACTCATGTTTCTCCAGAATGTGTCTGTGACGTTCCAGCTCAAAATACCCCACAGATAACTTATTTTATAATTTTGAAAAGTCATTTTGAGTGGAAGCAGAAACATGCTGTTTTCATGCTTGTCTCTTTAAATGCAAATGAGCTGCTGCTCCCCGCCCCCTTTTCCAGAATAGGGCTGTGCCTTTACAGCTTGTTCCTCATATAATCTGCTAAAAAAACATATGTTTGGTTTTGATTATCATGTCTATCGTGCTGAAGTCATGCATTTTAAACCATATTAGTTTAAACTTTTGATATAGGGTTTTCTGGGCACAAGCATTCCGAGGTACATGCACAGAAAGCATCTGTCACACAGCACATGAGTACTAAAATAAGTTCTCTTTCATGTCTTATTGTGCTTAAACTGTCAAATACACAAAAGCAGTGGTGGACTGGCCACCTGGAACACCGGGAGTTTTCCCGGTGAGCCGCTGTACAATGTGGGCCGGTGTTCTGATGATTTGTGCTATCCGCTCAGATTGTGCTACCTCCCATTAAAAAGATAGGTAGCACAAATCGATAGCGAAAAATGCTTACCCTTAAAAGAATACACATATATTATTGTAGCACAATCTGATAGGTGGCATGTTTCGTTAGTACACCGGCCTTTTCCGTAATATAAAATGGATTGTAGTAAATGTGCGTATATCCTTCCATCGGCCCAGACGAATGGCCCACTTCATTCAAACATTATAATTCATTTAGCGTGCTCTGTCTCAGCATAGCGGCTCAAAAGCACTTGTCAATGTCAAAATGTTTGAAATAGCCAATCAAAGTGAAGAAGGCGGGATTTACCGTTCACAGATGCTGAGCTGCACGAGACATGAATGAGCTGAATCCGAGGTAAGATGTAAGCAGCTAAACACGACGAGACAATTCACCAATATTTGCCAACCATTTAGTTAAACTACAGACATTCATTTTCAGGAATGCAAACTCCTGGCCTTTTCAAATTTCTCAGATTTTAATGCCGTTATTCGAATCGTCACAATGTAGGCTACAAAATGCAGTTTTCAGCAGACATGAGATAAGAGTTCATGTAAATCTGCTTTCTTCCGTGATTTCAAGTGTCTAAGAAACTGTTTAAAAAGTCTATAAAAATCATTCTCAATCTTACTCTAGAACATTGCAAATCTGAAGATTTTTGCTTTCTTTTGAGTGCTAATAAAATTAATAATTAATAATTAGGCCTAATAAGAATATAATTTGTTTATTTATTCACATGCATTAGCCTATTTTATATACACACTGGTGTTTAAAAGTTTGAAATAATTAAGGCTTTTTATTTATTTATTTGAAAGAAGATTTACAGTAAAACAATAACCTAATATTATGTTATTAGTTTTCTATTTAGGATGATTTAAAATGTAATTTATTTCTGTTATCAAAGCTGAATTTTCAGCATCATTGCTCCAGTCTTCAGTGTCCCTTCAGAAATAATTCTAATGCTGCCTAATTTGTTACTTAATTATCCGTTATTATTTGTGATCAATTATTAATAATGGTTTTATTAGTGGTATAATGGTTCTTAGTTAAAGAACAGCATTTATTTGAAATAGAAGTATTTTGCTATACGTGTAAATATCAGTCGTGGCCTAATGACTAGAGAGTCGGACTTGTAACCCGAAGGTCTCGGGTTTGAGTTTCTCGGTCCGGCAGGGATTGTCGGTGGGGAGAGTGAATGTCCAGCGCTCTCTCCTCCTTCAATACCAAGACTGAGGTGAGACCCTTGAGCAAGGCACCAAACCCCCAACTTTTAAATGCAACATTGTTAAAGAAAATTATACATTTATATTTTTTAATCTTACCCAAGACTGAATGGTATCAAATTTTTCACAAAACTATGAAGCAGCACAACTGTTTTCAACATTCATAATAATCAGTAATGTTTCTTGAGCAGCAAATCAGCATATTAGAATGATTTCTGAAGGATCATGTGACACTAAAGACTGGAGTAATGATGCTGAAAATTCATCTTTGATCACAGCAATAAATTATACTTTACTATATATTCGCAAGACAGCTATTTTAAATTGTAACATTATATATTTCACAGTGCTGCTTACTGTATTTTTCATTATCAAAATTATTTGGATACTCTTTTCCACAATTGGAGCTCTATTGCTTAAATCTATAGATGTCAAGCTCCTGCAAAAGGACATATACTGTGTATGACCAATAGAAAGGCCCATAAAAACAGTCCGCATTCTGCACTATTCAAGTCTTCTAGATGATACCAGAGCATTGTGCCATATGGACTGATAATATTGGTATTTAACTTTAGTGATCTTTAAACTGTCCCTCATAGAAATTCATAAAAATGATTTACTATTTGCCATATACACCAGAAAAGACTAATTATAATGTCAAGAATATGCCACTCATTTATGGTGAGGTGCGGTGTGGTGCGGTGTGTTGCGGACCGGGTTTGGTGAGCCGCTCTGTGCCAAAAAGTCCAGGGCCACTCTTTGGCCCCAGTCCGCCCCTGCACAAAAGTTTACATTAAAACACACAAGTTACAAAAACTGTTGGTTATGTCTGTGAGGGTAAACAGCCAAAAAGAAATTGCATGTTTATATTAGATCTGTGTGGCAGCAGCATAATTTACAGTAAATAAATCTATAAATGCGCTGCTCTCTTGTCTCCTTTGAGGCTGGGACTCTAAAAGTTTTCTGTGCTCGTCAGTGCAGCCAAAAACAAAACAATTAGCATGCTTTGCTCGAACTTTCGACATGGCGTTAGCCGTGGGAGGAAACTTACAAATTAAGGGGCAGGCAGTAATATTATTAATAAATGGCTAATTTTTCACAAGTTGCAGAGGCTTTAAAAATTGCAAAAATAATTGGGTTGTTCTTTTTCAAGTCTTCTACATTTACATTTATGCATTTAGCAGACGCTTTTATCCAAAGCGACTTACAGTGCATTCAGCATATACATTTATTTTCAGTATGTGGTTCAGTATCTTCTAGATACTTCTAGGGACCCGATTATAGCACTTAAACACAGAAAAGGTCAGATTAGCATGCCATGTCACCTTTAAAGTGGCATATGACATAACTGCAGAGCACGTTTATAATAAACAGAACATTACTGTGCTTGGTGGGGACACTAATATTGTTATCGTTATAGTTATCGTTCTTTGTGTGAACGGGCCTTAACCACACAAGACTACACACACGGATAGAATAAGCTTGATTTATGCTAAAATACTTTATGCTGTCTTGAGATGGTGTTCAATCAAAAGGGTTGTTTCTATGGCAATATTTTAATTTGTGGAAAATGTCTTCGTCCAGAACCCTCTTAATATTCATGCATGGGATGAAAGGACATAAGCGTGTGCCCTCATAATATCCAGAGCACATCTATAACATTCCAACAGGTCTTTTATACAGTCCACAGAATCCCTGAAAATAAGGAATGGGATATGTATCCAACGAAGATCATCCTAAAATTTATTTTTAGACTTTCATTAAATCTAACTCATTTTCTTCACGGTTTATAAACGTTTGCATCATTTTACAAAGATTTGTTCCATCTGATTGCTTTTCGCATCTCTATTGGGGCTTGATATTTCCCCATGAATGTCATATATAAAACATTTGTGGGGTTCTCATCATTTTGCGTGAGAGTGAATGATAGGGATTTCCAAGGCAGCTATCATAATATCTCTGCTCCTTTGCCCCAAAGCTTACTGGGAAAAGTAGAATGATGGGATTACATTGACTGAATCAAAAATAGGGACATCAATAATGTAAAATGAAAGCATATCAGACTAAATCAATAGCAGGAATTCACCTAGTTGTTGCTGACTAAATATTAGTAGATATTTGTATCTGTAAGTATGTAGGGTATTAATGTATATTGAGTGGACTAATTTGAGAGAGAATATAATGAAATAACTCTCTCAGAAACCAAGAAACAAATCACAAACAAGCATATGCAACATAATGATTGAGAAAACTCACCTTCACTGCACAGTAATCAAAGAAACCGGTCTCAGAGAATATTGCCACCAGTATCATCTGAAAGTAAACAGGAAGGGTTATAAGACTTGAATATTTAATGTAACATTTAGGTTTCTATTTTTAGTGCTTACTGCACGTGTCGCTATAGAATCATATTATGTCCCAAATACCACATGGTGTCTCTCACTCAATTTCATGCCATATATATCCTTCTCTGATTTTTTATTTTATTTTTTTTTGCCCTGAGATACAGAAACAGACATCTTCGAAATATGGGAAATCAATAAAGTGAAACATCAATATTTCTGAGTTTATTAAAGCAAATGTTTTTAATGTAAAATGGCTCTCAGTCTCTTTCATAGTCAGTCTTTAGAATTGATGCTGTGATTCATTTTCTATCATCAGTCTCTGATTTTCTTTTATGCTTTTCCTCAAATACTCCTACACGTAGTCTTCTGGGCTGATTGAATGTATTTGTTTCCATGGAGACAGACACTGAACAAACAGAGATCTTGAAAAGGGTGGCATTTCAGCAACAATATTAGAGAGGCTGTGTGTTTTTAATGTGTATTCATATTTTTTGGTCACACTGTGTTGCATTAACATGTAAAATATGGACTAGTGACATGCAGACCAGCAGCCACACCTACAAGCATTTCAACCGAGTGTGTTTCTGCATAGTAAGTGCAATGCAAATAACTCCCTGAAGAATTCTTTCTAAAAGAAGCACTAGGTTAACAGCACATTAAAGAAAGGTGCCCCACTAAGTGCCTGGCGGGCTGACCAGCCTGAGAGACTGATATGGGTTGGGGTTAAGGGTTAGGATTAGGGGCTTTGTCAAACTGTCAAGCACTTAACAGGGCAACTTTCTCCAACAGGCAGGTTAAAGCATCTCATTACACCAGGTTTAATGCTGTCTGAAAGACTTAAACGACTAGATTTGATCTGAAGAAAACATGGCGGTTGCAAGATTTGGCTTGGGTAACTCCATCTGTGGTAGTTTTTGACAGTTGCAAGTCCAGTTTCATCTAAATGTAACTGCATGCATCTTTTTAACAAGTCAGATGATCTGAGATATATGTTCATGGCACAAACAGAGCACTGTTTTTTATGAATAACGGTAATAATGCTAAAATAGCAAGCACCACTAATAAATTAGTTTGACATTTTTCATTTGAAAAAGCCCAGCTGTGAGTTTATATTTCATATATTTCTCTGGAACCCTGCTACCCACGTTGACGGAGTAAAAAAAAGCAGCTTGAGAGCTTCTAGAACTGATAGAATAATGCTTACCATTCCAAACAGCAATGCTAGCGTTTCATAGTCAATCCATTCTACAACAGTCTTCAGACTCGGCCTCTATAGTAAAAAGACAGTGGGATGAAATAGTCATCATCTCCTTCCTAAGATACAAAAGAACATTTCACATCCTAGTCTTAACTGGGTTTTCTGAATTGTTGAAATAATTGCATGAATTACTAAACCATTTAGGCTTACATACTGTATTCTGTTTACTGGGGTATTTACCAACCAACCAAGTTGAAAGTTCATAAAGTTTTTAGTTAAAAATAAGATATTTGACTCCACAGAGCTATGTTTTTTTTAGAGGGCACTCCATCTATCAAACAGACAGAATTGCACTGAGTAATTTTACTCACGCTCAAATAACGTACTTATCTCCAATTTCTGGAATACAATAACTAATACATACAGCCACAATGAGAAAGCAAGATTTTAGCACATTAGGATAAATCAGTGCAAATGCCACTGATATCCCCCATTTATGTGAAATAGCCTGGTTAGTTAATTGTGTAAATGTCAGTGTCTCATCATAAATATATATAATATATATTCTGAAGCTTGTGAACTCAAAAATTCTGAAGCTCGTAATTTGAATTTGCCACGATTTATTATTTATACAGACTTCTGCACATGACAGAATGTTGCTTTGCTCTTAAGCTAATAAATCTAAAGACCATCACTGCAGTTCTCAACATTAATAAAGTCCCAGAGTCCAACTCTTGACACACTGTAAGCTATCTTCATCAGAATAGAATAAATAACATTCTCTAAAACTTACATCTCCAATGAAAGCCAGTGCTGCCAGAGCAGCCAGGGATCCTAACATTGCAGCCAGAGTGCGGTGAACAATCTGCAAACACAGACGCAACATTTTAACTCACAACTGGAATAATATATAGTTTCGCAATTTTATAAACCTGGTCATATATTAATGGGACAATGTAACACAAACTATTTTTGTGCTATGGGGTCACTAAGATGTTCTGAGTGTTTTTGGCATGTTGCTACGCTGTTGCCAGGATGTTTTAAGTGGATGCTTTCTAGCCCATGTGTTTATTATGTCCTTTTTACATTGAAAGCCATTGTGGTTTTCTCACCATTTTGTTACCGCCAGGCAAAAATCATAAGTCTGATTGCTTAGAAACATAATGGCACAACTCATCTCAACAAGCTGCATGATATGAGGTATCATTCTCACCCGTAGCACAACATTTTAATATTTGGGATTTGGGGTGTGTTCAAATCCCAAACCCTGCATCAGCACAAGTAATAGCAATGCTTTCCTTAGCAAACACTACTAAATATGTAAAATATAAGGCAGACTTTGGACAACCAAACAAATCTGCTCATTCAAAATGCTAATTAACCCTCTTCCCCACACTTAATTTATGTTTGATCCACCTAATTTCTTACATTAAATTCATTCTGACCCTTTTATGCACTCTTATAATCAAATGACAAATACAGATTCACAAGGATATATGCCTCAGTTGACAACGTCTTTTGGTTTTCTGCTCTTCAATCAGCCTCTGGATTAAAAGAGCAGCCTTAAAGTGCACTGTCGGAAATCAACATCTTCAGCATCTGTTTTTCTGGAGAGAGCACTTGACTGGAACACCTGAATCAAACTTTGTCTGATGCACCTCTTTCCGTGTCATGTGCCAAGATGGAGCAGTCATTACAAGAGCATGTAATCAGCTAGAAGAGCCAAAGAAGGGCAATGAGTACATAACATGCAGGCTAACAGCTAATGACTCCAGTCTCAAAGGAGCAAGTAATCTGTGTCAGTCCGACATCTTCCCTGAGGGGGAGGAACACTTGGTGCAATGTTGTGATTGTAAGTCTAAAACAGGTCATTAAGATAAATTGTTGAACACTGCTTTCTGAGCAGAATTAATCAGCAACATTGATATACATTGTGCTGCTTTGCATAAGAAAGTATCCTCTGAGACTAATTTTTCTCTATTTTGTGGATTAAACCAATTACTTTCAATTATAGGGTAAGAAACAGCTTATGCCTAAATGAAATGTCAAAATGGGCCTGTGTGAGATGTAATGTTAGTTTTATACTCAAAGCCCCCCAGTAACTGAGAAACTGCAACTCTAGTCTAATTTAAGAATAATCTATCAGCCAATATTAAAATGTTTACAAGATGTCTGCAATTAGATTGTGGAAATACATTATTCATGAATCTTTTAAGGCTTATTAATATTTATAAGCATATCATACTGTTATATATCTCAGATTTTAGGTTTTGCCCTCTCTCGGGGGAAATGAGTTTTAGCTATCAGAACTGCTGATGAAACTCACCATCTGAGCCCTTTTAATCAAAGTAGTTTTCAGAGTGCTGATTCTAGATCAGTTCGGAGGATTAACACTAAGCTGCTGTGCAATGCAGACAGGAAGAACAGGGCCAAGTCAATACAACAAATGCTGCCTTATTTACAATGGAGTCCAAATGTCTGAGAATCAAACTTTTGTGGAATCTGTAATGCTAATGAAGTCTATTTTAACTTGGAAACAAACAAAGTTTTAGAATCTGGAAAGATTTTAAACCAACATAAAATGAAGAAATACTTAAGATTCTGCACTTTGGTGACTAATTAACCAGCCGTGTAAACTACTGTGCAAAAATTATGACAGGTATTCTTGCTTCCACTGAACGGCAAGACTCTTTTGAAGATAACAAATTATTCTCAATAATATGATCATTAGGTTTTATACTAAATCTCTGGTGCTGCTGTCAAGACACAATAATTAATTTAAAAGTTTACTTTTTCCCCCCACTAAAATTGCTATGCTGATAATGTCATTTTTAAATACATTTTGAAAAATATATTTTTATAGTGGTCTAGGACTTTTGAACTTTAATGTCTAGTGCTGTAGTATATCATCTGATATTCTATAGTCTATTAAAAGCTGATTATGAAGGCACAGTCTGAGCAGCTGCACCTTCCTTCTGGCGCATACACATACATACCGTTTAGATCAATACATGAGAAGCAGCCATTTTAATTATAATTGGACTGAGTAATGGTGGCTTCATAGTATTAAAAATCAAGATCAAAAAGTTAGACACACATTTAGACTAAGACTGTATGAGCAAGTGTTGTTTGGGTGTTATATTACTTCTACTGAAATGTCATGCTGTGTTATGTGTGAGATATTCATCATTAAAAATGAACAGACTGCATTCAGTTGGACAGCAAAGCTACTGTGTTTTTCTAACACTTTTTGATTATTTCTAAAAAAGCCTGGGAACTAGTTCATATACATATTTGACTGAAGTTGTACTATTTTCTCTTAATTTAAGTTGTAATGAGTTAAAATGGTCAGAAAAAAATATATAATATAATATAATGCAGTCTTCAACATTGTCTGATTAACTTCACCTAAGCATTTGTCAAATATTGGATGTGTTCTAATGATGATCACAGAGGTAACCCTATTTAAAAGCACAATAAATACAAATCACGATGACTCACCCAATCAACATACAATTCGTTCATTAGTTCACTTTTAAAAATGTTGTTTTTTCTCAGCTCCTTGATGACAGTGTAGCCCAGAGGGCGAGTTAACCGAAAATGTTCTGTAATTGACGGAATTTTAGCAGTGACGGAAAAATTTGAAGGCCGTCCATCATTTTGACAGATTGCACTGAGAGTGATCTATTGTAATTTACAACTGTCATCCCCACCACTTTCCAGCTGGAGAATCATCAGCTCCAGAACAAAAGTAAGTGTTATGAGTCTTTTTCTATGCGTTTGAGGTGAGTACCCAGTTTAAGTTACGGCGATCTATCAGACCACAATAAAGAAACTGTATTTATTGCTTGAATTGACAAAATTAAAATCGAAAGAATTTGAAATCTGAGATTTATTGGATAGAAGGTGCATCTGTACTGTTCATTCATCAACTGAATACAGCATCTATTGGGATTTAATAATTGATGATTGGTTCATAAAAATGAGAATCTAAAATCGAGAACTCTTTATTTTTTTTACCCAGCCCTAGCATATTTTGTTGTTTATAGTGGCCTCCGCTGTCACTATGGTGTTGAACATGAAAAATACGCAGTCTTGTTCTCATCATAAATAAATACATATACCTATATGCTCGTCATGTAGGTTCATTATTAAATATGAAAATGAGAACAAAAATAGAAGCAATTAAATGTGTTATTATAGCTAAAATATGAAAATTACAATGACGAGTAATAATAGATTATGAGGGAATTTTTACGACCCTGTCCGTCATAATGACGAAAAATGTTCAAGTCTAACGCAACCTGTGATGAAAATGCAGCATTAGTTTTAACGGTAAAAGTGGAAACATGGGCCCCCAAAGTCTCCATTAGTGTTCTCACAAAGGTCTAATTAAACTATTCGACACGCAGCATGCTGTCCCTCCTGAAGAAATAAATGTAATTAGGAAGGGAGGTCCCCTCTGCCCTCATGTCCCCCTGGAGCCACACTAAAGCACTGCTTTCTCGCAAAACTCTAAAAAGAGTGCACTACAGGGAGAAGAGGAAGTAAAGAAAATGTGGAGTGTTTTGCTGTAAGGCTCTAAGAGTAGTTCAGACTAACAGAGTATGACATAATACACAATTATATATATATATATATATATATATATATAAATCAGAAATAAATAATTTTAAGGTGAATTGGTGTCATAAGCAAAAAAGACCAGAAAAGTATGTTTTTATATTCCAAAAGAGACCACTAGTTAAACTGCACCTATTTTGCATTCTTTTATCATTTACATTTTTATATCAAATAATATGATCACGTTTGAGTGATTGAAAAATTAACATGAATTTCAAAATGTCTTGTTTACAAGCAGCAATCAAGCTGCATGAACTCTGACCGATCCGTGTTATTCAGCAGGATTTGAAGTAGGCATTTTTGAGTTTCAGTGGAAGCAAGAGACATCCAACATTTTATGGTCCATATGGTCACATTGTTCTTCTTGAGTTTACCTCAAAATATCTCATTAACAATGTTTCATAGGCTTAAAACGTTGTGTATTGTCATTTGCACTAATACGGTTTGGTCTTGCAATACAAATCTAAGCACTCTAAATCTACTTTGATTCATAAGTTGGCTTCAGGTGTTCAAAAAATTGGACATACTTTTGTGTAATCGCAGTCAGTGTGGGCCAGTAGAGAGCTCTTCCTGTTAGCATTAGTAGAGCCTGGTGACCTCTAGTGCTCAACAGCGGTACAGGTACAAATAAAACCACAGGTTTATGAATAGCTTACTCCCAAGGAAATCTCAGTGTAGCGCTGGACCTACAAGCACAGCTTTGGGAAGTTTATGGATAACATACCCAGCATGACATCTACTCTTCCTGAGGGGTTACAAAAGACTACAGATGTGTGCATGCAATCTCAGATGAAGCCACACAGAGTCAATGTGGCAAAACAGCCGAGATGATCTTGTTTATGGGGATGAAATATGGAATGAGTCATGAAAGACCATTGAATGGATTACCGTGCGGTGTGAAAATAATGTCTTCACACCGACACCTCATATTTTACCTCAAAGATGATGAGCACATAGACTCCTGCCAGGATCAATCCGGCGATAAGCACCTGTGTTTCCACGGTTACATAGAGTGACTGGTGAGTCATGGACAGAGGAACAACCTGACTGTCTAACAGAAAGGCCTGCACACTGATCAGAATAGGAGCGCTGGAGGACAAGAGAAAGAGACTGATTAGAGAGACGGACTGGAGACATAAAAGCATACAGTGACAGAAACTACTGTAAAACCCAAAATTATCACATGATCACATTTACTGAAATATACTGAACAAAATTATAAACGCAACACATTTGTTTTGCCCCCATTTTTCATGAGCTGAACTCAAAGATCTAAGACTTTTTCTATGTACACAAAAGGCCTATTTCTCTCAAAAATTGTTCACAAATCTGAAAGTGTTGCATTTATAATTTTGTTCAGTGTATTAATACAATTAAAAATCCGATGACAGTAGTATGACAAAATGATTCTACTTTTTAAAATATGGAGCCACAGGTGCAATAATACACATTAAATAACATGAAATGTCATTGTTTGATCGTACCTGCTAACCATTTCAAATGTCCTTGTTCTCAGAATTTGCTCACTTCGTTGGGAATGCAATGGTATAGTCCAGTTATAAAGCACCTGCTAGAAAAATACTAGAATTTATATTCTAAATGTATAGAATATTCTCTTTTAAACTTCAAATTTTAATTATATATTTAAATATTACATACAGCATCCTCAAAAAGTATTTGGTTACTCATAAGTGACATAAGTGAAAAATATCAAACTATAAGACATAGTTTATATTCATATTTTATTATAAATAATACAGTACCATTCAAAATTTGTGATCAGTACATTTCTTTTTTTAAAGAAAGAGCTTATGTACTTTCTACTCATCAAAAAATATTAAGTAGCACACCTGTTTTCAACAAGAAATTAGAGAATTTTCTGATATGATAAGAAATGACAATAATAAGAAATGTTTCTTGAGCACCAAATTAGCATATTAAAATGATTTCTGAAGGACTGTGTGATGCTGAAGACTAGAGTAATGGCTGTTGAAAATTCAGCTTTGCCATCACGGGAATAAAACTCTTTTACTGTAATTTTGATTAATGAAAGTAGTCTTGGCCAGCAATAGAGATTTTTCAAAAACATAAAATATATATATATATATACATTTATGCATTTAGCAGACGCTTTTATCCAAAGCAACTTACAACTGCATTCAGGTTATACATTTTTTGTCAGTATATGTGTTCCCTGGGAATCGAACCCACAACCTTTTGCGCTGCTGACGCAATGCTCTACCACTGAGTCACACAGGAACACATATACATATACATCTGTCCCCAAAACTATTCTTATTAAAGCATAAATGCATAAACCCACTTTTCAAGCTAAATGTCTATAGTAAACAAAGGTTAAGGTAACCAAATTGACTGATACTAACTATATTTAACATTAGTTTAATCTGCTGGTAGTGTGAAGAACAGAACTGTTCCATTTGGCTCTGTTGAAACAACTCTAACCTGCTGTGTTCTTCTCCGGCGAGACCCCGCCTCTTCAGTCTGCTCCACCTGGATCAGAATATACTCCTGGGCCTCTCGTACTGCCTCCATCCCTCCCAAAAACGGCCCACCAAACTGCAGCCTCAGCAGGGAGTTGTCACGAAAATCAGTAAGATTCATTGCTACAGTTAGTTAAGAAAAATGTCCACGAACTAGGAAACACATTACAAATGAAAACACACAACACAAAATATCCATCAAGCTTTAACCTGAGCGTTTTGGAAAAGTTTTGCAAACAGATGTCAGCTGGCCATGGTTTCATTTTGGACAGACAATCCCCTCCCACTAGCAGAAGGTACTTTGAAGCACTTCAGTGCATTGTTCACTCTTCACATTCATCTCTCCAGCTCTGCAGGACCCGCAGATTGCTGCAAGTATCAGGCAGATTTGTTGTTATGCACGAAGTCATAGGCAAGACGGTTACCATGACACAGGCCGCTGTAAATAGCAGATGGTGAGATTGTCACAGAAACGGAAATGAATTAGCGCAGCCCTTCAGTGCAATCTCCGAACCAAACATAAAATCCCTGCAGGGTCTGAGGAGTTAGCGCAGTTGCATGCATTATCACAGTATTTGACTTGTGCATTAATGATTCTTATTTATCTAGTCAATGCAAATCCAAACAATGCAGATACTCTAAAGAACACAAATGGGGGAGGATACAGAAGCTCTCGGTGGATGAGACTGCCAGCATCCTCCAGGGGCTTTCCCTGTCAGGATACATGCTGAAAAACAGCTGATGATTCAAACAAATATAGTTATTTCAGAGTGTCAAACAAATAAATGAATTGAGCTTTTGTAAAACAATCGTATATGGATATTATTCTATATGATTAGAAAACTTACTGAACACAGAACAACAATGAGGAAAATGGTGATGAGTTTTGTTGTCCTTAAGCAATACCTATAAAAGCAAATGTAGGCACTTGTTAGTGAAAGTGAAAGTGACGTGACATGTGGCCAAGTATGGTTACCCATTCTCGGAATTAGTGCTCTGCGTTTAACCCATCCTAAGTGCACACACACACAGTGAACACACAACCGGAGCAGTGGGCAGCCATTTCTGCTACAGCTCCCGGGGAGCAGTTGGAGTCCGGTGTCTTGCTCGAGGGCACCTCGTCGTGGTATTGAAGGTGGAGAGAACACTGGACATTCACTCCCCCCCACCTACAATTTATGCCGGCCCGAGACTCGAAGTCGCAACCTTTGGGTTACAAGTCCGACTCTCTGATCCATTAGGCCACGACTGCTCCTTAATTAATTAATTAACTTAATACATTTTTTTACTTTTAATTTATTTATATGATAATATAATAGAACAGTGATTATTTGAAGTAGAACTGTTTTGTAGCATCAGAAATGTCTTTAATGTTATTATTAGAAATCAATTTAATGCATCCTTGCTGATTAAAAGTATTAAGATTATTTTCTTTAAAAAAAAATCATACTAACCCCAAATTTTGAACGGTAGTATATGTATGCCGTACCTGATGGGGGATGACAGTTTGAAGTAATGTTCGCATTTCTCCATGGATGTGATGTGGGAGAGCCTGGTCACGTCACTGCCCAACCTGCACCTCCTCTCCAATTCAGCAGAGCTAGCCTCCCATGATTCCTCTCCAGACCCCAGGCTGGGCTCATGCAGTGTCATGTAGGTTATACTGCACAAAACAGTGTAAAACACTGTGGGTTAGACACTGTGGTGCTTACAAAAGCAGTCCAAGAGATTGACTTCTGAATCAACCAATGGCGTGAGTTTGGGCGGGACTATCTGTTTAGTGGTAAAATGAATTAGCTTGACCTGGGAAACCTGTTTACAATAATCATTATTTTTGCAGTCGCATTTGTTGCCACTAGTCTCGTGGAACCAAAACACTTCACGTTTAAATTTACTTGTGAAATCCAATCCCTCTTGGCTAACTTTTACTATCATCCAAAGTAAAACATCACTTCTGTAGCTATGAAGCGATCAGTCGTCTAAATGCTAATTGCAGCCTCACAACAGAGATTAAAACCAACGAAAGGTGTTAAAAGGCTGTTATGCTACACAGATCTTTGACAAATTAATGCTAAGAGAGGATACACCTAAGTGCCTAGACATAACTAGAGGCTTTTGTGTTGATTATAGGCAGCGAGATACATTATTCTGACTGAGAGCACAATATAATCGCTAGCAGCATTAGCATTCAGCTCACAGCCTTACAGAGGGAATGAAAAATGTATTACTCAGGGCAGCAGATAGCAACCAGCCATATTAGCACTATGACAATAGTTTACTCCATGTAGGACCCTTGATCTCAGAGGGCTGTCACGATAACCAGGGGTCTTCAATAGAGTGCGGTGGTACTGCAGGGGGCCCACCCATTGTTTGATATTAAACTAATTTGTGAAAAACTGATTAACAAAACACAATTTTTATTTAACTTCAAATACATCTAGAATCTCAAATTTAGCAGTGTTTCATTATTAAAATATAATGTCATGTATATGACTGTTATAATCTATACATCTGCAATCATAAAGTATGTAAATACATCAATATGGTATCTTATGTTGTAAATACAAATCTGTTATAGAATTAGATTTTATTAAAAATGTTAATTTAATTTCTCACAATTTCTACACAACAAAATATTTTAGAGTTTGGCATAAAAACAAAAATGTATGTTCATCATAAAAATGCTCATAGATTTTATACTTTACAAGACTTTTTCAGATTTAGAAATTATATTATTTGTAAATTGAGGCTTTGTCAGATATTGAGTGGGTTTATGTTTAAAATTATGTTAATATGTTTTGCCTTATTTTTAGCTATTTTACCACCCCCCCCCCAATATCTTTTATGAGATTGTTCAGCATTGAAGAGGACATGCTATCCTTCAAACTAAATTAATACAGGTGTAATCCTTACGACTATAACTCTTCTTGTTACATAAAATCACTGGCTTTAGAGTTCATGTAGGGTGAATCAAGGACTCATTCTGGGGAAAACAGGAAATGCATTAAACTAAATGACTCATGCCTCAAAACATTGACAAACAAAGAACTACATAGTTGGTTCCCCACATAAAATTATTGATTTGTATACAAAAATACAAACAGTTTGTATGGAAGATTGTGAAAATAACATGGCTAGTCAGAATTTATTCTTTACTGGTTGAGCGAACTTGAATGCACTCCAGTCTAGTATCGTATTCAATGTGTTGGAATCATTCCTGATTATTATAGAGGCTGACAACAGAAAGTTCAGATACTGCACTGCAGGCAGTGTTTGGCTTAATTAAAAATTACACGGAGGTCAAGACCACTTCAAGATATCAAAATGCCATACATTATGTGAGGAACTCTGTTTGTAATATCTAAAGTAATTGTTGGAAATGAAGGTCACCAAGCCACTTTTTCTCATTACTGAATGAGAATGAGGTCGGTAATTACAGACCCCAGGTAATATTCCTACAGCTGTTCTGCTGAAGCTTTCTTGACTAAAGCCAAGTCAACAGGTCCTGCAACTTTGAAAGAAAGAGTGATTAACACTTGTAACAACTTGCAAATAAAAATGATGTTTTATTATGCTTAACAGACGAGTCGTTAAATAGCAAGACAACTTTGATTTGTATAATTTGGTATATATAATTATACCTGAATGCGTATCAAGCTCTGATTTGCTCGCAGATGATTACTTGAAAAAGGTGATTATAAAGCAGGTGTGCCATTGGATTTTATTATTATTGGTAAATAAATTAATTTAGATGTCAAATAAAATAAAATAAAATAAATAAAAACAAACCTTACCAGAATTGTTCACTGCTGAACAGAAAAGAAAACAAGAACATCCAATATGAAACATTGTGAAATCAACAGGGAAACATATATACGCTCACCTGTCATTTTGGGGGAACTTGAGAAGGGGTGACCGTTCTGTGTGGTTGGCTTGGCTGGATTTGCCTTTGAGGAGGTTTACCATGCTGAAGCTGTGCCTGGGAACAAGGAGAAAACGTATTCAATCTGAGCATAATGTCTGTCATAAATAACATCTCAGCCACATTTAGAAATCAATTCTTGGCATCCATTTTTAATGACTTCTATAAAAACTGGCAGCTGAAATAAAATGGAACCAAAAGTCTTTGAGCAGAACTAAAATACATTCTTCCTTTTTGGTCTCTGTTTAGTAATCTTCATAACCCTATGAAACACCCTGATCTAGTGCGTCAAACAAGGTCTAAGCTACAGGATTATAAAATACATGTAGATTTACAGCTCCTACAGCTGTCTTGATGATTTAACGGACACCTCGTAACTTGTCAGGGTGGATGGGAATCAGGTGGTTTGCAGATTTACAGAGACAGGAAAGTGATATGGTTATGACAGGTTTAAGGACAACAGCATCCTGCTTATTCAGGCCTTGAATACTAGAATAATGTTCTGGCCTTGGTTTCGATGCTATAAAATACAGTGACACAATGAAACAAATCAAATAATTACTTTGTGACTTTATTTTGTGCCAGTGAAAGGCTCATGTAATGCATGAATCCCTAACAAAAGTCAATGTCGCAATCTCATGTTAAAATAATGTTTCGACATGTCATATAACAGATATCCAAGTTTCCGAGTATCCTTCAATGAAATCAGGATTATTATGTACATGTAAACCGAACCCCTCAGATGTAAAATATTTATTTGAAATACCACCTGAGAATTTAAACTATTATTTCAATCATTTAAGAACACATTTGCATGTCCTCTGATGCTGGTTAATTGTCACATGGCATACAAATAAACATAAAATATCAAATCTTTTTAGTAGGTATAGGCATGTATGATGGCCAAAACATTATATTGAAATAATTTTGTCAATATTGTGACTGAGATTTGAACTGATGACATTTCATCTCATATGAAAACTATATCTTACATTATCTTAAATGTATATTCATAAAATGTATTGTGATTTCAGTTTTATTTGCAACAAAATAGGGTTATTTTAATTTTACATTTGATTTATTTCAATATTATCATTTCATTATCTTGTGAACCCCCTGCTGTTTCCTAGTGAAGCCCTGTTTGGGAAACCCTGGTATGCATCAATAATAATTATTTGAATGGCTTTGTAATGTAAGCATCATAAAAGGTATGTAAATAAATGAATATGGCACTAAATGCATACTGTAGTACCTCATTAATATATTTCAGTTTTGCTTCATTCAGCAATGCAAGTAATCACACTTTATCCTCTAAACTTCCTCAGACAAGGACAACTTTATTTACTGTAGTCATAAAGCAAACATTTCACATCTCATATACTCAATAACAACAACAACAAAATCAATAGAAGTGTCCAGAAGAAGAGGGGGGAGAGAAAAGATGGGTTCTGAGCTATTGCTCAGACAGAGACACCAGCAGTGTTGATATTTTTCGGCCTGTGTGAATAGAACAGATGGAAATCCTGAGAACTCTGTGGGCTAATTACTGGAGCCTCTTCAGTAATCTAATAATTGTGAAAAATTCTCAGTTTGTCATAATTAATGACAGTTTAAATGGGTAAAGTTCCTCTTATCTCTTCAATTGGCACTGAGTTTGTGCCTTTTGTAGAATGCCAGAATAGATCAATGCTGCTCAGCACAGGCCAGACTATAGAGTCAACCCTAGTCCAATTCTAACACATCACTGGGCAAATCCCAAACCTCAAACACCTCACCCACCCCTACCCCTGCCTCTGCTCACTGCAAACAGCTGGGATGGGGAGTGTGTGTGTGTGTCTGTGGGCTCCAGACAAGACGTAATAGCCATGGCCTCCAGAATATATCCTGGTGTTGAGTTTGGGCAAAAGGGAGATTAGACGGGATATTTCAAGGCCTTTAATCCCTCTCCCTGCAGTTACACAATGGAGAGGAGATTTGAAATGTTAGCTCACTGAATGTAGGATTTATAAATGAAGCAAAGCCTCCTCTTATTGTGCCTGAATCCAAGTGTGTGAGGTCCAGATGAGAATGAAACCAAAGAGGGGGAGTACATAACCCAGTGGAACACCTACCATCCTCTTAGATCCGGCCTAGAATACCAGTTTAACTGAACGCTACCTGACATACTCAATTACATTTTATGGACAATATAAAGAAAATTGCTCCATTTTTAATAATCTCATACTGTAAAGTCAAACAGAAATTTCACAAATATTTGTTTATACTTTTATAAAGTAAGGATGCATTAAAAAGCACAAAAGTGACAGTAAAAACATTTATAGTTTTACAAATATGTGTGTGTGTATACTGTATATATATATATATATATATATATATGTGTGTGTGTGTGTGTGTGTGTGTGTGTGTGTGTGTGTGTGTGTGTGTGTGTGTGTGTGTGTGTGCATACACACAGACACACGCATTACATTTCTATATGTGTTTTTAAAGTACTTTTGATCAATTAAGCGCAGTCTTGGTGAGCATAAGAGACTGAAATTTTACTGCAACCAACCTTTTAAATAATAATGTGTGCAATAATATATGCAATATTTATATATAACTACGGCATATTTCCCATACGATCGAAAGATTTCAAACAACTATTGAAATGCATATTTTGCCAAATAATACATGTGATGTGATCAGCTGATTTCATTGAGGGTGGTTATCATTAAATCATTCCTGCAGGAGAGAGCAGTCATGAGAGCAGAAGCAGACCACATCTCATGCATGACTAACAATTAATCACGTGATGGCTGATCTGAAACTGTACTGTCTAATCCGAAAAGTGTCACAACCACAAGCTTGAGATTAAGACCCCATCGTCAGTCTACAGTGCCATCTCACACATACATTTTTTCTATCACAAAGACACACATTTGACATTACTACAGTAATGTGACCCCACACGTGAGCACCAATCCTCTTTAGAGTCGATTAGCAGCTGTTTCACATAGAAAAGCTCTCACTAGGGTTCTGGAGACCTTATCTGCCAAATGTGTTCTGCTGAATATCAGCCATAATAGTAGAAGTACAATGGAAGCACATTTTTGCATTAAAATCCTTTCCTAGCATGAGGTTTCTTCTAAACATCTCAAAGCTGACACGTGTTACTTTGTAAAAAAAAAACACACAAAACTGAAATCAAATATTATCAAAAAAATATTTCAGCTAATATTGCTCATTTTAATTTAGTTTAACTTTAAAGAAAAAGAAAAAACTTCCAAAACCAAAAATTACAACAAAAACACAAACAACAACAACTTTAAATTTAATATGGGGGAAGATTTAAAATATTAATCTCAATGATACTAAATTAACACTGAAGGTACCTTTCTATAAAAAACAAACAAATAAATAAATATATTTGTTATCTACTACAAAATGGTAAATAAATAATGCTGTGGTCTGCTTTTAATGTTTTTATTACATGTATGAAAGTACTATAAAGTAAATAGTTAAATAATGTATTTATATATTAGTTATCGCAATTATACAACGCTATCATAGTTTTACATTCAACTTAGCTAGATTTACTGTTAATGTAAAAATTATAAAAAATAATAATTTAATTTATAAAGAACTGACTATCAATACAGATGATGCAACTCAAAGAAAGTTTTGAGTTTCCCACTTGTAATTCTGACTTGGAATTATTAACTTGAATGCACTAATAAACGAATCAAACGAGTAACTAATTATTATTAATTATAATATGAATACGAATTATAATATGAAATATATTCTTAAAAGGATAGTTCAGTGTGTTATGATTGGCTAAACTGCCTCTAGTGCGCGTATAAACGTCCCGCCCCTCACCTCAGTGGCATGTGCTTCGGTTGTATTGTAAACAATGGCGTCGTCTTTATTGCTTATCAATTTGAGCCCGATTGAGACTCAGAGGATATTAATGAAGAAGATCGCTCAGAACCTGCGCAGGGACTGGCCTCCAGTTTAACAGTATGTTTTTTGTTTGTTGTTATCTCATACTTTTAGATGCACTGTTATTTGTAAATGCTACTGCTTCTGTTAGCTTTTAATATATGGTTTTATTCTGATTAAAGCTTTAATACGGTACGGCAACCGCACGCACATCCATGTACAGCTATGTGAAAATAAGTGTATAAATAGCAAGGGCGTAGATTTGCTTTTGACATTGGTGGGACATAAACCAAATCGCATGAACAGGATTGAGAACCGCTGCTTTAGAACATTGGTTTTGAAATTTGTGAATCCATTAGAATCGTTAGAAGAGTATAGACAGAAATAATTAGAGATAAAGAACTGCATTGCGTATGATTTTATTCCATAAGGATGCACCTGCCCCCTCTAGTGCTTCCCATGCATATAGCAAATACAGTTAAAAAAGACTCTTATTTTTTTCCATCAAGACTCATTATAATTGCCAAGACACTTTAGATATATGGAATAATCAGTATCAATGCCACAAACACTACTGTAAGCCTTCTTAAAGTGTATGGTCACATATTATAGCCACAATCCCTTTGCTATTTCAAAGTCTTTGGCACTTAAGGAAAAACAGGCACGTAAAGAGTTAACCTCTCAATCTGTGATTGACAGCTAGACTGTAAGGTTACAGTCTGAGAGTCACAGACACAGAAGCATCCTAATTAGGAACCTACTTCACCCTTTTGACCCTGGCATTGCTTTTTTACACACCCTCCTTCGCACAGAGACCTACATCTTCCCACATAGACCTCTATGAACTCTCAGCTGTAGAAGAGTCTAACTTTAATGGTAGTACAAGAGTGTGTGTGTGTGAGGGTGTGAGTGAGTGAGTGAGAGTGAGTGAGAGAGAGAGGGGAGGGAGGGAGAGAGGGGGTGAGTGAGTGAGTGAGTGAGTGAGTGAGTGAGTGAGTGAGCGAGTGTGTGAACATTGTGGTAAATGGTTTACTAATCTAAATGATTTTAGAGGTTTTTTTTAGAGTTGCATTTATTTACACATGCACAGCTTTAGAAACAAAAATCCTTTATATCATAAATATATTTCTATAGTTTACTATTGCAAAGACATCTTAAACCCCACCCCAATGTTGTTACTGTTAAATAAAACTAAAATGTATCCATTATTTAAGAAAAATCATTAAGTGAAATAATGCTAAAATTAAATAAATATTAGATGTAAAACAATCTAAAACTTAGAAATATTGCATTGACAAAAGAAATACAATATGTTTAAGTAGAAGTATTCAAACTACTTCAATAAAAATAAATTAGGTCTAAATAAATAAATAAACAGAAACTAATAACAGATACAAATATATGAAATCACTAAAACTAAAAAATTTTTATTAAAGCTAATTTGAAATCTATAATACTACATAACTAATACTAGAACAGCACTGTCTTGCCCTAAATCTAAAATACAGATATAGAGAGAGATCAGGGCTTACAATATTAATATAACTCTACATAATAGAGCTATTACATTGATATTTTAAGCCATTATAAAGTTAAAATAGTTAAAGTGTTAAATGTTATGGCATTAAACATACAGAATTAAAGTCAATAAAATAAGCTTACTAATTCAGTGAATTCAATTTTCTATTCAATTTTGAAATCCCTAACCCTAAAAGACTGAGCTATAGTATTAGCTTTACTCATTCTATTAAAGGAGGATTTATTAAACAGCGCCCTCTAGTGGACATTATGAAGACAAAAAGGCTGGACAACAAAAATCACATCCATTTTTACTAGCAGACCTCCTCATAACAACAGAAAGAAACGTATTATCACATAACAGAGTATGACATCACTTCACTGACAGCATATGAGATTTCAGGGATATTTATGTTTGCATTCTTCCTTTTGAATTGATTATATATAAAAAAGAGAGCCATCGTGTCCTTGAGACCATTGTTTGTAGCCCTTAAAAACCACAGGAGTGAGGAAAAACAACAACAAAAAACACTAGAAGTGGCATGACTAATCAATGAAAAGCCAAAGAATAATGCTTCAGGAATCATAAACCTCTTTCCAGAGTGTCCGAGGTAATTGGATTAGGACTACAGGTCACTCTTTTCTCAAACTGTGCTCCAGTTCAGACACAGAGCAGCATCATTGTGTTGAAGACTAAAGGTCTGCCTGAATGGACGCTTGGACATATCAGTGACCTGTGACCAATGACTAGTGACCGGTACTTGTTTAATTTCCGTTCTTCCGTTCTGTTGCCGAATCAAACAAGCTCTATTGTGCCAGTGGTCAATACAAAGTGCTCACTGTCAGTGTGTTAACACAGTCTGCAGAAACATGTAATCTGTTGTATCAAGAGTTAGTATCAAACTGTGAATGCAACACATCAGGAATATATCTCTTTCTACTTTCTAGAGAGAGAGAGAGAGAGAGATGGGGGTGGTCAAACTTAAAAAATTATATTCAATAATGTATTAACTATTTTTTTATTAACTAAATTTTTTGCTGTCACACACACACACACACACACATATATATATATATATATATACACACACGTGTGTGTGTGTGTGTGTGTGTGTGTGTGTGTGTGTGTGCATCTTAACACAAACAAAGCTGTCACACACTCTCCAGATATTACTGTACATTCCTCTTTGCCCTCTCTCTCCTCTCTCCCAGTGTGGGAAGAAAAATCAAAACATTGAAAATGCATTTAGTACAAATACTATATGTGAAAATGAGACCATCTCAAATAAAAAAAATTGTAGAGATTTTTTTGTTTGTTTTGTAAATACAAAAGGCAAAATATCCAACATTTACATAAAAGATCATATTAAATAGACATGGTCTGAAATTATATTCAATATTCAAATTGCATATGTACTGTATATGCAAATTATAATTGAATTCACTTCACTGTTGCAGTTTAGTAAATCCCTTTTCCGTCCCTTTTTCTCTGTTCAGACAGATTTTTTTCAAATTGTATTAAAAATATAGGGGACTATTTTAATTTTACTTCTACCTTTTTTTTTAAACTAAACTCCTTACCTGCTAATTAAGAGAATGAAACGGTGAAGTGGGCAAGATGATGATGATAACGATGATGATGATGATGATGATGATGATGATGTTGATGATGATGATATTATAACATTAAAATTAAAAAGTCAAAAAAGAAATCCAGTGGGTCCGAACGGGTTTGGCTGGCTCACGAGTGCCGCACACAGGCTGCAGGTTTTAATGAGCTCGGCAGGAGGAGGAAGATGCTCAGTCTTAAATGGAAGTTGTAGACTTCTAGAGATGAGGAGTGACCCACAGCAAACTCTACACAGACAGAAGAGAGTGAATCAACAGCCCTCCCTCTTTCCTCTGATAGGCTTACCTTGTGGAAGTGGACACTCATTAACACTGGTAGTGTTTAAAGCATGCCCAACTTCCCCCAAATGCCTAAACACACCCACCCCTTTTCAGACCAAAACAATACACACAATAAAGAAAAGATTGTTTCTTGCACACACACTCAAGTATTACTCACTAGCAAATTACTACATATGACGTTATTGCTTAAAGCTTCTCCTACTTACAAGAGCTGAAGGAATCTCACTGCCCTACTTTGCATCCGTCTTACTGACCAAGGCCTGCTTTTACAACGAGCAGTCAAACAAAACTAAACTAAACTAAAACACACACACAATAAAAAGATTGGAGCAATTAAAGCGACTCGTTTGTATGTCTTCTCTAAAATTGCTTTGAAGAGTTGATTTGAAAATCTTTATCAATAATCACAAACTTTGCTCTGGAAGACTGCAATCAGTCAGATATTTCATTATGAATGTAAATATTTGTCATCAGATTGTTCCATATCCAAATGATCTATGCTGTGCTCTTAGCGTTATTATAGCTCCACTAATTCACTGCATTTTATCAGTTGACTTATTTGCACCTGTGTTATTTTATATATCTCAAACACAGTTTAAGAGAAACATCGGAGGCAAAGTTGACACAAAAGAATCAGTCCCTTTAAATACAAAATGAGCTTTAAAGAGCAATAGTTGTATTTTATTTACCAGAATTACTAACCAAGTATTTCCACATTTTCTACAATCTGCGATGACATAATTTAAAGTCTTCATTAAAAATAAAATCGTGTCAGCACTAATGAGGAGACATATAGCAAGTAGATTATTGGCAGGGGTCAAAGTCAGAGGTCAGATATCAAATAAACCATCGAAATTCAATGTCAGAGATCATATGACATCATCCTATTTGTTTTAAAGGAACTAATAACGCAGAAAAGACATGAATTATCCAAACTGATTCTGGTTGGGCAACTTTTAACACACATAGTTGTGCATTGTACCTAAACTTACCACTTTCTTTTCATTGTGAATCACATTTCAGAATAGAATGCATGTGAAAGTGTCATTAAGCAGCCAGATGGAAAGCAGGGGAGAGCTGAGTGATCTTGGAGTTGATGTGGTGTATCACATGGGTTGGAAAAGCGCTGTTGATCGCTGTGGGGAAGAGGAAAGAGTGAGAGAGACTTTCATGTGACTTCTAGGAGATTCTGGATTTTGGCCCAGTGCACACAGTCTGAGGTCATCACCCTTCTACACTCGTATCTGAGGGTTATATAGCCAATATAACAACGCAGAATTTAAACTTGGATCATGCTGGATAAAAGTTGTACACAAACATGTAGAGATCATGCTCAAGTGCTGCTGTCATTAAGGCAAATTGGGAAATTCTTACTCATTTTAACATGCACTGAGGATAGTACAATACTGATAAGAGGGAATTGATTTAAGAATAATCAAGGCAGACAACTCCTTCAATCAGACAGCTGTTTGGATTAATTAATATTTCCTAAGCACTTTCCTAAGTACCCTGCACATTCCTCAAAGAAAAAGCCTTGATTTGTAGTATCAGCTCAGAGTGATCCTGTGGGAACCCATTAATACTGGTGTACATCAGAAATGGGAGAGATTGTTAAAACCACTCAAGTGCATAATTGGACTTTGCAAGGTCAAACAGAGTCTTCGGATAATAACAAGGAAAGGAGACAAAAAGAGTTAAAGATAAGTGTGCATTATCCAGAATGTGGCTATTGAGATCCTATAAAACATCCAATGGATCCAGCCATCAAAGGATCCGGGCTGTCTGAGATCTAATCGCTAAAAAGTCCACACTGACCAGACATGCCCTCCCACAGTGATGCAACCCAACTGAATGAATTCAACTCTCATTTCCTCAAATCGACAGGAAAAGCAAGAAGGGTACAGGATTAATTAAAGCTGTATTTCATAACCAAATATACAGTGAGGCTCACTACTGAAAAATATTGTCTCATATATGTATTGTATTAAATAATGTCTCATATATGTATTGTATTGTGTGTGTGTGTGTGTGTGTGTGTATATATATATATATATATTGTTATTTTAAATTCTTTTAGTTTTCATTTATTAAAAAAAATTAAAATACGTCCCAACATTTCTGGAATTCGGGTTGTATTTTTCATTACAAATACATTGATTAAAAACAAAAATCACCCACCTACACTGCACTGGATTCCATCTACACACCAGCCACACTGACTCCATCTTCTCTTCTGCACTGAACGCCACAGTAAAACACTAACATTATACATCACTGTAATATACATCTCAAATATACATCTATAAGTCTCTTGAGAATATGGTTTACAATGTGTATATTATGGAAATGTGTATTGTATATTGTGTACAATTGTCTATTTTTTACTGTATATTGTGCACATTTTGTATATTATGTAAAGTGTGTATATTGTTGTTTATGTAACAATAGTAAATTTTTCATATCTTTTTGCTTGTACTGCCATGGCACAGAGTCTTGTACCTAAGAATTTCACCATCGGTACACTTGTGTACATGATGTGTGACAATAAACTGATTTGATTTGAATATCAATTCAAGTGAAAAGTTTAAGTTTAATGAAGCCTGACTTGTTTGAAACAAGTGTTTTGGTTTTCTCCGGCTGTTTGAACCATTTATGAATGTACAGTAAAGTCAGACCTAGCTGCTGCATTCTTAAAGAAATAGTTTTACAGCTGGTTCATTTCTTCTGCCTGCCCGAAGCCAACCCGACATGAGTAGAGCACCTGACCCATTCCACCATAATGCGCTCTGTGATTTCTGCTTATGAAAGAAAGAAAAAAAAGCATTAAGACGGTGAAGAATGCTCCTGCTTTCTAAGCCAAACTAAGCCATCATAAAACACTTCCCCCTCCGTCGTGCACCCCTAATACCCTTTTATCTCCACGGCCTACGTCACACTTTGAAGCAGACAGAGGATAGAGGAGGTGGGTTATGATGTGACCCTTGACCTCTGAGCTTACTATTGTGGCCCATTAACAACAAAGCCTGTGAAGAAAAAGTTATATATATGCTCGATGGCTCAGCCCGGTTCACGTATAAACATCACTTGACTATCCTCTGGCTGCACGTAAGAGGTGTAAGGGTGCGGAAGTGCTCACTCTACCACATAAACGATTGCGAGTCGTGCATTTCATTAAAAGGATTTCATTAAACCGTTTATGTTAGTGTTCGAGAGGAATGTCTTAAGGGTCTGGAAATTCCACACGAGAATAAAGCCAAAGTAGATGAAACTAAACCATGCTAACCTGAAACAATGGCAAACTGACTACATATTTGGGTATTTCAAATTATATATATATATATAGCTCTATATATACACTTTTACGATGCATTTGATTTCATTATTATTAGTAGAACCATTATTGTATTGATTCCAGAAGCAAGTCATTTCAGAGTTTACATTTGGAAATTCAAACAACAAATTTTAGAATATACCGTTACCACTTTTTTCTACCAGATAGTGAATATGGATTTTTATATAATATAGGCTATCATATTAAATATCAGGCATAATCAAAACTATATATTGTTTTTGCTTAAAATGTGATATTTACAGTTTGCCATTGGGAATAGAGCAACACAAGCTAACATACAGTTATTTATAAAAATAAATTGAATAAAAATAGCTATCCATCTATGCTTTTAAGATACATCGATCAATATTTTGACTGATATATTGACATTTTACTGCTATCGGCTAGTATTTCCTTTTTATAAATCTACTGAATTTTTCCCCAATTCAAACAAGTAATATATACTCCATAAAAGACTCAAAAGTGTATAATTATAAGGATTATATACATTAAAAAGAAATTTAGGAAAACTGCTTTCAAAACAAGAAAATAAAACTTACAAGAGAAATTTGGTTTAAATTCATTAACAGAAATTAACATTTATTTATAACATGGGAATGAGACCTCTCAAACACATGGCACAATCAATTTATATACATTACATTAGGAGAACAGTACAGACACATATAGTAGGAGGAGAGAATACAGTGACCGACGACCTACAAATAACCCCTGACCAGGCTTCCGCTGACCAAATGAGAGAACAAAATGTGCTGCTCAAAGGTTCTTAAAGAAACACTGCTGTTTTCAAACAAAGAGGCAAAGCTACAGTTCATAACACAACCCATTTAACACAAAATGGATCAGGAGTCAGTCAGGAGTTGTCTACCACAGTGCTAGGCTAAGCGGTCTGTCCTCTGTAATAAAACGTGAACACAATGTTTAACAATGTTGTGTAGTTTCTCCCGTCTTCCTGATTCTCTTCACAACAAAGATTTTTTTTAAAAATCTCTTACTTTTCACCAGCTTAATAGTGCTTTAAAGCTAATTGCACATAATGATATACACTTTTTTTCCTCTTCATTAAGTTGCATTTGTGTCTATGCACATATTAATAAGTGAGGTTAAAACAGACACCTTCGGTTCAGTTTTCATTTAAACTTATTTTTGTCAGCTTATTTTCAAGGCTTCCTACACTATGTCTGTGTTTGTGAAATGTAGTTTAACCAGGGGTTAAGAGTTCAGTGGCCTGTCAGGTAATCCTGCGTGGAGTCGGAAGCAAAGGAGTCCGCGTCCTCATTGTCAGAGTCGTCGCTGCTGTCATCTGCGGCCGGCTCACCGCTCAAAGCAATTCGTGCGTAGTCATCCGTGTCAATGGACTTGCAGAAGTGAATGGCGTATTTTAGTTTCTCCTCCAAAACTAGCTTACAGGAGTAGCGAGGCAGCTTGAGCAGGAAGAAGCAGGTGTAGGACTCTGGGAGGAAGTGGTCTGGGGGGTTGTATTTGTCCAGCACCTGGTCAAATAGGACAAATACTCTAAAAATGAGAACTAATATTTATTTGTACACATCATGTATCTAATATACATACACACACACAGAGAGAGAAGCTTGCTTCTGTCATGAAATAATAAAAAATAAGATAATTGCACCTTTTATCTCACAATTCGGACTGTTTCTCAAAATTGTAAGATATAAATATTAAAAAAAAAAAACATTCTAAACAAATCTGAGAAAAAAATTGACAAATTTGCAATTGACGTTTTTCATTGCCGTTCATTTAAAAAAAAAAGATAGTGACATCTCAAAATTTTAATATTTTTTCTCAAGCTTTAATATATTGCTATTCTGATTTTATATTCTGCAAGTCAGACAATTATGAGAAAAAGTCTGAATTATGATATAAATACAGAATTGCTCAAAACAAGTATAATTATGCAATTTAAAATATAAATACGATAATCTTTTGTAAAAAAAAACATACAATTTTAAATAAATGCTGTTCTTTTGAACCTTTTACTCAAATAATGTTTTACAGTTTCTACAAAAAATATTATTTATTTCTGATAAAAACATGAAAAGTTTATTGATCTACAAATCAGCATATTAGAATGATTTCTAAAGGATCACGTGACACTGAAGATTGGAGTAATGACCGCCGAATATTCTGCTTTGCCATCACACAAATTATATTTTAAACCATTTTTAAAATAGAAGTTATTTCTAAATTCATATAACAATTCCCAACATTACTGTTTTACAGTTTTTACTATATTGTTGATCAAATAAATGCAGCCTTGGTGAAAATGGTAGTGTTTATATGCGGTTAAGTAGATATTCATTTTTGGGGAACGGTCCCTTTAAGTGACACTTTTCAGAGCAACAAGTTACCTGCACTACAAAGTCTCGTCCACGGAAGTCTGCAATGGTCCTGGGGAGGCGTGTGCGACCCCAGACGAACCTGAGGAAGAGTGAGCGTTCTGTGTTGGAGAAAGACTCCATCACCTCCCAGAACCACTGGATGAGAGGAGCAGTTGGTTCCACCCCCTTATAAGTGGCCACTGATTTGAGCAGGTGCAGGGGGATGTCCGGACTTCCACACACCTAAACAACACAAACAAGTGATATGTAAACAGTCTAATAAGAATTCATGATGACATTTGCTCAGTCTAGGGGTGACCCCGAATAGTCGACGATTCGATAGGAGGAACTTGATTTGACTCCCAATCTCACAATCAAATATTCGCAGGGTGTTATGAGCATGCTATTTTGGCTATATGGGGGTGCTCAAATGTCTGATTTCACAGAGAACTACCGGTTTTCTCCAGATAAGTTAATATACAGCCTATTATGATAATGCTGTAAATAAGAATCTGGAAAGAAAGAAGCTATAAATAAATATTTGAACATGCATGAATAAATCCAACCACCCCTATAGATTTACATTTCACTTTTCATGATCTGTGACCGATAGAGGAGCATTTTGGCAGGGATTTAAATCTTTAAAAAGACTCTAATTGACACAGGAAGAGTGAAAGATGCAATTTTTTTCTAACAGGTAGGGTACAAGTTATTTTAAAACATTTTGGCTATGATAGCATCACGCAGTTGCTGAAGATTTGTTGGCTGCACATCCATGATGTGAATCTCCACCACATCCCAAAGGTGCTTTATTGGATATTATTAGCCTGTAAAGTTGTAACATAAATAACGAAGCGTATTCTGTGTGAGAGAAATTAATTAAATCCCATACATTAAAAAAGAGCTATCATATGCTTCATTTTACTGGTCATCTTCAGCGTGGCAGCTCAAAACAGCAATCCAGAACATTAATAACTATGGCATATAGCCTACATAACATTATAATAAGAGCACTACTGAAAAATAAATTGTGAATTCTTAGGGTTTCGCTAACGTTTAATGTTAACTATCTTTTAATAAAAAAATTAAACATTTACCCCATTTGTATCTTCGAGGCGTCCGTTACACATTTTCCCTGCGTGTTTAAGTCAGTAATAATTACTGTGGAATGTCTGACTTGACTCTTGGTAATGTATTTTGCCCCGCCCCCAAACATATGATTCGACTATCAGTCGAATATCGCAAGATTTGTAAATTCTGATTCGACTATGAAAATCCTTAGTCGAGGACACCCCTAGTCAGTCTATGTTTGTATGTTGAAGACGCACTAACCATGGTCTCCAGCTCATAGCCAGTAAAGAGAGAAAGCAGAGGCACTGGTACCACACGTGCCATACCTTCCCTTACTGCAGACACCTGCTCATCGTACTCATGCAGCCTGGAGAAACAAAACAACAACATGTCCATTTTACTCATGAACACTTTTTACTCCAGAGAAATGGTTGGTAACATTTGTTCAGCAAATTATTCACACCTGTAATTTATTGCTAGCCGCACATATTCGCTGCGGTTCTCTAGGCTGATGTGGGAATGTTTGGAGCTGAGCAGGACTTCCTGTCCAAAAGCACTGGGCACAGTGAAGGGCAGAGGCATAGCTTCAAACTCCTCTGCAGACGCCTCATTATCTCTGATATACATCAGACCGGGAATAAAGTCCTTGTCCACCTAACACACATAAAAAAGGGTGAAGTCAGATGTAAAATACTGTGAAAAGCAAGCAAGTAAAACTTTAAATAAATATACTACATATATATTTAATGTACAGAAAATTGTTCAAAAGTTGAGTGAGAACTTATTTTTTTTTACGAAATTAACACTTCTTCTCAACTAGTTCCCACTGAATTGATCAACAGAAACATTATGTTTCAAAATATTTATATTTCAAATAAATACTGTTCTTTTCATCTTCATAACCAAAAATAAATCCTAAAAAAGTGCAGATTTCCACAAAATATTAAGCAGCACAACTTTTTTCCAGCATTGAGAATACCAAACAAATGTTTCTTATGATTTTTTGCCTTTAATTTTGATAGGACATATCAAAGTTGACAGGAAGCAAAGTGGGAGAGAGGGGGGACGGAATCGAGAAAGGTGTGCGAGCTGAGACTCGAACTCGTGACGCCCTTAGCGCAACGGCGCTGTATGTCGACACACTGCCCCCGCAGACAAGAAATGTTTCTTGAGGACCACATCATTTTAGAATGATTTCTGAACTATCATGTGACACTGAAGACTTGAATAATGTAAAGCATACGAGACTTCAATCAAAAACAAATAAATGAATAAAACACTAAATATAAACAAGTATCACTATAGTAAGGACGTATAACTAGTATTTTGATAAATAAAAAGTTGCCACTTCCAGAATCAGCAGCAGTAAATCTTCAAATTAGAATTGGAAGATCCGAGCGATCAAGCAGGAGTATATTCTGTGGAGGAGACCGTCTCCATGACCTAGATTCATTCAACAAAAATGACTGAAGATAGTCTAAACCTGCGCAAATGACTATAGAGAAGGAATGAAAAGAACGTGTGGGTGTTTTTGAGTGCATCACGGTCAGTGTCTCACTGCTGTCTTGTGCTCGGTAATCTCTCTTTAACCTTTCTAATATCTCCAGGCAAAAGCAACAAACAACAGCTGCTCTGTGAGCAAGAGACGTCCTGCGCTGAGAAACGCCATCACTGCAGACGTCTCAGCAACACATGATCTCAGCGTGAATGCAGGAGATGCATACACTCGCATTCATTTTTACACATCACACGTGCATGTGCGCACACTCACCCACACACTTAACTGTTCATCTCAGAGATCAATAAAGAAAAAAAACAATATCTGAACAACTGCTGGGAAAAATGTAGCACAAACATACCACATAGATTTAGAGAAAGCTGCTTACAGTACATATGCATTAGAAGCGTTAGGTTTATGGCTGTCATCCATGTCAGCTGACCTCCATTAAAGACAAATGTACCAAATGTATGTACTCTCATTCCTTTCTTTTACATAAATTCAAAAGAGCTTGCCATAAGCTCCAACTACAGACAGACTTACCATGTCATGTAACCAATGTAATGCTAGGGGGAATTCCAGAAAGCAGGGATAACTCTTGGTTGATTAATATAAACCGTATTACTCATGGCTGTCGGTTGCGAAATGTGGCTAGAAGTTAGTTCTGTCACTAAAAATATAAATTTTAAAAAGACTGATCAATCTTCTTTTAGTTCAAGCAATCTTTCTTTTTAAATGCATTTTTTTGCAGTTTTGTTTTTTGTTTCGTTTTGATTTGTGGTTTTCTTAGATTTGTTTTGGTTAGATTTTTTGTGCTTCGTTTTGGTTTTGTGAATCCATCAAATCAAATCAAATCAAAAACAAACAAACAAAAAATAAATAAATAAATAATCAAACAAACAAAATCAAAACAAACTTTGGGGAAAAAAAACATTTTGATTTCACATTTGTTTTAAAGTAAGATGTGTCACATATGTATTTTTATTATTATATAAATATATACTGTAACAATGTATATTTTTGCCCAGGTACAAGTTAAGCCCTGGTATGTAGCATAACCTGCTTTCTGAAGTTTTAATTGAAAACACCAAAAAAAACAATAAAGCAAACAAACAAGTTATTATTCTTTATTGAAAATGTTTCTTTTTAACATTTAGGTTTTACTTGTGTAAAAGTTTTAGTTTGCAATAAATCTAGGATTCACACACACACCACACACACACGGTCCTACCTCACTGAGATCTGCAATGGTCAGGTTCATGCCTGCCAGCTGTTTCCACATAGGTTCGGCCAAGTAGAGACTTAGAGGACTTCCTGTACGGATTGCTATGCCCAGAAGTACTCCTATACACAAATAAAAGAAGAGAGCATGGCAGATCAACAGATCTAATGGAAGGAAGTACTACAGCTATACAAATTTTAGACTGTTTCATCAAGCCTAGAAAGCATTTTCAGAGTGGCAAACACAAGCAGAAGGTACCTAGGAAGCGGAACATGCTGATGTGCAGAGGGGACTTGGCAGCTGGGTTGAGCAGGAAGCAATCTCTGTTTGCTCCGGACTCGTCTCGGCCGTTAGGAGTGACGATGAGTAGAGGAGTGAGACCGTTCTGTAGTTCCTCACACATTTCTGCGATAGATTCACTGTATCCACCACCACAGTCATCAACTGACTCACCTAAAAACACACACAAAGGGTAAGAAACATGTTAAAGGTATGATCTAAGGGCCTTTTCCCTTCTTTCATCCCTCTCTAAATATAAACTTACCCACAAACTTGACCTTCCAGACCCGGTGTGGCAGCAGCAGACTGTCAGGGCTGAAAGAGCTCATCTTAGAACACATCTGCCCAAATACTGACTTGGTGCCATCCGGCCCTGCCAGTCCTCCTTTACTGCGGGAACGCTTGACCTGGTCGAAAGAATGAGGATAAGTTATTACAGGCTTCTCCAAATACAGCATTTCTGCTCTGATGTATAAACTCCATTGTTATGCTTTCCGGCTGTGAGACTTGCCAGATCAGAGCCAGGCTCTAGAGGAACCTATTAGAGGGCCACTGGTCCATGAATAAACATATTTGGGTGTAAATCTCATGAAGAACCTCACGATGAGCAGATCCAAAAACAAATCACACATTTATATGATGTTTAATGACCAAATCTTTCAAAATATTAAGATTTAGTGCTGCTAACTTCCTCAAAATTCTCACAAAAATAAAACGGATGATAATAATCACATGGTGTACATAGTACTTGCGTGTCCGTGCTGACAAGGAGCAGGAAATGCAACAATAATTACGGTGATTAGGGAAAGGGAGATCATTTTACAGAGGACCCGCTAGCTATTTTTGTTAATTGTTCATTTTGGATTGTTTACCACTCTAATGAACTCTCAAACCAAATGGGAAATGCAAGAAAAAATGTACTTTGGTGAATAAATAAAATGCATTTTGGTCATAGTTTTTCAAAATGGAAACAAATACATGGTTTAAAATTGCAACAAAGAATAACTGTCTGACCCTTTCTGATAAGAGCAAAGCTATTGTATTTTTTTCTTATAAGGTTAAAACATAACAGAATGGGTAACTATTCAAAATACTGAAATAAAAAACAGTTTGCAAACATATTTCAAACATGCACCTTTTATAGATTAGTTTAGGGAAAATATTACATTTGGACTCGGACTGTGAGATTTATATGAGGCCAAATTAGGATAGAATTGATTGCAAATTTCAAACTACATGTGCAGTTTAAACAAGTATACCTGTATCCTGTTTAGCTCCACCACCGGCCCATGCTGCCTGTCTCTAACCATAGTGGCTTGAACCACTTTACGGAATGCTGCCTCCTAGAGATATTGAAAACAATTATTAATAAATATAATTAGGACTTGTAATTTGTAAACAAAAAAAGAAAATCATGCAAGTACTATCCACAAAAATATTCTTACCTTGCCCTGCGAAATAAGGATTCCACGCAGCGTGTCAAAACCAACGGAGACGCCGTGTCTAGTTTCACCCAATCGTCCTTCTAGGTCAAACATTGATATACAGGGGCAAAAGAGCTCAGAGATGTGGTGCAGGAACAGTAATCGGTTCCTCAGGCCTATTATGGCGATCTCCTGCAGGTGATTGTACTCCATAGGAACCTACAGACATACTATATTTAATACACTTAAAAAGATTAACTGTTAAATACTTATTCTTTTTTTTATAGCCCCATGTGATTTATCTATATTTGGAGGTACATTACCTGAGCAGGCAGTTTTCCAGCATTGGTGGGTTTACTAGTGGACCAGGCAAGTGTGTGTGCTGAGCCACAAGCCACACGGTTGATCTTCTTGCCTTGCAGTGCCACCACCAGCCTGGGCCGCTGAATAGCATTGGTGGTCCCATCACCGAGCTGACCCTCATCATTGTCACCCCATGTGTACACTTCACCTGTGGGTTTAAATTCATGTCTTTAGCAAATACAAATAGGACTATGCCAGACAAAAGAAAACCTGAAATCTATTTTATATAAACATGCTACAAGATGACCTACCATCCTCTGTGCAGCATACACAGTGAAGAGAACCAGTTGCTATGGCTATGACCTTCTTGCCTTGCAGACCCTGGACCTGCCGGGGTCTGCGAACATGATCATCCGAGCCATGTCCCAGTCTGTGGTAGTCGCCTTTCCCCCTAAAACAAACACAAACGTAAAATCTCTACATGTGTTCTCACTAAATAAAACGTTATTTTATATACCACTGCATTGTGGGATTGATTACCATGTGTAAACTGCTCCAGACTTGGTGAGAGCCACAGAGAACTGAGAGCCACATTCCACTTTCACAACACCCAATCCAGTTAATGAGTCAATCTAAATAGAAAGAGAGAATTAGATATGAAGATTAATACAGGAATCACTAACCAGTAAGGCTTTGATGCTTAAGTAACTACACCAGCAGTCCTACCTTCATAGGCACTTTACATCCATCGCTTCCTCCTCGGCCCAGTTTGCCATAGTCTCCATCCCCCCATGACCACACCATGTCGTCATCAGACAGACACAGGGTCTGGGCGTCCCCACTGCCACACGCAACGTCTATCACCCGGTGACCCTGCAGTGCCTCCACCTATAAACATGCACAGGCAATTCACAGATTATACAGTGTTAGAGAGAAGAGATGCTGCAAACTAAAACAAACTTACCAGCCGTTTAAAAATAATAAAAATCCAGTTCCAAAAACAAATCAACTACCGCTGACTAATTTCAGAAAATCAGTTTGTTTGGTTAGTTTACAGTTATTTATTATAATACTAATAAAAACGATGTATCATTAAAATAATTAATATTAATAATAATTAAATTATTATTATTGTTGTTCCCACACCATATTCAATAAATTTCCATAATTTTCCAGTTGCTTAATACAAATATTTTTATGTCAACTCTCGGAGTGATTTGCATGGCAATATACATGTTAATGTATTTGGTCTTGGTTTAGTAATGCACGTTTCATTAAACAATATCAATATCATGGTTTTGTTTTAGAAAAATAGTTCTATAACGTAATCTTTTTGTTTTCGTGCCAGATAAATATGCATAACACGTAATGAACACACCAGTTTTGGTTTAAGCTGGTCCTCACTGTCTCCATGACCCAGGCGACCATAACGACCTTTGCCCCATGTGTAGAGCTCTCCACTGGCTGTAATGCAGGCGCTATGGGCCCCACCGGCCGCAATGTCCACAACTTCCACCCCTCTGAGAGACTCGATCACGCGTGGGCGGTCACATGGGCTGGGAATAAGACAGCACTACCAGTCACACATACTTTTCCTCTTAGTATAAGCTGCTAAACCAAATCAGTGATAGTCTAGCGCACATATTGGAGTGGGTAATGACTTTTGCTTCTTTAAGGAACTACATGAAGTACTGTGGTACGATCCAGTCATGGTATCAGGTGGTAATATGATGGTATTCTGACATATCCCATAGTATTCAGTATTCAGAATTTCCATGGTACTCAAATACACAAATGAATATGATGGTATAATGTCCAAAATGTACTTTTCTGTAAGCATTTGTCTTCACTGTGAAAATGGGAAACTGTTAAATACTGAAAGTTAAGTATGTAGAAGGTCACTACATGAGATGAACCAAATGTGAAAGGACAACAGTAGTAACCACAGTATGGGGCTGACCTTCTGTTTCCATGTCCCAGTTTTCCATCTTCAGCCTCTCCCCAGGAGTACAATTCTCCTTCAGAGGAGAGAGCCAAGCAGTGCTTCCCCCCAGAGTTCACAGCCACCTTCCGGATGAAAACATGCTGGACTGACTCCAGCAGGGTCGGAGTGGAGACGGACTCTGTGCCTCCTATTCCCAGTCGACCACCGGCACCATATCCTGTAGCATACAGCTGAGGACAGCAAAGAAAACTACTAAGGACATTATTCACCTGACAAAGATATTAGAACACCTGCTGAATATACAACATAGGTCTGTACTTAATAAAAATGTATCAGCTGGGCAATGAAAAAAATACAAATGAGATTTGTACTGAAGATTTTAAAGGAGCCTTTGCTGGCTTTGAATTTTTAAAATGTGAAAAGCCTTACTTTCCCATCAGCAGTTACGGCGAACAGGGTCTGCTCTCCACCGATCAGCTGAACAGGTCGCAGTGTGGCTAGAGCTTCTGTTGGTGAGGGAACCTTGACTTTTGCTCCTTCAATACCACCTAACTGACCCCGGTGATTGTGCCCCCAGCCATAGATGGTCCCACTGCCGCCTGCTGAGAGCGTCCAATCATCTGGCCGTCTAGTGGACAGAAAACAAAGAAATTGTGAAATTTAATAAAAAGGGTTTATAATAAAATTACATCCATTTAAAATTATGCATAAAGAGCACCAAGTCATTTTTTACTTTGTTTCACTAGCTAAACAACACTGGCCTCAGCTTTGTTTAGTTGATTTACCTGTTCATCCACTGAACTAACATCTCATCCTGCTCCCTCTTAAACAGGTCATGACTCTCATGGAGTGTGTTCATGTTCTCATGGTCTGCCATGAGCTCACGGATTTTCTTTGCCACCTAGTGGAAAAAATGCAAAACAATTCACAGAACATAAATATAACAGCTTTCCATTAAGTAAGATTCTCTAATTTCCAACCAATATTAGAAATCCCTACCTCATCCAGGAAAGGGCGGGGCAGATGAGTCCTCTTGTCCAGAGCCACTAACACTCTGGATGCGGTGCAATACCGGCGGAACCAAGCCCATTTGTGTGTCTCTGCACAGCATGGAAGAGTGTCCAACTCCAGATCACATGCAAGTGCCACCAACACCTTCACAGGACAAGAATTAGCTTTTTGGGAAAAATCATATGGCAATCTTACCATGTCCATTTGTTATGGAGACAAACATACCTTGAAGAAAGGACTGTGGAGCAGCTGTTTGCCACCTCTGACTATGGGTTCTTCATACTCATACTGTCTCTGTAAAGCCTCGGGAAGTCCTTTCACTAGAGCGGCTAGTGCACTTCCAGTAAAACTCTACACAACATTCAATACAAGTTATGTTAATGACATAATAAATGAATACATCAATTATTTACATAGAACACTGTCTAACCATAGAGCGAGCCTCTCCTTCACTGTCTCCTAAGACACGGTTGATATTTATGGATTGGCCATATTCAGTGGTTAGGAGCTTGCGTAGCCTCTGAAGGGCCCACATACGATGAACAGCCGCTGAACAAACACAGAGACAAAGACACAATAGAATATGATTATAAAACCTTAAATTTGCGATTTGCAGATTCAATCTGAGATTTCAAGATTTCAAGTATTATTTATTAACTTTTTTTGCTAAAAGCCCAAGACACTTACAGAAATCTAAATATTTCACAATATCGACTAGTATTAATTATAATAAAACAAAATAATTGCATTAATTATGCATTGAAATATAAAAATATACTATACTAATTATTTCATAGGTTCTTCTCTCACCTAATGCACTGAGCTGGGCACAAGCAGCAAGTGAGGCTGCCAACCTTGGCACAATGCTGCGGTTTGACGCAAAGTTCAGGCGAAAGTCTAGCAGGCATGTTACTAGATCCATCGAAGGGCAAGACAGAATGCAACGGTCTGACAGGAGGTCTTTAGGACCTGCAGATAATTCAATAGGTCAAGCACTTCAGAATATCATGTTACATATGAAGTATGTACAATGAAGTGATTTCATATTAAACTGCTGTACCAGCAGCAGGCATGATGGGATAGACAGTGAAGCGCCAGCCCCAGCCGTTAACAGAGCCATCACTGGTGAACTTCCATTTCAACTCATCGCCTGGAATCCTCAATTCACTGGACCAATCAGACCACTCACGACCTAAAGGGGTGGGGACAAGTAAGGTCATGTGGCCAATGATCAAACTACTTTTTGAATAGTGTTAAAAAGGAAAAAAGGAGAAAGAATGTGACCTGATCGAACAGACACAATCCTATTGGCTCCGTCCATGATGGTAAGAGGGTCATGTCTCCTTTCTGTTGAACACTGGCGATCAAACTCCACCCTCAACCCTTCAGCACCTAAAATAAGCACACGCAAGATCGAATTTTAATGTCTTCAAGTCTGCTAATTCTTACAGCACAGAGCTTCATAAAGCATCTACACTACAGTTCAAAAATTCAAAATAATTGATATGTATACATTGTGAAGAAAATATGAGTGGCTTGTGCAAAACTCCTACAGTAACTGTGGATAAGGAGTGTATAGGGATGGGTTTCAATAAAAATAATGAGGCGGTTATGGCTGCTGAGATGCTGAATAAACAGAAAAACACAAGGTGACCTGGTATTTTCACAGTTCCGCTGGTGGAAGTGTCATCAGTGTATGGGTGACTACTCTCCACCACCACAGGCTGCGATGACAGCCGTCCGCTTTGAGAGTCAGTGGCTACGTCCTCTAACTCAGTCACACACAACTCCAGCAGCATATCTGCCACCTGTGTGCCAACAAACACATTTAGATATGAGCACAAATTTCAAAGACGAAATTATACCATTTTAGTTAGAAAAACATGCAGTGAATTAGTAAAGAGGTTGGCTTTTACCTGTGGGAAGGCTGTACCCATGCCAGACAGCACAGCAGACAACACTTCCTTGCCTTTATCGCCTGAGCGCAGAGACACAGACAGTTTTAACAGGTCTACCAGCACACGTGTGTCATCGGGAACCAGCAGACTGGTGAACTCATCCAGATATTGTGGCTCTAGGCCCACTGCTTTACTCTGGCTCTCAGAGTCCTGTTCAATAAATCAAACAGGGCCACTGTAAATATCACTTCAGTTTATACAAGGGATTGAAGCAAAGCCAACATACAAATGTAATCCTTTTAAACAGACTTAAATTACATGCATTTCATTTTAATGATGAAGAACAAACATCTCCACAGTATGATTAACAGGAACATTTCCATGACCGGCAGTCTAGAATTCACTTGGACCATTCTGTTATTTTTCCTCTATAATGCACAGTCAAGAAGCCATGCCTTCATATTATCACAGTGTTCGCTAATCAAAAATTTGTAAATACATAAATGAACGCTAGCTTGGTAAGACAATCCCTTATGTAAACAACACTAGAAACACACAATGCCTCTATAATTACATTACAGTGTGTTATAGCAGTTAATTTTTTTTGTATTAAAACAAAAATTGAAATAGCTGATACCCATAAACAAAAAATTTGAATTACAATAATTGTAAAAATTAGTACAAATAAAACTAATAAAATAAATGTATCATAAATCAAACAATAAATGTTTAACTTGATTACACAACTGCATGAAACAAAGCATGTGTGACTGACCACTTTGGTTTTGGTCATGGTCTCAGCAATGATGCTGGCAGCACCAGGGTCATCTGTGACTGGGATAAAGGGCCGAGATGAAGCAGAGGCAGCGGAAGGGGTCACCGCTGAAGAAGGGGTAGTGGCATCCTCAGATGTGGTCACCTAGACCACACAATACCATGACAGAACAAGCTTGTAAATGCACAGCATGTACTGTTATTTTGGACATTTGAAAAAATTTAAAATACATTAAAGAGCAGATTGGTGCAGAATATTGACTACTGAAGACAAACAAACACCAAAAAAGAACAGCAAATGTGAAGACAGTCATGCATAGGCAGCACTCCTCACCTCTCCGCGTTTGCTGTCCATCCAGGGGTGTGGACTGACTCTCTCTTCTGTTTCTGAGGGCAGTGCTGGACCCTCAGCCTCACAGGGGCTGGATGCTGATGAACAATCTGAAGGGGGCACCGGAGAACTGGCGGGACACTCCAGAGGTATCATAGAGGCAGGCATCAATGCTCCCACCACTGCATCCCTGTGTGACATGAGAGTAATTAAGTAATGCCAGAGCATTTATTTTATGGAGCAGAACACAATCAATCTGGAATGCAGAGTAGTTCTAACACTCTAAATATATGCATTAAGGTCATACCTGGCATACATAATCTGCAGGGCAGAGAGCACATGGGACAGGGCCTGCTGTTTGGCCAGATTACCATCTAGAGAAAGCAGGATCTTTGCCAGAGATGGCCTGTTGGGCTTCACACTGCTCACGCCATTCAGCTTATTACTTAGCAAAGATGGGTCACTGTCTGATGGTACACCTATAAAGAAATACATACCTATAAAGTACACCATGAAACTTTAACTTTAAACAACAAGAGAAAATAAATGGATATTGGGTGGAAATTACCAAGGTACGAGGCTCCCAGAGAGTCTCTAGCAGTCTGGAAGAGGACAGGCTCGTGGACAGAGGGTATGGTGACATCTACGGTGGTCCAGGCCACGCTGTGAGAGGAGCCGCAGGCCACACGGGTAATTTTATGCCCCTCTAGACCCTGCACCAGTGTAGGCTTTCTGTTGACTGTGGTTGTGCCGTTCCCCTGCTGCCCATGGTCATTATCCCCCCACGCATACACCTACCCAAACAACACTTCATCTTACACCAGCAAAGGGAATAACTTGTCAACTAAATGTGAAGTTTTGTTTACCATGCACCATAAGCTGTTAAATGTACCAAAATAAAAAAGTAGGAGGAAGAAGTGGTTGTGCCACTCTTCTATACCACCAAGCAGCTAAATGTTGTAGCGCACCTGTCCAGTGTCTGTGACAGCCAGGCAGTGCAGGGCCCCTACGGCCACATGAATTATCTTCTTCCCCCTCAGTCCTTCAACCATCTGGGGTTTGCGTACGTGAACATCTGTGCCATGACCCAGTCTGAAATAATCTCCCTTACCCCTGCACAATGCAACAGCAGCATGTTAAAAAGCTTTACTGAGGAAAGAAGCATTTTTTTGACTCAATCATGAACTGTACCGTAATGCATCTTAAAAAAAAAATCTAAAATCTCCTCTAATATTCTTACCAGGTCCAAACAACTCCAGATTTTGTGAGGGCAAGGGAAAATTGAGCTCCACATTCAATCTGACACACCCCCTGCCCATTCAAACGCTCTATGTTTTGAGGAATGTTACAGCCTTCGCTTCCGCCACGGCCCAGCTTTCCAAAGTCTCCATCTCCCCATGAGAACACCAGTCCTAAAGAACATATAAAAACATACATTCATATGCCTGCAACAACAAAATAAAACAAAAATATATATACTAAATCAAACCAAACCAAGCCAAATGAAACTAATGCAAACAAAACCAGAGAGAGCTAAATTAAACTAAATAAAAAGCAAACCAATGAGGCTAAATGAAACAAAACTAGACATAACTAAATGAAACAAGACAAAACCAAGGCAAAATAAAATTAAAACAAAGATAACTAACCAAAACTAAATGAAAACAAATTAAATTAAACTAAACGGAGACAAACTAAACGGTTTTGTTTGTTTTGATTTCTTACATTTGATTCAAAGCAAACAAAACTAGCCATAACCCACAAAATACAAACAGAACCAAAGAGAGCCAAGCAAATGAAACAAAAACACAAAACTCAACAAATGCCGTACATTACATTCACAAAACAAAAAGCAGGATTATACCTTCATCTGTAAGGGCAAGTGTCTGGGCATCTCGACTTCCACAAGCCACCTGGACAACACGATGGCCTAAAAGCACCTTGACCTGCAAACCACACACAGACAAGTTTGATTTAGTGCAAGGAGGGATACACACAGCATCCACGGAATTTAAACTGCACAATGAGAATAAACAAGTTTAAGAAAGATCTCTCAGATAGCTCTGAGTTTAATGACATAAAGTAAAACAAATACCAGTTTGGGTCTGAGCTGAGTAGTGTTGTCTCCGTGGCCCAGACGGCCATATTCACCCAGACCCCAGCAGTACAGTTCACCACTTGACGTGATGGCAGCACTGTGAGAGCTGCCGCAGGCAATATCTCGTATGCGCTTGGTTTTCAATGCCTCAATTAGCCGTGGCTTATCACAGTTCCTAGGTGATTAAAAAAATGAGATCCCTCTAGAAACCTTCCACATATTCTACATTCCTACTGAAAGACGTATAAATGACCTACATTCGACTGAAGTGCCCAAGCTTGCCATCATCTCCTTCACCCCAAGAAAATACTTTTCCATCCACAGTCAACGCCATGGCATGCCTACCACCTGAGCACAAACCGTTTACCCACTAAAACAACACGTTTTGACAACAAAGCATGTTTTCTTGAAATGGAAAAAGGGCATACCTGAATGAACAGCAACTTTCTTGACCACATAGTTGCTGAGGGCAGATATCTGTCTTGGTATAGGGATGGTTCCACTGGACAGTCCTAAACCAAGTCTTCCATTAGTGGCCTCGCCACAGGCATATACTTTACCTTCAGCAGTCACTATAAAGACAAAGAATCAGTCATTCATTTGGTTAAAAGAGTATAATGTAATACTTTGGTATCTAACTGCAAAATAATAAGCATCCAATGCTAATAAAACAAATATTTTAGATATAGAAAAAACTAGAAAGACACACCGGTGTCTTGTATCACATTGTTGTTGCTGCTATTTTGCAAAAGCAGGCCATGCGTTACAGTGATTTTTACCACCTTGCATCATACACCCAGGGTTGGAACTGAATTTTATAGACCACTTAACTGGTGGTGCAATCAATGTAACGCATTACATTGAGCAGAAAAGGGATAAAGGACTTCTTTTTTTTCTCACTCACCAGCAAAAAGACTTTTAGAACCTCCAGCCACCTGCACTACATTCAAGGCAGACAGGGTCTCTGAGAATGATGGGACTTTGATCTGAGAGAGAAAACAAGACACTAAGATTCACCATTGCAAGCTATAGCTATGAAAGTTATGCCTTCATATAATCAACACCTCTATAGAAAATATACTTTTATATTAAATATATAATATTTTAAAAAGTTAAAAATTACAAATGTAAATGTGTTTTTACACATTACTGACCTTAGACCCTTTAAGTCCACCAAGTTGATCCTTATCGTTGAGACCCCAGACAAAGACTTTGGTTCTGATGGTGGCAGCGGACTCCAGCCCGACAACCTCTTTCGAGTCAGACTGCAAAAGGAGATAGAAAGAGAAACTAAATAAAATACCAGTTCATGTTTTTTCTGCTTTACCAAACGCACCAAAACACACACCTTCCAGTCGTTGTCTTCTCATCCTCCTCTTCCTCATTGTCAGATGCCAGGAAAGGCACAGTAGCCAGATCTTCATCCTCTGCGCGGACACGCCCCGCAATGCTCAAGCCGTGGATCTTACAGTCAATCCCTGAACTCCGGCACTGTTTTATGGCAATCTCGACGTACCTGTGAAACTGAACACAAAAATACAAGACTCAACATTCCTAAAGAAACAGCTCTACAGAACATTCTCTCTAAGGCCCGTTACACTAGCACGTTTTCATTTTAAAACAGCGTTTTAGAATGAAAACGATCAACGTTTACACTGGGTTTTCCGCTGCATTTCAGAAACGATCTCCATTTACACTACACAACCGAAAACCCATGTCACATGACCATTCATGCAGGTAACAACCATAGATATGTATAGGTAGATTCCCTATTATTTAGATGGCAGTCTCGTCTGCATGCTTGGAGCGGTCGAATGGGGAATCTACCCATACATATCTATGGGTACAATAACGTGCATTATGTTATTGTTTACACGGTCGTCAAGGATACGCAGAGCGAATGTGGGCAGCCACGCCATTGTTTTCAAAAGTCTCAGTTTTGGTCCATTTACACTGAAACGCAACCCAAAGTTTTCAAACTCCGTTTTCGAATTTGAAAACACCGGAGTAGTGTAAACGATAGGCGTATCTGTAGCAAAAGTTTTAAAATGAAAACACACGTGTGTAAATGAGGCCTTATACTTGAGGAAATTCAAACCAACCTCTGTGCAGTCACTGAGCAGAGAGACAGCAGTGTCTGTGGGATTGATGTTGATGGCCTTCAACTCAATTAAATTGTTGAGAGAGCTCCCACCTGGAGAATAAACACAGTTGATCAGGTCACCCATAAAAGGTTTCGCCAAGAACGACCTGAAAGGCTTCAGTGTTCTTTACCTGATACCACTACCAGTGAGGGCATGTAGCTGCTGTCAGCTGGATTTACATTCATTTTCAGTCTGTGGACCAGGATGTCTTGGAACAGCTCCAACCTAATCCAGTGCTATTGAAAACCAACAAAACATAACATAGCATAGATTGGTATAACAAAAAAACATTTGTAATATTATAAACATCACTTTTAATCAATTTAATGCATGAGTAAAGTAAAATTACACACAAATAGAATATCTTACTGACCCCAAATGTTTGAATAGCAGTGTATGCCTTTAATTAGACTGACCTTTCCCTGAGAGCCAGAGGACTGCCAGCATTGTTCTCCACAGTCTATGAGCCGAGACGCCTGGTTAACAGAGGATGAAACACTGAGGTTCTTCACCACTCTGGACCACTCATCAATCACCATGCCACGCTGATTGTTGTGATGCCTCTTTAGCTGCTTTCCCGAATGCCCACTGAAGGTAGGTGATTGACCTAAATGGAAATCATTAGGTTATATTGTTGTAATGCTAAATGACAAAGCATCTATTGAATCTATTCCCAAACCTGGTTCATTTATTCGTCCGAATGAATGTCTAGGATTATGTTTACAGGTCCTGAAGCAGCTGTCACAAAAGTCAAAGTCATCACAGCTCCGACACTTAAACCTGGAGCCATTTATAGGGAACATCTGGCATCCGTCACATCTAAGGAAAGTGTAGAAACAGTATTTTTATTTAGTTGATTTATTTGTTTGTTGTCAAGAGGTGATTTTCATTTGTACTCCATGTACCTGACACCAGGATGTACACTGGGAACAAGTTCCATCTCTGATAGAAGCCCAGTCCAGTGTGACTGCTGAGGAAAGTCCACTATCACATCTTTCCCATTGGCACTGAAAGCTGGACAAAAACTTTACATATTTACACAATAGGATCAAACCCAACAAAACAGTTTTCATGTATACCTGAAGAGAAAGCCCTGTGCAATAGGTTTAAGAAATATAGCAAAACATAAGAGTATAGTTCAACAAAAACTTAAAAACACATGAACATGAAGGCAAGCAGTTATTTATAAAGTGAAACATTTGTTTAAACCTGTGTAAGCAATCGTGTTACCTTTGACAACACCCACACTCCTGTGAGTGACAGATCCCCACTTGTACTTTGGCATTGTGACCAAGGGTTTCACTCGCACTTTATCACCAATCTTTATATGAGACGGAGAACTCTGGGGAGGAAACCCTGGAAAATAGAGAATTTAATTTATTTAGTTTAAACAAATACACACTATATAAATAAACAAACAAATTCACTATAAGTAACAGCAAAAATAAATATTACCAATACAATAAAAATGCAATTAGGACTTCAGTCCATATAAAGTGTTTACGAGCAGAACATAAAGAGGATTTACCCAGCAGCTCAGTGTGGATGTAACGGACCCAGTAAGTTCCTCCTTTCTGCTGCCAGTCACACTGCACATTCAGATCATGCAGGCCGTCTCTGTCCAGCTTGATCACTTTCCCCACATCTCCCTCATATACTTCCTCATACGTTCTGCAGCACCGTACCATCATGCCCACCTGTACACACAAGCCTCTGATCAGCTCATCTCATCCATTACCACCCAAAAAATAAATAAACAAGCGTAGCTCCTCACCTGAATGTTCTCTCTCACATATACAGCATAATCATCGTTGCTCTGAAAATCCGACCTCTTTTTAAACGTCTGACTCTCAGTCACCACAACCCCAGGAGGCTGACATGCAAAGAAAAGAGCGTTTGTTACGCATTTAATGACGATTGAATCTGCACCTCATATCTGGTGTGTGGCGGATCATTGTGTGTATGTGTAATTATATGCACCACAGGAAAGGCTGGCTCAGGCTCCTCTAGCTCTTCCAGCACCTCTTCATCAGAGTATTCATCTGATACAGTATCTGCATCTGACAGATCTGTAATCTGAACATCTGGATGGTCCAACAACCAGCCCACTAATGCCTCTATACCTAAAACCCAAACATAATGAATCAGTTGCTAGCAAAATGCTCCATGTAAAAAATAGAAAACAATGGTGTCCAAATGACCATAGCATTACTAAGTTACCATGTAAGCAATGGTACTTTCTTCTAACGGTAGGAACTTTGAGAACTCAAGCATGTAGTACAGACAGAATTCAATTTAACATTTCATAAACTTGAGTTAGTGGTGCAGCACCTGGCACTCCAGAAGCGCCTGTGGTTCCAGACAGTGATTTAAGGGCAAATTCAGTGCTTTTCCTTTGAAAGCCCATCTCCATCATCTGCAGGACGACGGGAGCAGGGGGCACAGGTGAAGTCTTGTGTTTCTTCTGCTTGGGCGGGCGCATATGTTGAACAGTGACCGGTGTGGTGGCCTCGCTGGAGCTGCTGTCCTCAAATAAGGGGGAGGACGGGTGTGTGGATTCAACTGCCAGGTACTGACACACTGCTAGAGCTGCTGCCTAAACACACATACCGGCACAAAGTCATTTCAAATTCAGAGAATTTTGTTTTTTTTTAAAGAACTGGCTGATGTAAAGTCTGAGCTGGTAACCGAAAGGCTTTAAGATCACAATTAAAGTTCTATCCACAGAATTTGAAGCATAATGTTGATTACCACGGAACAGAAAAATTATAATGAAAAATATTATATTATAATAAGTATGATTGCTTTTTATGCGTTTAAAAAGAAAGAAATATTAGAAAGAAATATTATTGAACCCAAACATTTGAAGAGAAATGTAAATTATACAAATTATTATATAAAATATTTGCATGCAATATTTGTATACATTATACTATGTAATTGTATATTATAATAAAACAAAAGTTACAGCTATAGCTATTGTTAGCTATAGATTGTTTCCCATTAAATTTGCCAAAGGTAAAATAAATTGTTAAGGAAGTGTAAATACGGTCTCTGACCTCCAACTCCTGGCGGTGGAAAATGGCTTTTATGGGGGATGGTTGAGTGGATGCTGACAGCAGCTGCTGGAGGAGGATGAGGGGAGGCTGAGGACCCTCAGGAGACAACTCTCCCACGTCAGGAGACGACACACACTGATCCTCTGAACACAAAATCATAACATAAGCACATTAGAAATTTGTCAGAAGACACCACATTTAAAAGCAGTCACCAATAAAAAAAATCTACATGTGACCACCAGGGGGCAGTGAAGTGATACAACTGAACACGTTCCCAGTGCATTATAAATAGTTAACGGATATAATCACTCCTCATGACTCCTGCATTTTCTGGTTGGTGTATGAGCTTTGAGAAAATTGTTTAACTTATGACACCACAGCATTAAAAGATAACTGCACAAAGACAAAGGCAAGAGCAAACAAGTGAATCAGAAAATGCATGCGTCTTGAAACTAGAAGTGTGATCAAGGGTGACATTCTGGTCTCACCTGTAGGGTTGGGGCTGACGTCTATGACAGCTGGCTGAGAAAGGATCTGTCGGAGTTCATCCTGGTGGGAGAGCAGAGCACGCGCTGCCTTCAGGATGTACAGTCTGAGCTGCTGACACCGCAACAAATGCACATCCACCTGATCCGCTTCAATGACAAACGCATAAACCAGAATATGTATTATCATACATAAATTAGTTTGTGAAGCAGATGTTTTTGCATGGACGGTTGCATGAACAGTTTATTTCTTTCCTCATCAGATCACCAAAATTGCATGTGATTTGTGATTTCTGCATGTGGCGTACCCGTAAGTCCTCTGCTGAGGGATTTCTTCATGCATTGTTTCTCTAGCTTGCTTCCTGCCAAGTTGACTAGCTGTGCCCACACTGTCAGCATAGGATCAGTGAAGGGCAGGTTCTGAACACTGAATGGAACCATATGAAGCTGCAAAGATATCCAGACAGACAGACAGAGTTTTTCTCTGTGGTTGATATTGTTTATTTTCTACATTCATAAAAATGTACTACTCTTGATATATCTGCAGGATATAGTACTGTATAATGTATATTGCAGATTATATTATACATAAACATTTAAAAGTTTGGGGTCAACAAAATGTCTTTAGTGTTTTTCTTAAGTATTTCACTTACGATCAAGGCTGCATTTATTTAATCAGAAATACATTAAAAAGATAATTATTTTGAAATATAATTTAAGGATGCTGATTAAAAGAAAGTTAAAAACAACATCTATTTTGAATAATGTATCCTTGCTAAATAAAAGGTATAAAATATAAAAATGTTACTGACCCAAATGTTTGAACAGTAATATACATACAATAGACAACAGAAAACACTGCGTAGAATACTGTATCCCACAATGCAACATGGTCAACTTGGGAAGTAATGCTGTGTATTGGTGAATATGTACCGGTTTGAGCTGACTGAGCAGGCAGACTTTGCAGTTCCTCATCTCATGGAACTGAACAGTGATTCGTCCTTTGGGTGTAATGCGAGTCACAGTGCCCTCCCCATATTCTTCATGAACCACAGGTCCTCCCAGACGCAGACGGTCATCAATCCCACCAATGACTGCCAAAACTGCCATCAGACTGCCCACAGCTGGGGCTTCAGCATTGGGAAGGTAGTCTTCAAGCACAGCCTGAAAAAAAACACAATGTAGAAAAATTCATTATCATCTAACCATGGCTCAAAACCAATATATGGTACATTTAGTAAAATACTTCCATTATTTTAAAACACTAATATTAGTTGGCTAATAACATCAAAATTGGACTTGTACCGCTTCAATATGTCTGCCTCTCATGACATCACTGATACCACTGAGCTGGGAGTTAATGTATTCATTAACAAGGCCATTCCATTGGCCAAGGGAGTGAAGTGTACGCAGTACGGACACAATTTCCTCTGCTAGGGTACTGCTGTGAGTGGCTGTCAGAGAGGCTTGAGGGCGGGACTTTCTCCTACGCATCAAACCTTCTGCAAAGCACAAAAGGTGATGTTAAGGTGGCATCCTGATATTAGCATTTGTACTACCTCACAAGAGTTAATAAATGTATAGTACCCCTGAGGAGAGGCAGATCAGAGGAACAAGTGCTGAGCAAGCTTCCGAGGAACCCAAAGAGTTTCTCCACCAGAAACTTCATATCCTGCGAGCGCTCTGTCTTATCCCAGGAGGGTAAAACTGCCTGTAGAAGCCGCAGGGCAAGAATCTGCCAGGGAATGAGGAAAGAGGGATTCAAATGTGGTACTCGTGAAGGTTTTAGAATGACAATTATACAGTAATGAGACAAGAAAATCTCTCATCTTCTTGGTAAATCCAGTCAGAACCCATAGTAAGTGTTAATTAAACCAAGATGCAATGCCGGCACCTGTCTCTGTAGCGTGACTGCTGTGAAGGACTGGTGGCCCTCCACAATGCGTATGAGCACATTGATCCATGCAGAGGAGCTCAGGGTACTGCACATCTGGGGCATGAGAGCTATACTGCGAATAAATCCCAGTGTGCACCAGCTCCTGTGCTGCTCGAGGGACACCCGCTTGTGAGATGGACAACCTATAGAAGAAAGGGAGGAATGTGGTCAAATATAAATTTAAACATTGTATAATTTAAAAAAAAATTAACAAAAACTCTGGGCCTTTACCAGTCTTGTCATTGGCTCCACTCTCCACCAGTATCCTGAGTAGACCGCACAGAGTGCTAATAGCATCAGCCTGCATCACCTCAGCGTGAATCCCAGAGGATAGTGACAGTGTCTTCAACAGATTAACTGTACTGGTCAACATGATTGCAGTTGGGTGAACACTCTTCTCCATCACCTCCCCTTCTGAGACAAAGACGGAGAAGTTGTATAAATCAACATGGCCATTTAAAATACAGTAAAGCACAAAGGCTGGGTAGTTTATGCTTTGTTCTCTGCAATGACACAAACCTGTGTCGTCCTCCGTGTCAGAATCTTCTGTGGCCGGTTGTGTGGCAGGTGGCGGCTCGGCCAGTTTAAGGTCATACTTGCCCTCTTTGCCCATCCTGTAAGAATTGGTGCTGCTGGTGTCCCACTGGACACGAATCCAGCCATCTTCTCCCAACTCCCCAATCACACGGCCCAGGCCTGGTGGTGGTCCGTCCTAACACACACCAAACAGAAATGTGAATAAACTGACCTGACAATGCCTTATCTATACTTGCAATGCTGAATTCATACAAGTGTGCAGAAATGCAAACACATCAGCTTTAACTTACCTGATCTCCCCATTTCCAATCAGGTCCCCTCATCACCCTAGTGCCAATCTTCATCATAGCTGCCAACTCAGGGCCAGAGGCAGGGAGAGGGGTGGGGGCCGTCTCCTTCCTGGACTCCTCAAGAACTGTAGCAGAGCCTCCATGAGCTACAGCGCTCCGCTCCTCCTCATTGCTATCAGAGCTGGGACCTGTGCAATAAAATGCAGACATACAAATTAACAGTATAGAAGAGATCAATCTGTCCCTGTTGAAAATTAACCTATACAATAAAGCCCATCTGACCCCATAGTATTAACCAAACTGACAGTGTACGACTAGCCCTATAAAATAAAACCAATCTGATTTAAGAAAAAAGCAAGTTGAGAGAAGGTCCTGACCAATGAGTCGAAGAGCACTCTGGGTGAGGGCGAGGATGCCAGAGTTCAGCAGGAGACTGAGGCTGTTGGCTCCATGTTTGAGAGTGAGCATGTGGAGCATGGCCAGCAAGAAGCGTGCCTGAGGAATGGTACCCAAACTGGGGCCTGCTGGGTTCTCATTAGTGATGGTCTGCAAAGGCACTGGCTGCACACCTGGAGGAGAGGAAACAACATTCAGTAATACTAAATACCATACCATTCAAATAGATGGGGACAGTAAGATTTTAATATTTTTTTTATATAATACATACCCAGCTCCTTGAACTTGACGTTGGCCTCCAACAAGATGTTGCGGACATTCTGGATGGCCCAGGCATAGAGCTTACCGAACGTCACCTCCAGCAACATGCGGTTAAATGGAGGAATGAGATCTACATCCTTTAGGCAGTCAGCCAGGGGCTCTCTATCAGAGCAAAACAAATATTGATGTAAATACAAACCAATGCAAAATACTGTTGAACTGCCATCCTAAAATATGTAGCAAAACACAAAAGAATGAAATACAAATGTCCTGCTTGAAGATTGTTTATATCTTTAAACTTGCCCAAAATTGGTCCCTTCAGGTATGACTCTCTGCCAACCACAGAGCATGGCGTACTGTACAGAAGGAAGGAGGAAGTTTTTGGATGCCAGCTTCAACATAGTGTCTATACCTTCCAGTCGGACTTCAGCTCGCTCCAGCTGTACACAAATATTATTGTTAGGAGTTAAATACGGTTATTTACAGTTCTATTTTATGTTCAGAACTACCTTTTTAGACAAAACAGATGTTTAACTTTATTTTAACTACCTGTTTAAGGAGACACTTCCTCATCTTTTCCACATCCAGTGGTTCCTCTTTCAGAGCAAACTCAATGATGGCGCTCATGAGGCTGGACTGAGAGAAGGAGCCCTGAACGCTATGCTTTAACCAACGGTACTTCTGAACACTGCCTATGGTGTTTAGCAGTGGCTGCCACTTATCCTGCTACAAGATAAAAGAGAAGAAAATTAATAAAGCAGTCAATATGTACAATTTTAATAGAATTAATTACATGATATACTTTAATTCATCAAATTCAATTTTTCAATCATATTTGTAAAAAAATTCATTTACATGAAATATGTAAATATAGTAAATCCCCAATTCAAGCAGTAATTTCAATAGCAAAAGATGCTGTTGAAGGGGAAGGTATTTAAAGCAACTTTGAAAGGAACTGTCCTGTAGCTGTAACACATGCAGATGACACAGAGATGTCAGAGACATGCAAGAGTTATTTATAGACCCATACCACAGCTGTGATACAGTCTCATCAGATCTTCCTGGTATATGCATAATTCAATTAGAGAAAGCACAAGAGAGAAAGGAAGAAAATACTGAAGGTAAATGGAGAACAGCAAACCTTTGGGGATTTGACAGTGGTTTGTTTCTTGTCCACAGGGGCGGGACTGATTGGAGCAGGCAGCTCCTCATTGGTCCCTTCCCTCTCCATCTTACCCTCCTCCAAATCAGCTGACTCTGACTTCTTAGGCACTGAGAGAATAAGCAAAACATGCTATAATTATAAAATGAACATCCTTTTACACTGAACATTTAAATAAACTGTTAGACTTGTCACCTCTCTTTTTGCGGCGGTCTCTGATCAGTTTCCGCGTGATCCTTTTCCAGCGAGGCTGAGAGCTCAGCAGCTTCAGTTTGGACACAATAGACAGGTCGTTACTGACGGCAGGCCTGAGCTCATTAAACAGGAAACGGAGCCTCTCGATCACTGGGGCGCACACCTCCTTATAGGAGCGGCCTTGCTCCTGGTGTGTCTGTAGCAGACGGGAGAAAGATCAGAGAGGAGGGGTCAAAAAATCATTATTACACTCCAACACCATTTACACCTGCATAACCATGTTTTAAAATGTAACGCTATGGTGCTCAAATGTTTGTAAGTACTCATTTAAATTTCATCAAAAATATGACAGCTTGAGCCGCAACAAGAATATTCCCATTATTTAGCTCACTTTTATCAAAGAACACTTGGCCTGGTACACCATTCGACACACATCAATCACAGATTTAGAGAGGGACCTCTGCTTCCCCTGGTCCACAACCAAGGCACATTGATCAACAAGTGAGAGGGCGACATGACCTGTATAAAAAAAAACAGAAATCAACAGTAATATTGACAACTGTGTTTAGAGATTTTGGCTAGATCAGAGCAGGATTATAAAAAATACAAGGAAGCCGATATCATTCATTAAAACCAGCACTTTTTAAGTTACCAAGGTCCTGGTGCTTGAGAAGGCAGCAAAGAAGCAGGCGGCCCACTTCCTCTACAGGATGTTCTGGCGGAAAAGTGATGGGAGTGATGAGATGGTACTGTTTACAGCACCGCTCGATTTGGCATAGAAAGTCCTGCAGCAAATAAGAAAGAATCCATCAATTATACATTATCTGTAATAATCAATTTGACATAAAAATATTAGGAAATGGGCTGCATAATAAATTATGCTAATTAAAGAGATAAGTGGTAGTCTATTTCTGTGTATGACCTTCACAGTGTGGTCCTGGGTGTTGTTGTCAGCGATGGCCTGCAGGAAGGGCTGAGCGTGATCACTCAGGGTGATTCTGTGGCAGTAGAGTTTGACTTTGTCTGGTGTGGTGGTCCCAGGAGAGCTGCAGTGGTCCTCATCCTTTTCCTCATTATAATTATAGTGGATCTGACTCGTCTGAAGACCACCGAAGAAAATTGATGACTGGAGCCATTCTGGAAGGTACAAAAATAAAGGTGATTATTAATTTTTTTAAATAATTACGTTTTTAATTGTGCATTAAAAAAAAAATATTGTAATACACTGTATTAATCATGTTTTACATAATTTGTTGTTCTACTTTTTTATTTTTAAAAGTTTCTTGGCTTTAAAAATAAATAAATTGTATTGCTTTTTTATATACCACTGAAACGTTTGCAATATTTTAAGCTAAATAAAAAGACTCACTGGCACATTCTAACTCCATGCGGGAGAGAGGGGTGCTCATAGCCAGATATGAGGCATGTAGCCCCAGTAGCAGACCAAGGTTCCTCTCAGCATCTATCAGTGGTGAGGACAGACTGCTTAGGTCAGGCGTGGTCACCATTTCCTGGTTGGGCTAGAGAAAGACATAGCCAAAACAAAAAGAAACATGAAGTCCAAATATTTTGAGAATAAAGGAGGTTGAATCTATAATACAAAGTCACACAGACCTCCATGTATTGTCCCACACAGAAAGCTTGCATGAACTCCCTGGTGTCTCCAACCTGGAGAGCGGCCTCTAAAGCTACCACAGGATCTTCTCCAGCAAACTGGGCTGTTGGAGGGAGGGGGGGGTAGATGTCAATCAACTTATACAACTTTATTTGAAAACAAATTTCAAGTAAAATGTTTTAGTCATTTTAGTAATGTTATACCGAGGATGCTGTTCCCAGTTAAAGTTTGAGTCTGGAAATCTTTAATGTCATAGACCTTCCCATCAATGACAGTCCAGAAACCGCCATCTTTGTTATGATTCTCCAGGTCAGCTTTGCGGATAAGCGACACTTCCTCATTGTTCTTTAAGCTCGATCCATTGAAAAAGAATCCTGCAAAGAAATAATTGAGTTTCACTGCTCTTCTGCTTTGAGTAAACTAAATATTGTGTCCTTTACATTTCAAGTTTTGATTTGTAAGATTATATTTTTTAAATAGATAAATATATTCATACTGGATTAAAGCACTACTCGATTAAGCAATCAGACCATCTTGGCTATGAAGGAAGTGTGTGGATTGATCTTTCACATACCCATGAGTCCAGGCCAGGCGAGATCCTCATTATCATCTCTCTCCATACCAGGAGAGAGATGGTTGAAACGGTCCACGTGCTCCAGAAGAGCAGCGAGGAGAGGAATGGATCCAGTCTCCTGCATCAGGCCAGCATCACGGGTCAGCAGTAGCACGATGGAGACAATCAACTCTGGTAGCAAAACACCTGGAGGATAAAGAAACAGGACGCTTTGCTATTGAAAATGCCTTTAGAGAATTCAGAAGTAAAAAATAGGTTTGGAATGACATGAATGTAAACAATTTTCCGAATTTAAATAAATATAATTGTAATTTTTAGATGAATTATTCCTTCAATCCAAGAATCTAAAGCTATCATTTAAATGTGGTGAATTTTATATAGTAACACGGAATTTCTACCTGTGAGATCTCCCTCAAGGACACGTGCCACCTCGGCAAAGTGACGATGACTGTTGAGGGCGATGCTGGTGGCCACAGGAAGGATATCTCCAATGTGTGTGCACAGCAAAGCCATGTACTTCTTCAAAAGAGATCCCACTCCCAGAGTCTCTGAGTGACTCAAAGCTGTGACAATAAGCGATAATGTTGACTGGATGCTCAAACGGTGGCTCCCTTAACAAAATCCCTGAAAAGTGAAGATCTTCTACTTACTGTATCCTCCCACACCCACAGTGCCACTGACCCCCACGTACAGCTTGCAGACCAACAGCCTCTGAAAGCGCAGCAGTAGGTCCAGAGAGGCCGAGCGCTCCTTGCTGACCTGCTCCGTGTCTTGGCAGTTTGAGATTCGCGTGCCACATCCTTAAGACGAGCTATAGTCTGTGAAGCAATGTTTCTACAGAATAAAACACAAGGAAGAGTGTTACTAAAGGCTATGAAGTTCAGTTGATTAAGAGGGTTACTTTTGCTAAAACCCTGTTTAAGATTCCAAATGTTTCATGTGTGAAAAGTGAATCACTGCAGTACCTGAGCAGCTGTTGGACCAGCTGGACCAATGGAAGGCTCTGCTTGTTTGTTGACTCATAGATGCCAGTGTTGATAAGGTCTTTGTCCAGTGTGGTGCGACAGCGATGCAGAGAGGAGGCACTGGCTTCCTGCTCATCAATTTCCTTCTCTTTCTGTGCCTCTTTTTTAGCTTCGATATCCTAAAAGATACGCAGAGAAAGTAGTTAACTGGAATGTCAAAACAAAACAAAAAAGAAAAAACACAAAAGATACAAAAACTAAACAAATTGTTTTTAATTCTAATAAAATAAAAACCCAGAGCTAAACCAAATTAAATATATATAAAACAAAAATTAAATAACCAAACCAAAAGAAAAGAAAACAACAAAACTAATTAAACAAAAAGATAAATAAATGACTGAGTATATACACGTTTCAGATAACACACTACACAATGATTTAAAATGTTAATGATTTTTGACACTTTTCCCTCAGGGGTCATGAATCAGTTTCCTGTCTGGTTTTTGGCAGTGCTCTGTTGAATGTTGGAGATATAAGGCATGGAGGGTGAATAAATTATGAAGTGACTAATGAATAAAACATGCTGACCTGGATCTCGGCCGTGATGGCAGCGTTCAAAGCGGACTCCAGCCCTCCGTCCGCCATCAGACTACTAACCAAGAGGTCGATCATGAAGCGACGGCCAGGACTTACACTCATCTCATTAGCAGATGCTAAAAAACACAGAAATGCTTTTGACCATCAACGTTGTGATAGAAACAAACATGACCTTGACAGCTTGTTTTGTTTTTTGCACATCACAGCAAATTAATGCTAAGACGATTTATCTACAGATGTTACCAGATGTAAACCAGCCAGTTGCATATAAATTAAGAGTGACAATGCAGCATCATGAAAGACAACACTGACTATAGATAAAGGTAAGATGCTAATAGTACTAGCACTTAGTTGTTTACGAACTGACCTGCATTGGGCAGCAGTGAGGACAGGGCTCTTGCTCTTTCCTCCGCAGTGGGCAGTAGCACTGACCAGCCACTCTGGAGCACGGCCTGGGCGGCCGCCTGCACGGTGTTTAAAACCCCGGCGTTGCTGGCCAGCGTCACCACTGTCTGCTTGAGGTTATTAAGCAGCCCACTTCCCAGGCCCAGACCCAGCTCCTCAGGGTCCACCTGATTACTGATGGCTGCATGGAGCTGAAAGAGATCAAATACAATGACAATATTTAAGGTGAACTATGCTTTTAGGAGGAAATACCAATTCAAACAGGTATTTTGGAATAAATCAATGTACATTCTGTCATTTATATGGCAGTAGCCTAACATTTTAGACAACTGACCTGCAGTCTGAGCAGGTTGAGAGCGGCCACAACCATGCACTCTTTCTCCTGCGGGGGTGGCCAATCAGTGCTGCCGTCCATGCCCTCGCTGACCTGCCGAAGCAGCAGGTCCAGCTGGTCGAAGGTCATCGTGCACACATCCACCACAAATGGTACGCGGATCCCCACTGACCACTCAGAGCATGATGACCATGCAAAACTCTGAGATACAGAATATATGAAAGATTAGTATGCAGTCAAAAGCAGTATACAATGAATTACATTCTGGTGAAAGACAGGTTATACCTGGCCAGGGCCGCAGGAGATGCCTACTATGTGTTTAGAATTAAGGCCCGGAAGGGCTTTAGGCTGCTTCTTATTAGAGAAGAGTGTGTCAAAGTGCTGTAGTTTATCATTACTGCCCCAGCTGTGCACCTCCCCTTCTTCTGTGAGAGCCAGGCAGTGTGTAGAGCCAACTGCTACATCCACCACCCTCTTACCTGAATTGACAAATAATTAAATGTTAAAAGCAGACTTCAGATAAAGAAAAGAGAAGTAGATGAAAACTGGTGATCGAGTTTATATAAACCATATTTTGAAATGTATGTGCTGATAAAGTCAATATTATTTAATTTTGCTTCCATAATGTACCATTTACAAGTGAAACAAGAGAATATTTAATAAGCAAAAGAATGTAGGGAGAGACTTGATTTGATCCATATGGAACGGATTAAATCTGGATTGTGAAATTGTTAAAATAAAGCATACCGCAAGTGACGTCATTGCAAGAGTCCTTTCAGAAGCAATCAAGATAGTATGGTGTTATTGTAGTATTACTTATATGCGAATACAGTATTTAATAATATTTTAAAAGAGCTTTTATTCAAAAAAATATTTTTTGTTCTGTGCTTTTAACATATTTACTTGTTTTTGTTCTTTATATTTCTACATGGCTTTAGTTTTTTAATTTGAGTAATTTAACTTTTTCATCTACTATTTCATTTCAGCTTTATTTAATTTAACTAAATGTATTTTAATTGTTTTAGTTAACAATAATAACACGGTTATATTTCAGTTAAAGACTATACAAAAAAGAAAATTTCCTTCTTTGGAATATGTGAGTTAAACAAACATTCACAATGAGGAATTTTTCAAAATCACATCAGGAACCTTTAAAAAAATATATATATGTCATGTTGACTTAAACCTGAAATGTGTATTTTGTGAAAATGCAATGATTGAAAACAATGGAAAACACTGAACCTTGTAGACTGTCAAGCAGTTTGGGATAGCGGACGTGTTCGTCAGTGCCGTGGCCGAGTCTTTGATTGTCTCCTTTGCCCCAGGTGTACACTTGTCCATCTTTAGTAAGAGCTACGGAGAACTGGCTCCCACAGCACACCTTCATGATATCCAAATCCTGTAACTTCTCCACAATTTTTGGCGTTTTGCATCCATCACTGCCCCCACGACCAAGTTTACCATAGTCCCCATCACCCCATGACCACACCTGACCTGTAAAGAGCATGCGAGAGAAACTATCATGCCATCCACACATTATCTTAAAACCACTTCTGAATGTGCCCTTATTAGATGTCATACCATTCTCAGTCACAGCGAGGGTCTGAGCATCTCCACTTCCACAGGCCACATCGATCACCTTAAGCCCCTTTATAGCAATTACCAGCATCGGAGTGGTCTGGTCCTCACTAGAGCCTTCAGAAACACCACACACATCATTTAACTATGTCCTGTAGTAAGATTCTATATGTCTTGTTATAAACAGCAGTGGATTTTAGCTGAATTTATATTTTAGATGTTACCGTGGCCCAGCCTGCCGTAGTTTCCTCGTCCCCATGTGTACAGCTCTCCATCTGCCGTGATCGCGGTGCTGTACGTGCTGCCACATGCGATGTGAATAACTTGCTTCCCTGCCGGCCTCCCTGAGAATACTGCAATCATGGTGGGTTCCTCTAAATACCTGTAGGAGCACAAAAAGTAAACAAAATGTTTGTTGTGTAATTCTTTGCATACAAAGAACTACTATATTTATTTATTTTAAATTACATACTGTTTTTGGCTGTCAAAACACAACATTGAACGGTTAAATATTTTTTATAATTATTGCTAAACCATTAATTTAAAATGTGTTAAAGACAACATATTTGTACTCAGCCTTAGATGACTTTGTTATTAATGTAATTAATATGACTTAAACATGACATGCATTTTTACCACTCAAGAGTTTTCTTTTTGAAAGAAATGTTTTTATTCAGCAGGGATACATTAAATTGATCAAAAGTCACGATCAAGAGTAAAGTAATTTATATTTCTAAATAAAAATATATTGATATATAATATGTTTTCTTGGCATTAGTTTTTTTATATATATATATTTTAGTGAGAGGTATTGTACATTCATATTTTTTGCAGTCAGGTCTCTTTTGATATGTTTAGGTTTAGCCTTTGTAGTTAATTTTTGATTTCACTTATGTTTTTGCCCTTATTGAGAAGTAATCTTTTATTGCTCTTGCATGCGTTTTTGTCATGTGGGTCATATGGTCATGTGATGTATTTAAGGGCTGAACTATGGATGTGTTCATTGTCTGATGAAGAACTTGTAGGCTCAAAACGTCACATGTGGTGAGAACATAAATATTTGTCTACTTTTGCCGTGGTGTGCCAACTTTGCTGTCCCTGTCTAAAAAAAAATTTATATTCAAAGTAAATTGTTCTATAAAAACTTATATTCATCGGAAAACCATGAAAAAACAAGCACACTGATAATAACAAGAAATCAGTATATTAGAATAACTTCTGAAGGATCAAAAATCGGTTTATTTCTGTAATGTCAATTCTAGGTTTTAAATCTAATTTAATATAAAGAAAAGCAGGGCATTTTAAATTGTAATAATATTTCACAATATAACTGGTTCACTGTATTTAAGAAATAAATGCAGCCTTGGTAAGCATTATAAACATTTAAAAAAAAAATCGTATCTACCCAAAACTTCTGAACTGTTGCGTATATACTATATATTGGTCTGAAAGATAATATTGGAAGTTTGATGATGCTGGTGTGCTCTTACGTAGTGTCTCCGTGTCCCAGCCTGCCTCCATCTCCACACCCCCAGGAGAACACCTCCCCGTTGATTGAAAGTGCCAAGTAGTGCTGCCCATCCGGGTGAGCTGCAAGCTTCATTATTTTCCTGGATGACAATGCGTGGACTAACATAGGGGCCTGACAGGAAATCACAAGTTAGTTCAGTGTGCAAATTCAAATTAGTAAAATAAGGACAAAAAAGGAAAAAACAACAACAACAGCATTCAGCTAACAAAATGAGGGACTCACTAGTGTAGTGCTTTTATAGTTTTGTGTAGACAGCACCAGTGATGGTCAAGATGAGGAAACCCTTCTCTGAGCATACAATTTGTGTGACGCCCAGGTTTGACAGTGCCTTGCACTGAATTGGTCCATTCACATTACTTCCATCCAAGCAGACCCCAACCAATCACCTCCTGCAGGGTACCCTGGAAGAGGAGAGATATGAAGAGATTGAGGTTTATTAAGAATGATTTTGTTTTCCCTCAAAGAAGGATTACAGACCATAATCACAAACAAGAGTTCTCTGGGGCCTCCTAGAAATGTAATTGTGCTCTAGAGTCAATAAGCAGCTTCAACACAAACAATAAAAAACGGGACACTAGGCAACCATGTAGCATGATTAAGATGACACAAAGCTGAGCCACTGTTACGTCCTGTAAGACGCAAATAAAATGTCAAGACACGGTTGAGCGTGTTGCATGCAGTACCTTGTTAGAGGTGGGTGAGCTGCACTGCGGGGGGCTGCATGGGGCCGCCAGGCGGTCCAAGTGTGCCATGATGACTACAGCTGTCTGCCGCAGATCAATGGCCAGGTCATTATCTTGAGGCAGTGTAAGGTAGCGCAGAAAACTCTCATTTGGGCTCAGAGGGGCAGAAAGGATCTGAGAGCATAAGTAGCGAGATATAAAACCTGGAAGAACAGTGCAATTATAAAAATGATTCAGGGATTCAATCTCACCTCAATCTCCTCTTCAGGAACAGGCTCCTCCTTACTGGTGTGGATGTTCTGGAAGCGCTGCAGGAGGGGCAGTAAGGGGGCGCTGGTGCCCTGGGTCGAGCGCTCATTGTCCATCTCTCTGGTTCCACTGTCCCAGAGCCTCAGCAGCAGCAGAACCGCGGACAATAGCTGACTACAATATAAACAGGTGCAAAAGGGAGATTTTATAAGAACCCTACAGTCCTATCAAAAGTCTCAAATAACACAAATGGCAAGGTCCAAAATGAACACTTGGTAAGGGAGAGTAATTTTAGCTAAATTAATTTTGGACAGTGGTCATATGTAACATCATGCTGAATACCTGAGAGTTCCTCGCTGCACTGCAAGCTCCAGCAGGATGGCCAGGGCCAAGTGCTGATCCTGCAGGGGAATGTTACTGGGCGCTTTTCCACTGGCACTTCCATGGATGTCACTGAAAAACAACATTAGAGTAAAATGAGCTTGACGCCGCATTCTGTAACTTTTGGCGCTCTAACAGTTAATAAACAGAACTGCGTGCATCTTGCGGAAGAACATTGTAGCCGGAGCTACTTTTCTCTCTTTATGTCTATGACGAATCATGCAGGTACTGGGCTACTCCGCAGCGGTACCTACCTGAACCAGTCTGAAATAGTCTGAATACAAACACTTATTATAGGTGTACAGTAGTGATTCAGGACAAGCCAAAACACGGTTTGAAAATGGATTCATGGTGTACTCGCTTATTATATACATTTTGTAAATCTTGAACACAAAAAAAAGTTACAGACTGCAGCTTTAAATAGCAATGAGCTTTAGGAAAGACAATTTGCCTTCAAAATAAAGCTGAGGTCAAAAATAAGCATTTGTTAAGATTTTTTTTTTAATTTAGCAAGGACGCTTTAAATTGATCAAACGTTACAGTAAATACATTTATAATAATAAAATGTTAATAATTACAACTGTTTTCAACTGATAAAAATAAGATATGCTTCTTGAGCAACAAATCAGAGCATTTTAATTAATTACAATTAATTGCATTAAAAGTGTTATTTACTGTATTTTGGATTAAATAAATGCAATCTTGGTGTATCTTGATGCAAGTGTTCTAGTTAGAAGATAAAAACGTATTGCGCAGGAATTAATATTACTATTTCTGCATTTGGGAATAGTTGAATAGATGGATGACTGGCAAACCTGAGGAATTTGGTAGCCCTCTCGACCACCTCCAGCCAGACGGGCGACACTGTGCCCTCATCAAACAGGGTAGCTTCTGGGAGAGCCCGCAGAGCGTCCAGAGACTCCTGCAGTAACTCACTGCACAGGTCTGCATCATCACCTGAGACGCCACACAATAATTAATGATTAATTAACAATAGACTTCTTCATATATTATACATTTTAAGGCTGCCATTATCATGCAGTGTTTTGGCTACCAGACAGTCTGCACTGTCAAAAAGTTTATAATGAAGTTGCATATTTAAATTCATTCTCATCAAAGCACCGTCTTTCAGCCACATTCAGGCAAGACGTATTTGGCTTCAGCATCACGTCTCGTGCCGTTTCTATTTAACACATTGTCCTGAATATTACACTGGATGTCGTATCAAGTTAAAAACAGTCATGAGTTTTTAAGAGCGGTGTTTGATTGGGACACATTTTTACTTCCTTTTCTCACTCAGAGTTAGTCCAGGTGATTTTATGACAGGATAAGTCCACCATAATCTCCCTTTATTCTTAAATTCATACCGTCGTCCAGTTTTTCCAGACATTTTGGGACCGAAATCATGATACGAATACTGTAATTTTACATCATAACAATGAAAATTCACATCAAAGATTTAATATTAAATACTATAAAAGGTTTACATGATGAGCCCCCCATTAAAGTGTAGTTATGTACTTTATTAAATATATGTATGCACGTATGTATGCATGTATAAGCAATATCACACAAGTAAACACGCGATATGACTGTACATCAGCACAGTTTATTGGGATATTGGGTTTATACAACACAGTTCAACAACACAAGTGTGTAAATAAAGAGACAAAAACAGAGTCTTTTTTAAAACCCTCTTTTGTGCGTAACTACTTCTTTCCACCACAGATTCAAATCTCGGTTTGACAGTTTAGCAGCTGAGCCCAAGCCTCCGTTCTCCGTGGATGCACTGGGATATTCACATTTATTTACATGCTGAATGTGCTACATATTTCCAGTGATTTGTTTCATGCTCCAATGCAATGCCTGATATTGACAGAGTTATTTAAGAAGGTCATATTACTTTTAGATGTTTCTTTTTCAAAAATACTGATCCAATAATAATGCAGCAGTGATATTTTTCATCATATTTGTTCAACAGTAGGCATACTTCAATTAAAATAATTTTTGTACAATGGCTTCGAAAACACGCAGGCGATTTTAGGAATCACTTGATAATGTAGATGCAAATATAGCACTAATCTGCCATAAACATTAGCTACATAAACATTAGTGACATAAGCATTAAGAGAGAGAGAGAGAGAGAGAGAGCTCCCGCTGTGATGCGCTTTCAACAGCGTGAGCTCTCTCTCTCTCGCTATAGAACTTTATAGGATTTGAAATCTATCAGCTACATTGTTGAAAGCGCATCACAGAGGGTGATGACTGCATCTTATAAGGCTGTTTAAAGTAATAATAGCATTCTTGTTTCAGTCCCTTTCAATATAAAAGTCCTCACTCCTAAGGACAGTCGTAATAATGTAACTTTCTCTGAAGATGAAATTATAATCACTAACGGATCCTTTCACAATAGCAAATACGGCCTATACAGCGCTCTAGTTAATATAGGATTTAATTACATAAAAATAAAATCCTCTGGACAATGAGTAATAGATCAATAAGACCAAAGATTGCCCATTTAATATTACCAAAATGAATTAGGCCTATACCTTGTTTAACATTATCTACAAAAGTGTCAGCAGCAAATTCCTGAAAGAATGGCCGAGATAAAACTTTTCTTGGTGGGTACATGACACTGAATGGCCGCTGTCAGTCTGGAGCTCACATCTCGGAAAACGTCTTAAATTTTCAAATAGGTGCAATCTTTATATATTTTTCTTCTGCCATTGCTGCTCACTGAGACAAATACTGCCAGCACAACTCCACTTGTTGGATCGAGACAAACGGTGAAACGGTTCGAGTGCTGATACTACGGGAGTATCGCACTGCTGGAAAAGGCTTTCAGCCAATCAGATTTATATTAAATAATGTCTGTTTGAAGATAGTCCAGTTAATTTAAGGAACTTCGTCTCATTTGATTATACATTATATATTGTAAAAAAATTTTTTTAAATAGGTTCAAAAAAACAACAACTAGTATTATAAAACAGGTCATTCCAGCAGTACAAATCAATACAGCCCATGACCTTTTAAGCAGCTCACTGCTTTATTCTTAAGTGCACCTCTGAGGTTGGAGTGTAAATATCATAAAGCAGGCCTTCTACAGACCATGAAACCATTCAGCTCCATGTATGATCTCTGATGTCTCTTTCCCTCCAAAAACAGGAAAACCTGACAACTATAAACTTTATTACAAGATAAACATTCACCCTTCCTCTCATACATCTGCCTCCTCCCATTCCAATCCACATATTTCCACTCAAATTCTCAGAACTACGGCAGTTCAGCTCAAATCCAGCTCTCGGTTGTTCAATAGACTGTGCATATGGCTCAGGTTTCCAGGCTTTATATCCCGGGCTAGAGAGGGCCGTTTTCAACATTTAAACAGATCACAGCTAGATCTCCCACCAGTCTCTAACCTACTACTCAGATTTAGGGATTCAGCTACAAGCAGAACAGAAAATTCTGCTTGCGTTTTGCCCTCAACACTGGGTTAAACAGCAGAGTCAACCTTTTGCATCACAGGAAGTGACAGTCACAGGTGTCACCTGAAGTGAAGATTAATGAACAGCCCAACAGAAAAACTATTTCATGGGCTTCAAATTAAGCACAAAATCTAGAAGCTGAGCAATTATTTGACCCAACAACTGTTGTACACCTAGGTCACATAGAAAGGATTGACAGAAATCTATTTATGCCCACTAATATGTTATACTAGATCAATACGTGGGTCAATTATATGATTGCCTGCCTTTATATTTGTTAATGTTTGTGTCAATATTTCCAAGAACCTGGTTCTGGAGAGATGGGTTCTGGTTATTAAAGACAATAGTCTCTTGTTTTGTATGACATAGGAATCCTAAAAGTGGATTAAGCAGTACAATTAAAAGTGACCTACATTAAATGGAAGGATTTCTGAACAGGTGATCCGTATATATAACCTCATATGAACCACAGAACAATTGGAGACTCCGGTGACACAGAAAATAGTTGTAAAGTAGCAGCAAATCCTCTGCTTATGTTAACCTGTTAACCAGCACTCCTCATTTTGGGACTCACAGCTGAAAAACTTACAGCAGTTTTTTTTGGATTTACAGCAGTGGATGCGTTTGTGACTCAATATTAAACGAAGCTGGCATGTACTGCTATTTTATTATGGATGTTTTGATGTGTACTGCTTACACAAATTTAGCAAATAGATTCTTTATAAGCTTTCCATCGAAAAACAGCGATCTATTGTCGATGCTTGAGGCTTAGACCTTCAGAATGATATATAGTTTGTCAAGATTAATTTTGTCCTGTTTCATTTAATCTATTTATAAACAATGACATGTGCAAACAAAGAGCGTTCAGTGCGCTGGCGTCCTCGTGCAGCTTAACATGTTAAACCACTCTTTCCAAGAATTAGATTTGAAAAGGATCTTACTCACAAACAGATGCCATTAATATTTTGTCAACAGAAGTGCTATTGTAATCACAGCCCATTTTGGGCAATGGATGCTGGGTAATGTGCAAGTAAGTTTCATGGCTAGCCAAATCATGCTGGAAATGGCTTACCAGATCTCCAAGCTCGGCGAAGAAAGGCAAAGGCAAAGGAAAGAGCTGCTCTTGACCCCACCCTGGCCAAACCCTCCACTCCTTTACTGACTGGCCGAGCACTGAGGAAACAGACAAAAACATTTTGCACTATTATTTTCATTGCTTCTATATAAAGCAGTTTCAAATGTAATTCAATTTGAATAAAAGCTCTGTTCCTCATACCTTTTGTTGTCGACGGCAGAGAGCGGAGGGCTGGGGGGACTCTTCCAGCGCACTTTGTACTTTTCCTCCATCATACTGTGGGTGAGTGAGATGAGGTAGCGCTCCAGGATCACCAGTCTCTGGCTCAGGCGCAGAGCGGAGAGTGTGCTCTTAGCCGTCTGTGAAGACAGCTTCTGTTGGTCGTCTACCAGTGCCATCAGACAGTCCTTCATCTCTACAGTTTCTGTGTAAAAAAGGAAAAAAGAGATGAGATATGCAAGTAAATAAAATGATAACTATAACTTTTTACTTCGGGATTGCCTTTACTTGATTAACTTTTTTTAATTCTGGTTTATTATTTAGTGTCATTCCAGGTTTGTTTTTTTTGTGTTGCTCTGTATTTTGTTGTGAAGTGCTTTGAAAAAGCCATTTTAAAAGGCGCTATACAAAATAAATATCTTACTATTATTTTAATGTAGTAAAACAAATACAAAATATCCATGTTATATTATAATTGTATTTTTTCATATCAACTGTTATATTTTTAAAAGATTTTTATATAATACATAGAAAAATAACATTTGATATAGTCAATATAATAATATATAACAAAATAAAAAAGTTGATTTAATCTAAAATAATATAATGTGAATATATGTCATTATAGTGTACAATATTATACATTTGTCATAAAATAAATGTAAATTTAATTAGATACAATACAATTGCAAATATTAGCACATTGGTTTATATTATATCCACCGTTATTTTTAATTCATAATGTAAAATATTTACAAAAATAATATAATATAATGTGGATATGTCATTATAATGTACAATATTATATATTTTTCATATAAAATAAACGTAAATATAATTCGATACAATATACTGGAAAATATAAGCACGTTGGATTAAATTATTTTATAATCACCTGATATATTTTAAATTCATATAATATAAAAATATACACAAATATTCAAAATATGCCATATTATATTATATATATATATAAATTATATATTAACCGTGAAATACTATTTTATTTTACGTTACAAAAACATAACATAGTATCATAAATGTATTTAAGAGACCAGGGGCCTGTATCGTGATAGTGGATTAACAAATTCAGAGTTACAGGATTAGTTTTGAGTTGACAAAACCAAACCACTCCAATCTAGCTGTATTGGTACCATGAGCTGATCATCAACTTTCTGTCAACTCAGGCTTTGATACGGAGTTTGTGGAGCATGTGCACATGAATTTGAGATCACTGGCGAACAGCCAATCACGAGCCTTGGTTAAAGGTTTTGCTAAAGGTTATGAGATTGAAGAATATGATGAATTTAAATGCATTTACAATGAAAAAGTACTGGTTCATGAAAGAGGACAAATAAAAGTCATTATCTTGCTTTATCAGTCACAAGTTAAACTTGTTAAGTTAGTTTATATAGTTTGAAATATACAGCGATAGAGATTCGAACGTGTAAGGGCACATAGTCATTTTTAAAGCAATATCTTGATTCTACAGCATATTTATATTATATACGATCGGTATATATTAGCATTCATTTAAAATGATTTATAATAACTGTTAAACTAAATTGCTTGTGTAATGGATTAATAATAATAAAAATCATATAATTATATAAATCATATAATACAACTCACTTTTTGGTCTTGGCCAGATCATTTTTTTTAGTACTAGTGACCTTTAATTTGGAGAAAGATAAACTGGGGGAGTGACTTTGTGTCAGATATGTGTCACTTTGCTCACATCTGATTGGTGCAATTTCTGTTTGAGATCTCTAGCTCAGAACATAACTGCCCCAAAGCAGGTTAGCCGTGGAGTGCAAGTTATTACGGCAATGAACGCAGCTAAAAGCCAAGCTACTTTCATGGTACCTAAAACCCAGGATTGGTGCAAACTAAACTGAAACTAAGCTGGCTAGCCAGCTGAACCGGCTTCATGGTACAGGCCCCAGCTCAAGTGGGCTTTTTAAACTTTTGCTACTCCAAACCCTTACTATACAAAGGTTATTGTCTCTGTGATTAATGGCATTATGCATTAGCATTCCATCAAGTCCTTGATATTATGATGATAGCACTAATTTTATCTCAGCGTTGTACTAATTAACTAAGAACTATGTTTTGCTTATGTGAAATACAATCTCAAGTTGCAAAGTCTACAAAATGCATGTCTATATGGAATTGGATCTAGTAATAATGATGCTGTATGACAATGTTCGCTGCAATCTGAGACCTTGAAGTGCATTCCAGTCTAAAGCCTTCATTATGCTAGCCTGAAACTGTCTGTCTGGCTCCACTGGACTGTTGTTACGGATGTGCATGCATTCAGCTCTTCACAGCCTCTGGATAAAAGCCTCATGCAGGCAGACAGGGTGAATTAAAATAGCCGATCTGAAATCCACTTAAGCTTTATGTAAGCCAAGCTGCCTAACCCTCACAGGCCCTGGAGCAGTACAGTCTGTACAGCAGCCCTAAGAGGTTATATTGCATGGTACTGTGAGAAAAAGAAAGCGTTTGAGCATGTCACACAAAGATAAGTAAAGGTTTAAACAGGCTCCCACAGAACCTAAAAAGCACTTGTTCATTTCCTGCAATTCAATATTATGCTTCTAGTATAGCAGTTGGTGCTGTTATCAGTAAATTTCCTCTTTTTCATCACCACTTTTATTGCTTCAACAATGGAGGGATGACAAGAAATGATAGGAGTCTTCTACTGCTCTCTTTCAGGGGCCAGATGATCCAGATCAAAATTCACTTTAATATTTACAGACTATTTTACAAAAGCAAAGCTAAGAAAAAAAACACTGAAAATTAATATCTTTGACTTTCAATCTGTGTGAGAATAAAATGCCATCTGATGCAGTGCTTTTATTTTATATGAGGAATACAGTTGAAAAAGAAAATTAATCTATTAATTTCTCTATAATCCTGCCATTCAGTGAAAAAAATAGGCTTTGTTTGTCCTTCATTCATTTAATTAATCTACACTTTAAAGGTTTGGGGTCAGTAACTTTTTTTATTATTAATAATTTTATTCAGTAAGAATGTAATTAATTGATCAAAAGTGACAGTAAAGACATTTGTTACAAAATATTCCTATTTTTGTAATGTTGTTTATTTAAACTCCATATCTATTAATAGAATACTGGGGAAAAAAGTATTGCAGTTGTCTGCTGTTTTCATCAGAAAACCAAATTATGACAACATGGGTAAAAATAAGAAATGTTTCTTGTGCATGAAATTGGCATATCAGAATGATTTCTGAAGGATCATGTGACACTGAAGACTGGAGTAATGTCATGTGACACTGAAGACTGGAATAATGCCTGCAGAAAATATAGTTTTGCCATCAAAGTATATTACAATTTTAATAATATTTCCCAATATTTATTTTAGTTTTGATCAAATATATGCAGCCTTGGTGAACAGAAAATACTTTTCAAAAGCATAATCTAACTTATCCCAAACAGAGTATTAAGCAAAAACCTTAAATATAAATTAAAATCTCTTACAATACCATGGTATAACTTAGTGCTTACTGTAACTTAATGTAGATTGGATGGGCTCCCTCAAAGCGAAAACAAAATTCTGCAGTAAACACATAATGGACAAGGTATTTTGCAATAGGATTTATAGGAAATCCTGTTAAGGTGGTGTGTTGGACTGAACCTGCTCTACTACCATGTGATGTTCATAGGGGGCCTATTTGGCTTTCCATCAACATGTTCTTATCACCACCCACCAGAAAGCTGCTCCACCTAGACCCGTCTGTAAACACACAGGGCCTACAACCACACACAGGGCAAAAATAACCTCACAGACAGTATGTACGGTCACCCGAGCCCCAAACACCTCATGCGCCAACCAGAAAACACACACATACAAACCGAAACACATGCAGGGTAACACACACTGTGTGCGTGTGTCTGCCAGAGGAGGAGTAGGTCACCTGTGTGGTGACAGGGCTGAATAACTGGGCCACATTTAGATGTGGCAAATCCATTTGCTATCCTACATTACAGCACTTTGCTGATGAGAAACTCGGCCAATGGAAACTGCTCAAGGGTTTGCACTTAGATGTCATGTGCTGAGGAGGGAGAAGAATGTGTGAAGTTGGGGGTGTTGTGTCTGATTATATGCAGGATGACATTCTGAAGTTTAATACTTAGATGAAACTAATGTAGTAACGAATCTCAGGTTCGTACACATTTTTACCAATACATTTCCATGACTTTTGAGACGATATTCAGGACCTAATGTTCCATTATTTTACAATAAGAATACAAATCTTTTCAAATTATCATTGCATATGTTAACTTAATTAATAACTATTAATGCTACTTGTTTGCTTTCTATTTGTTTTAGTAATAAATACAAGATGTAACTGCACTAGATGTTACTCCACACAGAGAACATATCATCCCATCCCTAAATATTGGTCATTTATTTAACTCAGTTAACGCAGGACCTGAGAGATATTTAAATTATTAATTAATAAACTGGTGTTTTCTGAGTCAGTCTCACAAAGGATTAAGTTAACGAACCTGATTCGCCATAAAAAAAAATTTCCAATTGGAATTATTTCGATTTTAACTAGCCTAGTAATTTAAAGATTTCAAAATATATTTAGCATATCTGTGAGGCAAGTTTGCCAAGTTTCAGTTCATCACTGTGAAGCGCTCCTGCTCAAGACCGAGATGGCAGAAATCACATCCTCTATATTTTCTTTATTTTACAAAAGCACAACATTTTGTTGATATTGTGAGTGCACAAAAATATAAGTAGACCCTGTATTTGAGGCCCGTGCAGAGCTCTACTGCGCTTGTTTGGTCTCAAACTGAATTTTGTACTCGCAAAGGCGGCTTTATACACGTACGTGCGCTTTGAATGTGACTGAGCGCACAGGAAACCGCCTACGGAGCGCGCGAGTACCGAATGGCTTAAAAATACATGCAAAAAAAAATTTTTGTGACAATGCAACAATAACCCGATTAGGCAAGTGACATCTATCCTTCTTGCTATATTTAAGGAATGTTTGCAGAAATGTCCCACATTTTAAATGAGGAAGCTGCGGGAGTGAGTAATGCGATATAAGCGTGGTCCCATGCTGAAATTCAGGACCTGATTAAACATAATTCTATTATACAAAGATTTGTGAAACAGATTTATTTTAACTGGATTTATTTTCCAAAACTTTTTCAGGCCTGGAAATTGCCATTTTAAAATTCCATGACTTTTCCAGGTTTTTCCATGACCGTACGAATCCTGGAATCTTTTCTTCAGTATTGTGACACATCGGAGAGAGATTATTAAAAAAAAATATATATATATATTAGAGGTGGGCATAGATTAATTTTTTTAATCTAGATTAATCTAGATTAATTTTGGAATTAATCTAGATTAATCTAGATTAAAACGGCTCATTTGAATTCTGCCGAAGGCATTCAGAATATGTGTGCTACCCAAATAATGACTAAAAGTAAGTCTTGAGAACGGGTTTCTCAAGCCAGGTGGCGCATTAGACCAGGGGCTCATCTCCCGTTTCCAAAATGCATCACAAACTTTAATCTCTTCCCGTCCCAATACCACGAAAAACTGGAGGAAAATCCCGTTCCACTCCCGGAAGAATGACTCCCATTCCCTCCACAAGCCGTGTTGTTGTTTTTTGCCGATAACTGTCAATTACAGTAAAAATATAGTACAGATCACAGCGTGCCACCTTATTAGTTGAATAAAACCCAAAATGTTGTTTTTGTTATTATATTGAACTGAAAGCCATCTTATTATGCACAGTGTTGCACAGATTAAATTTCATGTAAATCATCCATGCTAACACACACGTCTTCTATTTTTTTTTTTGACATTTCACTCTCTATAGATATATTTTTCTATGTACTGTATTTTTAGATATATTTCGAGTTTGAAGTTTCTCGCTCAAGTTCACATGAGACCTAAAGCGCATCCTGTTTGCTTAAAAGCTTAGCGTTTCGTTGTTATTCTGAGTGCACACAAATAAGCGTAGAGTCTTTACAGATTCGAAAGATGTATTAGGCTACTTTTATCTGTATGACCAAAAATGACGGAGATTTTAAGAGCAAGTGAAGTGAGCACCGGAGCCTGTCTTGCAGCAAATGCGCTTCCACACAAACACTTCAATAGCGCACATTTCTCTAGGTTAACATCATATTGAGCGCCATGTAAAGTTGCTACTACATCTTTCAGATGAAAAGCCATATTTGAGGTTGATGAATGATAGGTGAGCGTTTGGATGTCCTGCCCGACTGTATTACCACACAGACCAGCCGTTAACAATCTGTCCATCACGGACTGCGAGCCTCTAGTAATGTACAGAGGTCCAGTTAGAGACAATTTCTTGAAGCAAAGGTCCGGATGAGACACCAGACTCCAAAAGGTAAAAAGCAGAGAGGCTTTCACAACCACTGAGCTGATGCTAATAACAGCTTCAGCACCTTGAGCAATACTCCAGACAAATGTCACAGAGACCCAAACACACACAGATATACATAAACAGCATTTTGGGGTGTTGATTTCATAAGACATTACTTCACTACTACCAGGAATCAGTACTAAATTCATCCAGAGATTTGAAACTGAATCTATTATACAATTATTCACAGCACATGCATTTTCCATTCAAAACAAGATGGGATTTTTTTGCAAACAAGATGTCAATAATAATATAGCAGTATAGCACATTTATCTGCATCTTAATTTAGCAAATGTCACATTTTTATAAGCCAATCTGTTTGGTGTGAAAATGTAAAAACTAGTGATGCACCGATCATGATTTTTCGTGGCCGATTCCGATACCGATTTTTTTTGAGCAAATTGGCCGATTCCGATTTCGATACCGATTTATTTTCCTTTAAGCAACCAACAAGAAATAATGAAAGATTCTAACACAAATAAAGTGGTTATATATGAATATAGATTTTATTTAACATGTATAATATTTAATTGTTTAAAAAATATATATATTTAAGAAAAAATTTGCCCCCCAAATTCATGTCTGTGGTGTTGATCTTAAAATCATCATGATGGTAGCCTCCATTTTAGAAAAGTCTAAGCTGATTTGTATGTGGTGTTACTGTCTCTGGTGTTAATGTATTTTCTGGTAACACAGAGCCTTTAGTAACTTGCATTATAAGGTCTGTGGTGTTATAATTACGTCTGTGGTGTTACTTCAATATGACAGACATAAGTGGCTGTGTCACAAGTTTTTGATTAAAATTATTTAAAATTCAAAATGTTCTTAAGCTTTTATTTTAATGGATATAGCATATTAAACAAATTTTAAATGCCTATCAATATATTTTATTAGAAAAAACAAACGAGCATCTTTACAAATTCTGCCTCTCATGTTCAACTGGTCAACCCCAGTTGAAGATGGACCAAGATGGTTTTAAATTGGGTTGAAACTACATAAAACTGGCCTTAAATGAAAACATTAACAGTAACCATGTGAAATTAAAGGCAACATTTGCATAGTTACAATCTAAACAGCACAACCAACACATTCAACAGTCCAAACAAAGATGTTACTTAATCAACATTTGTTGTCATTTTTAAAATTGGTGTAAAGAAAAAAAAGGTATTTACCAGTGAAACTAAATAAAACCAAATTAGGCTACATAAATAAATTATTCCAAAATGTTAAATCAAATAATGTTTAGTGCAACGAGCAAAAACAAAGATGCTACAGCTCGTGCTTGTTAAATCGAATTAAGTCAATGTAATTTTAAGGTAAAATAAAAATAATCTTGTACAGAACTGACGCGTTTATACGCTTTGAACGCTTTTATTCTTTACAAAAGTAGCATTTCAGCTTTGTCACAAGTTGGTCTGTTTCTTTTCTCATCCAACACGTGAGAAGCTGCGCTGAACAACTGTTCACGGTCTATTCTTGTGCAGGGCGTGGACAGATACGCCGCAAATTCTAGTGATGGGAAGTTCGGATCATTTTACCGACTGACCTTTGAGTCTCGCTCAAGATGAACGAACGACCGAAAACCAAGACTCAAAAAGTGAACTAATCAATTATCTTTCCGGCTCATACTGCATTAGTCACGCTATGAACGAACGACTCAAAAACCCAAGACTCGAAACAGGTGAACTAATTCCAGTACAGAACCTTTAGGATGGTGCGCATGCGCGACTGAACGAATCGAATCACCCCAAACGACTCGTTCTTCGAGTCTCATTAAAGATCCGTTCAAAATGAATGAATCGTTCAAGACCGACCCATCACTAGCAACTTCAGCTAGAGCAGCAAAGGAAGCGGCTCTTATTTGTGTGCCAGTAATGTTACACCAACGGCAGTTCGCTTCATTGTATCTGTTTTTCTGTGTGTGTTGTGCTTCTGCCGAATGTCTTCCACACAAATGACATGTTCGCACTCGGAAAAATCGGCCGAAAAGACAAAACCGGCCGGTTGCCGATCGCGCATTATAAGCAAAACCGGCCGGTTCCGATCTTTGGCCGGTCAACCGGTGCATCCCTAGTAAAAACTACATATAATGGGAAACCATAATTTTCAGACTTGAGCAGGCTGGAGAGAAATAAAATTGCTGTGTAATGACTTTAATATAGCAATGTACAAGATAAAAATGGGTTTTGCACAGTTCACAGCATTAGCTGAGAGTGATACAAAAAAAAAAATATATGGTACTGTATCTGATTGTCGTAAATCCATATCAAATCGAACTGAATCAAGATCGTAATTGAAACTTAATCGCAAACTTGTGAATCAACATTGAAATGAATTGTGAAATTTGACAATACCCAGCCCAACTTAAAAAAAAAAAATTATTAAACAAATAAATAATAACAAGTCTGATTGTTTTTTAAATAAATACATGCGCTGCGTGTTTCAACGTGAACCACTGCTTTGTGTTCTTTAATACACAAACAGCGAATGATCTGGAGTTTTCAGTGTCTCAGAAATGGCTTTCTGCTCCTTTGCAGTGAATATTACAAAAGTAATATTCAGTGAATAATGTTTCCTGTTTTGTTCCATAGTTTATTCAGTAATATTAAATCAACATAACAATAGGTCTTACTATTATTTTATAGTCATATACAATCACTAAATATTTGGTCAAATACTGCAGTCCTAAAAACAAGCACAGCTTTATATCCACACACACCTATACTTTTGTCTTTAAATCTCATATATATATATATATATATACACAGCATCTCACAAAAGTTAGTACACCCTTCACATTTCGGCTGTCAATTTAGTATATCTTTTCAAGGGAAAATACAACAGAAATGAAACTTGGATATATTTTAGAGTAGTCAATGTGCAACTTTTATAGCAGTAAAGATTTACTGTCCTCTGAAAATAACTCAAAGTACAGCCATTATTGTCAAAAAAGCTGACAACAAAACTGAATACACCCTAAGTGATAACAGCTATACATCGTTTAACCATGCAAAGCCACATGTCCTATTCATCATGTCCATGTCTTGTCTGCTTGACAGGACCATACAAATTTGTCTATCTTGTTTTAGAGCAGTTAAAATTTGGTTCTTGGAGTACAATTCTCTCATACTGACCACTGGATGTTCAACATGGCACCTCACGGCAAAGAACTCTCTGAGGATTTGAGAATTAGAATTGTTGCTCTCCACAAAGATGGCCAAGGCTATAAGAAGTTCAGTAACAGCCTGGAACTGAGTTACAGTACTGTGGCCATGGGTTTCACTCGGAACAGGCCTCGCAAGGGTCGATCAAAGAAGTTGAGTCCTTGTGCTGTGAGTCAGGTGCAGAAGCTGGCTTCAAAAAACAGATGCATGAGTGCTGCCACCAGCATTGCTTTAGAGGTTGCAGAAGAGGAAGGTCATCTTGTCGGTGCTCAGACTATAAGCCACATACTGAAACAAGTCGGTTTGCACGGCCGTCGTCCCAGAAGGAAGCCTCTTCTGACGCTGGCTCACAAAAAAGCCTGCAAACAGTTTTCTGAAGACAACCTGGACAAAAGCATGAATTACTGGAACCATGTCCTGTGGTCTGATGAGTCTAAGGTAAACTTATTTGACTCAGATTGTGTCCAGCATGTGTGGCGACGCCCTGGTAAGGAGTACCAAGAAAAACACGCTATGACCAGCTCACTGTCTGCTGCTGGCCGCTGGTCGTTAGCTAATTCAAAAAATAAAAACTTACATTTAAAAAAAAATGGTCCAAATGTTTTTCTAAATTACCTTAAAATAACGAAACGAAATACAACCACTTTGCCATTTCATACAAAACTGAAGTATTCTAATTGCTGAAACGGTATAGTATAAACTGTTTTGGGAGAAGGGAAAAATTAAAAACGGGTTCGGGTCGGACTCAGGCTGGTAACTCTGATAAGCTGTCGGTCACGGGCCGGGCTAGGGCCTGAGCGTCTCGGGCCAGGGCCGGGCTAGGGCCTATATTTTAGGCCCGTGCAGGGCTCTAAGCTGTGGTTCATTGAGGGAAACATGGATTCCAACATGTACTGTGACATTCTGAAGCAGAAGATTATGCCCTCCCTTCAGAAACTGTTTTCCAACATAACAACCACCCCAAACACACCGCCAAGATGACAACTGCCTTACTGCTGAAGGTGAAGGGGATGGAGTGGCCAAGTATGTCTCCAGACCTAAACCCTACTGAGCACATGTGGGGCATCCTCATGCGGAAGGTGGAGAAGCACCATGTGTCTAACACCCTGCAGCTCCGTGATGTCATTATGGAGGAGTGGAAGAGGATGCCAGCCGCAACCTGTGCAGCTCTGGTGAATTCCATGCATTAAGGCAGTGCTAGAGGGTGTACTCATTTTTGTTGCCAGTTATTTGGACAATAATGGTTATATGTTGAGTTATATATTTAGAGGACAGTAAATGTGTACTTCTATACAAGATGCACATTGACTACTCTAAAATATATCCAAGTTTAATTTGTGCAGTATTGTCCCTTGAGAAATTATTTAAAAAAAATTGCTGAAATGTAACTTTTGTGATATATTGTATATATAAAAATGTATAATAAATATATACATATAAATAAAATGAATATAATTTATTTACTTCTCACAAACAAAAAGGGACCCAGACAGCTACTGACAACCTCATAATAATCATAAAATCAGGCAGCATGAGAAGTTTCCATGTAAACACCAACAGGAGGCCAGAAAAATATGCATAAAGAGACTTCTGCTCGCTTTAAGAGCTCTGACAGCAAGGCACATTGACTGAAATGTGGTTACCCCATTGCTAAGGGATCAGTGTGAATAAACGCACACAATACAAGCTTTTCAACAGTTTAAGACCTTAAGCAATACTTTTAATATGCTACTGACCAGAATAAATTATCTATCCATTTCCACTCAGCATCAGTACTCACCGAGAAACAAGATTCAAAAGATTTCCAGTGTCAAAAAAACTATTACTGTTTCTGCTGAAGCTTAGGTAGCACACTGCCTGTGTCTCTGAACACAGCTAAACAGATGCAAATGTTGACCAACAGTGCAACCAAATAGCTTTCAGATAGGCACTTCAATAAATCCCTGCCCTCTAAAAAACATCAACACTCTATATTTAGCATCAAGGACTATGTTTGAACCAACGACCAAATTCATTCCAAAATATACCTGCAAGTCTATCTTCAGCCATTTGTCGTGGAAGCGCAGCTGGGCATCAAGGGAAAAAGATGGAGATGGCATCCTTTCCTCGGCTGTCCAGGCTGCAGATGCAGCCTTCCCTAAAGAGACACATTCACGGATCAAATGACAAGTTAACACTGTGAAGCTCTGACCAGCAAAACAAATCACGTCATGCTATCTAATCCCCCCCAGTTTATATTGCTTATTTGCATTTTCCCAAAGGCACAGTTGTTCAGTGCAGCAAAGTTTCTAGTTCATGATGCAATCTGGCAGTTTCAGGTAATTGGGAACCATCTTCATAGCCAAATTCACAACTATGCATTCATTCCACATCAAGTATAATACTGTGTTTAACATTTTTCTTAAACATCTAGAAATTAAAGGGATAATTCATTCAAAATGATTTTTTCTCATTAAATGAACTGTGTCTGAAAATATTATGCCTCACTACGTACTTAAATTTCAAAATAGTTCACAATATTTCGGTACCGAGTCTTTTCAAGTCATATGACTTTATTTGATGGAGAAAAAACACTGCAATTTAAGTTGCTATTCATTGATAATCTTACCCTCAAGTTAGCTGTTAACCACTGAGATTGAACCACTGAGTCAATGAACTCAAGAATCACCAAGACTGATTCTGTGACTTGAATAAAACAATTCTTGAAATATAAGTGCACAAACAGTATGGACAATTATTATGATTTTGTGTCCTTAATGAGGTTTGACATATTTAGTCAGCGCTCATTGTCACTGCTCAACACATTCTTCAAAATCTCCCCTTTTGTCTTCCATAAAGTCATATGGTTTTGGAATGACATAAGGATCTGTAGATATTGGCATATATTAATTTTTTTGTATGAACTGTCTCTTTACCTTCAAGAGTAAATCAACCTTGAAATTTTAAAATGCGTCTTCCATCTCTTTCCAGAGTTCATAAAATTAACAAAGGAGCCCTTTTAGCAATAAAATATGAACATAACATTATTCAAAATTATTAAAATATGACCGTGGTACTGTATTAAAACACCTGATCGAACAGGAGAGCATCACTGAAATAATTTATTAAAACAAACTGGGTGTTGGCTTGGTAATATTCTCCTATCCATATCTAATAATCTGAGTCAACATGCAGATGTCAGTAAAATATGAATATTTTTTTTTATCAACAGATGTTGCTGTAATGCTGCAGGTTGCTATCTGTAAACGGTGTGTTGTTGGTTGAGCTCAGCCTGTCAGCAGCTATCAGCTAAAAGACAGGACGTTTCTAAATACTGACAGCGCTTTGACCTACTATTCTTGAACACACCACAGCCAATTAATACCGAAAACCAGCAACATTTTCCTGTCCAAGAAGTCATTACGGAATTAACGCATTTTTACCTGTTTGGATATCTTTTTGAATCCTTGATTCTTCGGTCCTACCACCAGCTTTACTGCACTTCAATGTCGGCCATGTCGTGTGTTGACTGACAGCATCGGCAGCCAAACAATGAAGAAGAATCAGATGACGTACAACAAATGGGGGGCGGAACGCCGCAAGGGCCAATCACAGGCTGGGATGGACACACATGGAGTATGACGTTCACTAAAATGAAAATGTACCACATTATGTAAATTTCGTTTTAACGCATAAACTATAAAATACAAATATGTATTTTTGCTTAGACTTACCTATATGGGGAATTGAAGCATAATATGTGTATTTTATAATTTTGGAACTTCCATGACTGGTCACGATTTTTAGAGTTTTAACTATTTTATTTCCTTTTTTATTACACTAGTTTCCTTTTTGTGATCATGATTTTTGACAAAAATATTCTTTAAATATTAAATAGTCATATTAAATATAGTTTCATAATTAACATGAGCTCTTAAAATAGCAAGAGTAGCATTACACAAGAATAAGGGAAAAGTTTTAGTTTTGTATTTTTTAAAGGGTGGTACATTAATTTAGTTTTATAAAGTGTACAGGTTAGACTACCTCATGAAATCATGTTTAAAATGCTCTTGTTTTGGTTAAAATAATTTACAGAAATAATTTATAATGAAAACATGTTTTATTATTGCTTAAATGAAATACAAACCATAATAAACCCACAAAACACTTAATACAATTCCAAATAGCATTCTAAAATTAAAACAAAAAGAAGACAATTATATCAAATCAAAATATTAATCATCAAAGTACACCTCCAAAAAATACACAATTTAAGGGCTTGTCATAGGTTTTAGGGACTTGAAGATCATAAATTCCTTCTGCAAATAGGAGAGAGAGTCTTTTGGGCATTTATGTATAAAATAATTCGCAAAACAGTAGTGTTATTATTCACATTTTTTCATTTTACAATTACCCTAGTTTTAAAGTCAAAGTAAAGTATTACTTTTTTTAAATTAACCAAATTTGATTTTTTTTACTAAATAAATAAAATAAATGTTCCAAAGTCTATTTAATGACAATTCTGTCATCATTTAATCACGCGCATTGGACTGACATTAAATGGCATTTGTTCATGTATTCTACGTTAAGTCGCTCTTGATATTACAACGCCACCTGCTGTAAATGACGCTGTAAACAGCTTAAAACTCACGTTACAGGCATGGTGAAACTCAGATGATGCAAAGAATACGACAAATACTCTTTTTATTTGTGTTAAAACGCGTATAACTGTATCTGTTATATAACTCTTTATTATTGTTTAGCCCTCTCTATGTCTTAGCCAGTAGAGGTCGTTAGTTTGGCAAGTAACTCCAGGGACTGAACTTCCGGGATGTACTGTACATCGGTTCATGTTTGTGTGCCTTTCTAGAATAACAAAATACATAACAGACCTATGAAGGCTTAATCAGCTCAGTAAAATCAAAGAGTGATATAAAGACTGACACTAACTGTCCATAAAATCGCATACATTTATGGACGAGGCTTCATTCCCAGTCGTTGGTGTTGTGGTTGCTGTCGTGTCCAGTTTTATCAATGGATCCACGTTTGTACTACAGAAAAAGGGGATACTGCGAGCCCGCAAATCAGGTATTTCACATCAGAGGACCATTCTCCCACATATTTTTTCCAAAAGCAATTTCACTTCCTGTCCAAATAAAACAGCCCAGATGTAATGTTTAATAAATGATCTACTATATGTTATTACAGGTGGGACTTACCTGGCTGAATGTGTGTGGTGGTGTGGTACACTTGCAAGTCAGTCATTCCTCTACTACTGCAAATAAATTCAATTCAAATTAATAATGCTTGTTTTAAAGTGTGTATTAATGCCTTTTTATAGTGATTGTAGGACAAATAGGAAATTTTCTGGCGTACAATGTTGCCCCCGCAGTTGTGGTCACTCCCCTTGGAGCCCTTGGTGTCTTATTTGGGTGAATTTCTATATTATATTATATTCAAGGTGTTCTACACTTATTTAAATGTATTTGAAGCAGTGGTCTGAGCTATCTCAAAATAATTATTGCATCAACAACAACATTTGACATTTATGTCACGTTGATATTAGCATATCAGGACACCTTTACGGTGAATTGAAGTGATTTGTGTGATTTTGTTTTTCTTTATTAATCAGGGCTGTTCTGGCATCATGGCTTCTTCAGGAACATCTCAATCTCATAGGCAAACTTGGCTGCGCTTTGTGCTGTTGTGGTTCGGTTGTGCTCATCATTCACTCACCCAAGTCTGAAAATGTCACATCAAGAGCAGAACTAGAGGAGAGACTGATGGACCCAGGTATGTAAAACATGTCTAGTGGAGCCATAATTCATCTATTCTTAGCGGTAGCCCAGGGGTTTAACGGTTGCGAAAGAATGTTGGTATTAAGGCTGTGCAATTAATTGAATTCGATTAACATGCGCTTCTCGACAGTAAAGCCGGTTTCTTGATTAGCAGTAAATCGCCATCACTTGTTTTCAGATGGAGGCAGTTAATACACTGAGCCGTAGTTCACTGACAAGTTAGGAAATATCGCGTTTGTAATCGCAGACGAATCGTCTTCGATTATGAACGCAATATTGCGTAGCTTGTCAGTATCCTATAGGAAGTAGGACTGATAACACAACACTCATACATCACTTAAAGGCAGTTTTTTAAAAAAGAGCTATCCCTACAAATAGTGTCAAGTAGGTTGTTTTGAATAAGAGCATATGCAACTTTTCTGATCTGTTTTCATATCAAGTCAAGTCACCTTCCTTTGTTTAGTACTTTTCACCGTACAGATTGTTAAAGCAGCATCGCAATGATAAACATGAAAAATAGCAGAATCCGTTATGAAAACTCAACTATGGAGACCGTTCAGATTCTGCAACATTGAACAACATTGCCATTGTTCAGATGAAGTCAGTTTAGTGTTGGTTCAGTTCAAAAAAATATATAATATATGCATAAATACTGCAGCAATAATGCTGTTGTATAGCAATGATGACACTTAACATTTAAAAGCTCAATTTGTTCTTGTCTGAAATCTCTTAGTCCTGCTTCATCATCAAGTGTGGAGGAATATCCTTTACTCACTCTCAAAAACAAACATAATCAAACATTGTTTCTGATCTTTTCATTCATGTTTCAGTGTTCCTGGTCTACATCTCACTGGTGGTCCTATCACTGATCATTCTGATCGGCTGGCTTTCTCCAGCTCATGGAAAATCCAACATTATGGTGTATGTGGGCATCTGTTCTCTCCTTGGGAGTTTCACTGTGCCCAGCAGCAAAGCTCTGGGACTGGCAGCTCAGGAGGCCTTCAGTGAAACACCTGCAAGTGATAGCAGAGCACTTTACCTCTTCCTAGGGTTGCTGGGAATTCTCGTAGTCAGTATTCTGATCCAGTTCACCTACATCAACAAAGCCTTGGAGAGCTTCAGCTCTAACATGTTTGAGGCCATGTACTACGTGACGTTCACCTCCTGTGTCATCCTGGCCTCTGCTATTCTCTTCAGGGAATGGACTGCACTCGGCATTGTGGACTGTTTGGGTATCCTGTGTGGTTTTGTCACAGTATCTGTGGGTGTTGCCTTATTACGCATCTCTCAAGAAGCTACACTTTCTTGGAGCCAAACCAAAGCTAAAGAGGACTAACTCATGAGTGCATCATTTTTATATGAATAACTGACAGAGTTAGTTGTTAATAGTAATTAACCATTGCAGATTCAAACAAGGGAGAGTTCCTATAACATTTTATATAATTGTATTTTAATATGATTATGAATCAGTATTAACTATTGATTACAATAAATTATTGATTTATTTTTAGTGATATAATTAATTGATGAATAGTTTAATATATAATAAGGGCCTTTTGTAATTTTTAGTGTAAATGGAATAAAGTGGTTAATTGCTTATTTATTGCTCATATATGTGCATAAATGAGTACACCCCCGCTAAAACCTAACAAATTCAGCAATTACTCTTTACTTAGATGACATGTTAGGGTTCTTAGATATTCTGCTTCAACGTCCTGCTTGATCAATTACCAAAGAAGAATGTCAAAATGATTCAGCAAAATAAGATTTTCTTATCAAAGTGATAAAATGTTGTGTTGAAAAATGAGTACACCCTCCTAAAAATGACACCAAAAAAAAAGTGCATAAGACTATTTTTGATCAATGGGTAAGTATATTGAACCAAAACTGTTAACGAAATATAATTTCCTGACAATTAAAAGTATTTTATTGCCCACTGAATCATATTCAGACTTAATGCTGGCAGCAGTGGAACCACTTGGGAAAGAACTGCCAGGTGAATTATTTCTTAGCATAAAAGAAGACAATGTTACAAGAGGAATACCAAATTATTGTTTTAAGTGTGAAAATATAGCAGAAGTAGCACTGACATTCAAAAACAATGGACTTGTGACAAGGCTCCTGAAATAATCAGGTTTTCACTTTAAGTTTTCATTTAGTAATGAGTGATTTTTTGCTAGAAAAAGAGCAGGAGAAATAACATGCAAGTGTCCCAGAGCCAGCAAAAGCTATGAAAAGAGTGACACTTTATCTCAGAGTATGACACAGCCTGTCGAAGTGACATGCATGGTTGTTGTCACCACTAGATTACCTACTGTTGCCAATGAAAAATGAACTCATTTAACCTCTTCCAAGGCCTTTGGCAAAAAAATAGAGACTTCTGGGAATCCATACTCTGGTCTCAAGAGACAAAGTCAATCATTTTGGATCCAAAAGCATCCAAAATGTTCTGGTGTTGCTAGAAGAGGAGTGCAGTGAGAAGTGCTTGGTACCCATACTGACGTTCAGTGGCAGCTTTTATATAGAGATGACTGAGTGCTGAAGGTGTGAGGGAGTTGTGCTTTTTCAATATACTGTCATTAATTCACATTGAACATTTTCACATTCGCTCCCCATTAAAGACTAGAGCATTCAAGAGGTCGTCCTCCAGGAGTTAAGCAGGACAGATGTGAAAATGTGTCATGAACTTGTACTCTCAGGGCCAAGAAGGGTCAGAGCAGTATACTTAAAGTTCTGGAGGACATACTAAGTACTAGAATATTATACATTTGCTGAATTAAATCTAGGGTATACGCATTTCTGAAATCTTTCATTTAGACAAAATTGGCTAATTTACTTATCTTGCAGAAAATATTGGCATATAATTTGTTGTTTTTATTAATTTAATATGATTTTATTACATTTTTATTTGTTTAATACATTTCAATTTTACCATCTTTCCATGAATTGTATTAGTGATCATTAAGAAAATACATATTTTATATTTATTCGGAGCGTGTGTGCTCATTTATATATGCATACACATATATATACATATATCATCATTTTCTAGTTTTTGTGCAGTCAGCCATGGATACAATAATTTATCCAACATACTGTATATATAAATATATTTTATTCATTTTTATCTTGAATTTTTGCTTACATAATTAGGTTAATAAATACATTTGGTTTTAATGTCCACATTCTAAAACATAACATTAGTTAAAAAAATATTAACATAACCAGGTGAATATAAAATAAAAATATGAATAATTTCCATGTTATTTAAAAATAAAACACTGGCAGGATTTCCGTCTGGAATAACTCTATGGTGACCGTTTTGGTCAGTCTACCATCAATAATTTAAAGTAATTGAAAGCATGGCACGACGACGGCCAGCAGGGGCTGTTTTCTCACCTTTGCACGCAACACTTGGCTTCCTAGTCGAAGGACTTTCCTGTATGCTGATCTCTTCCCACCAAAGAACTGAAATCTTTTTAATCCCAGAGTAAGTTGTGCGTTATTTTATGTATTCCCTTACGTGCTTTTTTGTTGTATTTACAGTTTACCATTTTCATATCTTTAACGTTTTATTGTAAGCGATTGTATCGTTTAATACACGATGCGAATGAAACAGACCCGAAAGAGTTTATGAAGTGTGCTTGCACAATCTATCGATGTTCACCCCCATATGTTCACATACTGTATAGTAAGAACATATTTCACGTATGTTTATAATTTACAACATTGCCTTGTATATTTGTTTTGATTAGCTGTGGAATATAAGTTGTTTTAGTGTCGAGTGATTGCTGTAGTTTCTCTCTGGTTACTGCACCTGACTCAACGTTTACCTTTGTGCATCTACGTCACTAGCTCAACATAAAGTACTTTTACACTTTGATATTAGGTGAGAAGGCGACCTTTTCAGATTTATTATATTTATAACTACAACTAATTTTCACAATGATGATCAAAACGCGGTTTATATTTGGTTACGATGTTTAAACGCATGAAAAGAATACTTCAACAAGACGTAAGACGACAAATGGCCAATCAAAAGAGAGATTCCGCGCGTGCGCCCCGGCTTTCTCTTTCGCTGCACTGATTCGACTCACTGCCGCTCTTCAGCTCTTTTGAACAATTCAGTGATTATTTTACGTCTTGACGTAATTACGGCATGTGGTTTACCATATTGTAAACGTGTGCTGCGTTAACCTTATATCTTATCGAAATGTAATATTTTATTGTTTATGTTCTTTATTATTTATCTATTGTATAATTTGTGCATATCATTTCTAGTTAAATGTACTATTCTAAATCAGTGCATTTGCAATTGTTCTTCTTTATTTTCACTTTGGCCGTTTAAAAAAAAAAGATGCTATCGAATGTATGGAAGAATTGTTCAGACTGTTTCGTGAACGATTGATTCGGTTGAAAAGATCCGACTCAAACGAACGATTCTCTGACGAATCGGACATCGCTACCGTGTAGGTGGATCTACATGGGTTCGCGTCAACATCGCGTCTGAATTTCATGGTCGCGAGAAAATGTGAAAGTCAAAACCGTGGAATCTCAGTGACTGGACACCATGTCGAGCTGATCACAGGAAAACAGCGAGGTACTGTGAATGACTTCATAACCTCCGTTAGCCACGCGTGTGTTTTGCAGTGAATTTTTGAGCTAATTGGCTAGGCTATCCGGCTGGGTTTGGCTGTATGAATAAGGTAATTGTCATCATGTCAAGCAGATCTCGCCTATTGTCGCGACAACCAAACGCTGACTCTTCTGAGATAACTGCTTTATACTTGGGTAAAATGGACATGGGGTTTTATACGAGTCACTAATGTCTCTTAATTGTACTGTAAAGTTTGCTGGATCAGCGGTATGCTCGTGTCTCGACTTAAAGGGCTAGTTCACCCAAAATGAGAATTCTGTTATTATTCACTCGCCATTGATTAAAACCTAAATGCTTAACTTGTGTGAACACATATAGAAAATATCAGTCACCATTCACTTTTATTGTATGGAATAGACGGAAGTCATGGAGGTTTTGAACAAAGCTAGTCTTTATCACTAGGTTGAACCCTGTGCTGATAACATTTTCCTGATGTCAACACATGTAGCTAGTAGGACTTTGAGCCGCAGTGGTTTACACAGCGTCATTTCATGTACTGCTTATGACATGATGTCACTTATTGTGCATTATACACCATGTCATTCTTCATTTTCTCTGAGGAGCAGCAGTGTGTGTGTGTGTGTGTCATGAATGTAACCTCAGATTTTAAGAGCTGCAATGTGTGTGGTGTTTCTTATAAAAATGGTATACGTTTTTTTTTTTAGCTAGGAATTTACTGGAACTTAATTCCAAGATTATGATTTGTAATTACATTTTTTCTTGCCAGGTTTTGCAGCAGGCCAGGATTGTTCCTCCGGACTGAATCTTTGGTGTGTGTATGTCAATGTGACGAGAGGAAACTCTACCGACGACACTATGGGTCAAGACAGAGGAAAGTATGACTTCTATATAGGCCTTTCTTTGGCTATAAGTTCCAGTATATTTATTGGCGGTAGCTTCATCTTAAAGAAGAAAGGACTCCTTCGACTGGCCAGGAAGGGCTCTATGCGGGCAGGTATGTTCCTTTTTCTAACGTTTTGATCTAGTGGTGTCAAGAAAACATACATAGCTGGCTCTGACAGAGAGGTTTAACTGGTATGGGTGGGGAAATGATTGAGATCTTTTATTCAGACACACCTGTTCTGTAGCCCTCATTGTTTAAACATAAAGGTGCAGCACTGTACAGATCAGTTGCTACACACTTTTTATAAATGATTAACTCTGTTACATGTCATATACTTCCCCATACTGTGATATTTAACCCTCTATGAACTCAAAAATAAGTCTTACTGTTACAAAATAATTGTTTTTCGCTTTTATAAAGTGTCAAGTCTCTGTTTTATTCATTTCAGTTATGCGATCGCATTGTTTGGTTGTCAGATGACAAACATAAGCAATACAAGTCTTTTTAAGCATTTTCTACATTTAAATCATTCAATTTGATTTCCAAAGACAGTTTAATTTTGCTTTAAAGTGTTTAAAGAAAAAAAATCTATAGTTGGCTTTCAAATTGTTAAAACATAATTTGTTGTGGATATATAGAAATGGCCCATCACGGAAAACATTTAGTGCATAGAGTAATAGAAGATATGTATAATGATATTTTGTTTTCATGTAAAAATGAAATGGGCATGATTATAGTGTTTAATTTTCTTGGAGTAAATGTTTGATTTTATACTTAAATAGGTTTTTAAATAACCCTTTTTCATTTCATAAATAAATAATTATGTAGTTGAAATAATAGTATTTCTTTTTTTTACTTGCACTACCATTCATAAGTTTGGCATATTTTTTTTAAAGAAATTAATACTTTTATTCAGCAAGGATGCATGACATTGATTAAAAGTGACAGTGAAGACTTTTAATGTTACAAACAATTTCTATTGCAATATTAAATTCTGTAAATTTGACCTTATAATTCTTCTATTTAGCGTTGATACAAAGTTCAGTGTTGGCAAACGGTGATGTCATTTACCTTTAACCTTGTTGTAGCAATTTAGTTGTTTAACTGTTGACATTTACAATAATTTCTGAGGGATTATAATGTTTGTACCAAATAGTCATCAACGAGTTTTGACATCTAGAGAGCAGGGTGGCTGATATATGATATGCAGTGCAATTTAGCTATTGCAAATTTGTCATACACAATATTGCTGACATATTGTTGAACAATGTGGAAAAATGAATCATCTCTCTTTCCAGGCCAAGGAGGTCACGCATACTTAAAGGAATGGCTATGGTGGGCTGGCTTGTTATCAAGTGAGTGACAGATGAAACAACTCATTTTCATTTGAAAGACAAACTCAAAGCAGCTGTTCACGTACAATATACACTATATTGCCAAAGGTATTGGAGCACCCCTTCTAATGAAAGGTTTGACTACTTTAGTAATTTCCTTAATTTTAAGCATATAATGATATTCTAGGGAATATCATTATATAAAGGGTCCTGTCCAAACTGTTGCTATAAAATTAGAAGCATGCAATTCCCTAGAATATCATTATATGCTTAAACATTAAGATTTGTACTCATGGAACTCAAGTAGTCAGACCTTTCATTAGAAGGGGGTGACCCAAACTTTTGGCAATGTATTGTATATTTATCAAGTTTGTGGCTCATCTTCTTGGAAGCAACTATTTGAATTATGTCTGCTTTGACAGTGGGGGCCGGCGAAGCCGCCAATTTCGCTGCATACGCCTTCGCTCCCGCCACCCTCGTCACTCCTCTCGGGGCTCTCAGCGTGCTAGTCAGGTCTGTAAATCTTTGGTGAATTATAAAAACCTGTTTATTGTTAATGTGCAAATATATTTTAATGGGACAGCAGGTGGAAAGTATGAAATGCAGCTTTGCTTGGGAAAATGTTACTGTCTTGTACTCTGAACCATAGTGATTCATGTGGGTGGTCTAGCAGTAATTGTTGTGGTTTCCTATTTTGTTGTTTTTAAACCAAGTATGACCTTAATCTTAGTCGCTGCAAGCATCAGCTTCACAAAGTGTTGCATTTTGTAATGCTCAATGCCAAAGTGTTAGGTATTCAATTCTCAAAAGGACAAAAACAAGCTTTACAAAGTCCCAGCTAACGTGCTTTATATTCACCACAAACCTAACATTAAAATAATCTTAAACAACTAAAATAGAAATATAGAAAATATGAATTAATTCGCTCAAAAACAGGAACCAGGGTTGCAACTTTCTTAAAAATTCTGCATCATTTTTGTGGGATTTCTAAACTTGCAAAAGTCATGAAATTAACATTTCCATGGGTACTTTAACATGTCTTATGAAATATTTTTTTGTTGGCATGCCAAACTCTAAAATATTTTATCAGGTAGATTTTTTTGATAATAGCAAAAAAATAAAAACGATTCGGTAAACCATGAACACCTGGACAATTTCTGTGAATAATGGAGGGCCTAGGAATCAAAAAGTTGATATAGATTATAACTATGCAATCTCTAAAGTATGGCACGCTTTTTTATTATACATTTTACAAAAAACGACAGTACTTTTAAATAAGGGTGAGTAAAAAAAGACTGAATGTTTGTTTTTGGGTAAACCGTACCTTTAAGGGTTTAATGCGTGTCTGTTTTTGCAGTGCGGTACTGTCCTCGTACTTCCTGACAGAGAGGCTGAACCTGCACGGGAAGCTTGGCTGTCTGCTCAGTATCCTGGGCTCCACTACCATGGTGATACATGCACCTAAAGAGGAGGAGATCGACAGCCTGGAAGACATGGCCAAAAAACTGGTTGATCCAGGTAAGCTATGATATAAGACAATGAAGAACCTCCTGGAGCCAGTTGCATAAACCGCTTTGACTAGTATTTGTCTCGACTGGTCATAACTTTTTAAAATCAGTTACAAAAAGACTGCTCTAATTTTAATCGAAAAGTAAGTATGGTTACCCGGCTAACTGGTAGTTGTTTAAACTAGTTTTTAAGACAGTCTTAACATAGTGGCTGTATTTATGCTACTGGCCCTTGAAATGTGAATAACTTGTTTTTATATAACGGTGTTGCTGAGTAATTCAGCTTCTTTAATATCAGTATGCATTATTGTGGTCTTGATTAGTGAAATATTGCACCTACACATCCATTCAAAAGTTTGGGATCAGACATTTTTTGGTTGTCTTTGTTACAGTGTAATAATTAGACATTTGAACGATGGGTAATATAAATTAACAACATGTACCTACTATAGGGTTACTCGCATGCAATTATGCATAACTTATTGCTATTACTATAGTAAGTGCATGTAGTGTGTAACAAGTACACTGTTATAAAAACTGTATTTTTCAGTTTCAATATATTTAAAAATGTCATTTATTGCTGTGATGCAAATCTGAATTTCCAGCATCATTACTCCAGTCTTTAGTGTCACATGATCCTTCAGAAATCATTCTGATATGCTGACTTGGTGTAAAAGGCATTTTTTTGTTAACAATGTTGACGAGAGATGTGCTGTTTAATATCTTGGTGGGAATGGTCATCAATTTTTTTCAGGATTCTGAAAAATTAAAGAACGGCATTTATTAAATTCAATTTAAGAGTGTAAAATCTTTATCACTTCTGATAAATGTAGTTTTCATTTTTCAGAAGCTTTTGAACAGTTGTGTACATGTTTATATCGATACAAAAAAGTGTTTATTCAGGGATTCTTTTGAAAGTCTTTGGACTGCTTTATATAACTAATCCTAATTCTCATCTTTTCTTCCATCTGTCTCCAGGCTTCGTGGTCTTCGCGACAGCTATCATCATCATAGCACTCATCTTCATCTTCGTATTGAGCCCACGCCACGGGCAAACCAACATCCTGGTCTACATCACCATCTGCTCTGTGATTGGTGCTCTGTCCGTCTCCTGCGTGAAGGGATTGGGCATCACCATTAAGGAGGCCATCGCTGGGAAGCCAGTGTTGCGAACCCCTTTGGCCTGGCTGCTACTGCTGAGCCTGATAGCTTGTGTTAGCACACAGATCAACTACCTGAACAAAGCTCTGGACATCTTTAACACATCCCTGGTGACGCCCATCTATTACGTCTTCTTCACCACCTCGGTGCTCTCCTGCTCTGCCATATTGTTCAAAGAATGGGAACACATGGGCACCGACGATATCATCGGCACACTGAGCGGCTTCTTTACGATTATCGTGGGCATCTTCCTGCTGCACGCCTTTAAGGACGTTAGCATTAGCTTGGCGACATTGGCCGTGTCCATCAGGAAGGACGAGAGGAACGGGCCTGTATTAAATGGCATGGCAGCGCACAACCACTCCAGTTACGAGCTGCTACTTAACGACGTCACGGAGGACTTTGACGACAGAGAGTCAGTGTTGCCTTTCGACAGCGTCTCCAGAAGAAACGGCACTATGACAGTCTCTTAGGTTCAAAGAGGAACCGGTATGAAGCAGTTCGTCTATGAAAATGTTTTGGCTGCTCTATGGACATTTAGCATTTTTCTTTCCAGATAGGAGATAAAACCTAAGACAATCAACTCTCAATACAAAAATACAAAAAAGATGGACCAATCGATTGTACTAAAGGTTTTGTTTGGCTCATTTAAAACAAGACTACATGGTAAGCGTCATCTCATTCCTCATGTAGCACTGTAAATAAACAACTGTACGTTTTAAGAGACTTTTGTTATATTTTATGTACAGATATCTGGATTTACATGCACTGAGTTACATGAGTTTCTTTCTACAAAATCTGTAGTTGCTTTGACTTTTTAATAAAGACATCCAAGTGGAATGATGAGAAGGCCTTCTCGGTTCATCAGCTGTGCTGTGATTATTTTTTAGAGGTTGTTGAACCAAAAATGATCATCATTTACTCACCCTCATGATGTTCCAATCGTTTAAGAATGAAACAAAATTGAAGGCATGTTTCTCACATGTGTTATTTTAGTTCTAGTTTTTCATGTAAACCTTTTAAATTCGATTAATATTTTGTCATGTCATTTATCACATTTTGTTCCATTATAGCAAAGACTATAATGCTCTTTTTTACCTTTTTTGTTTTAAAGGGACTTTGATTATACGGAATAAAACGGCATCTAATTTTAGTTGACGTGTGCAAAATGAATCCAAATATTCAAACATTGGATCAACATTTAACAAAACAATGTATAATGAACTCGTTGTGAAAATCTGAGCTACTGAACATTATACTTGTACACTATTGTACTATAATTTTGCTTTGCTAGGTATTCATTTTCATTGTTTATACGTAAATAGTATTCATGATACATATTTTGGTTTAATTAGTAGTTTCATTGCGTAATAATGTGCGGATACAAGCTTGTATTACACTTATATTGCGAGTGTGTATCTGATACGTTTGGGTGAGTTAATTAACCAGTGTTCAATCATTGTTCAGCTTCATCACCCGAAACTAGATTTAATTTATTCAAAAACCTTATCCTTTGGTGTTCATTTGTCTCATCATTGTTTATGATTATCTTTTAATTAAAAAAGTGTAATTATCGTCTGTATGCACTCATCTGTTAGCAATGAAATGAACGTAGGTTAACACTGCACACAGAGACCTTCAGTTGAGATTCGCAACGACCAAATATCTTCCTGGAGACCCACTGATCTGCAAAATGCATCTCCAACCTGCTTTAATATCTTCAAAGATGCCTTTCAAGCGGTCCTGAAGATCTTGATTAGCTGCTTCAGGGACGGAGTTAAGCCCTTCAGGAGACCCACTGAAGACATACGTTTTATACATAGCTCTTCAATTTAGTAAATGATTACTATTTTATTTTGGGTTAACTAGTCCTATCATAAGTTTAATTTGGTGAAAAAAAACAGCCCAGGAAACCAGAGTTTGATATTTATTCTATTCAAATCTGATTTCAGAAAAATACAAAAAGGCACATTTATTGAGAGTAAGAACTTTGTTACGCTTAAAGTTTATTCAGGATAATTGAAGAAAAATAGTCTTGTATGCAATCATTCAAAAACACCACATACTGTAGAAATATACCGCTGGTCTCTCACCACAGCAAACGCTTAAATAATCAGTTGATAAAACCCACTTGGCCATTTTCAAACTCTTTCCCACTGCATTCCCCAGGTATATAACATGAAAATGAGTAGTGCTGTGCTATCATTAACATATAAAGATAGTCATTTATCTATAAGGCACGAGTGTGTACAAAATAAAATCAACCTGAAATACACTAAGTAAAACTGGGCCATGTTTGTCTGCATCATTCTAAAACATATTTTGGCCTAATTTACCAAAGCCGGAGATGTGCAAAACCAATAATGGTACAATTGATGCTTTCAAAACACTTATGACAAGGCAACTTACTGGCTCTGAACACTACAGGCTGGTGTATGGAAGGCGACTCCAAGTAGAATGTGACAGTGAAACTGGTCCTAAACTTGTTTGCTAAATATGTTTCCTTTCTACCATCTCTTCCACTTCTAATTGGGGGAAAATGTACGCCAATCTCAGTTACTGGCCAATGACTGATGGATCGGAGGCTGAAAGCAACGGACATGTTCGACTGGCATGTTCTCTCCATCCCCAGACTTCAGGTACTTGTTCAAAATGGCGAAGATTTCATCATTCAGAATCTGGAACTTGCGAATTCGCTCACCCATTTTCTTTAGAGGCTAAAATGGGAGAGGAAACGATGGTTTAGTTGATGTTTTGACTAAATAAAAACTTCTCATTGAGGAAAAACTCACCACACTCTTGATGATCTCATCTTTGCCGTCATGTTTCTGCACCTTAAGAAGATGGTAGCTGAAGTCCAGGATATCAAAGCGTCTGTGCTGTCCAAGCAATGTGATAATCATGCAACCGGCCCAGTTCAGACCATCTCCAAAACATTGCCTAGAAGATCAATATGCTTTATAAAGCACAAATATCCTAATCTCACTGTAAACCGCCATTCTACATGACGAGAATAACGTGATCAGTTTGCACTCACTCAACGGTGAACTCATGCGCTCCCACCGGGATGCAGTACACAAACTGCATGGCGCTCCACAACCTGTGGAACTCCACGCACTCGTCCACGTGCATCACGCCGTTGCTGGGCAATGGGCCGCGCCAGATTGGGTCATCCAGATAACCGCGGACGCGAGTCAGAATGACCTCGAATATGGAGAGACCGCAGCACAGCCGCTCTTTCGTCAGCAGGTCACCCTCACGGGCGATGGCAATTTGCTGAGGAGAGATTGAACAGGGTATTGATTCAAATCAGACCAGTATTGTTCACTCGAGTCAGCATTAAATGTGACTATGGTATTTATTTAGTCAAAGCAGATGATTTGTCCTCAAACAGTTATTCACAAAATGTGAAGAGTAGATGGCGATATCACCACAATTAAATGGTATAATGACAATACTGACAATGGAATCATAACGATGGAATAAAAAGTCAACACTTCAATTTTATCTCACAATTGACTCAATTATGAAGTTTCTAAATGTCGACTGTCACAATTATAGAATGTCTAATTATGATATAAAAGTTGTAATTATAACAGTCATGATTGACGTACCTTTTTATCTCAATGATATTTCAATTTCAACTTCTGTTTTTTCTCCTAATTGCAGCTCTTTATCTCAAAAAACATGATTTACTAAAGCATAATGATCATTTTGATTATGATTTTCTCATAACTGTCAATTTCAACTTAACTATGGCTTTTTTCCTCAATTTTAGACCTTTATCTCAAAAAGTATGATTTACCAAAGCATGATAATTTTGACTTGTCATAGTTATGATTTTATCTCCTAACTTCAATTTGTATGTGATATTTACAATTTTTAATCTCAAAGAACATTAATATTTACCAAAGCATATATGTATCTTTTTTGGGGGGGGGGTTAACAGCGGTTAAAAATTATCTTTGTAGAAATGCCAATTAATGTAACAAAAAGTGACAGAAAATAGTGGTGTTACCAGAATAAATTAATACTAATTTCTTCAAGCAAACTTTTTAAAATCACCATTTTTCTTTTAAAATAATATATTTGCCCATTTCCACAACTCATAACTAAAAAAAGAGAATGTGGAAGGCTCAGGGATGAACTCAAACCAGCAGTTAGGTGTGTAATTGAAGATGCTAATTACAATAAGTAGATAGATGTGTGTACTGAGGCGGCACAGCAACAGCGCACGACTAAAGCGGCTGTCAGCGGCGCAGTGATGTTTGACCCACCTGAGGAGTTCCCAGACGCTCAATTAGAGGCACCAGATGCAGTGCAGTGTATTTGGCCTCCAAACGCTTCATCTTTGCATCCAGACGCTCACCTTCTGCTCAAGTGTGGGTGGTAGAGGATATGTATGAGGAACTGCTCAAATAAAGCATGCTAAAAATACTGCATATCCTCGACGGCAAGCATACATAAACATGAGCTTACCTTTAACGTGAACTCTTGGCAAGATGTTCTGGAAGGGCGCTGCATGCAGCAAGTCACACACCTCCTTCCTGAGACTGCAGGAAAGAGACACTCATCTCAGAAACTGAAACAATCTTACGAGGCAAAAGCTGAAGTAATCAATAAAACAGTGGGTTCAAAGCATGAATTCAATTCAAATAAGCAGTCCGAGACAAGCCAACATTGACACTTTGACCCATACATTCATAATCACAGTTTTGGAGCATTACGCTGATCAGGTTAACTAGTAAAGCACAGAAACCATTAGTCATTAGCTTATTTTTCATGTTTGTGGGCGGTTTTTTGGTAACATTTAAAAATAATGTCTCAATTGATATCATGAAATAATTTTTTTTCAGAAAATATACTGATGTTCAATACACATTAATTTTCATTTTGATTATGTAACCTGACATTTTAAAGTAGTATATGTAGAAATGAACATTAACCATAAACATTATGTATATCCTCATGTCAAACTACACAACCAGGCAAAAGATAGTTTTCAGTCAGTAAGATTTTCAAAGTCTCTTCTGCTCACCAAGCCTGCATTTATTTGATCCAAAATTCAGCAAAATCAGTAATATTGTGAAATATGTTTAATATTTAAAATAACTGCTTACTATTGTAATATATTTTAAAATGTAATTATTTCTGATTTCAGAGCTGAATTTGTTGCATCATTACTCCAGATCCTTTACAAATCCTTCTAATATTCTGATTTGCTGCTAAAAAAACATTTATTATTATTATTGAAAATAAACGAGTATAATTTTTCAGGTTTCTTTGATAAACAGAACGTTTAGAACAGCATTTATCTGAAATAGAAATATTTCGTAACATTATGTCTATCATCACTTTTGAATCCATTTAATGCATCATGCTAAAGTATTAATTTCTATAATTTAGAATAGAAAAAAAAATATATATATATACGTACTTCAAGCTTTTGAATGGTGTGGTGTATAATGTTACAAAAGATTTGTATTTTTATTTCAGATAAATGCTGATCTTTCTACTCTTTATAAAGAATCACGAAAAAAAATGAACTCGACTGTTTTAAATATTGATAATAATACAAATGTTTCTTGATCTACAAATCAGCATATTAGAATGATTTCTGAAGGATCATGTGACACTGAAGACTGGAGTAATAGCTGCTGAAAATTCAGCTTTGATCACAGGAATAAATTACATTTTTAAATATATTCAAGTTATTTTAAATAGTAAAATATTTCACAATATTACTGCTTTTGCTGTTTTTGCATCAAATAAATGCAGGTTTGGTGAGCAAAAGATAATTTTATGAAAAAACATTTTTAAAATCGTACTGTTCAAAAACTTTTGACTGCTAGTGTACCTCGTTCAGTAACTGCATGAGTTATTCATACTGTGGCACATACTGGAGGAAAAAAAGAGCATTTCTTTTGTGGCACTGAGGTGGGTGACAACAAAATAAAAATAGAAATGGCACTTCAAAAAGGTGTTTTAGAAATCCTCGGCCCAGATTTAGATGGTAACCAGGTACGGTTCCAGCAGATGGAGCCATGCAGTCACACACACCACTGACAGGAGCGACTACAGACGAGGCTGTTGACATTTCAATTCAAATGCAGAGAATTACAGCCGACGGCTCTGATTGCATTGACCTTGCCATCAGGCAGAGCAGGTACCTGCACACAGGCACAGAGATTTTCTTTTGTGTGACTATTTTACCAGACAACCTTAACTTGACACTGAAGTTTAATGTGTAGGGTGGTGGAAGACAGCATCTCCCCGGGTAATGGTTATAATTGTGACTAATGGTTGACAATTAAACAGCAGTTTGTCACATCTGTGAAGAGTCTCCTGAGTGTCTGGATAAATGTCAGATATTTCCAACCATTGCCGCAGTGACGTTCCATCCATTATATGCAGTGACACCTTTTTTGGGTGTTCACAGATTCTTGGTAATGAACTCAATAAATCAAATAATAAATGATTGCTAAATTATTGCTTAATATATCTAGGTATTAAACTGGGGTTTGAGGGGGAAGGATTTGTATTACATATATTTGTAAAAAGAGGAATAAATATAAAAAAACTTGGCATGTGCTAGTTTAGTGGTATTATTATTATTTTCAATGTACACAGTCCTGGTTTCAAAAGAACTGCTAAGAAAGCTGTGATTACAACATGATGAAACATTAGCTGAAGCACTTAAAAATACACTTATATTTTATATATTAATTAATTGTAACCTAAAATCTTGATGTTGAAAGTTAAAGCAGTTAACAACCTTAATAAAAAGTCAAACCTTTGGCTATGATTCAGAAACCCTGACTGTTATTTATTGCGAGTAGCAAGCGGTGCTTTGGATTTATTTGAGCCCTAAAGGGAATAAACTCGTTAACAAATTATAAATCAAACTAAACACATTAAGAGCTGTGGAACAGTGACATTTTTCTTTGTGGGGGACAAACATTTCTTAGATTTAATGATCCTATAATAAATGTGTCCAATATGTGATGATTCATTACTTTTGATTGAAGTGATTTGTCACCATTCAGAATTTAAAAAGAACAGAAAATGAGAAGCAAAGTCGATGCGGTGTATAAGCAAGATCAGAAGAGCTATGCACAAAATATGCACAACGGTTTTAGAGGCTGGCTCAAAGAAAAATATGTGAAGCTGATCTGCCTCTTAAAAGGGTTGAAATCTGACATGGAGAAACTGACAGTGCTGCCACATGCAACAACTGCAGATGTGTTCCCATGACAACAGTGTGTCAGAGTCAGACATCCTAAACACTGAGCAGGTGGCAGACTAAATAATTGTGTAAAATTAATTAATTATAATACAACAGTTTAATTAAGAAATTACCCCCAAAAAAAAAGTCATTTTGTGCTAAATACACAGTCAGTCATTGCCCTGCATCATGTTTGTCACCTGCTGCATGCAGTGTAAGATGATGTACAGCTCTGCACAGGGCCAGTGTGTGTTCATCATTTTAACATGTTTGTCTTTCCCCCATAATTAATCGCACCTAATTAACAGTACATATGCATTGCTCTATCCTGTCATGGACTCATGAATCATTTAAAAAAAGTTTAAACATGAAGAGATTCAATCATGATTGAAGACTTCAGTGAAGTTATGTGTCTTGTGTGTCACTCTTCACAGGACAAAGAAGAGAATTTGAAAGCAGCTCAACCACAGTGCTTCATTTGTCAATTTCGAGGTCCCGCAACAAAGCAGATGGATCCCATGTGATTAGAGGTGTCAGAGTCAGACATCCTAAACACTGAGCATTGGTAGACCAGACTAAATAATGGAAGTCAGTTGCTTATTAAGGTTTTATGAAAAACCTGAAAAAGCCATGACATTTATAAACCGCAATTTCCAGGCCTGAAATATATATATATATATATATATATTGTATGTAACTGTATATAATCTGATTAATTAAATAATACATCAGTTTATAATGAGAAATTCCTGCAAATATTTAATATAGCAAGTAGGTTATATGGGTTAAATACACAAACTAGCAGATTAAAACAGTCCTTTGTAAACTGCATGCAGTGAGTGATTCAGCTGAAGGCCAGTGTCTTCTGTTCACATTTTAAAGCAGTTTCACATCAGCACATCTCATCTGCAATAATTAACAGCTGCTGCAGGCTGTCGCTGATCCAAGACTCGCATAATTGGACAGTTGACAGAATTGTCACATGCTTAATCGGGTCATTGTTCAATCATGATTGAAAATTATAATTATGTGTCTTTTAAGCCAATCGGTCACTCACAGGACAAAGAAGAGTTTGTTGTTGAGCTTAAGTGGCCAAATACACACAAAACTATGCCAAAATGACAATTTGTATTATGTGTATGAGAACAGTTGAGAAAGAAAACGTGTATCAGTAGGCTATTGGAGCCGTGCATTATGTCTTGAGAGAGCAGAACAATTCACATGTTGCGTCTTTTGCTTGCTCAGACTATATTTCAAATGTAGAATTAAAGCACCGCCGCAAGCACGGTCATTATAGAGGATTTTTCATATATGCACACTATAGGTCAGCAAAAACGTCTTTTATTGGTGCGTGAGGAGGGGGATCGGCCAAAATGAGGTGCCGGATTGGATTTCGGAGGTGCGGGATCCGGCTAGTTCTGGCACAAATTAAGCCCTGCCCAACCACAAAGGAACAAGTTAACTAGTAAAGCTCACTAGTCACTACCACAATCTTTCTCAGAACCACACTATCAATCTACTGAAGATGATTGGATATTCTTACATTAGCTAGAATTTCTTCTTTAAAGAAAAGATTATGGCCAGTGGCAACAGTTGCTAAGGTACCATTTTTAAGGCTACTTTCTGTAGTAGCCTTGTAGCACTGTAGTAGCTGCAGTGGGACTCTTTATTTCAAATGTACAGACATTAGCACCGCCTGCAAGCCGGGTCATTATAGAGGATTTTTCATATATGCACACTAAATAAATGGCAAAAACTGGATGGCTTGCCAGAGCTGGATATGTTTCCTGTTGTAAAGTTATGTGTTTATGGTATATGTGCTTTTGTGCTGAGGTGTTTTTTTTCTGTTCTCACACTGTACTCCCCAATGGAGCATAGTCTGGGGGTAAATTTTTTTTCTCTCTCCTCATGTAATGCTGTATTTTTCTTCCATTCCCTGTCTTCCTGTTCTGTCTACCCCGTTGTCATATGTATGTTGTGTATGTATGGACAGGTTGATGGCTAATTTCGCTGGTACTTGTAACTAGTGACAATAAAGGGCTACTACTACTAGTATAGTGTGAATGCACGGTCATACCAAGCTCTGTTCACTCAGCAGGCAGAAGAGCAAAGCGTTTCCAACTTCCCTCAGGTTCTGGAAGCACACAGTCTTCAGCTCAGCATACTCCACAATGTCCTTCAACTGGTGGTGGAAGAACTCCAGAACACCTGCATTCAGCAGACACAATCATTCTTTCATCGTAATGACAGCCACATTTTGATTGTTTTAGGAAATGTTGAAGTATACGTATTCCTCAATTTGCAGACAGCACAGTGATGAACAAAAACAGATCCCATTCCTGGATCAACATGCCCAAATTAATGCCTAAAATCAGGATGTCAAGTTGATGATAATAATGTTGCCTAAAACTAACCTTGACTCGACCAGCACAGGGTTTATGCAAGGTTTTATAAAGGTCATTTTAAGATTTTAAGACCTCTTTAAGATCAAGTGAGGAAATGTAAGGAATAAATTCAAGGGAACATCAATATGTATTCTGAACCTTATGATCACACTGCAAAAAAAGTCATTTTCCTCCTTAATTTTCTTGTTTTCCAGTGAAAATGTCTCAATTCTAAGAAAACATTTATTTGAGAAGCAAAATGACATAAGATGAATCAAGAGAGTTTATGATTCAAACAAGATCTGCCAACTGTTCTTGCCTTGAGCATAAAATCACTTCAATTTCCTTGATCTAAGGATCTTTAGATTTGAACTGGAAAACAAGACACCCTTAATGATGTATATGTATATGAATACACATGCACATTTCTGAAGAATAGTGGAAATCTACAGTGGCTGAGTTTACTCTCTTTTGTTATTCCTGTTACGTCCAAGAACCCAAAAATAAGTAATACTCTTACAAGCAGAACCCTTTAGCTACATATACAGACCCTTTTTGTTGTTTTTCTACCCTCTGCCTTTCTCTCTCTCTCTCCTCCACCCACCCACTTCCTTTCATTTCCTTTTGTCCAGGCTGAGTGAATTTCACATAATCAGGTACAGCTATGATTTCAGTGTGGAGCACACCCTCTCAGTATGGTCACCCAGAAAGAAATGACAAACAAAGGAAGGAAGGAAGAAAGAGCACGAGGCAAATACCAAAGCCTCTCAAGTCAAGAGGGGTCTGATTAAGTCTTATAAAATACCCAGCGTCTGCTGCGTAAGCTCTACTAAAAGCACCACTGTGTGATTGACACACTGCAGACAGACAATCTGCCCAGCAGCACAGTTGGATTCACGAAAGCTTAATAATTCAGTGCTTATCTTCTATTTGGTGATAGTGGGAGCTCATATTTACACAGGGTCAAAGTTGCTCTCTTGGGTCAGAAAACAAAAGTATTGCTGAGGAGTGTCCAAAAAAAGTGCAATTTTCACCTGGCGAGCCGTACTCGTGGCGAGGCAGACGGCAAATCTTGGGCATCACTTCCATCAGGGTCCTCACATACTGCAGAATGGTGCCCTGAAGCTGCACCAGAAAAAACAAGATTACAAGGTGATTTCAGCAGAAATGTTGCTAATGCCCACACTTCATCCATTATTATTTAAAGTTAGATTAGTGGTGTAAAAAAATGTATCTCAACAATGATCAATGATTCAATTAAGATCCTTGTAAATGGTCTGCTGCATCATGTTGCTAGAATCATCTGACTATATGAAACCACTATACTTAAGGCATAATTTGAGAAGTTCTAGTGGGAATCTGGCTGAACATATATACTAAATACGCCATGCATTTCTTCTCACATGTTTGAGAGCCGCAGACTAGAAATTAAAAAAGAGATCATGTCTAGTGTCTTGCAAAAGCAGATCTCCATAAACTTCAATTAGCCTGCCTATGCACGTACCAGGTTTTTGACGACCTTTAACAGCTCTTCCATCACCACAGCGATGCCCTGGTATCCTATAAGTCTGCAAATAGCCTTAACATGTGGAGGTCCCAGGAAGTTCCGGTAGAGGCTGTATATGCTACTGTACGCCAAATTCAAGGCCTGAATTATCATGAAAAAGAAAAAAAAGCAAGTTATGGAATAATTGGAACAAAACTCAAAGATTTATTATCGAGGCAGAGTTTGATTTGTTTGTCACTTAGTCATTTGCACATGTAATGAAAGTTATGAAAATTATTATTTAAATTTAAAAACATCAAAAATCTTAATGATCCCACGCTTTTGAACAGCATTGTGTGTGTGTGTGTGTGTGTGTGTGTGCATACACACGTTTATATTATTACATAAATCATTTGTTTTAAAACAATGGCTGACAAAGTCTAAAATACTTTAGAGTAGTAACAAAACAAACATGCTTCTCGCTGTTCTTTTAATAAGAATGCAGTACTTGCAAATTGACCGATTAATGGTTAATCAAATTCATGAGCATACATGTATGTAGGTGTAGTGGCAGTGAGTCAGTGGAGACAGGTCACCGGTCTGAGGGAGTAATTGAGAACAGAGTGGGGGAGGAAAATGCCATGTTTGCCTATGATTGAGAGAGCAAGGATATGTAAGAGATCGAGGATGAACGATAGAGTTCAAGCTCTCCCAGCTGTAATTCTGTTTAAATGCATTCTGAGGTGTCGTCTCTCCCTCCCTACTGCACTCTCTCTCTCTCTGCTTTATTTGCCGTCTGCTGTTCTAATCAGACAGAAGAGCTTTTCTGTGCAGCGGTGTGGAAGTGGAGACCTAAACCATGCCAAACACATACAGCTACAGGTCACACTCTCTGAACGCTTCAGGTGGATTCAGTCTGCAACGGAGAGATGATCTGTGTATGAAGTAACTCTCTTCTCATCTTTTACGGTAAGATTTTTGCTCCTTTATCTTTTAATCTCAGTTTTCCCAGAGGCACCGGTCTCTCTATTGGGAAAGAAATAGGTGATTACCTGTAAACACTTGTAAAATTCAGACAAGTGCTGTCTGAAAATACAACTAGATCTTTAGCAGCTGTGTGGATATGAAAAAGATTGGAAAGAGCAACAAGTCCGTAGGGAGAGAGAATACACGTCCTGCTTTCCTCCGACTTCTATGAGCATTATTGACAGTGTGCTTCTGGAAGATCGAAATAATTAGTGTTCAAGCTTTCATATGGTGCTGACTGCCGAGTAATTACAGCGTGTGTGTGTAGCGTATAGGGTCACCACCTATCCACACAAGTCCAATGTGGTGATTTATTGATCGAGTTAATGGGCTTCAAACAAACCAAGGGCTTGGGTGTCAAAAAAGGCATCTATTATAAAGAAACTAAAACACATTTTAAGTATAATATACTTAAATATCTAGAAATGTCAAAGCAGCAGAATTCTTGAGGAGATAAAGCAGATTATATAAAAAATTAATAAATGGTTTAAAAATATAGAAAATAAATAAAATAAAGTGCAAAATATTCATGCAGCAGTTTTTGATCATGGCAGATATTAAAACACTGAAGACTGAACAAATAACTCTGATATAATTTAACCTTAAAATTATTATTATTGAGCTTTAATGCCGTTCATTTATAATAACTTGAGAGAATCTAATAGCTTTTTTCTTGGCAAGCAGATATAAGGACATAATGTCAATTGAAAATGTATCTTCAACTCATTCAACATAATCCTGCTTTAGATACCTAGTTCTGAAGAGAAAAAAAATAGATACAAAGCAATCAAGGCGGATAAATAATCTGTTCTTGCACTCGATAACCTGGTGTTTTTCCCCACTAGATAAATCTGCTTTCTAACACCATGATAGAGCAGGGCAATTGTACGTGAATACAAAAGAAAACTGAAATTACAAAAGAGGCTATAACCATAAAAAAGCCACCTTGTCTGTTGTCAACACAACAATTCTCAATGTTAATTACTACAATACGAATGACAAATTAGACATACAATTTTTTTACATACATGTCCTCAGCCAGTGTTTTATGATTAAATTCCTTTGACAAAGCACTTCAATTCAAAATCAATCTCAGTACTGGAACCATCACTGAAGTTTTTCATTTCTTTAAAAACATGCTTTTATGCCAGAAGCAATCCCATTACTAATCTATTAAGTCCTTGTTGTACTACATTCAAGGTCAGAATTGATCTAAATGAATGTTTTTCCCTCTATGCTTCCAGATTCTTCAAAATCATTGCATTTCGTCTCAAACCAGCCTACATCATCAAAGTGTGTGTACATAAGGGCCTGAGTTTCAACCTAAAAAACAAACTCAACATGACTATCACCATTCAGAACATCACAGCCACCTCTGCCATTGTGAACTGGCTGTCATCTCCAGGCTGCGTGGACACGTTCTACAGCATCATGTATCACCCTAACTGGAACAGCCTGCTGATGGGTTACACGCGCAAGAGCTTCCTGCGGGAGGATAGGGTTCCCGTGAGCCAGACGTCCATCAGTCTGGGCAACCTCAGTCCACAGACAACTTACATCCTCTGCGTCACTTGCCAGTCTGCCAACCCCACCAGAGAGCAGTGCCAAGTCTTCAGTACCCTAGATGAAGGCACTGAGCTCGGAGAGAGCGGCAGGGAGCTGGCGATGGGCGTCTGGCTGGCCAGCAGCATCCTGTTGCTGATCATTGCTGTGGCTCTGCTTTGGGGATGTCTCCACACCATGTGTCCAGCAAAGAGGGACCCAGAAAGAGGCAGCCAGTCAGGTCCGAACCCTCCACACCTGGCTCTGACCCCCATGGGTGGGAACATGGGAAGCGAAGGAACAAAAAGTCTGTACACACCCGGTTGTGACGGGGAAGACTCTCAGAACGCAACGGTGATTGAGAATCCTTTTCGAGCCGAGCACGGCAGAGAAATGGCGAATGGGCAGGGTCGTGAACTTCAAAATCCAAGTAATAAACTGAAATTTGGTCCCGGGTCAGAATAACTAGGACACCAAATTATTACTTTGATGCACTGACCCCAAAAATTCTACTATTAGAACTTACACAATGAGGACAATTGCCTGGGTTGAAACCATTTTAAGAAAAGGAGACTTTGACAGTTGAACTGGGCTGACGGGGTTAAATTAGCATTAAAAGATGAAAACATAACTAACATTAAACAAGAAAACTGAAGGAGGCCCCTTGGCTTCGATACAATTCACTGCAGTCATTTTTTGGTATGCCTTTACAATGGTTGTTTGTTAACAGGAGTTAATGCATTTAGTATCAGAATGAATTATGTTATTTATTTTCATTTTTATTCATTTATAACCTCCCCCCCCACACACAGTTTTTTTTATAATTTATAAACAATAATAATCATAATTATTATAATAATAATAATTTGAAAAGGACCATTTTTACAGTAAGAAACAGTACCAAATGTTCCAATACACACAAGATTCACATCAGAAGCATAATTTATTTTATATATTTATACATAATGTGGGTCACCTATCGACCTACAATGTTGGAATCGTGTCTGTAGAGTACAGTGTCAGTTTAAAGTTAAAGCCCTGTCATTTTGGTTTTGCAAGGCAAAAAAGAACCACCAAAACATTAAATTGCTTAGTGCACCTTTACCTTTAATGGATGTAGAAGTGTTGATTTTAATGTCTTTGTGAGTTGATAGTCTGTTTTGTGTTCATTGCATTGAAATCTTATGCTTGAAATGTACTGTGCCTACCTATCTATCTTGCTTAATAAAAAACATTTCCCTGTATGTTATGGTTTGTGAGAGTTAATGCTCCAGTTAATGCTGGAGATGTAATAGATGTCAGTGTGACATTTAATCGTGTGCAAACCCACCTTTGATCCATACAGGTACTGTGGCTGGGCATTGGGAGGCTTGTCTCTCTGAAACTCTTGTGAAAACGGCAGCACAGTGCGAACAAACCTAATGGAAGGGGAAAATTGTTTTTAAAAATCTGCCCATTTCTGTATTATTGGGTTTGTCGCCCAGTTATTGACATTTCTGTTTAATAAGGCTGTGCACAGCATGTCCACTGAGGACCTATTCACAGGTAACAATACAGTGAAAAAACTCATCACACAAGTCAACCAGCTTTCAAAGGACCATGTTTTTAAGGAAAAATAAGCTACAAATATCTGCTGTGACATGACCAACTTTTAAGTGCTGCTCTCAGTGTGCTGGTTAAAGTCACTTGTGACTTGTGGGTGTGAGTGTAATACAACAGGAGCAGGTGAGAAGTGGAATCACTGTGTCCTGTGTACCCCAATCCATCACTTAAGAGTCAACTGAGAATCAAGCATACAATGACTGAAATGAGTCATTCATCCTTTATCCCAAAAAAACTAAAACCTTCACGGGGCAAGCTGAGCTGAAGCCATTTTTCTTGAACCTGAAACCGAGATGTAACCTTCAGAGATGGCATCATTCTACCATTTATGAACTGTATTGAGACCACAGCTGAACCCTGATGGCATTAGTTCACTTTTATACTAAATGGGTACCTTTATGATACATTTTCCATCAACATATCTATCTTACCCATGAAGGCCATGAAATGTTGAAGCCATCTTAACCTGGCAGTGTAAATATAACTTTAGTCATTTCATTCCACATTCAGACTCTTTCATGGCCTACCTTCAATCTGTTCTATACCTCTATTACTCACCTCACTATGGTTCCTTACAAAGCTCACTTTCTTTTCCTCACTTGCAGTCATATTTGATATATGGATCAGATTGAACCTTTTGCTCAGAAAAAAATATTGTATTGTGCTATTTGACAGTAAAAAAAGAAAAAGTGATGCATCCAACTGCAGAAGGTAGACAAACACTCAATTCAAAGGAGAAATATTGATAAAAGGTAACTGATTTGCCTCACTTGCTGCAGATTATATGCTTCTTAAAAGCTGCAAACAAGAATCTATGTACAAGAATGTGTCTCAAATGTCTCTGAGACATAGCAGTATTTTCCTGGTTGAAATAAGCAGACTTTACGCATAGACTGACTATCAATAACTAATGAATTCACTTAATTAACCATTCTCTAAAAAAATTCAAGATCAAAGCAATGCTCCATCTTCATTTAAGTGTCTCATGCATCTGGATTTCTGACAAGTGATGAAATACATTTTCTATGCAATTTGACTTTTAATCTCAATCATGTCTGTTTAACTGAAATACGGATAAATGAATACATATGTCTGTTTACACTAATATACGCTCATGACCAAATATATCGACACCCTTGGTAAAGATGATCAAAGAAGGCTGTGAAAAAATCCACAAAAATCTAACCTTTCATTGGATAAGAAATTATCGGGCTCCAATTAGGGCTGCAGCGATTCGTCGACGTGAAAGCAATTTTCACTGCTCTAGCTCTTTTCTTAAAGCCACTTCACTCATTTGTGAAGCTTAATTATCTTTTGCTGCACATGATAAATATATTCTTTGGTTTTTCTCATTGTGATGGAAGATTAAGGGAATTTGCGCTTTGTATTCCCTCCTATTTATATTTCTGTGAAACAGGAAGCCATGGCTGGATAATTCCATGTTCATAATCACCCTGGAGTGCTCAAAATTGTGAATGAATATGAATGGGAATATACTTCAGAGATATTTTACTCATAAGAATTTCTAGGGGTGCCAATAATTGTGTCCAGTGTGTATTTGAGAAAAACATTTATTTCAGAATGATATCTTCCCCCATTTAAAATTATTTTATCCAATGAAAGGTTATATTTTTGTGAATTTAAAATAAAAGATCAAAAGGATTAAAAGGACGATGCAGATTTATTTTCACAGCCTTCTTTGATCATATTTACCAAGGGTGCTGATATTTTTGGCCATGACTGTAGCTGTTAAAATGCTGCCAATTTATGAAATTATAAATTATATTATTGCACAACCCTGTCATTAAAGATTAGTAGAGCCTGCACAATTTTTTACATTTACATTTAATATTTATGTTTGATATTTTATATTAAAGGTATTAATTACCAGAATTAATTATCTGTGATTAAAATCACTCTGTGATTTTAATCCTGTATGAATTGCCATGTCAATCACTTATAGATGTGCCAATTTATTACAGAAAAATAATTCCAGATGTCCTAAAATACATCCTGTCCAAACTGCTCTTTAAAAATAACCATTATTATTATTTATATTTAAAATAAATAAGTAACTTTTAAATAAACCTTGGGCACTCCCTACCCACCTGTTCGTGGAGCCATTGTAGCAGTAGTTGGGCAAGAAATCATAGTTGAGTTCCCAGAAGACATGGAGAGTGATTCTGCCATAGGGCGCAGATACATTGTGGTTTGCCTCACGGAACATGGCGTCGATACTGTCCAGTGTCAAAAACTTACTGAGGAGCTTATGGGTCATCCGGTTAATGTCCAACAATCCCTCCAACTCCTGATCAATGACAGAGAAAAAGAGCATTGGAACAAAAAACACCCTCTCAGGCACAACTATAACATTGAACAACATTTAACATTTCTATTCAGATGCACACACAGATCTCCAAAAACAATGTGTATGAATACCAATAATGAGCTTTGGAACAATTTCATGGCTTTTTGGAATGCTAATCACATTCAGATGTCTATTCAAATGTATATACGCACACACAGACAGGAAGCAAACATGAATAAAATTACTCACAAGGCTAAATTATTTCTGCAGCACCGAATTTCAATTTTGCTATGAGAGATGGCCTCTTTTTTATGAAAAATCCTGAACCGACAAATATCTATCAAATTTACACAGCTAAAACAAGCTGAGAAAATTCAAGGTCTCCATATGAGAAAATTAAAACTGCAAATTTCCATAAAAACAGAGATTTGAAAGGATAACGCACTATGATGGACGTGAGGTCCTCGCTCTCAAAGCGGTTGATGGCGAGCTCTAGGGATTTGTACAGCGCCATGGACACTCGCTGGGTGATCAGACGGTTCAAGTCGATCGATCGTCCAAGGAGCTGCGAGAGAAAAGGACAAAACAGGATGAGTGGACTTAAAAACAGCATTAATAAACATTAATGAAAACGTAAACATAAGAGCAGCAGTCCTTACCTGGACATGTCTCTGTTTGAGAAGCGTCTCATAACGATTGGAGGAAGGCCATGAGATATTGGCGCCCTGATTCTTACATTCAGCTCTTAATCTCTTATCCAGAAGGAGACTGAAAAAATATATATTTAAGTCCCCAAATCAACTTGCAGTACTACTGAAGAATTGTGTTCCATATTTTCTGAAAACACATTCGGTCTGAATAAGGCTATAAACTGAGTTAACCGACCTTCCGGCAAGAACCTTGTAGTAGGCAAAAATTTGATCAGCAAGTTTGTAGACAAACTGGTCAAAGCAAAGGTTCACCTGGGGGAAAGAGAAGAAAAATCCAGATGTGCAATCACTTAAAAGAACACTTAACTTAAGTAAAAGAAATGAAATTAACAATGCAATAACTGCTTCAAAGGATTTTTTGTTGCATGCAAATGTAGGTCAAGAGGGTTTTTACCTCAGCTTCAATCTCATCATAAAGGAATTGCTTTTTAAACTTTGTGAGAGCGTAGTGTGCGCTGTCGTTGTACAGATCCAATGAATACAACACATACCTGAAGAGATCAGACATACTTAGAAACATATTCCATAAAGCATTTATTTTTTTGCATATGTACTACGGCAATTCATTTATTAATTGTATTTTTGGTTCTCACTCCATCATAGAGGCTTCTTTAGTCTCCAGGATGTGGTCAGTGAGGATCCAGGGAACGGACATCTCAATTGGAAACTGGATGCGGCGACCCATTGTGAGCTCCAGAAAGAACTCCCGGAACCAGAGCTGGGACAAATCACAGCACTGCTGCAGCGTCTCTGCAACACATCACAACACGTATGTAACAGATAAAACATCCCAGCAGGCTCACAACATTGATATTTGATCAAATTTTGCTTGCGATGTTGGGTGACCAAAATTCAATATCAATTCAACGTCTAAAGTCAATGTTAATTTGGACGTCAACTGACGTTGTTATTTGTTGTTTTTAGGTTGTGTAACCAAGATCCAAAGTTAAGTCAACGTCAAATTGACATCAAACACTGACGTCAACCTAATTTTAATTCTTAACCAAAATGCAACATCTGTCTGACGTCATGTCCAGCATCTGACGTTATACTGAAGTCCTATGCCTGCTGGGATTCTTAACACCATCCACATTCAACCAAATACAATGAGCATTTTTTAAATGGAACACTGCCATGTTGATTACAAATAACTGATGAAATAAATATATATTTTTTTTATTAAAAAAATTACACATTTATTTTGATTAAATAATCTAATAAAATGTACAAATATATTCAATTTGCATTAAAGAATCTGATATAATCTATTGTTTTATAATATAAAAATTGCTAAATACTTTTACTGTTCATTACAGAGTGAACATGCATTTGTGCTATTTATCTTTAAAGTAAATGCCTTTTAATAAAAGAATGACATTCATACATTTTTAAATGTAGCTTATGTGTCTATACTTTTTTTAGGCATCTGTGGACACAGAAAAGCTCATTGATGCATTATGGTATAAAAACAAATGTTGGTTAAATAGCAAACAGTATAGCTGGTAATAATTTTAATGGTGAATGCTGTAACAAATGGCTAGAATTAGGGTGAACTGTTCTTTACCACTGAAGTTGAGCAGATGAGTGTAGAAGAAAGATTCGCGATGGAACTTCTCAATATCCAGGATGGTCGGACCCTCCAAACAACTGCGCAAAGTCTTCTTTGAGCCGCTCTTATCAGCGACCAGAGACTCCAGCATCGTCCTGACCATATACAGCTACACAGAGAAACAGAAAGAGGAAGCAGATAAAAGACAAGTGCAAAGTCAGATCTCTTTACTCTTCGCACATGCACATTTAGCCACCGCTCGACAGACAGATTCTGCTCTGGTCATCTTGCCACAGGTGGAAGGATCTCTTTTGCATTCTGGTCTGAGTGTAGTTACGTGCTGATGGAGGGCAGACAGGTGTCAAAGCTTCCCTGGAGATGTCAGACAGATCAAAGCGCTCGTCTGTATCGCTCACCTTGGATTCCATCTGGAATTGTGAGTGTATGCGTGTCCGTTTGGCACTATTCAAATACTAAGAGGCTATGTTCTCATAGTCATTGTTTAGGTCAAATTCTCTTGAACAAATATATTATTTTATCTTTATTTAATTAATGAAATGTGGACTACACAAAATAAAAAAATGTATATCTCCCTTTTGTCCCTCTGTTTGAAAAATATGAGACATGAACGGATCAAATTATGTCAGTATGAACAAGCAGGTATATAACAGTAAACTACTCATTGAGGTATCATACATAAAGCCTAATTTTTAGGCATCAATGCAAGCTTAGTTCAGAGCCGTGAGCTTCTTGAACAGAAACCTCTTGTGGCTAAATTCAACCAAACCCATACAGAGCTCAAGGCAATAGCAGAAAACCTTTAAATCAATCCACACTAACAAGAAAACATTGAGTCAAGAATTCAAATAAAAAATAAACACGGCGTGGGAACAATCCTCAACACATTCTTTATCAAATTAAACTGACAAATTAAACATCTGAATCTCTCAAAAATTCCAGCAGCAAAGCACTGAGATCACATTGAGAGGCAGCACCGATTACAGCTCAAATCCCCGAAGCGCTATTGACATTCAATACGACACCCTTCCCACGGCACACCGGATCAACCGTGCTTCATGCAACATCTGCGGCAGAAGTGAGTGGAAGATTACAAGCGCTTCCGAATGACACTGGGGGAGCTGTGTGTGTGTGTGTGACAGATATAACAAGCGTACAGCAGTGTGGTTGGTTAGGTTGTTTCAGGTAAAGAGTTGTATAAGGTGAAAATGAAAAGTGGAAAATATTACATTCAGAATGCAAATCATCACTACAGACATTTGAAGGTAACCGAGTTCTGAGGTTTGTTACTGTTATACATGTTCTTTATTTACAATTAGGTTACAACACTGTCTTTGTTTCTATCCCTTTATAGTTTAGAAACTGGGAATTAAAGAGTTGCATACTTGAGTGCTGGAGGGTCCTACGGCACGACGAGGAACTTTGATATCAAATCCCCCTTTAGGGTCCTTCTCGCCCCGCAACGCTGGGTCATTATGTGGCTCTCTGCCAGTCTCCCAATCACAGATGGTCTTACGGATGGCCTGGAGGATGCTGCAACAAAGTCACAGTCAGCCAAAACGGACTTAAACAACTAGAGCTGTAAGATAGAAGGATAATTCAGTTGTTGTACCTCTGGACGACATTCTTCTTTCTCTTGATGGCCTGACGCAGCGGTTCTCTGAGCGTCACCTGGGCAAAGTCTTGCAGAGCTGTGTAGATGGTGTGACGGATGGCGTGGTTGAACACACTCTCCATACGGCCCATCAGAACCTGCAGGCCCTTTATCATGGCGATGACCTAAACACATGTAGACAGAAGCACATTCAGAACACAGACAACAACTCTTCTGAGTTTACATCAGACACACTAAACAAACAGTCAGTTAATGACACTGAATTACATTTTATGAACATTAAAAACTTTTTATGATATGATTCAGTGAGTGCATTCAGAGAAAGATTGATTCAAAGCACAGGCCCACACAGAGTTAAATACAACATTTTAGTCATTCTAAATAAATAATACAAATGAATACAAATGTAAAAAGTAAATAAAATGAATTATACAAATAAAAATGTATTACAATATATAATACTTAAAATTAATTCAAATGTATAGTTAATGAATTCATTTAAGAAAAACTTGAATAAATTGTTGTTCATCATTCATTTTCAGTGGAGGTCATGAGGTGCAATAACTTTTCAAATGTTTGTGCATTTATTTAATGCGTATAATTACAATGCTACACAGCTGAGCTGTACTGACCTCCACCAGAGCAAATTTCTCCTCGCAGGTGTAGTTGTATCTGGTGGCACGTTCATACTCCTCAGCACTGTCTGGGCATTCTTTGTTGGAGTATTTATCAGTGGGGTGCACCAACTTCCAGGAATACTGCAAAAAGGAAAACATAAGCAAGTATACATGAAAGATTGTAATATGATGATTATTCTGAAAGAGATGCAAGAAAAATCTAAATCGTTATTCTTCAAAGCTACTTCACAAATTGTAGAAACTATGGTCCATCATCTCCATCCCCAGCCTAATTTGCTACACATTTACTAATTGCCAAGAATGAACTTGTTTCAAGCCGTTTCCATGACAACAATATTTCACAAGATCGACAGCATACAATCTTTTGTTCATAGAAAAAAAAAGCATAGCTGGAACTGACTATTATAGTGATTCGAATGAAAGGTGGCCTTGTGGAAACAAAAAGTGCACACCGGGGGAGTGACAGGCCCCGTCTATTCAATGAATGAGGTTCAAGAGCGGTCTTGAATGGGTGGGTCTCTGATACTAGTAATTAGAGGTTAGATAGTCTTTAGTATGTGCGACAGGCTGGCTCTCTGCCTGAGGAAGTGTGTGGTGTGAATGACTGTCCTCAATCAGAGCAGGACCGGCGCAAATTCATTTCTGAGAAAATCCATCGTTCCGTTTTGAGCAACTCAATTAAGCTGCTCTCAGAGATTGGACACTTCTATCAGACAGCACTCATTAAAAGAGCTTTTGACATGCTGGCGTTTGTTACTACTGATCGACGGTTTCAACGAACTTGGCGTGCTCATTAATCTTCTTTTGCAGGACTGTATCCTTTGTGCAGAACACAAATAACATTTTAGAGTTGACCGACAAGCATCTCAAGTGTAAGTAATATGGTTTCTTTCTCTTCCTTACTGTTAAATACCTGAAAGGGATGTGCTTTTGTGAAGATACAAAAGACAAAGCAAGTCTGAAGACAGGAGATATTATGTAGCTTTTTTGGTATTTTGGAGCCTAGGTATGTCAAATTTTTCTATTTCCGTAATCAATATTTTTGTTGAGCACCAGTTTGAGTTTTTTCATTAATGTGTGTGCTTTTGTTTTGATTTGATTTGATTGTCATTAGAAACTAGACAGAGAGGGGAAGAAACCAGGACACAATTTAAATAAAGTCAAATTTGCTCATTGTTGATGCATAAATAATAGAACATTTTAAATACTTTAATATTTAAAAAATAAAAAAGGCCTTCATATGTTGTTGCCCACCATAATGTAGACGGCGATAAAATCGCCAAAAACTTGCCGATAAATAATAATAAAAAATAACACAACTCAACACTTTTCCAGGTTTTGAATCCCAGACTTTAAATGTATACCGCACAAATATACATTGCTCCAGAATTTAAATTTAATGACAATTTATTTTGCACAAAATATTATTGGATATTCAGTTTCAGGTCAATTATTTTAGATTATTAGATTGTTTTTAAGTGATTTTGGGGGCTTCGTCTTTAATCAGACAGATTTATAAGATAACAGCATGAAACCAGGGATCCAGCCATGTTTTACCCACATAATCACCTCTGCTTATCAGTTAGAGTTCAACTTTTCCTGGTTGGTGGTCTCATACATAAATATGAGTGTGACAATTCCACTCACCACTTCCATGACCTGAGCGCTCCACTGAGAGAGCAGCTGCAGACCCTGCAGAGCCAGATCAAACAGCTTCCTGTATTCAGAGTCCGTCTTCTGGGCCTCCTGACGCCCTGAGCCGGTAACTACCTGCAAAAATGAGAAAACAAGGCAATGAGAGAGCAAGTAAACAAGATATCCAACACAACTACTATCATTAGAGAGAAAATGAGCAAATTAATGAACCACTGAAATCTCTTCACACAAGCTAATGACAAAACTCCAGGATCCCTGCTGCACCTACAGAAGCAGAGGCTGCATTTGAAATGAACAAACACTGGAGGAAATGCCAAAACCCTGTATCTGTGCACTTGTTTCAGCAGTCCAGGACAGCACAAGACACAAGCACTGCATGTCAAAACCCCTGACATCTGACAACCAGCGCTGTGGAACGAAAAACTAATTCCTCCCCGTTTCTACTTGTCACCGGGCTGCTGTCACTGATAGCGGACCCCAGTTGTCCTCTAGCTGCCAATGCGTTCTCATTATAGTGCTGCTGCCATGTCTTAATTCAATCCCAGGCTGGCCTCCTCCCCTCACATTTCCATATTCATCTGTATGAATACAGCCCCCATGGTTCTGAATGCAAACTCTGAGTTGCTGAGATTGAGTCTTGAATCCATTCAGCCAAGGAAAAGGGAATCATGTATGAAGCGAGAGCTGTTCGCCCTCCCATGGCTAGTGAATATTTATCAAATCTACTCACGAGCAAAATCAACTCAACAAGGGCAATGCAAGCCACTGTAGCTTCTGATTCTCGTTAAGCTGTATGATTCTCACCATTAATGCACTTCTAAAAGATCATTTTCAGCATCCTCTAGGCTTTATTCAGTTTAATTAGCTATTTTTTCCCATAGTTAGCATAATAACTACAGTACAAGTATTATATACCATATGAATACTTTTATACAATGAGGATGCATTCAATTAATCAAAAGTGATACTAAAGACTTCAAATTGCTACAAATAAATCCTATTTTAAATTAATGCTTTTCTTTCGAACTTTCTATTCAACAATGAATCCTGAAAAAAGCGTATCATGTTTTCCACAAAAATATAAAAATTTTCTAATAGTTAGATTTGTTGCTTGAGCACAAAATCAGCATATTAGAATGATTTCTGAAGGATGATATGACTTTGAAGACTGGAGTAATAGTTAATTATAAAAGGTATTCAAATAGAAAGTTATTTTTTAGAAAACAGTTATTTCAAATTGTAATATTATTTCACAACATGAATGTTTACTGTATTCTTGATCAACTAATTCAAATTACTGCAGCCACAATTGTGCTTTAAATCCAAACCTAATAAGCATCAACTGCTTTAATGTGATGCTAAACAACACATTTGTTTTTGCCAGTTTCTGAATCAAAGACCTACTCAGAAAACAAACTTCGTCAGAGGTCTTATGTTTAGAAATAGCAAGTCATTTGGCATATTAGGTAATAGACATTTCATCCCCTGGCGTCATTGGCAGCATGAGTCAGTGCATGGCAACTGGTGAGTCTGCTCTGCACTTGTTTATAAAGACAGGTGATGAAAATACGGTTTTCTTTTTTAAAAACCTCTCACCTCACTGTTGCTGTAGCGAGCCAGCTCAGAAATGAAGCGCATGTGGTCTTCACGGATTTGAATCATCTGCTCGCAGATATTATATTGGGGGCTACTGCCTGCAGATGTGCATGACCACCTAGAGGATAGAGGAGGCCAGGCAATTAAAAAACATGGAAAGGTCCAGTAAATAGAACATTTGGCTATTATCATTTATGGTAAACTTTCAGAAAAAGCTGATTTTTTTTAAACAACATTTTCTTTAAAAAAACAGCATGTGGACATATAATTTTACAAAACTTTATTGATGCTTTTGCAATCTCAATTCTTCATTTAATGCAGAGCCTTAGAAAATTAAAACCAGTAAAGCAACCAGTGGAAAAGCAATCAGTACATTATTAAAAATGCATTTTTAAAAATTGGGTTATCTACGGTTTAATTAAAGTAAGCTATATACAGCATGCACATTTAAGTACGGTATCCTAGGACACCCACCTGGATTTGTTTTCCTCATAGTGAGCACTGGTTTTGATATAGCGGGACAGCTCAATCTGCATGTCACCAAACAGAGGCACTACCTGCAATTGCTGTAGGGGCAGGGCAGAAGGTGAAATCAAATGAAAATCCTCCTCACGTGATCCCAACATAAATGGCCAGATGAGACAGATTGTGGTTTACACCAGGTATCAACAAGCACCTCAAACGCATTCCTATTTGTGAAGGTCAGAGAGTTTATGACCATTTCTATTACTAAAAGCACACAGACAGACACGCACCTTGAAAAACTTGTCAATTTTCGTGAGGTTGATTCTCTTCTTGGCGTCCAGTTTGTAGAGGCTGCTGTTGGATCCATCAATGAGATAGAGACCAAAGCCCATCACCTACAAGACATGGCACACCAAACTATGAGAAAAACTGGTGTAAAAACGCTTAATATCTTGAATTTTACATTAAACAGCAATCTACTTAGTGATAAGATTATCATACATAAATATCAAGATTCGCATTTAATATTGCCAAATGTTTACGAAATATTAGCAAAAAACAGTACTATCCTTAACTAGAAATATAGTGGCACTTTTTTCTACTTTTTGTTATTGAAAATATACCATATAAAACTTTGGCATGAGTCATTTTCTTTAAAAAAAAAATTGTATTATTATTTAGCAAGGACACGTTTCAATTTATCAAAAAGTGGCGGTGAAGATATTTTTAATACTAAATATCTCTGCTTCAAATAAATGCTGTTCTTTTAAACTTTCTATTCACCAAGAAATAATGAACAAAATGTAGCATGGTTCAAATTAAAATATTAAGCGGTGCCACTGTTTTCAATATTTACAAAAAAAAATAAAAGAGCATCAAATCAACATTTTTCTGAAGGATCATCTGAAGACTTTGTTTTATAGTGACAGCTCAATCTGCATGTCACCTTGCTGTACAGAAGGTGAAATCCAAATGAAAATCCTCCTCACGTGATCCCAACATAAATGGCCAGATGAGACAGATTGTGGTTTACACCAGGTATCAACAACATTCCTATTTGTGAAGGTCAGAGAGTTTATGACCATTTCTATTACTAAAAGCACACAGACAGCCCAGTTTGTAGAGGCTGCTGTTGATCCATCAATGAGATAGAGACCAAAGCCCATCACCTACAAGACATGGCACACCAAACTATAATATCTTGAATTTTACATTAAACAGCAAATCTACTTAGTGATAAGATTATCATACATAAATATCAAGATTCATTTAATATTGCCAAATGTTTACTTAAATATTAGCAAAAACAGTACTATCCTTAACTAGAAATATAGTGGCACTTTTACTTTTGTTATTGAAAATATACCATATAAAACTTTGGCATGAGTCATTTTCTTTTTGTATTATTATTTAGCAAGGACAATTTATGTGGCGGTGAAGATATTTTAATACTAAATATCTCTGCTTCAAATAAATGCTGTTCTTTTAAACTTTCTATTCACCAAGAAATAATGAACAAAATGTAGCATGGTTCAAATTAAAATATTAAGCGGTGCCACTGTTTTCAATATTTACAAAAAAAAATAAAAGAGCATCAAATCAACATTTTTCTGAAGGATCATCTGAAGACTGGAATAATGGCTGCTGAGTATTCAGCTTTGCCTTCAGAGGAGTTAATTGCATTTTAAAATACATTAAAATAGAAAATATGTTTTAAACTGTAATACTGTGTTCGAGAACAAATAAATACAGCCTTGCTGAGCATAACAGATTTATTTCAAAATATATGCTTACTTTGAGTAGCATGTGTTTATCACTGGGGGTGAGGTACATCTTGTTCTCGTAATAGTCCACACACAAGTTAACGATGTCTGCCAACAGCTCATCAAATCCGCTAATCACTTCAAGCTGCTGCTGTAGGGACTGAAGCAGAGACGCCTGTCAATATCAGCAACTCAAACACAGAACATGTCTAAAGCACTGCTGCGTGTATTTCTGCTTATTATGCTGCTGCTGATAAACGTTAGTGTTCATGAGCAGGTCTACATGAAACACAATCAAGTCTTCACTACAGTTGCAAAACAAATTAACACATCTGGTTTGTTTAGATACTTTATAGTAGGGGTGCTCCGATCAGGATTTTTGAAGCCGATCACAGAAAGCAGTATCTGCCGATCTGATCACCGGTGCCCATCTTCTTTTTATCATGTAGAATTATTTATGGTGATGATCCAATCAAGATTTCTAGACATTTATTCAGGGCCTGAATTTCATTTTTGAAAATGAATTCCCCTCTTAGGTAACTCTTGTGAGAGAGGATTTTTAATTTGAAGGGTGGAGGAGGGCATGTTTTAGACATTTGTCTAAAATATATATTGATCTCACCTAAATGTTTGATCATGCACTGCATTTTTGTTTTGACAATCGTTCAGTTATTGCACAATAGCTTACACACGGCACAAGCCTGATTTAATGAGCTGTATGTGAGGTGGGCCTTTTACACCAGGTTCACACATACTCTGTTTGCAGTGTGTATGCAGTCCATGTGGGGCACGTAAGCGGTACAGAAGCACTGACTGCACTGAAAAAAATCCACAAATCCCACTTTCAAATAGTTCTACTAACCAATGTAACAACAAAACAATACAAAGTAGTATTTTTAGTAGGAGAGGTCAGTTAAATTGTTTTGCCAGAGCGAAGCTGTTTTATATGCAAAATATTCAAACATGTCTATGATGCATTGTTTTGTTTACCTTACTTGCTCAAGTATTACTTAAGCATTAGATACTCAAGTATTTGTTCACAACATATCCAAATGTTCCCCCAACTCTTCAAATTGAGTCATCTAAACAAACAATTTTACATTGAACAATATTGCACAAGTTCCCAGCATGCATTGCAGCTTGAAAACATTTTATGTCATTTATTATTAAAATAATATCATTGTTTTACATTTATGCTGCTGCTGCTGTCACACTCACTCTCACATGTGGATCAGTGTTCATATTTTTACAGATTTAAAATTTGATATCCTCACCATGTTTGAGAATCATGTGCCGATGTGCAACTCATTGCAACTTGTTTAATACATTTGTCTATTAACATAAATATTTGCCTTTAGATTTGAGAGGCAAGTACTACCCTTATTATGTAGAAGGCTTTGAAAATGTGTGGAGGATTGTGTGATTATGTGCTAAAGTGCAAAACAATCTTTGGTGTGTGTGTGACAGATCTTTTTAACACTCAGTAGATTTCCTTTTATGTGTTAGATGAACTAAACTGTGTGTGTGTGTGTGTGAGTTAACATGTGTGTGTGTGTGTGTGTGTGCCTTATTGTGTGTGTGTGAGTGTGTGGTGAACACTTTTGTGTGTGTGTGTGTGTGTGTGTGTGTGTGTGTGTGTTACAGCATGTGCTTTCACATGTGTGTGTGTGTGTGATCCATGGCCGTTTACTACAAACACAACATTTATTCATGAATTTAATTTCAAATCCAAAATGCTTTACTTAAAATTAGAGATATTAAGATGCTCAAGCAAGTGACAAAACATTTAAACTACTTTTCTTACATTATCACAAACATTAACTAAAATGTAGAATTAACAGAAAGTCAGCTCTACTGCCTTTTATTTAGAATTTAAATATTTTACAAGCAAGCCTGCGGTTCATAAAGAATAATGTGCTGTCACTTTAATTCAGTGTGTGCAGCGGAAACGAGTGCTGCACTGCTGAAGACGCACTGCTCCTGGAACGCACTGCAACTGTGTGCAGTATGAACGCTCTAATCCGTTAACATGAGCGCGGGAAAAATATGCACCACATACAATACAAACTGTGTGTGTATGTGTGTGTGTGAACCTGGCATTATGTGTGCACTTCATGTGTGTATGAGCGTACAGTCTCCAGGAGAGCGCGCCAGCGCTGAATGGTTTAAACACTGGTATAAATGAAAAAGAAATGCTATTTATAAACGTTAGTGACGATGTGACTTTACAAGTGTCAATTCCTGTGTCAACTATGCAGTGTACAGCTCGCTTATAGTGCAGACACGATGTGTGGTGATTTGAAGCCATTTGCATATTTTGAGAGAGAGCGCTGTTTGTGAAATTATGTCTCACAGAAACTTTTCAAATTACTTCTATAAGTTATTTAATGAAGAAATATGAATTGTACAAGATTATAATTATTTCACCAGCGCCAGACAGAGCCGCTGCATGTCTAGTCAATTCTCTCAAGGCAGGCGCGTAATCAGCTTGAGATCGTCGATCAAACATCCCAACGTGATTATCGGCCAAAAGTGATCGGTAACCGATCAATCGGAGCACCCCAACTTTATCGTCAATGCATTTTCTCCGTATTAAGTGCTAGTTTACAGAAGATTGTGTGGTACCTGAGTGATCTTGTTGTGGTTGGCCAGGAACATGGATAAGTTCTGAGATTCCTGAATGGAGGATGGCTCAGACATTTTCCTCAGGAACTGGGCAGCTCTGATGGACAGAGAGAAAACATTAGCAAAGAAGAGAAAGACCAACACAGAATACATCACAATAAGGGCAGTTTAAACACTATATGTCACCATGACAGACAATTATACATAGACACTTTTATAAGACAAATACAATTATTGTCTGACACTTATACAAATATGTGGCTTTTGTTTTTATGGAGGGAACAGTGAAAATGTTGGTAGGAAATCTGATCTACTGGCCAGGAGGAAAAACAATCTGTTATACTGAGAACTAGAAAGAAAAACACAATAAAAAGAGAGACCTAGAGAGAGACAGCAACTAAGAGAATGATGAGAAAAGCGTTTGAAGACATGAAGTGGAAAAACTGGATGGGTGGCAGACAAATCTCTGACATTTCATAAAGTGTGTTCAGCGGGTGGGCGCACTGAAAATAAACTCAAATCTACGCAGATACACCAACTCACACGAACACCTTCAAAGAACAGAGGTCATAAACTGTACCGATCTAGTGTCTTGATGACACACAGATGTGCAGCATCTCTGTTCCATTTATCAGAACTTTATTTTGACACTGTGGACTCTTATGGCTATTTCAAGAAGTACTGTATAAGACAATGAGTATGCAGCTAATTAAAAAATATATAATCACTAACGACATTAGGGATGGGCAGTTTCCAAAATTTTGCATTCGAATATTTGGGCTCATAAAAACAAATATTCTAATATTTGTTTATTTAAATAAGGTTTCATGAGAAAGACGTTATTTTAATTATCAAGTCTTTGTCACGATTTCTGAATAAGCTTATGATTAGCCGTTACACAACAAGGTTCTACAACAACGTTACGTTATATCACAAGGTTTTATTTTGGTTGAAAACGTGTAAACAAAAATAATTACATTAAAAAATGCATTCAAGATCAAGCAGAGCAAACGGAAAAAAATCAAGCAGACCGTGCCAATTAATTACAGTTGGCCTACAGAACAAGCTACACATACTCGAGTCAGCCTATATTTATTGTGTTTACATTGTTTCACATATTCATTCTGAGAGAAATAATAATATCCACATGCTCGGGTGAAAGTTTGTTCCTCAATCTGATAACAGAAAGGCGCTGACAAAGATAACGTGTGCTAACAGTTTCTTAGCGCTTTGTGTTAAACCACTCTCCCTCAAGGAACCTTTTTATTGGCTATAGCTGTGTCCGAAATCGCTCACTAATCTCTATATAGTGTAAGGCAGTTGAGTGCACTATATTAGAAAGGAGTGAACAAAATGAAGTGATCGGATTCGGACGGTGACGTGTACACTGCGCGTGAGACTGGCTGTTGCAAAAACATCTTCGTCACATATGTACTTTTATATTACATGTACCTCATTTTAGAAAATAATATGAATAGCAATAACACTTAAAATGACTTTATATTGTAATCAGCTTTGGTTTCATTGATGGTATATTATTAATTTGTTTTGTAATGCTTATATGGTCATAATTATTAAATACTGTCAATAAAACTAAACTCACATTAGCACATGTAAATCATTTTATGTATTTATTATATGTAGTATCTTGAAACTCTCCCGAGCAGTGTTTTTGCACTCAAATAAGATGACAATGGCCGTAGAGCGCCCTCGGGCGACCGTTAATTTGACATCAGAATGAATACACTACCAACGAACACAACACAACAAGGTCCATCCCCGTATGGGGATGCAAATCGGCCTTAAAATCCTCTAGTGTGCGGCCAGACGATGACATTCTGTGATCAAATACTAATACAAATTATTTTTGTTCGAATAATAATTACAGACCGAATATTTGACTATTCGTGCACACCCCTAAACGACATCCCATTGCACTGCTTCTGCCTGAAAATGGTCCAGACTTGATCGTTTTACAGTCACATGACAAATATGCTTTGTATTCATGATGTATAAGTACACATGTTTTTGAAGGATGTCTTGTGTGCTCACAGAGGCTGCATTTATTTAAAAATACAGTAAATATAATATTGTGATATAATATAAAACCATTGCTACAATTTAAAACAACAGTTTTTCTGTTTTATTATAGTTTGAAATGTAATCTATTCCTATGATGACAAACAAAAATTTTCAGAAATCATACATTTCAGAAATCATTGCTGATCATCTTCAATAATCAGATGCTGATTTAGTGCTTAAGAAACATTTATTCTTATTAGTATTATGTTAAAATTGTGTAAACCATATTTTTTTAATGAACTGAAAGTACAAAAGAACAGCATTAAATTGAAATATAAAAACTAAATACTTATTTTGTAACATTTTAAATATATTTACTGTCAGTTTTGACCAATTTAATGCATCCTTGCTGAAAAAAAGTATTAATTAGCTTTTTTTTTAAGTCATACTGGCAAATACAATGCATAAAATAGTTTTCTTAGTTTGAAATGTCTGTAAATTCCCTAAGCAACAAAATAGTGGCTATACTACTGTGATGATGCTGACCAGAAGAATCCAGATGCAGAAAGACTGCCATCTAGAGGATGAATGTATTAATGATGCGGATAAATGCAAACTGAGGCTCAGAGAGCAGTCTGTGGTTACCTCTTGTAGGCGGAGTGATCATTTTTGACGCTGCACTTCATGTTCTTAAGTTCGTCCAGCACAGCAAACATGTTGATGAACTTCCCCAGCGTGAATAGATAGGCTTCAGACACGAAGTCCTTCCTCCGCTCGGCGTGACACAGTCGACGCATTTCCCCACAGAAGCGATCTATTGCTGTCCTCTGAGAACAAAGTAAAACGAGAGAAGCATTAGTGTATCTTAAAACATCTTGTATTAAGATCTAGAAAATAGCATTAATCTTTACCTGAAAGTACATGAAGTTCATTAGTTTAGTGACTTCAGGCTCGAGCACCTCCACCGTCTTCTCATAGATCTCCACTCTGTTGGGCTGTTCATTACACTTCACCTGAGAGAGGAACAAAATAACATGCTTCCAATCTGTGTTGATGGTGTTGTGAGTTTTTCAGAGCGGCTTTAAGCGTGACTAATTTACCTGAGGAATAGCTCTTGAACAGCTCCTCCAGGTATACAGCATCACGGCATACTCCTGTCCTTCCTCCAACATCTCATTCTGTAACAGCAAGAGTTCCCCATGAAGTTATAATGCATACATAATATATTCTACATACAGTGGGGTCCAAAAGATTAAAAGGATAGTTCACCCAAAAATGAAACTTCTGTCATTAAAAATCTGGATTTTTTTTTTCAAAAATAAATCATATCAATTGATTGATTGGTTATATTAAAAAAAAATCTCCAAACAGTTTTAGAATAATTAACAAAAACTAATAATACAGTAAAATGCAGAAATATTTTGGATTTAATCTACACTATTTCAAAGTTAAAACTTTGATAACCTATACTAAATAAATGATAATTCATAAAAAATGTAATACGGTCAATTTTTCAGGTAGCTTAAATTGATGCTAAATCATTTATTTTATAATTCAACATTTTCTATTAAATAATTAAGTACATATAAATAACTAAATAATAATAATTACAATGATGCAAAATAAACAGATTTCTGGACTAGTGACCTCAGAATTTTAAAGCCCAATTTATACATCAAATGCAGCTTCTACAATAAACCTTTATCTCATGAGGAATGTAATGCCAAAGAACAGATTAACCCACTTAATCTTAGGATCTTAACAACTCTCTAAAGAAAGGTTGGAGAAAATCTTCCCTAGAGTAACAAAAACGCTCTTTCATAGACACTCTGAGACAAAGTGGTGTGTGTGTGTGTCACCACACTACTTCCACACACACTCCTCAACTCCTCAAGGATGCCAAACAGCCCCTGGCAGCTATTACCTCTCACTAATAAAGAACACAGCAGTTCATATTCAATACAAAACCATTCAGGAGTAGCCCACTTCGCTTGGCTAGGCTCCTCAAATGGGCATGGTGAACAATGAGACTCTAATGGGCTCTCTTAAATCCATTCAAGCCCCAGACAGACTCATTTAGCAGGGCTTCCAGAGGGCTGCCTTGATGGACTGGTTCGGACAGTCAAGGTCAGCTCCACAGAGCTGTGATGGAGTCGAGGTTTAGTGATTTAAAGAAGGTTAGCTAGTGAAGGTGGAGTTGAACAGCTGCCTGTTTGTGTGGAAATGTTGAGAAGATCTTACCATGTTGGAGTGGACGGTGGCCTGCTCGATGTAGCGGGCAATGCCTGTCACAAAGGCATTGCGGTCTTCAAAGTTGGTGTTGAAGTTGGGCTAAGGGTGGTAAAACGAAAAGGCCTGGTTATGCACAGGCTTCAGGGTTTCTATAAATACACAGAAGATCTAGGTCAGTTGTTACCTGGTAAACGAGCGAGGAGGGCAGAGGCTCGATGCAGGGCTGCTGGTCTGGAAGTGGCAGCTCCTCCAGCAGGTCCACATTGGACAGAGCATCTTCCAGAGTCACCGTAGACGCCATCACTCTAGAACAAAACACATACGTTCCATTTTAAAAGTGATGAATGAATCAGAAAAGTAGCATTCACTATTTGTTCTCGCCGCAATACTGGATCATATTGTCAAATATGTTTAATATTTTATAATCACAGATGGCAAACATCAACATAAAAAAGTAAATGTTTGGAAACCATGGCAACAGAGCAAAGGCAAGCAAGAGGTTTATAGCTGACAGGAAAAAAATAAAACCTCAAAACAACCAAAAAAACTCTCCCTTATCGTTGCAACCGGGCAACTTTTTCACACCTCACAGCGTCAAATATAAGAATGAAAGTGCACTCCTACTTCCGCTCTTCCCCTTGTGGGGCAAAACCTCATACCGTTACTAATCTGGCATGATGTAAAAAAACAAAACAAAACATGTGTTCCCTATATAGAGGCGTTCATGCTGTGACAGATTAAATTGCTAGAAATTCCCAACTAATATTACATTAAAAATGAATCCCTGTGATCCGATGATTTAGATCATCGCTGTTTTCTCACGTGTCCAGAGTCTGTAAATTAAACAAACATCATCTGCTTGTCTGTGATTTCACATTTAGCATGGAAAGAAAAATAGCATGTTGCTGAAACTGATACTGGCCACAAGCACACAGAAGTGGCTGACAGACAATTAAAGGACATCGAAAGAGGAAACACGATGCAGCCCAGAGGAAATGGAGATGGGCTGCTGTGGTCTTGTAGAGATTCCTAGTACAGATAAACACTGCAGATATCCTTAGTAAGCTGTGGCTATTACGGACACGCATCTAGACATAGGAAAAGTGTACCTGGTCATGGTGGTGCACTACTAGAGTTAAAAGAGAACTTAGAGAAAAAAGCAGAAGGAGATATGGTATCAGGAAGCAAACGAATAGAAGAGAGTAGGGCCTGCAGTCTATCATGAAAAACAGAGAGTCTCTAGAGAAACATCAGCCACAAACTGCTGTGGTTGACACTGACAGCTGCGTTTGACTGAGCAGCTGTACTTTAAGATGCAAATCGTACTCACTCAATTGAAGCTGAAGAGCATCATTTGTTTTAATGTTAAAATCTCTGTGCAATATGCAGAGAAAACTAAGTATAAGCCACATGTAGACTGACTTCCTGAAGAATGTAAACAGAGAAGGACTACTTGTTTGGCAGACGGGGGTGGGGCAGAAGGGATAGCATTTTGGAAACCAGTTTGGATAATATTAGTTTTTCTATTCAGTGTTTAATTCACTAGTGGTGAAATCTGAGATTGAACAACTTTTGAGTATTGAGAGATTAAACTGAATGAATGTCTATTACGAGAACAAAAACACATACCCTCTACTAATAGCAAAACTGTTAAATAGCGAAAAAGTTCATATTCTTCAAGAGCACCGAAGTTATTACCTCGTTTGTGAGAAATGTCATGTAGCTTTAAATTGCTAAACTATTTTAATGATAAAATGATCAGAGCAGCACGTTTCTGTTGTGCGTGTATGTCCGTGATACTGTATGTGTGTGCGCTTGTAAGGGAGAGAGAGCAAGAGAAAGAGCGTATTGCTTTCTGTAAATAATTATTAAACATATTTTTGTGGCAAAATCACAGAAACAATGTATTTTTTTATCATATTGTTTACTATATTTATTTGTTTGGCCAGTGTTGTTGTGGGTTTAGGTTCTTTTGCTGTAAAAACTGAAATAATTTGGTGAAGTGATATGGACATGTAATGCGGTCGGTCAAAAACCTGCCTGGAACTACTTTTTCCGTGCATTTCCCTGACAATAATTGCACACATTAGTACGTTCTTCAACCGATCATATTCAAGCATTCAGTAGCCCCGTATAACAGCTGATAAACAATATCTCCAACGCATCTCCTAATCTAAAATTATAAAGAAAATAAAAAACGTAAAAACATTGCAATTACAGGTAAAAACAATGCTTTGGGGTAAATAATGTCCCAGTGTCCTGCACCAGTGACAGCTTTTGTACCTTTTTTTAATCAATCATTATAACTCGTCATAATGCAGCTCTAACAGAACCCATCAAACCCAAACAAAAATGCATCTCAACAATCTGATCTTTGACAATGAACTGAGATCTACACAAATAAAAGCGATGTAACTCAGAACAGACATCACACGATTACTACACCCTTACTGTGCAGGAGTGTACAGTGATAGCTGGTGCTGTAACAGCAGCTGGTATCGTTTCCTAAGGCACGCTACACCCACTTCTGACAGCTCCATTATTAAACCCATATTATGAATATTCATAAACGAACAGCTAATCTAAGCAGGGTGCAAACTACTGTCCCTTAAATTTCCAAATAAAGCAAAAAAACATTTTTAAGCTTAACATGTGAAACCGTGAAGGTCAGTATCTTTCATCAAAAAGGAAGTGGGTAAGAGGTTGTGGACGACAAAACATGTCAGTTCAATATTGTGGTTTTATCTGTGAAAATTGAACAAACACTGTAGGCTAGCTGATTAAACGGTCTAACACATTTCAATCCAGGTTCACTTGTTCACTTGCGAATCTAAATGATCACATAAATCCAATTTTTGGGTCAACCTTTCTTAATCGCTGTGAGGCAAGATGGAGGTTGTCTTAAGCAAGCTGAACATTGTTCCTCTTTAACACTGCAGTAGTTCCCTGATCTCATTTTTCAGATGACACATTCTTCGGAAAAAATGCTGACATGCAATCTGAAATCTTGTCTTTTGTTATTACTCAATGGGTGTGAACCAGATCAGTAGGCCTAGAGGTCCAGTCCTTGGGAATGACATGTTTAGCTCCATCAGACCACTGCAGATAAAGCAGTGATGATGTTTAGAGACCACAACCCCTCCACAGGCTTTACAAGCCTGGATGACCAGCTTTAGGGTGGAAAGACAAAAGTTCAATCTGTAGTTTTAGCAAAAGCCTTGGAGCTGTCAAAAGACGATTAAATATTATGCATTTTGAGTTGGAATACAGTTTGTGCTGCATGTTTTTGATTCACTTTAAACTACCAGCTCCTAAGAGTTGTTAGTTCATAAATCAAACTAAACTGGATGCGTTGGTAACACTTTACAATAAGTTGTCATTTGTTAACATTAACGTATTAAATAACACAAACAAACAATGCATTTATTACACTATTTATTAATCTTTGTTAATGTTAGTTAATAAAAAACGGTTGTTCATTGTTTACTCATGTTATGTGTAAAAAAAATCAGATTTTGTTATCTTTTACTCACTATCATGTTATTCCAAACCTTCTTTCTTCTGTTGAACATACTGACTTCCATATTAAGGGAAACAATACTATGGAAGTCAATGGGGACCAGATGTTGGTTACCCACATTATTTAAAATACCTTCTTTTGTATTTAGCAGAAGAAAGAAACTCACACAGATTTGGAACAACTTGAGGGTGAGCAAATCATAGAATTTTCCATTTTTTTGTGAACTATTCCTTCTGAAGTCGTTAAGTCCTATGAAACATTTCAAAACCATAATAAAACATCCAAGGGAAACATTCCCTGAGACTTATTCTGCCATGTTCAGTGACATCCCATATGCCCTGGTCTGGCCGTCTGCCCTGAACTCTTTTCCTCTGACGTCTTCTAATCAGTATTAAAGAACAGCGGCTCTCTTAAACACTAAGAAGATGATTTCCACCGGTGTTGAGAGATAATATCTGACCATGCCAAACATAACCTCAACCCCATCTACACACAGGATGAAAAAAGGCCACTTTGCGCCACATTCTCTGCAGATTTAACACCTTCTGCACAGTGTCTTCCTCCTTGAAATGTTTGCGTCTTCACACTCACATGTTCCTCGTGTGGCAGCAGAGGTGGTGGCACACGTACAAAAAACTTCTTGCAGCACACCCTGGTATGCTCTCTTACTGAAAACACACAGCTTTGACACATGCCGCTTTCACATCTCAATATGCACACTAAAAAAAATGAATATTCTGCTGCATTACACAAAAATGTTTCAAGTACATCAAAGTGAACTTGTGACCAACTTGGTTGAATCTTTTAAGCCTAAAGATGCTCTTCCACTATCTCCAACATTGGCGTATGACTGTTGCATTTCACCTCCTAAAGGCAGCCAGACAGAGCTTTCAAAACTGTCATGATGTAGCCCTCTGCTTATTCGCCACAAGTAAAATGAATGAATAATGAACACACAAATCAAATGACAAATCACAAATCATCTTTTTACATTACGGTCACTCCTTCATGCAGCAACAGCAGTGCTAATCTGTTATTTAATGCCAAGGTAAAAAAGAAAACACAAAGTCAATTGATCAATTGAACACTTTTAAAAAATGGTCAAAATACAAATTGTAAATAAGGGTCTAAATGTTTTAACAAAAATGTTGCATATGCATACGGTGCAGATTTCGCCAGCAGAAATGAATGACTTATGGTCTTTGTTTGTTGGTGGGTCTAAATGATCTGCTGAATCATAAAACCCACTCAGCCTGCCAGAAAGGAACAAATGACTTCCTAAAGCATCATTATCAGAATCTCAAAAGGGTGTGGGCTGATGAACGGCCTGCCTGAACTTCCAAATATCCCACTGTCCTCCAGCCAATGAAGACATTTGCCTTTCTTTTCTGTCCAAAAAGAAGTGGATTAAAACAGACACAATAGAATTGGTTTACAGACGTAGACTAAGCCTAGTTCTAGACTAAAGGGATTTTAAATGAAAACCACCCCTGACAGTGCAGTTTAATCCATGTTTAGTCTTAATCTGCAACGAAGAAACAAACTGACAGGGTTTTAAAAGACAATCTGAAAGTTTACAGTGCTCTGATTAACTGAAGTTTATATTAGAAGGCCGCTCATCCAGGATTGTTTCTGTTTCTGTACACCATAATCTTATAATATGATGTTAAAAAGCACATTTAAACATATGTAAGGAACACACACACACATATATATATATATATATATATATATATAACACACACACATATATATATATATATATATATATATATATATATATGTGTGTGTGATCAACATCCTAGAATGCTTAACACACACACACACATATATATATATATATATATATATATATATAACACACACACACATATATATATATATATATATTATATATATATATATTGTGTGTGTGTGATGTGTGTGTGTGTGTGTGTTAAGCATTCTAGGATGTTGATTTATATATATTTTTTATTTTTATTACTAAACGCCAATATTTGCATATACTTGAACTCATCTGTCAGGGACATTTTTTCTTAAACCATACTTTTCACCATCACCAACTACTTTATATTATTTTCACATTCAGCAACAGTTGCAAGGACAACAACTACAGATATCTACAGACAGAGGTGTCAAACCAATATTTTCAGCCGTGGATTTTATATATCTGGGTCATTTTGCCCCAAAAGGATGTGCAGATTTATTAGAAAGATATAACGTTACAGAAAAAAGTGTTCTTATGGCTGAGTGTATCTAATAGGCAAGCATGAACAAATATCTAATAGGTTAAGAGTCAGGACACAAAAAATAGCATCAAGATTTAAAAAACACATTACATACGGTTCGATAACATGCAGAAACACAACAACTCCGTAAATTCGCGACATAACTCACTCATTACAAGCTCCGAAGCATTCTCTCGCGTTTGCAGTTCAGACAACCTCGTTCAATTCAATGGGAGCGTTCTAATATGTCGCGCGTCGCGTCTTCATACGCGCAGTCGCGTGCAGGCCCACCTCACCCACGACGTAAAACTTCAAACAACTCAAAGGAATTCAACTCAACAACAGCTTTCCATTCGGTCTTGCACATACTAAAACATAAATATATTTTGGAACAAAACTACGCGAACGGCGACTGTTTGACTGACTAACTAACTACAGAAACAGCGGTTGAAAAAAGACAACACCCAGAATGAAAGTCAAAGCTGCGCTCTAATGTTACGTTACTCACCCTTACTTGAGTTTTCCAGGACAAACAATCCGCTTCAACTATTCATTCATGCATTTTCCGTTGTGGTGTCCAGTTCTGATGTGGTTGAGAGGATGAAGGTAACTCGTAAGGCCGTTGTCGGTGGTTAATCTGCCGCGGTTTGGAGTAGTTGAGGGAGTTTGCGGAGGAATCCTGCTCGCGGTGAGTGCTGTCGCAGGCGCAGCTCGGGCTGGAAGTTCCTGTTGCGCTCTACAGGGAAATTCAACAGGAAACTCCAGCGCCGCAGTACAGCGCACGTCCAGCAGGGGGCCTTCAGGAATAATCCGCATTCAACACTAAAGATCCGTGCAAAACTTGGATTTAGGAATGTGAAATTATAACTTTTTTTAATTGGGTGAAATCTAGTGTGAAATGTAAATATTTAAATTGTAAATATGCTACATCACCAATATTCAATTTTTTTGCTTTTACATTTTCCTATTTTCGTCCATTTCATTTATTTATTGACCTCATCCTATTTTCCAGCTTTGTGTATTTCAGTGCAATATTTAATGTTAGAATACTGTAACATGCCATTGTAACATTTTGCTGCAGTCTCTTACACTCATCAAGGCTACATAATGCAGTTGAAATGTTTTAATGACTAAACTTATTTATTCTTGTGATGGCAAAACTGAATTCTCATCAGCCAATACACCAGGCACTTTAGAAATGGATCTATATTATTTTTGTGGAAATAATATATTTTTTTCAGCATTTTTTGATGAATAAAAAAATTCAAAAGAAAGTATTTATTTGAAATAGTATTTTTTTTAAACTATGTTAAAGGTTTTTCAATTTAATGCATCCTCGCTAAATAAAAATAAAAAAATTTATACTACTGAATTCAAACTTTTGAACAGTCGTGTATTAGAAAAAGAACAAATATGAGGCAGCATTGTATCTCAAAGTAATGGCAATTTAATTTAAAATATGCAATCCATTCAGCACAATGAAAAAGGCATTAAGCAATCACAACAGACACAAATAGAGGCTTGAACTGCATACAAATGGTAGCGTACAATTTTCAGTTAGTTTATATTATGTACAGTATTTAAACTTGAGTTAAGGGTTTTTCACTGTTGCATGTAATATACATAATTAGATCACCTGTAAAAGAAATTGCTTTTGTCATGTGGGCTTCACATATCCACTGCATGTAGAGGACACTTACGTTTACATCTGACATATTGAGCTATAACACAGGCCAACAACGCTGAAATACAAACAGTCAGATTATCCACAGAACATTCTTGATGCAGCAACTGTGCTGTAGACAGAGTAGACAATTTAACACAAGATTCACTGTTTACAGACACAAAGTGCTACTTTTGTACCAATGTAGTGCTATTGTGATTTAGTCTCTCTCATGTGCTATGATGTCAGGTATCCTGGTAGAGACAAACAAGAACAGTACAGTAGCCTTCATGCAGCAGTACAATAAATAATCAGGCTTGTGTTCAGTGCTCTGGATTGAATCCATGTTCAATCTGTTAACACTGTTCAAATCCAGCCATTAGCGACAATGCCAGGGACTCCACTGTAAAAGAAAACAGGAACATATGGTGAGTAAAACTAAATATTTCTGGCTTCACTCAGTCACTGAAAAAAAAAGAATTAATTTTAAAGATGTTATAATGTAATTTGTTTTTGCATTGGGACATTTGTGTGATAGCTAACTGTAAAATATTCTGCAATATTTAGTAATTCTGTGATAATCATTCAATTAAACACAACAAATAGCACAAATACTTTACAGTATTTCCGTAATGCACTGCTCCTGTTTGTATTACAGTATTTTGTCGTTTGGAGTTAAATACAGACGACATCTGAACAGAGTAAGAGAGATTACACGGTTATTTTAAAATGGACAGCACCGTATGACTTACAATGAGGAAATGAGCCTCTGCACACAGCCTTGTTTAAAATAGTCACCAGAAACATGTGACAGTTTTTAAAGTCCGACTCCATTTTGTCAATCGACTCGATTCTGAGGAAAAAAAGAACATTTTTAACGAATGGAAAAATCCGAAGGAGGAAGTAAAAGCTCATCCTCATCAAAATGAAGTGAAAGCTGTAAGATGAGGACAAGTAGCTAAACTGAAACATCTAAAGAGATTCCACACATGATGTAAGAGTTTGAACTTACTTCCAGGCTCCAAAACCAGCCTGCCATCTGTCTGAGAAGATGAGAACTAAATTCAGCACTTTCATGATGGCTTCCTTGACAAAACTGACCTGCAAAGATAAAGTAACCTGAATTAATGGATCGTAAATAACACTGACGTCTATAACGGTTTAAAAGTAAAAACTAGGCCAGCATGGGGAAGACAGCTTATTGAATTAATAAGAGAGCAAATCGCTTTTTTTTGTTTAACAAACACATGTTGTATATATATCCTGCATACTTTCTCTCTGAGCAGACATCTGTCATGAATGGTGGACAAGTATCGGTAGTGGATTTTGATGAGCTGGTCCAGATCCTTCGCCTCCTGTACTTGGTGTTGAAATTCTAGACCTGTACTATGCAGGATCTGCAAATGAAATGTAGCAAGGTGTATGTCTACAAGGTAAGAAAGTCTGAACTCTGCTGCAAATAAATAAAACCTATTTTATGAATCTCAGACCTACCCTTGTCATAATGTAGTTATGCAGGCTGTTGACAAAGTGCATGAGTTTGACCCTCAGGAGAAACATCCTGTGAATCTGCTGGTTTATGGGCTCTTTGACTGCGCTTTCGTCGGACTGGCTTCCTTCTTGCCTCTTAGCGGCTACAGTCAAATCTGTGGGAAGACTCTATATTAAGATCTCATCTGAACTAGTGAATTGAAACCATGCTGATTTGAAAGTACTGTGACCTGTGATCGCTGAACTAAAATGAGATACAATGGAAATATGACGTTACATAAATATGAAGTACATCAATATCTTACTGCCATTTAATAGCATATGCTTTTTTGTAATGATACCCTAGCTTTACTTCTCTCTCCTTTAATGACAAATAAACAAAAGTAATGAAAACTTCAGAAGAGAAATCATAACTCACCACTGAATCGTAATGTGTCCAGGCTATATTTGGCCCATTTGATCTGAAGCAGGAGTAGGAAGACCTGGTTGTAGATTTTCTGACACTCTGAACTAATAACAATATCAACAGGCCATGGAACCTGGTGAGAGAAAAAAGGCATTCGTATAAAAAGCATAATTCATACAAAAAAACTATGATAAAAATATTGTGTTATTACACTCTTCAAACCATAAAAAGCAAAGAAAATGTTATGTCACCTTATAACTCAGCGTAAGACCATCAAGGTTATTCACTGGCTGTTTTTTTCTTACAGGGTCAATGGTTTCAAGAAATATAGACAACCTGGAATCATGAGAAGAATGTGAGTTGGAAAAATAAATAACCACAGGATATAGAGTGTTATCAGGCAGGGTTTTGGAAGTAAAGTAATTCTATAGGATCTCTAGAGATTCATGTGCAGTACCGGCTGCTTTCCTCTGGGTGGCGCTGTCCAACAGCCTCTTGAAGCTGCACGTTAAGAAATGCCAGCTGCTGCCAGCTCTCCTTCTCCAGGACTTTGTCAAAGATGGCCGTGTAGAAATCATACATAGTATCCCCAGCCTCCAACAGGAAGTAGTTTCTCATGGCCTGCAAGTACCCAAGAAGCCTAAAAAGAAGATCAAAAATGAGAGGTTTAAGGATAAATGCGCTACAAAGCAACATTGTGAAGTTCACGCACAGGTTCAATCTCACCTGTACTCTTTTTTCAGGGTTCTCATGAGGTTCCCACAGCATTCGACGTATCTCCTCTCAATATGTGGATACAAACAGGAGCGGAGCGTAAGCTCAAACGTCTGACATGTCACAGACTCAGAGGAGCGGTCCAATATCACACTGCCGCCAGAGAATTTCTCATGGAAGTCACTCTGCTCTAAATAAAGCCTGCAAGAGATAACACGCATTACCTCAATGGAAAACAAGCTAATGACATTGTGACTGACCAAACATAGTTCAGTGTCTTTATATAATTGAAATCTTTCAAAACTTGAACCTATATTTAACCTCTTTGCTCTTTGTGTGAACTTCAGTGACATCAACTAATTTATTCTGTATTCTGTTACCTTGCAAAATTAATGGCCAGTAGGGGGTCATGGATGTCGTCCAGCTCCAGATGACGTGCTACAATGGACTGCATCTTGATCAGACTCTTCTTAGTGGCCTGTTGCTCGGTAACCGTATTGGTGGGTGAGTCTTCTCCATGGCGAAGACGTGTCTGCACTGATTCCAAAAAGAGCGTGTACAGACTCTTTCTTTCGGCATCTGCAGAGAGACAGAATTCATACATCATTATTCATAACGCCATAGTAGGCTATAAGAAACATTATAAAAATGAAGTTAACAAACTACGATACAAAAACAAAATGTTATCATTAATGAAAATGTACTATATTAGTAAAATGTACTAATACTAATATAAAAATGTGAGCATGCAACAAAAAATAAACTGAAAGTAGAGAACAATATGGAAGAAAACATAATAGAATTACAGAGAAGTAACTCATGCAAATAACAGTCTCTATGAAACTAAACCCTTTGGACCCTTAACTAAAGACATTACAAATTAAATTAGCCTCTCGTTTAACTTAATAGTTCTTAACTTTTTTGACTTTTTTAGAACCAGCACGTAAGCCAAGACATTTCTGGTACTTTTGCTTTAATGACAGCAGCTTGATTTCAATTTTTTAATTTAAAGGAATTAGGAGTATCAATATAAAAATAACTAAATTAAACTTAAAATATTTATATTATGTAATTTCAGTAGATTCAAGAACTGAATGTTCTTCAGGGTTCAATCGTGAATTTATTTGACTTTTCCCCTTGATCATGGAAATATATCACAAAAACTGAATGTTTTTAAATTATTTTGAACTGGCCATTTCTACTCAAAACATTGAGCTTAATATTAAAAATCTATATTCATTACAGAAATGCACATTACTTTTTTATATTGTATTAATTTCCTAGACTTCTACAGTTCTAGAAATATGACATTTAAAATTTCATTTTTTTCCCCAAGACCTTATGAACTCTGGTTCTTATAAAAATAATAATGACAGTTGTTGAGGGAACAAGTAAATAAAAATAAAATATATATATATAATATATTTCTAAGTCTGTGCCATGAACACAGACTGGTGACTAGTTGTTCTCTGACGCAACCTCCGGCTGATGCTAGATCTACGTAGATGCAGTTCATGATGCTGAATCATACATGTTGTCCACGGATGCCAAGTTACTGCTAAATGTAGCAGCACTGGTACATTTATAGCCCATGCCATTATCAGTAACTGCTACAGCTCAGTGTTGTTATATTTGACAACTTTGTATTATCTTGCATGTGTTGTCATAGGCAGAGGGAACACATTTTATGTTATACAGGACAAGCACTGAAACTAATACTGGGAAAAAACTACTGTAAATATTACTAAAAATGAACTTTGAAACGTATCCTCGCTGACACTGACCTCTGGAGGAGCCATCTTGGTGCTCGGTCTCCTTGCAGTCCAGGTTCTTCAGCAGCTGCATGGATTTGCCAGCCATGATGATCTGCTTGAGCACAGGCTTGAGGAAGGACACCATGGTGTGCTGTCTGCTGCTGGACGCCTGCTCTCCGCCAGAGCTTCCACTGGCAGCGTCGCTGAGCCTCTCCTCGCTCTCCACCGTCTCAGACACACTATACAGCGTGTAAGTGGCGTACCAGAAGTCCCTGTGGTTTACTGGTACATCTTTGTTCCTAGTAAACATGTCCATGTGTTTATTTATTTGATAAGCAGGTGTGTATTTAGCAGGTTAAAGAGGATGCAGACAGTGGTTAGCGCAAATTAAACCCCAAAAGCACCCTGACATGAAACTGAGGGCTCTTTCATCACCTTAAAAAGTGGTTTATTTTGCGATAATGACCAGATGACTGTAATTCCTCACCGTTCAAAAGTTTGGGATCGGTAAGATTTTCTAAATGTTTTTAAAAGAATCATCTTATTCTTAAAGGCTGCATTTATCAACAATACATTTAAAAAAATAATAAATCTCTTAAAGTTTACTGTGATTTTTATAAGTTTTCCATTATAACATATTTTAAAATGTAATTTATTCCTGTGATGGTAAAGCTGAATTTTCAGCAGCCTTTACTATAGTCTTCAGTGTCACATGATTCTTCGAAAATCATTCTAATATGCTAAATAATATATAGTTTGGTGATCAAGAAACATTCTTTAACATTATCAATGTTGAACACGGTTCCTGGTTAAATTTTTTATTTTTATCCGTCTTTGCTAGATATAAGCATTAGTTTCTTTAAGAAAAAATCTTACCCCTCATAAAAAAAAGTGACTAAACTTTTGAATGGTAATGTACATACACATTTCAGGTTTTTGTTTAATACCTTTGAATTATGAACTCTTTAGCGGGGTCAAATAAGTGACCGTGAAAGATCCATTTATCTACAATCTCAAGGTATGGCCTGACCGTTTCTACCCAGAGAGAGAAAAGGAGCGCCACCTGATAGGAAGGAGAAAAACAGCATCATTTTGTGATCTTTTTATAATAAGCAGAAAAAAAGAGCTGTACACTGATAAATGTACAAATCTATGCATCTAATGCTCAACATCGAAAACAGACACACTTACAGACTGCTCAGATGCCTCGCCCACGCTGTCATACTCTATTATGGCCTTGTAGAGCGTGTTGAGTAAGTGTGAGGCTCGTAATACATTGGGCGTTCCGGGCGGCACATCAGCCACTCCTGTGCAGAAAACCCTGTGCAGCATGGTGATCTGAGCCAGATGAGGACTGAGCCGTTCCAGCACGGATGACAGAGTCACTGTCTCATCTATGAAGAATCACCACAGAAGCAATACTATAACAACTCAAAAATAACTGAGAATGCATTTACACTGAAAACAAATGGTGTAGGATTTACTTTAAAACAACCTTCACTCAGAAACGGCTAGTCACTTTTGCATAATTACAAAGAAACACCAAGTAACACTGAATTAAACATACATTTTTGAAGTAAAAAACTGAAATAGTATTTTCTTGTAAAACATACTTTCATTTCATATAAAACATACATAATTTATTTTATTTACAACTTTGAAATATATATATTTTTAGAGTGCAGGACCAAAGAAATACCGACCTTTGGCAATAATATCTTTCTCGATAGTATTGAGCTCTTCTTTAAAGCTGGTGAAGTATTTATACAGGGCCCACACGAACGCTTGGTAGGTCCTAAAGGGGGGATCGGAGCTCTTCTTGGAGGATGAGGAGGAGGAAGAGTTAAGACCTGGAGGACAGGGCTCTGCACTGTGGCCGGTCACTTCATCAATAAACTTTTGCAGTCGGGAAACAGCCTGCCCATAGGCTGCTATGTGCTCCAGTACAGAGTGAAGACAGTTCTGTACAAAAACAATAACAAATAGCACTTTGAACCAATTCTTCCTTGTTGCACAATTTTAAAAGTATTCATAATAACAATATAATTCAAACACTCTGTAATTAGTTATCGTAATATGATAATAGTTTATTAGAATTAAACTAAAAGCATAGTTTTAATATAAATAAAACTAATCTTTGAATAAAACTGATTTATTTTAAATGAGAAAAATTGTTTTTATTCTCTTTTTCTCTCACACACAAAATGTATAATTTGTTTTTTTGTAATGTAATATGTATTGATTAATGTCTGTGTTTGAGTTTATCCCTCTAAATACAGACATAAAAACCAGTCTCCACTCACATTAGTCAGATGTGTGACCACCACATCATTCCTCACAGTCACCTTGCCATCATTGTGCTGGAAAATGAAAAGTTTCTTTACACCGGAGAAGAGCCTGAGGAGAGGCAGAAAAGAACACGTGATCTTTCCTACAGCAAAAACCTTGATACGAGCAGTCAATCATCTTTGTTATACATTCTATTCTGGGTAAGTAAACATACATGTGTTAGCAACCAGTGCAGATGTAATCTTGAGAAAACAAACCCATTCCAGAATTGCTCATTTCTGGCATGTTTCAACTTGCATTCTAATCTCTATCCACATATGTAATCTTCACAAACTTAGCAAATGCACTTTCCTTTTGGTAAGAACATGTCTGTATGTATATATACACTATATTGACAAAAGTATTGGGTCACCCCCTTCTAATGAAAGGTTTGACTATTTTAGCAATTTTTCATGAGTACAAATCTTAATGTTTAAGCATATAATGATATTCTAGGGAATTGTGTGCTTCTAATTTTATAGCAACAGTTTGGACAGGACCCTTTTCTATTCTAACATGACAGTGTCTCTGTGTATAAGGCAAGGATCAAAGAGAACTGATGATTCAGTCAGTGTCAATTGTATTAGTAGGCTAGAACACGTGGATATGTTGTCATTCTTACACTATAACACTGAACTTTGATTTTCAGAGACTATGAGAAGGACACTTGCTTCCAGTCTATGTTGCACTTTACTTTTGCTTTAAAAAAGGATTTCTTAGAAATTTGGATTTCATTTGGTTTAATAAAATATTGTTAAGTAAAATTGTTGATTTACTTGTGGGAAATTAATCACTTAGATGAATCGATTAATTAGTCGTTAGATTAATCAAAATAAAAATTGTCGTTAGTGGTAGCCCTAATACGTACGCAACCCAGGCAACGATTAGTTCTGTGAAACAAAGCAAAACCAATGTTACACTGTGTCTACAACGGATGCTAGCGGCGTGACAAAATACTATAGAAGTCATAATCAGCGATGCTGTCTACACCGGACGCGAGCGGTGTGGCGCAACATGACAAATCCCCGACAGATAACTGCTGCTGCGTTCTACTTATGACATATTGACACAAATTTTAAAATAATTTTCAAGTCGCTTTGTCACGTCCAGTGTAGACAGACTTTAGCTGTTGCAGCGTGGCAACTGTCGTGGCCGGTGTAGACACGGTGTTACTCACCTATCGAGAAGAAACAAAGCAACCTCGGCATCCGATCGCAGGCCTTCCACTCCTAGAGTTCTCTCCAGTGCTGGAAAGCTGATCCGATCCGATATATACATGGGTCCTACTTCTTACCTTATCGTGACACCATGTCTACACCGGAGGCGAGCATCACGGTGCGACTCGACAAAATACAATAGAACCTATTCTGCTGTCTACACTGAATGTTGTGCGGCGCGACTAATTCCCGACAGAAAACTGCTGCTGCATTCTATTTATGACATATTGACACATCTAGTGTAGACAGACTTTAGCTGTTGCGGCGCGGCGTGACAACTGTTGCTTCCTGTGTAGACATGGTGTAAGCCTTCTTTTGTACCGCAGACGTTTTTTCTTTCATTATTTGTCTTTCTGTCGCTCAGCTAATATCCGTCCTGTGCACTGAACGCTCTCTCCTCTGCATCATGAGTAGACACACCCCTTACTGCTGATTGGCTACAAGTTTGTTTTGGTACACAGCCCCGACTCAGTTTTCTAAAGCATTTTTGAAAAAATGCATACCCCACCTTTAATCGCATAGAAAATCTTTTGAGGAAGCTGAAGGTTCGAGTTGCCAAACGTCAGCTTTGAAACCTTAATGACTTGGAGAGGATCTGTAAAGAGGAGTGGGACAAAATCCCTCCTGAGATGTGTGCAAACCTGGTGGCCAACTACAAGAAACCTCTGACCTCTGTGATTGCCAACAAGGTTTTTGCCACCAAGTACCAAGTCATGTTTTGCGAAGGGGTCAAATATTTATTTTACTCATTAAAATGCAAAAATTGTATAACTTTTTTTTAAATGCGTATTTCTGTATTTTTCTGTCTCTAACTGTTCAAATAAACCTACCATTACAATTATAGACTGACCATTTCTTTGTCAGTGGGCAAACGTACAAAATCAGCAGGGGATCAAATCATTTTTTTCCCACTGTATATATATGTATATGTATATCATACCAAAGAGTTTCCCGAATCACTTGTGTCTCTGTAACAAAAGACTTCTCCTCAGGCAGGTAGAGCGGCCCAGTGTTATACAGGTGCTGATCCCTGGAGAGATAAAGAGTCATATGCAAAATTACAATATTACTTTCAAATAAACTCAATTAAACAGTATTTGTTTCTGAAATCTTATTAAATCATGACAGAAAGTCCACATTAATGGCCTTGTGATGAAGAAAGCGAAAAAGACATTAGAAGCAAAAATGTCTTACCAGACATTGTAGAGGTTGGAGTGCAGGTGGAGGCTGTGTGGAAAGCGGGGAGAGTTGGGAACCCAATACGAAGTGACAATATGCTGCTCCAACCAAGCCCTGGAGTCTGGCTCACCCACTACAAAAACAAGAATCAGTAAGAACTAGGAATCCTGAAAACAACCTTCATTAACGGAGGGCTACTATGAGATAATGTGCTGATACGGTCTCATACCAGTCCAGGTGACTTGGACAGTCTTGTCATTCTGCTCCAGGTCCTCCAGTGGTGTTCTGTCCACCTGTATACCAGAATCCTCTCTGCTCAGGGGCTGCTGACTATCTTCTTCTTCACTCTCATCCTCAGACCACTCCTGCCAAAAGATGAAATGCTCTGTGGTACTCTGTTACGGATAATATGGCTAACTATAGTCAATATAGTATAGAATAGTATTGATCAGGTCAGGCCTTTTAAATTGGTTTAAAAATGTTTCATTAAACATGAAGGCAAATATTGTTGTTAATTACTATGTATTGCTGTATTTCTGCAAATAAATTAAAATTAGTAAATATAATTCTTAGTCAGAAGAATTTTCTAAGTTATTAGAGTTAACTAAAAAATATAGTTTTTTAATTTGTAACTTTAAATAAGAGCTACCAAGGCATAATTTCTCATTTAAACTTTACATTTAACAACAACAACTAAAACTAAACTAAATCTAATAAACAGAATTTAATAAAAACTATATAGATAAGTTTTAAAAATAGCAAAAGAACAATAAAATTAAAATACATATTAAATCTAATTAAAAATGTTATCAAAAACTATATTCCTATATCAGTGATACTAAAACAACATTTATTTATGTTTACTTAGTGGCTTTATTATTTTAAGCAGAATTTGACAGTATTTTACTTCAAATAAATATTAAAAAAATTGTAAATACTTTAAATAAAACTTTTACTTCAAAAAGGCAAAACCACGGGTCATCTAATTTTAAAAAATTCAACCATTTGATTAAAGAGCAAGGATACATATTTAGATTAATAAGCTGAAAAGTATTGACTAATCATTTATATGTCATATCGCACAGCCTTTTATTTTATGATGCTAGACCAGATCTGATCTAATAGTGTAATATCAATCACTCACTGGAGTGTCTGGAAAGGGTCCAGTATCAATATATTCTCCTTCCATAAGGTACTTGGCCCAATCAAACGTGTCTTCTTTCTCTATAGAAATAAACATTCATTTGTAGATACATTAGTAGTAGTAGTATTGTCCACCAGTATGCATGTGTTGACACTAAAGAAAAGCCAAACCTGTTTCTTTCAATCTAGGTCTTTCGCAGTAGGTTGTGTTGGATGGGGAGTCAGACAGATAGAGCAATACAGCCAGCACACTATAATGGACATCAGTCTGAAAACAGACAGAGTAATAGAGACACTCAGCACATGTAGGGTTCTAAGAATTGTCTGAATGATGTCAATGTTATCCCACCTTGGTTCCCTCAGTATTCGGAAGAGGAGAACTGAGAAATTCTTCAGTTAGCCGAAACCAGCTCTCTGCTTTACTTAAGTCAGAGTGGACCATGAGTTTCTCATGAATCCTGGGAGAAAGAGAAACCAGAATAATTAATAATAAATATATAATAATATCAGCATATCACAAAGGAGTACCCAGAATTGTTCAAAGCTTCAGACTAACCCATTAATGGAGCGCTGTACATTATGTGTGTTGCCATCAAGGAAATGATGAAACCTATCCAGAGGGAGGGGAAATATGACAGCTTTATTTTGTTTTATGTGCAAAAAATGAAACATTAATTGCTAAATTAAAAACTATTATTTAGTTTTAATTCAAGCTAGTGCTCCAAACTCATTTACATTTTTATACACTTTTCTTCTTCAGTGTCCTCTTCACAAATACATTCAAAGCCATTAAAATTAAAGTGATAAATAAATGCACTTGAAAAATACTTACTTGAAATTGGACCAGGCAAATTTCAGAGCCATTTGGAAGTTCTGATCTTCCTCATCCTGAATGGAAGTATAATGTGAGATGAGTCTCTTCGTCTCAAGCTCCAGCTCCTTCTCAAACCTGCTCCAGTGAGCCATTCTGATGATTCAAGGTTCAACTGAAACACAAGCAAAACATGACTGCCTTTCCTTTAGATAGACAAACAGACAGACAGACAGATAGATGTTGTACTATATAACACAAACCTGCTTTTGTGATTGTGATGCTGACAGAGACGAGCCGTTGTCAACAGCTGCGGCTAGCAAAACAACAAACCCATGACAAGGGTGTTCGCTAACGTTACACGTCAGAGATGAATCGAAAATATGCGTATATCCTCGAATATAATCCGATGACGAATGTCAAATTTAGGGCAATGTTTAAATGAGTTTATTTTATTATCATTAATACATTTATTATCATTTCCCCTGTTGCCGCCTCCTTCACTTCAGATACTACTTTTGTGGTGGTGTCGTGAACAATATAACGCCGGAGGGAGCTTTACTGCCACCTATCGAATAACTCCAAACATGACGCGACACAACAAATCAACACCGCCAGACAAAACACTTGTGCTCATTTCAGATCTCCTCCACATAACAGTCCAGAAAAAAACATTCAGTACACAAAAAATATATTTCAAGCATTTTTGTTTGCGCAGTATTCTATAATAAAGTATTGTATTATTTTCTAAAGGTTCTGAACTAAAAGAAAGGACAGTCTAAATAAGTAAAACGTGTTTAGAATTTGTGTCACAGAACAAAACACATTCACACATGTAACACATGTAACACATTTTGCAACTGTAGTGCAAAACTATATTATCAGATAGCATGCTCGCTTCATCTCAACTGTACCTTTCGGTCTACTTTCGAAACCCACTGCAGATTGAGTGATTGTATTGCTTATGTTTACATTTTATAATGGTAATTTAATCACATGTGTTTATACATTTATCCAATGTATTATACAATTAATGTATTTAATAATTACATTGTTGAGCTTGCCTAAACAATTATCTGGTGTTTCTGTATTTTAAACTACCTTTTTTAATTATATCAAAATATAGCACATTTATATCGCAGAGTGATGTTAATTATACATACAAATAAATTGTGCTCATATTTTGGTAGGTAGTCGAGGTTGGTGTATTTTTTTTTCTTCCGCCCTTCAGGCTATATGAAAGACTTCCTAGCTATCCAATCACAATCCTCTTGTGGCACAGGAGGCGGGACTAGCGGTTTTACGGCTGAGAAAAAGATTCCACCCTCTAAACTTTACTGCTGTAATATAATCTAACAGTATTCATCCAGACAGGCGTCTCAGTTCGCCGAGATCCGCGTCTCTCACTCCGCTGAGGCCATGAAGAGAAGGCTTCATAAAAAATACATCATCTTAATTCTAGGGTACTCCGTGGCGCTTCTTTTAATTCCCTACGTACTAGATTACCGGAGCAAATCGTCCCACATTAAAGATGGATATCCGCAACAAAAGTGTCCCGATCTGAAGAGCACCATCGCCCTGTGGAGTAGCACCAGGACTGGCAACTCAACGGAGGTGGAGGACTACGGCAACAGGAGTCAGTCCAGAACGCACATATACCTGCACGCAACCTGGAGGACAGGCTCTTCTTTTTTAGGGGAATTATTTAATCAGCATCCTGATGTGTTTTATTTATACGAGCCCATGTGGAATATGTGGCAGGCGCTTTATCCCGGGGATGCGGGCAGTTTACAAGGTGCAGTGAGAGACATGATGAACTCTCTGTTTAGATGTGATTTCTCAGTGTTAAAACTCTACGCAGGCTCGTCCAACGTAACCACCTCTTTTATTTTCGGCTGGAAAACGAACAAGGTCATTTGCTCCGAGCCTCTCTGTAAAGCGTATAAAAGGCACGAAATTGGTTTAGTTCAAGGAGACGTGTGTAGCAAATGCAAAGCCAGAGACATCAAAGAGCTGGAGAAAGAGTGCAAAAAGTACCCTGTGATGGTCATTAAAGACGTGCGCGTTTTAGATTTGGCGGTTCTGGTTCCCCTCATGAGAGACCCCGCCATCAACCTCCAGATAGTCCAGTTGTTTCGCGACCCCCGTGCCGTGCATAATTCTCGGCTGAAGTCTAAACTGGCTCTGGTGAAGGAGAGCATACAGGTGCTGAGGAGCAAGAAGCAGAACGACAAATTCAAGCGCCTTCTGGTACCTAGCAACAGGGTCCATCGGGCAGAGAACTACGTCTCGAGCGCGATGGAGTTAATATGCGATAACTGGCTCAACGATATGTTGCTCGTTATGAACGCTCCGCCGTGGGTGAAGCGAAACTACATGCAGCTGAAATACGAAGACCTGGTCCTCAGACCCGTGGGCGAGCTCCAGAGGCTCTATCGGTTCTCCAACCTCACTCTTTCTCCGGCCATGGAGAAGTTTGTGGTGAACATGACCCACGGACAAGGCTATTCCGCGGATAAACCTTTCCTCATATCATCCAGAGATGCTAAAGAGGCTATTTACGCCTGGAGGGAAAGGCTGAATGTGGAACAAGTGAACCAGGTTGAAGCCTACTGCAGCGAGGTCATGATACAGCTGGGTTATCATCAGAAGAGGAACATGGACAAGACCTAAAACCACCAAACCACGAGTTTATGGTATGTGCACGTGTCTGAATGTCAACAAAAGGTTAAAAAAAATGTCAACTATAGTCCCAGAAATTAGTGAAATAACTTAATTGGGCACCAGGATGCCCATGTACATCCCGACACACTTTACATTAGTGTTCAATTTGCAATATTACAGATTTACAGTGTAGTAGTGTACCCCAAAATGAAAGTTCTGTCATCATTTACTCACCCTCATGTTGTACCAAATGTGGAATCCATTGACTTAAATAGTATTTATGTATTTTCCATAATGTGGAAGTCAGTGGTTACTGTCAACTGTTTGGTCACTAACATTCCTTAAAATATATTATTTTGTGTTCAACAGAAAAAGAAACTCAGGTTTGGAACAACCTGAGGTTTAGTAAACAACAGTATTTTTATTTTTTTATTAATTTCTTTTAATTATAATAAGGACAAATTAAATTGAAAAAAGTTACAGTAATTTAATGATATTTAATGTAATATGTGTAACAGGGTCACTGCGTTACTCTTTATCAGTTCAAACAGATGTGTGCAAAATGCGAAACATGGCATCCATGATAAGACAGGGCATGTGTTCTGCTGCTTTAGATTAGCGCTGAGTTTAAATGTGTTAGATGGGTGAGTATTACATTGATCTAGCACGGCTATACATTAATGCTTCTACCCATTAGATGAGAAGAGAGCGAGTCTGAGATTGATTATGCAACACTGCAAATAGTGCAGTTGTAAAGATGTAAATTGATTTTATTGACCGTGTGCTGTTGCACTATATGTGAATACCATGCACATGCACCGAGTGACTGACAGCTTTATAACAAAGGTTGAAGGTATCAGTTCTGAACCGTATAATGATACATACAATCTCTCTTCAGAGAACCACGTTTGATTTTATAATATCCAACGACCTCTTGGGAAGACAAAAAGTGATGTTTTATAAAGTTATAGATTTCAGTTGGATTCTCGAGCAGATTTCAGAGGGCAGATTTAGTGCACTATATTCAGCATTTAATGATTATGAACATTAAAAAGAGACAATAGAAGAGTGGAGTATATCCAGGGTCATTGATCCAGTCTGAAACTGATAGTACATGGTGCCAGTGAAGTCATAGTGTTAATACGGTCCTCTTGAACTCAGGGAAGTGAAAGTAATATGGTGGCGCAATTTTGTCTTTTCCAAACTGACGTTGGTCAGTAAAATGACCAGTTTTACTTTACTGTAGCCGATTTAATGGTAAAAACTGCTGTAAGTCAAGTCAGCACATATCATAAATATCCTCTCAGCACTGTGACCGGTAAAACATCCGACAGCGGCGCGTATCAAATCAATTAGATATCATGCTCGAGTCTGATTTCATGGCGAGGCATGTACGGGGTGCTGTATAATAGAGCGATGTATCATGATACAAGCTTCTTTGTTATCGCTATCAGCGTCATGTGATGAGGGAGGCTGGTGTGACCTAACAGACCGACCACATGTGGTTGGAACAGTTAAATAGGGACTGCTTTGTTTTGGTTAGTCCCTGGAGGTACCAGTGCTCCCTGAGCTGAACCCGTCACCAGCTCAATCTGTGAGGGCTCTGCCATGACTACACTAGACATGTTTGCACCAGACGTACACGGCTTGACCGGTACAGACCTCAAGTGTCCCTCAGTACCAGACGAGGCAACCTCCAAGACCTAGAGCTCATCACAGGCTTATTTTCAAATATGACTTGTATAACATTCTTGAAAAGCTTTTAATTGCTTTGGTGTCACAACAACAAAAAAGCTTGTAATTAATTACTTATTAATTTAATATTTAATTATATAAATATCAGATTGTTCAATATTTTAACTTTTATTAGTATTGGTGTAATGTAAAACAAATTATATAAAAATAAACAAAAACGAATAATATATTAATATTGTAATATTAGATTAAAAACTATTTATATTAATTTACACATTAACAATTTATATGTGTGTGTTTGTGTTGGGAGGGTTAATAAGAACACAAAAACATATTAATATATTAATTTATCCAACATCAATTTATTAAATGTAATAATTGTAATGCGTTTAAATATTAATATATCATGTAATATAGCTATTATAATCTAACTAATAACAATCAAAAATGAGTTGTGATCTGTTTTGGGGGGTAATAGGAACAACATTAGTATATTATTAATTATATAATTAATCTAATTTAATTATAAATATCAGATTAATTACATAATTTAACATTATTATTATCACCATTATTGTATTAATGTAACTTACAATATAATACTAGTAATGCATTGTCTTAGAGGGTTAATACAAATTTGCAAAATAAATACAATTATTATAGAAAATAATATATTTGATTATTGTTATTATATTTAAATATATTTATAATAATTTTAAAACCAGAAAATAATATAGCTATTTATATTATACTAATAACTATTAAACTAAAATGTGCTTGTATGAGTAGGCCTATAGGAACAAGTTTTTAATTTAAACCGTCACGCTGAATATCTGTGACATATTAGCAATGCAGAAATTACACACTGTCCTTTTATAACTACACTTTGTTGACATTCTACACAAAATCATTGTTTTCAGTAAACATCCCAATATCTCCTATCCATATCAATAACAAAGCTCAAAAAAACTAAGTTATGTTTCCCTCTTTGCCGTAGAAGCCTGATGTGCTGGAGGAACAGGAGGACAGAGGGGCAACAGCCTGATATGAAGCTACACCAGAAGGTACGACACCGATGCAGCTGAGGAGCAACACCCCGAGATCTCCCTCACAGTGCCGTCACGGGGCGCAGAGTAGACGACACTCACAAACCCATCAACCTCAAGAGATACTGACAAGACTCCTGTAAGAAAAAGACTAACAATAACAAGAGGGCAAACACGTTCAGCAAGAGAGAATGAAACGGCTTGTGTCCTAACAGTCAGATTTCATCCGCATTAATCCCTGCCCAATCCCCAGCAGCCCATAATCAGACACACATGACCAAGTCTTTTACGTGCTGGAGTGTTCAGTTCGCTGGGAGGATTTCATATTGAAAACATTCCTAGGCATCCCTGTATTCATCAACATTGTATGAAAAGAGGATTATGCATCAAGGACACTCTTGTTTCTGTGGTACTGCCCAAAAAAACATGAATGCAGAACTTATCTTATCTGTGAAGCACAAAGTGCAATTCAGTGAACTGAAGATCTAGAGCAGTGATACTCAAATCTGGCGAGATCCATTTTCCTGTAGAGTTCCAACCCTGATTAAACTCACCTTCCTGTGATTTTCTAATGATCCTGAAGACACTGAGTAGCATTCTCAGGTGTGTTTGATTAGGGCTAGAGCTAAACTCTGCAGGAAAGTGGATCTCGCGAGCCAGACTTGAGTATCACTAGCCGGGTTTCCATCCAAAGTTGTGAATTTAACTTATGCGCAAAATTGGAATATCGCATAAAACATTTACGAACAAGCACCGTTTCCATCCAACGAGTCAAAGAGAACAAAATAGTCACTTCCTGGTAAACCGGTACTGAAAACTAGGATAAGATACAGAATATAATAATTTTCATATATGAAAAATGACTTTCATTGCTTTCGGAGGTGAATGCTGCTGTTTGGGAACACCGTTGTGTAAGACAATTATACAGAGATACTTTGATGACAGACTTGCTCAGGCATTTCAGAACGACCAGAACAACATTTCAGATGCTGTGGAACGAGATCCCGTCTCATAGCGCAAAGTCACATGTTTTTTATGCGTTTGGAGGAATGTATTCACAAAATGCATTTCCATCTCCCATTACTCGCATTAACCCTTTTTCGCACAAGTCAAAAACCACCTCAAGTGAGCGTAAAAACATTTTTGCAAATTAAGGGATTTTTATTTGAAATTTGGCGTTTCCACCACTCATTCGATACTTCAACATGCGCATTAAAACAGGGTGATGGAAACCCAGCTAGTGATCTAGAGAAAAGGGTGGAGAAAGAATTTTCCCCCAAAGGAAATTCTTGATTTCTCTCCCCTAAATCTCAACACTCCCACTGGTGTGAGCTCTCCCAGTTCCCCCTGGACATCACCAGTTTGTTCTTTTCGTACGAAGTCCGCATTGGGCTGTTAAGCTGTGCAGAATGCTGTGCTCATTTGTGTATGAAGAGGATAGGATTGCAATTTGAATAGTAAAATAGGCAGAACGCCTCATCTAAAACTAAAACACAATCATTCTTTGAGGATACAGATGCTTTTACTATTCAACAACATTGACACTATTATCATTGTTTTTTCATTTTAAACAACATTTGCTCGAAAGTTACGTGAACCATCAGAATAAATAAATGAACAAATCTGTTATTTATAAATAAGACTTGTATATACTTTTTTGTTGTAGAGACAAGTTTTCTTGTTTTATTATTCTTATTATTTAATGACATACAATCAATCAAATACCTTTCTTAGGTATTGCTACTGTAGCCCACTTTGATACATTGGCTATTTTTTATAAACGTACAATTGATAAACTTCAATCCATACCAGTTTTGTCACATTATTTAAAAGGCTGAGTGTATCTTAGGGATTCAAATGAGAAAACTGAGCGTTTTGGTGTTTCATACATCACAGACTAAAAAAGCGGCAGCTTGATTATGGATTTTTGTTGTTTGTTTTATATACCGACATGCAAAACAGCGAGTAAAAGATGAATGCTACAGGAGGGAGATACATATCCTGAAGGTACACACAAGTCCACCATAGTATGGTCAGAAAAAAGCTACCAGACAGGTTGAAAGAGTCATTCAGAAGAGGAGTGACTTAGCCAGATCACATGTGAATTCAGTCTTTTGCTACAGCCGGTTTAAAGTTCTGCACCTCAAACCGCGATTGCCACAAAGCCCACGATGCTCATTTGCTAGCCGCCTGCAACTCCACATAAATATTGCAAATCTCCTTGATTCACATTTATGTTTTGATCAGATGTTGAACTAGATTACGTTGAAGTGATGCATTTCCTCACACACCTCAAGCAAACAGACAAACATTGTAAAGGTTACTGAATGGAAAGAGTGCAAAGTTAGTTTACTGTGTGGAGTATAAATCGGAATGAATTATTTACAACATCTTATTTCCAACATCTGTAAGTTAGTTATCAACTAAACTCTCAGACTTTAGACTTGCATTCATTCACATGATTCATTTCTAGACACGAATGACGGGAGGAATGCGCATTGGCGGTTACTGGCACAAGGCCATCCGTTTACTGTACGAACACATAAACAGCCGGGGTCAACATTATGCCGAACACTCCAGATTCCGGATTTTGGAATTACCGGCTGCTATATAGGAAAAATCCATCTTCAAGAACATTCTAATTTGAGGAGGCGCAAAAGGAATGTTTGATGCAGATTTGAGTACTCCTTGATAATTACACCACTCTGCGTCTCAAATTCTGGCTGAGTGGTTAATATGCTAATATAATAAAGCAAAACATGCAAGGACTGCAGCTAAAGTGCATGGCTTATACACTCTGGATGCAACCAGCTGTTTAAAAAAAAAAAACAAGTCCCACGGCTGTGCAGATTAACATTCATATTTACAACGTACAGCATGTCAACTTGGCGTTCGTTCAAGCAAGATATTGCAGGAAGTGTAAACTCCAACTCACTAGAGTTAAGTATTACAAGGTTCCCGTATGCAGTCATGAGATGAGCATGCACTCATTTCAATGTTGCCATTGTGTTTGTGAGCTTTCACGAAAACCACTGCCATGGAATATTTACAAACATCATGAGCTGCTCGCTTATTTGCCTGATGGGAAAGACGAGCATTTAAATGCAAATGATGAACATAATACTGGCTGTTCATACAAAACAAAACCTGGCTCAATCATATTTGTCAAACAGAGTCAAGGAGTTTAGGTGGACTTGAAGGCAGCAAGCATGACTGCAAAAAAGTAGAGGTGGGCATAGATTAATTTTTAATCTAGTTAATTCAGATTCAATTTTGGAATTAATCTAGATTAATCTAGATTAAAATGGCTCATTTGAATTCTGCAGCATTCAGAATATGTGGCTACCCAAATAATGACTGAAAGTAAGTCTTTGAGAACGGGTTTCTCAAGCCATGGTGCATTAGACCAGGGCTCTCATCTCCTGTTTCCAAAATGCATCACAAACTTTAATCTCTTCCGTCCCAATCTCGAAAAACTGGAGGAAAATCCTGTTCTCCGGAAGAACAGTGACCATTCCTCCCACATGAAGGGTGGCGATAACTGTCAATTACAGAAAAATACAGTACAGATCATGCGTGCCCACAAACATTAGTTCAATAAAAGCACAAAGGGGTTCATGAGGGACACTGTAGAGTCACAAGACGACAGATAAAAAGAAAAAAACACTTATGTCCTTGTGCAAAGAGAAAATTACACTTACCTGTGTGTACATTTCACTCTCTAGATATATGCCATGTACTGTATTTTTAGATATATTGTAAGTTTCAAGTTATGTACATGAATGACCAACAAAGTCATGTTTAGAAATGGAAACAATATTCAAATGGTGCACACACTGTGAAATTAGAGTCTTGTACAGATTCGAAAGATGTATTGACAAGATTGAGATTTATCTGTAGAAAAAAGAGAGAAAGAAAAAATGCTTGAATTGTAAGAAAAAAAGAACAAAAATAAAAATGTATTCATTAAAAAACAATGAAAGAAAAACTGAAAGGCCCTGAGAACTTTCAGATGAAAAGCCATATTTGAGGTTGATGAATAAATCTAAATCGTTGAGATTGTATTACCACACAGACCATAAAAAAGTCTAGATAAAAAAAAATATGAAATGTCTTAAAACAGATTACATACATTAATAAGACATCCGCTAAAATATCAGTGAAAGTCATCATTATTGGATTTTATTGAGATTTAAAAAAAAAAGTGTTTAAAAGCGATAAAAATGATTTGGCTATATTACTGTCTTTAATAATTACTACAGTATATACAACAAAGCTCATAAACAACTGATGTTACGTAAGCTAATGACTCGTGTTTGCATGATGCATATGTAACAAACATTTAGCAATAAAGCATCTCCCAGTTTCAAGGCTTGCCATTCACAGATCCCTGGGTTTAGTGGTTCTTCATAGAATCACTGGGTGCTACTGAAGGGGGTTGTCCCTGAAGCACAATTACACCGGAGGATTACACCGTGAGCCAACAGATCAAACAAACTAAACTCTGTTACGCAACAGTTAGCTTCACATATAGCTGCTGCTAAATCCTTTGAGAAGGATGTAAATAATGCCTGTTCCATGTTAATGGTTTGAGGTGGTGTGATTTAGTCCGTGAAAATCACTTGTTTAAGCTCTCAAAGGCTTTATATATAAGTGCTGTCAATCAATAAAAAATAGACTAATTAATCACATGTATATCGCATGTATATAGACCGTATATATTTTTATATTTGTTTAATGGCATCTTCATTTAAGACCTAAAGGCCAGTATCACTGATACCAATACTACTGATGCCTCTATACAAGTGTTCTTTTTCCTAATATTTAACCATTGACTATAGCCAACATTAGAGTATTATTGAGAGCTATCAATTTTAATATGTATTAGACGTTATGTATAAAATAACTTCTAATTTAAGTGAACTTTAAACAATAATATTTAGCTACACGTGCCCTTCAGCAAGTAGGACATATACAGAAACTGAATAAAGTTATCAAACACTAAATTCTAAATGATATAGATGAATCCTTAAAGCTATAAAAGTTATTGATTTCCTCTTTTTTTTCTTTGATGAACAGACATGACAGCAGCTGGTTATGTTGTTTCGGGTGCTGTTTCTTTAAGAGGTGCTGCTGCTGAACATGAAGTGGATCTCACACATCGTGTTTTCTCTTAACTCTCTTTTCCTATCCCTTTTCTGACCGACTTCAGGTCTTAAAGTCTCTAGTAATGAGCTGACGAGTTGAATCGGATGTGTTCGATGAGGAGACGATGCTGGGCTGCTCCAGGACAGTTTTCAATACCTTTCAGAGACATGTTCTTGAATGTGACTAATATATAACACATAATACATTCATGCACAGTTTTAAGGCAGCTTTAATCGCCTTCATGACTTAACTGACCACGACATTGCATGCACATTGTTTCTTTCGCATGAAACGATAAAGGCTACAAGCCTAGAGCGCACGCCAGCGCTTTTGTGCGTGCAGTTGAGCGCGCCGAGTATAGTACTGTTTTCCGCCTGGTGCTGAAGTAAAGCTGGAGCGCGCGTCTGAAACGTCTCCTGTTTAATATTAATTCCCGTAAAGACTTCCTGTGACTAAATAAATGCACTTCTTAGCAAGAAAAAAAGAGACTGAGGCAGCAGTTGTCAGTGGGGTGGGCCAACACTAGCCCTGCGCCTGCGTTAAATATTTTTGTACGCGTTAAACTGAAAAATGAATCGCTTGCGTTAACAGGCTAATTTTGACAGCACTAACATGTATAGATGCACAGTGCTGTCAACTTAGCAGACCCCTTTAGTGACCTCCCCCCCTCCCCTCCATCCCCTCTTCAAAAAAGTGCCAAGCATCAATTCTTTATGGTTTAAAGCTTATTTTGTTTCCGAGACTTGCCGGTACTGCCGCACGAGGGCTTTCCCCCCCGCAGGCGCGCACACCTCTCTCTCTCTCTCTGCATCTGCCCTGTTCAACGCACGGCGGAGAGGAGCAGCGCTTTCAGTTAAACACAGATATTATGTTGCTTCTCTAATTTTACATGCAAGTATAGCCAATATCACAGCACAGCTATTGTCATTATCTTATGTGTATTTAATTTTATCAGATGACGGCTCGATTATCAGAATTTTTGCGCAGATTAACATCTTGGAAGGGAGAGCTGGTTATGTAGTCTTAATGGGTCGCGTTTCAGTTGCTATTTCATATTCCTTCCACTGTCTGACAACAGAAACAGTCAAATATACCAATGAAAACAGTTTTATTGAGAATTTAGCTGCATCAAAATGCAGTAGGCCTATGTGGGCACAGAACGGTAAACAAATCTAATAATAAATAATAAATGTAAATTTTGCATGTTCAGAAGAAGAGCTGCCCTGTCCTGCAAAACTGTAAACAGGTTTGTGTCAGTAAATTGCTCAGTGCAAAGAAAGAGAAGTAACGAGAACCTAGCGTTTCTTTTTCATGAGTCTAATAGACATGAACAAGTTCTTTGAAAAACATCTATGACCTTTGAAACATGTCTAGTTTTCAAGCTCTATGTTGACTATGGTTTCAATAATAATAAACATACATTTGCATAAAGCATCCATATTTGTCCATACCCATGTTGATTAGAGTATTAAAAACTTGAAAAGTATTACTTTAAGGTACATTTAGAACAAATACAAATGTGATTAATCGCGATAAAAAATAATAATCGATTGACAGCCCTAATAATGACCGTTAAGCTGGAAAATTAAGTCCCAGGCAACATTTTCCTAAAGGAAATAGACTTTGTGGTATCGGCCTTCATACATAATTCGAATCAATATTTCTTGCCTTTTTTGTTTATTTCCAAGCAGTCGTGTAATAAGATGAATATTTTAGCGATATATCAGTCATTGTTTTTTAGTACAAATGTCTAAAGATTCTTAAATCAACAAATGTATTTGTTTTATTAGAAATTGATCAAAAAGTTTGATTAAACAAAAACAAACAAGAACTTTATTCAAAAATATATATTTTTTTTATTATGTTCAATTTCTCAAAACAACTTCATATCTTTAATTTGCAACTGTAAATGTATCTTGATTTAAGGATATTTAGATATTTATGGAACATGTAATACTTGACGGATTTAAGACCTTTTTAAGGCCTTAATTTTTTGATGGGCAAATTAAGATGTAAGTACTTTATAAGACATGCAAGACTCCTACACAAGCATGGACAGTTACTTTGTGTATTTTTTGCTTCACCACTGAAAACTGTTCCATAAGAAGCCAAATCAACAGTAAAAAAATCACTCTTGGAAACTATTCTTGCCTAATCAAAACACAGGAACGGAACAACAGTAAGTGTTGCATATTTTGCGTCAGTGACTGGCAAACAGTACTTTATCCCATATTTAACCTCCATAAATGAACCATTATCATTAAGAGAACTATTCTGCCGAAGTGCTCTTCAAAATAAAGTGATACAGGAACAAAAACAAAAACAAGTTCAACACAAAAGACCTTTAAACAAAGAGGAAACTGCACGAATGAAAAAGCCTGTTATTCACATTTGAAACCATACAAAATGGATTTAACCCGAGGAATTAAATAACAGCCAAAGAAAATCAGGCAGCAAAATTAAATGCAAAAAAATGAGGAATACATTAAGACAATACATTTCTTTTTTTTCAGATTTAATGAGCAAGCAACTAATAAAACCGATGGAGGAAATGAAATCTAGACGTAGACTATGTGGAACAGAGCGGGAGAGCTGGGGTGAAATAAAAAGAGCAAAACAAAACAAAAAATGCTATTCAAAGAAAAAAGAGACTTAGATATACATGGCAGGTATTAGGAGGACTTAGAGAGAACAATCAAAGGAAAATAAATATATATACAGACAGACAAACTGGGGGATTTAGATGAACTGACCCAGTTTAAAAGGATGTATGTAACACAAACATCATGACCCATGTTCTGAGGTAAGAACCATTTTCATTATAGGTCTACAAAAACTCTTTGCTGGCATTCACACCGTACCATATGCTGCGGCTAGAGGGGCCTAATTGTGTTACGTGGGAGAGAGGTGGGCGGTCAAGCAGTTCTGCAGGACATTTAGCTCATTGTGACCCAACGGCACAATGTAAGACTGTAAGAAGTCTGTGACCACAGCCAAGCAGGCCGAGCTACAGTACTAACTCTGTGATGAATAGGGGAATTTGCAGTGAAGGGGCCTGTGACCGCTGTGAATAACTGTGTTCTCAATGCTTGAGATACTGGAACGCCTCTCGGGCTCACCATCATCAGAGTGGCATCATGAAAGGCCCTTTTGTGACCGGGCGCACACTGAATGCGTCTTCCTTGGGGTCTGTGTCCAGTCTAAAAGACCCAGTGCTTTTGTGTGTCTGTCTGTCTTTCTCTCTTTTCTTTTCAAACAGGCTTTCACAGAGCAGCAACATTAGAAAGCAGGCTATGGAAACCAAAGCGTGTTGTTGAGGAACTCAGAGTAAGTTACTTCCTTAGAAACATGGCAAAGTGCAGTGTGAAGTAAAGACCAATCTACTAGCAGATAAGAGACCATTTTTATAATATAGGCATTGGGTAAATCTATAAGGATCTACCTTGTTAGTGGATACTTTGAATTAATAGAGTAAATTAAGGGCGGTATATATAAAAATCAATTCATTAAAAAAATGTTTTTTTATTTTAACTTTATATTTAATTGATTTTCATTTTTATACAAACAATACAATAATACAAATCTATAAAAATTGAAAGATATAAATTAACAGATATAAATCTCTTTCATAAATAAATAGTTGTTCAAATATAATTGATTTTATATAGAAAATATTCAAATAAATTAAATAAATAGATAATAAAAAGTAAACAGATCATTTTTCTAATTTGCATATTTTAATTTATTTAAATGTGTATTATATTAATTCAAAAATTATACAAATCGATTCAAATTGGAAAAATATAATGAATAAAGAGATACAAATCTATCTCATAAATAATTGTTCAAATATACTTGATTTTATGTAGAAAATATATGAAATAAATACATATTAAATAAAAATATAATAAAAATAAATTAGATTTGAAAATGTAAACAGATTTTTTCCATTTTCATATTTAATTTATTTTATATAGAAAATATTTTAAATATCAATTAAATAAAAAGATAATAAAAATCAACTATATTTGAAAACGTAAACAGATATTTTTTTCATTTTCATATTTAATTGAATTGAATTATTACATTTATACATATATATAAAATAATATTACATATATTAAAATATTATAAATAAACAAACCAATTTTATAAATAAATAATTGTTCAAACTAATTTGAAATGATTCAAAATATATTAAATAAAAAATTATAAAAAGTCAATTAGATATGAAATAATATTAAATAATCAATATATCTAATTGATTTTATTATATTTATATATAAAATAATACAAATATATTTAAAAAAGAAGAATAGACATTTCATGAATAAATAATTGTTCAAAATTAATAGACTTTGTATAAAACGTATAATACAAATCAATTAAACAAAAATAAAATAAATGTATTATTATAAATATATAATATTTCCCCAAATTTCATTGATTTCTTTTTTTAATACATTTGATAATAATTGTATTTATTTGTATAATATATATAGCAGACTGACTGATTTAATAACTGCATGTGCATATGTGGTGTTACCTCATAGGCCAGGGGGCTGGTCAGACATCGAGCCAGAGGACCGCAGCAGGCCGGCAGAGTAGAGGTCAAAGGGGGACCGCTATGGGTCAGGATGGGCTTCAGGTAACTGTACTTGTGTTAAGGGAAACAGCTCTGCTGAAGTGTTAATGTCAGGCAGACGTGAACCAGGAAGATGTGTCACACTGGACTGAAATATGGTTGAAAATTCTTTTTTCAACATTTACATTTACAGTAACATTTACTTTCAATTCCAAAAACAATTGAAAACATGCAGGTATGGTAAATTCAACGTCATGCAGCATATACAGTACTCCCATTAGCTAATCATACCCTATAATACCCTATATTCTCTACCAACTCCAAAAAATTATCATAGACCCATTTCTAATAACTTTAACTGTATGCAAAAGAGCAGCTTGGACAGTCTCAAAGCACTCTGGTAAAGTAAATGATGAAATCTTTTCTGGCTAAACTGGTTAATTCATAACAGCCACAAGTCAACAATGACTGCAAGACTTCAGACATTCATCCAAGTCAAACATTTCAAAACAGCCAATCAATTCAAACCATTCAAAAATAGCATTGCTTATAATGGAAGCTCCAAAAATTCAGCATGACATCAGCAAGCGCTCATCTCGGAACAGATATGATTGAGTTTCAGCCTCATAATCATGGAGTAAACAGATCATCATCCCCTTAAATAGTTCACTCAGAGTCCAGCACACAGATCTAAGCAGGACAGCTAGTACGCATTTGGCAGCAATAGTGGAGGTTTTTCATTTTTGACAGACAGGGATAAAAATAGAGAAGGCGGCAGTAAAGTATCGATGGCTTGAAACCAAGAACACACTGTGATGGATTTGGAAACATATAATATCTTTGAGGGGGACCTAAACTGGATGTCCCCTGAAGAGTTAGAGAGAGTTATAGACTGAAAAAATATATCTGTGGGATGTCCAATAGCATGGTCTGGCACCTAAAGAGAAATAAAACAGCCAGCTGGCCTTTAAAAACACTTTAATTCACTCCTGAGGGCCTGTGCAAAAAGAAGCGAATGTTGATGGGTCGGTTGTTGTGACAATAAGGCAGCACATTTGTAAGCTGACAAGCATGGCTGTGGGCGCAGAGAAAATCGCAAGCTAAGATTCCTAATAAACATCTGACATAAGCTCTGAGGACCTGTAAGTCACCACATGTGGAGCTGGCTAGACACAGCTGTGCAGGAAGCGGATTAAGAAGTGTGTGAGAAAACTTGTGTGTGCTACTTTCACCTTTAAGCATTATTTCTAGCATCCGTGAGCTAAATTAAACACCTTTCTTTGCTATCCTGTTCCTCTCACAAACCCACGACCGTCTCGCTGAAAAGGTACGGCTACAGTAAACCTCTAAGCACAAAATAATTGCAGTGGACGGGCCCTGCAGAGAGCTCAAGAATCATTGATTGCCTCATTCAGGACTCGAAGGCTTTGTGAAAATGGACTGCAGCCATTTCATTTGACTTTTTTTGCAGTAATGACATTTTCAGCGGCTCGTATTGAGGTGCAGAGCTCAGACTGGAGTGGAGTGGGAGTTTTTTTAGTGGGAGTTGCGTACGGAGAGTGAGGCTTGTCAGTTCAGGGGTTTAGAGGCTCAGTTAAGGCCTCAGAGGAACTCCCAACACTGATCAAACCAGCTATCCTATGAAATCTCAGAATTATACATCATTTCCTCACTCTCAATCCACATTTATATTCATCTATATCCACTTTAGAGGGTTTCATCAATGTGTGTCTTTCTTTTGGCATTGTCTGTGGTGTGGGAGCAGATGTTTTTTCCTAGTCATTTGCATGGAGCCAAAGTAATCTCACTGACTAGGCTCACGGAAGAGCAACTGTGAAAGAAAACTAATGCTGAACCGTGCTTTAGTTCCTAATGACGAGACCACAAAAGCGTGCAAGTGGATGTTGTTGTGAATGGCATGCTGAAAAGGATACTTGTGGTCAAAAGTATACCAAAGTCTAAAAAGCCAGGCGCTCTCTTGCTTGGTCTTGCTCTGTCCTTCTGACTGGGTTCCATCCTGAGGAGAGAAAGAGGAAGTAAGTGTGATTTGTTTCATCTACAGCAGGGTTATGCAAACTTTTCCACTAATATACATATACATTTATTCATTTAACAGACGCTTTTATCTAAAGTTACTTACAATTGATGAATACAATAAGCGATACATTATAAAGAGGCAGTCACAGGATGTGCTTGTAATACAACATTTCAGGCAAAAACTAGCTAGCTGGGAAAGAGAGCAAAGGTGGTGTTTTTTTGTTGTTTTTTATGAAGAAGCAGAAGTCAAGTTAAGACTGAAGAGATGAGTTTTCAGGTGTCGCTTGAAAATTGTCAGGGACTCCGCATTCCGGATAGGGGTGGGAAGTTCATTCCACCGGCCAGGAACGGTGAATGAAAATGTTCTGGAACGTGATTTTGTGCCTCTCTGTGATGGCACCACGAGGCGTCGCTCACTAGCAGATCTCAGGTTTCTGGAGGGGATGTAGATAGTCATAGGTGAGTGGAGGTAGGAGGGTGCTGAGCCTGTGGCTGTTCTAAATGCAAGAATCAGTGTCTTGAACTTGATGTGAGCTGTTACCGGGAGCCAGTGCAGGGAGACAAAGAGAGGTGTGATATCAGCCCTTTTGGGTTGAAGGCCAATCATGGTGGAGCATTCTGAATCATCTGTAAAGGTTTGATTGTGCATGATGGAAGTCTAGCTAGAAGAGCATCGCAGTCGCCCAGTCTAGAAATTACAAGGGCCTGGACGAGGTTGTGCAGCATGCGGTGTAAGGAAGGGCCTGATCTTTCTGATGTTGTGCAATGCAAACCTGCAGGATCAAGCTGTTTTTGCAATTTGGTCTTTGAAAGTGAGCTGGTCATCGAAAATTACCCCAAGATTTCTGACTGAGCTTGATGGGGTAATTGTTAATTGAATCTATCTGGATGGTAAAATCATGTTGTAGAGTTGGAGTGGCAGGGAAGACAAGGAGCTCAGTTTTTGCCAGGTTGAGCTGTAGGTGATGTTCTTTCATCTATGCCGAGATGTCCGCCAGGCATCCAGAAATGCGTGCAGCTACCATTGGATTATTTGGTCGAAATGAGAAATAAAGCTGTGTGTCATCAGCATAGCAATGGTAGGAGAAGCCATGTGCCTGTATGATGTGACCCAGTTATGTAGTGTATGTGGAGAAGAACTGATCCCTGAGGAACTCCAGTGACCAGTTGAAGTGCTCTGGATTCCTCCCCTCCCCAGGCCACCTTGAAGGACCTGTCAGTGAGATAGGATTCAAAACAGTGAAGTGGAATCCCTGTGATGCCCAGTGATGAAAGGGTGGACAGGAGGATCTGATGGTTAAACGTGTCAAAAGCAGCAGATAGATCCAACAGAATGACAATCGATGATTTGGAATCAGCTTTTGCAATCCGCAAGGCTTCAGTGACAGAGTAGCACCGTCTCAGTTGAATGTCCGCATCTGAAACCTGATTGGTTAGCGTCCAGTAGGTGATTCTTTGACAGAAATTAGGATAACAGGTTGAATACAACTCGTTCAAGCGTTTTCGCTATGAATGGAAAAAGAGAGACAGGTCTGTAGCTATCTGTGAGTGAAATGTTAAATGTAGGTTTTTTGAGCAGTGGGGTTACTCGAGCCTGTTTGAATGCATTGGGAAAGGTGCCTGTAAGGAGAGATGTGTTGATGATGTGTGTGAGTGCTGGTAAGAGTGTAGGAAAGAATGTTTGGAGAAGGTGTGAGGGTATTGGATCTAGAGCACATGTTGTAGGATGGCTGGAGAGGGGAAGTTTGGATACTTCGGCCTACATGAGGGGACAGAAGAAGAAGAGGGGAGTTTTATCAGTAGATAAGTAGATGGTTTGAGTTCCTGCGTGTGTGGAGCTGAGAACTGGCTACTGATTGACCTAATTTTGTTCTGATTGACCTAGTGTGGACTTCAGCAGAGAAAGATGAAAGCAAAGACTGATAGGTACTCGGGTCTGACGGATCTTTTGATTTGCACCATTTTCTCTCTGCAGAGGACACTACCAAGGTAAGATGAGAGGGTGAAAGGGAACGAAGGTTTCGCCTAAAGGTAACTGGTAGAGGTGTTTGTGGCTCGGAGGTAGCAAGATGTAGGTTAAATGTTATGAAGTAGTGGTCAGAGGTATGTAGCGGTTTTACCAAAACTTTGTTTGCAATACAATTGCGTGTAAATTAAGTCCAGCTGGCTGCCAGATTTGTGAGCGCTTGTGGTGGTAAGGCGTTTTAAGTCAAATGATGCAAGTGAATGGAAATTTGCAGCATAAGGCTTGTCCAAATGGATATTGAAGTCACCAAAGACTACTGGGAATGAGGACAACAGGCCATCCAGCTCTTCTAGGAAGGTACCCAATTGCCCAGGAGGGCGATATATGACTAAAACATGGAGCATGAGCATACAGTAATAGCATGAGATTCCAATGAGTGATTATTGCATAGAGGAGTATAAGTTGAGTATTTCCAATTTGTAAAAAATGAGAAGACCAGTACCTCCACCCTTCCTAACCTGACGAGGGTGTGAGAGAAGGAGAAGTTGTTCGAGAGCGCAGCAGTGGTTCTGGACGAATCCAGGTCTCAGTCAGGCCCAAGATGCTAAGTGCAGTTTGGGAAGCAATAACGGGAATAAGATATGCTTTGTTGACCGCAGACTGACAGTTCCAGAGGCCCATAGAGAAAGAGAGGGGTAAAGAAGAAGAGGTGCAGATAGAACGCAGGTGAGCAAGATTGCGTTGCCGTCTGCGTTTGATGTAAGAGCGATGCAACCGGAATGTATTGGAAACACATGATAGAGGTGGTGAAAAGAGGATAGAACGGGAAAGAGGAAATAAATAAAGCAAGATATTAAAATAGGTAAGTGTCTTGCCGGTGTTGTTGCTCGGTTGAAGTCGCGCAGGAAAAAGTCTTCACACGAGGAGGCTGAAACGCTTCCACTGACGCTTCCATGCCAGGGAATTAACCTCAATTTAAATACACAGCTAATCCAGTTGAGTGGCAACAGCTGTCCACGCCTTTCTAATTATCACAGCAAAGCCTAAAGCACACAAATGGCTCGAATCGAAACTAAGTGCGGTTCAGTTTGCCAGCGCTTAATCGCAATTCAATAGATGGCAAAACAGTCTTTTTGTACTTTATACTTACAGCCAATGGCAAACCACAAGCACAATTAGCACAAACGTTTCAGATAAAATAAGCAGTAAATTAATAACTTCTCACAACTAGCAGATTTTTACTCTAAAAGACAGAAAAAAATCGGATTAGTCAATTCTGGAGTTTGTCAAAACCTGATTTTTTTAAGACATATCTTATATTACCTTGTATTATCTAGTGTAATAATATGATATAATATAATATATATTACGAAATGTGTACTTTTTGCACCTTTAGAGTCATCAAATGTTAATCCACTACTGGCCACATAAAAACCAGGCTATATGGAGAAATGATCTGCAAACGTTTGAATGGGTGGAATGGAACCTGACACTTAACCGTTTATCATAAATAACAGTACACACAATTCAATATTCATCCATATTTATCCACTGACTTTGTGGTAGTAAAACCTCTTGCCAGTACATTTATCCCAGTTCATCTAATCTCATGAGTTCAGCTTCAGCATCAGCTTCATTGCACTAAAAGAGTTTACAGATTAACACCATCACAAACAAGCTCACAGTAACACTATACTGCAACCTAGACCCTAAGCTTGCTATATTCCTTTAGCATTAATACTATAGTGTGGACCACTGTTAATATGATAAGATGTGTGATAAAAACAATAACAAAAGTGTACTTTAACAAAAGTAAAACTGTACACATGTGATTTAGGGTTGTCATTATACCAAAGAAATTCAGTAAATTTACAAAATTTTCATATGAAGTCAATAAGTAATAATATGGCTAGTGAATAGACTACTTGATAAAAAAAAATATTAACAAAATATGAACTAATTAAATTAAAACACTGAAATTTTATAAAGACATAAATCTTTTCATACAATTTATTCAACAACATCGTTGATTAATATTATCTATTTTTATTAACTGCATGAACAGATTTTGATTTAAACAAATAAAAGAGATTTTAAACATTATTAAGAATTCCAAAAAAATTATCTTCTAAATTATTTTCTTCTGATTTCCTAACTTAGAATAGATATATACAGTATCTCACAGAAGTGAGTACACTCCTCACAGCTTTGTAAATATTTGATCTTTTATCTAGATTTTGATATTTTGTGTGGCCACCATCATTTTCCAGCACTGCCTTAACCCTCTATTGGGCATGGAGTTCACCAGAGCTTCACAGGTTGCCACTGGATTCCTCTTCCACTCCTCCATGACGACATCACGGAGCTGGTGGATGTTAGAGACCTTGTGCTCCTCTACCTTCTGTTTGAGGATCCCCCACAGATAAAGGGATAGTTCACCCAAAACTGAACATTTTGTCATTGTTTACTCACCCTTATGTTGTTCTAAACCTTTGACTTTTTTCTTCTGTTGAACACAAAAGAAGATATTTGGAAGAATGTTGGTAACCAAACAGTTGGTTGTAGCCACTGACTTCCATAGTATGGAAAAAATCCTATGAAATCAATGGCTACCTATTTGGAAAAGAACTTGTACAGCTTTGGAACAACTTAATGGTGAGTAACTGATGACAGGTTTTCACATTTTGTGTGAACTATCCCTTTAGGAAGACTTTTGTTAATCTGGCCCAGATTGTTTATTTCATACCTCTATAAACCAACTGTGTTTACCAAGAAATGCGTTTGAACACTTATGGTCCATCGTAAGCATAGGCACTTGTCAGCATCTTAATGTTATCAGCATCAACTCCGTACCAAAGTACCAGTACTTTGAGATCCTTAGTTCTCAAATCACCAGTGCATGAAGTCTGCGTTATCTTCTAAAACTGAGTTTCTACTGATCTGATTTCTGTCATTGGCCTATAATGGAACTAGTTTAAACCAGTATGAACAGTGCAGAAATGTCATTAGTTTCCAAGGTGTCCTTTCCTAATTAGCTAATTCTAATTCTGCCATTCTAATTTCAGTAACAATTCATGATATAAAAAGCAACTTGTATCTCTGTATTGGTGCATGTATTCGTACTTCTTCAAAAACACACCCACGGGTTTCAAACACAACATGCAAAAAGCTAAGAGGAATCAAGGTTGTTTAAATGGCCGCTTTTAAAGAGGTCAAATTTTTCTTAAGAAAGATCACTCACAAATGACACTGAGGCAAGCGTGCACCTTTTTTTAAGAGGCCAAAAACCGGAAGAATGAATTTGTGTGTGGTTTGTGGGTAGCTACATATGAGGGCTTAAGCACGAAAGGAACAGGATGATGTGGCAACAATTCAGAACCAAAGTTTCACATTTTCCGAAAGAAATGTTACTGATAATTGTTCATGCCAAACCATGATACTTAGGTGTTCCTGGGTGCTTTCGAAGGAATTGCAAAATTCTTCCTTTAATGTATGTCTAGTGAACATTATAAGACTGAGTGCTTAAAACTTACTAACACGTGTTTCCTTTGTTGTACAGTTTGAATATATCACTCATGTCTTTAGCAAAAATAGAATACTTTTATAAAAGATGAATTGGCAAGAGGACAGAAACATATTGAGACTTACTCCCTGAAGGACCTGGAAGCTGTCCCCACATGGCTGAAGATCCTGGTCGGGGTCCACTCCCACTCTGAAAGAAAGAAACGGCACATCAGTCTGCCTGTGTGCATCTGTGGCATGAGCTTTTAACCCACAGTGCATATGCAGCCAAATATGTAGCACAACCTTTCAGCAAAGCTCACAGACGACAGCAGCATGAAGAAAAGATAAGCAGGCGAAATGGACTCAAGAGGGAGCTATATTGATCATGTTACAAACTCATTTCACACAACATGCCTACAGCAGCATGGCAAGGTTTCAACTGAGAAGTAGTTACAGAAATAAATCGTAAGGTCTACAGGCAATTATACTAATTTGTCTTCTACAGCTGGTCACAGGTCTAAACTTATCGTTTTTAAGATAATATAATTTAAATAAAATGACCACAAAATAGCATGAAAAAATACTATTTGATATAAATACATGGTAGTAATGTACATAATACAGAATAAACAAGTTTAAATACACTTCATAACTGATGTTACTTTTACTTACACTTTTAAGTTGGATGTAGTATAAAATATTGACCATTTTGGTTATAGTGTTATTTTTACCTAAGCTTAAATAAAATATCAAGATTAGATGAAAAAGAAATTCAAAATTTTGTTTAAGCGCAAGTATTAAAATAACTACAACTAAAACAAAATATATTTAAAAACTCTAATAAAAAGACAAACAAAATTACTAAAACTAAATAAAAAAATGAAAACTGAAAACATGAAAAGCTGGTAAAAAAAAAAAAAAAAACGTGACGTAATACTCTCATGACCGTGTGGCGAAGACTGACACAGAAGAGAAGAAATTGTTGAATTAAGCCATTATTTTTGTTTTCTTTGCACACAAAAACTATTCTCGTAGCTTCATAGCATTCTGGTTGAACCACTGTAACATGGATTATTTTAATGATGTCCTAATTACCTTTCTGGGCCTTGATATTGTCAGTTGCGTTGCTGTCAATGTCAGGTCAGAAAGCTCTAGGATTTCATCAAAAATTCTTAATTTATGTTCTGAAGATGTCTTACTGGTTTGGAACAACATTAGGGTGAGTATTTCATGACAGAATGAAAGAAATAAAATTTTGGGATGAACTATCCCTTTATCGCTGTTGTTTATGTCAAAATTGTCTTTTTCGGTGTAAGTGAACAGTTCTTCACCAGAAGACTTCTGTCTGGACACCAACATTGTGTGGAGAGCCAGACATGTTCTCACATTTGCTTGACTGGCTGAAATACGAGGAGAACCCAGCAGACCTTTAGAGCTCAGAGGGTGAGATTTTGTTGAGATAAGTGATACACTAGGTGAACTTTCACTCTGGCCTTTAAGTACAATTACTGATCTTTGATCCTATGGCTCGTCTTTCATTCTCCCTCTCAATTAAAACCGTGGATATGATGCGGCCGCTGGCTTTTGAACCCAAAGGATCAACAGAGACTTCATTGTGAAGTCAGACAGAGCTTGAGGGCTAACAGATTATCAGGCGTTCTGAGCCTCTAGTGCCGCCCATGTGGACAAGTGCCAATGAAAACAGAAAGAGCTATCTGTCTTTGCAATGACAAGCAGTTAAAACTTTACTAAACATCTTATATCTTTACATTCAGCGAGGAATATTTGTTTCTCAAAATGTGGGTAAAAAAACATTTAGCAAACTTCTGCCAATACCAGTATTTAATTTCTGGGTGACAAACCGGGTTTCTTTACAAGCTGCTGTTGTTTCCATCACGTCTAGAGGAGAACTGTTTGTAAGTCACTGGGGAGAGTTTTTCTCCCCAGTGGTTTATAGAAAGGGTGTCCAAGTGGTCCAAACAGGACTTACAGCTCTGGGCTACAGATCAAGGAAGATTAGCTTATACAATCTTCGAAGAATATCTTGAAGTTAAATAAAAATTAGGCTACTGCAGATGGAGGGTGGCCTACATTAAAGGGTCACACAGAGGTTAGAGGAGACACTTATGACAACAACAAAAAACTAAGCAAAAATTGAGGAAGAGTACAAAGTGTCATTACTAACCACAATCTACACAATATGCAACGCCTGTGCAGAAAGCATACAAGCGTGGTGGATACTGAACATTTCCTTCCTGTAAGACGGACAGAACAGCTCTCGCTGTCAGCCTGTGTGTGCGGTTGCTAATGTATTGAGGCCAAGCAAGCCAAAGGCAGCAGATTGTTTTGAGTGCAGGTATAAGAGGAAGTTTATTCATTTTGAAAGACTAATCTTTATTTTGATGCCTTGGTATTACTCATCTGCAGTCTTCAGCCAGGAGAGTGTCGAGTCTTTGCCAGTGAGCTTTGTGTACAGATTTCCTATAGCACTCCAATGTGAAAACAGGAGCGACAGCACACACACATTCTTTCAAAGTGACTCCCACCAGTTTTAAATACAGCCCTGGAAGAAATGCACTGATAAATCATGGAGACTTAACCACTGAGAACAAACATTTGAGTGTGCAATGGAAGTTAACTGCTTATAAATGGTGGAGTAGAAAAGAGAAGAAGACTTTTGCACTGTAAAATAAAACATGATAGGAACAGGAGCAGAAAAGATTTTGCAGGAATACTGTACAAATGGTGTACAATAGAGTCTTAAGCGATCAAGAGATATGTGCTAGATTAAAGCAGAAGCCCAGACATTATAGTGTCAAACACACCAAACGACTGCTTTTAATGTGCCTTTTACCAGGTGAAGTCAAAAGGTCACCACCACCTGTGCAAGAGTTCAAAGTCCATCATCACCTGACGTAATTCCACAGTCTACGCAGTCTCTCCTTCTCTGCAGCAGATGTCTCACCAACCCTGAGCACAACACAGAACTCTTGAGACCAGCCCTGCAAACATAGCTTCTATTGAGAAAATAATTCAAAGTCTGAGGTTTCTCTGACTGCAAAGATTGCTCTTTGTGTCTATGTATTGGTATTTGTGTGTCTTGGTAGATAACTACATATGAAACCATAATTAAAAGAGGAAATTAACATTTACAAAAGAGTGATGTAATGGTTAAAATGCTCATCCAAGGCATTTGCCGAACAGAGACAGGAGAAGTCAAATGATGTAGTTCAAAAGACATTTAAACTCTTTTCTGCAAAACAGACACTTCCTTTCTGATACATAACGTACGGTTGGGGCTTCACATTCCTGCTCTGAATTGGCTCTCCGTGCGCTGAGCTCAATGTTTATAGAGTAAGTGGAACCTCCCGGGACTGTTCTAGAAAAGGCAGAACTGGCCAGCAAAGTGGAAGAAAGTCTAAACCAATGCCGAAGAGAATCGTCTGGCTTCGGTCTTGAGCAACCACAGTCAGGCCATTTCAAAACTATCATAAAACTGTATATAAGCTTTTCTAAGTTTTAAAAACAGCAGTTTGTTAAAATAAGAATAACATTAAACATTAAATCAAAACAAATCTATAAAAAAACCTAAAATTTAAATAACATTAAAAATGAATTGCTAACATGAATTAATTACAACTAAACTAAATGTTGATTTAAACTTTAAATAATTAAAATTGAAATATTAAAATAAATCAAAAGCAAAGTAATACGATGGCCACATGAATACCATTATGAAAAACAGCACTAAACGTGGATGTGAAAGTAGCCAGGCTTTGCATTCTGATGTGCTTTTCCCAGCACTCAGACACTACATTGACAAATGCCTAAAGTACACCATCGATTCCAGTTTCAAAAGGGAGCTGTGCAAAAGCCTTTCCTTAACCTCAGGTGAGGTGGTCAGCTAGAATAAAAGCAGTGGCACCCCATCTGTTTCTTTGAGCTAAACGTGAGCCTATTCTTTCATCCACACTTAAGTACAGAAGCTTTGCACATTTTGTTTTCAATGAGTTATCTGATTGCTTATTTTAATTGCACATTGATTAGTCTGCAGTTGCCCAAAGCGGGAGACAACCACAGTTGAGTTAAGAATAGTGTGTATCGGAGAGCAGCCCTCATTCAACATGGAAAAATGTAGCGTGAGCTAGTCTAGAGGTCAACTGTAGTGCATTTATGGAAATGGAAACCCTTCGGAGAATGAGAGAGAATAAACGCCATCAAATTTAGCTGAAAAGTAGAACATCAAAAGGCCAGCGGTGGAATCCCTAAATGCTCAGGAAACACAGCTGGCAGTAAAATCACTACTGTTAATACACTAATGCACCATGTGACCAAAGGATTGTTACTCTCGCTGTGCAGATTTTAAAATAAGAGAAACCCAAAATGTCTCTTGGATGCGCCTGTTTAATTGTCTTATTGTCCTACATGCAAAATTCATGAAACTAAAGTTGCTATGCTCTTACACTAAGTGAAGATGATTTAATCCTTTGTATTGCCGCTTTGTAAAAATGTTCAGTTGTGTTGTATTGTCAATTAAAATGAAGCAACAATATACATTTGCTACTCAACCTGTGCTCATTAAACAATTCAATATTTTTTTAATAACTAAACACCTATTATGCTTTTTCACTTTTTGAATTTTAGTCAGAGTGTAGTGTGTATGTTTGTGCATAAAACAATCCACAAAGTTACAAATCTCAAAGTCCACTCCAAAGGGAGATATTTCGGTTTTTGTTTATCCCTTTTCAAGAACTACAACAAGCTTTGGACTACAAAGTTGTTTTCCTGTATTTGTGACATCACAAATTGTAAATCCCGCCTACTGAAATATATGCAGCCACAAATAAGTCTGTGGGACAATGGTATAAGTAAATTCAACTGTATAACAGTTTCAGAGCCATTCATGTTAGAATGTTAGAATTAAAGAACAATAAGCATAATACATATTACCATTGCATTTATCTGTACATAGTCAGTGCAGTTATTGTTAAGCTGTTGTTGACATCTAAAACGTGCTTTAGCCAAAAACAACATCAACAATAACATTACCACTTTAATATGTCTTGCAATATCTGTGCATGCAAAGTTTCTGCACGATCCTCTTGCTCAATATTCTCGAGGTCTGAATTGATATGGCAATATTGACGAACTTGCTGTTTTGGCAAGCGGCGGGGCAGTACTGAAACACCGTCTAAGCTGTTCGCCAATCACAACGCACTGGGGACAGCTAACCAATCACAACACATTTCGTTTTTCGCAAGGAAGGCCTTCATCAAACCCGGAACTAATCGAGACGTTTGTGTTAGGCTGGGGAAAAAGGCATTGTAATAATGTAAATTGTGAAAAATTATGTAATTTTCGAAACACCAAGCATGAGAGCATGTTCTAGTACACCCCCCAAAACAAAATCAAGACTTTTGTAAAAGAGCATAATAGGACCCCTTTAACAATTAATTCCACTATACTGCTGTAGAGCAACCGCCCACTCTATGCATACAAAGGGAAATTAAAGGCCTTTCAGAAAGAAACAGGAAACGATCAATATCAGCATCCATTACATTTTCGCACTGAAGAAACTCTTACATCTCGGTTTTGCATATGTGCACTTGCATGCTGTGGTAAATATATATACACACACAAGTATATGGAATTTTTCAGTTTATCATCAGTGAGTCTGATTGCAATTTACTTGAAAAGTAAGAGTTTATTCAAATCCCTGACCTAATTATTTGTAGAGACCCCACACAAACAAGGCTACTCTCTTCTGTCACCATGATGTACACACTGGACCACTGGATGCACTCTTTTTGCTAATGCTATCATTGTGGTATTGAGCACTTCAGCAGTTTCACAGTAAGCTATATATGAAAGTATTTGAACACAGCACATGAACAGCTTAAAATGCTTGATTGTTTATTCAACTTCCACTTTTACGGTTGGCTGGACAGTAAAACTATGGCTTTGGTTCGGTTCTAGATCTGGTGCATGTAAAATTCATGTATGCAAAGTAATGCTATACTTAACCTCCACAGCTCTGGCTAGCAGCAGCCTAATATGCATAAACACAGACTTATTTTCTTGCTTTATTATTAATTTTAAAGGCGTTTGCTTTCATTAGACAGGGCAGTAATACACTGCTCTCATGTTTACCGTTTCTTTTGTGATGTTACATTATGACTCTGCACATTGTTCTACTGTGATGTGAAAAGTAACATTTATTTATTGAAAAGAAATAAAGCAACAAATATTAAAAAAATGAATTTCTATTTTAGTTTGAATCATATTAGTATTTCAACTTATTTCAGTTAATTGCCAGGCCATCTAATATTTATATTTTATTTCAGCTTCATTAAAAAGTGATTCTTTATAGTTTTAGTTAACACTGGTTGCAATGCAAAAAAACAACAACCATTCGATCATGTTCTTGCAGCATGTGTATAAATGACAGAACTTGAATATTAGGCAGAACTATCCATTTGAAGAAATCTTACTATAAATAATACTTCCTCGTTCATTTGACCTCTGTTATCTTTATGGTTGCTAAGCATTCAGTGCACATGCAAAAATCTGCAAAAATAGTTAATACATTCACTACATTGTGATCACGATGCATAAAAAGCCTCCATTAAGAGTGTTATGAAGCAGCGGGAGACTCAAGACGTTTACAGTTATGAACGCAATCTATTCTTACTCATATCCAGTCTTAATTCCAATCAGCCTACATAAGGCCAGTCATTAGCTTTCAAAGCCATTCAGTGGTTGTTTGAAAAAAAAAATTAAACCCATATTGCATTTGTTGGCAATAAATAAAAGCAACTCATTTTCATAAATACTGTTGTTAATGCTGCTTAGATTCTTGCCCTCGTTTTATTAACCCCGTTGTGGTCACCCTACACATATCTGCGACTCATTGAGTGCACAGCAGTTTTGCAGATAATAACCTGAGCTTCTCAATCTCATTCTACAGCAGCTGCCATCAGCATTGGCCCTCAATAATCCTCTTTATTCTGACAAACTAGCAGCACTTATTAATGGCGCTGTATCAGCCAACCCCTGCTGAGGACAGCCAGACAAACACTGACTCTTGCCGACAAAAACAACCCCAGCTCTTTCCCATCTGCTTTTGAGTGGTTTGTTTTCTGAGAACATTTCACCTCAGGACAAACTAAAAGGGAACCGCGCACTGTTGACAAACAAATAACATGTGAAAACAGCCATCATCTCAACCTAATGCCTTTTAAACCCTCTATGATGCCACAAAATGGTCAAAAAGCCATCTTACTGAGGAAAATCAAATGTGACCTCATTTGTCAAAATCTGCTTGATTAATAAAATGAATAAACATGTTTATGCTGAGCTTTTCTACCACCTGCTGGAGAGTCTGTGTAAGTCTTTTTCAAAGTTATCCAAGTCCACCTAACATTAAACTGAAAAACATGCTACAAGCAAAAACCTGTTAACTGGTTAAAGGTAGTTCCCCTTCCTTCATATGTTGAGGAACTGCATGAGATGTTACCTTGCATTTAATGCAACTTTACAGTAAAATACTGTTAAACATACAGTTTGTGGGACTAAAAAATAAGTCATATTCTAATTTACAGTTAAAAACTATAATCTAGCATTCCCAGGATTTTCACATTTGATGATATTTCATTTAAATAAATTTGTTTCTTAATAGTTTGTTATCAGTTATGTATAGGCCTTTTTGCACCGCAGGAACCTTTTCATAGTACCCAAACTAATTGTGGAACTACCCACTTTTTGGCGTGTTCGAACCGCGGGAACTAGGAACGGATTTAGTTCCAGGAAGTCTAACTAACTAAATTAGCTCCTACTTCAGAGTAGGGTCTAAAACAGTTCCATAGGAACTATGGTAGGAACAGCGTAAGTGTATGCTGATTATCTTCCCTGCAACTCCAACTCTACAGCATGATTTCACGATTCAGTTAGGTTCATCAACAATTACCCCATCAGCTTCGGTCAGAAATCTTGGTGTAATCTTCGATGACCAGCTGACCTTCAAAGAGCACATTGCAAAGACTGCTCGATCTTGCAGGTTTGCACTTCACAACATCAGAAAGATCAGGCCCTTTCTGACCGAGCATGCTGCACAACTCCTTGTCCAGGCCCTGGTCATTTCTAGACTGGACTACGGCAATGCTCTTCTAGCTGGACTTCCATCAAACACAATCAAACCTCTACAAATGATTCAGAATGCAGCGGCACGACTGGTCTTCAACGAGCCCAAAAGAGCCCATGTTACACCTCTCTTTGTGTCCTTGCACTGGCTACCAGTTGCCGCTCGCATCCAGTTCAAGACACTGATGCTTGCATATAGAACAACCACAGGCTCAGCACCCTCCTACCTCCACTCACTATTACGAATTTACATCCCCTACAGAAGTCTGAGATCTGCTAATGAGCGATGCCTCGTGGTACCATCACAGAGAGGCTCAAAATCACTCTCCAGAACATTCTCTTTCACCGTTCCTGGCTGGTGGAATGATCTTCCCACCCCCATCCGGAATGCTGGATCCCTGTCAATCTTCAAGCAACAACTGAAAACTCATCTCTTTCAACTCTACTTGACTACTTAGAAAAAAAAGATTATTTCACTTTTTCAAAATCTTCATCTTTCTCTTTATCTTTCTCTCCTTCCCTTGCTAGCTTGTACTTATTTGAACAATGCCTGAGGCTTGGTGTTAGGGGCACTTCCTCTGTATGTTTGCCTCTTCAAGATTAATTGCTTTATGTACTCCCCAATTGTATGTCGCTTTGGATAAAAGCGTCTGCTAAATGACTAAATGTAAATGTAAGTGTAAGTGTATGCTGATTAACTAAACGCGTTTGAAAATGCCCTCACCTTTTGTTACATTTAAAAAATGTCTATATTATATTTGTTTTTAAAAATAAATTTTACAAAACAAAAGATGTGTGCTTTATCTTTAACTGATCAAGTCCCTTGAACTCTGACCTGATATGTAGCCAGGACAGCATTGGCGTAGTGCCTCCTCCAAACACCCAAACTGTGAAGAACACAATAAGCAGGGTCGTGGTGAACATCATCTGCCGCGCGTATGTGGCGGTGTCACGGATAGCCAGAGCGAATGCCATTGCCCCTCGCAGCCCTGCAGAGCACAAACACACACACACAGCAGTCAAAATAGATTTTAGTAAGAATGACAGCCCTGCTCCAAATAGAATGGAAGTGCAACCATCACACTCGATCGGATGTGTTTTAAGGTCACTGCACTTTGCTGCCCTTTTAGCTGGGTGGTGTTGCTGGTCTGGAGGGAGCTGCTCCACATAAAGAGCTGTTATTAGAGATGTTCTGATTCTGATGCCTCATTTCACTCTTAATTTAGATCTCGATAAGCTTCAGCAGGGTGCTGAAATCTACAGAGAGTTCACATCAAAGAGTCTGACACTAAAGGACGCTACAAAGCTGATTGCACTGATTTATATTCTACTTCATTGTGTTCATTAAATGGTTCTGTATGTTTAATGTCATGCAAACATCAGAGAAGAGGAAGTAAGCCAGGTGTGCTCACCACCATACCTGCAAACATCATCATGTGCTGAAAGTTTCCCCTGATTTTGTGTCTTCGGCCCAGGTTAACCAGGAAAGACAAAGGATAGATGTTCAAGGCCCGGCCGATAAAGATGGATATCTAGTAGTCAAAATGTTTAAGAAAAATCTTCTCACATATTAAGTTAATGGAGATTTAGACCTACACTACTGTTCACAAGGGTTTGCATTAACAGTTGGTAGGATGCATTAACATTTAATCAAGTGACAGTAAAAACTTTTACATCGTTATTAAAGTTTTCCATTTCACCAAAACACTGTTCTTTTGAACTTACTATTCAATCAATCCTGAGAAAAAAAAAAAGTATTTTCCACAAACATATTAAGCACCACAGCCATTTTCAACATTGATAATGATAGGCAGAGTTTCTTGAGCTTCTATGATTTCTGGAGGATCATCTGACAGCTTCTTCACATGAATACATTTTAAAATATACAAAAAAAACAAAAAAACTTATTTTAAATTGTTACAATTTTTCACAATATTATTGTTTGTACAGTATTTTAAATAAGATAAAAGCAGACTTGTCGAGCATAAGAGATTGTCAAATCTGTAAAAAATCTTACCGACTTCAAACTTTTAAACATTATTGTAGATTATGCTGCTTTAAATTAATGGTTAAAAGTTTCAAGCCACAGATAATGCTGAAGAACAATTATGTAAAATATTATTTTAGAATTTGCCATTTAAAACAAGTACAGTATTGTATGGTTTTCACAAAACTTGTATTATTGCACACACGTCATATTGACCACTTTTACAGTGTTTTAGTGCTTTTTGAAAGAGTGTCAAAATCTAAAATAATACAACAGAATAGTAACTTGCTATTCCTTTAAAACCTATACATAACGCCTCCTAGTGGTAATAAATGACAAATCAAGAGGATAAAACAGCCATGAACTTTTCAAGATGTTTTTAACACTTAAAATGATGTTGCTCACAGGTACATATCCTCTAACATGTTGTCAAACTCTTATTATCTGACTGAGGTAAATGCTAAGGGTTAATGCACATTACCACCTCCTTGTGTAAAAGCTGCAATGTGAAACTTTCATTTCAACTGAAAGACAAGGATACAAAGGCTCCAAATATGAAAATGGGGCTGAAGACGTGATTCTGAAAGGTAAAGAGCGCCAGGCCCATGTATGAGAAGATGAAGTTCTCTGCTAGGAAGTGCAGCACCTCAAACAACTGCAAAAGCAAAGAAACATGCCACACAACAATACATTTGTTCAACAAAACAGCTGAAACAACATTCACAAAAGCAAAACGACACGTTTTCAAAATCAAGTGTATTAGAAATACATGCTCCACCTCTGTATACCCTACAATGCCTTTTGTAATGTATGTTAAATCTAAAGTCAAGACCAATATCTTCAACTCCTGTGACTGTAACTTCTAACCTTTCTCTCTACAGACAGGAGCTTTGATAATAGCGAGTCCGACCTCCTGGAGTGAAATCCAGTGCCACAGGGGTGTCATAATTACTGTTGCACCCCACTTCACTTCATCACACATTGCACTGCTCTGACAACACCACAGGGGTGCTGGGAATTCACTTAGCGCTATCCCTCGACCCTGCATCAAAGCATCTTTTGAAGTGGAATATGCAAAGTCTCCAATCCCCCCAAAAAATTTCTACATACCTTACTTTTTCAACATTGTCACAGTTCTTTTCACTCTGCGTTTATACCATCCACTCTGAAAGCAACTAAAAGCCAAACGTTAAAATGTTTTACCTGTTTAGTGCGTTTGGTTGATTCCTCAGAGAGATTGTTGTAGGTATAATGGGCCTGAGTGATTCCACAAAACAGCACAGCAACAACACCTAAAATAGTAAAGGATATCAGCATCATATGTACCTTTTTTCTTTCAAGTGGGGGATGGGATGCAATTTCAGTACAGGTTGGAGGTGACAAATGAAACAACCAGATGAGAAGTACAAATGACTGAACATTTACACATCAAGGATGTTATCATTCAGCAACATGGCCTGACCAGGAACAGCAATATGAAGGACGTTTTAAGCTTTTGAATTTTATTTGCATATTTGTATGCAAAAGTATTTGGCATGAAAATGAATGTAAAATTTCCGTCATGCTAATAAAGCACAATAAACCTGAACAGATGATTTTCTAAACACCAGAAACTGATACTATTACTGCAGTTGATATGTAATTCTAGCAGGAAATGGTGTGCTATTCCTAGAAAGCAGCTGCAGCTTCATATTATACTTTACTATATTATAGTTTAACCCAGCAGATTATCCACTATGCTTTCATTACCAACCCACACAAAACACCCACCTGTGAATCCACAAGCTTCAGCCAGTAGAAAAGTACTCCAAGACATGAGGAAGAACAGAGCAGTCTCCAGCAGAGGGAAACAGTGCAGCTTGGTGAATTTTGTCACGTGGATAAAGTTAAGAAATTAAACTACATATCTGATAGCTAAACAAGGTAGCTAATCAAAAAAAAAAAAGATTAAAATTACTAAAGATGTACACTACCACTTAAAGGTTTTTTTTTTTTGGGGATCTTATCATCAAGGTTTGCTTTCTTTGACCGTAACCTTAATATTGTGAAAAATCTATTAGATGTAGCTGTTTTCTATTTAAATATATTTTTAAATGAATGACAAAAAGCTGTATTTTCAACAGCCATTTCTCTAGTTATTGGGTGTCACATTAATCTTCAGAAATCATTCAAATATGCTGAGTTCATTCTCCAGAAAAATTATCAAATTACTTCTAAATGAATATACAAACAATGTCTAAACAAGCTGTATTTACTAGTACTCATGACAGAAATCAGTCTCTGTTTAGAAGATAATTCTAGTGTTACTAATTTTACAAATGGGTAAAAGAATCAACATCACAATGAAGCCAAAAGGGCAGCAACACAACTTATTTGGATAAACCTAAATATATTTAGACTGATTTCACGACAACATGCAAAAGGATATGAGGGCAGTGACTACTCCAGTGACTGCACCCATAGCAAAAGAGCCACTGAAGATGCCCAAGAAGACGCCCACTGATTTGAAGAAGGCAGAGGCATCAAATGTGTGTGTGTTGGCTCCTGCAGGCTGATAAGCCATAATAGACCTGCAAACCAAAGACAAAACCCAAATCATTAAATTACCTGACTGTGCTGATCTGATTACACAGATTACCTGAAAAAGCACATTATTTATTTTTAAATGATATGCATGTTTTTTTTCAACCAAAGAATAAGCAACACAGTTTGTTGTGATAATCTGCCTATAGCGCTCCGGCAGTCACATGACCCATTCTGTTTACATCACCATGCTGGCAGGCAAGAACAGTCGGGGCAAATATGAAATTAATGGCGCCAGCATAAGTTTCAAGTTAACAGAGTTCACTGCGCACTTTAAGTCAAAAGAAATATAGACCTGTACATTGCAAAATTGTATAGATTAAACATAAAAGATCCCTATAATGACCCCTGGGTGCTTTTAACGTGTATTAATAAACGAACGGATAGATTTCCTGACCTGCAGTATCCTGAACTACCTTCATCAACTTTCCCTTCTAACATTACTCTGGAGACTCTTTAAAAGCCTACAAAAGCCTGGAGAATTTTTTTTAAAAGCCTACAAATTTTTGATGAATATTCAGGAGTCTGCCAGCTAAAACCAGACTGTAAAAATGTTGTCACTGGAAGGTTAAGTCAACTATGTTGTTAGATAATGTAATCGATCCCTAGCTGTCCTTGTAGGTTGCCAGCATCAGTACAGTAGACATAATAAATGTCATGAAATCTTACCAGTTTAATCCCAAATGTTGTGTTAGCACGTTTTATTGTAGTGAACCAGTTTAGTCGTCTATCAGGCTCCTAGGTATAGATACAATTATTTCCCTTTTTCTTTATGGGACAATCGCATGTGTGTATATAGGAAAATGCATATATTCAATTAAAGATAACTTATAGATTTAATATGGGCTGCTTTTGGTGCCCGACACTTTTTTTATTGGTCATTTTGTGTGTTTTGCGAATAAGGTAGGCTAAGGTTAAGAAGCTTACTTAAATGTCAAATGTTTTTTCTCTATTTTGTAGTGAAAGACGGTTTCCCATATTTATCATGTCTCAGCTACATTGCATGTTTTCTTGCACGGCTGGATGTTGGAGTCATGAAAAATAATCACGTTGTTTGTATTTGCCAAAATAGAAATTTACTTTAGTCAAAACACGGACGGGATTGGCATTATTAGCCCGAGCGCCGTTTACAGTGAAGCAGGAGCGGCCAGCCGGCAGATGATTCTGCAGTCTTCCTTGAACAGTTATGTTCGGGACATTTACTTAACGAATACTGCGTGAGGGGACGAGAAACTGGCCAAGGGAGGTCACGAATAGGACACATAAATGAAGCCCAATATACGGGACGTTCCGGCTAATACGGGGTGGTTGGTAACCCTAGCTTTCCCCTGCATGTTCTGGCATCCTGGCGCACAGCAGCTGTCCACCATGTTAAAATGGTGTAAGGTTTGTAAGGTCTAAATAGTCTGGTTTTAAATTATTGTTCTACAACTGTCGATACCAATGCTACGGCCAAAATGTCAGAGTTTAGATTGCGTGACTTTAACCGCCAGCTCTATACTGACAAATTGTGTAAGTGGTCCCAGAAAAGAAAATCAGAAACGATCCGCTTTAGCTCATTGTGTCCAATAGGGGGAGTCAGAGCGCCGTCCTAAAACACAATTGGAGTTGCAGCATCATTCATTTTACTATTCAGCATTACAGTGAAAATGTCCCCAGCACCCCCTCTGTGCTGGCATCCTGGGAAATCCCGCCAACTGCCGCTGACAAAACCTTTTGTAGCAACAGAAAGGGAACAAGAAAGTGATACTGTTGGAAATTGGGACTTACGATGAAAGGACTAAGGCGACTGCATCGTTCATGACACTCTCTCCAAACAGCAGTGCATAGAGATCACCATCAGCATGAAGCTCATTAAAGATCGCAAGCACTGTGACTAAAAATCACACACACAAATCAGCAACATAACGTATTGAAATCCTGAATGGTAATGTACAACTTGCTAGTCAGTTCGTATAAAAGATGCTAAGATTTCAGCATTTAACAGCAAGTTTATTTTACCTAAAAAGAGAACAAAGACAAAAATAGAGGAAGAGAGAGATGAAGTACCTGGATCTGTGGCAGATATTATGGCACCAAAGAAGAGGCAGTCTGTGTAGTAGAACTTGTCAGTGAGTTGACCCAAAACCTGCATCAGTTTCACCACGCCATACATGAGGTTTCTTTAACAAAAACATATATTTTTTAAATAGGCTTGTAAGACCACAATTCAAAGGGAAGCTATGTTTATAATGGCACATTACAATACCATGCATACTATTTGCTTGGTACTGAAATGTTTCTTGTATGTGTATAAAACAAACAGGAATCCAACTACATTTTCCAAAATGTGGAGTATACAACAAAGCACACTGCCAGAATATTGTATCTCACAAAGCAATGCAAGCTGACTTTTCACTGTGTAATGTGACAAATGAACCTGCTGATATTAAACCAGTTTTTAAACATGTCTGACACACTGAAAAACCTTTTGCGTTGCCGGACAAAATGTGTGCTCAAAGTACTAAGTGTGAAGGTGGAGCTCATACAACAGAAGAAATAAATCTGATGGTGGCTGATTACTGGTGCCATATATTCCACTACGTGCCTGAACCTGGCTCTTGTATGTTATTGGTTAGCACAAAAATAACTTTTTAACGGGTTTTTTTTAGGTAAGAAAGTGTATAGATTTGCATGCTGTAACTGGCCATCTTTAGTTTTTGGAAGTTCACTTAAATCATAATCAAACGTAGACACTCCTTAGTATAGCTCTGTTTCATCTGTATAATTTGTAAAAATGTTTCTGAGGCATGTCATGGCTGATCCAATGTCTGTATGTAAAATATTCCATGGTCTGTGGCAATACTATGAACCTTAGTGACTTACCCAATGATAAAACAGGACATGGCAGTGCCCAGAAATGCATAAGTTATGATGGATCCTAGGTTTCTGAAGAAGTGTCTCTGGAGGAACAAGGAAGAACATGTGAAACAAAACAACAAAGTAGAAGAAAAATATCCTTGTCCTGAGAAAACATTTCAGTATATGTTGTATGTATTTTTATATAATAAATACTATATTAGCAAAAGCTGCATTTAAAGAATTATAAAACAATAAGATTGTGAAACCTTAACATTTTTAGCAGTCATTACTCAAGTCTTCAGTGTCACATGATCCTTCAGAAATCATTCCGATGTGCTGATTTGGTGCTCAAGAAACATTTCTTATCAAAGTTGAAAATAATTGTTCTTATTATTATTTTGTAGAAACCGTAATACAATTTTCTTTCAGGATTCTTTGATGAATAGAAAGTTACATTTAGATGAAATAGAGGGTTTTTTGTAACATTATAAATGGCTTTACTGAGACTTCTGGTCAATTGAATGTGTCCTTACTGAATAAGGATATATCTTATACCCACATATCTTACTGACCCCCAAAAACAATACTCAGAACACAAATTATCCAGAGAAACCAATGAGTAAATAAACAAATCTGACATTCTTCCGCATGATTTAAAATGTCATAAGACTATTAGTCTTCATCTTGAAACTTGACCCGACACACTCATTCTTACTCTTCTATATTTCACTCCTGGCTTGTTTACAGAGCAAGACAGAGATGTTTTTCCTATGTGAGAATCAGTCACAATATGTTGAGTCACTCTGTTGCTACAAAGCGCAGCAACTACAAAATCATTTGATGTTAAACCTCTCTCTCTTTCACTGTCAAAAGGGCTTCTTCAGTTGCAGCTCTTCTAAACTCCTGCACTGTTTTTTCTGACTGTGGTCTTTCTGTGGATGAGCATGGAGTAGATGGGAACTGATAGTAATCACTAAGATAGAAATACATTCAATTTACTGAATTAAGCCTTGTTACTACCCAAAATAAACTGCTCGGAAATGCAAATATGAAATCATTTACAAAAGCAGTTCTTTGCATGTATCCAGGAAATGAAAGCATTATCATACCGAGAGAGATAAGATCAGCAGTACTGTGAGGTAAATGAAACTAAGAAAGGTAAAGAGGAGGATCGGAGAACACAGTTACACGAGTTCCTCAGAGTAAATCCTCTTAAATCTAATGCAAGCGCTCATCTATTATGTATTTTAGTTGACATCTATACTTTGGACATTGTTGTTCATAACCCGAAGTTTTTAGCCTGTGTTTACATCCAATGTGTTATCCATCTAATCTATTTCCTCACATATTTGTGCTGGTTTTAAGAAGGAAAGTGTCTTTTTTTTTAAATACATATTGGCAGAATGTATTTAATATTTTATTCTGTTAAGTGGAACAGAGTATTACACTTATATCGACAGAAGAAAATGAATAATTTTGGTAAAATAAAAAGTATACAATGTATGAAGGTTTTGTTGAATTTTATGACAAAATTTGGGGGCATTTGTGGCCTAATGGATAGAGAGTCGGACTTGTAACCTGAAGGTTGCGGGTTCAAGTCTCCATTGAATGGACAAAAAAAAATACATTTCTCAGAATATTTTCTTTCAAGTCTGTCATACATCTTTAGAACAACTTGAAAGTGAGAAAATTACGTCAACAATTTTTTTTCTATAACTATCCCTTTAAGGCCTGGGCTGCATTTCCCAAAAGTATTGTAAGCTTAAGTACATCGTAGACCTATTGAAACCAATGGAGCTACGATCAACTTTTTAGGAAACACAGCCCTGTTCAATCCAAGACAAAAGCTTGGCGTGAAATTTTGGTGTGCGGTAAACATTTTAATTTGAATTACTGCCAAAATTCATACAATCTCTGAGCAGCATATTTTTCCTTCATTCTGTAAGGTTCATCAAAAAAGTCTAATGTGGTACAAAGAGGAAACAACGTAGCCTTGTAGCTCAAACACACACAGCTGGCAGAAACTCATTCCTCTCACTTCCTCAGGGCCTCCCTGCACACTCAGCACAATCTGAAATATCTGGAATCCACCAGAGAAAACACTGCAGTCAAATCTACCAAAAACGGTATTGAGTAGATAATGTATGGACATTCTGTTACATTAGATTCTGTTCAGTGCAACTGGTGAAATTATGCATTGGCAGAGTACTTCAGCGATGCCTTCGAATAAAAGCCATTATTATATGGAAAGTGTTGACACTTCAGTTAATTTAACACAAATGAAAAGGATGAAGAATAGAAGTACACTGTGTTCAACACGTTGTACTATTGTGTACTTGGGTGTCGAAAACCCGGCCAACAAAACAAAAATATCTCTATGACTTCAAAGATTTCAAATAAGTGTAAAAACAATAGAGATCGACCTCTATATCGGTTTACCGATATTTTAGCATTTTACCATTATCGGATATCGGTTTTGTAATATCGGATTCACCGATAAATGCCGCCATCTAGTGGTTGTTTAGAGAATTGCGTGCAGGATCGCTATTGCAGCACGTCTGAGGGGAGACGAGACAACAACAACGTGTCCAGGTACTTGATTTGCCGTAGTTAGTAAACTTTATTTAACATAACAGCCATTAATGCACAAATTGGATGTATTACATAAACGCCTGATATGCAGTTTATGCAGCTTGGCTCTAAGATATAGAGACAAATTCACAGAGTCACGTAAGATAATCCATCACTCTTTTCCCAATAAAGACCTAACTGTGCATGAATTAAATAATACAGCCATGAATGAGCGCATGTTGGAAATAAAAGTGCTGAATTGAATTCTCTCTCTGTTGTATATGCTCATCATTAGTCTCGTGAAGCCGCTTTCATATTGCTGTTCACTCAGCGGTTGAAGCTCAGGAAATACTCCAGCACGGCCACCCCATGGAAAGAAACAAGATTCACTTTTTTAAAACACTAAATTATATTAGCATTTACTATAGTATATAACCATTATTTCACCAATAAACATCTAAATAAATACATCTCTATTGAAACAAATTATTTATTTTCTCCACAAGCGATCGCAGTTTGAGTATAGTTCTGTGTAAATAGATAAACCGTGCTGTCAGCAGTTTTCATAATCTAGAATGACAAAAACATTTGAATAATTCTGATATAACATACCAGTTGAGAAATGCAATAAAATAAGATGTTTTGTTTGTTATAGCTTATTTCAATATTCCAGAGAATATTATTCAGTGAATTAACATTATCCAGTGAATTATTCTCCACTCTTTAGTCTATTAAACCGCTTATAAACCTAAAACTGTAGTTTAAAATGAAGTTGATATGACTCCTGTCCTTTATTTTCTCCATTTGAAAACATTAGACATTCTTTAGCTAATTGTTAATATCAGTGTTGCTGATGATGCTTTTTATAGAAAAAAAATATTGTTGTAATTTGAAGATTAAATTTAACATGAAAGAATGTTCATTTTCAACCGTTGTTTGTTGTTGTTAAGATGACTGAAAGGAGGAAAAACCAAAGCGAAGAATGGACTTACTTCACTCGGTTATTTATTTACTTTATAACAGTAAATGAATATTGGGTCTGCATATCGGTTATCGGGTACATAAACATGCAAATAATTGGTATCAGTATCGGTAATAACAAAATTAATATCGGTCGATCACTAAAAAAACTATATACAGAATATTAAACAATGCCTCTGTACACTACTTCCATGTGTTTGTAATTTTGCCGATAAACTTTAATGCCAAAAAGCACTGTAATTCTTCTAAAAATAGCCCAAGTAACATTAAGGTCATGAGGAACAATAACGCTAGTAACCAAACCTGACTTTATAAATGATACCCAAAGGTCAGAATCTGACTTTCCATGTTAAATACACATGAACTAACTAGAACACAATTAGAGCCAGTGTAATATGAGTTTGACCAGCTGTTAAGACACTCTTGATCATGAGTATATGGTCTGCATCTCACGTCTCTTCTACGCTTAACCTTCCACTGAAGCAAAACGATGAGAGAACAGAGATCAAGTTGCATTAAACTAGATCATATCTCAACATTTCATAATGTAAAGTGGTAAAGAAGCATATTTATGGATGAACGCTCTACTAAACAAGTAAAATGAAAGCTAAAACTGAGTAAAGGTAAGTTCACAATACCACTCATACCTTTTTGAGACTGTATCCTGCGTGGAATATGATGGGAGGTAGCAGAATGTTGAAGAACACCTCTGGGTCAAAGGTCAACTGAAAAAAAATATTTATTGCTACAAACAAATGCTTGTAATAGACAAAACGTGTAAATCTTTTCATGTAAATTTCATTAATCTTCTTAAAGACCTTATGAATAATTTCAAATTGCTAATCATGTGTTGATGTATTTTCTAGTGAAAAAGGAAGTTGTGGTGAGACATTGTTGGGGCTTGTCTTTTACATTAGGAGGATGTTGAGGTGTCATTTATAGGCTTTCAAATTACTAATTTACACTTTTTATCTTTGTTTTCTGTTTGCTGTTCAGATCAGTAGCAGGGGATATTTAACATTTAATTTCATAATTTAGAACTTCTGAGTTTCTTTATGGTGTTAAACTTAAAGAGGATATTTTGAAGAATGTGACCAAATGTAACCAAAATGATTTTTGGTTCCTACGGACTTCCTTAGTATAGAAACAATACAATGGAAGTCAATGGAGACCAGAAACTGTTACCCACATTCTTCAAAAACCTTCAACAGAAGACAGAAGCTCATACAGGTTTGGAACAACTTGAAGGTGAGTAAATGATAATAGAATGTTTAATTTTGGGTGAACTATCCCTTTAAGCTCATGGATAGGGACAAAAAAAATCTTAAATATTCTTAAGTCTTAAAGACTGGACCTTGCTACAGCCTTGGAATGCAAAGTCTAAAATATCTGCACAACAATGTTAATATTATTTCCATACTATTTTAGTATTAAGATATTTTGAAGTAGCTTTTATTTTTATATTTTCATTTTGGAGTCATTTTTATGTACTGTTTGTGTATTTTATTATGATTTTTTATGTTTTTATTTAGCTTTCATTTTTTTCATAAAGTTTCTAGCTTAAGTGTTTCAATGTAATATTAATATTTTATTTCAACTAACAAAAATAATTTTTGGATTTAGTTTTAGATAACAACAACCCTGCTGAACAGGTGACAGAAATTAAACCTCAAAATGAAATATCTATTCTGCTTCAGGTTTATCAGAAGCGTTTGTATATGTGTGTATGTATGTGGTTGCTGACATACCTTGCGCAACATGTCATTCTGCTCCACACTGTGGATTTCTCTAAGGTTGATCTCACCCTTGAGTGTGTACTCAAATAACTTTCCGCTAACGTTGAGGAGCACCGTGCTGACAGGACCCTTCTGCAAGGTGCAACTCGGAGGAGATGTATTATGGTAACTGGTGGAGGGGATGCCATACCGCAAAATAACACCCACCAATAGACCTGTTAGACACAAAGAAGATAAACCACTCACATACTCATTCAATACATGCACTTAGTTTGTGAAAAAGGAAACTTGTTTGGAAACAATCCATTTTTGCTGTGGCACAGAAATTACACTTCTTTCCTTAAAAACACAGTATAAGTAGATTGGGTTCTGTGTGATGACGGAGTAGAGATGAGAGCCTGCTGTGTCAAATCTGTTGGAGGGTATTTCCATACTAATGAAGTGCCAGAGGAAGTCAACCGCACACACAGAATGGGCTACAGAAACAAGAACAGAGGCAAAAACCCACCATAATCGCACAACCTCCTGCTAAAATCAGTCAAATTACACTACTTTAAATCAATGCTAGGTCTAGACAGTACTGATTTCATAGGGAAAATCTGCAGATTTCTGTGGAGTCAAATGTATACACTAAAGATACATTTTTGCACATTTATTCTGGGAGTATGTGGACAGCAGCACATTTAACACATTTCACTATTTGAGTACATCAACCTAAATCTGCAGAATTTTTTTACCAGATATAGTACCTCTAAAGACACAATGTTTACACACTTTTTCTGACAGTGCATGCCATGGACAGTGCCATGCCACACAGTAAAGCTAATAACTTGGCTTTGTTCACAGACAGCAAAAATCTTAACATCATCTTCAGCTAAAAGGAACCGAAAATATGGTACAAAGCAAAATTAAATTAGCCACTGTTTCAATTAATTAACATCCAAGGATATACAGAATCAATTCTGTGCCCAAATCTGTAATCCAGACATCTTAGAAAATACACTCTATGTAAACAGATTCACAATCCAGAGCCAGGATCCAGGGAGTCAAGTGTTGGCAGGTTAGCATGAACCAGTTAGCTTAGCAGTTATCCTTGGTGATGGTAGACACTATAACTGTCCCTCAAACAGTTCAAGGATACTAAAAACATTCCTTTGCTGAACAATATAAGGAACAGGAACAACATCCATTTTATTTGGTCCATAATCTTTTTTATGCTACCAAACTGCTAACAAAGTAACTGTATTCTGATTTTTTTTTTCTTTCATGAAGCTAAATAAATTTTCTAACTAAATTTTTCACACTACTTTCAGAACTGCACCACTTCCTGTACGCACTTATGAGAGGAAGAGCTCACATGTCCGGTGCTAAACCATGCTAAACCAGGGGTCTGTTCTTCTGAGATGATTTGAAAGATGTCAGATCTTCTAATCGTGATAACTGATCTCTGGCTAATTCGGTTCTTCAAACTAATTTGCGGATTGATTAGAATATCTGGATTAAGTTGTCTAAGATTAATGCACGAACAGCCAAGCGAACAAAATTACATAAACTGTATAATAGATAAATGAAATGTGCAATGTTTTATTTTAGTTATTTTTTTACATGATTACCAATTATTTATATTCACGATTTCTAGTATTTGTACAGGCTTTGCATTTTAATGTCAATGTTGTAATTAGCAATTCATTTAATTGTATCTTTGAAGCAGATTTGTTATGTGACAGCATTAATAAAAGTTTATTAAAGTAATTAAAGGGTCAAGATCAAGTTATATGCACTGCACCTCCTGCGCTCCATCAAGCCACTCCCATAATAACTGTCATCACTCAAATTAATATAACGACTCAGATTATCTATATAGCATGTGTAAGACTCCAATACAATTATAAAATAATTATTTTATCACGAATAAATCTTTTAATGAGTAAAACTGTCTGTGTCTATAGTACACAACATTATTATATTATTTTCAAATTCATTTTTTTATAATTATTATTTTAAATTACAGTCCCTGGATCAGTAGGGTACACTTGTAACAAAGTAGCGGTGGCTGGGACATAATTAAAGTATCAATGTCACTTAAAAAGGTACTATCTAATCCTGTTTACGTGAAATAAGCCTGCATGCTCCCGAGCAGGTTTACGCTTACGGACATGTAGCTATGACAGCAACTCCGAGATTAGCCAATCCAAGATCAAGCGAAATCGTCAACAATCAAATCCAACTAACGGAGTTAGCAACGAACAAAGAACCCCATCCCAGAGTTCACATGTCCGTTGCAAACCTGTGTATACCACGAGAAATTCTGATCAAACGTCATTCGTCCTTATCCTTGTATATATTGTCAAAAGTACAAAAATATTTTGGTTAAAACTGTATCAGTTTCTGACAATAACAATATTATTAATATACACATCATTTATTGTAGTTTAACATAACATGGCATTCACAACACAATGAATAATGGTCTAAGATGTTCTATTAATCATGTTTTCTTAAGAAAAGCATCTCCTATTTCAGTGTAACAGCAAGCCTAACATCTGCAGTGAAACTGAATCAGAAGGGAGAGGTCTGAATGCACATAGGGGAGGGGTAATACAGCGTGTGCGTGCGTGTGTGCCAGTGTAGCAACAACACACAAATCCTAAAAGCTACAGTGGCCATTGGCATATAGACAAGCCAGAGTACGACTTCCAACACTAAACTCAACATACGGAAGAGTGAGTTTACAACTCAAGGACAAAACGACACACACATGCAGTGTGCACAAAGCCTAAATGAGCATGTGCAGGGCATTAGTAATTGGGTTAGCATCACATTTAGAACCCGGCAAAGACAATGAGTGACCTCGGACATCTCCCGTCCAATCAGAATCCAGCTGTTTGCTTTCCCCTGCACTGTTGCATATGTCACAGTACACCAAACCGAAATACAATAACAACACATTACATGGAGCGTCTCTTGCTCTCCAGGAGGGGTAGGAGAGCAGAAAGCCCCGGACAACCTGGTCCGAATGCTGGAATATACAGTAGGAAATACAGAAAACAAACACACACAAGTAAACACAACTGTAACGTTACATCTGCCCAGCCAGTGAGCAGGTCTATCTGTTCAGAGAGCCAAAGCATGTCAACATGGAAAAAATACTATTTTGAGAACTATTTTGTTTAATGCAACAGCTGAAGTCAAATCTGCTTTGTGATTGAGTGCAATTCATCCTAAAAAGACGTGCAAGGAGTAGAATGGGCAGATTAATAGGAAGGAAGCTAGTGCATGCTATCAAAGCTAATTACACACTATAGAGAAAGCTCTGATGGAGCCTTTGATGGATAGGAATATAAAATATCCCTTTTGAGAGAGTGGAAAGAGTTTGTTTTAAGGACAATTCCATTCAAACATTGGGATCTGGTAAGATTTTTTAATGCTTTTTAATTGAAAGTGTCTTATGCAAACCAAGACTGAATTTATTTGATGAAAAATACAGCATAGCTAGAAATGCTGTTAAGTATTATATTACCATTTAAAAAAAGTTTGTTTTATTATCCTTTAAATGTCATTTATTCCTGTGATGGCGAAGCAGAACTGCCAGCAGCCATTATTCCAGTCTTCAGTGTCACACGATCCTTCAGAAATCATTTCAATATGCTGATTTGGTTCTCAAGAAACATTTCTTTTTATTAGCAATGATGAAAACAGGTGTGCAGTTTAATATTTTTGAGGAAATCATGATAATTTTTAACCCTTGTGCATTGTTCAAATTCACTACCCTTTCGTTATGTTCGGGATGAAAACATCCACTAAATTAACTGCTGTAAAAATTGATCTGATAAATATTTTTTTACCATTTTTTTTGCATAAATCTGTTAATCAACCTCAGTCCTGATCAAAACTAAAAAAAAATTTTTAGAAAATCCAGGATTTTTACTCTTTAATTGCCAAGTTCATAAGTGATGTCACTGATTTTGGAAAAAAAACACACAAAATTACTTATTTTCAATATAAAAAGTGATTGTGGACTGGAATTTTTTTTACTTTTTTACTTTTATCACAGTCTTGGGCATGTCTAAGATTAGGAAAAACATTGGCTTTGATGCATTGTTAGGTTTTGAGCAGCATCAGATTTACATTTTTTCTCCCTCATTTACTGTTCGTGGCTGTTTTGCCCATTGACTTCCATTATAACGAAATTTTTTGATTGCAAAGCCATGACACCATATAATCATGCATTTTTGATTGTTGGTGGTTTCCTGTTGGGAAGAGGTCAAATTTGTAATTTTACAGTTGATCACCAGGTAGCACCATTAACCCTTTAGATAGGCCTGTGCAAACAAAGCTTAGTTTCTGGCTTGTATATGGAGTTATATGGAGTATAACAGCATATTATAGTATGTGTGTGTGTGAGTGTGTGTGTGTTTGTGTGTGAGAGAGAGAGAGAGTGACCTTTGTGCACCTTGATGCGTCTGAGAAAATCTAAATATGCACCTCAGCTCTCAGAACTACATGGAGTAAACAAAAACAAAGTAAGTGTATTTATGCACCTGCTGCCTTTTGATGGTGAGAAGTATAGATGGCCTATGTGTGAAATGCTTGTCTTTTCTTGATGTAAAGACCATGTATAAAGCCAGTTTAAAACCTTAAAATCCTTCAGTGATACACTTTTCAATTTTTTCTGTAAACAATCTACTCTGCATTAGATTTATGAACATAATTTATTATGAACCAAAATGCAACAACAACTTCAAATAAACTGAACAATGGTGCAAGAGTTGAGGATGGATGGAGAACTAAACAATTATTCTAAGTATTTAGTGTGAGAATTGTGTGTGTGTGTGTGTGTGTGTGTGTGTGTGTATGTTCAGTCTTTCCAGCAGGACTTGCAGCATATCACTTGGTGCTCTTTGCAAGTGTGTCCACCACAACAGATGCAAGAGCTGAGTGTTCTTTTTTTTTGTCCTCTGCACCACTTGCATGTTCCCCTTTTCACTCCTGAGCTGCTGGTGTCTGTGGATTTGTGTCTAGAGGGACAGCTGCAGGAGACTGAATCTCTCTCACCAGTGCAGTAATGGCACATACCTGTGTGTAGGTTTCGACACTTCCCTTGCAGCGGTTGTAATCTGTGGTTTGTGACAATACATACTGCAGCTCGCTGGAGGGTCAGGCTGCATAATAATTTCTAAAACTTTGGTACAAGTCAAGTCCTTTCTCATGTTGCTTGCTGCTCTTCTCACCATCAAATGACCAGCAGGATGGTATGCAAGGGTTTAAATCCACTTATCTTGTTTTTATTTAGTCTGCACTTCTCACCATCAAAAGGCAGCAGGTGCATAAATACGTACTTTGTTTTTGTTTACTCCGTGTAGTTCTGAGAGCTGAGGTGCATATTTAGATTTTCTCAGGCGATCAAGGTAAGTGCACAAAGGTCTTTCTCACACTCTCTCTCTCTCACACACACAAACACACTATAATATGCTGTTATACTCCATATAACTCCATATAAAAGCTAAAAACTAAGCTTTTTTTTGCACAGGCCTATCTAAAGGGTTAATTGTGCTACTTCATGATCAACAGTAAAAATGACAAGTTTTATCTCTTCCCAACAGGGAAAACCACCAACAATCAAAAATGCATGATTATATGATGTCATGGCTTTGCAATCAAAAAATGTCGTTATAATGGAAGTCAATGGGGCAAAAACAGCCACGAACAGTAAATGAGGGAGAAAAAATGTAAATCTGATCCTGCTCAAAAACTAAAAATGCATCAAAGCCAATGTTTTCCTAATCTTGGACATGCCCAAGACTGTGATAAAAGTAAAAATTCCAGTCCACAATCACTTTTATATTGAAAATAAGTAATTTTGTGTGTTTTTTCCCAAAATCAGTGACATCACTTATGAACTTGGCAATTAAAGAGTAAAATCCTGGATTTTTTTTATTTTAGTAGTTTTGAACAGTACTGAGGTTGATTAATAGATTTATGCAAAAAAAATGCAAAAAAATATTTATCCGATACATTTTTATAGAAGTCTAATTTAGTGGCTGTTTTCATCCCGAACATAACGAAAGGGTAGTGAATTTGTCCACGGTGCATCGTTGAGTTTTGAAAAAATTTCAAAGCATTTTCCTAAAATATGTGTTAAAATAAGATTTGTCACCAAAAATCATTCCATTTACTGAAACACAAAAAAAGTTGTGGCCAAATTAACACTCAACAGCACCCCTTAGTGGACGAAAACGTCCCCAACAGCACATAAGGGATTCTTTTTCGAACATCGAGTTAAAAAAAACGAGCAGCATTAATTTAAAATATAAATCATTTTAGATGTCTTCACTATCATATCAATTGAATGTGTCCATCCCTGCTAAATAAAATTCTTAATTTCTTTAAAAGAATCATACTGACTCCAGTCCAAACTTCACACAGAGCACTAAACACTGTATATTGTATTTAGAATAAAATCCCCTATTATTAATCCCACAGGGAGAATCCTGCAAAATGAATTGGAAGTCCCCAAGAATTCTGGTGAACTGTTGTAAATGCTGTAATTTAATAGCAAAAGTAAAGTTGCTGAATGTGGCTCTTCCCCATCATTGCATTTTAAGCCATGCATTTTAAACCATACCTGCTGCTCAATGCGTCAAACAGGTATGTGCTCAGTCACAAAAAAGACCCCAGGGTCAACAATTTAGATGCATGAACCATGATGCCTGTCATATTAATCTAATCAGTATATACTGAAACGGTGTGAAACCAAATAGCAGCTAGCTTGTTTCAACCCAGTCTTTTCCTCGTGTCCAAGCAATGCTTTTGAACTTCAGAGCAACCACTGATGAGAGAGCTCTCATTTTCTGTGAAGACACAGATGTTTGCTGACCTTGGTGAAGGCCATTGATTTTTTTCACACTTAATGAATTAGTACATCAAAAAATGACATTGTGTCATTTAATCTCCCGCATATTATTCCAAACCCATATGTTCTTCTGTGTAACACAAGAAGACATTTTGATGAATTGCACTGCTCTTTTTGTCATGCAATTACAATGAATGAGGAGAGAGGTGTAAAAGCTTAAAAAAAGAATGCCATAAAAGTATCATTAAAATAATTGTCATAAGTGATGCAATAATAACCTTTCCTTCCAACAATCTGTTAAACAGTGCAACCAGATCGTGTGTACTGGATAAACCAACTGAAGATTCAAAAGAGCAATTTATGATTCAGATTCAAAAGTGCAGTGATCACTCATTCTCTCATGAACACTAGGGCCGATGTCAATGTTTTCAGTTAATCATGACTTAAATTTCAAACCAAGATGTCACATGGCTCCAAAGACCTGGATAATGGTGAACAATTAAACATTTTATGATGCTTTAGTGGGCTTTTGTTTTGTTTTTAAGCTTAAAATTTGCCATTAATTGCAAGTGCATTGGAAGCAACCTGTGTAATTCTTCAAAATGTGTTCCACAGCAGAAATAAAAATGTTTGAAGCAAACATGAGGGAGAGTAAATGCAATTTTTTGGGTGAAGTATTCCTTTACAGTAAATCTTATACTGAGGAGGACTCTTGAGACAAAAGACATAACATCATGTTACTGTTGTAGACTGACACAACCTGAAATACAAAAGCTGTAACACTATTCAAAGCTAGTATGAGGAACTCAACAGGAGGACTAACAGAAACAAAATAAGAAACGAAACCCCAGTGTCTGAGTGCATGATTGGCTGAGTGTAACATTTCACACATAAAAAACATTATGCAATATCAAAACTGTAGGTTGCAAATAAGCTAATACACGTGTCAGCTATTATGGTGCATCCAGGAACATCAATCTATTCCAAAGCCATTTAAAACCCACACTGAAACACAATGATATTCGATGCACAGTGTTTGCATTAGCACTCGTTCAAGCTAGCAGGCTACACGGTCTCATTAATATGAGGCTTAGCTAAGGGTTTACATGATGGCTGTGTCTCAATACCTAATGAGCTGCCTATCTAGACAGAAAATGCGCAAAAACACGCAACTAATAATGATTCAGCTCTAATGACTCGGTAACGTACCACGGGCCAAAAATGCAGCTGTCGAGCTCGGCGGTTCATTCGGTTTTGAGACACAGACGATGCCGAACGCGTTTCGCAACGTTAAAACGACTCATGTCTTACCATATATCATAGCCAGTCCTGTTTCGTGCAGGAAGCGCACTCTTCTGTGTTTGAAGAGCCATATTGTGAGGATAGTGAGTGTCAAAAGCAAAATGAATGTAAGTAAATTCACGCTGTCCTGCCTGTGACTTTCCTCAGCCTCTTTCTCCGTGGAAAGTTCCTCCATGCCGCCGTCATCTGCTCTTATCCGACAGCATTGGCTTAAAATGAACGTTAAAATCGGAAACATTGAGCTGTGACCTCCTAATGCATATAATGTCCATGGCTTTGGTGCTGTGGCCGCCTCCATGGTGCAGGATGCTGGTGGAGGGCTTCCTCACTCACTGCTTCAGCTGCGTCAGGTAGAGTCGGAGGCAGAGAGGTATCAGAGCAGCAGACCGTGGCTCGCGCTCTTAAAGAGACACGCACACCAATACTCCACTCTCACTCTATTACTAGTACATTCCATTGATATCATACAAAACAGGGCTTTACCTCTTGAATTAAGTGTTTTAAAAACAAATGAGCATTGAGGTGCTTAACCTATTGAAAATGTAGATTTTATACCTCATGAGGTCAAAATGTATGAGCTGTCACTCAGTATATGTGCTATAGTCTGGTTTGTAATATTGACACTTACATTTATTAAATATATGTTTGTTTTCTGGGCTGAAGTTTGTGGACTGGCAATTTTAAGAGGTGATATAGGTACCTGATGTGTTTAAATTTCAATGGGGTTACAAACATTTGAAGCTAAGTCGTTTTTTTCTAAATCACTGAAAATTGAGTTGTTTTGAAAAATGTGAAACCGTACAGTTTTACTGACCTCCAAAGGTCTAGCTGTCATGTTGATGGAAACGAACCGGAATTTAAGATTTCCTTTTTGCTCTTCTGCATATTATCACGCTTCCTTTGCTATATGAGAAATGGAAAGTCATCATTTTCTGGTTCTGAGAAATACATGTTTAAAACTATCTTTGTAGTACAGTAATAACTATATAACCCAAAAATAATCACATGTTTTAGTGTAAAAGTCATTTACACTTACGCAGAGTTTGCAAGTGTAGGTCAGTTTAGAAAAAGCTTCCAGAATTTTGTCAGCGCTTTAGACAGCCGCTTTTTGACAATCAGTTCTGAAAGCTTCCTGAAAAAAATTAGTTCTAAAGTCTGCATATTATTGTTATTATGTATTATCAAATGCTATTTATTTAATTATCAGTAATTATAATTTGTTATCAGTTGACACGTTCAATCTCACAGATGAGTTAATGCATGCAGTTTACCAAAGAACATTATGTATATGTTGCTTGTTACACAACAGTTGAACAGCCAAGTGCAATACTAATGTGCTTGCCTTATATGTCACATGTAGGCCTATATTTAATACAAATGTATGTGTAAGTGATGAGTCACACACCATAAAGCCCAAATGACCTTTTATGTTAATCCTTTAAGTGAGATTTAAATTTTGATCTGTCAAACCACATTTCACAGAAAAAAAAATAATGTGGATTTTTTTTTTTTACTGGTTTACATAAAAGCTTTATAGCTAAAATATTATTATTTTTTCTTGGCGAACACTGCATCTGCAGGCTACTTCTTCCGCATACATTTTATTTTCCCAGTAATATTTTTTATTGATGTGGAAGTTGGAAATTATATAACACACACACACACATTCCTCAGTGGAAATTATATAAAACACAAACACACAAAACATTTAGCCTCTTACAGCAATGTTAATTACCTTAACATTTGTAGAATGTATGTATTTGATTGTTATTTATTTAGAACAGTGCCGATCCTAGACATCTGGGGGCCCTACGCAGAACTGCGTCGTCGGCGGGGGGTCGTTATGCACAACGCACGAACAAAATGCTTTATTTGCAAATGGCAGGGGTCAAATATAAGTAACACCCCCACCTCCTACTTCGATTGACTTCGTAGAAATACGGCTCAGCTTTTATTCGCTGTTCCCTAGTAACGCGGTGCGCTGTAGTGATTGGCTGACTCGAGGGTCAAGGAAACGGGAAGCGCACAGGTTGCGTGCTCTTAAATCTTGATGACTTTCTGAGGAGGGCGAGAGAGAAGCAGCGCTACTGCGGCTGATCGAGACTATTTCAGAAACGCGTGGCATTTACAACAGGAGGGGCGTGCTGACATATCGCACGACTGATCGTCCATAAATGGGGTGCTTCTACTCCAAAAAATCGAGGAGAAAATCTCCTAAAAAAGACTCTGCTTTGCCCGATGGGGACGAGAGCGCTACGGGCAATGACCTCCCAGAAACCAACAACACTGCGCTGGGAAGCAACAGCAACCAGGAGGCTCCCAAGCAATACAGCTGGGACAAACGAGAAAAGGTACGACACTGCGTTATAACCCGTGTTTGTGCACTAGACTGTACTACACAGTATATTATGGTGCGTAATTGCTTTAGGAATGATACAAAATGAACTCAAACCAGAGTCCGTCAGAAATAGCTATTGTTATGTGCGTTAGCTCGAATCACATTAAGCCTATGTTATGCCGTTCACAACATGCGTAACGTTAATAATGCTAGCAAAGGGTTTGGCCCCTCTTGTGTAACGTTAGTGTTTCTCAGTGTTTTCCCCCGCTGCTTTCGACTGACCATCGATACGAGTGTCTCTCGACGGTTATGGGTTTTTAAATGCTATAGTAAATTATAGACAGAGCTTATTATCGGCTTAAAGTCAGGGCACGTAACTTGTTTGCCTGGCGCTTGGACAGATAACGCTGTGTTAAGGATTAGCACTTAAGTGGTGTCGCCATCAACATGTATGAAACTGTATCAGAGGGAGGAAGAGAGTGGAGTAATAAGGGTGGGAGTGTCTGTCTGCCCCTCCGACCGCAAACCCATTACAAAGCTTTGAGAGCATTTAAGTGTCCGGAAGTATACATATTTTATGTTTAAATATCGCCCTTGTCGATGTTTTCAAGTGCAAATTGAAAGGCAATGAATTCACGAGGCAAGTCACTGTCCTAACAGTTTGTCAGTTTGAGATTTTCTTCAGGGTTTCTGCAGATTTCTTACTACTTCCATTTCTTCACATTACTGAAATTCTGTATAGAACGTCTGTATGAAGTTGCTGTGTGGTTGTTAGGGTGTTTTAAGTGGTTGTTAGGTGGTTACATACTAATCCAAGTCAAAAGAGCTCTTGATTTCTGTAATAGTCTGTCCCCAGACACAGAATAGGTGCCTTCTTCAGTTTAAATCTATGTTGTTGTTTCTATTCTGTGTTTTATCTTCTGCCTGATTAAAATTTATTTGCAAAATGCTGCATGATTTGAGGTATAATTTGTGTCTCAAACAATGCAGAATGAGTTTCCTGTTGAAGTGTAAACCTTGCTTATTTTTACTATATAAAATGTACAAGATTAATCTCAAAAAGGTTGCAGATGTTTTTGTTTTGTATCGATGAATGCTTAGATTTATGTTCAGAGCTCTGTAGTTTTAATTTTAGTGGGTATATCATATAACGCAACATAAAATGCAATGAAATACAATGATGATTGTGAGATAAACTAAATGTTTCTCAGAAGCCAGTTGTATCATATTTGATACTTCCATTTTAACCAGTTTTTCCCAAATTGATGTATTGATAATCAAGTAAACAAAGTTGCTGCATTCCCTTATATGTTCATCTTGAAACATTAATAACAATACAAAAGCTATTCTCATGTTTCATTATAAAATCATAAAAAAACAAAGCAAAAAGACATGTACCACAACCTGAAGGTGGAGAATTTAAGAATATTACTAAAAAAGTATATATTTTACTTGCTAAAACTTGTGAAATTGCTATCAATCAGAGGGCAGAAGGCAAGTATAATATTGTGTACAACAGAGTTTATTTAGCAAAGTTTTGATCATGCTGATAATTTAGAGGCCTTAGAAATTATTGTATCAAATATGATACAATAGGCTTTATAGTGTTAATAGTTAGGGTTTATTCTAAAGTATAGTTAACTACAACAGAATTAGCTTTTTGTTTAGACAAAGGCATAATGCCTCTAACTAATAAACACACATTTTGAGGGAGGAAACGTACTGTTACAAGAGAGCAAAGATAGCTGATAATGGTTTTATTGCTTTTATAAGTTCTCCATTTATTAACATGATTGCAAATTTTTTTGCAGGTTGACCCAAAAGACTTCATGCTGACAGGCCTCAAGAATGAGACAGTGGGCCGGTTGCCAGGCAAACTCAATGGCCAGCAGTTTGTCATTCAGGATTGTGAGAACTGTAACATCTACGTATTCGACAATTCGGCTACCATTACTATTGATGACTGCGTGAACTGCTGCATTATATTAGGTCCGGTCAAAGGCAGCGTGTTCTTCAGAGACTGCAAAGATATCAAGTGTGTGGTGGCTTGCCAGCAGTTCCGCACCAGAGACTGCAAGAAAATGGACGTCTTTTTATGCTGCGCTACTCAACCCATCATTGAGTCTTCAACAGGCATGAAGTTTGCCTGCTACCAGTACTACTACCCCGAGCTGGCTTTCCACTTTAAAGATGCAGGCCTTAGCATCTTTAACAACAACTGGAGCAATATTCATGACTTCACACCTGTCTCTGGAGAAACCAATTGGAGTCTCCTACCAGAAGATGCTGTTGTCCTGGAGTGTGTGCCTCTACCAGATCCCGAGTCAGAATTCAAGTCTGTGAGAATCTCTACTGAAGCAAGTCGGAGCATAGTACCCCTGACCAAAGGAGGGCGCCGTACCGAGAGCGAAGAGTCCTGCCTGTTTGTCTTTTTCGCTGGAGACTACACCACTGCCAACGCACGCAAGCTTATTGATGAGGTTAGAACTCGTTTAATAGAGTTGATGCTGTAGAATTGTCATTCATATTTGCGACAATGGGCGATCCAGAAACTGACATCATATGTAGCATATTTGTCCATCTTTGAAATAGGGCTGGGCAATATGGGCAAAAATTCATATCTCTGGATTTTTTGGCCAATTTGCGATATATGGTATGTATCTCGGTATTTTAGTTTTTGTATTTTTTTTTCGGTATTTAATATACAATATATTGCCAAAAGTATTGGGTCAACCCCTTTTAATTAACAGGTTTGACTATTTTAGCAACTTCCAAGAGTAAAAATCTTAATGTTTAAGCATATAATGATATTCTAGGGAATTGTGTGCTTCTAATTTTATAGCAACAGTTTGGACAGGACACATTTATATTATAACATGACAGTGCCTCTGTGTATAAGGCAATGATCAAAGAGAAATGATGATTCAGTCAGTGTGGAAGAACTTGACTGGTCTGCAGAAAGCCCAGTCCTAATCCCAGCTGAACACCTCTGGTGTGACTTTAAATGCAGACCTTGAAAAACTCGTCACCAATGGTGCGCATGCGCACGGCGGCGCTCATTCTAATTGAAGTCTGAAGTTTAGCGGAGAATCGCAAAGCACAACGCTCATTCACTTCTGACAGCAAAATGGAAATATTTCCATGAGTTTCTAACATTTACAGACGGAGAATATACCTGTGAAATGCTAGGTATGCATTTAGGAAAACAGTACATCTAAAACACATTAAACAGAGTGAGTAGCGTCTCTGTGAGCGGCACAGCCTTTCTTTCACAACATCTGATGAGCCGAGCCGCTTAAAATATGCGAAACTATAGGCTACTATGTCTTACCAGTTTTTAAAGACCTTAATATGAAGCTTGTCACATGTTTAGAACAAATTATATCATGCACTTTCTCTGCTGCAGCTCAGTCTGTCTCCTATATTTTTCAGATGCGCTCGTATCAAACTACTGTATATCGATATAAACGGTATTGCTTCATACCTTATCGCTTATAAGGAAAATATTTATATATCATACAAACTCGATATACCGCCCAGCCCTATTTTGAAACGTATTTGTGTTACAAGCTTGAGGTTTCTCAACCAGGAGTGTTATTCAGAATGAGTCAACATTTCCTAATGTGGCATTTCTAAAGAAAAGCTAAAACAGCTTATTACTCAGTTTAACGTCTAATTGAAAAATGTTCACAGCAAGTTTTTCATGTTTATTGGGAAATGAAATCGGCTTTCTTAAGTAACTCCGCCTATATAAATGGAAAAGGGGATGTAGACTATTTTTCACTTCACTTCAATTTGTAACATTTATCTATTTTTTCTGCTACAGATGTAGATGTATGTTTCTTACCAAAACAAGGCTCTATATCAGTTCTAGTGCACTTACTTGCAGAAGTTAAGGAAGTGACTGACTGTCTGAAAATATCTTTGTTTGTGGGCACATTTACGGTTTGTTCTATTATTTAGTTACCAAAAGCAGGATGGGCTAAACAGGAAGGGCTCTGCTGCATGGTTATAAGGGTCTAATTTGACAATTCACAGTATAATAGATGCAGAATGCAACAAAAATATAATAATCGTGTATCTGAAAGAACCACTGATTTTGTGTTCATTCCTGCATTTTGTTTAGAACCCATTATTAAAAACATTTACATCCATGAAGTGTTATATTGTAAAATCATTTTAGAATGATAAAACAGGAAACATTAATATCATAGCACATCATTCATATAAATCATTCACATTAACGCAATAAAAAGACATGTTGATTTCATGTGGCTTTAAACTCACATTTTCTCCTCCAACTTCAAACTCGTCCTACATCGCTGCAGAAGTACTGATATAGGATAAGTACTTAGACTAACTAGCTAGTTATCTGGCTAACATCTACAAATAAATAACAAAATGTAGCATTTATTTTGTTGCCTTTGTTGTCTGTTAGACTATTTTAGGCATTTCATATTGCTCATATTTCTCTGTTTGGGAGTAGGCTATAACTCATGTCTGGTCTCTTCAATGTTTTACCCTTAACTATTAAGAGCTTCTCCTACATTAAACCGTTTTAAAGAGAACCTTTTCTCAGTCTTACACATAATTTAGTTGTATTTTGTATGCATCTCTTAAATGCTAGGGATTGTAGTTTTGGGGATGTAGCAGGTTATGAGTATTTTTTTACCATTTTTTTTATTCTTTTAAGTTATCGGATTGAATACTTGTTGGTTCTGTTTTATTATGTGTGTATTTTGCTCTGCTGGTGAAGCACTTTGGTCAACATTTGTGTTGTTTTAAGGCACTATATACCTTGACCTCTGCAAAATATGGATTTGTTAAAGCGAATTTGTGAGGAAATTACAGAAACAAAGTATCATGTGTTTAACCTTATTGTTACTGACTTCATATTGAATTTAATCACTTGATAGTGAAGATCATTTAGTTTTAATTCAATTCAAATTGGTCTGTTCACCAGTGCATAACCAAGCTAATTTACAAAAACCTTTCATTTTGTGACATTCATTTTTTGTATCCACCTAAATGCAGGCGACCGCCAAAGGCTTTGTCCTCATTCAGACCAAAGAGGTTTCCATGCGCCCTGAGGATGTGAACCGAGTGTTCCAGAATAACGCAGAAAACCTCACTGAGTGGATCACCAAAGGTGCCGTCATGCATTGTGTTATACCAAGAACATGTACAGCCTCTTGTAAAATTTGCAAATATTTATGTCTCTTATAACACACTGATCTGTGTTCCTGCAGGTTCAGTGGTAGCTCTCGAGCTGAATGGAGATGGTGTGGTGGAGGCGTGTCGATCCATTGCCAATGAATTGTTCAATGGGACTAAGGTAAATATAAGAGGAAGCTATTACTTCTCACGTCTATCTATTGAGGATTGACTCTGATCATCTAACGCTTTTCCTGCAGTTGTTTGTTTCTGAGAGCAAAAATACGTCCTCGCGTGATGTCGACAACTTTTTCAACTTTGCTGACATGCAGATGGGACTGTGAAACTGGCGCAGAGGGGCACCTCAAATGAATGTGGGTTTATATTTGTTTGGTTTTGTCATTTAAGTGAATTGGAATTACATATGCGAAGCCACTGATATCTCAACACTGTTAGGGGTTTATAACCACTATTTTAACACAGATTTGTTCTGTGATCTAATAATTTTACATTTTCATGCCAATGAAACAGGCATAAAGTCAGTTAGGGTATTTGGAATCAACCATGAAGGCAAGTGCCTTTAGATGGAAAACACAATCAAGAACTGGAACTTGAGTCTAATCAAACATTGCTGAGGACAATTTATCACTTATGCTGAAAATAATGAATTTGATTATATAGATATTTATTGAATAGTTTTTTCCCTAAATGTATAGCTGGAAATTGTTTTATTCTCATTTGCTTCTATACATGTTTTCATTACATATTGTATAGTCATTTAGTTTGTGTATAAAATAGATAGCTGTAAAAAATATATATATTTGTGAAATGCCAGAAAACATGAATTGTTGAATCAGGTTTTTTATATTGATCAGAAATATATATTTACTCATATAGCCATGTGTTTAATTTCTTTTCTCGTTATCATGGCTTTTGATTTGTCTCCAAATTGTATTTTCTGTTTTTCAGTATTTTCTTTATTGTAAACAATAACATTAGTCATCCGTATAAGTTTCTAAGGTAACACTGTTCTAATAAGAATGTAAAGGTTACATCTGATATGTTGAATGTACTACTGAAAGGAGCTTTAGTTGTCTCCTTTACACTGCTCTATTTTTGTAGGAACGTTTTAGCGAGCACAACTTGCCTGTGACCAAAAAATGTTTACATTTGAGAGAATCACGGTGTACTTTTTTTATTTCTAAATGGTTCTTATTTGTACGAGACCATTTTGTAGAGTTGTATATAAGCTGTGATTTGTGAATACATTCATTTTAGTCAAAAGTCATGCGTCATCTCTTTTTATCAGCAAATAGACACAAAGATAGACTGCATCTTACTACACTAATGTATTAAGACGTACATCAACTGGTGCCAATAGTTTTGTGAGTTGAGTACATATTTAATTATAGAGATTGTGAGTTACTATCAAATCTGGTTACGTAGTGTTACATAATGTAAGAAACATGACAACAGTTTGAAGGCCAACCTGGAAGGCTAATTTGGCTTGGTTATATAGTGAGGATTACTTAGACTTTCGTGTTTTGTTCTACAACATGTATTACACATGTTGCTAAATAAGAACTATAGTGGTTGTCTGATTTGCTAAGCTCAAATACTTATCCCTGAAGAAGTGGTAATTCTTGCAAGTAAAATTTATATTTGTCATTTAACCCCTTGCCACAGACCTTATTTTATTAAGTACAATGTATGTGCACAAATTAATAAATAAGCATGATACTTTTGTTAGGATTCTTTGATGTATAAATAAAACAATTTACAATGTAAAATTCTTTACTATCAATTTTAATATATATAGGCCTATTATATTTAATAATTTTAATTTTAGCACATTTCAAGCAAATTGTTCATGCATGCAAATTCTGTAGCAGACTACATATGGGCCATTCTACAATTGGTCCAAAGTCAGAATTGGAAACATCTTGAAAAAAAAAAAATCCTAAAAGAACTTGTATGTATGCAAATTATATAATATCCAAGATACACATTTCTAGTAATTGTGCAGTTAATTCTCATATTGTATTTTCAGAAAAAATGTTTGCAAAAAGTTGACCATACTGATGTCAAAGTTAAGGATTCATTAGTTTGAATATACATTGGACCAAAAACTCATAACATCTTAGGTGATAATTTAATATTCTTTTTTTTTGACAAAACATCCCATATGTAGTGACTGCACATTTTCAGTAATGACAGTAATGCTTTGGTAGTGACCACATCATATTACAGAATTTTAATTTATACTAAAACACTCTAAAATACAAAAAACAAATGCATAAGTGAACTAAAAATTTTTATTTTCCCAAAATGTGAAGACTGTTCCGTTTTATCACTACCGAAACAATGATGACATGTTTCAGTCGTGGCTGTTTCGTAGTAACAATTTAATGGGAAAACATACAAAAAAAACCAAGACGTCACTACCGAAACATTTGGTGGAGTTTCAGTAGTGACCGCTTTGGTATTTTGTGATAAATTTGAGATACTTTTGAACCTAGCTCAAATATGCTAATTGTAAAAATTAGCATATTTATAAAAGCTCAACGCGCTACAAATAGAAAAAACACCTGTAAATTAAGAAAACAACTTCCTCAATGTTACAACGCACACGCTTCAAATATCACAACACAACCAAAAAAGAAACGCGCTGCAAATAGAAAAAATGCCTGCAAATTAAGAAAACAACTTTTGTCAACGCACACGCTGTAAATGCTCACGACACAACCAAAAAAACTCTGTCGTGAGCATTTGCAGTGTGTTTATTTTATTGGTTTGTGTTGTGAGCATTTGCACCATCTGCTGTCAAACTGATGAAATTATTTTCTTGATTTGCTGGTGCTTTTTCTATTTGCATCTTTTTTCTGAAGTTGAAGCACATTGAGCTCTCTCGGCCACCGTATAATTGTCCCATGGTTAACTACACAATTCTGAACACTGATACGCATATAAAACTAAATATTATGGAATGATATTATGTATAATAATACAATAAAGTATGCTTAATTGCAGACAAAAAAGGTGCTCGATAGTGATGTTCTGAAAATGTACACACAGATGTTTCATGTTTTGAACACGTTTACCTCAAATTTATGGGACCTATAAGGACCGCCAAAAGCTTAGAGAGTGAAAGAGAGAGAACCAGTGGGAGGAGAAGAGGCAGCGCAGAGAGCAGAGTCAGTGCCTGCCCACAGAAGCAACCACAGGCTTCACCTGTAGCAACTGCAACAAACTCTGCCGCTCTCGTAGTGGACTGTTCATCCACAGCAGGCACTGCAATTCCACAACAGACTGACTCGGGCGCAGACACCCCATTGTCTCCCGAGACAGAAGGATGCCAGCTAGAATATTGTTGTATAATAATACAAAAAAAGTGTGCTTAAATGCAGAAAAAAAGGTGCTCGATAGTGATGTTCCAAAAAGTTACACACAGAATTTGAATATTTTGAACACATTTACCTCAATATAATGGGACCTATCTACTCACCATGTAGCTATGAGAGAGAGTGACAAATATTTTCTTACCATAAATGTTGTGGTGTGGTTAAAATCAGTCATAACCAATGGACTAAAACATGCACTGTTTCTAGTGACACAAGTTTCATAATTTACAAAGAAATATAAATGTAATATTTTTTTTTTACTTTTTAAAATAATCAAAATGATAATTTTAAAAACAACAATGTACAAACAAAAAATATTTCAAAATCCTTATAAGTTGAAATTTAGAGGTTAGTGTTTGGGAGAATTTAAAGTACCCAATACATTATGACGTTATATGTATTAAGCATGCTAATATTTTAAACAGTATTGTGGGTTTCAATAGATAATAGAAGGATCTTAAGCAAAAGGAACTTAGTTTTTTATGTGTTTTTGGTTATGGGACAGCAGTTTGCACCAGTTCTGTAGAATGGCCCATATACTATAAAAACGTAATAATTAACAAGCCTACACCACGGCCCTTCATGGTGGCAACTAAAGAATATTTAACTACCTCTGAAAAGAAGTATGCTAAATACTCCAGTTTCCACTGGCGCTCAGTAGGGCCATGAACTAGGCGGAGTTTAGGACCCAGCGGTCGGGTAGTACAATAGAGCTGTTGTGTCGTGGTGAGAGGGTGATTTCTGCTTTTGGAAATTGACAGTGGGACAGAAAATAAAAAACTACGAAAATACGAATATTTGCCGCATATCTGGACAGCTGACTTGAAGACGGCCTTGCGCGATCGTCCAGAAACACTGGATTTTTGGATGTGAGGTAAGGGTGCAGCTCGAACAATACTGCTCGTGTCTTCACACGGGGCTCAGTGTGCCAGTTATCCAGGCCTGCTTCCCACAGATCCTTTACGAGCAGGGTTTTACGTTCATATTAGACAACTGGGACGATATTGGTAGCAGTGATCACATTATCCTCGCGTTAAAGTTTTCTACCAGGCACAGAATGTTGTTATATAGCCACAGGAAGTGTTATTGTAGCAGGAGAAGGTAGTGTAGTGACTGGAGAGGGTTCGTCATGTAGGGCGGCTCGAGTTTGGCGCCAAGGCCGTCAGAAACCCTCGCACGTACAGCAATGGAGGACACCAGCATGCTCGCACACAGACTCAGTAACGTTAGTGCTGTTGTTTAGTGAGACTTTACAGTAAAGCATTGCTTTGTTTACCCTTCTGTTCTTTATTTGGCTGTGTGGTCTTGCAGAGTTGATATGTTACCCCAGCATGGGAATACTGAGTGGGAAACAGTCATAACAATACAGAACTCATTAAACGTTTCGTTTCGTTGCATCGTGCTTTAGCTTTACAAAGAGGCGATGTTCATTTGGTGAATGGGCACTGGCTTGTTGCATAATTACACTAAGATATTTATTCGCTGGATTTTATCGCTCACTTTTTATGTTATGAACATAAGCCGTGTAATGAAACCACTTTTGGTGAAATCTTCCTCGTTCGGAAAAGAACACTAATGCTAAATAATTTGCGCAAGGAATTATTCAACCGACAGAACACAAGTGGCGTGCACCGGTGAAAAATGCAAACGAATAAAAAATAATACGAAATCAGTATGACCAAGTTTTAATTCTGAAGCAGTAGGATCACAGTGCAACGAAGTTTGGAGCGGAAGTGCTGTTGTTGGAATGCGCTCCTCGAACTTCCGTCTCTCCCCCCCATTTCCCGCGAAATCCCTGGCCTCAGGCTTTAATCTACATAATTTTAGTGTATGGTTAATTTGAGTATAGAATAAATTGTAAACATTTAAGATATTTATCAAATGTGGTTTTCGTAACTTTGCATAGGTCAGTTATATAGTGCTTCTAAGAGTCAGTAAATAAAGGTGTGCTGGTACACTAGGCCAGTGGCAGGGAGTTAAGCACTAGATGGAGGGATTTTGCTTTCAGTGAATCGAGTCTGGTCTTTAATCATGTTACAGGCAAAAATGAATAGCCTAAATCAATTAAGGGTTTCACTATCTTTCACAAATTAATTGGTAAATATGGTTCAATGGGTAAAAAGTTTATTTAGATTAGTCAAAATGCTGAAAGGTGTCACATTTACTGTTCAGCAAATCTTTGTGAGTGAAATTCAGTCATTTCAATATGAATCCAGTGAAAGATTTCTCCACGCTTGTTACAACAGGTTCAGGAAAATCAGATGGATTCATTCTGTTATAAAAGAGATTTCTTTAAATGTGCTATAATTAATCACTACACTTTGACAAAAGACAAAGGCCTGTAAAATATTGCCAAAGTTTGATACCATGAAAGCTCCTTAGTAAAGAATTTATTCTTTTAAGAACTGTTCTCTGAAAGGGTCTTTGTGGAACCCATGTTCTTCTTCTAAAAAAAAAAATATTTTAAGAAAGTAGCATCATTATTTTGTGTATGGTGGTCATATGGACTGACAAAATGACCAAATTGAATATCCTTTCTTGGCCGGTCTGTCAGCAGTTTCTCATTCACAAATAAAATCTCCCAATTTGTTCATATTGTTCACAAACAAGATGCCTAGTTAATTTAGTTCATGCAGATATATTTTGTTTAGTGCTGCTCCCAGTCTCATAATACCCATTCGTTTAGTGAAGAGATGTATGCTCTCAGCAGACCCGTGGAATATTTCTCTGTCTGTACTCAAACTTGGTTTACAGTGCAGTCAATCGTTGAAAGCAGGAAATGAAGGAAAAATGAAAGTCAACAGCAAAATTTCAGCAACAAATATTTACTCTCTAGCAAAGCACCACTCCTTTAATCTGTATAATTCTTAATGGTCAGTTCAACATAAAAGAGGAGAGAAATGTAATTTCAAAGATGATTTTATGCAGTGCATTTCTAAAAGAGTCAGTAAATGGGACGGGTTGTTGGCACACGAGGCCAGTGTGAGGTGGGTGTGGGGGTGAAGCAGCTCTCAGCAGCCGCTGATCTGTTAGTGTTGGGGTGTGGGGTGGTCTGTCTGGGCAGAGCTTTGTGCTTTATCATGGAGCAGTAGGAGTGGGGGTTGGTTTTAGGACTGTGTCATTTTGTCTTGCCATTTTGTACCACGAAGCAAGGCCACCCAGATCAGATAGCCTCCCTGTTCAACAAATGTGTTGTTTGCCTTAAAACTTAGCAAATTTGAGAAAAGCCCTCTATTATATTTTAATTGGTCTTATTTATAGAGTCAATCACACAATTTAGAAAGTGGTGAGCAAGTCACACCAATCTTTTCAGTCTCATTAGTGCTTCCTTTTTAAAACATTTGCACTATGTGACTGGGGGAGTGTGTGCGCCAGAAGCAGATGTTCCTCTGTGGGTTTGAAAGCCAGTCTGTTACTGTCACAAATGTGGCTTTAGATCCACGTCAAAAGTCCTTCATGGAGCATTGAAGAGGCACACTGAGTGCTTTTTCTGTTTACTTAGTCTGGAGACATTGCGGTAGTCATAATGAGCATGGAGTCTAAAACTTAAATTATAGAGTTTATCTCCTTTATAAAATACTTTTGTACGGTACTAGTGATCCGTGCCAGTTTGAAAATGAAGGATCACACTAGAATTTTGTTAACCAATATGGGTGCTCAAGAAACATTTCTTCTTATTAGCAATATTGAAAACAAAAGTTTATACATTCTCTTTAGATCAATTGCATGCATTTTTTGTAGTAAAACTATAATTTTTTATCCAAAACATGTCATTGACCCCAAACTTTTTAAGCAATAGTGTATGCAAATCATGAATCATTCATGCCTACATTACCAATTCTCAGTTTATCGTTCAACTAAGGAGGTATTGTTTGAATTGGTAGTGAGTGAATTAATCTAAACAGACAAATCCTCACTTGTAGTAATTTGCCTTGCTTATAAGTTGTCCTTTTAAGATGTGTCTACATAGTTTCATATGAGTGGTTTGGCTGCAATTGCTCCTAGTGAGCTTGGTTAATATTTATTTAAGGAGGCCTCTCAGGTATTGAAGCATAATAAATCACTGTGCTGGCTGTCTATCAGTACTCTTACCCTCCACCGCCTGTTTTACTGCCCCACATTTTCATTCAGATTGTGAAGAGTATGTGTTCTTTTTTTCAAGTCTTGTTCTTTCTTTTCAGGCATGAGCGAGAGGCAGAAGAAGCACAGTGGAGGAAAACAGTAGCATGCTCTTTGAATTTATGGTGAGTGAAAAACTGCTCAGTGAAAGGAAATCCATTAAAGCTGCCCTCTATGGTAATAACATCTATTTCATGGTACTGAATGATTACCATGTGAATCTGTAATATTTGCATAGTACTTTAATTTACCTTTGAACATGTTAAAGGGGTGGTTGACTTTTTTTTTCTAGGCTTGATTGTGTTTATGGGGTGCAGTCTAACATGTGTAATGCTTTGTAAAAAAAAACACATTATTTTTCACATAATTAAACTTTATTCCACACTCTCTGTCCCTTCTCTGATAAACCCGCTGATCATTTCCTGCTCTTATGAAGCCCCTCCCTCAGGGCTCAGATTGGTTAGCTGGTCCAATGTGTTGTGATTGGCTAAACCGCCTCTAGTGTGCCTCTAAACGTCCCGCCCCTCAGTTCAGAAGCATGTGATCCGGTTGTTGTAAACAATGGCATCGTCTATATTTCTTATCAATTTGAGCCCGATTGAGACGCAGAGGATCATTATTCAGAAAGGATGCATAAATGTTTTGTCATACTATTTCAAATGAATGCTGCTCTTTTGAACTTTCTGTTCATCAAAGAATCCTAAAACAAATGTATCAGTTTCCAGTGAAAAAATGAACAGCACAACTGTTTTCAGCATTGATAATAATAATAAATGTTTCTTGATCACCAAATCAGCGTATATTAATCCGACTAAGGATTTTCAAAGTCGAATCGGAATTTTTGAATCTTGCCAGTAGTCTACTGATAGTCGAATCATATGTTTGGGGGCGGGGCCAAAATACATTTCCAAGAATCAAGTCAGACATCCGACAGTCGTAATTACTGATGATAACACACAGGGAAAATGTGTAAGTGATGCATCGCAGATACAAAAAAAAATGTTTATGTTTTGTTTAAAAGATAGTTAACATTAACATCAGCGAAACCCTAAGAATTAAAAAAAAAAATGTTTTTACAATAGTGCTCTTATTATAACGTTATGTTTATGACAATAGTTATTAATGTTTTGCATTTGAGATGTGCGCGCTGAGGATGGTCAGTAGAGTGAAGCATTTGATAGCAGGTTTTTAATCAGTGGGATTTATCTCATTCAATTCAATATTATTTGTATAGCGCTTTTTACGATACAATCAGTGCAAAGCATATTGTGAATTGTTGTTTGTACTGCTCACACTGTACTTGAAGAGATACTTACCGTTACTACAATGAAGCGCTTTACTGCAGCGCAAATCAAATGCATCTTATAAATGATTATATATATATATATATAAATAAATAAATAAACAAACCGGCTGAAATATTTTGAAATCACTTATACCCTACCTGATCCAGTCTTTCACTCTGTCTTGTTAAATATGTTAAATCCTTGCCGCCAAGATGTTGGATTAAGTGAAACCTAAATATATTGGGGTGGTTGGATTTATTCATGCACGTTCAAAATATTTATTAAAAACTTCTCTCTTTTTAGATTCTTGTTTACAAAATTATCTTAATAGGCTGTATATTATCTTATTGGGAGAAAACCGGTAGTTCTCTGTGAAATCAGACATTTGATCACACCCACATAGCCAAAATGGCATGATCATAACACCCGGTGAATATTCGACTGAGATTGGGAGTCAAATCAGGCTCCTCCTATCAAAGCATCGACTATTCGGGTTCACCCCTAATAATTAATATTGAATATAAAATGTATATAATAATATTTCACTATATTACTGTTTCTACCATATTTTTGATCAAATAAATGCAGACTTGTTGAGCATAAAATACTTTTCAAAAACACAAATAAATCTTAACAACCCCAATCTTCTGAACTGTGTGACTCTAGTATAAGCCAATGTTAATTGCCAGCATTAACTAGCACTATTTAACTACCAGTACTTGCAAACCACTACTTTCTGATATTTGTTTTTCTTCTGTTATGTGAAAAATGCTCTGTTGTTTCAGTGTAGGTGAAAGCATTGTACCTAAATGGTTTAAGCGGAACATTTAGTTGAAGATGTATTATAGCTGTACTTCTGTCTTTCATTGCAGGATACGTCAGGATGAAACGACTCAGGACTTCAAGCAGCAGTGACAGTTCAGACAATGAGAGTGCGTAAAAATGAGCCTTAAAAAATTCTGAATCTACATGTAAGATTCATACAGAACAAAGATGTTTATTTGTGGTTCACTCTGTTGTTGTATCATAAAGGTCCCTCGACATCCTTTTCCTCTAACAAGTATGGGAGCAAACCAGGCACCCCCGCCTCTGCTCAGAAGAAACCAGCAGAGGTAAACGCAACCTCCTCTGTTTTTACCACCAGCTCTATGAATGAGATATTTCTTCAATAAAATTGATTGTATCACTTAAGTTTATTTCTCCCTTGTAGGTGTTCAGAAAAGACTTGATCAGTGCCATGAAGCTTCCAGACTCTCACTATGTTCCTCCTGACGATTATTACCTGTTGGCGGACACATGGAAGCAGGAATGGGAAAAGGGTGTACAAGTACTCGCTAGTCCAGACACTATCCCTCAGTCCTCTGTGAGGTAGGTCACTTTGAATAAAAACAGTTTTTTGGACATGTACCATCTTGCATGTGACTGAAGTTGGGTTTTCTGTGTGTAGGATAATAACAGAGAAGCCAAAGCAGGTCCTCTTCACCAAACCAAGGAAATATATTCAATGCTGGAGTCAGGACACTACAGAGACAGGTTACGTCAACATCAAGGAGCTGGCGGAGGCTATGTGTAGATACGACCTGGACGATATGGACCTATACTGGCTACAGCAGCTCAATGCAGAACTTGGGATCATGGGTAAGCGAGAGGAAATGCTTCCATTATAAGATTTGGTATCATGATGTGCTTCAGGGGATAAAGTACATTTTGTATGGTACATGCAGGTGACGGGCCGGTGGATGAGCTGACGATGGAGCGGGTGATGGAGGCACTGGAGAGACAGTGCCATGACAACATGAACCACGCCATCGAGACTGAGGAAGGGTTGGGAATAGAGTACGATGAGGATGTCATCTGTGATGTATGTCGCTCACCTGACAGCGAGGAGGGCAATGACATGGTCTTTTGTGACAAGTGTAACATTTGTGTGCACCAGGTGAGATCTTTGTTACTGTCACCAAATACATTTAGCAATGCGCTATATAAATGCATCATTCATTAATTCATTTCTCAAAAAATCAGAAGACATTTTTGATCCGGTAATATTACTGTGCTTGTGTATACTTGTGCAGATCTTATAAACTCACATGTACTTATATTCTTATGTACTTCTGATCTTGTATACCTTTAAGAAATTGAATACTCATCTTCAGCAAGGATGCATTAAATGCAAAAGTGACAGCAAAGACATTTATAATGTTAGAAAATTTTTCAATTTCAAATTAATTCTGTTCTTTTAATTTTTCTATTCTTCAAAGAATTCCGGGGAAAAATGTATCGGCTTCCACAAATTACACCATGGGATAGATTCAAATATATATTTTTTTCAAATGTTTAAAAAAGAAACAGTTGTTTTAAATTGTAATATTACTTTATATATATATATATATAATGTATATGTGTGTGTATATAAACAATAAAATAAATTACATAAATATATTAACAATTCAACAATATGTATATATATATATTAACAATACAAGCAATTATTAAAATTTGATTTAAAATGTAATTATGGTAAGCTAGAAGAAGATAGCTTTTCCTAAAACTCATCACACATATTTTGTTTCAGGCCTGCTATGGCATTGTGAAAGTGCCAGATGGGAACTGGTTGTGCAGGACATGTGTGCTTGGCATCAATCCCCAGTGCCTTCTGTGTCCTCAAAGAGGGGGTGCAATGAAGGCCACCAGGGCGGGCACTAAATGGGCTCATGTAAGCTGTGCCCTCTGGATACCAGAGGTGAGTTATGTGTCATAAGGATGGAATTACACCTGCATTATTGTTATGGTTGTATGCTCTAAATCTTGTTTTGTTAATAATATTACGAAATTGAGCTTTATTTCCTATGCCAGCATATTTGTTGGTTTTATTTGAGAGTACCATAGAGTTAACAGACATGAGCTAAAAGCCACACAACTCCACTTTTGAGTTTATGGGATCTTTTTAAGATAATTTGTATTTGTTTTTAGGTGAGCATTGCATGCCCAGAGAGGATGGAACCCATCACCAAAGTGTCTCATATTCCTCCCAGTCGCTGGTCGCTCATCTGCAGTCTCTGTAAACTCAAGACTGGAGCCTGTATACAGGTAATGCTGTATAGTGCATGAGCATCTCTACTGATTAATTGGGTTGCAAGAATAACTCCGTAATAATAATGTCAGTTTGAAAATAAATTATTATTGCTTAGATGAATATAAGAACTTGGGAAAGAGAACTTCCTTCAGTGACAATTTTTACAGTGCAAGAGAATAAGTGTGGTAATTTTGTTTACTTTTATTCTTCTTGAGCGCTTCGGTAGAGCCTGGTTTATACTCGCTGCGTCAGCATGAGCGTGAAGGTGTGCGCAGCAGACTGAGCGCAACGGAGGATTTGGTTTTCAAAATAAAGTAAAAGACCACTTTTTAAACCAGAGAAGGTGAACATTAAAATTGGTAACCTCGTAAACTAAATAATGCAAGTCCTGCAGCACAGCTGTAGAGGTCTTCACGGAGGACCAGGGACCCGTACGGGTTCGGGTCTATATTTTAAATGGTCTGTCGGGTCAGGTCCCAATCTATTACTTCGGGTCCCTAGGTCTTTTTAACTTTGTGTGTAATATCCAAGTCGATTGGAGAACACAAGAGATCAGCATCAGTCAGCATGCGTGTGTGTGTAACTTGCAGTTTGTAAAACTAGGATGAGAAAAGTGAGCGGAAATAAGATGGAAGAAAAAAACATGCGCTATTATGCACATTACCTCGGCTGCCAGAAGCAGAGCGCGGGCGGAGTTATTGTAGAACTGCAAGCGGACAGTGATCATGATTCCTTCATGAGTGATGTGGGAAAAAAGAATCGGAAACAAAACTGAAGAGACACACCTGTTATTGAACACACACGCAGTAAAGTGTAACAAACTTTTAATTCTGTGCGTTTTGCAAAAAAAAAAACAATAATTGTTCAGAGTCTTTATTACAACCAACAAAAATATATTGTTATTGTAGTTCAAAAGGGTACACGTAACAGTCGAAGTTGACTCGAGATGGAAAAAAACTGTGCAATTATGTTGCATTAGTCATCTGTCTCCGTGACAGCAAATAGACTTTTAAAGCTGGAATAATGAGTTGATTAAGAGAGTAATCAAGTCGGTAAGAGAGAGGAACAGCCTAAGATGGATGGAAATGTATTGTATGCATTGGAGTGAGGGAGAGAGCTACTAACATTAGTTAAGGCAAAACTTATTTTTTCGCAGCAAACATGTTAATATGTGCCGATCGGGACGGGTGCAGTCGGGCCTGTGTCTTCCCAGCCGGGTTCGGGTCCAACTTTCGAATAATGGTCGAGTCCGGGTAGTACATTTAAGGCATTTCTCGGGTCTGCACGGGTTCGGGTCCCACTTTCAAATAAAATACGGGTCAGGGTTGGTTCTGTGCAGCATATTTATGGGTCTCTTCGGGTTCGGGTACGAATTTTTGGACCCGTGAAGACCTCTAATGTGATGTATAGTATGCCATACCTAGTCTTATTGGTTTTGTTAATAAACACGTTTAAGACAGTTTGTCATTGCAGCCTACCGTTTTCTTGTAGTTGTGCTTTTTAATTAAGAACAACAATGAATCCATCTTTGTTTGTTTTAAAAAGTAAAAGGTGTATAGATATAAGCAAAACAGACAATTATCTTTTCTTGTAAAATGTGACACCAAGATTGTGAATTTGAAAGTGAAGGCGTGTGAAAAAACGAATTCCTGTTCACAGAATTTAAATCACAAATAATACTGATAAAAAGAACGGGTTGAATGTTGAACATTTCCGTTACCATATAAATATAAGCTATGAAAAAAGTTGTTTTTTGTTGTAATGTTGTATCAAAAAAAAAATATATGTGACCAAATGATGTGCTCGTGCGACCAACTGAGAAAGTTTTTTGCAAACATGCGACCAGTGGGAAGAATGAGTCTAGAGCCCTGTATTTGAGTAACTCATGAAAAAATGTATTAATTCTTCAAATCTGTTAGCTGTTTATGTTGTAACATAAATATTTAACACTTTTTTTGTATGCAAAATATAGCACAATTTTAATAATTGTTTTAATATCAGGATTTCTAAGGGTAAAAAGTTTTAATTCACCCTTCCAAAAATGAAGGCCTTAACATTTCTTAAATCAGAGCAGAAGGTCTTAAATTCATAAATTCATGGCATCAAATGTTGCATGCACTGCCAAAATAATATCTTGCCATAGTATATTGGTCTTGTTTTCAAATACAAATATCTCAATATCCTTAGGGTTGCTAAAAGTTTTTGGGTGCAGAGATATTCTGCACCCAAAGGTAAATAGTAAGCTTTTTGTTGTAAAATGAATTAAAAAATAATGAAGATTTGTATAAAGTTATACAACTCATTTACATTTAAATAACTTATCAGTGTATTATGTTCCCTTCAATTTATTCCTTAAACGTTCTTTACTTGGTGTTAAAAAGTCCCAAATTTACCTCTATAAATGTAATAAAATGTAGGAAGTAATTTCCCAATTAAATGAAGAAATTATTTGATTAATCTAATCAAAATATTGACTAGTTTCATCTTCCAGACTGATGTTTTCAAACACTGTCTCTCATCTTCCAGTGTTCGGTTAAGAACTGCACCATCCCTTTCCACGTCACTTGTGCTTTTGAGCACAACCTGGAGATGAAGACTATCCTGGATGAAGGTGATGAGGTCAAGTTCAAATCCTACTGTCTGAAGCATAGCAAACCCAAAGCAGGAGAAGCAGGCGTGAGTCCGGCCTGTCATAAACCTCCGACTGAGACTGAGAAACTGGGCATGAGGGCGCAGAAGCTTCAGGAGCTGGAGGAGGAGTTCTACACACTCGTTCATCCTGAGGAAGTGGGCCAAAACCTTGGACTGCCAATCAACTTGCTGGATTTTATCTTTCAGTACTGGAAGATGAAGAGGAAAAGCAACTTTAACAAGGCCCTGCTGCCACCTAAAGAAGGGGAAGAGAACCTGCTATTGCAGCCACAGGAGGACAGCATCCACACACGAATGCGCATGTTCATGCATCTGCGGCAGGACCTGGAGAGGGTGGGTACTCTCGTCATCATGGATGAGATCTTTTTTTTAAGACCTGGATCAGATGTTCAACTAGTTATCCAACAACATAGTAGTCTTTTTCTTGCTGTGAGCAATTATCTCCTGTCTTATGCATATGATTTCTCTTTTTTATTGCTTTCTATTTTGAGAAGACTTCAATTTAGGTCTTAACTGTGTAAAAAATTATTTTTTTGTTATTAATTGTTTAAAAACCATTAGATTAGTGTCTGATTGGGCTCCCTTAAGATCAGCTAGTTGTCAAGAAAGTCCACAACTAGTCAATTTTGAAAATATGTAGTTTTGCACATATCTATTATCTCATGATGTTGTTCGTCTAAAATTAATAAATGCACAGTTCAGCTGACTTCTGTACATTACTGTTCAAAAGTGTTATTATTGTTTTTTTAAAGATGCGTGTTATTCTTAACAAGACTGAATTAATTTGATAAAAAATACGGTAAAAACAAGAATATTGCCAATAATATTCCAGTTGAGCCACTTTTCAGTGTCACACGATCCTTCATTAATTATTTAAATATGATTATTTGGTACATAAGTAACATTTCTTATCAGTGGTAGAAAACATGCTGCCTAATATTTTTGTAGAAACAGTTATACATTTTCAGGATTCTGTGAATAGAAAGTTTGTTTGTTTCTAAACAGCATTTATTTGAAATAGAAATGCTTTGTAACACTATAAATGTTTTGCTGGTTACTTTACCTCGGATTAGATTAAACCATCCTTTCTGAATTTGTTTTTATATATAGATATATAGAGAGAGAAAGCCCCGAAATTAAACCCCAAACATTTCAATGGTAGTTTAATGAATGCTTAAACTATTAGTGTTATGTTGTGAGTTTTTGCTGTTATGATTCTTATGTGTGTGTCATTTTGTCAGGTGAGAAACCTGTGTTACATGGTGAGTCGAAGAGAGAAACTGAAGCTGTCCCAGAATAAAACTCAGGAGCAGATCTTCAATCTACATGTCAAACTCATCAACCAAGAGTTATCTGCAGGTAACTCGCCTTTTTTCAGCATTTTATTGTTTTTATTTGTTAAACTCGCATAGCTAAAATAATCTAATGAATTAAAACAAATTGTAATCTCATATAATTTGTCTTTTGACGTTCCAGCACCGCTAAATAATTGACTAACTTCTACATCTATTTGCAGGGCTCCCAGTGTCCTCATCTTTAGAGAACTTATTGTTCCACCCTCCTAGAATAACCTTAAAACTCAAAATGCCCAAATTGTCGCTTGGCAATGGCAAAACCAACTCCAAATCTGGTAATGGCCCCCTGTGCCCGGATAACAGTGGTAACGTATATGACACTGGGGAGGAAGGCATCGGTCAGGGTAAACCGCAACTCCATCTTGGAAGGGTAAGGATAGAGGAGCGTGCCAACGGTCTCCTGCCAGCCTCCATCTACATTCGACGAGATGGCGGGACTCCCCCATTGGCAGTGAAGCAATCTGGCAAACCTTTAGCTCTGCACGCTGCCCTCCACGGTCAGTCGTCCAATAGGAAAGGCAAGACCGATCCAGAGAAAACCCGCCAATTGAAATCCAACGGCATTATGGACAAACCCGTACTCCAAAGAGACACTTCCTGCACATCAAGTCTACCAGCCGAGCAAAACTGTCTTTTGGGTCTAGGACGTCAGTTCAAAGGTGACAATCTGCAAAGCATTAAAAACATCTCCAACACACTGCCACAAACTACTGTAGTCCTCTGGTGGTATTCAGAAGCGCCAGATTCTGTTTTCCTCTGTTGAGGATCAGCCGATTATTTTTAGTATAGTGTGCCAAAAAGTTCTCCTTGGCAAGTGATTGGTCTATTTTTGTGTTGGACTGATATATATCACTGTGTCTCTAACCAGCCATAGTCTTTCTGCTGCACTTGGACGCAGAGCGTGAGAGCACGTATGCAGTAGGTTTTATGGGCCGTGAAGCAGTGTTTCTGTACATAAAAGGAACCTCACTTTTTAGAGTGTACATAGTAGTTTGTGTTAAGATGTGGAGCAGATTAAAATGCCTTCCACGTACTGAAACGTTATCCTACTTTCTTACTGATATGCTTATGCAAATAAAGACTTGAGGACTCTGATTTGACAAATCATGTTTGTTTGATTTGTTCTGATGTCTGGCCGTACTGTTTCCTTTGCCTGTTTTTATTTCTCTGTTCCTTCATCTATTTGGTCTTTCTTCCTTCTGCTTTCTTGGCTAAGGTTAATATTGGCATGCTTGAGCTGAAAAGAAAGTGTTCTTGTGCAACTGAAATGGTCTTCCATCTGTCTTCAGAGTGTGAAGAGAAATGTCAAACCTTAATATTCACGGTTAGAATAAATTTCATGCTGTATGATTTTTTTTCGGATCCATTTTTCTGTCACTTCTTGGTGCTAGATCCTTTCATTTTGTTTACAAAAGACCATGAAAAATGGCCTGTAATAAAGCAAGAATGGATTTTTAATGTGATGTAGTGAGTATTTTAGCACAATACAAATAACACTTGAGATCTCTAGCTCAGAACATAACTGCCCCGGAGCAGGTTAGCTGTGCAGTGTAAGTTATGGCAATGAACGCAGATAAAAGCCAAGCCACCTTCATGGTACCTAAAACCCAGGATTGGTGCAAACTAAACTGAAACTTATCTGGCTAGTCAGCTAGTCCGGTTTCATGATTCAGGCCCTAGGTCATCATATGATCATGTGACCTTGAAGATGGAGTAATGGCTGATAAAAATTCAGCTTTGTATCACAAGACTAAGTTTTTTATTGTAATATAGGCCACAATATTACAGTTTTTACTGTCATTTTTGATCAAATAAATTCAGACCTGGAGCCCCCAAACTTTTGAACCGTGTAAATCCACCACTTTAAATTGTGAGGTCATGTTCATGTAAAGCTCTAGAGCAGTATTTAGTGTTCTGTCATTTTCCTTCAATCTCATTCTTCTCCCAGAGCCCTCCGGCTGGTCCAAATTGTGTTCTCCACAGTTTTATTAATCTTCTCCGCTCCAGAAACCACCATTTCTGCACTCTGTGGTGTTTCCTCAGGCTGTACCATCCTCCTGCTGTCAACTAACTCAATAAGAGAACTCGAAAATCTGAAGAGGATTCTGAAGTGGTTTATTCAGAGAAGTTGTGCTTACTGGTAATTTTATGTTTGTGGAACAATTCAAGAACTTGGTTCTTAGTGTGTGGGTGGGTGTAAAGCCACACTGCCCTCTATTTGTCTTCTAACAGTCTAACTTGCTTCAGTTTTACATATTAAACTAAGTAGTGTATCATTCGATATTGCTGCCCATCATTACACTTCATCTGTCATCTGATGTTCTTTTCAAGCTTAACCATTTTATCTTTGGGCTCAACTGATTTTCTTTTGGTTGTGCGGCTGCTGTATTAGCTGCTACAGCAGGACTTCAGTGCTGCCTAAGGCTTATTGATCATTTGAGGAAAAAGCTGAGTTTGACTCTAGTGTTAAACCAGCGCAGCACTCGCTCTGTTCAAAGAGAAATATAAATCATAGAAAGTAAAAGAAACATCCACTTCTGCAGCTTAAGGCAAGTAAGGGATAACATACAGTCAGTTAGCCATAATTGCAAAATAACCCCCCACAGGACCTTGGTGCTAAGTGGATGTTCTCTTTGATCAAATTCAAGTATTCCAGAAAGCTGTGAAATAATATTTAATATAGTTCTGATCATTATTATGTTGCTGTAATGTAAATTACAGTATAACAGTAATTGTTATTGCAACTGCAGTACTATAGTAAGCACTGTAAGTAAAATGTTGTGTATTACCTTATTATTATTGAGAATAACAGTATTATAGTTTGAATTTATTCTTCTGTTGCTGTCGAGTGCTCTTTTTATAATGCACCATGAATCCTTTCTAGTCTTGGTTTAACAGTAGTAAAGAACTGCATTAAGTGTTACGTCCCAGGACATTATGGTTGGTGAATGGAAAATAAGATTGTTGCTGTTTGTACTGTTTTGTGTTTCTCCTTTCCTTCTCATTCCTCCATGCTTTCAGGTAACAGGTATTAACAACTACCACCTGATCTCAATTACCTTGTTGGGTCCTCTATCTGTTGAGATGACTGGAAGGATGTGATATAAACCTTCACTGCACATTGAGAAGAGAGAGAGTCTGAATTTCAAATCAATGCAGCTTTGGTGATCCAACGAAGACTTCTTTCAAAAACATTTAAAACCCAAACCTTTGACCCCTTCAGCATCTATACATACAGTATATAGACTTTTGTGAACACATTATCTAGTCATAAACATTATATTATTACAAAGGAGAGATATGTAGAGCAGTAAGGCTCTAAGATGGGATAATTATTTTTCAAAAGCAGCTTGATACTAGAAAATTAACAGGTTTAGTATTGATAACTGAAAATGTGTTTTTAGTGCTGTCAAATGATTAATCGCATCCAAAATAAATGTTTTTGTTTACATAATGTGTGTGTGTGTGTGTATTTATAATGTATATATAAATACACACACATGCATGTATATATTTAAGAAAAATATGTTCTGTTTATATATTAAATATTTGTATATAAAATATAAGAATATGAATATAAAAATGTATAAACATAAATATTTTCAAAATATATACTATATGTGAGTGTATTTATATATTCATAATAAATGTAAACAACACACACATACATTATGTAAACAAAAACATTTATTTTGGATGTGATTAAACGTGATTAATCGTTTGACAGCACTAGATCTATTCCTAAAGAATGAGTTTTGCCTGATTAGACTGATGTGATGGAATTATGGATCCATTAGGATCTGTATATCTCCATGTGAACAATCTAACTAGAGCCACTGAAGGATTACAACTTTGGAGCATAAAGACTGATCTACTTGGGTTCTGTATTAATGTAAGCACATTACACTATTCTTATCACTGTTTGACAATTTGCATAATGTGCAAAAGCACTATGGTGCTATGGCCAAAGTACTATATTGACTTTGTTTTTCAAACTTTGTCTTTAAAAAGGGCTTTGTGACATAATACATGACAAAGAAGCCCTTGGAGCTACTCCATGCTGGTCTTATAGAACTCCAGTGAAGTAAAAGGAAGGTCAGCTGGAGTCACTGCACCATAGTGAACTGGATTAAGTTGGCTTTGTCAAACTGAAAACAATAGCACTGCACAGCAGAAATGAAAAGGTTCCATTACTTCTATATTTTATTTTAGTTATTTGTATTGATTTATTAATTGTTATTATTATTATTTTGAAGATCACGAGTCTGTAACTGATCATATTAATCGGCAATAACGTGTCAAAGAGATGTCTCTTTTGTGTACTGTAGTGATACTGTGAGGTATTAGAGAAAAGTACCGTGTCATCTCGAAACACTGTTTCTCTTACAATACTGAGGTCAGCAGTTTAGCATTCTGTCTCCCTCACAGCAGCAGAGAGGAGCTGCATCACTAACGTTAGAGGAAACAATAGAGAGAGTAACTTGCCCAACCAGATGTATTCTGTATTCACGAAAAGCGAAAAAGAATGTGTTGACAGTAATTCATTGGGTGGACAATTGTCTCGTCATAAAGTATACTAGAATCTGCCTAAACATGAAACCCCTCCTTCGTTCTACAGCACGACAAATAGGAATCATACTATAGGGAAGGTTCATGAATATTAATTAGGCAAGGCTGGCGACGCTTCCATATGACCGGGCGATTCTCCTAATTAATATTCACGAGGCAAGCTGTCACTCCAACCAGAGCCATAGAGAGCAGAGCAAGAGATATGGCTTTGGCTCCAACGTCTACCTTTCAGCCAATCATTTCGCCCTACGGGGAGAGCGTCTCGTTACGTCATTAATATTTATGCCTCTAGTCTTCGCCGTAGTACGTTTCTAAAACTGTCAGACCGACCGGGTGGAGAATGCAGCGGACAAGTGCATGGGTTCTATCACCATTTCTTCTCTGTAATATCGCTCCAAAAGACGATTTTTTAAAATGTCCAGTAATATGTTGATTCGTTTGATGATGGAAATGAAAGGGAAACTGAAACAAGTTTAATCTCATCATTACACGGAGAAGAGAGTTTCTTCCGGACTATTTCGGTTATCAGCGCGGGATTTTGTTGTGGATACCCTGCCCGGTTCAACCTTGTGCCGCCAATGACAAGTTCAGCACAGCGTTACATCCACCTCACTTTTACACGAGCACCATGGTGCTGTGGGAATCAACGAATGGGGACGAATATTTCGCTTCTTTTTAGCATCCGAGTCTTTCAGCATCAGCGTCTGTTGAAGCCGGTTTAACCTGTACTCACTTGTCAAGTGTACCGAATTAAAATAGTTTAAAACATCTTTGCGGAAATATTCTTCCTGGACTAAGAAACCACATTTAAAGCCTGGTAAATCCTGATATTTTATAACTCATGGCAGTGCACATTTCAATTCATTTCATTTTAATGAAATCCTATATTTGCATAGATACTAGTCTTTTCCTTGTTAAATAAACCACGATGAATTTCCATCCTGGTTTGGTGTTGGTCTAGATGATGGACCAGCATAGCCATGTTGTTGACCAGCAACATGGTCTTTTGATGAAGCTGCTTGACCTAGGAAGGCTTGCTGGTAAAGCCTTATCCAAATGTTGGTGTCTTTTCTGTTTATTTTGGATGTTTACCAAAGTATCAAGTTGAACTTGAATGACATGCATTAACTCACCTTTTACATTTTGACAGAAATCCAAGATGACGTCAGAGGTTAGCCAACTGTCATTAAGTGAGCTTCCTATGGACAACTGGATGGCCCATCTGCCCAGTGCACTGTGGGATACCCCTCTCTGTTACATGGCCATTCCAGGTATTTAACCTCACATTTTCATACATTCACTAATTGCATGCAAACTGCTGTATGTTTGAGTACTGGAATTAAATTTTTGTTCATTAATAAAAATGTTTGTTAATTTTGAAATTATTTTTTTTATAGTTTTTAATTATGAACGCACGTCACACCTCTGTTCATCAATTTGCACTGGCTACCAATAGCTGCTCGGATAAAATTCAAAGCATTAATGTTTGCCTAAAAAACACCTCTGGCTCTGCACCCCTTTACCTAAATGCATTACTTCAGACCTATGTGCCCTCTAGAAGCATTCATTCTTCAAGTGAACGATGCATTATTGTGCCATCCCAAAGAGGCACAAAATCACTTTAAAGGGGCATAACACACAGTTTCTCCCAATCTCATGTTAATCTTGAGTTCCCATTAGAGTAGTATTGCATCCTTCATATCTCCAAAAAGTCTTTAGTTTTATCAAAGTCTCTTTAAGATAAGTCATGTTACTCGGTGGCTATCTTTGAAATGCCTCTCGGGCATCCAAGTGCAGCTATATCACTTTGTATGGGGAAACATCAAATTCTCCAAAACTGTTTACTAAGCTTACGATTAAATTTCATATTTGAAATCACCAATGAAATTGGACAACAACTGTGTCTGTGTCATAAATGTTTCTTTTGCTCAAATAGCATTATAAAAAGCTTATTATTCAGGCTAGATTAGCCAGTGTGCACATGCGCAGTCCTGAACGTGTGTCTCAGAACACTGACTGTTTCTATAGCAACCGGGACTTATAACGGCAGCTGCAGTGATGTGCTGACTTTACCGATTAGCGATTGGCTCTTTCATTCAGAAGGCGAGGCTTCCTGCGATTGAGCGGTCATATTAAACATTGCATTTTTCCCCATTCAAAACTATAGGAGTGACATGTCTTGGGTATTCTATAGTCTTTTGTTTTACCGACTACAGTTAAAAGAAAGATCAGCTTTATGACTGCTATTTCAGTGAATCAAGCCGAGCGCAGTGTCAAACTGGGTCTTGTTTAAAAGTTTTGTGAGCACGATCACCACCAGCAAAACACATACATTTGATGCCGTTTCACTTACCGACTGCAGTTCGGAATCAGTTCGGATGGCCTCGATCTTGCTCCGATCGATGGGTGCACGGGCGCGTTTTTCCTGGGAGAAATGCCCATATAAGGAGTTCCACCGTCGTTTACGTCAGAAAGAGCCACGATTGAAAAAACTCTCAGAAACTTGTACGAACCCGAAGTGAGATTTTTGCCACAGAAATACTCTGTTATACGTCGAAATTGTTTTTTGAAACTTTGTCCTTGCTTGCATGAGAAGATAATCCAACTCTTTAACAGTGTAAACAACTCTGAATGCATGAAACAGCATTGTACCTCCCCTTTAATGAACTTTTTCATTAACCGTTCCCATCTGGTGGAATGAACTGCCCAACTCAGTCCGAGCAGCTGAATCCTTACCCATCTTCAAGAAACGGCTAAAAATACATCTGTTCCATCTTTATTTCACCCTCTAACTCTAGCACTCTCTATTCTTATTCTATTTTATCTATCTGTCTTCTTTTTTTATAAACTACACACTCTTGACCTCTATCAATTGCATATTATATCTGTAACTGCTAGCTTTTCTTGAAAACTAACACTAGCTTTCTTTTTTCTATTCTATCTACTGTTTTCTTTAAAACAATAAAAAAATGTAAAACCTTGCTACATGTTAGGCTAACCAAGACTTGTCATAGCACTTGCATTTTGTTGCTCTTAAGTTGGTTTTGATTGCTTCTATTGTCCTCATTTGTAAGTCGCTTTGGATAAAATTGTCTGCTATATGACTAAATGTAAATGTAGTGGGACTTTTTTATGTGTTTTCAATGAGTACCCACAATTCTTTTTTGTCTTAAATTTAATATTAATCCACAGTTTTTAATTGAACGTGTGAATATTGTTAGAATAGTAGGGTGCCATTATTAACTGATTAGAGTGAACACAGTTTATTTTTTTTCACAGTCTGCCTATATTTCCATAGACATTTTAGTTTAGTGCCAATAGTGCTCACAGTCATTGTGTCATTGTCTTAATGGGTTTGTAGGGAGCCATAATGCCATGACCTACAGTCTGGACAGGAATGACCGCTCTCCAGTGGACCTCACTCAACCGGATATGTTGCAAAAGCTGGACAAATACATGAAGCCCATCATAAGGCCATTTGTATACAAGTGGGCAATAGCACAGGTACTGTATGTTGTTGCAGATTGTCGTCACTGACCCATTTTTCGTAAAGGGCTTTTTTATTTCAGTAAAATTAAAATAATAATCACCATTACATGTTTTTTTATATATGTTCTTGCATTTTAAATTGGATTACTTGGAATCATTTTGGACAATGTTTTCACAATTCACATTTTCAGTTACAGTTATAGTAAACCATCGAAATTCATTGAAAGCCTCATTTTTGTTCATTTTCGTTCATATAGTGAATCACAAAATCTCTAATGCTGTATCAGAAAATGCATGATTAAATTCCTTATATCCAAAAGTGTCGACTTTTTCATATTTGAATGGCTAAACATGTTCATAAAAGCTGAAATAACTGTCGAGTGGGGCGGGGCCGAGAGTGTTTTAAATGTAAAAAAAATAAACAAACACAAAAGAAAAGCGGCAGCCCCTCACGGACGACTGCCGCACACAAATAAAAGTCCAGGCCTGGTCCTCTCGTCTTTCGCTGTCGTCGCTCCTCCTTTTATCCTTCCGGAGCTCCTCCATGGGACTCGAGACCGGTGAGTGGTGCAGGTGTCGCTCATCATCATTTACTCCACCGGCCTTGCTCGGTTCCCACGGCTCTCGGCCCCGCCCCACTGTCACAAACTGCAATTATGCTGGTTATGGTATCACATACCATAATGGTTATAGACCCTTTTATGTCAGCATGCATCAGCAGATTCTCTTAGAGCATGAGTCTCTGAAATCTATCAGCAAATTGCCATCTGCTGTCCTGAGGAAATCAATCAAACACTCAGTGGCTTTGCTATAGCGAAAGCTCTTGAAAGCACAACTAGATGGGATAGTTATGACAAACGTAACACTGATAGATGAGCACATTGTCCCAAATCTGTAGGTGGTATAGAGCATTGTGTTTTTACAGAAATGGTTATTTCACTTTCAGTGGTTTCACTGACGCTGTTTGTGTCCAACTGGCTGTTCAACACTATCCTTATTGCACCTGCATTGTTAATGATTGTGCTTTACATTATTTACCATAGGAGTCTAGCATTAAGGAGCAGTTGGATTGTGGAGTGCGATACTGTGACCTGAGGATAGCACAGCGGCCTAATGACAGCTCAAACGATCTCTACTTCTACCATGGTGTTTATACCTCTATAACTGTGGAGGTAAGACAACTGACTGCACAAAACTATAAAAACAATTGATTAACGTTTAAAAGTCTTAGCACAGCATTTCCATCTTGTCTATTTGTTGTGTAATTAGATAAGTGCAGTGGTTCTAATCTGTTGAGTTTGATGAATATAAATAAATGCTTTTTAATTGAATCGAACCAATTTCTTGTGTTATTTCAGATGGTATTAAAAGAGATCAGAGAGTGGTTGGATGTTCATCCAAAGGAAGTAGTGATACTCTCATTTAGCCACTTCCTGGGCCTTAGTCAAGAGCTTCACACACTGCTCGTCTCAACTGTAAAGAGCGTTTTTGATTCCAAACTCTGCCCCAAAATGGTACGCATCAGTTTAAATTGTTTAATTTTAGAAATAGATGATGGCAAGTGGCATCAGTAACAATATATTTGCAATATATTACTATGTTGATTCAAATAAATTGTGAAAAAATCATAAAAACATACATTTTTCTGACAGGAGTCTGTGACACTAAGGAAATTATGGAGCCAGGGTCAACAAGTTATCATTTCATACGAGCACAATATTGCCAACTTCCACAGAGAATTGTGGTCCCATATACCTTACTGGTGGGCAAACAAGAGCAAGGCTGAAATGCTGATCGAGGAATTTGAACGTAGGAAACAATATGGCCGACCAGGTAATCATTCATTTTTAAATACATTTTATGAATTATTATATTTAATTGTATTAATTATTCTCTTGATAAAACTATCGTCTTTGGAAAAGTGAAAATGTTTCCTTTCACATTAAGCTTTTCTTTTTCTTTTTTTATTCTTGGAAAAGTGAAATTAAACATCAGTTCTCCTGTGCATCATTTTTCACAGGTGGTTTCTTTGTGACTGGAATCAATCTTACTGAAGATCTGAAGTACATCTGCTCACATCCCACAGAATCACTGAAGGATATGGTGATGTCTACATATCCCACGTTACTTAGCTGGGTCAAGCAACAGAAGCCTGGCTCTAACACCGGCTCCCTCAACATCATAGCCGGGGACTTTGTGACAGAGAGCCGATTCATTCCAACCGTCATTGCACTGAATGAAAATCTTCTTAAGAGGACCATAATACCAGAGCCTTGAGCCTCTTTTAGTTGCATCATGTATTTAACATTTGAAGAAAGAAGTATTTCTTGTTCTGGTGGTGGTTTTTTAATACTAGTCAACTTTGCACTTTTTGTAATGGTGCTTACACACTAAGTTTATGCTGCGTCAGCTCCATTCATTTCAGTAGGGATAATGGTGCATTGCAAAGACGTAGAGGAAAAAGACAAAGGGTTTGTGAAACCAATGCGCCATCATGCAACCAAAAGCACTTACCATACCCTCAAAATGGATCACTTGCACTTTCCTATCCTCCAAATGCTCAGAGAGAGCGGTTTCTAGTGTGTAAGCACCCTGAGGATGATAGATCATTATGAGTTATTGGTAGAATATTGTAATGCGCTGACTTTTATGACTTGAACTCATTGTCTTAAGCTTATTTATGCGGTCTACGAAATATACCTCTGATTTAGCAAAAATGTTGATCATTTTTAAGAACCTGCTTCCAAATGGATTTGATTATCATGGGCCAGGTTACAGCAGCTACATCTTCAGTACAACTCCAGACATAAGCACATTACAGAACACAATAAGTTCTCTGTGAGCATCAGAGTTTGCAGGAGAATTGCTGAAGTCTAGTCAATGCAAGCCTGCATAAACATAATATTATCAAACACTCAGGATTGTTCATTCTCGATGATATACTCCTTTCAACTTTCTACTGTGTGCTATGGAATATAATCCCAATAAACATGTCTGCATGGTGCACAATCAAAAGCATGAAAAGACACGAATATTACTGTGGTTGCACGTTCTCTGCCATAGTAGCATGCAATTTAAGCCAGTTTAATCAAGATATCAGTTTGCATCACAAACTAATTTGCTTATTCTAACACAAATATTAACAGTTGAACTGCATATCAAATACTCATATTTAATATTTGAGGATTTCCAATAAAAATAACAATATTTAAAGGACTGTGTTTTGAGTCTTTTCTGGCACACAAGTAATAGCTGACATGGAAAGCAGTTTCACTGCGCTTGTTTCATTGATTATGGAGCGTGCTGAAAGACTTCAGTCAAAGTTAACCTTTGTTAATGGAGTTTTGTGTCTTTTCTACCTCAAAGATGATAAAATGGTGAAAGGTCACCAAATTACTAAACCATGGCAACATGCAAGTAAATAACATGAATATTATGTTTCCATATATTTCTAAAGGAAATCTACCTTTCTTTCATACATATGCTCTGGTCCAACTTGATACTTTAAATAATGGTAAAATAATTAACAGTATGGACAATGTAACAGTGTGTTTACCACTGGCTGTCAATTTGATTAGAGAAAGGAAAATTAAGTATAATATTATAATAATAGCCGAATGTGATAAAACAAATTTAAAATCAAATGTTTATCTTTTGTGAATGTAGTATCCAGTACATACTAAGAGTCTTATATTATATGATGGGGACATGAAGACGTACTGCATAACATGAATGACCTGTGACCTTAGATCTGTTTTGGGGCGGTTTAACTCGGGGATAAAAAGAACGGAAAGGGTGCTCGGCTATCAGTTGTAAAGCGTGACAGGCTGAAGCAGGAGGGAACAAGGAAATGCCGAGCTGACACGTCAATAGACATTCAGCGTAACACTTCTAAAAACCTTTCAGTTTCGTTAAACTTGAAGTTCACTAATCGCTGAGGTTGTGTGGTGGTCACCTTTACAAAGAGTTGGGCTTTGAGCCGTTTTATCGATGATGTGTTATCTGTTGTTTCGCTCAAACGCGGACTGTTTCAGCTGATCAACTACTTTTGTTTTCAAACACAGCCATTTGGATTCATTCGTAAAGAGCTACTGCTTTTATATGGTCCAGTGAACTGATGGATCACATTCTAAAGGATGACATTAATCACATTAATCACGAGGACTGGATGTCATGTTTGCCAGAGAAACTGTGGGATGTCCCTTTAACACATCTCTCAATACCAGGTGAGCCCCTATGGAAGCTTTCCACCACAGAATAAAAGAGAATATATATTTTTTACAATTTTTACTTTTGTTCTCAGAATTCAAAATTTATATCTTACACTTTTGAATTCTGAGTTTACATCTCGCAATTCTATTTTTCCCCTCGGAATCTTTGTTTACATCTCGAACATTACAACTTTTTAACTCCCAATTCTGACTTTTTCCGCTCGTATGAATTAATTATGTATTAATTTGTATTTAGGTAGTTGATTTGTATAGTTAATTAGTGGTGGAAATGACCCTCCCCTGTGGGACACAAGCAAAGCTTTAATTATTATTTTTTATGTGACCCTGGACGAAAAAAACAGTCATAAGAGTAAATGTGATGAAATTGAGATTTATACATCATCTCAAAGCTGAATAAATAAGGTTTCCATTGATGTATGCTTTGTTAGGATTTGGTGGAACTACAACTATTTGAGAATCCTGTGTGTGTGTAAAGAGAAAATCACCTCTAAAGTTGTCAAAATAAAGTTCTTAACAATGCATATTACTTAATAAAAAAAAAATTAGTTTTGAGATTTACGTTGGAAATTTACAAAATATCTTCATGGAACATGATCTTTACTTGCATCGTAATGATTTTTGGCATAAAATACAAATGTATAATTTTGACCCATACAATGTATTGTTGGCAATTGGTACAAATATTCCCATTCTAGTTATGACTGGTTTTGTGGTCCAGGGTCATAAATGATTTTGAAGTGAAAACTAATAAATGTTTTTATTTGTAATTTTATTATTTAGTATATTGTTGCATAAATAAAACATAAGTTTTGTATGTGAAACAACCTTCTCAATGCAGACAATGAACCCTCATTTGTTTTCAGGTAGCCATGATGCAATGAGCTACTGTCTGGATATCACTTCTCCACTGCTCCTTTCTGAATCAGACACATTTAGGTTTCTGGATGGAGTTTTCTGCTGTTTCACCCGGCCAGCTATTCGCAGATGGGCTACTACTCAGGCAGGCATATAACTCACTTAATGGTTATTCTGACTGCTTACAATGCTTAATATTTCATAGCAGACAGAACAAAATGCATCTTATAGCGCTCATTGATTCAGCTTTGTGTCTTGTACAAATTCATTTGTATGAATTATTACATGATTTGTATCATATCAAAGCCCCTCACCGTGTTGCAAACAGGTGCAAAACATTGTGGATCAACTTACAGCAGGCATTCGATACTTCGATCTTCGAATTGCCCACAAACAGGATGATTCTTCCAATGAGCTTTACTTCACGCATGTAATTTACACGCATGCAATGGTCATTGTAAGTATGTAGATGAGTGTGGAGATGGATTAGCTATTAAAGGTGGTAATTTATTCTTTATTTGTGCATTTCTGCTTTCAAAACATGTTTTTTTTGTAGGAAACTTTACAGACTGTTGCTTCATGGCTTGAACCTCATCCCAAAGAAATCATCATCCTAGCTTGTAGTCATTTCGAAGGGCTGGATTATAAAATGCATGAGGAATTCATCTATTCTCTGAAGAAAATCTTTGGCTCTAAACTGTGCCCTCGCAACGTAAGAAACCATTTGTAATTTTTAAACAATTTATTTTCCTTAATTGCATTATGATAGCAAGTTAATACACCACCGGTCAAAAGTTACCTATTTACGCTTTTGAAAGTCACCAAGGCTGCATTTATTTGATCAAAAATACAGCAATTGCAAAACAAAGAACGGTTTTCTACTATAATATATTGTATTCCTGTATTGGTAAAGCTGAATTTTCAGCCATTATACTTCAGTTTCACATGATCCTTCAGAAATCCTTCTAATTATGCCGATTTTGGTGCTTTCTTGTTTTATCGATGTTGAAAACAATTGTTCTGCTTTATATTTTTTTTGAAAACCATGATACAAGATTAAAAAATTTCTTTTATGTAGCAAGGACACATTAAATTTATCAAAAGCTACAATAAAGACATTTGTTACAAAGGTTTCTATTTCAAATAAATGCGGAATCCTGGGGAAATAAATTATCAATTTTCTACAAAAATATTAAGAAGCAAAACTATTTTCAACACTGAAGAACTACTATTAATAACTGAGAACCAAATCAGCATATTAGAAGGATAATGTGACACTGGAGTAATGGCTGCTGAAAATTCAACTACCTTTAAAAATATATATATATATATATATATCTTTCACTATTACTGTTTTTACAGTGTTAGAGTTCAACTAAATCCAGCCGTGATGAACATAAGAAACCTATTTTAATTATTCCAGTCTTTTGACTGGCAGTATATATGAAAACATTATGAAGTTTAAACACATTTTCAATTGCAACATGGCTTGAAATCTGTAACCGTTTTAAAGGAGGCCCTATTGACCTTGAGGAGTCTGTGGTCATCAGGCTATCAAGTTGTGCTGTCATATGATGAACAGTCAGCATCACGCCATAAGGAGTTGTGGCCTGCTATCCCATATCTTTGGGCCAATAAGCCTAATGCAGAAGAGCTGATTTACTATCTTGAATGCCAGAAACGGCTTGGTCGACCTGGTGAGAAAAGCTTTTGTTTGCTTAGACTTGGGGAAAAAAAAGATGGTTCCTCATACCTCTGGTCTCTAAACAGAATATTTCTGTTTCACAGAGGGGTTTTTTGTAGCAGGCCTGAATTTAACGACAGACCGATGCTTCATCGCCTCACGTCCTCGGGTTACTCTCCAAACTCTGACCATGGAGAACTGGAACCATGTGAAGAAATGGCTAGAAGATCAGAAACCAGGAGCTGAACCCACATGTCTAAACATAATAGCAGGCGACTTCATTGGTCCTGTACCGTTTTGTTCGCTTGTCATTGCTCTCAACAAAAAACTGCTTTAAAGAGCTGCTGAAGTAAAATGGGGTTATATGTAAAGTCTTTGTGACATGGGAAGGCATTGTTTAAGGACTCATTTGGGTCACAAACCCAAGGTTTACAAACTTAGCAAGTTTTCTAGTGATCTAAAGTATATTCAGACAAATGAGAAAATGTGCAATATTCAATTCCTCAGTATGTTTACATGTGCCTTTTACTGTATAATTCAGCTAGAGGAATTAAGCTGCCTTTAAAAAATTCAGATCAAGCTTTGAGAATTAAAACTGAATCTTTTGACAGACATATATTTTCTACCAATATTGTTTATATATTCACACCTTGTTTATTGTATTAAAACACAGGTTTTGAGATCTTTGAAATACACGGTTTATAAAGCAAATAAATATTTAAACATCACTTTTGCGGGAATCATTATTAGTGGGGGAATTATTTTGGATGATGTCACTCAGGCCATCTGTTACTCGGTGACCTGAAACAGTTTCCTGTAGCGGCCATATGTAGCTTGGCTAATGATGACCTTGACATTGGCTGTGCAGTCGTCTCCCACATCATCTACTGCTTGAACCGTCGCCTCCTTATACAGCCAACTGTGAAGGGAAAAGGGCACCAAATTAAAAAGTCTGTGAATAAGATAATATATTCCCTTGTTCATTTTTACATAAAACTTACGCTAACTGAGGGCTGTTGAGCTGCACTTTAAGGGTCATTATTTGTTTGTCGGTACACTTAACAACAGCTTCTTCAATCTTTTCTTTTAATACCTCCAGTCCATGCTGTTTCAGAGCTGATATGGGAATAACCTCAGGATCACTGACCTCATATCTATGGAACATATATAAAACATTTAATTTCTAAAATAAAAATGTGATTGGCATGTTATGTTCGAAAGCGTTCTTTTTAAAATTAAATCGATACACAAATCAGGATAAAGATTTCTCACCCTTCAATAAGGTCAATCTTATTATGCACCTCTGTTATGGAGTTCAATAGTTTTTCTGGAATCTGTAGATTCTTTAGTACATTCAGTACATTGACCTTTTGATTCACCGTTTCTGGATGACTGATGTCTCTCACGTGAATTATGAGGTCCTGCAAAATGAGAGGGTGTTAAAACATTTCTATAACTACTAAAAATTAAAAGCTTTTTAGTGTTGTGTCTTGGGTACATACAGAATGTGTTACATCCTCCAGCGTGGCAGAGAAAGAGTCAATAAGCTGGTGAGGGAGCTGGGACAAGAAGCCAATGGTGTCAACATAAAGTACAGTCATGTGACTTGGCAGCTGTCCTGCATGTACAGTAACATCCAGGGTGGCAAAGAGCTGATCTTTAGGCTGGAGACCAGCATCTCCAGTCAATGCTTTAATCAGGGTTGTTTTGCCTTTAGAAACAAAGACTGTTAATGTGTTTCTTACAATAGTTTAAGAGGTTAATATTTATCCAAACCTCACCACAGTTAGTGTAGCCCATGACAGAGACGATGGGAAAGTCTCTGTGTTTGCGCTGGGAGCGCAGCAGGTGCCTTTTCTTCCTAAGTCGCTCCAGGGCTGATCGGATCTTTAGCTCTCGCTCCTTCAACAATCGCTGCTGCATTTCAAACAGGGTTTCACCTGTAAATATATTTTAGCTCCAGTTAAACAAACCATGAGCTTAAAAAATGACCCTAGATTATACGTTTCAAGTGTGCCAAGCCCATTTTATTCCTTACCTGAGCCCATGATGTACCTTGAGCCACCACCTTGCTGGTCTAAGTTAGCGACTTCATTTCTCAGGCGAGATCTTATGTGTTCAAAGAACAAAAATATGTTGATAAATCTACGTTATACTAAATGGTGTTTATTTATTATTGAGATATAAAAGCAATTATATCACATTAATACGAGTAACACTGAACAAGAATAAAACTCACCAGGGCCGTCAACTTTTATTGTGTTGGAAATTACACTGCCATTCAAAAGTTTGTATTTTGTTTTAATTTATTAAGACATTTGGTAAGGATGCATTAATTTGATCAAAAGTGGCAATACTGTCATTTATCATGTTGATGATAAGAGGAATGGATGCTGAAAAATTAGCTTTATTCCATCACATAAATTACATTTTAAAATGTATTAAAATATAAATGTTTTTATAAATTGTATATGTTAAAATATTGATTTACTATATGTATGACCAAATAAATGCAGCCGTGGAGAGCATTAGAATCTTCTTTAAAAATAGTACCAACTTCAAACTTTTGAACTGGAGTGTTTGCTAGGAAAGGATTGTTGATTTCATCAGGAAATGAAATATATTATGAAAATTGTAAATAACTTACATAATTTACCTGAGCAAGGGAATCTCTGCCAAAGAGATTTGGAGTTTGGCCTCTTTTGTTCTGGCATTACAGCGGAATATATGCAGAACAAGTGAGTATCTATCAAGAACCTTTACTCCCCAGGCTTCCTGAAATTCTTTCTGAAACACAAGTATACCATTGCATGTTTCTTAGACAAAATGACTAACGCTTTAATTATGACTATATTCAAAGCAGAACTTTTCATGATTATACTATAGCCACAGTGAATCTAGTACTATTTTTAGAAATTATATAGATTCTTCATGAATCATAATAGTCAAAATAGATTTTCATGGTCTTTTGTGCACACGTTTTAACACCCTTTGAATTGAATTTATGTAATCACAGTATAATGCTCTAAATACTCACTTCTGAGGAAGCTGAAAGACGTTCCACGTTCACAAAAACAGCTGTGACCCCAGGAGTAGCTCTGATCTTTTCTTAGAAATATTAAAGTACAGAAAAACATGTCAATTCATGACTAAAATGTCTATTTATTTAAAACCAGTAAGCTATATACCTGTAAGTGCCTGGAAGTTTCCTTTGCCAAAAATTCTCTTCTTCTCTGGTGTCTTGGTGGAGACGATGATCTTATCAACAACACTCCAGTTGTACAAAGTGTTCACCAGGCCCACAGCTTCTTCCATCTGGAGTGCCGCTGTTAAAGGAACAACTTTGTATTATGTAAAATGTCACATTTATCCAATGATTAAAATCAGTGTATGCTTTTACCTGTAGTCAGATATTGCTTTCTGCTGCCCCATTTCACATCAGGATGCACAATGAAGACCCGGTGTTCATCACCGATACCTGTGGGGATCTGCTGCTGGAACAGCTCCTCTATTTCTGCCTCATAAATTTCATCCTCTTCTTCTAGACTGTTGTTATCCTGTGTTGTGATTTTTGCTCTTGAGCATGCAAGCTGTTAAAGACAAAGTCCTTGCTGGCAGAACTGGAAGTGCAACCCCAGCTCTTAAATTTTGTCTTGGACGTGGTAACATGCTACCAACTAATTTTGAGGTACATTGAGAAAATCTGATTGGTTTACATGTAGTAAAATTCATGTACCTTCTACCAAGGACATGTTCTGCACATACTTTTCTCCATACATATCTGCACAAAGACGCATGGTTAGTCAGGACACTGATGCTGTTGAGATTCATTTGCTCAGGTTTTGGTTACAATAATTTAACCAACGTCCAAATCATGCGTTTTCGTTAGTAGAAACGTTTAGCGCACCCTAGAGAGAAATCAACAAGAAAAACATTTATTTTACCGTACAACTAACTTGATATATCAGCATGTTTTGATACGACTTCCTCTCTTGTGTTTTAACACGGTCGTTTGTTCAACTGCGCCACTGGTGGGATATGTGCGGTATTTGTTTTGTTTTTGTATTTTTGTAAATACACGTTTATTTTTTTAACTCCATGTATTTTATTATATTAGAAGCAAAATGAGAGGAGATTTTAGTATGCATGCTTTGTAAAACGGTTTAACATAATCTGTTCCACAGAGAGACAGAAAAAATAGGACTTTTATTTTGAATGTAACGTTATTTTACTGGGCGGAGATTGTCCTACATTAGTATAACTGTACAAGTGTGTATTCCTAGCAACAATGTCTGGTATCTTTAAGGCAATGTCGAGTGAGTATATTTTTTATAATCAGAGTGGTACAGTGTTCAGATCATGAATTTTGATATATTTTAGTTGGTGATTATCTAGACCGTAGTAATATTAACATGCTTGTTTCACTTTGCATTGAGCAGTTCACACTGTCAATTTGTGGATTAATTAAATGTGAAATGTTTTGAACCTAAAAACAGATATTATTTTTGTAAATATTTTGAACTGCAGATGTGGTTCATAAAGATTATGTTTTGACTGTGGATTTAACTTAAACCACATAAAACTACAATGGATCAAAAACATGTTTGTTTTGACTGCACCTCCTTTAACAAAAGTACAATAGTGCAGATAATCCCAAATCAAAATCCAGCAAAAAAGGCTACTGGTTAAAAGTTGAAAGTGTTGTGAATCATTTATCCTGCAGCAGCTAAAAAACAAGCACTTGATCTTCTGTCCCCTAGAGTTTCGTCTGGCTGTGGTTCAGTTACATGTGTCAAAGATCAAGTCTGACAACTTGGGAAGAGCACAACAACTTGTGAAGGAGGCCGCAGGACAAGGTGCAAAAGTTGTAGTGTTACCTGTGAGTTAAATTATATTTTCTATCTTACGTTATATGATACTCACCAGTGTTGCATAATGTATGTGTTTGGCTACTATGTCAATATTGGTTTATATAAAAATATGCAATTTAATAATCCATGATCCATGTTTGTTTGCAGGAGTGCTTCAACTCCCCTTATGGAACCGGGTTCTTTGCGGAGTATGCGGAGAAGATCCCAGGAGAGTCCACACAGGTTTTGTCAGAGACAGCCAAGGAGTGTGGGGTCTATTTAGTGGGTGGTGAGACCCTCAAAACCAGCATGTTAGTGTGTTTGCTGCCATTCATTTGCATGTCCCTCACATGACTGTGTCTTTGTTGTAGGTTCCATTCCTGAGGAGGATGGAGGAAAGCTCTATAACAGCTGCTCAGTTTTTGGACCTGATGGAAAGCTGCTTGTCAAACACAGGAAAGTAAGTGCCAGTACAGACTACTTCAAATAAGTTCTGTTCTTTTGGACTTTCAGTTTATCAGGGAATATTGAATATTTTTACCACAGTTTCAAAAAATATTAAGCAGAACTAATATCAACAATGATGATTATATGAAATGTTTATTGAGCTCCTCATCAGCATATTAAAATGATTTCTGAAGGATCATGTGACACTGAAGACTGGAGTAATGACTGCTGAAAATTCAGCTTTACCAATACAGGAATAAATGACATTTTCATCATATTTAGTATTCCATCATATTAGTGTTTTACTGTATTTTTGATCAAATAAATGCAGTCTTGGTCAGCTTAAGAGAGTTCTTTAAAAATATTCCTACACTTTTTAACTGTTGTGTATAGATATCATTTATTTCAGAATGTATTAACAAGCATTTGAGTAAACAGTTTGGCTTATGTATAAAAAATGACTCAAACTTTTGTGCATTTATGCTTTTTTTATCTTCATTTCCAATTAGATTCATCTTTTTGATATTGATGTACCAGGGAAAATACGGTTTCAGGAGTCTGCAACGCTAAGTCCAGGAAACAGTTTATCCATGTTTGAAACCCGTGAGTTTAGTATTACAGAAATCTTGTCCATGTTATCAAGGAATATACAGTATATTATTGCTTATTTGCCAATTTTTATTTTTTTTATCAGAATCAATGTTGGGTATATATTATAAATTTTTAATGCATGCACATTTCTTATTATTTTTACATTTGTATAAATCTGTAAAAACACTAAATAACACTGTTATAATCTTCAGCAAAGTGAAACTGAATGTCAATTTATTTAGATATTTAATGTTTTATTTTTCATTTATCTAGTAAAATAGTATCTATAATTTTAATATTTAATAATACCAACCATAACAGGAGCTTAACGATTGCCATATCAGAATTAGCCAGAATGTAAATATTGGTGCATTACCAATGTTATATTATTTTTGCTCTCTCCATATCTGAAATCATACAGCTTATGTATGTCTTTGCAGCATTTTGTAAAGTAGGTGTGGGAATATGTTATGACATCAGGTTTGCAGAGCTTGCACAGATCTATGCTAAGAAAGGTAAGAATTACAATTTGTTAAAATGTAATGTAGGCATACTTGAAATGATTTCCTCATGCAATCCATCTGCGTAGGTTGCCAGCTTTTGGTATATCCTGGTGCCTTCAATATGACCACAGGTCCAGCTCACTGGGAGCTGCTGCAGAGGGGGAGGTCAGTATCCCAGACCACCTAGAGTCACTGAACTATTCAGTTCCCCAGGCCTGCTGTAAGACAGTTTGTGTCCTTTTCACAGGGCAGTAGATAATCAGATATATGTGGCCACTGCTTCACCAGCAAGAGATGAGAGCGCAAGCTATGTGGCCTGGGGTCACAGCTCTGTGGTTAACCCTTGGTCAGTGCTTTCTGTCTCATTAATGACTGGTTATGCATACATTTGCATGGGTTAACTTACTATGATAACTGTGCCCTTTTTCCATGCAGGGGGGAGGTAATCGCCAAAGCTGGATTAGAGGAATCTGTGGTATATGCTGACATAGGTATATTTCAGTGTTTTACAATTACTTAAATTGTGAACTAGCCAGTTGGGCATAACACAAACATACTCTTCTTCTTCTGCTTGTAGACCTGCAGTTTTTGGCTGATGTGCGCCAGCAGATCCCAATCACCACACAGCGACGGAATGATCTATATAGTGTTAACAGTGTTCAGGAGGGCTGAATTCTCATTCACACGAAGCACTGCATTGGACATTAAGTTTTGGTTTAAGACAGATTAAAGGCCATTGCACACTGAGTCCGAAATTTTAGCATGCGTTTTCCGTTTTTCTTTTTATTATTCCTCATTCTTTCCTATCAAAATGCATGCTACTGATGTGAAAACGCAGAAAAATCAAACCTGATCCGAATTTTGTTATGACGGACGAAAGTTTCAGAGGCAGTGTGTAAATTTGATTGACACAACGTTAGGTCGTATTAATTTTTTAACGTATTTTAACGAGTGTGGAATGACCTTTAGCCAGCACTTTGTGTTAGACACAGTCTTCATCAATGTAAAATGGGGCATCGCACAACAAAGATGATTTAATTATTTTGAACAAGTGCCTCACAATTTGCATTCTTTTGATGATTCTCTTACAATGGAAATTATATTTGGAATAGATAAAAGAAGTGGCGAGAACAGTGGACAGTTATGCCTGGGCAGGTAGAGTGCTGCATCAGCGGGAGAAAAATATTAAGCATTTAGGGGTGGCACGGTACACAGATGTCACGGTTCGATACGATTTCGGTACAAAAACAAAAAGACATCTACTATTCTCGGTTTCGTTTCATTTATTTTGAACAGACAGTAGTGCAAATATTTAAAAAAAAATCCACCTAGATGTGGAAATACTAATTATTAATACTAATATCATTATTACATTGTTATATTATGTATAAAATCTGTATTGCTTTCATTGTGAGTGTACACAAATAAAAGCAGACCTTTATTCAGTGATTATTAATTAGACAATAACTGTTTAAAGTTGATTCTGCTGGTATAAGGAAACAGTTGAAGTGATTGTGCGATGAATGAAAAAATTCTCACGGCATTCGCTGTTCTTCTGCTGGCGCTGGCGGTTATCAAACAGCGTTGCATTACTGCAAATTGCCTGTTTTCGTCGCAAGGCGTCATGCACCGAACCGAGAGGTCCGTACCGTGGCGGTTCGGTATGAATACATGTACCGTGCCACCCCTATAAGCATGCTATTAGAATAAGATGTTAATATTATCAAGTGATTTCCAAATCAAAATAATTGATTTTCAGTGCCACTGAATTAATTCCAAAATAAATTAATATATTATCTGAAAATTATTTACTTCATTTTAAGTTACCTCTAGATTGTTTTCCTACCGATTATTCCAGAATACCAGATCTTATATATATTAATAATGATGAACTATTAGAGGAGTAATTAGGAAGTAATGTGGGTTACCACAGAGCAAAGACATTTTAATTATTGACAAACAAGCCTACAATTGTATGTACAATACCGTCTCCCTTAGGACTTTTATTTACAATGACTTTTACAATACAATATACAATAGTGAAACTATTACACAGCGATTAAAAGAAATGAGGTGTTAAAATGTCTTTTTGTCACATTGAGTGTGGCTGCATATATTTTAATTGTATTTAGTCTAAACAGAATCTCTTAACACATGAGAATGACATGGCATGGGAAAATATGACTAATACAGTAACTCCTCTGTATTTGTGCTCCAGCCTGTCTAACTACTTCAGGTTAAACGGGTAAAGTTATGAAAGTTGTTTTTTTTAGCTTTTTCTCAACAACATAGCATGCTGTGGAAATGTATCATGGTCTAAAATGCAGATGTTTAAAATGGTACAGCAAGAGTGTATGTGTAACATGTCTTAATACTTAATAAGAAAGAGTGCTTGAGCTTTTATCTCTGTATTTTAAATATAGATACATTCATATTCTTTGACCTGCTTTATTCTATTATGCTCAGTTGCAGGTCATTTGTTTAGCCGACTGTATGGAAAAAGGAGCATATTTAATGAAAGAAAAGCATAAACCAGTGGCCTCGAAAGAAGTCTGTATACATCTCAAGCTGATTCATCCTCTGAAATGAAACTGTGAATCACTTCCAGTTAATAAGAATTACAGAAGTTAGTCGTATCAACCCAGAATGCCTTTCCAAACCATGTTACACATCAGTCTCAGGAAGGGAAGCCCATTGCTCCAAATCAAACACTATCATGTCAGTGTCCTCGCAACACAAATCATCTGCAACACAAAGGAATGATTGTCATATAACAACTTCATACAGTTAGATCAGTAAATAAACAGGACTTTGGTACCTCCACATCCGTGTGGCTTTCTTTTTTGATCTCGGTCCCATTTCTTCTGGAAACCCAGAGAGATAACCACCAACAAGAAAACAACCACACACAGAGCAGCGCTGAAGACCCAGATGTACTCTGACAGCCGTCTCTCGAGTACTTGACAAAACACCAACTGACCACATGCAAAAATCACATAGTCTTCATATTCTTAATCATGAATGGCTTTGTTAGCTGTACATTTCCAGCTAAATCAAGTTTTGACTATCGTGTTCTTCACGTCACAGGACATCTATTTGTTTTACATTTTATCTGATATATGCAAAAATAAAACCCACCAGCATTACTGCAACTGACGAGATACTTACAGTTTGTTGCTGTTAAAGTTTCATTCAGCAGCTTGTTTTCTATGACACAGGAGACGCCAGTGTCTGCTGAGATGTTGATAGATAGGACACTTGTGATGTTGTAGAGTTCAGACTGAGGCAAAGTATTCATATATGTTGTGACTGATGTTTCTGGAGGATGCTGTGTGTGGTTGACTAGCCAGTAGATGGATGGAGCAGGAAATCCACCAAAAGAGTTGCAAAATAATCTGGTTTCTTCACCATCCACTCCATTCACTCTCAATAGAGTAGGGTGGCTGAAATGACCTGCAAATAAATAGAATGAATGCTTCGGTGAGGGGGATTAAAATTAGCTGGTATGGTTGCATTAAATATTTTATCCTTACCTGCTATGGTGAGACAGACGGTGCAAAACAGAGAGCTTCTATTATGACCAAGAAGCTTAAGATTAAAACTGTAATTGTGTGCATCTGATAAATGTATATCATGTAACTCCATGGAGAAATCTCCAGTGTTTGGGGCCAAAGATGACACAGTAGTCCGGATACTTTGGGACACATTTTGCATCTCTTCTTGTCCCTCCATCCAGACTGCTGTGCGAATTATTTCCATTCCTCTTCTCCATTCAGATGAGATGTGGAGGGAGGCCAAATTTTCCGAGCCATTATAAACACAAGGAAGAATGGCATGCTCCCCAATCACTCCTACTATGTATTCATCAGCTGAATTGTAAGAGATCAAATGTAAATCTTGAATTTAAAGTATAGCCTAGTAGTGTATACAACATATCTAATCTTTCAAGCCAGAAGAATCAACTGAGCTGGAACTAATTCAACTAATTCAAACACACCCACACTTACCTTGTACTGAGACGACACCTGAGACGCGAAGTAGCAAAACAACGAAACAAGAATATTTCATCGCTTAAAGATAATCATGTGATTGATTTGTGTCTAAAGCGCAGATAAAAGACAGATAAAGATAAAGCGAACTGCCATTACACCGCTATGAAACTGCAGTCATGTTTATTCATTGTTAGATCAAACGTTTGGGCTGTGCCCAAAACCAAAACGACATGTCAAACTTCCTACATGCAAAGACTTGTCTAGTTACCGTTGGCTCTATAGTCAAATGAATTTCACTTCCTGGTGATGTTAAGAAAGTGTAAGGAAAAGCACTTGCCAAACAAACAAATAAATAATAATAATAATACAATAATACAAAAGCCATCAGAGGATGTGGCATTAATGTGACTTAATTTAAAGACTCATGTAAAAAAAAAAAAGAAATAATACTTAATGCGAATTTGTCCCAAAACTATATAGTTACCAAAGTAGGTCATGTTTTACTAAGATAAAATTAATATTAACTGAAACTGAAGTTTTTGTAATATATGGGAATTTGTCAAATTAAAGAAGGTTCCATAAAGTTAAGTAATAATCTTCCATGAAGAAAGTTATCTTTTCCAGGAATCAATATTGTGCTAAGACAGAATTAAATTGTAAACTATTGATATTGCAATTCAAATTAGATTAAATGTACTGTTAAAGAGTCTGAGATCAGGTTTTGCCGCTATCATTGTGCTGATAGATATTAAAGTCTGGACTAACCAATGGGGTGATCACATTTGATTTAGTCATGGGACCGATAAGTCATGGTGTTGCAATTTGTTTTTCCAGGTCTTACAATTACATTCAGAGCAGTTAGTCAAGGTCATTGGTTAATGCTGGTAAAAAAATTTTTTTTTCATGTGATCATTAAACCAGTGCCCAAAATAAACAGATTCTTGAAGATATCACAATCGCATTATCAGAGCTCAGCAAATCTAGTAGAATTTAATTGGAAGCAACTGGAATATGACACCTGGTGAATGGGAAGACAGATGACCCACTAAACTTGACAGCTATACTTTAACCACACAATTGAGGAATTTATAGCTAGAAATAAACTGGCAGATATATGGGGAAGGGTACATCTCGGAGTAAACCTAATAACACCCCCTATAACACTAACAATTAGGTGAAGGTGATACTGAAAGTTTGTCCCAGTCTCTGCTATTTTCTTTTAAAAGCACCATATTGAACAGAATTTTTTTTTTTAAATAGCTAATTAAAACGCTGTGTGGTTTATCCAAAAATCCAAATTTGTTTGCTTTCTTATATGCTTTTTCATATCTTCTTTTATAATCATTTAAATCTAACCTTTGCTCAACTGTACATCTGTGCTCACATTCTTTAATGACCCTTCATTTATCTATACTTCTTCCTAAGATTTGATTAGTAATTATGATTAAGACACAATTACATACTTTGTGTTTTTTTGTTTGTGTGACCTAGATGTTGCTATATCTTAGTGCTACATCTGTGATGTTAGATAGTGTCCCTTATCCTGGTGTGTAATTCATTTGAAGAATCTTGTGAATCAGAAGAATTGGATGATGAGAGCTTGAATAAATACGATGGTACTGATGGGCTGACACCTAATTTTATAGATTTGTCTGGAAAGATATTAGACATTTGTTATTCAAAACAATTCAATAATGGAGTTAATAACAACCATGCAGCAACACCTAATATTTAACCCTAAGCATAGCAATGATAAAAGATGATTAGACATATTGCACTGACTATACATTATTATCTGGAATTATTGCACCTAGAATGAAAAAGGCCTGTCCTAGATAATAAATGAAACTCAATTTAGCTTCCTTTGAGAAAGATCTATTCATAACAAGATCGGTACTAGATTTGATCGATTACAGTGAGAACATGGCTTGATTGTATTTCTAAAGTTTTACAGACCTTTTGATCCATTAGAACATCCCTTTAGAAATCATTTTGGTTTTGGACAGAAATTCACAAATCTAATTAGTAAACTTTATAATGATATTAACAGTTGTGTATCTTTAGAACATGGCTTGCTCAAGATTTATAATGATCGCAGAACTGTTTTCCATTATGATAAAGAATGGTGGATCTAAAGGCTTTAACATATTGAGAAAAACATCTTAACAGTTTGCATAAATTTGTTTTTAAAAGATGAAAAACTAAATTTTAACACAACATTTAATCAATCAGTTCTCTAAAGCATCAGGAGTTATATTAAACATTAATAAAAGTGTGCAATTGTTGCTTTGCAGGATCAACCAGCTCGCTCAATCAGTAACATAGAGGTAACTTAAAACAGTTCAATATTTGGGTATTATTGTCACCCAAAACAAAGAAATAAGGAAAAACACATTCACAGAAATATAGATAAAGGTAAATATAATAGGCTAATCTTAATTTAAATGTATCCTTGCAACAACTGCTTACAAAGAAAGATTTAGCTAGGAGATCCAGTGAGACAGATATTGTTCTTCCAGTGACCTTACAGCTTGCATTTCAAAACTGGATTCATTCCAAATATCTTTACACATTATAACAAATATGCCATTATAAGGGTTGTACTTGAATTTAGTTCAATAAAATCTAGGTAAGCAAGTAAGTAAATAAATAAACAAATTACGAAATAAATAACAACAACAACAAAATCTAACATCGCTGAACTCTGGACCTATCACGCCACGCGTGATCGCCAATCCGCTCCATTCCGTTATACTGCGCATGCAGTGATTGGCGTAGAAAGTTTTTGTTGTTATAAACCCTGCAGTTTAAGATATTACAGTAAGAGAGAGCTATTCACTCTAATCTTAGGGACCCGGTATCTCATCGTCAGTCATATCCGGAACAAGCATGGCTTCTCAAAGGCAGAAGGACAGCGCAGACGGCTACCAGCCGGTCTTCAAATCATTCGCTACAGATGCGATCCACGTTGGTTCAGAGCCGGAGCAGTGGAACTCTAGGGCCGTAGTGCCTCCTATTTCACTGTCTACAACCTTTAAACAACACGGACCGGGGAAACATGCGGTAAGTCATTGAGGCATTTTGTAAGAATTTGATTTTGAGAATATTAATTTTTGTGTCATTAGTCTGATATTTGAGTTGGTAGATTGTGATTTGTTGTTTTGAAGCAGGCGTCACTTTGCAAATTACAAGCCAGGCCTATTTGTGTTAACAGTGGATAATTTACCAAAATTTGACAACTCAACCCAAACCCTTCTGGAATCGGTCAACAAATAATAAGATGCCTTTACAGAAGAGTAGTTCCAGATTATATCAGCAAAGATGCTGCATTGACTGAATATTTCATCAACAACGACATGAGTCATGGGAAGAGCCAGCTGGTTTAAGTAAAGAACATGTTCCCTTGAGAAATGTGTTAAGAAGTTACACAACCAAATAACAGTACCAAACACTGTACATTTTCACCCTGCGTCTACTTAGATTTGACCTCTTAAATACTTTTTTTCTTAATTCCTCACTATCCTGTTTTGCATACAATTATATATACAAATGTATACAATTAAAAAAAAGTTGTTTCTGTTGCTTATTTTGAAGTTTTTTTTTTATATTCTGCCAGGGTTTTGACTACAGCAGGTGTGGAAATCCCACAAGAAACTGTCTTGAGAGAGCAGTTGCTGCTTTGGATGGTGCACAAAATACTGTGAGTCCATCACCAACACATTTATATGTTTTATGATATTGCCATAAACTAAAGCTCTGTCTGACTTTGCTAATAGGTTTCGCTCTTGCCTCTGGAATGGCTGCCACTTTGACCATCACACATCTTCTTAAGTCTGGAGATGGAATTTTGTGCATGAATGATGTTTATGGAGGTGAGTTACTGCTCCTAATAATAAATAAAATGATAGTTGATACTAGTTGAGTCTTGTTGAATGTGTCATGTTTTTCCCTCCAGGAACAAATGAGTATTTCTCAAAAATAGCTGCGGAATTTGGCCTTGATATCTCGTTTGCTGACCTCACAAAGCTAGAGTTGTTAAAAGCAGCTCTAAAACCAAATACAAAGGTACACTTGGCAGAGAAAGCATTAAAAAAATTACAGTGGGCAAATGGGGGGATGGGGAAATATTTGCTCACCTGATTAAACCTGACAATATATACATGTTAATTAGATTTGGGAAGTACCGCTCTAACTAAAATTGCATATTAAATATTTTGTTTCAAATAATGTCTCCAGATGTTATGGATTGAAACACCCACAAACCCTACATTGAAGGTTGTGGACATCAAGGGCTGTGCAGATATTGCCCATAAGCACAACAAGGACATAATTGTTGTTGTGGACAACACTTTCATGTCGTCCTATTTTCAGGTATGAACATTTACACTATTTTAATACAAAACCCAGTGCTGCTGGTGTTTGCTGTTTAAATATAATCTGAGAAAATAAAACAACATTAACATGTCCTGAGAGCAACGCCATAAAAGTGCCCCTATTATGGATTTTTGAAAATGACCTTTCATGCGGTGTAACACAGCTCAAGTGAATGAAAACATCCTGCAAAGTTTGAAATCTAAAAGTGCACCGTGTATAAATTAAAATTTCAAAAGAAAGAGTGGACACTCCCAGTCATGAAAACGAGTAGTTTTTAAAATGAATCTTTAGTTGTTTCAAGGTGAGGTCAAAGTGAAACATTAGTATATCTATGCCCACCCACTTGTTGCGCAGGCAGACCCTGGAAAACTTGAACCTCCCCTCCCTCAAACACAGCTGATTCCTGTGGAGAAGACCCTTACTTAGCCCCTCACTGCAGAACAAAGATCCAGGGGGTGGGGTTGGATCCACATTTAGAGGGTGAAGATTGGTAGGTTTAGAGGTGGGGATGGGTGGGTTTAGGGATCAGGGGGTGGTGACAAGTAGGTTTAGCTCTATAAGGTGGGAGGAGTTGGATCTAGATCCAACCGCGCCCTTTGGATCTTGTGTTCTGCAGTGAGAACCATCTCAGGAAAGACGCTGTGTTCTGCATTGAGGGGAAAATCTGCACGATTTTGAAGTTGTAGGAGAAAAGTGTTGGGAGTTTTTAGACATACCCTGTCTTGAACCGTTGTACACAGACGGAGTCGCATGCGCCTGGCAGAGTTAGACAAGACAAGCATTTAAACAATTAAAATGTTACGTGTTACTTCCCTAACACATTACTACTTATGAAAATATTGATCGCACTACAAACAACACAAAACTATAATGCTATAAGAAACAGAAAAAAATGAATAATTGCTTAGTCATGATTTGGAGTCATGAGCAAAAAAGGGGAACAAAATGCATATTTTAAGTGTTTTTTGACCTTGCATGCATGCAAACTATTGTTGGGCACTCCGAAAACCAAATTATGGAACCTTTCATAACCCATAATAGGGGCACTTTAATGTTTCACACTATGCTACTAATTAAAAAGTGATTTAAGATAACTGTACCTTTTACTAAGCATTGAGTACAATACTGTATTATCATATAGAAGATTCCAGTGCAGGGAATCCTTATACAGAATTCCTTATACAGAAACGAAATACTGATTTAAATATTTGACTGTTTTTCTCATTCCTGGAACAGCGCCCCCTTGCACTTGGAGCAGACATCTGCATGTACTCTGCAACAAAATATATGAATGGTAAAAACAAATAAAAAAATGTATTAGATTAACTGAATTTTTTTTTTATCAAAGTTAAAATTATCCATGTTAATTTCAGGACACAGTGATGTTGTGATGGGACTGATTTCTCTCAACCGTGATGACCTCAATGAACGACTGAAGTTTCTGCAGAGTGGTTAGGATCTATCTATCTGTCTGTCTGTCTGTCTGTATACACACAAAACCAAGTGTTTACAATATGCCCAGGTGTTGTACAATAAGCTTCAATTTATTTTTAAATAATCAGAAGGGCAAGGAATCATAGGCCACTAAGCTTATCATCAAAGACTTAAAGGTTCAGCTCAGAACCTTTATAAACATGCTGAAGATGTGTGTTACCATGACTGAGAGAAGCACCAGGTAAAAATATTCAAGCATAACTTTGTGAACAAGGAATTCTAGCAAGAAAGAAGTTATTTTATCTACACTATTGGTAGTTACTTGTCTTTCAGGTGAAACTAATATCCTCTTTTAATATCTGCTGCTGATATTTCCCTTTTGTTATTACATGTAGAGTAGTCTCACTGTGAAAATCCTTGTGGAATCACTATGTATAATTTGAGCAAATTATATTTTTTCCAATTTCATCCCATACCTCGCACCTGTCACACTGTTGCAGTCCTGATTAAACCTTGGGCTTTGTTATTTTCCATTTAGCAATTATAATACATCGCAGATTTATTCCTGATTGAAATACAACAATGAGCTTGAGTATAGCAGAAGTAAAAGGTTTATTTTCACCCCACTTCTCCATTTTCTTCAGTTATTGGGACTGTGCCTTCTCCATTTGACTGTTATATGTGCAATCGGGGTCTGAAGACACTCCACTTGAGAATGAAGCAGCACTTTAAGAATGCAATGGCTGCAGCAAAGTTTCTGGAGGCTGACCCAAGAGTGGACAGAGTCATCTTCCCAGGTGTTTATGATATTATTGTGATTATATAGAAATGTATGTTTGGCAACTTACACGTTGCTCAAATAACAATTTATTCCTGTGATGGAAAATCTGAATTTTCTGCTGTCTTTATTGTCACGTGATCCTTTAGAAACCATTCTAATATGATTTGGTGCTCAAGAAACATTTCTTATAACATATTCTTAAATAATTATTATAATTCTGTTATAATTGATATTACTATCACAGTTAAAAAATTGATAAATAGAAAGTTCAAAAGAACAACATTTATTTTATTCTTTATTAATTTATTGTTTACTTTCACCTTGATTGGGTTAATGTGTCCTTGCTGAATGAAAGTTTGCTGAGTAAATGTAAAATATATTCTTAAAATAAATCTTAATGGCATCCCACTTTTGAATGGTAGTTTACATGCTTCATTGGTATAATAACGCCTCTGGGCAACACTGAATTAGTTCAAAATGAAATGATACTGAGAGATTCCAGTCAGACCTGATTGACTCTTGATCATCTCTTTCCCTCAGGTCTTCCATCCCACCCTCAGCATGAGCTGACGAAGAGACAGTGCACAGGCTGTCCTGGGATGATCTCTTTCTATATCAAAGGAAAACTGGAGAATGCCTCAACTTTCCTCAGCAGTCTGAAGGTGCTTTGAAACTGTATATCGTTTGAAAATATTTTACATCTTACATGTTTAAAGAATTTTATATTGTTTTGGCGTTTCAGTTGTTTACGCTTGCTGATAGTCTTGGTGGTGTTGAGAGTCTAGCAGAGCACCCGTAAGTATATCCAAATCCACTGACTGTTCTCCGGGAAAATTTTAGATTTCATTCTAGAGCATATAGAAAAAAAAACAATAAGTATGTTCACTGTTTTTGTGAAAGCACAAGGATGAGTGTGAGCTCAAAATACATTTGGACTGCCACAAGAGGGCGTGAGAGCTTTAATGTTGTAGTAAAAAGAATTGCAAAAACAACCTTTCTTGTCTGAACTGCCTCATTGAAGAACACCTTATCTTTTGAAACATTGTTTATGATATTTATGGTTCACAAGTAATTCACTAATTCTATCATTTATATTAACCAATTTGATGCAGTATCTTGTCATATCATAATGATTTAAAGGGGAAATATGGGAAAAATCTTTTTTTTGGGGATATTTCATCCACCTCTGTTTCCCATAGTGCAACCTTTCTTTTCCAGAGTAAGTATGACTCATGTTTCTGTGCCTGAAAATGAGAAGAAAGAGCTGGGCATCAGTGACACGCTCGTTCGTTTGTCTGTGGGCCTGGAGGATGAAGAAGATATTATTGCAGACCTAGACCAAGCCCTCCGTGCTGCAGTGAGTATTTCAGAACACATTTCATTTACCTGAAAAGATATGTGTGTGTATATACAATTTATAAACATTCAGCGTCAATAGGGTTTTTTTTTTTTGTGAATTTATAATTTCAGTAAGGAAGCATTATTTTATTCGGCAAGAAAGCTTTATTTTATTCAAAGTGACGGTAAAGATATTTTGAAATTTACAAAAGTTTTTACAACGGTATTTATGTAAATATATACTGTTCTTTTGACCTATTCATTAAAGAATCCTAAAAATGTTTCAGTTTCCACCAATATTAAGAAATACAGCAGCAAATTTAGCATGTTAAAATGATTTTTGGGGGATATTTATTTATTTTATTTATCCTTTCTTTTACCAGGAATGTCCCATTGAGAAATAGAATCTCTTCTTCCAGGCAGTCCTGGTCAAGATGTCTACATAAAGTTTCACATGTAGAACACAATACACAATTTAAATACAATTAAATATGACGATAACAGCAACATGAATCCTTCAGTGCTGCCTGCAGTAGACCGAATTGATTCTTAGAAAAATGATGGCTTGCATATTATTCCATAACTAGAGTGCATAAAAGAAAAAGCACTTATAACATGCTCTGAATAAACCATAGGAACATTCAAATGAATAACAGTAGTTGATCTAGTAAATATGTACTTGTTATAGTAATATGATATACGACTAAAGATGTAAGTAGGAAGTTTGCCTCACAGTGCCTTTGCAACAAATAATATAAATTGTCCTTCTTTGATATAAGCAGGACCAACTTACATAGTCATACAAGATACAATGATGAGTATGTGAACATAACATAATATACCCAATCCAACTTTTTCTGTAAGGATGAATTTGTGTTCATGTACAAAACAATACCTTAATCTAATACTGACAAAAAAGAGCTTTGTACGATCATCTTCCTGGCTTCGAATGGGACTCTACTAATACCTTCAGTGGTAGAGATAGATGAGACCGATGTCTTTGTATGACTTGAAGAAAAAAGATTAAGAAGTTTGGGCATTTTAAGGCCAATTTATGTAATATCAGTGCAAGCTGCAAGCTCTCTTTCAGAGAGATGGTTCTTGAAACAATTCAAAGCCGTTTCACCTAAGCCTATAGAGTTAAGCCTCTGTAATAGCAGTTTATGATTTACGGAGTCAGGCTTTGGACAAATCAGCAAATATGGCCACCCTGTGCTGTTAATGATACTTAATGATTTAATAATGATTTCCTTTGTAACTAGCAAAGCCACAGTATAGTGCTGTTATATAAACCTGACTGAAATTTACTCAAAATATTATGTTAAGATAAAGATTCTTTTAATTGACCACTTACAAAACCTTTTGCCAAAACATACAATCTAGAAATAGGACAAAAGTAATTTTATTAAGAAGGGTCTTCGCCATTTAATAGAAGGAGGAGCATAGCCAACGCTATCTCACGACAATTTGTACAGATTTTACGAGGTGGCTAATTCGTACGACCTCACTCGGACGATTTAGTAAGATTTCTCTAAACCCGGGTAGGTTTAAGGTCGGGGTTAGGTGTAGGTCATTCGTACGAATTCATACGAATTGGCAACTCGTAAAATACGTACGATTTTGTAAAGATCGTATGAATTTGTACGAGTGAGGTCGTACGAATTAGCCACCTCGTAAAATATTTACGAATTGCCATGAGATCAGACTGGCATAGGCTAATAACTTTGGAGGGTAAACTCAAATTAAAATGGAGGTTTCTATTTTATCAGGTATGCCAGATTTTTTACAGTCTAGGCTCAAAAGTGCTTTATGAACTTGTGGCTGAAAACAGTTAAAATAAAATAATTAAGAAGGGCACCATGCAACTGACTAATTTACCTTAAAATCGTGATCCACCAAATTACCATAGTTAAGTGTCTGCAATATTATTTGCCTTTAATTGAACTCTGACTTTAAAAAAAAACATTTATCTGTTAGTATTTAAACCATTTCCAGAATTTAACAAGATCAATTATATTTTCATTTATCAAATTAATATAATAATCTCACTTATTTCTTAATGTTCTATAATGTGTCCAGTCTACTGTTTTCTTTGCTTATTACTGATTCATTATGCATGATTTTTTTGTCTAATAAAGGATGAAAGGAATTCATTAAACCAAGGGCTGTTTCTGCCATTTATCCTGAATCCTCTGAAAGGAGCATGATTATCAAATAGCTAAGGGGGTATTTAAAATATTCCCAAGTTTCTTCTACGTCATCGTCATCCATAATATATGAATCACTGTCACACACATTGTGGAATAAAGCTTATTCATTGAAATGTCTTAATTGTCTTTTATAAATAAAATTAGATCTACTCTTATGAGTTTTAAAATTGAATTACAAGATCAATCCATTACAAAATCCTGTGAAGCTGAAGTCTGGAAAAATGACTGGAGTAATACATTTAAATATCGCCGTTAATCTATTCTCAAAGTTGGGGAACTAGAGTCACATATCATTCATCAACCTCAAATATGGCTTTTCATCTGAAAGATGTATGTAGTTTTACATTCAATATGATGTTAACCTAGAGAAATGTGCGCTATTGAAGTGTTTGTGTGGAAGCGTTTGCTGCAGGACAGGCTCGTGCGCTCACTTGCTCTTAAAATCTTCGTCATTTTTGGTCATACAGATAAAAGTAGCCTAATACATCTTTCGAATCTGTAAAGACTTACGTTTATTTGTGTGCACTCAGAATAACAACGAAGCGTTGCGCTTTTAAGCAAACAGGATGCGCTTTGGGTCTCATGTGAACTTGAGCGAAAACTTGAAACTCCGTCTTTGAAAAATATATCTATAGAGAGTGAAATGTCAAAAAAAAAATAGAAGACGTGTGTGTTAGCATGGATGATTTACATGAAATTTAATCTGTGCAACACTGTGCATAATAAGATGGCTTTCAGTTCAATATAATAACAAAAACGACATTTTGGGTTTTTATTCAACTAATAAGGTGACGCGCTGTGATCTGTACTATATTTTTACTGTAATTGACAGTTATCAAAAAAAAAAAAAAAAAAAAATCCAACACGGGAGTGAGGGAATGGGAATCATTCTTCCGGGCTAATAAACAAACAATTGATTTTCCTCCAGTTTTTTGCTGTGGGATTCAACGGGAAGAGATTAAAGTTTGTGATGCATTTTGGAAACAGGAGATGACCACTGGTCTAATAAGTTATGGAACACCTGGCTTCTCTTACACATATGAGTTCTCACACAGACTTACTTTTAGTCACTTATTTGGGTAGCTTACACATATTCTGAATGCCTGGCAGAATTCAAATGAGCCATTTTAATCTAGATTAATCTAGATTAATTCCAAAATTAATCTAGATTAAAAAAATGTATCTATGCCCACCTCTAATTTAAATATTTTACAACATAAAAATACTTTAAAATAGATGTTTTGAATGCAGATGTGGTTCATACAGATCATGTTTTGCCTGTGCATTCTCACATAAGTAATTTCACAGTGATTACTGACACTGTTATAAAACAACCTCCATCTGCAGAGAAACCATGTGGTAAATTTTGTTTCAACAACATCAAGTAATGAAGATTTATGTTTTTCATATAACGTGGTTGGAGAATTGATCAATTGGTACAGACAAAGAGAGTTACAAATATCCTTGAGTGGGTCTGATGATTGTGATATCCAGTTTAAATCCCATTAAAACCAGTTCAGATTTTGGTGAAATTGTGAAGCAAATCAAAGAGCAATGTGATGGCTTGACTTGATAACATCCATCCACAGTAATATCTGAACGGTTTTGCTGAAATAATTGAATAGCCAAAAGTTAAAAGCAGTTTGGTTTACTAATGGACTGAATACAACCGTAGCTTAACTTAGATTTAATATAAACTTAAATTATTCTTTCTTTTTTTGCACAATCTATTCTTAGGATATGTATAAAATCATTAGTGGTTGTGTTTTTCAACAATGTCTCGTGTCATCTGAGTCCATCCATATTCAAAATAAGTCCAGTTTTAGTGAACATTAAGATGGAAATCTGTAATCGTTACAAGATCCTGTGATGCTGAAGTCTGGAGCATAAAAATACTTTAAAATAGATGTTTTGACTGCAGATGTGGTTCATACAGATCATGTTTTGACTGCATGTAACTTAATTTACTCAAAACTAATTGTTTTGACTGCACCTCCTTTGACGAAATTACAAAGTGCAGAGAGTCCCAAAACAAAATCCAGTAAAGGAGACGGCTTGTTGAAAGTGTTGTGAATCATTGATCCTGCAGCAGCTAATAAACAAACAATTGATCTTCTGTCCCCTAGAGTTTTGACTTGCTGTGGTTCAACTCAAGGGCACAAAAACTTGTGAAGGAGGCTGCAGGACAAAATGTACTTACCATTTAACTAAGTTATGGAACAGCCTGTACTGTAGCTTCTCTTACACATATGAGTCTGTTACACAGCTACTTGTACACTTTATTTTAAGTAGCTTGTGCCGGTGTAATATTCTGTAATTGTAATGTAATTAGAAAGGTATTACATGTATTTAAACTGTGCACTGGTGGGTTAAATCAAACTAAAGTGCAGCTAGATAAGGTGTACAGTATAGATACATATGAAGTACACTTAAGTACAATCACTTAATTTTAAGTGTTTTATGTCTGTGTTTTATAATTACGTTGTATAAAGTCTGCAACACATATGTAACAATCTTTTGGTTACATAAGTAGCTGTGTAACAGACATATGTGTAACAGTAGCTGACTATTACATCTACATAATTACAAACTGTAAGTAAGGTAACTGTATTGTAAGATTATAGGTTACTTTGTAAGGAATACTAAATTAAGGATTTTTTCTTAATTTCTTAAAAATATTGTGCCGGGATTGGGAAAACATTTCCCAGCATTAAACAATTTGGGAATTCCAGTGCTTATATATTTGAATCCATACGATTTAGGGACTCAGTGTCTGAGAAGTGCAAGGGGAGAGTTGTTTTCTCTGTTCTCTGGCTCAGTTACACTGGTTTCGTGCATAGTTGTATGGGTTGGTATGGTAACTGTGCTCTCTTTTCATGCAGGGGTGAAGTTGACAAAAGCAGGGTCAGAGGAGGCTTCTGTATATGCTGACATAGGTGAGTTTGGTAACAGTTGCGTTTAGATCATTAAAAGTAAAAGCTGTAGAAGAAGTTTAAAACTGCTGTTTACAAAAATGCTATTACAGTAGACTCTTAATATTATGTGGTCATGTTCATTCACACTTTATTTTGAGGTATAATTCTAACTATTAACACACCATTAACCATGGCATTTGCCTTAATAAACTACTTTGCTGCTTAGTAATAGTTAGTATGGTAGTTGTTAATTAGGGATGAAGAGCACGGTCATGCTGAATATGTGCTTTATATGTACTAATAAACAGCCAATATGTTAATAATAGGCATGCTAATAAGCAACTAATTGGTCCCTATACTAGTGTTATCAAAATAATATACTGTAATGACATCCAGTCAGCATGATTAAAATAGTAATACAACTAAAATCTCAAAAAGCTCAAGGACTTTCACTTGTGTTTTTATGCTTCTGTTTGTAAAAGTAATTAGTCGCGGTAACTAAAAGCATGTAGGCATGGGTAACCACAGAGCACAGGCATTTGATTTATTGCCAAGAACAAGTGTTTCACAGTTTGTACTTGTACTAATGTTTTTGTATGTACAATACAACGATTTGAATTCTGTCTCCCCGAGGCCTTTAATTTACACTGACTTTGATACAATACTGAACATATTGCAACGTGATTAATATCACTGTGAAAATATAAATTTAAAATGCAGTGTTAAAATGGTCTTTCTGCCACATTCACCAATGCTGAATTTATTTCCATTTTTAGTTTCAACATAATCCCTTATAAAGAGAATGACATGACAGTGGCACATATGACTAATGCAGTAACAAAAACAGTAACAGCATTTGTGCTCCAGCCTGTCTGACTACTTCAGGATAAACAGTTGAAGTTATGAAAGTTGTTTTGAGCTCTTTCCAAACAACATAACGTTATGGATATTTATAATGATCTAAACATCTAGATGTCTCATCCACACATCTGAAAATAATTTGGCTATATTTTTAGATACTTAATGTGCTTGAACAGTTTATCTATGCGTTTTGAATACAGATACATTCATATTCTTTGCTTGACATGTTTTATTATATTATATGCAGTTGCAGGTCTTTGTTTAGCTGATTGTATGAAAAAAGGAGCATATTCAGGACAAGAAAAGCTTAAACCAATGGTTTTGAATGAAGTTTGCACCATCTCAAGCGGATTCATCCTCTGAAATGAAACTGTGAATCACTTTCAGTCAATCACATTTAATAAGAATTATGAAATAGCAGAATTAACCCAGTATTTCCAAACCATGTTACACATCAGTCTCAGGACAGGAAGCCATTGCTCCACCTCGAACAAGATCATGTCAGTGTCCTCCCAACATGAATCATCTACAATGCAAAAGAATGATCGTCATATAACACATTCACAAAGGTCATCAAGTAAGTAGAACTACCACATTTGCATTTATTTCTTTTTCGATCTCATTCCCATTTTCTGATTTCCGTATTGCTCACTTTACATAACATCAACTTGTTTTACATCTTACATCATTGATTCAGCAGGTTGTTTTCTATGACACATGGATATGGCAGTATCTGCTGAGATGTTGCTATATCAAAACACTCTGGTTGCTTCACTCCATTCTCTCTCAATAAAGTAGGATGGCTGAAATTGCCATATTAACTTGTGTGCAGTAAAAACAAGTTAAAAGGCTTATGTACTTTATAGATTATACACGATTAAAAAAATTACATGACAGTTAATTGTAAATTACATGCTAAAAAATACTACATTTTAGAATGCACCTATTTTCTTGAAATACTTGATAAATACATGTCTGTAACCCTGCATGTTTTTTGTTTTTAATGACGCACACTAATGCTATCTGAGATTATGTAACTATTAGGCCTAGTCAGCCTAAATATCTTTATCAAATTATATCACAACCAATTCATTTATGCAACACAAAGAGTTCCACAAATATTGCCATGCAGTGGACTGAGGATGGAAGAGTGTATTATATACAACATTAGTGTCTGATATAGGCCTATATAGGGAATTACAAACACATGTTGTGGGTTCAAACGTTTTTGGTAATCTCTGTTCTATCATAAATAAATGAAGGTACCTAACTTTCTAGACCTGTAGACTGTAAAAGGGGATGCCTGCAGTTAGGGGAGACCGGGTAGGTTGTAACACTTTTTGTTGCAGCATCTGTAACTCGCTGGATTTTCTAGCTAGAATCTACAATAAAAAAAATAATAGGATTCTTACACCCAATTTTTTTTTCTTTATTACAAAATCTGCATATATCTATTTACAGCCTTGACAATCATTCATATAAGATCGGGGAGGAAGTGGGTAAATAATTAAATTATAATAGGACTTATTATACCTGATAGGTGGAAAATAGTGCTGTTACAACTCTCCCCATGTTACAACCATCCCATTTCAACCCGACTTAACCCTTTACATTTAGTTTTCAAATAAAACCAGTTAACTTAGATTTTACCATTTTAGGTTAACATTTCTTCTCTAGCGTACCTACGTATTAAACTTATTGCAGATAGATAGATAGAATGTAATGGTTGGGAACGCACTCATTGAACGGCTATTAGGTTTTGTAATGTAATGTAAATGTTGCATCATCACCAGAGCACTATCTCTCCGCTGAACCGTAACACTGACCACGTGACCCAGCACGCCCCTGCGCGATCACCAATCCACTTTCCCCCTTATACTACACATACAGTGATTGGCGTAGAACGATTAACCCTCCTCCTGTTTAATGTAAAACATTTACTGTAAGAGAGCTCTTCTGTGATCTCAGGAACCCGGCAATCTCATCGTCAGTCATATCCGGAACAAGCATGGCTTCTCAAAGGCAGAACGACAGCGCAGACGGCTATCAGCCGGTCTTCAAATCATTCGCTACAGATGCGATCCACGTTGGTTCAGAGCCGGAGCAGTGGAACTTTATGGCCGTAGTGCCTCCTATTTCACTGTCTACAACCTTTAAACAACACGAACCGGGGAAACATGCGGTAAGTCTGGTATTATGTAAGGATTTGACATTGAAAATATATTAATCGTTGTTTCGTATTAATCTAGTGTTTGAGTAACTTATGTATGTTGTGATGCGTGTACTGATCGAGTGATAAATAATAGTTCGCTATTGTTTCTTTGATTAGCAATTCTCACGCGCAGTTTCCATTTAAATGGATTTGACGTGAAACCAACAATAGCAGGACGTTGTGTGAAAAGGGACGTTATTATTAATATTATAAATGTATTTATGAATACCAACTTTAATATACCAAGCGTAATTACATTAAATAATTGTAGATTTTGAGTTAAATCTGTAGGTACGAGTATGTCACTCAAAGCATCTCATATACTGGTGAAAAACCTGCTTAAACTGGCTTACTGGTTTTAAATGGTCTACCAGGCTAGTTTGCAAGCTGGTTTGAGAGGGACTTTGGGCACTTAACGTTAGCCTATCCAAGCTGAAAGACCAGCAAACTATTTAGGCTGGCTTAAAAGTGTCTTCATGTTGAACCTGTTGACCTGCCCAATTGTCTTCTGAAAGAAGTTTAATTAGCCGTTTTTGGTTGTTTCACGCTGGTCATAGCTCACAAAACCCACCTGGAACCAGTCAAAAACATAATAATGTATTGGATATCTTTTAAGAATAGTGGTTACAGATTAAATCAGCAAAAAAGCTTCAAGTTGACTGAATATTAACAAAATGAGTGATGAGAACAGCCAGGTGGTTGAAATAAAAGCACGTTCACATGCTAACTGTGTCTCTTGGTTAAGGAGTTACACCACAAACTAACAGTATGTTTTTAACTCTGAGTTTTCTGTGGATTTACGTCTTAAAGTTTATGTAAAGCATTATGAATTTATCTTTTTTTCTAATGTTCTATCTACCAGGGTTTTGAGTACAGCAGGAGTGGAAATCCCACAAGAAACTGTCTTGAGAGAGCAGTTGCTGCTTTGGATGGTGCAAAATACTGTGAGTCCATCACCAACACATTTATTTGATATGTTATATGACATTGCCATAATCTAAAGCTCTGTCTGACTTTGCTAATAGGTTTCGCTCTTGCCTCTGGATTGGCTGCAACTTTGACCATCACACATCTTTTTAAGGCTGGTGATGGAATTTTGTGCATGAATGATGTTTATGGAGGTGAGTAATTGCTCCTAATAATAATTTAAATGATAGTTGGGCTTAAGAAAAAGACAGCGAAAAGCTGATATTCTTACTGAGACTGTAATGTTCTTTCCACCAGGAACTAACCGGTATTTCAGAAAAATAGCTGCGGAAGTTGGCTTTGATATCTCTTTTGCTGATCTCACAAAGCTAGAAGAGCTAAAAGCAGCTCTAAAACCAAATACAAAGGTACACCTGGCAGACAGCATTAGAAAATTACTGTGGGAAAGAGGGTGGAGTGAGTAATTATTTGCTTGCAGGATTAATTCGCTTTGAGAAGTAGTCTTACCTGATATGGCATATTAAATGTTCTGATTTCTACAGATGGTGTGGATTGAAACACCCACAAACCCTACAATGAAGGTTGTGGACATCAAGGGCTGTGCAGATATTGCCCATAAGCACAACAAGGACATAATTGTTGTTGTGGACAACACGTTCATGTCAGCCTACTTCCAGGTATGAACATTTACACTATTTTAATACAAAACCCAGTGCTGCTAGTTTTTGGATGTATGAATACATTCTGAGAACTCAAAGTGGCTTTACCATGTCCAGAGAGCAACACCTTAATGTTTCACACTATGCTACTAATTAAAAAGTTAATAAAGTAAAAAATACATTTTGTACAGTTGACTTGCATCATAAGATTCCAGTGCAAGGATAGAGTTTCCTAATACTGAAATGCCTTTGTTACATATGTAACCCTTGTTCCCTGAAGGAGGGAACAGAGACGTTACGTCATAGTGAGTAACTGACGTAAATAAGATCTCGCCCGAGAGCTCAATCACCTTCGAGTGTTAACAAAACAAGCCAATGACAGTTGGCGTGCATGTTTTGCCACGCGCACCCCGCCCCGCAGCGCGGGTATAAAAGGAGAGTACGTGCAGATGGTAGACACACATCAGTTTTTTCCTGAAGAGCCGAGACTATTTGCCCCAGCTGTTCAGCGGTGGTACAGCAACTGTGGTGATGGGATGTAACGTCTCCGTTCCGAGGGTTACATATGTAACAGAGATGTTCCCTTTCAGTCAGTCACGTTTAACGTTACGTCATAGTGACTGAAGTAAATGGGATCTCTATGAAAACGCCTATTGCTGACCCCCTCCAGTGCCCTGTGGGAGCCGGCAATTCCACCAGCTGGGACGAAAGATAGGACAGGGCTTAGGCAGTAATGAGAGCCACTGCTGTTCCGTACAGTAGGTATAGATAACACTGGGAAAGCATACCCAAGTAGGGGAACGCTACAGAAGCCACATCCTGCATAAAGGAGGTACCATGTGAAGATTACACACATAGACTGGGCAAGGGCAGTACTACATATGAAAGTCTCTGAGGTAGACTCAGCCAGGCTGGGGTGAGATCAATGCACAGCAGAGACAGCATAAGGTCTCTGCCAGTGAAAGACACAGGCTCACCGTGAGGGGAGCGTACCATGGAAGAATACACATGTGGGATCACCCGAAGGGTAATCACTATGCACGGGCACCTAGCCTAGCACAAGGGCCGACCTTGGGCAAACACATGAGTGCTGGACCTGGTGTCTGGCACTCTGCCACGCCTGACTGTCGAGTGTGCGGGAGGAACTTCATCAGGGTTCACCAAGGGGAACTGAACTAAGAAGCAGTAAAAGTGCACTTATTCGGTCCGTAGAGGGGAATGGAGCAGCAAGCGTGATCGACAACCGAGTGGGTCCGGTGTTACTGGCCATCTGAGGCTGAAGACACAGGCTCTACACGGAGATGATAGAATCTCGCAAACGTGTTAGATGTCGCCCAGCCGGCAGGTCTACAGATGTCTGCTATCGAGGCACCCTGCGGCAATGCCCGAGAAGAAGCAACGCCTCTCGTAGAGTGTGCTCTTACTCCGAGGGGGCACGGCATGCTTTGGGCCTAGTAAGCCATCTTTAAAAAGGCACCTGTCGCTTGTGGAGCTCTTTTAGATATTGCTATTTTAGATATTGCTCTTTTAGAAAGGAAAAGTGTTGAAGCGCCCAGGAGAGGCCGCAATGCGACCCCAGAATGAGAGCTGCAGCACGCTCAGATGCAGCAGCAGCACTGGACAACAACCTCCGCCATCACACGCTCCGAAGCGAAAAGCTGATGTGCGTCTGGACACGATCTCCTTTTATACCCCTTGCTGCGGAGTGGGGTGAGCGTGGCAAAACACGCACGCTAACTGTCATTGGCTTGTTTTGTTAACACTCGCAGGTGATTGGGCCCTCGAGCGAGATCCTTTTTACGTCAATTACTATGACATAACGTCGAACGTGACTGACAGAAAGGGAACTGATGTAAATATTTCACCACTTTTCTCATTACTGGAACAGCGCCCCCTTGCATTTGGAGCAGACATCTGCATGTACTCTGCAACAAAGTACATGAATGGTAAAAACAAATAAAAAATAACTTCAGCCTTTTGTATAGCTGAAAGTTTGCTTATCAAAAATTAAAATTATCCATGTAATTTCAGGACACAGTGATGTTGTGATGGGACTGATTTCTCTCAACCGTGATGACATCTATGAACGACTGAAGTTTTTGCAGAATGGTATGGCACTACTAATTTAAACTAAACCTTTAAGATGTAAGTGTGAAAATCTGTTGACATCCTAATTTTCTGCAAACAGCTCTTTTCTTTATGGCATGACTTTGTGACTCAAGATCAAAAGGGCTGTACGATTATATAAGATGTATTTTACAAGCAGTTTATAGCATGTTAAGTTTTATTTGCCCTTAAATAAAGCCACATTATTGGACAGTACTAACAATAAAGAACAGCCTAAATATGTATATGTGTGTGCACATATATACACATACACACACACACACACACACATAAGCCCAGTGCATATTTGCAATATATGAATATTTATTTTCACAGATGCTTCTTTATATAGTTAATTAATGCCAGGTTTTAATGCTGATATAAACTATAATCTTAATAAACCATAATGTACACAAGCGTACATTTATGATGTGCTAAACCTGATCGGGGCTGTACAATAATCTTGGATTTCTTTTTTAAATCAGATAAGCAAAAGGCCAAAGAATCATAGGCCACTGAGCTTATCACTGTAGAGTGTTAAAGGTTCAACTCAGTGAGTTATAATGTACATAAATATGCTGAAAATGTGTTTTAACATGCCTACAAGAGGCACTAGGTGCAATGTTCAGATATAACTCTGTGAAGAAGGAATTCTAGCAAGAATGAAGGTCTTTTATCTACACCATTGGGGGTATTTTGTAAAGGACAAGAAAAATGTATTTCATTTACTTGAAAAGAAAGTTACTTGTCTTCAAGTGAAAGTAATCTCCTATATTAATATCTGCTGGCAATATTTCCCTTTTGTTATTACATGTAGTCTTGTTGAAAAAAACAATTTCCTTTCATTCCCTCCTGATTTTGAAGAACATAGTTCAGAAATAGTTTTAGGAAAACTTTTTTCTTTGCATATTATTGCGATATCCTTTATTTTATTGTGGTTTTAAATAGTCTAATCACTGTACGTCTAATTTGAGCAAGTCCTACTTTTATCAACTTCATCCCATACCTCCCACCTGTCACACTGCTACAGTCCTGATGTTATGATTACACCTTGTGCTTTCTGTTAGGTTCTTATAGCAATTGCAGTTGCATCACTTTGCAGGTTTATCCCTGACAGTAACATTAAAAATGAGTCAACTGCATTGCGGAAGTAAGCGCTTTTAAGGTTTGTTTTAATCTCTCTACCTCCCCGTTTACTTCAGCTCTTGGGGCTGTGCCTTCTCCATTTGACTGTTATATGTGCAATCGGGGTCTGAAGACACTTCCCGTGAGAATGAAGCAGCACTTTAAGAATGCAATGGCCGCGGCAAAGTTTCTGGAGGCTGACCCAAGAGTGGACAGAGTCATCTTCCCAGGTGTCTGTGATATTACTGTAACTTCATATAGAATTGTATGTTGTGTGATTTTGACATGGAGGTAATTGCTCAAATAATCCATCTGAATATAAATCCAATAGATTTTTTTTTTTATGATGTAATTTTTAACAAAAACAATTTACCTTTTGAAGAGTAGTGTAGGTGCTTCATTTGTATAATATCACACCTATGGGCAACCTTTAATTGTGTTGTTCTAAATGAACTGATATTCCAGGAGAACTTGACTGACTCTTGATCATCTCTTTCCTCAGGTCTTCCATCCCACCCTCAGCATGAGCTGACGAAGAGACAGTGCACAGGCTGTCCTGGGATGATCACTTTCTACATCAAAGGAAAACTGGAGAATGCCTCAACTTTCCTCAGCAGTCTGAAGGTGCTTTGAAGCTTTATATCGTTTGAAAATCTTGTATACCTTACATTTTTAAAGAAACTGTATTGTGCTTTGCGTTTCAGTTGTTTGCACTTGCTGAAAGTCTTGGTGGTTATGAGAGTCTAGCAGAGCACCCGTAAGTATATCCAAATCCACTGAATTTTCTGAGGGAAAATCTGATTTAAATCCAGAGCATACAGAAAATAAACATTAAGTATATTACCTTTTTTCATTTAAGCCCTAAAAGTCTGAGAGCCTTATTTTGGTTTTCCATTAGGGGGCGTGAGAGCTTTAATGTTACTGTAAAAAGAAATTGCAGAAACAACACTTTTGTTGTTTGAACAGTTTGCCTCATTGAAGAAGATTATTTAGCAAGAAATAATGGAATATTTAAAATTATAGTAACCAGATATAAATATCATAATATCATAAATCATATTTTTGAACATCGTGATGGGTTTATGATATTTATTGTTCACTAGTAATTCACTAAGATTATTTCTGACTAAGTCTTCTTAATATTTTACCTTGTCCGGTGTTACTGTGATTTATCCTTCAAAATCAACACTTTTTTGAGGGAACATTTCCTCCACCTTCATTTCCAATTATGTTGCATTTTGTTTTTCAGAGCTATTATGACTCATGCTTCAGTGTCTGAGGATGAGAGGAAAGAGCTGGGCATCAGTGATACGCTTGTTCGTTTATCTGTGGGCCTGGAGGATGAAGAAGATATTATTGCAGACCTAGACCAAGCCCTCGCTGCTGCAGTGAGTATTTCAGTAGACCTAAACTTCTGACAGTAAATAAATAAATAACCACACATACATTAAGTTAAATTTTTACGTTTGTTCTGTAAGGAAGCATTACTTAAAATGATGATAAAGATATTCATAATATTACAAAGGTTTTTATATTAACTTTCTATTCATTAAAGAATCATTACAAATATATCACATTTTTCATATAGTATCGACCCCAAAACACACTTGGAGTCTCACTAGTCCTAAATAGAGCTACAGATGGCCTGTGCTTTATTTGTATATGACAGCGGCGATGTTATTATCTCCATGTTAAAGACATTATATGTAATCATGCGCATTTCTGTTTGTAGAGCCTCATTTTGGGATCAAAGGTGCTTTCATGCATTTAATGGTGCATCCTCATGTAAATTGATTTTATTCCCTGAAATATGGTATTTTTTAAGCTTGTGTCAACACAGAGATCATTTCGGTCCATTAAAGTTCAGCGAGTCGTCTCTGAAAGCGTAGGCCATTTCTCCTCTCTCTAAAGTGCACTGCAAAATAAGGTTTCAGGAAATAAAGACAAATCAGCTTAGGTCACAGTCTGTGAATTATTCCCATAGAAACGTATTTGTGAGGAGAAAGCTAGGGGTTTGTGGGCTGTGCGGTCTCTCGGGAAGCCTGCTCGCTCTATTGGATGGAGTCTTTGAGCGTGATATCACAGCAGTGCAGACGTGTGAGCAGATGTTTAATAAGACTTGTACATCTCTACACCATTCACCCTTTTATTGTAACGTCTAAGGATTGTGTTCCTCTGTCAGCAATGTAATGCCAGCCCTACAATTCCAAATGTGATGCTTTTAGATGTGCAGATCTGAAGAGAATGGAAATGAAATCATGACTTATATCCAGTTGCTATCCAATACCCCTCTGAGATCATTACAAAAAGAGCTTTTGTGATTTGCAGTGTTTTAATTTGAAATGTTCTGAGGGGGTGAATTCCATTAGGTCCTGGCACGCAATTTTCCTCTGGGAGTTATAGATCTTCAGTCTCCTCCATTCTTTCTGAAAACCGTAGGTTAATTATCTGCACTTTTGTGAGGTTAAGAGCTGTCATTTAAAAAAATATATGCTAATGTTAACAGCATTTATTGAACCACTCTCTGCGGTGAGCCTCAAAATTCTGCCTTTGTGTCCCGGTGCTGTTTCAACCAGTTGACAGAGACTATGGGGCGCTAGCTAGTGAACTGAGGACAGAACACAGTGGTGTGTGTGTGTGTATATATATATATATATATAAATATATATATATATATATCTCTCATCATCATCATCATCATCCAGACATGAAGAAACAGAGCAGCACAGCACTTGTCTAAAAATTCTGTAAAATGAGGATGCTGTCAAAAATAATGTCATACATTTTCTTTATAAAATAACTTCTATTAACTAAATTAAATTAACATTTAGTGTGACCATCCTTTGCGTTTAAAGAAGCTTTTGCCCTCGGTGCACTTGTGCATAGTTTTTCAGGTAGCTTTGCAGGTAAGTTTCTTGAAAAATTGGAGACATTGACGCCTCAAAATTGACGCCTCAGTTCTTCTGGATTTAGTCTGTTTCAGTTTCTTCATGTCATTCCAGACAGACTGGATGAGATCAGATCTCTGTGGAGCACTGGCTGCTGTTAGACTCCTTGTGCATCTCACTCGATTTTTACAATTAATCTCACTGGATTATTACAGTTAATGGCAAAATGTAAACTGATATTTTCTACTGACACTACAGCAAAATATAGAAATAACTGACTTAAAATCAATTTAACCTAGTGAAAATACTAGTTCTAATTATTTTAGCCACTGGTGTATATATAGCACACACACTCTTTCATTTTTTTTAATCAAATTATTTTATTCAGAAAGGGTTCATTAAATTGATTAAATAATTATATTAAAGACTTTTATGTTATATTATATTTTTGAACTTTCTGTTTCAAAGAATCCTGAAAAATATGTATTATGATTTCCCAAAATGTTTAAACACTTGTCTGGGTATAGTGTTTTTTTATATTTATATTGTATACCTATACAAAACTCATTCAAGCTAAATATTAATTTGCCATGTTAAAACCAAAACATTTTTTTCTGTTAAATATTTTATTAATCTAATGTACAACTGGTTTCTTTTTCTTTTTTTTTTTTAAACAGCATCCAAAGAAGTAGGAGGCTGATCAAGCTCAGTCAAGAGCAGCGGTACCACATCTGGACAAGACAGGGACACTCTTCTGTGGCACATTTCTAATTGACTTAGTATATGACAGTTATGCTAGAAAAACTTGAATTGCATTTATCAGGGAACAAATATCCTCAAGAAACTCATATGCCATCTTTTCATTCAAAGTACAGGAGATATACTGCTTTTGTGTCTCTACTATTTGTAGAAGGTAGTTGGGTTCTAAACAAGCTCCACTATTTAAACTTTTAATACTGGAAAAAGCCAGGACTGCAAGGGAAATCCAATGTCATGAAAATGTTTTAGCTTTTTTATAAAGACTGTGATTCAAGTTAATTTAGCAAGAAGTACAAGCAGCACAAAATACACTGTTTACACAATCAGTCTTGATTTTCTGTATCAAAGAAGATGCATATTCACCTCAATGTTTCAAATCACTCTTCATTGATCAGTTTGTATTTTAAATACTGGGTATTGGTTGGAGGCTTGAGCATTTTAAACTCAAGGGATCACATCTGATCTTTGTCTGGGCTATCAGACCCATTAAAAGCCATTTGTAATCTCTCCCTCTGTTTTGTCTTCTTCTTGAACGTCTTTGATGGTGGTACACCATAAGCAATCACTTTGAAGTCTACAAGCACCATACATTGATTGGAAGATGAATAGTAAAAGACATATCTAATGAGCCGATCTAACAAACACCATTAATAATGCTACAAGGGCAACTTGAACTGAGAAGTAATTATGCTCCACAGCATTTATCAGGCTTGACTTTATTTCTATGACAGGTTTGACATGATAATTCTCTAGTCCTGATGAGACACATTTTTTAGCTTTTAATTTTCTGAGCAATGCAAGGTTTTGGGGATATTCTGCAAGAAGCTAAATAATGAAGAATATGTTATATAAAAGTGTTTAATCAGGATGTCAAATATTTCTCACTTCTTGACAGGCCATTTTGCCTTTTAATATGTAGTTTTACCGATAAATGGCCTTTCGGTGGGAGTCAATTCAAGCTCGTTAAGGTATAAAACTGTCAAAGTTTTTGTTTGTCACTATATTTCAATGGCTGTTTTCCATCATCTTCCCTCAAGGCATATATTCTGTATCCAATGAAAAGCACCTCATTTGTGTTATTTGCTGACTCAAGGGATGTCCATTTAGCAAGCTGAACACACAGGAAGCACAACACCATTAACCCAGTTATACAGTGACAAAGGTTCTGCTCAGACCCATTAACTCTACATATTACTGTCCATATAACTCCAGTAGGAGCCACTGACATTTTCATTTAAGCCAGACATAATGCATGCAAAATATCAGGGGCCAGGGGTGTAAAGTTCATTCTTTAATGTCAAGTACATACTGTGTCAAACCCTTGTTTGATGTTCATACAGTTTGGGGGGAGAATGTGCTTGTATTACAGGCTAGTAATAGAATGAATGGGAACATGAGCATATCTGAAGTTGCACCTCTTATGTGACCCAATGTTCTTTTCCTTCATGAAAATACATGTTTGATCTTGCCAAGCTCCTTTCATGATGTGTTTTTCAATTTTCACATATCTAAAAGAGAAGATATTGATTGATTTGCACTCACAAGCCTGTTACAAAGATGATGGATGATTAACAATGTCACAATCTTAGCATGATTTTTCTGTCCATATAAAATGATGTTCAGAAAGATGGTTGATGTCTAAATATTCAGTCGGTAATTGTTTGTATGACTGAATTCTATTCTATTTTCCAACAATTTTGCAGTAAAGTTGCTGGCGGCATCGAATTCTAATACTTCTAAGATATCTACATTCCAATATGTTTTTAGTGTTGACCAACAGATCTTACACAAATGAACCTTTTCAAAAGTGTACATACACTTGAGTGTTAATTCTCAACACATTCAAATCTCCCTCCATCCAATCTAGTCTCTGCCTTAGATTTGTTTTTTTTCTATAATCTGTTTCACACAGTTGTTACAATTTCGAAGAAAAGCACTCTTGCTTCTTTCATTATTGCAGCTTTATGAAAAGTTTAAAACGCCTGGTAAAAGCTTACCTTTGAGAAATTGAACAAATAAAGGCTTTAAATAGTCATGGTACAACAGGACAAACAAACCCATTTCATCCCCGGAGTTTTATAGTGCTTTCATACCTTCCTTGATTTACAAAGTTTCTTTTCACTTAAATGGATAATAACAGTCTCTTTCCATTAATAGGTCCAGGTACAAAATGATGAAAAGTGACTTTGGCTGGTATTATGCATAATATTGGACATTTTATGGGTGTAATTACTGGATGATGACATTTTGTTCCTCAGAGTGTCTTTGTGAAGATGTTCCAATTCATATGCAGCTCTGGCCCTGTAGAGTCATTCAGATAGATTGAGTGGAAAATTACTTCGTTAAACTTTGAGCCATCCATTTGGTTTAAGAAAGCAGTTGGATTTAGAGATTAGACGTTTTCAAAAGTCTAACTGGACAATGGTTTTAATTATGGTCATGTATTACGGTATGATTTGTGAATGTTTTTGTTGTTGTTGTGGGTTTAGTCCCATGTATTTTCACAGCTATCTATTTATTTAAACACAGTGTATGAGTAATTTTCTCTTTCTCTTAACCTTCTCTACATGATCCATTACGGTGCACAGATAAACACAATGCAGCTATGAATAAGCCTTGTTCATTCTGATCACTTAATAAAGATGGAATCTTGGACTTTGCCCAAAGCCACTGGTAATGTAAAAGAAACCATCCAAACTACACTAGGGCCTTTTAATTAGTACATTTTGGGAAAAAGATTTCTAAAGATCAGCTTATTTTGTTCTTGTCAATGCTATCTTTCCTCCGTTTATTAAACTTCAAGCACTCAAGTGCATGTCTGCCAAATTAAGCTAAACTATATTTTCAATAGACTGAAAACAAAAACAGCTCAGAGCTTCACAATCAATACGATCCTGTTGTGTACGTGGAACCTCATATCATAAGTTGTTTAATTTGTGCTGATGGCATTGCACCTAATAGACTCATGCCATGTATCCTTCCTTGAGAAACATAATCAAGGTAATTGTTTTGGGTCTTGTGATGTTATCTTTGCAAAATGTTTCCTCTGCTACTTGTTTACGTACTTCTAAATATGAGGGATGCATAAACTGTCATTTCAAATAAATTAAAGCTGATGTCTGTATATGAAACCTTACAAAGTAACTATAGCAATCTTTGTTCTTACAATGAAGAGAAAGGAAGTGTAATCTTTATATCTGCTTATGTGCTAACTTTTCCTTTTAATCCCTCAATTATATCTGTTATGTATTAACAAAGTAACACAATAGCACTCCAGGTTCAGCTCTGTAATTCCTCGTTCTGGAAGGAACACGTTGTGATGTTCAACAGTGAAATCAGTGGCCTGCATGATATCACACAGGACACAGAAGCATCTACTGAATCACAGACTGAAGGTTCATCTATGCAACATTCAGCTCTGACAGGAACAGGATTCACTTTTACAGTGTTTTTCTCAGACACACTAGAATGAAGATTACTGGTTATTCAGTGGAACACGGTGCTAAATTACTTTGTTTTTCTTTGTGAGGGACTTTGTCAAATGCATCACAGCACAGAGACGGTCCACTTACCTGTACACTAAAAGCTGAACTTTATCATCGTGTAATAGCACTCAGGCTTTGAGTTTCAGATATGGAGTATGCATTTTGTCATATTTTCTTTGTGGGATGCATTACATTCTTTTTAGAAGCAACAACAACACATTTTATTTTGTATTACAGTAATTTGTTGCAGAATTATTAATAACAAAACATGAAATCACATGTCTACATGACACAGTCTTAAAAAAATTATACACACATACAGATGAATATTTATGTTCTTTGCTGCATGCCAACTGTAAATTAAAGTATTACTATAAATCCTAGTTTGTATAATTGCTGTTAATTAGCTTAGTCACAAAAATCTATTTATTTTAGGTTAATGATCCCTTCTGTTGAAATCTGTTCACTTGGAAATGTATTTCTTTTATGTCCTAAGACAGGCGTTGGTCCATTGTCTGCCCGTGTACAAGGTGACACTGACTTTCAGATGAATGAGTCAGAGAACATAACACACATCTAGATAGGGTCTCATGGAACATGGAGTTCTCTCAAACAGTCATTTCACAGACTGTGATTCAAAAATCAGCAATCATTTCCTAAATACACGATGGTCAAAACACACAGCTCTGCACATAGCGAAAGTTGGGCTGGCTCAGTTTGGAATGACCTTTGACCTCCATCTGGTGTGAGTGGCCTCTCTTTGATATTGTCCCCTACTCCTTCTGAGATGTAATTGCAAACCCACTCTACTCATTATCTTAACTCTGTCGGAGTATTCCAGTCACAAACTCATGGTGTGTTTCATGAATGAGACCATTAATTCACCGAATGACAATTCTCTAGTTCGACATTTTCATATATACAATGGTGGTCAAAAGCTTAGATAATAATCACTTTTGGTAATGTTTTTGAAAGAAGCATTTTATGCTCACCAAGGCTGAATGTGTTTGATTAAAATAAAAAGATCACCATTGTGAGTTATTATTACAATCTAAATAACATTTTTTTTTGAAAACAGTAGAAACAGCAGTAGTGCTTAATATTTCCTAGAAATGGTAAAACCTTTTTTGGATTCGTTGATAATTTTTTATCAAATAAAAATGTATATTATATATATATATATATATATATATATATATATATATATATATATATATATATATATATAGAGAGAGAGAGAGAGAGAGAGAGAGAGAGAGAGAGAGAGAGAGAGAGAGAGAGAGAGAGAGAGCTTTATTTCGATGTATATTGTCGGCATAATCCCAGTGTGTTCCCTGAGAATTCTCGCTTATGTTTTTGTAGTACATTAACTATTAAACTCTTTTACATTAACATTTATATTTATGCATTTAGCAGACGCTTTTATCCATTTTTTTCTTGATGTGACTCCTGTGAGAAAGAGGGCACAGTATAATTTACGTGTGTATAATACATGTGGAGCAGAGGGTACAATTTCTGACTCTCTTTGTACATGTACAAGATTCAGTGACACGATTACTGTAGATAGCCCTAAAATGAGTTAATAGGTTTCTCAGTATCCTGGGAAAGCCATAAGCAGCACTTTCAGTACACGGTCATAAATCAAAAAGCTGCACCACAGCACCAACCAAGGCAGCTCTTATCCATAGACTTTGACTCAGCAATACGCTGTGAATTTGCCTTAGCAAAGGGCTGTCCAGTCTGAGTTATAGGGTCTTCACTCACTTAGACAGCATCGCTACAGATCAGCCAGAAATGCACTTAAGTAGCCTAACATATAAGATCTTCCTCTTTTATGTTGACACTTCTTTCATTCTTTCTTTAAAAAAAATATATGAATAATAATAAAAACTATTATTTTCTAGATTTTGTGACATTATATTTGTTTAAAATTGATTTAGTGGTAGCAAGAGAAAATGGTCAGCCAATCCAGATGCTTAGTAAACAGATGTAGAATTGATTATTGTGAGGTGTGTCCATTGGTATTGATCAATGAGAAGGAGAACTAATGAGAAATGACTCCCAGATCCATGTGTGACAGGTTTACAGATTTACCCTTCAAAATGAATTGGAACATCAACATACCTTAAAGCAGGGGTCTCAAACTCAATTCCTGGAGGGCCACAGCTCTGCAGAGTTTAGCTCCAACCAGTTCCAGGTCACACCTGCTGAGGTTTCTAGTAATCCTGAAGACCTTGATTAGCTGGATCAGGTGTGTTTGATTAGGGTTGGAGTGAAACTGTGCAGAGCTGTAAAAAAGTATTCTCACAGTGTCTCAAAACTGAAGTTGAGCCACTGAAGTCACATGGACTGTTTTACCGATGTATTTACTACGTTTTTGGACCAGGAACATTTCAGTTATATTGCTGTCTATGGAGTGTCAGATAGCTCTCCGATTTCATCAAAAACATCTTAATTTGTGATCCGAAAGATGAATGAAGGTCTTACGGGTTTGGAATGACATGAGGGTGAGTAATTAATGACAGAATTTTCATTTTGAGGTGAACTAACCCTTTAAGTCCTATACATTACTGAACATTAAGATCTTCTACTGATTTTATACTGCTCTATTTGATGTATTCTCATATTTCAGATTTATGTGCAATCTGATATTAGCTGCTACTTTAGAATACAGACCATTTTATAATTATGCAAAGCACTAAACATGCATCCTAATCTATTCTGAATACGCTTTTAGAGCAGTATTCTGGCCAACACAGCCAGTTATTTAAAGCCCTTATAAAACACAGATTTAATGTACTATATATCCACAACTGGAGGAATGCTTAGCTCTCTGCTGTGGTTGTTCAGACTATATTTGACCTCTGCAGAGGTCAGAACAAGCCGCAGTAGCTGAAAATGTGAGGTGTTTACAAAATACTATACAGGTCTCCTGTCTTAGTGTACAATTGGGGATAAAATATATAGATTTAGAATTTCTAAGACAGGCAACATAAACTGTGTGCGCTGCACATCGAGTTAGCACTCTTTCCTTTATTTATCTTTCACAAAATTACTGTGTGATTTCTTCACCTCTAGTGTTCCCGGTGGAATTGCTAAATTGCTAAACAGGTATCATGAGCAATCATTCAAACAAACAGATAACCCAAACTCATTGGTTGAGCCAGGGTTGAAATTCAGATTGATTTGAGTCTGTATTATTAAGCCTATGGGTACAAATAAAAAGATAATTGTTGCAAAAAGTGACATTGTGAGATATAAATTTGCAATTGCAAGGCCGTAAGTTTCAATAGTTAAATAAAAAGTTGCAAATGCATTGAGAAATAAAGTTTGCCTTTTTTAAACTGAGGCAGAAATAGATGCTCATTTATACGTTAACCTTTGGTTTCATTGTTTTGAGCAGTATTATGTTAAAATAACTCCTGACAGAGTCAAATAACAAAGCAAATCAAGAGACCATCGGACATTTTACATTTACATGTATCATCTACATGGCTTCCCACAGCTTCAGGATGAAACTGACCAGCACTTACTCCTGGGATCAAGATCGCTTTACTTCCTGACACGAAATCAATTTCTGTGATACCCTGTTTTCTCCAACGGACCAAAGCTGAGAGAAATAAGGATGCCCTTGTGCAAACTGAGAGATAATAGAAAACAAGACTTATTTGCACAACAAAGAAAGCACATTTCATATGAATTCTAACATAGTTTTGAAAGGATTTGAATCCGACTGCATCTGTGCAGGATTCTTCAGTGAAATTGCCAGATGTTCCAGCTTTTGAAGCACATTTCCAGTTTTTTTTGGGAATACATGCTGAGGAACTAATTTGCCAAGGAAACAACCTCAACTTTTGAAGAGCTGGATGCTGTGATGTGCAAATGTTTTTTTTTTTATAGAGAAACGATTTACACGAATACCAATTTGTAGTAATTGGTTTCACTGTTTAATTATTCTCAGAGTTGATCAGATCCAAAGGTAAAAGATCTTTCTCTGAAGTTATTTTTCTATAGCTGTTCTAAAACACTTTAAAATTCCTTGGTTACATTTAGAATTACAATGAAATAATTACACTTCCAGGATCGTTTATTTCATTACTGATTGCTGCATGATGGGACATGGAATTAGATTCTAAAAGACATACAGATATACCATATCCATATAATGAACTTGCTTCCCATGAGCATGAACAGATCCATGTTTACATATGCTCCAGCTATTGCAATTCCATTATATGAAGTCCTTTATCAAATACAATATACAATATAGTTAAGTGAGCAGACATATTGACTTCGGTTTTTTTCAAATTTCTTTTTATACTAGACATTAGAGTGCTAAGATACACTGAATTAAAAAAAAAAATTTAAGGTAACAAGAAGGTTGCAAACTATTTATTTTAGCTACATAAAAATAAACTGTAAAAATGTAACAAATAAATGGATTGCAACCACTTACCTTAAAATATTTGAGCAAATTCAATGGTTAATTTCTTTTTTCAGTGTAGAATGAGATACTACATTGTCCCAGAGGATGTTCACACAGCAGCAGAATACGGTTGTCAGTTAATTAATGATGATCATTCATTCAACTTTCCACTGCCGTGTGAGAAATAAAAGGGCTTAATGAAATACATAAAAAGCTTTGCAGAAATTGTATGAACTATTCATAACTCAATAGCTCAGTCTTGAGGCCATGTGGCAATTCGGTTGTCTGTGTAGCTAACTATTGCTGAGAAGATTCATGCTTCCCCATGAAATACTGTATTTCAATACTGCTGTATTTCAAGTGCAATTCTAGGGCAAAACATCTGTTAAACGATGCTGCTGAATTTTCTTATATGGAAGTATCTTTCACTGTGGTCCAAAAAAATAACCAGATTTACCACAAACGAACACTGATTTACTCAAAATGTTCACCTCTCCTGAGGCTCTAAAATCGAATTTGGTGCCAATATGAAGCATTATGTCAGATTTGTCATTGTCCTTGACATTAAACCTGACAGCATTTTTTGCTTTCTCAAGCAAAGTGATCATATGGCCTCAGAAGACGTTTATGGTGCTTTATCTACTTTTAAAGCTTGACAGTCTCACTGCAATCTTTTTCAATATAATAAAAAAGACAACTATGATATTCACCTTCAGTGAAAGTCACACGGGTTTGATATTACATCAGAGTGTGTAGATGATCATAGTGAATATATTTGAATTATGGATGAGTAATTTCATTACATTTTCATATCTTTTATCAGTTTTCCTACTTACAATTATTTATAGATTGCTACTGTTGATATAGACCTAGCCTGTAATTCTGCCGTATCTTTCCAGACAGGACACATTAAAGTAGAATCGACTAACAGCTAATGGCATATCTCTGTGACCTTTATCACATCTAAAAACTGACATTGAGATTGGCAGTCAGCGTTAGTAAATCCATTCAATTAATGCTCCAGAGACTCAAGCTTTAGTGTATTATTACGCTATGTTCACAAAGGGTTTGGACAAATGTATTTCACATAAATCAAAAGTAATTCTCAAACTGTCTAATTCATAAAACAACTTGCATACAGAATTTGAGTTGCTACTGTATGAATAATTTATTTTAATTTGCTTTTCTACGATTGTGATAGCTGCAAATATCTCAAGTGTCCACAGTGACAATGACTAAAGTAAATGTAAATGGTGCCTCGTCCATAAGATCAATGCAAGCTCATCAAACTAATCGTAATTATCGGACAGTCTAAATGCACCACAAAACCGATGGGAGCTAAACAATGATTGAGTGTAAAACCTTATCATGACACACAGTTCATATGTTATCTCAGATTCTGTAAGTTAGGCTACTGAAACCACACATGAAAACATCCATCATCACACAGAAGACACGCATGAGAGACAAGTCATTCTGTTCACACAGCACAGGTTTACTGAAAATACTACTGGTGTGTGTGTGTGTGTGTGTGAGTGAATGTAACTGTATTAAGCACTAGCACTATAAAACATGACTTACAGTTTGTATCGCCATTTCATTGATTCAACTTTATTTCAAGACTTAAAGGGATACTCCACCCCAAAATAAACATTTTGTAATTAATAACTTACCCCCATGTCATTCCAAACCCGTAAATTCATCTTCGGAACACAAATTTAAGATATTTTGGATGAAAACTTGTGACTGATAAATAAGTAAATAAAATCAACAGATATGTCTGTGATTGGTTACATTGATCAATTCCACAAAAACATGTAAATTGAAACTTTTGATGCTTTCCAGAGCACAAACACAAATACGCACTCTCCCAAATCAGTTTCACCAATATCCCATAACATTTTTACATTTACATTTTACATTTGTACATTTACATTTTTAACTGAGGGTGCATGAGTTAACTTCATGAGTTAACCCTTATCACACTCTCAAACCTCATAACCGTACGATTTCTTTTCCAGCAAAAAACAAACAAACTCTTATGCATTATTGACCAGCAACGATAAAGATTAAATGCAATTCATTTTGACATCCTGCAGATGAAGACTTTCTCTTGAGAACAGTTCTTCTTTGAGTTTGACAAGCACACTACTCTTACCTCTTAATAAACCTGGCTGTGAATACTAATCTTACTTAAGACATCTGGGCTTTGACAGGCCTGTACGAGAATCTGAAAGAGACAAATTCAGCTAACAAAAAATACTTATTGTGTCGACATTAACAACCTATTAATAAACTGCTCTGCTGGATATTAATAGATGACAGTGTGTGTTAGCAGAGCCAGAGTATTCTGTCATAGGTTTTGTCAACCAAATATGGTAAGAGCGAAGGCGTTAAAAAACACATTTTTACTCACTTTTTAAATAACCATTTCACAACACTTCCCAAACAAATTCTACAATATACACAAATAAAATGTCATATGTAAGCTATATAAACACTGTACTCGACTGTTGGAGCAAAAGAGTAAACACACACAATCAAGCTGTCATAAAGTTATTTCTAGATGATTTCTCCAAGGGAGCGGGGTGCATAGAGTCCATAATCTTCTACTGAGGGACCCTTAAACCGTTGTTGCATTTTGAATCGATGTCTCTATTGAAATCTCAGTAGATTAATTTGTGCAGAATGTCCTAATGAATTATTTATGAAGTCAACAGACTGGATCTAAACAGCTCGATAGCATACAGCACGAGCAGCTCACAATCACATTGGGCTACTGTTTATTTCATTGTGATTATGTTTGATTCAATTATAGCCAGCAACATATTTTCTGCCATTACACATTACACTTTTCTGACACAATGCGTTCCATCTCTTATGCAGTAATGATGTTTTGTAAATCAAACATACTAAAAATGATGTACGAAAAAGATATTTAAAATGGCACTATATTCATACTGACAGTGTAGCTACTGGATCCTAGAAATATGACTATTTATCTTATTAGTCTGCTAAATAACACCCCTGTCACACTCAAGTTCAGCATTACTCCAGCCATCTGGTGTATTTGTGGATCATCCTGCTGTTAAAACATTTATATAAATGATTCTATGATGGTTATGTTGCAGTGGAGGCCACGGATGGTAGATCCTGAAGGTCTCCTCAAGCACTAATTTATTTATGTAGAGCCCTGAGCTCCTGGTAACATCAGCTCCATCTGTCTCTAGAGCTGGAGAGGAAGCATAATCACTGCTGGATTTTACAAAATGCAGATATGTGCGTGACAACTAACAACTGGTCTGAATAATCAGCAATTAACAAACCATATGGTCTTTTTAAACATCTTAAGTGATAGTTATTGTGACAGTTTTTATATAATGCAGGCTATAATGAGACAAAACCAATGCCAGTTCATCCAGTCTGCCTGCTTAATCAGTATTCAGTTGATTCTTGGCTCTTAGATGCAAATGACAGAGTTCCACCTCTATTATAGTATTTTGATAACCTGCCAGGATTTAATGCTGTTAGATTGGCAAGAAGTTTTTCATTCAGACCCTGGAGGACCTCAGCCATCATTCCAATGAGTCTTTTTTGTATGCTTTGGACATTCAGTCGCATATGCTGAGTCCAGACATCCAAGTTCTGACTCATTTGAATTCAGTTCACTTCCAAGGGTCTATACAACAGGGTCCTTTGAAGACAGCTGACATCTGAAGAGATGTGTTTTTTTTTCTTCCCTGTATTGCCTCATGCATCATCCTACATCTATTAGAATGACTGGGGGCATAACCAATAATGATATTTAGATTAACTTTTGATCTCTGTGCTTTGTTGAGTTCAAACTTGTGACATATTGTTCTATTTAAAAAATGTCAGAGGAATTATTGATCGTTTCTGGTCCACAAAGCATTAGAATCAAAACCTTTTCAAAAATAAAATGGCATTGAGAGTTATATTTGACGTGTGTACAGCTTTTGTAAAGCTGCATGATGTTAAAAGGTAGTACGTGAAAGTAATCTGGAGGTGGTGGTGAACTCAAACAGGTGGTATTGTTTGTATTCTATAAAGACCCGAACAGATCCACTCAGATCCAGAAACCAGTCTCTGTTAGATTCATGGATCTTTTTTTTCACATTAAATTAAATTGGCTCTGAACAGATCTGACAGCATAATTAAATGGCTATGGCTGGTTCATTGTTCTGCTTCTGCAGTGACATAAAGAAACCGTGCTGCTGGTCACTCTGGTTGCCACATGATACAAGGGATGCATGATGCTGTGGATATACATTTAATATTTTTTACATTGGTAAAAAAAAAATCAATGCACATCCCAGTGGTAGAGTGATTGATTCTATGCTGCAATTTAAAATACTATATTTTCACAGATAAATGGTATCTTGAGGTAGATCTTGATTTATTTTAGAGGAACTGTGATATGTTAGTTGGTATTCCAACCCGATCTCATGGCAATTCATACATATTTACAAAGGGTAGGTAATTCGTACGAATTCATAAGAATTGGGGAACTCAAAAATATACGATTTAGCAAAAAGAGTTTTGATAAATCGTACATATTTTACTGAGTTCCCCAAATATGAATCATCATATGAATTTGTATGAATGACGAATGACGTAACATACGTACACATTTTTTTTACCTGTGTATATTACAACTAATTTAATTAATTAAACGGGTGCTTGTAGATTTAACATAATCCTTTCTTTATTTTTAATTTCAAATTGTTTTCCACATTTTAGTTTGAGCTCCACTGAAACTCCAAATTGCAGAGTTTCTCTAGTAATGCACTTACATTTATCATTCAGACAGACTGACATGAATCACTGTTACACATTGATGAACAGTCCACAGGTTAGATTAACTATTAATAATGTATTCACTATGGTTTCTTCACACACTTTATTTTGTGCCTTTAATGTCTTTTTGTGGTATTGTATGTGTATATAAACTATATAGGTTATATATATATATATTATATAATATATAAATTACGTCCGCACGTATATCAGTAGTATACAGGTATTCTAGAGGTTAAGAATAGTTGTTGTTGTTGTTGATTTTCCTAATTTCCTCTTTCAAAGCTCACAACTGATCGTCAGAGCCAGATATTTTTCTCAGCAAAGTAACCATAGCAACAGAAGAACATCAGGTTATTTCTGTCGCACTAATAGCCACAGGTACAAACGAATGAACAAACAAGCGAACAAACTAATAAATGAATGATTTTAACCAAACAAATGTTTCTGGACAGAATATTGCATTTGTGTTTTATAGATTGCAACCCGTTCAAACTATCTCACACGTCTCAAAAGCTGCTCATTTTATGCAGTGTTTATTTCTTCCAACTTCTTTCATTTACTTTCTCAGCAGTTGTTTGTTTTGAATATATCTCAGCGTATCCGTTAAATAAATAATATGACCTCAATGACAGTAAATGGAGACTGATCAAATCCATCTGCCATGATTAGACATGAATTAAGGAGGTATACATTTCAAGGCCTGACATCTGAAATTGGGAATCCTGGAACAAAAAAAGACTTTCTGTCTTGACCCATAAATGCAGCATTTTTTATTACAACAGTAATCACGTACCTTAAAATGTTTACTGTTGTTTTGGCACGATAAAGCATGTTTATTATGAATTTACCATGCAGTTAAAATTGTATTGCTTTTTTGATTGTTTGTTTTGTCAAGTCAGTGAGGGGCAGTTGGTCAGTGAAGTAATAATTTCATTATATTTGTTCAATCTTCATCTGGCACACTGACAGTGCTCAGACGTTTGCCAGGTGTTGATAAACTGGCCTCTCCTCATCTCAGCAAACAATAGTCACTCTATGCTGCATAAACAGATGGAGATGACTGAACGTGACATTTCAGAAAACAAACTCAGAAACTCACATTTTTAAATGAAATCCTAATTATTACAGTACACCTGACATGCCTTTATACAATGACATTATTTACTTGCTTTTAAGCTCTCTATAGTTTGTTAAGAAAGGCAGTTTTGATGAAACTCTTATCAATATTCAGGACAGCAGACAGGTGTGCAGCTGTGTTTTTCTGCGGTAGCAATTTCATACAATGCATTTGATTTTGATGCATTTGAATTTTAACAATTGTCACAAGGCTTCCAGCAAACAGACCAAACATCTTTTGTTCACTCAAACACAAAAGACACCAGTGAAGGTCATGTGAATGTTGCTTGTCAGATAAAGTCATGGAATTTCCAGCCAAGGTCTGTGAAGGTATGAAGTTAATGGTTGGTGTTTTGGTCACAGTACTGCGTGACAGATGTTTGGTCTGAGTGTGTATGGCTAGTGAGTGAGAATAAGATTAGTGAATACTAATAGTCTCTTGGATAATCCCAAGAGAAATGTGACCCGAGGACTATGGTGTATCTCACTATGGTCACATGTCCGGAAAGAGTCTCAGACAAAATGGGTTTTTCAGTTCATTACTCTGTAAATTGCTCACCAGGTTGGAGCATCTGCTTGATTTAACTGGTGAGTGATTGCTTTGCATGTACATATTGGCTATATTGAAGCCTTGAGCTTTCTTTTTCTGTGCAAGAGACTTTATGAACCCAAGAGACAGAGAGGTGTAATTTAGGAAGACAGAGTAGGAAATGTTGCACCATGTTTAACATTTTGCAAAAAGAGACATTTAAAATGCATTGAGGAAAAAAAGACAAAACACACTGTATGTTATATAAACTGAGGTTCAAGAATGTTGTTAAAGAAATAGTTTACCCAAAAATGAAAATGTGGGGAAAATGTACTCCAGGGATCTGTCCAGGGATTCAAAATGTAGATGAGTTTGTTTCTTCTACAGACGTGGAGAAATTTAGTATTATATCACTTGCTCACCAGTGGATCCTCTACAGTGAATGTGTGCTGTCAGAATGATTTGATTGAATTGAATTGATAAAAAGCTGATTAAAACATCATAATTATCCAAAAGTAATCAAAATGACTCCACTCCATCAGTTAACACCTTGTGAAGCAAAAAGCTGCGGGTTTGTAATAAACAAATCCATCATTAAGTCATTTTTATTTTTAAATGGTTGCTTTTGGTTTACAAGTAATATTGCATTCTCCGGTGAAAAAGGCATCTACTCTGAATCAAGAGAGAGATATGCACAGATCAAGCACTGTTTACTATAGGGGAAACAAGTTTTAAACAAATATTTCTGTAGATTTTGATGTAAGAGGACAACAAACATTTACATCAATTTCGGTGAAGGTGGGTGAACTATTCCTTTAAGATGCATTTTGGAAAGTGGATGGTATGGCCCATAAATCAACTGCAAAGGCATTCCACCAAACATTTCAGAAGATTGCCATGTTCTCTAAAAAAATCTATTACTTGCATATGGAAGGGTGCACATCCCTCAAAAGGCCCAGTGGGACGAAAACACATCAAAATCTCTACTGAGGACATTTATATTCATAAACATCTGGTGTGTATAGGGAACAATAAAATAAAGGTGAAAATGTGCATTTGTGGGTGGAAACTGAGTTATGAGAATCATGGGACTGAAACATAAAATTAAACTTGGAAAAGGATAATTTATTTGTTCTGAAAACATTAAGATGCACCCCAACTGCTATGACATTGAGTTTCTGTAATAAAAGAGTTAAATAGTTCCAATTCTCTAGAGGCGGTAATGAGTTTGCCTCAATTGTCTTTAAATGTAAGGGGTAATGTAGAGACAATGATTCATTTACTTCTGAAAACAAAACAACAGACAATGATGTCAACTGTGTACACATATTAAATAATGTAATGTGTTTTAAATGACAAACATAGCGTCACTTTAAAGTGTTTACATTTTTAAGTAAAGTGGGTACAAATATGGAAATAAACTCCACTTGAGTTTAAATCACCAAAGGTTTAAATGGCTTTAAAGTGGCTTTTAAAGTTATGAAAATACCGTACATAGGCTACAGTATCCTACAAGCACATTTAAATAAGACCTTTGATCCTAAATGTTCACTATGAACTTCCTGGGCATCTTTTTACCGAGTCTATTATGTAACCAAGTCTAAGAAAATTAACATTTGTGAACTGATAAAACAAATATAGTGTTGCTGTTAATGCAAAAAAATAAAACTAGCTGTTTACTGACTTGAGGCGTAAACATTATATGGTGAAAACAGCATTAGATGAACAGCAACTTCCTGTATGACATAATTAGTACTCTCTGTTATAACAGCTGAACAAGGTTAAATATCAGTAACATGAACACTCTCAGATGCTTGTTAATGAGTATTCTGGAGTTGTGCCATGCCTAGGAGGATACTAATGTAGGCTAATGGAAGTATAAATCATACATTTTATAGTAAACAAATTATTGGAGGTATTCACTTCACTATAACACAATGAGCATGAATGCCTCTTTCTTTCTGACTGGACCCTTTAATAAAGCTTAATGAGTTTTAATTGACTGAGATTACTGCTGCCCCCTGCAGGCTTGATAACTGTGCTCAAGAACCGCAAGCAATAAGAAACAATCAGTGTAATAATAAGCATGACAGAGAGATTGCAGCTTAACAAAGCTTTAAGTGAGCAGCCTTTTGTTGTTAAGAATGAGTTCCAGAATGTTTGTATTCAGAGGACAAGAGTGAGGTTTTCTGTAAATGGCCTTTGTCTTTTCTGGCAAAGCATATCTGTTTTGGGTAAAACTCAAAGATCTATTTTATCTGTATTCAGTTGACGTACATTGTGTATGACAATTTTAGTCAAATTAATTTACTAATGGAATAAATGGCTAATGACTAATGTTCCTATTCTTGAGAAATTGCTGCCAGCTGAGGCCTAAATTTACAGAAAGGTCTTTATAACTTCAAGATGTTAGGTCAAGCATTTGGCTGACATTGAAATTGAGATTGATCGTATCAGCGTAAGCTAAATTGCTTGAAGCAGACACACAATTGTCCAAAAAACCTTAACGTGATTGGTTTGAGAGTAATATCAATTTCCTGAAACCGAGCGTTGTTAAAAAATAGAACAGTTCAAAACACAAAAGTTTCTTTGTTTTGTTTTACTACCTCAGTGGCGACACAATGTCTGTTGTTTTTACTATTTAAAGAAAGACCATTCAATTCACTCAAGGCTGATAGTAAGAACTGAAATTCTTCTAGACTAATTCGAATTTTAAGCATTCATTTAAACTAAGTGATACTTGACATTGATTATCTTGCTCAGATCACGAGACTAAAGTGCTTCTTTAACAAACTCCCTCGGCTGTTCTCTGAAATGACAGAAACTGCAATGATTTTACAGCATATACATAAATGAGATAAAATAGTCAAGTGTTTTATCCAGAATGTTATGAAAAAAATCCATGGTGAATCTGATGGGATAAAGACTGTTCATCTGTTCATCAGCATGCTTTCAGAGTGAGTTCCTTAATAATTAACTGAAATGAAATGCACTTGAAATATTTATACCTGAACATTGTAAACAAATTATTAGCAACAACATCATCCTTCTTAACTTACTAAGAAGAACGGATCAACGTCTTCAAGCAAGCTTATAACAGGACAGGAATGGAATGCAAATGGCGGAAAAGTTCCCCAAACCACTGAAAAACTGGCAGAACATTCTTCGGACTAATTTCAGACAACAACCTCAAATGCTTCCCCTGAAATTCACATAGATTTAAATTTGCTAGCAAGTTCCTTTAGTTGTTCTCGTTTTAGACATCTCACTCTATCAGTGGTCAGGAAACAGATCAGTATTTGGCAGAGAGAAGGTTATCATTCGCATACACACCCACTCACAAGTCACAATTTAGACATTGTGTTTTAACGCTCACCAGCTTCATCATTCCTAGAAGTTTTACATATTAATAAAAGAGATGAGAAAATCTAAGAAGATTCTAAGAAGCAATGGAAGGCTGCAGGTCTGCTTAATTATATTATGTAATCTATGGCATCATTTGTTATAAATCTTCATTGCATCATTAAACAGATGCCAGGCCATTAGGCAGGACACTGTTATTTAAGACGTCTGTTTGTACTCGTTGCCAGACACAGCAAAAGGCATTTATTATTAAGGGTAGTTTTATTTATTTTTTATTGCCGAGCAAGAGAACAAACAATTAGGGTTGTAAATCTTTGAATACACAACAGTGATTTGAAATAACTAATCATGGCAGCTACAGTAATGCTCATTCTTGAAGTTACCTGTAAAAATGTATTGAATCTGAACAAAAGTTTGCAGTCCATTTCCCTATTCGTGATTATGCTACACTCGGAAATTGCAAGTAAATTTCATAAATATTTAGGCCTACAAAGAAACAGCAAGTAATACACTGAATTAAAAGTAGAAAAACGTGAAATTATATTCTCCTCCAAATTGTACTCCAGTAAGCTTTGTTACCTGAAAATCCTGTCAGCATGTAGTGTTGTTCTGTTTCATTGCTTCCTTCAGGCGTCCCAAGTTCAAGTGCTGCTGCGCTTCGGGCGTCCCTAGTTCGAGTCCCGGCTCGCGGACCTTTCTGATCCCCCTCTCTCACACCCACATTACGCTTCCTATTGACCTATACAATCCTGTCTAAATAAAGGTGTAAAACGCCAAAAATAAATCTTACAAAATAAATCTAAAAACAGTGTACAGTGTAAATAAGAGTTATTATAAGAGTGTAAAATTCATTCACCTTGCTTTTTAAAACAACTGACTGTAGTAATGTGTATTTTTGCGATTTAGAGCCCCCTACTGATAAGTGAGTGGAATTATGGTAAATATATCACTTTTGTAACTACAGTGAATAGCTGTACACCTGCATTTGTTGGCCCTTTTCGTGGAATTTCGTACTAGCTCATCAAACTTACATACAACCAGAACAGATGTTTTGAGGGATCGTGGTAACTAAACAGAAGTCATTCATCATATTATACGTCAGTGTAACATCAAAATGATTTCGAAACTGATATTTCGAGGTAAAACAAAACTTAAAAACAGTTGCTTTAACTTGTGTTTATTGGTTCATTTTCTTTGCGTACTGGAGTACCAGAAAGACCAGGGAGTGTGGTGTCAGAGCAGCGGTTTGCTGAGTTCTCACTGTTCCAGTCCTAAATCACACCTTTCAGCTGTCCTTGCTGCCTGACTGATCTGAAGAAGCCACACTTGTGTCTCAGTAGTCTACATCTAATTGCTTGCAGGCCTCTCAGCAGCCTGGCATTAATTCTTTCTGACCCCACGAGCCATTGATTCCACTCCATTTGTCCTTTTCCTTCTCATTAGTGTTAGTTTCTAATTATGTGAGACTTACTGGCAACTGAAGAGCTTTTAGCCCCTCCAGAGAACCCTCCAACAAAACATGGGCTTAGCAAATGAGCTCTCAGGATGTCTGGGGAAGCATTGTAACACACAATTCTGAATTATGGAGACTTGGCAAAAATTATACACATGTGTGCAAAGTGCAAATGCAGATCGACCTCACAGCAGCAAGCACTGACAGCAGGAGAGAGTTAGCCGTGAGGTCTGATTAAGGTCAGCCAGGGGTGCTGCTATTGTTTCTGGGGGCCTGAACAGCATATTGACTCGGGCCCCCTCAAATCCCATTCTGGGGTTGTATGTGCTCATAAAAGCACATACAGCTGTGTGGGGCAAGAAAAAAATCCCTAAACTGTAATTTCTAAAGATCCCTCCTGAATAAACTGAGCTGGTCTAAATAATGTAATAATGCATACAAGCAGGATGATTTGCTGTTTGAAGAAAGCTATGGGCTGAAACGTCTGCTCGTGCTCACTGGTCTGTTTTTAGTTCACTGATTTTTGCATGTGTGTTTTTTCATTCGTTTTTTCAAGACACATTTTTGATAAACCTCCGTGGTCTGGCTATATTTGTTCAATGTGTGGACAGCACTTTGGAGATTTAGCAGGTCATTCGATATTACAATATTGTTGTAAGCATTGTAAGGCCAATTTCTTATTGTAATGTTAAATATGTGTCACATCTTTTCAATAAAAGGATTTTGCTGACACTGAAGGTCAATGGCTTCCCTTCTCTTTACCCAGCCTACACTGTTGTCTGTGTGTATTTCAACAGCAAGTGCTTCAATACGCAGGAGGTCACCAAAAGAAGGTCACTAGAATTAAACTATATATACAAATTTACTGTACTTTAAAATGAAATATTTAATGGATATGGAATCAGTTTGAAAATGATATCAAGTATGTGTCAGCTGTCTTGTCATCAGTGTGGGTAAACACCACAAATGTTTATTGACTCCACTGATTTGAGTCCATTCTTAGTAGTTAACAATAACTTTTCTATGCAGAGTAAAATAAAATGTAAACGGAGTAAAGGTTGTTTTATGGTCAAACTTCAGGACATTACACTTTATAACTCTGTTCAGTCTGGGGAAAGAGAAACAGCAGCAGTCTGGAAAGGTGGGACATTTCTGTGTTCACTAGATGAATCTTAGAATTATTAATCAATTATATACTTTTCAAAATCTGTTGAACATTCTTGCTGCGTTTCTGTCAATAAAATGTTGAAAAACTCTTTCTGTTAATTTTCCTCAGGGCCTTCAAACAAGACCTTGGAAAGGAACATCATATATTTGTGGATTTGTGCTTTGGCAGCAGTTCATGGGAATCGAGAGACTTTAGCACAACCTACCATCAATGATAAACTTCCGTCATTGATAAAGATGAACAATTATTTAGCTATTCACCTGTACACGAGGCTTGTAGAAATACCTGATTATCAGTCCAAAAATATCTTCTTCTCTTCCTTCAGTGTGTCCATGGCCCATTCTGAGCTGTCTTTAGTAGCTGGTGGTGAAACCAAAAATCAGCTTCTCAGTGGCATCGGCCATAACAGCTCAGTCTTTATCACTGAAGAAATGCACCAGATGTTCCGCAGTCTCCTGGAAGAAATCAATCAGGTCAGGGGTGGAAATTGATGTCGGAAGTGCTCTATATGTCATAGCATAGGCTGGGCGGTATATCGAGTGTTTACGATATATCGATATGTTTTTATAAGCGATACAGTATGAAGCAATACTGTTAATATGGAGTTTGATACGAGCGCATCTGAAATAATATATATATGGAGGAGGACACAGACTGAACTGCTGCGGAGAAAGTGCATAATACACTTTGTTCTAAACATGTGAGAAGCTTTATATATAAGGGCTATAAAACACTCGTAAAATATAGTTGTCTATATAGTTTATAGTTTCAGTTTAAAGCGGCTCGCCGTCAGATGCTCTGCCAGAAAGGCTGCTTGTGCCGCTGACAGAGATGTGCTGTTTTGATCTATCTACGTGCTCTTTTCCTAAATGCATTACTTACATTTCACAGGTATATTCTCCATCTGTAAATGTTAGAAAGCCATGGAAATGTCCATATATGTCCATTTTGCTGTCAAAAGAGCATGAGCTTTTGCTTTGCGATTCTCTGCTAAACTTCACATTAGTTCAGAACGTGTGCCGCGCATGCTCGCCCAACACACAAACACACAAAGCGCAATAACTCTGACTAAAATATAAATTTTGCTGAAATATTTGTAGTTGGAAAATATTAATGAGACATATGAAGAATTTTAAACCTACAAGTAAGTGTATTAGCATCATAGCACTAACTGTAAAGTGACTATATGGGGTAATCAAAATAGCCTTTTTACTCTTAGTTAGTGCTTTTTTAACTTTAATTTTAGTTTAGTAAATTTAACTTCTGCTTTAAAAGCATTGTTTTTGTTTTTAGATTACAATGTTAGAATGATAATTTGTTTAAATACAAAATACCGAGATATATACCGCATACCGCAAATCAGTGAAAAAATACGATTTGAATTTTTGCTCATATCACCCAGCCCTAATATGTCAGCAACAAACTAAAGCCCCTTCCTGAGTTCTTGGAGAAGATGAAGGCGTTTACCACTCTGATGGCTTCACTGTGGATTTCAGTGTCAAAGAAACACTGGATAAAATTAACATGTACAGTATCTCACAGAAGTGAGTACACCCCTCACATTTTTGTAAATATTTTAGTATATCTTTTAATGTGACAACACTGAAGAAATGACACTTTGCTACAATGTAAAGTAGTGAGTGTACAGCTTGTCTAACAGTGTAAATTTGCTGTCCCCTCAAAATAACTCAACACGCAGCCATTAATGTCTAAACCGCTGGCCACAAAAGTGAGTACACCCCTAAGTGAAAATTTCCAAATTGGGCCCAATTAGCCATGTTCTCTCCCCGGTGTCATGTGACTCCTTAGTGTTACAAGGTCTCAGGTGTGAATGGGGAGCAGGTGTGTTAAATTTGGTGTTATCGCTCTCACTCTCTCATAATGTTAATTTGTACCGTTAGTTTAAACCAAAAGCCCTACTTTGGACAAGTGTTGTAAATTAGCTTCAGCTAAAAAATGATGCATACATCAGATGACTGTTTAAGTTTATCTATGTTTTTTGTATCTGTCCCTATCTAAATAGACTATAAATAAATAACAAGCATATGTTGTTTTTCAACAGGGATTATGCCTAATATATAAATATTTCAATACTGGCTAAACTGGCCTTTGTTGTACAGTACGTTCATACATAAAAACATTCTTTCGAACAAATACATTCATATTTTAACATGGCAGTATGCACAAAATACTTGCTTAGAATCTCGTAACTCAGAAATGTACAGCCATTCAGCAACAAGTTTTAGCCCTGGCCTGTTGTCAAGAGCACAATACTGTAGAGACTAATACAAGCACAAACAGGAGCAGTCAGACCTGCATGTAAGCTGACCGGAGAATGGAGGATTTGAAAAACTAACACTGGACTGGCACAACTTGACTCAAACAAACACATTCCCTTGGACTCGTCCTAATGTTCCTCCCCGTTATGGCGCCCACTAGGTCAGCTGCCTGTGCCTACAATGCTTCCCATGTGATGGAAAACTGAATATCAACAAGATCAACAAATTGTGCAAGCTCGATTGCAACATAGCAACTTTAAAGTAATTTTATAGCTCTTTGCAGGTTTTATTAGCCAGTTTTGAGAGTAGCATTTATGTGGTATTTTGGCAGCTCAATATCATTGTAGTTTAAGCATGCCAATTATTAACAGTAAAATTGTTTTTTTTAAACAAAGGCACTAATGTTAAATGTAAAATTATAAAATAATTTCAGCTCAAATCATAATGTTAAATTATATGATATAATTAAAATGATAAAATAATTAAATGTAATCTCTGCTTCTGAGTTGTGATTTGTTTGTGAAGTTTGTTTTGCTACAATGACTGTTTTTGATTTCATGGTGAGTTTACATAATTTCATCTCAAATATATATATATATAAAATATATAAATATATAAAACATTTTAAAAATACTCCACTTTTGGGTTGTGGTTAGGTTATATTTTGTTATAAAGACTTGTTGACTGTAGACATTTTTATCCCACTCATTGGACGGTTGCCAATATATATAAATACGTGGACATGGAACATTGATGTGAAAATTATTTTCCTGTATGCAATATTAAAACTTTTGCTAATATAATAAAGTTGGCATGAAGCAGAAACTGCAATCACATTTTCTTCAGATTTTAGTGAACTGGCTTCTCAAATGGAAGAACAATGTAGGGCAGCGCTTGATTTTGTCCATTACAAACTGATTTGACCATTGTTGCTGTCGGATTGTTCTGATTTCATGGTGCCACTTTCAGTTATTTGGGTTATCGGTTGCATTGCCATGGATGGACATCAGCAAGTGCACTGAAGAAACAGTGTTGGATTTACTTTGAGAACATTTTTACTGAGATATTGCTGGTAAATTTACATGGAATTATAAGTAAATGAAAGTGTATCGTAAAATATACTCCAATAACCTCTGTTTTATTTACAATTTTGATTGGCCACTGCTGACCAATTGTGTATTCCAGAGAGTCATATAGCAATCAATAGCTAAATGCTTATAAGATTAGATTCTGTAAGATAGCTGGCATTTTGATATAGGAACCACCATTGAGCAATTCAATTAAAGTGATGTATGGACTGTTCACGGCTCAGTTGCATTGAGTCTCATAGCACATGAGTCTAATGGCTTTATATTACTTTCATTACTCATGCTCAAACATCGGAAACACATCTTTCATGTTGTAATCAGTCACACTATATTTAAATGCATGATTAAACACGTTATTTGTTTTTTGCTTTTAATTTCAAATGGCAATTATTGTATTGCACGGAAATTGGAATGTCAAGCTAGACCAGCATTTGAGCAGGCGAGAGGATAATAATGATATTCCAAGCCAAATCTATGAAGTCAGACCAAATGGTAATGTGATTAGTTTGTTGTTATATCAGTCAAATGGACATTATGGATATGGGGAGAACAGCAGCTATATATCAATGGCTCATTTTGTGCATGTTTATTCCCCTCAAATAATGGATAGTGAATGCCATTGTATATCAACATTACTATGTAAGAAAACATGCTAAAAAGTAGAAAATGTTTTAATCTAGAGTGAAAAGAGTTAGTGACATTAAAGCAGCTGCTGCAACAAGCAGCAAGCATCAATAAACGGTACATTTTTAGATTATTATATTTGAGTTTCATTAGTAACTGTCCTGTTTTTCATCACTGTCTGTTTAATGAAGAGGTAAAAATGAAGTGCAAAAAAATAAACATTCATGTTTAACTATCATGCTAGCACTGTTTAGTCTACTCAGTGTCAAATATTGTGTAGTCATGGGAAACCGTTTGAAAAATAAGCTTTGCTGTGGAAAAGTTGCTCAGTAACCACAGAGAGCTTTACAGGATGTGCTGTTATATAAACAGATTGCTTTGGAGCGTCTGAAAGCGCTCTGAAAAATAAGTCCATCTAGTGTTAAAATCTTTAATCAGATCCCCGTGGTATTCTTGTCTCCAATTTATCAACATTTAAAACAAAGAAAATAAAAAGGGTTGAATAGTACTTTACAACAAAGCTATTCTTCTCTAGAAAGTGCTCTGGGATTTTTGTTAATTGTATAATTTGACTCAATTATAAACATTTTCTGTATTCTATACAGTACTTTCAAGAGGTCCAGTCTGTTGTTTCCTGAAGCTAAAGATGTGTGTTTTAATCAGTGACCAGTGATGTTACCATTACAATCAATGACACTGCAGTGATGTAACTGATGACTGCTGTTTTCTTTGGCTATACCAAAAGAAGGAACATTTTGACTTTTTGTAAATTGAATCAGTCTTTCCACTTATTAACTGCATGATGATGACCCCTACTTTTTACATCAATTGCTACTTTTATGTTTTTGTTGCTTACATTTTTTGTCATGGTATGTAAAGGGTAGTTTTAGGTAAAAAAATGGGATACTATACCATTAACAATCACCACTTTTGAAGAACATTAGGTGTGTGTGTGTGTGTGTGTGTGTGTGTGTGTGTATACATTTATGTATGTATGTATGTGTATATAGATATACTTGGTTATGCTACATTGCGGATAGTAAAACCTGACATATTTTACATTGTGCACAAGTGAAAAAATATTTAAAATAGTAAATTATGTTTATCTGAAAGTGTAACAATGTAAACAGATTTTCTGTAAGGGGTAGGTTTAGGGTTAGGGAATATAAAATATTGTTTGGTCAGAATAAAAGTTATATAAGTCTGGAAAGTTCCACTATTCACAGAAACAAATATGTGTGTGTGTGTTTGTGTGTGTGTGTGTGTGTGTAAGTATAGAAAAAGAGAGAGAGAAAGAGAGAAGCTGGAAATAAAAGGCAAAAAACGAATTGCTCAAAATTTAATTCACTTATTGTTTATGGAATGCAATTATAAAAGTGACGACATTTGTACATCAATACTTTGTGAAATTTTGTACAAACTAATATTTGTACAATCCCCATGGCAACAGTCTTAACCTCTTAACTGTTTAATTGACAATAACAAGCTACTGAGGACAGTATATTAAAGACTCAGGTACAGGGAAACTCAAGTGAAAATTGACATTTTAATCTTCAGAGATTATTGCAAAAATATTACTCAGACGAGGCATCATAATAAAATAATCAAGATTGGCATTTAAGATAACTTTTTAGAGTCACCACTTGAAAAATAATGGATACGGTGTTACATCTCTGCATCCTGAAACATCTGAGGTCAATCAGGATCATCATTACAAATATATATTTTTAAACCCCCAAAAATAAATAAATGAAAAATATCAGAATTTATATTAACTTTATATTAACAAGAATTCAAATATGGATGTATGCTGATTGACCATAGTGAAAAAGTCTCTGTTTTACTTGAAAATCTCTCAATACTTCAATATGCAAATTGAGGAATCTTAGAATTGTATTGATATTAATGTCTGGCATGCGTCTTGGCACATGTACTACAGCGGAGAGCCGACTGCCAGATTAGCCATTATCCACATTAGCCGGTTGTGCAGTGTGTTGGATCTTCACTGCAGCCACTAATGGACTGAACAGCCTCTTGGTCTCTTATCTTTTGATGCAGTCACTATTTTTGTTCCCTTTTCTAAAGGCTCATAAGAAGTCCCTATGAAACCTGTAGAGATTTATCTCTTTGCACGGAATTAAAATGTCAAAATAATCAAGAAATAATGTTAACATTTTTAAAAAGCATTCAGCATTTAGCATTTTATAATGAATCCAAGTATATTAGCTACACTGCTTTTAAAGAGAAGATTAACAATAATTATCCAAATTATGTTATTATTTACGGAAACAAGCCACGAGACCCCTTTAATCTCATTAAATCTCATTTAATTTTAGATTGCAGCGAACATATTAAACAATTGCTAATTGATTGGTAGATGGCCAGAGGGCATGTTGTCTTGTGTTTTCAATTACAGATGCAAAGGCAAACTCATTAACACTGAAACAAAAGAACAATTCTGATTACAAAGCTGATCACAATTCTGTAATTAATGGAAAATGCTCTCAGCACATCAAGTGTAAACAGTTAAGAAAAAAAACAGAAGGAACAAAGCATAAATAGGACATAAATATCTGTGCCTGCAGAGATGAGTGAACTTTTGTGTCACAACATAAAATAATTGTTAGCACAGGCAATACGTTTGTACATAAATAGTGGTCATGACATGATCAACAAGTCTTGTCTGATTGTGAACCTCTGGGAACAAAATGTCAAGGAGTTGTTTGACCCCTTGAAATCTCCACCAATGGACTTCAACCCAACTTCAAGCAAGCCTTCAAGCCAGAGATATGAATATAAATACAACTTTAATTTAATTCTCTATATACAAGTGCTTGTTTTATTTGTAATGTTAATTAAAAGCAATTGTTTGTCCAAAAATGAAAATTCTCCCTCCCTCATGTCTTTACAAACCCACATGATTTTCTTTCTTGCGTGAAACAGGTATCATCTAGCAGGATTTCAAGAAAGACATGAGGGTGAGTAAATAATGACAGAATGTTGAGCGCTGGTCTTTTAAATGAACTCTCATTGGTACAACACTTTAAGGGGAATAAGAGCTAGTCAACTTTAAAATGCATCTTAAAACCCTGCCTTCTTTTCCATTCAGTTAGACACTATCGATAAATAAATTCATGTTTTTATTTTATCTCTCAATGTTTTTTACAATGTTTTTAATGTTAATATGTAGATGGACTGGGAATGAGAATCCAATCCTTTTAGCCAAATAACAACTATTATAATTCACATATCCACTGACAATAAGTGACTGGTTATGTATTAGCTATATAACGAGAACACAATCATTTGAACAAAACAGCAATTTGAAATAATTCCTCAGTAACACAATCGATGGAAAATGTGGCAACCATTTCAAACCACTTGTGCAAAATATGGATAGGGGTGCTTACTATTACAGAAGCACTTTGGTATACCAAAAGTGCCCTACCCTACTAGATTGAATTATGATAATGGCATGAAACACAGTCCATCCCGGTGAATGGAAAACACAAGCAGCACAGAATCAAATAATGACACACTTTAGAAGCACCATTACAAGGCAAGCACATCAGAGCAGTTAGTAGACATGCCTGGTCAGTTAGTTGCAAGCATATGCAAACATTTCTTATCAAAAACACACAAGCAGCACCACGACCATCTGTTGATACAAGCCTAATGACAGCTCTAGCTGTGAACGGAGTCCCAGAGCTGTACGCGTTTGTCTTACACGATAAATAAATGTAAAACTCGAAATACATTCATGAAACCCTGTTGTTTGTAATGCAGATTTTCCACACTCCGTGGCATCCGTGATTTGGCATCTGGCATTAGGACATTCAAGGGTGGGTTATTATTTAAAATGATTTGCTGGTGGCTTCACATGCAAATATTATCTGGCAGCTCTTATTGCCTTTACATATGAATTATGATTATGTTCTCTAGTTCCACTTAAAGAAATACTGAGATTTAATTACACATTAAAAATGTTTGAAAGTCTTTGCATTAAATAAAACAAGAAAGAATCCATTTCAAACTCATATTACTTTCTTCTTCCTCTGGTATTATATGGATACATTTTTTCCCATCTCTACATAGCAGCAGCAGTTTGGAAAATGGATGAGTGGATGTTTTTTCCATGAAATTACAAAGAGTTACTGGAGCTTCAAAAGAGACTCAAAAGCAACATGAAAGTAGTCCATACAATGGTTGTATTAATTATATATTTCCTCTGAAGCCATACATTAGCTTAGTGTGATAAACAGATGTGCTTTTACTTGAACCTTGAAAGCTCTCCTTCAAAAATAAAACCAAATGGGTTTGTAAGGGTGAGTATATGATGAGAGAAAAATATAACGAATAAACATTTCTATATGAAAGAAACTCAAATAAGATGCCTTTGGCAACATAAATACAATGCTCTGAACAGCTTTAGTGTATAGACTGTACCATTGTACCACTGGACTGGTACATTCATACACTGAAATGGTCACAAGTCAGATGTTCTTTAAAAGCTCAGTGCACCGTTGAGCGGACAGAAGATCTGCTTTTGTACTCATGGACACACTGGAACTTTTAATGTGGCAATGTATTATTATGCAATCATTCTATTTTCCATTGCCCTATTCAGCAGCTACCCAAGCAGACAACAGCAAGTTAAGCACGACTTTGCAGCCTGAGCCACATTCATTTCACTATTAATTAAATCCCATGTCAGTTTCATTATTTTTACTCTGTAATCACTGCCTGAGAGCATATGTACAAATGTTAAATCCATTTACAAAAGTATTCTGGTTCTCACTGAAAACTGTGCCCTTTTTCAAATACCCAAATTTCCAGAGCAATCAGAAATCACAGTTTTCTCTGATGTTTCTCTAAGGTTATTATTTGGATTTGCAAAAAGCCCTTTTTGGGGGAAACAGAAAACTAGCAATTTTTTACTCCCTTATGCTATCTTCCAAATGTATTTACTGGTCATGGCACCTTTTCACATCCAACTTTTTAAATTGCCTCTTTCCTTTTTTCCTAGACACTGCTTTTGCATCTTCCTTGCTCATTTTCTTTTAATCGGCAGGGTGTAAAAACATTGGCGTAAACATGTTTTAGTGCCGTGTAGATTTAAGATGGTTTCAAAGAGTCTGAAACACAAAGAGAGTCCTTTAGAAAACATTATTTTGGACAGTATTTTCAAAAAGAAATTTTAAACACAATCCGCCTTTTCCTTCTAATATAGTAAATCACAAACGTATTTGCAGAGTGCCATGAATATAACCTGCAGTTTAGCATAAATTATAATCCATGGGTCCTGTCTTAAACAATAACCAACTGCGCAGTGCAAACATAATATGCTAAGATGATGTTCAGTCACACATAGTAAGATGCATAATTACAGATGTGCAACTGAAGGGCCCAATTAGAAGAACAACTTCAATCATCCTTGCCAGTAATTTATGTATGTTCAATTAAAATTAAACTAACAAAAATCACTGCATGCAGTCTTATCAGCCAAGAATAATATGAAACAGCTGCGCCAGTCATACCGGTCATTAAATATTTCTCACGTTAAACTACCTCAAATGTTATGTAATGTACCACTAAAATGATGCAAAATAAGAATAGAACAAAGCTTTAATGGCCTTTAACTGGTATAAAAAAGCAATTTCCATGAATGACTAATCATCATCTTTTGAAATTGCCTTTAGTTTGAATTTTAAAGTCTTTTGGTTTATTATGTCAATTGATATGATCAAGAATATTGCACATAAAAGATGTAGCACCTTGAAACACTCTGTGTGTCAGAAATTGGCTATTAAAATGAACACTGAACAGACAGTTCCAAGGCCAGAAAGTATCTCACTAAACTATTAAATTAGTTTTCACATTTACATGTACTTCCCTCAGGAATCCAACTGAAAGACTCAAGCATGGAATTCAATTAAATGTGGCCACAGTCATCAGCATTAAAAAGAGCTCTGCAGGCTTGGCATTGAGAAATGCACACAATACGTTTAAAGAGAAAAGTATCCGAGTCCATTCAGTGGTTTTCTGCACAATAAACAGCTCTGAAATGTTACATAACAGATCATAAATTAGCATCAAGAAATATTCCTTCATTTTTTATTCTTGCCGTTGGCAGATGAATAAAAGGATTTTGCTATATTGTACCAACACTGAATGCAGTTTAATATAATCAGTCTCCATGGGAGCTGGCAAACATCAGTTTATGATTTCGCTTTTGCTTATCCAAATCTATGAGCTAATATTGCTGTTGTATTTGCAGGATTCCCACACCTTTTGAACAATTCATTTTCGTTTGTAACGTGTGATATTTTCTAATTATTCCATGACAGTGGGGACACTGCATATGTCATTATTTTAAGGTCTTGCCATTTTGTTGCATTTCAAAGCTTGCTGAGTAATCATGAACAAAATCTCTTTGACTGTGACAATATCACAAGAGTGACGCGTTTGCGTGGTAGCATGCTGACATCACCCTACATCAATACAACAATCCACAAATACATCTGGAACATTTCCAGCTCGTTATTATTCTGACCGTGGGTGACTATACTCTCATTTTGGACAATTCTGTACCGATATCAAGTCACTGTTCCTCATTTCCCCCATTCAAGTTACTGTTCTCCATGTTCAGGGACTGTTTGTGAACATTATCATTCTGAATGGCCTTTTCATTTAGAGCATCTCGAGGACACTGAGTTTCCTTCTGCACATCCAGCATAGGTGTCATTTACACTGGGGACGCTGGGGACATGTCCCCACCACTTTTTGAAATGGCTGATTTTGTCCCCACCACGTTTTAAAAGCATTTGGTTAAAATGTTCTGAAAAATCAATGCAGTTCAGATACAGAAAGAAACAATGTACATTTCCAAAAAAAGTAACTTAAACAAAAAAACTATTACTGATTCTAAAATGACCCAAAAACATGCATGTGCCGATCAGTAACTTGAACAAATTCTTGACACAGTTTCTTCTTGTCCAAGTTATACATTCTCTCTCTGTGAACATGACAAACAGCCACACTGTTGAGTCGGGTTTGTGACATTGAAGAGCGCAGCCAGGTCTTCAGGCGTCTCAAGGCACTGAAGCTTCTCTCTGCTTCAGCAGATGAGGCAGAAACAACGAGCAACAAACGCAGAAGTGCCTCAACTTGACTGAAGAGACCACGGACCTCGGGAACCATGTTCCTCATGATTTCTGTCACTTCTGAGCAGGTTTTGTAGGTGTAATAGACAGTGAACATGGCCAGCTGCACCTTTAGGGACTGGAACTGCAGCTCTGGATACAGGTCAACCACGTCATTAACTTGACCAGAGAGTAGGACTTTCTCCAGCTTGACCAGGTGCTGTAGCCCTTCCTGTTCAAACCGCTTTGTCAGCTGTGTTGTTACAATTTCAAGGACTGTACACGGTAGTACTCGTGATCTGTGGATGGAACGTAGGGTTCAGCTGGGCCAGCATGTCTCCTCTGTGGCTTTCGTAAATGTGGCATCTTTATTGGTTCGATCTCCAAAGATGTAACAAGATCAGTTGCACTGGTGTAGACTGTGATGAATGCTTCTTCGGTTCGTTGGCTCTGAAAGTGCTTTATCACACAGTCAACTGTACTTAACATGCCTCCAATTGTTTTACTTCTCCCCTGCGGTGAAGTGTTCAGGCCCTCTAACCCCATCATCACCTCTTTTGCCAGAAACAGGCCAAGGACTGTGGTGCCCTTTTGGAACCGCTCATGAAGGCCATTAGCTCTAGAAGCTGTGTCGGATGTGTTGGACGAAGCCATCTCTTCCAATGCAGCCAAGACTGCCTCATATTGACCAAGGATGGCGTCAATGGCTGGGGTGCGCACTGTCCATCGTGTTGGGCACAAAGGTTTGAGTGTGATGTAGGAACCACTTGTGGACTTTGCAACAGACTTGAAAATGGTCTTAAATTTGCCTGATTGTCCAAACAAGCACCCCAACTCATGGGTCCACTGCAATGCATCCCTCACAATCGGTGTGGTTGAGCAAGCTGCTTGCGTGACCAGGTTGACGCAGTGAGGCCCACAGTGAACATAAATAGCAAGTGGCTGTTCTTTTCTGATGTGAGCCTGTACTCCCGACAGATGTCCTGACATATTGGCTGCTCCATCATAGGTCTGGCCACGCAGTCCTGAAAGGGGTAGGTTCAGACGGAGTAGCACATCAGAGACAATCTTAGAAATTTGCTCACCTGTGGTGGAAGAAGTTTCGTAGAGGCCAATGAATTCCTTTCGTGGTTCCAAGTCGGAATCAATGTAGCGGAGACAGATGGACTCCTGCTCTGTGCCACTTTTGTCCTGTGTTCCATCAATTATTACTGAATATTGGACCACTGGTAAAGCCAGGATTTCCTCTGCAATGTTGCGAATTATGGTATTGCTCATTAAACTTAGCATTTCGTTTTGAACGACAGGGCTGGTGTAGCTGTGGTTCCATTTTAACCAGTGTCCAAGGGCAGGATCATCCTCTGCCTTAAGAAGGAGAAGATAGTGGAAGTTCCCCTCTTCATTTCCATGCCCTCTTAAAGCTAAAGTTGGGCCAAATACTTAACAGAGCTTAATATTTTTTGTAAGTTTGACCTGGCCTCCTCTTGTGCAGTTGCCAAAACACTGGATAGTTGGGCATTAATTGATTTTGGCAGGAATGGATGGACATGATGCGCTACGTTCAAACCTCGAAGTGTTGGGGAGGAGGTTTCATTCATCCATGTATTAGCCGGCTAACATCGTTAGTTCTTCTTGAAGTTTTAACATTTTTCAACTTTAAGAGAAGATGTTGATCAACAGTACAGATAGGGGAGTTTTTATATAGCATATATTTGCACTGTGATTGATTTAGTTAATTGTAGCCGATTAAGTAATTAATTAAATTAAATCTGTAAATTACTGTAATTTACAGATCAAAAAAAAAATTGGCTTTGTGTGTGTGTGTGTGTGTGCGTGCGTGCGCGCGCGCGCGTGTGCATGCGAGATAGAGGGCCTGCGTGCCATCTTATAGTTTTAAAATAGTTTGGATTTTAGTGTGGGTTTTTTTTGTGGCATACATAATGACAGTATTTATCATGGCACTTTATATTGGTTACGCTGCGATGTGCGATGGCAGAGGAGGATTTCACATTTTGTGGATTTGGTTCCCTAACTGCACTGCATTCTATGGGGGTTGCAAACCCCACATTGTTTTAATTTTATCTGGTGTTATTTGATGCAGATATGTTGCGTTGTATGCTTCTGGTGTGTTTCTTTTACATATGTAACGAATTTCATTGTAATCATTGCGCTGCTGTTTTCTATAGTATGGTGCTTGGGCACTGTTCGGTTGAGCTGGTGTTGCAGGGACTGTTACATGTGCAGTCGACATTGTTGAGGGTTTTATGCTGAGTATTTTCGTGTTGTTGACTGGCCTACGCTATGCCCATTTTTGATGCGCCGTTATTCAATATTTTTCCCGTCCTGCTGTAATGTTTTTTCATCTGATCTTTTGTCCCCACCACTTTTCAACACAAACTGACGCCCCTGACATCCAGTGAGCACTTAGATACAGCGCTGGCCACCTGACAGAACTTCCTCAGGAGAATCTCTCTCAGGAGCAGGTATATCCATGGATCCAGAATCTGATTGAGCGAGGCCAGACGTATGGCTGTGAGAAAGACGTTGCAGTCCATCGTTAAGTCCTGTGATGAGAGAGATACAGCAGCAGAATTGCATTGATGCGAGGATGTCTGGGTTGAGATCATCTTCAACATAAGGACCTGCAAAATGGGAGGAGACACACCACAATGGCTGTTTTATATGAACACTGTTTTCCTTAAAATTAAGAAATATATACATGTGCCTATAGATTTCTGCTCAGCAGATATCTGTATAATTCTAAACAGCAGTTATTCGCAAATATTACACCCTTCGGGTTTGTTTAAAAATATTCTGGCTAATTTCAGAATGTTTTTGGCTAGCTACCAGTAAAAGTTCTGGACTCAGTTCCAGGCAATGCTATATTATAAATATTATTTTAAAATATTGTTTAGTATATTGTATATAGCTTTCCTGTAGCTCAACTGGTAGAGCATGGCGCTAGCAACGCCAAGATCATGGGTTCGATTCCCAGGGAAAGCAAGAGCTGATAAAATGTAGAAACTGTACCTTGAATGCAATGTAAGTCGCTTTGGATAAAAGCGTCTGCTAAATGCATAAATGTAAATGTAAATATTGAAATCCGTTTATACTGGATATGTATTAACTAACATTGGACAAGTAATTGTGCATTATGCATTTCCCTTATTTCTACGTTCAGATTACCTTTGTCATCATTTAGCACCTAATATTTAAAATCATAATTTCATAACTGTTACATTTTATCTTTAGATATCAAAGATAGCAAAATTAATGTCAAATTTTCATCCTCTAGCCTACATGATAAAACTAATGCTTGATTACTACTTTTTTGTGATATTCGTGAAAAAATGCTGTTTTTTTCAGTCAGAAAATATGAATTAGCATATTCCACATGGGCCTTGTTTTGAAATGACATAACTGGGAAGAAATGACAAGACTCAAGACTGACAAAAATTTTTTGGATAGCGTCTAGGGGAAAATCCCAGTGTAAACAGTAACTAATCTCAAATAACTCCTCAAAAACATGAAAATATAACAAGTAGCCCACCAACATGTACAGTACTAGTAAAACACTTGGCCTGTAGAGTTCACCTTTACATAGGAATTAATGTATTTTGTTTAATCCAATACAAATAGCAGCATTTTGGAGATGGGCGCACTTAGGTTTGAGCAGGAATGACACCATGCATGCTTTCATCTGATAACTACAAGTAAGTGTATCTGGCAAAAGCTGATATGATACATACCAGTAGAGGTGACCAACATGTCAACAGCACACACATAATGCCCATCAACTGAACAACAGTCTCTGTTGTTAACCTCTCCCATTGCTTGGACTTGGAGATTGCCTTCGTTCTGCAACGTGTAACCAAAGCACGGATGGTCACAACATTACACGACAACGTAACCAGCAAAGAAAATATCCCCAATGCCGCAAAAGTAGTGGCAAAAAATGTATTTCCAGTTATGTCCTTGTCACCTGTACTTATAAAGCACCAAGTGCCTGGCCACTGCAAAGTATACTTTCCAACCCCAGCAATGGGCAATAAGGCAAAAAGCAAAACCAGGCCCCAGATGATGACCAGAACCTGCTTGGTCACGCTAGTTTTCATGTAATTTGAGTACCAGAGAGGAGCAGTGATGGCCAAGGCCCTCTCAATGGCCATGGCACTGGCTAAAAAGAGGGGACACAAGCCAAAAGTGGTCATGCACACCCCAAAGAAAGCGCACAGAGTTCCCGAAGGGTCCACGCGTTTCCATTTCAGACCTGCTCTGTACACCGAAATGACAATCGGACTTGTGAGCACCTGGCCGAAAAAATCAGTTAACGCCAACGAGCCGATGCAAAGTAGAAACGATTTCTTCCTTTTATTTTCCTTTTTTCTATATGCACTATAAACTAGCAGCATCGCGAGAGAGTTTCCGACCATTCCAGTGACCATCATAATGATGGGGAAAAACACGGACACAGAGCCACAGCTGGAGCTCTTGCCAGCACCGTCCTGTGAAGATTTGGAGAGGTTCGACTCCCACATCATGGTTCCAGCAGTCAGGTTTTGCGGCAGGACATCTGAAGACTGACATTTAGATGCCATCCTTTTTCAGCAACAGTGTTCATGGCCACAGCAGCCGTTGAAACAGGTGGAGTCCTCGGTGAAGTCCGCTTGACTTCTGTCTCACTTTGAGCGCTCGGCTGTCCGAGAGCGCGCTATAAACACAGAGGAGGAGGGACCCTTATGGAAATGTCAAACATGCTCAGAAAGACAACTGAAAAATATTGCAAGATACAAAAAGAATATCTTTACTTCAACGCAAAGGAAAAATTGTTATATACAGATAGATAAATGTGTTTAGTTCTTTATTTTTTCTGCTGTACGGAAAATAGTATGACTTTCATTCCCAAGCTAATAGAATACATTCGTTTTAGGATGACTGGGAATTGTAAAAAAGGACACTTCTGACCAAATGTAGTTTGTAAACGTTGTAGCGAGAGCGCCTAATATGCCTAAGAAAACTTCCAGAGGGTATACTTTAAAATAGATTTTAGGATTAACTAAACTATGGCTTAACGTATTAAAACACTAATGATTTTGGTAATATATAGGCAACTCTTCAAACAAGGGATAAATATTAACGGTTAATTTTGTATTCTGAGGTAATCCACCAGCACACACATGGGTTTGAACGCAACAAGTGCCACCTAGTGCACGAAAAACGATTATTAGTGTCTGCAGTGCAGGTGTATTTATGTCCATCAGCAATGGTTAATTAATTCACGACAAATAATATTATTCTATAAAGTAGACGAGGAAAGAAACATTTAACAAACGTGTCTGATTAATGTATCATTTCATAAACATTACTGGACTTCTTCACAAGTAGCAGTGTGGGATCATTAAAAACATTGGTCTTCATAGGTTTTGCTTAATGTAAAAAGTCTTAGTTTAAAAAGGAAGAGATAATTCAATGAGAAGGAGCATTTTTTTTGGGGAGAAAGATCTTAAACACTACATCACTCAGTAACATGGAGAGATAAAAACAATACAAAGGTTTCAGATTAACAAGAATTTATTCATGTTGGTTACAGTCATGTGAATTTAATGAACAGTAAAACATTTTCATATTTTGTACTATAGAAGAGGGAGTGATTATTTCACATGTTCCAAATTTGATTTTACCACAGAAAACCAATCCAATATTTGTTATTATTAATTTCAGTTCGACCACTTGAGTTGATCTAGTTACTAAGTTCCACAAATGATAGATCACCAAATTAAGAACAACCAACCAAACAAACCTGACAAAAAGGACACACAAAAATGTGACATTTCATCTGTCTTGCCCAAAGAAAATACATCTCTACAAGTATAGAAAAAACATACTTACCTTTAACGCACACAATTAGACAAGGCAATGTTACGCCTCAGAGGAAAAGCTCTCTATAAGATGTTGGCATTTCTGAGGTGGTTAAGCCATGTTTAAGCCATCAACGTTTCTTGTGAGGTGTATAAAACCAGCATCGGAGTACTTTTTTTAAATCAATATAAATGTTTTGCTAATGAATTGGTTATTCTGACGACAATGTATGACAATGGATGAATAAAACTACTTTTGCAATATAATTTGCATAATTTCCCAACAAAATGGTTTATCTCCAGAAGATATGCGGCATTTATAGTCAAGACTCGATGTTATTTCTCAATAAACCCAATGACACTACAGACTTTACACCTCGAGTTATACTGTTGACGAGATTTGGCTAGATGTTTAAAAAAGGCAGAAAAGTTTTGAGAAGAGGTTATGTGAACAGATGTGCAAGTATTTGTTCTTTCATTGAAATCAATGTGAATTCAAACAGTTGGGTAGTTGCAATAGCCCAAAAAACTGGCGTTTGAAACAAACAAAAACAAAAACATGCAGTTTTAGAAGGATTTGTTTCTTTTGTTAATCATTTCTGTTTTGAGCTTGAGCCAGAGTGGGATGATCCAGATGAGCCTCTGCGCCTACAAAGAGATAGAAAGAAGGAGACAAAGAGAAAGACCATGACCGATTAAGTGATTTGGTTCTTGAAATCAAAACAAAGCATGAAAAATGTATTGTACCGAGAGAAGCGCAATTTTGTCACATTGTTTAATAAATGTACTGCTATTTCACTGAGCTCGGTGTATAATGCAGAAGTACGCCTGGTATCCAGGACACCATGTGTTACACCAAACCTTTCAGACGAGTGCGATCGTGCGCGTCTTTTTTTGCGGCCACCAGAGGAGGACCTGGAGCGACTCCTCTTCTGGCCTCCCTTAGGTGACAACGACGGGGAGCGTGACCTCTTCTTTGAGGAAGCAGAGCCCTTTCCTGATCTGGAGCTGGATCTTTCAAAGGAGATACATAAGCATTCCCATGAAGTCAACAAATATCATTACACCAAATACCATAATAACATTATCAAAGGGACTGAAATGGAAGGAAAAAAATCCCCCAACAATCCATAAATACTACAGTAAATACTAAAACTTCTTTAAAAGACCAAAACTGCAGGTCTGACTAACTGAACTTTCAGAAGAACAAAGCTGAACCCGTCAGAGAGAATCAGTACAACTTACAGCCCTAATTACCTGCTAGACGTCACAGTCTTAATAACAGATGGCTAAAACAGATAAAATTGAGATCTGGGACACTGAATAATCAACAGCTCCAGAACATTTTAAACAAGCCCAAAAAGTTCTTGACACCTTTGCTGAGAACAAAAAGTCAAACATTCCCAAAGAGATAAAGCTAACTAAATCTCACTGCTCCTCATGGCACGCTCATTTTATAATTAATTTGCTTTATGGTGATCAAAAGTCGACTTCTGTTCAGACTCAGAAGGACAAAGAGTTCACTACAACCACTGGCTGTTTATACACACACACTCTCTCCTGGAGAGTGCATGTGACCTCATTCACCTGGAGTTGGACCTGGAGCGAGAGCGAGATCTGGAACTGGATGAGCTCCTGGACCGGGATCTGCAAAACACCGACATCAACAAAAAAAACACAACACAAATTTCCAATTTTTCCAAGAAAGTTAAAGATCCTCTGATGAAAACCCATGAAAAATAAGTGTTCAAAAGATCAGCGTTGGCTTTTTTAAAAGGCATTAAAACACTTGAATTACTTATACATAAACATCAAGTTTTATACTGTCATGTCAATAAAAAATGAGGCAGAAGGAAAGAGAAAGAAATTAAACATTAAAACAGAATTATGCGATGAGATCTGAATAAAGATTTGAGCTGATACTGACATTTGCCTGGAGTTACCCTTGACCTGTACCCTTTTACCTGGACCTAGACCGGGAACTTGAACTGGACGAGCGAGATGATGACCGCGAGGAGCCAGAGCGATTCCCTTTCTTTTCATCACTAGCATCCAAATCGTACTTGGACAAATCTGCCTCATCTTCCTCATCGTCATCATCCTAACAGGATTAAGATCAAAAGCACATCAAAAAAGTGTGTTGGTAGGTTCATTTTTTTACATTGCGATTGCAAAATCCGTTCTTTATGACCGACTATTGCAGTCATTTTACAATCAACAGTGTGGTCAAAAGTTTCAGACAGTAATAAATTAGGGGACCACTAAGATAGAAATACAGAATAAAATCTCTTACATCAAGTTTGTATTTTGAAAGATCTCCGTCTTCATCATCATCATCATCGTCGTCTTCAATATCAGCCTTTTTTTTTGGTTCCACTTTCTTTTCATCGTCATTCTTGCTTTTTCCCCGAAACTTCTTTTTTATGCGCCCAAACTGTCCAGAAGACCAACAATTTTATTTTAATTCAAATGTATATGTTAGTAAACTACACGTATTGTGAAAATATAATGTGTGTAAAAAAAAAACACCGACCTCATCATACTCCCCATCAGACTCCTCTCGCTCATTGTAGACTACATTCTCTCTCTCATTGAACCCTCCACCATATCCTGTTACATGCAGCAAGCATATGACATTAAACAAAACTCATAAGAATGCAGTCAATATGCAAAAAAGCTCACGCTAACATTGCATTTTGAACAAAGATAAAGCTATACCTGTCCTTTCCTCCAGTTTGGTATATTTAGGGGTGTTACACATGTTGCACTCTGATCTTCTGGCCCAGTTTACATTACCACACCTAGATTTAAAGCAAGAACAAGTACAGCTATTAATAACACTGGTGTATTAGGGTCTCAAATTCATAAGCAAGAGAATGAGAAGAGGGCCCCCATTGGGTTATTTACAAGAGCGGGTCAACTCTCAACAGTGGTATGAACTATTGAGTATCAAAATTGGCCTTCGTTTAGTCTGAATGTCCTTTCAGAACTAAACAAGAAAAGGGGTGATCAGCCTAAAGAAACTGAAAACAATCCATTCTTGTCATAGCAAATAGTCCAATATGGGTTGGATTTGGAAAAAATGTAAGATAGTAATAGGCAACTCCAGTCCAGAGGTGCATTTCCCAAAAGCAACTTTGGTTGCAAGTTCCATTGTTACTAATACAATTAAATGGAACTTGCGACCATAGTTAACAATACTTTTGGTAAATGCACCCCAAGACAGCCACTATCCTGCAGAGCTTAACTGCACACCCCCTTTTAATTTTTAAGTAATCCTGAAGACTTCTGTGCCCTTCAATTGAAGCTGGAAATATCATAATATCGTTCGAAGTACATGAATGGCAAAGTGAAGTCATATTTACAATATTTTTTAAAGTGATCTATGAGATCAAATATATCTATAATCCAAATCTAAAGCTCAGTGAGCCTGTATAGAATGGTGTAAATTAAGTTTGTTACTCAACTTTTTATAGTTTGCTTTATGTAACAAAACATTTAGTTGTGATACAATGCATACAAAAGTGAAATAAATTGATACTTTTAATTCAGATGTTAATTAGGCGTATTGTTCATAATATAATTGAGGCTTCTTCCGTGTCTCCAAATTGAATGCATGACTTTGTATTAATGAACTACAGTCACACTAGACTGAGCATGCAAAATTATTATGGACACTGCCTAGTATTATGACATCATACTCAAGTGCATCTTTTTAGAAAGAGGAATCATTCAACATATAATACATCCAAAATGTAAAAAATATACAATCTACTCCACAGTACTTTAAAGCTGCAATCTTCTAGTGGTCACTTATTTACATCATACACTTCGTAGGGCAGAGTTCACCAAACTTGAACTTTGGTATGCTGTGATATTCACATGAGCTTATGTTTCCTGTCTCCTGCATTCACAAGTCTATGAATGGAAGTCAATGGAACAAAAAGTGTTGTGTGATTGGCCCTTCTCAGGTTTCCCAGATGCACATGAAAGCAGCATTTGGTTCGATTTCTCTAGTGAGTGTGATTAGGGATGGAGCTAAACTCTGCAGAACCAGGCCTGCCAAAACCACAATTACTCATCTACACTTTCATTGGTAAACAGGAAAAAGTGGTTGAAATATAAGTAGCACAGCTCAAAATGCGTTGTGGCATGCCACTTATTTTTTTTACATCAAAATGTTCAAGTGAACCGACCCCATTCATTGCTTTTCATGACAGGATATCATTACACGGTGTACATTTTATTCTGCTCCATTAAGCAGGTTGAACAGTGTGGAATACAAATGAGAATTAAAATATACTGAACAAAATTATAAACGCAACACTTTCTTAGATCTTTGAGTTCAGCTCATGAAAAATGGGGGCAAAAACAAAAGTGTTGCATTTATAATTTTGTTAAGTGTATGAAGAAGTTGAAAGGAATGGTTTCCTTTAATGTCACTGAATCTAATTTAAAAGAAATGCTGTTGATGTAGAAGGGTAAGAATGGCTGAAACATTTCACTTCCTGACATTGTATTCAACAGATACTTCTTGTGACATTAATACTTTTGAATGTATTTTTAATGCACATTGGATGTGTAATTTTATAGCAATACCCACGTTTTGCACTGCCAATCGTTGGCACTGAAGAGACCTTTGCTCTTCTCAGCCAGGGTCTTTCCAATCTCTGTTCCCCCTGCTTTCATCATCTTTGCTTCAGTTGTCTTGTCTGTTTAAGGGAAATTGGCTAATTAGCTTTGAATGATCATTATGAAGTACTATAAGCATGGTGCATATACTTTGTGACACACCCCTAATATACAAAACACAATGATTATACACTGTAATCCACTTACCGCAGCCACATCTGTTACAGCTCGTTCTTCTGGCAAAGTTGACATTTCCACACCTAAGATATTTCAAAAGCAAACATATTTATGTCTATAGACATTATAAGCATCATTCAACACTTATGCACACAGAAAACAGGCCAATTCACTGACATTTTCAAACAACAGTGAGACGTTCCATTGGTGCACACGCTGAAAATATGTAATAATATCATATGATGTATATGATACGTAAAAAAATAAAATAGAAACAGTTCACATAGCCCAAGGCATTGCTACTACGAATAAAGTTAGTTAGCAGTCTCCATTTAGCATACTCGTGCACAAAGCTGTGGACTAGATAATCGCGTAACCTAAGAATTATGAGTGTAATTTAAAAAATATTGATTACCAGTGCTCCAATAGAAATAAATGAATATCCGGTTTAATTTTGTAAAGGAAAATTAAATGGACGCGTTTAAGAGCGGCTACAGGCCTATTCACACACGTTAGCCGTGTGCTAAAGCTAACAAATGCTATACTAACAAAAACGTGTGATCTTCTCCCAGGCAACATTCATTTCCCCATGAGGTTTACATTCTTGTTTATACATTCTTGTATTAATTATTGGGCTTTTAAATAAACAATTACATAGCAAGTCTTACTTTTTATCAGGACAAACCCAGTCTCCGTCGCTAACGCGAAAACTCTTTCCCGACATGTTCGTCCACAAATCCGCCAGAGAAATGAAGAAATCTTTATGAGTATTGTTATGAATTGATTACACAAATACTAGCGTTTGAACCTAAAAGTACGGAAAGAACAACATTTTACAGAGTGTGAAAGAGCGTATGCAGGAATACGGGCGCTACACTGAAAGACACAAGGGTTGCGTCTCATTATCTAAACGGCTCCCTACCTAGGCCAGTTTTGCACGATACGCGGAATTCAGACGTCGAGTGATGCTGTCTAGATAGGTGGCTCGCTAGGTTTTGAACCATAGCCACAAATTTGACGTGCAGCAGTAGCACTAGCTCCAATTTTCATTACGTACGTGCAGTGAAATCTAATTAGATTTATTTCTAAAAGGATTACATTTATCAAAACTAAGTGTGACAATTCAAATAGATGATGAAAACAGACCAAATACATTCATTTTAATTCCCTGGATCATTTCATTATGAGCCATTTATTTTTCAGAGGCATCAAATAATAAAAAAATAAGTCAATATAATAACAAACAAGACAAAATAATTTTGCCCAAATGCTGTATAAAGAAAACGCAGTAGGCTATAAAGCCTATATTATTCTGTATTTGCACATGCTTAGTAAAACCAAAGACTAATTACAACAACGACATAAGCTGCTATGAAAAAAACTAAAACCATAGGCATAAATAAAAGCTATTAGACATTATACTCCGTTATTTCATAATTAGACATACTTTTAATTATTCAGTGCCATAAGAAGTTAGCTAACCTGTTTAAGAGGTAGGCTATTACATTATTGTAACGTTATTAAGAACATCAGCTGCCAAAAAGTAACACATTTCAATGCTTTTAAAACATTATTTTCATCAGTTTCTTCCATACGGTTTATATATACATCTTTATAAAGTAAGAAAAAAGATTAGCAAATACTTCTTGGTAACAAAATAAATAATTGTATAATGCATTTTTATTTACTGTCTAAAATATCATTCTGAAAATAAAGAAAACACACCAAAGACACAAATGTCAATCATACACACAGCTTTCTTTTATTATAGGTTTCTAAATTAATCTAAAATAATCTTGAGTAAATATAATGATAAAACAAACAATTTCCTGTGTACAAAATTAACGTGTTAAGCCAAAATCTTTCCAATACTGAATAAATATTGACATTTTTAATCTCGTTTTTGTGCTTTAAATGTGTCCACTAGATGGCAGATTGTGTTCATCACACAACAGCCTGGAGAATTCGTACATTTGGCAGCTTCTACTTCTGTGCTCAATACAGGCTTGTTCCCATGTTAACATTTACACATGCATCACAGAAAAGAGTAAAAATCACAGACCTACATGCCATTGCCATATGTGAGGGACATGCAGATATCCACAGACGTATGGTGACATATCTCTGAATCTCTCCTTTCAAATGCTAACCTTATGCAATGCCTCACACGTTGCGCCAACATTTTGCAGACCTTGGTTCGGTTCGGCATGAAGGCACACGCGTTGCTGGGCCAGATGGAGTTGAGACATCCCTCCCACTGCGAGTTCTCAGTCCTGTAGGGACTTAGATAGGACCCATCCTTGCTGGTGCTCACCAAGCTAAAGCCTGTCCTCTATTCTCTGCCAAACTCACGCTGTTTCAGAGGTCTCGCACAGCTGGTGCATTGCTTGTGAGTCAGAATGCCCACATTGTTTTTCAAGTGTAGCCTGGAGGTTTTTAAAAATATCTGATGCCCATATTTTACCATGGCCATTTACATAAACACGTTTTTGGATGGACAGTTTTTTGAAGAATGTTACCTATAAACGTTAAATAACTGAATGCAAAAGTGATGTAAATGGCAAAGACGTAATAGCAGAGTTTATTTATAGTATTTACGCCTTTTTAGCTCACACCCTTATATCAAATTGACTTCTTAAAACAGCACCAGCCAAGAAAAGATATGTAAATGTATTAAGATTAGCTTTCCTTTCTACCATGTTTGTGTATGTGTGCATAAAGAGGACAGATACACATTTCTGCAGGAGCTCATTGAAATGAAAACAAGAACTTGGATTATGAATAATACATTTCTTTATTAGTAGAATCACGAGAAAGAACACACTCTTTTGAGAGTGCTTTTTACTATTTAAAACTCAAAATACTCCTGCAACACTTTTCAGCATCCTCATGCCTTCCCTCACCTATTGCTTTCAAATAATCAATGATAATGTGTTGTCGACGCAACTAACAACCATAATCGATCATGGGTGCAAATCAGTCTTCGGGTCTGCGAATGTAACTGTCCAGTCTAGTGCTTGGTCATCCTTGGGATGTTCCACTCAGGTGCTTTTTTGACAGTGAAGGGTAACCAACGGAGGTTTGAATCACTATATGAAGCCACCTGGGATTTCTGGATCTGAGAGATGGTGGAAGCTATTCCTGATAGAAAGGGGTTATTTTACTTTGACACTTTAGTGTAACATCAACATAATAAGCTAATAACAGAACTCGCAATGATTCCTTCCTTATGCAATTCAAGGAAGTTCTACGTGCAGCTGCTCTTGTCAAATCAAAGGTGAGCGAGCTGAGAACAGCAACAGAGATCTTTTGGTTTGCATGATTGGACGGTGAGATGCTGTCAGCTTGCTGTGCTCTTATGTAAGAGGTGAGGAGTAGCTCAGGAAAGCTGGCTGCCAGCTGTGCTGGTATTTGGATGAGAGCTCCTACCTTGTCACCTCATTGTAATCTCTCTAATGCATATTCATTGTCAATGCATGGGAGCACTTCTCATTCAGAAAGGTCATCCGCAGTGGGGCTCCATTGCAATGGATTTTTGTGCGTTGAATAAGTCAGAGGGAGGACAGCGACGCTGGATAAATATTCCCATCTAGATGAGTGCTATGTCTTCATTTCTCTTCACAGAGGTGACCTCATGCTCGAAAGCTGAACAGATAATAATGTCATGTAGTGTAACGTCAAGTGACATTGCATAACACAATGCATCCTGCTTTAACGTAATCCTTGTGAGGTGAGAAAATTGCATGTCCCATGTCATAACAGTACATTATACAGGGAGGTGGAAAAAAAGGTGAGCTACCATTTATTTAGATATAATATCTTATTATTATATAAAATATCTTATTTACTATAGTGAAAATGATGACCAGAAATTCACCTTTTTTTGTCCTGTGGACACTTACCCATCATTAATCTTCACTCTCTTTTGTAATATATATTAAACATGACACAAAAAGTACATAAGTACATTGAGCCAGTACATCAGTGTTCAAAACTGTCTCCTTACCTTACATAGATTCGCAAGGCCAAGCTTATAATAATGATTTATAATTTGACGTGTCGGGTATGATTTAGTGGAAACTCGCCGTCAAGTCAGTTTAACACATTAGTCTTTTCATGGTTACATCGCGTTCATACACAGAAAGAAGAAGACAAAGCTACTCTGGTGTGTGTGGGCGTCTGTAGCTTGTTCTTACAAGAGTTGCTTAAAATTTAAAGTGAATATGTATTTAAAGATCCAAAAATGAAAATTAGCTGTCATATTACTCATATGTCGTCCAAGATATAGGTTTTTTCTTCAGTAGAAAAGTAAATAAGATTTTTAAATGAAACTGTTGTCCTTATTGGCAATTCATACACTGCACAATGTGCACATCTGTGTCTGACGGTTTGAGAGTCAATAAAACATTTACAGACAAGACTAAATTAATATTCATGGCTTTGATGATACATTGAGGTCTCATTGAGGACTTCATTGAGCACAAATGTCCTGTCGCATAATGTCATATTTCAGGCAGGCGCATACTCAAACGGTAACTGACGCTGTTTGTTTACAACAAAGAGTGAGGATTTGTATGTAGATGGATGTCTGTTTCTTGTTGGTAAAGTTCTACATGGTAGTCATAATTAACATCTAGGACACCTGTTGTGAAAAAAGAAATCGACAGACGTCTGTGCTTCAACGAGAGACAGCTGAAGGAATTAAAGAATGATGCAGATCGCCTTTTTTTTTGGCTGAACAGGTAATAGATTTCAGTGGCTCAATAGGTAGCACGCTATCACTAGCACACTTGTTTGCTTGATTCAGACAGGTATTGAGCTTCCTTTGTTGTTGTTTTTTTCTCATTTTGCTGTCAGGTAAAATCCACACACTTTCTGCTATAGCTATGTGAGAGAGAGCAATTGTGCTCTGTGATCTGTGTGATTGGATCTGTCTGAGCAATTTTTAGAATTAAACTCCAGTAACGTAATTTATTTTAAAATGGTCATATAGGCCTAATTCCCATTTTCCACAAGTTGATATTATTCTTTAGGGTCTTAATGAAAAATCTGTAACATTGTTTGGTTAAAATTTCTCATTGGTAGTGTAAAAAGCCTGTCAAAAACACTCTTTTCAGAGCAAGCGGTATTGTGTCATTCTCCTTTAAATGTTGCTGAGCTCTGCAGACCCCGCCCTCTCTTCAGAGCCACTCTCTGAGGGACTGTTTACTTTAGTCACGTTCATAGTGAAACTTTCTAATTAGCACATTATTAGGAAAGGCGATTTGCAAAGATTAATTTAAAAATCCTTGTACTGCTCCTGTAGGTGAAGCTGAATCACGAATGATTTGCGTGAAGATAGATGCATTTAGGTAGATTGAGGGCGCATTCACTTCAGAACCAAACCTAATCCTCTTCAGCCGCTCAGATGACGGGAGTAAATAACTACTGCTGTGTTCATTATTACATCCAACAACAAAACACCTCAATTGCTTGGGAGACATTCTTGGCTACATCTGCTCCGGCGGTGGAACAACTGATGACAGCTCACTCAGGATGGGTTTGAGGTAAGACACCGGTGCAGTCTGTGCTGAAACGCTACTGTCAATCAAACTATGGTGGGAGGGGCCTCCGTCCATGTGACATCACACAGACAGGCATCTGAGATCGGCTCGATTTGAGAAAGGGGTAAAGATTTTATCAGATAAAAAAAAAAAACACTGAGTGGATTTTTATCATTATAGGGTGGTTGTGTACACACACTGCCAACACACATTTCAGTTCAAACAACTTGAAAAAGTGCATGTAGCATTATGTGACCCATTTAAAACATTTATTTGGTCAGAACAAAAGCATCGGATAAGTTACTTGTTCAGATGACATTTTTTGGGAAGGGCTATGCCTAGTATAAAACATATGGGAATGACAGATTCACTCTGATGTGATCACAGATTCACCTAATTACACATTTATATATTTAATTTATATTACATATTCAGTTTTATATAAAAGTCTTCTAGATGCTATTGCATGAGCCAATCACATCACATAGACAAATAATTTATTTATATCTTAAAATGTCAGAAATGACAAAACTACAATTTTCTATAATAATGTTTGAAATGTATGTCAATGTTTTTCATGACACCCACTTCATCCCCATTTGATGGCTAGAAAAATACAATGTGAAGAGAGCGCTCCCACCTGAACAAAGCTATTGTTCTACAATCAGATCTAGTGTTGCACAGATAAAGCGTTTTATAGACTGAAAGGCAATCTCTTATGACAACATGTGCCATCGTGCCGGTGAGACTGAGCAAAATGCAATATCCAAACCCCTCGTTCCCAAACAAGGCCAATGGATCGACTGCAGTCATAATTCAAATGTTTCTGTCAGAGCTGTCACACAAGTTCTTGTGTAATTGGAATGATTCACTTTCGGGAACCACTTCAAAAAGAAGTGAAAATCGATACGGTGGAATATGAAGCATCCTCACACAGACAGCTATAGTCAAGACATTGATGCATCGCAACCTCCTTCTCTCCTTCTCTCTTTATCCATCGCTCTGTCTGGTACAACATATGTTTGTCAAATCCTTAGTTCTTTTTTAATGAGTGTTCATTTGAATGATTCACTGATATTACACTGGGGAATATTACACTGACACTTAAAGGGTAATGTCATTTAGCAAAAGTATTGTAATCTCGAATGAATTTACTGTGATTTTGCATAAAGAATATTTAATCATAATTAACTCTGCACATACAAATCCATATTACAGTATAGTATGACGGGTTCAGGGAGCACATTAACCTGAATTAGACTCTGTATTGCACATTAGATATTGAACAGTCCGTTCAGTGCATGCACCCTCATCAATTATGTAAACCATACATAAAATCTTTGTCTCTCTTCAATCAAATATGAAAAACAATGTAATTGTTTTCCTAATTTAGAACAGATCATTTCAGGGTGAAGTAGCAGTGTCTGAAGGCTCCCAGATAAGCTTTTTTCCCAGATTGGTTCATCATCTGGATTCGACAGGGCTGATTCAGTCAGTGATAAACGTGAGAGGTGGGAATTTGTCCCATTATGCTGACAACACTTGATAAATGCCTTGTAAACAACAAGTCACAGCTGTTAATGTATCATAATAATCCTAGATTAGGAAGAGCTGGCCAGGCCAATCAATGCAATTAAGCCCTGACGGAGCCAGCTCATCCACACGGTGCTTGCGATCGCATGCAAACAATCGAAATTGGACGTCATCTTAATTCGCAGCAACTGGCTACAGCACCACAAAATACCATTTTAATGCTGCGCTGAGAAGTGCCGGCAGAGTTTCTGCCAAAGCTGTCCTTTAAAACCAAATTACAGGTGACATTTCAGGGTGTCTGACCATCAGGTCGCTGAGGTAACTCTTAGCTTCATTGCCACTCTGCATAGTCATGCCCCATTGAAAACCATCCAGAGTGTCTCCTTCAATTCACATCCAAATCTTATTTTTAGCTCTCAGGACATTTAACTGATGTTTTCTGGAGGAATATCTCAACTCCCCTGCAGTCTGGCCCTGCCATTATCAGAGTGATGGTCAATTGAGATGATCAATTTGCATAATGAGGCGTTAAATTGGAGCCAGTTTAGCCACCTTCCCCCGTATCCAGCAGCTTTTACCCTGTGGATGGGGCATGGAGGCAGACAATGGTCTGGTTATCCAGCACTGGCGTCAGTCTGCTAGTCTCCTCCTTGAACGCTATTGCTGCTGAAGACCAAATGACCACTTTAACATATTAACATAATGGATGAAACTGGCAGCAAATTGATTCCCTTGTGTCAGTAGAATAAATCCTTCATTCCTGCTTTGAATGCAAGACACTCATGGAGTTAATACATTCAACAACCTAGATGCTTATCGGTATCATACTTGGATAGTGTCGGGTAATTGCTTTGAAGAAGATCACGGAATAAAAACACTTTTTAAACTTTTGATAAATATCTTCATATATCTAATTAATATTCCCTGAGAGCTTCTCAGCGATAACATCATCAATTTTGTAGACTGTTAAACAGTGAAAACATTACGTTAGCCTTACTAAGCTTGATACAGCCCCGCTGGTGCAGTTAAGCGTGGTGACCTCTTAAGATGCCACGGCAGAGGATTTATAACAGCACATCAGTGACACTGTGATTGATGCTGGAAGATTTTGAGGGACAGCTGGCTCACGATAGAGCCATCAGTGTTCTGTTCCTTGTCATCTCATACAGCTGTTGTTAAGAGATCGTCTGCCCTCGACACATACAGTACACTGTAGCTCCTGGACGTAGAGGACATATGACATATACACAATGCCTTCTGCGTGGTTAACAACATCAGTGTCATCACTGTATGTATGCAATGACATTGCATTAAAACAAGTACAGCTCTACCCTGCTGACAAGATCATGAATTCCCATATTGACCACACTGGGCTGCATTTCCCAAAAGCATTGTAAGCTTAAGTTGATTGTAGAACCATTGTCACCAATAGAGCTATGATCAATTTAGGCTTACGATGCTCTTGGGAAACACAGCCCTGGTTAGTGGTGGTGTAGCTGGTGGACCAATGTGTAAGATATTCACTGTGTGTGTGCAAATCTTAAATGGTGATACTGGTTGATCAAGTTTCATTTATTAATAGGTTTGCACTAAAATGTCAATACCATAGTGCCAGTAGTATTATAAACAAATTATTATTTTGTCAACACGTATGACATATGTGAACCTGGATCACAAAACCAGTCATAAGTAGCAAAGGTATATATGTAGTAATAGCCAACAATACATTGTATGGGTCAAAATTATATATTTTTATTTTATGCCAAAAATCATTAGCATATTAAGTAAAGATCATGTTCCATGAAGATATTTTGTAAATTTCCTACTGTAAATATATCAAAACTTAATTTTTGATTAGTAATATATATTGTTATGTGATAAAACCAGTCTTAAGTGTCAATTTTTCACAATTGAGATTTATACATCAAGCTGAATAAATATTATTTCCATTGATTATGGTTTGTTAGGATCGGACAGTATTTGGCTGAGATACAACTATTTAAAATTCTTGAATCTGAGTGTGTAAAAAAATCAAAATGTTGAGAAAATTGCCTTTAAAATTGTCCAAATGAAGTTCTTAGCAATGCATATTACTAGTTAAAATTGAGTTTTTATATATTTACTGTAAGAAATTTACAAAATATCTTCATGGAACATGATCTTTACTTAATATCCTAATGATTTTTGGCATAAAATAAAAATGGATAATTTTGACCCATACAATGTATTTTTTGGCTATAGCTAAAAATATACCTGTCAGACTCTCTCTCTCTGTTTCTTGTGTTTCCCCTCCTCTCGTGCCCATATTTGGTCAGTTCCTGTTCTTGTCATCATTTGTAATTATCAGTTCCCAGCCCTGTGTCTTCAGTTGATTAGTCCCCAGCCCTGTGTTATTAATTATCTTGTTTGCTCCTTCATTTCCTTCCCTTTATAAGTCCTCAGTGTTCCCAGTGTCTTTGTCCAGTATTAACGTCATTCCCTTGATGTGTGTACCTGTGCTCCAGCGATCTCTTTGTACCTCAATAAAGTGTGTGAAGGAAGTTCAACGTCTCCTCGTTCCTGGCACCCCCTGCACATCCGTGACAGAATACTGGACCCGAAGATACAGTGACCTCTGTGCCACTTCCACCCGGTTTTGTTTTCCTCCATTTTGAAAGTTTTTGTTTCCTGGTTTTGCTCCCGCGGCAATGGACCTCCGCCGGCCGCGGCTCGTCCGTGCTCGCCGTTCGCGGGGAATCTCCGCCGCCGTCTGCGGCTCGTCCAGCCGGTTGTTTGCAGGAGATCCGCCACCATTCGCGGCCACCTCAAGCCCCGGACCATTCGTGGTGGCTCACGTAAGCCCGCTGGTGTCTCTACTGGCTCCGCCCAGCTCATCTTCGCCGCCGCTGGTCCTGCCCAACCCGTCAGATCTGGTGCGAGCGGCGACAATGCCCACCATGAGGGAGCCTGCCGTGGGCGGTGTGAGTGCGGAGTGGAGCTCCGCCCCTGCACCACGGGCGGAGATGGAGCTGATAATACACCTGGGACTGCTGGACATGGAGGAGGATTTAATTGACTGGGAGACTGAGTTGAGTACGAGATGCCCCTCTCCTTCCTCCGTCCCCGCTGGTCCCGTCCAGCCGTGAGGGGCTTCAGATTCTCCGGTGCCTGCTCCTCGCCAGCGCCCTCGGTGCCTGCTCCTCGCCAGCACCCTCCAGTGCCTGCACCTCGCCAGTGCCCTCCAGTGCATGCACCTCACCAGTGCCTCCAGTGCCTGCACTCGCCAGCGCCCTCCGGTGCCTGCTCTCGCCAGCACCCTCTAGTGCCTGCTCCGAGACTGCGCCTCCAGTGCCTGCCCGAGACAGCGCCCAGTGCCTGCTCCGAGACAGCGCCTCCAGTGCCTGCTCCGAGACTGCGCCCAGTGCCTGCACCTCGCCTGCGCCTCCAGTGCCTGCACCTCGCCAGTGCCCTCCAGTGCATGCACCTCACCAGTGCCCTCCAGTGCCTGCACCTCGCCAGTGCCCTCCAGTGCCTGCACCTCGCCAGTGCCCTCCAGTGCCTGCACCTCGCCAGTGCCCTCCAGTGCCTGCACCGCCAGTGCCCTCCAGTGCTTGCACCTCGCCAGTGCCTCCAGTGCCTGCACCTCGCCAGTGCCCTCCAGTGCCTGCACCTCGCCAGTGCCCTCCAGTGCCTGCACCTCGCCAGTGCCCTCCAGTGCCTGCACCTCGCCAGTGCCCTCCAGTGCCTGCACCTCGCCAGTGCCCTCCAGTGCCTGCTCCTCGCCAGCGCCCTCCAGTGCCGGCTCCTCGTAAGTGCTCACCGATGCCTCCGCTGGTTCCGTCCAGCTCATCGATGCCTCCGCTGGTTCCGTCCAGCTCATCGATGCCTCCGCTGGTTCCGTCCAGCTCTTCAGGCGCCCGAGTCAGCAGCACCCGGCGCCAACGAGCGAGTCAGCGGCACCAGCGCCACGTAAGCCAACAGGTTCGCTCCGGCCCGAGCCCACGCACTCCGCTCCGGCCCGAGCCACGCACTCCGCTCCGGCCCGGGAGCCACGCACTCCGCTCCGGCCCAGGAGCCCACGCACTCTGCTCTGTTCCAGGACCCCACGCAGTTCGCTCCATTCCGGGAACCCCTGCTGGCTCCGTCCAGCTCTCCAAACCCCTGCTGGCCCGTCCAGCTCTCCAGAGCCCGGCTGGCTCCGTCCAGCTCTCCAGAGCCCCTGCTGGTTCCGTCCAGCTCTCCAGAGCCCCTGCTGGCTCCGTCCAACTCTCCAGAGCCCCTGCCGGCCCCGTCCGGCTCTCAGAGTACCTGCTGGGAATTTCCCCAAGGAAATTTTGGGGGACTACCCGCCATGGCCTCCCATGCTCCCGCTCCGCCATGGTCTCCCGAGTCCCGGATCCACCATGGCCACCCAAGCTCTCCGATCCGCCATGGCCTCCTGAGTTCCCGGATCCACCATGGCCACCCGAGCTCCCGATCCGCCATGGCCTCCCGAGTCCCCTGACCCGCCAAGGCCTCCTGAGTCCTCGGATCCGCCATGGCCCCCGAGTCCCCTGACCCGCCATGGCCGCCCGAGCTCCCTGCTCCGCCATGGCTCCCGGCAGGGCGCCGCCCTGGAGGCCTCCTGTCCTGTCCTGTCTCCGTGTCCCTTGAGGCCCCAGAGCCCCCCCCTCCCTTTCGATGTCGGCGGGACGCGCCTATTGGAAGGGGTAATGTCAGACACTCTCTCTCTTTCTTGTGTTTCCCCTCCTCTCGTGCCCATATTTGGTCAGTTCCTGTTCTTGTCGTCATTTGTAATTATCAGTTCCCAGCCCTGTGTCTTCAGTTGATTAGTCCCCAGCCCTGTGTTATTAATTATCTTGTTTGCTCCTTCATTTCCTTCCCTTTATAAGTCCTCAGTGTTCCCAGTGTCTTTGTCCAGTATTAACGTCATTCCCTTGATGTGTGTACCTGTGCTCCAGCGATCTCTTTGTACCTCAATAAAGTGTGTGAAGGAAGTTCAACGTCTCCTCGTTCCTGGCACCCCCTGCACATCCGTGACAATACCCCAGTGACTTAAGACTGGTTTTGTGGTCCATGGTCACGTATGAGGCCAACAAATGCGACTTCCATAGGGTGCAACTTTCAAAATGAGACTAAGCTAATAAGGTCTCATTTGTTAACATTAGTTGATACATTAGCTAAAATGAGCTATTAATTAGAAATATGTATATTTTTCACCTAAGATAAATGCATGTTATATATTTGTGTGTTTTCTGTGGAAGTCTCAGGACTGTAAAATCTGTCCAATCTTTCAGTCTGAATGTTTAAATTGATCCAACAAACTTGCTGAGTTTTTCTCAACAGGTAAGCTAAATATTCCTAATATATTGGTCCTTTTATTGAAATGAGCCTACTTTTACCTGTTGAGACATGCTTTCATATTTATAGACCCATAATAACCGTGTTTGTGATATTTGAGTTGGGGGAGGCATGACATGCGAAAGGGGTTGTTCGAAAACATGCTTTATTTTTATAGTTCTGCTAGATGACACTATAATGGAGAAACTGCCTACCCCACTATAATTCATGTTAACAATGAAACCTTTTAAGGTGTTACCATAATTTCTGAGTAACAATACATACAATTTAAATATTTCATTTTGACTGGACATTCTGACCATAAGAAAGAGCACGAGTGAACAGAGAGGGAGAGAGAGAGAGAGAAGGTTGTAGCAATACCCAGTTTGTAACTCAACTTCTCGAGTCAATGGGTGCTTTTCAATCAGAAGGCTGTGTTCCCGGTAAGGTTGTATATCTCAGCTGCCACGTCGTCAAGCCCAGCTGAAGGACATCTTTGTAGCTTCGCGTCTTTCACTCGGCCTGTTTTGAACAATGCATCAGGTGTAGACTTCATCTTCGATCACCCTCAATGCTTTGCACACATTACAATTCACAAAAAAAAAAAAAAAAAACTCTGAAAATGATTCACCACTGTGCTCATTCAATTTCATTTTGTAACGTAAGAAAAAAATGATTTACATGAACATAATGCTAAACTGTGCATAATGAAAACCACTGGGAAACCTCAGATGTTGTCATTAAATGAACTGCATTAATAGAAATTCAGTTAATATAAAAATGTTTATTTTAATTAGTTCTAATAATATTTCTTGCCATGACTGCAGGGGCAGAAACAATGTGCAATTACTTGACAGTCTCATACTAGCGTTTAATGCTGAGCAGGACTCTACTCTTGAAGCCTCAGAAGGACTTGGAAGGATGTAGCTTTCTGTTTGAGAAGCACCCAGTGACTTGAGAACTGTCTTAATAACCGCTGAGTAGGCCTGAAAGTTGGTTTTCAAATTTTTAATAAAACATGCAAAAATCCTTTCATCCAAGAGATAAATGAACTTATACACTGATTGGTGCACACTTGAAAACAAGTCATCGCAATAAAAATATTTATGAAAAAAAACATATTCAAAGAAAGCTAATAAAGCACAACATTTGTATATTTATTTATGAATTTTTGATCAAGTTCATTGAAATGAATCAGACTCACAGAAAGCCCTTGTGTGGATATGTTTAGTCATGTTTTATGCAAATTACTACGTGCAGACACACACTCCGTCATAATTCCAGATTCCTCACCTGCATTGACCAATAAAAACTGTTGAATTGAGCATCGCCAGTGTTCAGCATCATTTGATTTTTCATAGGAAATGCATAGTTCTGGACTAATTAGTGATCTACCAACATAGAAATGGTAATCCTGTGAATCTTGTGAATGACAGAATCTTCAGATAACGCATAATAATTATTCAACACTTGATGTACCAGCATGCACCCTACACGACCCATAGATGCCTCCTTCCTGTCAGTGCATAAGTATACAGACATGTGTGTCCTGACATGCAATGTAGAGGAATGAAGAATTCCATAGCTGTTTTACATGGACTTCTGAAACATGAGTTACCTTGATCAAAGGAACCAGATGAGCAGGGGGAAAAGCAATCCTTAAATGGCAGGTGATTATGTAAAGGCCATTTTTTCCTGTGATTTGCAGCTCTAGGTAAATAGAAATGACACATACATGGTTACATGGAAGTAAAGAACATGTGGTGAGCTATCTAGAATCCTGTGTTTGTTCCTCTTGTTCACCTTTTGAAAACCACAGATAACATAAAAGCTGCCATGAATGTTTGTACAATGCAAGAGTATCATCAGAAGAAAATAAAAATATTTTTTATAACAGAGATGAATGCAAAAATGTAGCAGTATAAGGAAGGTGATTCAAAATATGATAATGATGTTGATAAATGCAGTCTCAAAAATAATCATATTTGAAGACATTTTTGATATTTCAGCTATATCTAAATAATCTTATTTTGGTTTGTTACTTCAAAATGTCATATAGATATATAGTATGCATAAAAAGGCTGCTGTCTGGTGTCTAAAATATGTATTATGTATTAATAGTATGCATTTATCCTCAGTAACATCTTCTACAGTAAAGTTCTTAATAGGAACCCTTTTAAAAATTCATAGACATTCTTTTCATAAGAAGCAATTCTTGTCATTAGCAGAATGGCTGTTTTATTCAAAGGCAAGTTCACAGAGCAGAAAGCACATGATTTTTGTGTCATTTAAAAATCAATGAAGACTGTGTTGCTGCAACCGTGTTGGAAGTTGCAGTTTTGTGTCTTGCTTTCAGGTTTTCTTCTGCATGACAAAACTCCCCCGCTGGAAAAATTAATTCCTCTTTCTAAACCAGAAAGTGTCTTCAGACCTTCAGTCACACAGTCTGTGGTGCAACGTGTAATGAGGACGCAAGGTCGTTTTTTGATGACGAAGCCTTCAACCCACGTTCCATTAGAGTGACTGCTGGAGGTGATGATGGAAAACATCAAAACCCAAAGATACCAATAACATCCCGACTTAATGAACCTCACAGGTACAGGTTTGACTCTTCACAGCCTCCATTTAAAGAATGTTTGTAATATAATATATATATATATATATATATTTTAAGTTAAAGAGCAGTTTAACTAAGTTTAACACACACGCACACACACACGCACACACACACACACACACACACACGCACACACACACACACACACACACACACACACACACACACACACACACACACACACACACGCACGCACGCACACACAAATCACAAACCTGTATGACACTCTTTCTTCACAAAAGGAGACATTTTAAATGCATGGTGCATGTTTTCCACATAATTACAATTATGGGGCATGGAGCTTTTAAGCTTTAAAAAGACTGAAAAGAAACCATAATATAAGTCTGTATGACTCATGCTCTACATTTCAAGTCTTTCAAAGTCATACGGTAGCATTGTGTGATGAACAATCCAAAATAATTCTCTGATATTTTTCCAGTTAGTCATTGTAAATGGATCAGTGAGTCAGTGAGTTGAACTTGGGAACCAGATCAAATGTCTGAATAAACTGATTCATTGAAAAGATCTGATTCAAAAGAACGATTTGTTCATCTAGTTTGTCTATGAATTATCATGTCAAGCAGGGTTAAGATGGATGTAACAATTTCCAGATTAAATGTGTATTAAATGTTTGACCTAAAGCTGTCAAATGGATTCAGAGAACTTGTAATATAGTGCTTGATTCATATGGACCACTTTTATGATAATTATATGTTTGTATTTTTTATGCATTTTAAGAGCTTGATAGTCACAATAGCCAGGATATTATTAAAAAATTCATCGTTTGTGTTTCACAGAAATAATAAGAGCATATGAATTTGGAAGAGGGTGAGTAAATGACAGAATATTCATTTAATAGATGCAGGCCCCAGTCCAAAAAGGATTGGTTGCACTAGGGGGCACTATTGATGCACCCAGTATTGCTGATCATCCCCTCTCTACTGGGGGAACCACCCCTTTTCATCTCCAACTAAGCTTTAATATCTTATTTGATAATGTGTGAGTGTTAATTTGAGAAAGACACACACAGACAATCTATCCTTAGGAGGTTTGATGATGGCATCAATCGTTATGCACTATTTATGTTCAGTACTGTCATTCCAGCCATTCTGATGAAACATTTCACATAAAACAATATATTTGTGAGTGTTTGTTTTCAGTACAGTGAATTTGGGTCTTTATTTTATGAAGTTGTTCAGTGACTTCAGTTAGACTGCTAAATAATGCTAGCCCTCTTTAAGAAAACATCTAAATATGTTCCTAATTCTTTGTACAATGGAACGAGTTCACTCATCCCAGATGGTGCACCAACCTCTGTATAATAGGCCAGTGACCCACTTCTCACCCTGTTCTAATGGCAAGCCATTTCTCTTTTGTTGTCATGCTCACTTCATAAGAGAAAAAAGACCTCATGAATGCTCTCTGCCCCAAGTGCCTTAGTGCGGAGAGGAGCAGTTGACATGCCGTCACTATGGTAAAGAACTCCCAGCAACAACAAAGCTATCGGGGCTACCACAGATATCCCTGGTGACTTTAAAAGATACCAACTTGGAGCAAAAAGCTCCCATTTGTTTCAGGACGAGCAGGGCGTTGGTGCATGTCTCTTTCTGGTATAACAAGACATAAAAATACAATAAAACAAACAGGAGACGGTCTCACACCAATTTTGAGAGCTCCTTTCTTTGATGAGGATGTCACGCTGAAGTTTTCAAACGATCGTGTCAGCTACAAGAGCCTCGGTGCTTCCTGTGGTGTCGCTCAGAAGTGATGTGAACTCATCTAATTTGACAGGAGCTTTTCATTGATGCTGTTGCCTCCTTTGATGTGAAGAAAGTAATGATTTAGCTTATAGAACACTTAGTTCTGGTCTTATCTTATTGGCCAAGATTAGCTTTCCAAGAGCGCTGATGTTTAATATTACAGTTTAATATCTTTGTTCCCTTGTAGGCCATGACTTAGTTTGCTGTTTCCAGACAGATTGTTAGTCTGAGCATTAGAGGTGGGGATTTTTTTCAATTACACGTTCTGCAAGTTACGTTGGTGCATCAGTAGGTGACACCAAGTGCGAGTCTTTACGAGTCAGTCTTTGAACCATTCATTCAACTGATTCATTCGAAAATGCTGATTCATTCAGGAATGGAACAGGCGAAGGGCTGCATTCCAAATACTGGATACTTAAGTGAAAAGCAATATGTGAATCAGTAGTTTGTTTAAATTCACAGTATTCATGAAACAGTACGAAAAAAGTACACGGATTACCAGCTATATTCTGAGGTGCCACTGGAGACTTTACTATCCCAGGAGGCCATGGGAAAAGATTTGTAAATGGCAATGGTTAGGTTACATGACAATGAAAACATGACTAATTCAATTCATACTATATAGAACTACCTTTTTTAATGCTCTCAAAGTAATTTAATACCTGCTCAAAGAGTTTGCAATTTCGGATAAGTCCAGTGTGTTTATGGGTGAGTCTTTGAATTATTCACTCAAACAATTAATTCACTAATACAGCTGATGAGTTGCTTGAGATGCACAGCGTTTGATTCTGCTTTGGCTTTGTTTGGAAGCTATTTTCGTTAACAGGGCAAGAAGAGACAAACTGGTACCTATTGTGTCTAAAATGTAAATTCCTAAATATTAATTTAATATTTTGTACACAGAATCTCTTAGATTACAATTTGCAACTAGACGGATGTCCTGTTACTTCCTCCACAGTCAAAAATCTGGGTGTTATATTAGACAGTCTTTAATATATGAGTCTTTAATCTATATTAAATATAGATTAAAGACACATCTCTTTAGCCAAGCATTCATATAATGTATCTCATAATCTTGTACTGCAGTTATATCTGATCAAACGCACATTATTATTCTTTAGCTTGGGTTGAACAAATAATGTTTGCTTGGATGGAACAACAGCTACGCTAATTATGTCTCTATTTGTTTCTGTTTCTGTTTCTGTTAATCCCGTGGTAACTAGGAATTACACAAGCACCAGTCTGGATCCAACCCTTAAATGATCTGAGATGACCGAACACCTGAGAAGAGACGATGACAACCCCTCAGACAATATACAGAATTATCAAGTTTTGCCATAGGTTAAATATACAAATATATCGTGGAAACTTAATTTCCTGTAAAGCTGCTTTGCACCGATTGTATCATTAAAAAGCGCTATACAAATAAACTTGAATTTAATTGAATTTTTATTGCAGTATAAAAGCAGTAAAAATGCATTTTCTTCTTAAATATCAGCACTGATGTGTCTGATATTTAGTACAACAGCAGTCCTGCTCATGTGATATTGCTTAATTAATTTTTTTGCTCTTGATTATTCCGTTTCACCAGCACTCTGACATTGAGTGATGCCAAACTCTTTGAACTGAAAATGGATGGCGTAGTTTTTTGCTGATTCTGCAAAAAGCAGCAAATAAATTAAGTGAGGTGCTATGAAAGTGAGTTCTAAGTATTTGTGAGCTCATTTTTCCTTAAGCACTTTGAAATGGGATAGAGCCCAGGCCTCAGTCCAAGGGGTATTCCTTCACAAGAATATTAATTTAAGTTATTTGTGCACCAGTTCAATCTGCAGATTTGACTGCTTGCACTTCAAGCAATCCATGCGTAAATAATCTGAGATTATCCATCCCCTCTGATGCTCCACATTTTCAAAACGGATTTACCAAAACAAGTGCAACTCCATTTCTACAGTGAAATGACTAGGTCATCTTTTTGTCTGGATAGCATCTGTTTTTGTCAGCAGGCTCTCTTAATGATTAAGGACAGCGGACTCTCTTTCGAAAAAACAAGACACTGCTATGCTGGAAATATCGAAGCGAGCTGAATAAATGCTTCCATGTTTGTTTTTGCTCTTGCCCCTCATTTTACACAGGAAAACAATAACAACCCCACCTATGGTTTTAAAAGATTCCAGCCTATGAAGAACAAGCAGTTTTTGTTTAATCTCGGCCCATCGTTGTCCCTGATGTCCTTCTAAGCTCAGATAGAAACATGTTTTACAGATGTACAGAAACCCCCTCAGGCTTTCTCTGTACTATCAGCTGTGGAGTCCTCAAGGCACTCAGCTTCACTATCCTACAAGCACACCTCTCCAAGTACCAATTGAGTGTTGATATCAATCCTTGATGAAGTACTAGAGGATTGGCAATGGCCTTAGGGGAAGAGGATGCAGGGATCAAAAAAAAAAAAACATTAGCGAGAGGATTTAAGGGTGAGACTGTGAGTCCGTGGGTGGGAGTCGACTCCGCGGGTGGAGAATTTCACAACAACATGTGATGCGCTGAGGTGCTGAACCACAAATCAAATAACAGGTAGATAGATAGACATACAGACAGGAAATTACAAGGAACTGGTGTGTGGAAACAAGCTTTTCTTTTTCAATTTACATCCAATTGATTTCAAGTAATTGCCTAATGCATGGTTGCCATCATTCCTTCTTGAACACACTGACTGTCATTTTTTTGTAACAATGTCTTTAAGATTCATCATAATAATAAATTACGTCATTTTGCACTGAGCTATAATAGTTTGTTGTAGGACAATCATATATTGTAGACTATACATCTGATGAGATTAGAAGCACAGAAAAAGCTTTAATTTAAGTCTCTGAATGTTGTGACAACACTTTTCTGGAATAGAAACATTTGCCTACGGTAGACAGTGCGACTACACTTGCACATCTATATTAAAACACAGCCAAAGGCCTGTTAAAATTCCAACTCTTCACGGTCTCTCACACTTCTGACAGATAAATCTGAAATGGTATTCTCTTTTTTCAGGCTACAAGACTTGCCATGTGGAGGCCAAGGGGATATAATATTGTTTTTCCTATAATAAAATATCTAACATTATATATAATTGTCACGGTACACGGGGATCCAGGAACGAGGAGACGAGGATTCTGACAAACGAGGTATTTAATGAGAGACAAACGGAGGAGAGACAGGAACACAGGTAAGGACATCTACGGCTTGGACACATGACATTAACAATAATCCACAAGTAACATGGGGCAGAACAGACTAGATATAGGGAGACATGACTGGAAACACCTGGGACATAATCAAGATACAGACGAAGACTAATCAACTAATGATGGGGAACAGGAAGGACCATATAAGGGTGAGGGGACAAAGGCAGAGGAAGACAAAGTTCGACATTACCCCTTCCAATATAGGCGCCGGCCCCGCACGACATCGAAAGGGAGGGGTGGGCACCTGGAGGCCTCAAGGACCTGGAGACCGGACAGGTGACCTCCAGGGCGGTGCCGTTCCGGGACCCACGGCGGATCCGGGGACTCAGGCGGCCACGGCGGATCAGGCGGCTATGGTGGATCCGGGGATTCCGGCGGCCATGGCGGATCCGGGGATTCCGGCGGCCACGGCGGATCAGGCGGCCATGGCGGATCCGGGGATTCTGGCGGCCATGGCGGATCAGGCGGCCACGGAGGGTCCGGGAACTGAGGAGGCCATGGCGGAGCGGGGTGCTCGGGTGGCCATGGAGGGTAGCCCCCCCCCAAAATTTTCTTGGGGAAGCTCCCCATCCCAGGGGGGCGCTCAGGAGCCGTGGAAGCAGCTGGACAGGGCCAGCGGAGGGAAAAGTGAGCTGGACGGGACCAGCGGAGGCCCAGGTGAGCTGGACGGGACCAGCGTGGGCCAAGGTGAGCTGGACGGGACCAGCGGAGGCAATGGTGAGCTGGACGGGACCAGCGGAGGCCCAGGTGAGCTGGACGGGACCAGCGTGGGCCAAGGTGAGCTGGACGGGACCAGCGGAGGCAATGGTGAGCTGGACGGGACCAGCGGAGGCCCTGGAGAGCTGGACGGAACCAGCGTGGGCCAAGGTGAGCTGGACGGGACCAGCGGAGGCAATGGTGAGCTGGACGGGACCAGCGGAGGCCCAGGTGAGCTGGACGGAACCAGCGTGGGCCAAGGTGAGCTGGACGGGACCAGCGGAGGCAATGGTGAGCTGGACGGGACCAGCGTGGGCCAGCGTGGGCGCTCGGGTGCCGCTGACTCTCGGGGGCGCTCGGAAGAGCTGGACGGAACCAGCGGGGAAATTGAAGCGCACTTACGAGGAGCCGGCACTGGAGGGCGCTGTCGAGGTGCAGGCACTGGAGGGCACTGGCGTGGTGCAGGCACTGGAGGGCACTGGCGTGGTGCAGGCACTGGAGGGCACTGGCGTGGTGCAGGCACTGGAGGGCACTGGCGAGGTGCAGGCACTGGAGGGCACTGGCGAGGTGCAGGCACTGGAGGGCACTGGCGAGGTGCAGGCACTGGAGGGCACTGGCGAGGTGCAGGCACTGGAGGGCACTGGCAGGTGCAGGCACTGGAGGGCGAGCCTCGGAGCAGGCACTGGAGGGCACTGGCGAGGTGCAGGCACTGGAGGGCGCTGGCGAGGTGCAGGCACTGGAGGCACTGGCGAGGTGCAGGCACTGGAGGGCGCAGCTCGAGCAGGCACTGGAGGGCGAGTCTCGAGCAGGCACCGGAGGCGCTGTCGGGGAGCAGCCACTGGATCTCGGCGGCGCTGAAGCGCCTGCCGGGCGGCGCTGGAAGCGGGCTCGGCGGCGCTGAAGCGCTGGCTCGGCGGCGCTGAGAAGCTGGCTCGCGGCGCGCCGGGAAGCGCGGCTCGCGGCGCGCTGAACCAGCCGAGACGAAGACGAGCTGGGCGGCACCAGCGAAGAAGAGCTGGGCAGGACCAGTGGAGACGAAGAAGAGCTGGTTTCGACTGACCGTAACTTCCCAGACACCGGTAGATCCTCTCTCCAACACAATCCTGTGGTGTCTGGGAGATCCATAGGGCGCTGGTAATTTGCCCGAGCCGAAACAGATGGAGGATTGCGCGCCGTGGAGCTCCGCCACCGCTGCGAGCTGCAGAATCCTCCGCGAACTCCACAAAGGAGAGATTCCGCCCGGCTAAGGGCGAGGACGCAGGCGGCGAACTCCATCGTTGTTTGCGGTGGATTATTCTGTCACGGTACACGGGATCCAGGAACGAGGAGACGAGGATTCTGACAAACGAGGTATTTAATGAGAGACAAACGGAGGAGACAGGAACACAGGTAAGGACATCTACGGCTTGGACACATGACATTAACAATAATCCACAAGTAACATGGGGCAGAACAGACTAGATATAGGGAGACATGACTGGAAACACCTGGGACATAATCAAGATACAGACGAAGACTAATCAACTAATGATGGGGAACAGGAAGGACCATATAAGGGTGAGGGGACAAAGGCAGAGGAAGACAAAGTCTGACAATAATACAACATATATATATATATATATATGGGTGGGTGTTTGGTTGCACACATTGTTAAATAATTAACAACAAAAAATTACATTATTTGAATGATTTTTACCATGAAACCATTTCAAATTCTAATTAATAAACCAATACAACCAAATGGTACAAATAAAGAGCAGCACATGCAAATAATGCAATGACTGTGGCAACTTTAACATTTGAAGGAATCTATGGCAAAGTTATAACTTTCCTTATTCCTTATGACTGATCTGAAAAATGAAAGCTATATCATACACTTGGGAAATTATGAGCTATATCACCGCTTATTGACACTAGGGGTGTGACGATGTACATAGCTCACGAGATGAGACAAAATACAGATACCTGGTTCAAGACATTTTAATACTATTTTCAATAACAGAATATTTGTCTTTTAATCACAAAAAGTATGACAATGCAGTTGTATTTAAAAAAAAATTAACTACTCTAGGGCTGTAACTAACAATTACTTTGGTAATCAAGTAATTTTTTGATTATTTTGACAAATTGAGTAATCTGATATATTTCGGTACTACAAATAGACCTAAGTGAAAGCGAGGCTTTACTATGAATATATTTACATATAAACTAAGAAATAGGCAATAATGATTGGCTTAAATAAAGTATCAAAACCAAGTAATTACATGGTTTTATTGATCGACACACCAATAGGCCTATAATATGAACATAACCAACTTAAACAATTATTATAACAAATAGCCTACCTCTGCTGGTAGACTATTTGTTATAATAATGGTTTAAGTTGGTTATGGCATCAACAGCCTGATGTTGTTTCACTTTAGTGAATTGGTGGGTTTTTGTTAAATGTGAGCCAAAATCTTCACAATTAAAAGAACCAAAGACTTAAACTACTTCAGTCTGTGTGCATTGAATTTATTTAATACATGAGTTTCACAATTTTAGTTGAATTACTGAAATAAATGAACTTTTCCACGACATTCTAATTTATTGAGATGCACCTGTATATCAATTAAAAAAGTGTTGTTCTTTAAAGTGCCTCATTATGGATTTTTGAAAATGACCTTTCATGCGGTGTGTAACACAGCACTAAGCGATTGAAAACATCCAGCAAAGTTTGAAATCTAAACGTGCACCGTGTATAAAGTTATTGTCTTTCAAAAGAAAGAGTGGACTCCCAGTCATGAAAACGAGTTGTTTTTAAAACGAATCTTTAGTTGTCTCAAGGTGACGTCAAAGTGAAACATTAGCACATTGCCCACCCACTTGTTGCGCGTGCAGACCCGGACAAATTTGAACCCCCTCTCCCTCAAACACAGCTGATTCCTGGTAAATATACCCCAAACGATTTGTATCTCATATTTAATCACAGCCCAACACGGACAGCAGAGCGGAACTAGTGAAGGAGAAGCTTTTTCCCCTTCATCCAATCAACTTCTGCAGTAAGTTTAGCTCCACCCTTTTGGCACACTTTGCAATGCTAGGTACCCCAGCAGAAGGGTACCAAAAAAGTGGTACGGTATGGTACGGTTCGCTATTTTGGTACCATTCACAACTTCTGACAGTGGAAATAATTGCGTACCATACTGTACCGAACCGTACCGCTCAGTGGAAATGAGACAAAAGTGTACACATATAATTTTTTAAAAAGGTAATTACAGGTGGTTTTGCTAGATAAGTTGCGACTGATAAATTCTTTCTGACTGAAAAAAGTGTGACATGAACATTTTTGTTTGACATGGGGGTGAGGAAATTATCAGGACATTTTTATTTTAAAAGTGGAGTAACGCTAATTCTTTTAAAAACTGTTGCTGTCATGTACTCTGTACTGTAGTGTGCAAGAAACGTATTTAGTTGTGTGTGTTTTGTTCGCTCCGCGCAGCTTGTAGGTCTCCGGCTAACCGGCTAACAGCTAATCTGTTTACTCGCAATTGTCTATAAATGTGTCGATGAATTGTGAATGTTGTTTGTTGTTATTACTTGGAGTTCTGTTAAAAAAATAGAGCAATACGTTTGTGTACAAACTGCTGTTGGGTGTTTACCACCGAGCTGTGTAGTGATATCCGATTCGCAAACGAATTGTTCGATTTAACCGGATCTTCTTAGTGAACCGGTCGATCCAGTTCACCAAATCAGACTGAAGAAGGTTTGCGTCTCTAGTAAGCACTAATCCACAAATTACTTAAGTTATTCACTTTTTACGTGCTTGACACTCCGCCTGTCTCAAAATAAACCAATATCCCGGAGTGATTAATTTACTTAAACAGTACACTGAGTGAACTGCTGTGAAGAGAGAACTGATGATGAACACGAGCAGAGCAGCATGTGTGCCGAACTAACACGCCCACTGCTAGAGCGGTTCTCATTCTCGAGTCAAGAACCGGCTGCAGTGGTTTTCGGATCACCAGTACACTGAACCGAGAACCGTTTCTTTAGAACACGTCCGATTTGAGAACCGATGATCTGATGATACTGCGCATGCGTGTCATTTTTCAAGCAGACGAAAAGCATGTTATCCAAGTTGTTAAATATCAGAAAGTGTGATAATATAAAACATATTTTATTGTATTTCTTTTAAAGATGAATGTTTCTAATCTGTACTTTGTTCAGTTGAAGATTCTGGCCAAAGGGGTTTGTCAGGGCTGTTGGACCATGATAAGACTCTATGTTTAATAGGAATAAGGGATAGTGCTGTAATTATAGTTATTGATGACACATTCACAAATCGAGTTTGTATGAAATAGAACTGATGTTGAAAAATGAATCGTTGCTGCATGCATGTCAACCTATTGTTGGGCACTCCCAAAACCAAAATATGAACCTTTCATAACCCCTAATAGGGGCACTTTAATATATTTAAACAAATAATATATTCACGTGAATTTGAATTTATTGAGTATAATTAAATAATTATTTATTTATTTATTATAATTAAATAATTATATATATATATATAAATTCAAAATTACATCTAATATTAACTGACTGAGCTGATTTATCTGAATATGAGATGCACATTGCTACATTTATTACATGTATTATAAAGATACTTTGATGAATAGAAAAAAAACACAATTTACTTGAAATATAAGAAGTATAATTATTTTGTACAGTTATTAATGCCTTTACTGTCACTTTTGATCAATTTAATGCAGGTTTTATTTTTAATGCATCAATTTTATGCAGGTTATAACAAAAACATAACAACAACATCATCATCAATAATAATAATAACAGAGGTTGTGTTACACTTTAACATTGTCAGTCATTTTGATGGACAGGTTCGTAAAAATTCCACCATAATCTATTATTAACCATCATTTTAATTTTCCTATTTTAATTATAATAACACATTTAATTGCTTTTATATTTGTTTACATTTTCATTTTTTTATATTGAACCGACAAGCATCTAGGCTTATGTATGTATTTATTTATTTATGAAGAGAACAGATAAACAGAGACTGTGCTTCACTTTTCATGTTCAACACCCCGCAGTGAAAGTGGAGGCAACTAAAACAACAAAATATGCTAGGGCTGAATAATTTTTTTTTTGAAAAAAAACTTGCTTTTTCGATTTTAATAGATTACATTTTTTATGAACCAGTATTGATTCTTAAATCCCAATCGATGCTGTTTTCTGTTGATGAATGAACAGTAATGCACGGAACTGATCATCTCTTTCGCTTTACTAGCCAAAGCCTGTGTGTAATGAAAATCATAGCAAAAGAATCCGACAGTTTTATTTTTGTTCTGGAGGCTGATGATCCCGCTCTCGGCTGCCATACTAGAGAGCACTCGCCACCAACTGGACAGGGGTGTGAATTACAGTTATAAATTACAGTAGATCCCCTTATGCCAAGTTCACACTGCACGATTTTAGCCCGATTTTTCACTCGCCAACAGGTTTTGATAAATCGCCGATAAATGCCCGACATCGGAGGCAAATACTTATAGATGAGGCTACTTATAGATGTGTATATAAAAAATTCCCAGCAGAAGTATGATTGTTAACAAATCATCTTTGTTAATTATTGTGTGTTTGGGGAGGACTTATAGACCATAATATCAGCGTGATCTTGCGTTATTTCCTTATCACTTTTAGTGTCTGCAGTTTGCGGAGCAGTTTCTTTCGGAGGCGATTCTTCCTATTGTAAAGTCATGTAGTGTGAAACCTCCTGTCGCCGATCCATCGTGCAGTGTGAAAACAGCAGCGATTGAATGATACCCCAGATAGTCGTGCAGTGTGAAAACAGCAGCGATTGAATGATACCCCAGATAGTCGTGCAGTGTGAAAACAGCAGCGATTGAATGATACCCCAGATAGTCCTGCAGTGTGAAACAGCAGCGATTGAATGATACCCCAGATAGTCGTGCAGTGTGAAAACAGCAGCGATTGAATGATACCCAGATAGTCGTGCAGTGTGAAAACAGCAGCGATTGAATGATACCCCAGATAGTCGTGCAGTGTGAAAACAGCAGCGATTGAATGATACCCCAGATAGTCGTGCAGTGTGAAAACAGCAGCGATTGAATGATACCCCAGATAGTCGTGCAGTGTGAAAACAGCAGCGATTGAATGATACCCCAGATAGTCGTGCAGTGTGAAAACAGCAGCGATTGAATGACACCCCAGATAGTCGGTGCAGGTGTGAAAATAGCAGCGATTGAATGATACCCCAGATAGTCGCAGTGTGAAAACAGCAGCGATTGAATGATACCCCAGATAGTCGTGCAGTGTGAAAACAGCAGCGATTGAATGATACCCCAGATAGTCGTGCAGTGTGAAAACAGCAGCGATTGAATGATACCCCAGATAGTCGTGCAGTGTGAAAACAGCAGTGATCCGATGACTTTGAAAATCGTGCAGTGTGAACTCGGCTCGTCTGCCAAAGTGTTGGACGCCCTTCAGATATTCTCATCCCTGATAAAAAAAATTCTGTCGATGAATTTTTTTTTCCCGGTTAATGCAACCTCTGATATAGTAACTGATCTATTTTAATATAAATAATATATTATTATTAATAATAATATATATTCATTTTAGTAAATTTTAGTGAATTTGACAGCCAGTGAATATTTTTTAATGTTGGCAGTTGCCGTTAAATGTACTTGGCTTAAAAATCTGTTTAAACACTAACCCTAACCCTAACCCTAACCTAACCCTGATATTCATGTTGTCTTTATGGAAGACTCTTAAATACTCTTAAATAATTACATTTAACTACATGGACCTATGAAATCTGTCTCTGTCATTGATCTGGAACTCCTTACAGGCCAGTGAAATGGCATGGAGACAGTGTAAGATTTTGGTATCTGGTGGCCTGCAGTGTCCAGGATAAATAAGCACTAGATTGTTTGTTTACTCTGTGAATGACAAGTGGGAGTAGAGAGGCCGGGGGGAACAGATGGACAAGGTCTTCAGGGGGCTTCAGAAACACTTCAGCTGCAAAGCCGTTTCACCTCGCTGAGGGGTTTGGCAAAGTCAAAGACACCCTCTTGTCTGCTCATTCTCCTGATGTTTGAAAATGAGCTCAGGCAGTTCCCTCACCACGCTCAGATCTGTCAGCCTGATTGGTGCCTCCATAACACCTCACACTTGTGTCGACAGCAGCTTTCGACAATCACGGCTGGCAAATCAGGCTGTTCTCTGACAAAAATGACCGGCGGACACCATCCTGTTTTTGACGGGAGCAAGGCTCGTCGCTTAAGAGCGCGCCTCATCGGTAACAGACCACGGCCGAATCTCGCAGCGCTCCCTGGAAACACACACCTGTTTCTGCACTAAAAATATCAAGGAACAATATCTAAGTCCATCTGTCACTTATGAGACTCCGCTGACATTTTTAATCAGACAGACAATGTGTCTGCGCAGCGTAATTATTGAGCCACAAGTAAACAGGCAACTTTGGCCATAGCGGTTGGCTATAATTGAATTCAATATGATCTTTTATGTCAGGGAAGGAAACAAAGAGAGCTTGCTGATATGAGTAGGCAGCCATAAAAGGCTGGCTTTAGTGCTTTTCTATGCAGTCTGCAAAATCCTTTGAGGTTCGGTCTTGCTTTGAGATTATTAAGTCGGAAATACATCAAAGAATCAAGCAATGAATTGCCCATTATTGCCAAATTATTACTGTTTGGAGATGCAGCCAGTATTCTGTGCAGCAATTTTTCTCTCTCCACCCTTTAATACTTTCCTAGATTTCCATCATGGGGATAATGCCTGCTGCAAAATAAGCATCAAATGTGCAATTTAATAACAGAGCGACTGTATGTTGCGAGGATCACACCCTTCCATTCTAATGTACAAATTCCTTAAAATCGTAATCTAATAAACTGACTGAGCTCTGATTTTCTGACAAGAGATGCACCTTATGTATTTCCCGCTTAGAAATGTCTACAATTACAATCACAAAGAACCGCAGTACTCTACCACTAGTGTTATTATTGTGCATTTTATTCCACATAAGAGTCTGTGAAAGAGTAAATAAGGCTGCAACTGGTGTATGAGCAATGGCGAAATTGAAAAAGGAGGCGGTAATGATCTTAATATCTCGCCTATAAATTAAATTCAAATAGCCATTTCAGTCACTAATGGATGCATAATTCCAGAGTTATAATTGTACTCCATTAGGCCATTTACTAGCATCTGTCCCTGAAAGAGTACCTGGAGGACTGGAAAGCCAGGAAGATGCACTGTTGTCTTCAGAGCTGAAGTACCATCATATACATTAGATCAATTTCTTCCGTTGTCAAATGCCTCCGTTCACCTGCGGAAAGAGCACTGTATAATCTCAAGCACCCAGTTCACGTCCATTGTCTACTATTCCACCTTCTTTCAAAGCTTTGGCAAGCTTTAAGCTGTGCCTGACAGGTCTATTTCGCTGTCCTTCACAGTCAGTATGTGCGGGTCCTGGGAGCTCCAGTTGGCTGCTGACCCTCCGGGGGATTATGTCTCTACACTAACCTGTGTGAGAGAGGGTTGAAGGGGTAATTAAAACTAAATAATAAAAGTTGCTCTTCAATCCAGGGGTGAAATTTCAGATCAATGAAGCCAGAGGGAGGGCAGCTGTTTCCTGCCCTAGGCACACACCGCTTCACACAGCGTAATTCAAACACTAGGATAGCGACTCAGTCATCACAAATCCACTTTCTTCATGAAACCATTGACGTATTGAGTTAATAACCAAGGTTATTTTGTCACCGTCACCAGAAAAAAAAGACAATTAAAGAATTTTGTCCATGTAAACTTAGACAGAAACAACACTTACAACAATATACACACGTCAGTGAATATATAGCAACAGTTAGCTCTTACGGAAAAAAACACCCACAACATTCATAACAGCCTGAAGGTAGTTTAAGGTGATTGCATTTGTTTCTTTGGTACAATACTATTGTTTTCACAACGCACCTGAAAGCTTTAATACCAAAAACAAGTGTTGGAAATGTTAATTCTGCTCTAAATATAAATGCTATTAAGTCAGTCCTGAAGTTACAGCTAGCCATGATTGCATGGGAAGAAAAAACAAAAAAACAGAAAAGCAAACATTTCTTTGTGCTTAGGAAAATCAGTGCTTCATGTCATTGCAAACACAATGATGAAAGAGAATAATATGCAGGATTAAACAAAGCTTTTTGCATAAACAAAGAGCAAATCCAATAAGGTGGTCCATTGCTGCTTTGGTATTTGTCACTGCAGCGTGTTGCAAATAGTTGTTTTGGCTCTTGGTAAAATGCATGATTTTTATTTAAATAAAGGGAATAAAGGAAAAAGGACAATGTCACACACGGGCTGTTTCTGAAATGAAACTAACCTTTTATCTTTTGTGTTGCCGTACAATGACATATCTACAGTAATACCTCAGTACTTTGCTGAAGGATTATCATTTTTTATTTTATAAATGATTACAATTTCATAATAACAAGCCATTCAGAATTGAGATTAAAATGTTTAAATTCCAAAATTTGATTTGAATTTGAATTGATGTAGCAAACCTGTATATGCAAAATTGTAAAACTTTTTCGGTATGAAAAATATGATCATACATGAATTTCTTTTTTATCATACATACAACCATAAGGGGTTTCATAAATTGACTTTCACTTGGACACTGACAGATACACATAATTTCCTAGATGCTTTAATCTACCCCAAATTCTTCAAAATGCAGAGCCAAACTAAATAAAGCAGGCTTACAAAGTTTGTTTGAATTGCAATTCAGAAAATAAGACTTCAGAAGGCTTGTAATATAGAGCAAGAGACTTATGGACCACTTTTATGGTGCTTTTGAGTTCTTTTCTGAGGCTTGAAAGCGTCTGTCCCATGGGGAATAACTGCAAGGAAAGAGCAACAGTACAATTCTCCTTTTGTGCTCCACAGAAGAAGTAAAGTCATACAGGTTTGGAAGGACAAGAGGGTGACAGAATCTTTATTTTAAGATGAATTATCCCTTTAATTCAACATAATATAGGGTGTGGCCAGTTCAAATAGAATTCTAACTCCTAAACTGAAAAATAAGTACATTTCTACATTCTCCATTTTACCCAAGTCTGGAAGCATGATATTTTTAGCTACTTGTTTTCGTAGTAAAGCAATACCTCTTAAAAACATGAATGAGAAGACTGACCATGATTTTTCCACTCCATATGCTAATCTAGGCTACTCCTGTCTCACTGGGAGATATCATTAATCCTCAATACATTTTTCAGTGTTGCAATCAACAGAGACTGAAGTGTCATGTGCACTTTCAGACTGACCTGGTCTTTCTTCCCCGGTGAGTTCAGCAGGAGTGTGAACACAAAAGCCAGCAGTGAAGGGTCAGCTTCTTGCCTGGGGCTTGCCGTTACACCGCATGGCCTGATGAGCTTTTCTTAGAGCTCTGCGTGGAAGGGCTGAAAACTCATTTGTTGATGGAAACCACAGAGAATTATTCCACAATACAAGCTGTCTTATGGCAACGGCAGCATAATACCTTCCATGCCAATCTTGTTGACTGTTGAATGAATGAATTTCATTTTTGTACAAATCATACCTCAATCCCATAATTAATTTTGATTGTGGTTATAGGGGTTGTCTCTGGGAAATAATTTCAGGATTAATATTCTCTAGAGCAATACTTCTCATATTCATTGCTTGTGGCAGTAACTCTAATGATTACTTATTATGTATGATTTCAGTTCCCTCTACTCTCCAAAATGACATTTTAGTGTGCTATTACAAAATACCATTTTAAACTGAACAATGCCTTCTATGAAATGGCAACTCCAATGGGTTTGTTAGAGCACCTGAAGAAAAGGCACTTTTTCATCAATTACTAACATTCTTTGAGCTACTGAACAATTGGAGTGCAAGGATAAGTTTGTTGCGAGCTGTATTTTATAAGCATGCAAGTGACATGTCAGTGAAATGAGATGGTAACTATGCACTCACCGTTTGCCACAGACACTGCAGATCTATGAGAGAGTGAGCCTTGTTGCTAGGATACAGAGCATGGCTCCTTAAAGGGAGTGCTGACGAATGGAGAGAATTGGGAAGAGAGAGATTTCTTGAAACTACTGGCTTTTCGATGCATTTCGAAATAGAGCTGATCAATGGAAATAATTTCACATAACTATACTGGTTTATTTTTTGTTCAACTTGTTCTCTCTCTGACCTACAAAACACAGCATAGGAGGCAATGACAAACACTATACACAGAAACTACTTCTTTTGTCTGCTTTAAACACCAAAGTTATTTTATATGTAAGGAATAATGTACAGTGCTGTGAAATAAAGCATGACAGATTGATCAGGTTACTGGCGGCTGCTCGGCAGATGAATAATTATGTGGACATGAACTGTGGATTTGGACTAAAATGATCTGAATCTAAAGCTTCTTCTAAGAGTAAGACACAACCACCAACATGAACACAAAACAAATCAAGAATCCAACAAGGAAAACATTCTAAAGTTTCTGCCTTTAAATAGTAAAAGTTGTAAATTATAATGCATGTTCATAACAGTCAGCTTACTGACAAGACGAACACCGCAACAGTTTTAAAGTAATATTAATAAATACGTCAATATACATTAATATAATCAATAACTGAGACACAACATAAATGAGATTTGTAAGAATTGTGATAGGAGAGACATGAGCAGAGCAGGTTTCAGTTACCGAGATCAGCGGTCTGATATACAGTGTGTTTCCATCCACAAACATGTATATTAAAGGGACAGTTCACCTAAAATTGAAAATTACACCATGATTTACTCACCCTCAAGCGATCCTAGGTGTATATGACTTTCCTTTTTCAAACAAATACAATCAGTGTTATATTAAAAACATGTTCTGGCTCTTCCAAGCTTTGTAATGGCAATGAATGGTGGTTGAGATTTTGAAACCCAAAAAGTGCATCCATCCATCATAAAAGTACCCCACATGGCTCCGGGAGGTTAATAAAGACACTCTGAAGCTAAGCGATGCATTTCGATGCAAAAATATCCATATTTAAAACATTGTAAACTGTAATGCTTCCGCTAACTGTTGCACGCTCATTCATGCGAGAGGGGCATTCCAGCGAATGACGTAGGATGTAGACGTAGTGTAAGCTCTGTGAGAAGTGACAAACGCGACTTTAGCTATGTTGAAGCATTACGGATATAAACACGAACGCACCATTTTAAGACTATTCAAATGTAGAGTATAACTAAAATAAATCACTTGTTGTTTTTTTTATAGATCTTAAGTTTTCATAAGTGAAACGGTCTATGCCAAAACATGCTAATTTATATTAGGTTTATTTATTTTTTGTTAGTTTGAAGGTATGACACACAAGCTTTGCTTAGGCAGCTGTACTGAAATAGCTTTCTCTCTGCCTGTCAACAACAGCTCTGACCCCATAACCCCTTGTCTTAATTACATGTAGGATTAAAATGGATTGTCATCCTTTAGCGATCCATTGTGAATTTTATTAGACAGCCTGGTTGCAAGGTCCTTGAGTGGATAATTAAAACAGAAAGGCAGTTTCAGTGATGAATTTAAACATTCTGCCATTGAAATGATTCAAATGGTTAAACAGTTCTAGGGCATCATATGGGAGCTGTTAACTTCTTATTAATACAAATAAATCTGGAATGAAAAACGAAAATGTGGTAAAACATGCCTTGGCGAATCAATCTTTGGTATCCCAGTGGACAGTTTGAAGGTTCTTTTTGGGTGCAGGTGCTACTGAAATTTCTGTATCATTTATTCTCCACCTTTCGGCCATGACATTTAGTTTCTCCCCAAGTAACAGCAACAGGGCCAATCAGAGATGAGGAGAGCAGCTGTGTTGAGTTGCACTCTCTTGCTTAGAGTGGTTTGTTTTAAATGTTTGTGTGACAGGAGTGGGGCATCATTAGGGAACTTGCACACACATGAGTGCTGGCTGAGAATACAAAGACCTGGTTATGCTGACAGAAAACAGGATGGCCTCCTCACATACCCTGATCTTGATGTCTTCATCAGCCAGATAATCAATAGATCTGAGGAACTGTAAGGAACACTTCCCACCACTGAGACCTGGCATAGAGCATTTAAAACAGCTTGTTAGTAAAACACATTTCGCCCTCTGCTACATAAAAAAAGAGAGTTTTATCTGATGAGATGAACTCACAAAATTACAGCCATGCCGGATGATCTTCAGCTCTACTAAATTAGCAGAGGCTATTTGCATTTTGGAATGCATAAATATACCCGTGAGGTTTTCTCAGATGATGTTTTGTAGAAGGCTCTCCGATTTCCCATGCAAAATGCAGTGACCCTTTTAACCCAAGGCAAATGGAATCATCTTCTATAGGCTTAAAATTCTACTCCTTCGGAGATGATTGAAATTGGTAACATTTTCATTCATAATATTATCACATTTGAAATTATAAAAGGCTTAAGAGATCATTAGTTCATTCAAATAGGGATGTCACAAGGATTATAAGTAACTATAAGGTTTATAAAGAGAGAAACTCCTCAAAAAAGTTATATGACCTCAAAAACATTTTATTAATTCTCAATTTTTGTTGGACTTATCAATGGTTTGACATTTCTGTATGCTACCGCATGAATTATTTAGGGTTTCATAATTGTTTTACTGTTTAAATTGAGCCGAAACGCTTATAATTGACAGTTTAATAGCAGGTTCCACTGTGACGACTTACCCCATACAGTGAGACAGCATTCTCTTCTATTGAGGAATGTTTTCATAAAATGTTCAATGAACTCTATCTGTTTTCCTGAGCAATAACAGTGGAAATGTTCAATCGTTTTTTAATAGTTAATGTATGTAGCAACAGAAAACTGACCTTCAAAAATAAAGTTAGCTAGAGATATAGTCACTGGAGTAACAACTTGTCTTTGTTTTGGTAGAAATAAACTGGTAACTATTTGATAAAAGTTCACTAATTACAAGGCATTATTTGCACATTAGAAGGATTGATTGGATTACTTTGTAAATGCTCTTGGTGGAAACATTTGTAAAGCCTTTTTGTGAGTAATGATACATCGGGTTTTAATGTCGCAGAATCCTAAAGGCAAATTAAACTGAATGGAAATGTTCAAATATAATGTGTCTCATATTTTAACAACGCTAAAGAAAGAAAATTACAATGTGGTTTTCAGGTTTCTGTTCACTGTTAGTGTAATCAGTGTCAAAGTGGTCTGGATGACAAAATTACAGCACCTCAGCACTAAAACTAGCATTTTAAATGTCATCGATTTTTCTGCGCACACTACTGTGGCTGTCTGATTGGCACTTCTTAAGAGGAAGACAAAATTGGCAGCTTTCAAGAGAGCATGTTTGATGACTTAAGCATCTATAAAAAGTCAGGCATGCACAGTACTTCTGAATGTTACATGACAAGCTAACATAATAAAATTCTCCTCTAAAGATTCAGTTTCGCTGAGGACAGAAAATTACTCGATTAAGTGAACTGAATGAAATTGCAAAAAGTTTTAGACATGATGCTGGGCAGATTTATCTCAGCATAGAATGTCTATACCTAATGTATTTTTCCTCAAACAAATAAATATTTGAAATTAATAAATACTAGTGGTGGGCGTTATCGGCGTTAACGTGCTGCGTTAACGCGAGACTCTTATCGGCGATAAAAATATCGCCGTTAATCTATTCTCAAAGTTGGGTTGGGAGCTGGGTCTATACTACGCAAGCTATGATGACTTTCACCCTGATATTTTAGCGGATGTATACCTAGCGAATTGCACTGTAGGGGCGAAGCGAGTCTTCAACTAGAGGCTCGCAGTAGTCCGTGATGGACAGATTGTTAACGGCTGGTCTATGTGGTAATACAATCGGGCAGGACATCCAAACACTCACCTATCATTCATCAACCTCAAATATGGCTTTTCATCTGAAAGATGTATGTAGTAACAACTTTACATGGCCGCTCAATATGATGTTAACCTAGAAAAATGCGCGCTATTGAAGTGTTTGTGTGGAAGCGGCGCAGGACAGGCTCGATGCGTTCACTTGCTCTTAAAATCTCCGTCATTTTGGTCATACAGATAAAAGTAGCCTAATACATCTTTCGAATCTGTAAAGACTTACGTTATTTGTGTGCACTCAGAATAACAACGAACGCTTTTAAGCAAACAGGATGCGCTTTAGGTCTCATGTGAACTTGAGAATTCACCCCGTGTCACCCTCTGCTTCGAACCCGTGTGTATGCCTAACGTTACTGTGAAATTACCACATCAGACGTGACGTGCTAACATGGATGCAGCTATGAAGCCCGGGTTTGCTTCAGGAAAATTTATTTTTAAGAAGCTTCCCAATGGAAACTGTAAACAGTTCATCACGACCTCTTATGTAGGCCTACAGTTCAAAAATTCATGTTTAACTGAATAAACAGTTAGTAAACACAAGTACATCTTATTGAACATAGTTTATTTTCATCACCAATTATCATAGTAGAACAGCTTTCTCAAGCAGTTTGTGATGCATTTGGAAACAGGAGATGAGCCCTGGTCTATCAACGCCACCTGGCTTGAGAAACCGTTCTCAAAGACTTACTTTTAGTCATTATTTGGGTAGCACACATATTCTGAATGCCTTCGGCAGAAATTCAAATGAGCCATTTTAATCTAGATTAATCTAGATTAATTCCAAAATTAATCTAGATTAATCTAGATTAAAAAATTAATCTATGCCCACCCCTAATAAATACATTTAAATAAAATAACAAAGATCATGTATCTTCTAGACCTAGACCCTGGACAAAAAGACCAATCCCAAAAAGCAAATCACACATTCTATCCATATACTGTATGTATAAAAAATATTGTAAATAAAAAAAAAATATATATTTTTAAAACATTGTTTTTTATTGAAAATAATAAAGTTATGTATATTTAAATATTAACATAAATTGGCTAAGTGAAGAGTTGCTTAGTGTCAAATGCTTATAGATTTTAGTTTAGATCCACTGCAGCAATCTTTATGTTGTTTACCAATCTTATTTATATTCTTTAATAATTTAAACTGGATCAATTATCAAATTGATGCTTGTTGTCAGACCAGAATATGCTAAACAGCAGCAGCTGCAAAAGTGTTCAGGTTAAACAAATGATCATGAATTTATAAGTGGAAAAACCCTCTGAGAACGAAGTGCCTATTTTGAGTCATCCTATTTCACTTAAAGATAAGAAAAACTATAGGGTGAAAGGGCAAATAGTTTGTTCAACTACACTGAAGAAAATATAAAAATCTGTTCCGACGTGTTTTACAAATGCTTTAAAAAAATACATATTGGCACTTATCTCCAGAGGACAGGTGCTCAAGTTTGCAGTAAATAAATGCTACCCAAGGCAGTTTTCTGTGAAATTGGCACATGTTTGGCATAGCACTGAAAATATGCCATAAAGCAATTGATTTGAACCAGGTTGAGGCATCCAGAAGGCAATCAGATTGTTGTTTAAGAGACATTTATATACAATTGCCTCAGATGACATAATATGTAACTGCGTATCTGAAAAAAGATGACTGATATCTCCATGAATAGCCAACGTGTCTTGAATGTCCTTCACCTAATAACCGACCGAGTTCTTCCAGCAACACAGCACATAGTATTACTAGCTAAATAACCTTGTTGCATCACACATTACAAATTACATGTCTGTTTTACACCGAATACCATCCATCAAGACAAAACTGATGCTTGTACAAAATCCAAGCAGACGTTTTCTGGTGGTGAGATATGATAAGACGACAAAGAGTTTTTGTAAAAAGAATAGGGAAAGTATTATTCTTTCTGTTCGTTTTAATATACTTGACTGTCTTTTATCGAATGCGAGAAATAGGACTGGAAAGTGACAGGGGCCATCGTGATGAGTTCGGTACATTGCTAGCCCAAGAGGCCATGATTCACAGCGATTTAATTGGAATAAATGTATGAAATGAGTCATGCTTGCAGCCAGGAACGTTAACTCCCAGCTTCGCTGTCTCGACAGAGATCAATGCACCTAACCTCAATTCAAGAAAACATCCTTTAATGGATACCCTGGGGAACCAGCCAAGCTTCTGCCTTCCACTTATTTATTTATTTTTTAATTTGTGCGACTGTTTTGCACACTTTCTAATTACCCACCGAAGCACAAAGGGACTTTGTGAGAATGCAATTTTTAAATCCCATCACGCTAAACAGTTTTATCATCTTCATTCAACTTGTGATGTTCAGGTTTATAGTCTCTTTCATGCCTTGATAGTTATGGGGGAACATGTTCAGACAAGAGCTGTAAAGTAACTTGTACTGAGGTGAAGACGCTCAGACTAACAGCACAACATCTTGCATTTATAGGGAGCCTAATGCTTGAGATTAATGGGGTGTTGCAATGATGGCATATAATGGAGTTTTAGTACAATAAGTGACATAGTTTTAATCTCTCTGAAAATTACTAAAACAAGTATGACCTTTGGAGACAGTCTTTTGCTTCTCACTTTCTTTCATTTCAGAAGGAAATTAAATACATGCTTTTAGCTCGTTTAGAAACGACAAGGCACTCTTTCTCCCCATTTTGTGGAGGTTTTTTCGACCTCTATGAAAGAAAGTGTGAATAGCAGACACACCGTAGCTGATTTCTGCAGATTACATTAAAAACCCTGATGAATGGGAGGAAAAAGCAGTCAGAATAGGAGGCCAGTGTTTTATATATGAGCTTTTATGTGAGATGTAATTTTGTTTGGGCGCTTCCTTCAAAATAAAAAGAGATGAGATTTACGAGAAAGCTTTTTTTAAATGGGCGAAAGCACAAAAGGTATTTCACCTGATGTTTTCTATAAACCTAAAAGAAGAAAGAATATAAAAAGAATATAGCTTCATACGTTCAGGATACAGATTTTACATTGGATCTATAAAGAAGTAAACAAACATATCCTTAAAATCTTACATTGTAATGTCATGTGGTCTGTATTTGAATTGACGAGGGCTTGTCAACCAATCTGTCCGTGTTGGCATCTGCCTAATTTGACAAGCCAATATCAAGTTACAGATGGATTTTCAGCCAAATGCTGTAGAATTTGATTGGTCAACAACAAAAAGGATTGAGAAATCTTTTCTGAGCATGACTCTAGGGTTAGTTGAATTGTAATATTAGCATATAGCATTGTTTTTCTATCAGAACCTGCCTGTGACCCATCTTTGAGTCACAACCCAATACTTCAGAGACACTGATCTAGATATTCCAAAATGAGATGAGAAATAATTCATTGCGTTTCATGCACACTTCACATAGCTCAGAGTATTCACACAAATGTGGTCAATGTTATTAGAAACAAGACAATTAATAGCCACATTGCCATATCAGATATTTCTCTCATTGCAGTCTCGCCCATAGTGCAGACCTGGTGTTGAAATAAGCAAACACATTACAGCATCTTCTTATAGCCCGCATCAATTATTCATTCCGGATTACTATTATTTTTCTCTGTCTACTTTTTATTACCACATTGAATTTCCTTTCACATTGATATTATAATGAGTACCTGAATCCAGCAGCCACACATACTGGCTACATCCTCTCATTTGTATTTACTTTCTCAGCTTAGTGTCACATATTATGAAAGGATTAGGTATGATTTATGTCTTCCAATTCATGAAACCGAACACAACTACTAAGCATTCCAAACCCATACCCCAAACAAAATATATCATTATATATTACATTACGCTGCTTTCAACCCGAATGTTAAAATGTGCTGAATATTAGTTAAACGAACACAATCCAGCCGAACGTAAACCAAAACTCCAAGAGTACCCATTGTCTTTCCTCTCAAGAGCTGCAAGCATTGATTTGCCAAAGTCTTTCTTTCTCCTTGCCTCATGATGTGCCCCTTTATAAGACTACTACCTGGCCAGACTCCCTACCAGTCAACACTCATCTGACAGGCAACATGATCAAAAGCCAGAACTGTCACCACCTCACATTGGCTCTTTAATCGCTCTGAGGGGAAAGGAGGGTGGGGGATCTACTTTGAAACAGTCACTGTGCTCTTTTTCATACTTTTATGCAGCCATTAAAGCAGCTGAGACTGAAGCGGGCAGATGGTGCAGGCGAACCAACAGCACACAAGAGAGGCTTTGCAAATCCAGCCTCGGCGTATGCTAATGACTAGTTAGCGCTTTCCGATTTCACCTGTCATTTCGTTGTTGTTTAGGTTTAACGAAAGCAGGAAGCTGGCTATTGTGCCGTGTGGATTATTTGGTTTGATTACCGAGGGAAAGATTTTCACTTCAGATGACCTACCACAAGTGTTTGTGATTGGAGTTAATCGCACGCCTGCTCCTAATTTGTATTTCAGACTCGCGACTGCATCGACGAAATTACCGTTCCAAGGTATAAATTATATTGTCAGACTGCGGGTGCTGAGCGATTCGACAAGTCATGTTCATCCAAGAGAGAGTGGAAGTGAGAAACACAAATTTGCTTCTTATTAAAGGAAATCACTCTTAAGATAGTCAGATCATGTGCCACAGGCCTTCATTATCATCTTCTCATGTCCAAATCATTATCGCAGGATTTGAGAATTTGCCACAGTTATTGCGAATATGAATAAAGGGATATCACAAAGCAGGAGTTTACAGGCAATAATCTATACTTATCAAATGAATCAGTGAAATTGGATCAATAATACTCCTCTTACCCCAGCGTTATTCTATTCCATTAGATGTCATTACAAGTTGTTTGTGTAGATAAACTCAGACTGACTAAAATAACTAAGCATGACTGATGACCGCAGAGTGTCTCTACGCTCCGATCGTGAGCCGAATGAATCATTTGAAGCAGGATATTAGCATTTAAGTCAATGATTTTCACTCACCACTGTTTCCAAGAACCGAGAGATTTCACAGTCACTGGCTCATATACGTTTCGCAACCCTCAGTTACAGTACTTCACCGGGACCTTCACAGTTCAAAAGTGGCCACGTTGTCGGCAGCGAGTATCCTTTGTTGTGAGAGTCACTTTACCAATCATTGTGGAGAAAAGGTTAATTAGATTCCACCTGATTACAAGCCACGCTTATGTGCAGACGACCGGCATACAAACATGCTTTTGACTCCCTTGCCCAAGCTGACTGCCTGTCACAAGCCTGACGGATCAATGGCGTTATTCATTCATGCACAATGGAATCTATGCTGCCGTCCCCTCACGGCGCCACATTCAATGGCTCTCTTACTACATCACATTAAGCACCAATTACTCACTAATTAAAAAAGATCAGCGCAATGGGCTCGTACGAGGAGCAAATTAATACATTTGATAGGATTAGTTGCTTCACAGATTATTGAAAATGTATTCAACTATCAATGAAGATGCACACAGGGTTTGACGGCTAATTGATCCCGAATGGGAAAATATTTGCAAAGTGTTACTGAAGAAATGTGCAAAACGGAAACATCACTGAAGAGCCTGATATTTAACTGGCTTTGACAGATTTCAATAGAAGATGCTTTTTCTTAAACCATTTGGCAAACATGACCTTATTAGGCCTATACGAAAATGAAGGAATTTGGCACAGATCTAACAAAAATGCAGATCTGACGCACTTCTTTTGAAATGAAATTGGTTTTAAAAATATGAAGTGATATGATAGCTGATATGGCCTTGATGTTCTTAAGAGCCGGCATGACAGAGGAAGAATCTGATCTCTATCTGCCACTCCATCTTAAAAAACGTCAGACATACAGCGCTGCCAGCTCATAAACAGAGATCAGGGTTCAGATTGCTTGATCGGGTAATTCGGCAAAGCTAATCTCCCCCTGCAAGAACCTTCTAAATACTTATGCCGTAAACACTTTGCATTAGATTTAGTGCTGGAGTAATTAAAAAAAGTGTAAAAACGTCAGAAGAAATAAAATGCTATTTCCATACGGGCTCAAAATGCAAGCTGGCATTGAAAACGAGAGCTAATCAGGTTTTAATGTAAGTAAATGTCAAGTGAAAAATAGCCCAAGCTCAAAATGTATTAGTTTCCCAATAACAGGAACAGGTCTCATTATAATACCTGTGCAAATGTCAAGTCCTGTGATGTAGAGATGACACAGCTGGGGAAAATGGAAGAAAGGACAAGAGTCAGCCTGAAAAGTGGACTGAAGGTTTGGCTTGTTTAGTGATGGTGTGTTAGCCTTAGGGCTTACCTCTCTGTCAGTAAATTTTAGACGGGCGATGTCTTGAAAGGTGCACTGCACTGTCTAGATCATTTCAGTCAAGAGAGGCCAAAACAATAGCATCAACTGCACTTGAAATGCAATCCTGTTTAGCATGTTTATTTCCTCAAGGGGCATTTTGATACATCTAGATAGAGCTCATGTGTAGAGGTAGTGCGGCTCTGCTTATCCGCTCTGAATACATGACGAAACGCCATCAGAAAAGATGCACACACTGTATACAATTTTATCTTTTCAAGATCTTTTGCCGTTTTTAATACATTTCACCAGATCTAAGTCGCAGCTGGAGGCACTTTCCACAGATACGGTGCACTTTGGTGCCACTTAACCTTTATAAAAAGCATTAGAGGCACAAATACCATGTTTTTTTGTGTTTGAATTGTTTTGTGTGGACTATAAAATGTGTATTAACTATTATGTAACATAACACAAACTTAGCATGGAAGTATGTAGATTCTGAATGTCCATATTCAACATCCCTAATCCTACCCAATACCTAAACTTAACAACTACCTTACTAACTAACTATTAATAAGCAGCAAATTAGGAGTTTAATGAGGCAAAAGTCGTACTGTAGTTAATGGTTTGTTAATAGTGAGAAATGTATCTTAAAATAATAACACCTTATCATAAATATACTTTACAGTAATTACACACTGAATCTCTAAATTAATGTAGGATCAACATAAGCAATTATATTTTGCATAGTACTTATTTAATGATATTTTTTATCTTAAATTTTGAGGATAATATTACCAATTATAATAATCCAAGATTCATTTATAAGATTTAAATAACTGTAAATGATCAAACTATTGTTTTTATTTATCTTTAACAACAATAACAATCATCCCATAAACCCATAATAATAATTAATTTATAATTCTCATTTAACTTTATTTTTGAGACATAACACTTACCTGTTTGAATGAGAGATGTTTACATACAATCACACAAATTAAGTTCCTAATTTGCATTTAGACAGCATTTAGTCCCAATTTTTGATAACAGTGCATGCTGCCAATACAGCAAACCTCATTTAAAAAGAAATAAAACATAACAAATCGTATATAATATTTAATCTGAACTCCTGTGGTTGACGATTTTTAAAGTCAAGTCATTTTCTGCTGTCCTCATTTAAAAGTGCCTAGCAGTGCCTGAGAAGAAATACACATGCTACACATGCAACAGCAAATCCTCTTTACATGATAATGGAGGTTGAAGAATCATGACTCATCTGTGCTGAGTGAGCACATGGGCTTTTGCGGTTTGGGTCACAGGATAATGTGAATTTTGAGACCTTAACATCAGTTAGTTAACAACATACATATGGGCCTATATCTGATAACTTAAACGCCAAGATTTCCGTATGAGGGCTGCAGAAGCTGGCTTAGATAAACAGACTATTTCAGGAAGCACCAGTGCACTGATTTATGTCTTCTGCACTACCTCTACATTGCTAATATTAAAGTTAAGCCGAGACAGACATTATGTATCTGATGAAATGTCTACACAAACTGTGTAAATTGCGAAAACTATGTGCAATGGCAATAAATTACTTCTCGTTTGTGTTAGCAGAGCTGAAATCCAATATATTCCCATAAGTACCATTTATAGTCCAGATGATGCAATGTGAATATTAGGATTGTTGTGGTCTCCGTCGTCCATGCTCGATCTTGCTCTTAGACTGGTGTATTTTTTTGAAATGTTGGGGTTAGTCTTTGACAATACGGTTTTCGGAAATGGATAAAAAGAAAAGCAGGGTCTCTCCGAGTAATTGGATCAGGTGGTGCGGTTTCACAAAGATAACAAGTCAAACCCATTACCGTTGAATACGAATGGACAGCCAGCAGATTTGAATTTACTTTTATTATAGTGTGGCTGCATTAATATTTTCAACAGCAGGTGTTTTCTGAAATGCCGGGTGGCATCTGAGGAACGATGACCTTGGAAATGATCCATAGCGATGGGAGGATGCATTCGGATTTGTTTGAATGTGTTTCCGATGGCTATCGGCCTCTTCAGCCTGAGATTAAACAGAGCAAAATGATAACAGTATTGAACTCACCACAAATCAATGTCTGCTATGTGACAGAGCCTGGCCTAAACTCTTTTCTCTATGCACTAGTCCTTACTTTGTTTTTTTTTATTGTGCAGCTAAAAAAAAAACACCATTGAGGGTTCATTCATTGTGATGTAATCTCTTGGCGAAGAATGTTAATCTCTCTGTCTCTCATCTGTCACAATGATGGATCTTATTGTTTCACTACTTTAAGCCTTTATCTTTCATTAAAGTGTGACATTTATTTCACAGAGTGTTTTTCTGCATATGGATGGCCTGAGTTAACACTGGGAAAATAAAGCCATTGAAATGGATGACTTTCCAATACACAGAGCCTTTGGTAGCAAAGAGGAAATGTAGTCATTTTCAAATCTCCCTGGAGACGTTCCTGAAATAAATTAGCAAAAATTTTTTTTGCACTGTTGCTGAAACGGATGGTAGATGTCCCTAAAGGCATGATTGAAAAATTCTGTAAAAAAAATGTAATATCATTATAATAATAATGATATTAGTCTCGAGACTGCAAAACTGAGCATATTTTATCAGGTATATTTATTATACTGGCTAATTTAAATTCTCTACATCCTTACAATGATTTAAAGCGTTGAGAATTTATGCTTTTACACATCTTTACCTCATAAAGTAGAGGAGACCGGGGTTAATTGTCACACTTTTTACTCAGGTGAATATTTCTGTCAAAATCAATTTCTTAACAGGTTCATACTTTAAAGTCTAGGCTACAACAAAAGCTCACAATGTATTGAACTCTTGATTTCTACCCAGAAAAAAAGAGATAGAGTTCATTGAACACATGTTGACCTTTTGTTGACACCTTATGGGGTATGTTGTTACAACAGAGATGGCCATTAAACAGCATGTTAGAAGCTTTTCCGGTAATTTAAAGATTAAAACAATTAATGAAACCATGAAAATGTAAAAGGCAACAAGCAAAGACATTAAAAAAAAAATGTTAACCAACAAAAATTGCACTTAATACATTTAAATTAACATTAGTTAAAAATATGTAAGTTCATATTGGCAAAATAGATAAGAAAAGTTATGAATCAAATCTGGCACAAGACTTCCTGGAATGAGGGAAACCTTGAGTTTTCCTCAGAAAGAGGGCAGGATTATGACTAGAGAATCCCCATCCATATTGTTGACATAAATCAATTTGGTCTGCATTGAGGTTGAAATTTGTTTAGTGCCAGAAGGTAGGAAAAAATAAGAAACACACACACACACAAAAACAGTGTGTCTGTGTGTAAAAGGAAAGGTTGGCAAATTCAACATAAGAGCAACCAAACTATTGTAGCTCTTGGGAGGAAGAAAGCAACTCTATAGATTATTGGTGCCATTGTGACACCACAGATGTAATTCTGTAAACATGCACACATCACTTGACGGGAAGTCGGTAAGTAATTGTACGTCTGCAACAAAACAGACAATAAAAGTCAGGCAGGCCTTAGAGGTATGCATTGAGCATCCTACTGACTCCAGGGCCACTTTTGCAGTCAGTGTGACAGCTCCATTAGCGTTAATGACAGTGTGTGATACTCCCTGAAACAACTATACCTGGGAAATAACATCAACAGCTGCATCTGAGGAGAGCATTTGATTCTGAATAGGTATACTTCATGAGACTTCTAGTCGCTTTATCTCACTTGTTAAGAGCAGTTTTACATGATGCAACATATCATTTCCTGTAATATGCTCTTTTGTGATGTGGAAACCAAGGATTCAAGGTTTGTCTGGTTAGCAAGGCCCATTTAGCAACACCATCAGGACTACAAAGTGTCTTTCTATACAATATAATATAATAATATAATATAATATAGAAATATGCCGTGTAATACTAATATTTGGGGCCTCTTTTGGTGTTGAAAAATGGAATAATCAACTAAATTTTAACACTAATAATTCCCTAAAAATGTGTTCTATTTTTACACAAATTCTATTTTGACGGATTTTCGGATTTTGTGTTTTATGATTTAATATAAATGTGTTATCAAAAACTATAGTAATCAAATGAATACAATTTAACAGTTTAACTATACTTTTAAGATATATTGAGATATTGTGAGATATTTCTTAAAAATTATGTTTTAATCATTACTTTAAATTAAATTTGAGAATATATATTCTACTGTAGAAGTGTTTCTGTTATGATCTCTCCAAATTAAACCAAACATTTATTTTGGTGAGTTGTAGTGAAGACCTTTGTGCATCTGGTGGTAGTTTAATCATATGAAATTGTTGAACTCATGTTGCCCTATATGTATAATATCATGTATTTTCCTGCTTCTCTTGAGTGATTCACATGGCATTTAAAGCTCAGGTTATTGGCACAAAAATGGCAGTGATCAGAGCCTCTAAGGAACTATCAGATTGATCCTACATCATGACCTTCTCCCCACAGACTGTGGTTAAACAAAAGGCCAGACGATTATGTTAGAAAATACCATGTTACCTTTAATTAATCATCCTAGATTATGTCACAGTGAGGGAGATGGATAAATCAAACAGGACACATTTGGTTTGATTCAGACTCCATAATCCTGATTATAAAACCCTTTAAATACATTATAATATTGTGTTGTTTAATGCTGTCCTCTTTTCACACACAGCGACTACTTTGTGGATCTGTTGCAATCCAGCCGTTGACAGTTTACAGAGTTGTGTTAAACATATTCATTGAATCCGTAAGCAGTGCACTTGGTTGGAAGAATTATGAATACCGCTTAACGTTACGGTGGCGACATTTTGCACAGTTGTCATGACTATGATTTTATTCACAGGCAATCCAGGGATTTAGCCGCTGATGGTTCTTGACTGAAGTTGAAGTGTGAATTACTTCTAATGTGGAGGGCATCCCTGCTCAATGGCCATTCGGTGACTGTATGGGAAGATTCTGCATATATCAAGAGAAGAGACATAATCAACCTGAAATAGAGGCTCATTTCGGTTAGAGTGCAGGGTGAAATGATTTTGGTGTCTATTCAAACACATTGTCACGAAGCAGGTTTAAGTGGCTACCAGCCCTGAATTTTCAGTGTGACGAAAGTGGATGGTAAGAACAGTGCTATAGCTAATCATTTCTCACTCCAAAACATGTAAAAATATAAATTCTACCAAAAAAATATGTATAAGTGTGCACTATTGTTTAAAAGTTTGGGGTTGGTAAAATATTTTAATGGTAGTATTTGATTAAAAATACAGTGAAACAAGTAATTTTGTGAAACATTATTACAGTTTAAAATATATATTTGTATTGTTATATATTTTAAAATGTCAATTATTACACATGTAATGTGAAAACTGAGTTTTCACCCGCCATTACTCCAGTCTTTAGTGTCACATGATCCTTCAGAAATCACTCTGTATGCTGATTTGGTGCTCAAGTAACATTTCTTAACATCTTTGTTGCTTGATATGTTTGTAGAGACTGCGATAATTTAAAAATATATATATTTTATGAATATGAAGTTTAAAAGAACAGCATTTAAATGAAATAGAAATATCCTGTAGCAATGTAAAAGACTGTAATTTCTGGTCAATTTAATGCATCCTTGCTGAATCAAAGTATCGACTTCTTTAAATCACACACTCAATTAATCTTACTGGTGCCATAAGCTTTTGAACCAATGATATATTGATTCAAAAGTACACTATAAAAAATGCTGGGTTAAATACAACCCAGCACTGGGTAAAATATGGACGAATCCAGCGATTGGGTTGTTTAGACCCAGCGGTTCGGCTATACTGCCCAGAAGGTTGGGCTAAATATTTAACCCAATTGTTGGTTGAAAACAACCCATCACGTGTTCTGTTCGATATATACACAGCACTGGGTTGTATTTAACCAAGCATTTTTTAGAGTGTAAGTTCAATTCATTTGAAAGTAAGTTTGGTGGGCTTCAATAAAAGACTTGGTAAAGTGAATTAATGCACTGGCTATAAGTGATGATTATGTTAACAGAAACTTACAGCCACTTACAGTCTCAATGTAGAGGTAGGCCTATGTACAGCTCATTTGTCTTTGACTAATCTGACATCCAGACATTGGCTGATCCCATTAGCCCCTGACAACCCAAACGGGCGCAGCTGTTAGAGGTACCATCATCATATAGTATTACACTTTAAGTTAAATAAAACCACATTGGTATAGCAATTAAATCTTCATTGCTTTTGACATTGCTGGAAAAATATACAAGGTCGGCCTAATGGCAAAATAAAGCCATGCAATCATAATACTGCTAATAGCAGGTTATGATTCACTCATTGTATATTGTTTACTGGCCAGCCACTCACCTCAGTGTGTAGAACTACCACCAACATCACATCATTTCCTGAAGTGCAGAAAACACTCTCACAGTCAGCCATATGCTCAATTAATAAATATGTACTCACACATACACACCCTGCATCAAAGAGCTTTGTTCAGATGAGCTAAAACCAGAATATTTCTTACTGGATCTCCTCCTCTGCCACAGTGCAGGAGGAGGAGACCCTCCTCCCATTTTCTCCTTTTCATATTTTCCTATTTGCTGAAGATGATTTGTGTGTGATAATTTACACAGCACAGTTTGCCATCCTTATGGGTTGGGGTAGCATCTAATTATAATGAAGATCAAGCGTATAGTCTGCAAACTCTTTTTCGGGCTTAAGCTGTGATTCCCAATCAGAGGTACACGTACCCCAGAGAGTACTTAAGCAGGTTGTTAGGTCTTTCTAAAGAAAGTGATTGCCCCCAGAACTGACAAAGCTTGTGATAGACATATAAGCTCAGGTGTCTCATTAAAACTAGAGGAATCAACCCACACCCAGTTGTGACTGCTTTAAGTTTAAAGGTTGAATAATTGTAATAATGCTCAAACAAAATGTAATGATTCAATGATTTATATCCAGTATGACACCAGTTAAGAGGAACACACTTCTAGTTTGATGTTAATTAAAGCATATTTGCGCATTATTGATAGTGCTGCGAGGGGTGGAGCTTTACATGTGAACAATTGCATTTTGAAAATTAGATACAAAAATAAAGGTTACAAAATGGGGTTCAATTCCCAGGGAACACACATGCTGGAGAAAAATGTATAGCCTGAATGCAGTGTAAGTCGCTTTGGATAAAAGCATCTGCTAAATGTAAATGTATATATTTACAACTTAATATGCTGTATCCATTTTCTTCAGTGGGCCTCTCAAGTGTTCATTGCAAAAGTGTTGCTTTTTGCTGTGTATATGCAGTTCACTTTTTCATAATCATTTTTAATCTTCAGTGGAAAAACAAATCATGCTGATTTCCATCATGTTTCACACAAGTATAATGCGATCGGCGGGATTCGTTTAGTTGCCCTGCATCTGATCATTGCTGATTCATGCATGACACTGATTAAACATAAATGGTAAGGACATTTTATTATTTTACTTATACAAATTATATTTTTTTTATACAAACAGTTCTATGAAACATGAGGGAGTTCAGCATTTCACAATGTTAATAATTCTTAAGCTGCAAACACAAGTTAATTTACATCCATTAACACACACACACACACACACACACACACACACACACACACACACACACACACACACACACACACACACACACACACACACAATAGATGAATAGCCCTCTTCTCGGTACAGCTGACCTCTTTGCTTACCTTTATTTTCTATGATTCACATCTTACAAATTGGTTAAAATAGTTACTTTTTGCATGAGATCAGGTTGGAAGATCTGTTGCATGATACATTATCCAGAAATGAATTATTTAAACATCTTTGTGAACCAGTTTTACAGATTCAAAAAGTAAAATTGATCAAAAGATGCAATTCCAATGAATCATTTGCAAATTGAATTTCACTACTACTGTTATTTTTTTTGTGGTCGACAGTGGAAACATAACAGGTGGGTATGGAAAAATGGATCCGAGTAAAATTAGAGCCTATGAATTTTATTTTAAAAACAGTGACAGTAGTGAAAGTCAACCCTAAATACTTAAATATCAGAAATATCCAAAAACTTGAAACGCTGTTACTAAACTCATCTGGTATTCATGCAGTACTATAACACAACATATGTAAGCTACAAGTGAATATCAACATTTAGATAATTAATAATTCAAATGATTTCATATGAAGACTTGCTCTACAGTATTCTAGCAATGTTCAAATGAAACCTGTTACATGCCACAGCTCACAGGATCAAAGCATGAAGGCAGAAAGGGTTAAATACCATTCACGCTCACGCAAGCTTGACTTGAAACTCTTCTTGAGCGCTTGCACGATTCTAGCCTCAAGAAACCTGCTTCATGGGTAAGCTGAGACACGGAGGATGCGTGGTGTGCTGGTGGAGCATCCCAGTTTTGTTCCTTTGTAGATTGGGTTTTTGTGCGCCGTCTTGCTCATGGCAAGTCTTTGGTGGAACAAGATAGCGCTCTGTTTACCAGTGGGGAAGTTGAAATGGGATAAGAGGGATTTGTTTAGGTTTTGTCACATGTAGTCAATTTAACCCCAAGTTTTGCAAGCAATTTATTGGTTTAATCTTACAAGGTTCTGCCTGGAGAGAGTATGAAAAATGAAAACCAACCAAACAAACGAGCAGCAAAGGAAGAACTTGAAATCTTGATGTCCTAATTAGATTGGCTCTTATTGCTATAATGAAAAAACATAAACAGAGGGCTATTTGCATCCTTGTGCCTTCTGGTTTTGCTGGAGTGTTCATATTTGCAACATTAAAATCAATGAATGAACAAACAAAAACATTTGTAAACCACATTCTAAATAAAACACTCACAAACATAAAACAGCCTTCGGCGTTTGCCGCAGGAAGTACGAGTGCATTATCAGTCTGTCAGCGAAGCCTCCCTTAACCACTATTTGCATCTCTCTGTTATTCCTTATCGGGGTGCATTCAGTTTGACATGCATTATGACTGATTCTCCACTCTTGTCACTGATTAAATTTCCATTAGCCATGCTTACCAGTTGTTGTGGCACTGAGAGCTCCTGAAAGATGTTCTCTAAATATGATTGCTGGGAAGAGAGCAGAGGTGGGATAATGACAGTAACATGATTTTAGGAAGCGCTCTGTGTGACGGCTCTCTCCCTCACCGCTTCAGTCTCTCCCTCACATGTCCTTTCTCATTCCGTGTCCATGCTGCCAGTCTGCCATGAGCACAGCAATAAGGGAAGCATATAGAGAAAGACAGAAATTGTGTACGTGTCTGTGTGTAGGGGGTTGTTCAGAGATCTATTTAAATCCTATCGTGCACACACACATTCTAATAAACGGAAATAGCCATGTTTTTCACATCCGTACGACTCACACAAATCTCTTTTCAAACTATGGAGATAGTTCATTCCTCACTGTTGTGTTATTCAAAACCCATATTACCTTTTTTCTATTTTGGAGTAAAACATTTAAATTTTTTTTTGAAGAAGAATCTTAGTATCTTCTCCATACATACCAAAATGTCCATACTCCAAAAATAAGCAAAAACTCCAAGAAAATAAATATTGTCATATTCTGGAATTGAATTAGCTATTCTTAACTGATTTTTTATGCTGTGAGCTGGTAACTTGAGGCCTGATAATTGAGTGAGTAAACTCTGATTCATTAATAAATCAGTCAAGTGATTCATTGATTAACTTCCATCCAATTTGTGAACCATAACAACCAGTTCATTCAAGCTCAAAATAATGATTCTTTGGCTGATTCAGTTCTTAAGTCAATGATTAGTTTGAGGTGGTTCTGCAGTTCACAGCTCACTAGAAGTTGATTAGTGAATAGAGACTTATATTTTGCCTATTTTTCACACAAAGCGATCGCATTTTAGGCTGAAGTGACAGTTTGAAGTTGAAACCATCTTGATGGATTTGTTTATTACAAACACACAATTTTTCACTTCGCAAGTTAACTTGCGTTCAGTTGACCGATGAACTTGAGTCATGTGGATTTATTGTGGTGTTTATATCAGCTGTTCTTTGTACTCTCGTTCTGACGGCACCCATTCACTGCTGAGGATCCGTTGGTGAGCAAGTGATATAATGACTTAGCTGAAATTGTCACTATGAATTTATATTTATTTTTATGGAGAAATAGGGGCACACAAGTTTAGAATAGCAGAGTGAAATAGTTCAAATGACCAAGTAAATAATGACAGAATATAACCTCTGCCCTCATCATCTCAGCCTGTATGTTAATCAGGGGACAGTTACTGTGCAAGTTTCAGTATGGAGACAACATCAACTGCCTACTATTTGAATGAAGCTAAGCGTTATTGCTAATGACCAGCAGGATTAATTAGCGGGAGTAGGATGGGCAGCTCGGAGAGCAGTCTCTCCCTCATTAATCCGCTTGCAGGTGTTCTCCTGCCACTCTCTCCCCCTCCGTCTGCACATGGAGAAGATCGACGAGAAGCCAACTCACACCAATTCAATCTTATTAGTCCACCGCAGAAATCACATGATCCCTGAAAGAACCTCCAGTGGAGGACGGCTGTAGATAAGGGAGCACAAGACTCTGAAACAAAGAATTGAGGAAATTGTGCGGACTGGAAGAAATTGTGTAAAGGTGGTACAGTATCTTCTGTACTGAGAGACCAATGAATGATGTATCTGAGAGACGTTTCAAGGTTTGTTTTCAGCACACTTTCTCCAAGTTCCATGTAATATTTTTTGTCATTATTTATAATGAGACTGAAATTTGAGGTGCAACCCAAATTCCAAATGAAGCTGATATTATGCTAATGTAAGTTTTGCTCATGCATGAAATAGGGTGAACAGTTTTTTTATCAAGATGATCTGTTTTTCAAATCAAGGCTACTTAAAATATATTGTAATTTTGGAAAACAAATATGCAATTTATGTAAATTAATGTAAGTTATATTCAATAAATAAAAAACTAACTAAATACATGCAAATTAAATAAAATAAATAACTAACATTTGACATTTAAACAAAGCAACACACTTTCATGTCAATCTGTAACTTTTTTATTTTCTGGGGAATTGGTGAATTTGTACATTTTCATACAACTGAAGGTTACTTTTAGGAGTGGGGTGGAACTTTTTTTCTAAAAATCATATATTTGCATATAAATGCCTATATAGCTTCTTTTTCAATTTTTCTCATGAAGTCTGTGTCCTCATTTATAAAGTGTGCGTACGCTCAGATTTGATCTTAGAGTGTGAGTACGCTTAAAAATGCTCATATTTAGAAAAACTGTCCACATTGTCCGAATACAATCAATGAGCTGAACACAAAACTCATACTCAACATCAAAAAATGATAATTATATTATTGATTGTAAAAACAGCAGGGAGGATCACTGATCTATGACTACTGTTGATTTGGAGCTGCACTTAGTAGGGGAGACTGGGGAGTGTTGTCACACTGAGTGATTTGCAACACCATTGGTTTAAACAATTAGAATTGAGCTACAGGGGTGAAATCACTATCACACATGACCACCCCCCTCCTGAGGGGAGAGCAGCAGTTAGAAGACCGTTTATGGAGTACATTCTTACATCTGGTTTTATCATTTAATAGCATAATAACATTCTAATTTATAGCATCCACACTATTCATATGTAAAGTCATAATAAATACATCCAGGAAAACAAAATGCAATATCACAGAAGATGAGGGAAGTTGTTAACACTACTTTCCAAAGCGTTTCAACGGTACTCAAAAATATCACAAAATGAGATCACACAAAATGTTTTCTGTATGCTTTACTAATTTTGATGCTAAAGAACTATAATTAGCTCATTTTAATTTATTATTTTAAATAATTTGCAATATATCATTCTTGTACACTAAAAAATGTAAATAAAACAAAAAGGTGGAGCATGTTCATGTTTAATTTAGTGTCACTTTCCATTTCTTTGTAATTAATTGTGAAATTTACTAGCAATTGCTGAGTGAATTTATTTTTCAGTGTACAATTTAAACTGATGTTTTTTTCATTTAATGTCATAAACCTAATCCATTTGAATCCACTAAATATTGAGTAGTATATTTCTATTTCAATTTGTCACAGATATATGTAAAAATATCAATTTTTATGTATATTGCAAAACTTATACAACTACAAAACAAAACACGCTAAAGCGACGTTGCACCTCCTCTAACTGGTGTTCTTTATTCAGTGCAGCCTTTTCTTGAAGCTGAAGGAACACTGTGATGTGGGCCATTAACTGAGGCTTTAAGAGGGCCATTGAAAATGACCTGGCCTGATCTCCAAATGAAAGATAAATATGCTGCAGTGTGGACATCTGTCATGGGGATGTGGGAGGAGGCAGACAGACTCAGAGTACTAAATCATTTCCACACTAAACCCTGGGTATGATTCACTTTGTGACCGCACTTACACAACGTGTTTTTCACCATGAAAGGGAAAAGGTTTTAAGTGTAGAATGAACTCAATCAACATGAATTGCACAAGATGTAACCAAATGTAGTCACTGGGGAATAGTCTTTTTTGGCAATTTAGTTTTTTCATCTAGTGCCGCAGGAGATCAGCTTGTTTCCAGCACACACAAAACGTCGTCTCCCATGAGGCGCTGCTTGGATCCTAGTGCAGCAGGCCATGCACCACTGACATGGAAATTCAAATAGACGGGGATTAACTCTTTAGACTTCAACAGACCCGCCAGTACATTATGTTCCTGATGAGAAAGCAAACGAGGAATGTTAGCATGAAAGACGGAAAATGTCACTGTCAATTACTTGATCATCATTGTGGTGTAAATGCACTTTAAACGGGTCTTGCTATGGCACTTGATTGAAAGGGAAAGATAAAATAAACTAATTAGCTAACAAATGAGTTGTTTTCATTTTATTATTACAGTGCAACATTGTTCACTTACGTGGGAAGTAGTTTTCCGGCATTCGAATCAGTAGTCTTAATTACTGGAATTGAATTTAAATGTATTCATATTTATTTTAAATGCAATAAAACACACCATCTCGTGTTCTTGCTGAATTATATCATATGCAGGTACAGTATTTTAAAATAATAACATTTCATTCAGTATCATGTAAAGCACATTTCACAGTTCCATCACCAACTTCCAACTTTATTAGTATCAAACCACTGCTACAAAATTACATCAAACATGATGAAAATTAACTTGCATACGTGCTATACACAAGCTTTAAAGTAATTAAAGTATATGATTCTTTTTTTTTTTCTTGACAATATCAATATATATCAATGCCACTTAAAGCCATATATGTCATTCCAGTGATCTAGAGCCTAAAATATACAACTATATCCCTGGTGGCTAAAGTATCTCCATACACATGTAAGTAAAGATGACCATTTCAAATTTCTCATCACAGAAATTTCAGCTTTAAGAGTTGAGGAAATAAAAGTACAGCCATCCCAATATGGTTACAATGTCCATTTTACTTAGTCACCAAATTGAACGAAACAAAATAAAAGGTACCGAAATCAAATAAACATGTATATACAAAAGTAACCAAAGCTCACCAAATGTTTCCCAAAAGTATTCATTCTGGTGGGTGTCCTCTGTGCTCAATTACTTAGTAGCAGACGGTTGGTTTCACTGGTGGACTTATTCCACTTCACACAATAACTGCTTAAGATATGAACGGTGCCAACACATATAGCCCATGCCATTCAAAACAGCTAGCAACAATTACCAGGCCAACCAACATCTAATGAGACATAACGGTGAATAAAAGAGAACGGTGCGTTTTTCTAAAACCCTGGACTTGCGTACCTAAATTGATCCCTTTGCTTTTGACGTAAAACATTTCTCCTGATGAGACACAATCGGCGGTTTCAAACAGAGCTCAGCGAAAAGACGGCTCTGCTAAAACCTTAGCATTATCAAAACCAATGCATCAGTGCTTGGCTAACTTATTTTCCAGCTCAGTGAAAATAATGAGCGAGGGGGCCGACAAACACTTGATGGTGAGGAACAAAAAAAGCTTTAGGATTCACTCATTCTTGTTTTGGCAGCTACTTTATTATCCAGACAAATATTTTGCAAATGAATGTTTCTACCGGCTAAGTACAGTCACGGCGGCCGCTTCATTTGTCATCAGTTTCGTATCATTCGAAGGTTTAACACAATAGCCGCAAACCAAATGGGCTTCTCGAAGGATTACAGGTTTTTGTTCTTTACGGTGCTCCGTGGAGTCAATTAGAATACTGCAAAACTGCAATTACTGGCAAGCGTTTTGAAAAGGACAGAGGTTTATGTAGATTACTGTCAGCCCTGCCAGAGTGCTGCTGGGAGAGTGAGCGCTCACAGCTGGTTAATGCAGCACCCTCCAGCACTCCACAAAATCATCCTCCAGAAACTGACAAAGGCACAGGAAGAATTTTATTAACTGCCAGGTCAGAAGAATCACCTTCCCTGGCCGCACACACAGCACTCTCAAACCGACTTTCAAAAGAGTCTGGCCAAGACAGAGACGGAGCTGACAGGTTTTTAATCATTGAAATACCGCCTCCTACCCTCATTCTGTCTTGCCAGCAGCTTTGCTCGAGATAGGAGATGAAGTATCTTAAATGTTTGGGGTTTTTGGAAAGTAAACGTATGGTTATACATTTACCAAATAATTTTTTGTGCCGATATGTGCTCATAGGATTTTGAGAAAAAAACATACAGAAATCTCTCCCTCATACCACATGGCGAGGACTCCGGGAATGTGTTGGAACCCAAGGGGTCTCCTCGGGCCACAACATACTGTGCAGTAATTTGAACCCATACGAAAATAGCACCGGCCTTTTGGGTTTTCGTGACCACCGGCACTATGCAAGTTCTGTGTATCTGTCATTTGGCTGACGTGAGAAATTTCGAAACTCGTCATTGAATATTAATGCATGTCCAGGAATGTGATTATCAAGTCATTAGATGCTCAGAGTGAAAATTTGCAGCACATTTGCCTGTTATTTACCGACTCTTTTGAAAGGCTGTAACTTACGGAGAATTATGCATGCATGAATGCTCTTGTCTGCCTTTTTTAGTTTTTTTTATCTTGATATCCACTTACGCAGTTTTAATGATGCTTTAATGAGCTCCTTGTTAAGGATTCATTCACAATATTTATTTATTAAAAGAGCATGGGCTAATTTTAGATATTTACAAAACTCAAAATTGGCAGACGTTTTTTTTTAAAAGCCCCTTTTATCAGCTATTATTTGGATTGAAAAAAAGCCAGAAATACTGCGAAACACTGATTCGTCTGGTATGCTAGCTATGAATGGCAAATGCATGAGGCTTAGACATGGCATTTGACATGGAATGGCAACAGATCATATCAGTTAATACTTTTAAAGGCACATTTTATACAGTACTTGCTTCTAGAGTGGACTCAGAATGTTGAAATGCAGCGTATTTAACTGTCAAAGCTACTGGTGTTAATATGCGATTATGGAGGTTTGTGGTAATGATAAGCAAGTGCAATATTACTTTATACATCACAACGGCGAGAGCCAGGCCTTCACAGCGATGAATATTTAAACATCCCTCGGTTTGATCTTTGAGGCTTTCAGGTCTATAATAAGCAAAGGGACATATAGGCGAGACCTATATGATTCTGTGACTGATTCTTCGTTAGAATATATCTGTTGTAAGTGAAATATTCAGACACTTCCTGTCATTGAAAATGTACTTTGTGCAAGAAATAATATACAAAAAGAATGTAAATTCGTCACGTGTTAACCAAATAGCCTAAGTACAGTCCATAGGAACGGACCTAGTATTGCACACTGAGCGGAATTGCACACTGAGCGATTCTGTGATGACTTTCACATGAAAATAACATTTCATCATAGCTCAACAGACAGGCCTAGAGATGTTCAGTAGTGTGGAACACATTTCATTAAGTCAAAGCAGCCTCCAAACTGGTTTTGTTCTCAAATTATCGATTTATGGTAAGTGGCCACCTTAACATACATATTAATTTGACATGCAGCACATTTATAATTTCTGCACATCTTAGTATACAACAAGTGTGTGGGAACTAGGGTAGAGGTTCAACTAAACCTAGACACTGGCTCTACCAATAAGATAAAATGGATTCTACTTTCTTCGAATATACACACACGTGACTTGTTTTCTATTATACCGTATGACTGGTTCACACCCTCTGAGTTAAAAGTAGATTATGTGATTACAAACGGTTCTTTTTTCCAACTTCTACTCGTTTGACAAGAATCAACAACAGCTGTGGCATCTAAAATGAAAGACAACATTGTAAACTATGCCATACTGCATAAGTAGTTTGAAATAATATTCATTCACAGGTTTGGATCCACACTTGAAAGTTTCATATTGTCCCCACAAGGGAAGTGCATATTCTTTTTTTCTGCTTCCCTATTCAAAACTATTTCACACTGACAGAAGCAAAGCAGGTAATATGTTAATACATTATACAAATCCTGTTCAAATGATTACAACCATAAAACATACTCCATAAAATTAAAGAAAATAAGCCAATAATGACTTGAATGATCGTCAGATAAGTTCCATTAGACACTGTTCGTAATTTCCTCATTTAATCAAAGTGAACATCAAATGTGACCCACTTTTCCTCCACTTTTTACTTTGGATTGGTCTGTTACATTATTTTGCATGCTACCAACTAAAGAATGTCTTTTCTGTGCTTTTCTTTATTTGATATCTTATTTAATATAACATCAAATGCAACACAGGCATTTTCTCAATTCCTTTTCACATTAGTTCTCTCACTTAAAGACCCCCAGGGCGGAAAGGACAGCTCTAACTCGGCTTTGCTGTTTTATAACCTTTTGACCACTGCAAGAGGCTCATTTTAATTTTACAATTAGGCTCACTAATAGTTTTACAAGAGGCAAACGTATGTCATACGTTTACATATTTGAATCTCCAGTGCAATTTAGGATTTTTTCCAGCAGTAAAAAAAAACTAATTCATGCATTTCTAGAATAACTAGAAAGGTTTATGATCGTACACGGCATAATTCAGTTAAATGCAATTGGGGTCTATAGCCCAGAGGTCTAAACCATTGAGATATGGCTGTAGTTTCAGTCTAGAAAATGAATAATCATATTTCACCGTCAATGGAAAAACCATGAGCATTAGCATATTAAACTAAAGCTGCTCTTCAATTGTTCACTTTGCCTTTGACTGTATTACGTTTGATATCAATTTCAATATCTCTCCCTTTGTGAAATCTTAAACAGTGTTTCTTGGGTCACTGGATTTAAATGAGCTCGGCAAAAACCGCACTATTTAAATACTTTGTGGGTATGTGAATGATGTACCAGCATGGTGGCACACTAGGGCGTCTTTCCTTTTTCCATAACAAAGACACTATCGTCACACACCCTCACTTTTCCAAAGCGTGATTTCAGCTAATTTGTAAGCGTTCGAAAGGGACAATGTGTGCTGATTCACAAAGTGGGAAATCAGGAAAAGAAAATAAGAAAAGAATAGAAAATAAGACAAGAGAAAGAAAAATAACCCCCTAAAACCATATGTATTTACATGATGACAAACACCGCAGAAGAAAATTACCATCCCAACATAAGCAATGCTGATTAAAATCCCTCGCTGCTTTCCAAACACACTGTACCAGATTGGATCCAGCCATCAGCAATGTCAAAGGATCTGTAAATTCTCAAAAGGGTTCTTTACAGTCATTGTGTATGGCCGTCCCCAGGGCTAGTAAACGCTGACGAGAGAAGAGAGAGCCAGGATCAGGTACCGGCAGGCCAGCAGGACTTCAGCGCCTCCTGTACTTCCATACGGAGCGGTGTTGGGTGCTGTAAACAACAAAGCAGAGACACACGCTGATTAGCAGATTCTCCCTCTCTCCTGGCAGCAAGTCACAGTCTCAGTCAAGCAGTACCTCCTCCCTTTTCATATGAGCGGAGCTCACGCTGCCTGCCTTCACGCTCTCAAATCAAGACTCACGACGGACTCGCACGCCGGAAGGAGTCCTTCAATAAGACGCCTTGTTTTAAACCCGTGGTGGGTGCTTCAAAATAAGAGGGAATAACAATTCGTCTCAAAGATGTGATCATGTTGCTTTCCCTGCTTTTACCTTTGAACCAGCTAGAACGCATCAAATACATTTCATCCCTAATGAAAATATATTTGCATAAAACTTTTTAAAATATATGCAAAAACTCGCTGACATGCTTCTAGGCTGTTCTGGGTGGTTGCCAGTATTGGCACGTTGCTGTGCGATTGCTAGGGTGTTCTGGGTGGTTGCCAAGGAGTTGCTATGCAGCTGTTAAGATGTTATGAGCTCAATGTTCTGTCCTTTGCTAGGGTGTTCTGGATGGTCACCAGGGTGCTGCTATGCAGTTGCTGAGGAACTTTGAATGATTCTTAATGCACTGCTACAATATGTGGTTGCAAGGGTGTTGCTATGCAGTTGCTAGGGTGTTCTGGTTTGTTGCCAATGAGTTGCTATGCAGCTGTTAGATCTGCTATGTCCTTTGCAAGGGTGTTTTGGATATCACCAAGGTAACACTTTAAAAGTGCACCTATTATGCAAAGTTCCCTTTTACATGTTGTTTGGACATAAATGTGTGTTGGCAGTGTGTATACACTACCACCCTATAATGATAAAAATCCACCCGCTCCTTTTTTTTAAATCCCATAAATAATAATCATTGTCTCAGAACAAGCTGTTTGCAGAATCCGTAAAATGTGACGTAACATTTTACAAGCTCCACCCACGACGGTTGACAGACAATGCTGTATTAGAAGAGACCCCGCCCTGAGTGAGCCGCACAACAGCTACAGAAATGATTAATTCAAGAGTAGTGAGTGATTTTCTGTTTTTATTTGATTGTTTGGGTCAGTGCAGACAGCAGTATAGGTACTGCATATTAAACTACTGTCACTTAATACACAGATCTAATATAAACATGAGATTTATTTCCAGCTGTTTATCTTCAGACAAAACGGACAACTTGTGTGATTTAACAAACTTGTGTGTACTTGACAGTTTAAGTGCAATACAACATGAAAGAGAACTTAGTTTAGTACTCAATGCTGTATGACGGATGCTTTCTGGGCGTGTCCGCGTATGTGTGCGCTCAGAAAACCTTATATCAGAAGTTTCAACTAATATGGCTTTAAAACGCATGATTTCAGCACGATAGACATAATAATCAAAATGAACTGTCCGAGCTAAGGTACGAGCTGTAAAGGCACAGCCCTATTATGGATTATGGAAAAGGGGGCGGGGAGCAGCAGCTAATTTGCATTTAAAGAGACATGCACGAAAATAGCATGTTTTTGCTTCCCCACATAAATAGGGATTTATTAACTTATATAATAAATGATCTGTGGGGTATTTTGAGCTAAAACTTAACAGACACATTCTGGCGACAACTGAGACATATATATTACATCTTGTAAAATGGGGCATGATAGGTGCCCTTCAAAGATTCTTACCACTTTCCCGTGCCATTGTAAATGTGTTTTGGATGGTTGCCAAGGAGTTGCTATACAGCTGCTAAAGGCTGGAATACACTTCATGACTTTCAAAATGTGAACAGATTTTAAAACACTAGGCATCATATACTTACCAACTTTAGAAATAGTTACAGAGGAAAAACTGGCCATCACACACTAAACTTACTCCACGAGACTTTATAGTCTTTCCGATTACAACAACGTGTATTTTTGCTAAGAGACATATGACAAACACAAACAATGTTTTCTAAAATCAGCTCAAAATATCAAACATGTTTGGTATCCTCCGACTGGATGGATTTATAGTCTGAAGCAAAAAAAAAAAACAGTCTGTGACCATCATACACTACGTGATTTATTGTGAAATCTGCCAACTCAAATCTGCAGACTGGCTCTGATTTTTGGCAACTTTTCCAGACTCTAAATCAGAACAAAAATATTTAGTGTATTTTAGCCAAAAGATGCCCCGAGTTCTTATTAACACATTGCACCGAGTGGTTCTTTATATCCTGCTGTGCAGTTGCTTGGTGGTCGATAGTCAAAAAAGTTTTATTATTTTTTAGTAGTATTATCTTCACATCCGTGGCATGGTACGAGGCAAATTTTAATCTCCAAGTATGAGCAATAGTAATAGTGATGCTTGCCTTAGCAAACCCACTGATAAGCCCGTGCTGCTGACGCTGGGTATGCTCATATTTTCCCATCCAACACAGATCTCAGTGGCTGAAAGCCTTCAGGTCTGTCCCCGAAGCAAAACAACTTGAGTGTAGTACTCAGGAGAGACGCTTTAGAACAGGTGTGAGAGTGTACAGGCATTCATCTTCACGAGAGTTTTTGTTTCATAGCTCTGTTAATGATAGACACTGGCCTACCTAAGGAGATTAGTAAATCACACACACACACACACACACACACACACACACACACACACACACACACACACACACACACACACACACACACACACACACACACACACACACACACACACACACACACACACACACACACACGCACAACAAGATTATGTGTCCTGGCTGGTACCACTGACTTTCTTTCACATCCATCCAGCAAATTTTCGTTGTGCACGTTATTTGCAAATACATGTGATGACAGTATCTAATGGAGTCATTATGATATGGATTCATTTGTTTGAACTGTTTTCCCCGCACTGAAAGCCACAATAAGGCTGATTCACGGCATCAAATAGCACATCTGACAGTAATAAGTATGTTTGTGCACAGAAGGTTGATAAAATAATTGCTTTGTGACAAGTCTTCTCACGAATTGCAAAAAATGGGAGATAAAAGCCGTGCATCCATTTTCGCTTCCATTCCAGCTTTTACGGCTTTAAATTACCAGTGTTGCTTAAAAATCTTTATACCAAAAAATTACAGCCACCTGCAACGGAAAGCCCGGAATATCAGAAACGGGTATATGAGATAGAAAATGATGCAAATTGTGATGATGCGCGAGATGCATGGTCAGGAAACGAGGAGAGCAAACTGCCCAGTACACTGCGGCTTCATTCTGCATCCATCCAAAGCACCGGATAATGACACAGTTTTTGCTAGGCAGAGAGAGTGGAGCCGGTAACCATGGAAACAGCTCACATCCTGAGCTGGCCCCTTTGCCAGAGCTACAGAGTGTGCACAGCGCTACCAATGAAACAGAATCATTTAGGCTATAGGCACCTGCTGCAGTATCTAACTATAAGTGCTCTTCGTCAAAAAAACAAACAACGCCATATGGCCTGTGAAAGGTAAAAGGACAAAACGCTTTGTCCCTTCAGTATATTTCTTTCCAGCGCCCCATCGGACTAATAGCTACTGGAACATCGGTGATGATTCAGGGTCGTGCCAGAAACATCCTATCATCTGGCACTATAGAAGCAATTAAGGAAAGCACCAATATTACCTGCCTGGCTGCGTTGTGTGAGTTAGGGAGCTGTTTAATATCCCACTGCGTCTAAATCAGTCTGTTGTTGTGACGGTGCAGGTTGTTACTGCACTTGCCATTTTAATTAACTCAACCCCTCCCCATCCAGACAGTGGCTGCCTTGTGATTACTCTGCTTTAAATCTAAAGTGTGTAAATACAGTGAGAAAAGTGGTTATTGCACCGGCTTTTGCAACAACATGGCGGTCCCATCCCGCAGAGTGAAGTTAGTACAGGTATTAGGAATGGCATGACATTTCGCATTTAAAAACAAATCGTTGGATTAACCATCTGAAGACGGCATATCTTGAGATACAAGAGCGTCAATTTCCTCATTAAGTTCGGATCAGGGAGTAATCAGTCATGTGCGTCTAAATCATGGTTTTGCACTCTATCTAAAGCATGCGAAACCTTCCCTTCGTATGATTATGAAGAGGACACGTATTATAATTCTGCATAATGAGGCCACAGGCCATAGACAGAAGTTTCTGCATGGCCTATGTATAAGTACAAGACTCCAATTAAAGCAAATGAGAGCTCTCCCTCTGTTCTACTTTGTGTATTTGTTTTGGTTGATTTAGTTAACAGCTTAAGTTTTTTTAGGCATAATGTTGTTGGTGTGACACGGCGCAGAATAAAAAGAGGGGCTGCCACCCTATAATCAGCTGCTAGATCGAGTCCCACCACTCCTTTTAACTGGCACAAGACCCATCGTTAAGCTGCTTAATGAATTTCACCCCTCCATTCAATTCTCTCCCTCTTTGTGCTGCTCTTAAGCTGTGATAAAACACATTACAGTTATAATAAGACTATACACACAGTTTCCATTTTTATTGTATTACTCTAAAATAGATAGTTTTGGTTCTGATTAATCAATTGACTGAAATTGAATTGAATTTGAGGAACTACTATTGAAAAAGTACACTACTGTTTGATTGTTTGATGGCTGTAAGATTTTTTTTTAAATAAATTAATAATTGTATTCAGCAAGGGGATATTAAAATTGACCAAAGTAACAGTGAACACATGTACAATGTTACAAAAGATTTATATTTTAAATAAATTATGTTTCTTTGAATTTTCTATTCATCTATACGACATTTTGAAAGTATCATCGTGGTTTTGACAAAAATATTTTGCAGCATAATATTGATAATAAGAAATGTTTATTGAAAACCAAATCAGCACATTAGGATGATTTATGAACGCCATGTGATACTGAAGACTGCAGTAATGGCTGCTGAGAATGCAGCTTTGCCATCACAGGAACAGATTAGAAACTATAAAATAGAAAACAGCCATTTTTTTATTTAATATAATTTCTCAATATTACTGTTTTAACTTAATCATTGATTGTGAACATTAGTGCAGATACATTTTAATATATATTCATATAACCCCAAAAGGTCCTCAATTATTTACTGGGCGAAAAAAAACATTTCATTTCCCAAAATGCCATTATGTTGAATTTCCATTTAGTAAATTCCAGTTCCTGACATTTCAATTGAAATTCCACTTCAACTTCATGTGTGGGATGGTCAGATTCTTTCAAATCTGAACTGAAAGGGAAGCAGTCTTTTAATTCAGAATTTTGCACAACCCTGATGGCCCTTTGCATCATTAATGTTGGTTCAGTATCAAATAAAATAAATCCTATTTGATATACGTACATAAAATGAACTGTTTCAAATGAGTACTGTTGTGGAAATTCAGAATCATTCCTCTATAAAGCCCATGCAGTACAGCAGTGGCAAACGAAACAACAGTTTACATAATTAAATGGAAGCAATCCTCTTAATAGCGGTTATGTGAGGGTGGCCATATCTCCAGGTAATCTGCACAGACGACGGCTGGCTGCAGCCCTTCTCCCTGGAGGCTAGTCTCTCTGGCTTGGAGAGAAGGGTTCAATGTCCTTGACCATCAATCAGTGGCCTATTGTTCCCTCTACTGCCTCCAGAGAAAGGGCCTAAGCTTCTGCTGAGTCCTTGGCAAACTGGCGTAAATCCCACATCTCCAATCTTGGATTTGACAAATATTCCCTTTAAGTCCTCTTTCAGTGTTTCTGCTCTCCATATGATAAACTACCTAATTCCCTGCCTCATAATAGAACAAACATGAATAACGTTTTGTTTTCCTTGGCTTGCTTTCGCACAAACATTAAGCCGGTTGGTATCATTATTGCATGGAATGTACTTGGAGTTTAGAAAACTTCGCTTGGAGTACTGTCCTTATCTTAAATCTGCAACGAAACAGCATCAGAAAGAAATCTTTTAAGGGTTGTCAATGTATGATTCATTTAGCCCAATTAAGCAGACCATTATAAACCATTATAAGCATGCTTTTTCAGCAAATACTGATAAAAGTGATTTTATCATGTCAATATGCCTTCATATAATCTGATTAATATATTTAATTTTAAAAAGAATTGTCTGACAGCTCTAATATTTCTTGTTATTTACATGATAGTGGAGTAATTTTAAGAAATAGAAATAGCAATAGAAAAACTATAACAAAGTTATTTTCTTATCCGTAAAATCAGAATATTGCAATGAAACAGTTTCAGAAAGAAAGATTTATTCATTTATTCATTAGGGCTGTCAGTTTAACACATTCATTTAGTATAATTAAGCAGCACAGAATGAGTAAGAGGTTGTTCACGCCGTTATTGAATTCAAAAACAGCTGGATGGAGCGCAAACAAAATGGAACAGAACGCAGGGGTTTCGAAATGTTTTTCTATATTGAATTACCTGAAACTTAACACAACCAAAGACGTCAGCATGAACAATAAGACATGACATGATGGAAAAAGATGCCAGTCTGAATGATTTATGTAGACCTACAATTAAAAAATAGCACAGCGGGAACGTGCAAAAATTGATTGCTGTGGACTGTAGGCCTGTGATAGGCTGATGTTGAATCATACAGAAAAAAACAATATAATCCCTTCTAAAGCAAGGTAATGTAACCGAATTACCTTTATTTATTTGCTTTTCTCAGCAAACACTGATTCATGTATTATATTGTTATATAATTCAAACAATTAGTCAGAATATCAAGTAATCCACTTGTTTAAAAATGTCCATCTCTCTAATATGTATATGCTGGCACCTCAAAGAATTCCATGTCCATAAAACATGGCGCTTTTAGTATTTATTTTGAAAGAATGTGAAACAAGAAAACAATAAAACTGCATTTTCTAACAATGAGAATAAATGATTCAGTACATAAAACAAAACGTAACGCCTGCAATTACAATCTGAAAAGCAATTGACAGAACAAACACATGGTGAACAAGCTGCCACTATGAGTCAAAATTGAATAGCACTTGGAGAAAGTCAAGTGTCTGTGTAACAGTCTGATCAGTTTTGAGTTAACCACCTTTCTACAACTTGGGACACTGAAAGAGGTTGTTATTTTTGACACAAATGTTTATGATGTTTCTGCTGCGATAATGATAATGGGTTTGAAATCCCAGGAATGCATTATCATAAATGGAGCTTAACACTATGTGTGATGGTTTGATGAGATAAAAATGAGCTAATTTCTGATTCAGCGCTGAGTAAAAGCTCATTTCAATATTGCACACAGAAGGAGTTCACCTGACATGCTGGTATTGAATAAGACTCGACTGCGTCTCTGCCTGGCCTTGAGCTTCACCTGAGCACACACACAGCAGGAACTCTTTTTGATACCAGACTGCGGCAGACAACATAAAAACAACAAAAATAAATTTCATTTCACTTCCCTTATTACATGCACTTTTCAGCACAGGTGGCAGTCACGTACTGGACTTCCTTGAAAAGAGACATATTTTGTGTGATAACCATCTGCTGCCTACTCGCTTTTTACATTTCACCAAACATTCTCCCCCCTCAAAGCATGTCTCATCCTCAGGCTTGTCTGTTCAGAGCGAGGAAGCGTGAAGTTATTGCCGGTAATTGACCCAATGTATCGATTGATCATTGCGTTGCATTTTAAACGCCACTATTTCCAGCACATAATTATGCCTACTGGGTTTTGATTAGATCGCAGTGAGCTAAAGACGTCACCGAGCTCTTTGAGAATCCTCTGGAAAAACAAAAAGGAAACACATCTGCTGTGGAGTAAACATGGGAGATTCGGTGTCTTTACCTCCTTCATCAACAAGCGTCCCATGGGTGGCGTAAATAATGAGTATCAGGAATTGGAGCAGTAACGCAAGGCTTCATTGCTGAATCAGCCAGTGCTGGTATAATCTGGCCATTTGTCCATTCTTGCATGTGAGACGACTAATGAAAAACTAAGCACGGAATGCAACTGTATAAGATTCCCTGTAATGCAGCTTCACTTTTCAAGCATGCTGTGACATTGGTACATGCTTTTTGGGGGATAAATGACATAACATGTCTATTAGCTTGCCACCAGTTGTAAAAACCTTTAATTTTATATCTGTAATCTTACGTTTATTATACAGTTGAGCTCATAAGTTTACATACCCCTTGTGAATGTACAAACTATTAACAATTGAAACTAAACAGGAGGGATCATGAAAATTGCATGTTGTTATTTGTATTGTCTTGCCTTGCCTATTTAGTACTGTCCTGAATAAATTATTTCACATGACAGATGTTTACATATACTCCACAAGACAAAATAATAACTTAATTGATACAAATTACCACATTCAAAAGTTTACATACCCTTGAATCTTACTACTATGTGTCATTTCTTGGATGATCCATGACTGTTTTTATATTTTGTGATAGTTGTTGAGTCCCTTGTTTGTCCTGAGCAGTTCAAGTGTCTGCTGTTCTTCAGAAAAACCCTCCAACTCCTGCACATTCTTTGGTTTTCCAGCATCTTCTGCATATGTGAACCCTTTCCAACATTGACTGTATGAGGTACCATCGTTTAACACTGAGGACAATTGAGGGACTCATGCACAACTATTACAAAAGGTTAAAACATGTACTGATGCTCAAGAAGGCAACACAATGCATTAAGAGACAGGGTGGGTAAATATTATTATTATTATTGTATTTAATATTTCTCAATATCTGTTTTAGCCTTTACAAAATCCTACCAACATCAAACTTTTAAACAGTGGTGTAAAAATGTATTAACATTTGACAGCATATCACCATACAGGACATTCGCGTCACTGCTTGACATTTCAACTCGCCATTTACATAAATAATGTATTGTTTTATATAAAAGTAAAAGAAGCATAACATTAAACGCAGCATGTAATGCAGAATATAATACCACCAACTGTGAATAATTTAATATGCAATATAAAATTTCCCTAAGCACAGTCATGCACCAAGCCCAGATAATAAGTGTAGTTATGTTTTATGGAGAATGAAGTTAAAATATGCGGTGTTGGGAGGGGATACACTAATTAGCATATGTACAAATATACATGTTTTAAACAGCAACAGCCACTTTAAGCTTTTATCTGTGGTCATCACTGCTTTCTTATCATCAGATACATCAAACTCCAATGCATGAAATATGAGTCAATTACACGAGGATGAAACTCGGGACAGAGAAAAACATGGATGAAAGCCATAGTGTCCACGAGTGAGATATATTCATTCTGCGCACTATTTGTGTTATGCAGTTCGAAGAGCGCAAAGATCCCCTGCTGAATACTAAAAATGTATGTATTATTCCTTCTTCTCTGCTCAGGATGGTTTTTTGCAAACAATTCACACCGCTGCAAGGAGAGGGGGAAATGGTGCTTTTAGCCACGTAATGCAACAAACCATTACCACAGGCAAACAAAGTGTATTCTCAAGATAAGCTCGAAGTTACATTATTTGCTGAACATTTGCCTAGTGGTTTTCTCATGTTTTTATCTGATATCAGACCGTTAGAGTGTTTGGACTCTGGTAGCTTTTGGGTCAGATGCTGTATCTCATGAAATATGAAACGTGGTACCTCAGAGTTATCTATTTCTGTTGCTGTTTGTTTTAATTCAAAATTCATGTTGCCGGGCCTGTAGGCCAAATTGATTGACAGGACTGCTAGCACCACACAGTCTTTACAACAACTACAATGACTCTTGCAAACAAGCACTTCCACGCACACAAACCTTCAAATGTTATCACCATCAAATCCAGTCTATCCTTTCTTCCGTTGCTCTATCCTTTCAGGCACTCTGACACCATTTCTTCCGTTGCTCTATCCTTTCAGGCACTCTGACACTATCTGTGGGACTTACAGCACTGCATAAATACCAAACTCCCCACAGTGACACATGCACTTTAGCTTGATATGGATGCTGTCAAACTCCCATCGCTTTAGGCCAGGAAGTGCTTTATACCTTTATGTTTGAGTCTTTCTGGAAGGGGTCAAAATTGATTGATCAGCCTTACTTGATGATTGCTGACAAATTAGGCTGGGATATTGACCATTTCTTCGACCCCCTCTGGCAGCTGTGGTGCAAATTACATTGCAGCCCTGTTAGAAATACATCCACCGCTGGGAAAAATCAAGACTAGAGCTGGAGAAACAACACAGAGACCCTTTACTCTAGGTATTCTGTGGTTGAAAGTAACATTCAAGCTCAGAAGTTGTATATAAACATTGCATGAATGCTTGGAAAGAACTCAAACGTGTGTTAAGAATACATGAATACTTAAAAAAGCTGTTGCACTAGTGCAGGTTCTCTTAATAGTATGGGAATACAAAAATGCCACCAAAAAATCCTACATAAATTAACTAAAATAATTAATATCCCGATTACAGGGATAGTTCACCCAAAAATGACCAGAAAGTGTTATTCACAAACCTCAAAATATATTTTATGTTCAACAGAAGAAAGACACTCATAGAGGTTTGGAACCATTTGAATGTGAGTAAATGATGACAAATGTAAACTATCCCTTTGAAATGAAATGTGAAAATTAATAAAATAAAAATAAGTAAAAAGCTATACACTAAATTGTTTTGCCTGTTTAGCCCACTACAAGAACATGTGCCTTTTCTCCATACATAAAAATTGTATAATGTATTCCGTAAATCAACATTAATAAACATTATTACAATATTAAGAGCAATAATCAACAATCTTTTTTGTCAAATTGCAGCTCTAACCTGTAATGAGCTCCTGATTTTAAACTTGATTTATATATTTTATGTAGGCTATTTTAAGTTACATTAATTTAAACATGTTTTATTGATCAGATGACTAAAGTATTCTGATTTAATAATGTAAATATTTAACATAAAACAACAGAGATACATTAATAATGTAATTCTAAAAATACACAGGGAAAAAATGGCATAGGAAATCATTTACAGGGGCCAAATATTGCCGCCAAATAGAAATGTTAATTTCTGATCTTATAACAAAAACATAACATAACAACAGAATGTGATATACTCTATCTGTTTTTATTCAGTCAGAATACACAGCTATTTTGGAATGCTTTTCACTGCCAGACGGTTGTGGCATCTACCAGCAGGGGCTAAGAGGGCCATGCTAACCAGACAAACACTGACCCCTTGATCACAGCGACAACTACCTTTAGGGCACTTCTTGTGCATGACAACAGATTCTGTTATGAGTAAAATCCCAGAGTTCTGTGTTTCCTGTTTTCATCTGCTTGTACCACTCCTCTCCACATAGAGTCCTATTCCCACATTATGGAGCTGACAAAGCCCTTCGAATAAGTTATGTTCATGAATAAGATTTGTGGTGTTTGAGGTATTGTTAATCTCCAGGGAGCAGCCAAATTGCCTTCAGCCAAGAAGCTAATGATAAAATGTTCACAAGCATTTTGGAAAGTGTCAGTTCTCCCATCATAATGAAAATCCAATTTTGTGGTGATTCACTGTCAATTAATATGCTCTTTCAAAACAGAGAGAGGTAAAGCCTTTCTCTTGCACCTCAGACTATTGTGTACAATAATAATACAAAAAATCAGTCATCCTGGCTGTTCTTAAGAAGGGATTAGAAAGACGAATTTGGTTTATTTTCATTTCAGTAATTATTTATACAGCTACTTCAAAACTTACTTTCTCATTTACTTTTTAGCATTTGAGATGAAGTCTACATTGTTGGTGGTAAGAGCATAAATAATTAGAAAAGTAAATAGTATGAATCAAACCACTAATTGCTTTGAATAATATTTAAGAATAATTAAATATAGAGATAAACCAAAGTCAAAAAGTAGCATAAATAATTTTTAGCCAACCCCTGAATGAGTTTAATATTTTACACAAAACACAGGCAACTTAGTTTACACTGACAGAGAATTCCTCACTTTAGTTTACATTTCCCCTTTCTCTTTGTGACAGGTTCAAAGAAATTAGCGTGAAAATTGCTTTCTTGACATAAAAACGATAAAAGTACAATGCTTTAAGTGCTATATGAATGCATGTCTATCTATCTATATATATATATTTATAGCATTACAATACTAAGATGCCACACATACTGTTCATATACAATGTATTTCCATAAAAATGATTGTTCAGAATCAGAATCAGAATGAGCTTTATTGCCAGGTATTTACACATACGAGGAATTTGTTTTCATGACAGAAAGCTACCGCAGCGCAACAGAATGACTGTGACAGAACAAAAAACACAGATTATAAAAAGAAGAATTAAAAAGAACAATAAATAAGGAATAACAATATACAAATTGACAATTGTATGTACAGGTATATAACAGTAGACAGTTTTATATGTACAGGTATATTATGTGCAATTGAGATGAAGACTAAGTATGTGTGTTAGATAAATAAGTGTATATGTGTATAAATAGTATGTGTACCATAATTATGTCAAGTGTTCATGAGATTGATTGCCTGAGGGAAGAAACTGTTTGTGTGTCTGGTCGTTCTGGTGCTCAGAGCTCTGTAGCGTCGACCAGACGGTAACAGTTCTAAGAGGGAGTGTGCTGGATGTGAGGGGTCCAGAGTGATTTTTACAGCTCTTTTGCTCACTCTGGATAAGTACAGTTCTTGGAGAGTGGGGAGGGTTGTACCAATGATTCACTCATAAATCCGGACCACCAAACTAGGGTCCAAATAAGTACATTGTACTTATTATTTTATGTAAGTACATAGTAGTTTAGGCCACCTAATATAAAGTGTGACCAAACTAGTTATTCAATTATAAATTACTTAATGTCTACAAAAATAAAATCTGAATTAAAAAGTGAGGTACATTTTCATAGATCTTGCTTGCGCTGAATAACATTGACTAAATAATATTAACATTGACTAAATATCTAATCATTTCACCTGCATAATACTTCAAATCACACATTCTCTACAGAGAGGAATTTTCAGCAGTATTTGTTTTTGTTTTTTGTCAAGAGAAATTTAGTTAATTGTGAGACAATTGGGCTGCTTGTTGTCTTATTTGTGGCATGGCAATGAAGCAAAACTCAGCTAATAGTTTCATATCTTGCTTTGCCTTTAAGAGAGAATAGATGAATGTGGCATCCAAACAAACCTGCCACCCACAGGGTCCATCATTGAAGACATCGAAAGAAACCAATACAAGACAAAAACAAATTATGCTCTTCTCTCAAGATGATCGAAAAATCCAATTATAGATATTTGAATAAATGTGATTGAGATTAACCCTTGGAGGAGCCAAAAGGAGCCAAATGCGAGCGCAGTTAAAATGCCACGCTCTGTGTATCAATGGATTGCGCGTTTATACTAGCACCAAACAATATCTGACATCTGCTTGTGAAATAAAGTCTCTTAAGTGAAACTGTTTTCCTTCTTCTTTCCCAAGACAGTGAGCGACACCTCCGTCTCAGCACTCCACAAGACCTGCTATTCATCTAAAGAATAAACCCACTTCAATCATCCAAATGTCAACAAAGAAAAGAAAGGACACACTATCAAAAACTAATCTCATGGAAAACATGTACAGCCGTTAGAAATAAACAACCCAAGGTAGCAAACATATCTCTGGGAATAATAATAAAAAAGCCCCCCCCACACACACACACAAGAACCGCAAAACACTTGGGTGAGGGAAGTCAAGGTTTTAATACTCCCCCGTTTCACTTTGACGATAATGCACGAGAGAAAGAACCACCGGGGTAATGCTGTAACGCTCAAAACGTTATGTGACAGTAAAACACTATAAAAATGAAAGCAAAGCAAACTCACTAATCCTCTTTTCTCAAAGCAGCTCAGACAAAAGTGTCTGCCAATCCTTCGCATACAAATTAGCATTGTCAGTGTGGACAGGATGTAAGACGGGACTTATTAATGTCGACTGTTTGACTAGTCTCATTCTGGCGGGATCCACCAAAAAGCATTTGAAACTTGCGGCAACAAGGTCTTGGGAATCACACCTTAAGATCTCTTGTCAAAGAGATCACACTGCTTACTGACCTTAATCTTTCGCACAGTGCAGAAAGAGAAAATCACATGTCCCAAGGAGATTTTTGCATGCCTGTGTGTAGTCGTGATGTTATCTGAGGTGTTTAGAAAATGAAAATGTTGAGTCCTTGAGCTGAGCTGAGGCCTCAAATCATATTTCTTAATTTGAAGTAAAAAATTTTTTAGAGCTTATGATGATGGAGCGCACGATATCTGTGATTAAAGAGATCTGATTAAAGAAGCACCCATTCCAGCACGAGGGAAGGCGAGAGAGAAAGAGCGAGAGGTGATTGGTTTGATGAAGTAATTAGATTAGTAACTACAGTGATAAAGCGTACAACAAAAAACATCTTCCAACATGTGTAACTCAAGCATATTAGAGCACAAATTTCATCTGTATTTTGAAGATCCTCATTCGTACAGTTGCCAAAAAACCTACTGCTTACCCAAACAACCTCTCGTATGCCATTGGAATTGTTTTGATAGTGCCAAAGTATTTACACTTTTCAAGGAAATCAACCGATAAATGGCTTGCTTATAGTTGTCTCTGCATATTAAGCTGGGATAGGAGAAAATATTTTAAAATCAAAACAATTACACACATCACCTTTTAAATGGGAACAGCTGTCTGTAAAATTACATTAACTTTTCATAATCATGTGAAAAACAGCATTTGTGCCTGGCTGTGCTCATGACATTTAAAAACAGTTGTGCTCACAGAAATGCAGGTTCGAATCTTGCCTGCAATATTTACAAATGTCATTCCAGCTCTCGCTATCCATTTTTCTGTCGTTCTCAAAGTTAAAAGGCAAAGAAAGGAATAAAAATAAAGGGTGTTTGTAAATGTCTTGACTTTAAAAAAAAAAAATATATATATATCTGAAATGAAGAATAATGCATTTGTCATCATCATGATACAATGTCAAGCCCAAAGTATAAAGCAGCGTTAACACAAATGCTTAGTATGTGTACAGCCAAACGCATAGCCTTTCAAACACAGGCTCTAATGTATGCACACTAGGTGTCTGCAACTTCTCTCCAGAGGTAATGTCTGATAAACATGTCTTTGTCTATCTTTTAACCCCTTCATCTTCAATTTTCAATGTGATTGTCCATTGATCCAGTGGTTTTATTGTGGTTCAGTCTCCTCTGCTTCTTTCTTGACTGTGAAACATTGTGCAGACAGAGTGTTGTCACCAAGTGAACCAACTGATTAATGCAAAATAAATGTAGCTGTGTCCATACTATGCTTTGCACTGTACACATACAGTACCTTTGGGCACACATTAACATATATAGTTTGAGTTTCAAAATAAACAGTTGAACCACAAACAAAATTAATTTCTGTCCTCTGATGGATTGTATGAGGAACAGATCCAAATTTCATGGAATATCTAAGGCAAAAATAAAATTTAGCCTTTTTTGTGTGTGAGAGAGAGACAGAATTTCTGTGATAGAAAGTTGTTTAGACCCCATTGACTTTCACCGTATGGAGAAAAAAGTATGTTTCAAGATATACAGGACTGGAGCAACATGAGGGTGAGAATATAATGACAAAAATTTCATTTTTGGCTGAACTATCGCTTTAACAATATATCCATGGCACAACATGCCTGTAAAGCGTATCTTAATAAGGCTTGTTTATGGTTCAGGTAAAGTGAGCAGGATTTCAGTTCTGCAATGGTGAGTGAGCAGGAAGGCTGGGGAAGGGCAGAGCAGCTGGTAGAGAGACGAAATGAAAGACAGCGAGAGAGAGATGCGGAAAAGTTGAAGAGTGACAGAGGTTTTGCCACGTTCAGGAGAGAGCACAACCTGGCTCACCAGGCTTCAGAGATAATTGGATGGCAGAATAAGAAAAAAGTCTAGTTAGAGATTATTCTAGAGGAGAGTGAGATTCTCAGACTATAATGACTGGAAAGAAGTTTAACTTTATTAAGACTGTAAAAGTACACCGTTTGAATGCAAGTCATGTCAGTGAAGAATGATCTAGATCAAGCTAGTGCATTACATATATCACTTCTTTGTGATAAATTATCTTTGTTTTACCGAAATAGCTCATTAGTAACATTAGAAACAAACAAATGCCACAGTGTGGCTGAACAGCAGCTTATTTCCAATAATATTGCATTTTACATTCACATAATTTATCTTAAGTTCTCAGAAGATGGCTTGTGAACTATTGTAGATTTTTGTTTTGCTTCTGCATCTAAAACAGCTTTTTTACTGGCTGCTGGCACACAACTGTGTATTTCCTCAAACAAAGCAACTTATTCATGCCATTTCACCAAGGTCAGTTTAGAATTCCCTTTCAATCAAATGCTCTTCAGTGCTTTAGCTGCCATTTCCCATGCAGTGAAACGGTCATTTAATGAGCCCCTGTGAGAAGCAGCCGTGATTGTAGTAAGGAGGACAATAGCTTTATGATGCAACTTTCCCATTTCATCATTCTGAGGCAAAGAATTTCAATCCCACAAACATGTAAATAAGGTAGGAAATATATTCTTATAAATACAAGCCCCTGAGGTTCAGAGGCCATTTTAGACACAGCAAGATAACAAGAGCCCTGTTGGTGTGACAACTTGAAAGTCTGAATTAATCTCTCATTTACAAGTTGTCTCCGCCAACCTCACCAACATGAGAACTGAGAATTGTTCATCCACAAAACCTTAAAATAGATACAAGCATTTGTTCTCCGAGAACACCATCACCATTAGTGGCTAAAGGAATAATCTCTTGCATAAAAAAAAGTTTGTTCTCAGCTAAAGCCCAGTAAATCTGGGCTGCGTTTAGATGGCGGAACAAAAAATGCTTTCTGGCACGAATGACAGAAGCGATTATGCATCTTCACAGTGTAACTACTGTATCATCAACAAAGAGCTATCCACTGACACTATCATTCTCATGTCATAAAAACCATTCCACACATATTGTAAACTGCGTCAGTGAGAAACAGATTGAGAGTTATTGACTCATCAGGGGTTTTTGCACTCTGAAACAAAAGAGAACGAGAAATGTAAAACACTCTCCAAGTGAGATCCATTAGTTTGCGGCTTGAAAACATGCTGAAAGAACATTATTTCCCCCTTCAGCTTAGCCACATGAAAGAGCACTGAAAACCAACTTCCTAATGACACTCCCTATGACATTATCATTTAAATACAATCCCATGTGCATCTTAAATTAGTCGGCCATCGTTAGTATAAATTTGAATAACGTTCAAATGTCGAGAAAGAAGGAACACAGACCATGGCCTTTTGCTGTAGGCATGCAGTATAATAATGAGTGCTTCTTCAACTTCTGGCACATTGTGTGCAAGAGTTTTTTATTTCATAAGTTTCATAAGCTGGTTACCAAGGAGATCAATCAATCAATCAATCAATCAATCAATCAATCAATCAATCAATCAATCAATCAATCAATCAATCAATCAATCAACCAACCAACCAACCATTCAATCAATAAAATAAAATTGGATTACAAATACATAAAAATGCACACAGCAATACATATATAGCACATCCATGTCAGTCTGTGTATGTGTATATGTATTGTGTATTTACATAGACCGAAAGGACGATAGGTAATATTCAAGATGGGACTGAAATGGGACTGACAAGATAAAAGCTTTTCTTTGAGATCAAGAGCAGAAAGAAGAGGAGGGAGGAGAATTAACCGATAAGACAGAGAGGAGATGGGACCCTGTCAAAACAAAGGAAGTTCCATGCAACATCTCGTCAATCCTGAGCAGGTGCTTGCATATACATTTTCCTCCAAAGCCCTGAAATAGCAATGTTTTCAGCTTTACCTGCAAGTTGTATTACAAACTAAATGCATGCGAGATTTCACAGAAAAATCCTCTCTGCTGACTTTTTTGCAAAGCTTTTGCATTTATACCTGAACATTAACCTGCTCATCCTTTGCACCCAGGCACTTGTTTGGGTCGTGATGCTTTTGTGCAGAGCTGGTGCTGGTGTGTGTGGGGGAAGGGAGAGAGAAGCTACGGATACCATTTAATGGACAGCCCAGTGAAGGAGCCCCAGAGTGGGTGAGATAATCAGGCCGAGAGTGCATGTAGGAGAAGCACAGATAATTGAGCGTAGGAGAGGGAGAGAGAGAGATGGGAAGGAAAGGTGGGGGTGATTCAGTATAGGAGAATGGACTGGATGCGAGTGATCCTTTGCTATTGCCCATTTGTGGCGGAACATGACATCTCAGAGAGGGTACAGAGCTCAAGGCTAAAGATTAATCTTCACAAGAGGAAGAGTGCATTTTTGCCCCTGGTAGGAGATTTTAGTCCATGAAAAATGCATGTTTTCGTTTGTGTTTAGTGTAGGTAGAAAAAGAGACAGCGCTGGCTCACAGAACTCTGAATACTTTGGCGAGGACAGTTCCGGTGTGTTTATGTGTGCTTAGATGCTAATTTATGCATGTGGAAAATGATGAAAGCAACATTAGTGGCAAAACAACACACACATATGCAGAAACAGGGTCCAAAAAATATGATTTTTGCCACACCTGGCAATGAAAGAAAATTTATGCTCATAAATATTGCTTGCCGGTCACGATACTGGAATTTGCATTATTGTCTTATTATACAGGCCTATTTTTGCTCTTAATAACGTTTTATAGCAGATTTTTTTTTACATATCTGTAACAAACAGAACTAAATCGTCAGCACCATGGCAAAAGACATAATATTATGTGAACGCAAGCTTGTCGTCTGTATTGAATGTGATGCAATAAAATCTGTGTACCGTGAAATAATAGCAGGAAACATCTTTATATTGAGTTGTCCTTGTGGGCTGCACACAAAAATAAACATAGAATGCATCTGACCAATGTAGTCCAATTTCTTGGACTAAGGAATCCTATGAGCTCGTTCTTTGGATGAATAGTTCAAAAGGATGAGTTATTGGTTTGACGGATACTTAATGAATCAAATTGTACAGATTCATCATCTGACTCACTTAATTAGCAAGTATTATTTTCAGTAGTTAGTAACAAAATGAAGACAGTTTTGTTTCTGTTTTTGTCTAATATAACAAGTATTATTTTACATGACATGATTTCTCTTGACAATTTAGTGCATCCATCTTCTCTTGACAATTTAGTGCATCCATCTCTTGACAGATGGATCAACTCTCCATCTCTATGTACAACATTTTGTTTATAATTTTGTATTGTTTTTGTGGTCTAATATGAGGAGTATTTCACATATCACATATGTGTTGCCATATGGAGAACGGAAGAAAAAAAAATACTGGCCAACTGGTATTGTACAAGTTTGTTTACCTATCCCTACAAAGCCAATTTTTACTTGCATTTGACGTTTACTGAGTGTTAATTTGGAAACCCGTGCAAAACTGAATACTCTGGCACATCTCTAGTGAATGCTAAAATTAATGTGCAATATGTAAATTCATATTTATACATGATACCTGTACAAATCCATCTGTGCAATATGCAAATTCGATATTTTTAACATTTGTTTGACATTTCTATTTCTTCATATTCATACAAGCTGTACAGATCCATCTGCCCTGCACATTCATTTTCTGCTTCTCATATCTATTGTCACGAATCTGGTTGACCCTTCCAGCTCATTGACTCTTGCACCACACAGACTGTTGCTTCATACTGGACTGCATTTCCCATAACCCATTGCACTGATCACCCAACTGTCATAATCACACGCTCACCTGAGAGCCATTACACACACCATACAAATGACATTAATTTCCTCTTCCTCCCGGCCGAGTATTGTTTAGCATTTAGCATTCTCCTAATGTTAGCTACATACCAAGCCTTTCCGTGTTTGTGTTCAGTCTCTTGTATTGTTCTGCGTTTTTCACTCTCCCAGTGTTAGCTGCTTTACGGAGCCTCTTCTAGTTTTCCGTGTCTCATTTTAGTTTAGTCTAGTCTTTTCGTGTTGCCTTGTTGTCTGGTTCCTGATCTCCTGCCTCGTACCTGGATTACCCCTCTTGTCAAGCCCTCTGGATATTGTTTGCCGATCGAAGACCACGCCCATTTATTTGAGTACTTATCTGCCTTGCCCTCAATATACCTGTTTGCCAGTTGTTCGACCCTGCCTGTGTTTTTGACCATGCCTCTTAATAAAAGCTTGCACATGGATCCGCACGCCTCTCGTTTTATCGGCCCCGCTACATCTATAGCCACTCTCTACCACTTGTATTTTGTATAATCTTGTTTGCATTGCCCTGTAAATATTTTTTTCTTCTGTAATTGTCTTCTGGTTTTATTTCTGCTTTATTACGCAAGATTTGTTTCCAATTTTTTTTTGTGTGGGTGAACCTCAAACAAAACTCATTCAGATTCTAAAACAAGCATATATACATTGAAACTAAAATAATTAAGGCTGAGAGTCATCGATTTTACAAGAAATCTTCCACAGAGTATTACTGCTACAAAATCTGATCAGGGAGTTCATCCATTGGTGCACAAGCATTATAAAGAAAGCAACATAGTGAAACAGCAGAAAGCTTTTCTGTGATCTACAATTAAACCGATTCACCGTATGCCCCTGAATGCATGATCAAAGCAAAGCACATCAGTATGCAGAGCAGGGCACAGTATTGATTTTTGAGCTATTCCAAGGGCTCATGTAAACACAGGATCATTTAGACTGGGGATGTCTTCCACAAAAGCACATGAGATTCCAGTTGAACCATATTCAATGCAAGCATTATTGCTCTAGCTATGCCCGTTTAGAATCTAGAGGTCAAGAAAGATTTATGACATGCCACGCGCTTATCATCCACAACCAGAAATGGTGGCGTTTTTTTTATAACACGAAGCAAAATGAAGGTCAGGCAGCACCACATCACATCTTTACGAGGGGTCTCTTCCTCCGTTGATCTCGCCCTTCCTGATGCAGCATAAATCTGATAAGCACACCTGAAAGAATTATTTAATAAAAAATACAGTAAAAATAGTATTAAAAATTACAAATAGTATACAAATTAAAATAACTAATTTGATAAAATAACATTTTAATGTTTTAATGTAATGTTTTAGCAGCCATTACTCCAGTGTATACATGATCATATGATCCTTCATAAATAATTCTAATATGCTTATTTTGTGCTCAAGAAACATTCCTTATTATTATCAATGTTGAAACCAGTTGAAACTGTGGCACTTTTTTAAAGGATTCTTTGGAGATAGAAAGTAAAAACCTATTTGTAACAATGTAGGAGTCTGTTAATTTTAATCAATTTAATATGTCCTTGCTGAATGAAAGTTTAAATAAATAAATAAAATCATACTGATATAGGGGCAAATGTTTAAAAACTGAATCCTGATCCTATATTAAAGAGACCAAGTGATAACATTTCTAGACTGAAATGACTGCCCATACTGATAAACCTGAGCTGACATGAATACTTTACATTCTAGACTTTATTATCATCAAAGGGCTATATCAGAGTGACAATGATAATTATTCACTTATTTCAAAATAATTGACACATGGGAATAAATTATGTGATGCTGGACAATTAGTTTTGAAAGAAGGAGTTTCCTTAACATGTCGTCTTTTATAAGCACATTATCAGTTCAATATTTTCAACCATTTACAAATGTAATTAAAACATTCTAAAGGGACAGCTTATTCAAAAATGATAATTGTCTGCAACTCACACTCATGTTACTCGTATGCTGCGATTTGAGCCGTATGATAGTTTTGTGTGGTCCACTTTTGTATGGAAAAGGTCTATGGGAAAAAGCAATCTATTCAATAACTCCTTTTGTATTTCATCATACATGTAACATGACAAATCTTTTAATGGCTGTAAAGTCTCATATGAAGTGTTCTACTCAAATCTGGTACACTCTAAAACACTACACACGAGGAGAATCCACATGTGTGGGATCTCTTCACAAAAATAGCACATTTCTGCTAGGCAGAGATAAAATGGGAGGATAAATGACTTGGGTTTTAGTGCTTGAGAGGCACTTTTTAAGAAAAACTCGTAAGGAAGTTTAAGAGTATTAAAGTAAATAAATAAATAAATAAATAAAAAAGTAGATTAATTTGAGCTCAAGAGCCCTAGATGCATACCTTCTAAAAAGGCAGTAATATTTATTTATATATTTTTTAAAGGAATTAATACTTTTATTCAGCAAGGACATGTTAAATTGACAGCAAAGACATTTACAGTGTTATAAACGATTTCTAATAAAGTCTGTGCTTTTGAACTGTCCTGTCCATTCATCAAAAATTCCTGGAAAATAAATAAAATTAGGTTTTTACAAAAATATCAGGCAGAACAAATCTGTTCTACATTGATAATAATAGTTTTTTTTTCTTGGGCACCAAATCAGTATATTAAATTATTTCTGAAGACTGGAGTAATGGCTTATGGACATTCGTTTTTTTCTATCACAAGAATAAACTTGAAAATATATAGAAAAATATATAAATCTAGAAGATAGTTATTTAAAATTGTAATAATATTTCACAATATTTCAGTTTTTACTGTATTTTAAACAAATGAAAGCAGCTTTAGTTAGCATAAAATGCCTCTTTAAAAACATTATCAGCTTTTCCATTTTATGTCATTAATTAATTAATTAAAATATAGTTTTATTTATTATTATTTATTATAGTCAAGCAAGCTAAGAAACATTCCGAGGACACAGAACACCAGTATCTCATGCTAAGAATATTTGACATCTTGGCCTATAACAGCACAACCACATTTTTATGACATAATGAACTAGAAATTAAATGACATTTCTAAAAACTAAAAATAAATATAGATTAGAAAATTATTATATCCTCACTATTCCACAGCAGACCATATCCGAGGTAAACAACCTAATTATAACCACATCTCCATTCTAAGCAAGCACATGTCAAAAAGGCCTTGTGTTTGCAATAATAATCAGTATTCATGCACCACGCATGCTTGGCATATGTTCTCCCATATGCTTGGAATCCACTGCAAGGATTCAGTACACAGCGTTGTAACAGTTCACAAGAAAAATCTGACAACACTATTCCATCAAGTTTGCCAGATTAGTTCACACTGGAGATAAAAAGTGAACGTTTCATTTATGATGTTGAAAGAACAAAAAAGGCGAGTATCTTGATCTGCGGACAGCGGTAATCACTTTGTTTTGTAGACACAAAATTAGGGATGTGAGTCTCAGAGGAAGAAGAAAAAGCAATGTCAAACTAATGACATTCAACTAATAACCTCGTTTGTTGATATGGTGAATAAGACACAGTTGGGCAGGATATCAGAGCTATAGTTATGCTCTTAAACATGATTAAGCTCTGTAACTAAGCTCATTTGGAGCTATGAAGAATGGGATCAAGAGAAGACAATTGAATGTGGACAAAGTGTCAAATTGAGATCCTCAAAAAGCTCAATGTGAAAAGATTAATTAAAAAATATTTCGCTTTGAAATTTCCTTGAATAATTTCTCTTTTGTAAAAGTCACAACATAAAAGCACTACAGTAAATCTATCAACCAGGAATAAGGTTGTGATTATATACGGTCTGTGCTGGGCAGTAACTGATTAGATCTGCATAGTCAGATACCACAAAATAAGGATTGAAAACTAAATTATATTACGTTTTAAAATGCTATTGCTATAAATGCTTTAAATGCTATTTCCTAATCAGATTAGTTTTTAAGGATTACATGATTACATCCTATTTACACAAAGGAAGTAAATTATTCATAATTTATTGATTCTCCCTAAATTCTTGATTTTTCTCTTTTGAAATCTTTTCTAAAAATCTAATGGGTGTCACACCATTTAGCCAACCATTTATTTATGGCTATAAATTAGGGGACAAAAAAGCACCTCTCAGTCAGTCAGACCATGTATGAGAGGAATGATAATTATTACTAAACACAGCTGATATACAGCTGTGACATTTTTTTTTTTACATCCAATGATCTTCACTAATTACTGATCGTGACAAAAGTCTGGACAAAAATAATTAAAACTTTAAACGTGTTTTCATGTTTGTTCGAGTAATGCAGGGATTCCTGATTTTTTTTGTCTAGCAAATCCCCTTTGACCTAAAATATTTACTTGGAGACCCCTGAGATATTAAATGTTTCAATGTCTTAACAACACATGCACACTATCACTTCATCAGTCACAAATATTTCTATTTTTAGTGTTTAATTGTTTTGTTTTGATTTTCAAATAGGGTATTCATGTAAATTTGACATTTTTATGATTTCATTAATCATAGCTTTTCATCAACTCAAAACCCCTGCAGTTCCTTCATTAACCCCATTTTGGGAAACCCTGGTGTGTAATGTACTACTTAATACATTTGTGACCTGTGCTGGTAATACTTAAAACTGTCATTCGGTGTATATGTGTATATCTAACGGGATATCTTCGGATGACAGTCAGCGCGAGAAGCGAGCAGAGGAAATGTACTCCTCTCAGAAAAATGACAAATAAAGATCATTTTAGATGTTTAAATACTATTTTGATCACTAGAGGAGGGCTTAATGAACTTAATGAAAACGTCAGATTCGACTAAAATCAACATTTTTCACTTGTTTTGCCTGTAGCTCAAAAGTCGCATTCCTACTCCTTTTGCAAGCACGGGTCACATTTCATGTTGTTGATAAAGAATGGAATATATTTTATTTTCTTTTTTATATCAATATGGAACACAATAATTTTAAAGTAATCAAAAAGTACTCAGGATGAATTATTAAAATATTTAAATTAATTATACAATTTCACTACTGGCTAAAATTTGTGATGTAATTTGTAATCAGTAACATACTACAATTTTCAAGTAATCTACCTTAAGGGTACAGAAACAGGAAATCCAATCACTTATGGTTGGACTTTCTCTAAAATACAACTGCAGTACAATCTATGTGACAAAACATCAAGGCAAACATAAATCATAACTTCAGTGTTGTGGCCTGAGCTCTCAATTTATTTTATTTTTAAACGAAACACACTCTATTTCACCGAATAAATCTTGAATGAATCCCAATAGCACAAATGCTTCACAAATCTCTCTTTGTGTGGAAGCTGTCTGAACTATTTGTCAGAAGGACTACCGATAAGAGACAGGTTGGTTTTCAGTGGAATCAAAAGCATGCCAGCATGCAGAGAAACACAAAAGTATTGGAGTATTTGAGGAAAAGCGCACACTGCAGGTGAAGTAAGGATTGATTTTCACAGTCAATTATAGCCATTTTTAGCGCAGTTGTAAATGTGCAAAGAAAGGCCAAAACGTTTCAAAATCACGCAAAAAACAAAACAAAACTATGAGTAGGTATCGACAAGCATCTGTTCTGAAAAGATCTAACATCTCCTCCTGTTTCCATTCTAGCAAATATGAAATGTGTTACACATACAAAGTAAAGAATGGATTTAATAGCTGTTGTGCAATGTTTTATTTTATTCATATATAGGAGAGACTGGGGCTAATAGTCAGCCTTCATTACAAAAAAGCTGTGAAATCGAGATTAAATTCCACTGTTATTTTTCAGGATATAAGGCAGAGGCAATAAGTTGTCACAACAGAACCTGCCATTCCAACATCAAACATTTTAAAGCTTAATTCAATCAATAAAACAATTATGAGAAACAAAATGGTCGATAAATACGGTAATTAAAAAAATACAACATACAGTACAAAAGTCATGTAACACCTGACATTTACAAGGAAATACCCCTGTCTCGAAATCCAATTCCCTGCGTGACAACTAGCCTCGGTCTCCCCTTATACATGCTCATATACATTTACATTATTGCGTTTGCATACCGTATGTATTGCTTCTTTCTGAATACACATAATCCAACCCTCCTGTGAAGAGATGTCAAAACATAATTAGCATTTATTAATTTATTTATATTCTTTGTCAAATTAGTAGTGCACCTGTTGCAAGGAATTCAAACTATCCTCTCTCAGCCAAGTCGCTCAACTAGGACAGCACAAAATTAACTAGAAATACAATTTGGAACTTGAAACAAAACAAGAACAGTGGGACGTCGAGACAGTTTATCTCAGCGATTGATACTGCCCCTACTGCAGTGGACCATGAAATTGTCATTTGTTCTGCAAGCGTTGCATCAAATGAAAGTTAAGGGCTACACACTAGCAAAGGTCTAAACTCTGGCAGGGAGAGGACCCCATGGCTAATTATATCCATTCCATACAAATGATATACCTAGTACTAATACAGTGGTATATCTGTAAATGTAGTATGAAAATGCATTAAGATGTAACGCTGAATGAGACTCATTGTGGTTACTAAGAGCGGTCATGCAATACAACACATCACACACATTGTTAGTGTGTGTGCATTGTGTCCGTATATGTGCTAAAGAGAAAGCATTAGGGGAAGTAATGTATCCCATTTGAGGGATTACATTTCCACACTGGCTTTTAAAAGGCATGACTTGAAAGAATAGTTCAACCAAAAAAAAAATAAACTCTGCTATCGTTTATTCACAATCATATTGGTCCAAATCTGAATTACTCTATTTGATGTAACACAAAAGGAGAAATTTAGAACAATCTACTGGTTATTCTGGACACAAAAATATTTTTAATTCAGACCGTTTTTGTGAACTGGATCAACTGATTCATTTACTTTGGACTGCTCCACACAGCACCAGTAAGCTTCAGAAGACTAAAACAGTGCAATATAGCACACAAGCCTTATGATTAGCGGTTGACAGATATGGATTTTTTGTTGGCAATATCTTATATAGGGCATGGTGGCCAATGACTGTTATATATGAAATCATATAATTTAACTATAGTAAATACCACAAGCATAATAATTTCTAAAATATTTATTTGGCATAATTCTGATGAAAAAAACATTTGAACTAAAAAAAACTGTACAAATTTAAGAGAAGCAATTTCTTCATTCTGTAACCCTATTGTGGCATTTTAAAAAATAAAGATTTTTTTAAACACGAATACAAAGAAAACACTGTAACCAACAGTGCACCCTGTAATGTGTTATTCAATCGCTATTTTCATGTTTTGTTCTGATAAGTGTTAAATGGCATATTGAAATATTATGACTCAATTTTAAAATGCTATGCTATTTTGTCAAAAAAAAAAAAAAAACACACAAATTACACTCAGTTGTTTTAAATGCTACAAGTGAATTACAGTATTATAATGCATCATACAAATATATTAAGAAATGTATATTCATTTTGATATTTATGTTTAACAGTGTTATTAAAATATTAGAGCTTTTTTTGAGATAACTACGTGAACATTGGATGATGGCAAATGTAATCTAAATGTAAAAATAGAAGAAATGAGAATGCACAATTAAATATCCAAAACCGGGTGATATATATCCAACAACGATCGATGCAATTCCATAAATTGTTTCTTTTTGTGGTAAATAATGACATAATTAGAATTTTTGGGTGAACTATCCCTTTAATACCCCCCCCCCCACACACACACATACTCCTGCCCTCAGAAAGAGAATATCATGGTCTGTGATTTCAGTAAGGAGCACAACAGCGAAAACACAGCTCACATAGATAGTGAGAGACGTTCAGAGACGGCGGAGTCAGTTGCTGCTCAGGAGGAGAGAAAATGGCAGACAGCAAAATAAAAGAGAGAAGTTGAGGAGGCGTATTATCAATATCCCGCCCTTCATGCAGCCCGCACTAAAGCAGAGGATGAGGAAGCCAGAGAAAAGCAGTCAGCGTTTAGGAAAGCCACTCGCCCCAGCGCCACACATGACAGTGCCCACCATAACGCCACAGTGCTTGCTCAGAGGGGTGTCAGTGCTGTACTGTGCAATGCCACAAGTTAAAGAAATAAAACACAAAGAAATCAAGTGAAAAAATGAGGGCTGTCAATTTAAATAATAATGTTTTTACTCATGTCTAATTTCCTAACAAATCATTTTTTGATTTGAATCTTTAAATGATTCAATTGATTCGTTTAAGAACTGGACTGAATCAGTCTAGATGGTTCTTGAGACTACAACTCAACGATTAACTAAACGTCAAAAAAATGTCAGACTCAAAATTAATGAATGTCAGACTCAAAATGTAAACCACTCACAGATGAGCGAGTTGATAGTAAGAGCATTTAGAATGTACCAAGAATTTGACTGCCATTAATGCTAACAAATAACACATTGGAAATATTATTCGTTTTATCAACACACATACCAAAAATAGTTTGTTTTAATGAATAGCATATTAAAATATACTTTTTTAAATGTAAATAAGTAAATCAATTATCGTATTCTGTATTGTAAATGCAAATGTATATTAGGTCCTAATTGATATTTATTTTAGGAGCTGAGTCATGGCTACAAATGCTTTCTCAGCAAACTTTGATAAGGGATGAATTAATTGATGTATAATGTAATTTATTTGATTTAAAAATAACTGATTGACAGCCCTAGAAAAAAAAAAGAATAAATAAAGTGACGACACACAAAGCTGAACACCAGCAGGCATCCTGGCCAATCGAGAGAAGGAGAAATTGCAATGAAGAAGAGGTCATTTTTGGTTAGTGCAGCATTTCGGATCCCTTACTGAGCTGCGTACAGCATGTGACATATACTGACCTGGACTTGAGACAGCACTAGTTCTTGTGGGTTCAATAATTGCTACAGGAAAAGAAGGGGAGAGGAAAAAGAGGACATTTATATATTATTAACATAACGAAAGACCCAAAAGAAGGGAAAAGAGAACAAAAACATGTAAAGACTGGAAAAAAAAGGGTGTGAAAATTTTGCTTCTGTGGTAAACGGGCAACAAAAGAGCCCTTTACACTGCAAAATAAAACAAATCCCAGCTGAGCTTGATCATATTGATCAAAATGTAATGTTCAGTCGGGTTTTTGTTCGGTTGTTATGTTCAGAGGGTTTTCAACGGAGTCGGTTTCAAATCATATTATGATCGCTGATCTTTGATACTCCAAATTAGAAGCTTCTGAGCATCACTCAATTCAACGGATCGGAATGAAGCTCAGCTCAATTAACACATGAAATTAAATTTGCACCTAGCAGACAGTCATTTAATCATGACGATGTAATATAGTTTTCATATTATTAATAGATATCACACTCTCTCAATTGCCCCAGTTCCCTTTTTGGGAAAAGTTAAAAGCAGGGCTTTAATGTCAATCCATTTTTAATCTCATATAGGCTCAATATTTTCCAGTGAGTTACTTAACTGATGGTAATTAAAACTTAACTGGGGGGGATACGTCTAGATCTGGGGGAGATAAACTGAAACATGAATGTCTTCACATTTTCCATCTGCTGATACATATATAAAAGAGTAAAATATAAAACTGGAAAATGAATCCAACAGCCAAAGCAAAAGTATTTAGACACTTTCAAATATCAGGATGTCATTGCATTAGATACAAAATACTAAACCAAGTGACATCTGCAAACAAAAGTGGCTAACTTCATTTTTTCCTAGCCATGACTGTTAACCACCTGCAAGGCCATTGATTTTATTTCCCCATAAGTTCATACAAGTGCTCTTGTACAGTAGCCACAGGTGCAGAAACACACTGAAGGTCACACAAGGTTGTAAGCATAAATAACACACCTCAAATAATAATCAATTCTATTGTTAAAATATGCCATTTACTTCACTCTCCCGCACAATGCACAACATGCAGCTTTAAAATTCATGTTTTCTATTGAACCAAGAGGTCAGAAAATCTGTTTAGATGATCTGCAGGCCAAACATCTTTCCGTTTTGTGAACTTGTAGATCAGAGTTCAGAGTTCACCAAACTTGAACTTTGGCACACATCGAAAGGTGAAACTGCTCGTTTCTGTTTCCTGTCTCAGTCCTGTCAATGTTCCTGTGGCTCAGTGGTAGAGCATTGCGTTAGCAGCGCAAAGGTTGTGGGTTCGATTCCCAGGGAACACACATACTGACACAAAAAATGTATATCCTGAATGCACTGTAAGTCGCTTTGGATAAAAGCGTCTGCTAAATGCGTAAATGTAAATGTCTCACAGCACAGTTTACATGGAAGTGAATGAAACAAACTCTAGCATGATGGGACAGTTCACTCAAACATGACAATTCTGTTTCCGCTCACTCATACTCATGTTGTTGTATGACTTTCTTTCTTCTTTCTAATGCACAATACAAAAGACAAATTTAAGCAAACAGTTTGAGTTTTGACCAATACAAATTGTATAGAGAAAGGAAATACAAATCACATTTCTCAAAATATCAATCTCCTTTTATGCTGCAAAGAACTCATAAAGGTTTGTAATGACATGAGGGTGAATAAATGACAGAATTTTCATTTTTTGGAACACAAAAGAAGATATTTATCTCTCTCTTTTTTAATGCATATAATGAAAGTCATTGGGGTCCAATGTTATTCCGACAATGTTCTTCAAAATCTATTCTTTTGTGTTGTACAGAGGAAAGGAATGCATAAAGGTTTTGGAACAATGAATAAATGATGACAAAAGTTGAATTTTTGAAAGAAGTATCCTTTTATATCATCAGGAAATGTTCTATTTTAATTTTGAACAGTCTATCTAGTATCCATAATTTAAAAATAAGTAAACTTCCTTTTGTGAAATGCTTTATTCAAAAAGGTCCTTCCACTATTTTCTTTTAAACAAAATGTAGATGTACTTCTGCCCAGATTTAATCACATTTTATTAACCTGTATCAGTAAAATCACATCAACATATGCATGACAGATGCTGGTCATTTTTTTAAAGGAAAAAAAGGACTAAGGCCACAATCAAACCATCTGCACTCTACAAGAATATGGTTCTTTAAAGGTTCTTTACATGCATTAATGGTTTCATTTAGAACCATAGCATTCCGAAGAACCCTTTTATGCCGAAATGTTCTTGTTAAAGTTAAGGGTTCTTAGTTCCCGCTCTTTGTTTTTCAAATCTGTAACTGTCAAAGCACTTCATTACTGATTTTCTGGAGTTCAGTGATCCAACTACACAGACTTTCAACACACTCTCAACAGGTAAATCATTTCATTCTTAAATGTAAATACAAATTTAACTTTAAAATTGTAACCGTTTTCCAAACAAACATGTTATCTTTTTGGTTTGTTTTTGGTCACATATAGCCTAAGTGTGTCCAGCTCTGCTAAGCTTTGGGAACTTTTCTCATCTTCTCTACTAAGTAAGTGACAAAAGAGATAATTAATTTATAATTCATATTGTTAGACTTTTTAAATTATTACTTGGGTTTATGTATAAACATACCCAATCACAAAAAACTATCCCATTACTTTTATTACTTTTAAGACTGTGAAGGGTTCATATACTGTCCATTTTTGCTTTTTGGCCTTCATAAACATTATTGTTTTTACATAAAAACTCATGGACGCACTGTAACTCTAAACTCAATTGTGTATTTCAGATGTATCACATCCGACAACCTCATCATCTGCAGAGAAAAATCAGCACTTAATCACACCAAAATAATGGACTTAAAGGCATCGTATTGATTGGAATGTGATTGTTTCACTGAAACTTGGTTTTCATCACATCTATTTTTTGTTCTTATTTTGTGTTTTAATCATTTATGTATTTATTCATGTTCATTGTCAATCGTCATGAATCAACGTTTTCAGCTAATAACTGTTGTTATAAGCACTGAACATTTTGCATGTCAATAACAATTTAATCACTTAATTCACACAACATGCTGCTGTTGTGGCTATTATTGTTGTTGTTTTAATGTGAAAGCCTAACCGACGCTACTCTCTAAGATGCATCATTACTGATTTTCTGGAGCTCAGCCATTCAACTACACAGACTGTCAACACTCAACAGGTAAATCATTTCTTTCTTAAAATGTCTATAAATCATAACTTTCAAATGCTAATTGGTTTTTCTATGTCTTTCCTCTTTTTAATTTAAGAGAACATGTACGTGTGACCAGCTCTATTCAGTTAAGTATATTCTTCTTCACTAAGTATGTAACTCTTTTCTGGTACTGTTTAGAACCATTTTTCTTAAATGTGGACATTTATCAAAATTATTATCCTTTCCTTTTCAAAATCCGTTGTGACAGTAGAGATGAACTGCACAAGACAAAAACATTGTTATAGTTCAAATCAACATTACAGGGACTTCGTACAGTAAGAGTGACTTTGTGATTAAGGGGTGTAATGACCTCAACAGAGGCGTCTCTCTGGTAAGGCCTTTGCTAAATTGAGAGCCCTGGAGTTGAAATCACAGCGCCTAGAGATAGTTCACATCATTACTGTTCGCAGGTTCAGGGGCAGGGTTGAGACAGTGTGTGTGTGTGAAGCCAAAACACAGATGATGTGTGTTGCAGCTTTCAGCTGCCGCTCATGCTAAGCGCACAGGCATGCAACCTGGAGCAATCATCACCACTGACAGCACTGCATGCTTTGGGAATAAACTGACATTTCTCTGTAAATCAGAGAAAGGGTATAAAAGCACATTTAGTGAAGGAGGCAAAAGAAAAAGTGCTAGATTGTGTACAGATTTAATAATAATAATAATAAAACATTCTTATATATATTAATGTATATAGATGTACATAGATACATATATTCTGGGTTTGTTCAACTGTGGGTACTATTGGCCTGTGGAATTTCAGAAATCAAACAAACTTTCACTAGTTAATCTACTTTGCTTAATGTTCAACATTGTATATACATATGACAGGAAAATTCAGAAATGTTAATTTCCCCCTCCATATATTTTATTTCCACCACATCTCAAATCACTATTTATTCTGTATTGGAAATATCATTTGTAATATTTTTGCTATTTAGAGAAGAAAATGGATGGATGGATGCTTTTGCTATAAAATGGTTGTCTAGGCTTCACAGCCAGCATTTTGTGTTTCCTTATGTTCACACAATTACAATTATGGTATGCATAATTTAAGCATACCTCAAGCATTATCAAACATTTATAGTGTATTGTAAATTGTATTTTAAATATTTTCGCTATTTAAACAAGAAAATATATGGATGGATATAAGGTTAATTTCATAGCTAGCATTTTATGTTTCCAACATACATACATTCAGTTATTATAAGCAAGATTTATGCACACCACTGTTGTCTCCTTGGTACAGTAAACAAGCACATTAACTTTAATTTTGTGAAAATTCATATAAATCAATTTAACATATTTAAATGGTTTATGATTATTTTGGTTAGAATATCATAGTTCTATTTATGTTGAATATTTCAATTTTTCATGGTTTCATTGACTCTATACATAAACTAACAGATGCAAGGCGACAAAAATATATTTCCAAGATGGTTTAATTGTGACCTTCATACAAGGATAAGAAACTTCTGCAAAAATCTGCTAGTTATAATACAAATAAACTCCTGGTTAAAAAAAAACTATACAACCTATAACTGGAGAAAGACAAATATGTTCAGGCAAAGATAAATAAATAAAATCAAGAAAATAATTTATTTCTTAAAATTCATAAATCTTTAGTAATAATACTTAGGATGGGTACAAATCCTTGGCGTCTTTTCAGAGTTTTTTATTATAAATATTTAGGGTTGTCATTCCTACCAAATCTGGCCTACATTGCAATTTTATTTGAGAATCTAAATTCTGCTAAAACTATGGTTCTTCTAAAACAAAGATCATGTAACTCATAGTCATAGTTTTTGATGATCTCCATGCAGCTCTAAGAGGGTTTCTTCTCCTCTGTTAATATCAGATGAACACTGCAATGCGATTTGAGAAATTCTTTCCATGTGGAGCTCTCAGCCTTTGTATTACAGTACTGCATGACGTGTAATATTCAGGTACTGTATAGAGAAATGGAGTAGCCTGCAGTGCATCCACGTAAAAGCAGATTGATGTGTACACTGGGTGACCTCAGTTCTCACTTGCAAGGAAAAAAGTCCATCATCAATGTGAGAGGAATTGCATTTCATTCTATAATAACATCTCATTTTCCCATTTTCTCTTTACAAGGAAATGAACATCCAGCTTCTATACAATTCACAGAAATTGCCACGATACGAGTGGAGTGCTATCTGATGTGAATTGCTATACCACTCTGAGATTGTGAGAATGAGAATTAAGAACGAGAATACGAGCTGTGCTTGAATTCATTTATTTTACGTCAGTCCCTTAACGATGGATTTTAAAACTTGAAGGTCAAAATGAATTATTTGAAGGGGCTAATTTTCTCTAATCTTCAGAAGCACAATGCACAGTACTGATGAAGAAAAACATTTGCTGCATCCTTGAACGGCTAAACCTTCTATCTTTCATGCATGGTCAGACACATCGCAAGGATTGCCTATTTCTTCAGGCGGTTTTAACCACCGTCTCCGCTAATGATTGGACAGGAGGTGTTTTATAGCCAAAACAGACTCTCTGCATCACAAAGACCTTATTTTTCAAGGACCTGCTAGCTGCACATTCAGCGTACAAACGGCAAGGCAGCACCCTTTAAGACGTCAAAATGATGACTGTTGTAATACAAGATAAAAGTCAATGAGAAAGATAAATGTCAGTCCATCTGTTCGGCTGTCCTTTTCAGCGCTGGACTGAATATGATTAGAGCTTCAAAACCACTGCAAATGAAGACAACAAAATGCAATCTCAACAAGAAAATGCAGTATAAGAGCAATCTCTCATATAGTATGCGCATTAAAATAACAGCAACAAAATGGGTTAATGTAATAGCATTTGCAATCTCAGCCTCAGACGGCACCGTCCACAGATCACTTCGTTCTCCGACTATCTGATGCATATGCACAAAAAGCTGGAGAGCACTTTCTCAGTCTGGCAAGCTCTAATCTGATTGGCTGGTTTTATGCAGCTTTTGGGACCAAGGGCACAAAGTCGAGTTTACACGGCTGATACAATAAGCGCTTTTCAGTAAGATCAAATCACCGGATTTGCAGAAGTTTGAAAGATATTCCAGAGTTTTGTTTGAGACGCTCAGAAGAAAGCAAACTTGATATCCATGAGTATAACTGTGTCTGTAAAATAATCATTGCTCATTATATTTGGCCTGGCTGATTGCATTATTTACAGCCATTTTTAGCTTTTTTGTTTAATTATTTTAGCTATTAAGAAGACAGAACAATGGTGAACCCTGAAAGAAACAGATTGTGGTTAGTCTCTTTAAATGCCAGTCATACATCTATATTGGCGGTTCTTCAGAAGAGTTGCAATGTAGACCAGGTTTTACAGGCTATGCAAGAAGTCTACATTATTTTATCTGGAACTTTGTTTGAATTGTGTTTGCCAGAACTGGAAAATCATAGCGCATATACCAGCCAATCTGATTCATAATATATGGGCAGTTAACACAGCACTTAAATGTATCAGCATAAATTGTGCACAGTCTGTATTTGGCTGTTCTTTACAGTGCAAGTAGAGGTGCTTGGGGCGAGGGGGTAACCTGATATATGATTGATGGGGAAATAAGAATAGGATCAGGAGGGCTGGTTGAACGGCTAGATGAATGTATGAGTTTCCCAGCCTGGAGAAAAACGATATTCATGAGAATAAATTGACATCATATCTTCTGTACTGGTTCACCTTCCATTTCATCCCATTTTTTATGCCTCCACCCCGTGACTCAGACAGGGTCACAGTATGGTAACCACGACAACAACATCCGGCACAACGCAGTAAGAGTGGTAAAGAAGAAACGGCAAGATATGAAAAGATGACACTGAGGTTATGATTGATAGGCATGGCAAATGAACAAGGCTTCCATTAGCTGGTGCTTGCAGAAGATGTGGAGGCTTTATCAAGGGAGGCTGAAAGCTTCTTCGGGCTATGAGTGTTTCTAGTCTGTTTTAGTCATACTCCAATGACAGGTTGGAGGAGATTATTCGGCAAAGCCTACACTTTGCTATAAGCAAAAATGAGGGGGGAAAGATAGCTTGGATTACAGAGCAGACAAAATCTGCCAATTAAGGACAACAAAATCCTTGCTCCTCAGCGTTGTGCCTTACAGTCAGGACAGCAAAATGTAGAAGAAAGAGTTGCAGAAAATCTCATACAGGAAAACATGCCAGATACGGAAAACTGCAGGTTCGCGATGTACCTTGTTACAATGTGCGAGACACATTTACCTCCTTACACATACAAACTTGTTCATGCTATACAAGACATAAGAAAGAAAGCTAGGGTGTTAAAACATTTACATTTCACTGTTTATATAAAAAATATGCTGCAATTAACGTGAAAATCCTCACATGCACACTTTTTAGATCAATGATCTGAAAACAATGCAAAGCAAACAGCAAATTCAAAGATAAGTATCAGTTGTCCATCAAGATTAACCCTCATGAATGAAAATTAAAGGACATGTTGGCCCCCTTTACACTCGGAGCTTACATCAGAGGTTGCGTTAACCAAAAAATTTCCATCGTTCACCGAATTTGTAAAACACGGATAATTCAAAACGCTCGCAGATTAAAATAAGCCATTTGGTCTATTGCGTTTGGCTGCTTTAGAAACATTCCCACAGTAAAGGATGCTAATATGGATTAGAAGTGAAGAAAAGGGTGGAAAATAAAGTTTTAAAGCGCCCACGTGAAAACAGACCGAGAGAGAGACGAGTGAGGATTTAAGGAGAGAAATTAGAGATTTCATGTGTAGTGCAGTGGAACAATTCATGGGATATTGTTCAGTAAATTGGGTGACCAGATCCTAAAACCACAGTGTAAAACAGAATAAAAACACAGCAAACCACAACACGGGTGCCTGGTAAGCCAAAAAGAGCTTTTACCACAGAAGTTCTTGAAATAAGATATTGCTATATCAAAAACAACCTCAAACAACTGTCCCTGACCATATTTGAATGTGGTTTCAGTGATCCGATCACAATGTGCCCTGTGGTTAAATGCTATCCGATTGTGATTCGATCACCGAAAATGCACTTTAATGCCAGGTGCAAAAAGGGCCAAAAGTCCAATCAAATGTGATGACAGTGAGTAATGGAGAAAGAGCCACGTAAATGTCACAAGTCACTCTAATTCGTACCACATGTGCAACGCATCACCCATTTTTCTCAATACAACATTAAAAGAACTTTTAAAAACATCCATTTGTTAAATTCATCACCTTTGCCCAATGCCTGCAGATTTTCGTCTTCAAAACGAGCCTGTTCAGTGAACTAGTGTTCACAGACAATGGTCAGGAAGGTTTTAGAAATAAAACAAAAGAGATACACTACCTGCCAGACATTTGTTACCTCACAAAAACGTTTGGGAATGTGTGCTTACTGAAGAAAAAGTATAAAATATGAAATACAGTACAACTACAATATTGTGACAGCATTGTATGATGCTGAGAAATTTGTAGTTTGTTTGTCAATTTATGCAATTATTTGCCACAGCTGTACAGTATGCATTAAAATCAGCATTTTGTGAGATTATTTTCATTATAGTCAATTACTAGTAGTGCTAAACTCATTCTTTAGAGTTAATATATTTCAAACTAATGAATTCCCATTGAGATGTTGAGGAAAACAAAGACTGACTGAGTGTGTTGCTTTGACATGCATTTTTTATCTGAATCTGTCTTTGAATATTGCAACCAAGGCCATTAGCTATATTGAGGTCATTTGGCAATTGGTAAGGCTTAAATAATGCACTTTTAAAAATGTGGTTCGATCTCTGAGTGTATCTGACTGTAACGTCATTAGCAGAGTGAATGGCAACGCCAGCGTTTCATGAAAGTGCACTTTTTCTTAATGAAAATTTAATCTCTTAAGCATAATGTCAGTTAACATTATAATTCTGCTGTTAACAATTACATTCAAAAATGTACTTTATTTGAAGCATAAAAAACGAGGAATAAAATATTCAGGCCAATGAGGACCTAATGGAGTTTAGACTCATGCGCCAGCTCTCTTTTAGCATTAATACTGGACCAGTGTAGATAACAACACTAAAAAGGCCTGTTTTGAGGGTTCATTTTGGACCCAAAAAATAAAAAATTCTGTTAATATTTACCCATCCTCATATTGTTCCAAACATTTTTCATCAGTGGAATAAAAAATATATTCTGAAGCATGTTTAAGTGTTTTGTACATACAAAGAAAGTTAGTGGGGTCCAAAACAACACTCGATCCAACACTGGAGTTGGACATTTTCTACTTATTCAAAATATCTTCTTGTGTTCCACAAAATAAATAAATTCATACAGGTTTTAAACAACATGAGGTGAATAACTGATGACCAAATTTTTGGTTTTGGGTGAAAAAAAAAGTGAAATCCCCCTTTTGTCCAAAAACACTGAATTTGACATTCAAGTAAATAATAATGGCCTTTACCCCCTTTACATTCACCTTGTCACAGAAGACCTTTAATGGAAGCTCATGCCATTAAAGAACATTTCACTATGCTAAATACCCTTTGTAGATGCCAAGAGCACTCAATCAACTTGATGTTGGCAGACGTACAGTACAATAAATGACCCAGGTTGGTTCCATAGGGGAAAGTACTTAATTCTGCATCTACAGCTTTCGGCTGGAGATACTGTATGTCTGGGATGAAGAGTCAACAAAACAAATGTGTGGGAATAATCTAAGAAACACTTTCAATCAATACAAGGTATAAAATATGAGGGCGGAAATCATACGCCCGGGCTAAAAATAGAGCGAAATGATAGGTTTCTCCATGCTGAGGAGAAAATCAAACACTGCACTTTGATTAGTACTCCACACCTTGTCTCTGAGGTTGAGGTCCTCCATTAAATATTAATGTGTCCCTGAATCCACCTTTGCTTCATCAATACTTATTGACCAATATTATAACAGCAATTTAGTTCCAGGCAACAATGACCAGCTCTTGCATTTGCAATCTCAACAGGTTTGGAGATGTGTGTGTTGTGGAGGAATTGCTTGCCATTTCTCATTAGGAGCACAGTAGGGTAGGTTTCCTTTTCATTAGCGATGAGGAAAATAAGAGGTAACGAGTAACTCTGGTGGGAGGAGAAGATGCAGCTTTCTGGTCTATTCTGGGTTTCTACGCATCACAGACTGACGGTCTTTAGTAGAACGTGAAAGATACTGGAATTTTTCATCTCAGCTGGGCCTTTGATATGCTTCATTTAAAAGCAGGGGACTCAACTTTTCCATCTGCCACTTTTAAGACTCTCACTATTTTTGTTGTTGTTGGTGTTTTTATTTTTTTCATTTGTTTATCTTGTTAGCCCACTTACTTTTATTATTGACTCAGCGGCCAGTGAATCATAAAAACACTAAGTACTTCAAAAAGACTGCTCAAAGAAATTGCATCTCATTTTAAGAGCTCTTTGAAAATGCTTCACAGAAAAAACTTCAGGCTGCAAAACAATGACCTATTTGAGTAGCATCTTCTCTCATTTCCTCTGCAACATATTGACGAATGGGGAAAACACTGCGTTTCTCAGAGGAGCTCTGCGATGACTGTAACAGCATATTTGAAAAAGCAACTACTGTACCAGCACAACACGAGTTAGCCAGGGGAGAGTAATGCTTGTTACTTACGAATCAGAGGCACGCTGGCGTTGGCTGTTCCCAACCTGTTGACGGCCACACAGGTGTAGTTGCCATAGCGATCCTGTGTCATGTTCTTCACTGTGAGAACTGATCTGGAGCTGAGGTTCTTGATGTCTATTCCTTGGCCCATGTTAATCCTGAAAATAGGACCATGAGTTGACATAACACGTCAAGCAGTGACACCTGCTGCAGTGTGGCATGCTATAAATCCATCCATCAAAAAATATTCTTAGCAGCACCTCTCATTTATACATGCAGATTGAAAGGTGCAAAACAGAATATTTTTCAAATCTCAGAATATTTTTCACTACTTTTATTCAGCAAGTACAGTATGCATTGCTTTTTTGTTTTAAAACTTACAGACTTTTACATAGTTACAAAATATTGATGAAAGATTTGGTAAAAAATGTATCAATGATTCCACTAAATTTTAAACAGTGATAAAAATAAAAATGTTTCTTGAGCACCAAATAAACACATTTGTATGATTTTTGAAGGATCATGTGACACTAAAGACTGGAGTAATGACTGCTGAAAAGCTTTGTATTTACAGAAGGAATAAATTGCATTTAAAAAACATTATGTTTTGCATTTCTACTATTTTATTTTATAATTGATGAATGCAGCCTTAGCAAGCAAAAAAATAAATAATAACAGTAGTGTATATTTTTATATATAAAATGATGAATTGAAGAAATTTTTTTATTATATATGCCAAGATATAAACCATTTGCTTATACTCATTTGTTTAATTTTATATTTTGTACTTTTTGACATATTTGTTTGCTTTTATACTTTTTTAACTGCTTTTTGTGGTGGTACAACAGACAAATATGAATGTTTCTTACACCAAAAATGGCAGGTAGATATAATGGTAGTATGTGAGTTAGGAAGGAAAATCTAAAACATGTTACAATTGTCCCTGGTCCTGAGGGAATAGCCAAAGGGAAAACCAGAAGCATAATTTGCACATAGCTTGTAGCTTTGTCAGGGTCTAAAGTTCAGCTGCAGTTGCTCGAGAGTCCTGACTTTGGGTCATCCGCGTTACTCTCACAGGTAAAGCTATGCGCTGACCTTTTGTCCCCTACTTCTCAAGTTGCTTGTCTCCTGCTGACACTTGCTTAAATAAGAATACAAACTTTTCTTAAAACAAAAGACCACTGCTACCACTGTATCTTAGTGTTATAGGCCATTATACACAACAAAGATTTAAATAATCTATTCAGAATCACCTTGCTTATACATTATTACATTCTGTTAAGCCTCTGTTATTAGCAAGCAACTGGAAAACATAATGTTTTTGGGGGCAGCAATTTAACAAGTGCTTTCCATTGCAAAAGTATCTAATTTGGAGACCCAACTATCTTTAGATTTACAAAAAATGTACATATATTAAGCTCAAGAAAACATTATTATAACTTTCCATGATTATTCTGCATCATTCCTGTCGGTTCCTCTTTCACTATTGTCTCCTGCTGTTAGCTCAGCATTGAGTTGGTTCATTCAGACAAATACAGTAAAGCAGACAGTTTAGCAACAATCCTCAATGTAAAGCCTTAGCTTAAGCAGAATACAGACCCAATGCCAATAAGCCTCCTTTGCAATTTGAATAAATTGAGTGAAGCCTATAATTACAATTAGCACAGTGTGAACTGCTGATTCAGATCGTACTCGGCAAGAGTGGGTAAATGACGGGTAATGGGGTAATTTGGTATTTAAATTCAAGAACCACCACTTTAGTCAATGCTGATTGGTGCAAAGACTTGGAAGGCTCTTTACTAGTGATGAGATTATACAAACATACAATTAAAATGCAGGGTTAATATTTTAAGACCTAACATACACAGGTTTGCACGTATTTCAACTGTATTGTAACTGTATAAAATGGTGCATCTAGAAGCAGACTAGAGTATACCTCTGATTTATTTTGTTTTTATACATAATCAAATGTTAAGTTTTTTTTAAAACTAGGAAAAATTTGAATAATTCTGGCGCACAGCCAGAAATGAATGTTCACAGAAAATAACGAAAAACCCTAAAAAACAAAAAACACTGACATCCCCAGAAAGGGGTCGAAACGTTGTCAAAAAATTGGAACAACTAGCAGTGAGCCAGTGTTTTTTTTATTGTGTTGACAGTGATGAATTTGCATATTGGCATTCTTTCTTGCATTCATTTGCATATTGAATTGTGATCGGTCTTATCTCTCTTTCATCTACTTAACCATCTGTAGCCAGCTTTACACTGCAAAGAGTGAAAGCCACATTATGTGCTGAAACTTGTACACAGCTGAGTGCGATGACAATGGCAGAGTTAAAGATGGATCTGATTTGATATTTCATTTCCATACAACCGAAGCAGCCCTAAAACTATCCCTTGTCTTACAAACACTAGTCTTTCCTTCTAGAAAGTCACCATTTTTGCTCTTTTTTTGTTCACTAAAAATGAATTTTGTCCCTCTCCGAAAAACATTACGTGTTTAAACCAATTCTTAAAATAATACATAATGCTGACTGATCAATTAGGACATGTTTTTGTGTTGCTCCAATGACTCAAATGGTACAGTTTGCTTCAGAGCTCTTTTAGAAAGTTAGAGGATTTTTGCCAGAAGTGTTTGGCTTTAATTAAAAGTTAAAAATGACGGTTAAGTTGCAAAAGTGATATTCATGAGCTTACGCTGTGCCAAGAGTCACTATCTTCGAAATTAAGACTCTTTAATAAGACACTTTGTAATATTTGATAAGCTGCAGATCCATAGCTATTAAACTAATACTACTAAAGACTGTAATACAGCTTTAGATCAACGTTCAGCGATTAAACCGTAGGCGAAATTCTCAAAAACTACTGTACAGTTTGATAGTACTGTAACTATTCAGTGGATTCAACAAAGGCAGTGCCTGCAAATGAATACTGATAAAAATATAGCATTTTTTACACATGCACACTTGGCCTCGACCGAGGTTAACCTTCTCTGTGGTGAGCATTCTGAATTGCAAATAAACTCACTTAACATGCATAATGTATGATAAATGATCACTGTACAGCTAAGCTAATGAAATGAAGGCTTTTATCATTTCTCACTCTTGGTTTTACCTTTTCTCTCCCTTGTACCACTCAAAGACTGGAGAGGGGACAGCTGCTGCCTCACATCTCAGCAGGGCAATCTGACCGGGTCGGACCCCGTGACTTCTCATCTCATGGATTGCTGGAGGAACTACAGAAAGAAAATAAAAACCAACACGATTTAGGCAAAGAGTGAACACACCTAACAAGCTAACTCAAATAAACTAACCCTCCGAGCCAGAGAGGGAAAACCCTTCTAAAACGCAAAGTTTTCATTCACAGTCGTGTGAATGAGGCAGAAATGAATTAGCAACTAGATTCAGAGTGGTCAACACGTGTAAATCTTATGGGTGCAATGCTGAGAAACATCATTTGTCCCAAGGGTTGGAGAAATGAAATGAACTGCTCAGTGATAAATTGTTTAATGGCTGTTCAAAGGCTGGGGAGCTGAGGAAGGTTCGCTGAATATGTGCATGTAAAATGAGGGCCCTTTCATGTTCACAAATGCAGTGTAAATCTCTCTAGCGGTGTCAGTGAGAGAGCTTTAACTACAGGCTGAATTTTTTTTTCCCAGCTCGTCGAGAAACAACAATCCTCTCTCAATGGGAAAAAAAAGAAATGTTTATCATACATAAATCTTCATTGTATATTATTTCTTATAGCAGGAGTAAACAGAGTAAGCTACTAGAATGGCGTGCTTTCAAATACAAAATGACATATAGAAAAATGCTATGAAAGAAATAACACCGTACTTAATATACACACAAATAAAGCAGGCATGTATAGAATACCAAGTTGAACACGATATATATAAATATATAAAAAAAAGAAAATAACTCCCTTCAAGCAGGTGATCCACTTATGTCTTCCTAGCTAGCGTTAAATTACTTGCTATGTCTGAATTTGAGTGGGGGACATTTATATTCCAGGCAACTCGTTCTTTGAAAATCACCTGCAAGTTATTGAGGTCTGTGTTCAGACTATTTTTTCCTGATTGAATTTTTGACATTCTTCTCTATAACCCCACAGTTGAAGGTATGAAGTTCCCCAGGCCTTCAATGTAATATGTTTCATGTTATCTGATGGCTGAAAAGACATTTCCACCATTGTGGTGAGAACAGTAACAAGGATATTTAAGAATGATGTTCTCAGACTTTGGGCTCCATAGTTAAGTCACGTAGATATGTTACAGCATTATCAAATGCAAAGGCATGCGCTTCCCCACATTGTACAGGAAAACTAATTTGCAGCATTTGAAATTCAAAGCATCAAACAGTAAGTGTGAGAAAAAAAATCACTGTTTTTCTGAATGTGAAGCAGAAACATTCATAGAGATCAGAAAAAAAACGTATAACCAGAGGTGGAAAGAGTACAAAAATATTGTACTCAAGTAAAAGTACCATTACATTACTGAAATTTTACTTAAGTACAAGTAAAAGTACCAGTCTAAAAATCTACTCAAGTAAAAGTAAAAAGTAGCTCATTTAAAATTTACTCTGAGTAAAAAGTACTTAGTAACATTTTAACAATGAGGGAGGGAAAAATGGGATCGACCAAAGATGTCAAACTCAGTACCTGGAGGGCCACAGCCCTACACACTGTAGATATTACCCTAATTAAACACATCTGATACAGCTAAACTAATCATTTAGGCTTATTGAAAACTACATGGTGTGTGTGTTGGAGCAGGGTTGGAAATTAACTCTTTAGGGCTGTGGCCCTCCAGTAACACCCTCCAGAGTTTGACACACCTGGGATAGGCCTATAAATCTCAAACTAGGTGTTTTTAATTAAATGAATCGGTTAATTAGAATAATAAGACATTTGGGCTGTTACCAGGCAAATTAAATCAGTATCAACAAAATGCATCTTTGCAATGCAGAGGAAACGCAGAAGCTTCATCTGAAGTGGCGTAGATGTATTTACACTGACATGAATGCATTTAGTCTGCAGTTACAAATGCAGAAATAATATTTTGATAAATAAGACATAAAATGTGACCCTGAACCACAAAACCAATTTCCTAAATTGCGATTTATACATCATCTGAAAGCTGAATAAATCATATTTCCATTGATGTATTGTTTGTTATGATCGGACAATATTTTAAAATCTTGAATCTGAGGGTGCAAAAAATCCAAATATTGAGAAAATCTCCTTTAAAGTTGTTCAAATTAAGCTCTTAGTTTTGATATATTTACAGTAGGAAATTTACAAAATATATTAATGGAACATGATCTTTACTTAATATGCTAATGATTTTTGGCATAAAAGAAAAATGTATAATTTTGACCCATACAATGTATTGTTGGCTATTGCTACAAATATACCCCAGTGACTTAAGACTGGTTTTGTGCTCCAGGCCAGGGTCACAAATGTTAAATAGTCATTTGAAATTAAAAATAAATAAATCAAAATATACTTTAAATGTTAAATTAGAACCACCAGTAGGTGTCAGCAAGTCACTGATAAGAGAGTCATTGTGATTGAACAGAATCATTTAAACGGTTAATTAATTCAGGAACAAAACACGTCATTGCTCAGAGTCAGAGACGCAAAACTGTGTTTGGAAATATTTTTGTTGTCGAAATAGAGCAAAAACAGGCAATATGGTGTCTAAAACGCAAGTCTCTTAATTAACTTCTTGTTTTTTGAACTGTTGTAAAAAGCAAAACTACAGGCCGATGTAATCATGGTGATTTTTTGAGAAAAATGGCATTCTTCATGTGATGTTGACTTACTAACGTTATATTAAATTATATAAATATATACATTTTCTGCTTCTATATCTTCAATTTTGTGATCATTCTAAACGCATTTTAACAGACTGAATCACGCAGTGAAAGAAAGCAGTCCAGATGCACGCGGATTAGTCTAATCTAACGTTACTAGATTTCACGGCACACTGTTTAGAGTGATTTGTTTGGTTTTTGGCAAAATACTGATAATGTCAAATCGCACATCGTTAAAACAACAATTACTATATTATCTCAGATGATATTGCACACCCTGCACCACTGTCTTTTTGGCTCATTTGTGCAAAACCTTTTGCTAAACCGTCAAAGCTTCATTTTAACCACCAATGCAACGATGCAAGTATTTACCTTATCTCCACATGCTTGCGAAGGGTTGATGTCGATATATTTATAAGCTGCTAGTTCGGTCTCCCGAGGCAAACACAGCTTACACTGCATAATAGAGCATGAATATGGCCAGGGGTTCACTTCATTTCCTTCGAGTTCAACTTCAGCAGAATACGACGGGGTTTGGTTTTCAGCTGGGTCTGCACCATTAACGCCTGTCTTGTCCGTCTGCATCTTTCTTGTGTTTTTAGCGCCAGTTTCTTCTTCTGCCCATTATTTACTGCAGTTGTTTCCACGGAGCGATTTTTTTTTACTCAGTAACGAATGAGTTTTAAAATGTAGCGAAGTACAATACTTCCCACAAAATATACTTAAGTAAAAGTAAAATTACAGATTAAAAATATTACTTAAAAAAGTACAAGTACACAAAAAAGCTACTCAATTACAGTAACGCGAGTAAATGTAATTCGTTACTTTCCACCTCTGCGTATAACGTATTTACTAGATTGCTAGATGGATTAACATCTGCATGTCAGGTACTAATCACTTGAATTAAATAATTATTATCTTCACTAAAGAAATTTCCATGACTCTTTTTACTTCTAGAAATCAAAACGTTACAATATTTTCCATGGCTGTGAGAACCGTGCATAAAGAATATGGATATCCATCACTGTAAATCACTGTGTTGAGAAATGTAGTTCTGTGATATTGTGCTGTTCATCATTTCTTCACTGCACAATCTCCTGGGAAGGTATGAAAATAGCAGTGTGACACATCAATGCAGCTTGAATGCAGAATTTTGGCATATGTTGGAAGGGAAGTCTGTCTGATCCAAAAAAGTGGCAACGGATGAATCTTCTGCTTTGGCTGGATCATGCATTTACAGTACAGGCATCAACCCATGGAAATGCCTAGGGAGCATTACATAACCTGAGCATCACAGAAGCAAGCTACCATAAGATTTAAGGATAACATAAAATAAGAGATTAAAGGAACACATTGCTGATGACAAAGGCGAAGACAAATGACTGCTGAGCCTATAATATATGGGTGCAGAAAGGACAAGGCTGAGAGTGCAGATAATTTAAAATCAAAGTGAACTGCCTTTACTGCAGTAATCTGATGTATGCCAGTGAGTGAAACATGAGAAAATAAAACAATGGGTTAGATTTTGAAAATGGGTGTATGATATAAATAATTACAAGTCGTTATTTCTAATGTTATGCTGCTTCACATTTTTTGTGGAAACCGATTTTTTAGGTTTCTTATTTAATATAAGTAACATTCTAAATGTCTTTTACTTCTGATCAATTTAATGCATCCTTGTTGAATAAAATTACTTTTGAATAGGAGTTCCAGTTCATTGAATCAAGTAAATAAGTGAATATAATGTATATTATAACAAAGCCATAACATGTTTATGTATGAATAAATAGATTCAATTAATCCACTTTATTATTAAATTCAATTAAATTCAATTATTAAATATTAAATTCAATTATACACAGATCTCATGCTGATGATTCAAATAAGTTGATATATTCTTCATTTACAATCATGCTCTATAACTTGACATCGGGTGTCAAAAGCGATTTAAAATACATGCGAACGCTTATTTAGAACCGTTCGTTTCTGCAATGAAAAAGATTCTAGCAATTCAAATCAGCTGTCAGGTGATATGAAAGCATCACAGGATTTGTGATGCCAAGTTCAGCCTTTAACAGAAAACTGAACCTCTAGCCCCGTTCACTTCAAACATTCGCCACACTATCTGACATTTCAGTTGGGATGCAGTCGAAATATTTCACACCTTCTCTGGCCCATTAATCAGTGTGAGCTCACTTTAAATGGATTTGGATGCTATAATATGGCATTGAGAGGCAGAACCAGACAATTCTCTGCATATAGAGCCAACGTGAGAGAATCCAAGGGTGAATTTTCTAGAAACATCTATGCGTCTGTTGTATGTGCGTACATGCTTCAAATCTGCAAAAGCACCTCCAATATGGAGGTTACACAAGTGGATTTCATTAATTCAGATTATGTGTTTTGCACATAAAAACAAGAGATTTGAGAGCTGCTGAAATCTGCTGAGGGTGAGATATGGTATGTATCTGTTTGTGTCATTCATCACCGAGATTTGTGCTGTATTGTAAGCTATTGGCATGCCTTGGCAGGCTGCCTAATAGCACAAGAGAAGCTGGCTCTGATATATATCCACACAGCTAACTTCTCCTATCTAACAAACCACTGCATCTGTCCTCACTGAGGGATGATCCAGTTCATTATAAAGCTGCATTAGCAAGAACTACCCAGAGAGGAAAACAAAGCATTAGCCACAACTGCAACTACAACTTTTCACATTAATTAAAATCGTTTGAGCACATATACTGCAGTGATAAAGGGTCCGGAGGGACAGAATTCATGCAAGTCATCCAGTTTTAAACATCAAAATATATTTTAAAGCAGAATGGAAATGAAGGTATCAATTAGTCTTTGGATATATCTTAATAAAAAGAAGCTTCGGAACTGATGTGCCAAATCACTAAATTCTCACCTGACTGATTTTTGAATAAAAAACATTTTTAGTTTTCATAACAAGAATCAGCAGAGCATACAAAGCAAAAACCATCTGCAAAGTGCAGTTTATAATACTGTAAATAAAGCAGATTATTTATCAAATATTAAAGAGACGGGTCATGCAAAAATGAAAATGCGGTCATCATTCACATCAAATAATTCTTTCTTTTGCAGATCACAAAATAATATTTTTTGATGAAGAATGTTTCAACTATCAGTACAATGATGCCAGAATATTCATTTTTAGATTAACTATACCCTTAAATATTTGTGTTAAGAGAGCACAAATTCTAATGTAATAATCCACACAATGAATCACAAATAAAAAAATCCCTATTAAACCCATATGCATGGCTTCTAAGATTCAATTACATTAGTCTTTTAAGGAGTTCTCATTATAGCAAGCACACATCAGCACAGGCTAATGCAGAAAACCACGAAAGCCCTACAATCCCAGTCATTTACAGGCTTCATAACAAAAGAGTGCAACTGTAAATCATTGGTGAGTTTCTAAGCTCGTACCAGATGGGAGGGTCTGAAAATAGCAAAGTTGGCATGAAAAATAGATGCTGCGGGGCTTACTGTTTGACAAATTTGCCAGTTGCGGGTTGATCACAAACGCAAATTAAAATTACAAGGCAGAGATTATGTTTTAGAATACCTGTGAACACAGCACCTCGCAAATCGGTGAATACCCGTCAATATATGCCAAACAACGTTCCCTAAGGTTCGGCGCCTTTGTGATTCGTCTTTCATGCACAGATTTGACACGTACAAAAACGCAGGTTGACTAATTCAAAATAGACTGCTATTGAATGATATTTTTATTGTTCGGATAAATCTAGGCATGGTATAACCTGATCTTTCAAGGGGAAAAAATTGAATAGGAGCCCCAGTTCAATCAAGTTAAATAGGATTTTCTATTATCACACTGAAGCCAGCGGTTAGTGGGTTGAACTGAAACTGCATGCTAATCCACTTTATTATTTTTCCACTTAATAAGTTTCATAACATCACAGCATGTCTGACTTTAAAGTTCGCTGATGTTGGTGTCGGTTGAATGTACAGAATGACAAACTGGCACATCTCCCAACCAACAATAATTAATTTATCATATAACGCTTTGGAGGAAGGGATGATTTATACAGTCTTGCACCTTTATCCTCCCAACAAGTATAACATGTTATTTTAATTACAAGATCAATTAATAACCCACCTCTTCAGCCAGAGGCTAAAATGAGTTTCCTTCACAATTAAGGAATGGACTCATCAGCCCATGACTTATCAGCTTATAAACAGAGAGACTGCTTCAATTGCTGTCTCCACCTCATTGTCCTATTCTGTTCGCCAGCACTGGGTTTAGCAGCCAAGATTTATTAATTCATTAAGTTTCCTTTTAAAATTCAAGAATAACATCATGTTCCTTCTCTAACACATCCAATCCTTATAAATAACACTCATGCTAAGGGAACATAGGCTTTGTATGTCCCACAGAGAATATGCACTGTGGAGAAAAGTATAGAGTTGAATGAAATCATTAACCACAGTGTCACAAATCTATGTAAATAGACAGATTGGCTTTTAGCCTATCATGCTGAAGAATAGGAGCCATATTGTACTGTGCGGTGAAGATGGGCACTCCAGACAAGCTGTTATTTGTCTGTGAAGCCTTATAATATCAAAGGGGCATAATTCATAGAGTAATTTATGGAAATGCATTATGGTCTTCTGTTAGTATGTGCGTCAGAGGTACATAGTTTGACGTTTTGGGGGGCGAGTGGCTCAATCAGTGAGGCCTTTCATTACTTTTAATTTCTGGTTTCAAAACCGACATTCACATCACAGCAAATGGCGAACGACAAAGCAATATGTGTTTCCAGTGCATGCCAGAACTACGCTAAAGACAGACCTTTAGTTTGTGGCTATTGAGAACTACACAGAAAACAAAAAGTAATTTACAAAATTTACAAAACGCTATTACAAAAGAGCAGCAAGTAACACACTGAATTAAACTCTTAACTAAAATAAATACATAAATAAACAAATAAACAAACAAACAAATAAATAAAAATGTTACAAAATGTTTTGGAAAATACAATTGCCATAAAATCAAAGCCATTTGTCTAAGTTATGTTCCAAATTTAAAGTTGATATCACAACAATTTATGTTCCTGTAGTTTACTTTATTTTCATGAATTTTCCTGTCATAAATGTATACATTTCTGTCATAATATTAATTATATCACAAAATAGTCAAACACGGAACCTTGGAATATAGAACCTTGAGACTCAGACCTTTTCAATTATATGTGTTTTGTCCAAATTAAATTACAATTAAAGTCCAAGAAGTTTTGGATAATACATTCTGTTATATGATACTTGACACTTTGAGGAGGATCTCGCTAAACGACAATGTTTGATTTCAAAATGGTTTTCAAAGGATGAATTTTGACTGTTTAAGCTTTCAAAAGATATCCAATTTAGGATGATTATGGGAAAAAAGAGAAAGATTGAATAGCATTTTTTGTGAAAAATAGGCTTTCATTTCAATAATCTGTTTTATTTACAACTGCAGTTTTTACAGTATAAGCAGCACATTATAAAAAGGAAATAAAAATTAAAACACTGTAGATTATTTTACTCAAAATGTGCGTTTTTATGCTTATTATAGCGTTGTGTCTTCAACTTAGCAACATCTTAACAGCAACTCTATTGGAATCAATAGCAGCCCATGTAGGCAGCAGGCAGCAAGGCAGTTCAGCAGGTTTTGGAACAAGAGGTACTGACATTCATTGATTTCAAAAGCCTATTGTAAGCCCTGGACAAGATTGACTTCTTCTGGCTACTTTTTTTTTAATGCTAGGTTTCTACTGAAGTAAAATTATACTGAATGCCATCCAGAGGCCTCCGCCATATCCTTCTTATCCAGTCTTGCAGACAAAGATGCCCTTTCATTGCTTTACAACGTTCAGGAATTTTCACAAATCTAAATGTGCCGTTTTCTAACTGGGAAACCTTCCACAATTTCAGTCACACTTCAAATCATACAGAAATGATGGGTCACTATCAGACTGAGCCAAGTAACAGTGCATTTCTTCTCTGATAAATCTCAATGTTCCATAAAATCGGGCCGTGCTTTTAACATATGCTTGGTTGGCTGCAATGTACTGCATAACCCAATGAATACAGCTGTACAAGTTGAAAATTATTTCAGTGATACGAATATGTCAAATCATAAATGCATGTGTCCGTGCGTGGATATAATCATTAGAGTAAAATGTCAAGCCAGTAACAGCATAAAGTCTTTAATTGCATTTACAAATACCACAAATAAGGTGAATACAAATCAGGACAACCCTGATGAAGCCTTGACTTTTTAAATATACAATGTTCAGGCAATAATAGCTATGAAAGAGAAAAAATGCACAGTGAATAGAAATGACAATGTAATATACACAAATGTATTATGCTAATATTAGAAAATGCATATGGAGATGTTACAAACTACACATGAACCTAAAATAAAACATTATGGTGCTTCCATTGGAGCTCAAAATGATGTCCATTTAGGGATGAATAGGGCCCTTTTGATGTTGGTTTATCACTGCAGCACAGTCCATGTGCAAATGAACCTATTGGCTGTTTTTATAACCTGTCTACAATCACCTTGAGACTAAAGAGAAAACAGTCTCAGTTTAATTTGAGAGTATTTATTTCCATAAAAGAACAATTTAAACCGTAAGTGCAGTGTCATTTTAGTGACATTGAGATACTATTGCAATTTTCATTTTTACATTTACCTTTTCATTTTAGTTAAAGCTTTAATAATTGTAATGCTTTTTTTATTTCTATTAGTTTTCATATGTATTTGTTCATTTTTTATTTTTTTATTTTAGTAAATCAATTGGATTTAAATAAAAAGGAGGAATGCTGCCTTGCCAAATAGCTGACTTTTTTTTTTTTAAGTAACATATTTTATGGCTTTAGTTAACTAAAATAACTAAAACCTCTAAGTGAAGTCCCCTTAATACATGCTTAGTAGTAAATCCCCAAGCATTCAGAAAGTGACAGCAATTTGTTTTGGGCATTTGAAAGGCATGTTCAATTGTCTTCAGTGAGTGAAAAGCAGGCTCAATTGGATTAAGCAAGGCAATGACTTGCGTGGTCAAGACTATTCGTCTACTGGGCTCTGAAAAATCTCCTTGGTTGCATTAGCAGCATTCATCTTCATTACAGCTCACATTACATTAATAAGCAATCACATCACTAAAGTCAAGGGAGACAGAATTAGCCGTACATGCCTGGGGAATAGCACACAGCCATGTCTCACAAATATGGTGGTATGCTTTGGATCACTTCTTTTTCTGTGTTCTGTGTTTTTCAAACAGGTGATTTGAACATAACCTGCTTTGCCTCTGATCAGTTTATCCTGCTGCTCGGCTTAATGACAACATGCTTTATCAGAACTGACATGTCTTTGGTCCTCATGTTGAGAAATTCCAGTAAAAGACTCGAAATGCAAATGCCTAAAATTAACTCATGACTTTTTGACAGCTTTCTTGTACACGAAAAATGCAACAACACACACTTGGGCAAAAACAACTGGCTGAACAGCCAATTTAAAATGGAAAGAATGCATGAAAAAGGGACAGTAATTGTGACATTGTTCACAGATTGTTTAAATAACCTCAAATTACAGCTGAAGTTTAAGCTGCACTATAACCTCTTACTCAACGACTATGTTTACACAGTGTGCAGAAGTGGACTCTTGGCCTCATTAGGGCAATAACAGGAAACTGCCATGTAAACACATCTATTTGAGACATGGACAATTACAAGTTTTGCCACATTACCAAAAATATATTGACTATAGACTCAGTTGCTGTTTTCAATTCAACTGCAATGAACGGAGACTGCTTGTTTGCACATTCCGAACACTGCAACATTACTTCAACTAATTGTAAGTTTGGGGCGGGCTATCTGTTTGGTCAACCAATAGCAGGCAGGGGGAGTGTTCAGGAACTTGTCCTTAATTTTGCAATTTAGTTTACTGCCGCTAATGCCACACAAATTACACAATTCCAATTTGCTTCAATAATTATTTTAGTGTCTATGCTGATAGCCTAACTGTCCTATCATAATAAAGGCAAAAGATGCAAAAATATTTATTTTTGAAATTAGACCATGTAGAAAAAAGAAGTAATATTATAATATATATTTATATTACAGGGCTGTTGAATGCTTGAATCTGATTGGCTGATGAACGTTCAAATGTGTGCAATTATTTTCAGGGAAATGCACGGCGAACGTATTTCAGACAGCTCTTGAACGCATTACATATCCATATTACTTCGCCAAGTGATTTGAGTTATTTCAAAGTTGCTTACAGCCTAAAACAGCAAAAGAACCAAAACTCACAACAACATTGCATGTTAAATTGTGTGTTAATGCAGGTGATAATTTTTTCAGTTTAAAGCGTTCAAATTATTTAATGCCGTTAACGAAGGGGCGGGGCCTAGAATCGGCCACCCCACTAATAACTGCTAATTCCGTCTCTTTTTTCTTGACAAGAAGTGCATTTATTCAGTCGCAGAACGTCTTTACGAGCACATCAAACAGGAGACGTTTAAGGCCCTGTCCCAAATGGAATGCTTCATGTGCACTTGCGGTCTTACAGACTTTGTTATTTTGGCCACCGCGTGCAATGGCTGCCGCGTGCGCGTGTTAGTTAAGTCCACGAGACCGTAGTATGTCCCATTCATCATTTTAGCATTCAGAAGGGTGCTCGCGAGTGCCCCCTTTGTGGCCGTTATGCGCCCTTGATATGCACTTCTGCATAGCCCGCACTGGTGCGAGCTCTGTGCAGACTTCTATCTGACAGTCAAAGCGGCCTTACGTCATGAAAGTACGGACTTAGAGGAAGACCGCGAGGGTTTAGAATGCCATTTGGGACAGGGACTAAGATGCACGCTCCAACTTCACTTCACCAGGCACGATTAAAACGAACGCAGAATCTGTACCGTGCTCGCAAATTGTATGCTGTGTAATGAATGCCACTATAGCCTAATTTGTGTTTTATTTTATAGTTTAATATATAATTTTATAACTACTTATTTTTTTAATTCTTGTTCTGTATGATACAAAGAAAATTGAAATGGCATTGGGCTCACGAGCCTGTCTCATTCCACATTTTTGCCATATTTGTTACATTTGGTTGCTAAACTATTAGGCTATTCATTATGTATTGCCTAAATAAGGCTTTATACTTCACTCATGTTCTAATATCTGTATAAAATCCTTCACATGCGCAAAAATGTTTGTTGGGCACTGCACGTTGATTTTTACAGCAGGCCTTTTAAAATAAACAGTGTAAATAAACTTTTATGTTTGGTTGACTGCATTTTAGTTTGATGATGAATGGCTGAAATGTCAGGCTACGCTAGAAATAATGTTGTTTGAGTGTGTGTGAGGTACCTGTGCGATCAGATGGATTAAATCAAATAAAGATATAAAGAAAAGAAACAATGCATTAAGAGTGTCACAAAAACGAGCGTTTCCTATACTTGTTGCAGTTTTTTTCCCTTTTGTTTATGTTAATTATATAGGGGCATATAGCCTATTATATATTTTGTGCAGTCCTATTGATTTTATTCCTATTATAGACTTAATTTCTGTTTTTCCATTTTCACAGAAGCCATGCATGTGCGTGATGCGCACATACTGGTCACTGGAAGTTCAACATGAAATCTCTGAGGATCTGAAAAAAAGAAATGTTGCTCTACATAAAGATGGAGTAGGCTATAAGAAGATTGCCAAGACCCTGAAATTGAGCTGCAGCATGGTGGCCAAGACCATACAGTGGTTTAATAAGACAGGTTCCACTCAGAACAGGCCTCGCCATGGTCGACCAAAGAAATTGAGTGCACGTGCTCAGCATCATGTCCAAAGGTTGTGTTTGGGAAAAAGACGTATGAGTGCTGCCAGCATTCCTACAGAGGTTGAAGGCAGTATTAATTTTGGCAGGCATTTTTTATTTAGTCTTAAGGTCTATTCGTATTCGTAATCCTAAAAATGTGTCACGCTCAGAAACCTTGCACACTGAGTCCGAAGCGTATTAATTAATCCGTTGCAAAAAAAATCACAAAACAGTAGCCTACTAAACAGAGTCTTCAAGCATTGAGGATGATTTTGCTCTCGCTTCTTAAAAAAAAAAGAAAAAAGAAAGGATCTATTTACAGAGCTTTGTGCTGCGAGATGAAGTGGGTGAATTCGACAATCGCCATTCTGGATTTTGGCTTTCGCATGTACGGTGGCTCTGAACTGTCAAGACACCTCTCAAAATACTTGCCATGGATGCAAAAAATGCAAAAAATCGAACCCGATCCTGATTATTTTTTGACGGATGAAAATTTCGGAGACAGTGTGTAAACAGGATTGACATAACGTGAGGTCGCATTTATTTTTCAATGTGCGAACATTTCATGCGATAATTTCAGACTCAGTGTTCAATTACCTTTAGTCTTTATCTTGAGACAAAAATGCTTAATAGTCTTAGTCACATTTTAGTCATTTGAGTCTTTCATAGTTTTAGTCTTAGTTTAAGTAGAGGAAAATTAATTGCATTTTTGTCAACTTTTAGTCATTACTTTCAGTCAAACTTCCGTTACCAACATTTATTTTGACAGCTATTTTATATGTAGTATTTAAACAAAAATAGTCATCAATTCTTCTCTCTTTAGACCAAATCAATTAAGCTTATGAGAAATTTGAATCAAGAATTACATTTGGAAAAGCTGGAATAAATTTTCATTTTTTGGTAGAGATACAAACTAAAATAATGTGTTTTCAGGGCCGATACAGTGATACCGATTAACAAGTATACATTTATTTAAATTGTTTTGTTGGTTAACCTTGATGACATAAAATTGAAAATGCTGTCCCTTTAAATAAGGTATGCATGTAATACTGACAAATGCTTTTAAACATGTCTTTTCCCACCTGTTCACTCATTAAATAAACAGTATTATTAACGTGAGATATTATAATCTACACAATGAGATTTGGACTGCTGTGTGTGTGTTTGACAGTGAGCACTGAGCACTGATCGTGCTTTGTATGAGAACTAACTGAATGTTTGTTGTGATATTTTCAGTAAATATATTCGTTGACTTATATTTTAACAGGTTGCCAAGGGGTGTCAGCCTGTCAGTGATATGAATGCATACGCACACTGCATCAAATTGGTCTGCAGGGCTGTCGTCCCAGAAGGAAGCCTCTTCTAAGATGATGCACAAGAAAGCCCACCAAACAGTTTGCTGAAGACAATCAAACTAAGGACATGGATTACTGGAACCATGTCCTGTGTGGTCTGATGAGACCATAAGATAAACTTATTTGGTTCAGATGTGTCAAGCGTGTGTCAACCATGTGAGGAGTACAAAGACAAGTGTTTTGCCAACAGTCAAGCATGTGGTAGGTCATGGTCTGGGGTCCATGCAGTGCTGCGACTGGGGACTACAGTTCATTGATTAATTCATGAATGCCAACATGCACTGACATCATACTGAAGCAGAGCATGATCCCATCCCTTCGGATGCTGGGCTGCAGGGCAGTATTCCAACATGATAATGACACTGCCTTGCTAAAGAAGCTGAGGGTAAAGGTGATGGACTGGCCAAAGCTGTCTCCAGACCTAAACCCTATTGAGCATCTGTGGCATCCTCAAATGGAAGGTGGAGGAGCGCAAGGTCTCTAATATCCACCAGCTCCGTGATGTCATCATGGAGAGTGGAAGAGACTCAGTGGCAACCTGTGAAGCTCTGGTGAACTCCATGCCCAAGAGGGTTAAGGCAGTGTAAAGTAATGGTGGTTTGTACACAAAATATTAACACTTTGGGCCCAATTTGGACATTTTCACTTTAGTGTACTCCCTTTTGTGTATTTAGACATTAATCGGCCAATGAGATAATGTATCAGAAAAATTGTAACATTTGTTTCGTTTAATGCAAAAAAATAAAAATAAATAAAAGCATGTATTATGACAAATAGATATAATAACCATTTACATTTTGATTACACTACTGTGTCTGTTATATCTATATCTGTGTGTGTATATATGTATACAAACACACTGATTATTAATATAATAGTTTAACCATTTTCATTCTATTTTTGTTTTTTTTGTGTGTGTGTCAGTGTCAGTGAGTAATTGTCCACATGCATTAATTGGTCTGCAGCTATCGTCCAAGCCTATTTTGGCCTGAAAAAGCCATACCACTTGGAAATATAAAAAGAATGGTTTTATATTGCTTGCAGCTATATTTGTTAATATGTTGTACCATTTTTCGAAGCTAAATTCCCTTATAAGAGGGTCACCTGTCAAGTGATCAGTTCCTCAACACTCTTTAACTGCAGCTCTAGTCAAGGGAATGAAGCACAATCATTCTACACACATCATAAACACCTTTTGGCAATACAATTTATGTATTTTCTCTAAGATGTATTTAACCTGATGATCACAGGTCTGATAAAAATACATTTCTAATTTCAGCATGTTAGGTTGTTATAAACAAGTGCTGCACATAACAATAGCAACATGGTGTTACTTTATCATGAATGAGGTTAAATTTGAAGGTGACTGAAGTAATGTGCAAATATGTTAAAACAGCTTTCAGTACTGTGACATACTTTCAAAGAATGTGACAAATAATCCCTCAGCACTCACTATCATTCAAGGACACAGTAATGACTTAAACTGTTTGTCACACATGGGTCTATTAGGCTGTTTTGCTTACAGTTAAATATACATAATATTGGCATTGACCTGTTCTTCATTTAGATTACTATAAGACAGCATTGAAAGCAGTAAATATAATTTTCAATGCCACATTACATTGGTCCCAACAACATACATTGTGATTTAAATGTGCCTGGAAGTCCGTGCTCAACAACAAGTACAGTGTTGTCTATTGTAATGCTATATTATGTTGATTAATTATTTAATGTTAATATTGAACTATTTAAAATTTTACAAATGTTTACAAAAAATTAACAAATATTATCAGTTGCTTAATCTGAATTGTGAGGTTATATAGCTAAATAATCATTACAGCTTTTTATATTATTATTGAAATATGTCAAAATACTGTTATAATTCATCAGCATTCAATATATCCTCCCTATATGCTTTTATTTATGGTAAAGCTTTTGGACAATACATGATTAAACAATGTTTCTCAACATGCAGTACATCTCACTGACAGGGCTCCCAAGAATGAAGGCCCTCTCCTCTTGTAAGCACACCGTCACCAAATTCCAACCTCTTTTAATTTGCCAGTTAGATGAAGGTGCATTTCATTAAAGTCAGCGTCAAGCACTACAACTCTTCAGGCTGGGTGAAACGATCTCTGTGCAGATAACGAATAATGTCAAATGTCTTTGTTGCCTTTCAGACAGTGCAAATCAGCATGCCTACTTTTGACCAGTTCAGAAGCTGTTAGAGAGCGTGAAGTTCCTGGGTGTGCACCACAGAGGACCTCCTGGTATATTAGATGCAGTTAGTAGCCAGAAAAGTAGCATCAATTATGCTGTGCAAACTCAGTGAAATCCAGAGCCCGGGATCATGTGCACCTTCTACAGACCATCGAGAGCATTCTGACTAGCTCATCACTGTGTGATATATGGCGCAATCCGTCACGAAGCCTGCAGATAGAGCAAGAATAATCAAGTTGTCCTCCAGGACATTTACAGCACCCATATCACCCGCAAAGCCCTCTGCATTGCAGGTGATCCAACCCGACACAGCAGCTTCTGCTGGGGGTGCTGAGCATCATCTCCTGCAGCAGACTGGAGGAGCACGCCATCAGAAAAATCAATAATTCTCTCCCTGGACTCTGCCCCTTCCACTGTTGCACCCACACTCTGAACTCTGACCCTCTGACTCCCCTGGTCCTTCCACACACACACACTGTGTGCAGTTAGACCAGCACCAGTCACTTTGCACGGGATTGGACTGACCTCATTCAACTACCTATTATGACAGTTGAATAAAAGACTGCTCTCTGATCTTTTTGTCACTTTAAACAGACTGAGATAAGCTCTTTTGTACTACACCAATTATATCTACACTGTTAGTTTATATATTTAATTTGTATTTATCTGTATTTTACATCCTACTGTTAGTGTTATCTGTATGCACCAAGGGTCTGAGAGTAATGCAATTTCAATTCTCTGTATGTATGTGCTGTACACGTGAATGTATGATTTGAATTTATTTATTAACGGGGTGCCAATAGAACAAGTAACAGTGCTGGGTGTAGTGCTAGGTGTGATGCTTGGCAATACATTGTCCTGGTCCAGACATATAGATAATATAGTAAGTACTATGGGAAAAGGTATAGCGGTGGCCAGGAAATGTTCTGTATTTATCTCATCTTCACTTTAAAAGATGTGGTACAGTCATTAGTTTTATCGCATCCCTATGTTATGGTCAAGTGCTTCGGAGAAACACCCAAAAAAACTTCAGATTGTTCAGAACAGAGCAGCCAGGCTAGTGCTTCATTATCAGTTTCGGGTTTTGTTTTTTTCTTTGAAAAGCTAGTTTATGGGACTTAGACATGTTTATAAAACACGTCAAGTGAGTAGGGATCAACTTTTTTTACCGTGTCCACGAACAAATTTAATGAAAAAGACTGTACCTTATCTAGATTCTTGCTTGAAATATGGTTCCCATAGATATAAGAAAGAGTAACTGTACATATGTATTTCGAACACAATGTGAAGATATGCTTATAAATATGTAGATTTATATTTTAAGTGCTGCTTCTGCTGAGATGTATAGTTTGTGATGTGATAAGTTAAATTTCTTTTGTTTTTGTTTTTTATATTTGTATGATTGTCTGTTTTGGATTGAGTTGAGGACCCCAGGAAGACTAGTAACCACTCTGTGGAAGCTAATGGGGATCCAAATAAACAACAAACAATAAACATGTGGCAGAATTTACAATAAAGCTGACTTTGACTTTGATTATGGTATAAATCCCTGAAAAGCAAAATAAGGCCTATTCACCATTTTCAAAAATGTATTTCTGATATAAGTACCACTGCAAAAAGGAGTGCAGTAACTGGTGCAAGACCTTGTGGCTTTAATAAAGTTACGACTTACACATACATGCGTTAAATGCATTAAAACAAATGCGGGGAATTAGTTTTCATCAAATAAATTAGCTTATTTCAATTAGTGGTCATAATCTGCAATTAACCTGAAGGTCAGTTTCGCACATACCTAAAAGCTGTAATTATTTTCAAACCGGATTATTTTAGCGTGTATTTAATTATGCTGATTACCCTTGAAATGTCAGAGTTGAGTCACACTATCTGCATTCGTGTAAGGCTAATAAAATGAAAAAGAAATACAAAGAAAGTGTCAAGGATGTCACATTAAATAGTTACATTTTACATGATTTTTATACAAGATTTCATGTAAGACTTTATTTGCAACTAGCTTGTTTGAAATGAATTAGCATCCCAAACTCAGAATAATATAACTTGAAAAATAAAACGAAACCATATCTACCACATTACACTGGTAATATCCTGAAATAGAGTGCAGCATATATTGTAACACTATAATGCAGAGATTTTTTTTTTTTTAATGTTGAGTGGTTGAATAAAATCCTATTAGCTCTGCACATTTCACATCGAGGATTTCTTTGCAAAAGGCAATGGGCACTGACAGAATAGTCCTGTCGCATCCTTCTCACTTTTATTTTGGGACATAATGGTGAGATAACACTTCTCTTCTAAATCCAACATTGGCACCTCCATTCCAGCTAATTTTCCACCCAGCTGTAGTGGGTAAAAGTGCTTTGATTGATACATTGGGATTACGTCTATCCCTTTTCCTGCACTGAATGTTGCGAAGGGAACAGGATCTGCTGTTATTGCTTCCATTAGCTGTCACTGCAAATCACTGTGAATCAACCTCCACCTCCACCTCCTGGTTCTAGGGTGGTTTATAATACCTGGAGAAAGCCATCCGCTAGTGCAAATGCCATGTGACTAATCACTTCCGAGCCGCAGGAAAATGTCATGACAATGCTGATTGGCTGATGGCACCACAAAACACTGTCCCAAAAAAGAAGAATAAATAAAATACCAAATACAAAAAAAACTAAATGTATATACACATGGGTCACTCGATCCACAATGTTGACATCAGCAAACCGCTCACCCACACGACGCCATACACGCTGTCTGCCATCTGCCCTATACAGAGAAAACCGGGATTCATCCGTGAAGAGAACACCTCTCCAAAAGTGCCAGATGCCATCGAATGTGAGAATTTGCCCACTCAAGTCGGTTACGACAACGAACTGCAGTCAGGTCGAGACCCCGATGTGGATGACGAGCATGCAGATGAGCTTCCCTGAGATGGTTTCTAGTTTGTGCAGAAATTCTTTGGTTATGCAAACCGATTGTTGCAGCAGCTGTCTGGGTGGCTGGTCTCAGACGATCTTGGAGGTGAAGATGCTGGATGTGGAGGTCCTGGGCTGGTGTGGCTACACGTGGTCTGTGGTTGTGAGGCCGGTTGTATGTACTGCCAAATTCTCTGAAACACCTTTGGAGACGACTTATAGTAGAGAAATGAGCATTCAATTCAGGGGCAACAGCTCTTGTGGACATTCCTGCAGTCAGCATGCCAATTGCACGCTCCCTCAAAACTTGCGACATCTGTGGCATTGTGCTGTGCATATTTTAGAGTGGCCTTTTATTGTGGCCAGCCTAAGGCACACCTGTGCAATAATCATGCTATCTAATCAGCATCTTGATATGCTACACCTGTGAGGTGGATGGATTATCTCGGCAAAGGATAAGTGCTCACTAACACAGATTTAGACAGATTTGTGAACAATATTTGAGAGAAATAGGCCTTTTGTGTACATAGAAAAATATTTGATCTTTGAGTTCAGCTCATGAAAAATGGGGGCAAAAACAAAAGTGTTGCGTGTATAATTTTGTTCAGTGTATTTTTCATTTCAAATAAACACTGTTCCTTTATAATAAAATCCTGAAAAATGTACCAGGGTTTCCACAAAAGTATTAAGCAGCACAAACAGTGTTCAACATTGATAATAACATTCATAATTAATAACGGAGAACCAATAATAACTGACAATAACCAAATAGCCAATCATCAAATTAGGTGATTTCTGAAGGATCATGTGACACTGAAGACTGGAGTAAAATTTTGCTTCGTCATTACAGTATAATAATAGTAATAATAATAATAATATTACTTCACAATATTGCTGTTTTTCTGTATTCATCAAATTATATTTCATCAAATAAATGTAGCCTTGGATCTAAATGGCTGCCAATGGAGAAAGATGACCTCAGATGGTGTAGATACAACATCTACCCGCATGAGCTAACTGGCCCATTATAACCAAACAAACCCTGACCCCTTGCCTCATCCAAGCCGATAAACTCAAACATATGCAGAACAGAGCAAAAATAGTGGCTATAAAATAAATGGATTGCTCATTGAAAATGGTCATTAAGCTGCAGAATTGCGGCCCAGCAGACTCAGTCAGCACTCGTTCCTCTATCTTCTCAGCTTCACTCCTCATTAGAGAGTGTCAATAAAATCGACAGGGAGGAGATGTGATATGACTTATGACTTCATCCTTGTCATCTAGCCATTCCTGCTCAAATCTTGACATTTCCAAGTGGTTATCTGCCCATTAGTCTGTGTTTGCATGATAGTAAAGGGAGCTGGCTTTTGATGGTCTGAACGCCACATTTATTCTGGTGTGAGTGTCGGCCTATCTGATTTATGTGCTCTCGCTGTGCCGTGATTCAGCATATGGTATATACGGAGACAAAGAGATTAATGGTCCCTGTGACCGCAGATGAGACAAAATGACTTAAAAGAGAAAAGAGGAGGAAGAGAAACTGTCAAGTGTCCTTCCCCTTGTATTTGGTAGCAGGCATATCCTCACTATGAGCATGATGGGTAAAGTCAGTATAATTCATTAATGCTTGGAGAGCTCATTACCGTCTTTTCACACTTTGAGAGACTCATTACCTGCATAATAGAAGACTCCTATAACACTGAGACCATTCCTCACTGAAAATTAATCATCCCATCCCAGACAAAAAAGGGAATTCTCTCGTTAAATATTAAGAAACTCCAATACCATGAATTCTATTCTCATTTCCACCCCAGCCTACCTTGGAGATACAGAAGGAAGACTGTAATTCTGTTTTAAATTCTAGTGAGCAACCTACGAAAGCTAAATTCGAAAGCAGCGCTGCATGTATTCTTTGTGAAGACAACAATTCCAGAATGTACTGCGATGAGCTGAAACTGTTAAAGATGGATGAAAATGTGGATTATAAATTGCAATATGTTACATAATTATATATAAATCTGTGTTATTAAAGTCCTTGATAAGTACTTAAGATACTATTAAAGGTTTTATTAATAAAATTATATTTATTTTTGGTAATTATTTTGAGTATTTTGAGTAGTCTTTATTATTTATATGTCCATATAGTCTTTATTAATTTGATTTCAGTTTAACTTATTTGAGTACATCAAGGTAAACTAAATAAAATGTGAAATTTTTACTACCTAAAACTACCTAAAAAAGGAGCTTATTTTATTTGAAGTAACAATTTTTTATGGTTTTAGTTTCAGTTTTCGTTAACTATAATTACATTAATATAAGTACAATGGTAGAACTTTATTTTAAGGATACATTCTCACTATTAATTTATTTGCTAATTAGCTAGCATATTGGCTGTTTATTAGTACTTATTAACAGAGGTTGACTGATATGGGTTTTTCTCTGGCCGATGCTGATGGATTTTTTGGGGCTGATATGTTTGGCAGATTTTCTATCTTTAGAAGTAAAGTGATACATACAATTGCTTAAATTAAACATTTATTAATTTCATTTATCTTTAAATTATTGAAAATTAAACTTTTTTTGGCAAACAAAGGGAATTTACTATTAAAATTAAAACATGTTAGAAATGTTGTGTGATTATTCCTCAAAAAAAAGATTCTGCTGAACAAATATTTCTGCTGCTGACTTTTATTTTGACGTGTTGCCGTGAATACCTTGACTTCTCTGTGTGCATATCTGAGACCCCCCAAAAAGTTTTGTGAGTTTAGTATTTTTTCCATGTCATTACATTGCTTAGACCATAAGAAAAAAATTGCAAAAAACATTTTTGAAAAATTATATTTTATTCATATTGTATTCTATGTCCTCTGTAGAGGACACTAGGACTCAGTTTTTCTAAAAATAAAATGGCATGAATAGACATCGAAAAGGCAAAATCAATGGGATTTTTTTTTAAATCACCAATCAATTTTTAGGTTTCAGGATAAAAAAAAAACTTTGTTTAAGGATGATTCTCAACTATGTTATAAAATATATAACAAAATTATTTGATATACCATTTTGTTTTATGCAATATGTGTGTATTTCCATTAACTGGTTTTCCCATTAATCTCAGTGTATACACTATCTAATTTGCATATTAAAGTGTTGCTGTTGGGACAGCATGCTGAAAAAATAATTGTCATAATGAGAGTAATAAATTGCCAGATTTTCATAATAATATCTAATATTTCATAAGGCAATTGATAAATAATGCATTTTCCTATTCAATTTTTATTGAAAAAATTGCAAACATGCTTTTGGTCCTGGTGTCCTCTACAGTGGACAACTGGACATGAATGAAATGATGTACTGTTTCATAATAGGAAGTCATATTTGAATTAGCAAACCCATAACATTTTCCTGAGATGTTGCTTTATGACAAACATTCAGAAAATTATTCAGATTTAAATGACAATTACAAAATATAATCATATTTCCATAAGGATGTAAAAATTTACTAAATTAAATGTAGCCATCTTTAAAGAGAGGGAGTGGTCATGGTGAAACTTCCAAACATTTAGTATCTCTATGAAGCCCTGAATGTGCTCTGTGCAGGACATGTAACATGTTTAAATATCACTGTGACATGTGAGGTCTAAGAGAAATTCACTTAAACAGAATGTCCACTACAGAGGCAAAAACGTAATAGCTGGGTCTCAGGAGGATATGATATGAGGATAGCTTTACTCAAATGAAACGGTGAAACGCTCATTAAATGAATCTCAGAGCAGTTCTGGAGATGTTGTTCATGTGTTTATGTCCTCATTGAGACTTTACGCGAACTTCAGTGTGTGTGCTAAAGGAAAACGCATGTCTCTGTCATCCATTCATACATAAATATAATATTTCAATGCTCTCTTGGCAGGTCTTCCAGCCAGTTCCATCAAACCTCTACAATTAATCCAAAATGCTGCTGCAAGATTAATCTTTAATGAGCCGAAAAGAAAGCACGTCACACCTCTGTTCATCAATTTGCACTGGCTACCAATAGCTGCTCGCATTAAATTCAAGGCATTAATGTTTGCCTACAGAACCACCTCTGGCTCTGCACCCCTTTACCTAAATGTATTACTTCAGACTTATATGCCCTCTAGAAGCTTGCGTTCTGCAAGTGAACAACACATTACTGTACCATCCCAAAGAGACACAAAATCACTTTCACAGACTTTTTCATTAACTGTTCCCATCTGGTGGAATGATCTGCCCAACTCAATCCGAGCAGCTGAATCCTTACCCATCTTCAAGAAACGGCTAAAAACACATCTCTTCCATCTTTATTTGACCCTCTAACTCTAGCACTCTCTATTCTAATTTTATTTTATTTTATAATCTTCTTTTTATAAAAAAACACACAAACATTTGACCCTCTATCAATTGCATATTTATTCTCTAACTGCTAGCTTTTCTTGTGAAACTAACACTAAGTTTTTTTTTCTATATTCCATATACTCGTTTTCTTAACTAACTAACCAGGACTTGTAATAGCACTTGCATGTTATTGCTCTTTTGTTGGTTTTCATTGCTTCTAATGTCCTCATTTGTAAGTCGCTTTGGATTAAAGCTCCTGCTAAATGACTAAATAAAAATAAATAAATAAATATGATCGTACACTATGAGTTAATGGTCATCAGATCGCGTAAATCACTGGGAAATGAATAGAAATGCTGATTCGGTGTAAGGAAACATTAAGTGAACATGTATAAAAATATAAAAACCTTGGCAAAGCTGTATTATCAACGAATGTGAGCAGAGAATAGAGGGGAGCAGATCAGTGGAGATTTGACCAGCGTTGCACAGATCAGCTGTACCACAGCATGTCACAGCACAGCAGCGCTACTGCAATCAGGAACACGTATGCTAACGTTACATAGACATTTCTTGTGAGTGCGTTATTTGAGTGGACTTAGCTTTTCCGGTGAGCATGAGCAGTAACTGAGCAGAATGATAGAGCAGAATATAGGTTGTTTGCAAACACATGATTCTGATGACGCGCAAAAAGCAGCTAGAGGGCAGGAAGTGATTTTTTCTCCATAGGAATCAGTAGCAGAAACTCAAGATGCCTGTGTTTTGCGCTGTTTATGAATGCTTAAATTGACCAAACCGAGAAAACACAAGGAGCTTTCATCGTGTACGAAAATGTGTTGTTCATTAGGGGAAAAGTCAAGAAATTAACTGAAAAGCGCAGGAAAAAGTGGCTTGTAAACCTGCATCGACAGGAGCCGGAGTCCCACAGCAATGACATCATGTGCAAACAACCTATTGAACGAAGCGTCACGCAGTGATGACAGCTGAGGCAGTTCTCTCTTCAAAAAGTTAGAAGGCAGAGGGGGACATCACAGGGTTATCCGTTGTGCCAGTGGAATGGCAATCTGCTTGCAGCACGAGGCAGCGTCACGTGTTGCTTGCAGACGCGCCTGCATATTAATCGGCCTAATTTGCAGCACAATCGGTCCATGCCGATTAATTAAAAAATGCCCAAAATCGGCAGATCAATCGGTTGACCTCTACTTATTAAGCACATATTAATGCCTTATTCTGCATTACCATATTTTAGATCCCTTAATCTTACTCCATGCATGAACTTAATAAGCAGCAAACTGTTATTGAGTTTATTGAAGCCAAATTCATAATTAACAGTTAGTTAACAGTGAGAACTGATCACTAAATTAAATTGTGACTATATAATAATATATAGCATTACATTGTTCATTTAAATTATACAGTCTCTTTATATTTCAGTCAGTGTTTAGTGTAATTTAAACATGATTTGAACGCATGTACTGTGCCATTAGCTTAGCAACATGCTAACACCGCACTCTATTTAGATCATATGCGAGTCAAGTTTTCTGTGTGCTTTCCAAGAGGACTGCTATTTATATGATGCATGGAGTTGCTGCCTATGTAGAGATTTCCAAATCGGCCACTTACAAAGTCCCATTTCAGTTAGGATGCAGTAGACAGTTGACAGCCTCACTAGGTTATGGAACAGAGCTGGTATCGCCAGTAAGAGGGAAAAAAGGCTCAATGTCATTGTGCATGTGATTCTACACTTTCTGACAGTAAACAAACAGAAACAAAAGAAGTAGAATATGGAACTCACAGTTGACTGTTACTCTCATGGTCTTGGTGTCGGGTGAAGCGATGTCATTTTCGGCTCCACACTCGTAGTCCCCTGCTTGATCCCGAGTGATGCCTGTGATATTTAAATACTCCCCGCTTTCATACTTCCTGGCTGTGAATGCAAGAACATAAATAAGTACAATTATTCAGAAACGTTCTTTTGAAGGCATGTATTAATTCATGGTTAAATGTTTAAATGTACAAACACCATTGAGTCTTAACAGCCAGTAAAAGATGCCCAAGTGCACCTAGAAAACTGAAAAAAAAGCTTTATTAAGGCACATAATTACTTTGTTGGCTAGACATCCAGTGGGAAGCATCTCCCCTGTGAGCCTGATTCACACAGGAAGGAATATTATGGAGTCAAATACTGTGAGGAAATCAGAACTGTGCCAATATGACAAACATGACTTGAGGTCCTTGAGTAATGAGAGGCAATATAGCACAGCGTGGGGCTGCCACACTTCTATTGGACTAAAAACCTCCCCAGGTTCCCCAGACCAGGATCCAACCTTATTGTAATATTCCTCAGTGAACCCTATTTATATCCCACTTTACAGTGAGGTGAATCTTTCTCATGGTACAGAGAGGTAAATCCTGCACTGGCATACGGAGGAGAAGCCTCTGACTCAGCAAAACCCCCACAGAATAATAAAAGCATGGAGAGCGATGCAAAAAGAGGATGTGGAGGTTTTAGGAGGGGTGTGTTTTTACCAAGTCTTTTGTAAAGCATCATAGAGCTTCAAGATCCGACATCAAGAAAGCTTTAAAGGGATAATTCGGCTAAAAACATAATTTACACCATGCAATTATATGACAAACAGATGGATATTTATATATTTTTAATTGATATCGCTGTCCAGTCAGCTGTTAACAGCTGAGATCAGATTATTGAGTAAATTAATCTTGAGAACCAGATCAATCTGAGTAAAGAAAGAATCATTCAGATTGTTTTTCTAAACTGGATCAACTCATCTATTGAAATTATCTGACTTAAAAGATTGATTCTTTCACTAATCACTACTTCTCTCATAATCTGACATTTTGATCTGTTCCTTGCACAAATATAATTCTGACTAGCTGCTACAACTCTGATAGAAATACAAGAGCCCCAAGTCCAAATTATTCCATCCTTTCGTAATTTGCATAAATATTTGTGTGTTGCACGAAAACAATTACATTTGTATAGTAGGTGACAAACTGAACAATTGAACAAAATGGTTTTCTTTGCGGTTATCAAGGAACTGACTAAGATGTTTATCTGAGCTGGCAAGGTGCTATTTGGCTCCCAATGCTTTACAAATGAATAGAGGCAAAGACTGTAAAATAGGATAAATTGCATCAAACATATTCATGCAAAACAACCCATATTTGGCAATACACAGATAGAAAGGCGAGTAGGACATCAGAGCAAAAGAAGTAAACATGAGAGTAATCACCCATAACATAAAGAGTGTTTCGTTTTTTTTTCAGCATTAAAAACTATGTGGTATTTAGCATAACATAACAGCCGTTGACAAAGTACAGATACAATATTTAAGCCAAGCAGTATATTGCATGCTTTTCTTAGTTCTTAGTATGTAAAATGTGTATAACTAAACTGAATTGTTGTTATTTTTAACTAAAACTAGTTTCCGTTAATTTAAATAAATCTAAAAATAAATCAGTTGAACAGAAGTTAAAGCTGAATTGCTATATTTGACTTCAACTAAAATAAAAATAAAGCTAAATACAAAGATATATCAAATTAAAACTAGTAAAATTGCTAAAAGCACATAAAATGACTAAAACTACAATGATAAATACAATCTAAAAGTAATGCATAATATTAATAAATACTTTAAAAGTATATAAAACAACACTAAAACAAATTAAATACTGTTCTGACTGTTGCATCAAAATGTATTTGGACATTTAAGCCACTGTTTAAAAAATGTATAACACTGTAAAATAATTCCATTTGGCAAAATGGACAAATGGCATTTAATTAAAATAAAAATAGCATGTGCATGCTTTAAGCAAAATACTTAAAAAATATATGTTTTAATAATACATAATTTTAAAAAGGTGCTAAAACACCTGTGAGAAAAATGAAATCTAAAGGAAAGATGACCTTGAGTCCAGTTAGTCAAACAATATTGCAAAAATAGCCAAGAAAAGTGTTGTTTCTGAGTAAAGCAATCTATTTACAGTTATCACTTAGTTTGACCTTTTGTACGTAATGAAATGAAACCACGCAATTAATTATGTATACTTTTTCAGGGCAAACGGTTTTAAATCACAGCAATGACAGTCGTCACATTAACAAAACAACTGTTCCCAGGTAAATACAAACTTACAAAATTAACGAACATTGACTACATCTTACCATATTTCTTCCTCCAGCTAAAAACCAGAGGGATCTTTATCAGTGATTAACTCACTCCATATTTCCCTTACTTCAGTCATTTATTTTATTTTCCTAACAGAGACTTCACAATGAGCCATCATTTATCTTACCGATTACACCAAGAGAGGAAATTACCAAGGTTTAGTGACATTTAATAAAGAAAGGATCCCTTCGTGAAATCAACCTTCGTTATATCAACCAACTTGTTTGCTATAAATAAAAAAAACACAAACCGGAGTGTTTTAAAGGCTTAATGGACACCGATTACATGCCAGAAATATATTAAAATGTAAACTTGCCCCTTATCATCCGCAATCTCAACCGCCTCCCGAATTGTGCATGTTAAGAGTTATTTGAAAGCTCAAGAGAGACTTGTCGTAGCCTCTGGGAAATGTCACTCCAACCAAATTAGCCAAATCATAGCAAGGTTAATCTAGGATTCCATATTGCTCTGTGTTAAGTGCAGTCACAGTAAGCACTTTCCCCACATTGTGTGAAGAGCACAAAGTACATTTCCTTGAGGTCTGCCTGCTGCTGATATGATGAGCGCTGGTGAAGAATACATTATGGACTAAGGTGGCAGTTCTCTGTACATCTCTTCCGTTAACCCGTGAGAGAATACTGCGGCAGCCCAAATGTTGCATTATGAGAGGCTTTCCCCAGGCATTCATTGAGTTGTCAGCAATGAACCATCAACCATCATTCAACCGCCACACATACTCGCTCGCTCGATCTCGCACATGCACCTGAGCCGCCTCCACTTTTCCATTCCCTGTATCTCACCTTAACCCTGATAGCCTCCTCATTGTCCCAAAGTGCCCTAAAACAATTGCTGAATATCTGTCCGAGCACTCTTTAAGAGCTGGTCATTGTATTGAAACCATTTGTCGATGTTTAGACAGTCTGTCATTGCTGAGTACGGAGCTATTGTTCAGGAAACAATAAACCAGAGTAAAGACAATTTTGGGAAGCAGAGGCACGAACAAAGAATTGACAAAGGACAATTGAACGCTTCACTGTAGCCTTATCATATGAGAAAAAAAAATCAAATCTGAAGTGTTATAGTCAGCTATTTGAAAGGTCACAGTTCCTTATATCCCGAGGCCTTAAATCACAATGGAAAAAGCTTATGAAAGCATGTTTGGGATCAAGCGTGCTGGGCCAGGCTGTACAGAGAGCGTGAGGCTGCCCTGTAGCCTCAATACATCTCTATATAGGGCTCGCTTTAGGATCTGTATTCATCTAGTCTACAGCATTTGAAATCATGTCTGTAAAGCTATTTACAATTTTAAAGGAATTGCTCATTTAAAGTTCTTTAGATGTCATTTAAAATCTACAGCGGTGAGAAAGTGTGCTGTATACTCTAGGGCTGGACCAGAAAATTCCATTCGTTCGGTGGGTTGGCATTCGATGAGATTCGAATTTCTTTTTTTTTTTTTACACCTGGCACGGTGGCACCCCCCGAAACAGTTCTCAACTTGTCCGCCTGGCTGAACATCTGCACCAGCAAAAGACCGTTGTTTGACTCATGCTGTTTTCAAAAGACTGATTTAATCTGATATTTTGTGTGGATTTATTTACTCATCTAACCTACATGCTATATTCAATATTTTTTTGTAGGAATTTCCCTCATTATGAACTCGAAAGCTGCGGGAATGAGTAAAACTATGCGATAGCCTATACACACAAATTCAGGACCTGATAAATATAACTCGAAAATTGCGCTTTTAAAATTTCATAGCTTTTCCAGGTTTTTCATGACCATACGATCCCTATAAAAAAAAATGATGCATACATATTAACATATCGCCGCATACTAACACCTCCGTTTTAAAGGCAGCACGGAGCATGAGTGAGCGTGATCATCACCCCTTCCTCTTTATTATTAGTTTTAACGTGAAATATACATGAATGAACATCTCACCCTTCACACACTCGCTTAATTACCTCAAGAAATTCATCAGTGTTTACAGCTTGTTATATGCTAGAGAAATAAAGTGCATTTTGCGATATATCCAAATACTGCGAAATATTGGTAAAATATTGGTTTTGGTGGTGAACTATCCCTTTGAGCATACTAATGCAATCAAGCAGCTCAGTCAACTACAATTTGCTTCTTGAGGGCCGAACCTTCGAGTCAGATTGAAATCTGTTCATCATTACAAGACAGAGGCCTTTGAGAGGTCTTCAATGCATAATGTATTTAAATGGTCTTTAAGAGTAATTACCCCATTTATATTGATGAAAAGTCTATATTCTAAGCAATAGTTAAAGGCACAGAAGTCAAAGGTCTGATGAAACAGCACACAAGAAACATCCAAGTGCACTTAAAGTGTTTCAGCAATTAAATCTATAGTGGCGCTAGGCTGCAGGTTCAGCCTCTTGCAGGGTCATTCAAGAACTACTGGAAACCACAGTCCAGGAGCTGCTGTGATTACAGCTCTGACAATTACCACAGTGCTGCCATATGTGCACCAAATACTGTTACACGTGATGGTGCGCAAATAATGTATTCAGTCTGGATATATTGACTCATCCAGAAGGAAAAAATATTGTAGCCTCATGCAACTCATACAAAAGTTTCAAACACATTTTTTAATGTCATTTTGACTTTTCTTTCTGTCATTAATTAGCCTTGACAACATCAAAGTGACTGTTTAAATTCTGTAAATGAATCTTTTCAGTACATCACAAACTTCAGTGGCAGAAGCAGCAGTATCTTAAAAAATGTTCTATTGTCACTGGCTCTTTCTCATTGTCATCCTCTCTGCCCACACAGAAGTTAATTAGCCTGAAGAAGAATAGTTCAGACAAATGGCTTTCAGTCACATCTGGGCCAGACTGAATCTGCTGACCAAAAGTTAGAGTTCACCATTTGCAGGACGGCTGTCTGAGGACTTTTTTATCTTAATCACTGATGCACTTATCATTTGTTTTTAAGAGTTTCTATAATTTGAAGTATCCTACCTTTGGTAAGTAGTGGTTTCATGACTTTAAAGTTTTTTGATGAGAATCTCAAAAAGCAACTTGATCCCAAAATACACTGGAGAATGAAATAAATACGGCAGTCCAAAGATAAGTGCAGCTGACTTGAATAAAAATTCACAAGCACTCGAATATACTGCTGTGCACTGAATTTTCAATTCGCTTTGAAAATGTGCCAAATGTTTTGCTTTAACAGCTGAATATAAACTATGAAAGTTAAAAATGAGGTTGATGTATCCTCACATGTTGTTCCCTGCAGTAGAGTGATAATGCAAAACTAAAAATATATTTTGAGAACAACAGCAAATTGAAGCGATAATTGATTAAAAGTATTTCCCTAAACTCAGTTCATTATAAATGGTTTAAAAAAGAAATATCTTAATTTCATCATCATAATCTTCTGAGCACACTGAACAACTTGGACAGACATTCCTGCTCAGTTTTAAAGTCAATGTCAAATTCTGTCAACTTATTGTTACGTATTTTAACTGATTTGAACTCACCTGATGGGGAGATGTGTCTCCAAGAGATTTTGGGCTCTGGTTTCCCACTGGCTGAGCAGATGAGTGAAACATTGTTGCCTTCGTTTACCGTAATGTCCGATGAAATGTCATAGATTTTGGGAGGAACTGTGGAACAAAACAAACAGTTAGATACACAAAGCTACGAATGAGCTCAATGCCAAAAGCCTGGATCTATAAAGTCAAGTATGTGAACAACAATAAAGTCAATATAGCTGCAAGCAGCAATTATCGGGATCCAAACACAATACTACTTTATCACAGTAAGGTCACAGGTAAGGTCACATTGTCTAATTATTGTTGTTTGGCTAAAAGCAGCCATATAGTTTCAGATCTGCCCAATGTAAATGTCATTTTAATTGTCACAGCAGGACTGAACCCCACAAACATCTGTAATTTGTCTTTAGAATGATGTTCAAAGCATTGTACCAAATTTCATGAAAATCAGTAATTTTTTAAAGGAATTACAGCAATTTACATTAAAATCTGACCTCACTGGTTTCATTCTAACAGGATGAAAATTCTAGGATTAGTTCACAAGTGTAATTATAAAGTCTAAGTGTAATATGATTTAATAAACGATAGGCATAGTCCATAAGCCAAGGAGCATGGTGATATAACATTTTCATGGAGTTTAACCAAAACTATAATTGCATCATAATGGCGTTTCTACCACAATCTACCATGATTCAGTATTTTCCATAAAATAATAATGCTGACAAAAACAACATGATTCCCAGCATTTCCTACTTGGAAAAATATAAGAAAGAAGAAATTAATTGGTATTCTCAAACATTTTCTATTATGATTTAGAACGCTTCAATGCATTTTTGTTAACATTTTGGTGATAAAACTACAGTGATGGTTTTCTGATAGATATATAAAGGGTAACTAGACACTGTCGCATTAAATTATGTGTCCTGGCGCACCTCACACTCAACTACAAAAATATAAAACATCTAGATGTAAATCCATCTGTATCCCACTTTTCATCACTCAGGGCCTCCACTCTTTCTCAAAACCACCATGTCAGTTGTCAAGGGATTTATGAATAAATGTCTGACCTCCTGGTTTTGCTTTCCTACATAAAAAGGCAATAAATTGACAGGAGTCTGCAAAATCAGCTATTTCCTTTGTTCATTTTTTGAGGTCCGGCGGTGATTCTGTGCTAGGTTGTTTGAAGTGGATTGCATTTAACTACACTGGTTCTGATTCTTTGACTCCCTCCTCCCGATATAATATTCTAAACACCATGCATTACTGAAGATCCATGTCTAATGACCAAACTTTCTCAAAAGCTATATATACATGTCCTTCTCAAACAGTAAATGGAGTTATAATTAGCTTATATTTTATTTAAATGTCAATTAATAGTTCTCCTGACAGGCAGACTCCCCATTGCATCCATGCATAACCAGACACAATATATATAATCATGAATGATCGCTATTATAGAATGAATAAGCAATACTTATCTGGGGAAAATCAGTTAGAAGAAAACAAGACGGACACTGACGGAATTCAAATAAAATCCTTTAAAACATGCTGAAGAGGGCATTCAAGTCTTCAAAGAAATGACGCTATTTCTTCTTTCCGAGCAAAAGGACACCAAACATTCAGCCATTTGTCACCTTGCAAAAAAACAGCAACGTTATTTACTCCTACACTATTTGATCTCCAGTTTAGGTCTTTCTTATCTTGATTTTTGTAATCTGCTGGCACTAAATGGTTGAGTTGAAATTCTAATGAACCCTTTCATTGTTTGAAAGCGCTGCTCTGACTGTCATGCTCTCCACTGCAGGTTTACTTGAACTTCCTCCCACTGTTGACAAATGTCCACAATCACTGATAGCACAAATGGAAAATGTTGCATTCGTCAACTGATCATATCTACCTTCAACGGGTTCTATTAGTCGAAGCCTGAGGAGTCAGGTACCAGCCTTTTAAATGAGATGTGGGACCTCTACAGATCTTTAAACTGAACATATTCGAAGAAACATCAGTTTCATCATCTTGCCATATATTCTAGAACTTTCTCTGTAAATGCTCACCTTGAGATTTGAAGTCTTTTATTGCTGTTTTTCCCTCAGACACTTCCTTACTTCTATAATGCAATAATGGCAAAATTGTGTCTAAAAATGTTTAGCTTTTTGAGCTTATAAGTTGGTGGGAAAAAAAAGTCCAAAGGATTTGGTGCATTGACGGAATATCTCTCATTACAGCCCAAGACAGTTTTGACTTTCATTACTGGTCTTATGTGTACCACCTGTGAATACAGAGTATATTATCAGATGAATTGAAACCCTCTCTGTATTTTCAAGTAGCTGAAAAGGACCGTTATGCCTTGACACTCCACTGAACATGGCAGCATAAACAGATGCAAAGGTCAACAACCTATCCCAGTATGCTCTTTTAACTATCACTAAGTTCATAATGAAAGCATGTGTTATTTAATCTCAAGCTCAAGGTCTGACCGCGATTTGACTTCTATGAATCCTTTCCAAGCGTCAACCTCAACGCTTTTGGCCATAGATATTTTTAACCTGTTTATTTCCACCCAGCCTGTTCAATTGGTAGGGTAATGATGACAAGAGAAAAACAATACAACACTAAAGCCCTACCCCAAGGCCCTATTCAAGACAACCTGATGCTTTGTTTTCCATTTAATTCATTAACTGCTGCACGATTGTCATGTTTGCCCATTCCACTCTAATTCTCCCTCCTCTCCTCGGCGGGAGGCGCTGAGATGGAGCTGCCACAGCTGACGGGGGAGGCATTATCAGTCTCTCAGCCCCAGAGTGAATAAATAAGCCTCTAATGACGCCACCTTGAATTACTGAAACGCTTACAGCTATTAAAATGCAGAGTTTCCTCTGAATAAAGTGGAGTACATGGCTTGCCTTTCTATAAATTCTGACAGGTTCTCCAGGGCTGAATGCTGCCACCCAATTCCAAGACCCCATTGCTTCACACCTACTGCCAGCCCACATTCCAATTACAGAGCTGAGGGAAAAGTGGGCTCCTGTCATAATGCAGACTAGCACAGGCAAAGAGCCGAGCAGAGACAGGCAAAGAAATCAGATGCAGTCTTATCTATTTGTTGTCTTCTGGCTGAAAAGGAATTAAAAACACAAAACAAAAAAAATTAAGGCAGATTTTTAATAAATGGACTAATTTACCATACAGAAGCCTCATATATATATAAAATCTAAATTCACCTAATTTATGTTATAATTATTTAGACGATATTGTAACGATCAGTATCGTCTAAATATGTACAGCATAAATTAGGTGATTTTATATGAGGGCTCTGCATGGTAAATTACTAGTGGAATAGGCAGTACAATAAAAGATGCACTCTATTGCACAGCTGAGACCTTCATTAACCTTTAATATCTGTTGCATGCCATGCCAAAAATACACAGAAACCACAGTAAATTAAATTGTCCTATCCTTTCCACAAGAACTGCTGACTTATGTTTAAGTGACAGAGTAAAACATTACTACATTACCGTTAAAATCAACAGAGTTTATGAGTTTTCACACTAGAGCTTTTAGTTCGTTGGTCTTTATTTCTATGAACTGTGAACTTTGGCGTGCACAAGTTTGCCTGAAGGAGGGATGGTTCATTTGGACTTCAGCACGATACGCAGTTAGTTTGTATGCAGTTGGGTCTAATTTGTGGAAGAGAACCAATGTTGATGATGTATAAATGTCTATTATACAATAATGTCTTTCTAATTGCAAATTCTCCACAGAAAATTGCATTTTAGCTACTCATATTTTTCATTTGTCTTACAAATCATACATATACTGTAAGTGCTGTTTGTGCGTTTTTCTTTATGGTTGTAAAACCAAAGGGAGTAAAAATTGTGAATGATTCCATTTCTTTTGCCTTCTCTAGAGATAAAGCATTATATAGCTAGTTGTAAACAGATGCTGGTATCATATTAAAGATGCAAATCTACTGCGCTTTGAAGTCAAATAATATAAATCAGTAAGAGGAGGAAAAATGGATATAGATTTAAATACTGTGTGTGAAAAGCCTTCAGTCAGATAATCCTGTCTTGAATTACTTGTAAGACAAAACATACCAGTCAAGATGTTAGGATAGACATTACATTCATTGAATTGAGCTGAAAGAAACACTGAGGGTAAGTAAAAACTTTGAATATAATAATAAACTCTTGCGTGTCCTGAACAACCCTTGTGAGTCACAATGCGGCTCTGTTCCAAATGCTAGCGGGCTGCCAACATAGGCAGCACTTGAAGAAATCACAGGCACAAACCCAGTGCTACGGCTGTTTAAAAAGGTAGGAAGCATGATTATGCTGCCTTCTAAGATGAATTATTTTTTCTAAACCAAAGAAAAAATTGAATGAAATAAAAATACATCAGATGTATTCTTTAATAAAAGAAGGTATTGTAAAATGGTGTATATAATTTAAAATACAATTTAGGCAATACTGAAAACATTGACACAAATAATCCAGTCTAATTAAAAAATGGAAATTATACTCAATATTTGTGTGTGCTAGTGTATGTATTTGTATGCTTATTAGAGTATTATGTTAGCCTAGCAACATGCTAACACCAAATTAGCACAAGGCTAGGGGTAATGTGTTTCAAATCAGTTAATATGATGCCCTAAAGAAATTGTTTACCCCAAAATAAAAAAATAATTCAAATTCACCCTGAGGCCACCCAAGATGTACTGTAGATGAGCTTAATTTGCCATCAGAAAATATTTGGAGCAAATTATTATTGCATCACTTGCTCACCAGTGGATCATATGCAGTAATGGGTGCCGTCAGAATGAGTCCATGAAAAAGACCATCCCATGTTTTCTTCTTATATCAAAATCCACCAACATATAGATATATGACTTATAATTTAGTCAAAGTAACAGTTTGAAGTGTATTTTTATTATGTTTAACATAATGTCAGCTGTTTGAACTTTCATTCTGACGGCACCCATTCACTGCAGTGTATCCATTGCTGAGCAAGTGATGTCATGTTCAATTTCTCCAAATCTGTTCCAGTGAAGAAACATATTCATGTAGGATAGCCTGAGGGAGAGTACATTTTCCACAAATTTTCCTTTTTGGGTGAATTATTTCTTTAATAGGCAGCTTAACAGGTTTTAAAACAGAGCGCATGCTGGGAATACTCGTTATGATTCAGCCATGCACACTATTACAAGGGAATACTGAATATTTGTATCCAGTGACTATACTGTGATACAAATATGCACATGCATTTAAATATACTCATGTGGCTGGAAGTGAGAATATGATACACTTGCAAAACTGCCAGATTCAACATTCATTCATAGTGTTTCCAATTCCCCATACAACCTGAAGGCTGCTAAAACCAACCAACTTAGATCCCTAATTAGGTGTCATAGACAGAAACAAAACACAAACCCTGACAGGCTGCTCTACCCACAGGGATTTCTTCAGTTGGTAATGCCACGGAACGTGAGACAGTGAGAATGAGCACGACCCAGTACATGAGCTCTCTTGGTACAACTTGTCCATTTGAAGAGTTAATTGAAAATGTAGCACTTTGAATCTGTGCATGATTAAAAGAAATACCATGTATAACATTCTGGTGCGCTTTGTGAATATCAGTTCTGTCATGTATCCATCTCTTATCTCAGATATTAATACAATATACAAACACAATAAACATTCTGCTGTAGACCCGTTGCTTTGTTCTCCAGCACACTGTATTAGTTCAATCAGGAGTGCTTACAGTATGAACAGAGATATCAGTGAGAGGAACATTGGGCATTCATGAAAGGATCAACTTTCACATTAAAGACTTTGCAGAGTTGCTGTGAGGTGCAGACTCACTGGTACAGAATCTAAAATGAGGCTTAATATTTCATGACATTTTAGATGAAGTTCAAAACATCTCAACCTAGCTTATTGATGTTCCAATCATAAAAATACAAAAACGTCAGCAGGCTGGATTGGAGAACTTCAAACTAGTGTTACCGGTATAGTTTTTGTTTGATATATACATATGTATGTGTGTTTATATCAATATATGTATATATATATATATACACACACACACGTACATGTACATTATATTAATATTCACTGTCACGTTTGATTAAATGAATATTATATACTGTGTATGACCCTAACACAGTATAATCAATACTATTAATGTTCTTTTGAACTTTCTTTTATATATATCTTATTATTATTTTGTTTTATTATTATTTTTTACTAAAACCGTATCAGGTCAGTACTGATATGGTTGTACTGCTATATATATATATATATATATATATATATATATATATACAACCATATCAGTACTGAACTGATACTGTTTTAGTATTAGTAATAATAAGAAATGTTTGCTGAGTAGCAGCATATTGGAATGATTTCTGAAGATTATGTGACACTGAAGACTAGAGTAATGGCTACTGAAAATTAGCTTTGCCATCACAGTGTTAAATTACTATTTAAAAATATATATATATTCAAATATTTAACAGTTGTGTGTGTGTGTGTGTGTGTGTGTGTGTGCGTGCGTGCGTGCGTGCGTGTGTGTGTGTGCGTGCGTGCGTGTAAAGAACCTAATGTTTAACATTACAAAATTATAAAAGAAGGAAAACAGTACAGAAGTAGATCAGAAAAACATAATAAAATAGAATAAAATAAAATACAAGGCTAGTAGCAAAATGATCAATAATTCAATAATTTCAAGAACATTTTATTATCATACTCCCAACAACAGCAGAGAGCATCAGCATGAGGATTAGATTTCAGTGAGTTCATCAAAAAAGCTACTGTGACTTCAAAAGACCTAGAAATTCAACATTAAAGAAACCCTTGAAACCACTTATACATGATAATCAATGTTTCATAACTGAACTTCTTCCACAGAAGTCATTCTCTTCAAAACACGCCACAACAGAAAAGTTTTTTTTGTGCTCCGTTTTATTGTTATCGCAATACTGGAACGGACGCAATGCGCAGTCATCTTCCACAATAAACAAAATGGTGGTTGCTGATGACAAACAGGCCATCACTCCTAATATTTAGCTGAGTTAGATATATAGGGCCTATGTGCAGAATAGCAATACATTTGATCTGTCATTCACTAGCAGAGCACATCTATAAAAGAATAATGTGGTGGTCTCAAACTGCTCTATTTAATGGTGACTCGCTGTGGACTATGACAAACGGCACTGTCTGGTAAACAAGGCTAAGATTTAAGTGGTGGAAAAGATAGGTGATTATTCTCCAAAAAATGTGTGTGGGCTATCCTTATTCTATCCCTACAAAACAAACAAGCACACTCATTCTCTGGTGATGTCCAGTATTGACCTGTCGGCTATAAAGAATGACCTAGCAAAACTGTTTCATCCACACAAATGTGCAGGATACATCAAGAGAGCTCGAAGAGACCACAAGCACAGTCTGTTCAAATTGCACAAAGGACAAATAAGACGTTTTAATCGTATTACATACGATTTGGTGTTCCAGGATTTGTGCCACTGTAAGAGTCAATCCAGCAATTTCATTTTTGATACAATTCTGCGGGAGATTAAGTTTACCACTCACCGATTCCTATTACAAGACCGCTGTTCATCATGTGTTTCCTGTCGCTTTTCTTCTCTCTCTTTAGTTGTTGTCATTACCCCAACAGTGCGTGTATATTTTCTTACCAGTGCTTATTAATTATCCCAGATCATGTAGAGATACATGCAAGTAATGGATTCTATTAAGGACAAAAGATCCATCATGATCATGAAACAGCCTTCGGCTAACAGAGTGAAAAAGGAGGACATTCATTTTGTTGATTATAATTACATAGAAGAGACTCAGCGACGGGCTACAGGTTACGGCCTTTAAAACTACACATCTTCAGATAAAATTGGCCTGTATTAGTTTGCTTTATCTCAAGGAGGGTTAGGGTGCTTGCAATGATCTTTCTCTAGTTAATTACAGACAGTGGATTTATGCGGATAAAAAATAGCAAATTTGCCACTGCTGAGAGTCAGCACCTCTTACTGATATGTCAACCGTATACATCAACCTGTAAAAGAAACACAATACGAGCCTAACAGAGAATTTAGATAAATATCCATCCTTAAAATATATTGTAATGACTAGGATGTTTGATGAAGCCAGCGACCAAACAAATATCTACATAACAGCTATAAAATATTCATTAAAATCATCAATTTTCTCTATGTGCTGCAGCAAACACATATGAATTTCTCTATAAAACTAAAATTGCAACCAATTTAAATGAGCTAATACGTTTAAAAGAGTTGGAACAGCTAGTAAAGGAAAAAGCAGCCAACAAGGGAACCGGGATACATGGGAACTCCTTCAATATAATTTAAAAAGCATCCCAGGTGGCAACTCATGAAACTTCTTGAGAGACTGCCCAGATTGTGCAGAACTATTATCAAGTTAATAGGTGGCTAAATTGAAAAGCTAATAAAATAGATAGTAAGTAATAAAAACGGCAATAAATAATTAGTAATATGTAAAAGCATATTCAATATGTAATATATATATATATATATATATATATACATTTTAATATATAAATGCATAAAAGTACATTCTGTTATCTGTGAAGAATACATAAAACCAATACAGGTGCATCTCAATAAATTAGAATGTCTGAAAAGTTCATTTATTTCAGTAATTCAACTCAAATTGTGAAACTCATGAACTAAATAAATTCAATGCACATAGACGGAAGTAGTTTAAATCTTTGGTTCTTTTAATTGTGATGATTTTGGCTCACATTTAACAAACATCCAGCAATTCACCATCTCAACAAATTAGAATATGGTGACATGTCAAAAAGCTAATCAACTCAAAACACCTGCAAAGTTTTCCTGAGCCTTCAAAATGGTTTCTCAGTTTGGTTCACTAGGCTACACAATCAAGGGGAAGACTGCTGATCTGACAGTTGTCCAGAAGACAATCATTGACACCCTTCACAAGGAGGGTAAGCCACAAACATTCATTGCCAAAGAAGCTGAGTGCTGTATCCAAGCATGTTAACAGAAAGTTGAGTGGAAGGAAAAAGTGTGGAAGAAAAAGATGCACAACCAACCGAGCGTACCTCAGCCTTATGAGGATTGTCAAGCAAAATTGATTCAAGAATTTGGGTGAACTTCACAAGCAATGGACTGAGTCCTGGGTCAAGGCATCAAGAGCCACCACACACAGACGTGTCAAGGAATTTGTCTACAGTTGTTTTCAGAGGCGTCTTACCTGGGCTAAGGAGAAGAAGAACTGGACTGTTGCCCAGTGGTCCAAAGTCCTCTTTTCAGATGAGAGCAAGTTTTGTATTTAATTTGGAAACCAAGGTCCTAGCGTCTGGAGGAAGGGTGGAGAAGCTCATAGCCCAAGTTGCTTGAAGTCCAGTGTTAAGTTTCCACAGTCTGTGATGATTGGGGTGCAATGTCATCTGCTGGTGTTGGTCCATTGTGTTTTTTGAAAACCAACGTCACTGCACCCGTTTACCAAGAAATTTTGGAGCACTTCATGCTTCCTTCTGCTGACCAGCTTTTTAAAGATGCTGATTTCATTTTCCAGCAGGATTTGGCCTCTGCCCACACTGCCAAAAGCACCAAAAGGTTAAATGACCATGGTGTTGGTGTGCTTGACTGGCCAGCAAACTCACCAGACCTGAACCCCATAGAGAATCTATGGGGTATTGTCAGGAAAATGAGAAACAAGACGACCAAAAATGCAGATGAGCTGAAGGCCACTGTAAACACAAACCTGGGCTTCATACCACCTCAGCATGACCCATTGTAACTTAATTAACTGTAAATATTATCACATTCTCATCATTGCTGCAGTAATTACAGCAAAATGAACAACCCTACCAAGTATTATTCACATAACTATTTATTAGTCCCAGTCAATTCTTTTTTGTACATCTTATTGTTTTTTTGTCTTATTATTATTGTTTTTCTAATTTTTTTTTGAGATAGTGCACATTATTGTCTTTTTGTTAAATTCACATCTTATTGTTTTGCACTTTTTATTTGAATTACTGAAATAAATTAACTTTCTTCTAATTTATTGAGATGCTGTATGCCCTTGTGTTATGTTACAAAGTATAACTTGTATTCTTATTATTTTGCACTGTCCACTACCTGGTTCGATTACATTTCACTTCTAATTATGACCTCTGCTGTATAACTATTATGTGACAAATAAGAAACCTTGAACCTTGTTGGTGTGTGACTGGCCAGCAAAAGTCAAAATCATCACAATTAAATTTGAGTTTCACAATTTGAGTTGAATTACTGAAATAAATTAACTTTCCACGACATTCTAATTTATTGAGATGCTGTATATTTGGAAACTACAGTATACAAAGTACATACACATACTGTATGTGTGAATAAAAATGTATTGCAGAACTCCAACTAGTTTTTATTTTAAAAACTTCTCCAGAAAAACACACTAATAGCATACCTGACCTCTGCTGTCATTTATTTGAATTGCCTGTTTATAGCGAAAGCTGAATTATTTTCATACACATAAAGCTTATGTACACAAGTTCTGAGAGCAGACCTCAGGGTTATGCATATTCACTGAGAAGAGGGGATTATCAGGCAGATATATAAAGCTTTATGCCAATATTTGTGACCCTCTCTGTGAATACCCAGCTAAAGTCATTTTTTAGATTTATTATTTTCTGCATAAAATCAACCTACATATTGTAAAGAACATTCTGTGAAAATATATTCTTGGTATCTTTAATATTGACTGTGTTAGGCCATGTCAAAGATTGAAATCATAGTGAAATGAATGCTTGTAATCAAACTTTGATGCTCGTTATCTCAGAATTAGATTTTTAGACTTTAGCCTGGTTTTTACAGAGATGGTCACATTTGTAGCTGGCAACTTGAGGTTTATTCAAAGAACAACATTGGTGGAATTCTTCTCTTAATGACCATTCAGTCACGGAGTTTAAAAAGTATTGATTAGAATAGACAGCCAAAGATAATATTAATTAATTAATGTTTAAGACCATTGTTAGGTAACGATTACAAGTAACGCGAGTCACGTAATAATATTACTTTTTTCAAGTAACTAGTAAAGCAACGCATTACTTTTTAATTTACTAGAAAATATCTGAGTTACTTTTTCAAAAAAGTAACGGCAGTTACTTTTGTCCATTTATTGATGACAGTGCGCTGTGTGAACATGATCTTACTGTAGTTCTAATCTAGACTAAATGTGAATGTGTATTAATTCATCCCACTCACAAACAGATTCAGTATTCATCAAAATGAATTAAAACAGTGAAATGCAAACTCAGAATATGACGCAAACCTGCAATAATTAAATATGTTAAACAACACAAATATATCTAATCTCATTTTACTAACCAATGTGTTTGCTGCTGACCTTTGATGATCCAGTTCAACCATACTAATAAGCAAAAATTACTTTAGATAAACTAACAATTGTGCTTCGTTGTTTTTTATTGCTGAAGAGTGTTGAACTTCTTCTCCTGTGTTCTTCTGTACAGACGTGATTTACTCGTCCTTCAGCCTGAGGTTTATTCATTACACTTTTTGGTGTGAAAGGCTTTTACATTTGCTATAAATAGAACTTATTGTATTAAAAACAAACAATCAAACCCTGCTCATATTTAAAAAGTAACGTGAAAGTAACGCAAATGTAATGTAACGCATTACTTTCCATAAAAAGTAACTAAGTAACTTAATTAGTTACTTGTTTAAAGAGTAACGCAATATTGTAATGCATTACTTTTAAAAGTAACTTTCCCCAACACTGCTGAAGACACTCTAATTTTTGTCAACGTGAAGAAAATAAAAGCATCAATACATATGAAAGGAACAATCCAACCCCATAAAATTGTATATTTAAATCCACTTAAATGTGGAAGTATTTATTCATTATCTCGATCCTGCACTCCAACTTCTATCTATAGCCTATAGGCTAATTCACAGACTTTACTCTAATTCCTTAAAGGGGACACACACATGTAGAGCTAGAATCCCTATTTACATAATACAACATTAAAAAGGGTTTACTAACGTTTGATGATTTCATAGTCATTAGTAACACATTCAATCCATATTTTCAGTATGGCTGCAAACATACACATATGGAAAAAGTGCTCTAAGCTTTTTAATCAATAGCGTAAAATGACATGAAGTGGTCTAGAGATTCAAAACATTTTTGACATTTTGACAGAGCGGTTGGGCCTTTTGAAGTCAAAATATAGTGTCATGAATACGGATGTAAACAGAAACTCATATTATCAGTATTAATAAATATCAATAAAGAGGACAAATGCAATACTTCAGAGCTTCAAGTCCCTCCTCAAAACTAAAAACACTGTAATCTTGATGAAACACTCACCTTTTACAATTAACTGAATGAGTTTTGGGCGTAGATTACGTTCACTTTGTATTGAGCAGGTGTACAAGCCCTCGTCCGTTACATCCACTTTCTGTATCTGTAAGCTGTATTCATGTTTATCCCCCACATTTGATACGATGGACACGCGAGGATCCCCTGACCACTTGTCATTCCCTGCGTAAATGATGCTGGAACGATTCAACCATGCTCCTTTTGAGATCCCATCCAATAGGTAGCATCTGAAACCAGAAAGGAAGCAGATAATTAAAGACACTCTGTGGTGAAAATCAAGCTTTTAGCATTGTTTACGTATCTATCTGGTGTTTTTAAAATGCTTTGAGACAAATCATGTCCAAATTCATCGGTCAACATCATTGCTGAGCATTTTTTCGCTTAAACACTAGTGTACCAAAGACAGTCTAAAAAAATGTGGTTTGAAACAGGACGTCAATACAATCATAAACATGCAACCAATTCTGTCAATTTGCAAAGTGGGGCTTTTCATATCATTAGCTGTCTGAGATGTTTTTTTTGTACAATTAGGAACACATTGTTAGCAGACATTGTAGAGAAATACATAAAAGGTATTACAATTCTGATACATCGATTTGTAGATGACACTGCATAACTTGCACATCGGTTTAAGAGGAGAATAATTTGCATATTCATGATTCCACTTATACTAAATGAGGTGAGGATGTAGAGTTTTATTCAAGCCATTTTGAGGCAGGACAAATTATTTTCATGGATAAAATGTTTAAGTATGTCATTTTGATAATCAGAGATGAGTTTAAGGGATAAAACTTGTAACTGTGGGGGACTGAGGACAAGGACAACGTATGTAATTTCAGATATATACAGATCAAGTATATATACATCAAGAATATCATTTAAAGTTTGCAAAAAAATAAGAAACAACCCATCTTTCCACGTATAACACTCCAAACTGACTAGTGGAAGCAAATAGAAACAAACAAACCAAAAATGGTTCAGATCTACTTTTAAATGTTAGATGTTAAGGAAAGTTATACTAAAATGTTTAATAAACACGACTTGCAAATCATACAAACTACATCAGTCCCTGGTATGCACAAAAGATACCATCAAAAGCAACAACAACAAAATAACTATTTAATATTTAAAGCAGTGGTTCCCAGCTGGTGGGTCGTGACCCAAAAATGGACCGTAGATCCACAGCAGGGCCACAGCACGGAAAAAAACAATGTTAAATGCAAATAGTAAAATGCAACTAACTGTATAATCATGCATTTAGGACAGCAAATTAAACAGGCTTTTCAACATTTCAAGAAAACGCTTAAGGAGAAAGGAGACAATTCTTTCCATATCTTTTGTTGTGGACGCCAAAAGCTATGCGGCCCAATTAAACTCCACAGTATTTTGGTGCAAATCCCTCCGTCACTTTGTAGAAGCCTAATTATGCTGAAGCCAACATGGACAGTTTACATGAAATGGCCTCTTCCTCAAAAAACAAGTTTTTTATTTTGTTTCAAGGTCATCCCAATTTGTTTTCAGTTCTGGATTCCTGTCTTCTGTATTCATTTAAACATGACGTGTTCAAATGGACAGTTCTGACCTCTAAACAAAAGACTTTAAAAGAGCAAACAAACAAAAAAAGATGGCTTAGAACTTCAATCTGTGCCGAACGTATATTTGCTGTTTGTCAGCAGCGGTGTGAGTGTATTCTGAGAGTTATTCACACCGGATACTCTTGAGGTTAGAGGGGAAATAGGAGTCAACATATCCGTCAGTACACTGCAGGTCTCAACTCACTGTCTCAAAGTTGACTGGATCTTTTGGAAATGTGCTGGATATGTTCTCATGCCAAAAAAGCTGATGTTGTGTGTTTAACTTTGTTTCACAAGGGCTTGTTAAAAAGTGTACACAGAATGATGAGACAAGATTTAAAATGATACAGTTGAGTTACCATTATACATGAGAAAAGCCCACTTGAGAATGTGATTTAGAGCAGATCTTATTAAAAATGTATTGATGCTTCTAGAATAAAATGTCATTTTAAATTAAAAACATTTCATAATGTCAAATTGCATGTTGTGTACAACTTTGTAAATCCAATAAAAGCAACTATTAAAACATTCATTATTGTTATTATTAGTACCGTTAGTACCATCTTAAATCTGAAATGCATGACAAATTATCTAAAATATTAGTGATATGTCATAATTTGTCTATTGTATGCAATACATGCCACATCCCTTAATTTCAATGACATATACTAAAGTATAACTTATTTAGGCCTACATTCATATGCATACCTAATTAACAGCAGTCGAGATGATCTATTCTTCACATTAACATTAATGGCACAAGAGATATGAGACAGTTGAGAGATATGAGATGGTGCAACAGTTTTTACACTTAAATAAATAATTATCTAAATAAATAAATACTTGAGCTAAATAAGCACACATATATAACATGACTTTAGATTAAGTGTTCAACCAAACATCCATAACTACAACTGCAGAACGGAAGCACATTCTAAGGATTTAGCAAATGTTACTGCTCAACTCTGTCTTACAAAACCCAAAGTTACTCTTTTGAAATGTTTAATGCTTAAAAATCAACACAATACTTATAATCTAGCCTATGTAATAATAATCAGAGTTTTGAGCAAAGAAAGAAATTGTTGATTACAAATAGAACAAATATTTTACAAAGTGCTACAAGCACTACACAGTTAAATTATATTAAAGGGGACCTATTATGCAAAAATCACTTTTATAAGGTGTTTGAGCACAGTTGTGTGCCTGTAGTGTGTGAAAACAACTAGCCTGTAATTGTAATCTAAAAAACTCATAAACAGGCTCTCAGACCGAGCTGTTTCAGATTCTCCCTCCATTCACGTCACCGAGGGGAAAAAGTCCTGTCCATTTGTGATGCTGCCCTATAGACACAGCCTTGAGTGAGAAACTGTGAACCGCCTCCACCATTACTGATTACTTGCTGTAGCTGCTGGAGAGTTACATTGTCAGCGCCAAAGAGGCATTTCAAGTATTGTGTTTTGGGATGCACTAACGAATATAGATATAGAGAGATGGCAGATAAAAAAGTGGAAAATATCAGAGAAACAAAACATTGAAAATAAGGGTAACGATCAGGCAAGAGGTAGGACCCGCGTAAATATCGGAGCAGCTTTCCAGCGGTGGAGAGAACTCAAGGAGTGGGAAGGGCTCGAATTGGACACTGGGGTTGTGTTGTTTCTTTTTGATAGGTGAGTAACGTATATTTAGCTTTGTTTCACACAACTTATCCGTGCTGGCTTTTGCTTAAATATGCTTTTGTGTCACCTTTGCTTGTTTCTATGATTGTCGTTGCCATGGTTGTGTATGTATGTGTGAATGTGGAGTTTACTTTTAGTTTTACTTTCACTTTTGAACAAGCACCCCCAATCCCCCACTGTGCTGATAGCTTGGTAAAGACAACAGACTTGTACTTACCGTGGAATGTTTATTTGCAAAGACTAGCACTGCTAATGCACCGCCCTCTTCTCCGGGAGCACCAGCTCATTTGCATTAAAGCAACATAGAGTGGCAATTTTAACAAGCTATAAAAAATTAGCTATCAGGTATTTTGAACTAAAACTTCACATACAAACTTTGGGGACATCAGACACTTTTTTTACATCTTGTAAAAAGGAGCATAATAGGTCCTCTTTACCACTTATGAAGGCACAAACTAAATAGATAAACTGATCAATTCTAAATGATGTGCTACAAGCTAAACTCTTTTGATTTTCCTATAAAAGCTCCTCAGGCAGACTGCTCTACATCACTGACACTGAAGATTTCATCACCATTTCTAACCCCTGAAACAGCAGGATGGCTTGTGTCAAAGCACCACAGAGATCTACTTGGACATACCGCACAATAACTCTCCACAAAGGCATAAGAGCTTCCTACTGAGGTGTAGGCAACTGTGTAAGAAAGAGTATGGACCTCCATGTGTGCTAGATTTCCTTTGTACTGCCTGGAAGGAACAGGGGGAAAGGTTCAAAGCTGATTTTATGTATGTACTAGTGTTGTCACGGTACCAACATATCAGTACCAAAGCAAAAAACAAAAACAATGCTAATTAGAAAACACACTTTTTATTAATAAAGTCAAACAAAAATAAAATGTACAAAACTCAATGCCATTCTTTGTGCTTATTAAAAATTGTGTTTCAAGTTTTTCCACAAGTAATACAAGTATGAAAAACAGTAAACAAGTTTCACCCAAATTTAATTTGTCTTTTAATTAATTACATTTAAAACCTTTTTATTTTTGGTAAATAAAGGGGATTTACTATTAAAATTAAAACATGGAAGAAATATTCTGTGATTATTTATTAGAAAATAAAGTTTTTATAAATCTTTTAAACAGTAGTAGTAGTATCAGATACATTCTACTAAATAATAGTAGCCTAATAGATTTCTGGGACAATGTCTAAACCGAATTTTTATTTTGATGAATTGCCATGAATACCTTTAAATTTGTGTGTATATGATATGACGCTGGTTTTACTCACAGAAATCATATGGCCATACCTGTCAAGAACCGGGTTGACCGTGTCCTCGGTACTTTACAAAACCTGGTACCATGACGTTTTCATTTTTTTTAGTACCGACTTGGTACCGAAGTACTGGGTCTTTTGACAACACTAATACCTACTAGCATGAGCTAGTCTTTGAAACCTTGGACTGAAGGACTTGTGTGTGTGTGCGTTAGATTGAAAAAAATGTATATCTCGATTTTTTGGGGGATTTTTTTTCGATAACGATAATTAGACGATATTTGGCAGAGTGTGTCATTGTGCTGATATTTGACTACCGTGTACAGCTGCAGTTTTTGATATTCTTCATGTTCTGTGTGGTCAGTTAGTTCACATCAGTGATTAATTAATATTTTCATTTAAGTTTAAATTGATTTTTACATTTTATTTTCCCTAAAAGTGTAGATCTTTTGAGTCAAATTGTTACATTTAACCAGTCAATTAAGATAATACACATTTAGACTGTTACCAAACAAATGAAACCAGTATCATCAAAATTAATCTTTGCAGAAGTTGCATCTGAAGGTGTTTAGATGTATTTACACACTGTTTAATGCAGCTTAGAGGGGCATGGAGTGCTTTAACCACTTAAAAATGCAATAGATTTTTACATTTTAAACATAAAACATTCAATATATATAATATATGATATATAAAAAAAAAAAAAGACTTTAAATGTTAAATTAAAACCACCAGTAGGTGGCAGAAATTCACTGTTAATAAGTGAGTCATTGCGACTGAACCGAATCATTTAAACAGTTGATTAATTCAGGAACGAATCACCGTCATGTTGCTCAGAGACATAAAACAGTGCTGTAGCTGTTTGAAATAATTTTTGTCAGCGAAATGCAGTAAAAACAGGCAATATGGTGTCTAAAATGTAAGTCTCTAAATATTAACTTATTGTTTATTGAACTGTTGTATAAAATCAATATCACATTTGCAATCATGCTTATTTTTGAAGATAAAACGTCACTCTTCGTGTGATTTTAACTATATGAAACGTAAATATATACATTTTCTGCCCCCATATCTTGAATTTTGCGATCATTCTTAATGCATTTTAATCAACTGAATCATGCAGTGAAAGAACACACTCTAAATGCGCACGAGCACTGTTTACCCCGTTGCATCACCACGTAGGCTAATGTATGCGTGCACTCCTGTAACGTAGGTGTTTTGTTGGGTTTTTGCAAAATAATTAATATTATCAAATCGCACATCGTTAAAACAAAAATTACAATTACAACACAGACAATATATATTGCACACCCCTAGTGTGTGTGTGTTTTCAAGGATCATTCACTAGTGGCTAGCTAGACCCATGACTTCCTACCAAACACTTGATGGTACCTCTGACTTCCTTTTTCCCCTCCATATTATGGAAGTGAGTGGGGACCATCAACTGTTCGTTTACCTCAAAATATTTTCAAAATATTTAATTTTGTGTTCAGCAGAAGAAAGAAACTCATACAGGTTTAAAACAACTTGAGAGAGACAATGTATAAAATTTTGGGTTAAATATTTATATTACTGTTATTTATATAGTTATAACAACCTGACTAAAATCTTCTTTAATAATTCACAGCAAATGTTTAGCCTGGTTTTACATTGTATACATATTTTTATACATATTTATTTTGACATCTTTCCTACCATGCAAAAAACGTACTTTGACATGCTATCAAAATAGATTTTTAGCATGAAAAAAACAACAAAGATTTTTCTTAAAACATCACCTTGCTCATGATGAGCATCTTTCATTTCGCAGGCAGCTGTACATAGTAGAAACGTCAGCTTGGTTACTGACACATCTTACCCCGCTGTCCCCACTTCAGCCCTATGTATTTTGCATCCAAATATGTATTTTCCGACCAATGCGCATTATTACCAATTTAAATAAGCATCTGCTCTCATAGTCTCAAAACAGAGAGAGAAGAGACCGTAATCAAGTCATGTTTGTTCTTTCTCTTTCCCCAAAATTTCCCTTAATCATCTTTATTCATCCCTTCAAAGCGCTGCTTTGTGAAGCTCATGAGGGCAAACCTCTTCACACTCATGGTGGGATTTTTCATCTCATGATCTCTTCAGAATCCATTGAGGCTTTCCACTTTGTGGAACACTGATTAGGTCTTCATCTGGTATTTTCTGATTCAAAACATGATTTCTGAAAAGCAAATTCAGGAGGCCTTTGTTTTTTTTGGCTTGAACGGCAAGTTTTTGGATTTGAGGCATCTAAAGAACCGTGCCAAAGGTAAGTTAAACACACTGAATCTGTACTATATCCTTAAAACACGCTGAGCTCCACCAATTACAGTTGCTGTTCTACGGATACTGGGTGTTTTCTGTAATCTAAACTGGATTTTCTTTTCATTTCGGATTGACCCAGATTTCTTTTGTTCTTCTGATCACTCCTTCCAGCTGAATGATTCACTAACGGTATGTTTCCTGGCAGGGCTTTTGGGAATGATTCCACTAAAGTTTTAAATAATTCTGAACATACACTGTGTTTAATTGAGAAATATTTTTATTTATTTATTTTGTTATATAGAAATCTATGAGGGTTTTTTCCAGTTGAAATGTCTGGGGTCAGTAAGTTTTTATGTTTTGACAGAAATAAATACTTTTATTCACCAAGCATGCATTAAAATAATCAAATTTCACAGGAAAGACATTTATAATGTTTCTGTTTCAAATAAATATTTTGAACTTTCTATAATCATAGAATCCTGCGAAAAAAATTGTTTCCACAAAAACATTGATAATAAGAAATGTTCCTTGATGACCAAATCTGCTGTTAATTCAGCTTTGCCATCACAGGAATAAATTACATTTTAATATATTAAAATAGAAAACAGTTATTTTACTTTGTAATAATATTTCACAATATTTACATAAATGCTTAAAGCGTTTTTCAAAAATATCACAACATCTTACCAACCAAAACCTTTGAATGATAAAATATATACAACACACAATAGGAATGTGACAATAGACAGCAATATTTATTAAATATTTATCTATATACATTTTTATTTTTTTACTAAAACCTTTTGATACTTGAAAAAATGCCTGCAAACCCCATTTTATGATCAAGTTGTGGAAGCATTCAGGAGTGAAATGCCTCAAACTGAACCGCAACCTCACAGATATTCTTCCTTCTTCAAAGCGGAATAATTCAAGCCAGCAGGCACACAACTAGGGTAGTTTGGGAATAGAAATAGGGAACAGAGTTTTGGGAAGGAAACAGCTGAAAATGCAGCTTCCAGCCTTCTCTCTGTTCGCTACGCTAGTTCCATACAGTGGCTGCAGCAAGCAGCAGACAGTATTTGAAACATGTTTGGCTTTTCCCACCGCTGATCACAACAATGTCAGGCAAAATGAGAAGTCGTTTCAGAGATGGAGCAAGTTATTACATTTTGATTAAAGATTAGAAATACAATAGCATGCAAAAATGAATGGCTCAAAATAAGAGCAGGAACAAGTAAATAGGGTACATTTTGATTTCATGTTGACTTCAACGTCAGCAAAATACATACATACTACATACATGAAAATTGCATAACCAGAGTGAATCGTCTTACAAAAGACATTTAAACTGAACATCAGCGAGATCAGAGAACAGAATGTCACTGGGATTGCAGCATCCTCCTCAAACCCCAAAGGAGCATTTTGTCCCACTATTTTTTTATCTCTTTTTTTCTTTCATAAGACATATGTGCCAGTCTAATGTTGTCCCCACTGTTGATTTTACGTGTGCCAAAGAGAGGTACTCGTTTATGAAGACCAAGGATTAAAATAGGATTAAGTCGATCCCAGCCAACAAATCTTGTCTCACAATGTGCCACAAGTTCTCAACACCAGATTAAATGTCAAAGCCAAGCTATAATATTCTCTCTAATGTGTTGAAAACCAACTGGCGACATTCCCATAAGTGCCTTTAGCAATGAGAAATGATGATAATTACATCTGGATGTACGTGGACATGGAAACTAAAGCTATGGGATGCCAAATGCCAAACAATTGCCAAAACTAATTAAGATGAGTGAAGCTATTAAAATGCTGCCTTAGTGCACATAGGTCATGATTTCTAAAGGACAGAGTTTTTTAAAAACTGTTTTAATAAATGAAGCAAAATGCACATTATGTTGCAGCTAACTACCATTTACCTCTAACTCTCACACACACATACACATACTCTCACATGCATGCACAATATTATCTCAACATCTGCTATTTCAAATGAACACTGTATCTCCTGTGTCAAATATACCCATTCAAAACCGGCAAAAATACATCAAATAATCCACTAGGGATCTCAGCCTCCCCTAGCCATCTGTGCTCCAGTCCAAACCATCAGACAGCTAATAGTTATGGTTATTACAGTGTTACCTCTCAAAGGACAAATTTAAAGTTTTCATTTGGATTTCCATCATATTCGGATTGCACTCACCTAAGATGCTTTTGTAGGATAATAACTACTTTCCTGTCAACGTGACTGTTCTGAATATGTCTTAACTTTGACTTGATGCGTATAGTTTATTCTATGTTTTATTTATTTTATATGTAAGTCAGGAAGCAGAGCATCATGGTGAGACATATTTTCATTAAATCAAAAATTTGCCAAAATTATTTATTTGCCAAAATTATTTATCATCAGTCATCAATTACAGTATGTCAATAATTTTTTTCTTTCTCAATAAATCACGATTGTTGCTATTTGCCTGTTTTATGCCAGGCAAATGCATCATTCCAATTAGTGTTCATTTCATGGTGAGATCCAATTCCCTCTAATAATTGACCTATCGGTAAGCCCCACCCCTTAGTTACTGTAGCTCCCTCGGACAAACAAACGGAGTTGCTCACTGTCTTAAAATGACAGCTGCAGTGTGAAAACCTTGTCCCTCAATTTTTTTGCACAATTTTGGGCACAGAAGGCCACCAAATGGGAATTAAATATTCCATGGAGTGATTTATAAAATATTTACAAATAAATATGGTGCATAACTCGAAGCAAAGGGTTTAGTGACGTGACACGACCAAGTATGGTTACCCATACTCTGAATTTGTGCTCTGCTTTTAACCCGTTCAAAGTGCACACACACACAGCAGTGAACACACACCCGGAGCAGTGGGCAGCCATTTATGCTGTGACGCCCGGGGAGCAGTTGGGGTTCGGTGCCTTGCTCAAGGGCATCTCAGTCGTGGTATTGAGGGTGGAGAGAGCGCTGTACATTCACTCCACCCACCGTCAATTCCTGCCAGCCCGAGACTCGAACCTACGACATTTCGATTACGAGTCTAACCCTCTAACCATTAGTCTCATATTACGGCCGGTCATCACGATCACGGATGACAACATGCAGGATCAACACTGTTCATGTATCGCAGCTTTTACTGTAAATTTAACCAGTTTAATATGGAGAGGCACTGAAATTTAGATCTTCGTTTATGTGTTTTTGATCTACACTGTACAAGATACGAGAATAGTCTGCTATTTAGGTTTGTAGTACGTTAGCATGGACTCATTAACTTTAACTTGAATTAATTTTAGACAGAGATACCTTGCTAAAGTACAAGACAACATTAATGATCTGCTTGAGCAGATGAAAATTTTAACCTAATGAGTGTATGACAACCAGAAAATGAAAGTTTTGTCTTAAGTTGCATTGGGGTTGATTACTTAGCGACATTTTGCTCTGTTTTGTTCGGATTCAGGAAATGTAACAAAATAAATTATATTGCCCATCCTCTCAGGATACCTGGAGTCAGTGTTACAAGTACCTCAGGCATATTGTTTTTCCATTTTTGAAGCATAAACCCCATAAAACCGATGCGAGCTTTGGATCTTCCAATGTTTCTCTATGGTGCTGAAATCTAAAGATGTCCGAGTTCCGCTCCCCGTGCAACTGATACTCGACTGCTATTGGCTAGTCTGCAATCGAGGGGAGGGGCTTACTGATAGGTCAATTAGGGTGGAGTACTGTATATTTGTGCTAAATTTGTTGCAAATAAAATTATGCAGGTCATTATTTTGCAGTACTTTTTTAACTCTTTATTTTTAAAGGCCATACTTTATTTTAAAGTCCTATTCTCACTATTAACAAACCATTAACTACGACTTTTGCCTAAATTAACTCTTAATTTGCAGCATATTAATAATTAGTAAGGTAGCTACAGTAGTTGTTAAGTTTAGTCAGAATGTTTTATAAGTACTAATAAACAACCAATATGTTAATAATAGGCATGCTAATAAGAAACTAGTTAATAGTGAGAATTGTTATTTTAACAATTTAGAACAGTTATTTTTAACACTATACTAAAGTGTAACCAAAAAGGAAGACTTGCTTGTGTGACAATTTAAGGGTGTATTTCTATAAAATTGCATACCAGACTTTCATAAATAGCTCAGCCACTTAAACTAAATTAACTACTGTGTCTCTTGATTAATAGAAAATTAAAGACAATTAACAGAATGCATGAAAGGATGAAAATAACTTCATAAAAAGAATTCATTAAATCCACTGCTACTAGACAAATGAAATGAGAAATTATTTCTTAATAAACCTATTAAAATATTTAAGTATATTTTAAATTATATTAAGACACAGGCTTATATGACGGGACATACTGCATACTATTAACCCAACCAACCCGTTGTGAATATTGCAATGATTTAAATGCACTTTTTTTATGTGTTAAATCGTAAACAAAAATATTTTTTTTTTAAAAACAGATCAGCAAAATCTGTTTGGTCGAAACAATGACTGAAAAATATATTTTTAAGCAATACCCCACCCACAAATTGTGAATAGAATTGCCTTTACCAAGTAAATATTTTAGTTTACTCGCCAGGCTCCTCTAAAGCTAATACTAAAAGCAGTGATACATGAGCGATGAAAAGGTGTGGACACAGTTATTTTTAACCTTATTGCATATGGATTTGTAGGAGTTTTCTGCTCAGACGCAACATTTATAGGATCAGAGTATTTAAATAAATAACACACGGTGATTTACTAAGGTTTGAGGCAGTCAATAATTTACTGGTATTTGCACCATTATTTAACACCTAAAAAAAGCATGTACCTGTAAAGATGAAGAGGAAAATACAACTGTCTGCACTGCGACTACGGTCTAATGTGATGTACTTTCATTTTATTTAAATATTCCACAGCTCCTTTCACACACTCATTAATGAGCTTCTCTCCTGTCTAACACTCTGTCAGAATGTTCTACTGTAAAGCCGTTACAGGGCACAACACGCAGAGAAAATATATCTGTGCTAAACTAATTATTAGCCAATAAATCAGTGGCGAGAGAAATCTAACAATTTATTAGCCTAAAGACAAACATTATGTAGTCACATTGCACAATTTGTTTTCCCTAGTGATTTACTAGAGGGTAAAGTAAAGCCATTCTAGAGCAAATATATAATAATATGTTATGTATACTCGAAGGATTAAAAATACAGATATAATACAAGTACCTAGCCCTATTAATTAAATATACACTGTATTGGCAAAAGTATTGGTATTAGTATTATTTCTAATGAAAGATTTGACTACTTTAGTAATTTACATGAGTACAAATCTTAATGTTTAAGCATATAATGATATTCTAGGGAATTTTGTGCATCTAATTTTATAGCAACAGTTTGGACGAGACCCTTTTCTATTGTAAAATGACAGTGTCTCTGTGTATAAGACAAGGATCAGAGAGAAATGATGATTCAGTCAGTGTGGAAGAACTTGACTGGTCTGCAGAAAGCCAAGTCCTAATCCCAGCTGAACACCTCTGGTGTGACTTTAAATGCAGACCTTGAGCCACAAAATCATCACCAAACACCAATGACTTGTACATTCATTATATGGACAAAAATACTGGGACACCCCCTTCTTTAGACGAGAAAAGGGCACTTCCAAACTGAGGCAACAAAGAAATGAATGTACTTAAAAATTGTATTTCCACCTCTGTTGCAACAGTTTTGATGTGTATGAAATGACTGTACCCATGTGTACAAGTCATTGGTGTTTGGTGATGAATGTTTGGCTCAAGGTCTGCATTTAAAGTCACACCAAAGGTGTTCAGCTGGGATTAGGACTTGGCTTATGCAGACCAGTCAAGTTCTTCCACACTGACTGAATCATCATTTCTTATTGATCCTTGCCTTATACACAGAGACACTGTCATTTTACAATAGAAAAGGGTCCTGTCCAAACTGTTGCTATAAAATTAGAAGCACACAATTTCCTAGAATATCATTATATGCTTAAACATTAAGATTTGTACTCATGGAAATTACTAAAGTAGACAAACCTTTCATTAGAAAGGGGTGACCCAATACTTTTTGCAATATAGTGTATGTGTAGCCTATATTACCTTTTTTTGTCATGTTCTTGTAGCTTCAGTCTATCATCAGGTTTCAAGTGTGTTCAACTAGGCAGTATTTTCAGCTTTTAGAAGGTGCAGCTTTCTGTAATCTTTTGTGACAATCTCTCTGATACTGGGTTAAAACTGGCAGAGTGTCACCACTGTGAAAGTAGAGATGCATCAGTTTGTTCCATATACGCAGCTAAATACAGTAATGCCATTCTATTAGGCCTTATAATTATACCCCAAAAAGCTATTATAAAAGCTATCATTACAATAATTGTACACAAGTGGTGCCGTCCAGGATGATTTTAATTGAATTCCTTGTAATGCTTTGGAATGATTTGAATTGAGACAAGCAGCATACAAATATCATTGAATTGAATTGAACATGACAAACAGCATATGTGAACAAGAAGCTTCCAGCACTGTACTAAAACTCAAACCCTGTTGAGACGAACGGTATGTGAATAAAACAACAGAGACGGGTAAGTGTCTCAAAACTTTAATTCTAATTCCTACAACAAATACTGGATAAATTATAAGTGTGAGGGCCCGCTGGGACCCTGCCATATTTTGCATGACCTAATTCTGCTCACTGCCTTCCTTAAGTGACATATTTCTTGCAAGCCAGCACACTCTTTGCCAGCTAATGTAGTGGAAGAACTAGGCTATAGAAAAACTCGATCATACAGCTGATGTTTTCTTTGCGCTGGGAGATATCATCTCAGCGCTTCAAAAGAAGACGCAGCAAGTGAAGGAAACTCGTTCTTTGTGGTTTTCGTGCCAGTATTGAAGGTGCTAACTGTCAGAAAAAATCAGCCTCGCTGATGGATCATGACATAACAATCTAAAAACCGAAGACATGTACCAGGTTGCTGTTTATAGCAAGAGGAAGACGTGTAACATGAAGGCGTGCATTTTAGACACCTTAATTTGACTGGATGAATAAGGAAATCTAATGAGCATTCTTCCCTCACATTCTTTTTGCATTTTTGGCAGGGACTGAACCTCCTTGGGTAAGCTTTCTGAGAGACCATTTGGCAGAGATTACGCCCAGCTTAACGTCCATCCCACAAAGGTCTTTGATTCATAACTGAGATTTGAAAGCACACGTACATTAATGGAGTAACTAGTGCATGTGAGAACGCTTTAATCAGATACAGCTACAGAGCAAAGGGATTAGCAACACTAAAATGTAATCAGTGTGATTAAAACATTAATGCGTTCACATACAAAGTATTTCAACAACAACCCGGCTACGCTGTAACAGCATAGTGCCAGAGATGAGTGGAAAATATTCCACCATGCTGACAGTCAAATAGAGAAACAATTGCAGAGCATTTCAATACTAGATGAGAGTCAACAGGGGGGACCATTTTCTTTAAAGGGACTATGATTGGTGCTGTGATGCTGCAATAGGGGAAAATTGAAATGCTGCAGAGAAGGGAGGCGAATCAATGGAAGATCCTTTAAAAATTTGTCCATGCTAAGACATCTTTAAAAAACAGCAAGCAACGTGATGTATATTAGAGACTCTCACTGGTTTCTTCATAGTACATGTGTTCCCGATACAGAAAATGACACCCGGCCATGGTTACCATGGCAACACACCCTATGGACATGCACTAGATACCCTCTGCTATCTAACACTAGTTCAAACACCTTGGTAGGCGTTTACATAAGGCACAGTTTGCCCAGAAATAAAAATCGGTCATTATTTACTCACCCTAATGAAAAGCCAAACCTGTATGACTCTCTTTTTCTTCTGCATAACACACAAAAAGAGATGTTTTGAAAAGTGTCTAAATGTGCTTTTACATACAATGCAAGTCAATGGGGTCAAATGTTATTTTGGACCTAGTCTCAGCCTCAGACGTTACGCCCACGTTGGCTAAATGTCTGATGCATATGGCACACTTAGCTGGAAACAAGCTGTCGTGTTTACAACTGTGACGACAAACGCTTATGAGGATCAAATAAACGCTGGATTTTCAAAAGTATGTGAAATATTTTAAGTTTGCAGCATAGAATCTTTAAAGTACATTCGAGAGTTTTACACACCTTTCTGTTATTGTGGCAACATTTACACGCCCTGAAACGTGACGCTGAACGAAATTAACTATGATTGGTTGTTTGACAAGATGGTCAAACGGCCTCATGGGCGGGCCTTGGCCAATGAAAGCTGCCATCTATTCCAGACCGTCAGTCTGAAGGTCTGGCTACGCGAGACTATTTTGGACCCCACTGACTTCAATTGTAAGGCCAAAAACAACTGAAACCTTCTTTTGAGTTCCACAGATGACGAAATAAAAAGTCTTATAGTTTGAAATGACATGAGAGTGAGTAAGCAATAAGATAATTCAAATTTTGTGGTGAACTACAGTATCCTATTATCTGATAAATTCATATAGCGCATGAACACTAATGGCACAACAATACAAGCCTTTTGCACTATCCACAATGTATTAACAATGGTCAGCATTGTGGGGTTTGTTCTTCTGACTAAAACGTATCCTCAGCTCAGAACAGCACTTAAATAATTGTAGTTTGAGTACTCTGCTTTTACCATAATTTCATTAATGACCTTTTAAAGAGTCTAAGTCTAAGTTTCTAGAACTACCAAACATATTTAAAGCATCAGGGGAGAAACGTTGGGTGATCTAAAAGTTAAAAGTAGAGAGCTGGTACAAATTAAACGCCATTGTTCATGTTGGTTGGGTTTTGACAGCTGCAATTAAAAGTCTCATGTTCTTGAAGGAAACCAGGCGCTGCCGTCTCTCAAGAGGCAACTGCTTTCATTTCATAAATAAGCTCACTTCCTATCGGCTAATATTGTGTCATAACGCCAATCCTCTCTGATTCTGACAAATGGAAAATGCGACATTACGCGACCTATTAAGCAATGTAAAAACAAAGCAAGATATGCGAAGCATGAAGGAAGAAATGGCGGGCATCTTCGCAGCTGACAGTCTGTGATGATGGTGTGGCATTCCCAGTCTGAGCAGTGCCTCCAGTCTGCCAAGAATGCAGAGGCAAAGCTGTTGAGATGATTGATGACACGCCTCCACTGGCCCTCTCTTCCCTGCTGACATGCACTCACAACCCAACACTTTTCACCGCTAATTGGACAACCTTGCAAATTCCTTCTCTGAGACTGTGGTCCACTAAATTAGCCACTGATAACTGCCCAGAATTGGTTCAATTTATGAACGTCCAGAACTGTCGTGCTGGTAAGGTGTCACTCATGTGGCAGGGGCTGTTGAATAAACCTGCCAGGCGTGCAACTTTCCAGACGAGTTTATTTCTCATCAGTTTTCCATTTTAATGTTTTGATCAAGCTTGCGGGTGACATTTCATTTCAAGTCTAGTTAGGTAGAACTTTGCCTGAAATGGGGAAATAAATGTTTTGTACATAATGAGTCCCGAAGGACAAAAATCACACTGCAGCCATAAATGGGGCATCACATGAGCTACTTTTGCTTGTTTGATTAGTCTGAATCACGTCACGTGCTAATTATGTTTTCATCTGAGAAGAGCCAAACTCTAAAAAGAAAATCCAGGGGACCTATTACACCACAGCTTGCAAGTTAAAATTATGAATTTATTGATTTAATTGATTTAAGTTGCTTAGTTGTATTGACATTATAATGTTGATAATTACAAAAACTTAAAGGGGTCCTATTATGATTTTTCACTTTTTGAATTTTAGTCAGTGTGTAGTTTTTTTTTGTTTTTTTTGTAGTTTGTTTTAATGTTTGGGCATAAAAAGATCTACAAAGTTACAAATCTTAAAGTCCACTCCAAAGGGAGATATTTCATTTTTTAAACATCCCTTTTCAAGAACTAAAACGAATGGCTCATTTGGACTACAAAGTTGTTTTCCTGTATTTGGGATATCACAAAGCGTTCCATTAGAATATCATTAAAATAAATCCCGCCTACGGAAATTAGAATGGTTGGAGGTTGGGGAGAACGCTTGGTAAAGCACTGAATGTTTCAAAATCGAAACCGGGTATTCTTAAATAATTTACTTCTGAGGGATGCAGACTGTTTTCAGAATATTTTGGATATCATTTTCATTTTATCTTGCATGTAATGTCTGATAAAGCTGCGTTTGTGAGTGGAGCTCTGTTTTGTGTACAGCGTTACCAGGGAAACCTCGAGCTCTCCCGCTCCAACAGCACCTCCCGCTGGCAGATAATTATTTTGCATATATATGCGGCCACAAATAGTGTAACTCTGTGGGACTATGGCATAAGTATATTCAACTGTATTACAATTTCAGTGCAATTCATGTTAGGATGTTAGAATTAAAGAACAATAAACATAAACATATTACCGTTGCACGTATCTGTACATAATAAATGCAGTTATTTTTAAGCTGTGGTTGACATCCTATCTAACGTGATTTAGCCAAAAAAACAACAATAACAACAATAACATTATATCCATGCATGCAAAGATTCTGCGCAATCCTCGTTCAATATTCTCAGTGTCTGAATCCGGATGAACTTGCTGTTTTGGCAAGGGGTGGGCAGTACTGAAACACCATCTAAACTGTTCGCCAATCACAACGCACTGGGACAGCTATCCAATCACAACAAATTTCATTTTTTCACAAGGCGGGTTCTCTTTCATAGGTAACTCAACACTGCGCTGAACGCTTCGGGAACGCCCACTGCGGACCGAGTCTGAAAACCCATATAGAATCACGCCAATTCATTGGCTGATGGCGCGACGCCGTCTCTGACGCAATGACGTCGTCAGGTCATACTGGCGAACGCGCCATCCACTCCTCAGATTTCTCTGCCTTCACGAAGTGGCTACATCGCCCTTCGTTGTTGCGATTTCTGACCCAAATTACTAACCAGCGATTATTCATTTGCACTTCGGCGACTGCTTCAGTGGAACTTTGTTCTCCTCGCGGTGAAGTGCCATGGAATTTCGCCGCTGTATGCCACCGCACGCTGCTTTCATCGCCGCGACCCACACAGTAAGTGTATTTTGTGTTTGGGCTATTCGCATGCCGTGAGGCGGTTTATGGGACCTCGAACTGCAAAATTTGCGACGATTTCCGTCTCATAACCCTCCGCTCTCGGCTTGAGGATTATGAACGCGAATCCTCCAAATTTTCACGGCGCGCATCGAGCACCAACGCGCCGCCTCGTGAGATCGCGGCCTCGCGTGAGGCCGCCCTCTCTGGTTCGGATGTCGAGCTCGAGGAGATGGAGAGTGAGCAGACAGGCCTCGCCTTTCTCTCCCTCCCTCTCCCGATCGCGCACGCGCGGGTCGCCGGTCGAATTTTACCTGATTTTCAGTTTCCTAGCCCAAAAGCACGTGATTTCGTTTCTTTGGGCTAGATGATATTCTGCTACACGGCAGCCTCCGACTCCGAGGATTTCGGGCCTGCTTTGCAGATGCGCTCCCGCCTAACGGCCAAGGCGCGGCCTTCAGCGGCCTACTGAGCTCGTGGGCGTGCTTCGCCGCCGAGAAGCTTGCGCTGGATTGGCCCGATGAGCCCCGCGAGTCTCGAGCTTCGCGCGATCGCTTCCTCATCGGGCGCATTCCAAGCTTGAAAGGAGGAAGCTGCCATTTTCAGTGATCTGCATCGAGATCTCCAGTTCCTGGAAGCAGCCATTTTCCTCTCGGCCTTACTAACGCAGCGGCCGCTGACTTCACCAACCTTGTGGGTTCTGTGGAGCAGGGTTACACCGCCATGCCGGTGATTGAGGATACTTTGGCCTCACATCTTTCACCCTCTTTGGCTCCTTCTTGGAAGTCCCGCCCCTCCTTCCTTCCAAACCGTGTAGGACCACTTCCGCCCTTATCGGGAAGTCCTACATCGCGGCGGTCAGGCAGGTATGGCCCTGCACAATGGCCATCCTTCAGGCCTACCAGGCGGATGTCCTGAAGGAAATGGACGAAGGGACCGGCTTGACTCCTGAAGCCGTGAAGGAGCTACGAAGAGCCACTGACTTGGCTCTGAGAGCCACCAAACACACCGCCTTGCGTGCCGTGGGCGCTCTATGGCGGCCGGTGGCGCAGAGAACGCCATCTGTGGCTCAACCTCACCGAGATTCGGAGAAGGAGAAGGTGTTCTTAATGGACGCACCCATCTCACAATCTGGGTTGTTTGGGAGGCTGTTAACGCTGTAGTGGACAAGTTCCGCTCAGCCAAAACTCAGTCGGCTGCTCTCAAACAATTTATGCCAAGGAGAGCAAGGGACTTTTCAACTCCCTCCTCCTCTGTGTCTAGGGAGCAGCCGCTCCCCAGGAGAGCCTCTAGCGGCGGAGCCCAGGCCACGCGCGCCTCCCCACTGCGGTTTGGGAGCCCGTGGCGGTCTTCTTCCCGCCAACAACCACGCAGCGGGTTAACATGAAGCGGCCCAACAAGCCTGCCGCCCTAACCCGGTCGTTCCTGACCTCCGGGTCGAAATGAGGAGAGTCGTTTCACCGTTGGGCGAGGCCAGACCGCAGCGTTTCTGCCCGCCCGAACACGCCTCTCCTCACTCACGTCTGTCACAGCCACCTTGAGGCTTGGTGTGCAGATCCACCACCCTCCTTTCACTCGGGCTGGCAGTTGAGGGACGCGTTGTCTTTCCCCTTTGCAGCCCGTCCATTCGCCGCGCAGGCGGCCGCATGTTAGGAGACACAGCTGTTTCTCTCCTGCAGTGTACGGAACCCGTGCGGCCACCCGTCAGCCCTCTCTCTCCGTCATCCCGAGCAAGGATGCCGAGGGCTCTCCTTCACGGTGGAGGGTGCCGCTGCTTCAGGCCTTCTCGACACCCCATCTCAGGTATGTCTTCCTTGCACGACACCATGATTCCTCTGTCACACTTCCTTCGCGAATGGGAGCGCCACCGGGTATCGCTGTGGGTTCTCCGCACAATTCGAACCGGTTACACTCTTCAGTTTGGGAAAAATCCCCCCCGTTTCGACGGGGTTCACCTGACAGTAGTAAACAGCGCCGCCAAGGCCTCTGTTCTACAACAGGAACTTTCCTCCCTCCTGCAGAAAGGAGCAATAGAGGAAGTACCGCAGTCGGAAGTCGAAGCGAGGTTTCTTCAGCCGCTACTTCCTCGTTCCAAAGAGGGACGGCGGCTTGAGGCCTATCCTGGATCTACGGCGTTTGAATCTTGCCCTCTACAAAGGGAAGTTCAAGATGCTGACTATGAGAACCATCATGTCTCAGGTCCAGGAAGGAGACTGGTTTGTCACCATCGACCTGAAGGATGCGTATTTTCACATCCAGGTCGTTCAGAGACACAGGAGATTCCTTGATTCGCCTTTGGAGGAAGGCTTATCAATACAGGGTTCTGCCCTTCGGCCTGGCTTTGGCCCCGAGGACATTTACCAAATGCATGGATGCTGCACTGGCCCCTTTGAGGCTCCAGGGCATCCGTGTACTGAACTATCTGGACGACTGGCTCATTCTGGCTCACTCCAGGGAGCTAGTGAGTCGTCACAGGGATATCGTTCTCGGCCACATCCATTCTCTTGGCCTCAGGATGAACGCCAAGAAGAGTGTGCTCCTCCCATCTCAACGAACTGTATTTCTGGGAGTTCGTTTGGATTCCGTTCAGATGCAGGCCCGTTTGGCTCCTGCCCGGATACCAGTTTTTACAGCATGTTTGGCCCGCTTCAAGCTAGGCCATCATGTCTCTGTAGGTACCTGCCGCAGGCTGTTGGGCCTTATGGCAGCAGCCTCCCCTGTGTTGCCCCTAGGGCTGCTTCACATGAGGCCATTCCTTTGGTGGATGAAGGAGCTGAGGTTACACCCCACTGTACCAGCTACTCGCCTTTGTCAGAGTGTCGCGCAGTTGCTGTCGACACCTGTTAATGTGGCGAGACCCGCCTTTCTCCGGAGCGGGTGAGAATGGGTGCGATCCACCGCCGCCATATGATCACGACGGACGCATCAATGACAGGCTGGGGCGCGGTCTTGAAGGAAGGCCGGCGAGTGGAAGGAAGAGTTCCTCTTTTGGCATATAAACTGCCTGGAACTCAGGGCTGTCTTCCTGGCTTTGAAGTATTTTCTCCCGTTCTCGGGAGCATCATGTCATAGTCAGGAAGGACAATATGGCGGTTGTGTCCCATAAACCGCCAAGGAGGTTCAAGGTCGCGCACCCTGGACAGGCTTGCGCGCCATCTTCTCCTTTGGTCCCAAGACAAGTTCCTCTCTTTGAGGGCGGTTCACGTTCCGGGAGTACTGAACCTGGCGGCCGATTTTCTGTCGAGACAGAAGCTCAAGCCCGGGGAATGGATGTTGAACCGTCAGACGGTATCCCAGATCTGGGATCTGTTTGGCAAAGCGGAGGTGGACCTCTTTGCTTCTCAAGAGTCATCCCAGTGCCCGCTCTGGTTCTCCCTGAGTTTCCCCACGACTCTAGGCATAGATGCGTTCGCCCACCCATGGCCGAATGTCAATCTGTACGCGTTTCCGCCAATAAAGCTGATTCCGGCAGTACTATGCAGAGTGAAGGTGAGCAGTGCCCGTCTCCTTCTCATAGCCCCATTCTGGCCCTCCCAGACCTGGTTCTCGGAGCTAACTCCCCTCTTGTATCGACCTCCTTGGGAGATTCCGATCAGGCGGGACTTACTGTCCCAGCTTCAGGGCAAGATCTGGCATCCTCAGCCGGAGCTCTGGAAGTTGTGGGTATGGCCCATACAGGGCCAAGGGCTGTGATTGATGGTTTGCCTGCCGAAGTTCAGGAAACCATAGCCAGTGCCAGAGCCCCCTCTACCAGGAAGCTATACTCTTCCAAGTGGGGCGTCTTTGAATCGTGGTGTTTGACTCGTGCAATTGACCCAGTTAACTGCCCTGTTGGTCCAGTGCTGGAGTTTTTGCAAGAAAGGCTGACAGCGGGGGCGGCTGCTACTACCCTTAGGGTTTATGTGGCGGCCATTGCAGCTCGGAGAGAGCTGGATGAGATCCCCTGGGGAGGCATCGGTTGGTCTCCGCTTTCATGCGTGGGGCCAGACGCCTTAGGCCTGTTCGCCCCACGGCAGTTCCTTCTTGGGACTTGTCAGTCGTCCTCGAAGGACTAGTGACGGCCCTTTTGAGCCCTTAGAGTCAGCTTCGGATCGGATACTGACTCTTAAGGTTGTTCTTTACTGGCGCTTCGTCACTGAAAAGAGTTGGAGATCTGCAGGCTTTTTCTGTCAGTGAAACATGTATGGACTTTGCCCCGGGTCTAGTCAAAGTTACCCTGCGGCCTAGGCCGGGTTACATTCCCAAGGTCTTGTCCACGTCGTTCCGTTCTCAAGTGGTCACTCTTCATTCTTTCCATCCCCCTCCCTTTGCTTCAAGTGAGGATGAGAGACTCCACATGCTCTGCCCGGTCAGGGCATTGAAGCTGTATGTGGATCGCTCCAAGGTTTGGAGAAAATCTCCCAGTTATTGATCTGTTTTGGTGCTGGTCGCGGGCTTGCCACGTCAAAGCAGAGAATTTCTCACTGGGTGAGAGACGCCATTTCGCTGGCTTATGAGGCGCGGGAACTCCCTTCACCTCTTAGTCTTCGGGCATTCTACTAGAGGCGTAGCCTCCTCTCAAGCTCTTTTAGAGGGTACCCCTGGAGGATATTTGTGTTGCGGCAGGATGGTCCTCTCCGCACACCTTTGTCAGGTTTTACAACCTTGACGCTGATACGGCTCCAGGTTCTCAGGTCCTGTCTGTTTGAACCGACCGTATGTCTGTTTGAACCGACTGTATGTTGTTGGTTCATTATCGGAAACCAGATAGGCAGCAGCGCCCAGCTTGGCGTGTTTGGTATATCGTTCCCGCGTGCTCAGCGCAGTGTTGAGTTATGAAAGAGAACGTCTCGGGTTACTTGCGTAACCCTTGTTCTCTGAATAGGAATGAACGCTCGTTGCTGCCAAGCTCCTCACGCTGCCGACAGGATTCTTTTCGGCAGAGAAATCTGAGGAGTGGATGGCGCGTTCGCCAGTATGACCTGACGGCGCCATTGCGTCAGAGGCGGCGCGCCATCAGCCAATGAATTGGCGTGATTCTATATGGGTTTTCAGACTCGGTCCGCAGTGGGCGTTCCCGGCGCTCAGCGCAGTGTCTCGTTCCCTACTCAGAGAACAAGGGTTACGCAAGTAACCCGAGACGTTTTCATCACACCCAGAACTAATCGAAACATTTGTGCCAGGCTGGGAAGTTTACAAGGTATTGTAATAATGTTAATTATGTGAAGTGAAAGTGATACGAAAGTGACGTGATCGTGACGTGACATACAGCCAAGTATGGTGACCCATACTCGGAATTCGTGCTCTGCATTTAACCCATCCTAAGTGCACACACACAGCAGTGAACACATACACACACACACACACCATGAACACACTCCCGGAGCATAATAATATGTGAAAAATAATGCAATTTTCGAACCAGAGCATGAGAGCATTTTCTAGCACACCCCAAAACAAAATCAAGACTTTGTAAAAGAGCACAATAGGACCCCTTTAATATTGAGTGTAATATTCTTAAGTTGCAGTAAATGAAAATGTTTCATGCTTTGCATAGGACTGGATAATATCAATTTAATTAACAAAGTAATATCTCTTTTTTATTAAATTTACATGTTAAATAAGAACTAATTTAATTTATTAATTTAATTTAATTTTTTGAGCAATTAACTTAAAGATTTTTTTTTTATCTACAAAATGAGTTTCTCTACCTCAATCTGGTTTGCTGACTGAACATAATTTTTTATAAATCAAAAAGATTGATTGCAAACCAAACAAATACTGAAAATTATGACATATACAGGTGCATCTCAATAAATTAGAATGTTGTGGAAAAGTTCATTTATTTCAGTAATTCAACTCAAATTGTGAAACTCTTGTATTAAATAAATGCAATGCACGCATACTGAAGTAGTTTTGTCTTTGGTTCTTTTAATTGTGATGATTTTGGCTCACATTTAACAAAAACCCACCAATTCACTATCTCAACAAATTAGAATATAGTGACATGCCAATCACCTAATCAGCTCAAAACACCTGCAAAGGTTTCCTGAACCTTCAAAATGGTTTCTCAGTTTGGTTCACTAGGCTCCACAATCATGGGGAAGACTGCTGATCTTACAGTTGTCCAGAAGACAATCATTGACACCCTTCACAAGGAGAGTAAGCCACAAACATTCATTGCCAAAGAAGCTGGCTGTTCACAGAGTGCTGTATCCAAGCATGTTAACAGAAAGTTGAGTGGAAGGAAAAAGTGTGGAAGAAAAAAATGCACAACCAACGAGAGAACCGCAGCCTTATGAGAATTGTCAAGCAAAATCGATTCAAGAATTTGGGTGAACTTCACAAGGAATGGACTGAGGCTGGGGTCAAGGCATCAAGAGCCACCACACACAGACGTGTCAAGGAATTTGGCTACATTTGTCGTCAGAGGCGTCTTACCTGGGCTAAGGAGAAGAAGAACTGGACTGTTGCCCAGTGGTCCAAAGTCCTCTTTTCAGATGAGAGCACGTTTTGTATTTAATTTGGAAACCAAGGTCGTAGAGTCTGGAGGAAGAGTGGAGAAGCTCATAGACCAAGTTGCTTGAAGTCCAGTGTTAAGTTTCCACAGTCTGTGATGATTTGGGGTGCAATGTCATCTGCTGGTGTTGGTCCATTGTGTTTGTCGAAAACCAACATCACTGCACCCGTTTACCAAGAAATCTTGGAGCACTTCATGCTTCCTTCTGCTGACCAGCTTTTTAAAGATGCTGATTTCATTTTCTAGCAGGATTTGGCACATGCACACATTGCCAAAAGCACCAAAAGTAGTTTAAATGACCATGGTGTCTGTGTGCTTGACTAGCCAGGAAACTCACCAGACCCGAACGGTATTGTCAAGAGGAAAATGAGAAACAAGAGACCAAAAAATGCAGATGAGCGGAAGGCCACTGTCAAAGAAACCTGGGTTTCCATACCACCACAGCAGTGCCACAAACGGATCACCTCCATATCACACCGAATTGAGGCAGTAATTAAAGCAAAAGGAGCCCCTACCAAGTATTGTGTACATATACAGTAAATGAACATACTTACCAGAAGGCCAACAATTCCCTAAAAATGTTTTTTGAATGGTCTTATGAAGTATTCTACTTTGTTGAGATGTTGTTAAATGTGAGCCAAAATCATCACAATTAAAAGAACCAAAGACAAAACTACTTCAGTCTGTGTGCGTTGAATTTATTTACTACACAAGTTTCACAATTTGAGTTAAATTACTGAAATAAATGAACTTGTCCACAACATTCTAATTTATTGAGATGCACCTGTATTTTATACATATATATTCTCCATTCAGATTTAAAAATAGTTTTTGGAAGATCTAGTGTTGTAAACATGATACTGCCCTGTGTTTTTCACAGACACTAACAAAGTAAAACTGCAACCACCATCCAACCGCAAATCTGGGTCTGTTATGTAACCCAAATGTGCTCAATGGCCATTCAAAAATCTGCAAACTACCATTGACTCGGTGTGAAGCCTTGCCAAATGTCTTAGCAGAAACCTAGCAGCACCTATAAGATATTTACAATATCTGAATGCATGACATTTTAATATGTTTAAGACATTTGAACTCTACAGGAACTCCAAGGAGCTTTATAAGATCAATTGGTAAAGCATGGTTCTAAAAACTAGGCCTATATAGTTGAGTTTAGTTTGCAGGAAACACACATGTTGAAGAAAAGTTTACCATGAATAAGCGTGAAGTAAGCAAAGCCAAATAAACCCAATTAATTATTGGAAAATTGCACTTGACTAACAAGCTAGATGTTGTATCTGAGAATTATATCCAATAACAGAAAAAAAATCTAAATAACAATATCATTACACAAATAGCTGAAATAGGAATCTATGTTACATAAATAATCCTCATAAATCCCCAATCATCCAGAATATTACTTTTTTCTATTCTATAAGGGAAACTTGTAATCAACTGCAATCAACATTACCTTACATCAAGCATTTTTTATTTCTTTATTGGACAACATAGTGATATGTCATATTAAGCTCTAAAGCCTAAATACTATTGATCTGCTTCACTGCTTTGTATTCCATTCACTAATAATTACCAATGCAGTACCTTCAATTACTCGGCTCTACTTAACATTAACAGCCACGTGCAATCCACACACATTGATTCATTATGCAAATGACAGAGACTAATTTAAGGCTTGCTTACATGACTCCATTTAAAAACCTGCAGCCATGGCAATGCACTGCACAAATGAATTGAGACATGGTTTCCTTTTAATGCTGCACAGAGAAAACTGGAAACATTTAAGCCAAATATTAACAAATGGTTCAAATGTTTCTAATGTTCTCAGTGAGGACTTTATTGTACTCAAATGAAACTCAATACCATATAGTACTGAGCCAATGACAAACGAGTCTTAAATATTAACACTGAATATGGTGAGGACTGATGATAGGATTACTGTTAAGGTAAACGGTGCAGGCCTGTGTGCTCTCCAGTTTGAGAGTAGAGTGGGTGTCTAGCACCTGAGGGACAAAGAAGCTTATCTGGTATCTAGCGAGCCTGCTTCATCAAAAACCATGAAAATCAGTGACAGGTTGAGGAGAAGGGAGGTTAAACCTACTTGAAAGGCACTACTGTTTTTATAAGAAGTGCTTCAGGTATAATTGCTTTGAAGATAACATTATCTGGTGGCAATGATTATTTATTTCTGAATATTTTATACTGAGACTCGTGACCTACCCCACAACTGGGAAAGGGCCTTATTTAGGAATATTTCATAACAATATTGTAACGATACATTTATACTGCCACAGAAAAGAACTGTAAAAGAAAAAGAGCTGTAGTCTATTCTTAAGCTTATAATTATTTAAATAATAATACAAAAAACTAAAAACTACAAGTCACTACAAGACTTTCTGAACTTATATAATTTATAGGCTTTTTATAAAGAAAAACGAAAGATAAAAACGAAAAAATTAGGTATAATCGCTAAACTACAAATAGTTACTGCCATTGTGTTTTCAGTACTCTATAATGTAATCCAGACATAATCAATCAGCAATATATATATATAAAACCGGTTGGCAATTAAACCATATTCTTTTTGATTTTCCGTACATTCCTGCAGTGGCTTTAACAAAGAATAACATCTTGCCTTCTGGTTATTCATGGCTGGTGAATGTCAGATAACGTTAAGTTCCTGCCTGGCTTTCTGTATCACCTTTAATATCCAGAGCTCTCTCTATATTTACAAAAGCAGTGTGGAATACCACACACAACCTAGACTCCTCAGTGGCACACTAAATATTGAAGCTGAAGCTGATAATCTCTGATCGTGAGCTATTCTTTAACAAAATTTAAGAAAAACATGATAATGTGAATATCATAATGTTAAGATGTACCACTGGTATCATATATGCAGTAAACAGTATGTTGATATATTGCAGCCAAATTGTAAATATTAAACGTAGGCTTACTGGCACAAAGTCAAGAACCATTTTAGCGAGATCACATTATTTGTCATAATTTATGCTCTTCAGCTCAAGAGACCAAGGATAAAGACAGATTAGATACACTCTACAAAGTCATTAACATTTTAAATCATAAACATTCTCTTCAATACCTACAGTGTACATGGTTAAATTTGTGATCATGTTGTGTTGAAAAAGCACGATTCCACAAATAAAGCTAAATTCAAGAGAAGCTGATTGTATATATTTCATCAATATATCTATACAATTATACACTGACACAACTGATACAACCCCTCTGTAATAACTGGATCAGCAAAACATCAATAGTTCGAACACATCCATTAAATATTTCAGAGAACACAGCACTATAGTTAAAGTGTTGGTGTTCAAGTTAATAATACAACAGAAGAGATAAAACAGAGGAGAAAATCTCACAGTTACACCCTTCTGATTAATCAGCACTGACAGTAAGAGGAGTGGCCTGAGGAGAAAAGGAGCAGGTTCCCACCCACGTCTCCAAGAAACACTGATGCGAGTGAGGGACATGTTTAAAGCACAGGCACTAAGCATTAACAGAACACCGACTGACATTTTCTGGTCATCTGGGACAGTCATGACAGTCGTATTCACAGTACACAATAGCCTTCCATTACAATTTTTTACCCATTTTGAGATACAATAATGTTGTCACATTGAAATTGCGTGGCATAAGTGCCTTCACTTGTGAAAATGTAACAATAATACAAGAAACATTCTAGGGTGCATTTTAGTCAAAGCGAGGATAAGAAAAAAATCTAAGATAACAATAAAGGCTTTCTGGGGAAAAACAGCAAGGTGCCAAACTGATGTTTGAATAGCCTGCTAAACATAAAGGTAGGAATGGACTGTCACTTAAGCCAAGCAAACAATTTTGTGGAAACAAGGGTGAAAAAAGGGTGATGGTCCATCTTATTCCCCAAAAGCTCTTCACAAAGTCCTCATTAACCATCTTAACGGAGGGTGAGTTTCAAGTATAGCAGCAACCGAACCAACACAAAACAGATAACATGAAAACCTTACTTCAGCTAAATATATTTCATACACTGGGTAGATTAGGGATTAAACAAAGCGAAGAGTTTATAAACTGTATGCTAGTGATACCCGATTTCTGAACAAATTGTTCTTCTGAGTCGGATCTTTTCGATGAATCGGTTGACTGATTCAATAAACCGGCGTTGGACGATTCGTTCACGAATCGGACTGAATCAGTCTGAGCATTTCTCGAGTCACCGACTCTTTAAACAGAGAACCGTCTCTCTCATGCCCGATTTGTAGCAAACTGACACCCGAGGAGTCAGCTGAGAGTTTGTTTTCAAAAACAATATTTTATTTTAGCCCAATTTAAATTAATACAACACAAATATTATTTAGGTTCTAAATCACTTAATTATTTTAGCTACAGCATACAGTACTGGACTCGTGACACTACAATAAACATCTAGCAAAATCAGAAAACTATAATAAAGAGCAACATATAGGCTACTCAAATATTACTTAAAACTAAACTTTTCGAGCATGCAACGTGCAACGCCAGAGTGTATCGGACCACGTGATGATGCACTTACGCAAAATAATAGCTAAATGTGGTTTTGAACAGGTTCATTGAAACGAACTGTTCGAAAGAACCGACTCCTTGAAATGAGTCGAACTTCCCATCATTGTGGTCCTGTGTGTATATTTAGAAATGTAAAGGGGGACCAGCTAAATTTGCAAGGAGTCAAGCGTGCATTCTAACGTATATAAAAATGTCATATAATGTTTCAAATGGTTCTGAAAGTTAGATTTCACGGAAGACAATATATAAACGACGTTTGTGTCAATTATTAAGAAGAAAATGAGGCTACATATGCTCCCCAGGGATGAATTCACTCAATATCTGAAATTATGAAAATCCGTTTTATTTCACAATATCAGCACAATATCCAGCAGCAAACGACAAGAATGGTCTTGTGAAACTTAATAAAAAAATAATTAAAGCTTAGCATCAGACACTTGCATCAGTTACCGTCAGACACACCCATGAAAAAGCTTTCAATAAACGCGAATGGGTTGGAATTTTGCTACATGTTCATCATAAACTACTCATATCTTGACATGACTCAAATCCCACTTTAATCTCGCACATAATAATCGTGTGCAACTTTTCTATCTCTGTAATTATTTTTTTCAAGACGCTCTTTCGGACGGTGGGAATCATGAATGACTTCATTGTAATTGTGCAAAGTGTTCCGCTTGGCGGGGTTTACAAAAGTCTACCCCCTTCCCCAGCTCCTTATGCAACCCCTCATAGAGACACACTGGACCCTAGACTTTAAAAATCTATAACTGAGCCAGTTCATCTACCAAACTCGAGAGGAAAAAATATCTCGGGAAGAAAAAAAAATCACGACGGTCCCAAACTGTTCTGGTCTAACGTTATATGGGAATAAGCAGGGTTTATGACCCAAATGAAAGTGACGGAGCGGCACTAGGGGATCTGCCGAGCGTTGTTTACAAAACTGAGAGAGCAGAGACTGAGAGGCAGGTGCCAGCCAAGTTAAGTTTGAACACTTCTACGTTACAGCGACTTGAGTCTCCGAACTTACCTGAGCATCGCGGTGTCTCCCTGTCTGCTGACCACACTCTCGCTCGACGCATAGTCCACAGTTTGTCCAGCGGGCAAACACGATGGTAAAAAGCAGCAAAGACTAAGAATTATAGCGGTGAGCCACTGACCGGAGACGCACGCATCCTGCACTGCAATCATAATGTCCATCACCGCCGAATGGAGCACGAGCCGCGCCGTTATCAAAAATACAAAATATCTGGATGAAAATACAATAATCCTCCGCGAAAACAGCGAGAAACGGCGTTCCGTGTAGTTTCCCAGATTTGTTTTGATCAGAACCTGACCGCGAGAGGAAGTCGACTCTCCAGTGGCTCGCACACCATCTAGTGAGGAAATGGGAAACGGGAGCAGAGCTAGCAGCAGCAGACAACCCCCCGGCTCTGATCCTGTTGCCATGCGGCCGTTTCCCAGGCAACCTGTTCCCTGTAGCTCGTGATGGAGCAGTTAAGCGGGTGGTTATACTTGATACGGCAATACTATTTAAATGAGGGAGTTTTGACCACCCGGGGTTTAACGCCCTGCAACCTCGAGACGTCCTCCTGCAAACACACACTTTGTTTTGTTTTAGCCTATTGCGTGCGACATCTCCAAAAACGAGTCGAGGAAAAGGGCAAGATGTAACATGACACAGGTCAGGTCTTGTTTGTGTCATCGGTGGCTCATGCGGCCCTGCAGTGGGCTGCTATTTGTTCCGAGAAGTTACTGTAAGATGTGCTCATCCGTAGCTTTAAAGATTTCATATTTCTCTCAGACCCAGTGTTTTTTGTTTAGTTTATCATATCAAAGTAAACTAAAATGTCCTTAAAATAAATAAAAAAAATGTGACCCACACAAAAACAGTCATAAGGGTCTCTTTAAAAAAATGAGATTTGTACATGAGAAATAATTGATGTAGCCTATGGTTTGTTAGGATAGGACAATATTTGGCCGAGATACAACTATTTGAAAATCTGAACCGTGCAAAAAAAAGTTGTTCAAATTAAGTCTTTAGAAATGCATAAAAATTTTGTTTCGATATATTTATGTTTGGAAATTTACAAAATATTTTCACGGGACATGATCTTTACTTAACATTCTAATGATTTTTGGCATAAAAGAAAAATTTATAATTTTGACCCATACAATGTATGTTGACTATTGCTTCAGATGTGATTTATGACTGGTTTTGTAGTCCAAGGTCACATATAAGACTTAATATGCGACTCATCAAATAAATACATACAGTGTTGTGGACAGAAAATATTTATTTGAATTTTATTACTTTACAATTTTGCATATATCTTAAATGTTCCGCCAAAATAGTCCAACCTCTGAGCTTGCAACAACAACTGCAACTTTAGGCCTATTATTAATACTGAAGTACTCCTAGTTTTCACAACTGTTGCCAGTTCCATTTGTATGCAACAAAAAAGCTAGTCCGGTGTCGTGAGAAATCAGGACCTCTCTCAAAATGGTCTCCTTCATCAACTATACTTAGTACAGACAACATTTATTTAAAATGTCAAACCAATCTCAGAAGAAAATCTAACTATTTTCCAGGTGGCGATTTCATATGAATTCATATGATGTGATTTGTACAAAAATTTATGGTTTTGAATAAAAAAGACTACAAAAATTAACAAACAAACATGAAGGTTCAAACCTAATCATCCATGGGGCATGAAAAGTAGACAGCTACAAATTAGATCATACACCATTTCACCCAAATCATAAAATAGGTACAAATTGCCATTAGAGTATGTTTGACATATTTCTATAATTGCTTACTACTATGCATAGGGCTGTGACGGTATTGGATTTTTCCTTACCGCGGTGATGCAGCAACAAATATCGCGGTTTGGCGGTTAATCGCACGACCCCACCCCCCCCAGTAAAAAAAATTGACGTGGTCGCACTTGTGCAAGTGCATGGTCTGCTGCTCCAAAGCGTCTGCGCGCTGCAGAGCCACAGCACATTGTAGCAGGAGTCAGATTTCACTGATCACATGAAGAGATGTACTTTCAGAGCGAGCACTTCGTGGGTAGAGCCTATACTCACTGCATCAGCAGGAGCGCGAAGGTGCACACAGCCGACTGAGCGCAACGGAGGATTTGGTTTTCAAACTAAAGTAAAAGACTGCTTCTTAAACCAGAGAAGGTGACAAATAATACTGATGAAAAAGAACGGGTTGAATGTTGAACACTTTTGTTACCATATAGCTATATTAATCAATGCATGCTGATTAACTTTTATCATAATGTTGTATTAAAAAGAGAAAGTTGCGACCAGTGGGAAGAATGAGTAGAGCCCTGAATGACTTGAACAAGAACGCATGCAGCTTGTAAATGAACATGGAAATGAATAATAATAAAGTCGTCCTCTTTATTCTTAAAACAGCTAATTAAATTAACAATAATAACAAAATAATATTAATCTCTATAACTTTTTTTTTTTTTTAATATCTTCTGAGTTTAATAGGAATTATGGAACAGTCTTTGTCATCGTTTGTAACCCATTCTTTGTACAACAAATTATTAAAAGAATAATAACCTGAGCAAGCTGCAGAAACAACAAAGCGAGCTTAACATGCCCGTGCTTTGTTCTGGTGAGTTGTGCTAAACTTGATTCCTATTTCTTTAGACATTGTTTTCGGGTAAGAGCGAGTGGATATAACGCACTTGTCCAAAGCGCAACTTGTTGCAAAATGTGTTCGTTAAAGCGGATAGGTTGTAACAGCAAATTAGGATGTAATTAATATTATTTGACGATTCGTTAGGCTACATTTATAATAACAACCTTTTAAAGTGCAAAATAAAATATGTTTTTCTTCTTCCTGACCCGACCGTTCCTTGAAATATATCTCGTTTCCAGAATCTCACAATTACATTTCCTCTACTGAAAGAGAGAGAGATAACAAATAAAAATGTAGTCTGCACAAAATGTATTTTATTGTAGGCTATTTATTTTATTCGTCTTGTCCAGAATCAAATTCGTTTTACATTTTGTTGTCAACGTAATAATAAGTGTCGAGAGAAAAAAAATAATAATGTAGGCCAGTTTGTACAAAATGTAAAAATAGCATGTTTGTTATTTTTATTCGATTGTCAAAATACTAAATTTTTTAACCTTTTGCTGTCAACACGGAAAAGTGTCGCAGAGAAAAAAAAGACATCTGTCATTTAAATGTATATGTAAAATATGAACAAAACCGTTGGCTTAAATTGCAAAATTAAATCTCTTTTTCATGAAACCAAACAATTTAACTTCCCTGAGAAGAATGTCCCGAGTCAGACTTGCCTGTCATGGGTTTCTTCGCAGTAAACTGACCATTTTCAGCATCCACACTGTGCTTCATCCTTATTCTGCTCTGTCACTCATCGACGGGGCTCTAGGCAAAACCCTGCCGTGCCGCACCCACTTCACTCAAATACGATTTTAAAGATGCAAGTGAAAGATTGGATAATTAGTTTATTAACAACTACATTAAAATAAAAGCAAGCACGGGCATGTGCTATTAGCAGTCAGGGCTTAATCTGAACAAACCCGGACTGGATCAGCACCTCTGAACTCCGATCATCTCATCTGACGGATCCTCTTCCTCCAGAGAAATACGTTTGTGTCAGGGTTATTGTAGTTTTGCATTTTTAAATTCGTTTTTATTTTAATATTACTTTCAATTTTCGCTAAAAATTTAAGTTTCATTTTTTTTATTTTAGTTTTTATTTAGTGGAGTTTTCTACCCTATACAGGTTAGTTTCGGTTTTAATTTGAGTTTTAGTAATTCAAGTTTAGAAGAATTAACAGAACACTTCCAGAGCACAGACCAAAGACATTTTAATTTAAACTTATTGACGCAAACCACTAGCGACACTAAATTAAAGCATGCTGATTAGAAAATTATTAATTGATTATTTTATTTAGTTGCTGTTGGTTTCATTTTGTTTGAGCTTGTCATTGTTTTTTATTATTCTTTCTTTCTTGTCTTAATGCCTTTATTTTTGTCAAATACAGTTCTTAAATATTTCCGTTTAAGCGTATACAACATTTCTTATTTTAAATTCGTTTAACAAGCATTTTAGAAGTAAAAATTAATCTTTCATAGTCGCAAAAAAACCTGATGCGGCTCGTTTAGGTGACTTGGTTTGCTTTGCATTAAAATAAAATAGTTTACTGTTTTATAGATTACATGAAACAAACCTATATTTGACAAAAAAGTAAGTGGCACTGAGAACTAATTTCACCCAAGAGAAGGCAAAATATCTGCGTGCACTCAATGCAAACACAAACTCTGCGACTGTCATATAGGATATGGGTTACACAAAAACTACCCAAACATTACAAAAAAATGTTTAATAAAATAAACGTGATTTTTAGAGTATATGCACACAATAAAAGCAACTAATGCAAGCTGGTAATCACTTAAGTGGGTCAAGCGGTGATTGCGAATGATCCGTTACCTCTCCATCCTCTGATGCCGGATCGGTCACCCGCTTTATTACACAAATTAAACACTGTATATGACAAACGCTAAATAGGCTATTGAGTATTCCACTTGGCTAAAACACAGCAAAACACGGTTTTGGGTGTCGTAAACCTATTTAATAGATAATATTACACTTGTGTTATCTCCACCCGCGTTCTCTCACACACATACATTAGCTATAATCCTACCTTTTAGAAGCGCGTGTCTGGCTTTAAAACTCATCAGACAGCACCAGCAGCAAAAGAATTCATGTCTGGATAGTTTTATTCGATTTGATGACATTTATGAATGAACATTATAATGTTTTGCATGTAGAGTAGCCTATTGATGACGCTCAGTTGAGGGCGGCCAGCGGCATTAACTATGAAGCAAAGTTAATTTAGATGTAGAATAACTAAGCAGTGATAACGAATGCCCAAAAGATAAACTACAGATATCTGTCCCTTTGCCCCCCTGACCGTGTTGCTGCCGAGGCGACTGCCTTGTTCGCCTATATGCACATGCAGATCGCCTGTTCTGTCAGGGTGGCGTTATGCACATGCTGCGCACTGTGCGCAATAAAACACATGACACAGAAGCACTGGTGCATGCGTGCAGCGCGTGAGCGAGAAGAGGGAGTAAAAACACACAGATATGCTGTTCTGAAAGGATGTCGGGAATGGGATATTGTTAGACCGCCCACTCTCGTTCAAATTACACCAGAGTTACCGACCGTTACCGTGTTTATTCCCACGTTGCAAGAAATTTGGTCGGATCCCGCGAAAAACAGTGCGGTGATGACGGTTATGACCTCAACACCGCGGTCGCATCTCATTACCGCGGTGAAGCGGTATTGCGGTTATCGTCACAGCCCTAACTATGCATACTAAAAAGTTTTGGTTTCAGTGTGCTGAATGAGTATGCTGAAATTAACAATTCACCCTTTACCAAAACCATCCTGTCCTCCTTCGTTACTGTTGCTGTCCAAAAATACATAATGTTAATGAAAAATACATTGCAGAGCAGAGAGAAAACAGACAACACAGAGCAGGTTACTTTGAAACAAAGTCTTAGCTTTTACATTTTGTAATTTTTTTAAAGAAATTCAAACAATAAATACCGTTATATGGCTCTTTAATGTGTCGTGACAGATCTCTGTAGCACCTCCGCTTAAGTGGCATGTGAACTCATCATCTCTTCCTCTTTACTAGTAGTTAAAGCACAAAATAAACATGAATGAAAATCAGAAGATATCCTTTCAACTGCAGAAAGTTGTCAATACACATATTTTTTCAAGTTCAAGTCCTCCGACAATAATCTACTCTCCCATCTGGTTTGTTTGTCGGACAAAAATGGCAGATTCAGCATTATGATTGGTCAGATCGGCTGGCAATCAAACCCCAATGCGAAGTGACAATTGACCATGTAAGAAGCAAGCCATACCAATGGTCAGGTTAGGCGCCATATTGAATTTAAGGCTGTAAGGATAGACTTGTTGGCCGTTTCTCAAACGGAAGGCTGCATCCTCCAGAGGTCACATTTGTAGGCTGCATATGTCATAAAGAAGATCTTATTTTAGAATATTAACAGTTATAAATTTGACCATTATTCTGAGTTAAGCATAAATTGTTGTAATATGCTTATGACTCGGGAATGTAATGCTCGGTTAACTGAAATAAGCCAGGCTTGATGACGTATGCAGTTTGCAAATGCAACCTCCGGAGGATGCAACCTTCCATTTGAGAAACGGCCACTGCTTTACACGCACTCCATAGAGGTCCTAGTTTTTTGTTGGTGTTGGTGTTGGTGTTGCTGTGTTTTTGGGGGAAATGTTTTGTCAGTTGAACAGTCGGTATGCTCATAAACCACACACACACACACACACACACACACACACACACACACACACACACACACACACACACACACACACACACATATTATTAGTGGATAATTTTAGCAATGTTCACTCAAAAACTGAGGTGCATAAGCTCAGACCAAATGCTATGGTGGCAATATGATCAATCAGTTCCAAACAGTTATAAACCAATTCTAATTGAAAGAAAGAAGTTGATAAAACACATTGATACATGATAATAATATAGCATAACGAGAAATGTAGAATTAATATTTTTAGGCCAGTCATAGCACCACAATGTGAGCCAAAAATAACAAAATAAAATCCCAGAAAAGCACAACATTTTTCAATAATCTTTGGAAGGTTTTTATACATTTTATGCAAAGTCAATATATTTTAGTCCATTGGGATAATATTAACTAGCATTTTCATGAAATAGAACACCCCCCATGTAAAAATTATTAATAATAAACATTCAATGAAAATATTACATAATTAAATAAAAACAGTGGATGCAACAGTAAAGCGTACGGTACAGAAATGATTGATCTTGCAGCCAGAAGACAACCTCCCCACATCCTTGACACTCTACTCTCCCTGAAATTAAGACACATCAGAAACGAAACACCTTTTGATATGCCTACTGTTGAGGGAGTGAGCTGTGCTGAACAGATGGAGAGAGCAGCAGGGGTCTGGGTGAACCCACATTCCTATAGAGATTCCCCTGGACAGACAGTGGAAAGTGACTGTGGTAATTAATCCATCTTCCTCGTTTCTCTCTCTCTCTCTCTTTCATCCCCTATAACAGGACGGGGTCACGGTAGGGCAGCAGTGTTTTTCTGCTATTTAAATCTCCTTTTTCAGCCGGAAAGAAGTGGCAAAGGTTGGTTTAATTGGAGGCTGACATGATGCTTATCCCTTATGTTATAAAAATACAGGATTCATTGCGGCCTCCAGTTTAAGAATATAAAGATTGTTAAGACAGACAGACAGACAGACAGACAGATAGATTGATTGATTGATAGATTGATAGATAGAACAATAAATTTATGTAATCCTTCACCTTTCATTCACTGACCCAGTTTTCTATGCTATGCTCATTTATAATGGACAGCCATTCCTGGCCTTAGGGCACAGTAAGACAGAAATAACAACAGTTTGTGATATGTTATAGAATAGACTAAAGAGTTTACAGTGAATTATATTTTAATAAATCAGAAACCCAATAGATATATTTTGATGTTGACTGCTTGAAACCATGGGATATACCCTGTATTTTCTCTTAAAGATTGCATTTAAAATGCAATAAAGTGCCATTTTAAGACTGTATATCTTTCATTATAGAACACGTTACTGAATGTGTTCTCAGCCTTGGGGTAAAAATATATGAGGTAATATATCTGTAAAATGCAAGCTATGTAGCATTGAACTTGAACTATAAAAAACATAATTTTCACAATAGGACCTATGGTAAAAACGTGTTAATTGGTCAATGGTATGTTATCTTAATACAATGAAAAACTGTAAAAGATCTAAAAAGATATTTAATGAAATTTAACAGCAAAATACTATTAAAAGTTTCTTCACTGAAGAACAAAACAAATATTGGCATTCAGTAAATTGACATTCCTTGAGACGCTTGTAGGAAAAGCTACATGTGACAAACTTTGATCATATGGCTTTATTTGTTATTTTTGGGTGGTTTTCAGTATACTATAAAGATTTGTAAAAGTTTTTAGTCGTTTACATTTACGTTTAGTCATTTAGAAGACACTTTTATTCAAAGTGACTTAGAAGCCATCAAAACCAACAAAAGAGCAATAATATGTAAATGCTGTGACAAGTTTCAGTTAGTCTAAAACAAAACACATAGCAAGTGTTTTTTAATAATAAATAAAATGAAATCAAATAGAATATAAAAAGAATGCTAGTGTTAGAGTTTTTTAATAAATACAAATAAAACACGCAGAGAGAATAGAAAAAAAATCTGAGAATGTTAGAGGGTCAAGTTTTTTAAATAAATAAAAGGAAAACGAGTAGATAAAATAGAAATATAATAAGTGCTAGTGTAAGTGTAGATGGAAGTTGGGCAGGTCATTCCACCAGGAGGGAACAGTTAAGGTACAAGTCTGTGGATGTGATTTTGTGCTTCTTTGGGATGGCACTACAATGCGCTATTGGTATTAAAATGCTATTTGGTATATACAAATTATTTCAGTTAATTATATGTTTTTACTGTAAATTTAATTTCCATTTCTAAAACTTAAAATGTCACTACCAGATTTTTTATTGTTAAGCTCTGGCAATCTACTGCCATTTGTTTCTTGCACTTTGCAATAGTGATTAATAGGCTAGTGATTCATTTTAATAATGATATAAAACAAGTACATAGAATGTCTGCTAAACATTATATGCAATAGCCTATAAGTGAAAGTAGTCCTTGTAACTGACAGTGACTTATTTCCATTCCCAGAAAATATCTGCCTCTTCCTCCCCCATTCTAGCTCTGGAAAACAAAGTATAAAATGAACTGTGAAACATGCCTTCTGAAAGACATAGAGTGATTCTGAGGGTTTGTCTCTGAGGGACTCTGAAATGATTCAGAAATTGGAATCAAATTGGTTTAAACTGGGATTTCATTTAGTTCCTTGGTCCAGGTTTAATTACTGATGGCACACTGTCTCTTAATACAAAATAATACTAGAAATGAATTAATTACAGGTCAGGAATATCCGACAGTCACAAGTAATACAGAAAGACACATTTTACCCAGTTCAATCATTTTAGTCAGGACTCATTCCACTCTTGAGTGAAGAGCAGGTCTGGGAAGATGACAACTTTGATTTTTTGTCTCATTTCAGCTTTCATTGTTTCCCACAGGGCAAGAGATGAAGGGTTTTCCCAAAAGACTGCTGCTGTAGATGCAGTAATTTTTCTGGAGGAGGCCCTTGAACACAGGACTGACCTAAGAATTGAGTTTTGAGCTTGACTGCATTGATGTAATGGGGTAAAGCTTCTTTGTCTGTTGTTATAGAGAGTTGTAATGCTTTTTCCTTTGTGAGTCACAGAAAAAAACACTCAGGCAAATGAGCCGGAGGGGTATCCTTTGATGTGCCATCCACATATTTAGTTTTCTCAGACATATCTCACCTGCTGTGAACAACACACATTTGAGTTCTACTGACCAAAATGAGGTCCATGTAGTGAGAATGATAACAGGCACAATTAGGAAATGTGAGGGCATCTACTGTTTGTGTGTGTGTGTGTGTGTGTGTACTTTAAGCTAGAGAACTGGATAGCCTACTTATAGCAGTATAACAAAATTTATTTGAAGTAGCAGCATATTACATTTTTAAATATTAAAGGAATGAAACTTTCAGTAGACACAAACTTCATCAAACTGTTTAAAAATTGTGAGTTGTGAAATAACATGATCTACTACCTTTATACATTGTGTGCCATTGTAAAGGCTGTAAGTCAATCAATCACAGCCTCCTTATCATCCATGTTAAATTTATATGCATTTAAATTTACATTTATCCAAAGCGACTTACAAATGAGGACAATGGAAGCGATCAAAATCAACAAAAGAGCAATGATAGGCTATGCAAGTGCTATCACATGTCTCAGTTAGCCTAACGCAGTATACATAGCAAGTTTTTTTCTTTTAATTATAATAAATAAAAAGAAAACAGATAGAATAGAAAAATAATAGAGCAAACTAGTGTTAGAGGCCCTTTTTGCTAATAGTATAATAAAAAGAAAAAAAACGATCAAATTCAAAATGAATAGAGAAGCTTGTGTTAGTGTTTTTTTTTTTTAGAGAACTTGCAGTGAGTAAATGAATAGAGTTCAAGTCTAAAAGGGAAAGGTGTTTTTGGTTACCCTTTATTTTGATAGTCCACTTTAGACATTCTACTAACTATAAGTAACTTTGTAACTACATGTCAACTAATTCTCATTCATTTGCGACTACATGTCTACTAACTCTCAGAGTAGACTGTTAGGGGAGGTTTAGGGTTAGTAGAGTAAGTTGACAAACAGTGCCCTCCAAAAGTATTGGAACAGTAAAGACCAAATTGTTCTGTTGGCTGTGGAGTCAAGACATTTGCAAATATGATAAAAAGATGAATATGATACAAAACTACAGAATGTCACATTTTATAATTAGCTATTTCAACACATACATGTTTTACCAAATAAAAAGAACAGCACTTTTAGAGTTCATCCCACTCATTGATGTGAGCATAAGTATTGGAACAGTTGCATTAGTGTCCTGTTGCATTCATTCTTAATCTTTGCTGGCCAATCAAGCACAGCAACACCATGGTCATTGAACCAGCTTTTTGTACCTTTGGCAGTGTGGGCATGTGGCAAGTCCTGCTGGAAAATGAAATCAGCATCTCCATAAAGCTTGTTAGCAGAAGGAAGCATGAAATGCTAAAACATGGATTCTGTGCCTCTTCATTCTTCCTCCAGACTCTGGGACCTTGATTTCCAAATTAAGTGCAAAATTTACTTTAATCTGAAAGAGGACTTTGTACCACTGAGCAACAGTCCAGTTCTTTTTCTCCTTAGCCCAGGTAAGATGCTTCTGACGTTGTTTCAGGAGTGGCTTGGTAGCCCTTTTCCAGAAGATGTCGGAATGTGGTGACTCTTGAAACACTGAATCCAGCTTCAGTTCACTCCTTGTGAAGCTCTACCAAGTGGTTGAAACGGCTTTGCTTGACAGTATTCTCAAGCTTGCGGTTATCCCTGTTGCTTTTGCACATTTTCCTACCCAATTTCTTCCTTCTAGTCAACTTTGCATTTAATTTGCTTTGATACAGCACTCCTTGAACAGCCACCCCTTTCAGTAATGACCTCCTGTGATTTACCCTCTTTGTGGAGGGTGTTAATGATCGTCATCTGGACCATTGCCAAGTCAGCAGTGTTCCCCATTATTGTGGTTTCAAAGAACAAGAGATACCCACAACTCAAATGTAAATATTCTAATATTTTGATGTGTGCATAAGTATTGGAACAGTTGCCTCACAGGTCTTTCTAAGTGATCGGTTGTGTCCTGTTGCATTCTTTAGGTATTCAAAGCAGGGACTTCTGCTTCCAGTATCCATTACTTCTGTACTCTGAATCTTGCATTAAGTATCCATTACTTCTGTATTCTGAATCTTGCATTCGATGATGACACACACAAACCAGGATGAAGACAAGGGAGCTGACTTTGAGAAAAAAGTAAGCAATTTGGATGCTAAAAGAAAAGAGGAAGTCAATTAGAGCTCTAGCAAAAACAAAGGGCATGGAGAAATCACGAGTTTGGAAACCACCAGCGTGTCGCTGGAACCAACCAACAACTACCTGATCGGCCAATACAACAACAGTAGTTGATGACAGACAAATCATAAAAGCTGTGAAAATGAACCCTAAAAGACGTGTCTGTAAAATCACCAATAACCTCCAGAGAGCTGGAGTGATGCTCTGACAATCTACATTCCTCAGGAGACTTTGAGACAGAATTACAGATGCTACACAGCAAGATACAAACCTCTGACAGCACCAAAAATAGAAAGGCAAGCTTAGAGTTTGCAAAAAAGCACAAAGGTGAGCCAGAAGAGTTTTGGAACTGTCTTTATGGACTGATGAGACAAAGATTAACCTTTATCTAAGTGATGGGAAAGCAAAAGTGTGGAGAAAAAAAGGGAACTGCAAATGATCCCAAGCATACAGCCTCATCTGTAAAGCATGGTGGAGGTGGTGTAATGGCATGGACATGCATGGCTACCTCTGGAACAGGCCCTCTCATCTTTATTGATGACTTAATGTATGATAACAGTAGCAGAATGAATTTGGAAGGGTGCAAAACCATCTTGCCTACAATTATTCAAGAAAATGCCACCAGTCTAGGAACTCATTAAGAAGTGCTTCATATTGCATCAGAACAATGACCCAAAACACTCTGTTCAGTCAAGAAATGTATAAGGGCAAAGAGATGGAAAGTCTTAGACTGCCCAAGTCAATATCCAGATTTAAATCCAATCGAACATGAATTTCACCAGCTGAAGAGGAGAGTAAAGGCAGAAACACCCCAAAACAAGCAACAGTCGGAATTGGCTACATTAAAGGATGGGGAAAGCATTTCAAAGGATGAGACCAAGAGTCTGGTGATGTCTGTGGGTCACAGACTCACTGCTGTGATTGTGCGCAAGAGAGCTGCAACTAACGAATAGCTTTTAATCTTTTATATCTGCCTTATGTTCAACTGTCCCAATACTTATGCTCACATCAATGAGTGGGATGAACTCTAAAAGTGCTGTTCTTTTTATTTGGTAAAACATGCATGTGTTGAAACGGATAATAATAAAATGTGACATTCTGTAGTTTTGTCTCATATTCATCTTTTAATCATATTTGCAAATGTCTTGACTCCACAGCCAACAGAACACTTTTGTCTTCACTGTTCCAATACTTATGGAGAGCACTGTCTATATTTACAAAGTTTCTCATACTCAGTATGTTGTAAACCCATCAAAATAAAGTGTTAAAAGATATTAAGTGGACAGTCTACTAATACTCTAATGTCTGCTAGTTGACATGTAGTTGCAAAATTACTTACTGTTTGTAGAATGTCTAAAGTGGACTCCCGAAATAAAGTGTTACTTTTTTTTAAAGAATATAATTAGAATAGGGAGTGCTAGAGTTAGAGGGTCAATATGAGTGTAACTGGATGTATTTCTCAGCAGCGGTGAGAAAGTTGGATAAATAACCCCACAATAGTGTTTTCACGACTTTCCAAAAGAGGAAATAGAGATTGATAGCAGTCAGAAGAAAGATGTCAACGTTACCATTATGCAGCTGCTGCATTAGAAACACTGAGACAGCAGCATTAACTCGTTTTTTTGTAATTTGATGCAAAAGTAATCAAATAGAAAGGATAGTGTTGTTTTTTTTGTTTTGTTGTTGTTGTTGTTGAGAGGATTCATGCATGGCAATGAAGCAACGCAACTGACACTGGTAGGACACATGACAGTAACAACATGGTGGATGTAGTTTATCCGAACTTCATACTACCCATATTTATGCCTTTTTTAACATTCGTACAGTTAATGCAAATTCAAATGAAGTACCTACTCGGTATGCTATTTTGGATACACCGTCGATGGTATTGCTGTCAAAGAGTAACGTTAATTAGCTGTTGAAGTGGATTTGTTTATTGTAGAGTTAATGAAAGTTATAATGTAATGTTTGAAGCGGATGTCATAAAAAATGTCAGTAGACCAGAAAGATTTTAAAAACGATCAGTTCAATAATAAATGAATACCTTCATGCTGTGAAAGTACAAACCGGGAACACTGAAGACAATGAGCACAACGAGGGGCGTGGATACATAAGGTCTGAAAGTGTCGCACATCTTGTGAAATAAATGTAGTTTCAGTATCATTTCATCAGAGTCAGTTGTTAAGTGCCAGCATGTTCTCATATCCTTACTTAGTAGTTTGCATTGGTCCATAATTGTCATTTAAACTTTGACTCCTTTTATTGCACTGAACCTTGATGAACTGTGATGTTACCATGGCAACAACACTTGGTAAGTTTAAGGATCACCCGGCTTCCCCTTGCAGGAACAAAACAGCAGCCGTGATTTCATGCACAGAATTACTCCCCAGATACTTACTGAAGTAACTCCTATAAAACGCTCTCACCGAAAGCAATCAAAATGAAACAAATACGGGGCCTTTGGAAGCGTCAAAAAATGAGATTTGAACACTCTGTTTTTCTTCTTAGGAGAGTTCGTTTCCTCCTTTGATATGCCTGTCCTTATTTGCCATAAAGCACATATTAAATTGGAATTTAATGATGAAATACTTTGTCACTGATCTAGTGGGGGTTCAGCAGCATGGCAATGGACCGTTACGGAATATGCTCAAAGAAATCTATTATGTCAGTATCATTTTGCATCATTATATAATTTCCGTAAACAGAGAGTCAATTGAAGTTGAAAATCGAGGGTGGTTTTTAGGTCTTTGTGTATATATTCATTAATGTCATTTTGTGTCCTAGAACAAAGCCATTCATAGTTTCACAGCTGTATATCACTTTCTAGACTCCACATCGAGGATCAAGTGATGCAACCCCATTGTCAGACTGCTAGAAAAGAGGAAATGTCAGTGATCATATATGGCTCTGCATTGAATTATTCAGCAGTGTAAAAATAGAATGTGTGAAACCTTCAATTCTGGGTGGAACTATCCGAAACAAAGCCCTGATGAGATACTGCCCCCTAAAGAACAGCTACGGCAATGCAGATTCTTTTATTATGGATGATTTTCTAATTAGGTCACAATGCTAATGTACAGTAACATTTTTCCCCCCAGTAGTATTGCTTTGATATTAGAAAGAGAAATTAAATATAACCTTTATATGTTTTTTAAAAATCACAGGACTGCAGTGTAACTGGAATAATATATTTAACAACCTAATTGGAAAACAAATTATATCTACTGTGCTGGCTAAAAGTTAAAGATATTATAAACTTCCATAATTACATTCCGTAGACAAATAACATGAAGTAGGCAAATGCTTAAAAGAACAAAGAGTTCCAATATTGACAAAAACCATTGAACGTTAATGCAGGGATTTGCATTAATATTTACATTGTAATGTACATTTACAGCATTATAGGGGAGAAGGGCTATTCAATAGCAGGTATATTTTGTGACAACATGGCCCACTATTGTGTTCAGTGAAAAAATATTTTCCAGGGTAACAAAGATGAGCTCAAAATGCTAATGTACAATGTTTTTTTTGGTCACATTTGACTACAGTGTAACTCGCGGACAGAAAAAAGCATGCATAATATATTTTTAATACCTTATGGGAAACAAATGCAGCTATAATCTCATCTACAGGTACATTTAAAAAAAAAATCATGAAACAGGTCAATATTTTTTGTCACTCATTTCAGAAAGTGAAACCCATATATTATATAGATTCATTACACAGAGTGAAATATTTCAAGCCTTTTTTTCTTGAAATTTTGATGAATTATGGCTTACAGATAATGCAAACCACAAATTCAGTGTCTCAGAAAATTTGAATATTACATAAGATCAATAAAAAAGGATATTTTAAACAGAAATGTCAGACTTCTTAAAAGTATGTTCATTTATATTCACTCAATACTTGGTTGGGCCTCCTTTTGCATGAATTACTGCATCACTGCGGCGTGGCATGGAGGCAATCAGCCTGTGGCACTGCTCAGGTGTAATGCAAGCCCAGGTTGCTTGGATAGTGGCCTTCAGGTCATCTGCAATGTTGGGTCTGGTGTCGCTCATCGTCCTCTTCGACAATACCCCATAGATTCTCTATGAACCAGCTTTTGGTACCTTTGGCAGTGTGAGCAGGTGCCAAGTCCTACTGGAAAATGAAAGTAACATCTCCATAAAGCTTGTCAGCAGAAGGAAGCATAAAATGCTCTAAAATTTCCTGGGAGATGGCTGCGTTGACTGTGGACTTCAGAAATCACAGTGTGTGGACCAACACCAGCAGATGACATGGCAGCCCAAATCACTGACTGTGGAAACTTCACACTGGACTTCAAGCAACATGGACTCTGTGCCTCTCCACTCTTCCTCCAGACTCTGGGACCTTGATTTACAAATGAAGTGCAAAATGTACTTTCATCTGAAAGAGGACTTTGTACCACTGAGCAACAGTCCAGTTCTTTTTCTCCTTAGCCCAGGTAAGATGCTTCTGACATTGCTTCAGAAGTGTCTTGGTAGCCCTTTTCCTGAAGATGTCTGAGCGTGATGTCTCTTAATGCACTCCAGCTTCATTTCATTCCTTGTGAAGCTCTCCCAAGTGTTTGAATCAGCTTTGCTTGACAGCATTCTCAAGCTTGCAGTCATCCCTGTTGCATGTGCACATTTTCCTACCCAATTTCTTCCTTCCAGTCAACTTTGCATTTAATATGCTTCGATACAGCACTCCTTGAACAGCCATCCCTTTCAGTAATGACCCTCTGTGATTTACCCTCTTTGTGGAGGGCGTCAATGTTCGTCTTCTGGACCATTGCCAAGTCAGCAGTGTTCCCCATTATTGTGGTTTCAAAGAACAAGAGATACCCACAATTCATGGATGGTAATTTATTGAAACGCAAATGTAAATATTCTAATATTTTGAGATACTTATTTTTGACTTTCATTAGCTGTAAGCTCTAATCATCAAAATTGTGAAGTTTTCACCATATTCTAATTTTTTACTGGCTAAAAATTAAAACATTCATGTAAATATTTGTATTTTTGTACAAGCATCATAGGTAAGATGGACTATATGTCAGTTAAATATAAGTAGTGACCACCTGCCCTGTTGTTGTGTTCTGATAACAGTGAAAGGTAAGTGATTATACATACATTTCCTTGCAAAAATAAACCTACTTGGAAAATATTCATTCGGGAAAAAGGGTGACAACTAGCCCCAGAATCGATCACAACAATGTCTTATTAATACAGTATTATTAAGTAGGCCTGCAACCCGATTTCTTATAGAACATCTAATAGCACATGTAAAGAGTGCCATCTTAAGGCACAACAAAGCAAAGAACAGCAGTTTTGTCCTGCCAGTGATTATTGGACTCTGTACATTTTCCAAATGAACATGAAGGTGTAAGAAAATACAGTCACTTCATATTGTCAGACAAGCCTTCACAATATTTCACAGAGCTGTGTTGTAGTTGATGGATGACATATTCCTGGAATTAACTTGTTTCATCTAGAAATTAACCATCTATAAAAAGACCACGTTGGAGATCCTGTTCCCATAACCTTTTCTGTCACTGCGTTGAGTAATCAATCATTCTGTTTCTCATCTCATTTTAATTACAAACTGATAACCATTTCTTCTCAGCAAATCATTTTTGGATACTGCTAATATTGTTCATATGAGGATTATGTCAGTCTCTCTATGACCAAATCCTCTTGATTATATTGTTATGGCTGATTTAGAATAATTCATTCCTGATAAGCCTCAATAGGAAGGGTTACACTTTATTTAATGGGGCCTAATTAACCTTCAGTAACTCCTTGAAGACAAACTAAATGAATTGAGCTCTCTGATATTCCATCCTGCATGACAGTTGTTTGAGAGATTGACAAGTTTGTTTTGACAGGTGTGTTGATATATTTTTAGTTTTTAAGATTTCACCCTAAAAAATGAAAAGTTCATATAATAGCCTCATTTATTTTTCTGCATTACGTTATTCCATTGAACACAAAAGATGGCGTTTTACTCTCTTGCATATAGACTAAAGTAGATGGTTGACTGGAGCTGTCAAACTTCAAAAAGGTGACCCTAAAATAGCTTTGCGGGGGGGAAAGACATATATTTAAGTATTTTTTAACACAAACTCCTTAACAGCCCTGTAGATACAATATTATAAATTACAACATTCTAAATGCAACACTTTTGTTTTTGCTCCTACACTGCAAAATAAGCTTTTCTTAGATTTCTTAGTCTTGTTTCCAGCCAAATTATCTAAAAATGATTCAATCAAGAAGGATTTTTTAGACAGGTAAAAATATTGTCTTGTTTTCAGAAAAAAAACAAGTCAAAATTAAGTGAGTTTTTAGATATTAGTAAATAAATATTTTGGCTGGAAACAAGAAAAGCATTTTTTTTGCAGAGTATTGTTTTTAAATATGCTCTATAAAAAATGTTGAGTTGAGATGAGTTATACCTTTGTCCCTCAAAGCCCCTATGTCTATTCTTGTACAAGTTGTATAACAAACCATCCAGATTATTTCATTTATTAAAAGGGTTTATGTTTGCATTTAGTAAAAACAGACTATGATCATCTAAGAACGACACGATAATAATGACTCAAACGGAAATTATATTGGACAATGCACAAGTGATTTGTTATAATAAATTCTGTACAGTGTGACATGATATTGTAGTACCGGCATCTTTCAAGTGCGCAAAGCTGCATGATGAAAAGATGTGTGTCTTTGAAGATTACCGGTCTACTATAGTGATTCCATGAAAATATTTTTATTTTTTATAGCTATCGGGTATGTTACACACAGTTTAATTAAGGCCAAAGGTGTGGTCACATTTATCATTTTTCATTGAATGTTTGCGGAATTATTTTTATTTCAATAGAAATCCTCAAGATAAAGAACTTGGCATGGAGCAAAAGATTTCCCCATGAAGATTTCACAATGAGTTCAAGTTGGTTGCATGGATTTGTGTCAATGACTAACAGAAAGTTTTGAAAGTAACTTCTGTGGAAGCACATCACTACACAATTGACAATGGACCTTTTTTGCCCCCCAAATTATCATTTGATACAGCTTAATACAAAAAAACTTTAACTTGCACAAATCATGGCACTCAAACTAATGTAACTCGTGAAATTAATACATATGTAATTTGCAATTCTTGATGTCGGGACACATTCGGACTTATTCATCATTGATGAGTTGTGCAATATTAATTATGACATGGTTACTATAAAGATTACATTAAATAACTGTAGCTTTAGGGATTTTAACACATTTACCACTCATCTAGTTGCTCAGGGCAAACCAACTTAAAACGGATACCAGGCCTGTTTACTACTGACATACCATGGGTCTACATACAGAAACAAACCTAACCAACTAAATGGGGATGGAGACAATGGTGGGCAGCTCTCCTATGGGTGGAGGGTTGTACTTCTCAAGACGCATGAGTCGACGAAGAATATCATCCCGGTCTCTGGGCCAGGTGAAGATTTGTGTGCTTTGAAGCCATGAAGGTACGTGGCACTGACAGACAGAAGCAGACACAGAAATGTTGTAAACTAACGAGGCGTCATTACATCTGAACTGGATTTAAGTGGAATCCAATGAGCAATCTTTTGGGTGTTACTATAGTACTGTACAAACAATCACACATGTATTTTGCTGTTATCATAATAGTTCATCTCAAATTAATATTTTGGCTCCTTGAGCGAGCGCTTGTGCAAACACAAACATCCTGTTCGTTAAACAGTTGGGTTTATAAGTTGCAGTTTTACCTTATTAGCACCAGGAAACAAGATGGGGATGAATCTGTAATTCCTGGCACCGTTCTGAATGAACTCGCTTTGTAACTAAAAGACAAAGAGCTCTTATGAGTCAATTGAGAAAGAAAAATTATTTAAAAACCTAGATCCCTTTTCATCCAAGTTGTACCTGCTTGTGTATGTAGACAGTGTTCAGTGTTTCATCATTTTCCAGGAAAAACGAGGCATTAGTCACAATCTCGTGATACTTTGGACTAATGACTATGATGATCAGATAGTCTTTCTGTGCACAACAGAACACAAACACACAAATTTAGACAACCGAATGGACAGGAGGGAACAATTACTTCAATTACTCAGGAAAAAACATCTACTGAAATTAGACATGCAAGGTTTATCGTTCTCACCGCATAAAAATTGCAGAAATATGTCCTCCCTCACTTCAGCTCTTAATTAAAATGATATGTTTCAGGGTTACATGTTTTTTTTTTTTTTATTAAATGTTCTCTTTTCTTCCCCCTCAAAATGCATAAATTAAAAGTTTTGTTGGACTGTTTCCTGCCATCAAACTTTAATCAAATATCAAATCAGATAAATAAATGATGTCCAAGCTCAAACTGGCGGAATGCATTTAGTAGAAGCAAATATAATTGAACACAAATAGGAAAAACACCCAGCCTGAGTGACAATGATCCACTGAACCGGTTCAGTTTCTCAGCACAAATGACATCGCCCAAAAGCAACCGTTTGTGGTCATGAATTTGAAAGAGAATATATGATAGTATGTTCAAGTGTATGTCAGGGATCAATCCTTGCCATTTATAAAGTTTATAAGGTTAAATGGTGACATTTTTCAGACATATGAACTAAAAAATGTGAGATTTGTGAGAGCTGAAGATATCCTCAACAATGGAGAGCACCCCAGAATAGGTTGTATGTGTGGACTATAAACAGAGGTGTTAGTTCTTCCACTGTTTGCAATTTAATTATAAACACTGCTGTATAAAAGAACAAGTTTTCCCAGCTGCGCCCTTTTCTATTTAAGAGGTTACAGAGTTTGCATGTCTTTAATGACACATGCATTTTTTTTTTAGAAGCCAAGGAAACATTTATAACCTTCATCCATGACACAGCAGTGTCCATTCAGGAAAATAAAAAAACGATTGCAGATTAAAAGTTTATTTACCCCAAGAAGAAGCACTAAAAATAATTTAAATGCATTACATTTATAAACTCACCAACAATTATTATTATTTTTTTTTACTTGATTTAATGCACTGGTAACAAAGAAGAATGTTTTAAAATTTTATATTTGAATCGATCTTCTGAATATGCTATTCATTATAATTTGCAGATTTGGTGCTCAATAAAACATTTTTTATTATCAATGTTGAAAATAATTTTGCTGCTTGATATTTTGTGGAAACAGTGATACACTACCACTCAAAAGTCTGAGAAAATAATGATTTTAAATGAAAGAAAGAGAGAAAAATACATATTTGTATTCTGCAAGAATGCATTCAATTGATCAAAAGTGACAGTAAAGACATTCATAATGTGACAAGATTTCTATTTCAAATAATTGCAGCTGATCTGATCCTTCTTTTCATAAAAGAATCCTAAGAAAATGCATCACTGTTTCCACAAAAATATTAAGCAGCAAAAACGTTTTCAACAATGATAATAATAAGAACCATTATTAAAATTGAGTACCAAATCAGCATATTAGAAGGATTATTTTTTAAATGATAAGAAACGGATGACTGAAATATTAGCTGAAAAATTTCAGCTTTGCCATCACAGGAATAAATTACATTTTAAAATACAAAATCACACTTTCAATCCTTCTAAATACATTGTTCACTATTATTCTAGTGTCCTTTGTGTGTGTTCGCAGAGACTGTTCTGCCATTATTCATTTTTTTTCACTCTGGTCTATTATTGTGATATCATCTCTTTCCAAAAAACCTGCTCCAAAATGCCATGTAAAACCGAAACTGTTTTGAGTTGCTTTAGAGTTTTCAGTCATACAATCTTTTTCTGTAGGTGGTTCTTGACCAGAATTATCTGCAATGTGGACTAGATCTTCGGTTGTGTAAGTCAAACTAGGAAAATCACGCTCTCTGAAATACTAGCAGGCCTGGTTTCTACTTACTTCGCTGATGTATCTCTCCATGAAGTCGATCTTGCTTATGCTCTTGAACTGTTGTTCAAACATGTCAATCTGCACAAAAAGAACACAAAGACTGAACATGATCTCTGGCAGACCCCATATCAGGAGACAAGTATGGCTGCAAGGCAATGTCTGGTACAGGTTGCTTGTCTTACGTGAGTGTAGAAACCATTGTGTCTCAGAAGGGCGACAAAGTTGATGATCTCTTTGACATGTTTTTCACTGTCTGCTTCATATGTAACAAAGACCTTCCCTGCAATAATGAAGAGTGAAAAGAACATAAAATTCCTTCCAGAAATATACCTCAAGATATATTATATTATAGTGAAGCTAGAGTATTGAGTGAATAAAAAAAAAAAAAAAACAAAGAATACACCATTTTTTTTTTTTTACCATGCTTCTACTGTATATATATATATATATATATATATATATATATATATATATATATATACACACACACACACACACACACACACAGGTGCATCTCACTAAATTAGAATGTCGTGGAAAAAAAAGTTCATTTCAGTAATTCAACTCAAATTGTTAAAACTCGTGTATTAAATAAATTCAATGCACAGACTGAAGTAGTTTTATCTTTGGTTCTTTTAATTGTTATGATTTTGGCTCATATTTAACAAAAACCCAGCAATTCACTATCTCAACAAATTAAAATATGGTGACATGCCAATCACCTAATCAGCTCAAAACACCTGCAAAGGTTTCCTGAACCTTCAAAATGGTCTCTCAGTTTGATTCACTAGGCTACACAATCATGGGGAAAACTGCTGAAAGAAGAAGCTGGCTGTTCACAGAGTGCTGTATCCAAGCATGTTACTCAGAAAGTTGAGTGGAAGGAAAAAGTGTGGAAGAAAAAGATGCACAACCAACCGATAGAACCGCAGCCTTATGAGGATTGTCAAGCAAAATTGATTCAAGAATTTGGGTGAACTTCACAAGGAATGGACTGAGGCTGGGGTCAAGGCATCAAGAGCCACCACACACAGACGTGTCAAGGAATTTGGCTACAGTTGTCATCAAAAGCGTCTTACCTGGGCTAAGGAGAAGAAGAACTGGACTGTTGCCCAGTGGTCCAAAGTCCTCTTTTCAGATGAGAGCAAGTTTTGTATTTCATTTGGAAACCAAGGTCCTAGAGTCTGGAGGAAGGGTGGAGAAGCTCATAGACCAAGTTGCTTGAAGTCCAGTGCTAAGTTTCCACAGTCTGTGATGATTTGGGGTTCAATGTCATCTGCTGGTGTTGGTCCATTGTGTTTTTTTAAAACAAACGTCACTGCACCCGTTTACCAAGAAATCTTGGAGCACTTCATGCTTCCTTCTGCTGCTTTTTAAAGATGCTGATTTCATTTTCCAGCAGGATTTGTCACCTGCCCACACTGCCAAAAGTTGGTTAAATGACCATGGTGTTGGTGAGCTTGACTGGCCAGCAAACTCACCAGACCTGAACCCCATAGAGAATCTATGGGGTATTCTCAAGAGGAAAATGAGAAACAAGAGACCACAAAATGTGCAGATGAGCTGAAGGCCACTGTCAAAGAAACCTGGGCTTCCATACCACCTCAGCAGTGCCACAAACTAATCACCTCCATGCCATGCCGAATTGTGGCAGTAATTAAAGCAAAAGGAGCCCCTACCAAGAATTGAGTACATATACAGTAAATTAACATACTTTCCAGAAGGCCAACAATTCACAAAAATTATTTTTTTTATTGGTCTTATGAAGTATTCTAATTTGTTGAGATAGTGAATTGGTGGGTTTTTGTTAAATGTGAGCCAAAATCATCACAATTAAAAGAACCAAAGACTTAAACTACTTCAGTGCATTGAATTTATTTAATACACGAGTTTCACAATTTGAGTTGAATTACTGAAATAAATTAACTTTCCCATGACATTCTAATTTATTGAGATGCACCTGTATATATTATGTATAGCAGTTTTAGCACATAAACACTTTTTGATCACATGACTTTGAAGAAGAGATAACGACGTAAACAAGAACTGCCATTTGTTTCTTATCGTCTGATGTTAACGGCACATACATCTTATTCAGATTTGACATTCTTTCATCGTTACTCAACAATAGCGTGTAAACTTACTCTGCTCCAGGGATAGAGGGGCTGTGCTTGGGGTTAGCTTAGCTCGTGGGCGAGGAGAGGTGTGACCACTGGAAGACATCGCATAAAGAACACAGACAGCTTCGTTTTTTGTATTAGTGAAAATCAGAAAGCTATGAAATCATTTACAATATTGAAATCATTTACAAGACTGGCTGTCCCATATTAATTGTACAGAAAAACATATCACAATCACACATTACCTATAAGTGAACTCTGCGGCTGATTGTCTGCTGTTTTCAGAGCCTGTTGGAGATGAAATGATGAAGTGAGTGAGACATTAATCTGCACAGGTCTCAACATTAAGCCTTGATGTGCTCGTCCTTTGGACAAGTAAATCAGTCATTCACTTCCAAGGAAAAAAGTTACATGTCATTTTTTTTTTTGTTGTGCAAATGTAATAGCTTTTACTAACTTAAACATATTTGTGTTATTATTTGTTATAAATACAAACACAACATTAAGAAGTTTTACCGCAGAACGTTTGTTCAGTGAGTTCTTTGGTGTGTGCTGTTGTGCTCATTTGTTTTGATTGCTCCATGAGTCTCTCTCTCACACACTGCCAGGCTGCGCGAGCCTCAACTGGCACAACCTTGTCAATACATTTCAACTTTCAGTGCTTTCCAAGTTATTTTTTGTTATTGCCCTTTCATTCAGGCTACTTGGGCATAAAAGCCTCTTTTACCTGTCCTTTAAAAAAAAAATCCACTTTTCCCAGACTTGTGCCATGCTGCATACACACGAAACATGTTTTGTCAGGTAATTTACGAAACCGTAACCTCTCAATAAACTGATTTTATTTTTCGAACCAAAAATATTATTTCATATAATTGGTGATAACCTGATCATTTTAATTAACCTGAAACCTGATAATTTGAGTTACACTTACACTTTACAGATTAAGTACTGCTATCATGTTCACAAAAAATTACACTAACATTTATTTTTAGTAAAATTACATTTTTTACAACATAAATTGACATGAAAACTATTTAATTCATGTTTTAAAGTTAGTTAAATAATACAAAAAATAGTAGGTTACAAGTACTTTGTCAATGGATTTTTCCAGTTGCTTTTCTTTGACATTTTATCAAAGGCTTTTCCTTATCAATTTGTTAATCGAGTTAAAAAAATGCAATTGGTCATTTAGTAGGGGCAACTAATCATCTTTCAATTGTAAAAGGCCATCAAAAGAGGACTGTCAGTGGACAAAGATATACAATGCGTAGTTTTAATCTTACATGTAGATGTTTCATCTTCTAAGATGGGCGTCACTTATAAAATGGAACCTGGTTGTTTAATCTGACAGTATACTGGCAAAAGTTATTGCAATTTAATCGAGTTGGAACAGGCTGAATAAATTTCCCGTAAGGTTGATTAAAAACCCTGATAAAAGACTCATCACATACAGTATGAGGCAAATTTAATGACAATAGGCTCATGAAAGTTGGAATGATTCATCATGTGATTAACAAGTTCCATGTAAAAGAAAGAAACTGGCTCACTAGATTCACTTGAATAAAGAAACGAGACTTACGTGAAGGCCAACAGGGCATGTGGTAATGCGGCCTGTAATGAGAGCCCTGATCCATTTGATACATATCCACAGGGTATTGACTACAGCAGGGTGGTCCACGGGACACGCAGTGGTGCGGAGGCATGCCGTAGCTGTGAGGTGCGAACGCAGTTGGGATAGAGCGCAGTGAACGCGGCTGTTCCAGACTTCCCTCTCCCAGACTTTGCCTGTCTGGAGAGCAAGAGTAGCTGGAATCGCTAGGATAACTGCAGTAATTTCCAGACACTAAGCAAGAGGGGAGGTTACGACTGGGATATTCCACCGAACTGCTGCCTACGGAGCTCGAGTGGAGATGGTCCCTGTTGTGTGGGTCTAGGGTGCTCAGACATACTTCCGTCTGACTGGGAAAGGGCGTCTGGGGATTGTAGCCAGAAGGTAGACCAAGCGGGGGCTGGTAAGGGCTGTAGCTGGACTGTGTGGATCTGTAGTTGGTCTTTCTGTCTCTGCACACATCCTTGAAGTCAGACTGTGCGCTCAAAGAGGACTCGTTTCCAGACATGCAACAGTCGGCGTGAGAGAGTTGGGAATCGGTGGAGTTTGAGTCACAGATGGAGTCCTCGGTAATGATTTTCTCCATAGTCTCGTCGTTCTCTTCTGGAAAGTTGAGGGATTGTAAACTGTAGGGGCCAAATAGAGAAATATGGCTAGAAAATTAGAGGGGGGGGGGATACAAGCATTGTTGAGCACTCTTACAGTATGTGGAAAAAATTACTTTTGAAAATTAATACAACCAAACAATAAATCAAAATATTTAGATTTTCATTGTACTGAACTATCTGTATGTTAACGATCTCGTTTTTTTCCGATCACTGTTATATTAGAAATATTTTAAATTCAACTGTCACACTAAATATGATTTCAAATATGCAAAATAAATACAAATAAAAATGTTAAGACATTTCATGACAATGAAAGTTCATTTATGTTTCAAACTAGCTGTTAATATATAATTCATCTGATTTTGTCTTTTGTAGGTATTACAATAAAAGTGAGAAAAAAACTAGAATATAACTATTATAAATATATATAAATGTGTTAAAATTGCAGTTAAAAATCTTTTTGTTTGAGCCTTGTATTAAAAAACCTGCAATCTTTGGAAATGCCTGGGACTTTAATCTTTTCTACATATTGGGTTACGTGCACAAACCTGCTATCCCGTATGCATAAGGTGTTTATTTATTTTAAAAACTACCTTTAAAAAAACATTTTCTTTATCTAAGGGATAAAAACGCCACAATAAAAGAATAGGAAAAAATTGTTTTGTTAAGCAAAGGAAATTCAGCAAAATGGCTTTAAAATAAGAAAGCAAAAATGAGAACAAACATACACTATATGGCAGAAGTATTGGGACACTATACCATTACATCTACTGGGAATTTAATAACATTGCATTCTAAATACATAGACGTCATTATTTCTGGGGCGTTACTTAACAGCTTATATTCATCGGAGAAGGCTTTCTACAAGATTTTGGAGCGTCTCCATCAGAATTTTGGCCAATTCCTTCCATTCACAGAGTATTTGTGAGGTCAGGCACTGATGTGGGACGAGAAGGCCTGGCTCACAAACTCAGTTCCAGCTGATCCCAAAGGTGTTGTGTGGGCCAATCAAGTTCTTCCACACCAAACTCATCCAACCACTGAACTCTTCAACTATGAAATCAGCATAGAGTTGGTGACTTTCATGCACCATGTGCTTCAGCACTAGGTGGCCCTGCTCTGTGGCTTTACAGTCTTCTGCTTGATAGCTGCTGTTTCTAAACACTTTCAATTTAAAATAATACCACACACAGTTGACCGTAGAATATCTAGTAGAGATGACATTTCACACCAATTTAATCGTGACTTAAATTCACTGTTTCACTCTTCAGAATGACCCATTTTATTTTCCACAAATGTTTGTAAGTGCAGAATGGGTGCTTGATTTTAATACACCGGGGCACTACAGTAATTAAGTTGTGTTCCAATATTGTCCATATAGAGTACCTATTTCTGTCATTATAAGATGTATATTTTACCTATATTGCAAGCATTGCGCAGAAGGCATCATTCTTGTGCCTAATACAAAAGAGCTGCAGCCATTCCATATCCCCAGTCAGCAATCTGTAACAAAATTATGAACACAGGTAACTTTGAATGATGATAACCCTGTTAAATAAAACTGTATTTGAGAAAAGTGAGCGACCTTTGTGCACTGAATACAGGAACCCAAAGGGGATTTTTTTTCTCTCTCAACTTACAGTATGAAAATGTGTGCACTTTACACATCACCGGAAAACACCTCGATATGCAGTGGAAACCAAAATGAGACGTGGGAAATCACAGGTAGGCCAAATTAAAGCTGTCAATATCAAATGCACAAATGAGGCAGAGAAGGTACTAATACCTAATGTCTTACATTAGCATAAAACTGAGTACTACATTATACATAATTTCTTCATTGACTTCTGAATATTCTGACACAGCTGAGTTCCAAAGTTAAAACATGTCATTCTCCTTTCTGAAAAGGCCAGTAGATGATTGATAGATGTTTAATTAAAACGCATAAATGAAAAATTAAAGAGTACTGTACATTCACGCTCATAAAAAAGTAGGCATGCGTCAAAATACTGTTGTTACTATAGTATCACAATGCATTACATTTTAGTAACATTTCTTATAATGATAATAATAATAATGACAATCATAGAAAGTTTTGGTAACACTTTTGATTATAATTTTTAGTACCGAAGTTCCTCGCATGTATTTATGCATAATTTATTGTTATTATAATAGTAAGTACATGTAACGTGTAACATGGACATCTTAAAATAAAGTGTTACCAAAGTTTTAAAGTAGTATTTTGTAAATATTTCGTTCAAATTCGCAATGTGTCATGCTTTGAAACTATCACTGCCGCAGGGCTACATAACATCAAGTCTCGCATTGCGCTCTACCGTCGCTAAATATTACTACAGGAAACACCTCCCAAAACTAAAATCTTATAAAATTAAAAGCTTAAATACAACATAATAGAGACAACACATAGACAAAATAAAACTTCCACTCAGCTCACATTACGTTGTCCGTTACAAACTGCTCGCTAACGGTGACATAAACAGACGAAAACACGTACATACCCGATCAGCAGATTTAGTCGCGTGAATTATTTAATTTCGATTACTCTAATATCCATGTCCAAAACCGCTGGACATTATAGAGCACACGAGCTGAAGCAGTCGAAGAACATACTGTTTGGAAGTTTCTCAACACCTGCGTATTATCACACCACAAATTCCGCCCACTTCCCAGAAAGCACATCCTCGATTCAGAGCGGTTTGTCTGCCTTCAACAAAACAACCAGTGATCAGCGAAGTGTTCTATTGAGCAAATTCTTTGAATTTGACTTAAATACCGATTCGCAAAGTGTTCACTTTACAGCAAAATAATGACTTTGAAGAGAACAACATTGGCACGAATACGTACAATAAAAATATGATTAATATTTATTAATCAACTAATAATATATTAGTTACTATTACTGACAACAATATTGTCTGAACAATAAAAAACAACATTTGACACCTAGACAGATACGCAACAATTTGACTAAAAATGAAAGGTAAATTGCAGCACTAAGAATGTATTATTGAGTCATATTGGGTCTTTGAACAGTAAGGACCAAATGAACAGTTATTTTTAATATTCACTCTAGGATTATTTCACTGTGGTTTAAAACAAGGATAAACAAAACCATGCTTCACTCGCCATAGTTCGCTGGAGGTTACTTTTTATTATTATTTAAAAGTGGTCACCAAGACTTTCCAGAAACATACGTTATATCATAGACATCTGTTAACTTTCACATTATCTTAGACATCAGTGGTTTGGTTTTTAGTGCATTGCATTTCTGAGTAAAACTGACATCCGAGATGCGACACTCAACAGCTTTTACATCTTTATCTGGGATTTTGATTAATAAAAGTATGTAAAAGAGATCTCAAGTGTTTTTTTTTATTTGCTCAGTTACATATTACATTTTTCTGCTGTTTTTAGACCACAACACATATGAAATCATGTAGAAAATGCCAAATAATGTTGAAGTTGTTCATGCACTCATTCTAACCATGTAGATAAGTGCATAAAGTAAATGCACCAGTGTTTACTGTAAAATCTTTCCATAGTATGAAACCACCTCTTTTGTTGTCTCTTTTAAGAGCAATGTTTCTTAATTTGATCCATAGTACGACAAACCTTACCATCATTTAGCCGTAACAGGATATACAGAGACCAGTTCATTTCAAACTCTAAATAGATACTAAATGTGATTGTGAATAAACCTAAGGCAAACTGACTTGAAAGGAACATAGGAGGAGATTTGTCAAATTAACCTAATTACATATTTAGACACACTGACTTTCCTTTGGTTAGCAAAGCAAAACTCCAACCACTTTTTGTTTACAATCAGGGTCTGAGGGTATTGATGCAATAGATCTCGCAGTTCCTGAAAGAAGAAAAAAGATAGCATATTGTTGATACTAAATTAATACATTTTTGATTTTAATAATAGTTTTGATTGTACTACCTGAGCATGGACAGGACTTTCCACCTCTCCCACAATATGAGTGACGTGTGAGCTCATGAGATCCTCTTCATCGCCGTCATATGTGCAGAAACATTAAGGTGTAAACTATTAGCTCACGCCATCAACAAGCTTTCTTATAAATGTAATTAAGACAGACATGTTGTTGTAGTGTAGTGGTTTGTTAGCTGTTGAACGTTTGGGTAAAGATGGAATGTGAAAGGATATGTGATAAGGTATCGGGCGAGCTTCTTCTTCTCTGTAGCAGCCATGTTGTAAAAGTAGACACGAACACCTCTCATAAAGTCAGCCATCCCTGGTGAGCCCTGACCTTCATGTGATACAGTGGAGGGTTTTAGTGACTTTGTCAGGTCTTCACGGTTACCAAGGGCACTGGAGGAACATGAGGACCCAGATGGCGAGGATGCTGCTGGGTATGAAGCCGAGTGCGAGGTTGATGGAGTGCATGTGGTAGAAGAAACTGTAGAAGAGTGTGAAGTGGTTCGTTTATAATAGTAGCTGAAAAACAAGTCAAGGATAATAAAAGATGCTCATTGTTGTTCATAAAGGCCCCAATGTACTTCACATGAAATCGAAAGCAAAATTAGTCTAAACAAAGTTTGTTTGGAGTTTGTTTCAGTAGTTCAAGAAATGTTGCCAAAGCAAACTTTCCAGAAAAGTTTGCTCCGGCTAATTACAACGGCTAATTACAACTTCAAACTACCTTTCGTTAGTGGAGATTACGTAAGAGGTTAGGTGCGCTCTGGGGCTCCGCCTTCCTTGGTGTGGAAATTTTCTCTAATTTCTCTGTCAGACGCCAATAAAATCATGATCTAACTGGAGAGCTGCTTCATAGTAAAACTGAAGTTGCAATTCTAATTGAAAGTGACACTGACATTGTTTTTCTGACACTGACATTCTAGCTTGCTTGCATGCAGTTTTTGAGAAAAATTAGGGAAAAATGTTCAGTTCCTCTCAGGTAGGATACATAAATGTGGAGATGCCTTTGGTGGCCAGGTGCTTGCGAATGAGTCTCTCTGTTCCATACCAGTTGAAGCCTTTAGTGGAGTGACCAATTCGAGGCAGATGGACACTTGCTATTGAAGAAAACAGAAAATGTTAACTAAACAACCATTAACACTAAAGAGCCATTTACATAGAACACATTTTTCAAAGCTGAAGTCTTGCGCCTGACACAAACACAGTAGACAAACACGTCTTCCCAGTGCATGTTTACACAAAAAGCTGTCAAATATAAACACAGTCCTTGTGAAAGACCTTAAAAGCATAATGATCCATTTAAAAAAAACAGCTTTTACATTACACACATTCTTATTTAGAAGCATTTTAAATCTGCAGACCTTAGCAAACACAAAATACAGCTGTACAGTCTAGACTAGGTAAGTTTCTGTTATGCCTAGGCCAAGGGTTTTCTAAGTTTTGAAATGAAACCACCTCTTGGAATTAATCCCATCAAATCGTTGTGACACTTAAAAAGTGGTGTGCAGTGAACTTCGGTTTCAGAACAGGTTTGCAGCAAGGATGTGCATTTCATTGGCAGCTTTAGATTAAATTGAATTTGTTTATAAGGTGAATAGAGAAAGCCACATCATTGCAACCAACTAGTTTCACAAATGAGCTGAGTACCCTTCTTTTGTTTGGCATCTCTGCAGATCTTCTTGAGGCCCTCATCCAAGGCAGTGAGCTGAATGCCTGACAAATTGTTGGCTTTATCCCTCTGCTGAGCAACTATAAGTGCCAGCTAGAGAAACAGGAGGCATAAAATGATTCGATAAATTAATGATTAAAAATAATTAACAGCAGTAGATTAAAGACATAAACAGCTTGCCGACTTACATAGTCTCTTCCACTGAGCCTCGACTGTTTGTCATCAATAGGAAAAAGCAGAACATTCCCCAATTCTAAGTCTGCAACGCAAAATTATCACAGTCATTTATACATTTTGTTCACTGGATATTTAATTGTGCATGCTCGTTTCGGCCTTTTTATATATTTAACATCAACAAACACTCAGACTTATGAAATCTAATAATTTTATAAACTGCCATTCAAAAGTTTGGGGTGATTAAGATTTTAGTTGTTGTTCACAGAAATGAATACTAATACAAGGATGCATTAAATTGATCAAAATTGACTATAAAGACACTAATAATGTTACAAAAGATTTCTATTTCACATACATGCGGTTCTTTTGAACAATAAAATTGTGTTTTAAGTGTTTTAAGTTAGTAACATATTTAGAGAATAGAGTTTAATAAAATAAAGAATAAAATTGTTATTATTTTGTTAATATCATGAAAAGTTATAATGGTTTATCTGTATCAAGTTTCATGTTATTAGCAGATAAAAACAATTCTACACTATATTCTCTAAAATAAATATTATCAGCGCATTACAATTCTGTAACTTTAAACGACATAAAACAAATTTTACAATAAAACAGTTTAATAAATGTCTAGAATCAAGCACAACTATAAATCAGCATTGTTCATTTTTATGTGAAACTATTTTGGTTTACAGAAAGCCGTTCTAAGTCAAATGTTACTACTAGCTTTATAGCTCTGATACAAACATTGCAAAATCATTTAAACATCAAAATAGTAGACATTAAATCAATACTGACAGTTTTATGAACAATTGTCTTGCAGCCAGCATAATGAGCTGTGAACTAGATACTGATTTCAGTGTGGAATGTTTGTTTTGACAGCATGAGTTAGACCCGTCTTAGCAAACAGGAAAGGTTTGTCACCTTCCATGTCTCCAGCCAACTCGTACTGCTTCTTCGGCTCATCTGATCTGAGCTCCAGTGCTGTAAACAATCCTCCTCGGCCCCAGCGTCCAGAGTCATCTACACAAACACACATACACAACAACACATCATGCCAAATTAGCAGAAAGCTGAGATTGTTCTAAAAAGGCACCATATATGTTAACATATCATGCAGGATAATCAATATGTTAATTGTTGTCTTCTGACAGCGTTATGTTTTAATAGAGACATACCAACACAATGCACAATAATGGAATCCTCTCGATCAGCCTGAGGGCGAGTTACATCACCCAGCACATAGTGAACGGCTGTGTGATCCGAATCAGTGGAGCTCCAGCTGACATCATCATCATCAGGCTCTGTATCTTCACCCTCACTGTCGACTCGCGGCAAGCACAGCGATTTGTAGCCACATGATTCCCACCATGCCATTCTGCCATTGAAGGACACATACAAACCAAGGCTATAAAACAGACATCCATGGGAACATACAAATAAATATACTATTTACTGGCCAAAAAAATGCAACAGAATGGCAGAAATAAGTCATTTTTACTTCTTTTTGTAATTTAGTTCTTCCTGTTGCTTTTTCCTTTCCTCCTGTAGCTTCGCCCTCTTTGCAGCAGCCTCTTGTCTCTTCCGACGTCTCTGTTCTAACTCTGATTCTGTAAGAGGTCTCTTCTTCCTCCCTGGGTCGGTCAAAGGCCCAGACAGGGACACCTGACGAGCAGCAACAGACATTTGGTTTAATTAAATATAAATACATGAATAAATACAATAAATGAAAATAAATACTAAAATATGAATTATTATCTATTTATCATGAAAGAAAAAAGTGACTGCTATCAAAATATTTACCAAATAACAATCTAACCAATGTAATTCACATTATACACCACCATAAAACGGATCTCTTATGTGTGGAATATTATTACAACGTAAAATTACTGTTTTCGATTTTAATATATTTTAAAATGAAATGTATTCCTGTGATGGTAAAGCTAGATTCAGTCTTTAGTGTCATGCAATCCTTCAGAAATGATTCTAATATGTTGATTTGATGCTCAAGTAAGATTTATTGTAATTATCAATGTTGAAAACAGTTGAGCTACTTAATATTTTTTGTGGAAACCCTGATACTTTTTTCAGGATTCTTTAAAAAAAAAAAAAGATAAATCCTATATTTTTAAATATAATTGTTTGTAACAATCATTTACTGTCACTTTTGATCAATATACTGTGTCCATGCTGAGTAAAAGTACTAATTACTTACTAAAAATACAATAATAATAGTAGTAATAAATAATAGTAAAACTGATACATTCATAAATACACATAACCCCAAATTTTTTAATAGTAGTGTAAACTTTCAAATAAGTTACCCCGGCTTTATTACGAAGTGCACGGCCCTCCTTCCCAGCATCCTCTAGATCAGCTAACTGCTTCTCAAGTAACAGTTCAAAGGTCTTCTCATCCTCGGCACTGGGGTCTTTAGAGTAGTCCTTACCCTCGAAGTAGTACATGTGGTCTAGAAAGTCAGAAAATACATTAAAAGATCATCTCATTTTCAAGTGCCAGTTACAACAAGAATACTTAACAGAAGCTAAGTGTTGTACTTTGACCCTCCATGTCCTCATCTTCCTCTTCATCGCTCTCATTAAGCTTGACGTGCTCTTCATCCGTTAGCCATCGGCCGTCTCGAGACTGCCCCAGGATCAGCCTGAGGTCCACGTCTTGAATGGAGCTCTCCTCTGATGACAAAAGCTTATCCACACCAAACTTCAGGATCTCACTCAACTAGATTGGTGGGGATGTAAATGATAGCACACTGAGAAACAGTTAACGTGCAGTTTCACAAAAAGGGAAACCACAAATACACAGACAAAGATATGAACCAGGAAACAAGGTAAAGTCACAACGTGATGAGCTTAAGAGATAAGGACATGTCTCTCTCCACCTGAAGGCCAGAAGCTGCAGATTCAGCCTGGTCCAGCAGAGAAAAGCGTCCCCCCTCAATCACTGTGTCTGTGAGACGTAGCTTAGACACAGCACGGGAATAGATGATCTCTTCTACAGTATCTCTACCGAGGAGTCGGATCACTTTGACAGGCCTGCAATCAAAAAGAAAATTATTCTACATATCTACGCAGAACATCCTTAAACTGGGACATTTAATGCATGTTAATGCTGCTCTGTGTCATACAATGAAGGCATATGGTGACCAATAACTGTCAAGATCCAAAAAATTACAAAAAAATGGTCGAATGGTTCTAAGGACAGGGATTAGAAGTCACATGGATCACTTTTGTTGTACTTATTTTTTTATATGCTTGACACTTCAAAACTAGATAGAACAACATAAAATTGCCAGTGGAATACCTTGTTTGGCCAATCCTGTGGGCTCTGGCTGCTGCTTGTAGGTCATTCTGTGGGTTGAAATCACTGTCCACAAATATCACCGTATCTGCTGATGTTAGGTTCAGGCCAACCCCTCCTAAAACAACAAAAATATTTGGGTATAGAAAGAAGTCTCTTATGCTCACCAAGTCTTTTCTATTTTTATATATTTAATTTATTATTTTGATGGCAAAGTTGAAAATGAATCCGATTAGTTTTTTGCTGCTTATATATATATATATATATATAATCTTCCGAAATGAAGCAGCAATAACTTTTTCTCAAGTAAAAGTTATTAGAAACGTGTCTAGAGACAAGCTGACCATCACACTGCTCTGAACTGATCAGTCCACTTGTATCTATGATTTGATTCGCTCTTGTCGCTTATGAACAGCTAATCGCGATGAGCTCGTCTTCGGAAATATTTTTTTATTCGCTTATGTCAGAAACAGCGAATCTCTTTAAAAACATTGTTATTTTTCGTAAAAGTTTTACCCGCCTACTGAAACGGTTACATTTACTTGCCAACAATGATTTTTACTCGCATTTGGTGCTTGGCGAGTGTTAATTTTAGGCCCTGTATGTGTGTATATATATATATATATATATATATATATATATGAAGAGTTCATTTGCAAAAACAGATAACTCAGATTTTAACCATTTTCAAAAACCATGTTTTTTCATTGTGCATTCCAATTAATCTCAATCAATATGCAGTTGGGTTATTATTAACTAACTCAATAAAAGGGAAGTTGAGTCCAATAATGGTTAGAGTCTCGGACTCGTAATCGAAAGGTTGTGAGTTCGAATCTCGGGCCTGCAGGAATTGTAGGTGGGGGGAGTGAATGTACAGCGCTCTCTCCACCTTCAATACCACGACGAGGTGCCCATGAGCAAGTCACCGAACCCCCAACTGCTCCCCGGGTGCCGCAGCATAATTGGCTACCCACTGGTCCGGGTGTGTGTTCACTGCTGTGTGTGTGCACTTTGGATGGGTTAAACGCAGAGCACAAATTCAGAGTATGGATCACCATACTTGGTCATATGTCACTTCACTTCAAAACATGATAACATAAAAAATATATATAAGTTATCCGTTTTTGCAAACAAACTCTTCATATACACTGCTGCTCAAAAGCATGTTTTTTTATTCTGCTCATCAAGGCTGTATTTATTCGATCCAAAATATATTTTTGTGAAATTTTATTGCAATTTAAAATAACAGTTTTCTATTTTAATATACTTTAAAATATAATTTATTCCTTTGATCAAAGCTGAATTTTCAGCATCATTACTCCAGTCTTCATCACAGGATCCTTCAGAAATCATTCTAATATGCAGATTTATAATCAATGTTGGAAACCGTTGAGCTGTTGGAAACCAATGTTTTGGGGGGGGACCTGTGATATTATTTTTAGGATGCTTTGATTAATAAAAAGTTAAAAAGAACAGCATTTATGTAAAACAGAAATTGTGTTACAAATACAATTTTCTTTCTTTTAAGAAATTAATTATTTTATTCAGGAGGGATGTGTTAAATTAATAAATGTAATAAATGTAAAGACTTATATTGTTAGAAAATATTTATATTTTGAACAAATGCTGCTCTTTTTAACTTAGTTTGTATTCATCAAAGATTCAAAGAAAAAAGTATCACATGTTCCAAAAAACAATATTAAGCAGCACAACAGTTTCAACACTCATAATAAATCAGCATATTAGACTGATTTCTGAAGGATCATGTGACACTGAAGACTGGAGTAATGATGCTGAAAATTCAGCGCTGCATCACATAAATAAATTGTATTTTAAAGTATATAAAAATAGGAAACCAATATTAGAGATTTCAATAAGATTACATTTTTTTCTGTATTTTTGATCGAATAAAAACAGTGTTGATGAGCAGAAGAGACTTTTTAAAAACAAAAAAAATCTTACTGATCCCAAACTTTTGAGTGGCAGTGTATATTATATATATATATATATATACACACATAAAGACACACACACATTCAAGATTATTTGATGAAGAGAAAGGTCAAAAATAAAAGTAGTAAATGTCAGTGTAAAAATAAATTGTTGCATTGAAAGTGAAGCTGTAATTATAATCTTGAACAGCTGAGAAAAAATGGCATAGGATGAACAGAAACTCTATATTTTTGTACTCCCACCTCACACAGAGACACCGTTTTAATGCATGGCCTCAATATTTATGCACTATCTCGTGTCACGACTTTCAGTTTTCAATTACATGTGTCTGTTTAAAAGATGCAGATAAGATTTGCATCAGACACGAGGACAATTTTGCAACCTGGAATGGTATTCAAATATAATATTCTAAAAATATAGTTGCTAACAAAATGGGTTTGCACTGCAGTTGATTACAGTGAGATGGTGTGAATCTCAGATTGGCTTTCTCAGACTTTGAACTCACCAGCTTTGGTGCTGAGGAGGAATATAAAAACATCTTTGGTGCTGAAGTTTTTGATAGCTAGGTTACGTTCCTCTCCACGAACTGAACCATCCAGACGCTCATAACTGTAACCTGCAAAGAAGACGGCCCAATCAGAGCAAGCAGTTACACAGCCTGTAGCACATTAATGCACATGCAGCAACAAACACAGGATGTGATACTGAACCCACACCAACTGCTCTAGATCAGAGGACTAGATTACTAGGAGAACATGTAAGGTACGGTTACATAAACGTTCCAAATTGAGAACAAACAAACATATGTTTAAGAACACAAAGCTAATACAATTTATTTTTAAAAATGTAAGTCTTAATCTTAGTCTTAGTGATTCGTGCTTTCACCTTAATTTCATCATTTAAAGTATGTTTTGAATTTTTTTCTGGCTTGATTCCATTTAGATAAGGAAAGTAAGCACTTGTCAAGCACATCACCAGACTACAGTTTAATAAGCAAAGGCGACGGCTCTGACACAGTCAAAGTGTGTCTTAATACCTCTGTGCTCCAAGTAATCTTGCAGAATATCCAGCATCCTGGTCATTTGAGAAAACAGAAGAACACGATGGCCCCTGCAAACAGAGACAACATCATCTATTTTACATCTCCAAATCAATAAAATGCATTTAAAGCTACACTACGTAACATTTGTCCCTCTAGGCATTAACATATAAAACTGCATGTGTCTCGGAGAAGAACATTTTTTTGGGTTGTACTTTGAAGGCTCTGGTGTGAAACTCCTTACAACTGGACTTTTATCTGTGTACAGATATATGACACGACATATATCTGCACGACACATGCAATGTCCTGCAAAATCTGTTCCTTCAGCAATATAAATCATTATTATGGGCATAGGTTTATTATACTCTACTGGTCAAAACTTTGGAATAATTAGGGTTTTGTCTTTTGTGGTTAACAAGGCAGTACTAATTTAATTAAAATGTTTCAACACTGATAACTGATTAACTGAAGTGTATTGATTAGAACCATTAATAATAATAACGGAGTCACAGTAATAATGAATGATTCACCAAATCAGCATATTATACCAGTTAGCGACAGAATTATAGCGACAGGAAGGAAACTTTAGGTGAGCAAGACTCACCCCTCCTGAAGATTAGACAGCATGGTGTCCAGAAGAGAGAGCTTTCCACTGGCCTCCACTAAATGCTCCCCCATCTCAAATGGTTCTGGTTCCACACCTTACATGGAAACGGTTCGGAATAATGAAAATTAGTAGTTTTTATTTTGTTTGAATACAGAAAATCACAAAAAGTGATAAGAGTGTTTACCATCAAACAAATACGGATGGTTCACACATTTCCTGAGCTGCATTAAAATGTTCAGAAGTCGGGTCTTAGTGTTTTGATCAGTCCTAAAGGTATCTGAAATTATTAAAACACTCAAATGAACACCTATCCTCTTGCTTAAGTATTCAATTTTGACCGTTGTGACAGGTGATTCATGTCGGGGCAGATTTACCAAGGTCTCTCATCAGAATGGCTTTATAGTATTTCTTCTGAAGGGCAGACAGCCCATGAAAAACCACGAGTTCTGTCTTCTTGGGCAGTTCGGCGGCCACCTCTGCTTTAACCCTGCGCAACAAAAAGGGCTGGAGCACTCGATGAAGCTCATCGGCTGCAGACAAGAACAACAATGTTACAAACTCCCACACAAGGTCACCTGAGTCCAAATATGAGAATTTATGATCTCTATACTCTGACAGCCTCGAGCAAATCTGACAGGTGTGTCACGGAGAGAGAGAGAGCATCTATTCTACACCAGACTGGCATTGCGAAACTGACATCTTTTTTGTGATCTGCCATGTCTGCGAGTTATCTGAGGCATTCAGTTTGGCACTAATCCCATCCAGTTTTTTTGTGTCACTTAGATCTGTTTGATCGGTGCTTTTGTAGTAAGCACCTACAGTGACAGCACAATAATTTTCACCACATAAATTAAAGCAATACCAGTTAAAGAAAGAGCTTTTAAAAGCATGAGGGATAGTTCACCCAAAAATGAAACTTTTGTCATCATTTACTCACCCTCAAGTAGTTCCAAAACTGTATGAATGTCTTTGTTCTGCTGAACACAAAGGAAGATATTCTGAAGAAAGTTTGTAACCAGGCTGTTTTGGGCCACCATTGACTTCCATAGTAGGAAAAAAATACTATGGAAGTCAATGGTGTCCAAGAACTGCTGTTTCCTACATTCTTCAGAATATCTTCCTTTGTGTTCAGCAGAACAAAGAAATTCATACAGTTTTGGAACTACTTGAGGGTGAGTAAATGATGACAGAATTGTCATTTTTAGGTGAACTATCCATTTAAGTCCATTTTAATAACGGCAGCTATTATAGATTTTTTACATTTGCTGAAACCAACAGCTGTAAGTGTTAATAAGGGTGTTAGCAGATATAAATCATCTTTTGGCGCTAACAGTTTGATTTTCACACTGAAAGTGAAAAGGTTTGTGCAGCCATACCAAGAGCAGGTTCAGTCTGTATGTCTGCGTAGGCACTAACAAAGTCCTCGATGGCTTCAGGCAGAAACAGATTGGGCTGGATGAAGGCGAGGAGGGAATAGACTTCTTGCAAGTTATTCTGAATGGGGGTGCCTGTCAACAGCACTCGGAAACCCACTGTAAACTGAGAAGGCAGATGTCGGTTAATAGCAGGGTAAGACTGAAAAATTTACAGCAATGCTAGATTTATTATCAGGGGTTTTACAGACTGACAGTGACTGTAAAACAAAATGCAATCATGTAACCTCTTTGAGGGTTTGGTGCAGCAATGATTCCTGGTTCTTCAACCGGTGAGCCTCATCGACAACTAAAATCTTCCATTTCCAACTGTGGGAAGAGAGGGAGGGGTAAAGGGGAATAGAAATATGCAGTCACTGATACCAATAAACTGATCATTATTTTAATGTTACATTAATAAATGTAAGATATTAAAATTCTACACTATTTTGTCTAAATAAATTAAAACACAACACACACACAAAACACTAAAACCAAACTTTCAAAATATATAGTTTTAGTGTAAATTATTATTTTAAAACATAATTTATTATAAAACATATTTTTTTAAATAACATTACAAAAGAACAAGTTAGCTGATAAAACTACTCTTTATTTACAGTGTTATGATTATACAAATAAAACAAAAAAACTCAAATTAAACTCAAAACTAAATGTGAATTTAGATATAAAAACAACATTTAAATGCACAGTATGAAAATGGATATTAATTTTGCAATATACTAACTGTTTCATTTAATTGTGATACTACATTTTTCCAATTAACTTTTAAAGATTAAATTTAACAGAGTTTTAGATGACTGCTAAATGTAATTTAAAAAATAAAAATAGGGGCAATGAGCATGCACAATAAAATATCCAAAATGACAAGCACATACACATTAGTGCTGTCAAACCATTAATCGTGATTAATTGCATCCAAAATAAAAGTTTTTTTTACATAATATGTTTGTGTACAGCGTATATTTATTACACATACATTACAGCGTACACATACAGTATGATTTAAAAATATTTACATGCATACATTTATATTCATATAATTTGTATGATATGTAAATATATTTAAAATATAAACAACATATTTTTTTAATATATACATGTATGTGTGTGTCTTTATATATACATAGTACACACACATATATTATGTAAACAAAAACTTATTTTGGATGTGATTAATCGCTTGACAGCACTAATACACACACACACACACCCACCGTGGAGATCAAAATTAGAGAACAATCCATAAATACTTATTTTTTTCTGAAATATTGTTAATCTCCATCGTTCAAAGTTGAAGAAATATAAGCTATGGGTAACATGTTATGTTACAAAATAAGTGTTAGAGTGACTTCAGCACATCTTCGGCTACAGGACATCACTATTTTCTCAGACTGCGCTGGTGTGATCTTGGTCTACTCCTCTTCCACAGTTTGGTAACTGCAGAGGTTTTCTTAGCCATAACTTTGTTGCCAATGATTTTCCAGAGATTTTCAGTTGTGTTTAGATCTCTGGGCCAACCACTTCATTTCAGTGTTCTTAGCTTCAAGGAACTGCTTTATCCGTTTTGCAGTGTGACGGGGCTCTGTCTTGCATGAAAATTGCAGGCTGATTTGGAGATGCTTGCAGGGAACATACTGCATGTGGCTGAAGGAGGTTCTGATAAATATTTGCATTCACCCTGCTATGTGACTGTATAAGAGACCCAACTACTGCTGCAGAAAACATCCCCCAAAGCATGACACTTTCTTCTCCACCTTTCAGCACTCAGGGTTCAGCCTTTCCCGAGTTTGACGCCCAAAATATTGTTTCCCATCTGACCCAAATAAATGAACCTTGCTCTCATCACTAAAGTGAACTGTGAAGAAAAATTTGTATTCATCACATACACAATTATACAGAATATAACCAGAAGTGAAATGTGTGCTCTGCATTTAACCCATCCAAGTGCACACACACCCGGAGCAGTGGGCAGCCAACACTGCGGTGCCCAGGGAGCAGTTGGGGGTTCGGTGCCTTGCTCAAGGGTCTCACTTCAGTCGTGGTATTGAAGAATGCTTAGGACCAGTTCTCCTCTGTCCACACAACATGCTCTTCAGCAGAAGTTAATCTAGCCTTTTGATTATCTTCGCTGATGAGAGGCTTCGTCACTGGAGAATGCGTTTTCAGACTGACTTCTCTTAAACGTGCCGAGACAGATCCATACCCTGTTGGTCACCAAACTGGAATGCTGCCAGTTAAACAGGGTTTGTCTTATACTTAAGGAAATTAGAACCAGGTGCCAGAGTTACACCAATAACTTGATGGTATATGTAAGTGATCTCTAATTTTGATCAGAGTTCTTTTTCAAATATCTCATTAAAGTTTTTTTATACTGTGCTTCAGAATACAATTCGTTTATGAAATAAATTATTAAATAAATAAGATAACTTCAAATAGGACTAAGCAGTGGCCTTAAAATGTAAGGAAATTGTAGGTTGTTCTCTAATTTTGATCTCCACTGTATATCACGATATGGTAATATCTTAAAAAAATATATAATATCACCCAGTAACCAATATGGTTGTTTAGTTACGTGCAAAATGCCTAAGTAGCAGAACTGTGGAAATATAGTAATTTATATAAAGTTTCAAACTCTGTTTGCCAAAAACAGCAGAAAGAAAAATTAAGATTATTACCTTTTCAGGTATCTGGCATCCTTGAGGCACATCTATTAAATATGATTTAAGAAAATGTTCAGTTAATCAAGAGTGCAAAGACTTGGAAATGAATGCAACCCCTCTGAATAGCTATCACAGATCTGTTCTCTGAAAACAGGTACACTAACCTCATAGGTGGTGAGAAGAACATGAAAGTGTCTGTCACTCCTGAGCTCTTTCTGGAGCTCTGCCCTTCTTTCTTTATCCCCAGTGTAACAGATCACAGACAGACTGGGACAGAAGCTGAATTAAAAAATAAATAAGAGAACCTTCACTAATCTTTCATGTTAAGTTGGATTCATTGTAGATACTAATCCAGCGTTTGTATGCTGCTGTCGCCATCTAGTGACAGTGACAACACATTCTATTTCATGTAAAATCAACTTATGTTGGAATATTCAAACATTCATAAAGTGGCATTATGTTTCACAGTCCTGTATCAGTAATAAATCAACATATCTTTATTATGTAATCTAAACTGACCACACAAGTCTAATCATATACCAGCATTACCCTTACCGCTCTAACTCCTGTCTCCAGTTCTCCAAAACAGATAAGGGACAAAGCACAAGGAATGGTCCGTTCATCTTAAGGCATCCCCGAGCATATGCCAGCAAAGAAATGGTCTACAGCAAAGGATGACATCTCACTTATCTGATATCTTGGAATAAATCTCTGACTTAAAAGCGAGCATTATAAGCAAGACAAACCCATCCCATTACTAACCTGGCAGGTCTTGCCCAGACCCATCTCATCACCAAGGATGCAGCCCTGCTGGTTCTTCATACACTGTGACAGCCACCTCACTCCATCCACCTGATAGACCTCAGATGAATTCCTGTTAGGAAGGAGATAAAGGATTGCAGTGTTGTTCCTAAGAAAACCTTTAGAGTAGTTCAAACCATAAAGTGGGCCTTTAAAACATTTTTCCCCTCTGGTTTCACAAATTAATGTTACAAATGAAGAGCCAACCTTGTCCAAAAACGTTATATCATGAAATAGACGCCATTTGGCTCTAAAAGTTAACTTTTTGTAATCATTTCAGATATACAAGTATTCAGTTTCAACTGTGTTCATTAGATTGCGACAAACCCACTAATATTTAATCTATGAGCGCAGTCCATTACAAAAAAAATATTAAACATGATTTGTTAAACATTTTCAAACTTAAAAAAAAATATTAAATGGCATACAAATACTTTGCAATATTTGCTTTAAACATGTCACAATAAACTCTCAAACACACATACCTTCTAATCCCCATTTTTTCAGGTCACTCTCCGTTAATTCCGATTTTTCCTTTTCTGGTATGTTGTTTTTGATTGCTCGAAGAAAACTTGACATTTTTGTGGTTTAATTATGTTTAACTCTACCTTTAGACACTTTATCCAGTCGAGTATTAAAGTTATAATAGCTTGCCTGCGCCAGACGTGAACCTCGGCATGACTACTTCCTGCAACAGTGAGTGGGCGGGTCCCAGGACAGAGGTCGTCCAATGACTAGTCCACAATGCAGACACGTACTTTAAATGCGCCATTCTTAAAACGAGATATATATACATATATTTATTTTTAAGACAAAGCCTTTCTCTCTCACACACACAAACAAGGTCAATTCATAAAATCCAAACAAATCATCTGTGAAAGTGTCAATTACAAAACATGTTTTTTTATATTTACACAAAAGAATGAGCTGATAAAACTAGTCTTTATTTACAGTTTTTTTTTGTCATACAATATTCAGACAAAGGTAGGGAAAATTGAAAGTGCAACTTTCAAAAGCCACCCCCAACATATTTGATTTTATAAATATCAATTTTAAATTGGCCTGTTCAATAAAATGTTCGGTTTTACAACATGTTTAAAATAAAACACATTCAGTAGAAGGCAGCCTAATTCTTTACGTTCAGATAAAATGCCCATCTATAGCCATTACAGCAATGTCCCATTCTGTCAATAATAATGTGTGGATCCTTCTGAAATCACCAAATACTTGAGCAGAAAGTTCCTGGGGTGAAGAAAGGCCAAACCTCAGCTCTTCATTTCACACACTTGGTGCACAGCATGGAGAAAAACTTCAGGATGGCATCTCTGGTTAAGGCAAAGACAGTATGAAGGCCTTATAAAAATAATCTATATTTTAAAGCAGACAGGTCCGAACAAGCCTGTGGCTTGATTACTGCGGTCCTTTACCAGAATAAACTATTGCAAAAATGTTTAATTTATAATGGAATACAACAAAAAAACACATTCATCTATGTTAATATCTAATGCTGAGCATTTCAATATTTTGAAATCACAAAACATTACTAACCTTGCGAAAGGAATGTATGACAAGCTATACCTACAGAGAAGAAAATATCAATTGATAAAATGTGTTTCACTACAATATTAAACTGGGTGGTGAGATACTCATGTAAACAATATGCTTAAAATATATTGACTACACATTATCCATGGAAACGTACCACGCAAATGCAAGGATTTGCAGAATGACAAACAGCAAAGTGAGTGCAAAAATCTTCCACTGTGGTACAGAGATCAGTGTTAAAAAAAGCATCCAATAATACGTACATTTGATTCAGACTTAGTTTGAAATATACATTAAGATAGACTAGAACTCACCCAAAATGCTGCACAGAGTGTGAGAACCAGACATGTCTGTAGACCACAAAATAAAAAGTCAAGCACTCAGTATACATTGAAAAGTTGGTCAAAATACTGTATAGACTCAGAATCTGTATTCGCTTTAATTGGCAGGTTTTCAAAAGGATGCACATTAACTAGAAATTTTTCCATTGGCAGTTGCATCCAAATGCATTTTTGAAATGGCACTAATTCTAGGAGAAATATAAAAAGGTATTTATTTAAATACAACATGGATTTTACTTCCAAAATGAGAAGTATATCCAAAATAAACATTTAAAGAGTATACAAAATGCATGGCGGTACTCCTTTTATCAATAAGAAATTGATTGGATCATGAAAATTATTAACATGATTGGTGACATTATAATGAAAATGTTAGGCAGATCCTCTTTGTTGGTGAGGAAATTAGTGTGTGGCTTTGGAAACGAATAACTTACTATCATAACAATCGTAGCAAAGGCTCTGGTCTTGTCACACATCCGTTTCAGCTGCTTCAAAGGCCCCATCAGAAACATGGTGCTGGGGGTAGGTTCAAATTAAAAGAATGAAGTCATCGAAACAGAATAATAAATAGTAAGAGCATTGTAGTTGCAAGCTTTATGACTTAACTTACCTTGCTAATGAACATAAGTTGCCAAATGTGTAAAACACAATGAAGATAATCACCCCTATTTTAGGAATAAACAGGCAACATACTCCCTGAGAAAAAAAATATGTGTTTTAATATAATAGAAATGGGTTAACAGTAACAAAGAGTAATACACTTCTCAATCAAGATACTTGAAATGCCTTTTGAAGACGCATCATTCTCATTCCTGAGAGCAGGTCAAACCGGTGACACAGCTCTGATTCTAAACATATTCCTCCAACTCATCGCCTATCCCTTCTCAACAGTCAGGAAGTCCACTGATAACTAAAATAAAATAATGTAAAGTTCAAGTCACTGACCAGGAAAGAGCACAATACTCCGATGACCATACAGACGAGGAAACCTTTGACACGCGTTCCCCATCCCAGCGTGGACGCCTCATTCGCCGCCTAATTACAGCGAACAGATTGTGATATACATGCGCCCTTTTCCTCCCAAAATAAAGTCGTTATGCCGATACATGCAAAATCGTTGCCATATTATTGTTTATGTTTAAACATAAAAAAAAAAAATCTTAATTAAGAGTAGCCTACAAAAGACAGTGATTTACCTCAAGCACATTTCTGGTGTCATTGTTTCCATCGCGACCATTCAGAACCGCTCTGAGTTTGTCCATTACTCAGTTCAGTTCTTTGTATTAATTGAATTTGTTCACTCTAATAAAACCCTGAGAATGTTGTTTCATCGTCCAGCTGGCACTCGCTTGACATCACTCGTGGTTCCTTTACCTTTAAGCTCCCTTCAGCCTTCATTGAACATTATCACCTGGTGCTCACGCACGCCGCCTACTGGCACTTCTGAGGTGCACTAAAAGAAGCTTGGTACAGCGAATTAATGATGGTGTAAGTGTTTTTTTTTAATAATTGACCACTTTATCAAGATACCCCGTTTTTTATTTTATCTTTTAGTGGATTTTTTTATACTGTTTTTATTTATTATTGTTAATTGAGTGAAATATATTTGACTCTGGATCACAAAACCTGTCATAAGGGTCAATTTTGGAAGTTGAGATGTATGCATCACCTGAAAGCTTTCCATTGATGTATGGTTTGTTTGGATATGACAATATTTGGCTAAGATACAACTATTTTAAAACTGGTTTTGTGGTCCAGGGTCAAATATGGGAAAATATGGCAAATTAAAATCACTATTAATACACAGTTATTGCACACTGTTATGCACACTAATGAAATATTTTATTTGGAAAAAGGTTTTTAGAAGTTTTTATTTTTTTATCAAGTCAAATGAAATGAAATTGATCAATAAATGCATGGAATAAGATACTATAATTTCAAGATTCCACATACAATGGCCTTTTTTCAGTCAAGGCAAAGAATACTATGGCACAAATAAACACAGCAGACTAGCTGATGAATTGTTATGGCTGTCAAGAATATATTAAAAGTGACTAAAAGTGTCTTACAAACCTGCAAATTTCAGAGGCATTCAAATATAACAATTTTAGTACGTAGATCATATAGTACCACTAAAAGCATGATACAAATATTATATTCTCTGTCCTTAGTTGACAACATATAAAATACTGACAAGGCACACAAATGAAATCTCAAATTTACACAGTATTAGCCAAAGCCAAACAATGCAATGACAACAAATAGTGTACATAAAGACTCAAAAATAATCAATACATCATATTTGATTGACTTGACGCGAACTAGTATAGAAAATAATCAAGTTTTAATTAATTTATAAGAGTAGGTTGGTCCTGAGGTGCATCAGAGAAATAAAACAGGAATGACCACACAAGAGAGCAGACCGCATGGACAGAGAGGTGTAATTATCACTGGAGTGATCATCCTGGGAAAATGAGTGAGAGATATAACACTGTGGTTCTTGTGAGTAATAGTATGATGAAACAGATCTTGGGACACAAGACTGTAACTGTTTGTCATCTCCCATCTGCTCTTCAGGAAATTAAGACAGAGCTAATATTTAGTGACAATGCTTCTCTGTTCATATCTCTCTCGCTCTGTCTCTACAATTTTCTTTGGATTCAGGTCCAAGTGTTTTTGGATGCTGGCTTGAATGTGTAAGGATGATAAATACTCATAAAATCTCATCTTCAGACTCTACTTCTTTCTCCCTTGGTTTCAAAAGCCCCATTTCCATGGGTGGCATCCTCCTTAGTCTGGAACGCACGGCACTGGAGGGAGAACAATGAAGGAAAATAAGAAAGGCAACTTCTGTAAAAGTATTATTTCATATGCTATGTACACTATTGTTTAAATGTTTGGGTCAGTAAGATTTTTAAACATTTAAACCTCTAATGCTCAACAAGGCTGTATTTATTTAAGCACAATAGCACAATAAAAACAGTAATATTGTGAAATATTATTACAATTTAAAATAACTGTGTTCTATTTTAATATATTCAAAAATGTATTTTCTCCTATTGATTACAAAGCAAAATTTTCAACAGCCATTACTCCAGTCTCCAGGGTCACATGGCTTATTCTAATAGTCTGACTTGGTTCTCAAGAAAGATAATTTTTATTATCAAAGTTAAAAACTGTTGTCCTATTAAATATTTTGAGGATACACATGATCATTTTCCCTAGTTCCTTTAATGAAGAGAAGGTCAAAATAAAAGCATTAATTTGATATATAAATCTTTTTTAACATAAAAACAACAATACTGCAACATTTAATTTAATGTGTCCTATCTGAGTTTCCCAAACTTTTGAATGGTACTGTAGTTTATGCACATGTATGCCTGAATTGTAATTTTTGAATAGAATATGTCATGCTCACCAGAGAACAGACCAGTAAACTACCGATACTGTGATCAATGCAAATGCTAGGTGCCAGCAGTAGCATAACGTGACAAAGACAGAGTTGCTATGGTCTGTCTGATCCCATTTCACTTGACTGGGTGGGTACAGCACAAAGCCAATCTAGAAAAATACAAGAATGAGAGTTAAACAGTCTCGAGTCTAAATTACTTGCACATTTATGCATGCACTTGCGACACACAGAAACAAAACCATGCACGCACTTACGCACACACACTGACCTGCCAGAACCAGCTGCCCTGCAGCATGGTGAGAGTGGCTCGGAGCAGTTCTAGTAGAATATTCCCTCTGTGGAAAACCTCCAGAAGGCAGATGAAAGCTTGTCCAAAGATGGCATAGAGGAGAAGGGTGTGCACATGGACATCAAGCATATCTCTACCATGGAGATGGTAAAGAAACAGAAATCCTGCAGGAGGCACACATGTAATTTCAAGAGTAACAAAGAGTGCTCAGTTTGGGTAACAGTCCACACATTCTCCAACATCAAAAACACATTTATAAAAGACTCTTTCACATAGTATTTTTGGCCAATAATCAGTTGTAATAATCAATAGATGCATAGGAAAAATGACTATAAAAGGTAAACTTCAAAACAAAAAATATAAATCCTGCACACTATCCGTGCAAATGTATCAAAATATTTATTAACTAACAACATTTCGGTCCATGGCCTACATACATAGTACACACATACATTTTAGAAACAGTCAGAAAAAAAAAAGATCCTACCCTCATTAAAGAAAGCAAGACCCAGCAGCATCCGGTCTAAGGCCAGCGGGGCGATGTCTGTGCTGTGGACAGTGAGAGATATGGCCCCTGCGATGGCAAAGAACAGGTACATAGTGGTGTGCTGCCAGTTCATCAGCTGCTCCCAGTGCTGAGTGGAAGAATCATACAGCTGAAACTTGGGCCCACCTGCTAAAAACTGCTCTGCTAACATACCTATGTGACGGGCAGAAGAAAACTAGTTGAGTGAAAAATATAACAAATAAACTTGCTTTCTTTACTCTAATAAATGGCTCACTATTGGAGGCCTTTTTAATTCATCCACTCAAAATATGTATTTGTCTTTGAATTACCAGGGTTCCCACTGCTTGAAAAACATGGATGTGTGAAGAAGCTCAATTACAAAAGAGTGATATCTAAACCTGGAAACGTTTATTAATGTGTATAATGTACAATGTATAACTCCATGGGCCGATTTATACTTTTTATGAATATGCAATTTCTAGTTATGCCAAGCTCTAAAATATTTTACTGTCTAGTAAATTACAAACAACTGAAAAGGTCACGGAGCCTTATAGTTATGGACAATGTTGGACCTTCTCAAAGTTGAGAACCACTCATCTAGACCACTATTACCAAGGACAAAAAATACACAAAAAATTACACAACCTATAATGCATTACCATTTTTTTTTAACCATGCAATCAATTTATTAAACCTTTATTAAAGTAAAAATGTTTCTTTGCTGTTTCAAAGACACATCAGAAAGCTTTATTTGTCCATATGTATGATGATGCATCTTGTTCTATTAATAAAGGCATAGCAGCTACTCACCAATAATAGAAAATGATAAAATGACAGCTCCTTCTATGATTTCTATGCGCCGTTGTGTAGCTCGAGATGCAAGTCTGCCCGCACCAGCACTTTTATTCCTGCGGGTGGCATACAAAAATGTCTGCTTTGCGGCCCACCACAGGCCGGTGATCAGGAAGAAGCTTCCAGGCAATGCATGGCCTTTAAAACTTCCCATGTTTTCCTAAATGTCCTGGAAATCAGAATAACAATTGCATTTAATAATAATATGATAAACTACAAAACAAAAATATCTCATTATAAAATTCATGCTTTATTATATCTCAAAATGTGGCAAAGCAAAAGACTGAGTTCACTGGACACACTTAAAGACGATATTGGAGACTCTGTATTTATAAGCAACACTTTTCCCCTTAGGAGTGGCATATATTATCAATACAAGGCAATTTCTGGCACTGGTTTTTTACTCCAGTGTGGAGACTAACAGTGCTAGAAAATCAAATCCAGTATATTTATTGCCATCCTGAACAAATAATTCCACACACTATAGACTGCGGGGGTTAAGGATATGTCAGAGATACAAATCAAAATGCAGAGGAAGGTGCTGCGAGCCCCATGCGGTCTAATGAGGGGTCCAGGCGTGCACCTCAGTTCTATTTTTAAACAGCAATGTGAGGATAGCTGGGAAAAAATCCCAACACCATTTTAAATCAGAAATTCTACTCTATTAATCGGGGAAATATATAAACCTACATACTGAAAGCGGTCACCTGTCTTAAATAAGTAAACATTTATTGATATAGCTTTTACACAACAATGTTACAAAGTACTTTACAATAAAAAGATCAGTACAGTAACAAAATACAGAAAATACCATCAAAATTAAGAAAAAGCCACACGACTTAAAAGAGCCCTACCGGAGGATCTCAAGCAGCGATCAGGCTCATTAGGAATTAATAAATCACAAATACAGACAGGAGCCTGACCCTTCAAGGCCTTAAAAGGAAGCAGCAAAATCTTAAAATCAATTCTAAAACTCACAAGCAACCAGTGAAGAGCAGCAAGAATCGGTGAAATGTGGTCTCTTTTCTTAATTCGTGTTAAAAGCCAAGCAGCGGCATTTTGAATCAGCTGCAATCTTTGAAGGTTTCTCTGACTAATACCAGAATAAAGTGCATTACAATAATCAAGTCTGGAAGAAATAAAAGCGTGAATTACTTTTTGCAAATCTGCCACAGAAAGGAATGACTTTATCTTCGTTAGTTGCCTCAGTTGAGCAAAACAAGTCTGCACCACTTTAGTCACCTGAACATCAAAGGACAGTTCTGAGTCAAAAACTACACCAAAGTTGCGAGCCTCTTTTCGAACATTATTAGATAAGGCACCCAGACTAGAGGAGAGATTATTAATACTAGCACTACTGAGAGCGCATGGGGTAAATATAAGCACTTCTGACTTGGAGTCATTCAACTGCAGACCCTTTTTCGACATTCAATTTTTGATTTCGATGAAGCATGACATAATATGGGATGTATAAATAATACCAGGCTTACCCGGGGCATATAATTGCGTATCATCTGCATAGCAGTGGAACTCAATGTCATAATAACTGCACATAATTTCCCCCAGGGGTAACATGTAGATAGTAAACAGAAGGGGACCCAAAATAGATCCCTGAGGGACCCCACAAAATAAAGGAACACGAGAAGAGGAGGCATCTCCAAGTGCTACGGAAAAATACCTATTTGACAAATAAGAAATAAACCAGTCCAGAGCTACATCTCTGATACCAACATAAGTTAAACATTCACCAGACACAGGAAGAGTAAAGCTGATTTCCTCTTAACAGCAGGCCAGTAGCCATGCAGCTATGAATTCACCGAAGTGAATTTTTCATGTTCAAATTAAAATTAAAACTCCTCATATGAATGTCTGCATGTATAATTCAGTTTAGACAGTTTGCAAGAATGTTTAGCATCTGTGGAAAGAAAATGATCGCTGCGAGATGCTGCGGAGTGAACTCTTGAGAGAGTGTGTGTGTGAGGGAAGGTGCAGGGTTGCCAGATCCAGCTATTATAAGTGTTTTTGGACTTGTCTTTTCCACTGAATTTGACACTTTAGAAAGTTAGTAAAGTGGGAAGTTGCAGTTTAGGGTCAGTGATATCTTTATCTTATCTTATGTGCAAAACATTTGAAACAATTTATGTTTATTTTTTATTTATTTTTCGGATTTTGTTTGTGTTAATAGCAATATCTGGCAACACTGCATCACCGGCACTTAAACTGACAGCAATAAAAAAAGCCCATCGACAGGTTATTGCTGACAGGATAGCACATTCAGTAAGGGAAATGCAAAAAAATATCATCATATTATCTGTCAGAAATGTTATCAACGCGGTCAAAAACAGTAGCATTTAACTATACAAATCTGTAGAACAGGTTACAGAATGAAATAAAATAGCCTAGGTAAACACTAGCCATGAAGAAGTCTATGCTATGCCATTCAGTATAGATAGTAGTTACATTTTCACAAAGTCACGCTAAAAATATTTATAAGAGCACTAGACAAAGTTATCATCTCTACAGCAATTATTATTAATAAAACCTATAACAGTAATATGCATTGTTGCATGAATAATAAGCAACTTATAAAATTATCCACCCCATAGTAAAGTATTAATACATTTTAATGCAATAAATATGATTTAAAATTATCATCCCTCCAAAACAGAGAAAATATATTTTACAAACTACTTATCTGTCTCTTTTAAAGTGTTTATAGTGTATATAATGAGTTGTATTTGTAGGGGTTTTTATAGCACAATTATTTAACCCCTCTTTAAAATAAGAATGGCGTCTTCTGTTCCTCCTTTCCTCTTCGATGATGATATCTGTAGCCTAATATTTAATCAACGGTCTGATCAGTTCTTGGCCCTGAAGTCATCCAGGTCCCATGACATTCAAAAGGACGGTGGTCATTACGGCCATAATCAGTGTGTGATCAGAGTGTGTCCTTGAGACCGTGACCGCTTATCACATAAACTCCTTCTATTTAATTGCATTTAGAAAGTAAACTAAATTCAAACATGTGAAAAAGACACTATTGAGGGGCATCAATAAAGCAGAGACAGCAAACCATAATGATCAATTGGAGAAAAAAATAAAAGTGATGGTAATAATGCGAGTTTGAGACAAAACTGAGAATCTTATTCGCATAGACATGTTTTTTTTTATCTTTATTTATTAAACATTTTTTATTTATAACTTTTTACAGTAGAGCCCGAGATCTGCCCATAAAATAAAATAAAATAAAAAACTCAGGATTTCGAGAGGACTGATACAGTGTCAATAAGGTCCAACCAAAATTGTATTGTCTTTCTGGTGGCACCATGTATTTTGGCTGTGGTACGCAATGTCCAGCAAGTATGACATCCACATCAATCAAACTGGGGTAGATGGATCCATCCACAGTTTTAAAGTAACCTTTTTTCGCATAGACATTTTTGAATATGCTGTTTCATTTTTTAATTGCTTATTTCAATATAAGTTTGCATAAATGTTAAAATAAAAAATAAAATGTATGTCATAATTTACCCTTGTGTCATTCCAAAGCAATTCCCCCTATTTAAAAGTGAAGAAAGAAAGTCATAGACATGAGGTTGAGCAAATGTTGACACAATGTTCATTACTGTGTCCCTATTTCAGCATTGCATTATTCACTATATGACATTGAAAATCATGGCAATGAGCAGAATCTCTGCAGCTTTGATCAAAGCAGTCTTTCAGTGGTCTAAACACTGTTCTTCAGGATGCTCTGCTGTTACCATAGATACACTGAAGCTCTGAGAGTCTCTCCAGTGAAGAGGCCTTTCATGTATTCATGACAACAGAAGAACATTATTTAGAATTGTACATAAAACAATCCCAGACAGCAGGCACACAACGTCATAAGACGTTGATGTTTGGTTAAATTTTGGTAGCGACGTCGAATGACCAAAATTAAACATCAATTCAACATCTATTTTCAATGTTGATTTTTAGTCCAATACCGACGTCAGCTGACATTAATATTTGTTCTTTTAGGCTGTTTAGAAAAAAAAAACAAGAAAAACGATGTAAAATATATGCTATAACAAAACTCCTGCTGGTTTTATGATAAAATGACGGAAGTGTGGCTTTTAAAAATCGTTTACCAACCTTAACTGAAAAACGATACAGGCACCTTTGTCTGTGGAACTCGATTTATAAACAACTTCACATGATAATGTGTATTGGGGATAAAGGTCTGCTGCGTTCACGTTTTATTGGGCTTTCTCAAGACTTTCTAAAGACTAAAACACAAATTTCATATGCTGTGATTATATTTTCTTTTTAATTATTCTAGGGAATTTAGCCTATGTAACTTAACGGAGTTAAAACCATTATTTAAATTCGTGCTTAAACTGGGTCACTGGCACTACTAGCCTCCGTTACATATATCAAAATTATATTCTAACGTTAGTTAATTACACGTAAGTTAAGTAACAGTTGATTGAATCAGCTCACCACCTAACGTTAGGTCCATTGTTTGAGGTAGCATAACATTATGAAGAAATAAATGTGGAAAAAATAATTACTTAATTCGGGCACAGTCAGTGGTCTGCATTATGAGTTAAGAATACAAAGTTTATATCTTACCTTATAGATTGGCCAAATAATTGGTATATTCTTGAAAATGTTGAGAAAACCCAAGAGTCGATGTTTTTTCTCGAGACACTGTCATCTGATGCTGTAACGATAAGTTATACTATATTCGTTCAAACCTTCTCAGACGACTCATATTCGTCCCTTTTCAGCATCATGACTTTTTTATTCCATCCGGAACTTGCACATCAGCAACTCTTCCACTTTTCCAGCTGTTTCGAAACCAGATTTGGGGTTTATCTTTTCCAGTGCGTCTTCTCATCGGAACCTCCCATTTCATGAAACGATTGGTTCATGAAAGGACCCTACGTCATTGTTTTCGAATTGTATTGGTTAGCTTACCTGTCAATCAACAGTTGGTCAGTTTTCCACGTGTGCATTTTTCTCCCCCCCCCCCCAAATAAAAAAAAATCTGTAGAAGATTGTGTGCTATTTTAACAGTCAACAGAAATTTCATTCCATTGGCATAAACTTATCAAATATATTTTGAAAACATATTTGTGTATTTTTTGTTTTATTTTTATGTATTATGTTTTTATGTACCTCGGTAAATCAATTATAATATAGATAGATGGATCACAATTCATTTCCATTTTCTCTTTAAAGCTTTCGGTAAGTTACTTTGCAAGAGAAGATATGTTAAACGCTTGCCAAAGGCTAAAGTTCCATAATGCTTTGGTCCAACTGTTATAACAGCTTTTACAGAGTTGTATGTTTTATAAGTGTAGGGCGGGACATGAGGGAGGGCAGGGTTTGGGTACGTGCACAAAGGCACGGTCACGAGAGGGCCTGGCAACGGAGAGAATATCATCTCACTGTATTATTTATTTTACACAACGTGGAACTCAAATTATGGAATGGAAGGCATTAAAATAAACAACATCCTGGCACCAAACCTATGAATTCAATACATTTTGTAAAAACGCTTTTGTGAATAGCCTATGCTTTCAAAATAACAGCACTAGGCTGTATAAAAAATTACAGCAATGTTGTTTTTTTCTTAACCTGTTAATATTTAATGAAAAGTATGATTTTAGTACAAACAGTATATTCTAGATCTTTGAAAATTATATTTACATTTCTGAATCATCACAATAATTTGGACAGACAGAGTCTATCTGCCATTGAATTTGGCATGTGAATGTTAATGGGTAGTTCAGATGTGTATTGTGCGATACATAAGTGCAGAGAGATGGACAAAGAGAAAACAAAAATACTTTGTGGTCAGACTCTTAGCATACACGGTTTTGAGCTTAGCCGAACATCCTGTCCTAATCACTTCACAGAGGAAAATAAGCAAGAAAGTTGGAGAAGAAGGGTCAGGAAAGATTCACTAGCTCTTGAGATTCATATAAAGATGCACATCCAAATCTGTCTTATCTTAGGAAGCGTGTGCAAGCAAAAGACCATGTAATCATTACCGGACTGCTACACGCACACTTGCCTTTTAGTTTTTGTTGTATTTATTTACATACTGTATAAACACACTAAATCAGTGTCCACAGGGTCACAGGCCACAAGCATGGAAATGATCATGCAGTGATGGAAAAACGACATTGTCAGGGATACTGGACACGAGCAGAGGACTAGTAGAGTGGCTCAGGCATGGTCACATGAACTCAACAGGTGGGGCACGACTGTTTCTGCCAAAGCCATTTCTCAATGCACTGAAAGAAAGAAAAGCCAAATTATGGAGGGTCATTCAAAGCCAGAATGTGGGTGTATATAAAAAACGGAAAACTACTGATACGCGCATCTGCACATGCTAAAAACATTGCATTATTATTTTGCTTTTAAAATACTGCAAGCTTAGCAAAACACACTTTCAGTCTGATTTTAAGTTTATATGATGTTAAAAACCTTTTGATTTGCATATTTACGCTTAAATTCTTGGAAAATCACTAAGATCTATAGAAGAGGCATGATTGCACTTGTTTGACAACTGCACGGATGAAAAACCGATCTGTTGACCTTTGGTGGGCAGAACTGTGACCCACCATTGATTTCCATTACAGTGGCGTGATTAGCCACCAGCTAATTTCCAGCATGTGCATTTAACAAGTTTCATAACTGCAACTCCTGACATATGACCTGCAAATTCACGATTTTGCCATATTTACAGTTTCAGCATCCATAATTCTAAATCCAAAATAAGCCAAATACATCTTAAATTAAAAGTTTTGTTTTCAAATCCAAAATAGCTGTATAAAATAAACAAAGGGGTCATGAATAATAACATATGTTTATCAGATCAATGCACATTAACTGACAGTTTACTAATACTAATAACCGTTTCAATAATTCTTGAAAGCACAAAAAGTATTAAAACATGACATTTGAAACAGCAATATTTATCAAATGTAAATTACTTGGAATGGGAAAACAAATACAAATGCTGGTATCTACTGTTGTTCTTTGCTTTTCTGATTTCAAAAGGTGGAAAAAGACTAAACTTGCCTGCAAACAAGAGACAATTAACAAGTATTGTGATAATATATTGAGTGATTACTGTTTAGTTGAACTACTATTCATACACACAGTACACTCTTAAAAAAATAAAGGTTACATCTTTTAAATAATATTTTAATAATAAAGAACCTTTATTTTTTAGAGTGTATGTTAAACTGAACACAATCAACGTTGTCTACGTAAAGAGAGTTGGCGACGGGGTAAGCGATATTCCTCTTGTCCAGGGCAGAGCGGTATCTCTTTTCCTCGCTCACAAGCAGGTGCTGAACTCCCACTACGTGGACGTGCACAGTGCTCCAGCCATTTTGCCTTCCCAATTCATAATTAGAGACGACAACAGATTCAGTGTTACAGTTGGCACAAAAGCAGCAAGTAACCAGACAAACTTCATGCATGCCAGGCAAGGAAAAGCACCGATTTTGAAAACATTGTATAAACTGCTATATCCATGAACCCACTCACTGCTTCAATTAACAATTTGATACTGTTAGAAGGCAACAGAGGAGAGAAATGATGCAGGACATGTTTACCTCTTTATGAAAATGATGGCCACAGCGAAGTTCTTGAATGCCACCCCTTCCATTCCGTAGTTCTTCGTGGCAAATAAGACACATGCTATCTGCATCACCCTACAAATAAACCAGAAAAAAATCATCAAACAGTGTTAATATCATGGCATTGATACATTTTATCTAATACAGTATATTAAAGTATACAGTATACAAGTTTTTTTTTCATGTTTTTAAAATAAGTTTATTTTGCTCACCAAGGCTGTAAAAACACAAAAAGTAATATTGTGAAATATTATTACAAATTTTAAAACTTTTTCCTAGTTTAATATTTTTTTAATTAAATATATTCCTGTGATGGCAAAGGTAATAAGCAGCTATACTTCAGTCTTCAGTGTCACATGATGCTTCAGAATTCATTTAATTCTGGGTGTTATAACATTCCTCACTATGGAACTTTGGCCTCTATATTGTCACCTATAGATAAAACATGCAATTGCATGTCACAATGTCACGGATCTGTCTGTTATTCCTCTTATCACTGTGCACACCCTCACCTGAATTCACCTTAATCAAACACACCTGATCCTCATCAGATCCTCATCACCACATGCTAGAAAAGCAACATCTCACACCACTCAGTGTCCGGTCTCGTTCATACGAAGAGGACTGCTAATGATTCCACAGCATATCACATACTACTCACCTCCTTGTTATTTACCTCCAGTGTTCTCTCCAGCATGTGTTTCTCCAGTGTTCCCCAGTCGATCTGCTCCAATATCCAGCTCCGGAAACTGCCTGTGTGAGATCCGTTTGCTCTGCAGTTTATCAATAAACACCTGTGATTCACCTTAACCTCTGTTTGAATCCTGCTGTCCCATAACAGAAGACCGGACCTATACCGATGGATAAACGAGCCCTGTTCATTTCTCTGGCTCACGCTAATCCCGAGCCGTTGGATTTTGCCAAGGATTTTGTGCCACTCACCCTCACCAGTTCCCTGGAAGGTGAAGTCCTCCATACTCTGTTCCGGCTCAGGATCTCTTTCCATCAACCAGTGGAGCTCCCAGACACCTCCAACCTAAATTGGCAAGAAACGGTCATCCGGTGTCTGGAAAGTCTCCAATCCCAAGCTGGAATCCCGTCCGAGGTCACCCCCACATGCCTGACAAATGGCTGCGGTCGTCCACATTCCCTTGTGTTCCCTTGAGCCCGTAAGTGGGCCTCCAACAGCGCTGACCTGGGGGCGAAAGTACTTGACCTGTGCTTAACATCTGTCCGGTCAGCGCTGAAATATGCCTCCCATCTCCCGAGCCAAGTTCCCGTATCCATCCCTGTTCTCAGCCCTGAACTTCAAACCGTGGCTCTCCCAAGCCAGCCCCCATCCGCGGCTAAGTCAGTGCCACCACCGTCCGCAACGAAGTCAGTACCGCCACCGCCCGTGGCAAAGTCGATATTCCTGTCGTCCACGGCGAAGCCTATGCAGCCGCCATCCACTGGGAAACCAAGCCCGCCATTCGCGGGTGAATCAAGGCCACCGTGCGCAGCACATACCAGGCCTCTTGTGTCTCCTATATCTCCGCTGGTCCCGTCCAGCTCTCTAGTGCTTGCTCCTCGTCAGAGCTCTCCAGAGCCCACTCCTTGGCAGCGCTCACGAGAGCCCGCTCCGTTCCGGGAGCTCACAGAGTCCACTCCAGAGCCTGCTCCGTTCCAGGAGCTCACAGAGCCCGCTCCATTCCAGGAGCTCACAGAGTCTGCTCCTGAGCCCGCTCCGTTCCCGGAGCTCACAGTTACTTCCAGAGCACCCCTAGCGTCCGCACTTCCAGAACGCCCCCTAGCGTCCACGCCTCCAGAGCGCCCCCTAGGCAGCTATCTCCCCAATATTTTTTTTTTTGGCTACCCACCATGGCCCATGGAGTCCCTGGATCCGCCATGGCAGCCCGAGCTCCCTGCTCCACCATTGGTCCTGGAAAGGGCACCGCCCTGGAGGCCCCCTACCCTGTCTACATGTCCCTTGAGGCCCCCAGGGCGCCCACCCCCCCTCCCCGGTGTTACGGTGCGGGACGCACCTTCCGGGAGGGGGAGGTAATGTCACGGATCTGTCTGTTAATCCTCTTAACACTGTGCACACCCTCACCTGAATTCACCTTAATCAAACACACCTGCACGTCATCAGATCCTCATCACCACACGCTAGAAAAGCAGACACCTCACACCACTTAGTGTCTGGTCTCGTTCATACGAAGAGGACTGCAAATGATTCCACAGCGTATCACTTTACTACTCACCTCCTTATTATTTACCTCCAGTGTTCTCTCCAGCATGTGTTCTCCAGTCAATCTGCTCCGGAAACTGCCTGTGTGAGATCCATTTGCCCTGCAGTTTATCAATAAACACCTGTGATTCACCTTAGACTCTGTTTGAGTCCTGCTGTCCCGTAACACACTTGCGATAGAGTTACTTAACGTAAATTGTTTTTCGGCACTGCTCTACTGCACGGTTTGAGGAATTCCATTGGATACTGACGATCATCTTCAGAGGATTTGTCATACTGTCAAGACCCACTGATGGAATAAGAAGTAGCCTACCAACATACAGCCCATCAGAAAAAAAAACGTATTTAAGTGTTATTTGCCATTGTGGTTCAGATCTTTTGACGCATGCTCTGTCACCTTCCATTTTTGATTGTACTCTCAGTTCCAAATTTATTTAGTATTTTTTTTTATAAGCTGATTTCTTAAATAGCCTACTGCAGTAGCCAGACCTTTTCTGTTCATGGACAGAGATGGGCACAAATACATCAAAATGTATTAAAATAAAAATACAAAATACAGTGTGATAAAATCTATTTAAATACAAATACAGTATTTTGTATTTTGAAAATACACAAAATATATTTAAAATTGGCCATCCAGTGAAGTAACACCATTAAGACCTGTTTACACCAAGAACAATAATTATAAAGATAACTATATTAGTGTATTCTAAGTATGCAGTGCAGTTGTGTCATCTGTCACTTTAAATGCTCAAGCTCTTTAAAGCAGAAATGATTCCAATTGGCTGTCAGTGTTTTTATCATTCATAATTTGTTGTGCTGTTATTATGGTTATAGTTGTGGTGTGCTGTCTGTTATTCACTTAGATTTAAGATGGACTCACACTAGAGGATCTGATACATGCTTGAGCTCGATTGACCCCAAAAGTCCAGTTCATTTCACAAGTGTGACTGCTCTGTACCGTGTCCAGTGCGGTTCGTTTATCTTGAAGCTTGAAGAGGGGCCTAGTGTGAGTATATGTATATATGTATATATAGGTATGTATATGTATATGTATATGTGTATTTCTTTATTATTATCATTATAGTTATCATATATAAATACTATAATATTTTGGCTCACATTTAACAAAAACCCACCAATTCACTATCTCAACAAATTAGAATATGGTGACATGCCAGTCAGCTAATCAACTCAAAACACCTGCAAAGTTTTCCTGAGCCTTCAAAATGGTTTCTCAGTTTGGTTCACTAGGCTACACAATCATGGGGAAGACTGCTGATCTGACAGTTGTCCAGAAGACAATCATTGACACCCTTCACAAGGAGGGTAAACCACAAACAGTAATTGCCAAAGAAGCTTGCCAAAGAAGCAAAGAAGAGTGCTGTTTCCAAGCATGTTAACAGAAAGTTGAGAGGAAGGAAAAAGTGTGGAAGAAAAAGATGCAAAACCAACCGATAGAACCGCAGCCTTATGAGGATTGTCAAGCAAAATCGGTTCAAGAATTTCGGTGAACTTTACAAGGAATGGACTGAGGCTGGGGTCAAGGCATCAAGAACCACCACACACAGACGTGTCAAGGAATTTGGCTACAGTTGTCATCAAAAGCGTCTTACCTGGGCTAAGGAGAACACCTGGACTGTTGCCCAGTGGTCCAAAGTCCTCTTTTTAGATGAGAGCAAGTTTTGTATTTCATTTGGAAACCAAGGTCCTAGAGTCTGGAGGAAGGGTGGAGAAGCTCATAGCCCAAGTTGCTTGAAGTCCAGTGTTAAGTTTCCACAGTCTGTGATGATTTGGGGTGCAATGTCATCTGCTGGTGTCGGTCCATTGTGTTTTTTGAAAACCAACGTCACTGCACCCGTTTACCAATAAATTTTGGAGCACTTCATGCTTCCTTCTGCTGACCAGCTTTTTAAAGATGCTGATTTCATTTTCCAGCAGGATTTGGCACCTGCCCACACTGTCAAAAGCACCAAAAGTTGGTTAAATTACCATGGTGTTGTGTGCTTGACTAGCCAGCAAACTCACCAGACCTGAACCCCATAGAGAATCTAAGGGGTATTGTCAAGAGGAAAATGAGAAACAAGAGACCAAAAAATGCAGATGAGCCGAAGGCCACTATCAAAGAAATCCTGGGCTTCCATACCACCTCAGCAGTGCCACAAACTGATCACCTCCATGCCACACCGAATTGAGGCAGTAATTAAAGCAAAAGGAGCCCCTACCAAGTATTGAGTACATATACAGTAAATGAACATACTTTCCATAAGGCCAACAATTCACAAAACATTTTTTATTGGTCTTATGAAGTATTCTAATTTGTTGAGATAGTGAATTGGTTGGTTTTTGTTAAATGTGAGCCATAATCATCACAATTAAACGAACCAAAGACTTAAACTACTTCAGTCTGTGTGCATTGAATTTATTTAATACACGAGTTTCACAATTTGAGTTGAATTTGAGTTGAATTACTGAAATAAATTAACTTTTCCACAACATTCTAATTTATTGAAATGCACCTGTAGTTGTCAACTAATGGGATGCTACATTTTATTCAAAATTAAAAATCTTAAAAATCTAAGATTTTGGCTTTAATACGATTTTCCCAGGAAACCTTGCGTCCTCCATGATTCCTATTCTTTCCAACAGCACTCGAAAGCAACAAGCTTGTAATCTGGACTTCTGAAATTGGAAATAGGACATTTTGATGGCACACGAAGGCAGTATTTCTCCTTATTTCCTTGCAGGAATCCAGAAAATGTCATTACCCAATTCTAGATGGAGTCATACAGCTACAGCTCACATGAATAAAAGTGTCATGTTTGAGGTTTGAACTAGTTGATACAGGAAACCAGCAGTCTAATAAAGGGGTTGATTGGCAAAACATATTTATATAAAATACTAAGATTAAATGTATTTAAATACAAAATACATTATATTTTTCAAAGGTATTTAAATACAAAATAGTATTTTGTATTTCAAATACGTATTTTAAATATATGTATTTGAACTACTGCCCATCCCTGTTTATGGACATGAAGTAAACACTAAAGCAATTGATGTAGGCCCGCTAAATCCGACCCGGTAGTTCGAAATGATTGAAATTGAAAATGTTGTAGGCATAAAATAGTTTATTTAATAAATCAATTCAATTGAAGGGGATATTAAGGAGATGATCTAAGGGGATATTTACAAAACTATAATGCATTTTAGCCATTCATTTGCATGACAGTGGTGTTTTGGGGGCCTGAACATGCACATTTGGAAAACAATACCGTAATCATCTCCATGTAAACCACAAACACACAAAACTTTTGAAAAACGAAAAGGAAAATCTTTTGTTTTAAGTATATCATTGTCATGTATCATAAACCCAAAATAATTTTAGTTGATCAACTCTTGCATCAGACCTGTTGGTTTGATATTTGAACCAAATGCAACTATGACATTGAGGCATTTTTAAGCATGACTTTTTTGGCCTACTGTATGTGACATGACATCATCTGGTCCCTCACCCACCATTGATTTCCCCTTCTGGCTATTTAAACGCAGCCTTTTCTCTAAGCACTCAGTGAGCTCTGGAATGGTGCCGATGTGACATTCAGCTCCCCCCACTTTGGTTCGGCTGTTTTCATCTGAAGACACACGGCGGGCACGAGGATGAGAGTGCACTTCCTTCTCCTCACGTCCCTTCGGGTGGACAGGGACAGGGGCCATGCTGTTAGCATGGAGATGATTCGCCTGCATGGCTTCCAGCTGAGACTTTTCAATACAGAAAACAAGACAGAAAGAGAGAGAAAGACCATGACATAGAAAGAAGTGTTAAGCTACATACAAGCTATATTCATAATAAATGTTAATCATATTTAAATAATCAGAAACATGAAATGCTATAAATTAATTAATTTCATTAATGATTATTGATTGTTTGTATATTTTGAAGTATAGTATATATTTTATATTGAGCTGAATGTCATGAATGGGTTAGCAGTATTGATTAATATGATGAAGTTAGTATTGTTAGGCTTAATATAAACACCCATATTAGAAACTTGTATAAACTCTGCCATGGCAAGGTTCAAAATAGGTTAATTATTCTTGAGCACCCCATAATGACTCGTGTAAGCTTTCACTTGAAGTCAAGCTAATCATAGGAGCTTCACCTATTAACCTTGACAAACTGCCTCTTGGGCTGAATTACACTGTTTACAAATAGCTATATTACTTTCCCCAAGACATACTGAGCATGTATGCATTGCCAAAATAGTTTCCTGACCTAATGCAGCATAGTTCAAATATGCACTTATCTGCTGCTTGCAGAAAATACACATTTGAAAAAAAAAATGAGCAGAGGAATGCTAGAGAAAAACAACCTGAGAAAAAGTATAACATGCCACATGTTCTATGGAATGCGGAAAATCAATTATCCACATACAGTAAATAGGTACGCAAGTAAGTAAACTAATTAATGAATGAATAAATTCCCACATAAATTTCCATTTTATGCTCCACTTTAGTCAGATTCTGTGCATGTAAAATCATGGCACCTTAGCTTGTGACTTTTTGAATAGCACTCGCATTACAGTACATTACAGTACATTAATCACATTACAATCAGATCTGAGCATAATGAATAAGATCGAAGCAACAAAACAAATAGATACTGTGACATATAAAGTAAATTGTATAAGAATTTTGATTACTTTCATTTAAATTTTGTTTTCAAGAGACAGCTGCTTTAGTCAATATTATCACTGTAATTAATTTAATCTACTTTTCATACCAACTGTAGATATATGTATAGCAAATTAACTATATTTATTAATAGTGTTTTTTAACACACACAGTAAGCTTTAAATACTCCCAGTTTACACAGTCACTCACACACACACACACACACACACACACACACACACACACACACACACACACACACACACACACACACACACACACACACACACACACACATGTTGGTTTTATGGTTTAAATGGGACTTTCCATAGGCGTAATGGTTTTTATACTGTACAAACTGTATGTGCTATTCCCCTACACTACCCTACACCTAAACTTAGCCCTCACAGGAGACTGTGCATTTTACAATTTTCTCAAAAAAACTTTGTTTAGTTTATTTTTAAACCTGTTTTACAAATGGGGACACTGAAAATGTCCTCATAAATCACCTTCTCCTTGTAATACCTATGTCATACCTCACTTTTATACAAATTTGTCCTCATAAATATACACACACACACACACACACACACATTTATGGTTTACAGGGACTCTCCATAGGCGTAATGATTTTATACTATACAAACTGTATTTTCTATCACCTTACAACAAACCTACACCTAAACCTACTCCTTACAGGAAACTTTATGCATTTTTACTTTCTCAAAAAAACGAATTCTGTATGATTTATAAGCCTTTTGAATTATGGGGACACTGAAATGATCCTCATAAATCACCTTCTCCTTGTAATACCTGTGTCATACCTGTGTTATTATTCAAATTTGTGTCCTCGTAAACCACATAAACACACACACACACACACGTTGGGTTTCCATGTTTTCCATGTACCTTCCAGACATAATGGTTTTTATACTGTACAAACTGTATTTTCTGTCCCATTACCCTACCCCGAAACCTCTACAGTAGATTTTCTAGGCATAGGCGAGCTAGGGGGTGGCCTAGGGCGCCACCAGCAGAAGGGGTGCCAATGAGCGCACGTACTGGTACTACATTGTAGCAGGGTTGTGATAAAGCCTCTGTCAGAAGCTCTCTACTACAAAACTTTCTGCTATTTTATTTTTTCAAAACAATCTGATATGATATACAGTATAATCTTGTTTGTTGTCCCCATAGGGTCAAAATGTACTATCTTTGGACATTTGTTCCCCCTATAGGGAATAATTTCAGGCACACACACTTAATATTACATACTTAAATAATCAGCTCTGATTTAAATAAACAAGCTCCCTGCAAATGCACATTGTTTTGTATGTACTACATTGTTGTATTTTTGCTTGTATGCTACATTGCAGATTATTTTTTAAATGTATTTCAAATTAGCAGTAACCAGGCATCCATCACAATGCGTTTTTGGGACTTTTTTCTCTCTTGTCTTATTGCTATAAACAGTCCTGATTATGTGGAGCATGTGTACAGTGTGTCCGCATATAAGGGGTTGTGAGGCATGAGAAAGAGCATGTGAAGCACTGATGTGTGGGGACGAGAACTAATTGCTGCTGGGTCACTACCGCTAATCAGAGAACACTTTCCTGTTTTTATAGAGGTTGTCTTCCGAAACACATTATGCAATGTATTACCCAGCTTTGCAAGATCAGCTCAGGCTGCATATCAGACACTGCAGAAATCATGCCTGAAGCCATAAACACACAGTAATAGACCCCTGCTGGACTTCTAGACTGGACATTGTTGATGGATTATAGCTGGCTGCCAGATAAATTAAAGGAATAAGGTGTAAGGCAGTAAAGTATGTTCTTATTGATAAATTCCTTTTCTTATCGCAAAATATTATATTCCTTTTATAAAATGGCAGCAACAGTACTATAATAAAAGACAACAATTCATAATAAACAGTTGAATTTATTGTTAATAATTAAGACAAGTATTTATAATTCATAAGTTAATTCTAATTCTAATTTATACTTTTAAATTATATAAAAATATATTAATTATTATAAATAATATTAAATTACTATGTTAAATTTATAGTAATTTGATTATATAGCCAATATGCTATGGTTATGATAATTTATGAATATTATTTTACATTTATTATATATTTTACAGCTTAATGATTATATATTGAATTAATACAATTAAATAAAATTACATTTCTACCAAATTGTATAGTTCATTGGCTCTTTTTACAATTAATTTGATCATGGCTTATCATATCCAATATTTAAGTTTAATAAAGAGGTATTTATATATATAGTTATATATTATTAATTTATAATTTAAATATATTTATAGTTTGTTCTATTATATTATAAAACGATAGAGCTTATATGTTTTTTAAACACGGCTCGTCAAATACAAATTTTAAGTTTAACAATTTTAAACAATACAAAGATTAAATGTATTATTATAAATAGTTATAAATTAATTATTTTATATTATACATTTCCAATTATCATATATTTATACTTTATGATCATTGCTTAATATTAATGAATAATTGATGGCAGGCCAAATTATTAGACAGTAATACACATTAAGGTGATGCAGCCATGACGTGAAGCGGTCATTTTTATCCTATTATTGACTGTTTATTTGCTTGGTCAGTGTTGTTGTGGGTTTTGGTTCTTTTGCTGTTGTAAGGACCTTTGAAATAACTAAAATCATTATATTATAATATTACGTAATAACATATGTTATATTATTATTATGTATATTACAGTAAAGCAATATGTCTGCCAAATGATATAGTTGTTGGCTCGTTTCATAATGAATTGGATTATAAAACATGGATTGTCAACATCCATAAACATGGATTGTCAAATCATAATTTTAAGTTGAATAATTCTAAACAATATACAATAACATTTCATTTTTACACATTTAAAAAATATATGATTTTAAAACATATTTTTAACTACACATATAAAATGTATGTTATTCTTATACATTTATAATAATACATTTATAGTTTATGATAATTTCTGAATACTATATTATACATTATTATAGCCTATTATCTGAACTGTTGGCTCATTTTACAAGGACTTTGAATACAGCTCGTCTAATCAGTAGAACTATCAATTTTATTACAGGAAACTCTTACTGTATAATCCAATCTGGGTTTTGTTTAGTATTGTAGAGTTACATTTCTGATCATTCCCATTCTCTTAATTCCACATGTGCGGTCACTACCTTACCATGCAGGGCAAAGATGCACGGCGGTCAACTTTGTTGCGCGAGGGCCTCCTAAAACTCCTCTTCCTATCTTTGGCGTGCTTCTCCCCTGCCCCGTGCCCCCAGTAACTGCTCATCCAGTTGGTGAAGTTCCCATCGTCGTCCTCGTCATTGTCCACATTAAACCCGGGAAGCAGCCGAAGAGACAGCTTGGGAAGCGGTGTGCGGAGCTCTCGGTGAGGCTCCTGTCTCCTGCAAAGAAAAAACACAGCAGGCTGCAGCCGGCGTACGATGATCCAGCTGGGTCAGACGAGGCTGCGACTGCTGCTGCTGCTGATGTTGTCCTGGAGCTTCTGAGGAACTCTTTCGTGGAAGGCAATGTGAGGTCCAGACTGTGTAGGATGGGCTGGGCTGGGCTTGGCGGTAGGTTGTAATTAGATTCCTCCAGTTAGGTGCTCACAGTGTGTGGGTTTAATTGCTCTAAGCCGACCCAAAAATATGCACACACTGCTTTTGTCGAAGACTTTAAGTGAATCCCCTGTAATCTATTTAACATGAGAGAGGGAGGAGAATGTAGTATAAAGGCGGGAGAGAGGTATAGGAGGGAGAGTTAGACAATAAGAGAGAGAGAAACGGAGAGGATGGTACTTTTGGGTTGGTGCTCTGCTTTAATCTTTCCATGACAGAGCAATGGGCCTGGGGGTGAAAGGGGGGGGGGGGGACTGGGGGGGTTAGTCACACACTCTGTGCAACTCCAATTCTCCCATACTTTCCACTCACTGAGCACATCAAACCTGTCAATAATTATGGACTGCTGCAGGCGGGAACCAGTATGTGTTAGAGAGTCGGTGTGATTATGTATTTATGCTTCAGTAGTTCTGTTTGACAATTAGTAAAGTAAGACTGTTAATCAATGCAGATGGCATCTATCGAATGCAATGGCTAGACTTTGTTCTAATCATGAAAATGCTTTGTATAACCATAGGGCAATGATATCAGTTGGGTAACAGTTGAAGCCTTTATAAATTATTATATAGGTATATATAATGTATGTTGTAAAGTATTATATATTTCATAAATAATTGTAATCAAAGTTGAAATGCATTGTAATATTTGCAGATTCCTTGTTGTATCTGAAATTGTTTGTTCGTCATGTTTTTAATGCATTATCATTTCTAAAGCTAATATGTACTGTAAGTATTATTAGTATTATAACTGCGGGTACAATAATTTGTAATATAATACAGTGCATTATAAGGTGCATTACATGCATTAAAACACTTTTATAAGGCATTGTAAAGGCTTTAACCAAAGTGTTACTGAATATATTTTGATATTTTGAACAGCTTTGGATCCCATTGAATTTCAGTGTGTTTTTTATATATCTTTTGTGTTGCACAGAATAAATGCATAGAGGTTTTGAACAAAACAAGGGTGAGTAAACAACAACATTTTATTTTTGGGTGAACTACCCTTTTAATACATAATGATTCCTAAATATGGATTCATCATAAACAATTATGTGTGCTTCACCATATATTTGCAAAATGCACAACATTTAGCCATTCACAAATTAGCCTCACATTCTAAATGTTGCATCTGCACGTTCAGTAGCCCATGTATTTTCAGCTGACCCCATTTTAGAATATGATAACCCCCCTCCCCTTCAGGAAGAAGCAATCTGGGGCACACAGCAACGACCACCCCCAAGCCTCGTCTACTGTCCTGCTCCAGTTGTTCTCATCGCTGGACTCTGGGGCAGCAGAGCGTACAGTATGAGAGGCCAGAGACACAGTATTCCTATTATGGGGACATTAGGCGTAATGGTTTTTATACTGTACAAACTGAGCTGTGTGTGTGTTACCTCTCGCACAAAACTTTAATTTTTAGATGAAAAAAACAAACAAAGCTGAAAGTAGTTTTTCTCATGGGAACTAGAAACATGTCCCCACAAGGTCCAAATTTTCAAAATTGACTGCTATTACTATCGTTGTGGGGACATTTGGTCCCCATAAACAGGGGCGATTCTAGGATTTTAAGATCTAGTCAGGGGGGGGCATGGTAAAAATGTTTCCCAACACAAGTGGGATGACATAAAAAGGGCACTGCACAAGTGCCTGGACAACTCATGTAAATAAAACGTTTTTTTATAAATAAAAACCACTGAACAGACAATACTTGTTGTCAACTTCTTTCATTGTCCAAACAGACGGTGTTTGTGTGTGTGTGTGTGACTGTGTGTGTGTCTAGTTAACTTTTTGTAAATGTTATGTTGCTGCAGATGCTGGTGTGGTCCTCACTGTCCAGCTCTGATTTGTGCTGCCTTCTTGCCCCTGCCTGGTGGATTGGCTCTGACCTGCAATGCACTGTACTGCATCTACCTGTCTTTGACATGGTTTCTTCTTGAAGAAACCTTGAATGTATTCCTGCTGTGTCTTACTTGTCCCCTTATTCTGTTTAAAAAAAACTTCAACTTGATCATCAATATTACACAAAGAGTATACTTAATAGCCATATTATCATCTGATTAAAGACAAAATAATTTAATGTGAAGTTGTTCTTGGACACTGACAACGAAAATAAAAAATAATAAGACTACATGCAAAAACGTTTGTTTATTCAATACAAACAGGTGTTTATTATTCTACATCTTAAAATCCCAAGTGTCAGAACGCTAACAACATTATTAAAACCATTATTTTAGCGTTAACCACGTTAGTTAGGAAAGTGATTGTGCCTTTAATCTTTGAAACAACAGGAAGAAATGAAACATAACGATTTCTATTTTATGCAGTGCAGGTGCATCGCGGCAACACAAATAAGCCCAAACTCTATAAGGAGCTTTCAACATACATTTTCAACTTTCAACAGGCCTATAATTATAATTTAATACTTACAATGAACAGAGTGAAATCTCGCTTCTCCTTTTTGAGCTGTGAAATTGATTGAGCAGTGCAACTTTTATGTTTGTTTGACTGCATTTTTGTTTGATTAATGGCTGAAATATCAAGTTATGACGCCGAAATGGTGTGTTTACGCGTATGAGGCACCTCAAGGCGTCTAACATAGGAGCAATGTCGTATGTTATATGAATATATTTTCAGTGTGTGCATCAGTTTCTGAGTTTTGAAAGGCCGTAACCTAGTTTCACTGAAAGATGAGTGAAGAGACCCTGGTATTTTTCTAGGCTGAACATGTACAGGAAGACAGCAGTCTCATAACTGCGTTACTAAAACACAAATTGATCATGTCTCATGTTCTAGCTAAGAGCTATGATTGATCTAAACTTGTTATGGCAGTGTGCATTCAACTGACATTTTACATCATGTGTCAAACAGAGCACCTAGATACAGTGTAGCAGAATTTTTTACTGAACATGCACACTGTTTTGAAATCAAATTTTTGGACATTTTAAATCCAACTTGTATTTTAATCAACATGTCTATGAGAAGCCTATATTATAATATATAAACTAAAATCTAAGTATATGTGTGTGTTTCATATACCAGCCATTTCTGAGTGAAAACTTGTTTCTACCCTTTTTATTTCCACTTTTATACCCAATAGGCAGTCTAGAATCTTTCAATATTGTGGCATCATCCAAAGAGGTTACATGGTAAGCACTTGCAATAGGCCTGAAAAACTTGTCGATACACTATTCATAGTCCAGAACCAGAACAAAGAGCACCACCAGTTTAATACAATTTGACCTTCCCTGGAGACACTCAAAAGAGGAAGATAACACACACAGTACAGTCTTTGTTCACCTAACAGGGGACATTCATCACAGGAAATAACATATTCCTTCTACAGCTTACCTTCACCAGTGAGAATGAATGAAGTTTTAATTTTAAATTCATTTTGGCTAATCTTAAATTACATATATAAAGGTTAAAGCCAGTCGGCATGATGTACAGTGTACACTGTCACATTTGTCCCTCTAGTGGAATATATTTTACTGCAATAATAAATAGAACCGTATTTTATTCTAAATAATCCAAGTAATCTCAGAAGGACTGCCTACTAATTGCCTTGGACTTGATTGAGTCTCGTAATATCCTACTTTATTTTTTACCTTTGTAGGTTTCATTACACTCTTAATAGGCAAAGATTTTAATAAAGAAAGAATGCTTAATTTAAACTAAAGAGCAGACATTTAGGAAAAGCCACATCTATTTACTGTGATTAAGTCATATTATAGTCAAATATCTGACTTCTACTCAAAGCTACTTTATTTGTGAGATTATAACATAATTTATAAATCATTGAGTTTGGTGGTGTTCTACCTTCTCCGAACTCACTGTAGCAATATATATATATACATATATATATATATATATATATATATATATATATATGTATACAATATTGAAAAAGAAGTCAAATAAATAAATAACAAATAAAGTGTTAAAATTGTGTAAACAGAGACTAAGCCTATATTTATATATTAGTTTCTCTTTCACTTTTCAATTGCAAATAAAATACAATGGAGTTAATTGCATCATAAAAAAGGAAAAGATAAAATACAAACATGTAAAAAAAAGTACATCAATTAGTTAGAAAGATAAGACAATCATAGCCCTTAAGGGATTTCTTATTCTAATTCTTGTTCATTATTCTAATTCGAATTCTTTATAATATGGGAATTCTCAGCAAGGAACACTTCAAATATAGCCAAAGTGTTAAGAAATTTGTGAATAAAAAAAGAAATAAATAAATTAATAATACACGGTTACTGCCAGAAAAAGATAAACGTTTAATTTCATTTTATAAAAATAAATTGAAAGAATTTTTTTATAAATTGATATAATGACGCAGTTAAAAGTGTTAATGCATTTAATGACTCTTTGCTTTTTGACTTTTATTTTTACAACATGACGTCACGCCGTGGACCAGGAACTACTTTCCACTCGAGCAGCGCTTGACACTGGTGATCGCCTGCTTGTATGCCCTTGTTAGCCACGCAGCTAACCTAAGTGCCCCATATGGAAAGATGAATTGAATTTTATATCGGAAAGAGATCTGATAGACACCTATATTTGCCATTAGTTGCTAATAGCAGGATGTTACGAGCCGGAAGTGTAGTTACCTGGTAAGTAAAGCAGCACGTTTGCAGCAGCTAACGTTACTGAATTTAACGCAGAGACAGTTATTTAACGTTAGACTTGATGTATCAATATAAAATAGCTTATCACGTCTTTGATATAAATACACTAATCTATATTTATAAATGTGAACTGTGAGAATTAGTTCTTAATGACTACTGTTAGCTGGTATCGTTTTGTAAATGACACTGACAGGATAACGCACACTATTGAATGATATGGACACCACCCAAAACACCGACCCCTTTTTCACAACTGAAATCACTTTTGCATTAACTAGATTTCTAACAAAATGTCTACATTGACGTCATATGAATGCTCTTATCAATATAGTACTAATAGCTGTCTAATTTGACGTATTCTTCCCACATTTAACGCTCTAGCTATTGGAAAACTGCTATAGGAGCCATGAACTATCCTGAGTTCTTTTATTTACGTTCTTGCTTAACGGTGTATTTATAATCACTTACGATGACATTTTCAGGCATTTGGTGGTCTATTAACACAGTTGTCTAAACGGAGACCTTGTGTCATGCTGTTTTGTGGCTTTGCATGCAGCGTGCATCTGACAGAAACCTGCCATCAATTTTCAGATTTTTAAATAGCTTTGTTAATGGTATGTTTTATATCCTTATATGTCAGAAATAGATTGATATTGTTTCGTAAAATGTTTATATCTATGTTTTATTTACTCTGATGTTACTCATAACAGATATAAATGTACTCTTGTGTTCGTAAACCACGTCAACTACTTTTGTTCTGACTCTAGCCATCACAAGTCGTTCTCACAGTAAAAAAAAAATGTTTTACTTTGCAAGGCTTAAAATGTGTTACAGTTGTCAAAATTGGGACTTTATTTGTCATACATGATGTCGTTTTGCATGGAGCTTGTGTCCAACAGAAAGCAGGAGACCTGACAATATTTTAGCTATGTTTTAATAGTTTTAACAGTATGTTTTGCATTATTGTTTCACAAATAGATACATAGTTATCTTTAAATGTTTATTTTCAAGTTTTAATGCTAATTCATAACATCTATAAATTGACACCCTTTTGACAATTTCTGTAAGTTCTCTGTACTAACTTAAAAAGCTTTCAAATGAGCTCCAGGCCACCGAGCCGCCCGTACTCTTGAGCCATGCATTTCAACAATAAAGGGCTAAATTCTTCAAGTATTATTATATATGTTATGTATGACTCAGAAATGTTTAAAATGTGAGTGGTCACATTGTCCTTCTCTCCTCAGCGTTGCCTGCAAGAATCTGCTTCCCTCCAGAATGGGGGTGAAGTTCAGAGTTCCGCTGCAGAAACTGCACCCGTTCTCCCGTGCCATCCATCACCGCTACTGTGCTAACAACAATCCACAGAGACCACCTCACTGCTCAGCTGCCCGCCATTACACATCTCTCTCCAGGCTCCCCATGCGTCCTCCTAAATCCCGATCTGGAGGCCATGGCTATCAACAGCACCGGTCCTTCTGGGTAGCCCGTCTTGCTGCCAGACTGCTGAAATTAAGATACATCTTGCTGGGCTCAGCAGTTGGAGGTGGATATACAGCAAAAAAGGTATGTTTGAGTAGTTGGTTGTGTTGTGCATATGACTGGCTCAAGGTCATTTACTTGCAAATTCAGAGTCCACAATAAGGTTCAATCTGAAATTTAGCACTCTGAGTTTGCTATTTGTCTGATTTTTTTTATAGCATCAGCCATCAAATCAGTTGTAAACAGAAACATACTATTGACTGTTGGTATCAGATAAAATATTTATTAGTGAATCACTAGTCAATGTAGCCTGTCTGTTTTGTTTGTTTCCAGACTTACGATGAATGGAAAGATATGTTTCCTGATATGAGCCAATACACATGGATTGTGCCAGACTTTGTTTGGGAGCTGAGTGAAAATATTGATTTTGGTAAGGAATTTGTAGAATCATTCTAATCAAACCTGTGCATATGCTGCAGTTGCACATTATTTGGTGGTGTTGACTTTCTGATTATATACTGTGAATGTTATTTCTGTGTCCCCGAATAAAGACAAGCTTGCCAGCGCTTTGCCTGAATTAGAAGAGTTAGCCAAACTATTACCGGATATGGAAAAGATCGGAGAGAACTTCACCTTCCTAAAGAGCCTCCTCTCCAGTGGTAAGTAATGTCCTTTAAACGCACCTCGTTATGGACACAAATGGAATACAGGGTAACAATTCTGTTAAATAAAAATGTAATGATTCATAAAAATATATGAAGAGTTCATATGCAAAAAATTATAAACGTCACTTTAAAAAAGCGAGCTGATTGGAGTGCGTTATTCTCCACATATAGTGTGATCCAGAGGTGGAAAGTAACGAATTACATTTACTCGCGTTACTGTAATTGAGTAGCTTTTTTGTGTACTTGTACTTTTTTAAGTAATATTTTTATCTGTAATTTTACTTTTACTTAAGTATATTTTGTGGGAAGTATTGTACTGCTACATTTTAAAACTCATTCGTTACTGAGTAAAAAAAAATCGCTCCGTGGAAACAACTGCAGCAAATAATGGGCAGAAGAAGAAACTGGCGCTAAAATCACAAGAAAGATGCAGACGAACAAGACAGGCGTTAATGGTGCAGACCCAGCTGAAGACCAAACCCCGTCGTATTCTGCTGAAGTTGAACTCGAAGGAAATGAAGTGAACCCCTGGCCATATTCATGCTCTATTATGCAGTGTAAGCTGTGTTTGCCTCGGGAGACCGAACTAGCAGCTTATAACATCTCGACATCGCCCTTCGCAAGCATGTGGAGATAAGGTAAATACTTGCATCGTTGCATTGGTGGTTAAAATTAAGCTTTAACAGTTTAACAAACGTTTTGCACAAATGAGCCAAAACGACAGTGGTGCAGGGTGTGCAATATCATATGCGATAATATAGTAATTGTTGTTTTAACGATGTGCGATTTGACATTATCAGTATTTTGCCAAAACCAAACAAATCACTCTAAACAGTGTGCCGTGGAAATCTAGTAACGTTAGATAAACTAATCCAGCGTGCATCTGGAGTGCTTTCTTTCACTGCGTGATTCAGTCTGTTAAAATTTAGAATGATCACAAAATTGAAGATATAGAAGCAGAAAATGTATATATTTATATAATTTAATATAGTAAGTCGACATCACATGAAGAATGCCGTTTTTCTCAAAAAATCACCATGATTACATAGGCCTGTAGTTTTTCTTTTTACACAGTTAAAAAGCAAGAAGTTAATTAAGAGACTTACGTTTTAGACACATTGCCTGTTTTTGCTCTATTTCGACAGCAAAAATAATTCCAAACACAGTTTTGCGTCTCTGACTCTGAGCAATGACGTGTTTCATTCCTTGAATTAACCGTTTAAATGATTCTGTTCAATCACAATGACTCACTTATCAGTGACTTGCTGACACCTGCTGGTGGTTCTAATTTAACATTTAAAGTATCTTTTGATTTATTTATTTTTAATTTCAAATGACTATTTAACATTTGTGACCCTGGCCTGGAGCACAAAACCAGTCTTAAGTCGCTGGGGTATATTTGTAGCAATAGCCAACAATACATTGTATGGGTTAAAATTATACATTTTTCTTTTATGCCAAAAATCATTAGCATATTAAGTAAAGATCATGTTCCATTAATGCATTTAGTAAATTTCCTACTGTAAATATATCAAAACTAAGAGCTTAATTTGAACAACTTTAAAGGAGATTTTCTCAATATTTGGATTGTTTGCTCCCTCAGATTCCAGATTTTAAAATATTGTCCGATCATAACAAACAATACATCAATGGAAATATGATTTATTCAGCTTTCAGATGATGTATAAATCGCAATTTAGGAAATTGGTTTTCTGGTTCAGGGTCACATTTTATGTCTTATTTATCAAAACATTATTTCTGCATTTGTAACTGCAGGCTAAATGCATTCATGTCAGTGTAAATACATCTATGCCACTTCAGATGAAGCTTCTGCGTTTCCTCTGCATTGCAAAGATGCATTTTGTTGATACTGATTTAATTTGCCTGGTAACAGCCCAAATGTCTTATTATTCTAATTAACCGATTCATTTAATTAAAAACACCTAGTTTGAGATTTATAGGCCTATCCCAGGTGTGTCAAACTCAGTTCCTGGAGAGCCACAGCCCTAAAGAGTTTAGTTCCAACCCTGCTCCAACACACTTACCATGTAGTTTTCAAATAAGCCTAAATGATTAGTTTAGCTGTATCAGATGAGTTTAATTATGGTAATATCTACACTGTGTAGGGCTGTGGCCCTCCAGGTACTGAGTTTGACATCTTTGGTCTATCCCATTTTTTCCTCCCTCCCATTGGTAAAATGTAACTAAGTACTTTTTACTCTGAGTAAATTTTAAATGAGCTACTTTTTACTTTTACTTGAGTAGATTTTTAGACTGGTACTTTTACTTGTACTTAAGTAAAATTTCAGTAATGTAATGGTACTTTTACTTGAGTACAATATTTTTGTACTCTTTCCACCTCTGGTGTGATCTGAACTCTAAGCATGTTTTGTGAAAAAAAAACTGTATTGTCCACTTTCAAGGAATCGAGAGTTTTTAAGTTTTACTGCAGAAGCCGACAAGCGTCCTTGTTGTTTTTGAATAGAAGCCGATAAGTACATTTTTGCAAATCGGCGCGCTGTATTCAGGTCAGGTGACAAGGCTACTTTCATTTTGAAAATTCGTGCTAGCTGAGAGGAGTTCAAAGCTGACTAAAAGTGATCGAGGGATTATTTTGACGAACTTGATGAACCTGTGATATCATCTTCAGTGCCTAAAAGGAAAATAAAAGCTGAAATGTTTTCAGCCTTGCAAAAGCAGCGCGTTACAGTGGTGAGGGAAAATCTTGTAATCTATAATCACAACAACGTTTGTCAGGCATTGCCATCTGACGAGATTACAAAGATTAATCAAGTGTTTTTTAAACTCTAAAACATGAATGTGGAGTTTTATTTATACTACTTTTGCAATAAAACAAACTTTTAATATGTTAAAAACATACTTTCAACAAACTTTAATTTAGTAAATTACCTGCATTTGTTTAAGTTATTATTACTTAATCAAAACAACCCAAATGCAGTTTGATTAATATTACTTGGAATGAGCAATAAAAAAAAAACATGATTTCTGAAAATAATTATCAAAGTTATCGGTTTTTGCAAATTAACTCTTCATATATTGCTGTTCAAAGGGTTTTGGTCAGTAAAATAAATGAATGCTTTATTCAGCAAAGTTGCATTAAATTGATCAAAGTGTCATTAAATGCATTTATAATGTTACAATTACAAGCTTTTTTTATTTATCAAATAATACTGAAAAAATGTATCATGTTTTCACAAAACAAAGCAGCACAACTGTTTTTCAACACTCAAGTAATCCAAAACTCCCTCTTTATGTATTCAGTTTAAAGGGAGTGTGTGTCTGTTTTTCTCTTTAGTTTGATGTGTATCGTCTATGTTTTGATAAAAAAAAAAAAAAACTTAATGCACTGCAATGTTATTTTTCTTAAATGCCAGTTTATGTGAATATGCATGTGAATATTTTTAAAGCTGAAAGGTACTAAATCTAACGTTGGGGTCTTGTGATTTCTGTCACCTGAATTCATTCGAATATTCTGTACAATCTGTTTTAAATAATCTGTGCACTGCTTATAATCACTTTCATATATTCATAATCAGCATCTTCCTAATGATAATACTATTTAAGATTATTAACATCAAAGTTATTTGTTTGCATTAACATATTTTTCAGTATACACAGTGCTGACACCGCTCTTTTGTTAGAAACCCAATCCAGTGTGCAATGGAATGAGCTCTTCACACTTTTTTCTACAGACTTTGTTATTTTCATTTCATTTGTTCCTCTTGTCCCTCCCTCCTCTCCCTCCCTTCACGCTCTTCACAGGTTTGGGTAGTGAAGTCAATGGAGCTTCTGGTCTGCGTCTGTTATTAGGTGTGTAAACGCCTCACTTGGCGTGCCCCGATTCCTCCTGCGCTGCTGTACTGATGTAAAATGGATTTAAGTTGATGGGGTGTGCGCCTGTAAGGATGGACCAGCAAAACCCCATATCAAAGGAAATAATCTTTAGAATATCATATTCATGTTTTCAGTCAGCTGCTACTTTGTCACAGAAAGTTAATTTGAAAACATAAATTGAGCCTGCTGTTGCATTACAGTGTTGCATTGCTGTTTACATTAGCTTTCAAAAGTTTGGGGTCGGTTAGTTTTCATTGTCATGCGATTTTTCATAAGTCATTATGATATGCTAATTTGGTGCCCAAGAAACATTTCTTATCACAGTTGAAAACGATTGTGCTGCTTAATATTTAAATTTTTGATGAATAAAAAGGAGATTTTTTTTGTAACAATGTAAATGTGCATGTTAGTTATGATCAATTAATACGTCTTTGCTAATTAAATGTATTAATAATTAAAAAAAATCTTACTGACCACAAACTTAGTATTGCTGGTGTATATTTAGTTTATATTACAAAGACTTTATTTAGATTACAAAGACTCAAGTGTTAATTAGTTTGATTTATTATAATTTAGCCAAGATTTAATTGGAGGCTAAAGCATTCAGTTAACATGGGTCAGTTACAGATGCGGTTCCAGACACTAACAGCATCTGTAAATGTGTGATTTCACTGATTTTAATTGTCTTGCCACTTGGTCCCTTGACTTCACCTTCTCTTCTCTTCTCTTACGATTTTGTGGGCCATTCCCTGTGTTTGTCTCTTTCTCTCTTTCCTTCGTCATGACTTATTTATCCTATATGTTTGAAGTTCTTATAGCTCATGAGTTTTGAAAAGTACACTTACTGAATATCTTATTGACAAGGAGTGATTGTTTAGACCTGCATTTTATATAATGTTCATGTTTTCTGTTACAAATTGCACATATTTTCTTATCACCACACTATACAATTTTGATATTATGTTCTATTATATGGTCTTCTAAAAGTGTGCCTATATTATTTACAAGCTATTTATCAAGCACATTTGCGCCATTTACTTTTCAAACCTTTGAGTCTCTTTGGGATATGGTGACAGTGTAATTACTTTAAAATGCAAGCTAATAATATGCTTTTGCCTGCACATTTCTATTGTTACTTGACATTTTTCTAAATGTGTAAAAGCTAAATGTGTATTTCAAGAAGGGGAAAAACAATTTGTATGTTTGTTTTTGTTTTCAGAAACCACGGGTGAATCCACCCTGAGAGCAACAGATATCCCACCAACATCTGCAGCCATGTCTGACAGTGGCGATAAACAGTTTAAGAAGGTAAATTGCTTTGTTTTCTGAATGCTCAAGCTTGACCATGATATACATGATGATCCTTTTGATCCAGCGATTATAATAATTGAAGCAGCTTAAGTTTCTTTACCTGCTTCTTTCTGCTTAGCTGTGTTGCTTGGGCTTTTTCAGCCTTAACCAAGTTGCTAACCGCTGTGCATTTACCATTTGTTTTGAAAATGTACTGCAAGACACAGACACCATTGGTCAATGGCTATGGTCAATGGCTATCGTCCACTTTTGCAGTCCTGTTAAATACGGACACGGTTTTAGTAGCTTGTTGCAACTGGCTAATGCTGAAGTAAAGCTGCTTTGTTAAGCTTTCCCCATCATAATAAATGAACATATGCTTGGGGAAAATGTATGTGGACTCTCATACTGGAACAGAACATTTTGTTCATATAGTGTAGTGTGTGTTAGTTTTTATTTGTGAGCAGGTCTGTAGTCTGCACTTTGCTATTGATATTTTGCCTCTTTTGGATGTATTCACGTTGTTTGAATGAAGTGTCTCTCTCAGTGTACACTATAGGGCAGATGTCTCTTTTTTCCTTTTACATGATGAACCAATGACAGATGAGCATCAAGGCTGTTAGAGATATGTTTGTATCCCAGCAGTAGGTTTACATATTTTGTCCTGCAACTGCATTAAAACGCTTGTTGCGGGAGATTAATTTCTGTCGTTTTCAGCCACGTGTTTGTCTGTCGTATTCATTACACTTTCTCTAAATAATATTGCTTCTCTGAGCGCAATTCATTCTTTGATATTTTAATGTTTGATGTCAGTTTTGTTTTTGTGTATCCCCTCATTTTCTGTTTCCTCGCTCATAAATTCCTCATTATCTGCAGCAAAACTAAACACTTTTCAGTTTAAAGTAGCACTTGTTGAAGTTTTTCATAGTAGCATATTTTATTAGCTTGTTAGCACATATTATTATATTACATAAAATATTACCATAAAAGAAGATATAGACCACAAAATGTGTTGAACATAAAAGCTGTAATAATGATAGTCTAAGCATGTACATAACCATTCAAATGTTTGTCATAGTAAGATTTTTTAAAAGGAATTTAAACTTCTATTAAGCAAGGATGCATTACATTGATTATACGTGGCAGTAAAGATGTTTATAATGTTACAAAAGATTCCAATTTCAAATAAATACTCTTATTTTCAACTTTCAGTTAATCAAAGAATCATAAATGCATCATGGTTTGATGTAATGTAAGATAAAATTATGAAATCAAATTAATAGCAATGCGAAACAGCATGTTTTTGAAAGACATATCTTGTAATATTTGCTCTCTCCAGCTTCTGGCTTTGCACTGCTCTGCATCTAAATCGCTCATTGTACCTTGTTAATAGCAGTAGTTTTATGTGATCTTAGTTCATCTATTAAAAACTATTAGAATTGCCTTTTATGCAATTACAGCAGCTTGACGATACTGCCTGTGAGTGCAGGTCTTGAATGTGATTCAACATTATTAGTGTGAATAAATATTTGTATTTCCCTCTGATCTTCGCAGTTCAAATCTTCCCCCTGCCTTTTGCTTAGAGAACCCTTGTGGTTGTCTCTTATGCTCTTCAAGATTTTAGGTTTATCATAACTGAGTTAGATTCAAAGCTACTGTATTACCAAGAGCAATCTATTAAATTGAGGCGGACCATTTCCAAAAAGCTCTGCCATGTCCTTCAATAATTTTTTAAGTAGGTTGATTGACTGCCCGTCTCTGTCACTGTGCCGTCCCTCAATAGGGGTTGCTCAGCGAGCTCATTCTCATTCAGCAGCAGATCCAGCAGCATGAGGAGAAGATGCGGCGGGCGGCAGTTAATAATGCTCCGCCTCCGCCACGTGAACCCAGTCCCAGCCCGGCCCCGAACCCCAGCCCCTCGCAGTCCAACCGCAAGGTGAAGGTCCACTTCCTCACCACCCCTCTGATGCTGTGGCCCTCATGCCAGTCTTTGACTGCCCCACACCCTTCTTTTGTTGCCGTTTTATGCCTTTGAAAGCATATAATGAATTTTCGAAACTTAGTAATAATTTTTTACCAAATTCTTATTAGCTAAATATAAAAAATATGAATGGTGGAGGTATTAACGACTGATGTGAGAGAAATACAGCTTTAATATACTCTAGTTACAATCTAGATGAGTAGCTCCACCCATCCAAGAGTTTTGTAATTTGCAACTCCAAAGTAGTCGTCTTTCGGGATGATCATATCCTAAGCAAGAGCTTAATCTGCACTTGTATATTAATTTGAGCTGAGCATCTATATGGCTACATGATTTTTCCAAATTTCACTGTGATCTTATTCCATCCCTTAGCTCGGGGTCCAAAGTCTGAGACCACTAGATAAACCTTTTTTTTTCTTCATTTAATCAGGTATACTGTGGCAGGTTTTAAATAAAAACAGCCAAACTACAATTACTATATCATACTTTAGCAATAGGTAGATTTTTGTAAAAATATTAAACTGTTCTCAGTTATATTATTTTACTGTTTAGAAGTTGCTGAAAAGCCTGTAATAGGTTTTACATTTTTTTTTTTTCTGTTGTGACAACTTAGACCACGTACCCAAGTTTCAGGAGTGACAACCGCATTTGAATACGATAATGAATCCCCTAAATTATAATTTTGTGTGTGTACAGAACAGAACTCACTCTCGAAGCTGTGATGATTGGCATCATGGTAACCAAATCCATGTTCTGTCATCCTGTGTGTTTGGTGTCTGGTATTTTTAACAAAAGTATTCCAGTGACCAAAGACTCATGATGTTTGGTTTGCCTATTTTAACTAAACCAACATCGGCAGAGCTGCTATGTTTAATGTATTAAAGACTGCTTCGTAGAGCTCGCTCATTAAGAGTTTGCCATGTCCACTTACAATAAGCGAAGCTTATTAAGAGTCTTTGGAGTTTTGGGCTCGGTTCTTAAAGCGATCCAGTTGATGGAGTTAAGTAGGCAGGTTCAGGTTGCTATGTTTTGGTGCGTGGCTTCATTCAAGATAAAACATTTGGATTTGAGTTGATTATGTGCTTACTCTCATTTGTTGTTTTTTCTAGAAAATCTGGCAGTGCTAATGAGTCAAAGTGTACCCTGTGAATTCTTGCACGACACATGCAGAAAATATAACTTGATGTTAGTTCTGTATACACTGTATTGTCACAACCTGCATTTTTCTGGTTGTCACTCCTGTAAATTACTGAATTGTGTGTGTGTGTACAAAACTGGATTATGCCCTAAAAGGAGAATTGACAACCGATTTTAGCTGTAGTGTGTATGTGGCCTTAGTGTGGCAAAATGTCCCCATTTGTTAATGTTCCAAAGAACATTTTGTGAGCTTCAGTGGAAGGAAATCTTATCTTTTGCACAAATGAGTTCACATGATCAGTATCACACATTTTTCTCATTTTATTGATGACCTAGAAATAGTGCAAATTCTTTATGTATGTTTATATTTCTGCAAATTCCTACAACTTATTATGACCGAATCACAGATTTTTTGGGTGGTCTCAGACTTTTGAACCTCATGGTATGTAGCATATACTTTAAATTCTTTAGATTTTTAACATTCAAACTCTGCGTGACTTTGACAAAAATGTATTATCCATTTAAACAATACAATAAAAGCTTAATTTTATTCAAGCAGCCTTCAAAAGACCCCTTCTCTAAACATTTTATTATGGGAAAGTAAGAACATCATATTTGCATTCTACCTGTTGCTAACATAATTGAGAAGTGAAGAGAAAGAAGAAATTCACAAGAAGTGAAACTTGTTTGATTCCACTATTTTGTGATAAGCCCAAACTCGATCCATTCTGCCTTGCTCATGCAAACCCATTTATTTACACAGTTCCACGTATACAGTTAAAATCCACTGCATGGAGTGGTGTGCTGTCCTGCCACATGGAGTGCAATGCACTTTGCTCCAGCTGCTAGCCAACCAAAATAACCTGCCTAACACCACTCAAAATGAATTACATCTGCACATAGGCAAAATACATTTTATTTAGCAATAAACAAATTCAAATCACACATCCTTTCTTTTTATGTAGATGTGTGTTTGTGTGTTTGATGTTTTCCTTTGTGTCCTTCTCTCTTCAAATCATTCACTGCTTTTCTGTGATTTGGTACTCAATAATTGCATTGCAGGTGTGGGCCAAGAAATGATTTCAGTGCTCTTGATGCATCCTTTACAAATAATTTTTTGAAGTGTGGTGGTTTGTATAAATAATAAATGATTAATTAAATGCTCGAAAAACCTCAAATGGAAATTTCTTCTCTTTGCATTAATTTGTCTTTCCTCTGTCGGGATGCCTGCTGGAATTCAGTGCATGGGTTGTGGATTGTTTGTGTAATGGCTCTTACAGGGGGATATTAGGAAGATCATCAGCTATCCTGAGAAAAATATAACATGGTCATAGTCTGCTACATTGTTTCTTGTGCTTTCAGTCATCTGATAAAGAAAAATTTGACCAGCTTCAGGAAGAACTTCTTCGAACACAGGTATTAACATCTATGTGTTTCTGATTTTAAGCCTTGGTTTTTCCATACTTAACCTTGTAGCCTTTTCAGTTATTATCATCATAATCGATTGATACACACTTTATCTATTTCCCTCATGCTTATACAGTTAAAGTACCAACGGATGCTGGAGCGTCTGGAAAAGGAGAATAAGGAACTGAGGAAAGTGGTGTTGCAGAAAGATGACAAGGGTATTCACCAAAGAAAAGTCAAGGTCAGATTTGAACAATCTTCATACATGAAATAAACCAAGATTTTTGTTTGATTTTTTTTTAATTGTTGGCTTTTTCATTACTGTACATAAAGAACAGACCACAGTCTCATTGATGCATTTCTCCTGTTTTTGATATTGCGCAGAAGTCTTTGATTGATTTGTACTCTGAAGTCCTGGACATTCTCTCAGATTATGACTCCAACTACAATACTCAAGATCATCTACCAAGAGTCAGTATTATTCTTCTTTTCCGTTTCCGTCATTTCCATTTGTGATGCGATCTAGGAAAACCCGTCGGATGTCGTGCTGGGACGTTTTCAGGAAATTAAAAAAATAGGTTGAATGTCAATTTTTTGTCAAAATTAGTTTTTCATTAAATTATTATTCTATAATATCTTGTCTATTATCTCTGAGAATATCTTGGCAAAATCCACTTGTTTAGTGCAGAAAAATAGCGAATTATTGCTGCAAGCACAAAATACTGTGTCTTTTATGTTAAGAACATGCTGCGGAGGTGGTTTCTCTTAACACCACGAAAACAGTCAACCTATCAAAATAAACCATGTAACATATGATAAAGGTGTATCAATGCACATTTCCCGCTAATCCTGACTCCTGTATAAACTACGGAATGCAAAGTTTTTTATTTATTTGTTTTTTAATATCGTGAGATGGCGGAGTGCAAGAAAACAGCGCAGTCTGTCTGAAGTAGCTGCTCACTTAAACGATCTTGCTTGTCTCAATCTGCTCAATCTTGATGTTAGTGCCCTAAAACAATGTTATAATGGACTATTCACATTCAGAGATGAAGGATCGGATGATGAAGTTACTAAAGAGGAGGAGTCTAATGACATTCTGTTATATGCACAAGTGCACGAACAGTTGCGCTGTACTCGCTTTTCTAAATATAAACTACCTATATAAAGGTACACTATTCATGCTATCTAAACATACAAGGGGTGATCAGAAGTTCAGCGACTATGCCCATGATAAATGACGGAAAACTGTCCTCTTCAAGGTAACCTGTCTGTTTGTGTAAGGATGCAGTATCATGCTCCTGAAAGACAGATCTCATTAAACCTGTGAATTGAAACCCGGCTGTCTCACTTCAAACCCGAATTTCTCAAAATTCCATTCCTGAAAATCGTAGCTATTAGCCAACTTATAGCCATAATTTTTTACGGTCAAGCTATGGACAAAATAAGTTTTGGAAAGGGCTTGAACGCTTTCTTATGGTATCAAAACCTAAAAAAGGTAAAATTTCAGCATGTGTTGGGTTATCCTAGATCGCATTACATCTTTTATATACATTTGTGAAAGTTTAATGTTGTTTAGGTGGATGCTTTAAATAATGTTTAAAATAAATAATGTTTTTTTTCTTGCATTTTATTATAGATATCTCTTTGAAATAATCTAAACTAATTGTTTCCCTGCTATCATGTTTCAAGGTTCTTTATTATTTGTCACATACACAATCATACAGGGTATAATCAGTAGTGAAATGCTATGTGGTTATATGAATCACCTCTTAATGGTTCAGCCATAACTAGCTTTTGTCTTCTCTTCACTAGGTGGTGGTAGTTGGAGACCAGAGTGCAGGAAAGACCAGTGTGTTGGAGATGATAGCTCAAGCTAGGATCTTCCCCAGAGGCTCTGGAGAAATGATGACCAGATCTCCTGTCAAGGTGAATTAAACTACATTCAGATAAGCTGCTTTTTTCCACTGAAATGACCCGGAAACTATTTGTCCCAGGAACTTTTTTTTTTACGCCAGACCTGTTGCTGTCTGCATTTCATCACAGTCTAAAGTACTGAGAAGATTAGGCAAATAGTCTGGTGACGTAGGTCTGCACGCATTTCTCAATATATAGGCCTATGCAAATTTCGGACTTGCATCCTCGGTTCGCTAAAGTTTGACTTGGCCGTTCTCTCAAGTCCGGTAATTCTGCAAATGGAACAGCAGCATACGTGATAACATGTCAGCTTGCCTCGGCTGCTGCAATTTTTGTCACTGTATTTACAATAAGATAAAATATGATATCAAACACCACTGGCTCTTTTCATTTTCATTTAAACATAATAATAGCTGCGGAAATGTAGTTCAGGGAACGTACATTACAATGAAATTAAACATTATATCAAACAGCATTGCCTCTTTCCATTTTTATTTGAACATAATATTAATAAAATAATAGAATAACAACCATAGATGACCTGTTAGGCGCTTTCTTTATAAATAAACCACATAATTGAGTTTTAATCTAGTTCCTGGGGAAAGTTCCTGCGGTGGAAACGGGGCTATATTAGTTAAACAACACATGAATAATAATTACACAGTAAATATTATAATAATTGTGATGTGTTTACCTCTAGGTGACATTGAGTGAAGGTCCTCACCATGTAGCAATGTTCAAAGACAGCTCTCGTGAGTTCGACCTTGGGAAAGAGGAGGATGTAAGTTTCTTAACTCAAATGATGTAGTACAAATTTGTCAGTCTCTATATTTGACTGTCAGGTCACTGAGATGATGTTATGTTTCTTTTTGTTTCTAGCTTGCAGCATTGAGGCACGAGATCGAACTCAGGATGAGGAAGAGTGTGAAGGAAGGTCAGACAGTCAGTCCTGAAGTGAGCTCCTGTTTTCTTCACTGCTTTTATGAAAACATTTGAACTTGAATCTGCCCGAATACTTTGATATTCATCATTCATGTGTTTTATTCTGTGTTAGACTATCTCTTTAAGCGTAAAGGGTCCAGGAATCCAGAGAATGGTGCTCGTTGATTTGCCGGGTGTCATCAGCGTAAGTTTTATGCACATTTCAGACAATTTACACCTATGCAGAACATGTTTGATGTCACTGACTGTTTCATTTTTATACAGACTGTGACAAGCGGCATGGCTGCTGACACAAAAGACACTATTTTTAGCATTAGTAAAGCCTACATGCAGAATCCAAATGCCATCATCCTCTGCATTCAGGGTGAGTTTTCTGCCATTAAAATATTTGTCATAAAATACTAGCGTTCTCTTTAGCCAACTGTAAATATTTCTCTCTTTCAGATGGTTCTGTAGATGCAGAGCGTAGTATAGTCACTGATCTGGTCAGTCAGATGGACCCTCAGGGCAAAAGGACCATCTTTGTTCTTACCAAGGTTGACCTGGCAGAAAAGAACCTAGCTAGTCCAAACAGAGTAAGATCTTTAGATATTTCACTACATAAACTCTTGATAATGTGTTACTTCCTGTTTTAGCCACTAGAGGGAGGCATTTTGTGTCCTCTCACACTAAACAAGCAATATTGACTGCAGTTATGTACAGATGATGACATTCATTGGAATGTTTTACATCATTTACTTCATGTAGTTTGCTTCAAATTATTAATTCCCCCATTTGTAGATCCAGCAAATAGTTGAAGGCAAGTTATTCCCAATGAAGGCTTTGGGCTACTTTGCTGTAGTAACTGGCAAAGGTAAGCATGAGATTTTTCTAGAAACCATTTACATTTTAAATTTGGTGCACTTAGATGAAATCATTCAGTCCCATGCTTCTTTTCTAGGCAGTTCTAATGAAAGCATAGACTCCATCAAGGACTATGAGGAGGAATTCTTTCAGAACTCAAGACTGCTGAAGTAGGAGTCAAATGCATATTTCTAACTCACCTGTTCTATAATCTGTCCCATATTTTGATTGTACAATATTTTCCAAACCTGCTAAAGGGATGGCATGTTGAAAGCTCATCAGGTGACCACAAAGAACCTGAGTCTTGCTGTGTCAGACTGCTTCTGGAAGATGGTCAGGGAGTCAGTAGAACAACAAGCAGATGCCTTCAAAGGTAAGATGACTTCATCTGACAGATCTTAGAGGGATTGTTCAGTCAAAAATGTACATAGAGCTAACATAAGCATCATGCTTCTTAAGACAATTTATGAGATTAATAGTACACTTTTACTCAGAACTCACTTCAAACCACCATTGAATGTTTGTAAGTACTTCCTTTTGCGATCCCATGTGGAATATGGTCATTTATTATTGTTAAAATATGCTATTTATAGCCTTTTATATCGCTGCACAAATTAGCATTTCAGATGTACACAATCATCAATCAGAGCAGGAGGGACTTTGTAGAAAATGAAGCGTTTGAGAGAGGCAGGGCATAAAGGACCTACAATAATGTACAGTATTTGAAAAATTAGTTTTTGAACATCAAAGCATGTCAACATATTCTGTTACACAAAATAATGATCTTTCAAAAAGCATCGTATGACACCTTTAAATCATCATAATTATTCTTCCCCTAAACTCATCTAAAGCCATATGATATACCTTTGCAAGGATCTCCATCTTACCTATCACATCCACCTTGACATCCACCTTATCTATCAAACCTTTAGGACAGTGGTTCACAACTAGTGAGTTGAGGGCCCAATGGGGGAACCCTAGAAAACTCACCAAACCTATTGTATTTTTGCATTTCCATTTGCTCTAGAAGCAAAAGATAGCTATAAGATATAAACTAGCTAATTTAGCTTTTCTGTGCCTTTCCAAAATAGGAAAAAAATATAGAGAGCTTATTTCCGTGCTCAGAAGAAAGAAATGTCAAATTTGCTAAGTTAATGTAACAATTATTAAATGCTTCTATTGTCCTCATTTGTAAGTCACTTTGGATAAAAGTGTCTGCTAAATGACTAAATATTAATGTACATAAAGTAAAGTGTTATAAATGTACCTAACATTTTTAAACAATGAAGATGTGAAAAACGTTGTTGGATATATGATGCTAATAATTGTACATCGTCACAGTCTGTCAAATGGGTCCATCCTTATTCACAAATAACTGGAAAAGTTATGGGGCCTTTAACTGTTGTTGTGGACAATGAGAAGCCTTGGAGTCAAAAAGGTTGATGCTTTACAACATATCAAAAAATTCTTAAAGAGGTCATATAATGCCCATTTTCCACAAGTTGATATTATTCTTTAGGGTCTTAATGAAAAGTCTGTAACATAGTTTGGTTAAAATGTTTCATTGGTAGTGTAAAAAACAACTTTTTTAGCCTGTCAAAAACGGCTCAAGCCGTATTGTGTCATTCTCCTTTAAATGAGAAAGCTCTGCTGACCCCGCCCCTCTTTTCAAGTGCTCTCTGGGGGACCGTTTACTTTAGCAGCATTCATAGTGAAACTTGCTAATTAGCACGTTATTAGGAAAGGCGCTTGCAAAGATTCATTTAAAAAACTTGTACTCACTTCTTCTGTAGATGAAGCTGGATCACAAATGAATCGCGCAAACATAGATGCATTTAGGTAGATTGAGGGCGCTTTCCCTTCAAAACCAAATGTAATCTTCTTCAGCCGCTCAGATGACGGGAGTAAATTACTCCTGCTATGTTCATTATTACATCCAACAACAAAACGCCTCAATTGCTTAGGAGACGTTCTTATCTACATCCGCTCTGGCGGTGAAACAACTGATGACAGCTCACTCAGGGCGGGTTTGAGGTAAGACACCGGTGCAGTCTGTGCTGAAACGCTACTGTCAATCAAACTATGGTGGGAGGGGCCTCCGTCCGTGTGACGTCACACTGACAGACGGCTCGATTTGAGACAAAAAAAAACACTGGGTGTATTTTTATCATTATAGTGTGGCTGTGTACACACACTGCCAACACACATTTCAGTTCAAACAACTTGTAAAAGTGCATGTGGCATCATATGAACCCCTTTAAATAAAAAAGGCACATGGACTGTGCTTTTAGGCCTTTAACTTGGTCATTGCTATTTTTATCCCCTAATAAGATGCTGATTTTCAAGGGCATTTTGAAAAGCAGAGTGCACATCAGCTCTCAGGAGACCCAGTAAATAGACCTTAATAGAATCCAAACCAACAGCAACTCGACAGCCACTTAACTCTGAAACCCACCTGAGCAGAGCCGTTTCCCTGTTCTGTGCGTGCTGATTCCCGTCACACCTCAGCTCAGACGTTCTGCACAGGGCACGCTGCAGTCCTCCACGCTGCCAATTAACAGGCCACCCCTGCTAACGCTCTGCCTCTAGATTTATTGCCTGACCCGGGACGCTTCTCAAACCTTTGTGTGGGCTATCGATCTCCACGGCTGCACTGGGGCCGGCCCGATAACCAGAGCAATTAGCGTCATCTCCATTGTGTGAGCGAGGCACCCGGCCTGTGTGTATGCTGGGGACACAGGGCCCCTGGGGAGCGTGGGGTTGCTGATACAGTACACGCCTGGCTCCAGGTGCATTGATCATGGCCACAGCGCAGTCTGGTGTCCCTGTATGGGGAATCAGACAGAGCGAGATGGGAAGTGTCTAAGGAATAGGGATGCTGTCACTGAAAAGTTTTAGTCTAAGTTCACACTATTATAGATGGCAATGCAAACTTTCAACTCATCGTTTTATATAAAATCTATTTATTTATTTTAAGTATGAAATTAATAGCCAAGTTAATGATGATTGTGTTTAAGCTACGTCTGACAAACTTACTGCAGTTTTCTTAACACTTTTTACCTGTTTGTTAGAAATACTGAAATTTCACAGTTGTGACCTTAAGTAATGCTGTTTATAAAATTAGTACATTAAAGGTATAGTCCACCCAAAAATGACAATTCTGTCATCATTTACTCACCCTCAAGTCCTTCCAAACCTGTATGGCTTTCTTTATCCTGTGCAACAGAAAATATTTTGAAGAAAGTAACAAAAGAGTTTCCATTCCCATTGATGTCTGTTGTTTGATCAGAAACTGCTATGGATGTCAATGGGAACCGAAACTGTTTGGTTACCAAAATTATTCTAAATATCTTTTGTTTCTACACAGGTTTTGAATGACATGAGGGTGAGTAAATGACAACATTTTCATTTTTGGGAGGGTCTATCTTTAGTCAAAAACAAAAAACTAATTCTAAATGGTGTATCCTTCGTAACTGTCCTGATTAAAAAATGTCCCTTAAAAAAAAAAATCTATGGATATTAATTAAAATAATCAAAATTTAACTTTTCATGTTCCCTGTTGACCAGCATCCCGATTTAACCTTGAGACTGAGTGGAAAAACAACTATCCTCGCTTACGAGAGCTGGACAGGGTAAGAACTGGCTCCTAATTAAACTATTCTAGATCTTTAAATCTAGGACTGCTTGTTGTGTCAGCATTCAAGTATTCTAATTTATGCATGGACAATAATAAAAACAACATTAGTTAAGAATTTATTTCTAATATTAGTTATTTATTACTTTAAAAAATCCTGTAATCTACTGTATAAGTTCTTTTGGCATGTTTTATATGTTTTACTCTGTGCATGACATGCTCCTCATTCTCAGAACGAGCTGTATGAGAAGGCCAAAAATGAGATCTTGGATGAGGTGATCAGCTTGAGTCAAGTTACACCAAAACACTGGTGAGCACTACTCTTTTCATTTAACAAAATTAATTGTTGGGTTGTCAATTTATAAAAAAAAGTAATCATTAATTACATATCATTGCAGTACATATACATTTCATTTGTCCTGTGTGGATGACTTTGTACAAATGTTGTTTTGCCTATTCCATAACTGACTTAAAATTTAGAAAAGCATGAAGGTGATACTTCAAACATCCATGGCTTGCGTAGTATGATTCTGTAGTATTATTTATGTATATATATTTCACTTTGTTTATTATTTATTGATTTTATGTTAAATGTTATTTGCAATCTGACTTCTGACATATCCAAGGTCAAAAACCACGAGTACTACTGAAAATGTTATACATATATATTTTTTTATACAGTGCTCAGCGTAAATGAGTACACCCCCTTTGAAAAGTAACATTTTAAACAATATCTCAATGAGCACAATTTTTTTTCCCAAAATGTTGACAAGACTAAGTTTTATATAACATCTGTTTAACTTATAACATGAAAGTAAGGTTAATAATATAACTTAGAGAACACATTTTTCAGTTTTACTCAAATTAGTGTGATGCAAAAATGAGTACACCCTACAACAAAAACTACTAAATCTAGTACTTTGTATGGCCTCCATGATTTTTAATGACAGCACCAAGTCTTCTAGGCATGGAATGAACACGTTGGCGACATTTTGCCAGATCTATCTTTTTCCATTCTTCAAGAATGACCTCTTTTAGAGATTGGATGCTGGATGGAGAGTGATGCTCAACTTGTCTCTTCAGAATTCCCCATAGGTGTTCGACTGGGTTCAGATCAGGAGACATACTTGGCCACTGAATCACTTTCAAACTGTTCTTCTTCAGAAATCCAACAGTGGCCTTAGATGTGTGTTTAGGATCATTGTCATGTTGGAAAAGTGCACACGACCAAGGGCACGGAGTGATGGTAGCATCTTCTCTTTCAGTATAGAGCAGTACATTTGTGAATTCATGATGCCATCAATGAAATGCAGCTCCCGACACCAGCAGCACTCATGCAGCCCCACATAAGGACACTGCCACCACCATGTTTCACTGCAGGAACCATCCATTTTTCTTTGTATTCTCACCTTTGCAACGCCATACAGTTTTGAAGCCATCAGTTCCAAAACATTTATCTTGGTCTCATCACTCCAGAGTATAGAGTCCCAGTAGTCTTCATCTTTGTCAGCATGGGCCCTGGCAAACTCTAGGCGGGCTTTTTGTGCCTGGGCTTTAGGAGAGGCTTCTTCGTGGACGGCACCCATGCATGCCATTCCTCTGCAGTGTCGCCGTATTGTGTCACGGGAAATAGTCACCCCAGTTTGGATTTCTACTTCTTTAGATAACTGCAGTGAACTTGCATGTCGATTTTCTTCAACCCTTCTCATCAGAAGACGCTCCTGACGAGGTGTTAACGTCCGTGGACAACCTGGACGTTGGACCTGAGATGGTTGCAGTTCCATCTTTTTTAAATGTTTGTACCACTTTTGCTACAGTATTCTGACTGATAAGTAAAGCTTTGCTGATCTTCTTGTAGCCTTCACCTTTCTTGTGTAAAGAAATTATTTTCTTTCTCAGGTCTTGTGACATTTCTCTTCCATGTGGTGCCATTGCTGACAGCATGAAATGGAATGGGGTTTTCTTTAAGTAACACCCTTTTATAGTCAACTGTCACCTGTGTAATGAATAATTAGACTCACCTGGGGTTGAATTCTTGTTAAACTAGACATTTGTAGTCTAAAATTTTGCTTTACTCCAGAGACTTTCAGTGGGGTGTACTCATTTTTGCATCACCCTAATTTGAGTAAAACTGAAAATGTTGTTCTAAGTTATATTATTAACCGTACTTTCATGTTATAAGTTAAACAGATGTTATATAAAACTTAGTCTTGTCAACATTTTGGAAAATGTTTTTGTGTTCATTGAGATATTGTTTAAAATGTTACTTTTCAAAGGGGGTGTACTCATTTACGTTGAGCACGGTATATATATATATATGTATATACACATACATACATGCATATACACACACACACACACACACACATACACATGTTGGTTTTTATGGTTTACGGGGACTCTCCATAGGCGTAATGGTTTTTATACTGTACAAACTGTATGTGCTATTGCCCTACACCTAAACTTAGCCCTCACAGGGGACTCTGCATTTCTACTGTCCCCCCGAAAAACTCACTCTGTATGATTTATAAGCATTTTGAATTATGGGGACACTGAAAATATCCTCATAAATCACCTTCTCCTTGTAATACCTGTGTCATACCCATGTCATTATACAAATTTGTGTCCTCATAAACCACATAAACATGCATGCACACACACACACAAACATGCACACACACCACATCAGACAGTGTTCATCAGCATAACCAATAATGACGAGGTATTCTCAATCTTCAACTCTTTGTTGGCTGGATGTTGGATGTTTGTTGGATGTTAAACTCGACATCTCCATCTCGTGGCTTCAGGGCTGACTCTACAATCAGAATGCAAAGCTGCAAGCTGTACCCGGAGTTATGAACCTAAAACCCAGAGGAGCAAGCTAAATGAAATAGATCAGATGTTTGTAGGGGGCCCAGTGTGCTCCATCAGCCTCTCAAATCAATGGCATGATGAATAGCTGGAGGGTGGCTTCTCTGGGCAGCGCTAGTTTGGTGGTATTGGAGATGTGTGTGTATTGATGTACCATACGAGAACAAAGCAAACAGGAAGCTATGAAATATGGTTTCCTTTTATGATAAATGAGCTTCACCATCACCCTCAGAATATTCTCATATTTGTCTTAATGTCAAGTCCTATACTTTCCACTCGACTGTTTAGAATTATGAAGTACATTTTTTATGTAATTTGATGGTTGAGAGAACTGATACACATAATTCATTTGTTTATTGTGCATTTGGTCTAGATTTGATAGCTGCTTGTTCATGTATATTTTAAGAATTAACCAACATAATTTTATGTCATTTTAGGGAGTCCATCTTACAGAAGAAGCTTTGGGAAAGGGTATCGACACATGTTATTGAGAACATCTACCTACCTGCCGCTCAGACCACGAACTCCGGCACTTTCAACACCACTGTAGACATCAAACTTAAGCAATGGACTGACAAACAACTTCCTCATAAAGCACTGGAGGTAATGAACACTGATGAAATGCTGCTATTTCTTTGTGCTCATAGTTGGTACTAGTTACATTTCTCAAATCATCCGGTAAAAAAGTAATATAATATATATTATATTATGAAGTTTGGAGTTGGATTTTCTAATAAAAGTAGTCCCTTATGTTCACCAAAGATGCATTTATTTGATCAGAATACAGAAACACCAATATATTGTGAAAAATAATGACCATTAAAAATAGTCATAATATATATATGTAATCCATTCATATGATGGAAAGCTGAATTTTCGTCATCCTTCAACAATAATTTGAATATGCTAATTTGGTGCTCCAGAATTATTTCTTCTTGTTATTATCAATGTTGAAAACAGTTAAGGCTGCTTAATAATTTGTGTGGAAACTAATATTTTTAGTTATGGACTCTTTAATAAATGTACATTTCTAACAAACAGTATTTATTTTAAATATAAATATTGGTTACACTTTACTTTAAGGTGTCCTTGTTACAGTGTGATTATACATTTAATTACTGAGTAATATTAATTAACTACATGTACTTACTATATGGTTAGGGTTTGGCTTAGAGTTACTTGCATGTAATCATGCATAATTAATTGTTATTATAATAGTAAGTACATGTAATGTGTAACAAGGACACCTTAAAATAAAGTGTTACTGAAATCTTCTGAAATATTTCTCTTATCCAGTTTTTAAATATGTCTTTTCTTTGCTACTAAGGTTGCTTGGGAGACATTGCAGGAGGAGTTTGCCCGTTTTATGGCAGAATACAAAGGGAAAGACCAGGATGACATATTTGACAAGCTGAAGGAAGCTGTCAGGGATGAAAGCATCAAACGACACAAGTGGAATGAAAAAGCCATGGACAGCTTGGTAAATATAATATATATAATTACCAGAAACAATAGATTTTTGCTAATGCAGCACACAGGGTTTCTTGAGTGTTGTTGGTAAATGCTTCTTATGTATGTGCGGTACAGAGAGTGATTCAACACAATGCTCTGGAGGATCGTTCTATCACAGACAAGCCCCAGTGGGATGCCGCTATTCAGTTCATGGAGGAAACACTGCAGTCTCGCCTTAAAGACAGTATGTCTACCCCTCATAAAGCCTGTTCTTGTCTGTCAGTCTATGGAGTGTGTGACTCATCTTCCTGTGTTGCAGCTGACTCAGTAATAGCAGATATGGTGGGGCCAGACTGGAAGCAGAGGTGGTTGAACTGGAAAAATCGAACACCAGAGCAGGTTGAACAGACAATACTATACATTTGATTTATTAATTTGTTTTGGGTCCATTTTTATGATCTTGGAGCTATATTTTAGTGTCAGCATTTGTATTATTACTACATATATGTGCTCTAGTGATAAGAAAGTCTACATAACTTTGTTCCCTAACACTAGCACATCCGTAATGAGACCAAAAATGAGCTGGAGCGTCTGTTGAAGTTGCATGAGGATCACACAGCCTACCTGGCCAATGATGAGGTCACTACAGTGCGCAAAAACCTGGAGGCCCGAGGAGTGGAAGTGGACCCCGTACTGGTAAGTGAGACGCTGGGAGAGAAAATCTAACATAACAATTTGCACATCAGATTTAATGTTTTTTTTTCACTAAATTGAACTGATATGTTTCCGTAGATCAAGGACACGTGGCACCAACTCTATCGACGTCATTTCCTGCAGAAGGCGTTATCACATTGTAACCTCTGCCGGCGAGGTTTCTACTACTACCAGAGGCACTTTGTAGACTCTGAGGTAAAGAAGAAGCCTTTTTAGTCAAATTGACTAAAACATAATAATTAGAGCTGCCTAAGTTTTCACTTTTGGGAGCAATTGCATGTTTACTGGGAATATATTTATTTTATTTATTTAAATATGTTTGGAGATACAAATATATATAAAATTAATAATTTTAAAGTAAAAATTTATATTACTTGTTAAAACTTATTAAAATAATAAGTACAATAATTTTAATTCTATTTAACATTTTAAAAATTCTCAGCTGTGGAATGACTGTTAATGCAGTGGTAGTCAACAGGCGGGCGGCCCGTTGATCAAAAATGGCCCGTCAGCAATAATATCTGGCCCGTGCCCGCACCCAGATTATTTTGATAGCGGCTGGTTCTGAAATAAATCTGTCATTACAGCAACAGTTACTCTCAATCAGAGTATGTGAGTGGAGTGGTGTGGTTTTGAATGGAGCGAGGAGATGATTTTTTTAAAAGTTGGAGCGTTGTGGTTTTTACTCGCTCTAAGAGCGCTCCACCACCATCACAAGTACAATTCATGCCAACGACCCGTAATATAACTGCATATTTAGCAAGAATTCACATGTTAATATTTAGCTAGCTTGATAGAGAAGGATCACTCAAATCAGAAAGAATGTGAAGGCTATATGAATGACGGCAATGGACACGAGCGGTAAGTTATAGTTCTCAAGGAATTTGTTCATTGCTTCTAGTCTAGATACTGAATATTTTCAGCTGAAAGCATGATTTAAACAAGTACTACAATTGTTCACATGCAGTCGCTCTCTTAATAATGCATTCAAACAAATGTGATCTTACAGTGCTACTTCATCTGCATCCGATTTCGAATGAGCAGAAATCTGTAATAAATGCATCGATCCCTAGGTAAAATAACTGATGAAAACGTAGTTATTTTCATCATAAACAAAATTTGCACCGCAAAAAGCAGCTATTATAATGCTGACAACCATGTTATTAGCTTGTCATGTGGACGTGGTAGGAAAAAAAGTTTGCACACTAGTTTTCCAATAAGTCACTTTGAAACTCTCCTGTTATTTTATTTAGTAATATACGTGATGAACAGAACTGTGATATTTCAAACGTACTGAAATACTTTAGACGCAGAGCATTGTTTTTGATATTAGTGAGTGAGGAGCGGAGTTATTATTAAATGCTCGGAGCACGAAAGGGAAGTTGTTGGTGCTCCACTCCGCTCACATACTATGCCGGACACCGCCACACAAATGTGGCTTTTTGTTAATGACTGTCCTCCAGGATTTAACAGAGTAACAGCTCACTACCATTTACAAAAGACACTGTAACAGCCTGTCACAGGCAATTCTAGTTGCATTTTTCATCAATTAATTTCTTAAATTATCCTTTGACTATGTTCTGGCCCGCTGTCTAGTGGCAAAATAGTTTTTTGCCCGATGCTAAACTTACTTGCCTACCCCACCCCTGGAATATATTTGTGTTAGGTCATGTAAAAAAGTTCTATTTAGCTAATGGTTTGACTTTTTTTTATTTCTCTGTGTTCCAGCTTGAGTGCAATGATGTGGTTCTGTTCTGGAGGATCCAGAGGATGTTGGCCATCACAGCCAATACTCTTAGACAACAGCTCACTAATACAGAGGGTATGTCTGTGGTTTCTCATTACCAAGCAAGCTTTCCTGCAAACAAGTGTTCATTTCTGGTTACTTGGCACAAATCATCTCTTATTACTAATTAAACAGGCTTCAGTGGGGCAGGCTTCATTATGTTCCTTATGTAAACAACACAAATAAGTGTTTTTGTTTTTTACAGTGCGGCGCTTGGAGAAAAACGTTAAAGAAGTATTAGAGGACTTTGGAGAGGATACTGAGAAGAAAGTTCATCTGATCACAGGCAGGAGGGTTCAGTTGGCAGAAGACCTCAGTAAGTCCATCCTCATACTTTCTCCTGATTTAGTCTGTGAAACAGCAGCAAGGCAGGGCGACCATCAGAGGGCAGTGTTGTTTTGCACTTGAGTATTTTCACGTTATCTACAATAGATCATTTATTCATTTAACAAATTTCACTCAAGTATTACATTTCAATTTTTTTATGTTTATAAAATTATTTAACATTATTAGTATTAAAATACTTTATGTATTTCTCGATTCATTTCATTGATTTTTATTGTTGTACGTTGAGTCAGAACAGTTAATCAAATCAGCTTTTTCTCTAAGCATTTCCTCACATTTGAATTCTTAAGTGTCAGGTGTCTGCGGTCGGAATTCTGCTGCTTCCGGTGCATTTTCTATTGTACCTTCTTACTCAATTTAAGTCATATTAGCTCCCTCTTATTTTTTTTCCTGTTCCTTCTTCTGTTGAGGCTTGAACCCTTAATTGCCCTTCACAGTGTGAGAGAGCTCCTGGCTGCACACTGCCTGCTGTCTGTCATGTCTTCAGCCCTGGTTACTGTTAAACACTCTGTTGATTAATGCAGCAATTTGTGGAGGCACGACTGACATGCTCAGACTTGATCTGGCACAGACACACGACTCGCATAAACGTTCTGTCATTACTGTGATAACAGACAGTGAGGTAATGGGAAATGGCACTGCCGCCCAGGTTAGTGTGTGCTTAGACACAATGGTCAATCTGCCTATACAGTGTCTTTAGTCTTAAAAGCCTCTCTGCCTTTTGCAAGAAGAATTTATTTTCGTATATAAGAGGCCTCTCTAAATGCTTACTGTCTGTTTTGAACCGGTTGACTAGCTTAAGTGTCTTTGCAATCAAGAGCCACCACACATAGACGTGTCAAGGAATTTGACTACAGTTGTCATCAAAAGCATTCTACATGGGCTAAGGAAGAACTGGACTGTTGCCCAGTGGTCCATAAGTCCTTTTTAGATGAGAGCAAGTTTTGTATTTCATTTTTGGAAACCAAGGTCCTAGAGTCTGGAGGAAATAGGAGAAGCTCATAGCCCAAGTTGCTTGAAGTCCAATGTTAAGTTTCCACAGTCTGTGATGATTTGAGGTGCAATGTCATCTGCTGGAGTCGGTCCATTGTGTTTTTGGTATGAACAAGTCTTTAGGACACAATCCTTTAGGACAGAGTTGGACCAGATTTTAACCAGTAAGAAATGCTTAATCTGTTTTGTCTGCTTTTGTACTTGCCTGAATACTGTATAAAGACCAGGATGTTGGGCTTTTTTGGTCCCATGAGCATGTCCACTAGTCTTAGATGTCCGACCCTCCACTGTTTAAGCCTGATTCTTGGCGTTGGGTAACCCTTAGAGTGGATTCCTCACCAGACGTTGCTGGGGTATTGTCAAGAGGAAAATGAGAAACAAGCATGACCTCCCAAGAAGTGGCTGTTATGCTAATAAGAGCAAGTCTGGGCATGCATGCATGCATCAGTGCCCTAGCTGTTGCCACTGCACAAAACACATGGTCACTCTATTAAGGTGCAGTCAGTCCTTATGAGAGAGAGAGAGATGGCTGTAGTGACAGGTCTTGGATTGTTAATAATGGTTGCCATGATATGAAAAACAATTGCTGCATTAAAAAAAACTAAAACAACAACTAACAATTAGGGCTGGCAAAGTGGTCATTTTTTTAGATTAATTAAATGTTAAATGGCATAAATACCATTAGCAGATTTTCTTAAACTTTATTGCCTTAAAAAAATAAAAGATAAAAATAAACTACTTAGTACTGTAGCATTAAGATGGGTATTTAATAAAGTTAAAAATGAATTACTGAAATAAATTAACTTTTCCACAATCACATTCTAATTTATTGAGATTCACCTGTATATAAATACACACTCATACATTATATGTTTACTGCATATTTATTTATATTCTTATATATACAGGTTATATGTAAATATATTTAATTTATAAGCATAAGGGTCATTTATTTCAGTAAAAATTCAAATTTAGTCAGCCACCAATTGTAAACGTTCTCCCACAGAGAAGTGAGTTTAAGTCTTTGTTTTTTTTTGTATTGTAATGATTTTGGCTCACATTTAAGAAAACCCACCAATTCACATCTCAACAAATTAGAATATGGTGACATGCAAATTATGGTGGAAAATAAGTATTTCAGGTCACCTACAAACAAGGTTTTCTGAGCCTTCAAAATGGTTTCTCAGTTTGGCTCTGTCCTCCACAATCCTGGGAAGGCATCTGTTTGACAGTTGTCCAGAAGACAATCACTCACAACAGTAAGCCTCAAACATTCATTGCCAAAGAAGCTGGCTGTTCACAGAGTGCTGTATCCAAGCATGTTAATAGAAAGTTGAGTGGAAGGAAAAGTGTGGAAGAAATCAACCGAGATGGAGCAATTATTAGAGGATTGTCAAGCAAAATAGACCACTGATAATCTTCGATCTGGGTGAACTTCAGAAGGAATAGATCTGAGGCTGGGGTCAAAATGATCCACAAGAACGTGTCAAGGAATTTGTCTACAGTTGTCCCGGAACCTGGGCTAAGGAGAAGAAGAACTGGACTGTTGCCCAGTGGTCCAAAGTCCTCTTTTAGATGAGAGCAAGCTTTGTATTTAATTTGGAAACCAAGGTCCTAAAGTCTGGAGGAAGGGTGGAGATGTCCCCCAAGTTGCTTAAGCCAGTACATGTCCAATGTTAAGTTTGCTAGAGAGCATTTGGATGGTGAAATGTCATCTGCTGGTGTGTCCATTGGTTTTTGAAACCAAAATAGAACTTTTGGTAAAAATCTCACTTCATGCTTCCTTCTGCTGACTAGCTTTTTAAAGATGCTGATTTCATTTTCCAGCAAGATTTGGCACCTGCCCACACTGCCAAAAGCACCAAAAGTTGGTTAAACATCATGGTGTGTGTGTTGACTAGCAAAACTCACTAGACCTGAACCCCATAGAGAATCTATGGGGTATTCTCAAGAGGAAAATGAGAAACAAGAGACCAAAAATGCAGATGAGCTGAAGGCCACTGTCAAAGAAATCCTGGGCTTCCATACCACCTCAGCAGTGCCACAAACTGATCGCCTCCATGCCACGAATTGAGGCAATTAAAGCAAAGGTCCTGGAGTGGCCTACCAGTATACAGATAAATTAACATACTTTCCAGAAGGCCAACAATTTACAAAAAAAAAAAAAGTATTGATCTTATGGAGGAATATTCTAATTTGTTGAGAACAGTGTGTGAATTGGTGGTTTTTGTTAAATGTGAGCCAAAATCATCACAATTAAAAGAAAAGACATAAACTACTTCAGTCTGTGTGCATTGAATTTATTTAATACCATAAGTTTCACAATAAATTGAGTTGAAAATCCTACAATGTGATTTTCTGGACATTTAAATTTATTGAGATCTCAACTGTATATAAATACACACTCATACATTATATATTTAAATGCATATATATATTTATATTCTTATATTTTATGTTATATGTAAATATATTACATTTATAAGCATAACATATTTAAAAAAAAATATTTACATGCATGTGTTTGTATTTATATACATAATAAACATACACAGTACACACACATATATTATGTAAACAAACAACTTTTATTTTGGATGTGATTAATTGCAATTAATCGTTTGATAGCACTAAAAAAATAAATGTAATTACATTTAATATATTAAATTATTTGCATTGGTAGAAAAACATGCATCAGTGTTCAATAGTCAATATTTTTGAAAGACATCATTAACAGGGGATTTAACATACATAAATCAAGATTTATTGTTTTAATCTATTGACAGGCCTAGACAGACCTAACAATTTATTGAATTGTGGAAATGTATACACATTCAAGATTTAAGATTTGCATTCGTCACATACACAATTATACAGAATATAACCCAACAGTGAAATGTAAGTAACCAGCAGTGCAATGTAAGTAAAGTTAAGTATGGTTCTGAATGAAATAAATAAGTTCTGAATTGAAACACAAACTTTCTTATGGATTAAACAGTTTCAGACCCAGCTGTTTTCATCATATTGTCATTGTTGTCCGTTTGGTTGTCAGTTTGAAGTAGAAAATTATTATTTGGATATTTTAGCTTTTCTATTTGGCATTAGGTTACAGGAGTCATAATGGCTTGATAATTTGCAGTGTCAGATATAGTTTTTCCATTTTCGTTCACAGTATACTAACAACTTTTGTGTACATTGGATACTTCAAAGGCATAATTGTCAGGCAAGAGGATTGCAAATGTTTAGTGTAAGCATACTACATTGTCTATGTATACACAATTTTTGCAGTGTGGTGTACTAGAGGTGATTGTTTTTGTTAGTGCAACGGTTTTGCCACCTTTTTTGGGTCCACAGTTTCTGCCACATCCTGAAGGAAAATGCAAAGAACATGAGTTTGGACAGAATCCTGGCTATTTCCAATTTCTTTACAAAAAACAGGGAGGAATTTGTGTGCCTGTCTGGCCTTGCCGCCTTTCCTGCGTGTGGTGGCATCATGTTCCCAGGGTTCCCGGAGCTTTTGATGTATTTCGATGCACTGTCCCGGCTTCCTCTCAGAGAGAACAAATGATCTTATTTCAACCGTGCTCACCTCTTAAATTCTTAAACCATTTAAACAGTCTGGCCTGATTTCAAGCAGCAGTATGCTACTCTCAAAGGATTTTTATTTTATTTTCCCGTTATCACCTTGCAAGCTGATTAAAACTCTTTTTACTGGCGTCTATGTTTCTTTTTCATTACTCATAACACTCTTTATAGTGGAAAAAGGGTGTTTCAATTATTTGAATGTTCTTCACACTTTAAAATGGTTCTTCAAATTACTGTTCACTGAAGTCCCAAAATGTTTTATTTTATGGCATCACTTGAAACCAGTTTTAGATGATATAAACCTGAAATAAGCTTAAGCTTTAATTTCTCACCTTCCCAGAAATCACATTGTAATATAAAAAAAATCTAAAATTTCCAGAACTTTAATAACCCTAGCTCTTCCTAAAGTTCCATCCACTTTGAATCATCACTTTCTGACCAGCAGTAATGACAAGTACCTCACAGACATCTGATGGTGTATTACAGAACGTTTCTTGTCTTAGGTCTTAACTTAAGATATATGTTAAATTAGGTTTTTCATAAATTTGTATGACAGAAGCTAATCTTAACTTGATTTGGGATTCTTATCCTATCTTACAAAATCGTATCTTATCTCTAGTTAGGAAATCTTAAATGGCATTATCAAGTTCGACAATCCACTCTCAGGTCTGTTACCAAGCAACCAACACTGCAAGAGCTGCTAATGAGGTAAACAAAAGCTACCGGTACCAAAGAGGCAAAACTCTAATGATGCTTTTTGGGTAACAGTGGGGCTTTGGGTCCATAGAAAACATAATAATGATTTCTATGGATATGACACCAAGTTAGAATGAGCTTATGCAACTTTACACATTTACAATTACTTACTATATTATTATTATTTACTATTACTATATATATTGTATTTTTTAATCCCATGAACACACTACAAACATGTGTAAATGTTTTTTGTTACAGTCTTCTTTTAACGGATATTAATATAAGACAATACTGCAAAAACAGTTTACTGTCAAGCTGTTATATTCCTGTTATATATTTATTGTCCAACAATCCTAATTTTTCTGCCATTAATGTAATTTCATATGTTGGTATTAATTCAGTGTTTATAATAATATCACTTGAACTTAAAATATTTTCAACCGAAACTGAAATGGTTTCTAGAGAGCAAAAGGTTTTGTGAAAAACCTTGGGAAAGAAGGTTTCCCAACCTTTTGGAAGGTTTTTTTCCCTGTGAAAAAAGGGAAAGTGTTCCCTTTTGTAAAGGGAATACTAATACTAAAGTCTGTAAAATACGAATACTAAAGTCTGTAAAATAAACTGTTAACAGGATTTGATGATCACTAGTCTAGTGATTGCACGTTATTGTGTTTCATCGTTCAAGCTGTATTTCAGCTTTAATGCATGTTTTTTTAAACAGCAGCTGATATTTGCGATAGCGACAACTAGAATCTAGTGGAGTGCTGAGTTGCTTTCACCCCAGAATGGCAGAAGCACAGGGCTGCTGCTGGGCGGCACTGTTGCACTGGAACTTTCTACAGAGTTTCGCCTCTTGGTCTTCTATACTCTTTACCGGTGTTGTGCCCATTCCTAACCCTACCAATACTAGGGGGGTAATAATCTGGCAGGGGTCAGAATTGGGCACAATTCACTTTACTTCACTTGGAAAATCGCCTTTTGCAAAAAAACGTCACTTGCACTATAACCGGTAATGCTCCCTGGCGCTTTTGTTGGTCTCCGTAATGCTGGTTCCAGTTCCTGTTGCGTGGCAGTCTGTAATTACATTTATAAGTGTTTTGTCATCAAAATGTAACATCTTTGGAGTCATCCAAGAGTCTTTATACATAATTAAACATACATTAAACATCTCCGTTCTTCATTTTCAATTATTAATAAATGTAATGCCATTGTTGGACAGCAACTGTAAGCAGTTTTTCTGTTAGCTTTTAAATAATTTTGAAGTTAGGACAGCTGTGGGGTTGCCCTAAAGTTAAGACAGTTTTTTAGGATTTTTTTTCAAGTTAGGAGGTTTCTGTAATACTACCTTCCTATCTGTAGTTAAGATAGGATAACACACTTAGGAAATGCTGTTCTGTAATAGCTTTTGTCCTAAATGTGGTCCTAAAAGAACTTACCATGGTTTCCAAACAGATAAGATAAGATTTTAAAGTTAGGATCTTTCTGTAATATGCCCCCTGATTTCTGGAGAGCTTCTTGACTTTTTTACAAGTCAGTGAAGCTCATTACTCTTTACAAAGCACTCTGAACGTTGTGCTTCAGTTCACTTTGATGACGCATTGGTAGATCCGATCTTAAACTGTATTACATTCACAAAATTAGATCTTTTTTATTTGTTTTATTCCACTGGATAGTGATTTTATAAGTTGGAAAGTGAACAATTTATTTTGGGAATATGTCTAAAACCAGATCTATTCTATGTCGCCCACCTTACAAGACCCAACAGGAAAAGATTCCAGAATCCAGTAGCGGACGGGAGGGGTTAGGAAGCAGGGGGATTTCAAGCTCGTGATTTTTAAATCACTTATGAGCTGTTGTTACACGCTCCCCGTCTCGCTCTCTGTCTGCCTATTTCTATTTTTTTAGACAGATTGGAAAAACTGACAGCCCCCTTCATAAAGCGAGAGATGTATTGACGGGCTCATGAAACCTGGGGCTGAGCCAGGGGTTGAGTCCGGCTCACACGAGGCCGTGAGGGGCTATTACTCCCACAGGTGCAGGGAGCTGAGCCGCTGACCCTGGCCTCACCTGTCTGCCTGTTTGAAGATGAGGCACTGGGGGAAGACAGGGGCACTTCCCTTAACAAAGAGAAAAAAATTTACCCCTTGGGGCAAAGTCTGGTGTTAAGAGCGATTTGCCCTTACTTGCAGGCAGGCAGTGAGCTGCTCTGGTTTCACACTTGGGGATTTTGCATGTGTGTTTGTGTGTGTGGGAGAGAGAGATGGAATGCGTGGGATTAGATGTGCAAGATGCTGCATTCAGGCCTGTTACTGTGGCTGCTGCCTGTGGGTGATGTGTCGTGTGTGCGTACACTGTGCCAGGGCAGCTGTATGGCACTGTGCCTCCGCTGGAACTCTGCCTAAATTGCTAATATGCAACTGCAGGCACGTCAGGACGGCTTTATGAGTCTTTGATTTACCTAATAGACTCAATTCAATTACAGTAAATCGGGTGTATGTGGCTCCCTCTTTTGTCAATCTGTATGACAGTCATAGACTTGGCTTTTAGTTTCTTTTTTTTAATGTGGGAAAATTGATGTGTGAACAGCCAGAGTAATTATTTTTAGGTACTTCTTTTTTAGGCTCCTTAAAGGCCCTCAAGCACTCAAGAATGAGCCTTTGAGACGTGGCAACCGAAATGTGGGTTGTTTTTTCCACATTTTGAGCATTACTCTATCTTTTATGGGGTAATAGGACATTATTGTTGAGAGAAGGGAAGGGGGAATCAGGGCAAAAATAGCCTGGCTACAAACTTGCATCCCTGCAGGCAGCAATACATGTCTACAGCATGTGCACGGGCAAAAGTTTATATGAGCTATTTTATTTAAATTTTTGGAATGCATTACTTGATTTTTGTATTGTTATTATTTCATTTGTCAACTTTGGAATCTTTTTCACTCATCTTTTTTTTTATGAGAATCACTGATACAGAAGTGATTGTAAATTGGTTTAACAACGACAGGCCTATGCACACATTAGGCCATGAATTTGACAAGAGTTAGAACTTGTATCGGCAATTTAAAAACACTGGATTCTGACAAATTCAAACACCACATCATTGGAGGTAATACAAGGCTTTGTATTAACAGATTTTATGATTCGATTTGATTCTAATTTACAAACTCATAATTCATTTTTGTATTTTAAAAATCATTGTTTGTTCATTAAAATTAGGATAAATTGAAGTCGTTTATCCGAAATGTTCAACCACACCTAATTTTAGTTTACAGCTTCTCCACAGTACTACCTACTGCAGGATTAAAAGGATGTTAAACTAGCTCAGTGTTGTGCTGGCCCGTCCTTAAGAAACGCTTTTACGTTCAGTCTCACACTCCCCCTCATCACCTTTGCATCATTTTGTCTCCCTTGTGAAAGGATGACGTGGAATCCAGTTTTAGTGCTCAAATGAAAACCACTCCTCCGTTTCCTTCTTGCGTAGTGATGTACTGTTCCCCAAGCTCTGTATACACAGGGTTTAACTGTGTTTGCATGAGGCGTTAGGGTACCACAGAAGCTGGTGTACCACCTCCTTACAGCGTCTTTCGCTCTCACTCACTTTGTCCTCTATCTAATCATTCCCTTGACTGTATGTTTTGGCATTTTATTGGTTTATCTAGAGCTTGGAGTATGAAAGTTACGGTGCATATGGCACAACTCAGGTGTGAACTGTTGATCCTGTGAGTGTTGTCACAGCTAGCTGGACTGGAGAGCGTTTCATCAAAGAGCTATAGAAGTAATCATCGATATGTTTAGAAAATGTTAAGAACAAGTGTTATTTTAGGATCATTGGGTTTTGAATTAGGGTTTATATTAATATTTTATATTTTAATTTGTTGGAAGTATACATTCTTGTAGTGTTTTTTTAAGTATTTTTTATTACGTTTTAGGTTTGTTATTTTATTACTTTGACTTAAACTAAACAAAAATGATAATGCTGCCTCTGTAACTAGCTGCAATTCGTTTACAGTTTTGACATTTTACTTTATTTTAGTTAATGTTTATTTTATTTGAAATCATTTTTTATGCTTTTGGTTTTAGGTTTGGTTAACAATAATCCTGTTAAAAATGTCAAAATAGGTAATTGTTTGGTCCTGATTAACCTGTAATTATTAATTTACTAATAATTTTACTTAATATTTTTTGACCCTGATGTTTAAATAAACTTTATTATTCTTAACTCACAGCAGTACAAAGTCATACAGCTATAATTTTACACTTGTGAACACTTGTTGTGATCCCTTCAGCTGGCTACCATTGAGTCATTCTTACTGTTGAGGCCTGTATTGACATGAAAACTTGTTTTTATTGATTTATGCAAATTAATGTTCAGTTCAGCAAAGATATATACGAAAACCGAACCAATAAACTTATATTCAACAAAAAAACGGCATGCTTTAGGATGTCACGCATCAATTTATGGAGAGCTATATGCACTTGCCTTTCATGTGTAGCCAGCTTCTGTGTTTTTCCTTTTCTCACCCTCGCCTCTTCTTTCTCACACACTCCCATCATATTCCCTGCACCCCATCGCTCTGATGTGAAAAGCATATTTTTGGCCTGCCCCTCCAGTGACAGAAAGACGATTATGCCTTTCTTTCAGGCTGAGAGGAAACCGCTCCCATCTCTAAAACAGCTGGAGAGAGCCCCATTCCCCCCCGAAGCTGGCTTGTAGCCCCAGTCTTCCCATGCAAGCTGATAATGGGCCGCCCACTCCCACCAACGCATCCCCGTCACCCCACCCAAGTGCTCTCAAAGGTCCTGCTCTCCACATATAAATCTCTCAACACTCGTCGTCCCAGTGAAGGAAGTCATTTCCCTCTTCTCCCTTTTACCGTCACCCTGCCTTCAAACCTATGGAAGCGGAAGTCAGATGAGTGGGAAATGAACCGGAGAACTTACATTTCCATTTTTTACCATTCGCCCTTCACAAAAAGTGCCTCTGGGGTCATCAGGATCGAGTCCCATTGTCATTTGCTCTCCTGCAATGCTGTTCTCGAAGCCTCCGCACACCGCACTATACATCTGTCAGATAGTCTGTTATGAGGTAATAGGAAAACCATACATTTCCTTCCTCGCCAAGTAAAAACAGAGCACTTGTTGCAATGCCTCACCTTCTGGCCCAGTCGCGATGACACTGCGTGACATAGTGCTGCTCCTTTATCATGTCTTTGTTCAATTCATAGTTAAAAGAAGGGATTTACTGAAGCTATAATTTCAGTACCGGCATCACTTTAATGCATTTTAAAATATAAATTTGAACCCTTAACCAGTGCACATCATCATCATTAAAAATGTTGTCCCAACTAATGATCCATTAAATCAGGATCTGATGGAAAGCCTCAATGGATTTTTGCACACACATTAAAGTTAAATTTTATCCAAAAATTTAAGTTCAGTCATCATTTACTCACCTTCATGTTTGTGAGTGCCAACCTTTCTTCTTAGTGTTTTTTGTCCATGCAATGTGAAAGTCAATGGGGAACGATGTTGTTTTGGACTTCAACTTTCATTATAAGGACAAAAATCAAACTGTTCTTCAAAACAACATCGTTCCCCATTGACTTTCACATTGCATGGACAAAAACACTAAGAAGAAAGGTTGGCACTCACAAACATGAAGGTGAGTAAATGATGACTGAATTTTAATTTTTGGATCAATTTAACTTTAAGATGGATGACCATCAGTATTGCCAATAATTATAGGGGGTTGAGTCCAACTGTGGCCACCTGTAATTTTGAGTGCAAGGTCAAAGTTGGATCTTTATGCTGACTGACATGCGGTTATGATATCGTTCTTTTTCAGCATCGGTAACATTTGTTCTCAAATTCTAATAGAGGGATGACCGTCTATTGTCCGGTTGACTGTTTTCTGGCTGTTCCTCGTCTTGACTTGCCCTTGTCTTACCTGTGCCAAAGCCCTGTAATTAGATGCTTATTTGAGGCTGGAAGGAGGCTGTGAAGGGGAGGTGAGGAGTTTAGTGTACACCTGGGTTGACACAGTGCTGTCTGCACAGCCCTCATAAGCAGGAGTCTCTTGTGCAGCCCAAGGGGAAAGTAAAGAGAAAATTCCCATTAGTAGCACCATCTGATGTTGTTCAAAGGTTCTGACTGCTGGGTATGTCAAGGTGAATGAAACAAAAGTCTATAGTGGTTCATTACCTGAAAAGTCATAATGGAACCATAATCAAAAGTAATCAGATGGTAATTGTTTTAATCTTATGACCAATAACTAAGTAGTTTTTTTATGTGCAACATAAAAGATGTTTTGAGAAATGTCAGGTGTTTTTTTTCATTCAGTGGTAGTCAATGGGCTCCAGTGTTGTTTGGTTCCTGATGTTCTGCAGAAGATTGCATACAGGTTTGGAATGATGTGAGGTTGAGTAAATGATGGCAGAATTCACATTTTTGGGTGGACTAGCCCTTTAATATATCCATTTCGATGGATTCATGTTTTGCAAATTTATCATGCATCCCTATCAGTAATTTGATACATTTTCCATTGTGGTTTCATTATCAGATTGTGACAATTAGCATAGCTCTATGTAAGTGGTCTAAGATATGTAATTCTAATAAGTGAATCAAAAGTGGCTTTGTCGTATTTGGATAAAAGGAATATATGTGACATTTGTTCGTCAAGAATGTAATTTTCAGTTAGTCATGCCAGTGAAAGTATTTTCAGGAAAATCAGCCTCCGAGTGGCTCATTAGTTGTTGCTGCATTTTTAGGCTGTGATGGGGTAAGTGTTTCAACATAAAAAAAATGACACACTTCATCTTTAACTGCTCGTGTGTAAGATTTCACACTCTCAAATAAGCCTGTTTTCTGAGATAAGCTGGAAGCTAGCCTTGTGTTGAACCCTGAGGTTCTCCACAGCAGAACTCCGGCAGTGGTTTCTTTCCTCCTTGTGGCCAGATGTTTTAGCAATAACTTGGAGAGTTGATTTCTGGAAACACTGTTTTCCATGGGTTATACATCACTGTTGTCTCCTTCACTGATAGATGTTCATGTGTGAATGTTCAGATGCATGAAGTTCCATTAATGGGATAGTTCACCCATCAATTCAAATTCTGTCATTGTTTAATCGCCTTCACATTGAAAATGTTTTTCGAAATATCTTCTTTTGTGTTTGGAACTACATTTGTTTTGTGCGAGAACATCCTCCCTGGTTGTCTTTTTGATGCTTGAGAAGCTTTATCACACAGGTTCACACCTGACGTGACACTGATTTTCCGTGGAATGTCTTTAGTCGTCTTGTTTCCGGGAAGGCACGGTGGGAAACGTGAGCTGCTGAAAAGGCTGTTGCCACATTTTAATTTCTTTGCCATTTTCCTTATTAACGATCGTGCTACTTGATGATGGCAAATACCAAAGGCCACCATTTATATCAAAAGGGATTGAGTTTCTCTTCAGCTCCTTGCAGCTCCATCTCCTTGGCGGTATCCCGTGCCCTGACTATCGCTTTTTCCTCGTCCTTCTGTTCTCCACGGCCACACTGTTTCACAGTCTAATTACAGGTCAATTAAGGGCTTTCTCCAGCCTTCTGCCGCTCCGGCCCAGGAGGCTTAGAGGCCCGCAAGAGTGGGAGTGAAAGAGATATCATTTCATGTGGAGATCAGGCGAGAGCCCCTTTCAAAGAAGGGATTGAGGAGGAATCCTGAAAGAGAGAAAGCCACCCCACACCTCCCAAAAAAGGAGGCTACTGGGACAGGGGCCAAAGGATTATGGGAATATTCATGACCAGATAAAGAGAGAAGACCTATGAATGGATGTGTCCAAAAGCTCATCTCTTAGGTAAACAGGGGTCTAAATGGAGTTTGGACCCTGTTCGTGGACTCACAGAAGCAGGGGAAGAAGCAGTTCTCTCTCCTGCGTCACATTTCCGAGGCACTGAAAAGACCGTCTTGTTTTGGCCTTTTCTTAGTCGTCATTCTGCGGTTCTCCATGTGGAACAAACAGATGGCGACCAGAAATAAATATCTGTTTCTCACAGTCTTTTCAGACACTTTAAGCCCATATACACACTAGTTCACATCACCCTTAGCTGTCCATTCTTCTTTAAAACTTCATCGGCTGTAAATGTACACGTTTTCAATTTAACCGTTTCAATGGACTTGCAGTTGGCCCATACAGAATAGTAGCTTCCATCACGTCCTCTTCATTCATACCATGTCTAGTTGTTTGGAGTCTCTATTTGTGTATTATAAAGTCTTTTTTGATTAATGAAAATGATACAACCATTACTATGCTGGTTTCAAAACAAAGCAAGCCTGAAATGTCATTAATAAATTAACAAAAATATATCCAACAGTATATTAATGCTAGGAATGCACAATTTATGGTTTTATATTTTTTAATCAGTTGCTGTTTGCAGATATTAGATATTTATGTTCTGATGTTATTTTTTTTTCTTTAAGTATAAAATATAATTGTATTAAATATTACATATAAATGTATAATTTATATTTTTTATAATTCCTTTATAAAATAATAAATAATAGTAAATAATTAATTAATATTATATTATATTCAGCCATAACATGTTAGCATAACATCAGTTAATTGGTAAATATCAGTACATATTGAATACATTTATACATCACTGTTATTCAGTGACATAAAGTTAGATTAAGTATCCCCAAACTGTTCAGATGGAATACATTTTATGAATCTTTTCCTGCTGCTATCCTGCATTTTTTCAAAAAGACCACGGGTGGTTTGAGTTTTATCTCCACACCTGCCATGTGATAAGGCCCTCTCCAAAACCTAATGCCTGTTATATTCGCTAACCTTCACCATTGCTCTTTATGTCCCTAGGCACAAAAAAGATACTCAAAGTCTGAAGATACTCAAGATCGTGTGTGTGTGTGTGTGTGTGTGCAGAAGGTTCTGAAGGGTCATGTTTCCAGGCTTCAGGATATTTGTGAAAGTTTGTGTGTTTGTACGTGTGAGCACGTGTGCGGTTGCATGCGGGTCATAGTATTGTATTTCAGACCTTAGAGATGTCAGATGTCCACAAAGGCTGTCTTATTTCTTTCATCCTACACCTCTGAGGAGAATGGGGAATCCCCACACCACAAATACACCTAAAACGCCTGCATGAGCCTCAGATGACAGTATTTAGTTACAGCCACAAACTTGTAGCCCAGTGTCCACTTGAAAAGCCCAGTTAACCTGTTGTCATATGAGACTTTAGATTGTTTGTTCACACACTATTAGGCCACAAATGGTCTTGTGTGCGTACATAACATACATAATAGCTCTGTTCCAAAACCTACTGAGCTGCCTTGCTGCCAACTGGTCAATGAAACTCCCAAGTGACCGATTTGGAAATCACTTCAGGTTCTCAACTAGACTCTCAATTTAATGCAATGCAAAAATATTTTAAAATTATTAAACATTTAAAAATAAAACTGTTATTAATTTTTAATAAAATAATTTAAATATTAATAATTTCTTATATAATCTGCCATCTTGGAATTTATTTGATTTAATTCCATTTTATGTTTTTTCCCCCTTTTTTATGTGGATGGATCTCACCAAACCACCATATCAGGTGTCTCCGGTCTCATTATTTTTTACATTTAATTGAATATTGTAATTTAAAAATTGTCAGATATTTTATTTATTTATTAAAATCAATAATTTGAAATTAAATACAAAGCAACCAATACATTATTATTATTATAATTAATTGTATTATTTATTTTCTTTCTTTTTGTTCATGTTTGGAATCATTTGTGACCTGGATCCTTTTGGGATTCATCCATGCAAGAACATAAATTCTAAATGGAGAATGAAACTGAATTTTATATTTTAAACCTTTTCATTACCTTTGCCGCACTCTTAAAAGTTGTCACCCATTCCCACTCCTCCTCCATGACTCCCTGAAGGGGACAGGCTTTGAAGTAGCATGTGGAGGTGAGGAAGTGCAATAGAACACCACCTCTTCATCATCTGCTCCTCAACCGCACGCACCTTTGAGTGCTGAACTGTCGGTGGCCACCATCTGCTGTTTGAGTGGCAGAGAATGTAGCCACAGTGGCACTTGACACGACTTGATACTTTATCTGCAGGAAAACCTAGAAATATCTGTATGCACATGAGTCCACTTGAAAGTGCCTCTTTGCAATGATGTGGCCAGGTTAGGGGTTTTCCGAGGAGAAGATTGAACTTGAGAAGTCTAGTGAATGCAGTCAAGTACAGCGCAGGGGAGATGAAATGGTAATTCTTTGCCATTGAAATAGTAGCTTTATTAGTATATGATTTACTCACATTTGCATTTCTTTTTACAGAAAAAGTACGTGAAATTCAGGAGAAACTTGAAGCTTTCATTGAAGCTCTTCACAAAGAGAAATAGAGCAGTAAGTGGTTTTTATTTCTACTGCATGGTTAAAGAGAGAGTTTGATTATAAATAGTTAATGATTCAGTGTATCATTAATTAATTATTACAATTAATAATTGTCTTAATCTTTTATCTTCTTTCAGGATCATCTTGTTTCTGGACAGTCATGCCCTTACAGAAGAAAATGCACTGATTAAATACACAATTTTTGCTCTTTGCCCTTTGTAAATGAACTTTCTTCCCAGCTTCTTGTCTTCTCTGTTTTTAATGTATCAGCTTTCAGTCTTCTCACACCCATGCACACTCACACTCTTCCCCCTTCAAAACAGTGAAAGTAAGCAAAGTGAGCTGGAAAGCGGTTACGTTTGCTGCATATTTAACCACTGTTGGAGAACAAGCACTTACTCAACTAAAGATTGGTACATGTCAGTGCCGTGCTTTATTCTTTCTTCCTCCAGCACTTAAAAGCCACCAATGTGTTCACCAGACATGTTCTACGAGAAACCAGTCAGACAGTCATGCACATACATTTTCTCCAAATCCCTCGTTCCCAATAAAATACTTTGTCCGGGTTTCTCTTTCCCCTGACTTTCTTTATTAGTTAAGGTGATGTTCATGGTGAAGCCAAATGATAAAATGCATCTGTTATTGATTGGGCTTGCTATATAGAGAAAATATTCAAAAATGTCTTATCACCAATTGCCGCCTTTATTCATGTTTTAGAGCTGTGATTTCACAACGTTTAAACAACATATCTCTTATGACATATTCACAGTTAATGAAGTCAGTTACAATTATACCAGAAGACCACCATATGAATCCTTTGTAATAATTTTGAAGAATCTGCTGTTGATATATGCAGTTGCTTGTACAGTAGATCTCATCTGCACCTCATTTGCTTGTAGTCCTCCTTAGCTTAGTTTAATATATTCAAGAAACTGCTATGATGCTTGTTCCAGAAGATGCAGAACATTGCTCACATAGGTGGATAAAAATGCATTGGCATATCCTGTTTGTTCCTTTGGACCTACACACCATTTCCTCTCACTTTGTTTTGCTTTATTTAACTAATGTTTACTTGGAGAGATTCAAATGGTTCTGATTTTCATCAGTCATCTTCAGCTTTAGTGCACTTTTAATTCTTTGCTTGCACATTGTCTATTTTGTGCCCTAGAATTGTTGTGGTCTCACTGGGTTTTATATAAAATCCACATTAAAGTCCTCATAATTTTGAGCGTAAGGGACACCACACCTGTTGTTCCTGGTTGCTCATAAATGTAAATGGGTAAATATACATGTACTTGTAAAGTATCTCTAGAGTGAGTTCATTAAAATCATGGATCTGTTGTCACAATGGGAAAATATCTGAGTGTGTTGCTTGTAACAAAATATTTGTCGTTGATTTAGGAATGTTTCCTCCTTTTTGTTGTAGATTGTAATGTTTGCATGTTGTACCCCATCAGATGTTGTTTATTTATTAAATTGGTGTTAAAAAATTAGTAATAAAAGTGACTTTAAATATATGTTAAACCGAGTGGGTGGGTGTGGACATTATCCAACATGTGTGTGAATTTCTAATGTTGAGAATTTAACAATTGCTGTTAAACTTTGACATGTTTTCACTGGTTAAATTATAAAGCAGTTGTTGCACTTGCTGATTGGAAAACATCTATTGAAAGAGTCTGTTTGACCCTGACCTCATCAATATGCAGTATTTATGAATGAATACACAGGCTAACCAGAATAAAAATCTAATTTCTCACTTATCCCAATGTTGTAATTAAGAAAAAGACTATTAAAATCTCCAGCTCCAAATGCCTTAGTTTTCAACTGGTGGGTTTTACAACCTGGCATTTCAGCATTCCTACAGTTCAAAAAGTAGAACATGGTGCTATCTACATTAAGGTTGTGAAATGCATGAACGGATCAAATGTATACCTTGAATGCAATGCAAGTCACTTTAGATATATACAATGCATTAATGTTAAATATAATGTAAATTAATTTTAAAAAGTATTAAATTCTATCTGACATAATGTTAATAGTCCTCATGGTATGTACTTCTGCTAAAATGTCAAGTGTTCACGAGCTTCCAATATATTCAGATATTCTCCCATAGCAAACTGTTATGCAAATAGCTCCCATAGCAACATTTACGTGTGTGTGTGTAATGCATGTAATGCATGCATAGCATTACAATTTGCATAGCAAACTGTTATGCAAATAGCTCCCATAGCAAACTTTGTGTGTGTGTGTGTGTGTGTGTGTAAGAGTTCATTTGCAAAAACTGATAAACGCCACTTAAAAAAAAAAGATCTGAACCCTAAACAAATTTAGTCGAAAAAGCCTGTATTTTCCACTTTCAAGGCATCGCAAGTTCACGTTTTACTGCAGAATCCGACAAGCGCCCTTATTGTTTTTGAACAGAAGCCGATAAGTCCATTTTAGCGAATCAGCACGCTGTATTCAGGTCAGGTGACAAGGCTACATTCACTTTGAAAAGACGTGCTAGCTGAGAGGAGTTTCATCAAAAAATGACCGTAATTATGAACTTGATGAACCTGTGATATCTTCTTCAGGACGTGAAAGGAAATACAAGCTGAAACATTTTTATGGGACCTTAAAAAAGCAGAACATTACAGTGATGAGGGAAAAGCTCGTGTATTGCGTGTAATCACATTCATAAAGCTATGATCTACATTCCAATTACTTATTTATTAATTATTATTATTATTTAGTCATTTAGCAGATGCTTTTATTCAAAGCGACTTACAAATTAATCTCAATCAAACTGCAGTTGGGTTATTTTGATTAAGTAAAAATAACAAAAAAAATCAGCTAACACAATAAAAATATGATAACATAATTTAAAAAATATCTGTTTTTGAAAATAAACTTTAGATATATATATTGCACATGTAACATTTAGTAAATCATTTTAAAGCAATATTACAGTAATGAGTTACTATAATGAGATTTAAATACCTTTAGTGTAAAGGTGGATTGCACCAATTTTGCTTTACCCTGTTGTGCAACACTTCAACGTATAATTTTCTCACAATTTCCAAAACTGTACTGCGACGGAGGCCACAGAGACTTAAACGTGGAAGCGACAGTGCAAATCGGTGTGCAATTTGATCTTAAAATGGAAAATTACATTACTTCATCTTTCCTTCTTTGGAACACAAAAGAAGATATTTTGGATAATGTTGCTAACCAAAAAGCATTTCATGAAAAAATTTCACTGAAGTATGAAAATTGTACAGGTTCGTAATGGCATAAGGGTGAATAAATTATTATTATCATTTTTTTGACTATCCCTTTAAAGGTATGTTTGAACTTTGAACATTACATTTTGCTTCTGTTTGTTGCCACTTAACATACAGAATGAGAAGCACAGCCCTGCTCAGTTTACCAAAAAAAAAAAAATGCATATAACAGTGTTAGTTTGATTTACTGTATAATAGGCATTTTCTAGATGCTGTATGCATGCGAGTCTATGTACGTCAATGTGCATTTCCTGCAGCTAATGAAGCTGGAATGATGTATGTTAGGTGTGAGTGGCCCTTGCTCTGAGGTATGACTCTATGCTCCGTGGCCTGTGCTCATCATCAGTGCAGGGTTGTGGAGCCGGACCTCTGGGCTACGTGTGGAAGTGTGGGGCTCTTGAGCTCTCAGCTCTAGTCCTCACTGATGAATAACACAGTGGGCAAGAGGTCTTTAACTCCTGGGCATCCTCTCCCATTTCACAAGGCCTTGATTGTTACTGGCATCGTTACCTCGCCAGAGGGCTGTGGAGGGAATTGCGGGGTGTCTGTTTTTTAGAGAGCGCTCTATTTCTTTTCCAGCACCTGAGGGGCCGCATGCATACATATGCTCCAGCCTCTCTCACGTCTCGGAGAATGATTACATTCCCCGTTTGTTAAAAAGGATAGTCTGAGACGGAGTGTTTGGAGGGAAAAAAAGAGAAAGACTTTAACCTAATGACTCTGTAGCGTTTCAATAGGGGCGAAGAAGAAGTCAACCTCCAGCGAAATGCCTTTGTGCTATCAGATAACCGGCTTCTGAAGACGGGGGAGGACACACTATATGGCCATTAGCATCTCCAAAGGCCGTCACGTTGACTAATAGTCCGGGCCACAACGCCACAGTGGCTCAGTTTGTGTTTTTCTCCATTATGTGAGTGACACAAAGGAGCTGAAGACTGGTAAAGACCTGTCAAATGTGCCACCACTGCCGTTGCTCACAAAGCTTTATTTTTCCCTCAAAAGACACTGACTTGTTCTGTCTATGCCCCTTCTGTTATCGCCCCCCAGTCTACCTCACCCGCCTGCCTATTTTGGGGAGGGTGGCCACGCAGTCACTTTGTGAATAAAGCTTGGGAAAAAGAAATAAATTCAGGAGTTCAGCTCTTGGGCTGTTTTGGCCATGTAACCATTTGTTCACAGGCTTGTCTTTTGGGACGGGCCAGCCCCTCTGGGCTTTGTCCTGTCCCGGTCCTAAACAGATCACAGTTGATAAAGGGCTGTAAGACAGGGTGGGATTTAATTTTTTTACTGCTCTGATATGGCCAAAAGCTAATGACAAGTGCAGTGAAGCCATATGTTATGTGTGTAGCTGTACTCTTGGTACTTTGAGTTATTTTACTTTTAATTAGCCTTTTTTCGTTGAGAAGTTTTTACAAGATTTGTTTTACTATTTTGTCTAAAAATACACATTTTAAACTAACTTTATTGTTCATTTTGTGTTGGTTCTAAACACTTTACCTTATTATCTGTCCTGTGAAAATAAAACAGTAGCTTAGCAGGACTCAAGTTTTACTCAAAGTTTTAGTTTGGTGAACTGTGCCCTGCAAAGTTACGATAAAATATCGATACATCACAGCGCGAGATCTTAGCTGAATTAAAATAACACTAATCTGCAGTATTGCAGGAGATTGCATATTTTTACATTTTGGATGTATTATGATACATTGTTTTTTTCCCCAAAAAATGCAGCATGTGACATTCCTATTACTACTGTTGCAGGGTTTTGCATAGACATTTTGAATGCTCAAGTAATAGTGTGAACATGGCATTAGTGATTTGAATTATACTTACAGCCGCTGAATTTATTGGTAACACTTTAGAATACCATTTCTTACTTACTGCATAACAAATATGGAATTACTGAAGAACTAATAGGTAATTATTCATTAACACTTAACTCACTTCTGTTAACTACTAAGGAAGATGTGTTAAATAAACAGTATGTAATACAATTTTATGATTGTGTTAAGTAACAGTTAGCTAATCAATGATAATGTATTATGTCATACCTCCTGAATAACTACTATTAATTATCTACTAGTAAAGGTTCAAGAAAAATAACTATGAAGTAACTACTAATGAACAGTAATACACAATTACATTGAGTTGTGATCCTTTCATAAAAATTTATTAGCAGTAGTAGCAGTATGAAAATGCAATATTAATAAATACAATATATTTACATATTTGGCCAAAAATATTTACTGTATATCATAGGAGGTCCAATTGTCAAGCCAAATGTATTTATATAGCACTTACAATTGATATTTATATAATGCATAGCACTTTACGATATATGTTTTTATACAATAAAGAAGCTATGTACTCACATGGACACAGACTGATTTTTAATTAATGCCACAAATTAGTATTTTTAGTTTTGAGTCTGATGCACTGCAGATGGATTATTTCAGTGTCTTCTAAAGAGAAAAATAATGATTATTACCTTCTCAACCTTTTAAGAACACTGCTTTTATTACTGTAAACATGCTAAACAGCTTTAGCGTTTATATTAAATTCACGGCCTTGTATATCTCACAATGAGATCCTATTGCCCCTCTTGATTGCTGAGTCGACACCCCTTCATCACCGAGGGTCATCGTGCCTGAGAAAAGCAACAGGCTTCATTCACCCTTTACTGTCCCCTGGGCTCTTCGCTTTATGTCGAGGAGAGAAACCACTGCACAATTGGCTATTGTGTGCATTATGTTTGAGGCATCTTCCCATTGCTGCTGTGGGGTCCATTCCCCCAGCTGAATTAGGCCCATGGGGATTTAGTCCAAGGCACAAAGGTCACTTATTTTCTACCCCATCCCCCTGGCCTACAACTCAGGATGTGCCATAAATTACTATAACTATTTAGCATAGATATTAGCCACCGGTTGTGATGCTCATATCCCTATTGCTTATGGGAGAAGTTGAATAGATCCACGATTCAGATTCTCAAGCGCTGGATGTGTCATTTTTTTCTGTCTTTCTTTCTTTCCTTCCTTCACTATTCATCTGAATAGTAAAAGTGGGAAAAATCAATAAGATGACCTCACTGTCTCATGGCCTGGAATGTCATAAATGAATTAGCTCCTTTGTTGGGGGAACGAGGCTTGTTAATGGATTCCCGATGGCAAATCTATATTTCGGCTCCCTAATCCCTCGGTAGCTCTTTTCCACTCACAAGACAAAACAAGCCAGGCTCTTTCTCTCGCTCATAAAGGGACATGAATGCTTACTGTTAGAGGTTTAATTTAACATGCCGAGCGCTGGGAGTAAACACGCGGCATCGCGTGAAAGGCTCTGTGATGGCGGGAGGGCGGCGAAGGCAGCGAATGAGGTCCGCATCATGACAGGCTCCCACTTTCTTGTGGAGATAAGGGCTGCTGCCATGGCAAACTGATCAACAACAGAGCGCCGCCTTTGCTGGTCCGAGCGACTCTGTCTGGGTGAATTTGCATGGACTTAGAAGGATTATTGGGGTATTCATGGCAACCTCGGGGCCGGCAGGTGAGGTCCTGGCTCAGCTCCCTCATCCTTTAGGTAAACACTGCTGTTTGGTACGGAGAAGGGACGAAGGGGGGATCGGTTGCCAGGATGAAAGTGTATCCACAGGCTGGCTGATCCCTCCTAGCAGAGTGGCTCTTGTAGGGGCTTGCCACTACAGCGTAGGGGACTCTAAGGGCCGCATTCACTGTGTAAGTGGTATAGTGTGTCTGCACCAAACGGAGTCTGGTGACATTACTTCATTGGCAAGAATGGTATCTTAGCAGATGCTAAAGCCTTTGGCAAACAAGTGTAGAGCCAATGCATTGAAGCAGAGATTCTTTAAAAGACCGAATGATGGTTGCATTTCCTCTGTAGCTTAGCAGCAGTAGACGCGACCAAATTTAATCTAGTTTAAATTTTGGTAACATAATTTGGTCCTTGTTACACGTTACATGTACTAAAGAACCAATGTAACAATAAATTATACATATAATTACATGCAACTAACTCTAAACCAAACCCTCACCCTAACCCTAACCATATGGTAAGTATATTACTCAGTACTTAAATGTATAATTACACCGTAACAAGGACACATTATATAATTTGGATTATATTGGATAATTTTCATTTATCCACCATCATTTATCCTCTTATATTAACTATTATATATGTATTTTCATTAAGTTTTCTTCTGGAAGTCTTCTTCTTCTGGAAACTGTGATGCATTTATTCTTTCTTTTCCATTTATTTTTTATTTTTATACACAAAAGTATATTGTAATTTCTATATATGCTGTATTTGTAACTCATGTAAATAGAACATACTGCAGCATATTTCTATTAGGAAATTACAAATCAAGCGTCATATGACACAAATTCTTAGTCCTGGATGCGTTCGTCAGTTGAGCCCACACAAGATTACTCGTTTGTCCTCGTGAGACACACAAAATACCTTGTGCACGCAGGAATGGAGCCCAGTACCTGGTATGAGCCCTGGAGTCCCCAGAGTATGCAGCTGATAAACATGGTGTTACTATGGATACTGTGGACACCATGTTTATTCACCTGCTTGTTAGGGAGGGAACATCTCCCCGGTCTGATCTGAAAGTATACATCTCCAAGCATGAGGATGCTCGTTCTGTGGTCAACACGCCCACAGGCCTGCTCAAATATTGGGTTAGGACCTTGAGGATGGTTATTACACACCCTACAGCCTTTGACAGTTGCTGCCTAATGGCCATTGTGTTCATTGTCCAGGCTGACTGCTGTGCCCTCACCAGACCAGGACCTGCCCTTTGCAGCCAGGGGACAAGAATGCATGTGTGTAAATATGTGTGTGGGTGGGTGTGTGCCAAGACTGTTGGTTTGTGTGTGTATGGGGGTGGAAATTGCGAGTTTGTGTACCCATCGCTGTGATCCTGTGTTCAGGAATGTTTGCTCTGACAATAGACAGCAACTGTAGTCTGTTTAGTCCAAGCCCTCTCCAGCCTCAACTCAAACAGCACTTGCAAAGCAAGAGGCTCTTCTTTATCTGAGAGACGTTGCCCTTCTTTAGGATGGGGAAGGTAAATAATTACAAGGCTTTAATAGGTGGATAATGTGCTCCCAGGGTGCCGGGACTCACCCTGAGCAAACAAGGCGATCCATCGGCTCTCTTGCTAAGCACGTCCCAGTACATCACATGCTTTTATGGACACTACCAGGACGTGCAATCTGCAAGCTGTAAGAGCAAATCCAGGTCATCTTTAACAGTAGCTATGTTTGGAATAAAATAGCTTAATGCACAGTATATACTGTATTCATGTATTTTTTTGTTGAATCTGTAGACTTTATTTTATCATCTAGACTTTATTCTGTCATTTAGACTTTCTATCTATCTATCTATCTGTCTGTCTGTCTGTCTGTCTATCTGTCTGTCTGTCTGTCTGTCTGTCTGTCTGACTGTAGCATATACAGTATACACAATATACACTCACCGGCCACTTTATTAGGTACACCTGTTCAATTGCTTGGTAACACAAATTGCTAATCAGCCAATCACAGGCAGCAACTCAATGCATTTAGGCATCTAGATGTGGTGAAGACGACTTGCTGAAGTTGAAACCAAGCATCAGAATGGGGAAGAAAGGGGATTTAAGTGACTTTGAACGTGGAAGGGTTGTTGGTGCCAGACGGGATTTTCACGCACAACCATCTCTAGGGTTTACAGAGAATGGTCCGAAAAATATAAAATATCCAGTGAGTGGTAGTTGTGTGGACGAAAATGCATTGTTGATGTCAGAGGTCAGAGAAGTATGGGCAGACTGGTTAGAGATGATAGAAAGGCAACAGAAGATTGGAAAACATTGCCTGGTCTGAAGAGTCTCGATTTCTACTTCAACATTCAGATGGTAGTGGTGTAAAGAACATGAAAGTATGGATACATCCTGCCTTGTCTCAACAGTTCAGGCGTAATGGTGTGGGGATATATTGGCACACTTTGCCCTACTGTACCAATTGTCTGTCTGTTCCATGTCCGCTCGTCTATACATGCACAATATATATAAATGCTATATAAATATGTACCCATCTTCTGATGGCTATTGGCAAGGTAAATATTATCAAAAAGCTGTGAAATCAATTAATCTGGTTTCTTAACACATGATCTTGAGTTCATTTTAATCAGATTCTAAATTCAATAGAGCACCTTTGGGATGTGAAATAAATGTTTTCTCATGGACGTGCATAAAAATTGGTACCTCTGCAATTACATTTACATATTTCCATTCATATTCACAATTTTGAGCACTCCAGGGTGATTCATTCAGGCTATACATTTTTTGTCAGCCATTTCTTCCTGTTTCACAGAAATATAAATAGGAGGGAAAACTAATGCCCAACCACTGAGCCACAGGAACACTGTCAAATATCACCAATATCAATATCAATGAAAAACATTCGATTTATCATGAATGCAGAAAAGATTATTGAGCTTGTCAGTGAATTAGTGAAGTGGCTTTATCCGCTCCACTATCAAAGCAATAATTATGAATTTAGTGCCAATCAACATAAAATGGCTTATGAAACTGCCTGGATAATCACATGTGATTAATTGCACAGCCCTAATGCATGTATACACTGTCTGTCTGTCTGTTTTGCTATATGTATATCAAGGACCACAACTGGATGCAGAATATATATAGTCTATAAAACCTTAAAAAGTAGTGGTCAAACAGCACCTACATCAACATGTTGTTTATCAAAGAAGGCTGTGACAATTAATCTGCATTGTTAATCCTTTTGAACTTTTATTTTAAAAAAACTCACAAAAATCTAACCTTTCATTGGAGACAACTGAATTTAAAATGGGGGAATTTTTTCTCAAACAAACAAATGAGTTTTATAGTACCCTAGTATCAAGTATATTCCCATTCATATTCACAATAAAATGTACTCCAGGGTGATTCAATTAAAATTATACCAGCCATTTTTGATGTTTCACAGAAATATAAATAGGAGGAAAACCTGGACATCTGGTTTCCATCACAATGAGAAAAACAAATAATATATTTATCATGTGCAGCAAAAAATGTAAAGCTTCAAATTTGAGTTATTTTAATACTAGAGCAGTGAAAATTCTAAATGGAAATGAGGGCAATATATATATAATTTCAATCAACATAAAATGCTATGAAACTGCCTGGAAGAGTGTGTGGTGTCTATATCACATATACAGTATGTTGAGGAGGAGTTGTTTGAGTGACTCTCCGAGCTTAGTTATAGTTAGAATCATTATTATACCTTATACCTTGTCAATATTTTGAATAGTTTTTCACATGTTTTTAGTTTTCATTTAAATGTTAAGTTTTTTTATTTTGTTGTAAGCATTTGTCATTTTTATTTAATTTCTTTATTTTTAAATGTGTATATGTAGTATTTATAAAGTTTTAGCTTTTAGTTTTGGATCTGTTTTTAGTTGGTTTAATACTACAGTTGATTGCTTCTGTTGTCCTCATTTGTAAGTCGCTTTGGATAAAAGCGTCTGCTAAATGACTAAATGTAAATGTAAAACAATACAAATATGACTGATTCTGTTAGAAATCTTACAATGGGCCATGTTTGGATCTTCCAAACTTACAATAATCCAAACACAAACCTCAAAAACAACTCAAAAATGGATCACTGAGCACAAAACCAAGCTTCTACTATGGCCATTCCAGTCCTCTGACCTGAACCCTATAGAAAATTAGTGGGGTGAACTCAAGAGAAGAAGCACCAACATGGAGCTTGGGAATCTAAAGGGTCTGGAGTGGTTCTGGATGAGGGAATGATCTCTGATCTCTTGTCAGGTGCTCTCTAACCTCATCAGGCATTATAGGAGAAAAGTTAGAGCTGTTAAAAAGGTTTCAAAAAGTATTGAATGAAAGGTTGCTGATAATTGTAGCCAATGTGTATTAGAAAATAATACATGTATTTCTTAATGATATTTCCCCCCATTTTAAATTCTTATTATCCAATAAAAGGTTATTATCCAATTTTTATCTTTAATTTTTTTTTAAATATAAAAATTATCAACAATGCAGATCAATTTTCACAGCCTTCTTTTATCATAATTACCAATAATTCTGACCACTACTGTATATGTACTGTAAATGCTCTATCTATCTATCTATCTATCTATCTATCTATCTATCTATCTATCTATCTATCTATCTATCTATCTATCTATCTATCTATCTATCTATCTATCTATCTATCTATCTATCTATCTATCTATCTATCTATCTATCTATCTATCTATCTATCTATCTATCTATCTGTCTGCATATACACTTTCTATCCTATATATACAGACTATATCTATCTGTCTGTCCATCTATAGAGAATATCATAGACAAGAGTCAAGCTATCCTTGAGACCATACTTCTGCATGTTTAGCAATGTTGTAAATACCATTCAGGGCTGTAAAGACCATTCAGGAGGACAAGAGCAAGGTTTCCTTTGTCATGAGTCAAGTTGACACATGCACACACTCCTTGGCCTAAAGATAGAAATTAATAGTGACCAGCCCTAATGGACTGCTTCCCAAGCCCTGGGGCATGATGGTTAATGAGCTGAGAAAGGCCTGCTCTTATTTTGCACTCAGCACATTATAGACAAGCACAGCTATATGACAGTATTTATTGCTCTCTCATACCGTTGCCTCTACACAGCTGCGTTTGCTGCCTCTCACACACTCTTTCTCTTCAGCCGGACACATTCCTGTCATTCAGAGAGAGACAAACAAGAGATGAAACCCCCACCTCTTCCTCGCGCTCACTACATCTCTACGTATCCTTTTGCAGCTGCAGGCCCTCTCTTGTTAATGAAATTACCCAGCACTCTGTGATGCTTCTAAGCTGAGGTAATGGCAGAGTTATGTCAACAAATTGGCTAGGACAAATGCGAAAACTTTGCACGGGGATGAGGGAGTGAACTTTGAAGCGAGGGTCAGAGGTTATGGAGAATAGAGCATCTTGTTAATGTTAAGTGTGATTACGTATAGTTTGGCTAAAGATTGGATAAAGTCTCCAGCAATAGAGAGCTAATGATACTGTAGTTCAAATTTTGAGAATGCTTTATAAAAATATCACAATTCCAAAATTCCAATTCATTTCCTGAAAGATTCATCTGGCTGTATCATTCCACAGACAGTATATACAGATACTCCCCATGCTTCACCCCATGACAGTTCTCTTTCCTCCAGTCATTATCATAAATGCTCCAAGTTCATCACAGACTGACTCCCCGACAGGCATAGAAAATCTTCTCTTCTCCCCAAGGACCAATTAAGACCCTACCTGCCTGAGGCCTCAGCACTCCCTCCACACCTCCAGACCTGACCTTTCACCCCTGACACACGACCCCTGTGCTGAATGAGAACACACAGGAGCGTCAGAGCGAGACCCACCCCCCACAGCCTCTGGCTTTGCATTCCTGACAGGAAATGACCAAGTAGACCACCAGCTTATGGGGGAAGAGATTGGACCCAGCCACCAGGTCAATACTGGTCAATACACTAGTACATTTTGGTACATTAATCACGATTAATCGCATCCAAAATAAAAGTTTTTTTTTTACATAATATGTGTGTGTATTGTGTTTATTTATTATGTACATTTAAATACACACACACATGCATGTATATATTTAAGAAAAATATGTTAAATTTATATATTAAACATATTTATATGTGATATAAATTATATAATGTATGTAAATACAGGTAAATATTTTCAAAATACATGCTGGATGTGTGTGTATTTATATATACATAAAGAATATACACAATACACACACATATTATGCAAACAAAGACTTTTATGAATTTTGAAGCTGTTCTACACAACTACATTAAGCACTAAGCTCCCAATAACTCTTTTAGTCTTTATTAAATTCACAAAGTTTGAATAAGCATGGTTTTGAGTCACATAACTTAGTTAAGACATTTAACTAAAAAACCTTTTCCAAAGAACTCATTGACTTTGGAATGAAGGAGTGAAAGTGCTAAAATGCTAACTTATCTCCAGGTTTTGGCTTACAAAAATGTGTCATTTAATTTTTTATTATTGTGTTTTTTCATTTAATATAAAATACATTTTTAGTGTTAACTTATTTTTAGCTTTTGTTTTTTAATAAACCATTTTGATTAAATGTTTTTTTTATTATAAATTGTATTTAATATTTTAAAATAAAACTAGGTAAACTTAGTCAGCTGCTGTCCGTGGGTGGAGAGTCTCCGTTAAGGACGGTGCAAAGTTATCGTGGGTCTAGGGGTCAAACGAGGGAGTTTTGGGATGCGAACAAACATCTTGTGTATTTTCTGTTTTCTCAGAACCACAGGATTATTTTTCATTAAGCTTAAATACTAGTGCAATATCACTCTCACATCATGTGTTATATTTATATCAAATTACATTCAAAAATAAAAGTTTGTACTATTTTATTTAATTCAAGTCTTTGGCAGCAAAGATTCTAAATTAAATATACACATAAATAAAGGGTGCAAATGAACATGCAATATTTCACTGTGATACAATCTTTACCTAATCTCGCGTTTTATAGAGAGCAAAAGGCTCAAGCCACAGCATGACAAAGCACGATCACTGAATTCATCTTAAACCTGGGACACAATTGAAAGATCATGCTGAATGCAGACTGGGGATGATTCCTTATATAATACATCCCCACAAATCCATTTTAAAAAGAGCAGAAGATGAAACTATGTTTATCGTCTTACAATTTGTCCATCTCCATGCCAACACTCTCTTTGCTGGACCTGCATTCACCGTGGTGGGTGCACAGGTCCATAGCCTTACGCCCTCTTTTATCCTCCTCGTATGCTAATCTGCTGGATTAGGCCCTGTGCAGCATTGTACTCGCATGTGTCCAAACATGACAGGGGTCCGATAGGGTCACAGTGGACACTGACCTTGGCCCCTGAGGCCTCGCTGGCCAGTGGAGGGTCCCGAGAGGGCACTGAAGCAGAGTGTTGCAGTGTCCACTCCTCTAATCAGCTCAACAGCTAGACTGAGACCTCCTGCGCTTTGTCCAGTGGTCCGACAAAAGCCGCTGGCTGAATGAACCAAGACTCAAAGGTCAGACTGGCCACAGAGGACGGCAGCTTTGAAATGCAATCCACAATGCGCTTCCAGCCTTCATCCTCTGCTTTCTTTTCACAGAGATGTAACAAGGCAGTCTGTGTTAACAGTATAGCTTTACTTTGTTTATACACAGATGTGCAGATTGGATCCTGATAGGGACTGTTCTTTAGCTAGTTTAAACCAGCAAGACAGGATTAAATATGTGTTAACTTTAAATTGTACGTTTCTTATTGCGGATTTAAACTTTATCTAAGTTCTAATATCAAAGTTCTTGTTGTGTATGGATAGTTACATTCATGTGTTATATTGATATATATATATATATATATATATATATATATATAACAGTATGTGTTACAAATAACTGTCAGGTGAAGGAGATCCATGTCCATTGGGACTTTAGCTGTTGACACAGCGCTCAATTAAGGCCAATAAATGTCTGGGTCGAGTGTGTTAACCAGTGCTGCTAATGCTGTTAGTCCCTCATAGGAAGCCCAAACCGCTAAATCTATTTGAGCCATCTGCTTTGTACCGTTTGTAAATTCATCAAGTGTTCAGTGTGTTAAGTTTAAACACGATAATCATATTTTGGGAAAACTAATAGTCAAGACTGACTAGAGAGGAATCTACAGGATATACTGTTGTTTATGGCAGGATTTATGTACATGTAAAAAAAAATATTTAATTTTTTTTCTTTTTACTTATATATATATATATATATATATATATATATATATATGATGATTGTTCTTCAAATTCAGGCTGCTCTTGTTAGTTGCTATAATAAATAATGCACAGAATGAAACAGTATAGTTTGCCAAGTTAAAATTATAAATGATTTGAAATAGAGTTAAGCAAACCTTTTTTAAAAGTAGCTAAGTTATCCCTCCTTTGAAAGTCCATTACACCACAACTTTGATGCAAAAAGTTTATAAATCGTAAAAGATCCATATGAATCAAGAGGTTTAATCTAAGTTTCCTGAAGAGCAAAAGTCTCATTACATGATTAAGCAATTTAATTTAGGCTTTTATTTACATATAAACAGGGTAAGTCAAGATAAAGTAAAGAGAAGCTCAAGTGGGTTTGGTACAACATAAGGGTGAATAAGTGATGACATTTTTTACACTGCAGTCATAAAGGGATGGACATGGTCAGTAACAATACTCAGGTAGGCTGTGGCGTTTAAATGATGCTCAATTGGCACTAATGGGCCCAAAGTGTGTCCAAAAATATCCCCCACACCATTACACCACCACCACCAGCCTGAGCCGTTGAGACAAGGCAGGATGGATCCATGCTTTTATGTTCTTTACACCAAATTCTGACCCTACCATCTGAATGTCGCCGCAGAAATCGAGACTCATCAGACTAGGGAACGTTTTCCTAATCTTCTATTGTTCAATTTCAGTGAGCCTGTTCGAATTGTAGCCTCCATTTCCTGTTCTTAGCTGACAAGAGCGGTGTGGTCTTCTGCTGCTGTAGCCCATCTGCTTCAGGGTTTGACGTGTTGTGCGTTCAGAGATGTTATTCTGCATACCTTGGTTGTAACAAGTTGTCATTTCAGTTACTGTTGCCTTTCTATCATCTCTAACCAGTCTGCCCATACTTCTCTGACCTCTGACATCAACAAGGCATTTTCGTCCACACAACTACCGCTCACTGGATATTTTACATTTTTCGGACCATTCTCTGTAAACCCTAGAGATGGTTTTGAGTGAGAATCCCAGTAGATCAGCAGTTTTTGAAATATTCAGACCAGCCCGTTCAGTGAATTGTCAGAACTGAATCATTAATATGAATTGGACTTCCCAACTTACAACTTAAGAGAGGACAGTTTAGGTGAGTGTGTTTGATAATTTCTTCATATTGCTCTGCTATAAAGCTCTGTTCGCAATAAAGTGCAACAGATAAAAGTTGTTTTGTCATACTACACCACTTCAAGTTTGCTCTCTCCTTCTGTAAAAAGCTAAATTGTGTTAAAAACTCCTGTGCAACTGTCACACTGCTGAAAAATGTATTTTAGTTAGTAACTTCCCAAAGCCAAACATAACAATAAACGCTTTAACTGTACAGCAAAGCATCCTGAAACCATTCATAACTCTGGTCTTTAGTAAAAGCTGTGAACAGAATTACTGTGAAATCTTGCCAATAGGGCTTTTTCAGGTCACAAACCAGAATGAGCAATTAAATCAAATTGGAGTCTTTGGTGAGTGCTGGGCCCCTGTGGACTTGACCAAATGCTTGATGCTGAAGTGACCTACTTGTGCAGCCTGATGAATGGCCACTGGGAGTGAAACCAGTGGCCAGTCATTAATCTGGAACAGATCAGGATCCAAGTATGTCTCTATTCGGTGTTAATTGGCCAGTTGTTTTATTGCAAGTTGTGAGGATGGGAGCGAACTAGCTAGTGGAAGTCACATGGATCTATGAGTCTCACAGTAAGTAAAAAGCCATTGACCCTCAAGAGTAAAGTGTTTGTGTAGCTCTTAGGGTACAAAAACACTTCACAATGCTTCTTAGGAAACATCTTTACCTAAATCCATAAAATATAGAGCCAAAGATAAGATTTACAGAAGCTTCTTTTATAGCATTATTTGTCTTTCACTAAATAACTTTAGCATTTTATTTGTTTTAAATCTCTGTGTCATCTTACCGTTCTTTATAGTCGCACAAATATATCAGATCAGTGAGTGGTGAGGTGTGATTCCAGGCTGCCGAGCAGCTGATAGATGGATGGATGCAGAATAGCAGTTTGGCTTTGTCCTGATAAGGCCTATCTCCAGCAGGGCTTCCTCAAACGTTTGGAAACAGTCAAACACTGTCAGGATAGAAGGATTGGGACTGGATTGATGAGGGGCTACAGGCAATCCTCACTATTATCATGTGGCCGTTTTGGCTGGATTATCAGGCCCTGCTGTGGAGAGGACCAGTTTTCGCATGTCACTCAACTTATCAGCTTGTGCAAAGGAGATGAGAAAAGCCAGCTTAGATAAACAGGAAGGATGTCACACATTTCGGAAAGACACGTGTCTGACTGATGGTGCTAATGGAGGTATTGGGTAACAGAATCCTTTTTCATGGCATTATACCAGGAACATACGTCGGGTGTAAGAAAAAAAATGGGAAAATAGTAATGCTCAATATCATAGGTCTCATACAGTAAAATAAAAGCATAGCCTTTTTTTGTGTACATTAGCCAGACAGAAAATACAGTAGCTTTGAAGAATTTGAGCTAAAAAAGGACAATTTCTTATGATTTGTATTATACAAATTTATTTAAAACATAATATTGATAAGCATTTTGAGAGATTTTGGGCTTATAGCTGTACTTTCGTGACAGCTGCTTAACTGAAGCTGAAATTCAGCTATTAGCTGAAATAGCTGCTTAAGTGTGCAACCAAGATAGTCGCTGAGTGACTGATTTTAGGGACCTAACACAAATCTCAAATAAGAACGAAAGCTCCTTTTTAAAGCATGCTACACTTTTGATTAACAATTTTACTTTGGTCTATTTGAGTTTTGAACCAGGGTTAAGCAATATTTCACTTTTGTATTTTTGAACGTGGGTCATAACTGCTCTGAAGATTGTTCACTAGATGTCTAATTTGATTAAACAGCCAGTTTAACAGCCAACCAATCATTAACTGTCTCAGGGCATACCATAGCCTATTTAATATCCATATATTATGGTTTTCCCCCCACCGTATGAGGGAAACAGATGACAATGTTTGCATTTTGGCAGACACTTTAAAATGTATTCATTAAATTTTCAGCAGACATTACCTCAGTCTTCAGTGTCACATGATACTTCAGAAATCATTCTTATATGCTGATTTGGTGCCAAGACACATTACGTATTACTATCAGTTTTGAAAATAGATGACTTTTATTCAATGTCCATAGAAAGTTCCAAATAATAACATTAATTTTTGTACAGTTTTTTTGAGAAAATGAAAAGTCTTGAGCTTTGATTAGTTTAATGCTAAATTAAAAACTTTCTTATAAAAAGAAGAAAAAAATACACTGAAATCTTAGGTATGTAAGATACAGTTTGACAGTACAGATTACAGTTACCTTGGGTTAACAATTTCAAGTGTGAAATGCCCAAACTAGTCTATACAAATGCAACTTTTTCACACTTTTTCACACAATTTATGTCAGCGCTCGCATCCTGCATTAAGTCTCATTGAAAGGAGCAGGACTTCCACAGGTCTCTGCACCAGATGACCTGTGCTTACTTGGGTGGTCAGAGCTCAGACGTCTGTCTGTTGATCTCGCCTTTCTGTCTTCTCTGGCCAGACCAGTGCTGACCCACTGAGCTCCAGGCCACGGTTGACCCAGTGTCAACAACTTACTGAGACTTTTCAGTCCATGGGTCCATCGCTATGATTGGCCCCCTGTGGGATGGGGTCTTGGTCCCCAGGTGGGTATTGTGCACGATGCTGACCACTGACAAAAAGTTATTTGGAGGCCAGTGGTCAAGATGAGAAGCTGGTGAGGTGAAAGGAGAGAGAACGTACTCCCTGCTGTTCTGGTGTAATTTGGCAGGATGCCGACCGACTGCCCTTTAGAGCAAGTGCGGGCATGGAAAAGCAACTCTGCACAATGCTGTTTGTGTAAAGCTTTTCTGCAGTCAATTCAAGCCTCTCCAACCACCATCTGCCCAAGATAAGCTCTCACATTCTATAGAAATTAGCTTTCAACGCTTATCAAAACACTCTTTGTTCCTACTATCTGTGTATCTGAACAATACGTTGTGAAAACACATATATATCCTCTCTCTGTATCGTGTAGAATATGCTACTGTTCAGAATTTGGAGTTAGTAAGGTTTTTTATGTTTATGAAAGAAGTTACCTATGCTCACCAAGGCTGCATTTACCTGATCACAAATACATTAAAGTGCCCCTATTATGGGTAATGAAAGGTTAATTTGTTTCATGTTGATATCAACATGAAACGGTTTGGGATTCATTTTAAAAATGACTCATTTCAATGATTCAGAGTCGACTCTTTCTTTTGAGAGACAATAACTTTATACACGGTGCACTTTCAGATTTAAAACTTAACAGGATGTTTTCATTCACTTAGAGCTGTGTTACATACTGCATGAAAGGTAATTTAAAAAAAGCATAATAGGGGCACTTTAAAAAAGTAGCTATTTTAATATGTTTTAAAATTAATTCCTGATAACTTCAGTCTTGAGTGTTACATGATCTTTCAGAAATCATGCTGATTTGGTTTTCAAGAAATGTCTTATTATTAGTTATTAGTTATAATCTTGAGCAGTTGTGCTGCTTAACATTGTTTGTGGATTCTTCCCCCAGAATACTTTGATTAATAGAAAGTTCAAAAGAACACAATTTATTACAAAACATTTGTTAAAAATGTCTGTACTGTCACCTTTGATATTTTAATGCATCCTTGATGAATAAAAGTATTAATTTCAAGTAAATAAATACAAATAAAGTAAGAAAAGTAATTCATAACTTTGGCATTTAACTTAAAATGTAGACAAGATTATGATAAAATGGTAATAAATGACATAAACGTGCATCATTGGCCCATGCTATTTCTAGGGTCCAGAAATGCATACAAACTTGAGGGACTTATTGGTCAATAAATAACCACTTGGTCCAGTAACACAATATCAATATGCAAACAATAATTCAGAATATGTTACCAACTGCTTACAACAATCTAGCATTGTGGCAATATAATTCAGATCTATTTTTGTTGGATGTAGTTGGATATAGATTTGGTCGTATTATTTGCATATACATACTTATATGAATGCAAATTTGGTAGACACATTTATCCAAAGCAACTAATATTGGATTGAACTTATACATCTATAGTATACAAGATCATGCATTCTCTAGGAATTAAACCCATGACCTAGGTGTTGTTAGCACGATATGCTACTGTTTAAGTTATACTATACTATATTATACTAGAGTTACGCAGTGCTACTCTCTTTGTGAGACAGAAGTCATTTGATTTTTAAACTCCTGAAATGTATACGTGTCTGTCTGAACTGAAAAGAGAACAACAGAGATGAGCTATGTGCAGGCTTTCAGATTTACCCCAGGTCTGTGTCCAGAGGGCAAGTGCGAGAGAGTAAAGACTAGAATCTCTAACATGATACAGATGGTGAAGAAGGAGAGCCAGGGCTGTGAGGGATCTCACCGTTGAGTGTGATCGGTACAACCTGTTGGCCCTGCTGAGACAACTGGGAAAATCTGAGATTCCATGCTGTCATTCACCTTCATAGAGCCGTCCTCTCTCATAAGCTCCCCATATGCACAGGCCTTTCATCCAGGACAGCACATTTATTATATAATGACGTTTCTTTGCCCTTCAAAAGTGGGCTTATAATGAAAGCACATTTGTATTATCGTCTGAACTGATCAATAGATATCTTTAAAGTTGCATTTTCAGTCTTAAATATTTTCTTGTGATATTTGGAAAGAGGCACAGTATTCATAAGTTGAAGAAAATGTCAACATGGTGGCTTTGTGATGTTTTTTGTTTTTTTGAGCAGCCCAACACACCAACACTGGCTCATAGAAAGTCACTATTGTGAGATAAGATATACAGTTGCATTTATTCTAAATAAAGCCACAACCTTTAGATATAAAGTCTAATTTTTTTATTAGGCAGAAAGGGCTTTAATACTTGGCAATTATGAGAAATAAAGTCACAAATTAATTAATTCATTTGTTTGTTTATTTATTTATTAGGCAGAAATATGTTTCATAGTTTGTAATTATTTATTCAATATCATTCATTCATTCATTAGGCAGAAACAGGCTTCCATGGTTTGTAATTATGATAAATAAAGTAACAATTACATTTATTCATTCATTCATTCACTTATTAGGCAGAAACAGGCTTCTATAGTAGACGATGCAGAAATGACACACTTAAGTTAAGTAATTTTGCACTAGCACAATAAATGTGTTTTGCACCAACTTCTAACTTATCTTAGCCAATAAAGTATGTGCATTGACAGAATAACTATTGACAGGTCTTTTGTAATATGACATGACATCATCTGTTCCCTGAAATAGGCTGGTGGTGTTCTTTATTAGGTAGTGAGTCATATCAGAATAAACTCTGCTCTGCTTTATAGCAGTGTGTCATGGGAGTGAGGGTGGATGCTGTGTGCAGCCTTGCTGCTGCTTCTGGAACCCCACATATAATGAATGGCTAAGAGGAGGAACGAAAGTGAGGCAAACAAGCTGTCTGCATGCCTGGCTCCGGCCCTTGGCTCCTGCAGGCAAGATGTGGGATTGTAGCAGGCGGCCAAATCTCAGCATGTAGTGTGTCGGGCACCTCAAGAAATTGTAGGAGCATGGAACTGTGATGTATGGGAAAGTAGTGTGTGCAAGAGAGAAATTATGCATGGTTGTGTCCAGAAAACTCCTCCATTATAATTTGCAGCAGCTGTACAGTCAAGTATACTGCTGGGCTGCTGACCCATTGGAACCTGAACTCAAAGAGCGGAATGCTGCTGAGATTCCTACATTGTGCATATATTCTCTAAAAAGGTTCATCCAAAATTGAACATTTTAGATTTTATACTAGTACTGAAATATACTAAATATAACTAAAACCATAATAGTATGTCTGTAATACTGAAATCAGTATAATATAATTAAATGGATTGTTCACCCAAAAAAAAAAAATCATTAATTACTGTCATTAATTACTCACCCTCGTGAAGTTCCAAACCGGTAAGATCTTTGTTTATCTTCAGAATACAAATTAAGTTATTTTACATGAAATCCGATATATAAAATATAGACAGAAAACTGACTTGTTCAAGGTCCAGAAAGGTAGTAAAGACATCATTAAAATAGTCCATGTGACATCTGTGTTCAACCTTAACTTTATGAATCTACCAGAATATTTTTTGTGTGCAAGGAAAACAAAAATAACAATTTTATTCAACCATGTCTTCTCTTCTGTGTCAGTCTTCAATCTGCATCCACAACATTGTTTCATCAAAAATATCTGAATTTGTGTATTCGGAAGATTTGTCATTTTTGGGTTAAAAAAATGTCATGCATTTTCCAAAAATATTCTAATTTGTGTTTTACAGAAAAAAAAAAGTTTGGGACATGAGGGGGAGTAAATGATTTTCATTTTTGGATGAACTACCCCTTTAACACCATCTTTTAACCAGATACAACATTATGAAATGTCTTCCTCTTCTTTCAAACTATTCATGACCATGACAGGCAGGGTTGTCAAGACATTCTATCGCTCTCTTTATTGGTCCATCTGCTCCTCATAACTGTATAAACATCAGATATTTTCTAAAATGCTCTGATTGTGTTGTGTCATGTTGTAGAGCATTTTCACATTCAATACAGACAGAAAAATGATTTGCCTCAGCATGTCACACACCTGGTTAGGACACCCTGTAAAGCCTTTCGACACTGACAGTTCTGGCCTGTAGACAAGCTATTTAAAGATAAAATATCAATTTGTATTGTTATCACATGCGCATCATAAAAAAGCTACAGCATCTAGAGGATAACACAGATCGAGGCAGAGAGAAAGACAGAGAGAGCATACGTACGTGAGTGGGTCATTTAACTCTTCTTACTTGAGCAAATTGCTGCCTTCCCCTGCCAGACAGCCCTTTTTCCTTTACTTGTTAAAAGGGCTGCCATTGTTAGCCGTAGCTTCTCTGACAAGTCGCTGCTGGTCATGATGTCAGGGGGAGACTAATAAGGGCTAATTCACAAGCTGTCCTAAGAGCTCGGCTGCACTGTTAGCGGTTCCCAGGATACTTCCAGCCCACTTGAAATGGAGAGAGAGTGAGAGGAGAGAGTTCGCCCAAAAGAGAACAAAAAGGGACAGGGGGAAGCAGCAGTGGGCAAGACGGTGAAGTCAGTCAGGGACTGTATTCAGAGGCCACGCAGGTAGCCCGACTAAAGGGCGCAATTTGTTATAAATGACACAGACTCATTGAGTAAGGACAGGATGTCGTCTGCTGGAGGCTCCATCCCTTTCTGTCTCTGCTGTCACCAGAGATGAGGTCCCGTCTGCCTTTTGTTGACACAGTGATGTTATAGGAGGGGGAGCTCTGGATATGTCAAAAGCAATTTTATGTGTGTCCAGGAAAGCCAGAAAACATTTACAACCAAATCTAGTTAGCGTGCATCCAGCAATAAAGCACATGTCCAATGGGAACAAAAGACGTCTATTTTAACATGTAAATTACCCCTGATTAATTCCTTAATCTAGACATCTAGACATATCCTGTCTTCAGTTTGTCACATGTCATACCAAGCTTGCTTTCTCGGGCTTAACAAATCAGTTGAAGTCCAGGAAATTTTTTTATTTTATTTTATTTTATTTTATTTTTTATATAAATAGTTGAAGTAAATATAAAAAAATCAAACCAAATGTCATTATTTACTCTCGTGTCATTCTAAACCAATTTGCTGTTTTTTACTGTAAATAATAAATAAAAAATACAACAAAATAAGCAAACAAACAAAAATAAAATAAGCAACCAAACAAACAAATAAACAAACAAAATAAAATAACCTACAATATGTGATGATGATGATGATGATGGTGATAGACTGTAATAATTCATTTTTTACTGATATTTTTTCTCCTCAGCACTCCAGGACACAAAATCAAATCAAATATGGTACCTATGCTTCAAGTTTGACGTCATGAGTGTTGATCATGAGACACAAGAACCAATCACATCAGATATTACTGACATCCTTCCTTATAATAAAACACAGAGGCCATATTTGATTTGAGGTGCTAGAACTGCAGCAAAGCAGTACAAAAAGAAATGCCAGTCTGTTTCTCACACAAAGCTGTAATTTGGATTTTGAAGACTTTGAATATTATATTTCAGCTCATTCATTCCCTGGGAAATAAAACCCATATCCACGGCGTTGCAATTGCCACGCTTTAACGATTGGACGAATGTAGTAAAGAAGATTAAAAAAAATCAAACAATATTACGTGACAGCATCATTATTAATGATCAAAAGCTCTGTGGCGAATCTGTATCATGTAACTGTGAGAGTATATTATAGGATAGTTCCTCTATTCACTTTAACTGTACATCAAGCCTTGTTTCAGAGAAAGCTTTTATATTATATCAGATACAATGGAATCATGTCCCATTCCCCATCTGTGCCTGTGCAACTCCTACTGAGACACTTGAGGAACAGTTCTTATGCTTTATGGTGTGACTACTGAGTTATACTTTAGACCTTCCCCTCTTCAGGCCATGAAACATAAAGCATTTCACCCCAGTCCAACCTCTCCCCATTAAAGAGGCATACTGTTCCAAGTTCATATTTCAAAGCGCAGGCAGTGATATTCAGTCATGTCCGATACAAAGGCTAGAAGAATGAATTTATGTCATCTAAAATGTGTTGGAAAGTAAGCAAGAGCAGGAATCAGGATCACCATGACAACAAAGATGAAAACACGCACTTCCCAGAGCATAAGCGCCATGCAAGGAGGGTGCATTCAAGTATGGAGAAGTTCACAAAACCTTTAATGTCATACACTGGCGGATTTCTTTTGTGTTAGCGACCACGAACCGTGACTTCTACAAAAACTCGAAGAGCAAATGGATTAGAATACCATTAAAAAGATGACTGAATCAAACTCAGTGGATTGGGGAGATTATCAAGGCAAAGGAGATCAAAACGGAAACCATGTGGTGATTCGAAGAGCCCGAGAGTGGACTTTAATCTGTACAACTTCTCTAATTTGAGGCTTTCCCAGTGGGAAATAATCCAATTTGACGTTTTATAAAAATTATTATTATTTGTTTAATAACAGATATTTATTTTCTTTCTAAAATCATACTAAAATTTAAAAACAAATGAATATAATGACGCTTATGCAACTTCTATGTGTTGTTTACAGTGGATCATCACACATTTGAAGATCTGTGGGTAAACAAAACGTGTTTTAACTTTTCCAGCTTTTTATGTGACAACTGTGGGTTAGAAATGATCAGTTGACAAACATCATATGATCGTTTCTAAGCCGTTTGTCCAAACATCCAATTAGTATTAAGCACAGGATGCCCATATACTAGAGACCAAATTATTTCTAAAATAACAGGAAAAAAGGGTTTTGTGAAGAACGCTCCTTCTAACGACCCCGGAGCGAAAACTTTAAGGAGTTTTTTTGTTTTTTTGTCTGTGGCATCTTGGAAGGTCACTGTGGAGATCCCTGCTATTTCTCATCACATGCCTCTCTCCCCGCCCCCTCCCGCCCACCATTCATGCTTTCCCTTCTTCCCCGCATAAAACAAAAGCAGGCAGCTGAAAGCGCTCTGAGGTAGGTAAATGTATTCAGTGACATCGGCCGGATGATTCTATTCTGCGCTGGCCCTGTAACATTTGTTTCCAGCCTTGTCTGAGGGCTGGGACACCGTGTTGGGTCTTTTGTCCCACGTGCTCTCCACACAGGGCCGCAGTTAATGGTGGCCTTGTCCAAGGCCACTGGAGCAGAAACTTTAGCCAGCCAGAGCAAGGAGGTTGAGCTATGAGGGGGGTTTTACGTAAGACTGAAAAAAAAGTCTGCTGGGCCACCTCAGAGGTTGCCATGGGAAGACAGCGAGACAGCTCTCGGAAAACCCTCTCAAAGGAAGTGGTGCAGGCAAAGAAAGAACTCAGGGCTCCCCTCCCTTCTCGTTTCCCTTTTCTCCTGCATCCTCTGTTTTGCCTGTCTCCACATCTGGTCTATCTGGCATCTGAGGCTTTTTTTGCAAGAGATCTAGATGAATTCTGTCTTTGGAATTCTAATGGAGATGGAGGCTATCTCTGATTGATTCACACTGTCTGTTCCTGTGAAACTCTTGTGCATTATTTGGGACAGGGGGGCCCATAGGGTGCATGGAGTTGGCAGGCTCAGAACCAGGTGCGGTTGGAGAGGACGAATGTGAAGGGAAGGATGACTGTGTTAGGCCTGCTCGGCACCATTCTCCATAGTTGAGTGGAATCTTCAGAAGAGAGGCTCTTCTCTTTGTTGGCCTCTCATATGGGCTCGGGTGGCTTGGCCACGCTATTCTCGCTCATGACCAGTGCTGAGCTCTTTTTCTTGCTTTGACTAATCTTCTGATTAAAAAATGTTTGCTGGAAAGTGCCTTGAAACGTAAATCATGAAATATCTTCAATTCTGTGCGAATTTCACACAACACTACTGCATATTTATTGAATTAAATATATTAACATAAAAAGTAGATTTTGAGATCTAAAGAATGAAACTAAAAATGTCTGTAGCAGTAATATCAAAGACTAGAAGTTCTACATCATAAAACAACATTGTATCTCCAAACTATCCACACTTTCATTGGAATATTAATTATTATTAATGATGCATATTAAACCATATTATTACCACATTATCATGAGTAACATTAATATGGTTTAATATTTATATTAATGTAACATTTTATATAATTAATCCTTATCTCATGTTATTTATTTTATAAGTACAAAACCACATAACAAAAACATGTCACATAAAATGATCACATATCAAATATAAAATGGCTATAATCAATCAATCAATCAATCAATCAATCAATCAATCAATCAATCAATCAAGCAAGCAATCAATCAATTAAGAAAAACATAACATAACATAACATAACATATAACATAACATTTCATAACATATAACATAACATAACATAACATAACATAACATAAAACAAAAAAACACTTTTGGCCATTTAGAGAATACAGGTTTGTATGTTGGGAGTAAACACCTGTGTTTTCTATTTTATTTATTTATTTGAATGCCTAATTTGATATCTGTATACTAATTTTAAGTCTTTATCAGAGTGATGTTCAGAGTTTAAATACATCTCAAACCTGGTTTGTAAACTTTTTGAAAAACTTTTAAATTTAGGAAATCTTTATTGATATGATGCTATTCACACATAAAGGAAACAGTTGTAAATGGCCAAAACCAAACTGTCTATTGTTATAGCCATACAAAATTCCTGCATTCAACGCTAATTAACTTGCTGTGAATGCTAAATAAGCTCAATTTAAGCATGTGGGTTTTTATCTTTTGTTATGGATCATACATGTCCCTGCAATAGTAGTCTACTCTAGGCCAACATGTGACATTGAATCCATAATGAAGTTATAAAGAAAGAGGCTGGCTATTAGAAAATCCAAACCTATTTAACTCAAAGGGGGTTTGCTTACAATTATTCACTCGTGAAAATCGGCCAAAGAAATGCTCTTCATCTATCATGCTGTGTTTCCCGGGATCAAATTCTCACAAGACTTTAGTGAGGCTGGAATGGTAGTCTAGTGTGCCTTCAGTGAAGAATAGAGGAGCCCCAGTTAACATCACGCTTTCCTTTTCAGTTTACGGGATCCAAGACTGCGAGGGGGTTGCCGCGGAATCAAAAATGAACCCCTCTCTACTTTTCTGTCTTTCTGTGTATTTGTCTCTCTCAAGCACACACACAGAATGCCATGAGAAGCTTCGGTATGGGGCAACTTTATTGGATAGGTATTGAGGGATTAGAGATTCTCAGTGGCCTACAGAATAGCACACACAGCATGGCCACTATGATTATGACACTTAGACACTCCAGAAATGCAGAGAGAAAGAAGCGAGAGGGATTTGGGGTCTGCCGAGGAACCAACCACGTGCTCTTCAAAGATTAAATGAGCCTGTAACCTAAAGCAAAGGAGAAGCCATTAAGGGGAATTTCGGAGCACATGCTGAGGGCAGCATTTCGACCAACTATTTCAAAAACACAGCTTTAGATTCAGAGTGGCAATAATGATTAATAAAGAAGGAGACAATGCTGAATGGAAATAAATGTTGAAGCACAGCTTGATTTAATCTCTGGGACTACAGCGATGCATTTGGGAAATGGCTTATAGAGTCTGGGAGAAAACATCAGCTCTATGTATACCTCTCATTCCTTATTACTGTTTCCCAAACTTTCTTTTTTGTTTGTCTTTGTATTTGGTACCCCCCCATCCCTGTCAGAAATGTTCAAAAGGGCTCACCAAACAAGAATGTGTTCCCTTTTACTTAGCATTATATATATATATATATATATATATAAATTGGGACCTGTATAGTCACCCTATTTCAACTTTATTTATTGAGAATTATCATAATTCAGAATCAGTGACCATTTACAGTGTTGGGAAGGTGCCTTTGGAGATGTAATTTACCCTATTCAAAATGTATTGAGTAGTGTAACTTTTTCAGTTAGTTTGTAAAGTAATATAACTGATTACTTTTTGATTAATTTTCTAAATTTCTAACAAATAATTTCATCTGTTAATAATTGTTAAACATTTACACCATGAGGGTTAACCTTACAGTAGGACTCAACATTCATTACAGTCAGATTTCAAACCCCTTCTTCACTTTAATTAAGAAATGTAATTAAAAAACTATATTTTAAAAGCACAGTCACAACAAAATCAGACTTTAACACCTCTTTTTACTTTGAGATTTTAAATCATAACAATATATAGTTTAATAGCTATGATACTGTTTTTGAAATCTAATATTTGCATAGTTATGATAGGAAACACTGGCATCAAACAATGCTTCGGAAAACAAACTGTTTATCTTAAAAAATAAAGCATATACTGTACATAAATATAAATAGGAAATTGAATAAGCATGTGTCATATTCTGTGTACTCAACTCAACTTTGAATTTATATTTTAGAGCAGTCAATGCAAGTTGGGAAAGAAACCAATCAAGTCTGTATGTGTGTGAATAATAGACTGTAAAGAAAGGTGTGAACATATTTAGGTATAACCCCCTTTTGTAATCATTAACATTTTCAAATGTAACTGTCCTTTAATTAAACCATTTTTCTTTTAGTAATTAACAGATTACAGTTACATTTATTTTGTAATCAAATTACATAATTCCTCCCTAATATTGCCTATTAGATTGGTTTGAATCAGTTTAAGAGCTGCAAGGATGAGAGGATAAAGAGTTGAAAACATCCTGTATGTTTTACGGTCAGAGCAGAGTAAAACAGAACATAAATCTATTTCATTACCAGCTCCGTGTCCATCTGCAGGCTGGCACTGTTAAAATGTACACAGTCACAGGAAGTGACTTACAATGTAATATTTCATCTGCGACAGGGAGAAGGTCAGAGAGAAACCAATTGTATTTTTTTGTTATGCATGACACTAAGAGCAGCCATTGTGACAGGTGTCGATATGTGTGAAGACTCAAGAATGAAATACATTATTATTTGGTAAGGGACATTTCATCCTCTCAGCTGTCAGGTTTCTCACTTATGTGTTCATTTTCTGCCCCATGTATGAATAGCAACAGCATGTATTGATAGGAGGTTTTGTTTTTGTTTATAGTTTAATTTGCTTTGTGATGCCTGTAAGATGATCCGTTGAGGTCCCACTTGATTTCACTGGTGAGAGTCACTTTGGGCAGTCAAGTGCTTGTTGATGTTGTTGTTTGAAGTTTTGAGATTAGGTGTAATTTAATTGCTTTTTACCTTTTTTTTTAATCTATTTGTAGTGTTTATGGTAATTACAATTATAATAATAATAATAATAGTAGTAGCCAGTTATTATTTATTCCAAAGCACTGTTTATTAGCTGCATCCAGTGGCAGACTATGACTCTTTGGGTCACTGCAACGTAATAGGTAGTTTTAAAATTGCAGCTTGAACCAGGTTATGAGGCTTACCCCCAAGGTTACATATTTTTTTGTGGGACACAATCAAAGTGAGTACCTGCCTCTGTGAAAGGAGCCAAATAATGTATACTGTATTTCTGCCAGTTTTTATTTATTTGTCTTGTTTACATTGTTTTTAAATGCATTGAGTAGACCACACAGAACAAGAACCCTAAGGGTATGGCAGATGTAACCTCTTGGCAGTTTAGTTTCATATTCATTTACATAAATAGTGCCTCAGAAAATAATACACATTAGAAAACATGATAAAATCAATATGCACAGTAAGATCCAAAAGCCTTAGAAAACTGGTACAAAAAATTCATTTTTTGCATTTTTCTTATTCAATGTACTTTTTAAAATTGCAAGTTGTATTACAGTCAGGCGTAACGATTTGAGAGAAAAGATTAATTTAAATTATTATAATTTTTTAGTGTTTGATGGGTCCTCGTTTGCTTTAATGTCATAAACTCCACAAGTTGAGTAAACCCTGATATCCAGCATGATTTGATCCGAAGGGCATCTTGTGTATAAATGTAAGCAAAACATCTGACTGTTTGTAAAAAAGAGTTCACATAGTGATAATATTTTCAAAATCCTAAATCATGGTCTAAGTATGCCGGAAATTTCCGAAATAAAAGTGCTCAAAGTTAGCCTAATGCAAAACATGGGAAAACCGATGCACACATTTAGACCACTAGAGGGTGGTCTTGGTTCTTAAAGTTTGTCTCTTCTCCAGGCCCATGAAGTGAGTGCCACCAACTGCTGTTTGAGATTTGGTGAGAGGAGGGTCTCTTGTTTTGTTAATCTCAACCTGCAACACTGTCTATGAAAATAAAGCTTTCAGCATTTACATTTCTCATTCGCTCCATTGAATGAAGTGGTGACTGATATATATGGACCTCTCTGTATTAAAGCACTGATAACTGAAGCAAAGACTGTAGTATTCATTACATCATTGTACAATGAAACAAGCACCAGCGTGCTATAACTGTGTATGCATTCAGTCAGCACCTCTTATGCAACCACTTGCTTTGAATTCCAGCTCTTAGCATTATCATAGTTTCCCTTCACAACAGTACAGTATTTGCTGTGTGGATTACTATGCTGGAAGTCTGTAGGACAGCCAAGCAAACCTGTTTATGTCAAAGGCACACCCAACCGAGATCTAATGAGACGAGAGCTGCAGGTCCCGGTGCTGCTGTTGACTCAGATGTTCTAGGTAAACAGAACTCCGGGAGTTCCACTAGAATGGGCCACAGACTCAGTGGATTAGGGTAATTCTAACCCGTGAGGAGGCAGAGACCCAGGGTTGCCTTTGACAGAGTATGATGGATTAGAGTGCTGGTTTGGGGGCGGGTGGAGAAGGGACGGTAGATGCAGGGGTTCTCTTAGAAAAGGGCAGGAGCAGAGAGCTTGGCCGGGCCAGGATCAGAGTCTTGTTGACAGGGGATAATCCCGTTTGTCACGTCACTCCGGGGCACAGGTCTGGGCCACGCTGTAGGGATCAGGGCAGTGATGTAGGGATGCGCTCTGGGGCACACGTTCCACCTGAGACTTAAAGGGTGGGACAGCCCATGTGTTTTTCCTGTTTGTAAGCTTCACAAAGTGCAAGAACTCGAGCTGCATCAACAAGGACTTTGCAAATCTTTAAAAAGCATCATCATCATATCCAGGGGATACCTTGTCTTTTGACAGCCCCAATCCTCATTCACCTTCATCAAACGTATTATGTTTCTCAAATTGAAAAAAAAAAGTCATACAGATGCACCATAATGAGAGTAGATCATTTAATTTTTGGGTGAACTGTGCCTTTAACGCATGCCGTCTTGCAGATTCTAACAGTTACTGGGAACAAACTAATGCAACGATCTCCCAGACTACTGCCCAAACTGCCAACTTCTCAAAGAGTCTTCTTAATACAGCCATTGCGATCAATCAGAGATCACTGCTCAAGGTAAACTGAAATAAAGTGGCAGTCACTCAGACCCCAAAATGAATCTTGAGGTTTGAGGTGGAATATGAATCAGAAAGGAGGAGGTGACATCGTTAGGCCCTTTGCCCAGCCTGCTCTACTCATGACATGTGGCACGGAGGTTTCGGATTTGGCGGTGGTGCCGGTCGTCGCTTCACCTCCTCCCATTTTTCCACAAGACTCGTGTGTCACGCGTGGGCGCCCCCGTCACATCTCTCACTCCGTCTGGCCTGACACTGGCTACCGAGCCTCATTTTTTGGGAAGCGCCTACATAACACCACTGTCTGCCGCGCCAAGACGAACTGCCTCAGTGGCCAGACGGAGCCTCTGGCAGAAAATAAAATATTTTTAAAGAAACCTATCGACTCTTGTCCTGCTTTTTATATTAGAAAACTCTTGGAATCATTTACTATCAGATTTGTATATCAGCAGAATCATTACATTTAATGTAATTATACAGGAGCAGGATTTGGGGATATACCAATGCTTGGGAAAATGTAGTGGCGCAAATTACCCGAAGCCTCTTTGCAAGGTCTCTGTGCTAGTCACATATACCACACACCATGGTGCACATTGCCTTGCTAGCAGCTCTGTAATTGCTTGCTTGTGGGGCAGCTGTAATTTGAAAAAAGCTCTGTTGCATTGACAAGCCATTTACAGCAAGATTTAAAGCCCCCTTATTTTTCTTCACCTAATCATACATGCTTATGACACTCGTCTCATGAAAAACAAAGAGGACTCTGGTGTTTACGTGCAGTTGTACAGGAGTCTGATGCACATAAAGGAATTTCAACTTTTAGATTTGAAGTTTGGTTAATTGATGGAAATTCACTGGACATCTAGTGCGCCACACTTCACTGCATATATATTTTTAGTTGTATTTTTTAACATGAGGTTATAGTACCTCACAAAGATGGAGATAAGAGTTTGTTGTTATCCAAATGTGTGAGATCTTGATCTGTTTGGTGGCCTGGGTGCAAGTTATATTTATGCATTTGCCCTTTACACATTGCCCAAACCAAATTAAAGTTGCACATATTTATCAGTATGCAAGTTTCATGGGAATAAAACCCTTGTCACTGCCGTTACTGGTGCTATGCTCTACTAGTTGAGCTACATAAATGCTGCAATTGACTTCTATGGCAATGCAATCTCACATTAAACATCACTATAGCGCACTGTGGACCTTCTAAACATAGCAAATAACTTTAATTATCCCTAGAGCAAAATTGCACTACATATGCACTGCATTGTAAGTCAATTGGTCCCTGTGATGGACTGATCATTCTTTTAGGTCAGGAGAAATTTTAACCCAAATTAAACACCCCTGAACCAGCTAATCAAAGTCTTAATAGGCATACTAGAAATTACAGGCAGGTGTGTTGAGGCAGGTGGAAGCTAAATGGTGCAGGAAAGTGGCCCTCCAGCACTGAGTTTGGACGTCCCTGTTCTTGTTTGCTAGGATAGGTGCTAGCATTAGGACAAGTGGTTTGAAAAATATATTGATGTAGTTATGACCAAAATTGGGTCTCTTAGAATGTATACTACACATGTTTGATTCATCTATTTTTCTCAGTTTCAGTGTCAGCATAGCTATGGCACTTTACCTCTAAATTTTTCTGGGAGGCAGTCCTTTATTCTTTTCTAGGTGGCAGCTTCCAAACTATCCATTTACAGATAAAATCACAAGCAGATATTATTCATGTTGCTTTCACAATACTGAATTTATGTAATCATAAATTACATAAAGTAATGCTGAGTTAGCAAGCTCATTGGGATACAGCACATCATAACTTAAAGTGAGTTACCAGCTGGTAAAAAAGGTGGTGTGGTGAATGGACAAAATCATGAGATTGTGCTCTCAGTGATTTAAGTATTTCAACATTTTTCTTCCTAACAATCAGTGTCTTTGGCTGAAAAGGGCTTTGATGCTTATTTGCAAAAGCAAATTCAACATCTGTCCTGAAGTTTTTGTTATGCTCAGGGTATTGTACTTCTTTTGGGGATTCTACCCCAAAAACAATGATGGGAATTTTTGCATTGAACATTTGTGTATCCCACTCAATATGCAGGTGTGTGTAGGCGTTAGACCCCCAGGATTCGCCCACTCAGCAGAGTGGGTTGGGTCCTAGAGAAGAGGGGAGCGGACCCTGAAAGTGTGGGGACAATGACCCCATCCCATCTCTCTCCGTGGGTGTGGGTGGGACGCAGTTATGCGTCATTCAGCCCCCACTGAGTGCTCCCAAGCCGCCCCCGCATTCTGGAGATGCCTACCTGCCCAGGATCCCTCCTCTCTCCATCTGTCCAATTTGGGGAAGCAAATGCAAGGGGAGAAAAAGATGTGCCTGCATACCAAGCAAAGGATATTTTAAAAACAGCTTTCAAGAATAGCAAGATAACTATCAAGACAACTTTAAACTTTACCAAGACATGGTTTATCTTTGTTAACTATCTTAACTTACACTCTGAGTGTTAATTCATAATACCACAGTAATATTTGGCAACAATGATTACGAGAAATGACCCAGTACTGCACGCTACCCAAGATAGCATAACCTCCTTTGTAAAGCTGTTAAACTGCTTTACACCCAGAGTGGGAGAGATGGGAGGAGGTAACGATTCATTTCAACACCATAATATTTGCAAGTTGACTCAGAGATTAGACATGGGAAAGGCCTCACTCTGATGATATGCAGCCGTGCTCCAGCAAGCTTTGCGGGACCCATCACAAAATCTCAAGGGTCTAAAAGGAGGGAGATGGCAGCGGTTTTGGGGGAGCTCTCTACAGCTGTCACACTGGCATTTATTTTATTAACACGAACCCAAATAATTCCAGTCAGGATCTGCTCCAGAGTATCTTTACTCAGCTCTTTTTAAGTTCGCAATGGGAAGTATGAATTGCAAAAGTGGGAGTAACTATTGAAACAGCTGCATTTCTAGTAGGAACGAGTGAAAAAATCATGAAAGGATTGCTAATTGTTATCTGTATTGTTTCATCAGTTTGCCCATTGCATTTCAAGAAATACTGGTCTTTTGTTATAACATGCTAGCCCAGATTATTGGTTTGCATTGCAGATGAGACAAGTTTATTATGAATAAATTATTATGTTTTTACATTTACAAATTTTGGTAGACACTTTTATCCAACATAATTTACTATGCATAATATACACTTTTTTGTTATTTACTGCATTCCCTTTGGTATCAAACACCACCGTGAGCGCTACGCTCTAAATTAAGCTGCAGGTTCACCGTGCTGCTTTTGTTGGGTATTTCAATGCATGATTTAGTGTATGAAAATGAGTGTATTTGTATGAAGATTATAATCAGGAATGCTAATGATTTACCCAAATTAGCTGTCTATAACTTACAGGTGCATAAGTAGGCTGTAAAGATTTAACCAGCCCAGCCATTGGTTGTTTAATCACAATCTCTTGATCTGTATTATGGGGTGATTGCATGCATAGACACCCATGTAAGTTTTGAGGCCTTTGAGGAGATTATATTGACAGCAGTACCATCGTTCTCCTATTTCAACCTGGCAATTACTCACTACTTTTGGTGAACTCCCATCCTTGGAGCTACACTCATCTGTTGAGGGTTATAAAGTGGGCAGGTGAGACTTATTTAGGTTTTTTAACTTTGCTCATGGCAACACTTCAATCAGTCTTGTAAATGTCTCACATTGTTTTTTTACACTGATTATTTACACTGATTACACTTGGTAAGTCAGCAATGTATATGGTCATATGGAAATATTAAATGATCTTTTAATGATTAAGGGTTATAAAAGGTGAAAAACATAATGATCTTAAAATGTTTTTTTGTCTTTTCAAATTAGCAAATTTTTATCTTTAGCATTTTTTACATATATAGCATATGATTAGCATGTTAACACAAACAAAGGCAAATCATTGTATTTGTATATCAGTCTTCAATAAATCCATTAAATAATACATAAAATAATAGGCAATACTTCCCTTAAAGAGAGAAATCACAAAAAAAAAATTAATTCTGACATTAATTATTCACCCGCATGTCATTCCAAACCCGTTAGACCCGTAAGCTCATCTTTGGTCCACACATTAATATATTTTTGATTAAACCCGAGAGCTTTCTGATGCTGCATTGACAGCAAGGGAACTACCACAGTCAAGGCCCAGAAAGGAGTAAGGACATCATTAAAATAGCCCATGTGACATCAGTGGTTCAACTGTAATTGTATAAAATTATGAGAATAATGTTTGTGCGACACATTGGAGTTTCATAAAATTACTATTTTAATGATGTCCTTGTACCTTTCTGGGCCTTGAATGTGGTAGTTCCTTTGCTGTCTATGGAGGTTCAGAAAGCTCCGGATTTCATCAAAAATATCTTTTTCGAAGATGAACGCAGGTCGTACAGGTTTGGAACATCATAACGGTGAATAATTAATGACATAATTTTATTTTTGGGTGAACTATCCCTTTGATAACCATAAAACTAAATCATACAGCTCATGAATCAGATCAGATCATGAATCAGATCAGATCATTTATGTAGTGTTTAATCAAGTTTTGAAATTGTTTAAATATGAATACTTCTAAAAAATACTTTTATTTTGCATTTATAGTTTAACATTAGTGACATTTAGTGAGTGTTTTTATGACCCACATTTTCTTTTATGACAGCATCACTCGAGCTGAACTCCAGTAGTTTGTGTAAAACATCATGTTATCCAGAATATTATCTCTCTTTTCTTTGCTTATTTAAAAAAAAAAGTATAAATAATGTACTTCTCATCCAATCAGACACGAACAGATTCGAATAGATAGGATTTATTCATCCCCCGTCCCTCTTGCCACACAGATCAGCTGCACCAAGCAGAAGCGTCACTCACTCCTACTGTCGATCTCATCAGAAGAGCACACTCATGGATAGACTTTCCTGGGTAGCAGCACAAAAGGGTACACATGTCACTAACCTCTTGCCACAAAGCAGGTGCCGCTAGCAGAGGTCTACTGGGAGGAACAGCTGTCCATCACAGTGTGATAAACACTTACACAACGGCCGTGTCAGCTACATTTCATTCACAGGTATTTACAGATTCAGTAACGGGACAGTTGGTACGCCACATAATAGTCAATAATAGTCTAATGGAGTAAGCCGTAAATGCTAAAAGTTACTTTAAGCATATGCATTTGACGTTCACTTGGAAAATAATTGCAAATGGCATGACTTTTTTTTTTTTCTGAAGGGCAGGCAGGCAGGTCAGATGCCCACATTAGTATTTATACCGCCCTCTCTTTGGTTTTGTTTGGAGAGCTGCCCACAGCTACCTGTTGAATCCCTATACACCTCATGCTGGGGGAACTGTATACTCTCATCTCCACCCTAAATGAATATCCAGCCCCTCGGAAAGTCCCCTAATTTCACCCAGCCCTGTCTTTTTTGACCTCCCCGTCATTTGGGTTTCGACAGCATGTGGGCTATACTGACAGTTTGAGTTTAGCTCAGCTGCTTAGAGGGGGTCTTCTTGGACATTAGAGGACATATGTCCACATCCAGGCAAGTCCTTACATGTTTAACCTCTCATCTGGAGGTATCCTGCAAAGGAAATATGGTGTGGAATAATTACAAAGCGTTTATTCCCTGAGATTTTCCATAATCGCACTCATATTTCTTGCATGCATAGACCTATTTGATCATGCCACCAAAATAGTTCAGCTGAAGTTTGGGGTGGCATTACACATCATGCTGTTTCCCATTTTCACATCAACACATACACTTAGTGCTAGAAAGGATTTTTACAAGATTTTCACATCTACATGCTTTTGATTAATAAATACACCCTGATATTGACTATTAAGATGTAGCAAACATGTGGTGTTAGTTATAAATGTCTTATTCAACATTATATAATTTAATTTATATTGAAAACTTACTAGTTTTAAGATGTTTTAAGCCCCTGGAGGGCTACTGGAACAAGAACAGTACAACGCTTGGCAGCATTCTCATAACTTCCATGTGAACATTAGACTTATTCATGCCCACTTCTAAAGACACTTTGATAAATGATATGGACAGCTAAATATATTGCAGCTTTGCTGTAAAATGTCTCAATATGACTTAATTAATTTGTGTCGCTGTGGGAATACCTTTCATTTGAAATCGGACCGCTATATTCAATCAGTTTACCCTCTGAAACTGTATAATTGTACTTGAACTATATCTAATTCCATAGATGTGTTGTTTTCATGACCACATTAGAAGTATTACAAGTCAGTACTGTTTTTTCCTTTCTCTTTTCCTACTTCCAGAGCATTTAGGCATTTCAGTGTTTGTCTTCAATGGTATTCTTTGATGATTAGTTAATGTAACTTAATTGTTTACATCTAAGTTTGTACTTTATGTTTGATGACTGACTGAAAGGATATTTTTCTGCTGTTCACTTTGAGAGTATAGACAGTCTGTTCACAGAGGTAGAGATCTAATTTCTCAAGGACTATTTAGTTACATGTAACTTATTTGTTTCATAAAATTTGGAATGAGCTTCAGCTTGCCTCTTTCCTTCACACAATTAATATATCTGGGATGTTTACAGTCTGAAGTAAATGGAGTCCACATTATTGTTTCGATCAGTGTTATAATGAAAAATGTCTTTCTAAAGCATAATTTGTTGTATTTTTAATGACACAACCTACAAAGGAACCACAAAATGTGCAAACAGAACTTTATAGATGAAAAACGTTTCTTCTTAGGCCATCTCTTTGTAAATAGAACCCATTACCACATTCAGTACACAATGACAGTCACATTACAGTATTTACTGACTAACACAAGCTCATGTTGGGTTTCCGTGTTTTTGGGGACGTTGCACAGACGTCATGACTTTTATACTGTACAAACTGTATTTTCTATTCTCTTACCCAAAACCTACCCCTCGCAGAAAATGAATGGCTTGTTTTATTTTTAAAAAACGGATTATTTTTTTTATTTATAATCTGTTTTCCTCATGGGAACTAATTTTTTAAACTTTTTTGTACTCATGTACTAATTATATTACTAATGTAAATACACAGTCAAATTAAGAAGTACAGTATGTGTGTCTTTAGAAAATATAAAGTAATTTAGATAAGAAATATTCAAAATATTAAATGTATTTTATATTCTTTCTGAACTGTTATAAAAAAATGTTTTGTGTGTATGCATGACTCTCTCAATTAAGTACATTCAATGAAAGTTTTATTAAAATTTTCCATAATCAACAGTACACAAGTAGCCCAAATCCATTGCAAAATCCTAACTTGACCAATTTGCACAGTTTCAAAACACTGCAAAGTAGTGCACTGTCAGTTGCCACAGTAAAGACAATACATTTTACATTTGAAGACCATTCTGCTGTTGTGCTGCATTAAATCAATCAGCTGAAAATCCATCATCTCTTATAGAGCTGAACAGGTCCCTGCTGTTAAACTGTGCTCCTTGCGTGATCTTGCACATATCTTTGAATTTTTAAATGGGATACCTATGTCAGTCAGCCTGCTACTCTCCCTGAACCAGGGAGACCGTACAACACTCGCCTCATTGAATACCTTCCCCTGTTCAACTCGCTTTGGGAAAAACAACAGTGTCTTGTAGCCTTCTTCCGTTCAGGCATTCCCACCTGCAGTCCGTGTGGCACACAAGTGTGAAATATCACTAAGCAGAGGCTGGGTCTCTTGTACAGGGCAGCTGTTTATCTAATACCACCCATGGGTCATGGGAAAAGGTGGGTGTAATATGATGGACATGTGCTACATCCTGTCTGGAGCTGCTGAGTCTTGGCATATGTTCCAGTCGGGACAGTGAGAGGCCGTGGGGTCGGGTTAGCATGTGTGTGTTGTGACAGCTGGAACATGGCCTCATGTCCTTTGTGTGTTGGAAGATACATGACAGACATTATAGATAGTCTGGATGAAAGTAAAGGTCAGAGGAAAGTTCTGAAGGAATGACTCTGAAGTGCTTTGTTGGGTTTTTAAAGCGGAATACAAACAAGATAATTAAATAACTATAGGCATGTCAAGGCCGCTTCAGAAACGCTCTGTTAAAGGCAGGGTAAGCAATTTCTGGAAGCTAATGTTGATATTTGAAATCACCAAAACAAACACGCCCCTACCCAAAAGGGTCTCGCCCTATTTTGATAGATCCGCCCCACATATACGTAGCCTACGCAACCCAGGCAACGATTCAGTCCCTACAGGATTTCTCGGGACATTTTTCAGCCTAAAATTACTGATTTTGCTGCAACTTTTCTCAAAATTGCGGCAATATTTGTTTTGCAGTGAAAATATACCACGGACAATATTCTTCTAACAATATTATAACTTTTCTGACTTCGAGAACCATCATAGGGCTCCAGACTAACATTTGAGGACACCAGTACCATTAAGTTCAACAGAAGGTGGCACCAGCAGCTGACAGTAAAGAACTCACCCTAATCGCACATGTACATCTCAGAGATGTCTATTTGATGTCTGCATTTACATATGCAAGACATATTTTTTAGGGTGTTTTCTCATCTGCAATGCGTCTCCAAGACGTTTCCTGTCAGATATCAAAAATACATTTATTAGAATGCATGTAAAACTGCTTCTGAGAAGTTTATCATGTTACACAACAGATGTGTCCCAGATCTTAAGCAGACGTCTTACAGATTTGCTTATGCTGTCTGGGTAGTTGAGATGCAGATAAATTAACTTTTATTACTGTCATCCATAATGTCTAAATGTAATTTGATAAATAGAATTAAAAAAATATATATATGGAGTGGAAATGGCTAATAAGCCTAAAAGACTTGTAGTGGTAATTTAATGTCCTTTTTATTTTTAAATAAGTGTTTGCTTTCCTACATTATGAAACTTTTAGTTTTTATAAATGGAGGCAACCTATGAAGGATGAACAAATAATGTCATCACATTAAAAATAAGTTTCAAATTAGGTAGGCTAATACCTGATAGCTTTGAAATGCTGGGAAGAGCATTTAAAAACACTCGAAAACATTAGACCATTTCTGCCACAAGTTGTTCCTGTAGTTATGTTAAATCCATTGTGAATCAAGGAGATTTGTGTTTATAGAACTTTTTTCCTGGTTTCCACATCAGTGGCGTTTATTCTGATATCTGTAGCTTGAATATAATTATGCGCCGAATTTGAATGCTTCTCACAAGATTTGACAGAGATGTTATTGATTCTACTGTGAATTCGACTACTTTCTTCACTGTATCTCCCAGCGCTGTGTATAACGGTGTCGCGTGATCGAGAGCAGCCCGCGGCTCCGGCCCGAGCAGATAAACGGCGCCATGTAGCCCAAACGAGTAGCGCGGATTTGTTCCGCTTTCTGTTTGTTTGTCCGATGTAGCTCTTGTAAATTGGGCATGATGAGAACGCAAGGCTGTTCATAAAATTTTTCAAACTGAGAAACAACCTTTCTTTGACTGAATGCGTCTAGTGATCGCATGGAGCTCATGTCTCCGAAATTGGCGAAGCACATTTTCAAATAGGCGCTGTTTTTTTATAAATAAACCGCAGATTTGAGTTTTAAACAACTACATTATCGCCTGAAATGCACGCGTCCAGTGTAGGCAGGCTTTCGCTGTTGCGGGCGCGGCAGGTCTGGTGTAGACAAGATGTTACTCACCTATCGAGAAGAATCAAAGCAACCTCGGCGTCCGATCGCAGGCCTTCCGCTCCTTGAGTTCTCTCCAGCGCTGGAAAGCTGATCCGATCCGATATTTACACATGTCCTACTTCTTGCCTTTGTTTGTTTTAACTGCCATCTCTATCTTTCTGTCACTCGGCTCGGCTGTTCACTGAACATTGCTCCATATCATGAGTAGACAGGCCCCTTAATGCTGATTGGCTACAAGTTTGTTTTGGTACTCTGCCCCGACTCAGTTTTCTAAAACATTTTTGAAAAATTGCTTACCCTGCCTTTAAGGTGCATTGAGTAATTTCCACACACCTAGTGGCATTAAACAAAACCACAAAAATAATGACTGTTTTTAAACAAGTTTCAAACACTTTCCCTATCTTCCTTTGGTCAGACAAACAAACCAGCTCAAACAAACAAAAAGTCTGTTTGATACCACTACTGGTACAGAAATTAAGCACCTCGTTATACACATCATTATACAAAATATGGTTTATGATTACATTTTATTTAGAAATCATTATCAGTAATTTAGCATTAAACGTTGCAATAAAAAATAAATTGAAGCAAGGCCCTTTATGATTCACAAATCACAAATATATTATTGTTATCTTTCACCAGTTATTACTGCAATTCAGAGGAGGGGTTTGATAACTTATTCTTATCCTGATTGTTCAAGCAATTAGTTTCACAAAGAGCCCTGAAACATTTTTCAAGAAAGAGTAATAGTTGTTTTCACACACCGCAGTTCTGCGAGAATGATGACTAGCTCATTTATGATGGTTTGATTGCATGGGAAAGAGAGGGATACATGTTAAAAGATTTCCTGCTCTATAATTAATGCCCAAGTGAATTGTGATTGACCCTGCAATAACGTCTAAATGCACTGGTGAATTTCAAGTGGGATCTAGTCTTCTGATACAAATCCATCCTGAGACTCTACTTTAATGAGTAGAATAAGAGTGGAGAATGCAACTCAGTTCTAAAACTAGAAAAATACGGATTACCATAGAGAACTGAACTCACTAAACTATTCATGGTGAATTAGTAAATAATACCTCTTCCGCTGCCTGGGATCAGGACTACTCTAAACTAATATGAAACTGCCTTTGAAGGATCCAAATTAATTAAGCCATTTTGAGTTTCCTCTAATTAGGCCCTTAGTCTCCAAAAGCAGGCCATTGGAATAAAGCGTTTCATTAAGCTCATTACCAAGTCTAGGTGTTGTGGAAGTTAATTGTCAAACTTTCCATGAAACTTCTACATACCCTCTCTGCTCATAATAATACATGCCTTTAAGCAACTTACAATAAAGCTTTTAAGTTTCCCCTTAAATTCTGTCCTCATTTACTCATTCCAAACCTGTATGACTTTCTTCCTTCTTCCACACATGCAAAAAAATATATTTTGAAGAATGTTGGTGACTAAACAGTTTCCGTTCCCATTGACACTTTCCCTTCCCAAATTCTTCAAAATATCTTATTTTGTGCTCAGAAGAAGAAAGAAAGTCATACAGGTTTGGAAAGACATGAAGTTGAGTAAATGATGACAACATTTTGGTTTTTGGGTCCCATTATAACTTGGTTATGGAAATGGTTATGAATATGAATATATGGATATGAAACATGTTCATGAATGATCAAAAATCTATCATAAACCAGCCTCAACTTTGTTAATAGCATCATAACAAATGTTTGAGCACTTAAAGTCTAATGACTACCAGTCATATATCTAAATCCTAGATATGGAGAATCTGTATCTTGCAGCTAGGGGTCAAAGGTCAGGTTTAACTTTAGTGGTTTTAATGATACGTGTTGGCACAAAGTGAGGATGGAGAGTCTCAGGAGAACACCATGTGCTCTGCAACTACCGTACCCTCAAATAAGTCAGACTAATCGAGTTATCATATCAACAAATCTCTCATCAGGGGCCCACGCCTGACACCAGCAGAAAGAGAAGCCTGTTGACGACTAATTTCCAGCAGCGGGATATTACCAAGGAGGATACCACCGTCCCACAGTGCGGGTCAGTCACCTCAGGACCCATGCTGCCTTTCTACGTCCTTTGACCAGAACAGGGTCCATATCTGGTGAGGGGGGCTATTATTTCCTGCAACACACTATAGAAAAAGGATACAATGCCGGCAGTTCATCATGCAAATGCCAATAAATTTCAGGGCCAACCCACGGCCAATTAGCTGAAAGGGTGAGGAGCTTTCCAGACCCATCTCCCTGGTCCGATGCAGACAAACAGTCCACCCACACACGCTGGCAGCTGCTGGGGCTTTTCAGCAAGCCAAGAAGCAATGCTGCTCCTTTGATTCAGCCTTGAATAAGTTGCACAATTCAAAACTGTGACTCACTAAATTCCTATCTATTTAATGTATTAATATTCATGCACAATAATATAAAACACAACTGTCTCGGTTGCTACGATTGCTCACGAAGACGCCATCGATCTTATTTTCGGCAACGCACGCAGCTAAAATGACTCAGAGTCTCACGAATGGCGGGAGCAATGGCGAAGGATTTGGAAATGACTTTTTCATGTGAGATAATTAAAAAAAGATTTGCTTTGTAGTTCGTATGTAGTTTTGACATCTACATCCAGCATAAAAATGCAAGAAGAAGCCCATCTGTTCATAATCGCTTAACAAGAACAAAAGGGCAAAGAAAATATGCCAGCCGCCTTCTTCTAATGAGCAAAAATGCAATGGATTCACTTAACTGGTTTGGCATTAGATAAACTACTGTCAGAGTGACAATGCCATTTCTTAATTTTGCCTTTGGAGAGATGGTCACCACAACTAATGAAAATGTGATTTTCAAACATCAAAGATCATCTGAAGGCCTCAAGCTGTTAGTATGCACATGTGAGAACAATCCACAAAGGACATCCGAAAATGTCTTCCATATTTCATCCACCAAACCAAGAAAACAGCAACTTTAGGCATGCAAACTTCAAGAAGAACATCACAATGCAGGTTGGCAATAGTGCATTGTGCACTTGGAACAAGGAGAACGGCATCTGACAAAGGCCTTGCTGTTTGAGTTTGATGCCCAGCGGGTGTGTTGTAGTGTTGTACGGCCTGTAATCTGAGCAGCCATTAATCACTTCACTAGCCACCCCAGACCTCATTTGTCATGAGCATCGCTTGTGTCCGGCCAGGCCAGTGACCCATGAACTGGTCAGAAAGCCTCGGCCAATGGGAGGAGATGGTCAGCGCAGTGGCCGTAGCATGCGGGCTACCTGCTGCTCTGGATGAATGCGATTGGACACAGTTTTCAGGATGATGGAGAGCTGTGGATTTGCTACGCTGACCGTTCCTCTGGTCGACCCACTGACCAAAGCATGGCAAGAAGAGATGGTTTTGTACTAAACTGTTGATGCTCTTTTGTTTTTTGTCATGGTCCACAATGCCGTTTCATTTTTGGAAATTGTGTAGAGGGATTTTCTAACCTTAAAGGCCACAAGGATCACATCTTTTGTATTTGCACGCACATGTCCTTTTTTGACAGTTCCTGCTTCACCAGATCAGAAGCATCTGTGGACAACAACAATAAAATAGCAAAGAAAGAGGAGAGTATTCTGGATTTTTCGTCAACATTAAATATAACTGCTAGGTGTGAAGTTGGGGAGGAAAAGTCTCCAAAGCTCAGTTGTCAACAGATTTTAACAAATCTCCTCTCACAGTAGGATAGCTAAAGACAATCCATCTGTGCTTTATTTGTCCACTCTGCTTAATGGTCGATTCTGTTGTGCTCCTCACTCATGAGCTGCAGTGTTGAGTGTTGTTAAAAGCTTTTACAGGTTGGCAGCATAATTACTAACTTACTCTGTTTGTGAACAGCCCAACAGGAAGCTGGCACCATACAGTTCACCCCCTACCTCTTAGCCCTGAGGTGTATGTCATCATTGCAGGTGTTTCCCTCCAAACCAACCTGAAGAACCCCTGCCATGGCATCACAATCACACACTATGTGGCCAACACAGGAAATGCAAATGCAAACACCTGAGTGAATACCTCAGAGAACAATTCATCTAAGGATTAAAAATCATGAAGTAATGTTCTGCTTGTTTGTTTAACAAAAACATATAACCAGCATCTTGATCATTTTATTTTGTATTTCTTTTTTAAATTAATGAAGAATAATTTAGGTTTAACAACTTCTCTCTCATCTTCTCTCTTTTTCTCTAAGTTAGAACTCCGTATTCTAAGTAAAATGTTTTATTTATTTTCTGTGTGTGTGTGTGTGTGTGTGTGTGTGTGTGTGTGTGTGTGTGTGTGTGTGTGTGTGTGTGTGTGTGTGTGTGTGTGTGTGCATGGGTGCATGCATGTGAAGAGTCAAATAGACCTGTTAAACGCTCAATTCTACTATGAATCAATTTATTATTATTATTATATATATATATATATATATATATATATATATATAGTTATTTGTATAATATTTTCCATATATATTACATGTATTATATAGGCCTAAAATGTAACTAATTAAATCAGAGTGCTTACATTCTATGGTGTAAAAACCAAGTGTTATGTTCAAAGATCTGAATGTGGCCTAAACGGAACTGCCTCAAGCAGAATGTTGATTACAGCATCTGTTGTCTTTGTTCGTTGAGGAGCGTTTGATAGAGGAATCAAGCAGTGAGTGCCTTGTGAGAGAGTCAGGGGACAAAGATTGATGGAAGCAAGGTTATGTGCGCTGGCCGGCACAAACTAGTACTACCTTATCTTTGAACCCCAGTGGCCAGTTGATTTGCTGTGGAATATAACTCATAAGCCACTGAACTGCCAGTCATTATATTAAAGACAAGATGCCAAGCTATTGTTCAAGAATGCATGTTTGTGTTTTAATAATTCCATGATAAGAATTTTTCCAGATTTGATGTTTGAGAAATATGTGTTTGGAACATGAGGTAAGAAAATGATTTCCCATTACAATTACGAGTCAATTTCATCACATATTCAGTCCTTAAATAATTAGTTTTAAGCACCCATGATAAATGTCAAAAAATGAGGTATAATTGGGGGAGGGACAGATCTTCTTGGGTTTTGAGTGTAGCTGTAGGGTTGTGGATAATGGACATGATATCCTGTGGGGCGTCTTTAAGAGAATGAAGCCTGGAGGATGTCTGCGCTGCAGGCACCTAATCTAGACCCCTGAGTTGTCCATCGGAAGAGAGGAGTTCCTGAGCTACTGGGGCAACCGGTTTGTGCTTTAATAGGCCCAAGAAAATTGGCTGACTCTCTCAGAGGCTGGATACTTTTGTTACTCGCTAAGCCTATTGGAGCATTAGCTTCTTGCTACATTGACTGTCATGTAAAAGTCAGCAGGGGCATCGTTTTCAGCATGTGTAGCTACATTGTCCCTTTCTGTGAGAAAGAATTTCCTCTACTTCCCAAAACCTGGATTTAGACCCAGGAAATCCAAATCATGTCAACAAAACATTTTCAACAAAAGTGACATCATTACGCTACATGCATAGATTGTATAGACTTGTTAACAACTTTGGGAACACCACTGATAAATCTCTCCATCCTGCTCATTAGGGTGCACTGAGAGTAATCTTAAACTACTCATACAAATGTTGCATTATCAACCATAAAGTACACATTTTTTTTTAAATATGACTTGATAATAATATCGATAAATATAACTTGATACCCAAAGGCAAATGTTTAACTTTAGGTAATAGTACAGTGTAAGTGGTTCAACCAAAACCTGTTTTTGGTATAATTATTATATAAATATAATTTTTGAACTATGTTTGACATACTATTTCAATGTTTCCAATTCAGAATTGACCACGTCTTTGTAATTATTTGTGGAATTTACTAACAATTTCCTGGCGGAAATTATTTGAGGTTTGTATATTTTTTTCATAAAAATTTTACTGGACATGCTTTTAAGTGATTCATCAAAATCCCCCCCCCTCACCCTTCTCTATATAATATAGATATGTTAAGGTGCAAATTAACATCATCAAGATGTGGTGCAACATAATGCCTAAAGGGAAAATACAGTATATAATTTTTTTAGGCTTTGTGCCATTTTTAGGCCTTTCATTGAGTAGTTATTTTTTGTCTTGTGGCATCTGTTCAACCCCATTTCGATAATTTAAGATGGGGTTAAACGTTTCTGGGCTCAGAAGGCTACACTGGCAAGCGAGATAAATTAATTGTGTGCTGAGCAGAGTGGAATTAGCGGCTCGTGCTCAAATCTCTGCTCAGGACCGCAGCTTATCTCCCACCGATCTTATCCTCTCTAGTTCTTAGTAGAAACTTGTCATTGTCGACAGGAGATGATTTGGGCGATCTTTCGGGCCTTGTGTCTGCCTCTTTTGTCTTTGTAACCAAGGGGATTCCATCTTTTGTTCGCTCCTCGTCCCTTTTCACGGATCACCACAGATGCCCTCTTCATTCAATGGATGACCCCTCACCCAAGAGTCTACTGTAAAACGAAAGGGGATTAGAAAACAGAAACACTGACAGATAACAAGGCCATTTCATCAGACCATGAACAATACTGGTGTCCAAGCTTGTACGTGTTGATGTGACCCTTGGTACTCTAAAAGTTGGTTCTGATACCCTTTGGGAAATACTGATGGTAGTGTAACCGTTGTTTCCGTACAGCTCCATGCTTCGTTGTTTACACATTCTTGTTTTAAAATTGGATCTGTTAGTTCAGACAGTGTAGCTGTCATTTGTGAAAAGAGGAGACAGATAGTTGGATATTTAGCATCTTTTATGTCCATCATGACATCCTTCTGCCTTACTGAATTCATGAGGTGCATCGTAATCATTACTGTACTATTTACTGTACAGATTAATGCATATGCTGTCTCCAAAATGACATTAAAATCAGATTTTAATCGGATTTCAAACAAAATGTATTAAAACGTAAGATGTTTTATGCTGTTAAAATAAACAGATTTGACTCAAATACATCAAAAACACAAGAAATCTGATTTTACTGTTCAACATTTGACTTACTTATTAAAATATGTTTAAATCTAAGTTACTATTTCCCAAGTAGTAAATCTAGCATCTCACAAAAAAACTATAATTTTTATACTTAGTTTTTTTGTAGAATATAAATGATTTCAGACTTGTAGCTTTATCAAGATGTCAAATCACTAGCATGTTTGTATTAATGTGCCGTATAGTCTTTGCAGCACATTTATTTGTTATTTTACATACATTTTACTTTCATTCCAGCTTCATCTCTAGCGTATTAGTTCTAAAGTCAATGCAGGGTTAAAGTTGCTTGCTAAAGTTAGCTTGTGTTGTCTGGCCATCTGTCTCCTCAAATGTTACAGACTCATTGAAAACAAAATTAAAATGGCTAAACAATTACCCCTCAACAGCTTGTTAATGGTTTTATTACTTAGGGAATGACACCCTCAGAAATAAAACTACAGGATCCCCACAAAAACCTTACATGGCTGTAAATATGTATTAACCAGAAAATGGGCCTTGTTTAGGATCATTTAAAGAAGACAAAAGCTGACATAATCACAAAAGACAGAGATGCAATAAGAAAAGAGGAGTTTCTACTTAGCTAATGAGTTGCCCCATAGAGATGTAAAGAGGTGGGTCTTTAGGGAAAGCGAGTGCTACTCCGGTTCGGCCTGATAGACTGTAAAGTGTGTGAAGCTTGAGCTGTACATGGACTGGCTATTGTCTGAATGCTAATTTAGCCCAGAATAGTCATGTTTCTATGTGAGTTTATTGTAGTGTGGTAGAGGAAACTTTTCAATCGGCAATGGAGAGAATAAGCCTTTGTTACTTTGTCCCTCCTTCTGGCATTTTGGTTTCAAAGAGATGCCCCTTTACTCAAGAAACCTTCAGAGGCAAGCATTGGGGAAAGTGGGGAAACTGTGCTCTCACAGACCCTCCATGGGCTAAAGGACCTCTCAAGCACTTACTCATTTCAGGATAGCACTTTTACCTCATTCTTCAAAGAAGAGGCCATCTATATTGTGAAAGTGCACTTCAATTCACCTTAAATGAGCAAATATACTCATAAAAATAATGAAAGAAAACAAAAGATGCGATGCAAATCCTCGTAAGAGAAATACATTAATTATTTTTGTAAACATACTTTACATACTCTTTAACTAGTAAATGTACACTTGTTTTATATTTTGTTTGTTTGTTAGCTTATTTTATTTTATTGTATTTTCTTTTTTTAATCGTATCATTTTCTAATTGAGATCTGCGATGTTTGAAGAAAATTTTGAACAAGCAATTGATTGCAGTGATGCATAATATTTTATTTTATTTATTTTCCTGCGATATTTGCTTCAACCAATCCACTTTTTTATCAACTTCATAGTAAAATATATTAACAATAATTCTCCATAGTAATTCTCCAAAAATTAAATAGTACAACAACCGTATATTTTTTTATGTCAATGCTTATGGCATATATATATATATTTAAGGAAAATATAGGAAAAGGAAGTAAGGATATACATATTCCTCTAGTTATGATGGTACATCCAAAGATATTATCTTATTCAAGTACAAAACAGTGGCTGGAATTACGCATAATCTTACCACAAACCATGTTTTCAAAGACAATGTTACTGTGACTACCAAGTTAAAAATACAAATAAACAAAGAACAAAGATCCTAAAGTAAAGGGACATCTTTGAAGACATTTATAACGTTTGTCATGCTACTGTTGACATAAATTGTTAGTGTAAACTTTTTTAATCTAGCTACCTATTACTAAAAGCAGCAGTTTGCGTGGCTTTACAGTATATACTATATATTTGCATGTAACCCTTAATAAAATGTAATTTGAAATAGGGATTTTAAATTGTATACTGTAATGTCCTACAAATCGCAAACAGGCTGTTCAGACCTCTTATTGATCATGAGCAGCATGGCAGGCGTTTGCTAACTCAATGTTTCTTAGTCAGAAACACTACCGATATTAGCATTTTAATACTGTGAAACTACCAAAGGATGATAGTGGGAGGTCAAAGAGCAGTTACTCTACAGAGACCCATCCACCCTTCACTATTCTGTGGTATCTGTTGGTTTGTCTCTGTATCTCGGATTAGTTTAATGATTTCAGCTGATGGGGCACACACACACACACACACACACACACACACACACACACACACACACACACACACACACACGTAATACCCCAAATGCCCAAGGTTTCACTGCGCTCAGCTCAGGTTTTTAAGTTTGCTGTACTGCTAATTATAACCTTTTATCACATTGTGTCGGTTGGAGATAAAGGCTGGCTTCAGCCCTCTTGAGAGAGGCCAATCCCTTAAAACTTGCAGCCCAATAGGCAGAGCATGATGCGGGACAGGATCCAAGCAGCTCTGTCTGTTTGCCATCCCGATCCCCTCGGTCAACAAACCTCTCCATTTCTCTCTATCGTGCCAACAATGATACTGGAACATGTCTTTGTTGCTGATGAAGACTGTGTAGCTTGTCTCACAAGATTTGACTTTAGGTTTGTGTTTGCTCATCAGTTGTATGTGTACTCTGATTTGGTCTCTTACATGGGCTCCACTTCAAGACATGTTGTAATGTTTGGACTGGCTGATTAACATCAACAAATTGCGGTGGAATTACTTTTTTGCAACACATCAAAGAAACCTGTTACTATAAGTTGAAATGTGCCAAGAAGGTCTTCTATTTTATTTAATACAACTCAATAATCAGTCATTATTATATATGCTCAGAGCTGAGAACTGATATCTATTCAACAAATGCAGGAAGTGAATGACATTTGTTTCAATTAATGGTTTTTGAGGATGGAACACAATATAATAATCTATTTTTACTGCGATAGGCTACGTATTTAGCAATGGTGCAACAAAATTACTGAATCTACAGTATGAAAAAGAGTTGTAGTGGCTAAAAACACAATATGTAGTTGAAGATATTAACAAATTAAATATGTTGCCTTTATTACTGTTTAAACCTTAAACAGCCACTATAGCTGTAATATAGTCAAGGCCAATTATTGATTTGCATTTATGTCACCTCTAAAAAGTATGTAAACACACATATGCAAGAATTGTTATATTTATATATTTAATACCTAGAATTGAAATCATATAATTTGGCAAGTGGAAATTGTTGGAGTTCCTTTCTTATATTTTTTATAAAAAAAATCAAATGTATTAAAATGCAATACTAGTACAAAAATATTAATTAATGGAACCATTAAGGAATCTTAATTGTTCATTTTTCAGCAGCCATTACTCCTGTCTTCAGTGTCATATGATCCTTCAGAAGTAATGTTAATGATTTGGTGCTAAATAAATATTTATTCCTATAATAAATATAGAAAATATTGAAGTTGTGTTGCTTAATATTTTTGTGGAAACTGTGATACATTTCTTTATTTTGTTTAGAATTCTTTAAAGAGAAGAAAATTCCAAAGAACAGCTTTTTTTTTTGTTCTTTCGATCAATTTAATGTCCTTGCTGATTAAAACGGTTAACATTTACAAAGTTTAATATACAAAATTTTAATATTTACAAAATGATTCCAAATGATGAAACAAAAGTATTTCTTTCATACATACTAATAAAGAGCAATTCAAGGCCAGAAACTGATTTTACGGGTGTCCTTTCAGGCCAGTAAGACCTTTATTCCTTGCTTTCTTTCTTATGAGGAAAGAATTCAAAAGGTGTGCTTCCACAAACGGACCACTTTGGTGTTTGTTGCTGGACTCATGAACACTTGGGACATTTACACGAACACAAAGAGCAGGTGGATTCTACATGTGGAAGACAGGAAGGCTCTTTGTTGTATCAAGTTTGACTTGCTTATATCGACATTGGATTAACACTAATTGAACATTGCTTTCCTAGAGTGAGGATTTTTCCATGGACATCATAATTTCATCCATTACCAAACATTGTTGGCTTCATCATCAGCTAAGTTTTGCCATTCTTATTCTTGGTTCATATCACCCCAATATTGATTATTTTGATAATTAAATTTCATGTTTTCTATTTGTTGTTTCCATGTTTTCTGTGTAATGTAAATGTCTGTGGTGATTTATGGGGTTGTTGAATATAATACACGTGCAATTCACTGCAAGTTTTGGGTTTGTTGCTTCATGTACTTTGTTGGGTAAACGCAAAAGAGATTGACATTCATTTAATAATACCTAGTTTTAAGCGTTCCGTCCCTAATCTGATATACAGCCATAAACTTAAAAAAAGGGTAGCGGTTGTATAAAGGGTAAATATAAATTATACATCTTCTGGATACTTTTACTGAGAAAAAAAGCAGCTTCCTGATTAGCACTTTTCTCACGACTTGGGTCTCAGGATTTTACCATGTATGTGGCCACAATCAAAACTGGGGGATGAACGGTCCAGCCGACCAACCAGTCGCCTTGTTGGGAAATAAGAAAGCCACAGGTCTTAAAAAAATCTTGAGTAACACTCACCAGGGGAGATGGGTGTGAGTGTTTGCAAAAGGAAGCTGTTTCATCACAGGCTCTTGGCCTCAAGGTGTGAAACATTAACACCCTCTAAAGTGGATGTTGTCAGTAGTTAGAATGTAGATTTATTGCACGCTTGTAGACCCAGGCCTCATTAGTTCTAGTTTACTCAGCAGTCACAAAGTCGGGTGACAGCTTTTATGCTTTTTTTTCTGGTCACACAAGCGGAACATAATAGCCTTTGACCAGTAAAATTACATACACATTTCAACCACCTACCATTTTAAAATGAATTTACAAGGCAGGACATGGTTACTTCTTAGCATGCTGCCTAAAATCACAGCTGACAGGCAAGAACAGCACGGTCCTTGTTGAGCGGAAGGGCCTGCAGTTTGCGGTCAGGGTGTGTCCACCTCAGACCTGTGCCTCTCCCTACCATACATTCTGATGGAGCCCCAGGAGGTGAGCTCTCCTGACAGGCAGCCCATGACAGATCTGTTATTGTCATGCAGACTTGCCACAGGTTGAGCTGGTGGGAGGTCTTTATACTCTGCCTTAAGCAACAAAACTTGGCCTATGCAGATCCAACAGCTTATTTTGTAATTTTTCATGTCTTCTGCTTCCTCACAGCTGACGTCCTGTATTGGGTAACATGACGACCATATATTGTGGTTAAAGGCTAATGTATGGATGGCTAAAATGTGCTGACAATAGAGTGGACCAATATTTCTGATATTCCAATATTTCAATATATTCCAATTTTCCAAATATTCAATATTACTATAATCATATTTCTATCACTTTACAACAGTGCTATTTTAGTATAATTTATATAGTCTATAGTTTTTACTATTTTTTTTGTACTTACGTTTACTCATATTTTTGTTTTATTTTTTACTTTTAGATTTTTTTATGAAATATTACTTATTTTATATATGTATGTATATACTGTATATATATATATATATATATATATATATATATATAAATGTGTGTGTTTTTTTAGGTAGTTAAGTACTTCCACTTAAATAAATTTAATTATTATTTTATTTCATTTCAAGTAATGTTTATTTTATTTCAAGTCACGTAAATGTTTTGGTCACACTTTATTTTAAGGTCCAATTCTTGCTATTAACAAACCATTAACTCAATACACTCCTAATTTGCTGCTTATTAATAGTTTGTAAGTTAGTTGTTATGTTAGGTATTGGGTAGGATTAGGGATGTAGAATATGGTAATGCAGAATATGTGCTTTGTAAGCACTAATATACAGCCTATATGTTAATAATAGCATGCTAATAATGAACTAGTTGATAGTCAGAATTGGTCCCCATACTAAAGTGTTACCAATGATTTTCTTAGGTTTTAGTTGTAAGTTTTAGTTAACAATAACAGCCCTGCTTTATAATAAGGTTCTATAGGACAGCAGTATTAAATACACTATTTAACATGAACTAACAATGAATAATACTCTTTACATCATTTAATAATCTTGATTAATGTGACAGGGACACAAGGGACAGTTAACTCAAAAGTAAAAAAATATGTAAAACTTTATTCACCCTCATATTATTCTAAACCTGCATGACGGTAGAAGACAAGAAGATATTTAATAATTTAGATTTTAATATATATATTCATACTCTAATATTATTTAACAATACATTATGATAATTAAACAAAAACAGCAGTGTTTTTATAGATTAATATTAATATAGATTAATACATGCTTTAAAATGATTTATTGTTAGCTCATGTATTAACAAATTGAATTTCACCTGTGAATTATTACCATCACATTTGTTCCCACATGAAGATATTTTAGTATTTACACTTGAATAGGTAATAACCTTCTCTTTCCTGAGCCAAATGTATGCTCTCTTTTCATCTGAGGTTAACTTTTGCTCAGAGCACGTAAGACCTATAAAGGTCTTGGTACTCCATTGCTGTTGGACATGACACATTTTATTTTCTGATCGTTCTTCTCTTCACAGCTCACACATCATTGTAAATTCTTTTCATCTGTCCAGCGTGCGTCCCTTGAGTATCATTTAAAAGTCTGAATACAGCAAGAACAACTGCATGAGCATAGGTGTCATTCCCCATAACACATCACAACAGAACCTTCAACAACCCAGTCTGTCTGCGACTCCGGACCAGCTACTCCGTGCGGGTTAAAGTTCAGCTCACTTATACTTGGTCTCCAGTGCCCTGACGGTTTTGTGGCCCCATCCTTTATTTTCAAATACAGGTGACATCACTGGTGCCAGTGCAGCCTTATTCATTTATTGCATGTCTAACCTGGTAGGCTGGGTGACTCATTAGGTCTTTAATTGAGTGCGTGGGGTGCTGAGGTCATGTGAGTGAGGGGTGATTTACCCTCACCCTCTGACAGCACCTGCATGAACTCATTTATGACTCAGCTAACAGCCCAACCTTCCACAGATTGCCAGATGACCTCACGACCACAGACGGCTCATGTTTATGAGAGCGGTCAGCCTCCCTGTCTGGGCACATTGGCTTTCAACTCCTAAAATGCAATGCAAAATCAAAAATAAAATCAATTTGGTACTAATTATTCTGCTTTCATTACCTTAAGCCACAAATAATTTTGAGACAGATGATTCTAAGAGGTCAAAGGTCAAGTGGAGGATCCAAACTATGTTAATATTCCATTAGAAAAAAAATTGCGGTTATTTGTCAGCTGCGCAGAGAAGAGAAAATTAATTTTAAAAGTTATAATTTATTATTTTTGTGGCATGGTCCATTTTCAAGCAGCCAATAACAATATAGAATAGGAGAAAAGGCTGTTAGGGGTAAACGACACCCAAAAAGGAAAATTCTCTCAACATATTTTCATTCTAATGTATATGACTTTCTTTCTTCAGATGAACACAAATGCAGTTCTCAATTCCAGTCCTATACATCTCTGCATATTTCATATGTCACTCTTATCGCTTCAGATGTTTGTTCTATTCGAACGTAAGTGCCCTGCGAAGTGGACATCACAGTTGATAAATTGTCTCGCCATGATTCCAGTTGTGCGAAAAATGCTAATTCCATTCAAATTGCATTGAAGTGTGCAAGACGTGAATTAAATTGTATATATTTACGGAGGTATATGATGTCACACTCGTCCGTGGTGAAGACGCTAAGTAGGCGCAAATCCATGGTCAGTAATGAATGTTCCGAAATAAAGTAAACTTCAGCGGTTTCCCTGCTCAGGAGTAGGGAGCAATGGACCCTGTGTAGGAGCATGTCAATCGAACACAGTTCTTGCATGGAGCGCACTTATAACAAGCTGATTATCTGAATCAGGTGTGTTAACAAAGAGAGACATGCAAAATATGCAGAGCGGGGGTCGGGCGCGAGGACTGGAATTGAGAACCTCTGCTTCAGATGAACACAAATGCAGATATTTGGAAACATTATACATCTCTGTGAGTTCATATAATGCAATTTGTTTGGGAACTTAGAAGTTGATGCTTCAACCACCAAATGAACGACAAATAAACACAGCAGTACTCCATACAACAGAGTTGATAAATTGTCTTTTGTAGCGAATCGATAGCTGTGTGTGTGAGAAAAATGCTAATATCTTAAACTTTTTTAACTATAACCTGAATTCTGGAAATGTTGGGACATCTTTTAAATTTGAATAAAATCAAAACTAAAAGACTTTCAAATCACATGAGCCAATATTTATTCACAATAGAACATAGATAACATACCAAATGTTTAAACAGAGATATTTTACACTTTCATCCACTAAATAAACTAATTTCAAATTTGATGCCTGCTACAGGTCTCAAAAAAGTTGGCATGGGGGCAACAAAGAGCTGAAAAAGCAAGATATTTTGAAAAGATTCAGCTGGGAGAACATCTAGCAACTAAGTTAATTGACATCAGGTCTGTAACATGATTAGCTATAAAAGGAATGTCTAAGAGAGGCAGAGATGCCGGTGCCAACTAAAGCCCTATCATGCAAAAAGAAAGCCATATGTGAACATGGTCCAGATGACAGTCGTGTCCTGTGGGACAAGGCTCATTTAAAATGGATTGTTTCAAAGTGGAAAAGTGTTCTATGGTCAGACGAGTCCAAATTTGACATTCTTGTTGGAAATCACGGATGCCGTGCCCTCCGGGCTAAAGAGGAGGGAGAACTTCCTGCGTGTTATCAGCATTCAGTTAAAAAAAACAGCATCTCTGATTGTATGGGGTGCATACGTGCATACGGTATGGGCAGCTTGCATGTTTTGGAAGGCACTATGAATGCTGAAAGGTATATAAAGATTTTAGAGCAACATATGCTCCCCTCCAGACGACATGTATTTCAGCAGGACAATGCAAAACCACATACTGCAGCTATTACAACAGCATGGCTTAGTCCAGATCTTTCACCTATAGAGAACATTTGGCGCATCATTAAACAAAAAATATGTCAAAGACGACCACAAAACTCTTCAGCAGCTGGAAACCTATATCAGGCAAGAATGGGACCAAATACTAACATCAAAACTCCAGAAACTCATAACCTCGATGCCCAGACATCTTCAAACTGTTTTGAAAAGAAGAAGAGATTCTACACCATGGTAAATATTCCCCGTCTCAACTATTTTGAAACCTGTAGCAGGCATCAAATTTGAAATAAGCTCATCTTGTGCATACAATTTTAACATTTCTCAGTTAAAAAATGTATGTTATCTATGTTCTATTGTGAATAAAATATTGGCTCATGTGATTTGAAAGCCTTTTCGTTTTCGTTTTATTAAAATAAAAAACCGTCCCAACATTTCGGGAATTCGTGTTGTATTAACCATCACTTTGTTGTGTGAGAAGTGATGCGAAAGCACAGAGGACTTCACTTCTCATGTGAGTTTCACAAAGTGTTTAAATTACGCTTCAAAAATGTTTTTGTCATTCATGACTCATTCATGACAGGAAAGTTTAAAAGTTAAAATATCAACATTTTCTTATGCCTATCATTTAATAAGACTAAATGTGGGAGCCTTTAAAGCATCTACTTTGGAGGTCCCATATTTGCTATATGAACTCACAAATATGGCAATTTTTCGAAAAATCTTTGTATTGATCTGAATAAGAAAAGCCATATAAATCTGGCACAGCATGATAGTGAGTAAATTATAAGATAATTTAAATTTTTGAGTGAAATATGCCTTTAAAGTATATTTATGAACAAATAATTTATGGATTTTATTATCACAGGTTATTAAGAATATAACAAGAAGGATGCTATTCCGGATTATTTGTCCAAATTGATTTGCTCTTAATATCATATGATTTTCACAGTCCAGATGACAAGATAAACATAGTTTTGCTTGCCTCTGACATATATTGCTTATAAGGCTTGACATACCTCATGAATTCATTGATATCTGTGCTGTTAGTGTAACTGCTGAACCAAGAGTTCAAAGTTCACTCTTATCATCCGCCTGCATCCCTGCAGCCGGCTGGGAGCTTCTTTATGAGCAATATCAGCGGCAGCAGGCCCTGCGATTGCTGTCGGAGAGTCAAAGGCAGAGGTTGTTCAGTTGATCACACACATAAACACACACGCACACACTCCCTAGGCCTTCTTTCTGTCTTTCCCACAGTGATAGTGATCTAGAGCATGCCATAAAGGCCGGTCGTAGATCAGAGAAAACAACAAAGGGACTCCTCGCTCCCTCCCTGACCGTCTCTCGGGAGTGGTGACTGGGCCGTAGGGGCTGATAAGGGCAGCCTGGCGCCTTGCCACTCCCACCGGTCCCACACATACTGGCCCACTGCACCTGATATACAGTATGCTGTTTCCTCATATTTTTTATGGGTGATCTGTTAGACAATGCTATGATATTCAGATTTGGCAGAAACAATAACAACACAGATAAACTGAACTGAAAGGTCAAGCTGCAATGGTATCTCAGTTGCTCTATAATACTGTATTTTCGTATGGTTTCACATAAACTCTGCACTGAACATGTAGGTGTGTGAGATATGTTCATTTAACACAGGATGTTTTGAGGAACTGGTAATAATAGAAGTAATCTCCGTAATTGGCTTTACTGATAAACGGGATTGTTTAATTGGTTGTGAACTACCCATGACAATCATACCAGCATAAACATCCCTCCCTCATGAGATGAGCTTGCATCAGCATTTTGCTCTTCACTGTAACACATGCTTTGCAAGTTATTATCGTAAGCAACTATTATAAAAATGAAAGTAAAAGATGTAAAAAATATGAAGAATAATTTGTGCACTACAATACATACACAAAACTATTTAAAAGTAATGTTTTTTGTTTGTTTTTGGAAATACATTAGTACTTAATTATAGTTATAATAATTAATTAAACAGTAAATAAATTAATATTTTAATTTAGTAATCAATTAATTTAATAAAAAAATATTTAATTAATAGAAATTAAGCAAATAATAAATGAATTAATACATTTTCAGCACATTAAACTGATCAAACATTACAGAAATAGTTCTTACATTAAAAAAAAAAAAAAAAAAAAAAAAACATCACAGGAATAAATAACGTTTTGAAATCTTTTTTTTAAACATTACAATAATTTATTATTTTAATATATCAATTATTAATAGAAAGCAGCCTTGATGAGCATTAGATAATTATTTCAAAAACATTATTTTTAACCTCAAACTTTTAAACAATAATTTACAAATGAAAATTAAAGAGAAAATGACTTTAGTTTTCATATTTTCAACCAATATTGATTTAATTAATCTTCCAAGTAGAGGTCTTCACAGGTCCCAAAATTCGTACCCGAACCCGAAGAGACCCGTAAATATGCTGCACGGAACCGACCCGGACCCGTATTTTATTTGAAAGTGGGACCCGAACCCGTGCAGACCCGAGAAATGCATTAAATGTACTACCCGGACCCGACGCGGACCCGACCATTATTCGAAAGTTGGACCCGAACCCGGCTGGGAAGACACAGACCCGACTCCACCCAAAAAAAATTTTGGCTTAAACTGTTAACTTAGTTGCCTTCTCACTGACTGCATGCGATGCAATCCTCTTTGCCAATACATTTCCATCCATGTTAGGCTGTTCCTCTCTCTTGCCGACAGAAATAGCCTTCTTAATCCACTATTCCAGCTTTAAAAGTCTACTTGCTGTCACGGTCGGTGACGGATGACTAATGCAGCTTCCCGCCAGCTCTGGTTGCCATAGAAACATGGCGTGCGCGTGAGACTGCACATGCGCGTTATTGTAATGCAATGTAAACTTCATAGACAACATTAATGTGACAGTTCATTTCCGATCTCATATTTTCATATATCTCGATGTTCCTGTTTTAGCCGAATCAAACTTTAACAACACGTCACATGTAATGCACTTAACTGCGCTTACTTTTTTGTTGTCCTTGTCCATAATTTGCATGAAAGAGGTCCAGACAGAAGAGGTGCCGCTGGATTTTACCTCTTTATATTCATTTTGTCTGAGCTTTTTTTCACATCACTCATGAAGGAATGCGCCACGCTGTTTTTTTTTTTTTTTTTACCTTATTCCGCTCATACTTTTCTCATCCTAATTTTACAAGTTGCAAGTTACAAAACACACATAAAGTGCCAACTGACACTGATCACTGGCAGGTGCGGTGTTCTCCGATTACTCGGGTATTACACACAATGTTAAACAGACCCGGGACCTGAAGTAATAGATTGGGACCCGACCCGGACCCGGCTGACCATTTAAAATATAGACCCGAACCCGGACGGGTCCCGGGTCCTCGGGTCTCGGGTCCTCTGTGAAGACCTCTACTTCCAAGCTTGAATTCTGTAAAAAAAAAGCTCAATTACACTCCCTCTCAATTAAACCCCAAAAATTATAATTACATAAAAATAAATACTGCTGTTACTGTGCAGTTAAAGGCGGCACTTTTACAACTACCATCCTGAGGGAAGATGTGTGTGAAAGCAGGGGCAAGCTCGTGCTCCGCCAGCGTGTCTCCTCACGGATGACACACCGCTTCAGAAAAGCTGTCAGCATGCTGACACACACTCATACACACGCTCACTCTCACATTGTATCCTCAGCAGGTCTCACCAAATGAAGGCTGACGGCGACAGACAAGCGTTTCATTCCTCCTTTTTCAGCCATTGTATGACGGGCACAAGCGTTCGGGCCACAGAGGGTTCAATACACAGGCGCCCGGTCCCATGTCTCCGGCCCAGCCCGGCCTTTTTTGTGAGCCAGTCCTTGGGATTGAATTGAGCCTGGTCGTGGGTGCCAAGGAGGATTACGCCAGGAGGCTGGGGGTGAGGAGGTGGCTAGTGGCAGACCAGGCGGACGACCTATGGGAAAGCCCAATGGCCTTTCTCCTGGGGTAGAGTGTGGGAAAAGTGGCTGAAAGCTGGTATACCGCTCTGAGGCCAGAGCTGATGGGAGAATGCCAGACCAATGTGGGGCATATGGTGGTTATTCAACTTCCCGGGCGCAATGAGAGGGTTCACGCTGTGCTCAGCCTGCCCCAAAGTTACCCCTTCACCATCCCTGCATTTGCTCGCTCTCTCACTGGCACTGGCTGAGCAAAGCAGATGGCAGTTTAGAGTGGAGGTTAACTACAGGTAACCAGGACCGAGATTGGGTTAGGGTTAAAACAGGGGCAGTTACACTATTTTTTCATTTCATTATTTTCCAGTTGATATCTAGTTCAGTCATGAAACTCTAGATGGCACAGTCCGATTTCACACAATCTGCTAACAATTGCATTATTCACTACACAGAGCAAGTTATTGGCCTCTGCTGACTCTGCAGTTAAAGGGTTAGTTCACCCAAAAATGAAAATTAGCCCATTTTACACCCCCTCAAAGCATCCTAGGTGTAAATGACTTTCTTGTTTCAGGCAAATCCAATCTGAGTTATATTAAAAATAGTCCTAGCCCCTCCAAGCTTTACAATTTGGGAGAGGAGGTGCTATTTGTCAACAGTCCAGATGACGTGAAATAAAGTGTGCGCATCCAAAATAAAACCTGCCTCACATGGCTCTGGGTGGTGAATAAAGCCTGCCTGTAGCGAATCCATGCATTTTTATAAGAAAAATATCCATATTTCAAATGAAATAAACACTTTTTGTCTCACTTCCGCTGACTGTCATATGTGCAAGCTGTTCCGGCGGATGACGTAGGATGTCGGCGTAGCGTGATAAGTGACGAACGTGGAGAGAGAATGAAACAAAATTCTGGTCACGAATTAGAGGTATTTTATACTTTGAGGATTTGTAAAGAAAAATGTCAGAGGATTTCGATATAAGCCAAGAGGAGACTGGTTTTCCTTTGCTAAAGTAAGGAAACGTTGCTCCTGTAAACAAACTCGTGAGACTAGCATATCTCAGAGGTGCGCGCGACGCATACGTCCTACGTCATCCGCCGGAACGGCTTGCACGTATGACAGTCAGCGGAAGTGAGAAAAAAGTGTTTATTGCATTTTAAATATAGATATTTCTCTTACAAAAACGCATTGTTTCGCTACAGGGGCCTTTCTTCAAGCCTCAGAGACATGTCAAGGCGGACATTATTTCACATCTTCTGGACTGTTGACAAAAAGCACCCGCTTACCCCCATTGTAACACTTGGGGCCAGGACTATTTTTAATATAACTCTGATTGGATTCGTCTGAAAGAAAAAAGTTATATACTCTAGTTCAGTGTTTGCTGCAAGCTGGAATTCTTCTGAAATCCTCCACCTCCCCAGCTCCACCTGTCTATATTTGTATGCCTATTCATACAGCAGCAGTACTATCTTATATACTCACAGACGCATGTCTGTTTACCTACTGGCATGTCCACACTTGCGTGCTTAGCAGATCTAATCCGTCAGGACCAAAAACATTAACATTGTCATATCTGTTAACATGCTAAAACCAACAGGTGTCATGATTGAAAAATATAAGCGGTTGCATCAATATAATTTAATCAAATAATAAACAAATTAATCTAAATGCCTTGCTCTTTGCATGAAACCAGCTTGATATACTCTCTCTCTCTCTCTCTCTCTCTATATATATATATACTATGTATTAAATTATTGTGGCCATAACTTAAAAACAAAACAATTGAAAAAGCATCTTTATAGAATATTCAAAACATCATGTGTGCCAAACACATCTTGTGTGTCAGTTGTTTGTATAGAAGATACTTGGTTTCCACATGCCGCACAAGGTCTGCATTTAGTGGTTTTGCTGCAAAAAGGCAGACACAATTAGGGACATTTGTATTGTATGTTCTTGAGGACAGTTCAGCTGTTCCCAGTTGGATCACAAATTCCTCTTCAAATACTACCACCCTGCAGACAGACCTCCAGCATTGAGATCATCTTTAGTTGGATTCTGTGCTCATCCAAGTGTAGTCAGCTAATATTTAACAGGATTTTCTAAAGCATAATCCTTGTATATTAGTCTTAGCATGAATGTCCGAGTGGAGTTTATGGTGGATGAATGTAGGGATCAGCTTTCATATACTGGTTTGGGATTATTAATTTATACAAAAATTACAATGGGAATGTCGGTTTAACATGTTGATTTACCTTCAATTAACAATTAACTAAAAATGTATAATAAATTAAATATTGTGAAACTGTAAATATTAAACTGCAATTTGATTATTTAATCAGACATATCTACCCAAATAATGACTGTAAGTCTTTGAGAACGGGTTTCTCAAGCCAGGTGGCGCATTAGACCAGGGGCTCATCTCCTGTTTCCAAAATGCATCACAAACTTTAATCTCTTCCCGTCCCAATCCCACGAAAAAACTGGAGGAAAATCCCGTTCCACTCCCGGAAGAATGACTCCCATTCCCTCCCACTCCCGTGTTGTTTTTTTTTTTTTTTTTGCCGATAACTGTCAATTACAGTAAAATATAGTACAGATCACAGGCGTGCCCACCTTATTAGTTGAATAAAACCCCAAATGTCGTTTTTTGTTATTATATTGAACTGAAAGCCATCTTATGCACAGTGCTGCACAGATTACATTTCATGTAAATCATCCATGCTAACACACACGTCTTCTATTTGTATTTTTTAGACATTTCACTCTCTATAGATATATTTTTCAAAGACGGAGTTTCTAAGTTTCTCACTCAATTTCACATGAGACCTAAAGCGCATCCTGTTTGCTTAAAAGCGCAACGTTTCGTTGTTATTCTGAGTGCACACAAATAAACGTAGAGTCTTTACAGATTCGAAAGATGTATTAGGCTACTTTTATCTGTATGACCAAAAATTACGGAGATTTTAAGAGCAAGTGAGCGCACCGAGCCTGTCCTGCAGCAAACACGCTTCCACACAAAACACTTCAATAGCGCCTTTCTCTAGGTTAACATCATATTGAGCGGCCATGTAAAGTTGCTACTACATACATCTTTCAGAGGAAAAGCCATATTTGAGGTTGATGAATGATAGGTGAGCGTTTGGATGTCCTGCCCGATTGTATTACCACACAGACCAGCCGTTAACAATCTGTCCATCACGGACTCGAGCCTCTAGTTCAAGACATGTTCTCGCCCCTTCACAGTGCAATTAACTAAAATGTATACATCCGTAAAATATCAGGGTGAAAGTCATCATTAAACTTGCGTAATTTGATTATTTAATCAGCACATCACAACAAACTTTGAGAATAGATTGACATCCCGATTTGAACCCTTATTTATTCAAGAAATTTGTATTACACATCATTCAGGAAGTTGTGTTTTCTGTATAACGGCCCACCACTAATATATATATATATATATATTTAAAAATATGGATTAAAAAATATATATATATATATATATGTATATTTTTTTTTATTTCATATTTTTTAAATTGGCATAAATGTATGCATAAACAAACAAGCAATGCATTCATGCTTTATTCATACTCATGTTATGTTTCCTACAGCTGTTATTTCACTCTTCATATTGTAAGTTATTATTCAAAACCTTATGAAATATGCCTACTCTGCTGAGTTTGAGTAAATCAGTTATGAAAATTTAATAAAATAAAATACAGCTCATGAATCAAGATCCTGGAGCTAAAAAAAGATCAATCAATACATTTATGAACTTTTATGTTGTTTTCTATTAATTTTATGTTACTATTCATATTAAAAAATTCTGATCCAGTGCCTCATGAGCTATGTTTACTCAGCTGACTTTGAGACCATCAGTTATATTTTAGCATGCTTGGTCAAATCTATCAGAATCTGCTCAAAACAGAGCGCACAGATTGAGTGTCTACTTTTGAAAAGCCAATTTTAAGTTAACTTTAGCAGGTGGCACTGGCCCATAAAATAAACAGAGGTGCATAAAGTCTCAGAGTTTTTCCCACGGTAGGGAGTGATGTTGGAGTAACCAGTGAGAACTCTAGGTCCAGTGACTGACGTTAGACTGCTGTGACTGTGTTCAAACATTACACAGAGAACTGATTCTTATTGTGCCAATTCAGCAGCCTTTGAAATGCCACACTGCCAAACAGGAAGGTGGATGCTATCCAGAACACTTCACTGTCATGGCTGTCCCCCCAAAATTGACAAGACTCATGCACCTCTGTTCATTCACTACTGAGCCTATAGGCTTTGAGAAAGCTTAGAAATGCCATGAGTGAGCTGTCAAAGATAGCAGATAACAGTGTTTTTGAGTGAATGCTGCCACTTGCACTTGTTTTTGTTTGGCACCAAGTGAGCAGGATCAGCTGGCCCCTTTACTTTTGACCTTTTCTCTCCACAAACACATACTGGAAGAATCATTACGAGTCATGAACAGCAGCTGTTGATATCATTAGCTTGTGTGTGTGTATTTGTAAGGCATAGTTTATGGGGTGTTTGGCTGGTTCATGGCAGGTGTACAGTGGTATTTTTTTTTAGAAACCTTTCTAGATAAGGGAACAGTCTTCTTGTTAATTTGCTATGTTAGTCAGCGGTTTTGTGGACAGGTGACCTGGAAACAAAGCCCTACTCTCACATATGTGACATGTTGTCCAAGTCAGGTTTCTGTGACAAGATTTTTGCATATTTCATCATCTGTTCTATCTATAAACAGAGTTTACATTTTATGCATTACAAACTCTGTTCAAATGACACTGTACATTGCTCTGTACCCTGTGTGTATTTTCTACATCAGATAAACTTAAAATTAGTTACAGATAAACTGCAGATAAACAGATTTTCTATTTGATTTAGATTTGTATTATATTTGGTACCACATATCAAATACATGTTTTATAAAATTAGCTTTTACAAACAAACAAAAAACAAAACAAAACACAAAAACAAAACCACAGATCAAGACCATGCTGTGAGTAAAAGATTTGATTTATTTTGTAAGACAAATAAAACAATAATTAAATAAGTTAATAAAGTCCTTCAAATACCACAAATGATGTTTGTTTTATAAAAAAGTCTGCTTTTATAGTAAAATAACAAACAGACACACAAACAAACAAAAATATCAAAACCCTGTTGTGTAAAAAAATACTGGAAATGATTAAGTTAGTAATTAAGTACACTCTAAAAATGCTGGGTTAAGTGCTGGGTACATTTTGGACAGAACACATTCTGGGTTGTTTTCAACCAACAATTGGGTTAAATGTTTAACCCAACTTTCTGGGCAGTAACCCAACCGCTGGGTCTAAACAACTCAATCGCTGGGTTCGTCCATATTTTACCCAACGCTGGGTTGTATTTACCAACCCATAAATTTTAATAGTGTAAATAAATAAATAAATAAATAAATAAATAAATAAAAGATAGTTTGATCAATTGATTCTGGTGCTACTAAAATAAAAAAAATTGTAAGTGACACAGACAGACAGACAGATAGACAGACAGACAGATAGACATATGGATAGATAGATAGATAGATAGATAGATAGATAGATAGATAGATAGATAGATAGATAGATAGATAGATAGATAGATAGATAGATAGATAGAGCAAGTTAACAAACCAAAATCCTGGTGCTAAAAAAAGATTTAACTTCATTTTTTTAGCACATACAATACATGAATACACTGCACTGTGTGCAACAAAAAAGCGATAAAGAAACACAGCTCTACTCCTTAGGCCCGGTTCATGTCCCATCAAGAAGACTGAGTAGGAGGGTGGGAGAGAAAAGAGAAGGAGGAGGGGAGGGATTGGGGGTTATTGGCGTGAAAACGTTCTTCGGAAGTCATGGTTCCAGGCGACGCGCTTTTGGCAGCCCCCTCCATTTCCTGTGTGCGGCCGACGTGGGGCAGGGCGGTCGCCGGGAGAGTGCCAGAGGAGAGAGCGAGGAAGAGAGAGAGCGAGGGAGGGAGGAGAGGGGGAGAGTTCAGCAGAGAGCAGCACTTTCCCACAGTCTGGGGATTTGACACATGGCTCTCACACATTCCACAGCCTGTGGCCGGTGGGGCCTGAGCCAGTGCTGAGCGTCAGAAGCACAGCCTGGCGGAGGAGAGGAGAGAAGGAAGGGGGGTGGCAAGGGTACGTGTGCGTGTGTGTGTGTGTGTGTGTGTGTGTGTGTGTGTGTGTGTGTGTGTGTGTGGTGTGGAGTGGTGTGAGCCAGTGCTGAGCGTCAGAAGCACAGTGCAGTGTGTGCGTGTGTGTGTGTGTGTGTGTGTGTGTGTGTGTGTGTGTGTGGAGGGTGGTGTGTCTTGTTTATTTGTACTGAGAGGAAGTGTGTTTAAATGTAGTAAATGACTTTCTAATGACACTCAGCAAAATGTCATGAACTCAACCTTAGACCAAATTAAGACTACACAGTTGTGTATCAAGTTAGATGTTTGTGTACAGTCTTCATCTATCTGTCAGAAATATGACAGAAACTGTATTGATATTTCAATTATTCAATACCTAATAAATCAATGACTTTCAGAGAAGAGTACTACACCTAAGCCAATTGTAGCCCAATTAATGTGTAAACATTAAATTGTTTAAACAGCTGGGCGAAGACAAAATACAATCACATTATCTAGAGCTGTTGGTCCATACTGGTATGATTTCAGTCAGACTAGAGTGTCAGAATAGAGTAAGTGCTTTAGTCTGATTGATTGTTTAAAAGTAGTAAAGAAATACAACATACAAAACAAATGAAGACTATTTAAAAGATGTTTGTTACAGTCTTCATCTATCAGAAATATACAAAACTATAAAATGTATTCAAGTCAATAAATATGTTTTCAGAGTCAAAAATATTGAGCAAGACTATTTTCAAGACTATTTCAATTATTCAATACCTAATAAATCAATGACTTTCAGAAAGAGTACTACACCTAAGCCAATTGTAGCCCAATTAATGTGTAAACATTAAATTGTTTAAACAGCTGTAAGACAAAATACAATCACATTATCTAGAGCTATTGGTCCATACTGGTATGATTTCAGTCAGACTAGAGTGTCAGAGCATAAAATATTCCATCAACAAACTTTACCGACCCAAACTTTTGAACAATACTGTACTTATAACATCAGATATTGAGATTGAACAATTAAATTTCTACCAAGACAAAAATATTAATGTCTGACGAAAATGATTCACGCAACGCCCACTTTTGACAATTGATCAGTGAGTACAACATCCTGTGCTGTTTCCCCCTCTCCATCTGTTAGACTCATCTGATAAACATCAAGGAGGTCTTCACTCCACTGTGACTGTGAAAGTGCATGAAGCAGGTGGCTGTCTGGCACTATCATTAAGAACACTTGCTCACTTTTTGACAGAATCTTCAATAAATCTACACAAATGATGTGCTTTCAGTGACAAGGCGGTGAGCTGGAGCGGAATTGCTGATTTTGTCTTGCCACTGTTGTGCTTTTTTCGGTTTCTCCCAAGCAATCTTTGTACATAGCCTCTTCCCTCCGCCTCTCTATGACCAGGCTTTGAAGTGGCAGCCAAGGCCACGTGGCCCTGCCTCTTCCTCTCCCCTGTGCCTCCTAAATAAACGTTCTGCATGGTGTGATTTTAAAGGAACGAGGAGGTCACCCTCTTGTCAGTTAGAATCTCAGCACGGAAAAGCAGGGCTTGGGAAACCAAAAACTGCCTTCGCAGATGACAGACCACCCATTAGCTTTGATTTAAAACACGGGTTAGGAGACGACAAGAGGGGGAAAAGTAGAAACTGGAAAGAGACACCCGAGCAGGAAGGGAGTAAAAAAGTCTGGCGGGTGGCAGGGTGGGGCGGCTGATGAAAGGGGGCCAAATCATTTTTTACTTGAGTGCCCGTCTGCAATGGGGCTCAACTGAATCACAAATTGGCAATTAAGCAAGGCTCCTGAACCTTCCTCTTCCCCCCCTGGTCAGGGTCAAGATGAAAACATCTCCAGATGACCGGGCAAGCCTGGCCCTGGGAGAAAAACGTAAAAGAGGGTTGGGTGCTAATTCCATGTGCCCCAAAACAGCAACAAAGGCAGGAAACAGAGGAAGGGGCTGTAGCCCTTTTTTAGCTCTGACACAGTAACTTCTGGGATAATTAAGAGCCGCTTTTGGAGTCAGACCTCCTGTCATCACGGTCTCCATTGCAACTTTGGCTTCTGTCTCTTTAGGATCAAAGAGCATGAGTGAGGAAACAAACCTTCAGCATTACAGTACTATTAGAGTATGAGCATGAATTTACTAGCCATAAGTCCCCAACTCGCCTGTAAGCACAAGGTGGATTACCCTGTGCTAGTCACAAGAAGCACTAGCTCTCCCTGTTTTTCTTCTCCTCTTTCTCCCAGGATGGCTCAGAGATTTTGAGGGTCTTTGATCTATGGGTGAGATGTTTTGCTCGACGAAATGGGCGCCAAGCAATGCACCCCCTCCGCACACTTACACCCTCATCAACCCCATCCGTTCTGTTCTCCCGGTGTGTGTGAACATGGTGGATTAGTGGCCCCTTGAGTTCTGCTAATGAAGGTTCCCGTTTGATCTGCAGGGCCCCAATTACCCTGCACAGGATCACCCATTAGAGCAGACCTTATAGTGACCCCCCGTTTCTCAAACTAACCTTGCTGTGACAGTCGGCCTTATTTATTGTTGTTATTTGTTAGTTCATTAAATAATTCTACTATTTGTGCCTACATGGCTGTTTGTTGTCTTAAAGACAGTTAACGCAAAAATTAGCATTCTGTCATTAAATACTTGCACTCATGTCAGATTTCTTATTCTGTGGAACACACAATAGGATATTTGAATTTGTTTTTTAGCTGTTAAATTTATACTATGAAAGTCTTTGGTACCAAAAATATTTCTGTAGTAGTCAGGATTTACTAAAGACATTTTTGCGCCTGGCCTTATTGAATATGCATTTATAAGAGTTTCCCTTTCAGACACAAAATGTATGGCAGGAGAGTATTAAAATGAATCAAGCAACTCGATTGACTAAATTACTGGTATTTGCGCCATTATTTAACGCCTCAAAAAAGCATGTCTTAAAGCAGGCAGTAATTTGCTCTGCTCTTGCTAGATTGTGCTGGTCATTATGGAAATGATCTGGCTGCGTCCGTGTTCTTTAATGTGCACATTGTTGGTAAACTACCCGCAGAATCCCCCCCCATCTGCACTTTTATTAACGCACTAGCGCTAATTTGTCAAGTTTAGTATATCTGGCCCTTAATATCTTATGTGATTTTTTTATCTCAAGTAAATGTGTTTTGATTTAAAAATATATATTTTTAGATATTTGTTTATTGATTTCAGTTTAGATATTTTACTGAAAAACATATACATACATAAATACGGTTACCTTAAAGATCTTGCTATGTGGGCAGCTGTCTTCACAGGAAAGAATTGGCTATTTTGTTTTCGCCAATCTGACCCCTATCCAAACCTATGTAAATATTTAGTTAAAGGGAAGGAAATCTATTCTGACATGCCGGCAAGAATCAAGCATGTGAATGCTCAAATTGTTTGTGCCCTGAATAAGTTTTCATATTTGATAATACGTAAGTCCTTGTATATGTGCCTGTCAGTCTGTGTGCTTTGGCCTGTGTGTATCTTCACAAGTAGGCGTGTGTGTGGGTGTGCAGTGTTTGCCATAAGGAGAAGGTACCTGGGAGAATAGCTTCTCAAACTTCCTTTGTATAAGTGAGCTCCTTGTCTGTGTGAAACAGAGAGGGAGAAACAGAGCGTGTAGCTCTGGGATAAGAGTATCTCTCTTGACCTCTGCCTCCTAATTCTGTTTTGGAGGAGTATTTAGAAATTCACAAAGAAGACACCAGGGAAACGTTCACCAACACTCACATTTTATGGCTGCTTCTCAAACAGATGCCTAAAAACATACTCAGTAGCATTTACAAACTGCATAAATATGAATTACATGAATCAGATGAAATAGCTTTGTAAAATGTAGCAGTAACTGTGTTGCTCGTGTTTTGAGGAGGATGGTGAGGCAGCGTAACACAACACATAGCTTGATAGAAAGGGTGAAAATATATGAGTTGTGAGACTGTGGATGAGAAGAAATGGAAGAATACTATGGGCAGATGGATTGATTTCTCCCTCCGTCAAGTTTACACATCATACTATAATAACAGTGAATCCTTTAATATAGTTCTGTTCCCAAACCCAGTGAGCTGCTTCACTGCTTCACAGAGCACATATAAACATTTGTTAATTTACACTGGACATTTACACTGAAATATCTACTGTGCTACTTTTTCTACTTATATACTTCAGCACTTCGATTTTAAATAGCCAGCATTTTCCCTCAACTTTTACACCACAGTGTTTTTTTTTAATTTTTAGTGTTCTAAGACAAGAACCAAACAAATGAGCTCCAAGGTGAATCACAACATTACAAACTGTGATTTAAAGCAACTACTACAGGCCTAAAAAATTGCAAATTATGCAAATTAATTGAAAACAATACAATAAAGTTGTTTATTATAAGTATAGAAACCATGTATTTTCAGCTTATTGCAAAATATTAAAATACTACATTTGTGTGTGTATAGTATTTAATGAGAGCGATTGGCAAAAATATTGGCAATCTGGCAAAATTAGCTTGCTTAATTTCTCTGATTGGATGCATATTTCTCTGCAGGATCATGGTAGTGTAGTTTCCCACAAGGAATTACATTGATAAAAACAGTTTTCATATAATTAAGTTCAAATAAAAAATACTGATAACAGAAGCATGGTCTATCAATTAACTATCTTGGAGCTCAAGGTAGGTCTGCCGTTAAAGGTTAAGTTATGATTGAAAATCAATATGCCTATGGAGATTTAATTGTTTTTTTTCAAACCAAAAACTGTTGCCCACTGTTACAGCAAACAAACTCTGTGAAGAGTATTCAGATGCCAAGAATGTAGCAAGTAGGCAAAAGGTCTTTATGTACCACAGGCTTGGGCATGACTTTTTTTTTAACCATTCTTGAAGTTTTGTAAAAAAAAAAAAAAAGAGAAGTCGAAGAGCGTAAAAAGAAAAGGAAACCAATTTGAATAGATCAGAACAGGAAGTCGGATGAGAGGTCCACGAATGGCAACAAACAGAACAACACAGTCAAAAGAACCATTCAAAGATAAACAGTGAATGAAAAATGCTTGGACTTGCTAACCAAAATGACTCACACTGAGAAGGGGGGAAACCGAGGGTGAGTGGACGGGAAATGAGAGATGACATACTCATCCCTCTTCTCAAGAGCCCCTACAACAGCGAGCCAGTGTATGTACGTGTGTGTCCAGGCCCTGGAGGGCCCTCTCTACGTGCCAGCGGGAGCCTGTTTGCCTCTGAAAGCATGCGCGGCACTCCCTGGAGAGGCCCCGTCAGTTCGTTGTGTGATCTTATCTGGCGCGTGCCTGGGCCGCCCTTTCCCACACTCTGCATGCTGCGCTGTCAAGCATAGGGTGGGGGGAGGAGGGGGGAAGAGGTAAAAAGGCCCCGTCCTGTCAACATTACATGGACTAGACAGCCGTGACATAAGCCCCACACCCAAACCTTTTCAATCATCAGTACACTTTCTACAGCATCTCTTTTGCGGGACTCTTCTCCACAATGTGCATCCCCTGCTCTCCACAGGAGAAGCACCCGTTCAATCAATCTGTTTGTTACTCCCTTTCCTTCTTTACAGAAAGCAGCTTTTCACCTCCTTGTGCTTTTCAATTTAATTCCATATCTTATAAGATTGGGTCCCGCCGGTGCCGCTGCCATCACAGGGGAGTATGGAAACATTTCTGACATATTTGAGAGATCAAACGCTCTAACTTAGGAGGGTTTATAGTATTATGGAATAGTGATGTGCCACTGCAGAAGAACCAGATTGCTATATTGAACACAATAGAGATCCCAGAGACCTCAAACTCCTCCAAAATGATCACTTCATCCATATTTGACTGTATAAATAGGTGCATATTTCATTTGTTCACATTTTGGCCAGGCTTAGTAGAATTAAGTATTGAAATTCAACTACATTAGCCCCTACTACGCTGTAATAAGTCTAGAATGAGAGAAGGAAGATGAGTGTGGGAACATGACTGTTTGTCTAGTACAGAGTGCCAAGGGCTCCAGCAGAGCGAAGGTGAATAGAGGGAGAACTGACGAGACTCTGGGTCAAGATCTCTCTGCCCTTCAGTCTCCTCCAGGGGCTAGGGCTAAGTTTACCTCCACAGCTGGGGAGGATCGGAACTCTCCTTGATCTCATTTCACTGTTAAACCCAGTTACAAAACGAGAAAGAAATAAGGATAGAAAGAAAGGTGAGAAGAAATTAAGTATGGAAGATCAGACTGAAGAATGGAAGGAAGGAAAGAAGGGAGGGGAAAGGAAGGAAGGAAGCACCTGATAGGCAAACAGAAAAATAAAGAAAGAAAGAAAGAAAGAAAAATAAATTAATCAATTTAATTGATTTTAAGGAATAAAGATTGGAAGGACAGATTGAATGTATAAACAGATATAGGAATCTATGATGAGTAAACAAATGAACATATGACGAATGAATGAACGAACGAATGAACACATGACGAATGAATGAACGAATTAACAAAGGAATGTACCCACAAAAATAAGAGTAAGAATAATAAATAAATAAAAGGAAGGACAGAACAAATAAATAAACACAAGTACAGGAACAAATTAACGAACCAACGAGTGAAAAACAAAACAAAAGAACATGCCTGTACGCACATCACAGATGTTACAGGTATTTACACCAGCAACTTAAAGTCAATTTAACCATCACACACACACACACACACACACACACACACGCGCTTATAGTACTACGCACAAACATTGTTGCATGATGCTTGGCTGTTCCCCTCATTTCTCCCTCCCTCTCTTACAAACATTGCGCTGAGCTCCTGCTTGTCTGCGTGGGGGGCCCTGCAGGCTGTCTGGAGCCCAGCACAGAACAGGATGCTGAGAGCACCATGGAATGGAGCTTTTGCTCATGGCTGATCTCTGCTCTGATCTGACTGGCTGCTGAAGAACGTCTCAGGTTACGTATGTAACCATGGTTCCCCGAGTGGGGAACGAGACACTGCGTCCCCTAGGGGTCGCTACGGGGAACGCCTCAGCGTGACTCGGTCTGAAGATACATATGAAAAACACCACCTGTTGGCCGGCGACAGCCCATGACGTCACTACCGCGCACCACAATATAAGTGCCGGAGGATACATCATCAGCTTCTTCGCCTGAAGCTTGCGTCCGAAGCATGGCTCAAAGCCCAGGGGACGCAGTGTCTCGCTCCCACTGGGGAACCATGGTTACATACGTAACCTGAGAGGCGTTCCCCTTCATGGGAACTCGAACTGCGTCCCCTAGGGGTCGCTACGGGGAACGTTATACCCACTTCACCATGCTGAGGGGAATGCAAGCCAATTTCGCAAAAAGGCGAGCACTAAGCCAACTATACCCGGCTTAAGGAAGTTTCCCCGGGACGGCTGATGGCTGTCAGTGATATTATCCCCTTGACCAAAGGCCCGAGCTGCGCACCTAGTACTTACCTGTTAGGCGCCGGGATTACCGGGCCTAGGGTAGAGCTCAAGGTCTTGGAATCAGAAAAGATTCCTTCAAGGGGATATGGCCAGGCACCTGGCTCACCAGGTCCTGGCCGATCACTCAGAGGTTACCACCTGCTCTCCCAAGCTTACTGAGGAACTGTCTCAACAGACCTCTTGGTAGTGTACACCCCTTTCCCTTTTTGGACCCAACATATATGGGACAGGGGAGGCGGGGCCCAAGGCACAAACCGGGCTTTAACCAGCTCAAAAAGGGCACGAAGCAGTGCCAGTAACCCTACCCTTACGGGATTTTTAGAAAGAACGCAGAATCTTTAATGTGCGGACTTACCACTAAGTGGATTTTAGAAAAGTGCCCAAAGTCTTGCGTGTGCACTTATTAGAACGTTCTATGCCTTGAGCGGAGAACTACTCATTCCTCGGAGTGAGAGGGAACTCAGACGCTCAGAAGGGAGCGGCACGCTCATAGATGACCCTCTGGTTGAGGGAGCAATGCTGGCTCGACCAACAGGCGAGCGACCTATCACAGAGCTCTGGGGGCGGAGAAACTTCGGACGCTCAGGCAGACGGGAGCGGCATGCTCATAGGTGACCCTCTGGTTGAGGGAGCAGTGCTAGCTCTACCGACGGCCAGCGAGCTCTGGAGAGGCGGAGAACTCATTCCTCGGAATGAGAGGAACTCAGCTACCAATGAGGAGCTCTAGGCGGAGAACTCACTCCTCAGAGTGAGACCTACAGCTCTGAGAGTGGAGAACTCATTCCTCAGAATGAGAAGGCACTCCGCCGCTCAGAAGGGGCGGCAAGCCCCATCATGAGCTCTGGAGGCGGGAACTCATTCCTCAGAATGAGAGGGAAACTCCCGCTCAGCAGGGAGCGGCATGCTCATAGATAACCCTCTATAGTGAGGGAGCAATGCTAGCTCGACCAGCAGGGAGGCGATTATCATAGAGCTCTGAGGAGGCGGAGAACTCATTCCTCAGAATGAGAAGACACTCCGCCGCTCAGAGGGCGTCGAGCCCAACCATGAGCTCTGGAGGCGGGAACTCATTCCTCAGAATGAGAGGGAACTCCGCCGCTCAGAAGGGGCGGCATGCTCATAGGTGGCCCTCTGGGTGAGGGGAGCAATGCTGGCTCTACCAACAGCGAGCTCTGGGGCGGAACACTCATTCCTCGGAATGAGTGGACATTCAGACGCTCGAAGGGAGCGGCATACTCATAGGTAATGCTGGCTCTACCTATAACGAGCTCTGGAGAGGCGGAGAACTCATTCCTCAGAATGAGAAGGAACTCAGACGCTCAGCAGGGGCGGCATGCTCATAGATAACCCTCTATAGTGAGGGGAGCAATGCTAGCTCGACCCGCAAGGAGAGCGACCTATCACAGAGCTCTGAGGAGGCGGAGAACTCATTCCTCAGAATGAGTGGGAACTCAGACGCTCCGCAGGGAGCGGCATGCTCAAAGGTGACCCTCTAACGAGGGGTAGCAATGCTAGCTCTACCTATAACGAGCTCTGGAGAGTGGAGAACTCATTCCTCAGAATGAAAAGACACTCAGCCGCTCAGAAGGAGCGGCATACTCATAGGTAACCCTCTAATGAGGGGAGTAATGCTGGCTCTACCTATAACGAGCTCTGGAGAGCGGAGAACTCATTCCTCAGAATGATAAGGAACTCAGACGCTCAGCAGGGAGGCGGCATGCTCATAGATAACCCTCTATAGTGAGGGGAGCAATGCTAGCTCGACCCGCAAGGAGAGCGACCTATCACAGAGCTCTGAGGGCGGAGAACTCATTCCTCAGAATGAGTGGGAACTCAGGCGCTCCGCAGGGAGCGGCATGCTCAAAGGTGACCCTCTAACGAGGGGAGCAATGCTGGCTCTACCTATAACGAGCTCTGGAGAGTGGAGAACTCATTCCTCAGAATGAGAAGACACTCAGCCGCTCAGAAGGGGCGGCATACTCATAGGTAACCCTCTTATCGTGAGGGAGTAATACTGGCTCTACCCTTGCAGTGGTGACCAGAATGACTGAAGATCCAGGAGGATCCGCAGAAACTCCGAGGGACTCACGTCCAGACCATCAGTAAGGCAGTTCGAGAATACAGAACCTGCCTGAAGTCATCATAAGTCCACCTGACTGCAGTTCTTAGTTGGGAACTCATTCCTCAGAATGAGAGCCTATAATGCTACCTATATCGAGCTCTGGAGGCGGAGAACTCATTCCTCAGAATGAGAAGGAACTCAGACGCTCAGCAGGGGCGGCATGCTCATAGATAACCCTCTATAGTGAGGGAGCAATGCTAGCTCGACCAGCACGGAGAGCGACCTATCACAGAGCTCTGAGGAGCGGAGAACTCATTCCTCAGAATGAGAGGAACTCCGCTCACAAGGGAGCGCCTCTAGGCAGGAAACTTCCACCTAACCTCGGTCGGTGGAGTTTACGGTGGTTACAGGGGAATTAGAGAGGAATGAGAGGGCTTGCCTCTCTCTGACCCACGCCTCTGTCTCACCCTAGCCGCAGGAGGGGAGGGCATGAGTCGCGAGACTAGCTTCTAAGCCCATCTCTGATCCTCAGACCGAGATGGGTTAGGACCCCTGGTTGTTCGGGCTCAGACCTGGACCTTATCCAGGACTTTTAGCAGGTCAGTCTGGTACGCCTTAGCAACGGCGACGGTCTGACCTGCTGCTGCATATGCCCTGCCATTTAAGCGAGATTCAGGGGCTTAGATGGCCAGGAGGGAGCCTTGAGAGAGGATGTCTCGCCATAGAGATAAGCTGGTTATCATCTCTTGCACAGGGGCATCCTCATAGCCATTTTCACGCATCCTCAGTGTCAGCATAACTAGTATGCTGAAACCTATGAATATGAGAAAACTAGCTTTCCCACTCCTTCTCAACCTCCACATCGAGATTATGAAGAAAGGAAGGCTCACTCGAGCTGGGGGTTATTTAATTTTATAATCCATAACCTCCAAAACTCGTTCATATGCAGCGGAGCACTAGCTGCTGCATCTAATGATGTCAGAAAGATCGCATCATCACAATCCAGCAGCTCACTGCTCGGCCGACGCCGGCGGTCCCTTTCCAGCTTATCGGCCACCACCAACTGCGAACCCCACGATTTCATTCGCCTCCGTGCCTCGGCAACGGTGGGTCTTGAATCGCGGAAGCAGGCTGCCCTCTTTCCTCGAAAGAGGGACAGGCGAGAGCTGAGCTTCCTCACAGAGAGCCGCTCACAATGCACGCAAACCGCCTCAAGGACATCGCGTGCATGCTCCATGCCCAAACAAAGACGCAACAGTCGTGTGTGTCATCGGGTGTCAAATAACGAGGACACGGATCCACACACTTCCTAAACGCCTTGCTAGTGCTCGCCATAGTAGAGTTAGAAAACTGTACTCTTACCAGATTCACTCTGCACGCTTCAAACAAACCAGTCAGTGAAGACGAAAAAGCTGATGATGTATCCTCCCGGCGGCACTTATATTGTGGTACGCCGGTAGTGACGTCATGGGCTGTCGCCGCCAACAGGTGGTGTTTTTCATATGTATCTTCAGACCGAGTCACGCTGAGGGCGTTCCCCGTAGCGACCCCTAGGGGACGCAGTTCGAGTTCCCATGAAGGGGAACACTATTTTCCTTCTGCGCACCATTCTTCTACTCTCTATTCTTACTTTTCATTTGTTTCTAGTCTCCTAGTTTCTCCCAGACATGAACCAACCTGAACTCAGGCCTCATCTGATCCTTTCAGTAACCCTCAAAGGCATTGAACACTCTTGAACACATGCACACAAACATAACACTGTAATACACAGGCAGCAAACACAGATCACCGACACACTGCATGAATTTTATGTTTTGAAAGAGCTGACATGTGATGTAAATAGAAATACTCTGTAAAAGACTTTAAGCAATTCACTTTGCACGTCTAATCAGGATCAGTTGCCAAACATGCTTCCTCAATTATATAAAAGCGGATGTCAAGTTAGTTGAGTGCAGAGTGGAGTGTTTGAAAGAAGTCTCTTTGCTCACTGAGGGTGCATTTTTTTATCAAAAAGAGTATCAACATTAATATTATGAAATAGCATTACAATTTAAAATTATTGATTTAGATTTTAATTTGTTTTAAAATATAGTTTATTCCTGTAATGGCAAAGCTGAATTTTGGCAGCCATTACTCCAGTCTTCAGTGTCACACAATCCTTTATTGATTTGGTGCTTAGAACATTTCTTATTATTATCAATATTGAAAACAGTTTTGCTGCTTAATATTTTTGTGGAAACTGTGACACATTTTTGTTTGTTTTCGAGAATCCTATAATGAATAGAATGTTCATATAAGCAGCATTTATTTGAAGTAGGACATTTTATAAACACTTTCACTTCAGCTTTTGATCAATTTAATGTTCCCTTAATGAATATATAAGTATTCATTTCTTTAGAAAAATATATAACTGATATATTGATAGAAAGGGAGGAAGCAAGCAAGCAAGCAAGATTCTCAGGGAATAAATAAAAGTGATTAAAAACATCATAATGTTTATCTATTGCTCTCTACCTTTTCACTCAAATCAGAATAGAGAATCATGCCCTTTCTGTCACAACTTCTTACATCACGGCTGCCCATGGCTGCTCATAATCCTCTCACTGGAACATTCATTAGAAACCAGAGCTTTGTGCCCTGGGGGCCAACCATGACTTTCCCAGGACAATTAAAGTTACTTAGGAGGAGAGAGGGGAAAAAAGGGGGTTTGCTAAGGAGTAAAATGAAGGAAGGATAGAAAAAGAGAGCAATAGATGCAGGAAAGGAAGAATGAAGAGATTCGTCACAATCTGGCCAGAGACAGTCAGACTGTATTGGACCAGGATTACCCCTTTTCCTAAAGGGTATAATTGGCCAATCTGTGGGAAAAACATAACTTAAGTTGCACATTTGCTTCTCTCTATAATTTAAGCAAAGCTTTTGCAATGCCGTCTTTTTAATAAGCGAGTAATTAAATGTCCAGTTGGCTCCTTGCTTCCTGCAAAGCATGAAATAGACTCAGGAGACTCAACATCATGTGGAGCACAACGTCTTGAATAATAAAATGAATAATTCACCAAGTGTGATGAAGAGGGGAATCTGGCCAATAGCAAGCTGTAGGGAAAGGGGGTGGGTTCTATGTATGACTGGAAGGGGGATTTGTGATGGTCTTTTAGATAGGGAACACCTCCTTATCTACAGATGAACCCAATTTGACAGATGTTGTTATCCAGACTGATCAGTCAGAGATGCGCTTTAATCTAGTTATATCTTGCTTTAGGACACGGGATGAGAAGGCAGAGGTTACTACTAACAGCGTACTGAACCTTTGACCTCATGTTGACCTTACAAGCATTAGATTAATTTTTATATATTTGCTTTTGCAGTAATGGCAAATGATAGACAGCTGAGAGCTCTGTTCTCTGTATGTAAATGTACCGTTATGCGAGATATGAAGTAAAGTAGATATGCGAAATGTGTGTTTTCTGACATCAACAAGGCATTTTCATCCACACAACTGCCGCTCACTGGATATTTTCTCTTTTTCAGACCATTCTCTGTAAACCCTAGAGATGGTTGTGTGAAAATCCCAGTAGATCAGTAGTTTTTGAAATACTCAGACCAGCCCGTCTGCCACCAACAACCATTCCACATTCAAAGTCACTTAAATCCCCTTTCTTCCCCATTCTGATGCTCGGTTAGAACTTGTTGTCTTTTCCACATCTAGATGCCTAAATGCATTGAGTTGCTGCCATGTGATTGGCTGATTAGCAATTTGTGTTACCAAGCAATTGAACATGTGTGCCTAATAAAGTGGCCAGTGAGTGTATATTTACTATGTATATATAAATACACACACATACGGTATATATTTATAAAAATGTACATGTATTCATATAATTTATATTATAAATAAATGTATTTAATATATAAAACAACATATATATATATATACATATATACAATATACATGCATGTGTATTTATATATACATAATAAATATTCACAGTACACATACATACAGTATGTAAACAAAAACTTTTATTTTGGATGCGATTAATCACGATGAATTGTTTGACAGCACTAAGCAAAACAAAACAATAAGCAAACAAACAAAGAAATAAAACAAAACAATTCTGAGAATTCTGATAAAAAAGTCAGAATTGTGAGATATAAATTGCATAAATATTAGAATTGAGAGACAAAACGTCAGAATTCTAAACTTATATCATATACATTTTTTAAAAGTTTGATTTGTGAGATAAAAAGTCGTAATTACCTTATTTTTAATTGTGTAGTGGAAACAGGCATCTAACGTTCTACAGGAGAAGCATAAACAGAAAAGGCAATAATTTCATGCAGGGGTGCCTGAGGCAAAATCAGTACAACAGACAATTATATTTATACAAAGAAGAAGGGAGAGACAGGGAATGTGATGCATGGAACACTGGTAGTGTGCTTGTTTTAACAAAAGCACAACAAAAAGGTTTAGAGTGACAGGTATCTCACCTTAAGGGATGAATTCCATTCGTGACATAGCTTTTGCAATGTAAAACAGGCCAGGTGATGGAGAAAGAAATCTAACCCTTTAGAAAACATGCCTTTATTTTATATAAAACTGGTACCAATAGTTTGTTTGTGGATACATTTCTGGTCAGAATGAATAGTAGTAACTTATGATAATCTGTATGCTTGCAAGTCAAATCGTTTTAGGCTTAAATGCCCTTGTATGGGTGAAACTACAACTAAAACCAATTATAAGCTCCCATGCATCAGTCCAGTACCAGCAATGGGACTGTAAGTTCTGAGGGTGAAAGTTGATGCTTCGGCGGGGCTAAGCTACTTTGTCCAGGGGGAGACAATGGACCCTGAATGGGTGGAGTGAGACTAAGAGGCCAGATTCAGTGTTAATATGGCCAGAGGGAAAAGGGAATGTGATTGGGAGGTGCAAGGTGAAACCTGGGGAGAATGTGCCAGCGATGAGGTCATGTGTGTGTGAGTGTTTCTGTGTGAGACGCAATGAATAGCCTAGGCTACAATGAGCAACAGGCCAGGAACTCAAAGGCGGCGTATGATGTCATGGGAACTTGTGAGTGGCTACTGGATAGAGAGAGAGAGCAGTGAGATGTTTTGAAAGACTTTACGGCAGTGCATCAACATGGATCAAAGTTGAATTATTTTCAGCACCTTCTTTAAAAAAAAAGTTAACAATTGTATTATTTAACTTTTTTGGTAATTTGTGGATGTAAGAGTGGATTTGATTCACACAATTTTTATGAATCATTGAAATGATATTGTCAACAAGTTTAACTGATTCATTGAAAATAACTGACTCCAGAACTATTTATTCACAAATAACAAAATTTGATGTTGAATTTAATTTTTTTAATGAAATTGTTTTTCATTGATATTTGAAAAATATTTTGTTATTTTACAATTTGTTTACAATTGGTTTTTTTTGTTTTTTTTGACTGAGATGAACATTTAGATATTTTGACATTTCTGTATTGGCAACAGCATGATATAAACAATCCTCTTATATTCTCATTTCAAATATGTCTCAGTCTTCCACTAACTTTGAAGTATATTTAATAAAAATGCTTCGGAAGTTTAAAAAGAAAGGGAAAATCTTAAAAGAAATGAAAATATGTAAACCTGCGGTGACAAGAATGGGGCGGAGAAAGAGACGCTGAATCGATTCCAGTTCCTCAGATCTTTCAGACAGAGGCACTTGACCTTCTCCAGTACTAAAGGAATATGACAGCCGTGAAGCTGGGGGAAAAAGCAGAGAGAGACAAAAGCCACACAAAGTGCAGCCTGGCACCAAATAGTTAGTTTGCAATCAATGTCAGTCATCCCTCCTGTAGAGACAGTTTGATTTCTACTTTTCAAATGAGGCGTTTATTTCAAGGCCTGATAATAGGGCGGCGAAATTGAAATTGGCAGCTCGACAATCTACAGATAATAGTGCACTACACAGGAGATCATGTGAATGGTGCTTTTTTACCCCCTTTTTTGTCCAAGACTTGATAGAGAGAGAAAGAGAGCGAGAGAGGCATCATTTTGTGTGAGAATGTGTTTGTGTGTGAGAGGTAGAAAGAGAGATGTTTCACAGTCAGGTTACAAAATGAAATGTCAAAAAGAAAGAGTCCAAAAAAAGGTACAACTAGACAAAAAGCGTAGAAATGTTAGAAATGGGGTAGAAGTGCACTGGGTGGGCATGCTTGGAGGGGGTTAGAGCTCTTTAATGTTCCTGGCAGCGACCCAGCAGAGGTCTCAAGGTTATCCTGGCTTTGCAAACTCCCACGGGAAAGGTGGTGGAGTGAGGGGAGGTGGAGGGAATGGGGGCTGGGGTGCAAAATTATAATCTTCTGCTGGAGCAAAGCTCATGAAGCAGGGGGCTGTTATCTAGGGACCTGGCCTTGCTTGAGGTGGAGGTGCAACGTGACCCTTACACATTTTCAACATCTGCTTCAATAAAAGAAGGCCAAGCAGAAGTCAGATGTGGGAATAACTAATTTATGAAGATTTAATCAATGCAGGACACAACATTGTATTCAGTATTTTCGTTCTGAAAGTAAAAGCAAATGACTCTGGTGCTACACTGTGCAAACAAAGTCAATGAACAATAACTTTCAAAATCAGTTTTTACTTAAGCAATGTGCATTTTGGGATTTTTATAGCTTTTTAAAGTCATATTCACAGTTAGATTCTTCCAAAAGGGTAAAACTTAATTAATTTACTCCAAAAGGGTTACATGCTGAGATACTAGCAGCAATCTCCTTGTATTAGTTCAAGTGCAAAATTAAGTGCTCGGTGCATTTAAAAAGTCAAAGCATAGGACCTTCCTCAGTGTGTTGACATCCTCTTGAAACAAGCTTTTAGTCACACTTTATTTTAAGGCCCTAGAATCTCTATTAACAATCGCTATTGCCTCAATAAACTCCTAATTTGCTGTGTATTAATAGTAAGGCAGTTGTTAAGTTTATGTATTGATTAAGATTAGGGATGTAGAATACGGTTATGTAGAAATGTGCTTTATAAGTAATAATAAACAGCCAATATGCTAATAGCATGCTAATAAGCAATGTGAGAATTGGTCCCATACTAAAGTGTTAGCATATTTTCTCACATGGCAAATTTGGATACGGAATGAAAACTGTAAATGAAGGAAAATAGTATTGAGTTTTACTCATTTGGAAGAATTTATTTGTAACTTGTAATCATATAACTTACACAAGGTCTTCAATTTTTATTTTTATTTTTCATTTTCACATTTAGAACTGGAAGATTTCATCAAATTAACATGTCAAAATATTGACAAATACATTTCATGTTATAAAAAAAATGGACCAAATCATTAAAACAATAATAGAGCAGTAAGATAGCCTACAACTGAGAATATGTAAATTGAGAGGTGAAGGTAAAGGTAAGTTCAACTATTCCTGCTGTTTATTTACACTCTCCCACTGCCTGTTAAATGTAATTATGCAAGACAACTAAAGTGGGCCTATGCTTTCAACAGTTTATCTACAGTAAACAATAGGACACCCTGAAGAGGAAACAGGAAGGTTTATTAACCTTTAATTCAAATGCAGCAAGATCAAGATCCTTTTCGTAAACAAAAACCCATTGCTTGGTCATTGTGTGTAGAATATTTCTTTATCTTCAGGGTTCGGTAGATACCATCAACTGTGGGGGAAAGATAGCTGTCGGTTCTCAGCTATCTTAAACTTGAAAAGAATGTTTTCAATGTTTGCGGTCTGAGAAAGTCAGAATCCAAAGACTAAATAAAGTTAAACGACATGCACACCGAATGTTACATGGTGCATTTACTTACAATGAAGATCTTGAATTTATTTGAGCTAGGAAATGTATTGTCTCTATTGGAAGGCTTGTCATTAGCAATAACGCCCCAGGCTGGTTAATTCACTCACCACCCAAACCAGTTGAGCCTAGCAGCCAGATACTCATGCTCACGTAGTGACCCATGACCCAGTCTCTACTGCCTCCTCCACACGAGCACACAGCCCCTGGTACGCCGCTCCATGGGAGAGAGAACTTGGCTAAGCTTTACTAAAGATCGCCCCTAAGGCACACACTTCTCCCCTGCCACAGAAGAAGCAGCAGCAGGAGCCGAAGCGAGCCCGGAAAGGCTTGAATCACCACTGCGCTAGGCATCTGTTTGAAAAGCTCCCCAGCCCCGGCTAAGTACAACAGAGCGCTAATGTCTGCAAGGCTGGTGGTGACCCCGAGTGATCCATCTGTGTGTGTGTGTGTGTGTGTGTGTGTGTGTGAGTGTGAAGGTGTGTTTTGGTCTCGGGGAATTTACATGTAGGTGTGCGCATGTGTGCGTATGCATGTGTGTGAAGAGCGCTGTGAATTGACGCTTTATCTCGCCCCTGCCTCTGATCCCCTCAGGCCCTGGAAGCTGTGCTGTTCAGAGCCTTGCTGCTGTGTGTGAGTATATATGTGGTGCCTATGTTCCAGCACTCGCTCTGGCTGCTGCGTCTGCTCCGTGGGAAGACTGCTGGAGGGTCTCCAAAGCACTCCCCACTCTCATCTCTCCCACCTCGTATTTCACTTCCTTTCTCCCTGTCTCTCTGTACTTGAAGGGTCTTGGTGCTGGAAGAAACTTCGGCACCCTCTAACATTTTTTACTTCAGCAAGTGTTGTCTTCTTATGTCTTGGTTACAGGCTATATTAATCATTCTCGATAAACAGAATACACAGAACTACACAAGTGAATATACAAATGCACAGCAAAACAAACAATGGAGCTAAATGTTTGCATGGCTTTTTTGGTTGAATTAATTTACTTGATAATAATACTGAACTTAAAATGTCCTATAAATCGCCATCACTGTAAAAATGATCAACTTAAAGGAATAGTACTTATGTTATCATGTTGCTCCAAACCTGTATTACTTTATTTCTTCTGTGAAACACAAAAAACATATTTTGAAAAATTGACACCCTCTAACATTTTTACTTCAGCAAGTGTTGTCTTCTTATGTCTTGGTTACAGGCTATATTAATCATTCTCGATAAACAGAATACACAGTGAACTACACAAGTGAATATACAAATGCACAGCGAAACAAACTTGTACTTAAACAATGGAGCTAAATGTTTGCATGGCTTTTTTGGTTGAAGTAATTTACTTGATAATAATACTGAACTTAAAATGTCCTATAAATTCAGAAAAAAATGTCAGTATAAAAAAACTCCATACAACTGTTATGAAAGTTGTTGAATGTGAAAATTACATGATCTAGGACCTTTATACAGTGTGTGCCATTGTAAAGATTGTAAGTCAATCTCCCATAGCCTCGTTTTCATCCGTGTCAATACAAAATGGCATCGGGTCTATAGGTTTGGAATGACAATCGAGTGAGTAAATAATGGTAGAATTATCACTTTCTCAGATTTTTTTCAACTGTAGCATCATAAAAAGATTTCCCTTCAGTTACGTTTAAATTGTACAACATTAAATTGGTAGTTTCACATTTTTTATCAGAAGATACATAGAGTCCAAAGTGCTTGTTGGTTTCAACTACTGAAAACATCACATGCACACAACTACAAATTATTAAACATGACAACAAACAACCAACAACTTTGCAAAGAAAAACTAGCAAATATTAAAATGCAACCAATTCATGCCGCAGTACATGGGACTGATTGTTGAGATTTATCAGAACTTCAGAATTTTAAGTAAACTAAACAACTACATTTGTACTGTTTTTTTAGCATTGTTTAACTGATCTAAAATAATTTTCCACAGATAAAGACACTAATATAAAATTCAGTTTGTTTACACGTTGATATATGCCAATGCCATATTCTGCATTTCAGTAAGCTGTCAAAAGTGACTGACAGCTCCTTGAGTAAGGCTGACACCCTGACACCCTCACTGCCGGCTGGCCGACCCCTTCAAGAGATCCCTATGAGCCGTCAACAGCAACTTTCCTTTGGCAGCTGGCATTCATCAGTGGCTTACACATTAACTTTACACGGGCTCTGTGATTGCAGCTCAGCTTGTTTGGGAGCATGCTATCTCCCACTTTCTCACGTACTTTAGTCCTGATTATATTATTGCTGTGTGTGGACAGCCATGCTTGAGAGACCTTGATAAAGATATGATTCTGGCAGAGAGAGAGGAGAGGGGTGGAAAGGGGCAGAAGAAGGAAGTGTGTGAATGTGTACATGAGTGAGTGAGCAAGATAGAGAGATAGAGAAAGAGAAGCCGTGACAAAGACTTTACTAAGGTATGAAAGAATTGCTTTAACTATACTTATGTCAATAAAAGTGCCAATAAAACAGAGTGATACAAAATAATATGGACTTTTTACACAGCCATAATTAACTTAGTTGCAGAAACGTATTGTTGCAATTCAGTACATCAGCGAATCATACACACTGTAACAATGAGCCTATTTTTTCAAATAGACACAATAACGACATGATCTCACAAAAGGTAACACTTCAGAAAACACACACACAGGACTGGCAGCGTCCAGGTGCTCAGAGGGGGTTAAAGGGAGGGACAACGCTACCTGCCTGTAATTCAATGCAGTCTCTAGATCCCTCGTGCAACACGAGCATGAGAAAGTTACTCATGCGGGGACTAAAGGTTTCTGAATCTACAGGTCTTTGTCTACTTGACATCAATACATTTGTTTTGCGAGTCCTTTACAAGTGTGAGAAAGAGCTATGAATCTGTTTCACAGTGTAAACAAATGCAAGATTGAGTACTTTGAGTAGTTATTATTTATCAAAAATGTGTAGAGCTCAAAAATCTTTTTCTTGATTTATTGTTATACATTTTGTCTGCAACTCGTTGTTTCTCAAATTTTTATATAGTATTATCTGCTTCAAATTGACATTGTTTAGAAATCGACTACTTGCCCCACTGTGTAAATAAGTGTGAAGCACAAAGAGTGCTGTCTGTTACAACCTACCCCCACTTTTGGGGTGGGTTGTAACAGTAGGTGGGGTGGGTTGTAACACTAATTTACTTTTTCAAAATGATTGTTATACCACCCCTCCATCACCTCCCCCATTTCATAAGCATTTTAATTCAAAAGCATATGCAAATAGGAAACATTTCATTCATAACAGCTGCTAAAATAGAAGTTCAGCCATGATATTTCTAGCAGTTTTTTAAACATGCAGATGAAATGCATATAACTTTAAACAAGAGAAAATTATCTTTCAGTTCCCTCATTCAACAGTAATTAACATTAATTACTTAAACTGATATTTAAGTATCAGTTTAAGATAACTGACTCCAACAGCTGTCTCCTACAAAAAAAAAAAAAAAGTACAATACACTGTTCATTATTGTAAAGCAAAAGTGATAAGAGTAATGAACAAACTGTAATTGTTTTGTGGATCAAATTGCAATTATAGGCTATGTATATTATTTATTTTACCATATAATTAATTAATAGAACATCAACAGTAAGGGTTTTATATCATAAATATAGCAGATGTGATTAAAAACGCATATGACAAGGAAGACTGTTCAGCAGCATGCCACTATGATATACCACACTCATGAACTGCAGGCGAACCCCCGGCGCTCTGTCCCGCAGACGCGCGCAAAGCCGACAGGAGCAGCGCCTTCCCCCGCCGCTTGCGCGCCACGTGTCGCGGGATCTGCTGCAGCTGGAGACTCTCACCCCTGTAAATGTGCATATCAGAAGGCTGCCAACCCACACCACACACGCCAAGCACAGTCTCTACTTTTAGTGGATTATGACAGACCACTAACTAACAAGTCTGTTAGTTTATGATAGATGGCAACGTATGCTATGTGTTGAAACTGTTCGACAATCTATAATTTAGTCAAGCGCAAAATGTGCTTGGACTTTGTTATTTGCGTGTTCATTGCATACATAAAGACGTGTCGAAGTACAGGCAGAGAAAAGCTTGAATGAATTAAGGCGTTTGTTTGCGAACTCATCCGAAGATCATAAAAGCATGACCTAAATTAGAGCCGCTTCTGTCAGAGAGAGTCAAGGACGCTATCCGTGCAGTGCACGCTTTCGGTCTGAAATATCTTCACACTGCCTCGCATTCCGATAAGCCCGATCGAGCTCTCAGTGGGCGTGGTTTTCCCAGGCTTTTAGAACAGCAGCTGCTATTTACCTTCCCTCTAATGTAAACCACCACCGCCACCCCTAGCCCGCCAGCCAAACCTCAACCACCGAGGTAATAAAACATCCTGGCACGTGCTCCACATTCACAACAGCGCTCGTGAGTCGACAGATGTCAAAATGCCAACAGCAGCGACGCGCTTAAAGAAATAGCTACACCGCTGCCTTGTCAAATGAACTACAAAGTAAAATGTCTAAAACACCAATATTGAAAGCCTAGATTTAATTGCTGCGTTATTATATATATTTGTAAAGTTAAATCAAAGCTTTAGGCTACAGTGATAATTATGCTAATATTTTAAGCACTTTAAATCTTTAAAACAAAAAATATATAATGGGAAGTTGAACTGATTTCCTACAGTGTAACTTGACAGAGGAAGTAAAACAGATGAAGTAAAACTTGTTTTTTCAGATTTATAAAACAATGTTCATTTACATTGTAACATACACATTCCGGTCTTCACAACAGGCAGTTTGTTTCAGTTTTTTATAACTCACATGCATTTCATTTGACCGTTTTAATTTGTACTAGTAAACGTTTTCACGTCTTACATTTTCTATAATGAGTATGTATATTTTCAGTTTCCTTGCTCGGTTTCGATGGATCTATATGTATGTTGAATTATAATTACAAAGTTTGCTGTTTCTTTGCGGAGACTGGCTCTTAAGTGTTAATATGTAAACTGAATGATTGAAGGCAGTCCCGGTTGTGCCCTAAACCCGGCCGCGCGCCATTGGCCACCCGCTCAAACGCTAAACAACCAATGGCGGGGCGCCGACCACGAGCCATCCTCCCCTCGGGCCGCGTGTCCCTCACGCTGATTGGTAGAAAGTTACTGTGGGAAAGAAAGTTTGGGAAGTTTCACACGAGCCGTTCGCGTGCAGTCGGAGATATAAATAAGACCAACACGACGCCGAGGCAGGCAGTTGCTACGACCGCTGGCAAACGGTGAAATCAGAGACTGTGACATCATTGCCGCACCAGTTGAACTTAGGACACTTCGTGCGGATATCCATTCATATCTGGAACTGTATCTGCGCACAGCGTTCACTCTAGTAGAAGATACAAGAGGATTTCTTTTAAATAAAATCCCAAAGGATACTTCCCAGAGAAGATGCCTGCCGATATCATGGAAAAAAACTCCTCTTCTCCGGTTGCTGCGACTCCGGCTAGCATGAACACTACACCTGATAAACCCAAAACGGCTTCTGAACACAGAAAGGTTTGTATTGATTCTGAACTGTAGCGCATTTATTTTCAAACAGCGCGCATATGCGCACTACGATGCTCTGAGAAAGAGTTCCCGAAGTAGTTAGACAATTTGACTTATTTTTTTTTCTTTTGCATTTTAGTCTTCTAAACCTATTATGGAGAAAAGAAGAAGAGCGAGAATCAACGAAAGCTTGGGTCAGCTGAAAACGCTAATCTTGGATGCTCTGAAAAAAGATGTAAGTAGCCTGGATGTCTGATTGATTCTTACAATTACATCTGGATTGCATACTGATGAATCTCATCACATAGCCGCCTATATCTAAGTCAATCCGTATTTTCACACAGAGCTCCAGACATTCTAAACTCGAGAAAGCGGACATCCTGGAGATGACAGTGAAACATCTTAGAAATATGCAGCGGGCACAAATGACCGGTATGTCGCCACAATCATAACATAAGTAGCCTAGCTTAATGATAACTTCCATGCAGGAACTCGGCTTTTTGCACTTGTTTTAAATTCTGCGAGATATTTTTCCCTCTACTGAGCTCAACTAGATTAAAAGCAGTTTTAGAAATGACTCAAACAGTTCCATGTTCATCTACTCCGAATGATCTGACCGAATGTCTTACCTCATTCTCCCAACAGTTGCCCTGAACACGGATCCCACCGTTCTTGGGAAATACAGAGCTGGATTCAGTGAATGCATGAACGAGGTGACCCGGTTCCTGTCCACCTGTGAAGGGGTTAACACCGAGGTCAGGACCCGGCTGCTGGGTCACTTAGCCAGCTGCATGACACAGATCAACGCCATGAATTATCCAACACCGCACCAGATACCTGCCGGGCCTCCTCATCCATCCTTCAGTCAGCCAATGGTCCATATCCCCAGCGCGACTCAGCAAGCCAACGTTGTGCCTCTAAGCGGAGTCCCCTGCAAAAGCGGATCTTCCTCCAACTTGACTTCTGACGCAACAAAAGTATACGGAGGTTTCCAGCTTGTGCCGGCAACGGACGGACAGTTCGCCTTTTTGATTCCCAACGCTGCCTTTGCTCCAAACGGTCCCGTTATTCCAGTATATGCCAACAATTCCAGCACACCGGTTCCGATGGCCGTGTCTCCGGGAGCACCGTCCGTCACATCAGATTCCGTTTGGCGGCCTTGGTAGACTATAAGGAAGAAAACAGAAAAACTCTTAAAAGACAAATGACACTTGTTTTCTTTGCTCAGAGTAACTTTGTTTGTTCTTTTTGTATGGAAATGTGTTTTAAGAGATGATGCACTATATTTGTATAGATCAAAAGGGAGAGAAGTTCATATTGAAATAAGTTTTGTATTGTTGAATTCCGTTCAATGCATTTTTTATATATTAGCGGTATCTTTTCCACGTTGTGATGCCAAAGATATGTTGAATGCGCTTTCAAGTTTCTTCTTTTTGGAAGATGAATAAATTGCATATTAAAAATGAAACGTTTGCCTCCGTGTTTAGTTTTATTTTGTTTCCACAGTTTGTGAACCTTTTGTAAGTCTTACCTTAAAACAAGCAACATTTCGGGCCATATCGCATGCACATTTACACTAAATATGCTGCAGTCTTCAAATAAGCTTAGTGTTTCTCTTAATCATTGAATAGTATATCACAAACTCAGGAAAACTTGTGTAAAATCAGGCTGGCAGAACACATTACACCTCCAGTGGATGGGTTGCAATGTCACATAAGTCGTTTTAAGTATTTTTCTGTGACTAGGTTTATCATTACAATCCACTAATCAAAATGTAGCAACATCTGTCACTTGCAGCCTCGGTTTCATTCGCGAACAAATTAATATTGCCTATTCACTAGCTTTGTCATAGGCTAAACACTTCTAGATTGATTTATTAACTTTATATAAAGTTGAAGTTTGTTAGGATTTAAATGGTGTCAAATTATAATAAAAAATTCAATCGTTAGTGTTTAACAAGTTATTTTTATTTATTTTTCTCTTATTGCTTAAGAGCATTTTTATAAACTAGAAAGTAAGAATTAATTCAATTAATATTCTCATAAAAAGTGATTAATGTACAACTTTTTTTACAATTATAATTGGGCATCACCTCTCCGATGACAGGACGAACAGCAGTCTTTCTGAAGTTTGAATTAATACCCTTTATATCGCTTTACAGACATTTAAGGATTTCATCAGGACAGTCCATACAAATTATAATGAATGCTGTTTATAAATTATGTGTGATAGCCAGCAAGAAGATTGCAAGAAGATGAAGCTGAATGCAAAGTTCAGTAGCAGAGAGAACGACCTGCAAACTATATTTATTACACGACCATTTAGCGCCATCTAGTATTTCAAATGTGAACTTCACCTGCAGAGCCACTGAGTGGACTGGTCAACACTTTCAGTTTGAAAGAAGTTTAGGACACTTGTTTGGTAATAACTATCCATTTTACTTGCATAATGCCATTTTGACATTTTATTTATTTATTTGTTTATGTATTATTGCAATTTCTACACTCAATAACTGATGATGATAATAAAGTATTGATAAAAAAATGGGATACTTATTAAATACGCTTAGGCGTTTTTATCAGTGTGCGTAAAGGCTGCAGAAATATTTACACACAGCTTTTTTCGTTTAAAACAGGAACACACTTGACATGATGAAACGTTTCCTTCTTCATGCATCCCTGTGTTTCCCAGGTGTTTGTCGCCTGTAGCTGTTTCAGTGTGGCCATTCTTTGAAGGGGGCATTGCAGGTGTTTGCAATTACCTGCTACGAGGCACAATGTGTGGATAAGTGCAATAATTTAGAATTTCCATCACACCTTTTGTGGTGCAGAATGAATAAATGTAAACCACATGTAAGAGGAAAGCCTGTGAGGACACGCTCATCTCGAAATGGTCACCCGGTTGTGCCCACCTTAACTTTGAGCGCATCACCATTTCGACAGATTTACAATTTTGTGGCGGGCCACGCATTAATTTCCTGTTTATACCAAGGTTACAGCTGGATCCAGAGGCGAGCGGCGCAACCCAAGAAAAACCGCCCGACCCCCTTCAGACGTGCTTCCCCTTTCCCGCTCCTGGAGAACAGCTTTACGAGGGGCTCAGGTTACCGGCGCACTGACCACTGTGCCGGGGCGCCCGTGCACATGTCACAACATGACCAGAGGGTTAGCCAGCATGCATGTCAATTAACTTTTCCCACACTCTGTGCAAATGCAAGAGGCTCGAGAGGAGAAAGAAGGCGGAAAAAGGGAGAAAAATAAAAAAAGACTAAACGAAAGCCCCCTCTCTGCTTCCTCCTTGGCTCTTAAGTGTTACCATATGGCAAGATCTCTCCCTCTCTCTCTTTTTGTTGCTCATTCTATTTCTCTCTCTCCTTCTTTCTCTCTCTTAACTCGTCATCATTACCGCCTTGTCTTTGATTGTAGCCCTGACAAGCCTGGGATTTATGATTTAATCACAGGGATTGCTGTACCAAGCTCTGGACTCGCTATGCAGCCCTCTTTCTCCCATTTGCACTCCTTTTCCCTCTCTCGCCCTCTCCTGCAGTTGCTGGGGAAAGGCTGTTTTCTGGCAGGAAATGAATAGCTCCCAGATGAGCTGAGGAACCTGAGAGGTCGTGAGAAAGAGGCGAACCCCCTTCCCACAGCCGGCGCACTGCCAGCCGCCGGGGGAATGTGGGAGAGCGTCTCTCTGACACACGCATCAACTCTCCCGCTGCTTGCCCAAACACCCTACCGCCTGCCTGCCAGCAAGAGCTGACGCACAGGGCCCATCTGAGGGGGGTAGAGCGGAGATGATTGGGGCAGTATGTGGGTAGTTAGACAGCAGAGGCGTACGTGAGGAAGAGGGCAGAGGATGGGAGGAGGAAGAAATGATGGAAGCCATGACAAGAAGAACACTTTCCCTAAATATAGAGTTACAGAAATTATAAGTGTTTTTATCTGTATGGGTGATATCATTCAGAGGGAAGCAAATGCAGATCAACAAATACATTATTCATTATAATATTCACTTCGATTTTCCCTTGAATATATTAGCTTGCTAACAAAATGTGATGATCACTGTGTCAAAAAAAGTGTCTGTTAAATTACTATGGGTTGTTTCGCTTTTATATAAACATAAAGCGTAGCTTGGTTTGAGATTGAGAGCGTCTAAACAACTTTTTCAAGTCCTCAGACAGGAGCAGCAATGGTCAATGGCTTTCATTCTGACAGGAGCAAATAAGGATTAATGTGAATGACCAATGAGTAATCAAAGTGACACTTTTGGCACATGAGATGGCAAAAGCTCTGCAGCATTTAAAGTGAAAGGAAAACAAATAGATAAACACTATATGCATGGAAATAATTAAGGAATACATTTATTTTACCTACATGGCAAAAAAGGCGATAAGTAAAAATGTACAGCTTCAGAAAATCCACTTAGTATTGAAATGTTTTGGCTTAATTCGGCTTGTTATTATGTATAACAAGCTAATAAGAATTTATTTAATATCTAATATACGCTGCTGTTCAAACGTTTGGAGTTGGTAACATTTTTTAATGTTAAGTAATAGTAAAAAAAAGTAATATAGTGAAAATTGTCACAATTTAAACATCTATTTAAATTTTACAGTATTTTACTGTAAATATTGTACAATGTAATTTATTCCTGTGATGGAAATTTGGCTGGTTTGGTGTTTAAAAAAACATTTCTTATTACTATATGTTGTAAACAGTTTTGCTGCTTAATATTTTTGTTGAAACATTGAATCACTTATGATATATTGCATGTGCCTTCGTGAAAAGCTTTAATTCCCCTTAAAATAAAATAAAAATAAAATAAACAAAGAAACAGACAAACAAACAGTATACTGACCCCAAACTTTTAAATGGCAGTGTATATTTATTTTAAGCTATGTGCTTATATTTTTAAGATACCTCTCAACTAAAATAGCTTCTTCATAGCAAAGACAAATATGTAAAGACACAAAGTGCTTATAATAAGTGTATAAAACACAGTCTGTGAACCCAGTTTGTAACTCTTGTATACAACATTTTATTTGAAATCTTCTAACTAATAATGGATCAACCAGTTACATAATATTGAATGTACAGTTGCAGTAGTCTGTCTGTCTCTGGTGGTTTATATTTGTGGGAATACTAACACTTTACCGGCACTTTTCGTTCTAAAGCTGCAAGGTTTTTTGGTCAAGGAGAGACGGATATGAACTTCAAGAGATAAAAAGGATTGAAGCAGGTGTGAGGACACGTGTTTCCCGTGATAGGCTTGAGTGATGTCCGTCAGGACCTTTGGGAATATTTTAGGATGTATATTTACACACACACACAGACATATGCACGAGACAGACACATAAAAGCCACTCTGTGGCTGTTGTTGTATTCCTACTTCAAATAACTTGTACAATATCAGCTCTAGGAAATGTTTTAAAGCTTAGTTCATTTTTCAACTTATGCACTACAATCTTTCAGAACACACACCATTTTAATCCTGAGTCAAATTAGTGTACGCTTCTGTCTACATTCTTTCCTTTAGATTAGATGGTGCTTTTATTCCAAAATCTCATTCATAGGTGATGTTTTGTTACCATTATTGTTATTCTTTTGGACTTTGCGGTACCAGATAGAGAGGCTCAAATCATGTTAAAGGTTCCATGAGCTTCTGAAACACAGAGATGTGAAATGGCATTATCCCACCGCCTCTCACACCGTCCACGCAAAATGGTTTAAGCTGCAGCAATGATTCTGTGGGCCACTGGCTAATCCCCTTTCTTGTATAAAACCAGTGGCGGGACCGCTACATCGCTGGGCAGTGCGATAGTGCACTAGTGTGACAAGCCATTAAAGTGCCGTACTGTCTGTGTGTTTATTTACATTCTTGTATTTCAGATCCACCACAGAGCTTTTATTCTTGCCAGTGATCACTCTGGGAAGGTACTCTGATCTGACACCCACAGGCTGCTGTTCTGCCGATGCTCTTTTGCATCAGACATAATGAGACGGGTAGGGGTGGGCATGCTAAGGTTGCGTCACGTGTGTCATATCTTTTGAATGTCCATATTTTAAGAGGGTTACTTATGTTTGTATTCTTTCTTTCTGACAAAAGTTAGTTGCAGAGCAGTCAAGCATGTTCAAAAGGTAATTGAGTATCAGAATCTACTAATGCCCCCTGGTGGCTTCAAAGACATACTGCGAATCTGAAAGTTTACATGGTTCTTATTAAAGTGGGAAAACTAACTTGAAGCAAACCTGTTCAAACATATAACTTTTTCTTCACACTTCTGGTTCAACAATTTTACAGTATATTCTTTGTGCAAAATGTTAATTCTCAGTTGAATCCGACTCACCTGGCTTTCATTGAAATGTGGTCTTTTAGTGGTGCACAAGTAACGGTGGAAACTCAAGATGTTTGACGGCCTCCAGATCACCTTCATCATCTGGAGTGGGACTGAATTTCATCTCGGTCAAGGCGAAGAAAAGTGATATTGCTGTAATAAGGATTAGAAAAAAAGTAAAACATTTTGATGATGCATCTCAAACAACATTTCTTGAAAATGACTACAGAGAGCATTTAATTATTAAATTTGTTACTTTTTTTAATTTAACTCATAGCAACCTGCTAATGTAACACTAGACTGACAAAAAAATGTATATTCATAAAAAGAAAATGCTAAAGGTATTAAGACTGTCTGATATTCTGATAAATGTGTGTTTTTTGCCCATACAATACAAGTCGAATATATTTTTTTGTTTGGAATGACACAAGGGTGTGTAAATGATGACAACATTTAACATTTTTGGGTAAACTATCCCTTTAACCAGTGAAAATGGAACTTGTTATAGGACATCTATAGATCAAAACACATTAAACTGTCTAAAAATATATATTATTCAAACAGTTCACTAAAGTGCAGAAGGAGGAAGACTGAGTATCCTGTTCCCATGTGCCTCAATGTGGCTTCCTTTTACCCCTGAAAGACAGAACCCTCTACAAACGGTGTCAGAGTAATCAACAGTGACTTGAAATATGTGGCGTCATTGAAATGTGGATTCTGTGACTAATGTTTTTATAATCCTCCTTTGAGCAGTGGCCTGTCTCAAGAAGGCATTGGAGGTATTCAGTTTGTGTTCCCTTTTAGGTCAAAATTTGCCTTTATTAGCATAATTTAGGTGAACTTTCTATGTATGAGGCCTAGGAGAATATCAATAATAGTCAAGTTGTATTAAAATCTCTGTGTAACTCTAAAGACTGCATGATGCCCACTGAAAGCAGGGCCAATTTGATTCAGATGCAATTGTTTCTACATCACTGCCTGTATTTCACCACTTGGACATTGTGGCCATATCCATTCAGTGCCTACACATTCATTTAGTGCTAAAATAATTGATGCTGCACATGGAACATCTGTGTATTTTTAGAGGTCTTCTGCATCCTATTAGAAATGTAGACTTTATTTTACAGTGTCTCGGGGTTTCGCATGCAAAGACCTATATAAACACACCACATTCACTATATCGACATTCCTTTTGGCCCTACACTGTACGTCTTGTGTCTTGCATATCAATGAAGTCTGCAGTAAAAATGTAGAGGTGCTTTACAATAAAGACCCTTCTTGGTTTAATTTATAGACATCGGTGGAGTCGACATGCTTGTAAGAACTTTCTTTCAAACCAAACTTTTTAAAACTGAAGCCCCCTTCTATAAACTTTTAGCGTTACAGTCCATTTTGCAGTATTCCACAAAAAAAAAATCCCTGTAAATCTAAACCTTTTGTAGTGGCAGCAGCAAACTCCTGTAGTTCCCAGAATTCTCTTTGACAACATGTCGTGCTATACGAGACAGCCGGGCAGACATATAGAAATCTAACAAGACTTTTTCCTCTGCGCCGCTTGTCTGGTTAAATGGTGAAGAAAGACATGTAACCATGGTGAGATGATAGTAAAGCGCCATAAAATGATGGGGGGAAACTGGAAAAGGCTCTAGTTTCTTGGCCAGTAATAGATGTAAAGAATATTGGAGTGCTACAATAGGGTCGGACACAGATCAGTTCTCAGCAGAAAGCTGAACAGGTGGTCACTGAAAACACAGACAGAGAATGTGAAATCATTCTGTGGTGTAGATTTCACTGATAGGGCCCAAGGGGTTATTTGCTGCCTTGTTCCTTAGGAAGCCCAAAATATTTCAAGTCCTTATATCCTGGGAAAAACGGACAGAAATTTCCTTACAACAACTGCAGGCCTCCATTGAGAGGAATAGTTCACACAATTCACATTCTGTCACAATTTACTCTCCCTCATGTTGTTTCTTTCTTAGAGCACAAAATATGAGGTTTTGCAGAGTACCTGGACACTCTTTTCAACTGAAAGTAAAAAAAAAAAAACATAGAAGCATCACGAAAGTGGTCCTTTCAAATTGTGTGCATTTTTTTTATACATTTTTTTTTACTGAAAATCTTCTGAATTATCAGTTCACTGACTCAATGATCTGGTTACAATAGGTATCAGCTCATTTCTTATAACCACTTCTGCATCCCTTTTGAAGTCTGAAAATTAACATTAAATTATTAGAAATTTAATTAGACAAAAGCCCAGATTCCCATAAGAAATACACTATAATATTTATGATGTATGGATGGAAAGACAGCCAGATAGATAGAGAGTCATTGAGATGTGTTTTTTTCACACAGTTGTAAAAAGCAGAAATACTATCCAGACTGGATTGAACGAACAGACTGAAATGTCTTCTATCTTTCTACAGCTCTGTAAAAAAAGTATGAAATCATATACCACCAGGTTTTTTTTATAGATTCATAATGACAGATTACATTAGGATAAGATGCGAGATGTTCGGAGCAGATGCTTCAGGTGTGAGATAAACTGGAAGTTTTGTGAATTAGATCATGTTGGATGTACAGCGGGATGTGTGTGTGTGTATGGTTCTGCTTAAGTAAGCCTGAAGAATCCATGTGGATCTCGCATTGGGGGAATGAGCTCCTTTCATCACTTGTAGTGTGCCGTTTCTCTCTTACACAGGAAGTTTAAAAACAGATTGGATGCAGGCTTACTGTCTCTTTTCCCTCCCCCACAAATCTCTCCTTTCTGTACAATAAAGGTATACAGGCACACAGAGTCAACCAACAACCCATGTTACATCATGACATGTTACAAGGTCTTGACTATGCAAGTTGGGATGCAGATTCTAATTGTTAATATTAAGTAATTGACAATGTAGTGAGCATATAAATGATATAAAAAATATATAAAGATATAATAGAAATTTAGTTTATATCATATATCACATACATTTTATATAATAGAAAATGTATGACTGAACTATCTATAATCTATCTTCAATTTTAGAGTTTTGTGTATTTTTGTAAATTATTGTGTATATATATATATATATTACATTTTACATTTATGCATTTAGCAGACGCTTCTATCCAAAGCAACTTAAAGTGCATTCAGGCTATAACATTTTTTTGTCATTATATAAATATATATATAATATATGGTACTTATGTATTTTACATTTATAAATAAATTAGTTGGTTTGATTGGTGCATTATTCCCCATTTCCATTTAATATGAACAACATTCTTCTTACTCAGCATTTAACAAACACAAAAAGAGTCTTTTTCAAATTCTCTAGAGGCACATGATCATAAATAATCACGTGTGAACGTGCTGTTGATAGTGGCTCTTGGGAGGATCTCAATAACTACGAAATTCTCTCTAGACTACAACCAGAGGGACCTACACATAAAGGCAGAACCCTTATTAGGCTTTTGAGAGCACCGAGAGAATAATGCCTATTTAACCTCAACATCTAAACCTTTCACCAGCTCAGACAAGATCTGGGAGAGACAAAAGAACCAGCGAAATCAGAAAAGGCTCTGCATCAGGTACTAATGGAGCTTGAAAAGCAGAAGAAATCCCTGTGGTGTAGAGCATCATGTTTCCCCCAGCCGCTTCTCTGAAAAAGTGTTTTATCTGTCATCTAACCATCCCATTGCTCTGCTTCAGCTGTACATGGATAGAGCGATGGCATGCAAGGACACGTAGCGCAGTTAGAATCAAGGCTGTCAGAGGGGACCACCTGCAAAGCCCTCTTTTTCCTGTGGGATTACTGATGGTGCGGGCCAGGGTCTGGAGGGGTTGTTGGTGGAGGTCCCAGGGTGGAGAGTGAGCGGCGTGGAAAGTCGAGCTGGCGTGAGGTGCCAGTAGGGTTCTGCCACATACTGCATGCTCCCCGTGCTGCCCCTTCACAGTCACATTGGTTTTGTGCCGTGCAGCTGCCAACAAGTCTTTCATGGGCCGGCCGCCTGGGCTGTCTCTCTGAGGTGGGTGCTCTTTCACATTCAAAACAGTCTCACTGAGTAACCACACATTCCCATACAAAAACTCAAAGAGCCCCTAAGCACCCCCTCCTACCCCACGCCAAGCTAGGCATAGCTTTCCCACCAGCGGCATACAAGTGTGTTTACCCCATACCATAATGCGACAGAGATGGGCAAAGTCCTTCCACATACTCTCCTTTGGCGAGGGCACATTCCAAGCTTTGTGTTCCGAACCATAAGGGTTGAGGGCCCTCGAGTTTTTAAACACTAGGCACTGAAGTGACAAGTGGTCTGATAACTGCTTTGACAGGGTTTTAATACATCCTTGAAACAAATATACATATAAATATTATTGAATAAAAAATGTGTAATATACAAACTTTATAGAACTGTAACGCTATAAAATAAATTAAATAAGTTACAGCATTTTTGAAAACTATAATTATATATTATAAAGATTTTAATTATATATACAATTATATTACACTTCATTTTAAGGTGTACTTGTTACAGTGTAATTATGTAAAGTAGCCTATACTGAGTAATAGGAACATTTTGGAATTGCCTCGTTTTTTGAAGTTTGCATCGATTCTGCTACTTTCCTGTTTAACATTGTGCATCTGATTTGAGTGCTATAAAAATAAAGGTGCCAGACTTGACTACAAGTGTTTGATTTCAGATTAGTTGCTTGTAATATATGATTTTATTATTTTTTGCAGACCATATCAATTTAATGAAAGCTGAGCAAATCAGTCATTTTGTGTTGACATTGTTCTAATAAACATTGTCTTTATTTAATTTCAATATATATAATAAACACAGCCAACCAGAAGAATTTGAGCACATGGTTAGCTATTATTTTCACACAAAAGCTACAGCAAATGGGAGTTAAATGTCTTGTTTAAGTATATACGCTTATGTCAGAGACTGATCCATCTTCTTCTCTTTTAGGACAGAACTCCAATCTCAAAAACCACATCTTCCAGATCTTTAACTATTTAAAGCACAACTAGAAGTGCCAATCATGGCACCTTAAATAAATAAATATCCTAGATTTTTTTTGTTTTAGTAAGCAACAGGTTATAAAGCAACCAAGAAAGGAAACTCACTCTTTAAGCCAGACAGCTGCAAGACTCTAGATGATCGTGGTTCATTCATTCATCATTCCTGTGCCTGCCCCCTTGTCTCATTCTAAAATTAATAGTTTGTTTGGGTTAATTATCTTTGGTCTTGCCATTTCTTAACTGTTGAACTATGTGTGACTCATTGGCTCCTTAGTCAATGTATACTGATTCCCTCTGGACTTTGCTTTTCATTCCCACAAACTCTCTAAACTAATAATTGTTGGCTCGCTTTTGTTTTGTTGCTGATTCAGCTAATTAGGGATTAACTCCAAGAGCCTTGTCCTGGGTCTTGGCAGTGGCACCTTTTGATGGAGCAGTTCTCCATGTGCTCTGTGAACAGTCCTTTCAAACAGACCTCCATCCATTTCCCTCGGCCTTTTCAAGGTGGCAGATTTGCAGGCCTCAGCATCCTTGGACTGTGATTGAAAATCACATTTGAAAAGAAGAGCACATCTGAGCACCCCCGTTTTCTTAGGATCGAGTTAATGTGTGAGGTGGGGGTGCTCTTAGGTATTTTTTGTGGTTGCCTTTTTTAGAGGACTCGCCTTATGGCAGGTTAGAAAGAATTCAGGCTTTAGATCCAGTGTGTGCTAGTCCACCACTGAACAGCAGGCCGGCTCGCAGCCACTCTGACATTCTAATCATAACCCTGATGGCATGCCTGCTCAGAGGAGAACTCCATGAGCCCCTGTCATGCCAGCTCTCTTTGTGTGACAGGAGAGAGATGAAAATGGGATTAAAATGGTGGATAATGGAGGGAGAAAAATCAATTTCACTCCGCAAGCCACTGAGAGCCACGGCTGCACTGGTGTGTCACAGAAAGTGTGTGAAGGTATAAGATGAGGAAAAAAAACATAATTGTATGTGTGCTGTCAAGTTTATGTTACATTTATTAATTTGTATCTTGCAATGATTATTGTGGTATATTTGCACACTGCTCCTGGTGTGTGTGCACTTGGATGGGTTAAATGCAGAGAACAAATTTCACTGCTGGTTATGCTCTGTATAATTGTGTATGTGACAAATAAAAAATTCTTCTTCTTCTTCTTCTTATATATTTGACTCAAAAAGTTTGGAAATGCCCTAGGCATAATGGGATTTTGGACAATATCAACATAAATCCTTATATAATATAATCATATATACATAACATTAAATAAATATGAACTCAAAACATATTTAAACATATTAAATATAAAATATATACATGTATAACTGTTTTTATATATAACTATTTTTAATAAATTAATACTTTTATTCATAAAGGATGCATTCAATTGACAAAAAAGTGTCAGTAAAATAATGCAGAATGTTGCAAGAGTTATACTTCAAAATGCTGTTTTGAACTTTCTATTTATCAAAGAATCCTGAATATATAGATACAAAATAAATTTTATTATATAATGTTCACTATGCTCCAAATCAGCATATTAGAATGGTTTCTGAATGAACATGTGACTGGAGAAATGGCTGCTGAAAATTAAACTTTTTCCATCAAAGTAATTATAATTTTAAATATGTTAAAATTGAAAACAGTACATTCAATAAATGACAATAATATGTCACAATATTATTGTTTTTACTGTTTAGATTTTGATCAAATAAATCTGGCCTTGGTGAGCATAAGAGACTTTGAAAAAATTTGAAACGTATTGAAAAAAAACAACGCATTGACCCCAAATTTTTGAACTTAGTGTATAAATAATGTGTGTATGTTCAAAAAAGTCATCGAGGTTGCCAATTGGCTATATTGGGTATATTGGGTATTTATACAAAATTATATATTTTACCATTATTATGTAATTAATTAGAATATCATTATAGCATTATAGAAACCTGATTAAAACACTTATGCTAATATTGCAGAATTGTTCTCTTCTATTGCCAGGAAGGAGGGCTGAAGCACGTGAGCATCCCAATGACAAGAGTATAGTAGAATTCCAGACCACTTGACAGCTCTCACCCTCTTGATTGTCTTCTCCGGCCGTGGTAATCTAATAAATGTTTAAGACTATAATCAATTTGCAATGCTTGACAGGCATCTCCGTTATTCAACTTAAAAAAAAAAAAAAACCCTGAGAGCAAGTGAGAAAGGGAAAAATCTTACAAAAAGAGTGAGCCCAAGAAAAAATTGTCTGGCGAATAATGACTCCTGGAGTATAAATCTTATTCATGGTACACAAAGTGGCCATTGGGCGAATAGAGGCTAGAGCCATAGTCCTCTCATTATCTGCTTGGCATTTTTCTGAAGAGTTCTGGGATTGGCTCCCTTTGTGTGAAACAGCAGGTTGCAGAAGAGTGTCAGGTCAACTTGAGGGCCCCCACTTGCCACCTCTCTTCATGCACTCATTCTTAGAGAAACCGACCTGTGCACCAATGTTGTAAGAGAGCAAAATGGTGAGAGGTCATTCCGAATTGAGCATTTTGCTTATTAGTATTGTCGCTTTATTATTACTTGTCGATTTCAATATTAAGTTTATGTTTTTACACTTAAGTTCAATAATTTGTATATGCACTTTTGCTTCAGATTTCAAATTTGTGATGCAGCATTCAGGGTCCAGTTCTACAATTTCAAATGGCAGGCTTAATCTTGATGTTACTGTATTGACGTCATTGATAAAAGCAGCACCATAGCTGTCTTCGGTGTCAAGAACCCACTCATTATGGAATCACAGACAGCCTTTTTATTCAGATTATAGTTGCACGCTCCCTTTGATTCGCCTTGTCTCTGCGTTCGCCCCCTTCATAGTTGAGAAGAGCGTCAGCCCTGTGGGAGGCTAGCTGCTCTCTCAGAATGTAGAATGGAGCTCCCCACTTAGCGCTGCAGCTAATCGAATAACAGCCTCAGCATGGTGCCCAGCATGAGTGCTCTCCCAGCGGGATGGTGAGGGCAGCTCGACTGGAGTCTGCAGGTACTTTTCATCCCGCCTGGCAGGCGAGCTCTAGCATCCTGCTGCTGGAAATTAGTCGTCGACTGGCCTCTCTTTCTGGTGGTGTCAGACGTGGGCCCCTGATGAGAGATTTGTTGATATGATAACTCGATTAGGACTCGGGCTTGAGGGCAAGGTGGCAGAGAGCCAGTAAAGGGAGACTTCTACTCATCTGGAGACCAGCGTCTCTACTTAGCATTAGCTACAACCTCAGATCTAGTGCCGTCTAGATGACAGCGTCGGTCTCAGGCAGGTAATCCTTGGATAATGGAGGTAACAGAGGGGTCATTAGCAATGCTAAAATGAAACATGCTATCTGTAAGCATTTGTGTCATTATATTGAAAATAAAATGAAATAGATGCATCAAAATAATCACTGTTTCAACACTACAGTGACAAGATGTAACTATATGTGTTAGCATGTTTTTAATGCATAAAAAAAGCAACATACAATTTTTCTGTGTAAAGATATATCCAAATGTACAACTTTGTTGCCTTGAAAATGCAATACCATGAGCCTTAAAATGACTGTAAAAAAAGACATAACTTTCACGTTTATGCTTTTAAATCCAAAAATTGGTCCCAATAACTACAATTGTAAGCGCCTCAATGTAATCTCAAAACAAATTGAGGCAATATTATACAGACTTCTACAAATTTGGGGTCAAAATTAGTTTAACTTGTATTGAACATGGAACATTCCTTTAAAATTGTAATTATTATGTATTTGTATCCAATAAAGTACATTTGTACTTTTTCATAGCCACCATGGCATTATTTTCCACTGGATTCTCAAAAGCCATTAATGTTTCTTGACCCTTAGGGAGTCCAGATAGAATTTCTCCCATGTGAGAGAAGTGGGAACTTATTGGTACACAATACATTTTTTTCTGCCCTCTCAAATTATTTGTGGCATGGCGTTTAGGGGCCATTCAGTCAATTAACTTCACATCTCCGCTTTACCAAACAACAGTGTCCAGCAATATGGGCAGGCTAAAGACCAAACAGAAGCCTCCCTTTCCCAGTTCAGCTATTGAAGACCTTCAGAAAAGACACCAAACAAAGGCCAGCCCCTCTCTGTCTCGATGACTCCTCTCTTTGTTGCTTCTTCGGCCTTCATAAAGGAAGAGGGACGCTCTTGTTTGCCCAGGAGGTGGTTTAATGGCCCTGGGTGTAACAATGGGGCCACATTCAACCTCGCAAGAGAGACTCATTGTATGGGGCTGCTACCAAAGAGCCAGGTCCAGGGACATTCCCACTGGGCCTAGTGAATGACAGGGAGGTATAGGGGGTAGGCTCAGGGGTAGAAAGGCGCCAATGAGGTGATAGGCAGGTTCCATCTGCCCCCAGTGCCTCCTTACCTTGTCTTTCGAGAGGCAGGGGCCTCACCCGCCACAATGGGCAAATTTAGTGTGTCGGGGTGGCTTAAAATGCTCACTTTAGAAATAGCCATTGAGGGAAATATCAACACTGTGGATGGGGGTATTGGTTTATTCATCCATTCCAGCCCCTTTCCATTGACTGAGTTCCTTTTCCTTTCAGCTCCTTTCTCCTTTTGCCCATTCAGAGAGCTTCTCTCATCCCAAAAACTTCAGACCACGCTATTTTTCCCATACCTTGCAAAGGGGCGGATGACAAGAATTAAGTTAGTTCTGCCACAGCCCATCGTTTTTGTGCCTTATTGGTTGTGGCAGGTATCAGAGACAATGATGAAATTGACTATTAATCAAAACAAAAAAATATTCAAAAGGGCACAAAGTATAGGGTGAAATATGGATTATTTTACTTTAGGCCTTGTCTCAGCATGCTAAGTCTTATGCTTGTACTATGGTTGTACTCATACGTGACACACATATCCAAATATTTACCATCCAAATGGAAGAAACAACATCAGCATTTATTTACCCTTTGTGTCATTCTAAAGCTGTCAAGTGGGGTCCTGTGTTGTCTTGCATCCTCAATTGGCTTTCATTGAATGTACAAAACAGTTGAAACATTCTTCAATATATATTGTGTTCCACAAAAGAAAGTCTAAAAGGTCTTTATGCAGGTGAGAGAGTAATAATGTAGCCACCCTAGCCGTACCAATGGATATTAAAGTGTCCTGGGCAATATTTCTAAATCCTTTTCTATAAAAACAGCATTTATGCATAAGTTTGGATTCAGCTTTTGCAAAGATTTCAGACGATGCTAAAACTTGACTCCAGATGACGCCAACCTTGGATTGACGTATAAATCTCTCAAATATTATCTATATTGTAATCATTACAAGCACAAGCTGGAAAAATGCCATTTGGACATTACTTTTAATGGAAACATCTCTGGCTGATAACAGAATACTTCCCAATTGTAACACTGAAACAAGTATTTTCTGTAAAGTTCTTTTAAAACAATAAGTATTGTCAGAAATGCTATACAACTAAACCTGGATTTTGGATTTTAGGGCTAAGGAAATTACAGTAACGGACATCTCTGTTCATTATATGCCTAACAGAGAGTGGCCATCCGTATGGCCTCATGCTTACTGTGTCTACAAACTCAATCTACAGAAGTTCTCTCAACCCCGACTTTTGGAGATGGGCACCCAGCTTAACATCAGTGTCACCCATGTGAAATGTCTGCTCCAGGACCAGACCAGGGGTTAAAGAGACCCCCAGCAGATGGTCAGCTCTCAGAACCCCTGGTGGGGTGTCTTCGAGTCCCTGCTGTGCAGAAACGAGGTAATCGAGTTATCTGAAGAAAAAATAACTATAGATGAGGACATTTATCATAGATGAGATAATGCGAAGCTGTGAAAACCGACACTTAGTTTAACACTTAGTCTCATGTTCATGAAAAGAGATTGCTTCATTGTGTTCTAAAATGAGCTGTTACCACTCTGGGATTATTAATGAATCAGGTGACAATCAACTAAATAGGATTAGACAAAATTAGCAGCAAGGACCAAGCTGCAAAAAACAACAACAACAAAAAATAAAAACACCCTTTTTACACAAGCACATTGTTTCACTTAAGAACAAATGTAAATATTTTAAAGTGCAGAGTAATTAATAAATTTACTAAAAAAATAAAAATAAAATAACAACAAAGCAAAACAAAGTAATATAAGGTAAGATTCCTGATGTTGTAGAATATGAATAAAATATGTGGTATAAAATGTATGTTATAATTTTTACTTTTTTTAAGGGGTGCTATTAATGAAATATTCCAGTATAAATATAACTACACAAAATCAAATATTATATGTATGCATCTGGACAGTTTAATCAGACAAACACAATAACAGAATCCCAGTCGAAAAGATTCACTAAACTTCCATAAATTAAACTTCTCTATTTAATTGAATACAAATTATTATATATAAAACAGGTCTAACTTTAACTTTTTGCTTCAGAATAAAAAAAAAACGGTGTAAATGTACATTAATTACTGTAGACAAACCACAATATTTAAATATATTAATATGTAACAAAACATCATAGATCACTAATACCAGCTTTTTATATAACAAAACCTAATACAATTTCTTGTTATAAACATTTGACCTATTTAACATCAAAACTGTTCAGATGGAAGTCTCACAAATGCTGCCATTCAAATCAGAAGTCAACATCAATACGAGCATAACTATTCAACAAATGTGTGGAGACAAAGTTTAATGGTCAAGCGCATCTTACCCTAGTGACCCCGTAACATTTAACAACACTTAACCATGACACTTCTGCTTTTATACATATACAAAAAACAATATTCCATTTTGGGAACAGTGCAACAGCAGTGATAGAAGGCGTACACACTAAAGGTCACAATAATGCCCTCTTTCAAACTTCACGGAGATCACTAGAGATTATATAATAACAAATATTATTTTTAAGCTCCAAATCGGCAGCATGAGTGAAAGACCAGCAGCACCAATAAAGCAACTTAAAACCTGGACATGGATTTCTCTAGAGGTTTTTCTCTGCCTTCAGTAAAGTAAAAAGAAGCAGTGTTTCAACTGCTTGTAGCCAGAAGGTATGAAACAAGTGCCAGACTTCTAAATCATGAAAGCGCTTGGCACTGGGGAGGCTTAAGCTGAGAGCTCTGAGCAAAAAGCTGCCCACTTTTTTTTTCCCAGGCACTTTCTTAGAGCGGGGTGAGTTTAGGGGTGCAGCACCTCGTAGTGGTGGTTCCCGGTGGGCCTGTGGAGGAAATCTGCACCGGGATGAGTTTGGTTTTGATGTGCCTGAGCTGGAGCAGCATGTATGTGATCTGAAGTGAGACTGGGTTCCACTGGGTTCTGTCGTAACCTCGACGCTGTGTGACCCACGCTTAAGAAAGGGCCAAGCGGGGGAGAAAACACTCACAAGTGATTGTTTTGATCTTTTTATATCAACAACTTGCAGCTCTTTATTATCTCTGTACGTCTTTTTGCTTGATATTCATGTTCAGAAGGTCTCATGAATAAAGAAGATATGCGTACTGGAAAAGAAGATCAGTAGATCATGTTCTTTGCAATAACCTTAATCAATTCAACATTGTTTTCAATTTTATCTTTATTTACATGTTATTTGTGATAATATCTCAGACAAAATCCAAAAGTATGAGCTAATTTATTCTGCTCAGTAAGAAAAGGGATAGTTGAAAATGAAATTCCTTTATCATCTTTATTCTGTGGAACAAAGTAAGATATTTTGAAAAATGTTTTTTTTGTGCATAAAATGAAAGTCAGTGGGGTACAAAATAACAATGACTTTCAACGCATGGACAAAAACTGTGCATACAATTTTAGAAAGGCCATAAGGTGGCTAAATAATGACAGTTTAGCGTGAACTATGCCTTTAAGAGTCATTTTACAATCATGACTGAATGTTTTCTTTACAAATGTTTGAGTTGGAATCATTGCAAAATTAGTGTGAGCTCAATAGAGCGGCATAGGATAAAATGTAACTCCCTTTAACTGTCATATTCTACTGATGCAAGGTTATGAATGCCAAAACAGAAATATGATGCAATGTCATAGCAACATCAAAAAGGTTCCTATCATAAAGTACTGCTTTAAGCCTCAATCTCAAAGTAATCCTCTTCTGTATTCACACAAATGTTATCAGCACAAACAAGAGGGGGTGAAGAAACAGGAAACAAGCTAGTCTGAAAAAAATAACAATGAAAATTGGGGGTTCCTGGGAAGGAGTTAAAAGGATATAAATAAATAAAAATCCTGTAGTAAATTACTCACCATTATGTCATTTGCAAACACATTATTTATATTAAAAAAAAATTCTGTGAGACATAAATTTTTTTATTTTTTTAGGAATGATTCAACTGTTTATATTTTTGTCTACATAACCAAAGTCAAAGTCAACCAAAGTCCAAAATAATATTAAATAAAAGGTAAATAAAAATACATACATTATTTAATTACAAATAAATTAAAAATAAATAAATAAATAAATAAGTAACAACATAATAATAAAGTAAACAAGTTAGTATAAATAGGTTTGGTAAATGATGATAAAATTTAGATTTTTGTGTGAACTATCCCTTTAAGGAGGAAAAAAAACACCTTATAGAGAAGCCAAGGAAGGTGAAGGGCAGAATAAAAAAAATATTCAGACTGCGCTACCTAATGGTCAGTAAGGAAAAAAACAAAATAAAAAACAGTGGAGTGCAGCCAGTTTTAAAAATGAATGAATGTCAGATGGTGAGTGCTGGCTGAGGGCCCGGGCCGAGGCACAGGCGCAAGGAGAGGCAGGGCTGCAACATGTAACCTCAGTCCTGTTTATGTTCCACATTCTGACGGTGGGGAGGCCTTAAATTGGAGCCATGCTGCATGGGATTAGGCCTATGAACCCTGGGATGTGTGCGCAGGGAGATGGTGACAGGGGAGGCGGGCAGACATGTGTCCACAGGGCTGGGAAAAGTGCTACCCACACACACACACACACACACACACACACACACACACACACACACACACACACACACACACACACACACACACACACACACAAACTCACGGTATCTTTCCACCCTTCTCTCATTTTCTCTCTCCTTCCTTTTCTCTCTCTCTGGCAGAGAGAGAGAGAGCCCTCCATGTGTGGCGGATGTTTTCCACGAGCAAGGCGGCCAGCTTGGCTGCAGCTGTCCAAACCGGAGGGCCTTGGGAAGGGGAGGAGAGGAGAGGAGCTGAGTTTGGAGGGGGCGGGGGACGGTGCACTTGGCAAAGGTCAGACACCCCAAGACAGCTTTGAGTGTGGGAACTGTCCGAGAAGGCATGTGCAAAATGCTCTGTGCTATGGTATCATTTTTCTCCAAGGCTGCCTGAAGGGAGAAGCTTGGTAATATATGTGCGTCTACTTGTTTGTATGTGTGAGAATGCAGATGGTGGGCTGCTGTTGAGATGAAGAACATTACCGAGAGTAAAAGTAACAGTGCACATGGTTAACTCAAACACAGCTGCACATTGACTCAAGACATGTCCAGCGGCATCAGCATATATTTGTTGAAGAATACAAGTTGACTGAAACTACCAGCAATACTTACTTAACAACACCTTTTCTGTAGCGAGACAGTATTTAAGCTGTTCTCATAATAGCTTTTCCATCAGCAAACAACTAATTAAAGCAGTGATGTAAAAAAAAAAAAAAAAAACATATGCTATGTTGCTGTTATTTTTACAATAAGTATTTTACTGTTATTTTTGCTATATAAGGCAATAATCAAACATGCTCTCATATAAAATAATATTGGGCAATTGTATTATTTGTATTATTGTTATTTCTGTCAATTGGTTTATTTGAGCAATTCAGATACATAAATTGGTTTAAAAGAAGAATAATTCACAGATTTGAGTATCTGCATGTCAATATTTAGTTGCTAAAACATAAATTGATATTTATAATACTTATGTAATCAAAAGTGAATTAATATAATTCTATAATAAAATAAAAATACTTTAATAACAGTTATATTGCGAAATATTATCACAGTTTAAAATAACTGCTTTATTTTTTTATGTTTTAAAATAATAATACAAAAACATTCCTGTGATTGCAAAGCTGAATTTGTGAACAGCAGTTACTCCATCTGTGTCATCTGATTATTCCATTATGCTAATTTGGTGCTTAATAAACATTTCCTAAACATATATTTTTGTGGAAACCTTGATATAATTTCCAGGTTTCTTAAAGAATATGTCAAAAAGCTTTTATTTGAATTGTATTTTTTATTTGAATTTATATACACTCACCGGCCACTTTATTAGGTACACCTGTTCAATTGCTTGGTAACACAAATTGCTAATCAGCCAATCACATGGCAGCAACTCAATACATTTAGGCATCTAGCTGTGGTGAAGACGACTTGCTGAAGTTCAAACCGAGCATCAGAATGGGGAAGAAAGGGGATTTAAGTGACTTTGAATGTGGAATAGTTGTTGGTGCCAGACGGGCTGGTCTGAGTATTTCAAAAACTACTGATCTACTGGGATTTTTTCATGTACAACCATCTCTAGGGTTTACAGAGAATGGTCCGAAAAAGAGACAATATCCAGTGAGCGGCAGTTGTGTGGATGAAAATGCATTGTTGATTTCAGAGGTCAGAGGAGAATGTGCAGACTGGTTAGAGATGATAGAAAGGCAACAGTAACTCATATAACCACTTGTTACAACCAAGGTATTCCATTCAATTCAATTCAATTAAATTCAATATTATTTGTATAGCGCTTTTTACGATACAATCGTTGCAAAGCAGGTTTACAGGAAATTAAGTTTCTACAATACATTTATGTATTGAGAATAGATTAAGAGATTAATTCAGATTTAGTCATTTTTGTTGTGGGGTGTACTCATTTTTGCATCACCCTAATTTGAGTAAAACTGAAAAAAAAATTATCTAAGTTATATTATTAACCTTACTTTCATGTTATAAGTTAAACAGATGTTATATACAACTTAGTCTTGTCAACATTTTGGAAAATATTTTTGTGTTCATTGAGATATTGTTTAAAATGTTACTTTTCAAAGGGGGTGTACTCATTTACGCTGAGCACTGTATATATATATATATATATATATATATATATATATAGGGTTGGAACCCCTTTGCCTTCAGAACTGCCTTAATTCTTAATGGCATACGAATGCCAACATGTACTGTGACGTACTGATGCAGAGCATGATCCCCGACCCTTCGGAGACTGGGCCACAGGGCAGTATTTCAACATGACAACGACCCCAAACACACCTCCAAGACGACCACTGCCTTGCTAAAGAAGCTGATGGTAAAGGTAATCTCTGGGGTTTCCTCAAACGGAAGGTGGAGGAGCGCAATGGTCTCTAACATCCACCAGCTCTGTGATGTCGTCATGGAGGAGTGGAAGAGGAATCCAGTGGCAACCTGTGAATCTCTGGTGAACTCCATGCCCAAAAGGGGGTTAAGGCAGTGCTGGAAATGAATGGTGGCCACACAAAATATAGACATTTTGGGCCCAATTTGGACATTTTAACTTAGGGGTGTACTCACTTTTGTGGCCATTGGTTTAGACATTAATGGCTGTATGTTGAGTTATTTTGAGGGGACAGCAAATTTACACTGTTAGACAAGCTGTACACTCACTACTTTACATTGTAGCAAAGTTTCATTTCTTCAGTGTTGTCACATGAAAATATATAATCAAATATTTACACAAATGTGAAGGGTGTACTCACTTCTGTGAGATACTGTATATGTGTCACATTTAAGAACAAGTCTCTGAAAGGGTTTTAAAACTGTCCTGAGGCACCCCAGCACTGTCTCCCTCATCTTAAACACCCGATTCGATCATAAAATCACAATCATAAAAAAGATGCCATTAAAGAAATATTGAAAATATACTGTATTTATGTTGTTTGTACATTGTATATTTGAAGATTGAATGTGAAATTATTGCAATACAAAAATATATTTAAAAACTTTAATGTTAAGTAGGTTTAATCACAATTAATTTTAGAAAAATGTGCGATTAATTAGTAATTTTTTAAACCGACTGAAAGCACAAATATATGTATATTCCACTCACTATTACAAATCTACATCCCCTCCAGAAGTCTGAGATTTACATTTACATTTATGCATTTAGCAGACGCTTTTATCCAAAGCGACTTACAGTGCATTCAGGCTATACATTTATAGCATTATATATACATTATACATACCTAACCCTAACCCTAACCCTATTTCGACAACAAAAATAATTCCAAACTCAGCCAGCCTAGTACAGTTTTGCGTCTATGAGCGCATGATGGTGTTTTGTTCCTGAATGAATCAACTGTTTAAATGATTCGGTTCAATCACAATTACTCACTTATTAACAGTAACTTGGTGACACTTACTGCCGGTTTTAATTTCACATGTAAAGTATCTTTTCATTTTTTTTAGATTTTCAAGATTTTATGTCTTATATATCAAAACATAATTTCTGTATTTGTAACAGCAGGCAAAATGCATTCATGCCCTGCTTTAAACAGTGTGTAAATGCATCTAAACGTCACTTCAGATGAAGCTTCTGTTTCCTCTGCATTGCAAAGATACCTTTTGTTGATACTGATTTAATTTGCCTGGTAAAAGGCCAAATGTGTCATTATTCTAATTAACTGATTATTTTAATTAAAAACAACTAGTTTCAGATTTATAGGCCTATCCCAGGTGTGTCAAACTCAGTTCCTGGAGGGCCACAGCCCTGCAGAGCCTAAATGATTAGATTAGCTGGATCAGATGTGTTTATATATGGTTATATCTATACTGTGTAGGGCTGTGGCCCTCTGGGAACTGAGTTTGACATCTTTGGCCGATCTCATTTTTTTGTCCCTCCCACTGTAAAAATGTAAATTTTAAATGAGCTACTTTTTACTTTTACTTGAGTATATTTTTAGACTGGTACATTTACTTGTACTTAAGTAAAATTTCACTAATGTAATGGTACTTTTACTTGAGTAGAATATTTTTGTACTCTTTCCACCTCTGCTAATATGTACACCTTAGGTATTAATATGTACCTTCAAGGTACCAATATGGACCCTTTAGGTAAAAATATGTATCTTTTGAAAAAAATATACTGCCAGTGATAGCTTTTGTACCTTTTTTCTGAGTGCAGGAATTTTTATTCAAATTTTTGTATTTATATTTTGGCAAAATTCTCCCCTAATGATCTAACCCATAACAGGAACGGCTTAAGACTTAAGCAGGTGTATCTGACAACAAAGAACTGCCTGAACATGCATATTTTGCACTTTAATACACATACAAATAGTAGCTGAGTAACAGGTGTGTGCGTATCATCACTACCGATGTTAGGGCATTTCTCTTTCACCCACCTTTCTGCGAGTTCTGTGCCCTACCATTCATTCAGCTGCACCTTTGAAGGCAGATAATCCCACTTATTTGCATTCCCATGCCTGAGTCAAGTCCTCCTCTGAACCAGCTCTCGATAATACAGTATACATCCACACTTTCCACCACACAGACTCCCTTTATTTACCCAAATAGGATGTGGCTCAACAGGCTTTAAAATGTTAGTGAATGGTTTGTAAATATGATCTTACCGCAACTCTTTTATCATCAAGGCTACAGTCTTAGTGTTGCTTTGAGAGGCCTTTTTGTCTCCTGACATGTATTCAGTGGGAGAGCATTGAAAGGCCTCAATAAGCGGTCCCCACGGTCCTCTGCTCATAATAGGGGCCAATTCATTACAGTAAATAACAGTTGCTGTCATTATATTGTTTTCCATAAAGCGGCTTATTTGGAGCTCTTAAACTGGTAATTGTTTTAAACCAGTGGTGGCTCTTTTGCTCCCATCCAGGGGTAGGAAACCGAACACGGGCAGTGGGAATTTGGGAACACGCCCCAGGGAGGGTCCGACTGGCGACACAGGAGATCCAGCCCTGCTAGCAGCTGTGAGCTCTAATGAGTTCAAGAGTAACACAGATAAGCAGAGTTATGGGGAAGCCCCCTTCGATTTACCATCTTGACACCTGTATTAATACGGAATGTTTAATCACACCAGTTTATTTGGATGGCTGAACTACTGAAATAACTAGGATAACAGCAAATAAAAACTAGCGAGCAACACACATCCTCTCAGTTTAGGCTTTTGCTCTGACAGCTGTTAAGCCCATATTCAACCTCGTGTTACACAGCGAACATGAGAAGCTGAGGTAATACTCTCTAATGTCCGGATTGTAGTCGTCCAGGGTTGATCTGTTCCCACAGTCGCTTAACACAAGGCCCTTTACTTAGTCCTCCTTCTCCAGGCCGGTGATTATATCCTGAGTAATTGAAGGCCTTAGACTTTTCCATACAAATCATAGTGCATATTTTAGATCTCATTAGCCCTGAAGGCCTTCTACAAGGAGACCATAGCGGTATAAAAAGTCCAACAAATACTATGCTATCACGACAGGGGCTTCCATTAATGTCTATTGTTTTTACAATGAACTATATATTTTTAGCTGCTAACTTTATCCCTAAACCTATATAATCCTTTTTATATTTTACAATTTGATTAAGATTATTTTTGTATGTTAATTGAGCCATTTGCAGAGGATGACTTTTTTTTTCTGCCTTGGAGCAAAACAATAAACTGCAAATTGATCTCGCAATTAAGACTTTATTACTTAGAACTGCAAATTTATCTCAGTATGACTTATGTTGTTTAAACTTTATCACACAATTACCAGTTTATTTTTTTATTTTGAGAATGAAACAGGCTTCCTTAGTTTTCCCAGAGTCCCATAATGTAGTTTTACTATACTGAACTGGATATATGCGTATAGTCACACACTCACAGGAATCTTCCACTGCATTGTTTGTTTAGCAATGGCTTTTTAATATTTCAACACTTTTTTCCAACTAACTGAAGTGGGCCAATATTTAGAAGAGTCCTGTTAACTCTTGTGACATCTCCTAAGATGTTTCAGCATTATCAATAAAACTAAACTGGTAGCTATGAAACTAGAGGAGATTCATATAATTGCTGCTTAGTCTAAATGTAGATTCAATTCAGACTAGGGTGTTATAAAAACTAATTTCAAACACTGGTACTTGTTTTAATAACAGTTATGACCCATTAAGGTGTAGAAAACTGCATTAATAAACTGTATCAGTATCATACAGTTTATTAATGCAGTTTTCTGAATAATCCAAAATGCATTTTTTTTGTGAAGACAAACAATGGCATGTGAATATATCCCATTCTGCTACAAAAAATCAGAGCGCCTTGTTATCACAAGTTTTATTTTGATTTCCAGAGTCCTCTATTAGCTTATAGCAAATTAGCATTGCCAGCACAGCTGCTGTGAATGCTGCCCGTTAGTATTTTGGCTGCCGCTAACACAGCTAATACACTATTCACCAGAGGTGGAAAGTGTACGAAAATATTCTACTCAAGTAAAAGTACCATTACATTAATTACATTTTACTTAAGTACCAAAGTAAAGTACCAGTCTAAAAATGTACTCAGAGTAAAAATTACTTTGTTACATTTTAACAGTGGGAGGGAGGCAAAAATGACATAGGCCAAGGGTGTCAAACTCCTGGGGGGCCACAGCCCTGCACTGTTTATAACCCTAATTAAACACACCTGATCCAGCTAAACTAATCATTTAGGCTTATTTGAAAACAACATGCTATGTATGTTGGAGCAGGGTTGGAACTAAACTCTACAGGGCTGCGGCCCTCCAGGAACTGAGTTTGACACACCTGGGATTGGCCTATACATCTAAATCTAGTCTTGTTTAATTAAAGGAATCAGTTATTTATAATAATAACACATTTGGGCTGTTACCAGGCAAATTAAATCAGTATCAACTAAATTAATATTTGCAATGCAGAGGAAACAGAAGCTTTATCTGAAGTGGCATAGATGTATTTACACACTGGCATGAATGATTTAGCCTGCAGTTACAAATGCAGAAATAATGTTTTGATAAATAAGACATAAAATGTTTAATACTCGTTTGAAATTATTTAAAAAATAAAAATAAATCAAAAGATTCTTTAAATGCAAAATTAAAACTGCCAGTAGGTGTCAGTAAGTCACTGTTAAGAGAGTCATTGCGATTGAACCGAATCATTTAAACAGTTCATTAATTCAAGAACGAAACACCGTCATATTGCTCAGAGACGCAAAACTGTGTATGGTGGCAGTGTTTGGAATAATTTTTGTTGTTGAAATAGAGCAAAAACAGGCAATATGGGGTCTATAAAATGCAGGTCTCTTAATTAACTTCTTGTTTTTTATTTATATTTGTACTCTGTCTGACTGAAACTTGGCAAAAATAATAATTAAAACAAATTATTATTTTGGTCTAAATTAATCTACTCCTCAAACCTACTGTTATAAGCATGAGCCTCGTCAGACTGGTCGTGGCGGCGGTGTCGCAACAATATATAGTGATATTCTCAATGTTACTCAGAAAACAGGATACAGGTTTAACTCATTCAAAATACTTATGCTTAATGTTACACTGTCAGATATGCAAAAGCAATCTGTCCTTTCTCTTGCTCTGGCTACTGTTTATAGACCGCCAGGGCCATATACAGATTTTCTAAAAATCATTTGCAGATTTCCTCTCAGACCTATTGGTTAATGTTGATAAAGCACTAATTGTAGGAGATTGTAACTTTCATGTTGAAAATACAAATGATGCGTTAGAACTTGCGTTTACTGACCTAATAAACTCTTTTGGTGTCAAGCAAAACTTCATCGGGCCCACACATCGTTTTAATCATACGCTTAATTATATCGAATGGAATTGATCTTACTGATATAGATATTGTACCTCAAAGTGATGATGTTACTGACCATTTCCTTGTATCGTGCATGCTGCATATTAATTATTTTAACTAAATGTCTTTGCGTTATTGTCCAGGCAGAACTACTGTTCCAGCCACTAAAGACAGATTCACCAATAACTTGCCGGATTTATCTCAGCTGCTCTGTGTGCCCATAAATACAGATGAACTAGACAAAATTACTAGCAACATGGGAACTATCTTCTCTAATATGTTAGAAACTGTTGCCCCCATCAAATTAAAAAAGGTTAGAGAAAAACGTGCTGCGCCATGGTACAACAGTTACACCCATTCTCTCAAGAAAGAAACTTGTAATCTTGAGTGCAAATGGAGAAAAACTAATTTGGACGTCTTTAGAATTGCGTGGAAAAACAGTATGTCCAGCTATAGACAGACTCTAAAAGTTGCAAGGACCGAGCATATCCGCAACTCATAGATTAAAACCAAAACAATCCAAGGTTTTTATTTAGCACAGTGGCTAGATTAACAAATAAACAGATGTCACCTGATCTAAATATTCCCTCACAGTTTAACAGTAATGACTTTATGAATTTCTTTACTGAACAAATAGATAACATTAGAAATACAATAACAAATGTAGATTCTACAGCGTCTAGTACTTCATCTTCATTCATCGCACCCAAAGAAAAACTGCATTGCTTTACAACTATAGGACAGGATGAGCTAAATAAACGTATCACTGCATCTAAACCAACAACATTAGATCCTGTACCCTCTAAACTATTGAGTTGTTACCTGTAGCAGAAGAACCGCTTCTCATTATTATTAACTCATCGTTATGTTTAGGTCACGTCCCAAAACCATTCAAGCTGGCAGGTAATAAGCCTCTTATTAAGAAACCAAAACTAGATCCTTATGAACTGGCAAATTACAGGCCCATCTCAAATCTTCCGTTTATGTCTAACATTTTAGAAAAAGTTGTGTCTGCTCAATTGTGCTCCTTCTTGCAAAAAATAATAATAATAAAAAAAAAAACTATAGATCATGACATACTCATAGATCGATTACAAAACTATACAGGTATTCAAGGGCAGGCTTTAAGATGGTTAAGATCCTACCTGTCCGATCGCTACCACTTTGTATATTTAAACGGGGAGTCATCTCAATTATCACCAGTAAATTATGGAGTACCACAAGGATCTTTCCTAGATCCTCTTCTATTTTCAATATACATGTTGCGCCTTGGTAATATTATTAGAAAATACGGAATTAGCTTCCATTGTTATGCTGATGATACTCAACTGTATATCTCAACAAGACCAGATTAAACTTCTAATTTATATAAGATAACGGAGTGTTTTAAAAATGTAAACGATTGGATGACCAATAATTTTCTCCTATTAAATGCAGAGAAAAAACAGAGATATTACTTATTGGACCAACATGTTTCTACTACTACTACTACTACTAGTTCATGCATTCATGACCTCTAGACTGGACTATTGTAATGCACTGCTAGGTGGTTTTCCTGCATATTCAATAAACAAGCTACAGATAGTAAAAAATGCTGCGGCTAGAGTCCTTACCAGGTCAAGAAAATATGATAATATTACTCCAATTTTACAGTCTTTGCACTGGCTACCTATTAAGTTCCATATCAGTTAAAAAATATCATTGTTTGCCTATAAGGCCCTAAATGGTTCAGCACCTGTGTTCCTAACTAATCTTCTATCACGCTACAATCCAACCCGCTCCCAAAGGTCACAAAACTCTGGACTCTTGGTAGTACATAGGATAGCAAAGTCCACTAAAGGAGGTAGAACTTTTTCATATTTGGCTCCCAAACTCTGGAATAGCCTTCCTGATAACGTTCGGGGTTCAGACACACTCTCTCTGTTTAAATCTAGATTAAAAACACATCTCTTTAGCCAAGCATTCATTTAATGGATCTCATAATCTTGTACTGCAATTATACCTGATCAAATGCACATTATTATGCTTTAGCTTGGGTTGAACAAATAATTTTTGCTTGGATGGAACAACAGCTATGCACTAATTATTCTCTATTTGTTTCTGCCATGGGATTAACATCCTGTGGCAAATATTACATAAGCTTCAGTCTGGATCCAACCCTTAAATGATCTGAGATGACCGAACGCCTGAGAAGAGTTGATGCCAAACCCCCCAGAGGACCTCAGAGGAAGCCAACCCTCAGACAGTATACAGAATTAACCAAATTTTGCCATAAATTAAGTAAATTAAGTTTCTATAATATATAAATCTATTGTAGAACTTAATTTCCTGTAAAGTTGCTTTGCAACAATTATATCGTAAAAAGCGCTATACACATAATCTTGAATTGAAGACAAAAAACAATGTGTGGTGTCAAACAACCATAAAAAGCTTGATTATGTGCTTGCATATCCTCTGCTATGATCTCAAAATGCTTTCCTCAGTCCAATGGTCCTTTTCTAAGAGGGGCTACAGATTAACAGGGTGCATTCCTGTGCAGGAAAATCTCTTTAGATTCACTTCCAGATCAGAGCAGCCATCTGCACTCACTACATGCCCTAACCAGGGCCTCTGCCCTCTCAGGAATTTGGAACTTTTTCCCATCAATTTAGCCAATTATAGAGCAGGTCCCTGTGTTTATCACATAGACTCTAACCTCAGGCACTGAAGGCATATAAACAGATTTTTTTTATGATCAGATCTTTAATCACCATCACTGGATCAGTGTTGTTATTGTGAAAAAAACATTACCTTTTTATTTTTTCACAATAACAACACTGATGTAGTTTATTTGAATAAAAAAAACGTTACCTTTTTTATTGAAATAAAGCCAAAATAAATAAAATATAAATAAATGACAAAAAAATCTGTGAATTGCTATGGTAACATTAGTTTATTAAAATTACTAAAACCGAAATAAAATAATTGAAGCTACAGATTATTATAGAAATCTAAAAAAGAATAATCAAATATAATGACATAATACAAACGACAAATACAAAATTACAAAAAATTGACCCCCAAAAAAATTCAAAATACATAATAATTAATAACTAAAATAATGTACCAAATCAGTGCTTTTATCAACTTTAAAATTAATGTTTTTAATTGCTCGTTCATTCATTTGTTCCTTCACTTCTTTAATCATTCATTCATTAGTATGTCCATTTGTACAAGTACTTGACCAATAATTCATTGTTATTGTTTTATTTGTTTATTTATTCATTTACTGAATTATTTATTCTGTTTTTGTTACTGTTTTGTTTCACCTTTTTTTCCTTAGGTTGCCAAAACTTGCATGACAGGAAGGGGAAGTGTAATCACGACCCTTCAGAATGTGACTAACTTTAAATCACTGTTACCACCACAGGCAAGTATGACATAAATGTTAAACCAGTGCCTCGTACTCTGCTGACTACAAGCACATATAATAATCTTCAAAGGCACGAGGTGTCATGTCTGGCTGTCAGCCCACACACATATTAATGAACGCACACACACACTCTTAGCTATCTTCTTGCACGAACATGGAACTAGCCTCCAGGCTGGCTCGAGTTTCTGCATACAGCAGTAAAGATACTGTTTCACTGCAGGTGTCCCATCAAAGGCTGCAGCACGCACTGGCCAGCAAAACTCATAAATTAGCAGCACTACAGGTCCATTTATCGGGTGCACCGTTTTGCCTTGATGAAAAGCCCATATGTAGGCTGTCTAGCCTCAGCACAGTGTCATCGTTTTGATTTGAATAAGACTGTGTTACATCCTCATCTTTATAACTTTGCATCTGCATACCCTTTTTTATCTTTAGTTTTCCATGAAAGAAAATGCATTTAGTGCACAAATATCATAAAGCTGCACAACTGCAATATCATTTATATGAACTTGTCACACAATATTCTCCAGTAACACTGTGTGAATACTGTATTTGCACACTTTTAGATTATTATTATTATTAATTTGTTTAAATTATGTTTTTTAAAGAATTGTCTTATATTTAGCAAGGCTGCATTTATTTGATCAATACAATGAAAACAATAAATAACAATAAATAACAGTTTTTCTATACATTATTTATTACTACAATATAAAGTAATTATTCATTATAATATATTATAAAATCAAATTATTCATGTGATGGCAAAGCTGAATTCAGCTGCCATTACTACAATCACCAGTCGCATGATCATTCAGAAATCATACTAATATGTTGATTTGTGCTCAAGAAATCTTTCTTATTATTAACAATGTTAAAAACAGTTGTGCTGCCTAATTTTGTTGGGATTCATTTATGAATATTTTATAATTATTAACAATAATACAATTTTTAAATAGACCTTAATTGACCTTAAACTTCTGAATGGTTTGAAAATCATATTTCTTCATAAAGAGTGGTCTTCCAGGTAGATAGAATCCTCTATATATTTTAGAGGTCTAAATAGAGGCCTGGGGGTCTTCTGCTTTAAATTAAAATCTCAAACATAGTTCCCTTCTCTGCAGACCCTTGAAAATATGCTCGTAAATTGTCATTATTTTTTACGGGCTTCCCCTTTTCAATTGCACATCGGAGATGTCTGGCACAAGCAGTAGCTCACTGGATCGGCTTATCTCAGGATCTCCCGTCTCCCTCTGAGCCCCGGGATAAATGACATGACTTACAGTATGGCTGCTCCCCATCACATACTGTATGTGCATCCTAAGAGCACTACTCCGGTTCAAATAATGGGAAAATTTAGAACTGAAGATCTGGCTCATATTTAATTGGCTCACATTTAATTCACTGGAGTTGAAGTTTGAATTGGTTAGACCCATAGGAAGTTAAATTGGAATGACAGGATGTGGAATTTACTGAACCGCAATGGACCTTTTTTCACATTTCTGGGGTTATCAGTAGCGGAAATCGTCACAGTTGGGTAAACTTCTGGTGGTGAACGGAAACTACAAGAAATATATTTTGTTTCTTTCTCATTTGCCCAAAATACCAGAAAATCCATAGCATTTGCATTACTTTATAAAAACAGGGCAAACTTATTGAGAGATTATGTTGGCCAACAGAGGGAAAGAAGTCAAATTTGCTGTCATTCCCTCAGACTTTTAGAAATACTCATGCAACAATGTTTATGTAATTTAATGCCAAGGTAATGAAACACAAAGTATAGTGTTAAAGATATACATAAACAATTGAATAATTAAAATATAAAAGCCTTTGCTATTTAAAAACTGTGATCCATACATGCATCCATACAACCACATCCACCAGGCCTACAAAATCTTAAAATGCCAAGATGCTTTTACATTTTTTTAACTTTCAAAAAAGAACCCGCTTCATTTTCAACATTCATACACTTTTTATTCGTAGTAAAAAACAGCAGTTATACAATTTCATTTTTATTTATTTATTTTTGTATTTACTTATTTATTTTTCAATTGCTTTAATTGTATTAATCCTCTTTCCTTTAAACTGAAATGTTGCATACTCTTTGCTACCTCAGTTTAAATTATATATTAATGAGTTTAATTTTAGACATAATTTGTTTTGGTCAGCCAAGTGTCTTCATTTAGTTTAAGAGGCACTACATGAATACAGTAATGTTAATACTGTGGTCTTTTAACAAGCTTAAGTGGAAGCCATGGGGTATCTTTCCCCACTAGCCGGTCTCTTTTCCTTCCACACATCTGTGTCTGTTTATGCCCCGGCTATTTCTGAACCATCACTAAAGAACCTCCAGGTTCTGCTACTAAGCAAGAGAATGTGATTTTCCCTCCTGTAACAAAGAGAGAGGGAAATTGCAGGGGAAGTTTGTAAATGTGCTTCCTTTGTGGTAACCTGCAGGAGGATGGAGTGAGCATAGCTTCAGACGAGAGCCAAGGCACAGCGGCGGCTTTTGGCTGGGATGATTATCGCTTGCATACATTGCCACACTCGGAAGAAACAAAACTATCACCAGAACGCTGGAACCTTCCGCTAGAAGAATTGGACAGCTAAAAATTAAAGAGGACATGCCGGCTAACTAGAAAATCACCCTGGTGGATACACGCTAAGAGTATTTTTTCCCTGTTTTTAAGGGCTGGCCTGGAGCGAGCTCTGTGGCAGATGCTAGCATGACAAAGGCGTTTCAGCGATAAGATGGAGAGAGCCTGGGCGGTATGAAAATGATGGCCTCTAGCATTGTCTCGCCTGCAATTTTGTGACTCCTGTATGATGAATCCCAGTAACGGAGACTCTTGGCAGACTGATGTGGGCCGCATTGCAATGGATGGGGCCTCCACTCTGGAATAAGCCAAAAAGGCCCCTACGAAAAGAGCAAGATGTAATGCCACTTTTTCATGCTCATTGCGAGCCTCTGATAGCTGGAATGGCATGGATTTGTATCCCAGTTACACTGAAAGAGCTTGCGAATTGGATCGAGCTTAAAAGTGAAGCAAGAAAGCCCTGGAAAATCAGCGCTCAAAGGCACAATTTAACTGGAAAGCATTTCTTTAAAGCCTGTACTCCTTGGTGGTTGACAATCCTATTAAAGAATCAACGCCTTGCAATTAACAGAGAAAAGAGATATAAAAATAAATTAGAGAGGGGAAAACATACGCATTCAGTTTAGGGGCATCTAAATGGGACTAACCATGCAATGGTCCTTTCTGATATAAAGATACCAAAGGCATGAATCATCTTTTTTGCATTGATGTTTGAGTGGCATGACCAGCATCTGCCAATTTCCTATTGTGGCCACTCTTCACTTCACTGACGGCATAAAGGGTTGAGACAGAAAATGGGTTTTCTATTTCCTTGGAGATTTTGGATCAGTTGAAAAAAAAGGAAAACAGACCATCAAAGGAAAGGCACCAGGCCTAATGATTCACCATATCAACAGACTCAATGACGACAAAGACAGAAGCCTCTCAATGTATAAAAACAAGCCGTTCAGTAGCCGTCATTCATTTATTTAATGAATTAAAAGTGCTTGGTTTTAGGACATACAAAGGAAAACACTTCAATTAATTAGTTTTGCTGTCTTTAGGTGACATATAGAAGTGCCTTTGTCTCCTGTTTGATCTGACAGATGGATCGTTGACACTTTAAATGTTCAAATTTTATTACAAATTTTAGATTAGTTCAAAACACTTCTTTCCTGATGCTTTCATCACAACTTGTACCTTACAAGTTAGCTGGTCAGTCAACAGTCACTTACAGCCAGAATCTATCACCAGGAACATTAGGCCACTGCAGTCATCTGATTTAAAGAAAGAAAAAGGCCACTTAAAGGATTAGTTTAGTTTCAAAATAAAAATTCCTGACAATTTACTCACCCCCATGCCATCCAAGATGTTCATGCAATTCTTTCTTCAGACGAAAATAATTTAATGTTTTTGAAGAAAACATTCCAGGATTTTTCTTCTTATAGTGGACTTCAATGGGGACCAATAGGTTGAAGGTTCAAATTGCAGTTTCAATGCAGCTTCAAATGGCTCTACATGATCACACCCAAGGAATAAGGGTCCTATGTAGCAAAACGATCAGTCATTTTCTAAAACAATATATATAAATTTTAACCTTAAATGCCCACCGTCTTGCACTAGCTGTTCTTTGTGTGTCCATGACTTTGCATCCTTCTTTTACCTTTTTGTTTGTGTGTAAAGGACAATTGATTTAATATTTGCACGTTCACTTTGTAAACACTGCATGGGTAGGTACTTCTGCCTACGTCACGCATGACCTTTCCAATGCATCACAGAGCTAGTGCAAGACAAGTATTTGTGGTTAAAAAGTATATACATATATTTTTTTTAGAAAATTACATTTAGCTCGATAAGACCCTTATTCCTCAGCTAGGATCGTGAAGAAGCTGCATTGAAACTGCAATTTGGACCTTCAACCCATGTTAAAGCTCACTATATGGAGAAAAAATCCTGGAATGTTTCCTCAAAAAACACAATTTATTTTCGAGTGAAGAAAGAAAGTCATGAACATCTTGGATGACATGGGAATTATCAGGAAAGTTTTATTCTGGAAGTGAACCAATCTTTTTATGAATCAATGTTACTAAAGTGCTAATTTAGTCCTCATTTAGATGCTATAAGAACTATAGAGCATGAGTTACATAAGATGAAAGCACTAAAGTAAACTTTTCCTTTTATTTTTCTCACAAACTCAATCAGTTGTACTTTCTCCAGTTAAAAAGAGAACTTCCTTGCATCATTAATTGTTAGTGTTAGTCTTAGATCTGTATTTAAGAGAACAACATACATCAGCTCTTGCCCTTTCATTTAAATCTTTACCAGATGTAATGACTGTTTTGACTAATTTTGCAGAGATTGCTATAATTGCTCTACCAACAACACTAGCCGTGCAATTTAACTTTGATATGCTGAAGTGTTGGTAAAATCAGTAGTTCACCCTATTCATTCATTTCAGCCCAAGTAAGAGTAAGGGAGATATTTACAAAATGTAGATCTATTAATTAAGCTTCTTTCTGAGAGAAAATAATTTATATACCATACAATTTGTTCTAAAAAGAATGTGTGAGTTCACATACGATATACCTTTTCTAGAAGATTTGCCATGTCTTTAAACCCTCATAAAGACACGGAAAGAGACTGTCTGTGGTCCCAGACTTAAATTTATGAGCGGGTGCGAAAATGATGGTATAGACAGGAAATTGTGAGAATTTATGTGAGTCTTAAGGCATGAGAGAATTAACAAAACCACATAATTTGTTTGTTGGTTTGCCTCTAGTTTACACACTTTCTTCTCAAACCCCACATAGACCTAATGTTCTAAATGCTCTGCAATTTGTTTCTGCTTGCCACTACCCAGAATTCTTTGTAATCCGCAATAGATTTTAGCACTACTGCGTGAAGAAAAGGATTAGTAATTTTGTAACCCTCTGAGCAGAAATGCATTAAACAACACAGTCATAAGTAACTCCTTGATGAAAAGCTATTGAGGCTCAATGAAACATTCATTATATGTGCATTAAAGGCACTTCATCAGGAGTGGCTGTGACTGAAGAGGGGGTCACTACTACAGAGAGCCTCCCCTTGTCAGAAGGGATGTGATTCTCCTCCAATAATTGTAATTCAGCAATAAGGAGCTTACAGCTCTTGTTATCCGCCTGATAGAGAAGTGAACATGAAGAGCACCATGGGGAGAGTAATACAAGAGATTATCGTTCGAAAGGGTCTCCCTCACCCCTCTCACCTAACCTAACATTGGCTTCAGGTCAGCCATCTCTAATTGCAGTTTCGTTTTTTGGGGTGGACAAAGGTAAGCTGGTTCACCCTCGTGGGGACAGAGTAATGAACATTATGGCCTGGTTCACTAACATGCTAAAGGACGCCACAACAGCGAACACCAAAAGGGCTTGAAGGCTCATGCTTGATTGAGCAGGATTTTACAGGCATTCACTTTTGAAGAGGTCTACTCTTATAATATAAGTAAATTGTAGAGTGGCTAGTGTTTTGTGTTTTTGGCCTACCTTGGCATTCCTGGAAACATATCTCAGGATGTGAACAATCAGGTTTTCATAAAAACGTGTCACGTGGGAAATTAACACCTGCTTGCCAAATGTTCACATTTGTTTGAGTAACACACTGCAATTAGATCGCAACAACAGACAAAATAAAAGTTTGATATATAGGGATATACATAAAACAAGTTTTAAAAGTTGTTTTATGTATTTCAGCAAATATAAGACAAAATATTTGAAACAGTAATGTGAAATATTATTACAATTTAAAATAACCTTTTTCAATATTTATACAATTTAAAATGTAATGTATTCCTGTGATGCAAAGCAGAATTTTCAACAGCAATTGCACCAGTATTCAGTGTCACATGATCCCTCAGAAATCGTTCTGATATGCAGATTTGGTGACAAAGAAACACATGTTATTATCCATGTTGAAAACAGTTACTTAATATATATATAATTTGTAATTAATAATTTGTTACATTTATATAGTGCTTTTCTGGGTACTCCAAGCGCTTTACATAGACGGGGAAATCTCCTCAACCACTACCAATGTGCAGCATCCACCTGGATGATACGACGGCCATGGGCGTAAATCCCGGGGGGGACGGAGGGACATGTCCCCCCATCCGAGGTTGTCCCCCAAAATTAAAAAAAAACTCTCTATTGTGAAAAATATATGTATGTATACCTACAATAATTTAAGTAGAAAAAATGCAAAAGTGCTTTTAGAAACAGTTGAGTTCCCCCTCCCCTTCCTCACAGTGGTTTGGCCCACTGCCTGCTTTCCCAGTTCATCTCACCTACTCCACACACGAGTCAGGTGTGTGGCTGCGGCTCAGTTAATGTTGAACTCCAGTAAGTAGGGTACTTTATTCACTTTAAATAAAGCGATTCTCTTTAATGTAGTTGATGCAGCAGACTCATTCATAAATTAGTTGCGGCAAAAATGCTGATTAACGTTACCGATTTAATTTTCCAAGAATCTGCTATATTAGCGATTAAAATATTACTTATCTAGTTAACTTTAACTTGTTTACAATAGCTTGTTGCATAGTGCACTGCAACTTATGGGGGTTTTCCACTGACTGGTACCAGCTCGGTTCGGTTCAGTTCGGTTCTGCTCTGTTTCGGACCTACAGTTTTCCACTACAACTGGTTGCTATAGCGACCAAACATTCTGAGAAGCAGCACGAGCAGAGCACTCTAAGCTGAGGTAAACAACCTGGCATCATTACAATCGTCAGCATGGATGAAATAAAAGGATTTTATTTCTTATCCTTGGTTTGTGGCTGTTTGAAATGTGCTGATCTGCTTTGTCATTGAACCTGAGAAAAACTTTTGAAAATAACCATAATGGCCAGTCTCCGTGCTACAATAATAATGATAGAAGCAAAGTTTTCACTGCGGGACATATCTTTATAAGTACAATTTGACTGTATTATTTGTGTCCCCTTCAAAATTGCTCATGATAAATTTTATATTTATTGTCCCACCCTGCTTTCCCAGTCTCTAAGATGCACTTCAGATGTAGCACATTGTAAAAAACTGAAAGAGAGTGTGCATACAAAAGCCCTCTATGCTAGTATGAAACATGTCACAGAACACACATAACTATATGCTTCCTTCTAAACTGAATCTATTAATCTATTTCAAAGGCTTTAATATACAATTTAAAGCAAATGAAATCCAGTCATACACCACATATGCCTTCAGATCAACACAAGCGTCTTTCTCAACACATATCTGCCCACATCATTCCATATCCTGCCAGTTTCTTTCAAGCACAAAAAAGCTGAAATAACGATAAGCACCTGGATCTCCACAGGCTGCCTGTTAGAACCAATTGGTGGTAACTGATAAATTAGGGTGGGATCTAAACTGGTCATGACACTCAATGATTCCTTTCATGTTGACGTCAGCATCATGAAGCGACTCTTTATGTGCAGCACGTCCTGTGGCTGGAATGTACCGCAATAAAGAGGCAGAGAAGCGTCTGATTGAAAGAGAAAGAAAGAAGCAGTGACAGCCTCCCTCCCAAACACCCCGTGAGAATTCACTCCTACATGTCTGGGCTTTGCATGTGCCCTGTTTACAATCACACAAACCATGTGGTGCTCTTCCAAGGCCACAGACGACTCGAAAGCATCTAGAGCGTCCTGAAAGACTTCAAATCACCTTGCTTGATAAATGTGGACATAAATCTCTCCAAACCAGCTTGTGAACTTTTGCCATTCTGTGTTCTGCTTTAACACTACATCACAGTGTGGTTTAACTGTTCTTGAAAGACTACACTAGAGAGGCTTTTGAAACTTTTTTTTTCTCAATGACAAAAAAGTAAATAAAAAACTGTATCCTTTTTCATTGAGGAAGCCACGGGAACAGACTTCCCTCGCCATAGATTATATCCTTTGAGCAGAGCATAGAAGGAACCACAGATGTTGACACTGTTGTGTTAGGTTAAGATGGACTCTAAAGCCTATTGTTTCCCTTCACTTTCTTTCGTTATTGTATTTTTTTTCACAGTTTTTTTCCCCCTCTCCTGCCTTGCCCCTCCGCTCTGGTACTTGGCCCTGGCCAGCCGGGCCGTGCTGAAAGGCCTTTAGATGGTGACTAGAGCTCCAGGGGGTCTTTCTGCCAACCGTGGCATGGGGAAAAGGCTGCATTGTGGGGATCAGCAGGCAGCCCCGGCTGCCTCAGTGGCCTCCATCCAAAAAGAATAATGTGAGTGCCAGGGTTAAGGGTCACCCCACTTCTGCAGTCCCCCACTGGGTTTTCACCATACCTGCCCTATCCCTTTCAGTGCATCTGGTCAAGAGGAGACAAGAACTAGAGAAACATCATCAAGAAAATAATCTCCTAACACTAAGTGGAATTTGTCCAGAAAGGCTAATTCCATTCAGTTTTTCAATTTGGCCTTTTCAACATCTCTAAAACAGCCTAGAGAGCATCTTTATAGACTCATGACTGATTCTAAATAACACATGAAAATTGTATTTAAAGTTGCCAAAACATATGCCAGTTTTTGCCTTAGCCATTGGGTACTTGAGAGCACACTCAGTTATTTACTCATTAAAAAGTTTTAAAGATTAAAAAAATAGCACGAATGTTCAAAAGGATGTACACTCACATGAGACCCCATGCAATGACACAAAAAGCTGCTTAGTCAAAGCAAGCTGCTTAGTACGTGTTCTGCTGAACACAAAGGAAGATATTCCGAAGAATGTGGGAAACAGACCAGTTCTGGGCACCATTGACTTCCATAGTATTTTTCTTTCTACTATGGAAGTCAATAGGGCCCCAAAACAGCCTTGTTACAAAACTTTCTTCAAAGTTTCTTCCTTTGTGTTTGGCAGAACAAAGAAATTCATACAAGTTTGGAACTACTTGAGGGTTAGTAAATGATGACATAATATTCATTTTTGGGTGAACTATCTCTTTAAGACCTGACAAACTACAAGTACCTTCCTCAATATCGCTGACAAAGAACAGGACAATCCGACATTAATGCAATCTTTTTGCTCCAGCAGTTTTGTATAAAGTGTGAAATGGCGTTCTGTGTGTGCACTCCACATGTAAGCCGTTTCATCACGGGACAGCGGATGCCTGAAGACAGAGTATGTCAAACATTCAGTCATGCTTTAAGCCAGATCTCTCCTTCACCTTCTTATCTTGACATCACGTTTTAGCACCGGGGAGTTCCAAACCTCATGCCCACATGGCTCATCAGCCAGCAGAACATAAACATCTCAGTGAAAGCCAGGGAATGAACCACAAAGCTTAACTTTGGCTGAATATTCAGTCACTGCACATCTATAAGAGAGTATAAATTACCAGCAAATTTCTGCAAAGTAGTCATGAAGCCACATATTTTGACTTACGGTTAACCAATATTTTTATATTCCCTATAATATAAAATAAAAGAGACATGTAATTACACTGGGTTTCTGTAGCTTTTATGAAGGTAAATAACTTTTTAAAGACCTTTTAGAGACCAAGTGAAGGAAATGTAAGAAATAAATTCAAGGGAATACAATATGTCAATATATTCTCTAAATGTCTAAGAAGGCTGCATTAAAAAGTTTGAAAATACAGCTTCAAACTTAATTTTGAATCCATTTTTGGTTGGAAAAAAGGAAATGACTTATTGTAATAATAACTTATCATAATACTTTTAACTGCGAAGCAAAGTCATATAAGGAGTCTTGTTTACTGTGAAACTGATCAAAATGAAGTGAGTTTATGAATAAAACTAGAACAACTATCTGACAATAAGTTCAGAATAACTGACTTTTTCTTAACCATACAGACTTTATTTTACATTTGTATTTCAAATAAATGCATTTTGATTTAAACAGTTTATATATCTGTGTTGGAAAACAAACATATTGAGGACGATTTGGAAGATTTAACTCCATGACTTTATGAATTTAAGACTTTCTGCTCTGATTTATGTCCTTTTTAAGGGCTAAATTGCGTAAGGTCGAATCAGGAGTTTTTAAGACCTGACCTGCAGAAACACTGATTGCTAGTACCATTTCCACCTTCATCTTATTCTACCCCACAAAATTATTCTGACCACACACTTTATGATCTGACCACAGAGTTACAATACAATAGACTTCAAAACAAGCCTTCCTACCCCAGATCAGAGCCTTCTGCTTCAGTCATGGCTCTGAGGGGCTGTCATTGGTGATGTACTGCCGTGAAGCCTGCACCCTGACCCCACATAACAAGTACATTAACCTCTTCAGAGATGCACCACTCCAGCCCTAAAAACTCTGACCCTAAAGCCCCTCTTGTGGCCACGGGAGGTCCCTCAGTTCCCCTCCACACTCTGCATGATCACTGCATTGTCTGCCCCTGTTCTTTGTGTATGTTACCAAATAACGTTCCTCTAGCTCTCTATGATGCTACTACCCCCCTTCCAGTCGGGACACAAGGAGAGAGCGCTCTGTTGTGCCCAGAGTGAGTGCTCTCCCAGCGGGATGATGAGGGCAGCTCGACTGGGGTCTGCAGGTACTTTTCATCCTGCCTAGCAGGCGAGTCCCAGCGCCCTGCTGCTGGAAATTAGTCGTCGACTGGCCTCTCTTTCTGGTGGTGTCAGACATGGGCCCCTGATGAGAGATTTGTTGATATAATAACTTGATTAGTCCTCGGGCATGGTGTTGGAGAATGAGAGAGACACTGCTCTTACTCCTTAACCTCTCCTCAGGAGACTGCAATTAGGCCTGGTAATTGATTAATTGGGAAGACTGTTTCAAATACGCTTCTTTTTTGGTTTCCTTCTTTTGGCCTTGGGAAACAAATGCTACATTTAAATGTTCTGATTTGTTGCTGTTCAATTATATATTTAATTTACTCAACATGCTTGTGTTTTCATATGAATAATGTTTTTTTCTTCAGTTGTTCAATGTTCTTTTTAAAGACCCATTCACACCAAGTTTGGTAACTATAAAGGTTTAATAATCTTTCTGAAATAAAGAAGGCCACACCACAACTACACCTACAATGACACTTTCAGAACTTTTTGTTGTGTCCCCCACAAAAATCTAAGTAAACAAATAAAAAAGTATTTAAAATTCTAGCTATGACAAGGTTCCTTTCTGACTATTTAGAAGTCCTCCTGAGAGATTTTGAGGGCTTCATTCCTTTCCTTTAAATCTAAACCTCAGAAATAATTCAATTAATCAATGTATGTTTTGCATCTGAAATGCGTCTTTGTCAATGTGATTTGCATTATAAAAAACTAAACTCTGGTGCAGCTGAGACTTTAAAGCTTTTTTTCTTTTCATTTCATTTCACCATGGCTAGATAAAATATATGCATTATATAGCCATCACAATGGTTGCAAAATACCACCATACATCACCATGGCAATTCTATATGGACTATCTGGAACTGCATCACTGAATGTAACATTGTCCCGCTCGGCCTATGAGAACTCATGGCTGTGATTACACTCTCAAATATCAAACTTTTTATTATAGTACCATCCCAGAAGATAGATAAATGTCTTAAGCACAGTATGCACACGCACGCACGCACGCACACACACATACACACACACAATCTTATTTTGGTTTTATGTATCATGGGCAAGCCAAACAAATAATAACAAAAATGTATTTAAGGCACTTAAACATATCAAAACAAGTCACCAGTTAAAAAGTCAATTCAAGTACAAATAGAACAGTATAAAGACCAAATATGTTCATTGAAAACCCCATATTGATCAAACACTTTCCTATAATATATATATATAAATAACATACCTTTTATATATTTTCAGCTTTTTATTTTTAAATACTTTTATCAATATAGTTATTACGAAATTAATGCTCCTAACATTAATTAAGTAATTATAAAATTAATATTCCTAAAATTTCCGATACAAGGCAAAAAATCCCTGGCTTAAAACATGAAACAGCCAGTCATGATAAATAGTGCATTTTCAAGCATGTTTTGATGTAATTGTATGAGTACTCACCAGTCCCATATTCAAATAATAATTGTATATATATACATATATATATATATATTTCAGAAGTTCATTCATGCAGGTGTTGAGTTTGCTTTGTAAACAACGATGGCATGGCATTTTCTCTTTAGATTATTTACTTATTTCCCCTATAATTTGAGGTTTTAGCTTTAAATAATTATATTAAAGAAAATAAAAGATGTGATGGCAGTCGTGGTGCCGAAGCTGTGTTGTATGGTGAACATTTACAAATCGCCAATGTTTACAGTCCACCATACACAAATGGACATTTGGTAAGAACGCCATCTAGTGGTGTGTTTGATAAAACATTATGGGAATATAGGCTACTTTAACCACAGATGTGTATTCCTCTCAATTATCTTTACATTAAGCATTATTTTGTCTTACAAACATCGCAATGATGATGCCGACGACACGGGCTAGTATAAAGGCTAATATCGAAACGTCTTACACAGAAATAAACAATTATAATTTTTTCGTTGTGTGCAGGTTGAGGTTTTGTACGTGTTTGTATGTTTTCTATTTGTGCTCCAATGTAAACTATGTACACTACACACTAAGGTCAATAGTTCTTAGGTAAATAGGTCAATTTAAGGACACCGTCTGCAGGCTGTTATTTAAGTGAGTTGGAGCATATCACTAAAGCGAGAGCTGCCGGAAATGTTCGGACAAACTAAATAAATGCGGCTACGCTGACACCTAGTGCTTGACACTGGGAAAGACATGCATTCATGACAGTTTTGAAGAACATTTTGCTTCCTGACTAAAAAATCACCCCATAAAATATCTTCATGCTAAAAAAAGTGTAATAAAGCATATTAAATACTAAATTCAAAAAAATAAATACAAATAAATAAATTAGTAGCCCATACAGTTAATAAATATAAAGCTAGACAAATATTTACATTCTGTGTAAATGAGGCCTACGACAAATAACTATTTGAATTAGCCTGAATTAGATTCTTATTTTTATGACCCACCCCAAAAGCATCTGGTCACAATAGCATTCTTTTGCTCTCTAATACTATGTGAGCAAAGACTTAGGCTACACCTCCACAGCTTTTCTTCAAAGGATAATTAATCAAGACGGCTGACAATTGATAAATGAATTGAAAATAATTGCTTGATAGACAACAGATGCCCAAACCTGCAGTTGTGCACAAGAGTTGTGATCGAACTCAAAAGAAACTCTTTTCAAATGACCCTTTCCCAAAAAACAAAAACAAACTGTAAGCATGTTACATCACATGATTATTGCTAGATGCATTTCAAATGATTTTGATCTTTTAAGGTATAAAATACAAACACGAAACAACTTGAAATGTATGTTTGTGCTCTGTTTTAAAATATGTACACTGCAAGTTAAAAGCTTGGACACACGTAAAGGGATAGTTCATCTAAAAATGAAAATTCTGTCTTTGTTTTCTGACCCTCATAAGACTTTGGGTAATCTTCAAAACACACATTAGCATATATTTAAAGGAATCTGAGAGGTTTCTGTTCCTCCACTGAGTCCAGGGAACCAAAACTTAGAAAGTCTTTAATCAGATGATAATATGGCTATTAAATATAATATATCTGTAATATTGAGTTTTTTTGGGACAGAATTTGGAGTTTAAAAAGGAAAAGGGGAGAATGTAAGGCACAGCAGCAATACATTCAATGTTTCTTCAAGAAACCATTAAGCATCAACTATATGTGCAGTTTGGAAAATCATTAATTTAAGTAACAGTCAACTCAAAGTGACCAGGTGCTAAAAAAGAAAGATAAAAAAATAAATAAGATCAAAGAGCTATAGTCTCTGTATCTTCAACTGGTCTGAGTACAATAGACTTCGTATAGGAGAAGTGAGTCAAGTTGACCTGGGTGTGCAGTCTCTCCCTTCGCTCTAGTGAGCAGTATAATGTATAAGTGAATTTGGCCAGCACCAGAGTACAACACATTTCCACCAACAGCATTGTAGTGTAATATATCATCAGTTCTTTGCATGATGTGTACTTGTAAGTGGCTGTTGAGAGAGTTGGCTGAAGAGAGCCGGTGCAGATGAAACTATGTGTGGTGAGAAAAGGTTTTGTTGTAGTTGTGCTGGGTGCTAATGTAGTTGCTGTTGTCTCTTGACTAGTAATAGTGGTGGGGATTAAAATTGTTGTAGTCGCTGAAGTCGTCGCAGCTGTTGTTAGTACTGCCGTTGTTGGTGTGGTGGTAATCAATGTAGTCGTCACATGGACAGTTGTCAATGGTATCGTGGTTGTAGATGTGGTGGTTGCTGAAGTTGTCGCAGCCGTTGTTTGTACTGTTGTTGTTGGTGTGGTGGGAATCAATGTAGTCGTCACATGGACAGTTGTCAATGGTATCGTGGTTGTAGATGTGGTGGTTGCTGAAGTTGTCGCAGCCGTTGTTTGTACTGTTGTTGTTGGTGTGGTGGGAATCAATGTAGTCATCACATGGACAGCTGTTGATGGTATCGTGGTTGTAGATGTGGTGGTTGCTGAAGTTGTCGCAGCCATTGTTTGTACTGTTGTTGTTGGTGTGGTGGGAATCAATGTAGTCGTCACATGGACAGTTGTCAATGGTATCGTGGTTGTAGATGTGGTGGTTGCTGAAGTTGTCGCAGTTGTTGTTTGTTCTGTCATTGTTGGTGTGGTGGGAATCAATGTAGTTGTCACATGGACAGTTGTCAATGGTATCGTGGTTGTAGATGTGGTGGTCGCTGAAGTTGTTGCAGATGTTGTTTGTACTGTCGTTGTTGGTGTGGTGGGAATCAATGTAGTTGTCAGGAGGGCAGTTGTTGGTTGTAGTGTAGTTGTTGATACCGTGGTTGGGACTGTTGTGGTTGTCGGCGCTGTAGTTGTAGCAGTGGTGGTAGGTAGTCTGGTTGTGGTTAATAGCAAAGTTGTGAGATGAGTAGTTGGTGCTGTAGTGATGACTTGTGTGGTTGTCTGTGTTGTAGTTGGTTGAGTTGTTGTAGGAGTAGTTGTTGTTGTCTGTAAAGCAGTAGTTGTTGGAGGTGCTGCTGTCATTGTAGAGACAGTTGTGGTGTGCAGTGTGGTCATGGGAACAGTACTTGTAAGGAGAGGGGTGGTAGTTGGTGAGGTTGTGGGGCATATTAGTTGTTTTTCTGTTAAAGATGTGATTGATTGACTTAGCAGATTTTTTGGAGACTCGCAAACTTCTGGAGGTTTTGATTTAATCTTGTCCTCATTGTTCTTCATCCATTCAAAGAATGGCAACAGGTTACAGTCACACTGCCATGGGTTCTTGTTCAGGTACAATTTACTGAGTTTTGGAAGAGCATCAAAGACATCACCAGGAAGGCTTTGTAGTTTGTTATTTCCCAGTTTGAGTGTTGAAAGAGACTGAAGTTTTTCAAAGTCCTCTTGTTTTAATGACTTTATATTGTTATTTTGAAGATTCAGATCACTCAGTTTCTCAAGACCTTCAAAAAAGTCTGCATATATCGTTGAAAACTGGTTTGAGGAAAGGTCTAGCTTCTTGAGCTTCTTAAGTGGACTGAAAACTCCAGTTGGTAAGTGAGTGAGATTGTTATGGCTTAAACCTAATTCAGTTATTTTAGGCATTTCTCCAAAAAGGACACCGGGAAGACTAATGAGTTGATTGTTGTTTAGAGTTAGACTCTTTAATGAAGAGAAACCAACAAATAGATCCTGCTGCAGTTCTGTTAAAAGATTGTGGTCCAAAAAGAGTTTTGTTAATTTACGTTTGTGTGGTAATACATTTGGTTGTATAAGGGAGATTTGGTTGCCTTGCAAAGCTAGCTCTGCCAAATTAGGAAAATTATCAAAAATCCCATCAGGTAAAGCAGTCAGCTGGTTCTCATAAAGCCTGAAAATGGTCAAGCCCTTAAGTTTGGAAAAAAGAGATGTCGATACAGAACTAAGGTTGTTTCTTGCAAGATGAAGAAGTGAGAGTTTCTCTAAATTATCAAACGTCCCCTCCTCAATAGAGCTGATCTCATTCATATGTAAATATAATTCTTTAAGGTTTTTTAAATCATCAAATAACCCATTTTCAAGGCTATGGATTTTGTTGTTTTTTAGAACAAGTTTTTGAAGGTTGTTGAGATCCTTAAAAACACCCACAGGTAATGATGTCACGTTTGTGCCAGATATCTCAATGGTCGTGATATCAGGCAAACCCTCAAAGGCTCCAACCTCTACAGAGTGAGTTGAAGTACCGATAAATTCGATTTTTCTTAGTTGAGGGTTTTTAGAAAGAACTCCTTTTGGTATCACAGGAATCTGACTGTTTATAAAGAATATTTCATCGGCTCCATCTTTTAATTTTTCAGGGATTGCTGTCACGGTTTTGTCATACACGTCTTGATTTTTGCAGTCATCACCTGGTAGACATATATCTACAGTGCAGCTCCGGTGCAAGTGCACAATTATGTAAATGAATACAAGTGCAATTTTTAAATGCATATGCCTGTTGAAGAATAAAACATTACATGCAAATTGAGTTCTCATGACTTTTTCATATTAAAAGAATTGAATAAATAATATTAAAAACATAAATAAATGTCTTTATATATTGTGCATACCACATAGTGCCATTAATTATACTTACACAAAATAAAAATTATTTGATAAATAAATAATAATTTATGAACAATGGTGGAAAAATATTCACAATATCTCCTCCACAATGCTGAAAACTAGCAAGCAGTTGTTTGCCTTTTATGTTCATGACCTACATTTGTCTAATTAAATGTAAATAATTACTCTTACCTGCTCATCTCAGTTGCAGCTGAATGACCATTTAGAATGATGTTCTTAAAAGCAAATGTAAGGATGTACTTAGTGCAAATTTGGTGGAATATATGATGTGCACTACTCTTATCTACATATCCCAAGCGTTTACTGCATGTGCGCAAGGCATTAGAAAGGGTGGACCGTTTTTTTTCTGTTTGAGGAGATAAAAAATTGCAGACTCACTTTAAAAAAAAATTCACACAGTACACATATTTAGGGATTTTTCTCAGTTAAATTTATTCTCTTCTAGCCTTTTTTATTTGTCTTAATTACACATTCATGTTGTGAGCATTTAGTTTCTTGTTTATGTCTCTGTAAAGTGTGTGAAGAGAGTTTTAACATTTTAAATATAAATAAAGTTAGGTGGCCTCATGATGTCATGTTGTTAATGCCCGAAGTAGATAAATTAAATGGAAAATAATATAGGCAAAGCATATGTAGTTGTGTAGTAGATATATAAATGAAACCAAGGTGCCAAAATAAATCACCCAAGTTGCAACACCCTGATGGTTCATCATGTTTTATTTTTAATATAGAAGGTCTTGCTTACTATATAAAAGTGGTTTTGCTATGAGGAAAAACATGTTTAACACAGAACTGCAGAAAGTGTATAACCATTGACAGTTGCAAGAAAGGAAAATACAGTAAATTTCTTCCTATGTGACAACATTCAAATCATATTAAGCAATTATTTAAATTTTATAATTTCATTATACACCAACAACCAAGAAATAAAGAAATACAATATAACAAAACTTTGTTAAAATTAATTTGCCAAATAAAAAGAATGTTCTTCATTAACACATTGAAGATTGTTAAATTAAGAATTAATCGAAAATTTAGATAACTGAGTTTGTACTTCTTTTTCTTTGACGGTCAAAGTCTTGACTTCCTTGCTTATTCCTCCTCCATAACACACAGACAATGATACCGACAATGACAGCAAAACAGACAATGGCTAGAATGATAATGAGTTTGTCTTTGGACAGACCTTGACCAACAGCATTACCTCCACTTGTGTCCTCTGTCTCCTTTGAGACTGTTGTAGAGTCTGACGGTTTGGTTGTGGAAGTGTGCAGTGAATGTCTTTCTGTAGGTTCACTGTACGCCTGTGTACTTTCTGGTGAAATATCAACCGTTGTCGCAGTTGCTGTTTGGCTGACCAAGACGTCATCCTCCTTCAGCGCTCTTATATTTCTACCATTCAGGGTCGGAGGAGCATAGCACATCAGGGAAGTAAGATTCTTCACTTTCTCTGGATACTGTCCAAGCCAATCCCGAAAAGGTATTATGTCATGGTCACACCGCCAGGGATTTTGATGAACCATAATATTATCAACTATGGACAAAGAGTCTAGAAATTGTTTCGGCAAGTTTGTTAGGGTATTGTTTTGAAGCTCCAGGAGATGTAAATGGGACACACCATCCAAAAGTTGTATGGGTATATGCTGTATTTGATTGTTCTCTATAGATATTTTAGCTAACTTTGGAAGACCTTTAAATATCCCCACCTCAATACTGGTGAGTCGATTAGTGTGAAGAGAGAGCTCCTCTAGTTCCATCAAGCCATTGAAAGCACCTGGAAAAATATGCTGAATCCGGTTCCTACTAAGCACCAAAAGGTGGATCTCAGTTAAGTTGCTAAACACATTCTCCTCAAGGTGGGTTAACATGTTGTCGTATAGCCAGAGCTCCTGGAGGGCCATTGGACCAAAAGTCCCAGGCATTATCCTACTGAGTTGGTTCTCGTACAGTGATATATGAGTAAGGTTGGGAAGATTAAAAAAGATTGCACTGGGAAGCAATGATAACCTATTGTTGGAGAGGTAGAGTTTCTTCAGCTTTGGCAAGTTTGAGAAGATATTTGCTGGTAGCTGTGTTATTTTATTGTCTTGAAGATGCAATATCTCAAGGTTTACCAGGTCATCAAAGATGCCTGCTGGTATATCTGTTAAATGATTTTGCTGCAGAAACAGGGCTTTAAGATGATTGAGTCCTTGAAAAGTACTGTTGTAAAGCTTTATTATTAAGTTTCTCTGCAAACTGAGCTGTTCCAGATTTTCTAAACCCTGAAAAGCATCTCTTGGCAGAGACGTTAGAAGGTTTCTGCTTAGGTCTAATTTGTTCAAATTTACAAGAGGGGTTAGAAGAGATGGTTGGAGAACTTCTAGTTTGTTGTTACTTAGTGTTAGAGTTGATAATGCTTTTAGATTTCGAAACAGATCCTGTGGCAGATCGGTTAGCATTGTCCCACTGAAACCTAAGGCAACAAGGTTTCTGGTTTGGTCGAATGTATGAGGTTCCACCACAGCTATTCTAGAATCCTTGGCTACAAACATAGTGAGGTTCTCAGCTAAAGTCTCAAAATCAGCTGGTTTTAATGATTCTATGCTGGTGTTGGAGATGAAGAGGGTTTTGGTGGTTGGTGGGATGGAGGGTGGAATTTTTTGTATTATAAAGCCTTGGCAAAGGATTTTGATTGTATTACACTGGCAGTTCTCTGGACACGCAGAGGCAATGGCATTCATGGCGCACATGCCAATAGTTATGAACCACACCAGATCCATTGACTCCTAAAGAAAGCAGAAACAATGTTATTATTCTCAACAAAATTAAGAAGTGCCTTGTCAAATTATGGTCTTTTATTTACTTGGTTACCTCATTTTGACCAAAAATAGGACCCATGAAAACTCAAAGCCACACAAAAAGCCTAAATCTGTAATATAGAAGTGAGAGAGAGAACAAAAGTGGATGGTCTCCATTTGTGTCAAAGCCACTTGGGAAACCTTCTTATTGTGACATAAATATGACACAAACATGAGGTTCCACCCATATGACACAAACATGAGTTTCTGTAAAAGGCCTACAGTGGTTTTATTGTAACTACACTTAGGCTTTACTCACACTTACCCCCCCAACAAACACTTTTCTAAAGGTTGTTTTCTCTTTTCTCTGTATCTGTAGCTAGTAAGATCTGTTTAGCAATGATATAATACTGATAATCTGTTTTTAAAACAATATATATATATATATATATATATATATTGTTTTAAAAACAGATGACCACAATTATAGTATTCACAGCATTGGACTTCAAAATGTATTAAGAACATAAATAATAATAATAATTACTCCTTTTTAAAGAAATGTCTCCTTGCACAAACATTTAATGGGAACAAGTATACATACAAACATGCAATTTTCAAACAGGACAAAATGTAAAAGCACATGGAACATGACTTCATAATCTCTTCCCAGAAAACCCAAACCACAGTCTGCGAGAGCTGGAACATTTAACTGTGTGGTCTTTCAAATAAATCTAGCTATAATTTGCTGTAAATTCTCCTTTTTGTCCAAAAGATTGTCTAATTCCATTTTGTCTCTTTATTGTCTAACTTTGTAGACTGGTGAATTTGTTTTTGAACGTATTTGAACAAATCAGGAAAAACTGTAAATAAGTAAATTAGGCATTTACTACCCATTTGTTTCTGTTTTAGCCAAATATGTTGTAAAGGCATAACTGTAAGTTATTTAAAATTAAGTACATTCATTATTACTACTAACTAGTTTAGTTCACTATAACTATAATCTTTTAGCTCTTTTAAACATCTTTTTAACAGCCTGAACAAATGATTTAGTACAAAGTATCTTACCCTTGAACTAGAAGATGACTTGTCAGAGATATCGGTGCTTTGCTCTGTTGCACACAAGCTTTTCCCGTTCTCTTTTATACAGCTTCAATGTTTTCTTTGTCAGATTCCTTTCTTCCTCCTCATGTCTTTCTGGTTATCCTCTTTACAGTCAAACGTTGACTCCTCTTCTTTGTGTAAAAGCTCTAATATACTCACCCACGTGCTTTGGAAATGAGTCGGTGGGGAAATGCTGGTTTGAGGCCACACCCTTGTGCTGCTATTCAGAAGGGCAGGATGTTTGTGGGTATTTAAGTGTGACTTTAAAATGAATCAACTCTTGTTAGACAATTTTTAGCTACATTATATAAAAAAATGCTGGGTTAAATACAACCCAGCGCTGGATAAAATATGGACAAACCCAGCAATTGGGTTGTTTTGACCCAGCAGTTGGGTTACTGCCCAGAAGGTTGGGTTAAACATTTAACCCCACTGTTGGTTGAAAACAACCCAACCAATGGGTTTGTCCATATTTTATTATTTGTATTTAACCCAGCATTTTTAGAGCGTATATTTATGGAGTTGGGCACTCAATATGTAGAACATGTCTTTCTCTGGCATTTCATACAGGTTGTGCATGGGACCAGATTTTAGACATATTGCTCCAGTTAGTTACAGAGCGCACTAAAACAAATAAATGAAGGCAAAGGACACACGTAACCACTTACAAAAGGTGTTCAGTTCAGTTTAAGTTCTGTTGTGCCAAGGATGACAAGAAGTGACTTTATTAAAGCAACAACGATAGAAAATTAACATGATGACTTCAAAAAAACAATTTCCTCTGTTGCTCTATAAATGTGGGGCCCCACCCTTCCTTTTATTTTGCAAGTGCTGCTCATTTTGCTGAAGTGAATTTTCCTCCATCTATGATTAATACAAAAACATATGAATCACTTTCTGTGTGCATGCAGTCTAATCTCCCATATTTTATACCAACAGACTGATTAAATTTCTCCAATAAAGTCAGCTTTTTTTTAAACAGTACAACAGATTGTTTCAAAGCGGCTTCACATAATTCAATATAGGAAAATAACAGAATTAATGATGCAAACTTTGTGAAATATGAAATTCTGCTGTAAAGCAGCTATAACACAACATTATAAACATTATTATTATACATTAACACCTTTATTCAGAGTCAGTAAGTTCAGTGTTCAGTTCAATAACAGCAAACTTATTAAATTATGAAACCAGTTCAGTTCAGGTATAAGCAGCTCAATCGAAGACAGTAGTGTTGTTATTCGGCTTGAGTCAGTTCAATGTCGGTCAGTTCAGTTCATTTAAGAACACATTTGATTCAGCTGTAAAGCAGTTCTACAAAATACAATATTAATTTCAAGAAAATGGAGGGGAGGGAAAAAAGTGAAAAAACAGATTCAGTCAGGGTTTAATTTCTCCTGTGACCTAGATTAACAAACCCAGTGTTGTTTATGAGGCTGCATCAGTGTTGGGTAAGTTACTTTAAAAAGTTATTTATTAGTAGTAACTAATTACATCTTCAACAGTACTACAGTATCACTGTACTAATTATTCTCTCTAAAAAGTATTGCATTACTTATTGCTAATTTCTAAATTCCACCAGCCTCAACCATGTTGAACAACACAAGGATAGATAGACCACAATTTAACAATAACATGCTTATCAAAATGATTCTGTATGATATACAATGCAAACCAAAAGTATATGAAGTCACCGCCACTATTAATCACGCCTCTCATTTATGTCTGTTCTCTGTTGCAATCAAACTCTTCGAATCCACAGGAGGAGAAGAACTCCTCAACTGGACTTTCAAAACACTCCTGCACACTGGACTGACACTGGACATCATCACAAGCTGTAAGAGAAGTTTTGTGCTATCTGCATTTTATTTTAAGGAAGATTTCTTTGAAAACAAATGTCTTGTTATATATTGTTTTTGGCTCCAAGACAACAAAACATATAAAAGAGGATCATGTAGGTCTGATGCTAGGTGGAAAGAGTACGAAAATATTCTACTCAAGTAAAAGTACCATTACATTAATTACATTTTACTTAAATACAAGTAAAAGTACCAGTCTAAAAATCTACTCAAGTAAAAAGTAACTCATTTAAAATGTACTTGAGTTAAAAATTACTTAGTTACATTTTAACAGTGGGAGGGAGGCAAAACTAGGATAGGCCAAGGGTGTCAAACTCAGTTCCTGGAGGGCCACAGCCCTACACAGTATAGATATAACCATAAATAAACACATCTGATCCAGCTAATCTAATCATTTAGTTTTATTTGAAAACTATATGGTGTGCGTGTGTTGGAGCAGGGTTGGAACTAAACTCTGCAGGGCTGCGGCCCTCAAGGAACTGACTTTGATTCCCCTGAGATTGGCCAATAAATCTAAAACTAGTTGTTTTTAATTAAAGGAATCAGTTAATTACAATAATAAGACATTTGGACTGTTACCAGGCAAATTAAATCAGTATCAACAAAATGCATCTTTGCAATACAGAGGAAACACAGAAGCTTCATCTGAAGTGGCATATATGTATATTTACACACTGTTTAATGCAGGACATGAATGCATTTAGCCTGCAGTTACACATGCAGAAATAATATTTTTATAAATAAGACATAAAATGTTGAATACTCGTTTAAAATTATATAAAAAAAATAAAAAGATACTTAAAATGTGAAATTAAAACAGCCAGTAGGTGTCAACAAGTCACTGTTAAAAAGTGAGTCATTGCGATTGAACTGAATCATTTAAATGGTTGATTCATTCAGAAACTAAACACCGGCATTGCTCAGAGACGCAATTTTTTGTTGTCGAAAACAAAACAGGCAATATTGTGTCTAAATGCAAGTTTCTTAATTAACTTCTTGTTTTGTGTTGTAAAAATCAACAGGCCTATGTAATCATGCTGATTTTTGGAGAGAGAAAATACGTCTCTCTTCGTGTGATATTGATTTACTTTATGAAATGATATAAATATATACATTTTCTGTCCCTATATCTTCAATTTTGTGAAAATTATAATTGTATTTTAACAGACTGAATCACGCAGAGAAAGAACGCAGTCTAAATGCGCGCGCAGTAGTCTAATCTAGACTTCACGGCACTCTGAAGGAGAGTTTTGTTTAGTTTTTGGCAAGATACTGATAATGTCAAATCGCACATCGTTAAAACAACAATTATGATATTATCACAGACGATAGGGTATATATCGCACACCCTGCATAACTGTCTTTTTGGCTAATTTGTGAAAAACCTTTTGCTAAACTGTCAAAGCTTCATTTTAACCACCAATGCAATGATGCAAATATTTACCTTACCTCTATATGCTTGCGAAAGGTTGATGTCGAGATTTTATAAGCTGCTAGTTTGGTCTCCCGATGCAAACACAGCTTACACTGCATAATAGAGCATAAATATGGCCAGAGGTTCACTTCATTTCCTTCGAGTTCAACTTCAGCAGAATACGACAGGGTTTGGTTTTAAGCTGGGTCTGCACCAAAACGCCTGTCTTGTCCGTCTGCATCTTGTGAGTTTAGCGCCAGTTTGTTCTCCTGCCCATTATTTACTGCAGTAGTTTCTAGGGAGCAATTCATTTTTTACTCAGTAATTAATGTGTTTTAAAATGTAGCGAAGTACAATACTTAAAACAAAATATACTTAAGTAAAAGTAAAATAACAGCTTTTAAAAATTACTTTAAAAAGTAGAAGTACACAAAAAAGCTACTCGATTACAGTAACGCGAGTAAATGTAATTAATTACTTTCCATCTCTGTCTGATGCTATCATCTTTCACTGAGGATTTTTTTTACAGGCAACTAAGAACATACAGTAATAAAAGCAAAAATAAACTTTGGATTTACATTCCTCAAGGCTAAGATGATAGGAGATTTATAAATGATTCCTGCATGTCCAATCGCCTCCAATTTCTCAATCTCTTTTCTAGTTCTAGAATCAGGTCAGTGAAAGTTTGCCTAGAATGTTGATGCACCATACATTATGTACTGTTTTATTTATTAATTTATATTATGTACATTTTAAATGTCTGAGTGTGACTTCTTTTCATTCCTGCAGCAACAAAGATCATAATAAGGATGTGAGTGATTAGGGAAATTTTGGCCTGCTTAAAAATGTGAGCTTTTCCTTGGCACTTAATTGCTTCCTGTACACAGATGAGATGTGACCCTTTGATTCATAGTATCCTATTCAGTAAAAATTCCAACTGATAGTTAATTCCCCTGTTTAAATAAAAAAAGGTTTTGGTCAGGGTATTTACGGTAAGGGAAACTGGAAAAACAATCACTTATTGTTTTCTCTACCCACAACTCTCAAACTCTTTCTGCTTTCACATATCCATATTTCAGAATCCTCTATGTGTATTTGTTTGTATTTTCAAACAGTTCAATAAAAGGAAAAAAATACATCTGGTAATAAATAAACATTAATAAGATAAATTATAAAAAATAATAGAAAATGTGGGATGTGTGTAAGTTTAAAGAGATTGGAATGACACAAAAGTTGTTCATTACCCCTTCAGGTCACTATGAATATCGGGTTATGCCATATGGCCTGTCAAACTTACCGTCCGTCTTCAAGGGGTTTATGAACGAGGTGTTCCGGGAGTTTCTCCATCGATTTGTGATCGTTTACATCAACGATATCCTTATATACTTCCAGAACCTGGCCGAACATCGCCACCACGTTCTGCTGGTCCTCATGAGGAAGCGTCAGCTTCAGATCGGTTTTCTAAAGCCTGTAAACTAATTCCCCTCAAGGGTTTACCCACCTCCTTAGAATCCACAGAATTCTTATTCCATCATGTCTTCGGCAACTTCGGTCTGCCGGAGGACATCGCCTCCGATCGTGGGTTGAACTCGAGATCATCTCTCGGGTGTGGAAATCATTATTCAAGCTCCTAGGCATTACCATCAGCCTTTCCTCTGGTTATCACCCCCAAACCAATGGCCAGACTAAGTGGAAGATTCAGGAAATCGGGAGATATCTGCGGTCATACTGTCACGACAATCAACATGGTTGGAACCGCTTCCTACACTGGGCCGAGTATGCACAGAACCCTCTAAAGCAGCCCACGACAGGATTAAAACCGTTCCAGTGCATGCTCGGCTTCCAACCACCCTTATTTCCCTAGACGGAGGAACCGTCCGATGTTCCAGCTGTGGACCACTGGTTCCGAGTGAGCGAGTGGGACTCTTCCAGCCCAGTATCGAGTTCACTCAGCCTTCCATGTCTCGTTGCTCAAACCCTTCTCTCACTTTGCCCCAGATCCTGTGAAATCCAAAGTACCTCCTCCTCCCGAAATCAGTGAGGAACCTACCGTCTATCAGGTCCGGGAGATCCTAGACTCCCGGCAACGAGGGGTCCACCTGGAGTACTTAATTCACTGGGAAGGATACGGCCCGGAGGAAAGATCCTGGGTCACTTCTGCTTTGAGATTCGCCGCTAAACTCCACAGACTTGGTTCTGAACATGCGCCGCCACACGCATGCTTGCCAAACAGACAGAGCACAATGAAATAGGAGCGCAATAACTCTGACTAAAATATACATTTTGCTGAAATGTTTGTAGTTGGACATTGTGGCGAGGGGGGCGTGGTTCAGCGAAGTCTGCAGCGGGAGAAAGACTCAGGAGACAGCGGTAAGTAAGTGGGTCAAGTGCAAAATGAGGAACACCTGTGTCTGATTGCAGTAATTGGCGTGGAGAGACTCAATAAAGCCACCGTGGAGTGGGAACTGGAGGAGGGAGACGGAGTGAAGACTCGGGCGCACGGTCTGTGAGCGGGAGACAGCCGAAACGAATGCTGAGAGTGATCGCGGAGACAACCGAGAGAGTTGATGTTTTTAGAGCGCGCAGAGTGCGCAGCTGTTTAAGTTTATCTGAATAAATTTCACCCGAGTCTTCCCAAGCCAACCCTGTCCGCTTCCTTCCTTCCATTACGAACTTTGTTACACTGGTGCCGAAACCCGGGAAAGGAAGCCGGAACGCCGCTGCCATCATGTCCTCACCAACGGGATCGCCGTTTGCGGAGGTTATCCAATCGCTCGCGGGACTCCACCAGGAACACCACAAGGCGCTGATGGACATGAGGGCAGACCAGGAGAGAAGATTTTGTGCCCTCGTCCAGAATCAGCGGGAGGTCCGCGAGCTGCTCCGGAGCTGGATGGACCGGGAGGTTCGGGCCGGGGAGACTTCAACAACCCCGGCCCCGCCCACCCACATGCCGGTACAGAAGATGGGGCCGCAAGATGACCCGGAGGCGTTCATCGATCTATTTGAGAAGACCGCGGCGGCATGTGGGTGGCCCCAAACGGACTGGCCAGTGCGCCTCATCCCACTGCTAACCGGGGAGGCGCAGTTGGCGGCGCAGCAGTTGCCAGTCCAGAACCTCCTGGTCTATGAAGACCTGAAACGGGCCATCCTCCAGCGGGTCGGCCGGGCCCGAGCAGCACCGCCAGCACTTCCGTCGCTGGAGCTGGGGAGAACGGCCGCCCTTCGTGATGGCTCACCAGCTCCGGGGCGCCTGCCGCAGATGGCTGTTGGCGGAGAAAGGCGCGGCGATGATATCATCGACCAGGTGGTGCTGGAGCAATTTATTGCGCGGCTCAAGAGGACCCGCAGTGGGTCCAGTGCCACCGCCCGGCGTCGCTGGACCTGGCCATCCAACTCGCAGAGGACCAGATGGTGGCGTGCCATGGGGTTGGCGAACCCCTACCGTCTCTCTCTCTCTCTCCCCTTCTGTCTCGCCCCTGTTTTTCTCCCCAGGTCCCGTGCTGGCGTGGTTCCCGAGCCCAGCCCCGATGGAGGGGAGGGCCGGCCCCGAGTCGGCGGCCGCAGAGCCCACAGCAGGGAGGCAGGGTCGGCTGGCCCGAGCCACGCTGCTGGTCCCGTTCCTCAGTCTCCACGCCAATTCCTTGTCCCTCTTCCCGCCACTGGGGTGGCGGGAAGCCTGGGCCGGCCTGTTGGCGTTGGGACCCGGGCCATTTTCGATCGGTGTCCGGTGATGGAGGTGGGGACCCTGGTCCGGGTTCCGGACGCCCCGCAGGCCGCCCGATCAGGCTGGCGGGTACCAGATACCTGTGAGTATGAGAAGTGCGTATTGGGCTTTGGTGGATTCAGGCTGTAACCAAACCTCGATCCATCAAAGCCTAGTTCAGCCTGAGGCATTGGATATGAGCTGCATGGTTCGGGTGAGGTGTGTGCACGGGACGTGGCGGAATACCCAGTAGTGCGTTAGCCATCCAATTTCGGGGACAAAAGCATAATGTGGAGGTGGCGTTAACCCCCACCTCCGGCATCCGCTGATTTTGGGAACCAATTGGCCCTCGTTTAAAATTTTATTGGGAGTTTGTGTGCGGATGCCTCCTGGGGAAAAGAGACGCCAGGAAGGGAGGCGGCGGTGCTGGGAGGCTGAGCCTGGGCTCGCTGAGGCGGCTCCAGGGGGATCGGAGCGATCGAGAGGTCAATCCTCACGGAGCGTGATGATTTCCCTGGAGCAGTCTCAGGACGAGACCCTGAGAAATGCGTTCGCACAGGTCTGTTCCATTGACGCCGGCCTCTCCAGACCGCCACGGGCCCCTTCCTATCCATATTTTGCGATTTTAAAAGATAGGTTGTATCGAGTGACCCAGGACGCTCAATCAAAGCAAGATACAACCCAGTTGTTGGTACCAAAAGCCGTCGGAAATGCTTTTCCAGGCGGCTCATTGCAATCTATGGCCGGGCACCTGGGGCGGCGACAACACTAAACCGCTTAATGGCCCGCTTCTTTTGGCCGGGCATCCACGAGAATGTACGCCGGTGGTGTGCGGCTTGTCGTGAATGTCAGCTAGTGAATCCCCGGCCTCCCCAAAAGCGCCTTTGCGCCCCTTCCGCTAATGCAGGTCCCCTTGAGCAATTGGTATGGACCTCATCGGGCCATTAGGCGAAAGCACGAGGGCATCGATTTGCATTAGTTCTGGTGGATTATGCAACCCGATACCCGGAGGCAGTAGCGCTCCGCAACATTTCCGCAAAAAGTGTGGCGGAGGCTCTGTTCAGTATGATCTCCCGGGTGGGGATCCCGAAAGAGATTCTCACCGATCAGGCACGCGCGTTTATGTCACGAACCATTCGCGAACTTTATGAATTATTGGGAATTAAATCGATTCGCACCAGCGTCTATCACCCACAAACGGACGGCCTGGTGGAACGGTTTAATCGTACGTTGAAAACCATGATTCGAAAGTTCATTCACGAAGACGCCAAAAATTGGGACAAATGGCTGGAACCCCTTTTGTTCGCTGTGCGCGAGGTCCCGCAAGCCTCCACGGGGTTTTCCCCCTTCGAGCTCCTGTACGGCCGCCAGCCCCGAGGGGTTTTGGACGTCCTGAGGGAGACTTGGGAGGAGGGACCTTCAGAGAGTAAAAATGAAATTCAGCATGTGCTGGACCTGAGAACAAAGCTCCACACATTGGGGCAGCTCTCCATGGAGAATTTGTTACAGGCCCAGGACAAGCAAAGCCGGCTATACAATCGGGGGGCCAGATTACGCAATTTCACGCCGGAGATAAAGTACTTGTGTTACTCCCTACCTCTAGCTCCAAATTACTCGCCAAGTGGCAAGGACCGTTTGAGGTCACACGGCAGGTAGGGGATCTCAATTATGAGGTGGTTCGAGCGGATCGGAGCGGGCACGCCAGATTTATCACCTCAACCTCCTTAAAAATGGAACGAGGTCGAGCCGGTGATGCTGGCGACGGTAGTAAGTAACGAGGAAGATCTCGGCCAGAGGCGAGCCTTAAAGTTCCATCACTCACTCTGGCCCCGGGGGGGGATCACCTCTCACCCTCCCAGCTCACCGATGTAGCCCGGTTGCAGAGAGAATTTGCGGACGTGTTCTCGCCCCGGCCCGGTCGAACCAACCTTATTCAACACCATATTGAGACCGAGCCGGGCGTGGTAGTGCGCAGCCGGCCGTATCGTTTGCGGAGCACAAGAAAAGGTGGTCCAGTCAGAATTAGAGGCGATGCTAGAGATGGGAGTAATAGAAGAGTCCCACAGTGACTGGGCGAGCCCGATCGTTTTGGTACCGAAAACAGACGGCTCGGTCCGATTCTGTGTGGATTATCGCAAGGTGAATGCGGTGTCGAAATTCGACGCCTATCCAATGCCGCGGGTTGACGAGTTGCTTGATCGGCTGGGTACCGCTCGTTTTTATTCGACACTGGACTTAACGAAAGGATATTGGCAGATCCCCTTATCACCGTTATCCAAAGAAAAGTCAGCCTTCACAACGCCGTTTGGATTGCACCAATTTGTCACGCTTCCGTTTGGGTTGTTCGGGGCGCCCGCTACCTTTCAGCGCCTCATGGACAAAATCCTCCGACCGCACACCGCCTACGCCGCTGCCTACCTGGATGACATCATCATCTACAGTCAGGACTGGCAGCGGCACATGGTGCACCTGCGGGAGGTGCTGAGAGCGCTGAGGGAGGCGGGACTAACCCAGCAAAGAAGTGTGCGATTGGGCGGGTGGAGGTACGTTATCTGGGTTTCCACTTGGGTCACGGACAGGTGCGTCCCCAAATTGATAAGACGGCAGCTATTGCGGCCTGCCCGAGACCTAAGACCAAAAAGGAGGTGAGGCAGTTCCTGGGGCTGGCGGGGTATTACAGGAGGTTTGTTCCTGACTATTGCTCACCAGCCCGCTGACTGACCTCACTAAAGGAGGTCCCAGATACGGTCCCGTGGACGGAGCGGTGCCAGCAGGTTTTCACCCAGGTAAAGGCTGCTCTGTGTGGCGGGCCGCTATTACACTCTCCTGACTTTCTCTCCCTTCTTGCTGCAGGACGGACGCTCGGACCGGGGCTGGGAGCTGTCCTGACCCAGGAGATAGGGGTGAGGCGCCCGGTGCTGTACATCAGTCGGAAGCTCTCTAGAGAGAGGCGATGTACAGCACCATTGAGAAGGAGTGTTTGGCAATCCGTGGGCGGTCCTCACCCTCCGCTATTATCTCCTGGGGAATTCACCCTCTGTTCGGACCACGCCCCTTGCAGTGGCTCCACCGCATGAAGGATACCAACGCGCGGATCACCCGTTGGTATCTGGCATTACAGCCCTTCAAATTCAAGGTGATCCACAGGCCGGGGACGCGGATGACTGTAGCCGACTTTCTCTCCAGGAATGGGGGGGGAAGCTGCAGGCCGGAGGGCTTCCCGGCCTGAGTCGGGCGGTGGGGGTATGTGGCGAGGGGGGCGTGGTTCAGCGAAGTCTGCAGCGGGAGAAAGACTCAGGAGACAGCGGTAAGTAAGTGGGTCAAGTGCAAAATGAGGAACACCTGTGTCTGATTGCAGTAATTGGCGTGGAGAGACTCAATAAAGCCACCGTGGAGTGGGAACTGGAGGAGGGAGACGGAGTGAAGACTCGGGCGCACGGTCTGTGAGCGGAGACAGCCGAAACGAATGCTGAGAGTGATCGCGGAGACAACCGAGAGAGTTGATGTTTTTAGAGCGCGCAGAGTGCGCAGCTGTTTAAGTTTATCTGAATAAATTTCACCCGAGTCTTCCCAAGCCAACCCTGTCCGCTTCCTTCCTTCCATTACGAACTTTGTTACAGACATTTTAAACCTACAAGTGTATTATTATGATAGCACTAACTGTAAAGTGACTGTAATGGGGCAATCAAAATAGCCTTTTTACTCAATTAGCCTAGTCTGTGCTTTTTATTTTTTTCATTTTTAGTTTAGTAAATTTTACTTTGCTTTGAAAGGATCATTTTTGTTTTTAGATCGCATTGTTACAATGTTAGAATGTAATGTGATTTCAACCCTTTTTGCACATTATATATATGCCTACATGTTTACATTCACTTTATTTTTTTGTTTAATCCAAATACAAAATACCGAGATATACTGTATACCGTAAATCAGCCAAAAAATACAGAGATATGAATTTTTGCTCATATTGCCCAGTCCTACTTTGAAGAAATGTGCATTTGGTAATATTTAGCTCGATGCGCCCTCTTGTGGCCTCAGGAGAGAAGCCAAAAGCTTTTTTTTCCCTAACTGAATGTATGCCTTTTAAATTCGAATATAATTCGAATTTTGATAATATTTTAGTATAAAATTGAAATTTAGTTTTTCAGCCAACTTGACAGCCCAAATCTCTATTAAGTTTTTCTAAGATGGCTGTGTTTGGTAGTATAACTGGAAGATAGTTAATATTGAATTGTTCATATGAGTACTTTGATTATAGATTAGCAAATCCTTATTAATTCATTAATTATTTCATGAGATTTAGCAATGCAATTATATATGATAAATGATAAATATATCAAAACATCATTTTTGTTTAGTAATATGCATTGCTAAGAACTTCATTTGGACAATTTTAAAAGCGATTTTCTCAGTATTTAGATTTTTAGGCACCCTCAGATTCTAGATTTTCAAATAGTTGTCTCTCGACCAAATATTGTCCGATTCTAACAAACCATACATCGATGGAAAGCTTATTTATTCAGCTACCAATAAAGCTGGTGATTGGTAAGACTGGTTTTGTGGTCCAGGATAGGGGTGTGCGATATGATATGCCTTGCCGGTTAAACGTTTCATTCGCGCGCTGGTCTGACGTCTGCTTTTTCTGAGCGCATAAACCAGAAGCGCGTGCACTAAAACCCTGTCATGTCTTAAATGGACAGTATTAAACATGCAGCCGACTGTCATTAAAGGGATAGTTAACCCTACAATTACATTTCTGTCATTATTTACTCACTCATGTTGTCCCAAACCTGTATTCATTTATGTCTTGTGCTGAACACAAATAAGATATTTAGGTGAATCTAGGTAACCAAACAGTTGCTGGTCCACATTGACTTTGATAGAAGCAAAAATATAGAAGTCACCCAGGATCAGCAACTGTTTGGTTTTCCTTGTTCCTTAAAATAGCATTTACGTTCAGCAGAAGAAAAAACTCACTTAGGTTTAAAACAACTTTTGAGTAAATGATGGTATAAAAATAAAACACTATGACTGAATCGACAGACAGATGGCATAATTTTTATTTTTGGGTGAACTATTCCTTTAACGTTAATAAAACAAAACAGAGAAAAATCACTCACTATTATTGACTGAAAAACTTTACTACAGTTTCTTTAGGAATCAGTCTATATCAATTTTTATTTTTACATTTGTCCATTCAGTTTCTCGAATGCTCCTGCTAAATACTTATATTGTACCTGGAAATATAGCACTGTTTGTTTTATTTGTATATTATGTGTTTTTGTAATCTGTATCTTTGTTCTTATTTTTTAATAAGAAAGATACAACATTTTGTATCTTTGCCCACTTTGGCCTAAATTGGCCTCTGACTATCATGGCCTCCTAATCATCCCCATACACGATTGGCTTCATCACTCTGTCTCCTCTCCACCAGTAAGCTGGTGTGTGGTGGGCATGCTGGCGCACTATGGCTGCCGTCGCATTATCCAGGTGTTTAAGGAGATTCCCCACTTCTATGTAAAGCGCTTTGAGTACCCCGAAAAGAGCTAAATAAATGTAACAAATTATTATTATTATAAATATCTGCCGTTCTTTTTTCCCCTTTTTGTTACCTTGAAAAGCTTTATAATAGGGAAATTAGTTTGGCTGTACTGCTCAGACAACTTGCAAAATAGTAAAACCAACATGACAAAGAATCGTGATAAAACCGTGATATTTCTAAAAAACAATTGTGATATTATATTTTTTCCATATCGCCCACCCCTAGTCCAGGGTCACATATACCTGCCTGTGACAGATTTGTGTTCCTCTTAAAAGCATTAAACTGGCTTATCAATTAATTAATAATTAGAATTGAACTGAATTTCTCAAACCCCACATGATATTGAAATTTAATGACAGGAGGAGCAATGTAATGGATTTAACCAAAGCAAATCAACAGTCAATAAACAGAAGAATTATAGCAATTTAGTCCAACAGCATTTATTTTGTGACTAAATCTAAATATTTATTTCCTGATAGGATTAGCTGTGTCTATACCCTTTGAGGTCAGTAAGATTTTTTTTTTTGGTTTGTTTGGTTTAAGAAATAATTACTTTTGTTCATTAAAGGCACATTTTATTGATTAAAGATAACAGTAACAACATTTATAATGATACAAAATATTTATATTTAGAAAAAAAAAATGCTTTTGAACTAGCTATTGATCAAATCAATCCTTCAGGGTTCCCCCCCCCAAAAAAAATGAATAGCCAAACAACTGTTTTCAAAAATAAGAATAAAAAGGTTACAACCTTTATGATTCCAAACTTTTGATCAATTAGATAATTCTGTGAAATTAACTGTTCACCCACCATATAGGAAATAAAATAAAATAAAAAATACAATAATAACACATTAACAAAAATGATATTTACTGAACGTGAATGAAATCCAGCCATATTGCCATTAGTCTATGAATGAAACAAAAGTCAGTTACACTGATATGTTACTGAAATAAAGAGTGAGCAGAAGGAGCATAATGTAGAATTAGTATAAAAGAGGAAGACTATGCCATTTAAAGCACTTAAAATCTCACCCACAGGCACCCCCAATCACCAAGCCCATGTTGAATGTTTTCACTTAATAAATGTTTTACCTAAATGTTTTCACTTCATAGAATAATATTATGACTGTTTCTTATAAAAACTGTCACCACAATAAGAGGAAGCTCACCTGATACTGAAGTACATGCAGAGCTACAAAGAGATAATACAGGCATTTTTGAATTATCATTTTGAATAAACAGTCTAACATAGAATATCCTCTTGCAGGCGAAAAAGAACTGTGTTGTTGATAAGATTGGATGTTTTTTCTGCATGTGTTGTCACTTTCTTATCGCAGTTCCACTCATCTCATTTTCCTCTCTTCTTGAGCTTCCAGGCTTGTAAGCAATTCTGTGTTATCATATGCAAGGGCTCTTTTCGGTAGCACTATAAGCCTATAAAGGATAGATCATATATTTCCTAAGAAATTTTGAAATTTATGTAGATAGCTAAAACATCAGTGAGCTATCAAGACAACAATGCTCAAGAGACAGACTAATGACAGTTTATGAGCAAAGATAGATAGATAGAGTAAATGAGTCATGGTTCATACAAGGACAGAGTAGAAAAAAAAGAATTTAGCTGAACAATTTTACTTAGCCTCAGGGCATCCAAGATGAGTTTGTTTCTTCATCAGAACAGATTTGTAAAAATGTAGCATTACATCACTTAAACACCAAAGGATCCTCTGCAGTGAATGGATCAGAATAAGAGTCCACAAAGCTGATAGAAACTTCACAATAATCCCAACTCAATTGAGAGCAAAAAAGTCATTATTTGACTTTATTTGATGGACTGGGTTTATGTGGACTACTTGTGGATTATTGTGATGTAAAGGTGAGCAAGTAATGTAATTATATATTTCTCCAAATCTGTTCTGACGACGAAGAAACAAACTCATCTTGGATGCCTTGAGGATGAATACATTTTTATTTTTGGGAGAACTATTTCTTGAGGACTAGACCAAATAACGGGTGAGTAGAACCAATAAACCGAGAAAATGGCAACGAGAAGAAGTCCAAGTAGAACATAAACACAACAGATGCAATGGTAAGAATACACAATAACAGGAGAGAACAGTTCATTTTATGCCAGCAGAAGGTGTCATCTAGGTATGTGATTTGAGCCAGAGGAACTTATTAGCAACACTGCCTGTGTATCTGAAACAACTTTTCTTTTTGGTGAGTCATCCTCTGGTCAGCCCTGAACTGCAAATGGGTTTGAAAACTGCTGATGTGTGTTCTGCTTTCCGCTGTTACAAAAGATAATGCGTGAAGTGCAATGACAGCACTGTTATATTGCAGCTCCCCTTTCTTAACAGTAACAGCCTGTTAAAATATTTTAGAGGGGCATAACACCAATCTGAAATGAAAATCAGTTGTAGTACTTAAATAATGTAACTACACTGGGGATGAAAACATTTTTTAAATAAAACATATTTATTATTGCCCCTAACATAAAAATAAACGCCATGCCTATATATATATATTTTATACAAACCCGATTCCAAAAAAGTTGGGACACTGTACAAATTGTGAATAAAAACAGAATGCAATGATGTGGAAGTTTCAAATTTCAATATTTTATTCAGAATACAACAGATGACATATCAAATGTTTAAACTGAGAAAATGTATCATTTTAAGGGAAAAATAAGTTGATTTTAAATTTCATGGCATCAACACATCTCAAAAAAGTTGGGCCATGTTTACCACTGTGTGGCATCCCCTCTTCTTTTATAACAGTCTGCAAACGTCTGGGGACTGAGGAGACAAGTTGCTCAAGTTTAGGAATAGGAATGTGGTCCCATACTTGTCTAATACAGGCTTCTAGTTGCTCAACTGTCTTTGGTCTTCTTTGTCGCATCTTCCTCTTTATGATGCGCCAAATGTTTTCTATGGGTGAAAGATCTGGATTGCAAGCTGGCCATTTCAGTACCCGGATCCTTCTTCTATGCAGCCATGATGTTGTAATTGATGCAGTATGTGGTCTGGCATTGTCATGTTGGAAAATGCAAGGTCTTCCCTGAAAGAGACAATGTCTGGATGGGAGCATATGTTGTTCTAGAACTTGGATATACCTTTCAGCATTGATGGTGCCTTTCCAGATGTGTAAGCTGCCCATGCCACACGCACTCATGCAACCCCATACCATCAGAGATGCAGGCTTCTGAACGGAGCGCTGATAACAACTTGGGTTGTCCTTGTCCTCTTTAGTCCGGATGACATGGCATCCCAGTTTTCCAAAAAGAACTTCAAATTTTGATTCGTCTGACCACAGAACAGTTTTCCACTTTGCCACAGTCCATTTTAAATGAGCCTTGGCCCAGAGAAAACGCCTGCGCTTCTGGATCATGTTTAGATATGGCTTCTTTTTTGACCTATAGAGTTTTAGCCGGCAACAGCGAATGGCACGGTGGATTGTGTTCACCGACAATGTTTTCTGGAAGTATTCCTGAGCCCATGTTGTGATTTCCATTACAGCAGCATTCCTGTATGTGATGCAGTGCCGTCTAAGGGCCTGAAGATCACAGGCATCCAGTATGGTTTTCCGGCCTTGACCCTTACGCACAGAGATTGTTCCAGATTCTCTGAATCTTTGGATGATATTATGCACTGTAGATGATGATAACTTCAAACTCTTTGCAATTTTTCTCTGAGAAACTCCTTTCTGATATTGCTCCACTATTTTTCGCCGCAGCATTGGGGGAATTGGTGATCCTCTTCCCATCTTGACTTCTGAGAGACACTGCCACTCTGAGAGGCTCTTTTATACCCAATCATGTTGCCAATTGACCTAATAAGTTGCAAATTGGTCCTCCAGCTGTTCCTTATATGTACATTTAACTTTTCCGGCCTCTTATTGCTACCTGTCCCAACTTTTTTGGAATGTGTAGCTCTCATGAAATCCAAAATGAGCCAATATTTGGCATGACATTTCAAAATGTCTCACTTTCAACATTTGATATGTTATCTATATTCTATTGTGAATAAAATCTAAGTTTATGAGATTTGTAAATTATTGCATTCCTTTTTTATTCACAATTTGTAAAGTGTCCCAACTTTTTTGGAATCGGGTTTGTATATATAGAAACAATGAAGATTCAAGTGCAGTTTATTGAGAACCAAATGACCTGTGAATTATTTGTTTCGAAACAGTGGTTTGGAGCGCGTATCAAACTGCCAAAGTCACGTGATTTCAGTAAACAAGGCTTCATTACATCATTACTGTTTTGAAACGTTTAGAAATTTCAACGGTTTTCCATGGGGGTTGATCTCTGTAAACCGGTGAATAATGCGAGTTCATTGAGAAACATTGAAACAGCATCTATTGTTTTAACCTGATCTCGGATTAGTTTAATCACTTTGTAGATTTTTTAACAAGACTTTGTGTAAATAAAAGTATGAGAAGTAGTTAGTATATCTTTCTGGCCTGTTCATACACTAGCTCTCCATAGAACAAAACGAGCCCTGAAAATTAATACAAAATATGTTAAAAGCCACATATTATACAGACACTTCATATTTAATGGCATTTTATAATTTTAATGGCATTTAATGTGTTATGCTTGTAATAAAACATTTGCTGTGGGGTTTTAAAATCTATTTTTATATATGTTTTAACCTGAGTTTTTGTTGCATTTTCACACTTTTGACCAGCAGGCATCACTAGCGTGTGGTGTGTCGAGCGCTTCGAAACAGTGAATAATTTTGCGAAGCAATTGGTTCAATTGATTCAAAGCTTCGAAAAGGTTTGTTACTCCCATCACTACCAAAAACAAGGGAAAAACCAAGGCAAAAACACAAGGTAATCCAGAGCACCGAAACACATGACAGAAAACAATACTGAAGCAATCAAGGGCTAACAGAACAAGGTATATATAGAGGAACTAATAAGACTAAATAACACACAGCTGGAAACAATGAGAACTAATAAGTGAAAGGGGTGATGGAAACTGAAGTCCAGAACAACATAAACAAAAGTCTAGAAAAGTGCACTCTGGTGGCCGGCAAGGATGTGAGAGTTATCTTTGTTGGTTTTTAACATCTAGTTTAAATTGCCATTATATTTATGAATTTTTACCTTCTAAATTTCTAATATGATAAAAAAATAAATGATACAAAAATGTAAAACATTTTTAATTCAAAATAATTTAAATATAAATATATTGAATATAATAATATAATATATTATACTATGTGATATTAAAAAGTAATATTATTATTAATTCTACCTGTGAATATTTTACTATTACATGCAGTAACATATATTATTATAATACAATAATTAAAATAAATAATGGGGCTATATTTTATTATAATACTATTATTTTATAAAGTTACACTTTAAAGTGCCCCTATTACGGGTAATGAAAGGTTAATATTTTGGTTTTTGGAGTCCCTGACAACAGGTTGACATGCATGCAAGGTCAAAAAACACTTTCATTGTCTTATAATAAGCATTTATTTGTAGCTTACTTGCTCAACGACTCCCAAACAATTCCAACAAACCCCTCCTTTAAGTGATGCTAATCTGCGGTGATTGGTCCAATTGGTTTAATTTTAATTTCATCATGCCTTTAATATGCCTGTTTAAGCAGCATTTGTGAGTGCAGTGCTGCTTTGTGTACAGCGTTACCGGGGTAACCGCTATTTTTACGAGAAGGGTCTGGCTGCAGACAGCACTTGCACTCTCAGTACTTGCACGCTCAGACACATCCGCTTCCGCTAGTGATTTTGTTCTATTTGTTGATTATTTTTTGTTTGAATCTCTCAACATTTTACAACAGTAGCAGGTGGTGAAGACAAGAAAAAATAAACTAAAATACAATGTCACTTGCAATCGCTGCTTGCGCTTTCTGCTACCTGTGACGTCACTTGCATTCGACACGAATTGTGTGCGTTGCCAACGGAGACAAGACGCTGTGCTGGTTAAACGATTAAAACTAATTTAGTACAATGACAAACAGGGTCCTGCAAGTCATCGGAAAATACAAGACCCGCAAAACTGTGGCTACAGAACAGCAGGACCTTGTATGTTATGATATTATTAATTATGATATAATTAGAACAAAATAAAAAAGACTGCAAGTGACATCACTAGCGGAAGCGGAAGTGTCTGAGCGTGCAAGTGCTGAGAGTGCAAGTCTGTCTGCAGCCAGACCCTATTGATTTTTACGCCCCAAAAGCTGCACGTAGTGGCAAAGAATGAATTTGCATTTTAATTCAGACCAACGAAAAGACCAACTTGTGGGCAGGCAATATGCTAATATCTAATGTTGAGGTCAAGATGAAATGGCTTGGGGTTTGTTTAAAGCAACAATGATTCAGAGTCGACTCTATCTTTGAGATACACTAACTTTATACACGGTGCACTTTCAGATTTAAAACTTCGCAGGATGTTTTCCTTCACGTAGAGCTGTGTTACACACTGCATGAAAGGTAAGTTTAAAAAATCCAAAAAAGGGGAACTTTAGATTGATAGTCCACTTTGGACATTCTACTTGCTAAGTAACTTCACAACTACATGTCATGTTATTCTCATTAGATTATTTGTAGACTGTTAGGTTAGGGTTATGATTAGTCGTATAAGTTTACATGTAACAGTTACTTGAAAAGTTACTTATACTCAGTAAAATATCAGAATAAAATGTTATAAAATATTCAGCAGACAGTCTAATACTTTAATGACTGGTGGTTACTTATAGTTAGTAGAATTTCTAAAGGATTATCAACATAAAGGGTTATGTGTTGTGTGTAAAGTGTCTCCCTTTCTCATTTTCATTATTTTTCTTCTACCACCAGAGGGCACTATTAGATTGCATTTCCTCGGATACACTTGCTGTATTTCTCATTTCAGTCCGAGCTTTGTCTGTCTGGATTTTGACCATTGTTACAGATATATGATAAGGCTACATCACTGTCATCATTAGTATGAGAGAGAGGCAATAATGTCACACTGCCTGTAACTGATAGATGAGATATAAGAGGGGAAGACAGGGGGAGGACATTTTGAGACGGTAAGGTGGATATTTTGGACAGTTGTTGGGAGAACGAGGAGACTGGCATCGAGATATTCAGGGATTTTCGAATATAGCTTTTTCAGAAAATCATGTCATATCTTTGCTCTGTCTCTGCATCACTGACTCACAAAATAAATACATAAATATAGGAATAAATGTTTTTTTTATTATTTTAGTTTGTTGAATCACTAGTAAAGGAGTGACTTAAGACAGATATTTGTATAAAAACAAATCTTTCTTCCACTGTACGAGTCTGGAAGAAATGTTATGTGACTACTGCTGCTGGCTGAGTCTAATCTATGAGGTACGTTCACACAGCCCCAGCTGGGACCACAAAGCATTTCTGGTGTGCAGTAGGGGCACAGCAGTCTTATCTTTACTGGGTCCCTTGGAGGAACATTCTGTTTAGACCTACAGACCTGGAATAACCTACTTCTCTCCATCCTCCCAAAATTATTTTACTACAAACTAGATAAGATCACCTCTGACCCCCTTCCGTTCCTCTATGTGCCTCTATGAAAAATATAAAAATGCTGCATAATTCTATCAGAATTTAGATTATAGGTTTATCTCTTATCAACATAAACTGACCCTTGTGTCTTTCCCATTCTGTTTGGCAAATTGGTCTTATGTAAGCATAATTTTCTTTTGCATTTCCTGAATCTGTAGGCCGCACAGATGAAGAAAAACATGGATTAATAAATGCTAAAGTTAATACAATGCTGAACATGTTTCTGCAGACAACATTGTGTTTAGCAAGGGAATGCAGAGATTTCTGTTTTAGAGAAATGCCTTGTGCATCCTAATAAAGGACCAGCTGAAATCCCTATTTAATATAAAAAGTTATTATGTATAGCAGATTACATAAATATGGCATTGGTTTTCTTTTAATTTCCTACTTTCACATTTATATTACCATGTTAAATGCAGTCTCAATATATCTAATCTGAGTGTGTTTTTGTATGTTTCTCACCTTATACATGCACATAGGAACAGATGGGTTGAATTGTGTACCCACCTGCTATTTGGCAGGAATATAAGCGGCATAGGCTTAACGTTATCAACAGTCTGCAAGGCCATCGCAGAATCAAACTCCCAAATGCTATTTGTTTTATTATACTGTTCCACATTCACATTACATCTGACTATTACGCAGACCATTTCATTTACGCTAGATGAGAACGACCGGAATCAAATGCAGTGGGGATAGTTGGTGCCATATTTGGTTAGTTATATAGTAAATTGTAAAATTATCATAACAGCTGTCCAAATGTTTCTGTTCATTTTGAATGATGAAACAGAAAACCACTCCCATTTGGTCCAAAAGGTGTCAAAATAAGTTGAGGAAAACGTGAGAAAATCAGTGCTTAAGCTGAAGGCCCTGAGAAGCACAGCGAGTCTCAAAGTTCTTCCTCAGTTCAGACTGTAATTGCCTGATGCACAATAATGCACCTGAAACACGGCCAGAACACATTTACAACACCAGTAGTTACATACTGTATTTTTCAGCCAAAGAAATAGCCTTACCTGAGCAGTATTTTAACAGAAACGGTTCCAAAAAAACATCCTGAGGGATCCATGGGAGGCAAGAGGTGGAATATCAAAACAGGAGGCAATATTTATATAATTTATGGTGAAACTCACCCATTCTCTGTGGTTAATAATGTGTGGATGTGATGTGTCAGTTCACAGCAAACAAATATGTAATCTTATCTACTTTTTCTGGACTCCAGAAACTAAAAACAGCATTTGTAATGTAGTTTTTCATCGCTTATTAATACACAGGGGCTTTGTTACTGTTTTGGGGATTTTTTTATTTATTTGCCTTCATATTAAAGGTACACTCAAGTCTGAAAATGAATATGCATACTTACTTATTGTATACATTTAAAAGCAGCATGTGGAAAGAGCAGTATGTCCAAACTCCAAGGCTGCATCTGAAATTGCATACTTTCCTATAAGAAATAGTATGCAAAAAACAGTATGCGAAAAGAATAGTAGTCTACACCAAATTCTCAGTATTCATAAAACAGTATGCAAAATGTACGAGATAACCTACAAATGTGCATCCAATGGATATTTTACTATCCTGTGAGACAACGGGAAAGGATTTGGGAATGCCATTGAAATGATGCAAGTGACGCTCTAGGTCACACGACAGTACTTTTTTAGCGATGGCAAAGTAATTATTTATTAAAAAGAAATACCTTCTCAGAGATTATGCGATTTTGAATGGTATTTGCACTGATAACATAGTAGTCATCTTGGAGTTATACTGACACCTAGTGGTGGGGTTGTAATATCACGTAAAAGCGAACATTTCAGTCACCAATGCTACTGTATAAGCAACCCCCAAAAAATAAATAAATAAATAAATTATAGAAAACAATAATAAAAGAAAAACTAAATCCACAAAGTGAAGAAAAAAAAGGTACACGATATGATTAGAGATCTGTTTGATAACATAATTCTCTGTAAATGCTCTAAACTGTCTCTGTGGTGTCTAATGATCTAGTCAAAAGTGGTGTGCTAAGATCCATCAGCATGACTTGTGAATTACCATATGCTGGCCCACTGAAACCCCATGATTTTCTAACAGTGCAAGAAGAAGGTACCACAGAGATGGTGATGAGAGTGAGAGCTAAACAAAGAGAAAAAGATAGTGGGGTGGTTTAAAAAGACTCAGTAGGATGTGTTGCCAGGGGAACAGGCTGCCTTGAGTTGCACTGAGTAAGATAAGGGAATGCAACATCGGGGCAAGACAAAGTCCTCGGCCTCCGTTGATGTTTGGCTGATTGTGCTGAGAAGGCCATCTGAATTCTAATCATAGAGCAAAATGCAACAGGAATAAACAGCAACTGGACAGCATTTTTTTGTGCTTTTTCTTTATTCTCAATTTATAAGCACCTAATTTGCAATACAGTGATATAATACTTTATTTGTTTAAAGTAGTATTATAAAATAGATGCATGCATGTTGTAGATGCCATACATATACCTGCATGTCATGTCAAAAAAGTGTATACAACTCTAGTATAAAACTTAATTTGATATGATATTTGTATTTCTTATCTTTAGATTAATTAACAGATTAATTAAAAGATAATTAGCTAGTAAATAAAATTCATATTTTTTTTTTGCAAAGAGTGATAGGAAGCACCAGCCCGATCTCACAGCAAAAATAAGTATGAATTGCAGTGAGATAGCGTTGGAAGCACAAGCACATCCAATCCGGTGTAATTGAAAATGCTGTCATAGGCCTTTTTGTGCTCAGCTGCTTGTTTCCAGAATGCTTAGCCTAGTTATAGATCCGTGCAGGTGCTTAATTTTTCACTGCTCTTTTGGGAAAACAAACAAACACAGAAGCGTGTGCTCCCACATTACTCATGCTAATTGCTGTACATAAATCACTGTGGGGAAACTGACAGTAATCAACAAAAGATAAAATATGTGCTCTGGCGACCCAGCTTTCCTTTCCCCATTTCTTGCAGTTTTATGCCACATATCTGTGCCATCTTCTCAGCTAAAGTCTTAAAGGAGCATTTTTCCTCTAATAAGTCATGAATTTCCATGATTTCTTGCACTAGGAAATAAGTAAAGGGCATAGGCTGCCAAGTCCATTTCCATAAACGTAATTAGAGAGTGAGAGGCCAAACCTTGGCCCTTTAACCACCTTCAAACAGAACCACACATTCTTATATATGCAGAGAGAGAGAGAGAGAGAGAGAGATGCTGCACCTCAAATGAAAATCCTACAGCATCAGTGACCCCATCATCTGTGGACTTTGCACATGCAATTCATATCTCTTTGGTCAGGTATCTGCCCTATAAATGCAGATAATGACTATCATGGAATTTCTCTGCACATCTGAAATTAAGGGTGGAAATAATACAATTTCCCAATTTTTTACTCTGCATATTAAATCACTCAGCTGGACTAACCATCCAAGCTACTGGGTCACTGAAAACCAAGATACACATATAAGAAACTGAAAACAATCTTCATGTGTAATGTACAGTACAGTAACGGATAATGTTACAAACAGTTGGTTGAGACTAAAAATTGGTCATGGGTTCTGCATATTAAATCCCCCAGTTGGACCAACCACCCAGTTGCAACCAACCATGCAAGAAAGAAAGAAGGAAAGAAAAAGAAAGAAAGAAAAAAAAGCCCTGTTTTAATATAGTATCATCGTTGTTGTACATAAACAGTTAATCATACTTGTCAGTTTATGAGAAGGTCTCAGCTTAAAGCTTTGTGGGATTGACATAATTTGCAAAAGTCAGCAGTGGGTTGAGGTTCAATTAAGATTGCGAACTCCACATTGACTCACATACTGTATAGCATCAACATATTTCTGACATGGAGAAATATGTAATTAAATCAGAGCTGCATAGTTAAAATCCAATGTCAAAGGCATACTTCATAATGATTTCTCAGTTTGAGTTTAGATAAAAAAGCAATGCAGTGTTTATTCTGAAGCTACTCTGGTACTTGAAAGGAAATTAATTTAATATTTAATTGTATAAATCCATAGCATAACAAAATTCACATAAATTTCAAATCAGTCACATATATATACATCACCCTCTTTTGATGTTTAGCTAATGAAAATAATTAGTCTTAAACAGAGATGCCAGCAGGCAGAGGTTATGTCAGATCTTTTGATCATATAACGCAGTATACAGATTAAAGGCTTGACAATAAATTGAAGGCTTCTTTTGAATGTTTGTGAATACAGAACTTAATGATTTACATGCAGGTACAGTATATGAGAGGATAGCTATATTGTATTGCAGTAGGTTGCAGCATTTTTAGAATAACCACAAATATTGTAAAATTTCAACACCATCCACATTTCTAAATCTATGCTTTAGTACAAGGAAGTAAGTCTGGGTATACCATTCATGAATATTTAATCTTCTCTCATTCAACTGTAATTTAACACAAACAAAAAAGATAGCATGTGCGTATTTGGGTTGTATTAATAAAAACAGGCCGAAAATGTTGATAGTTTTCCAAATTATGATATTTATTTCTCATCATACTTCTTATCTCCCTTGTACCCCAGAGGCAGAGATACTGAGCATGCAAAATATTTTATGCTCAGGGCAATTCACCACCCCACACAAGACTGCAGAAACATATTGGCAGAAGACTGCAGGCGACTCATTTTTTATATTTATTCAACGGATCTCATGATATGTATTTTACGTAAAATGTGGTTCTGTAAAACGTACATTTACTTATGTTTTTACAAGTACTAAAACGTACAATACTGACGTACTTTCAGCATTTAGAGCTGAGAATGCCGGTTCTCATAACGGAGGATAAAAACTTAACACACAGACAATTTAGTTTCGTTTGGTCTGGATGCACTGCACAATAAGAATGAGCAGTGGCCATTTATTAATGAATGCACACCTGGTGTGTCACCCCACCCACTTCCAGAAACTAGGTCACAGGGTCAATTGAGAACATATACAATGACATAACTGATGTAGGAGTGGGATTAGCGACTATAAAAACATTTTTTATGCTATATTGTTACAATTTTTTTATTTTCCTGCATATTTTGGTCAATTGCTTTTTATATCATTTTAAATTCGCTATAAAATAGGTAGGTTTAGTTTTGCGGTAGGTTAAGGTATCTAAAATCTAAATTACTTATTAATAAAATTATAAAAATGCATATTTGCTGTAAAATTGGTAGGTTTAGGTTTGGGGGTAGGTCAAGAGTCCTAAAAATCTAAATCGCTTACTGATAAAATTATAAAAATGCATTGATACGAATATCAGAATGATATAAAAGATTTGTAAATATTTTTACTTTTTTACAGCTAAAATACATATCAATTTGTACATTCTAAACGCTGAAATACATCTGTTTTAGCATCAATAAAAACGTACAGAAATGTATGTTTTGTGCTTGTAAATGTTACGTATTAATGCCTACATATAAACATGAGACTAGGCTGATTTATTTGTAATGTGTGTTTTAAACAATGTGTGAATGATGCATTGAGTTATTAGGACAATCTTTCATGTTCTTCATAATGAAATTCTTAATTAACTATCGCAAACCTCGAGACTGGAAATAACCAAATTGAAAGTTTAAGGGTGGGCCATGGGTATGAATGATGACAGAAGGAATGGCACACTAGCGTGCAAAAGAAGGCTACCTGTCCACCCCACTTACGCACTTGATGTGATTTGTTTGTCAGCTGCGAAGAACCTGCGCAGCTCGTGTAGAAACAAAACCCTGAGCAGGTGTTGTAAAATACCGATGCAGCTGGGATTTGCTTGTGAAACAAACAGCTCAGCTGGGGATTGGATTCCTGAACAAAAATCTGTCAGACCTGAACATTGTCAAGCATTAATCTATACGAATAATAATTGGTCCACATGCTCTCCTTATTTTTTTCTCCAACTGTTATAAGTATATTTGCACTGTGAAATCTTGAACATGAACTTGGTGAAGCCATATCTCATGAGGTCTTTCAACTATTTCAATTATTCACTTTCTAGTTAGTAGTGAGAGGAAGCAAATTTGTGATGTCACTGTTACAAGAATAATCTGCGTGTATAACAAGCGATGACAAGGACAACAGATGGCATGCACGATGCTTAAATAATTTGTCAGATGTTAACAGGCTTGATTGAAATCTTTTTGATATGATGTAGGGATGCTAGTGGAAATATCACACAGATCTGAAAATATATATTTGAAATAAGCAGATAGCTGCATCAAATTTTCATTGAGCTAGCTGAAGATAAGACCACAAGTCTTACATAAAAGATACAAATATGACTTCCTTTGAGTGGGGTTACTAATGAATTCATGCATGCAAGTTGTATATTAGCCAAATGAGCAAACTAGAAATAGTTATTTATCTCGTCTACGTACAGGTACAAGTTTACAAATAATAATTAACAACAATGGGTGTAGCAGGCGCATTGATATTACGCAGTGCCTGAAAGTAGTTCCCAGCTAGCTTTACATTTATGCATTTAGCAGACGCTTTTATCCAAAGCGACTTACTATAATTCATTAATTCATTATAGCATTAAGGCTATACATTGTTTTGTCAGTATGTGTGTTCCCTGGGAATTGAACCCACAACCTTTTGCTTTGCTAACTCAATGCTCTACCACTGAGCCACAGGAACACTAGTTACGGTATAGCTGGGGACTACTTTCAGGCGCTGCGTAATATCATTTTACCTGCTGCACCCATGGTACGGCAGCAAAGTTCCTTGATTATTACGACTTTTCATTTCCGGCCAGTCTTAGTACACAATGTAACTACAGAAGAGGCAAGTTTTAAATTGGAAAAATATTGAAACTCTTTGGTCATTTTTGAGCGAGATGCTAACAGTCTAATCAAATTCAATGATCTATGCCATCTATGCTAAAAGTGCTATTGCCAGACCAGGAGATCGGCTGAAGGGATTAGAAAACGGTAAAACTCAACTTTTTTACTCTTGGGGAGTTGGAAAATGAGCCTATTTTCAAAAAAGTGGAGTGTTCCTTTAAGTTTAAACTATTTTATAATTTTACCAGGAGCTTATATTATCTTCAAGCTTTCTCTAAGAGAAAACACACACAAAAAACATTCCAATAAGAACATCGATTCTGAAGTCCTCATTATCAATACAGTCACAAACTGAGACACAAGACTGCACCAGTTGCACTTGAAACAAGAAAGCAATGCTACCTATAGTGATGGGAAGATCAGATGATTTCACTGATTGGATCTTGATCATAAAAATGAACTAGTCTTTATTCAAAGTAATTTCATGAATGTTCATTTGAAGAGTTTAATTTAAATGTTAGGCCTATGAAGTGGGTATAAACAGTCCACACACCCTTGTTAAAGGGATAGTGCACCCCAAAATAAATATTCTGTCATCATTTACTCCCCCTCAACTTGTTCCAAACCCGTATAAGTTTCTTTCTTCAGTTGAACACAATTTTTGGTGACCAAGCATTTGACAGTAGCCATTGACTTTTCCAACTTGAGGGTGAGTAAATGATGACCTTTAAAACAACTATTTTTTGAGAATAAATAATAAAACACAAACACCCCCATTGGTTATGTGAATTTTGGTGGTTTTGATCTTAAATTTAAATGTGGAAAAGATTGGACAACATTTTACTTGGATTTTTTGTTTGTTTTTGTGAATTTTGGGGACATTCCATAGACATAATGGGTTTTTTTTACTGTACAAACTGTATTTTCTATCGCCCTACCCAAACCTACCCCTTAGAGGAAACATTGTGCATTTTAAATTTCTCAAAAAAACAAATTCTATATGATTTATATGCCATTTGAAATATGGGGACATGCAGTAATATCCTCATAAATCACCTTCTCCTTGTAATACTTATGTCAAACCCATGTCATTATACAAATGTGTGTCCTCATAAACCACATAAACACACACACACACACACACACACACACACACACACACACACACACACACAAATTCTTTCAGTTCCCTGGATATATAATCAGGGCATTATATCAGAGCGCTGAATATTGCAATTGACCAAAAGTAAGTATTCCAGAGAGCCATGTAATAAGTGAAAAACAAACAGCCCTGAGCATAAATGTTCACAGGTAAATGCCAGTTATAAGGAAAACTTTTAAAGGAATATTAGTCAATGTACATATCCAGGGAAACTAGGCTGGCACTGTAGGTAAACACTTTGTATACATCCCAAAATTTGCATAGACGATTGGGGCTCCCTAAAGTAATTGGGTTAGGTTTTTCCACAGGCAACCCTTATTTGAATAACCAACACCAATCTCGCTGCATACTGAATGGGTAATGCAGCATTCTCATTTGTAAGAAAAACACAAAGTAGATTTTTCTGCTTGTCTTTAGGGAATGTGGGGGAGAGTTGAATGAGTGTGCTGAATAGAATGATTATTTTCTTAATTAACTTTTGTTATGACAGGAGCTGGATTGGGAGCTCCATATCTAAATCATCTCATTTACATCCGCCTCTTCACTCATTAACATACAAAAAAGATTCCTGTTTCGATGAGAATGTTTGGATTCCACCCTCACCACAGTGCCATCATAGTCTAAATGACCTGATCGGCAGGGATCCCCTAAGTCTTTGCAAACACAAAGGAAGGCTGTCAACGCAGCTGGCTTCTCACAAGTTTGATTTCAATAAAAAACATATGGGTTTCAAAGATAAACAAAATAGTTTCTTTCAATTGCATGGTGTTGGTTTAAGACCACCATTGTGCTAATGCCTTAGCCAAAAAACAAAACGACATTATATATGATTTTACATATTATTACAACAGCCTCAGGCATCATTGGTAATTCAAAATTAATTAAAAATCAACTAAAATATTATAAATTATGTATATAAAAGCTTAATCTTAAAGGACAACTGGGTAAAAACATCCAGGTTTCGGCAGTTGTTTTGATTTACTGTGAATAGTGTAGTTTTTCCAAACTTTTGGAAAAGTTTTTCACTGACATGCTCAAATGATTATATGGTTATACAACAATTTCAACAGCCATTGCATTAACAACATGGACAAATACACAAATATCTTGCATTACAATTCAGCCAATACACATGTAATTGCATTAGAAAGCAGCAGTATTAATCAACAATTTAATAAACACACAAAAAGTGCAGGTGTTATGCATAATTTTTGCCCATAAGTAGATGGGCAAAAATATAACTACAAGTATAGTTTTCATGTAGTTCGACTTTATTCCAAGTGGAATGTGTCGCACAAGGGAAAGATGTGCTTATGAATTCATAATTAGCCATAATTGGTCTTTTCAAACATGAAGTGTAATGCAACAACAACAAATAAAATTTTTCAAGTGATTTTGTTTTCAAGAAAGCGTAAAACACATATTCAGCTTTAAAAACATGCAACACAAGTCATCATTGTGTACATTTACCTCATCAAGTGGAAGCACGTGTTTTTTGAGTGTGTGTGTGATTAATTCTTACCACAGCGTGGAGCTCTCTCTCTATCTAACTGATTGTTCTCCTTTGCCAATAAGTAGTGGAAAGAGGCTCAGATGGATGTTCCTCATTTAAAAACACAGCTGGATTGTAGTCGCCTCCTGGACCACTGCTCTGAGACCAGTGTCTTTCACTCACAGCTACTGAAAGACCTCTAAAATATTACAAGGCTAACCTTGAAATTCAGGTGCATGGGGTTTTGTCTTCACCGGCATGGGAATAAAAATATTGAACTAACCCCTTGTGTTGCAACTGTCAGCCAATTTACAGAACATTCAGATATTTCTTCCCAAAATGAGGACTTAGGCATTAACCACCGTGTTCTTCATGGCTGCAGCTCTTTGTTATTAAGCATATTTGCATATTTTAGTGCTCTTGTGTTAGCTCTGTGGTAGATACAATGATGTAAACAACGCCCGTTGGCTTCAGGATATCCTCCTCAACCATCCACAGAGGTTTTTGTTCATGTAATCCTCTTTTCTCTCAGCTGTTACAAAACAAGAGACCACAATCAGGTCTCATTGCGACTAGCATGTGTAGGTCTACAAAAAAGGAGGCACCTTAAAAAGGGACCATCCTTCTTGCTTTGTATATCCAAGTCTACCTAATAATTATAAATGATTAGCCAATTTGTTTCCCCTGAAATAATTCAATTGAATGTTAATTATTTATACCAATCAAGCACCCTATCATCCATTACAAAGGGATCTCATTTTCATTTGCACTCGCAATTGTTTTGTTTTCATAATTTCGTTACAACAGTGTATTCAATTCTCTAGTGTAACTGTAATTGTTCTTCAGGGTTTTAATTTTGCTAGTACTTATTTTTCCTTATTTAAAAATAAGAGTCCCTCTTCCCCCTTGGTAATAAAAAAATGCCCCACATTCTGTTAATATTGATACATGGTCTTAGTAATTTATTTTTAGGGTGGTTTGATGCACATAGCTTATTGTTCTGATAAATCCAATTTTGAGAGAAGTATTTTACTGTAAATACATTCTGACTGCTTTCTGACTGCTGATCTCTCAGATGATAACTTACTCATAGCTGCATGGGGACCGACAGTTTCCAGTAGCTTTCCATGACTGGATATACCTGCACAACCAGAACCCATCTGCCTTGGGAACAAATAATGCATGGTTTACACTATAACTCATTTGTTTCCTACATGACAGACAATCTCACGGGAAATGATGATCAACAACTACAGGTAGCTATGAAACTATATACACAATAGTGTATTTTTATAAAAAAGGGAGTGGCTAGAAAAAAAGGTGTATGATTTAATTTGAAACTATTTTTTCTCAGAAATTGCTATTAAATGGGTTGGACTTTATTTTACAGTGCATACACTTACATGTACTTGCAGTGTACTTACCTAAGAAAGTAGGTTAGGTTCAGGGGTATGCTCAGGGTTAGTACCTAGTCATTACCTAGTTATTGTAATTACTATAAACACTTCATAGTATGCACATGCTGAACATGACAGTAAAATAAAGTGCTATCTTACAAATAATTTCAAAGACACTGCAAATAACTGATTAAATTAAATACTTTTTTATGTTGAACATAAACAAGAATGCAAATTTTAGCAATTTCCTTCACTGTTGATTCCCTAAAAACCTGTTGGCAATCATATACATGTTACCAACAACTGTTATTTGGGTTCTAACATAACTACAAATCCCTTATTATTAATTATTAGGCTTTTGGAAGAAGCAGTATATGCAGTTTCAATGAATAAAATACAGTAAGACAGGGTTCCTCAAATCTTTCCCTGGAGGGCCAATCTGCCTCAGAGTTTAGCTCCAACCCTGATCAAACTCACCTACCTGTAATTTTCTAATGATTGAAGACTCTGATTAGCATGCTCAGGTGTGTTTGATTAGGGTTAGAGCTAAACTCTGCAGGAGTGGGCCAGATTTGAGGATGCCTGGTGTAAGACTTCAAAATGAAATACGTAGATATTCAAATATATTATACACGGTTTTAGTCATCTCAGCCAAAAGTAAGCAAACATTGCACAACAGTACTAGATACATCACCGATTACCCAAGAAGCACAGTAAAAACAGGATACGCAACTTGAGAATGGACACTAGTACAGGATAAGGCAAAGTAGAGGATGATTCACAAAGTTCACACAGAACACACTATTTATTAAAGTTGTAGTGCCAGAAAGTTAGACTGAGCAGGTTAAAGGGGGAGGGTTTCATTTCCAAACCCCTTGAAGACTAGCAGCTCTGACATATAAACACAGGGATCAAATTACAGCAATTTGTATTATCACAATGTTGTCTAAATGAAAATCATTATCTATGAGAGCCTTTGATCAGAGTGGAAGTTTGCCAAAAACCAGTCAGCCACTTATAGTACTTTCTGACCGCTTGGAACTCTTGCAGTAAAGTAAAAAAAAAAAACATTAGATGTGTAGCTGTAGAAATGTAGAATATGTAGAAAATAGGAAGACTGATAAATGATTTCATGTTAGCAAAATAGCTAACGATTCAGTAAACAAGTAAAACAGAGTAAAACTGTGTCTGTTTTTTTTTTAAAGGGTAAGTTCACCCAAAAATTTCTGAAAATTCTGTCATTATTAGACAGTAGTATTAGACAGTTTCTCCATAGACAGTAAGGATATTACCACGATCAACGCACATAAACATAGCAAGCCCATTGGTAAAATAGTCCATGTGATATCAAGAGTTCAACCGTAATTTTACGAAGCTATGAGAATACTTTTTGTGTTCAAAGAAAACAATAATAACATAATTTATTCAATAAATGTTCTCCTCAAGTTACTGTCTTCTACCATTTTGGAGAGTAGCCTACCCCAGAACGTAATCAACATAATCAGGATTGTTTACCTTCAGTTGACAGCGCATGCACGCTGATTACATTAATTACATAAAGACTTTTCATTTTTGTGTGAACCATTTAAAAACTGTGCTATAACATGTAGCCTATTTTAATGTCTGTTACAATTGCTTGAAATATTTGTTATTTAATTATGAAAACATCTTCGAGCAGTCATTTTGGATTTAGTTTGAAGCTGTAACGGTCAATTTCAAGTGCAGACATCAACACATTATCTAGTCTACATAGAGCATTGACTATTACCAATGTACAACTAAAAATCCAAAAGTCTTGAGCTGAAATGACTGCCTCACTTGTTACCTCCTCCCACCCTAGTTACTAAGTGCTTCCTTTTAGGCAAAACGTTTAGGTCAATTAGAGCAAAAAAACACCAGCTGTGTAGCTAATCTGGTCCACAGATTCTGTTCTCTTTTCTCAGTTTTATGCATTGCAATTATTTTTTGTTTGTTTGTTTGCTTGCTTTTGCACCATCCCTAATTTTATCCATGACAACTTTCAAAGAAATGTCACAAACATGTATTTCTCTGGTGTGTTAAATGAAGCCAACTAGTTAAATCTCTTGTCAATGCTAAAAAAGTTTATTGTTAACAAAGACAATGGACAAGGGAAGGCACAAGATACTATCCATGTTAGTAGACAACAATCTTAGTGACAATAAATGCAAAGAATGATTCCAAGACATTATCTAGATAGATCTGATGCTGTCTAATGGGAATGATCACTTATTATTTTAATGAACTGGACTTTTGCCCAAACAGTTTTGATGAATGTCTAGCTCTCAACATTCCAGACAGTAGGGAGTTTCTTTGCTCACAGAGTATTCCTTCAAATAAAGGCCCTAGGCAAATATGCAAATTCACATGTCAAAGTAAATCACGTTTTAGCGTCAACGTCCTTCAGTGCTATATATAAATAAGAAATAAAAAAACACTGACATATGATACAAAATTATTGACTTTATTGGGGATGTTAAATAACATGGGCAGTTAACTTTTCATGTAGTTATAGTTTAGACCTGAGTCTAAAGTCAATCTTGTTTTGTTCTGTTGATCAATTATTATTATAAGTATAATGCAAAAAAAAATGCAATTAATATTGAACTGATATACAGTATATAGTTTGGTTGCGAACATAGATGAGATAAAGTTTCACATAATTGGTGTAGGAATATAAAGCATTCAAAAAGGAAATAAACATGTTTGGATTCGTTTTTGTGGAAGCAACAGTGACAACACTGGTTAGTCAGGTGTTACCGAAAAAATGCTTTAGGATTATGACATTGTACAACCCACAGCACATGACAGACTTAAAAAGTCGCTTATCTAGTCTCGATCTGTAAACCCTTCATCATTCTTATTCAAACATCATTCACAGCTGAAGTTCTGCAGGAAGTTTTTTCAGGGTGTTTTTTTTGTATTACACAGGACTTCGTTGATATCTGTGTACATAAGAGATTCCAAACAAAGTATTTACATTAAATAATTTAAAAGAGCAATTTCCTAATCTCTTAACTGCAATTTGATTTTAATTTCATATCAAGCGATTTTTTTACTTAACAACATATATACTCACGAATCTGTCATGGCTTCTTGCATGGTTCGTGTTTGGGTGTCTAGAGAGAATATTTTCATCTTCATCCTCAGGAACCTAAAAATAAACACCACAAATTATGTTTGCCCCCATTTATAAACCAAGTAGTCTTTTGACATAGAAATCCTCAAATGTATTAGTTCTATTTAACTTAATACCATGTAGTAATCTAAAAACACTTTTCGTACCTCCCAGTACACTTCATCATCAAAGCAGTTGGCATCTGCTGGGTCTCCCCAGATTGGCAGCTTTAATATCCCACCTGGAAAATTACACAACATAAAATGCCAGCTCTAATGCATATTTATAAAAACACCTAAAGTAGTTTACCCGTGTAACTTTTTTTGAACTCACCAACCAAAGCTCCACCTACAAGGCCAAATGCTATTGCTACAAAAATACCAGCTGCCTGGTAACCACCCTGATTGTTGACTGTCCTGTTAGCAATGGTTCCCTTGAAGTCGAAAGTGTTAATTAACCTGAACAGAAACCATGGTATGACACGTCACGTGATAGTTTGCTTTCATTTTATTTACAGCAACAGTACAAACAGAAGCCTGTGTGTATGTGTATACAGTATATATAAACTTACCCTTCTTGTCCATAAACTGATACACTGGCAGAAGCAGCAGTAATTGCTCCAACGACCCCCCCTATAACTCCAGGCATTGCATGCAGGTTATGTATTCCACAAGTGTCTTGTATCTTGAGAGTTTTTTCCATAAAAGGCTAATAAGGAGAGAAAAAATAAGAAAGTGATTTGGCTACAAAAATGCTTATACAATCTTCAATTTAGACTTCAAAAAAGTTTGGACATTAAAAAATATAAGTATGACAATTAACAGAGCATTATAAAGTACATCTAAAACCGTTTCCCGTATATTATAAATAAATAATATGATTATTGTACTTCAATGTTATTTTGAACATTTTCACTACTAACACAGCAAAACTCACAGTCAGATAGATATATCCAAATGTGGAAATGATGCCCGTGCAGAATCCCACTATTAGAGAGCCGTAAGGGGTAATCATAAACTCTGAAGCTGTTCCCATTGCAACACCACCAGCCAAGGTAGCATTCTGAATATGTACCTACATTATGTCAAGAAATTCTAAGGGTTATATTATGAATGGAAAATTTAAGTTCAATTCAGGTTTTCCCCAGAGATTTGGTTACCATGTCAAGCTTTCCATGTTTCTGAGAGATACTTGAAATGGCAAAGGTAGTGAGAACTGAGGCAGCCAGTGCGAGGTAGGTATTTATAACAGCTCTGTGCTGGCCATCTCCATGATCTGCAATAGCAGAATTAAAACTGGGCCAGTACATCCAAAGAAAGAGGGTGCCTGTTAAAGAAAGATGGACAAAAATTAGGAATAATTCAGAACCTTCTGATAACCTACACAACAGGAAAAGTCCCCTGAGGCGAAGGGAACTTTTGATCTTATTTTCTTCCAAAACACAAAATTAGCAACAAATAGCAACCCGGTACTTTTCGTCATTGCCAAAAGGGGGAAATTTAATTCAAACTCTAAATTAATATATATTTTTAAAAACGTTGCACATGTAGCTATTGATATTTTTTAAGTAAATGTGGTTTGACTGACAGAGGTGGAAAATGCAGAATGCCTTCACTGTAATAAATTATTTTACATAAATGGGGGTTTATCTTACAATAAAGTAAATGCCAAAATATGATCTTCCGTATTTTGGAATTACGGTAAGAGGTTTTAAAATGCCAAAATACGATTAAATAGAAAATTACACTAAAAGGGTTATTTTAAATAAATATGTATTTAAACATTGCTTAAAATACCTTGAAAAATCAAAAGCACTTGTAGAGCCCTTTCAATTTGCATTGTATTTTTTTCATAATCATTTTCAACAAAAATTATCAAGCTATTTATATAATTTATATTTGGGAGATTTTGTTATACCATGCGTGATGCAATGAATAAAATCTGTTCTTTCACTACTCACCAATCATTGCAAACACATCAGAGTGGTAAACAGATCCTTGTAAAGGCTTGCTTTGTGATAGCGTTGGTCGATATAAGACCCAAGATATGGCCAAACCATAATATGCTCCAAAAGTGTGGATGACCATGGAACCACCAGGATCTTTTGCCTATGCAATATGAAATAATAAAAAAATGACAAATTCCTTCTCTTATGTTGGTAATAAGACTATAAGTGGATTTACTGTAAACTTACATGTAGAAGTTCAAGAATGATATACTCCTCAATAGCAAACAGGGTGACTCCAAACAGTAAGAACCATCAGCTGCACTGGGCTGACTTTTCCGAGGCAAGCGCCATATGCAATGAGACAGGCGGCCACACAGAAATCTGCATTGATGAGGCTGAATTGAAAAATAACAGTTCAATTCTACATATACAGATTAAAGTTGTGTATGCGAAGCATTGCTTCAAAAATGGAACATGGAATGTTCGGTGCCCTGTAGTAAGCATGTCAGTCAAGTGACGCTATAGGGTAAAGGAGGCCTAAACATGAAGGTGAACATATATGTGATGTTTCATAATGACAATAAGTAGAATACAAAAAAATAATTACTTCTCAACCCCAATTTTTATCTTCCCATCATTTTCGTCAAGGTAATGAAACCAGCCTTGCATCAGCAGAGCCCATTGAATTCCAAAAGCTGCGATGAGAAAATTGAAGCCAACTCCACCAAAACTATAACGCTTCATAAAGGTCATTAGAAATCCAAAACCAACAAAGATCATCACATGCACATCCTGAAAACCTACAGAAAAAAGTAGAGAAAATTAGTGCTTCAAAATGTATACAATTAAACAATGCAATAGCAGTAAATAGAATGTTGCAGCAAAACATTCTGGTATGTTAGTTACTTACTTGGATATCTATAGTAAAAGTCATTCTCTAAATTTGTGGAAATATTTTTCCTCCTTCTGTGTTCGATCCAGTGAGTGTCAGACTCCTCGTTATAACGGATGAACACACCAAACAGGATAATCATTGCAATCTGCCAGACAAAGCAGACTGCTGGGAGACTGATTCGAATATTGGTGTTTTTGGCCATTTTAGAGAAGAGAAGTCTGGAGATGACAGGCAAATGCCTTTCTTCGTAATTTGGTCGGTTGCTTTCGAAAGGAACACCTTTTGTCAAAAAGTTTTTATAGTGTGGTTTGGAGGTGTGTCATTACATAATGAAGCAGCACCTCCTACAAAGAGATACAGTACACACGCACATACTTATGATACAAAATGTTTTGTTTGTTAAAGAAAGACAGTATCTGGGTTCTTATGTAATTATTTCGATTTATAGTAGTGTGGTGACTTTGCTACAAAATAAGCAAGCACATTGTAAAGACTTTCGAACATACATACACACACACACACACACACACACACACACACACACACACACACACACACACACACACACACACACACACACACGTTGTTTTTTATGGTTTACGGGGACTTTCCATAGGCGTAATGGTTTTTATACTGTACAAGCTGTATGTGCTATTGCCCTACAACAACCCTACACCTAAACCTACCCCTCACAGGAAACTTTGTGCATTTTTTCTTTCTCCAAAATTCCCAAACTATTTCTCTTCTGTATGATTTATAAGCCTTTTGGTCCTAATAAACCACATAAACATGCACACATACACAAACACAAACACACACACAATGTTACACACGGGTACTGGCACTTCTTTTTTCCACTTCAAGCACTGGTCTTGATAGTTAAGAGATTTGAAAATAGAAAATAACAGATATATACAGTATATACCCGTACAGATATAATTGTTTTGCATGCATATGTAGTGAGGAAAATGATAAAAGGCAGCATTTTATAGCCCTTGTTAGTTTATATATATATATATATATATATATTACACTAAAAAATTAAGTAACTTTTTAGCCAGATCATTAAAAAATTTAACATTTGGTCTAGAATTTAGTATTTTCATTTCAGCACATAAATGCAGCTCATTATAAGTGTTACTAAAATATTTGCCAAAGGTTCTGTTTTCCTGTTCTCGTCATTTCCCTCTTGTATGATGTGTCTTACTTGTTTGTAGACATAATACGGTTGTCACAAATGCTCAGAAAAAAGCCCCTGTAACATCAAGGCTTATCCATTCACGTTTAGGTCAAGCATGTGCAGTATGTGCAACATTTATATTATGGTATGTGCAATATTCAGACAACTGTTCTCAAAACAAAATGCAAATGTGTCAAACCATCACCATTATTTCTTACCTTGAGTGACTAGATCTTTCTTATGTCAGCTGAAAAATTTAATAAAAAGAAATAAATGAATAAGATACTCATTAATTATGAAATATATTTATAAAAAAAAAAAAAACAGCTATAAAAGCAACAATATTGAGGTTTGATGGGATTCTACAACTAGTCCTTGATGCATCCTGGCCTCATTCTGAACAAGGGTTTTGATAAATATATAATTAGTAGGGCTATACTTTATCCGCTCAAAGTATTAGTTATGAGGATATAAGCAACCAGTTAACCAACCAATTAGTCACTGCTCATATTTCTATTGCCAAAATGTATTTGAGTTTTAAACTCTTATTTGATGGGCTATATGGCTTATCTGATTGTAAACAATGTTTCCCCAGCAGGTTTACAAAAAGTGTTTTATTAGCTGAAGGCACATTGCAAGTGAGTCTCCTTATATCTGATGAGATGGAAAAGCTAAATCCTCACATATATATATGTGTGTTTATCTTTTTACTCAGAGAAAGTTCATAATTTATTGTAGTACACTGTTTTATAAGGTCATAACTGTTACATGTTATTGGTTTACTGATGGCATATTCATTGCTTAACTGCAAATTGCCATTGGTTTGTGTTATATTAAACCCTTACAGCATGGTGTCCACAACAGCAGATTAGTACCTTTCAAAATGTCTTTTTTTATTTAAAAATAAATAAATAAACCAAACAAACTAATTACAAACAAACAAAGTGTTTCTTGAAGAAAACATAAAGAAGATGCGATTTAATAATACATCCATCAGAAGGTTAATTACAAAGGCTTTGCAAGACACAAAACTATTTGCCGTTGAGTAACAGTCAAGGTAAAGCTTTGTGAGATTTGTTATTTGGAACTATCCCTGAAGGTGTAAGACACCCTAGTGAGGCACACCCATAAACATAGTCTGCCAATGTATGTACAAATGTGAAACCTGCAGTTTCATTCACCTGTGTGATTTTCTGTTGAATTACCAGTAACCAGCAGCGTACGTATTGTGACGTATTCTGAAATAATTCTGAAATAATTCTAGAAAGTTCCAGTCCCTCTTGTGAAATGGACAAATGAAATACAGTAAGGAGTTGGGGTGTGAAAAAAAGTATGTTGCTCTCATTCATTCATTCATTCATTCATTCAACAGTACACTGAAATGTTTAGTTCCCACTGATGGTTTTATTGTATTAAAAAAGAGACATTTTAATTGTATTTATTTGCAAAGTAAAAATGGAGCACTACATATCAACCAAGCAGTCAGAAGAACAGCACTTAAGTTAAATAATGTTTATAGCACTTTGCACTTTGATTAAAAAAAAAATGTGATGAAGATTTATTTTATCTCCACCAAAGAAATGAACGTCAGACCATTATGTTAGGTTTTATGTACACCATTAGTCTACATATTTTCTGTTCAGGGTCAGGCCACTGCGTTCACAGGATATATTCTCTGATGCTGCATTCCAGTAATTCTTTAAGTGCAAGATCAGTAACGATGAAAGTGACAACCCATTAGTAATTATAGGACACCCTTAGACCACACCATTCCAACCATTTTTGGTTGAAAACCACATGCTGCACAAACTTATCAGAGGATTGAAGTTTCTGCATTTATGAAATGTGACCTCATCATTATTTTTATGGTTACAATTGTATTAATTGTAAATGCCAACTTAGCCTTGTAATAATGATAAGTCAATATATACCCAGTTCCTATAAAACTTGGGCATGGTATTGCACTGCTTTTAGTCTCTAGTATTGGGTGGAATTTTGCAAGGAGTTGGTGTCCTTTCATTTAATCATAATCAAGTTTTGCGAGTTTTTGATTGGCAAGAAGATAGTAGTTTATTGACTCCTTCTGGCTTGTTAGGGAGGTTTGTCTTGAAAAGGTTGATCATATACTTGCCTTTATGTTGTTAGATACTAATATGATTGATCTTTCACACAACACAACACAACACAACACAACACAACACAACACAACACAACACAACAGAGTATATTATTTCCCTTAAACAGCAGTAAACAAGAACAGAGGCTATTAAGCGCCAACAAGGACAAGTGATGTACTGTTAAAATAATTTATACTATCAGTCTCTCTTTCAATTCTTAAGGGTCGAAGAACGGAGCTCGTCGCTGAAGAGAAGAAATCTGAGTTACAGTGGCTAGAGCAGCTGATTATATAGCCAGACGCCCCTCCCATTTTGGCGGGCTGAATAGCCATTGGCTCACACGCCACCGCCGTGGATTGGCTCATATTTTAGTCCTAGATGAACCAATCAACGTGCAGTTTTAACTGTGTGATTGAAATAGGCTTCAGTTGAAGAGGAAAAAATTGTTTTTCCCATACAGTGTCTCTCGATGCAGTACGAGTGTAATCTCGAAAGGGAACTGCTATAGTATAACAAATAAGGATATTACAGTTTTTCTCAGTTGCTAACTCACAATTCATGAAACAATTCAGCTATATAACAACTATAAAAACAATCTCAAAACTACACCAACTTGTGCAAACTTCAAACTTCCAGTTCAAAGTCAAACCATTTAGTCAAAAACATGTTCTCTTTTGTCAGAATCTAATCTTTGGCCTCATGTGACACACAAACCTGTCAAATACACAGACTATTTTCCTGTCTAGAGAACACTAGTGAGATTCAAAACAATGTTACAAAAACCTCCTTTTAGGAAACAGGAGATATCTTACTAGTCAATGACTGTTACAGTCTGCAGCATAAATAGAAGGGTGCAGATACAGTAAAATTCACCAATACAATTTAAGAAAAGTTTACTTTCATTACACTACTGTAAATTTATATATGACTTTTTTTTGTGTGTAGCACAAAATATGATATTTTGCTAAATATTTAGACTGTTTTTGTCTATACAGTGAAGGCCAGTGGGGTCCAAAACAAGTGTCGAATTTCATTGCATGGACAAAAAATATACACTGAGACATTTATTTTCTTTCAGTAGCATGTGAGGAATATATTTATAAAGCTAAGGTGCTGTTGAGAGACTTATCCTGGATAATGAGGTACTTGTTGATGGCTAAGAGACCCATCAGTTTCTTTCCGTGTCCCTTTACCAGCCTGTGTTGCGATGCTCACCAAACCACATTAACCTGACAACATCGAGACATCAGGTCTGTACCTATTGACAGTGTTGAGAGCTATATTTTTTCTCTGTAGACTCTGCTCGGACCAGACCCAAAATACTTGTAAATTGGCAGACAACAACCACAACAACTGAAATCAAGTGAGAAGCAGTTTATTCAAATCAGTTATTTGTTTTGGCAAACAGCAAAAGTAAGGACTAAGTACATTCATACTAAGCTGAGGAATCTAAGTGACATGTAATCCATTTCAAAGGGTATCATATACAAGGCGTATATGTTTTAGAATTAAGTACTCAAAAAAATTAGAGGCTATCATGTTAAAATTTCTATTTTCATTGCATACCCTGTCATGGTTCCAAAAGAAACCTGTCTTAATTAACAATGCAACTTTGACAAGTTGATTGCATAAGAGGATTGTTTGGATTTTGCATTAAAGTAGGTGCATCATCTGGTAACACAGGTTTGTCAGGTACTGCATGGACATGCTGATTGCACATTATTGGGGAGGGTAGAACTTTTTACATGAAAGGTTTCCATTATTGGTGATGTTGAGCAAATTTGTCAGTTTATCAGCTATTCATTTCTTGTCCATGGTTTGGACAAGATCGTGGGCTGGTAGGATTATGGCCTTGATCTTCAGGTCAACTAGATGTTCTTGCAAGATGTACTTCAGGGCTGAGAGTTTGTGAAAAAAAATAATAAAATAAATAAAAGATAGGGAAACAGGACCCTTCCTAGAAAAACAAGAATGTTAAAATTGAAACACATGTACTGTTACTGAATTCAAGCAACTGACCTAACCACTCTTCTGTCAATACAATCTTTAATACAATGCATAGTGTTGTATGTGAGATAAGAGGAGATAAACATGTTGCAGTTTGGGTGTTTCACTGCTAAACCTACAATATATTGTTCTTTGAATTCATCTTTACATTCAGCCGTGACTAAGTTTCTGTGTTTCACATGTAAACATGCTCTTGAAGAATGTTATATAAGTTTTTTTTTAAACTGTGTTAAACAGGTTATAAAATACATTCCCTACCTAAGAGCAAAATGTGGGCAGACTTATGTTAAAACCAACAATTTTATTACACACAGCTTAATTTATTGAACATTATTTTTGGAAAGAGGTTTTGAGTTCTGAAAGTTGGAGTGTATGTGCAATGAACTCTTTTTCTCTAAGATCAAGGAAAATTAGATTTTCTCACAATATGACTTATTTAAGATTGTTAACCATTGGTGAACCATTTGGAAAAAAATATCAGTATAAGTAAATGTGACAGTCTAAGGTATAATAAGATATAAGGATCTCGGAGTGAGTACAAAAGGTTCAATTGCAACTACTTTCTATTCAGTAATGGCCATTATACAGTACAGTGTTCAAACTATACCGTGGACTTTGGGGGAGCCAAAGTGTTCGTGTGCTTGCAATGGACTTACAAAGATACAAAAATGTGTATGCACTACTTGCTTTATACAAGCACACACTATATAGCAAGGCCGTAACCATGTCTTAAACAATTATATATATATGTGAAGGGCCCTATAATATTTAAATAGATGGCGGTTTTTTCCGTTGAAATTTTCTGGACTCCTTTTTAATGGCCAGGTTAAATTGTATTAATCAAAAAGAACCCTGGGTGCAGCAGCGGAAGAAGCGATCCAGGCCCCGGTCGACGACTTCTCCCCCTCCGGTCTTCGAGATCTCCACCCGTAAACGCTTCGCTCCCCTCTGCGAGACGGAATGTGATGCTGTGATCATCGGAGACTACATCGTCTGGCACGTCGATGCTACGTTAGCTGACGGTAAAGTGCACACTCACTGGCATATCTGATAAAACGCACATTATTATGCTTTAGCTTGGGTTGAACAGATAATTTTGCCTGGATGGAACAACTGCTACGCTAATTGTCTTTATTTGTTTCTCTGTTTCTGTCACGGGATTAACATCTCATGGTAACTAGGAATTACACAAGCTTCAGTCTGGATCCAACCCTTAAATGATCCGAGATGACGAACACCTAAGAAAAGATGATGCCAACTCCTCGGAGGAACTCGGAGGAAGCCAACCATCAGCGATTATACTGAATTAACAAAATGTTGCCATAAATGTTAATTATATTGAGTTTCTACAATATAAATCTATTTTAGAAACTTTATTTCCTCTAAAGTTGCTTTGCAATGATTGTATCGTAAAAAGCGCTATACAAATAATCTTAATCTAATTTTCTTCTGTGAATGTAAAATCACTTGTGAAAGTATCAAGACCCGTCTCAAGTCAGAATAAAGCAAAAATAGTACTTAAAACTACTAATTTACAAATTGTATATTTTAGGGCTAATTGAAAGTATATTTTTGCAAATGTATTCCTTTCATTGCTGGTCTCTTTTGCTGAAAGGACACACACAGCCCACAGTGACAATTAAACTCAGCAAAGAAGTATACAAAAATTGCTCTTGTAAATAGGTTTTTTGAAGACAAAGGTAGGATTGGGTACTTTGTCAATGTGCATTTGATTCATTGGGAAATGTAGACAGTAAATTAACTCAGAAAAAATACAGAGACAGACATAATTGACTTGTTATTCTGCATTACATGCTAAGTAACCCTGATTATAATTTCATGCCAAAAATATCTCATGTAAATTTACAGATAAACAAGATTGCAGAGGTCTGCATAAAAGGCCTTAACAATGAGAGACGAAAGCAAAGGGCCTCTCCTTTCTTTATTTCTGTGTGCCCTACATACTAAATCTTGATTTCTTTGTCAGGGGATGAAAGTTTCAGACCTGTAGGTCACTTTGATTCCAGTAATGCTTCCACTGGCTTGCACAGTAGACCATCCATGAATTTAATTGTTATTAAGGTTCACATGGACCCCAAAGTGTTTAAGTCAAGTTTTCGCATGTGACCTAAATCCTAATGCTGGCTTTTCTCTGCAAAAATGCAATACAATACAATGCAATACAACTTTGCATACAATGACCACATCTTTCATTATAACAAATCTTTAATGAATGTATCCCCCGTGTTCTGAACATTACCACATATTTTAAAAGTGTGTCAAACTCGGAAACAGAAACAATATGGTGTCTGAATGCACATTTTAAAAAGTACAGCAATGCACATTATAGCACGTGTATAATATATCAATGCTAAGATATAATGAGTTCTGTTTATCTTGGGGGCAAGGAAACACATGCTTTCCAATGTGATATTGTTCATTTCAGACCGTGCATTTACATCATCACTCATTCTCGACACTGTGCTCAGGCTGTTCGCAGTGTGTTCTCCCATGGGCTCTGACTGTACTCTACAGTTGAAGTAAAGGTGAGAATGAAAATGACCAGCACTTCAATAGCAGTTCCACAAGCTAATGTAGTATCTCTAGTGTTTTCACCCTTAAGTCTGCAGTATATAAAAATGGAAAAGACTGTGGCAGCAAATTAAGCTCTTCTTTGATTTTATCTGTTGGCCAGTGAACAATATAAACAAGTTTAAACATTTGTTGGGAGGGATGCTAGCTTTTGCTAGCATTTTGGTTCTTGCAGATAATTTGCCTTTCATCATGTTTGCAGTTAATGTTTGACATTGTTTCTCCGACAAATTTATATGATATGTACTATTTGTTCTGTACTACATTGTCTTACTATTGACAAACCATTATACTCAATTGTGTTATATACTTTGTTATTAACATTGATCCCAACCTTCACCCACCTCTAAAAAAATAAAATAAAGAAATAGTCCACCCAAAAATGAAAATCTGCTGAAAATGTAATCACCCTTGTGCCGTTCAAGATGTAGACAAGTTTGTTTCTTCTTTGGAAGATATTTGGATACATTTTGCATTACATCACTTGAATAACAGTGGATCTTCTGCAGTAAATGGGTGCTGTCAGAATGAGAGTTCCTATAACTGTTTAAAACATCAGGTAACACTTTATTTCAATAGTCCACTTTAGACATTCTACTAACAGTAAGTAACTTTGCAACTACAAGTCAACTAGCAGTCATTAGAGTATTAGTAGACTGTCTACTTAATATCTTCTAACAGTTTATTTTCATGGGTCCACAGCATACAACATACTGACTATAAGAAACTTTGCAAGTATATTTCAACTTATTCTACTAACCCTAAACCTACCCTAACATTACTAGAGATAGTAGACATGTAGTTGCAAATGAATGATATTTAGTTGACATGTAGTTACAAAGTTACTTACACTTCTAAAGTGGACTATCAAAATAAAGTGCAATCACAATAATCTACAAGTAATCAACACAACTCCGGTCCATCAGTTGTCATCTTGTGAAGTGAAAAGCTGTGTTCTAACAAAGAATGCTTCCGGCCAAAAAATGTCCTTTATGTATGAAAAGTATTTCTCCAGTTAAAATGATACTTAGTCTTATTCAGGAGAGAAATATGTACAGATCAACCACTGTTTACAAGCTAAAACAGTTCTAAATTACTTTGTCAGTCCATTTTGATGTAAGGACAACAGGGAACTGACTCTTCCACCGTAAAAGCTTTATTATGGATTATGAACATTCTTTTTTGCTTTTGGCCAGAAGCAAGAGGTTAAGTTAATATACATTAATGATGGATTTGTTTCTTACAAACACACATCGTTTCAGCTTTTTTTCTTTCTAAAAAACACATTTAAATCTTGGATGGTCTGAGGGTACAAAAAAATTCTTTAAAAATAACAGTAATTTTATATTAATGACACTGTTTTTTGAATTGTAATGTTTGACATATTCTACAGTAGATAATATGTTTTATCTAACCACGTTGCCATGTTAGAGTGTGTCTCAATCTGCTCCCTGGTTCAGCAGTACACTGCCCAGGGAATTTGTGGGAATCTAGTCATGTCCCAATGTCAATTTTTTTCCAGTGCACTCAAATGATCACTCTCTTTCAAGAATGCATCATTAACAATACATCTAGAAATACAAATGTATTTTTCTACAGTGTTTGACAATTGCTAGTTTTGCACAACCTTAGAATTTTTCTTTAATGAAAGTCAGAATCAGAGGACAAGTGCATATTTCAAAACAGCACTGTAATTTTAACAGCTCAGTGGATGCACAACCGCCCTCCAAACAAACAAAGGATATTGGTCATGGCCTGTTAGCTAGATTTTAACAAACAACCTTGTAGTTGTGTCGCAGGTAATTGAATCATCGATGTCCAAGTGTTTAGTGGATTTAGTGGCCAAGTTCATGTTTACAATATACTGAATTGCACCATAGGTGACTAGGGAGTGGAATGAGGTACAGCCCTAGACATCTTGTGGATTCAGTGGTTGTATTTTGTTTTATAATGTTCTGTCACAATGCTGACAGGCTGAAACAGATAAAATCAATTTGTTTTCTATACCGTAGGGAATGCAGATGTTGCTCAAATGTGAGACAAATCTGAGTCTGACTCTGCCAGTAATGGAAGCAACTCAGTCTCATGCATGAACTTCCTAAATCAATTTACCCACACTGCTACCTCCAGCCAGTATTATTAAAACACACCCAGTTTGCACAGACTGACATTTTCTCCATATCACTGAGAAAAACCTGAAGAGACCTACAGCAGCAGGCAAAATGCTGGCTTGGCCTACTTCACATAACTACACTGGTGGGCTGTTTATAAAAAGTTTCCAGTGAAAAGAAATCTGAGTGTACTTGTACTTGTAAAACTTTTAAATAAATAAATAAAGCTTTTTTAATACAAAACTATTTCACTAGCTCTATTCTTTAGCTTCAATTTAAGTAGCCAGCTGTGCCACAATGCATTTCGTATAATCTAACAGGCTAAATAAAATATGATTTATACGACATAACTATTTTTTATTGGACCTGGTCGTTTTGACAGTGACCACCCTATATGACAGATGGTTTAAGATATGTGCCCATGGCACATGTCCTGCTGGAGTAGATGCCCTAACTCAAGCAAATGAAGCAAACAGTCAGACAGACAGGCTCCAGGCTACACACTCGTTCAAATATTATTTGTACACATGCTCCATTCACTCATTCTACCTCAATTGAGAAGCATAACATTGTTTCCACAGTGTAGTGGCTTTATTACTGATATAGCTGAGCAATTGCTTTATGGGAAGCATAGTAAATACTGATATTTACAACTTTTTACTGTAAAGAGTTATTTGTTAAACCATCACTATATATCAAGATAATTTAGTGCATAATGGAGTCTGTTTATCTAAAGATAATTTAATCTTCTGTCATTTTTCAAATTCCCAAAAGAACTTGCTTACATTTGATGTGTGGTGTAATGTATTTTCAAACAGTAGTGTATATACAGGCATTTCATGTGTGTAAATCTCTAGTGAGCTCACAGAAAGGTACCAGAAAAATCAATGTCAAGCTCCAACAATTTAGCACAGCATAGAGTGATTGAAATGCTTTGATTATTTCACCAACGTGCCTTTCTCTATTAGTTTTGTCTATTCCCCTGTCCCCCCCAAAAAGGAAGCTTATTGTTAACTGTATGTTTTTAATATATTTTCAAATCAAATCTGTGTGCTTATAAACTCTGGTACAGAAAATACAAGGGTTCTTTTAAATTTTTTAATATACTGTAACATAAAATGACAGTGACTGATGAAATGGCTGGTACACCCAATTCTCGAGTTCACTGAGAGATACGTATTCTGTACAACCTTCATGTGTCCTTTACACCAATCAAAGAATTCTATTTATTTTACCATAGCAAATTGCAGCCACAAGACTTCAGTCCCACAGTGAACCAGCTAATGCTGAATGCATGTCTCATACTCCTCGAAGACAGTTTCTTCCTCTGTATTAAATCCGTAATGCAGAAGGAAAAACTCAGTTTGACAGCGGGCAAGATGGGGATTAAATATAGGTACAATTCAGAAGCGCTACATTGTGCTTTCCAAACAAATTCTTCCAGTGACAATCAACAGTGGACATGTAATGGCACAGACAAAACTGAACTACTGCATAATACAGCACAATTACACTGTTTTGTTAGATTTGCATTTTGTTCAAGAAAAATGTAAGAATTTAAACTGGTTAAGTCATGCGACATACAGTCATCCTGCATTCTTTGTTATGCAAGGGAGGCCTGCAATGTGTGTCTAAGTCTACAATAATTTATTTTCACCTGAGACTGAATTGTTTTATTGTCTATAATAACTGTACCAAGTTCTGTGAAAACAGTGTCAAAATGTTGTTTAAACAGAACATTTCTTAAAAAAATCATATGCAGAACAAGGTTATTATCATCAAAAGGACCATCAAAGTTAAGAGATATCGATCCCTGAGTATACACAGTAGTAACACTAGAGCAATATATACTATCTAAAAAGTAAACTAAAACAGATTTCGTTCTAAAGGCATGATGAAACACCTAGGTTTGCCACTGACATTTCTGTTGTGGATGCAGGTTGTTGCTGTCAGGCTCAATGCTTGTTAGACTGGAAAAGTTCAAACTGCTAAATTGTTTATTCAAATGTACTTCTGTTGCTCAATAGGACTAGGAAATGTGCCAAATAGGAATCAGTAGTGCGTCTAGTAGATCATGTGATGAAACGGTTACACAATCCAGTTTACTGATAAGAAAAGTATGAAGATTTGGCTAAGGGCCATTACATTCCCTTAGTTTGAAGTTTGGCATCCACATCTATAACTGAGTGAAATACATAGTTTATGAACACCAACACATTTCCCAAAACTGCATTCCCCCTACACACACTTCACATAATTTCCATCAGTATTTATGTTTATGCTGAATCTATGCAAATAAATAAATAGATCAAATCTGAAATTTACACCACAAATTAAATACAGTATGTAGATAAATCAGATGCACAGAAAGAGATGTGTAAAAATTCATGGATAACAAATAAAAAAGCATACGAGTGACCTGTTGAAATCTGCAAATTATTAAATGTAAGTTTCAAAATTTGTATTTGTGAATAAAATAAATTATTGTTATTATCTGTGAAGTATTACAGCAATGGCTTTTCAAAGTGTGCTTACTTTTTACTGTACAGCACTAGGCAGTATTTTTCATGATACAGGTCTCTGGAATACTTGATTCTGATTGGTCAATCACAATATTCAGAGGTGTGGTATTTCCCGATAACAGCCGATAAAACAGGCTCTTCTGGGTACTACGAGTCATCTTGACGTTAGTAATTATGTATCAATCAACTGTCACTGATCAATGTTTCATGTCTAATTTTTTACTTTTGGGTTCCTTTTTTGATAGTCCAGTTTATAAATTCTACTAACTATAAGTAACTTTGAAACTACACGTCAAATACTTCTAGTTAATTTGCAACTACATGTCTACTAACTCTTAGAGTAGGTTAGGTTTAGTAGAATAACTTGACATATATTTGCAAAGTTTCTTATACTCAGTATGTTGTATGTTGTGGACCCATCAAAATAAAGTGTTGGAATATATGAAGCAGACAGTCTACGTATACTATAATGACTGCTAGTTGACATGTAGTTGCAAAGTTACTTACTGTTAGTAGAATGTCTAAAGTGGACTCAAAATAAAGTGTTACCTACTTTTGTGGCAAGCAGCCGTGTAATAGGCAGAATAATGTACATTCAGCCGGGTGTTATCGCAAAATAATAGAAATAAAGTGCTTCAGTCTTATACAAGATAATATACTGACAAGCCTGTCGGGCTTTATTCTGCAATAATAACCAGCTGGGTGTACATTATCCATTACTTAAATAAGTGTGCATCATGCCGTATAAAATAAGAATTACAGAAAAGGTGGATTACTTTGAATGGAACGTTATGATTGATAACTGAAAATTTGGCAAAGAAATTACTGACATACCGAAATTTGCTTGGAAATCTTACAAATACAAATAAGTAAAAATATTGGATTAACTGGATGATATTTTTAAGTATTAAGACTGAAATATATTTTTTCTTATTTTATTTCTGACTTTTGCTAAATGATTGTTTACAGTCTAATGACATGCTGAATGTTGTGCTACAAGAGGTGTCAGCCTCACAATAAATCATCTGTTACACCTTTAATATGTTGTTTAATATGTTGTTTAATAGGTTGTTGATACTCAAGTCACTTCAACTTCACAGATGTGAAAGGTAAAATGTGAGTAAGGCCTGTAGATAGACCAAGTGTCCCTAAAAGTAATAGTTTGGGATAGCAGGGTGATAAGTCAGTTAGCCCTAGGCTTGCTGATGCACGGTCCAGCAACACCATTTGTCAAGTCTGACTGCAAGCCCCTGGAGGCCATAGGAGACGGGCTGGAACTCTCCAAGGGAGGCCATGGTTGATAGGTGAAATCATTGCTAATATAAATTCTGAGTCTTATTAGTCCTGAGGATCAAAGTGACAACATTAGGCTCAGCTAAAAAGAAGCCAGACTGGTAAAAAGAAGTACAGTTTGTTCAGGATTTACATTTCAATTACATTTTGCTTCAAATAAGCGTTGGTTTAAGTGCCAAAGCTCAAAACTGTGCACAAAACAAAGGCATTAGGTAAGCAAACAAACCTTGATTACATACATTTAGAGAGATTAAACGTTTTTGAAAATGCTGCATTTACATCAATTGCAAAAAATCTTACTCAGTATTTTTCTTGTCTTCTAGTATACATATCTAAACATACCTAAACAGTAATTTCAGATTAGACTCATCCCTTCTCTAGAGGTTTGTCCATTTTGAATGAATTGCAAGATGTTTGCAAATGTTTAGTTATAATGTTTAGTCATAATGTTTAACATAAAAAGTATGCAAGTATATACACTGCAAATAAATAAATAAATCTTACTCTATAATTTTGTCTTGTTTTTCAGTAAAATATATAAACATTCTTAAATCAAGACACATTTGAGAAGCAAAATGGCATTACAGTAAATATAAAGTATCAAAATTAAGTGACTGTATGCTTAAAACAAGAACAAATACCTAATGAGGCAAGAAAAAATTGTTTTCTTTTTGAATAAAGTTTATTTTCTGGCCGCATTGTCAGATATGGTAACACTTTAGAATACTGTTTCTTACTACATAACTAATAATGAATTATTGAACTTACAGGTAATTATTCATTAACTCTTAACTCACTACTGTTTAACTACTAAGGAAGATGTGTTAAATAATCAGTATGTAATACAATTTTATTGTGTTAAGTAACAGTAGCTAATCAATTAATATATTCTGTCATACCTCCTGAAGAACTACTATTATTTAGGTTTTGGCCCACAAATCAAGTACTTGAGTAAAATTATAAGTATGCCTATTCATTTTCAAAATTACTTGAGTAAAAGGACAAGTATCAGCGAAAGATGAGAACGCTCAGACATGTCAGCCGGGGCAATACAAGACATCACGATGAGTGTGTGTGTGAGTGTGGCTTAAGTAGTCCCATAGATAAGCATCAGGTGAACTAGCAATCAGAGTCCTGGTACAGGATGATGGGAAATGGAGTTCGGAGAGAGAAGTCAATGCTCAGGTGATGGTGACCTCTGGTGACGATCAGGGGGAACCACAGAGGCCGGATTCGTTACACTTCAGCACCTATATTTTTATAGTTTCACTGGAAACAATTTTAAATAAGGTTAATTGTCAATGACTAACACTAACAAAAATAAGAAATACTGTTACAAATGTATTGTTCATTTTTAGATCAAGTTAGTTTATATTCACTAATGTGAGGCAAGGGGCACCAGGTCAAATCTTGCCTAGGGCAGCAAATTGGCCAGAGCCGGCCCTGGCTGCACACCCAAAATGACTCATTACTATAATTGTACATAACGAGGGATGAGAACCAGAATGTCATCAGTGCCATTTTGGGTGAAGTGTATATATATATACAATGAAAGCTCTTGATGAGCTTTTTCTACTGGCAAAAGTATACTGTCATCCATGAGTATACATTTTTTTTATTATAAACGATTAAAATCAGTGCACAAAGTCAGATCAACCTATGGTAAGTTTTTGTTTTGGCCCTCCTGTAAAGTTAGTGAAATGTCACTTACACCTTTCTGGTTCTCACCCCTTATGTTTTTGCCTGTATGGTAAATAATTGCCTTGTGCACATGTTCTGTAGGAAATCTGCTTCGGAAAGGAACACCAACTCCACTGTCTTGCCATAACTATCCAACTTACTACAGATACAGTATGATCTGTAAAATGGTGGTGTGTTAATTAATTAATTAATTTCCGAAACACTGGGATGAAGCTTTTGGGTCATATTAGTTTTTTAGACTTGGGTAGTTTTTGTGTTGTGTTAACGCCTAACACAGAGAAGTTAACTGCAGTTTCTCTGAGCCCAGCTCCCGCAAGAGTAATTCATTCTTTATTAATTAATAAAGGTTTCACTATATTTAACTTTGGAATAGGCCTACTGTTTCAGGTCCTGCAGAGTTACTTGATAATTATTTATTAATTACTTATGGGTTCCCTATATTTTCACTTTAGAATACTGTTTCAGGTTCTAAGTAATCATTGCGGAATTATCTAATAATTCTTTATTCATTACTAATGGGTTTCCAAAATTTTCACTTTAGAATAGGCCTACTGTTGCAGGTTAGAAAGAAGCCCTGCATAATTATTTATTAATTACTAATGGGTTCCCTATATTTTCATTTTAGAATACGGTTGCAGGTTCTAAGTAATTCTTGTGGAATTATCTAATAATTACTAATGGGTTTCCAATATTTTCACTTTAGAATAGGCCTACTGTTTCAGGTTCTAAATAAGTCCTTCAGAATTATTTGAAAAGTCTTTATTAATTACTAATGGGTTACCTGTGTTTTACTTTCCCTCAGTCATTGCCTTACATACAAGTAATTGAATTAATGGTAATATGGTATATGCTGAGGCACAAAATAAAATATAAAAACTAAGATAAGTTATCACATGACACTGGAGTGGTGGTGGGGTTCCTATCGGAAGCTGATTTATTACAATACTCACAAAACAATTCACTACACAGGCAAAACCTCTGTAAAATGTATTGCATTTAATAACATTACATTTTCATTCTGCTACTACTACTACTGCAATAACATTTATATGAAAGGGTCACAACTCAATGTAATTGTGTATGACTGTTCATTAGTAGTTACTTCATAGTTCTTTTTCTTGAAACTTAACTAGTAGATACTTAATAGTAGTTATTCAGGAGGTATGACATAACACATTAATTATTGATTAGCTAACTGTTACTTAACACAATCATAAAATTATATTACATACTGATGATTTAACACATCTTCCTTAGTAGTTAACAGTAGTGAGTTAAGTGTTAATGAAGTTCTTCAATAATTCCTTATTAGCTATGCAGTAAGAAAAGTAATGTTTTATTTGTCATATACACAAATATAGAGTATAACCAGCAGTGAAATGTGTTCTCTGCATTTAACCCATCCAAGTGCACACACACCTGGAGCAGTGGGCAGCAAACGCTGTAGCGTCCGGGGAAGCTGCGGCACCAGTAAGTAAGAAACAGTATTCTAAAGTGTTACCTCAGATATTTGTTCTTGTTTTAAGCATAAAATGTCTTAACTTTAAAAATGTTGCATTATAATAAGAATTTGGTTCAAAGTTTTATTCAAATAAAATTTATCAAAATGACATGTAAAATGTGTTCTGATGACATGTTTTGTTCACATGACTGCATTATGGGCTAGGGTCACCATAAAAATGGATGCAGGGAATACTTTAGGGGGGAAAATAGAGAAAAGTCTAAGACAAAAAAGTGCATTTACGTGAGTAGAATTTTTCTCACTGCTTATCCTCCACTTTATCCTTTATAATGACCCTTCCAAAAGCTCTAAGTTTTCTGGTACAATCATGGTAAAAAAAAAAAAATCTTTCAAAGCTGTTAAAATGTCAAACTACAATTCAAGGATCTCATTCGAATTCCCGTAATTAAGCTGTCGGACATTTAATGAAGGGCTATGCAGAGGACCATCTAGCCAGAGCAAGGCATTTGGACAAGTTGTCATTGTGACAAGAAATTCTAGCTCTCACTGCTGGCGATCTTTTCTATTCTATAAGACTGTAAAAAATAATCCGATTTTATTGGTATTATGAGATTCCTTGCATCTAAATATGTACAATTAATGCTTTTATTTGCTAATTTAATCATTTTTCCTTCTCAAAATCTAACTACCAAAAATCAAACCTTAAATTTGAATGACCAGTAACACTTTACAACATGGTCTGATTAGTTATGCATTAACTAATGTTAACTATACAGATTTAGATTTTAATAATGTATTGTATAGAATTAACATTGACTAAGAATAATAATTAGCTAATGTGCGACTAATGTTAACAAATTAAATCTTATTGTACTTACTATATGGTGTAGTATTTTGTCTGATGCTCCCACACGTTACAGTAGTCGTCACATAGCAGTGCACAAACACAGCATGATAAATAATATTCTGTCATATTGACTTCTCGGGGAGAAGAAACCAAGCTGGCAAAGGTAATAGAACCCTCATATTCCCTAAATGTCTCAGTTATGAAGAAATGTTATGGTTACGCCCTTGAGGTGCTAAGATTCATCTCTGAGATATTGGAAAACACATGTCACACATGTGCCTCCTTTTATTGGCTCTGTGCCAACAAAGATGCCTGGACGCTTTGATCGATTTCTTATATTATGTGCACAGCATTATAACTTCACATCCAACTCTACATTGTTGAAATACTCTCTGTTGACTATTAGTCAACCGTTTACCTAACTATGTATTTTACCTACTTTTGAAGGGATTTTAAATCTAGATCATTTGGTTTGTTTTGAAAGATTGTGTAAGTGACCTTTAGCTAATACATTCCATTTATATATTTTGCATTACTGCACAACCTAGGTTTGAAGTGCACCAGATGGCTTCCTAGGGAGGCCAATCATTTGCCTCCCCCACTTGAAGGTTCTCACATTGATTTATATGGTCTATATCACATTTTAAATCTCTCCTCTGCAGCTGATTAATGTTTTATAATCACTGTCTTGAGTGAGGGGGAAGCAGCATTGAGAACATACACACTGATTGCAGCATCTTACAGATCAAGTAGGTTACTAACTTTGTCACCTCTGATGCTGCGCTTGTAATCAGGAAAACAGCATGTACCAGCACTGCTTAGCTATGGGTATCTCTTATTATGATAACCAATTAGAATGATGTACACAAACTTTGCCTGAAAATCAAAGTGATTTGCCATTAGGCTGAAATGACTGTCACATTAGAGACATTTAAAAAAGCTAGAATGATTGTATTTATTATTTTTAAAACGGATTCCTTCATATGCATTGCATATGGTTATACATCTATATATATATATATATATATATATATACATACATATCACTAAGAAAAAGCACACTGTGCACACTGAGAAGTGTTTGGGTGGATGTGACTCATTTTGTGTTCTGTGAGACTAGCCAAATCAGTGATTCACATAACACACTCCTCCAAATTATTTATCACTAGGTGCTAATCTAAGAACGTTAATGCAAAAATAGACACATCAAGCACATTATTTTGTGCCACTGAGTCCTGATTGCATGCCACAGACACACTTTAGAAACACTTTAGAATATTTTTTTAAAGAGTATTTAAAGAAATTATACACTTTAAAATAATATACTTATACTAATACAATATACTTTTATAATATACTAGCACACATTTATGGTAAACTAAAATATACTTTATTCTAATTTCTATTGAAACTTGTATGTCATGTAAATATATTTCTAAATCGACATCTGTAATGTAGTTGCGGTTTATGTAATTATATTAACATTTTAAAAGTTTACTTTAATTACATTTTTATTTTACTACAGTTGAAGTGCTCTACATGTATTTTAGAATGTAAGTTAACACATCAAAATATAATTAGGATTATAATTTGACCTTATTACACAATGCATTTTTTAAGAAATATAGCCATTAAAGTGTGATCTCTCTAAGTGGCCTTTTATTTTATTAATATTATAATAGCTGCATTTTTTTTTAAACATACTTCCTAGAATTGAAGTGCTACATTCAGTACTATTATTCTTATTATTTCCACAAGGCAGCTAACCATGAGCACATAATTTTATTTATGCAGTTATTTGTATCAGACAGCCATTCATGTTCACTTCAGACATGCAAATGAAACTCTTTTGCCAAACAGGATTTGACTCCTTTATCAACAACAGTAATGGTTTGTATCCAAACAAGAGGAAAATTCAGCCACATATAATTGTCCAAAGGGGTAAACTTCAAAGCATAATAGAGGATTCACAGGAGGAATCCAAACTGAACTTGACATTATTTGATTGACTTTGTTTTGCATATATATATATATATATATATATATATATACATACAAGCCAAATTATTGAATAATTCAAACCCCGGAAATGTTGGGACATTTTTTTTGTAAATAAAATACTATTTTTTTTAAGAATTTCAAATCCCATGAGCCAATATTTTTCACAATAGACCATGGATAACATAACAAACGTTTAGACTGAGACATTTTTACACTTTTATACACAAAATGAGCTCATTTCATATTTGATGCCTGCTACAGGTCTCAAAATAGTTGGGACGGGGGCATGTTTACCATGTTGTAGTATCTCCTCTTGTATTCAAATCAATTTGAAGACGTCTAGGCATCAAGGTTATAAGTTTCTGGAACTTTGGTGTTGGAATTTGATCCCATTCTTGCTTGATATAGGTTTCCATCTGCTGAGGAGTTTGTGGTCATCTTTGAAGTATTTTTCATTAATAATGCCAAATATTCTCTATAGGGAAAGATCTGGACTGCAAGCAGGCCAATTCAGCACCCGGACTCTTCTACTATGAAGCCATGCTGTTGTCATAGCTGCAGTGTGTGGTTTTGTATTGTCCTGCTGAAACACACAACGTCTGGAGGGGAGCATATGTTGCTCTAAAACCTTTATATACCTTTCAGCATTCATAGTGCCTTCCAAAACATGCAAGCTGCCCATACCATATGCACTTATTTGCACCCCCGTACCACCAGAGATGCTGGACTTTTGAACAGAACACTGATAATATGCTGGAAGGTCTCCCTCCTCTTTAGCCCAGAGGACACGGTGTCCTTGATTTCCAACAAGAATGTCAAATTTGGACTCGTCTGACCATAGAATACTTTTCCGCTTTGAAACCGTCCACTTTAAATTAGCCTTGGCCCACAGGATACGACGGTGTTTCTGGACCATGATCACATATGGCTTCCTTTTTGCATGATAGAGCTTTAGTTGGCATCTGCAGATAGCACGGCGGATTGTGTTTATCGACAGTGGTTTCTGTTAGTATTCCTCTGCCCATTTAGTAATGTCAATGACAGAATCAAGCCGATGAGTGATGCAGTGTTGTCTGAGGGCGCGAAGAACACGGGCATCCAACAAAGGTCTTCAGCCTTGTCCCTTAAGCACAGAGATTTCTCCAGTTTCTCTGAATCTTTTGATGATGTTATGCACTGTATATGATGATATTTGCAAAGCCTTTGCAATTTGACATTGAGGAGCATTGTTTTTACATTTACATTTACATTAAAGTATTCCAAAATCTTTTTACGCACTCTTTCACAGATTGGAGAGCCTCTACCCATCTTTACTTCTGAGAGACCCTGCCTCTCAAAGGCATCCCTTTTATAGCTAATTATGTTACAGACCTGATGTCAGTTAACTTAATTAGTTGCTAGACATTCGCCCAGCTAAATCTTTTTTTTATTTGTTTGCTTTTTCAGCCCTTTGTTGCCCCTGTGTCAACTTTTTTGACACCTGGACAAATTTACTGGACAAAAGTGTACAATTTCTCCATTTAAACATTTGTTATGTTATCTATGTTCTATTGTGAATAAAATTGTCTCATGTCATTTAAAAGTCTTTTAGTTTTCATTTTATTCAAATGTAAAAAAACTTCCCAACATTTGCAGAATTCGGGTTGTATATATATATATATATATACTGAACAAATTTATAAATGCAACACTTTTGTTTTTGCCCCCATATTTCATGAGCTGAACTCAAAGCTCTAAGACTTTTTCTATGTACACAACAGGCCCATTTCTCTCAAATATTGTTCATAAATCTGTCTAAATCTGTGTTAGTGAGAACTTCTCCTTTGCCGAGATAATCCATCCACCTCACAGGTGTGGCATATCAAGATGTTGATTAGACATCATGATTATTGCACAGGTGTGCCTTAGGCTGGCCACAATAAAAGGCCAGCATTTTTCTCCACAAATCAGCACGATTACATAGGCCTGTAGATAAAAAAAGAAAGAAAAAAAAGAACTAAAATATGGCTGCAAGCAGCGATGGCGGGCCCAAGCCAATGCAAACGCCACCCTGGTGGCATCAGAAAAGCGGTGCCCAGCGGGCATATGCATTTACAGTAACCCTCTAGCAGTCTGGTTTTAAGGGATTTAAGGCAATTAAAGGGTTAATCCAAACCATAAACTCTGTGAAACACACACAATCTCTCTCTCCCCCCTCTCTCTTTCTATATATATATATATATTAGTGGTGGGCCGTTATCGGCGTTAACTTGCTGCGTTAACGTGAGACTCTTATCGGGCGATAAAAAAAATATCGCCGTTAATCTATTCTCAAAGTTGGGTTGGGAGCTGGGTCTATACTACGCACTATGATGACTTTCACCCTGATATTTTAGCGCGGATGTATACCTAGCCGAATTGCACTGTAGGGGCCGAGAACGAGTCTTCGAACTAGAAGCTGGCATTTTTTCGGGAATCCTGCGGGATGGGAAACAAAATCGCTACGAATCACGTGATTGGGACGGGAGAGGAAAATATTTAATCGGGAGTGGGCGGGACCGGGAATAGTAATGATACCCAACTTTACACACAGATATACCTTTTATATAAATAAACTATAAAGTGTATATTTTAATTCTGAACTCAATTCTAGTTGCCCTGTCTCTTTATGCTCTCCTCCTGTTTGCTTTGGTGTGGCTGGGTAAGTGAATGACGCAGTCCGCGATGGACAGATTGTTAACGGCTGGTCTATGTGGTAATACACTCGGGCACGACATCCAAACGCTCACCTATCATTCATCAACCTCAAATATGGCTTTTCATCTGAAAGATGTATGTAGTAGCAACTTTACATGGCTGATCAATATGATGTTAACCTAGAGAAATGTGCGCTATTGAAGTGTTTGTGTGGAAGCGCGTTTGCTGCAGGACAGGCTCCGGTGCGCTCACTTGCTCTTAAAATCTCCGTCATTTTTTGTCATACAGATAAAAGTAGCCTAATACATCTTTCGAATCTGTAAAGACTCTACGTTTATTTGTGTGCACTCAGAATAACAACGAAACGTTGCGCTTTTAAGCAAACAGGATGTGCTTTAGGTCTCATGTGAACTTGAGCGAGAAACTTCGAAACTCCGTCTTTGAAAAATGAGAGTGAGAGAGTGAAATGTCTAAAAAATTAAAATAGAAGACGTGTGTGTTAGCATGGATGATTTAAATGAAATTGAATCTGTGCAACACTGTGCATAAGATGGCTTTCAGTTCAATATAATAACAAAAAACGACATTTTGGGTTTTTATTCAACTAATAAGGTGGGCACGCTGTGATCTGTACTATATTTTACTGTAATTGACAGTTATCGGCAAAAACTAAAAACAACAACACGGGAGTGGGAGGGAATGGGAGTCATTCTTCCGGGAGTGGAGCAGGATGGGATTTCCCCAGTTTTTTCGTGGGATTGGGACGGAAGAGATTAAAGTTTGTGATGCATTTTGGAAACAGGAGATGAGCCCTGGTCTAATCGCCACGTGGCTTGAGAAACCCGTTCTCAAAGACTTACTTTTAGTCATTATTTGGGTAGCACACCTATTCTGAATGCCTTGGCAGAATTCAAATGAGCCATTTAATCTAGATTAATTCCAAGATTACAGTGAGATTAATCTAGATTAAAAAAAATTATCTATGCCCACCACTAATATGTATATATATATATATATATATATCTCACCCACCGCTCAACCCACACTCAACAAACACAGTCACCCCCCCACACAAACAGAAGCAGAGTGACATCAGATGTCTGATAGTTTTTTAATGTTCTGCTATCCATAGTGTATTGTATATTAATGAAATTAATCATATTTCCTCAGAATGACTTGTTCTGTGAATGTAATTTTTTTATGAAGTAAGTGGAAGCTGCACTTTGCCAGCTTCAAATAAATGACAAATAACCTTCTGCAATATCATTGACAATAAATAAAATAGAATTTTAAATTTTTACAGTTACATTTTTTTGCATCTTAAAACAAATATGTCTGAGTTCTGAATCCCTCTGTGTCGTGTTTGTTTATTTTTTCTGTTAGGAAGATAACTAAACCTTTAAATCTGCTTTCTAATAGACATGCTTATAAATAAAGAACAAGGCATTTATAGCTGTATTTATAAACTGCTTACTAATAACTCTTAATGTTGGAATAATGCTTTATTAAGTATGAACTGACTATTTACCAATGCTTACCTAATGATTCATATTGAGCAGTTATTGTAAAGTTTTACCAAATTATGTAGTCAGTGCCCTATAAATGAACTGGTTCTATGACTTAAGGAAAAAAAGGTGTTATCCCTAAAACTGATAAGGCCTAAGACATTTCTTAAGCTGTAATGCAAAAAAACACCAACAACAACCAGAAATTACAGATTTTTTCTGGTGATTAAAGAGATGTTTAAAAGTCTCTCTCTCAGTCTCTCTCTCTCTCACACATGCATTTACAGGAACCCTCTGGCAGTCTGGTTTTAAGGGATACAGCAATTAAAGTGTTAATCCAAACCATCAAGTCTGTGCACACACACACACACACACACACACACACACACACACACACACACACACACACACACACACACACAGAGAACAACATATAACACTTAAGGAACACTTTCGAAAAGGTTTCCGTTATTAACATTAACTATATTAATTAACATGAACAATACTTATAAAGCATCTATTAATGTTAGTTAATAATCAAAACTTAAACATTATTAACATTTAAAGTTGTATCTGTTAACATTAGTTAATGCACTGTGAATTAACATGAACATTTTGATTAACATCAACAAACATTAATAAATGCTTTGAAAATATATTTTTCATTGTTAGTTCATGTTAGTTAATGCATTTACTAATGTTAACAAATGAGACATTATTATAGTGTTACCAAACTGTTTAATGATTTATAAGCATTTTTTAACAATTTACTTTTCCATGAACTAACTTGATTCATTTTAGGAATACACGGCAGAGAGGCTCTTACTGTTACCCTCAGAGCTCCCAGAGCGCCAGCCGGTGGTTCTCTGCTCGAGCCAGAGAAACCAGCACGGGTGGCGGCAGAGGGTGCCAATCCTTTCAGAAAGGAAAGGCATGATCGCAGCAAAGTCATGTTTATATGCCCACAACAGGCGTATGATTTTCCTGCATAGGGTCCTGAAGCAACTGAGTGGCGGGAACCTCTACTACAGGGTGGTGTCTGAGAGCCCTGTCAGGCCAGTACAACACCCCAAGGGTGGGGGCTTTGAAGGCCGTCATAAACGGGCCATGCTCGCATGACTCTAGGGTTTTCACTCAAACTCCTCTTGAGGAGGTGCTTGTCCTGATGACCCGGTCTAAAACCGCCCGAGGTGCAGAAAGCGGCGGAACAGTTAAGACCTGAGCCGGGAGGCCACATAGAGAGAGGTGGATATGCTCGTGCGGTCCGACCAAACTCTTCAGAGGACGGCCTGGCCTCCGAAGACGAGCGAGGGAATCAGGAACTGCTGCTAGGAGTCTGAGGGCGAGTCGGCTCACAGTCCCAGTCAAGCCCCAGTTTGTCCACCGCGCATGTCACAACGTCTAATAATTATTTATAAGATGGGGAATTGCATTTCTCCTGTCTGCTCGGAGGGAGAGAACTGCCAGATTCCACCATTAAATCCTCTGAGTCAAAGGCCGCGAGACAACACATCATCGTCATACAGGCCACATCTGAAGGAAACCGCGCTGCGGGCCTCCAGGGTAGGCCGCAAATCTTCATTGACGAATACAACTGGCTCGACATAACATTTCTCTATTTCTTGAACGTGGCTGGTTGAGAGTGTGAGGAAAGGAGAATATTCAATTAAATTCAAGATTATTTGTATAGCACTTTTCACGAAACAATCGTTGCAAAGCAGCTTTACAGGAAATTAAGTGTCTACAATGGATTTATATATTGCAGAAACTTAATATATTTAACTTATGGCAAAATTTGGTTAATTCTGTATATTCTCTGAGGGGTTGGCATCATCTCTTCTCAGGTGTTTGGTCATCTCGGATCATTTAAAGGTTGGATCCAGACTGAAGCTTGTGTAATTCTGATGGAGTGTAGCGTCCTGGAGATGTTGTCCGACAAGAGTTCTGCTCCGACTCTGCTGGGGTGCAGGCCATCAGCACGAAAAAAGCCTAGGACGCTCCCAGAAAAGATTCTAATTATTAACAAAGTTAATTTTCTGCTCTTTACACCATGGCAACAGCCATTAATTTAAAGCAAACAGTCTACTGAACCTTTCGTGTCCTCGTCGATACATGGGAAGAAGTCTTGACACAATGATTGTCGTCGCCGGCGATGTGCTGTGTACTGTCTCGATCAGGCTCCTGGAGTCCCTCTTCAGTGTCTCCATCTGCCGCAGCTTGGTGTCATTCACCCCCGCTGGCAGCACCGACCGATCAAATGCTCTCGTCGCCTTTCAGGATCGCGGGTATCTGTGCAGAAACACAGAGAACATGAGCACCAGGGAAACAGTGAGTGTGCATTTTACCTTCAGCTAACGTAGCATGGACGTGCCGGATGATGGAGACTCTGATGATCACAGCGTCACGTCACGTCCTGTCTTGCAGAGAGGAACGAAGCGGTTGCAGGTGGAGATCTCGAAGACCAGAGGCGGTGAGGTCATCGGAGCCTGGATCGCTTCTTCCGCTGCTGCACCCAGGGTCCGTGGTTTCCCAGCGCTGGAGGGAAGGACATCTGGGAAGATCGCGTCCCGGGTGCACGGGGCCTGCTCAGAGAAACACACGGAGTAGAGGTGGTGGGAGTGTTAGCAGCGGACTGCATACTTACCCCGGATTTGTGGGCGTCAGCCCGGGATGTTTCCAGCGTTGCTCTCCGCTCCCTTAGCTGGGCCTGCTTCCCAAGCAGCTCGTGGATCTTTCTCTCCACGGCCACCAGCTCCAGCTGCACCGAATGCAGCTCCAACTTGTCCTCACCTGCACTCAAAGGTAGACACAAATCCGCCATTAAAGCAAATAACATGGAAACAATGGTAAATGTGTGTAAATAGGGTATTAGCTGTGTTAGCGGGTGATGAATATCAACATAGTATTCCAAAGCGGAATACTCCGTCATCTCGCTCTCCATAGGCTCTGAATCGCACGCGTCGCCGCAGAGACAGAGCAGAGCAGGGGTTAGACACAGGGCCTTTAGAAAAGGCTTTCACAGTGCAGACAATTAGATACGCAGCTAAACGCCACTTGGGCGTGACTATGTCCCAAGCAAAGCAAACACATTTCATGTGTGTCTCCCGCTGCGATGAAGCTGTCACATGGCTTGATGCACTTCTTATGGCTCATCATATCCACTGAGAGGAGTTAACTGCTCTGTTTTTCCAAAGAAATGGCTGAGAACACGAGAAAATATGCTTTCCGACGGGCGATAGATGATTCGCTTCCTGAAGGAATTCAAATCTGATGCAATAGCGCGTGGGACTCTTATATAGCATAGTATAGACCCGCAGTATGCGTGGGGGCGGTGCCAAGTGCTATTGGGCCAATGAATTGGCGTGATGGTATAAGGGCTTCAGACATTTGTCACACCATTGGTGTTCCCCCAAGCGATGATGTCAATGCAGCATCGGAGTGAGCCTAGGAAGGGGAACTATTGATCCACAACGTTGCCACGACGTCGCAGTTACTTACTGGTAACGACATAAAATTACGTTGTGGTAACATATTTCACTCTTATATACCTTTCACTTTTCCGGTTGCCACAACGTAACTTGTTACGTCGCCACAACATAACTTTGGTCACCAGATTACGTTGCAGTTACTTAACAGTAACGTGAGTTATATGAGTTAAGAACATGTCTTTGAAATGGTTTTCAAAACTGTTCCGTAGCAGCCTGCACTGTCTCCCTCATCTAAAACACCTGATTCAACTCATCAGCTCATTAGTAGAGACTGAAATGGGTCCAAACTGAAGTGGGGGACAGGTAGCTAAATATGACATTTATTATAATTCAACTTCAAATTTATTTATAAAGCTCTTTCAAGACCAGGATGTGGAGACCAAAGCGCTGTACAGGAAGACTAAACATATAAGATTAAAAACAAGCATAAAACCTCATAAACATATACCATAACAACAACAAAGAACAAATTACAAAACATTTTCAAATACTAATGAAAACAAATTAGTTTTAAGCGCACTCTGACATACAGGAAGTGTAGGAGAAGATTTTATAGACAGAGGAAGGTCATTCCAAAACCTTGGAGCAGCAACAGAAAAGGCCCAATCACCTTTGCATTTTAAACAGTATCGAGGGACCATTGGATATAATTGATCATTAAAACAAATTGACCTATTGGATTGATACGAACTGATTAAATCAGAAATATACCCTGGTGCTAAACCATGCAAAGCTTAACAAACCTATAATAGCACTTTATAATGAATCATGTATCGTACAGGAAGCCAGTTTAATTTGATAAGCACAGGAGTAATATGCTCTATGTATGGTTCCCGTTAATAATGGGTTTATGTGAAGATTGTTTGAAGTTAACTTAAATTAGAAGTTATTTTTAAAGTCTAATAAATGTTAAAATTAATAGCTCTTAATTCTAATGTAATTTTGAATGGCTATAGTCAATGCTTAACTATTAGAGGGACATTTTTTATTGGGAAATCAGTATTAATTGGTATCAGTGATACTGGCCTTCAGTCATAAAAAGATTACATTAAACAAATATTAAAAACATACAGTCTTCATGTTGTTTGTACATTAATTTGAAGATTGAATGTGAAATTATTGCAATGTATAAAGTATGTATAAAAACTTTAATGTCAGGTGGGATTAATCGTGATTAATAAAAAAAGTGTGATTAATTAGTTACTTCATCGCAGCAAAGCAAACTCTCATTATCACTAGACCCAAAAGCCTAAGGGTGGCTCAGTAATTGCCTATGATAGGAGAATTGCTGCCCCCATGGCTTTCTCTAAGGTAACACTTTATAATACGTTTCATTAATAATATTAATAAACATTGTTACAATTTATCAGTGGTTCTTAAAACATATAAGATATTAAGTAGCTGCACTTGCTCACTATCAAATCCAACCTTACATCTGCACTAAAACCTGCTTACCTTTGTTTTAAAAGCCATTTATGTAATTCAAAACTTTATATGAACTCAGAAACTACACATACACACTCACTCACGCACACAAGTAAATAAATACATAACATATTAAATACTATAACAGTATCTCAATATTACTATAATAACACCTGAACCACAGTAGTTTAATGATTAAAAAAGAGGAAAAGTCATGAAAATGACTTGCAACTTCATATTCACATTCTAAACATGAATGTCATCTGCACTACTATAAAAACAGTGTTATTAATAAAATGTTCTCCAACAATGCAACAGTAACATAAAAATGGCATGAAAAAGCAGGTGATCTTTAAGTAAGATCTTATATCCAGCTGTATGGAGGCACACACTGAGATATTATGTTTTGCTGATATGGGATACCTTGCTCAGTGACCTTCTGTTCCGAATTCACTTTCTGAGCAGAATTGTATCTTTTTAATGCATTTTTTGTACTGGAGGATCTACCCCCAAAATGTTACCCATTGTTTCAAGTGAGCACTCTCACTTTACCACCATTTGTCCTAGATACAAAGAGCGGCATGGCACAGGGATTTGACTCTCATCAATAACCAAGGCAGCCAGTAAACACCATGCCCCTGCAGTGGAGAGGTTAGCCTCTTCGCACAGGTGGTATGATCCTGAAAGCATAGCGGCTCTGTATGCATCTCCACTTCCTCCACTTTCTAGGTCACTTGCAGAAAGAAATTAGGTGTCAAGGTAATGGATTGATCCCAAACACCAGAGCAAAGTTTGAAAAGCTTGAGGGATTTAACGGTCAACACATTGAGATCTAACAGCACAAAGATTTTGGCTTGCAATGATAAAAGTGGATTTGGGTTATGCACTGAAGAGCCGAGGTTTTTAATTTACAAGCCTTCATGCTACATATTTGCTGCTGGCACTTTTAGTACAAATTTGTTATGGAAAAAAGTCACAATTTACAAGTTCCTTGGAAGCATAGTCTTCAAACTGTAGACATAAACAGCTCTTCATTTAAGGGATAGTTAATTCCAAAATTTCAAAATCTATAATTGACTCACCTTTTTGTTGTTCCAAACCTCTGGGATTTTTTTTTTCTTCTGTAAAAAAAAACAAAATAGCAAATTCCTGTTCCAATTCCAGCCAGTTTGAAGGTGTTTTATTGGTTTCACGAAAAGAAAACTCATTACTACTATTTTCAAAAATAAAAAATAGTGATATATTATCGGCTCAACCTGTTAACAGTATTATTACTGTTAAATTATTAATTCATCTTGAAATGCAACATATTACATGAAACATATCACACTCAAGATTTCTATAAAACCCTTTTCCATTCAAATTGGTATTGCACTAGTATTATTCAAGTTTGATAGGTAATTTTCAGATTTTCAAAATGCACTCAGAAAGGAAATTAGATGTTAAGAGAGTGTACACTCATTAATTTTAATAAATATATAAACATGGAAATACATCGTCACCCTGCTGCAAAAGCCAGGCTGCATTTCAGTCTCAAATTGAGTACTTAATTTAAATTGCTGGACTAGTCCAATCTGGAGCTTTTCTTGCGTTGACAAGATTCATCAGTCTCGCTTGACAGGGCCTTAGGATTAAATAGCTGCACTCAAAAAAAAAAGTTGTTGAACGAACTTAAAAAAATTAGAGTAAACTTTTCCACGAAATTTAATTACATTTTTCCACCAAAATCTAATTTGTTTGAAATGATGTGTTGTAATCTTGTTGTATAAACTTAAATTCCTTCAGTGAAGACTACAAAAAAAAATTTGGTCATTCCTACTAGATAAACTTTTGCCATGCCTAATAGAAAAGATTTAGTTAGGTTAACTACTCTGAATTTGGTCATTCCTACTAGATAAAGTTTTGCCATGCCTAATAGAAAATATTTAGTTAGGTTAACTACTCTGAATTTTGTCATGCCTACTATATAAAACAATGCCATGTTAACTACATTCAATTTGGTCACGTCTACTATATCTAACAATGCAATGTCAACTACATACAATTTTGTCCTGCCTACTAGATACAATTTAAATCATTATACTTTTAGCTAACTTGACACTACAGTTACTTCCAAATGAGAGTGAAATACTTGTGTTCTATTCAATTAAATCCTTTTTAATGTATACTTATAGTCTACTGTGAAGAAAAAGTCAATATGTTAAAGTCAATACGTTTTGTAACAATCTGTATTTAAAACATGAGCACTCAAGAACATTTAACCTTGCATGTCTTCTTGCTTACAACTGCAAATATGGCAATTAAACATGCTCACCAAGTTAAAAAATGACAATGCAAATAAAACATGAGCATGCAAGAGAATATAACAGCATATTCTTTTTTAAACATGAGATTAAATGAATGAGCCAATTAAATGAGTGATTGAGAGACTTAATCACCTCTGCTCAAAGTGCAAAATGGCAATATAACGAACACGAGCATACAAGAAAATAAACACAGCATTTTTTCTTTCAGAACTGTAAATGTGAGAATGCCGATTACATTAGTGATCAAGAATAATCACCATAAACTTATCACCTCTGCTCACAGTGCAAAAATGGCAATACAACACGAAAAAGAACACGACCTTACAAGAGAATATAACGCAGCATTTCCTTTTGTTCTTAACTGTTAATGTGAAAATGGCAATTAAATGAGCAATTGAGAAACTTAAAACCACATCTGTTCAGAACAAACATGTTCAATTAAACAAGAAATCCAAAATTGAGAAAAGTAAAATGTCCTCTGCTCAGAAAAGTACAAACATGATAATTCGCATACAACTTAAACAAAGGGGTCCTCAAACACAGCACTACTCACACCTTCTAAGTGAAGAGTTTTGTTTTCAGTGCCTGTGCTTTGGCAGACAGTTTATGCGAGTCCAGCTCCAGAATTATTTTTTGAAGCACCTCAAAAGTGTAACGGAGCTCCTGTGGATAGGTAAGATTTAAAGAGTATATAAGTCCAAGTAGCATGGCTGTAGCCAATGCTACATTACCTAAACCAGAGAGCACCTCCACACCTTCCAGCACAATGCCGATATCTTCAGGGTCTTCTGTTGCATCAGCAAATTCATGCTTTACAACATAGACCCCCAAAACGGTCTTCTTGATGTCCGCCTCGGTGCTCGCAGGGTCAACATCCTTTGGGGAAAAAAATTGTAAATTTATGGCATATAAAAAAAATGAACACTTGCAGAAATTATGCTGTTACTATACAGAATGTGACTCATACTATAAATGGTCAGTCTGTCAGGTAAAATCAAGAAGTTTGAATTTTTATGCTCCATGTTTCTTTTTTTTTCGATAAACTGCAATACAGCCATTAAAAAATGTGTACTCAGCTTGTTTTAGACTTGTGGACCTCAATGGAATAGTTCTAAATAAATACATTTATAAATAAATAACTATATATCGGTACAGTAATGTAATAAAATGTAATATTTACCCAAAAACATTATAAATACCGTGACACTTGAAAAAACACATTTTTGGAGAGAAACAACCCAGAGTTATTTTCAGGGAACTACTCTACTTCCATAGCACATTCATCAAGCCACGAGCCAATTGAAAACAATGCTATGGCCTTCAGACATTCACTCAAGTGAATGTTTCAGTTGGAAATTCCAAATTAAAAATCCAACAAATAATATAAACCTTTTTTTGTCAGGAAAAGGAATGAATATTTGACAAATTAACAAATTAGATTTTTAAAATGCACATATTTTCAATTTCAATCAAAATATTTGACATGTACGGATCAGTTTCAAGAGCCATAAATACTTATTTCAAATCAATATTACTTATCTTTAACAAAAAAGCTGGACACAATTAAAACAAAGCGCTGACAGTGCACATCTCCCCCATTCTCTGACAACCCAGGGGTTGAGTTAATGAGCACAAGCTTTTCTCCATTTTTTTAAGAACAGCGCAGTCCTTGGCACCGCCAAATTGGTGCAATTCTTTGCCAAAATACAGGTTGGTGTATGTTTAATTTCATCTATAAAATCATTACTATGCTGCAAGTCACTTTATTTTCAAACCAACATACATAGATGCAATGCCATTCACCTAAACGAGCATCGTATCGCTTGCATAAAATAAATAACTTTATTCCTGAACATACTGAATGTAATTACTTTGTATGTTAAAGGGATAGTTCTAACAAAAATGAAAATTTGGTCATTAATTACTCACCCTCATGTCATTCCAAACCCGTAAGATTAAGATATTTTTGATTGAAATCCAACAGTTCTGACCCTGCATAGACAACAAAACTGAGAAGTTCCCGCAGGGACGAGGACAATAATACTTCATGTGACGTGTTCTTGTAGCTTTGAAAAATTACAGTTGAACCACTGATGTCACATTGACTATTTTACAATGTCCTTGCTGTGTTTCTGGGTCTGGGAACTTTTAGTTGTGTTGCTGTCTATGGAGGGTCAGAAAGCTCTTGGATTTCAATCAAAATATCTTTATGTGTTCGAAGATGAAAGAAGGTCTTACGGTTTGGAACAACATGAGGGTGAGTAATGACAGAATCTGCATTTTTAGTTGAACTATCCCTTTATTGTATGTTCTAAGAACTGTATGCTGTTTATTTATGGGCAGGTTATGGAGTTAGTCACAACATCTTTCGGCTATGAGTGAACAGCAGGATGGCGGTCTAAGGTCTTATACCTGAATAATAGGGATGCACTGATACCACTTTTTCCAGTACTCGCCCGATACCGATACTTTTATTTTTGGTACTTGCCGATACCGAGTACCGATACCAACATTTTCATTGCATTTGTACATTTTTTAAATATTGGGTACAGAAACCAAAAGAGGATGTATAATGTTAATTGGTTAACTTAATTTATCAAATATATACAGTCAAACCAAAATTTATTCGGACACCTTCAACATTTCTCACATTATCACAGTTTATTCACTATAGTTTATACTCACCAAGTACTCCCTCACCAGATCCTGTGGATCTTCATTCAGGTAGATGCATAGCCCTTTGAGAATGCACTCTCGCTTGGTCTCTATGGTGGCATTCTAAGAAAACAAACACAATAAAAATGTTTTATTAAAGATTTGATTAGTGTTGTTGATGTTCATACATTTGACATAACACCCTCTAATACACATCTCTGAGCCCTTATGCATTACATAGCACTCTATAAATAGCTTGCATTAAAAAGCAATATGAAAAAAAATGAAATTTAAAAATTTTAAATAAAGAAAATACAACCTGAGACATTGGCACCATCACATCCTGAATCCTTTTTCTAATCACTCCACCCTTTTGGTAAACACTTTTAGCAGATCATCAGAGAACCGATCCAGTTGGGACAGGAATTTAGACTGTAAAGGAAGGGTTGTGATCCGACGAAATTCAGCATTTATCTGAAGACATAAGTTAGAGAGGTCTTGTTTATGGGCAATTCAGCAAAGACAAACAGGTCAGCTCTGATATCATACAAGAAAGGAAACATCCAATCACTTACCTCACGCACTTGAAAAAGAGCAGGCCATCTGCTTCTGACGTCTGCGACTAAAGGGGAATCATGGACAACCTCGTGCCTTCTGTATGCGAAAGTCATGTCCATCATCTTCCTCACAGTTTCATCATTGTTTCTTTTCTTCAGTTCAGCAATGAGCTCCACCCTCATCTTTTCCTGGCTTTCCACAGTTTCTCCTGCAGGAAATACTGGGCAGTAGTTCACTTCTGCCTTCTTCGTTTTTTTTATTCCATAGGCAGGGCTGTGCTTTCCTTCTGGTTTGTGCTTTAGGGCATTCATTGTAACTTCAGGGCATCCCAGTCTTCTCAATTTACTCCTGTAGTTTGCAAGTTTGAACTTCAAACTTATTTTCCATCCACTGTAGCCGCTGGCAGAACCTTGCTCCTTCAGGCATGGATGTTTGGCTACCAGTGCTTCAGCCACATCACTGAACTCCGAGTCAGATGGATATGCCTTGTAGTTTATTATTTCCTCTGCCAAAGCATCTAGGATACCTGACTTGAGTTTGGGGTCAGGAATCAAAACTTTGCCATTGGTTCTGAATGCTGAGTTGCCCTGATCCAGTTTCAATTGCACATCATAAGGGAAACGAGGCAGAATGAAAGGTGTTGGCCATAATGATGACCTTACTGATGTGGAAGAGAAAATGTCAGCATCTGAAGTCTCAGCAGATGACTTCTCATTATCAGCATCACAGGATTCAGAAGAATTACAATGGGCAAGGGAACTGAACTCATCAGGCATATGGCTGGAAGAACTGGAGCTAGAGGTAAAAAAAAACAACCCTGACCGTGTCTTTGTCAGCGAGGTCAGAGACTGATGTCAAGTTCATGAATTCATTGAAGTCTTTATCCATATATTGAAGACGGAACTGCTGCCCTTGGAGGCCACATTCATTTTCAATCTTTTTGGAGAGTACATTCAGAGATGCTGGCATGCCATCACTGAAAGTGAGCCTCTGAGAATTGTCATTGCCCCATATTACCCGCAGTTTGAATGACGCCATTTCCTTTCCTAATCTGTAAAAGACAAGACCATGTTTTAGTGTCAACCAGACATATGAAGCTCATTTAGTATCATAACCATTTAAATCTGTTCACAATGTTGGTGGCAAAATCGGTGGTTGCTAAGGTGTTGCTAGGGTACATGGAGTGGTTGGCTAGGGCGGTTGCTAGGGTACTTGGGGTAGTTGCTAAGGTGTTGCTATGCGGTTGCTAGGGTACTTGGGGTGGTTGCTAAGGTGTTACTATGCGGTTGCTATGGTACTCTTGGTGGTTGATATGCGGTTACTAAGGTACTCTGTGTGGTTGCTAGTGTGTTGCTATGTGGTTGCTAGGGTACTCTGGGTGGTTGCTAGGTTGTTGCTATGCGGTTGCTAGGGTACCTAGGGTGGTTGCTATGCAGTTGCTAGCAAGTGACTAGCATGTTGCTTGCATGATTAGCAAGTTAGTAGCATGTCGCTAGCGAGTGACCTCACATGTGTAAGTAAAATCGGGTTTTCTCCAGTCATTGGCCGTTTCTCAATACCAAGTACACAAAGTTTGGACTTGTGTCCTCAGTAGTTCGGACTTGGTCCGTCAATTCTGCAAATGGAACAGCAGCGTACTTGATAACGTCAGTCAGCTCGCCATGGCTACTCCAGTTATCCTCACTGTATGTATTTACAATAAGACGAAATATGATATCAAACACCACTGCCTCTTTTCGTTTTCATTTAAACATTAACAGTCTGGGATACCTGGCTGCCTCAAGTTCGCACAAGTCACCTCTTGATGCATCCTTGATAAAAGGGGCGGAGCAAGAACACATCCGGGAATTTTAACTGTACTTTGCTAGATGCGAACTTTGAATTGGAACAGTACTTGGGCGACGACTGATGACGTTTCACAAGTCCACAAGTACAGACAAGAACGCATATTGAGAAACGGCCATTGTTAAAAAGCAAGCTAAACAGACTTACTAGCTAGCGTTAGTGAAGTGGTCAGAGGATTCTTTCTGCCTCCAGCTAAGCTCCGCACACAGAAAAACGTCACTATGTTTACTAACAGAAAAAGGGTCTATAGTACTACAAGGGAACAATAAGACTGCTGTACCACAAACCTGTCACGGTCAGGAATCGTTTCAAAGTAACCATCCTCATAGATTCAATGGAGTAAGCTGCCAAAGGGTATGGATCTGTTAAATCAGCAACTTCAAGCAAGGTGATGTCACTTGTAGCATGTATTTCAAAGGCACGGTAGTGTTCTCTGTACAGGGCTCTAGACTAACTTTTTGCACTGGGTGCACTGGTGCGCCTAACTTTTTTTCTTAGGTGCACCGGCACAAAAGTTAGGTGCACCCAAATTTTCATATAGGCAATATTGACTAGTAAACGATTAACTAACAATGTGGTCAACATAACGTTCTTTATTTGAAGCACAATTCTACAAGAAAGGTAACTTACTGAAAAAAGTGATGGTGCTTAAAGTGCTTCACTGAGCTAATATTTAAACTTAAAAAAAATCTCAAGATAAATGAAATAAAAAGAACATCTAAATTAAGTGTTTTAAGGGCTTCAAACTGAACATCTCATGGCTCAATGTCTTATGGACTATCCTCCATTACAGTCACATGCCCCTCGGATGGCCAACTCCTGTAGTTCGGCCTTCTTGATCTTTGGCCTCAGCTAAACCAGCTGAACACACTCTCTCTAGCATCAACATCTTCCAGACTTGACCCTCTACACTGATTCATATCAGATCTTCCACTGTGTCTGAATGAAGGGATGCTCTAGTGCAGTGCTTCTCAAACCCTCCCATTAAACCTATTAAAAAATCCTTCAAAATATACCACAGACAACATTCTTCTAATATTGTTATGACTTTTCTGACTTCGAGAACCATTGTAGGGCTCCAGACTAGCATTTAAGGACACCAGCACCAGTGCCTTTAAGTTCTACAGAAGGTGGCACCAGCACCTGACAGTAAAGCACTCACCCTGATCACACATGTGCATCTTAGAGATGTCTATCCGATGTCTGCATTTACATATTCAAGAGGTATTTTTAAGAGTGTTATCTGCAATATAACATGCAGCTCATCTGCAATACATCTCTAATATGTTTCCAGTCAGATGTCAAATAGAGATTTATTAAATGCATGTAAAACTGCTTCTGAGACGTTTATCAGATTACACAGCGGATGTTTCCCAGATCTTTAGCAGATGTCTTACAGATATACTTGTGCTGTCTGGGTAGTTGAGATGCAGTTTAAAATTAACTTTTATCAATGTCATTCATAAATGTCTAAATATAATTTAATAAATACAATATATATATATATATATATATATATATATATATATATCTTAGGGAGTGGAAATGGCTGATAAGCCTATAAGTACTTCTCTGCAGCCATCTAATAGTGGTAATTTAATGTATTTTTTATTTTTAAATAAGTGGTTGCTTTCCTACATTATGAAAAGTTTAGTTTTATAAATGGGAAAACCTATGAAGGATGAACAAATAATGTCATCACATTAAAAATAACTTTAAAATTCGGTAATACTTAAAGTTTGAAGTGCTGGGAAAAGTTGTGTGAAGCATTTAAAAACACTTTAAGACATTCGACCATTTCTGTCACAAGTTGTTCCTGTAACGTTAGTTATATTAAATTAATGGTGAATGGTGGAGATTTGTGTTTATTGAATAACGTTTCTCCTGTTTTCCACATCAGTGGAGTTTGTTCTGATATCTGTAACTTTAACATAATAATGTGCCGAATTTGAATGCTTCTCACAAGATCTGACAGAGATGTTATTGATTCTACTTTTTTCACTGTATCTCCCAGCGCTGTGTATAACGGTGTCGCGTGATCGAGAGCAGCCCGCGGCGCCGGTCCGAGCAGATAAACGGTCTGTAGCCCAAACGAGTAGCGCGGATTTGTTCCGCTTTTGGTTCGTTTGTCCAATGTAGCTCTTGTAAATCGGGCATGAAGAGATTCCATTTTTGAACTGAGAAACAACCTTTCTTTGCCTGAATGCGCATTGCGATGACGTCACAAGACGCGTCTAAGAGCAAAATCTGCAGCAATTTGGAAAATAGCGGAGTTTGCATGATTTTGCGATAAATTCAGCGATCGCAGAATCCTGGAGGGACTGTCAGACACTCACTGAACAGATCAGATTCAGAGAAAGAGCTGCGTGCATCTCTACTACTCACCTCTCTCTCTGACTGCAGCAGCACACGCATCTTCAAACGCACACACACACATACAGGAATATCTGGACCACGGCCAATCAGAGGGGGGGTCCGCCCTTCACTATCTCTGATTGGTTTAGACCACGATATAAGCCTAACGGGGGTGTCTTTTGTTGATCCACAGAGTTTCTGAGTCGCGGATACTTTTTTTTTTTTCTCGAATGGCTGGGCGCACCAGTGCGCCTGGGATTTTGTTAGTCGCACCCGAGAGAAATTAGGGTGCACGTACAAATTGGTCGCACTCTAGAGCCCTGCTGTACCATGATGACATCCTCTTCACAATGAAGCACATCCTTTCCTGAACCAAGCAGATTTGAAGGATCTCACAAAAGTCTGGCAGCCCACTTGTAGAGCCTTGTGCAACTACCATTCCATTTCTGAACTCTACACCCTTACTGATCACACTGTTGGTAATGTGTACTTCACTTGCACTTGGATACCTCAACTTAATTTTCTCAGCAGCTGCTTGGTTCAGAACATCAACTGAAACTGTTGAAATGTCATGGGCTTCAAAGTCAGGTTTCTGTAGGCTACAAGGCCTCATGTAGTAAGAAATCATCAGCTGGTGTTTCACTGCTAATGACAGTGGCACGTTTTTAAAGCATTTTGTATGCCGTGAAACCTGCTTGAAGAAGCTATGTTTAGCTTCATAGCGCATGGTCCACTGCCCTACAAGTGGACCATACAACTTTATGAGTTCAGCATAGTGCTCTACAAAATGATGTTTTGGTCGCAACACAACTCCTGGAAAAAGCTCTGTGTACTTCTGTCTATGTTCAGTAATTTTGCATTCAAGATATGCAATTGTGTCATCTGTGTGAAACCTAGCAACAGCAAGTTCCACTATGTCCTTCAAATCCAAAAGAACTTGCCATGCCAATTCGTCCTCTGGAATCAAATGACCTAACATCAATGGGAGCAACCTTAACAACGTCCAGTTTTCATGTCCGTTGCCTCCTATCGTGTTTCTGCTTGCAATGTTATGTGGCATCACATGTGGTTTGTTTGTCTTATCTGTTCCTGTATAAGGAAATGTAGCGATGCTCTTGTTGAGAGTTTCTACAGTGAAATATTTTTTGGATACAAGAAAAGAAAGGCACTGTGCAAGCTCAATTGGCACGAGTCCCTCCAAAAGGTCGTGTAAAATATCTGGTGGATACCCAGAGGTTACACAGAAGTGTTCGAGATGCTTGGTGAACACACACTCTTTTTTAACCCCAAAGGAAGGAGAATTTGTTTGCTGAGCTAGCTTCACATGAGATTCATGAATTTCTTTTGACCGTACAAAAGAACCAGAACGAACTTCATTTGTCTGAATAACGGAGGCGTTTAAGCTAAGCAAAATCGACAGAAATATTCCCCAGAAAAGTTTTCAATAAAGCCTGCTATCCCATGCGCTGCAAGGTTGTCTGCTACTACAAACTGAAGGGCACCTTTGAGAACTTTCCCAATTGAGAGACAAAGACTCCATGTTGCTCAAGAGCACGCAAATCTTGTATGAGAGGTTCGAGAACTCTATGGTACCCAAATTTCTTCACATCCTCAGTTTTACAAAGGACTGCTAAGTAAATATTAGACAAAGCTGAATGTGATCCAGGAGGTAGGTTGTTTAAAATCCAATAAATAGCACAGATTTTGTGTATCTTCCGAGAGGTGCCAAGGGGATTGCAAATTTCAAAATCGTCCACATACAAACTTAAAGACAATCTCAACTCCTCCCCTGAAAAAAATATGTTCTCTTTGTAAACTTTGCCATCCTGAAATGTTCTGTACTCTTGACAATCTTCACTGTACTACTGACTTTCTTTGTAATACCTCTTGCGCTGGTAATCAGAGCTAAGAGGACCACCCTTGCCAATAGCTTTGAACAAAGGGGTAGAGGTGGACGCTGCTGAAGCGATTTCCTGAACAACTGGCTTATCAACAGTAATGTTATGACTCTGCAACACGTCCTGAATATTTTTAATCGAGAGGGGCGCTGATGCAGATGTATGCAAAAAATGCAATTCCTCTAAAAATTCAGTCACTACAGTAGCTGGCACATGTCTAACATGCTCTAATTTTAACAATGCTGCAGCGAAATTAGTCTCAATAATTTTTGACAAGTCTAATACTACAGAATCACTGCTTTGATAAAGACTGACCGTTGCATCTACACTACACGTATCATCATCCTCCAAAACATCATCTTGCAAGTCCTCAGATTCCCCAGAAGTTTTAACTACACCAGGCTTGAAATCTTTCACTGAATGTGGATTATGCTTTCTGTTCTTGTGAGACTCTCACTTGTGAGACTGCATATATATTTGTCTGAAAGCTACAACCAGTAAATACACACTGGACAGTCTCATTACTCCGTAAATGGCTATTAAAATGTAGAAAAAAATCCCTCTCAGATGCATGATCACTACATGAACATACAGGGCAACTAAATGTTGACAAAGGGATTTGTTCTTGTGATGTGTGTGTTTTGTGGACTCTACTTAAATGTGCACAAAGGCTATTCCATGTTTTAAAGGTAACTGGGCAAGTCAAATACGGACACGGATAACGCCTGCTACAACTATAATGCCTATGCTTTAGTCTGTAATGTTTAAGCAATTGAGACCTACTGGATTCTACGACAGCACACTCTCTACACTTCCACATTCACTGAAAAGAAAAGAGAAAAAAAATTAGAATTTTTTTTTAAGATTTGGACCATTACTACATAATCATTTTGCACTTACCTCTAGTCAATTTGAAGTAGTTCCAATGGTTTGTGATGATGACAATATACTCAGATCTAAAATAGAGAAACAGAAAAGTAAAAAAAAAACATAAACAAGGTTGTCAATATAAAAAAATCAACCTGTCAAACATGCAAGTTAAGCAATTTGTACAGATAACACTCAGGTTGTTGAAGTAGTACACAAATTCTCTAACTTTTAAATTAACTTAATAAAATAATTAAATTAAATGTTTTGCCATGATAATCATGTACAGAATGTATTTAAAGTATTCTGAAGCCATAAAAAGTATTTAGTACAGGGTCTGGCTGCCGATTTATTTATGACAGAAATCACTATTGTCGATTATTTCTCTTGATATATTAACCCTTTAAGACCTGCCATAGAACAGTTCCGCCAGAGCATATCTTAGTATTTTTACATGCTGTGCTGTCATTCCTTTGAATATTTGCATATGCCATATATCAATACAATCTTTACATCCCCAATTTGAAGGCTATGTAAGAAATCCATAGTAACTAGATAACTAGCTCAAAAGTGCAATAAACACACGCAAAAATATTATTTTTTACATATTTTATTAAATACAGAAATATGACTAATGTCAACCTCAAATTTTTCATTAAAAACAACTTGCATAAAACACTTTATAACTACACAAAATTGATTTGAACAGTTTACATAAATTAGTTTTTGAGATACACTCATTTCTAAACAGTGCGCTGTGAAGCCAAACAGTAAGTTCAAATTTTGCGTTTGAGAGCAATGTTGATTGAAAGAGTTCCTCTTCGTCGGACGCGAGCACCAAAACCTCCGCGTCTGTGTACTTCTGTTTTCTATGTTGTTGTGCAGGTGTAACTTTGTGCCCGCTACGATTGTGATTGTGTGAATGTGCTTGCATTTGTAACTGTGCATATGTGTGTGCATGTGAAAGAATAAATAATGAAGCAACGATAAAAAGAGACAATGAGTAGACCGCAATAGAATGGCATATACAGCAAAACGAAGTCAAATGTCGCGCCATGTGACGTCATCACACGCGTCAAACCTTGGGGTCATAGTGCACAGAACGTGATTACGTCAATGAGTCATAGGAAAACGTAACTAAGTATCAGCTACCGACCGCAAATCTATAGAGCACATGTGCAAAGATGCACAATGCATTTTAGTGCTTTTTGTTTCAAACGCATATTATGCAATTTGTGGAGACTTGTTAGAGGGTGAAAACAACCCAACAGGAGCATGTTGTAGGCTTGATCTGAACGTGTAGCATCTTTGATTTTGTATGCAAAAATAATTATTGTGCTACGCATTTAGTTTCATTTTCTACTGGCTTTTAAACAGAGACACGCAAACACGCTCCCGTCGGTTTTAAAGGGTTAAAGCCGAATTAATAGAATAACATTACACATACAAGCGCTTGGAAAAACGTGACGTTATTAGCTGCCTACACAGACAAAATATGCCGGTAAATGACCATAATCTAGCAAAAGATATGCAAAAATTCCACTTACAATTACTGAAGCAGCGAAATTATTAACGTACTTAACGTTACTTCAACACTTTGTTGTTTAAGAGGAGAGACTTCGTGAAAGCAGTGAATTCAGTCACTGAGCACGCGAACTCAACAAGTGGTGACTAATCTAAGGCCTTGGATTGGCTACTGCCCGCTTTGATTGACATGTCATTAATTTTGACACTGACGAACGATAAGTTATATACAGTTGAGGAAGACCTAAAATATACATTAAACTTTTTTGTGTCACCGTAGAAACAGCTGAATGCAGAGCAAGGTTTCATACATTAATTCATGGTAACTTACTGAATATCTGCCAGGGTTCTCTGTCCTCTCTGTTCCGCGATTCTTCATGCTATTTGATACTTTTAGTAAAAAATAAATAAAAAATGAACGATTGAACATATTAATGACTGCACCACGTGCCGAGTCCTGAAACCTAACATCAGCTACAAACGACACACTTAAGAGCTATTTTCATACAATGCTTATAGAAAAAATACTTTCTGGTATGCAACAAGATGTTAGCAAAGCATATTTTAATTAATTTGTTAATTAAATTTGATGGATGGTGATAGATTAAAAATGGCCACTTACCCTTCTCATACGTTCGCCGCTGAACAATCCATCTGCATCACAGTTTCATCTTGATGACGTACATCCGGTTAAGACGAACGAAAAATATTCTTGTTGACTCAATAAAAAAAAAACGTGTAAACCTAATTTTTTTTAAATTACATTGTTTATATTTAATAAAATTAAGTTGGGACCATTTTTACCAAGAGTTATGTTGTATGAGCTCATTTTAATTAATGAAATTGAACAAAGAGCAAAAATCATTTTTTTGAGTGTGGGCAATGCAAGTGGGAGTATCTCGTGAATATACCTGGCACCGGCCAAGTTAAGCAATTATGGAAATGAGAGCAGTGCTCCTGTGTGAACTAAAAGCTGTTTTTACTGTAACCTCTCATACATACATATATACAGTGCTAAGACAGCAAAATATTCCAAAGTAATGAGGCTGATGCCTTTGAAAATGAATACACGGTTTTGTCTAGACGTGATATTCTCAGTAGATCTACAGGTAATCTAGGATTCTCAATTCTCAATCTCAATTTTTATGCATGCTGAATGAATACATTTTTATATGTATGTACCTGTGTACTGTTATACAGTAGCTATAAATTTACATTATCCCTCCCAGTCGTCTAAGTGGTCTTTTACCGACGCATATGTGGCCTAATTCTATTGCAGTGATTGAGTGATGTGGCTTTAAAGAGGCCCAGACAGCCCACTTAAAACGTGTCCATAAACCTGCCACGCTCTCTTGGATCATCAACATCAGCTGCCAATAATGATGGATTCCCCTGTCCAAGGCTCTGGCTTAAGATATAGTATATATACAAATCTGGTGCAGCCTAGCTGATCGATAAGCATCTCTTCTATGTTTTCCACCCTTAAGTTGGCTTTCTAAAGTCAATTAGAATATTTTTGCACCAACCGACCCCTTGGCAAGGCAAAATTATGAGTATTGAGTCTCAATTCACTGAGCCGGAGCAGTTGGTACGCACTATTCCTTCATATAATTAAAAAAACTTTATGTTTGTTTTATTTTTAGGCGATGTGCAAATTAAATTTTATGTCACTTTGGTTGGTTTCCTCCAAGGCACATAAACATATGTCGACAAGATGGTTGGTTGGGGGAAAAAGCTAGTAGTGGATCTTTCTTTTGCTGCAGTTCAACATCATTTCATCGTGTCTTGAGGATATGGACTATGTTAATAGGATTAATTTCTTCAAACTGCTTTCTTATTAAAAGTATCATGTGACTCCCTTGTAACACGATAACAAAACATTACTCCCAATATCCGCCTGAGTGAATCTGAGTGGTGACATAATGACACAACAGTTTCATTGTCTCGGCCCCCAGAGTTTCAGCTTGAAACAGAAGCTGTAGTTTACTACATTTTTAGAGCTTAATTTGCTATCCTGAAATGTGAGCTGAAATATGTCTAAGCATTGGGAGAAAGACTTAATCAAAACATTGAGTTAGAACAAAACACTTAAAGGGATAGTTCACCCAAAAAGGAAATCATTTACTTACTCTTATGTCTAAACATGAATGCAATTCTTTATCCTGCATAACACACACACACAAAAAATAATTTTTAAGAATGTTGAGGTGAAAACCTCGGCTTTTGAAGCCTGAAAGTAAGCCATACAGGTTTGGAACAACATGAGGGTGAGTAAATCATAAAAAAAGTGAACTATCCCTTTAAATATCTACACTTAGTTATCGCTCTCTAACTCTCTACCCTTTAACACTCTACCTACGACCTTAGCATGTATCTCTGCCTGCTTCTCAGACATTTTGGCCCGGATGCAGCCATCAATCGACCACTATATCATTTTACAGCTTAGCTCAAGAGCACAAAGATCTGCTAGGTCAGCCAGGAACCTGTGGGTGTTTGACGGTAAACTTCACTGACCCATCTCAACTGATGCCTAGTCATGCAAATTTAGACTTTCAACAATAGAAAAATCAGACCATGCTTCTCCGAATATTCTCTAATGCTTCTGAGGTCTCAAATTCAAGGCTCTGAGAACTGTATATTAAATACAAATAATATAAACAAATAAAAATATTATACCAACTTGTTTATGGGTCAAAGACCAGATGTCCTTTCGTGGTGTCCACAGGAAATAAAATAGATTGTATATACATAAAAAGCATATTAAATGCAAGTAAAGTGACTTCTTTAAAGTTTCAAGTAACTTTTGCGAAAATGTAAAAATATAGGTGAAACAATCGTCATTCAGTGTAACAGATAGACATATTTATGTAAAAATAAAACAACAACTTACTTCTGACCTGTACTTATATAAAAAGTGATCATACAGAATGTTACATTATAAATTAAAATCGTCTTGCTGGCAAATAGGTAAAACCCATTTGACTTGAAGAATAGTAAAAGATTGGTTTGACAACTAATTCGTTTTGGGAGACTGCACAATAAATCGAGTATTTTAATGTCATCCAAGTGATTCTTGTTCTAAATAATAAGTATTTTATTTTTTATATATTTAATGTAATGTTAGGGTTACACTGAATGGTAAACCTAATTTTAATCGGTGTTTTTTGTAAGTAAGGTTTTTTTTTTTATATATATATTTAAATAGAACACAGTCTAATCGTGTATAAAAAATATATGTAGTACACTTTTTATTTGTTTATATTTTTCAAAACCCCATTTTAACCTTTGACCCTTAAGACGTTGTAAGTTTTCTAACACCTTGCAAAAAATTATAAATAAAATACACCCATATTAAGAAATGAATTAATGAATGAATGAATGAATGGTGCACCTCAAAATACCTAAAAAATGTATAGTCTACTTGGTTACTATGCTTTTATGGTGCCTTTTGTCTTTTTGGGATCTTGACAAGCCATTTATAAGAAAAATCTATGCAAATATTCCATAAATATTTAAATAACATGACAGTCAGTAAATAAATTTGAAACCTGCAGATGGGACTCATCATCTTATGTTATAAATTCTCTTTTGCTTGGCTTATTATCATTTGTCAATTTTATGATGAGTATGGCGTGTATTGATATTTACATTATGCTTTGACAACTAGAGTACATATTGATGTTGCCTGACAGAAAAGAAAATGAAGTAGATATAGCACAAAAAAGTTTATGTTTCTCAATTGATTTTTTTTCTCCAGAAGATCTAAATAGCTTCATTTGTTTTCTTCATATCTGAACTGTCATTCTTCCTGTGTTGTTCTGTCCCCTCAAGTCCTTTTGTGCTCTTAAAGGACACTTGTCCTCTGATGGCTGATGGAGAGGTTTAACAGAGAAACAGATAATGTGGGAGACGTGTCAATAATCTCAGGAGATAATTTACTCAAGCAATGTCATTCTCCGCTTATTACGTCTTAAAGTTCTACAGCTTGTGCTGAAATAGACAGTCCTGCTTATGGGAATATCTTCACGGATGCATGGTTATTAGTACAAGAGAATTGCCATATGGACTCACTTTATAAAATATATATCACTGTCATTGTAAAAACAGAGTAGTCAAGCAGTCTAATCAAATTACATAATTTGCAATTATTTGTGTCAGGTGACGTTTTAAAGGATAAGCCTAGTGATTATGCATAAAAAATAAAGCATTTGAGGATCCGATTCAATATATTTTAGTAGGTTATTAAACTAAAGGTTTTCTCACAACCCTCAGACAGTGAAAGCGACAGCTCAGAGGCTGAGGGCAAGGGCATGAAATGGTGTTCTTCATGCGGATATGTTGATATTTAATCATTTCTCCTTCCTTCCCACATTCAATGGGCAAGATTAGCTCAGTGGTTACAGGGAGGTCTTGTTCAATTTTTGCTTTCATGGCTGTCTGTGCTCACTCTATTTTGAGGCTGGGGGGGGGTATGAAGCTTGTACCCACCTGACATTAGATTACAAACTAATTCTGCAGTTCAGGCTGAGTGCATTTCAATTTAGGGTCTGCATTATTGATCTGAAAGAAAAGAACCAGTTCCCTGACAGAGACCTCTGTCCTCTAAGCTGCAAATTATCAAATTGACTGGCTATTCTTCCCCTGTGTTAATAGCCTTCCGAAATACATATATTACGGAATTATCCTTCAAGAATATATTGATTAATAAATGTTGTTCATTTTCTTGATGGCTACTAAAGTGATACAGAAGGAGACTCATTTATAAGAATGTGGATATCACCAAATGCTCCTGTGAACAATTTATATAATAGTTCCAGAATCCATCCCATTTTATAAAATCTCAAATCATCTTGAAATAGCAAATTAATGCATGAAGTCTACATACAGACAGCCCACATATATACTTACAGCAATGGAATTAATCCACCTGTGCAAGTTATTAATTTACGAAGTCAGAGTATTATCACTTTGCTACTATGTGAAAGCTATTTGAATGCAACTTCTAGTATGCAAAATGCAGTACATCAAATGAGAGGCATGCTAAATACAGAAGACCTACTGCAGATGTATATCCCATAAAGCTATCAGAAAGCTAAGCAAAACTTTTTCTATGAACTAAAATGTTTTTTTTATCGCCATTATGTATTATGTTTACTCTTGTCATTTATTAGTCTGCATTTTAGTGATTTAAAGTAATCATTCATCCAATTTCTGTCCTAAGCTAGAGTAGATGCGAGGCTGAATTGTAAAAATGCAGCCATTAAATATGAGAAGGTTGATGCTTTCACTCATCTGTAGATTTATTTATTTTCTTTATTTATTTTAAGAATTGTGAATAATTATCTATCTTCTTCACTCACGTTATGAGATGCACACAAATAAAAATACAGCCAATTAAAAAAAACATTAAACAAATTATCATATCACAATTATCTTGTGAATGAAAACACGATCACTAATTTATTAATTAATTAATTCAGTCGTTAACTCTCTAAATTTGACTTGCATCACTAGAAGTCAAAAAAGTTAGTGTTGCATCAATGAAAAACTAATTTCAATACGAATGTTTAGCCAGCCAGTAACTGATGGTGAATTTAGCATGAGATCAGGGGAGATGAGGGGTCATCATGTTAATTGTTTGTTAAATCCTAGCTACTATTGAGCAGTTGAGCAATGGCCTAACACTCTCCCACATGCTACATGTGTCAATCAAGTTTGTATTCCTGTAATTAATTAATTAATGAGGAAAAGAGTGTTAACACATTTATATGGCAGGGCAGTTTATTGCATTTCAGGGTTTTTAAAGTGTAGCAACTGATCCATTGGCAAGTGCTTCTACCCTCACTTTCGCTTGCTATGCATGTTACACAGGAAGATTCTCTCTGCTTTGGGCAGCAGCCATCATTATGATATTGTAATCCAAATGAGTTGGCAATGCGATGCTTTTGGACAGATTAATATAGTTTAGCATACTGTTCCATTGGAAGCATAATGTGTTAAAGGTGCTGTTTCTTCCCCACTAGCGACACCAAATGGAATTGCAATCTGTTTGTTTGGCTCAACCAGCGGTGGGAGTCTGTAGCAAGACTACTGTACCAGTTCATCTGAAAAATGGCAGAAGGTTGGAGTGATTTAAACTCGTTTGAAGATGGTCATTATTTTAGCACTCCTGTTTGGTGCTGCCAGTGGTGCAGAAATTATACACTTAATCTTCAAATGACATAAGAGGGAGACCAAATTGTATCATTCTGAGCCTTGTCCATAGAAGGAAGTTGTTGTTTGATTCTAACACGGGGAAAAGTGGGTTCTTTATTTCTGAGAATTCTGCCAAAAATGACAACTTGACTCAGTGTATGCCATTTCCATTTAAATGGGAATCAATCTCTCTTTAACGCCTGTGAATGCCTTGGGATGTTTGCCTGGGTGTTGCATGAGGCAAGCAAATTGGTGGGTGACATTTTATGATATTGATGGGCGAAGTGTAAATGTTAGGTTTACGTCAGTGTCAGCCTCTAAAGGGACAAAATAAACAAGTTAGACTGTTTGCTATACCACACAAGGCAACAATGTAGAACAATAGTGCATTTAGAAGTACGGCAAGAACACATATATATAGTGTAATTGAGTGAATAGCCACTAGAGCATATTTTCTCTGTATTATATCAGGATAGATGTGTGCTTGTGCTTGCTATCATCAGCACAGTTTCAGAGAAAAAAATTCTGACAGAAGTTCATTGCATTCTGTCATGGCAGATGGCGAAGAGCAATTCTACAGTACTATTATGGCCATTTTTCCTGTAAATTGCTTGGAGAATGATTCATGTTAGGTTATTTGTATGAGACATGGAGCAATTTAAATTATTCGAAAGAATATTCAATAAGCAAATGTCAATCTGCCTCACTAGACTGTCTGCTGAAATGTCATCCCTTAGAATTTCACAAAGCACTGATACTGTATTACAGTTCTAATGAATAATTAAGTGTAGTATAACATAAATCCCAAATAGTCTGATTTATAAAATATCTATAAACTAAACAGGTGGACAAGAGAGGAAACACTGACAATGATATAATATGTTGAATTCCAGTGAATAATGTTGTCCACCGTCAGCTGTAGTCGATGAACAAATGACTTTCACAAGTTCTGCTCCATTATGTCGGGCCCGCTTTTAGATCTCTAAATTAATGAGGCAACATGAGGCAGCTCTGGAAGGGTCCCTACCAACACCAGCTGCGCAATGCAGTTAATATGTTCAGAAACCTGTTCATGACAAAACACTGCTGTTGGAGCAAATGACAGTTTACAAGCTGTTTTTTTTACCTTCATTTTGATCGCAACACATAAAGAGTTTGGAAGGTTAAATACTGCATACGATTGTACTACTTCAAAAATATGTTTGACTATTTTCTATGATATTTAAATGAATGGTCTTTAAATAATTGTTCAGTATTCCGTGACAACAACACTCACAGCAGCAATTTTTCCATCCAAGTTGTACATTTAATTGATGCAGCTGTTGCATTAGGTTTCATTTTGTAAAAGTAAGTTAAATGTTACAAATGTATTGGTTCAAGTTATTTGTTAATTGAATAAATTTAAAGCAGATGAACAATAGTATATATTTAGAAATAAACATTACCCGTGACTAACAACTACTATGAAAATCACTTTTAGTGCATGCTAGCTAATGCCTTATGATCAACTTTTTAGCATTTTTAATAATCAACAGCAGGTTTTTGTTTTTAAAGTACCCCATTATCCTAGAAAAGATGAGTTGTTTTTATGTTTTTTATGCTGAATGACATCTATAGCCACTAAGCATCTTATTTGTCATGCACCTGGTCGCATGCATTCAAAGCAAATGTTGGCATCCTATTAATTATTGGTCCAGAACTTGAACTGATGAGAACATCAATACATTCACGCAGGTTTTTACCATTCATCTGGGAGAGCCTAGTCAGATCTATAAATTTCTGAGCAGGGAACAGCTTTACGGCCATTTACATAGAGACAACACATTGATTACAGGGTTGAGGAATTATTGAATACACTGATGAGCTGGCAGAGGGAGGGGGACGCATTAGAGGCCCACGTCTTTGTGTCCATTAGCCTGTAAATCTGCTTTATTCCGGTAGCACCATTTTTCACCCACTTCTCTTTCTCTCTACACTCATAACTGCAGAGCGCCGCATTTCAACCTTCATAATGGGTATGACGACAATAAAAGTTTCATCAGCTTCCATCATTGTAAATTCAATAGAGAACGTTATTGGTTCATTTTTGTTTTCAATTTCAGTTATGATGCCATTACATTCAAAGGGGCAGAAAACGGAGAGTGTCCTGATCTTGCGCACATGCAAAGAGGCTTGGCAGAAATAGGCACCTCTCCATTTCTCTGAACTGCCATTAAAATCAATTGGTGGTCAAGGAGTGCCTTTTAGCTCTAGCTAATGGAAGGCTGAACAAAGAATGGTGGACACTCTTAATGCTTATAAAGCCTGCTCTTATAAAATGCCTCATAAACCATGATCTGCTGTAATAAATACACCTGTAAAACACCTTTTTATGGTTAATAACAGAACTTTTCAATAAAGTCACACCTAACAGAGTCCAACACTACAGGTGGCTGCTTTAAAGACTATAAAGCCACACTCAAGGACTGGCCAACATAGCCCAACAGTTACATCCAAACAGAAACACCACTTCAAATATCTCTGGAATATGCATTAATTAGGTTGCCAGTTTTCTTTTCGCTTCTCACAGCTTTTTTGCTGCCAAAATGAAGATGAACATAGGTCTTGTAAAAGTTACTTAATGGGTTTGGAAAATTGCAGAACAGATAATGATGTTTGCCAACAAAACTTTAACTGAAGAGTTTCTTATACAATCAAGGTTGTTTAACAGCAGAACTCGCGAGAAAACAAATCTCAGCTTTGACTGAAATGTTATTGAAAGCGTACATAATTGCTGAACATGCTGATGCATTGCATCTCTTGCCAAGCAAAAATGACTGATCTTTAAACACAGCTCAATGATGAAGCATGCTTTATTTAACAATATCGTAAGATTCATATTGAAGACTCATTTTAAAAAGATGTACTTTGGAAAGAACAATCAATGTACGTAACAAAAAGGTCAGCATATTCACAGAGGGTGAAATTAATTTCATGGCTGTCAGTAAGAACTCCATTAAATCAAATGCTCTTTGTTAATTCTGTTATGCACTGAAATTATTACACAAGGCCCAGCATCCAAAAAAGGAGACCTTGGATTTATTGTGATAGGTATGAATGCTGCGAATCACTAACCCAACAGATCTATGTAAAGTGGACCTGCAGAGTCGCTTTGCACAATTTAGATTTATTCATGCAATTATTTTTTATCTTGATTAAATGCCAACAAATCAGTTTGGGGTTATAACAAAAGCTTCCTCAGATTGTGAACCCAGGGTACTAATTGCTATCCGACATTTACTAATGCTAATCTACTAGATTTTAGCCACAGCAGTTTATAACAGGCTTCTAAAATGGTAGTTTCTTGTTTCTGTTTACCAAATGAATCATGAGGTCTATAGAGGATTGAGGGTCAATATTAGTTCTCCTTTGGCAGTGGCCAATTAAAGACGTGCAAATAAAACACATTGGGTACTCTACGCTATGATAGTGGCTTGGATGCTCAGTAAAGCACCATCTAGAGAAAGGTTGTTTGGAACTTGAACAGACCCATTTCTCTAAATTCCCAAACTAGCAGCCAGCAGCTGCATCCATCTATCATTGAGAAACAGTGTTTGACTCTTGCTGCTTTTCACTGTGGCACAGCTTTGTTTTGCAGTGAATTTTAGTCAATACAATAAAAGACGGGGACCTAAGATAGAATGTATTGAATGAGAGCACTGAATTTGGTTTAAAAAATACTAATAAAAAAATAAATACAATTAAACTTGTGGTTTCACTTTGGCAGAATATAAAAGTGGAAAGTGGACATTTCTGTGCACCATCCTGACAAGCTGTTTGATGGTGAAACATGGCAAGGAACACACTAGAGTTCATTAAAGGATTGTATTCAAAACGTTTTATATGTTATGCATATAAATCCCTTCAAGTCCTTATCAAGGAATCCATTACAAAATTCATGGTTTCCCCAGATATAACCAATATAGAGACTCCGCAACTTTTCTTTAGCCACAAAAAAGCCTATATTACAATATCAAAGAAAACTACATATTCTAAAGAGACAAAACATGGCCCTATTCAGAATTAAAAAAGAAAGAAAGAAAAGAGTTTAATATTCAAATGACACCCACGGCATACTGCATGTAAAACAACTATTTGAATAAGGAAAAAGCACACATTTGACGTTTGACCACATCCGATGTCAAGCATGAAAAGTATTGGTTATACAGAATAGAGTAATTTAACAATCAATGCAACCCCTGTGCAAAAGGTCATAAACTGTTTGTTCTGATAACAATACATGCCTTCAAGCAAACTGTTTTTCTATTGACTTCTTTGGCATGCTTAACAAACACTAGCTTGTTATATTTTACCCAAAGAATATCTGATCCACTTGGATTTATTTTAGCCACTCGAATTTAAGAGGGGGTGACGTGCTTCACCTAAAACAGACCTGACATGACCGGAATTATTTGTACAGCATTTTAATGACACTTCTCAAAAGTATAATTCATGTCTTCACTCTTCAGGAATATTTTTTTTATTAGTAAATAAATAAATAATATGGACTTTCCCAAACTCAATCAAAGAATACTACTTTCACAGCCTACAGTCTCACAAAAGAAGGCACGATAGAATTAAAGGCTCTAAACCTTTCATTGACCTTTCATTAATGTTTTCAGCTCAATGGTTAAATTGTATCCAACAGCTAGAGAAATAGCACTATTGGGCTAATATATACAAAGCAGTCAAGAAGCCGTGTCTTGCATAAATCCATTCCAGCATATACGAGCCCTGAACTGAATACAAAAGTGATGACAAGAAGAAAATGATTTTTAGCATATCTGCATTTACTAAAGGGCCAGAACTAGCCACATCGATTGATCCTGTATCTCTGAAGGTAATGTTAAGCCTTGTACACTTGTCAAGATCCAATTCTTCGCTAACATAAACTCTCGACAAAAGGGGAATGATAATTACTGACTTGGCAGAATTCAAATCATGCTGTTTAATCCAGGGCTCCTGCTGATCATTATACTTTACAGAAGATGCTGACAGCGTAGAACACGGACACAAAGACTTTAGTATAATATTTCACTGTCTGCCTGTCTGTCCGTCCCCTCACATAGGTGCAATATAATGAACAGCCAGATGAGTTAATTTGTGGGCATGTTGTCAGTGGCCGTGTACATCTGTTTGCATCTTGTAGTGTTTCGTAGTCCTAATAATGTGGAATTATACAACTGTTGGGCCTGGTTCAGGAAACACGAATGCAGAATGCTATTCTTGTTCTTACATAAACTTTTGTACTGAAATGAAGGCAACATTTTACCCAAGAATGATTTCATGATTTTTTTCCACTCCGATTTCCATGACAACTAAATCTTTACATAAAGTTGTAAACTTATAATCTGCTTCTGAGAATGGCTGTTTTTGGACAATAATATCACAGAAATAAATTTCACAGTTCAACTGTTTATATTGTATGGTAATATTCATATAATAGAGTAATGCTGATATGAATTTCATATGAATAATTCCCATGGACAAAAATGATTAGTTTTATCTCAATATTGATTTAATATTCCACAACAGCCCTGAGAGTCATATTAAACCAACCAACTTGTCCTCTCACCTTTTATCTAAATAAAATCTGACTCAGTGGTTTTATAACAGAGAGTTTTTATTATGACAAGGAGGGCCACACAAAGGAAGGTTGAATTGCAGTCAATAGTAAAACCTTGATTTATAATTATAGACCTATATAACCATTACATTAGCGATGTAAATTTAACTTGTTAATTTAATGAAATAATGAATATTAAAAGAAAAAATGCAATCAATCATTGCTCTTGATCCTTACACTAGAGGTAACAAACTTCACAAAATCATGGTTACTGACAGCAGACAGAACCATTCACACAGGACAATTTCTTCAATTAAAATATATTAGATGGCGGATAACTGGAAACATTTTTATTTTGAAAACTAAACAAATTTAAACTTAAAAATCATAAAATATAGGATGAAACTTTGAAAAGACAGTGAGACACGATTCTATAGATAAATACATTTGTCTTACACATTGCAACATAGATCAAAAATGAAAAAAAGATAAATAATAAATCAAAAGATAAGAGATAAATAATAAATCTGATTAATTAATCAACCAGTATTTCATGTAATTAATTTAATGATTAATTAATCTAATTATTAATAAAATCATCATAATTTAATCAATTGACATTACTACATTAAATACAATTGTATTAATACTAGTTATTAGTATCATACAAATGTTGTAAATTAAATAAAAATTCAAACATGGTACAATACTGAATATTTAACGCAATACTCCAGTGTTATAAAATGCTGTCCGATTTAGTTGCCATACAAATCCACACAACCTTTTCACTAAATACTGATGCAGACAAGAACATGTCTGAATGTGCCTGGCAGCATTATGTTCTTAAAGCCTGTTCTGTGCCTTGAGCTCTGTGTGTGCAGTGTTTGTAATGTGGCTCCCTGCAATGCTTGCATTGGCAGAATTTTGCATAAATACTGTTGCTTGTAGTCATTCCATTTGTTTATCAAATGTGCCAGCATGAATTAAAGAAAACATACACAGAGATAGAGAGACCCTTAGGACGCTACAATCAATAAACCGACATTTTTTTTCTAAACAACTTCAAAGGTTGCTTTGTAAATCTCAAAGCTTGCTATGCACATATGGAACAGTGTTCATATAATAATTTATACACAAATAAATAAATATGCACCACAATTCTAAAGCACATGCATTTTCTCTGTAACACACAAAAGTGTTTACTTATCTACCTACTGTAAATCAGAACTTACCATTGACTTCTTTTGTTTTTATATACAGCTAATGAGACATATGATATAATAACATAAACCCTTACTGTAATCCTAACAGAAAATTGTATGCATATATAGAACAGAGGGACAGAGCAAGATGGTCTGTCTGTTGAAAGTGCTTGTATAGCAATATTATAATAAAACAATCGTTCTAGTGTATACAACTAATTTTCATTCTAGTCTTTTTGGCCAGCTGTTCACTGGAATATAAAAGTAACAATTCACCAAGGCAATCTTTCTATGCCTACAATACATAGTTATAATTATTCAAACAGTCTGTCCTAATTATTTCATCTTCCTTATTAAATAAATTGTCTTAAAAATCAACAAGTTTACACCAAAACAGGCATATACGACAATACCAACTCTCTGTGTTTTTTTTTCATAAGTGAAAACTTCACAAGCCTCTAAATAAATTTAGATAAATGTACAAAATATTTATCTGGGTTAAAACTGATGTCCAGACTGATGAATTTGCTGTCACAGATTCACCAGTCATGTCAGCCACACCAGCCACTTACACCCGTTCACAGTCACCTGATTACTAATCACGGACACCTGATTCCACTTTCCAGCACTATATCAGCCCACTCAACTCGTCGACTGGTCTCAAGGTTGTATACCTCACCTCAAGCTCCACTCACCTTTTGGATCGCCTAGATTCTGTGGTGCTCTCCTGCCAACGACACCTACCAATAAGGGAAACAGATACGAACTGTTGATTCCTCAGTTTGATGAGCTTCTGAACTATTTCAGTTTGAACTTACCGTTCTACCTTCCTCTTACTCTTACCCGTTCATCCTGTGTATGCCTCTCTCTACCCAGTTGTGACAGTTGCATACAAAGGTAATTTAAATACATGGACATGTGAGAGGAGATATTTCAAATAAGATTGGTTTAACCTTGTCCACAGCAAGGAAGAGATCATATTTATGCATGAACACTTTGTGCTACAAAATGTAAAAATGAAGGAATGAGTGAACTTAATAAAAATCATAATAATGTAAACTATCAACTGAAAATAAAATCAGCAGAATAAACATTTGGCCTGCACTGTCAAAGTTTTGGCCTTCATTTTTTTATTTTATGTAAACCTCTTGTGTAGCAAAAAACACAGTTTTTATTGACTTCTTATTGATATTCATAATTTGGGGGGGGACTTGATAACTTTCAAACTGTTTGGGTCATTGCCCGTATCAAGATGGACTATTTGAAAGTATGAAAGTGAACAATATTTGAAAAATAGTGCATATATCCTCACCGAACCCCTGCTTACAATACCTCCACTCCACACTGGATTAATCTGTACTATAATAATTCATTCGTAATAGTGCCCATGAATTTGGGATTGAGTCCCAGTCAATGTAAATGATGAGCAAAGTCTGAAATAGGAAGAAAAAAGTCCCTAATAAGATCCATTTTCAACAGGTAATGACTCAGAAAGAGGATGAAGATGAGAGAGGGTGTTTTCCTGTACAGTACAAGGAGAAATCTATTGGGGACAGAATTTGTTGATTAATAGAAGATTGCTGTTCCACCACACATGCAGAACTCATAGTCCTGCTGTTATTGTCCAGCTGCCATTTAGTTTTCAGGTTCATGCCATGTCAGGTTCATCACATATGCTCTAACTTCATCTAGAGGCATTCGCTTTCTTGCAGTTAAATGAGTTACGCTAAATACTATGCTAAATGCTAAATGCTGATAAAGCTGCAATATTTAAGAATTATTTGACAAGAACACAAAATGTTTGGAACTTACCAATGTCAACTGTGTGTGTGTGTAAAGATGACAGAGATTAACATGTACCCCATCTCTCCTCATCAGTTTGCTGCATGGACAGCGTTTTACTGATCCAGGGACAGGAGCTCAACACGACACTTTCACTGAAGCATAATGTAATATGCATCAAATAAACCTGCACAAAAGCCTGATCATAATAAAAGGTGACACAAACACTTCTCACAAAGATAACAGTACATTATAGAGATATATCCTCAGTGATATGTGTGTCAACCGACATGGTCTGATATATTGCTCTAGGTACCTAATCACTAAGGAGTACATCGGTACCGGGATAACCTGCTGCATTGACGTTTCTCTGCAAATAACCTCTTTCGCTGGATCTGTGACAATCTAACAGGCATTAGGGAGCTTTCACACAGTAAGCAGAGGAAGGGAATAAGATGACCTTGTATGGCCTGGTGGATGTAGCCATGCTTGGCCAGTGTCCTTGAATTTGTCAGATCAAACAGCACAGCAGCAAGGTCCTTGGGGAGCTTTCTGGATTAGATTAGCTGTCCTGAGATTGCCTGGGATGGGTGTAGACATATGGGCCATTGCTCTCCAGCCTAAATAGGTAATTAGTTTGGTTTTGTGGTTCGAAGTAGTGGCAGTTTGGGTAGTAGTAGTGACTTAGTTTTTGAGAAACACATATGTACTCACCAGAGTACAGATGCACAGGGACTGGTAGTCTTCCTTTGGGAACATATGTGATGTTTGGGATATCCTGTGGCTTTGTTCATGGGCAGTGACAGAGTCTCAAAGCATTATGTCTTTGTAGCAGTGGTCTCAGGGGAAAATTGCAGTGAAGGGAATATAAAGGGTGTCTATTCTCCATCCTCTTCAGTGGGCAGGCTTTACTGTAAAGACCTCCATAACTGTAGAGTGGTGTATGTAACTGGACGAGTGGTTATTGGGTCATTTGATATTCAGGGCTTAGACCCGACTTCTGCAGATTTATTCGGATCCATCCTTTCTGTAAAAGTTGGAATGTTATATACTTTAAAATAAATGATGTTACATCTGCAAGGTAGCATTCTAATAAAGTTTTGGAGATGAAAAGTAAAAAGATTTCACTAACAATTTCAGCCTCAGACATGGCCAAAGTTTCCTTAAAAACAAAGTATTTAAAAAAAGAACAAAAGAAGTAGTTGAGGGTGTATTGTATAAAGGTGACAGTTATTGACTCACGAGTATTTTAATCTATGTTAATAATTTAGCTGCCTGTTTAAATGATTGCTTCTAAGATAAAAAATTAGTTGCTGATTTAGTTTGAAAAGTTTGTGGCACAAAACAAAGCTTGTTTTTTATTTTTACAGATGGATGAAACTCTGACCTAAACATTTTTTTTTTGAGGTTTGTCTGTGGAATGCTCCACAATAATGTAAATTATCAGTGTTTGTCACATAATAATGTACAATTAGAAATTTTATGTGCGATATTATGAGTAAATCATAATTGTGTATGATTTAACTTTGACAAAATAAATAAGGCAAATATAATAAGAAAAGGTGAGACAGCATTGATGATTTATGTGGCTGACATATGTGACATGGCTATTCATTTACATTATGTTTTAGCAGACATTTACATTACATTACATTTAGCAGACGCTTTTATCCAAAGGACAATATAAGCAATCAAAACCAACAAAAGAGCAACAACATGCAAGTGTTTTAATCTCGGTTAGCCAAACGTAGCAAGTTTTTTTATTATTATTATGATTTTTTTTTTAAAGAAAACAAGTTCTTTCATTGGTTCACTCAATGCTGCGTAAAGCTTACACACTTTGGGAATGCCCCTGGGCGTGCCGATTGTCTGAAAACCGTATAGAATTACGCCAATTAATTGGCGGATGACGCGGATGCCGCCCTCGACTTTCTCACGTCGTCTCCTTATACTGGCGAACGTGCCATCTGCTTCTCAGATTTCTCTGCCTTCATGAAGCGGCCATATTAGCCCTTCTCGTTACGATTCTTCTGGCCTGATTTCGATTAATTTCTTGGATTCCTCTGCATTTGCACTTCAGCGAATGCAGTGGAACTCTGTTCTCCTGGCAGTGAAGTGCCATGAAGTATCGTCGCTGCCAACCGCCATTTGCTGTGGCCTTTCGTAAATCCGCAAACTGGGGTTCGGATGTGGAGCACGAGGCGATGGAGAGTAAGCGGATGGGCCTCGTCCTTTCTCTCCCTCTCTCACCTGAGCATGTGCGAGCGAGTTCACCGGTTGAATTCGCGTACAGTTATTTATATCCTTCCCGGAGGCACACGGCACCCTTTCCGTCGGTCTAGAGGATGTGTTATTTACAGCAGCCTCCGACCGATTTCGGGCCTGCTTTAACCGATGCTCTCCCGCCTAGCGGCCAGGAAGTATGGCCTTCCGCGGCCTACTCTGAGCTCGTGGACGTGCTTTCGCATGCAACTGAGAAGCTCTCCATAGATTGGCCCGATGAGCCCCGCGAGTCTCTATCATCAAAACTCAACAAGGGTTCCTTTAGCGGCCCAAAATCTAGGCCTGAATGGAGGAAATTACAATTTTTCAGCAATCTGCATCACGAGATCTCCAGATCCTGGAAACAGCCTTTTTCCTCCTGCCTTACATTCTCCCCCTACCACCTGTTCCTTCGCCGCCAGCGGCCCGTGTGATAGGAGACTCTCTTGGTTCTCTGGCCCCACACCGGCCACTTTTCAGTCCAAGTGCTTCACTCTCCATCATCCTGAACAAGGACGCCAAGGGCTTTCCTTCATGTTCCATCTTTCGGCTAACTTCCGGTCTGTGCGTGTTTGTGTGCTTGTGCGTGTTTGTGTGTGTGTGTTGTGTGCATGTTTATGTGGTTTATGAGGACACAAATGTGTATAATGACATGGGTATCACAGGTATTACAAGGAGAAGGTTATTTATGAGGACATTTGCAGTGACCCCAAAATTCAAAAGGTTTATAAATCATACAGAATGAGTTTTTTGGGGGAAAGTAGACATGCACAGTCTCCTGTGAGGGCTAAATTTAGGTTTAGGGAAGGTGTAGGGCAATAGCACATACAGTTTGTACAGTATATAAACCATTATGCCTAAACCATAGTCCAGAGTCCCCCTAAACCATAAAAAACAACATGTGTGTGTGTGTTTTATACGTGTTTTGTGTTTTGATGTATTCCTGCTAACTTCTAACTTTTTTAAATCACAAACAATCATCTGACATTGAATTGAATGAAGTCTGGGATCCAGTCAACAAAAATCCATATACTGAGGGACATAATGACAGCAAAAAATCATAAAAAACACTACAAGCAGAATCAGAAGAGCTTTGTTACAAGTATGTTTACACACACACGGATATTTTCCTGATGACAGGAGCTTCCAGTGCAGAAGAAAGTACAGACATAGTGCAGACATGCATGATAGTGCAGACATACATAGGAATAACACAGAAGGAATGGAATATATAACACCCATTTAAGAAAAAATACTGAAATTGAATAATATAATATGTACATAAATATAAATATAGGAAAAAAGATGTAATTAGATTATAAATTATAAATAGATATGTTATTTACAAGTGTACACATTTTGGATTATATGTATAAATGTCACTATAAAAAAAATGATTAAGCTCAGATGAGCTTTATTTGTCACATACACAATTATACAGAGTATACCCAGCAGTGAAATGTGTTCTCTACATTTAACCCATCCAAGTGCACACACTTGGAGCAGTGGGCATGGTTCGGTGGGGGTTCGGTGCCTTGCTCAAGGGTCTCACCTCAGTCGTGGACATTTCCTGCCAGAGCCGAGATTCGAACCCACAACCTCGGAATACAAGTCCAAACGCTCTATCCACTAGGCCACGGCTGCCCCCTATATAATGTGTTTATTAGCAATTATTGACAGTGAATCTGCATAAGAAATGTAATAGGTCTAAGTGTAACCTTTCATTAGAGCCCACAGTTATGACTGTACATTAAAGAATTCAAGAATTACATTTTTATGTGTTGTTCGTTACAAAGGGTCATTTGGAGTCTCCAAGTGTCTTTTTTTGGGAAGCGCCTAGACATAAACTTAGATAAATGTGTGTAAAACAATAATTTTCTAATATATTGTTTATCAAATGGGACATTTGGCTTGGTAAGACTTCATTTTCTGATCTCATTGTTTTTCCAGCTCATAGCTCTCAGCTATAGTCATCTGCAGGCTTCTATTTACAATTGTTTTCTCCCAGTGTATTCAAAGTGCTATTTATTACTCAATATCAGTAAGACTTACAGTGATTCTGTTGATTCTGATTGACTGTTGAGAAACAAACCTCAGTGTGTCACCTTTCAAAAGAGACCAAAACCGTGCATACAATCCAAATGGTTCAAGAACAGCATGCAATTTATTTTGGAATGCCTTTTTTAAGCGTTTTAGGCTAATTTTACAGGAAACGAAAAGGGCTTTAAGGAGCAGTGAGATTATCACGGGTGATTAGAAGTTTACTTCAGGATGTCAGTGACTCAGTTTGATGCTTTGCAAGTGATACTAGAGCCACATATTAAAAAGAAGACTACCAATTTCTGTGAACTCAGAGTGCAAGAATCTTTACGGTGCTTTGTGCTGATGAACTTGACAATCGCCATTCTAGATTTTGGTGTTTGCATGTATGGTGTCTCTGAATAATCAATACACCTCTCAGAATGCTTGCTACGGTTGCGAAAAACACAGAAAATCCAACCAGATCCTATTTTTTTATGACAAATTAAAGTTTTGGAGGCAGTGTGTAAACATAATTGACACAATGTGAGGTCGTATTTATTTTTTAATGTGCAAACATTTAGGATGAAAACTTCGGACTCGGTGTTCAATGGCCTTTAAAGTATTGAACAAAAAGTTGTATAATAAAAAAACAGATTATTACAAATGATTAAACAGTGTAAAAAAAAATCATGTTCTTTCTTGTAACAGCATTATTGTTCTCCAAGTCTTTGTATTATGTTAAAGAAACATGTGTCTTACTATTCTTAGGCAAACTCTGAATTATTCTCAAATGGCCATACTGAAATCCACACACTTATAATAGTAGCCTAAATGTTCCAATTGAAGCATCTCACAAAGATTCCATTAGTCTCGTCTTGCAGATGAAGATCAAATGAATATGCCCCATGGTCGGACCCTGGTGTTCATTAAAGCTATTGTCAGAGAGACCAATTAATCAAAGCATTCCTATAATGTGCCAGACTGGGATAAATGAAGATATGTGATAAAAACAGTCATTAGCAATCTTTCCTCATTTTTCACTGCACAAGGAAGGAGGACTAGTGTCCTTTTCTTTTACGTCCCACAGCTATCACCTGCCCACTTTGTCTATTTCTCAGCATATTGCATTTAGTTACTCGTTTACAGCCTAAGTAATGAGGTGTAAAAATCTCCCAATAGAAAGAGCACTGGGTGCCATTCCTGTCACTGTGGAAATAATTAAGGTTGGTAAACTTGTTATGTTTTACAAAGAACAATGCTGTCCACTTTCAACGTGTGCATTAGCATGTGAGTGGTTAAAAAGCTGAAAGTAAAAGATAGTTAGCCTGATCGATGTGGAATCTTTAGAAAAGTCCAAGGATGGCACACATATGCTTATTTTGACACTGTACGTAATTACCAAACCTGGAATCGATAACATAGTGGTTGCATTTTATTATTTTGTTTATGTCTGCTATGCTGTTGCAACTTAAGATTTTAGCTCAATTTCACTAAAATGCATTATTACTGAACAAAACAATTCATCCTAAAAGGAAAATGTTAAACCAACTAACACAAATATATTCTAAGAATGATTTGTCAATGTTCCAATTAGGTTGATGTTATTTCGGAACGTTCTCTGAACATTCAAAATTTTAAGATTTTTAAATATAAAACAAAACTACATTTAATTAAATTTCATTTAATTTTATGGAAACAATAGGGAAAATATTATGGAAATATTACATTTTAGCATCTTGCAAACTAGGCTATTATTGTAAATTATAGTAATGATTTATTGAATGTTCTCTGAACCATTTGAAATTAGTAATGTTTAAAAAACAAAAGTTTTAGAGAAATGTTCCATGAATGATTAAAGTTTTGAGAATTGGATTTAAGACCAGATAGCTTCTAAATGTTCTGTTTATGTTACTGGAATAATCTTTGTTCATAACGTTTAGCCAAAGTTATTAGAATATTCCCTGTTAGCTCCAAAATTGCAAATAAGGCATAATAAAAGTATCTCCATATATCTTGTGCACTGTATTTTCAGCAAAATGGCAGGTTTGACAGTAGATTTGAGAGCTCAGCAAAGAAAACGATTATAGGTAAATAATGACTTTGGTCTGTTTTTCATACAAATCATCTCAAAAGTTATGTGCACAAAACATTTAGACTACTTTTATGAAAATTTGGTGGTCCTGTTTTTTATTTATTTAGGAGGTGATTTTCACTTTCTTCATGTAAACAAGGCCTACAAATGTTTCAATATTTCTCCCTTTTTTCTTCATGAAAAAACAGTCATCACTGAAAAAAAAGTAAGATTTACTTAATTTTTATTTTGTAAGTTTTTGCACAAATTTTAAGTAAAATGTAAGTATTGAATTAAGTACAAATCTACTTAACTAAGTTAGATAAAATTAGCAAAGGAAATAAGTAAATTTACCATGGCCAGTTAGAGTCTGATGAGTACTTTTTACTTAATTATATTAAAGTTAAATCTGCAATACTTAAGTACATTTCACTCAGTCACGGCTTCTGAAATATACTCAATCGATGTAGCACTGGGAAACAACCATGCTATTAAAGAGCATGTGAATCACTTACAAATATGCTAGTAAGTAAGTAGACAGCTTATTATACTTTAAATATAATATGTCCTCTCTATAGAGTTATTACCCAAATTAACACAGAGACCTCAATACTTGGTACACCATACACAATGACGGTGACAATCATTGGATAGCATTTGAGTAAGAATGGGTCATTTTGAGTAGAAAAATCAACTCCATATGTCACGAACAGTAAGTTACTAAACATAACAACAAAATAAACCATAAAACAGTGTAAAACAATTAAAAAACAGTTATACATTTAACCTTTTTAATTAATCATGCCCCAGTGTATGATGGGAAACACAGGATCATAACTTTGATATTTACCTAAATAATCCTTGTAAACGTAACAGTTCCAAGTAAAATATACTTATAGGTTCAAACTTTAATTTCTACAAGATTAAATTGAGTACTAATATAGAATTTACTTATTTTGTATTATTATTATTGCCTGAACTAAATTATTTAATGTAGAAATTACATTTGTTTTTATGTAGTATTTACCTCACCCCAAAAATATATATATTTTTTATCAGTGGGGATTTGGAACGACATGATGGTGAATAAATGATTTTCATTTTCGAGTGAACTATTCCCTCATTTAACTTTTAGGTTCATACATTTAAATAAATGTGGTGGCAGTTTCAGCCTTGTATTTCTTGCCATTTTTCTACAACTGAAAAGGTCAAATAAGAATTCCTCCTCATCCATATCACAAGAGGTTATGGGCATTATAAACCCAAAGGCATACACAGATGCACACTCTGAAAATCCACTGTATGTAATACACCCTCCAGCCACTTTTGCCATGCATAGGACACACTAATCCAAATCTTGCAGACAATTTAGCATGTACACTGTTGGGACAAAGTATGCAAATTAGGATGCCGTCAACAAGATCCCAGATTGTATTTAAACAGAGAAATATCTTATCCATCACCTGTCAGATTAGCTTTTGTGGAGGCACCGCTGAAATTGCCAAATTTTAGACATGGATTTTGTGTCAAATATTTATTGGTTATGTACCATGCAAAATTCAAATGAATCATTTGAATTTTAAATGTAATTTATCCACCCGTAAAGGAAATAAAATGCACGTTTGGTAGTGATTTGTGTCCTACACCACACCTCCCCTTTATATTCTTGAATTATGTCATTATGTCATAATGATTACCTATACACCATCCCCCAGCATGCTAATATTAGGTTTAGGTTTAGGACTTAAAACGTGAAAAAAGGACAAAATCCAACCTGTCAGGCAAGGTAGTTTTACTGTACCGATGCAATTTGCCTCTTATTGCTGAAGGTGTGAGTAGGAGGAGAAAAGAGACAGCTATGTCAGACTTGTTTGCTTTACATTTTCACCTGCTGTCCCTCTGAAATGCTAAGTGTTAGTCATGGAGCATACTGCAAAAATCTCGTGTGTTATACTACCACCCTTGTAATGCCAGTCAAGGACTGCAAGACATCCTCTATGCACTGCTGTTCAAAAGTTTGTTGTTGGTAAAATTAGTAAATATTTTTAAAAGAAGTCTCATGCTCTCCAAGGCTGCATTTATTTGATGAAAAAAAACTAATAATAAATAAATCTCACTGACTCCTTACTGAACTTTTGTATGTGTGTGTTTTGGTGGCCTGTATGAATTTTACCGTACCTAGTGTAATTTCCTTTCATGTGATTTTTCAGAAAAGAGAATGTAAGCAAATGGTATCAATGGTAGGGTAAACACACACACACACACAGCAATACAGCAATATCACTTTTTAAACAAAGAGGAAATATAGAAGATCACTTCCCTTGATGGACAGTGCCTAAACACACCACAAAAGCTTGCCATAAATCGTATTTTGTAATCGCATCTTATGTGCAGAATATGGTGTACATTTTTAGTCACTAGCTATTTCCCCCTCTCGGCGAATGAGGGTGCAACTCTTGGAAATTAGTAGGAAAAAGTATTTCCCCTATTTCTAAAAAGCAATTACCCAGCTTGACACTATCTGTCATGTTACGGATAATAGAAAATTAGATTAATTTGTGTCCAGTCCAATATTTGTTGATGCTGTATACTGGAGGATATCATGTCATATTAATCCGAGCAGTGTTTAATGAGCTCTTCACAGTGGGATTTCCTGCAAGGATCGAAGAATGTATCTTGGCTGAGTCTCAGATGTTTAGAAGGAAATTTCTATAGGCAGTATGTGTTGTTATTATTTTACAATAATATACATAAATCTCTAATACCACTACGCAAAGAGTAATGAGTCTTTGAAGTGAATGAGTGTAAACTCTACTAATAAAATGAGAGCAAATCAAATAGCCACATTACTGTCTCTGTGCCTTTTCAGAAATCAGAGCTTGCCAAGAGTAATATGAACGAAATAACTGAATCATACACATTTTCTACTATTTTATACATTTAAAATGTTTAAGGTGTGTACAATATTATTAAATGCATATACATACATAATATAAAGGATGCATAAATCACTTGTTGTTTATGTATTATAATAATTTGTTTAGTTTTGCTTATATTATGCATTGTGAAAGTGATTTTAGAGGTTCTCAATCACTTAATATTTTCTTTCAACTTCCATGCTCTCTAATCAGCTATTTTATATAAAGTCTACTTATTTGAGGTTATGGCTGATTTGCTCTTCCTCTTTTATTTAACATAGTTTGTTAAATGAAAACTATGAATGGGAAAGGAGTTACAACCCTAACCTTAACAGACTTCACATGTTATGTGATTAACTTCCTGGTTAAGCCCCACCCACATCCGGTTGTATCCGCTTACAAATAATTGATTTTTAGATTGTTACATATACAGATATTGATTCTTCTGCAGACTCTACTGTAGACCGTACTTTTATTTGAACATTTTGACATTAAAAACAATGTCAAAAACCTCCAGCAAGGTCTATGATCGTGTTTTAAGTTCTTGTTATATAATGATGGTCATCGTAAAAGCGGTATGGTCTAACTCAAAATTCACACAACCAGGTGTCCCAGAGGGCAAGCAATTAAGTCTAGTGCTGCAGTGAGGTTATCATTCAGCCCATGACACTATAATGAAGGCAACCTCAAGAGTCCTAGAAGCCACAGCCACAAAAGGTTTCTAGAGGGCATAAAGCAGGAGAAAACTGCTAAACTTGTGATGTTAAAAGCTGGTTACACAGGGTAAAGTTTAGCAATATCTTCCTGTTGAGAAGTGATTAAAAGAATCCCAAAATCCCTCACATTATCTGATAATTATTGCAGACATGACATAATCACTGGAATATCAGTGGGAATGCCTTCCGTTATCTAATGTTAAGATTACAGCAATTTAGATCCAATCTCTCTGTACGTTCTAGATCTTCACCCAGCAGAGAAGGCTGATTAATATAAGAGCAGCTCTACATCATTGTCTTCTCATTTCATGAAGCATACGCTCTGAAGAAGCCACAAAGGCTGTGTATTTATAATGCATGGGTATTTCAGTAATGTTATTGTTTATTAGATGTTACAGGATTAATAATTTAACTTCCCATTAGTATATAAATGATAAACAAGCGAGGGTTATTTTTGATTTATTGTTCTTTTTATTATCAACAACCGCTGACTCATTTCAAAGCATTTATATTCTAACATTTCACTGGACTTTTCAAATGCCTCTTAGGTATGAATCACGTTCACTTTGGTTTGAGATAAAAACGAACAGAAATTCTTTGGTGCATCACTGAACACTTATAAAAGAGAAAAGTTACTAATAATGCCAATGCTCTTAAATAATGCCCTGTTTTTAGATTTATAGCATACTCTGCACTACAATACTGGCTAACTCATCCATTAATTATATTGCATATTATTGTGAAAATACGAGCATGTAGTGCTGAAGTCCACACTATGGAAAATTAAAACTATTAATAAAATGGTTACTGTGTAGTAATGCATTCTTTGACCTGAACTGAAATACAGGAAATGCCTTTCATTCTTTAAAGTGACATACATAATATAAAAGATAGGCAAAACTGTAGTGTTTTTTAACAGTTAAAATGTGTCTCTGAAAGAGTAATTGTTGTTTGTCTGACACTGGTAATTCATTTATCTGCCCTTCATCTCATCTGCTGATGAGCCGCACTTTACAGTCAAAGTACCCCATGATGTTGATTCATCTTTGTCCCAGTGTTAATTAGGGTCATTCTCAACAAGCTTTCTTTGAAATTAAATCAAATCATAACACACACACACACACACACACACACACACACACACACACACACACACACACACACACCACACAAACACACAACATTGTGTATGCATTCATACAATAATAAACAAGGCTGATGTGTTTGCATGTAATTCTAGGGAGATGGGCGTAATGCTGAATGTAAGTTTTAGAATTGAAAAGATTTACAATCAATGTCATTTGCTTTTTGTTTTTAATTTGCCCCCCAACAGAACAAAATAGTCCAGTGCTGCTACCATAAGCAAGCAACATGAATAAAAACGAGATTCCATTTCAATTCATCATGCAATGTTGACATAAATTAATTGCTGCCCAAACATCAAATTAATGTATTCTTACGAGAATCAAGGTTTCAAAACGCCTCCTAAATTAAATAACCTCATATTGTAAGTCAAATGAGAATATATATATATATATATATAATCAAAAGATCTTATTTTGAAAATGGTTGATGGATTTGTCACTGAATAATAATATATATATATATATATATATTGAATGCTTAGCTGATAAGCATTAAGAAAACATAAATTATACAAAATAAGATGTCTCTAGATCAATGATACTCGAATCTGTCTCGCGAGACCCACTTTCCTGCAGAGTTTAGCTCCAACCATAATCAAACTCACCTTCCTGTGATTTTCTAATGATCCCGAAGACATTGATTAGCATGCTCAGGTGTGTTTGATTAGGGTTAGAGCTAAACTCTGCAGGCTAGTGGATCTCACGAGCCAGATTTAAGTATCGCTGCTCTAGATACACATATAATGCTTTCATACAGTACATGTTTCATATGTCCTCATTCTCTTTTCAAACGTTGTAATGAAAGGCTAATGCTAATTATGGCTCTGGTTTCACATTCCAGTCTCAGAGAATGATTGTTACATTTTGTTTAAAGATAGGTCATGTTGTCTGAGCAACATGCAAATAGTTCAGTGAATGTGAATATGTAATTGCTGCCTGTTTTCCATTTGATAGAGATTTATGGGGACATAAGAAATATCCTCTCTGTTTCTCTCTCTCTCTCTCTCTCTCTCACACACACACATATACAAAATGTGTATTACTTCAAAATTGTATTTTTTCTAAGAATATTATACAGTACATATCATATATCTAAAAATATATAATTTGTTTACTTGAAGCGTTCATTTTTGTGTTCATATTAAATGTAATTCTGGTTTGTGCCTGCCATATCTCTGTTTTTCATTAAATACACATATTACATCTAGCCTGAAAATTAAATCTGTGAAATATTTTAATTTAATCTAGATTAATTTCACACTTCAGTGTCAATAATGGTTATATTATCAGCTGGCACAAGAAATTGGTGGATGATAATATTTGATTTTCAATTTGTACTTTTATTGAGAAATTATGCACATTTATTAGAACACATTTTATTATTCAGTGACAAATCCATCAATCATTTTCAAAATAAGATCTTTTGATTAGCTTTGATGAACCCTCGGTTAGAATGATAGTGATAATTTGATGTGGGTGTCATGCAGATATTAATAATTCTACAAACACCATTAAGAAAATAAATTAAAAATAAATCTAAAACCAAAGCATTGGCTAAACGCAAGAACATCTGAAAGGGAATTACTTTGGTGTCTTTTAAAATGATTATTCCTTATTAACAATAAGCTCAATAGAGAGTCTTTTGGGGCTGCATGCTTTTGTGATGTGAAAACCCAAATGCAATATTTATTGTAGAATCATGGCAGAGAGATGAAAGGATGTTGAAGCAAACATGTGGCTGTTGTAATTAATCACTGGAGACATTTAGGCAGAAATGATTGAGCAATTATTTTGCCAGAAAATATCATGATCTAGAACATTACACAGTCAATGTGGTCTACCCCTTTCACAGGCCCATGTTTCATCTCCTTGTAAAAACAGTTACAATACTCAATACTTTTACCAGAAGTTTTGCTTCAGAACATTACATTCGTTACACATTCGAGTTCAAAGCAAAATTCTCAGGGTATCAGACTGTGGTACGGTCTTAGCCAGTTCCATTTCAAATACCTTTGCTCCTTTGCTTCTTTCGAATTACACACCAAAAACAAAACTGGATGAAGAAACGCAGCACTTTATAGCTTTGAACAGGAAAGCTGTAAATCTGGCATTCTTGCTTGCGCAATAAAGCTTAATTTCCGTTTTCTTTTCTTTTGGCCTTTATGAGAGTTATTTCTTGGAATGATGCTCCTTGGTTCAGCTCAGTTTCACAGAGTTTGTCTGAAACAAACCAAACCGTGTTCTTCTTAAGAACAGACCAGACCAAGTGCATATTTGATCCATCGCCGGGACTGTGCATTTTTCAAGGAATATTGGATTTTCAAGAAATACAATATGTTGGTAGCTACCACAATATACATTTTTTGTGGAAGGTCATAGCTGGTACCTACACTGAACAAAATTATAAATGCACCACTTTTATTTTTGCCTCCATTTTTCATGAGCTGAATTCAAAGATCTAATACTTTTTCTATGTACACAAAAGGGCTATTTCTCTCAAATATTGTTCACAAATCTGTCTAAATATGTGTTAGTGAGCACTTCCGAGATAATCCATCCACCTCACAGGTGTGGCATATCAAGATGCTGATTAGACAGTATGATTATTGCACAGGTGTGCCTTAGGCTGGCCACAATAAAAGGCCACTCTAAAAATGTGAAGTTTTACTGTAACTATTGTCCGAAAACCAGTCAGTATCTGGTGTGACCACCATTTTCCTCACACAGTGCAACACATCTCCTTCGCTTAGAGTTGATCAGGTTGTTGATTGTGGCCTGTGGAATTTTGGTCCACTCCTCTTCAATGGCTGTGCGAAGTTGCTGGATATTGGCAGGAACTGGAACATGCTGTCGTATACGCCGATCCAGAGCATCCCAAATATGCTCAATGGGTGACATGTCCGGTGAGTATGCTGGTCATGCAAGAACTGGGATGTTTTCAGCTTCCAGGAACTCTGTACAGATCCTTTCAACATGGGGCCGTGCATTATCATGCTGCAACATGAGGTGATTGTCGTGGATGAATGGCTCAACAATGTGCCTCAGGATCTCGTCACGTTATCTCTGTGCATTCAAAATGCCATCAATAAAATGCACCTGTGTTCGTTGTCCATAACATCCGCCTGCCCATACCATAACCCCACTGCCACAATGGGCCACTCGATCCACAACGTTGACATCAGCAAACCGCTCACCCACACGATGCCATACACGCTGTCTGCCATCTGCCCTGTACAGTAAAAACCGGGATTCATCCGTGAAGAGAACACCTCTCCAAAGTGCCAGACGCCATGTGAGCATTTGCCCACTCAAGTCGGTAATGACGACGTACTGCAGTCAGGTCGATATCCTGATGAGGACAAGCATGCATTTGAGCTTCCCTGAGACGGTTTCTGACAGTTTGTGCAGAAATTCTTTGGTTATGCAAACCGATTGTTGCAGCAGCTGGTCTCAGACGATCTTGAAGGTGAAGATGCTGGATGTGGATGTCCTGGGCTGGTATGGTTACACATGGTCTGCGGTTGTGAGGCCGGTTGTATGTACTGCCAAATTCTCTGAAACACCTTTGGAGATGGCTTATGGTAGATAAATGAACATTCAATTCACGGGCAACAGCTCTTGTGGACATTCCTACAGTCAGCATGCCAATTGCACGCTTCCTCAAAACTTGCGACATCTGTGGCATTGTACTGTGTGATAAAACTGCACATTTTAGAGTCACCTTTTATTGTGGTCAGCCTAAGGCGCACCTGTGGAACAGGGCCGGGTCTAAGGGGGGGGTGGGGCTAGGGGGGGCAATCCCCGCCAGATTCTCCTTGTGCCCCTCAATCATCCACTGGATGCTTAATTTTTGTGATAATACACAATATTTAAAAAAAATCTAAACATTAAATTAGTTACATATAAAAATGACCAGAGATATAGCGGAGTTCTATTTTTCTTGTGCGCCTTGCGGCGCGGCGCGTTCTACAGCTCCCCCACACTGACAGAATTTCAAATGAAATATTACCGTAATTTTAGATTCTGAGCAGTAAAAAGCATTCCCGTACTCGTCCTTTTTATGAGCCATTTTCCAAAGTTTTCTCGCTTCTCAAGACGGCAACTGACAATCACATAAACACAACAGCTCTTTAATTGCGCTCTAGTCAAATGCGCTCAAACCACTGTAGCCTGTAATCTCTTAACTACGCAAATCATAAACCCCTTTTTAGACAAGTACCATCCTATGTCATAAAATATTTTAATAAGTCTGAATTTATTTTTAGCCTGATCACGGGTTTAATATAAACACATTTTAAGTTTATAATTATAGCTCCGCTTGTCCAGTTATTCAAACAACAAACAAGTACAACAAGCAAAGAACATTTGCAAGAACAGTCTAGCGCATGTAAGCACTCAAAAAAAGCTCCAGTTATATCAGTCATGCTGTCTATGTATGATGAATTAATATCTTATTTACATGGCATGTAGGGTAGTGCGAGAAACAAAGTAACGCGGGGTTAGTTGTAACTAGGGGTTGCACAGACTAATCGACTAATCGAGCTTGAAGTCGACTAGTCGCTGGTCCTATAGAGGGTGCAATAGGACAATAAATCCACATTTACGGAGATTTTGAAATGCCCCCCCATCACGCAATCCTAGAACAGTGCCTGCTGTGCAATAATCATGCTGTCTAATCAGCATCTTGATATGCCGCACCTGTGAGGTGGATGGATTATCTCGGCAAAGGAGAAGAGCTCAATAACACAGATTTAGACAGATTTGTGAACAATATTTGAGAGAAATAGGCCTTTTGTGTACATAGAAAAAGTCTTAGATCTTTGAGTTCAGCTCAAGAAAAATTGGGGCAAAAACAAAAGTGTTGCGTTTATAATTTTGTTCAGTGTATTTAAAAATCCCTTTACTGAGGCTACGTCTGTGTTCTATCAGAGCTCAAGACGTTAAGCTCAGAGTCCATGAGTGTAAATATTTTCTGTTACATGAGTTTATTTCATGTTGACATTCTTTTCAGCTGAGAGGATGGAAGCTTTGTGCTCTTGAATTAAATATTATTTCCTCAGTGTTATAGCAGCATGAAATTGCATCTGTTTGAAAGTGCTTCCCGAGACCCAAATTTCTCCAGTCAATTCTCATGTCATTGTCAAAACGGTTCCTAGGGAAGCTGAGGGCATGGACATTTTCAATTAGAAACTGCTGCTGGTTGCTGGTTTCTCAGCCATGAAAGGGCATTTAAAAGTTATGTGAACAAAACAAAAAAATGCTAACAATATCAAGAGCAGAGAAAAACAGTTAGAATGCAAAAATGATTGGTAAATTATTCACTTAACTCACTGCAACCTGTTTTGCGGCGTGGGTGGAGCTAAACTTGGATTCACTTTTTTTTTATAAAACTTTCATTGCTTTTTCATGTCACGTTTGTTGGAGGCCAACAATAGCATGCTTGACAACTGGCAAGAGACTGAAGTCATTTGTATGCTAATTGCATGCCTCCTTTCTTGCCTATATTTTTGTTTTGAGGGAAACATAGCAACCTTCCTTAAAAAGAGGTTTGAGGAAATAATGTGCTTACATATTAGGTTTTGCCAGAAACGTGCAAATGTATGCCATTTATGTCCATATAAATATATTATTTGCTCAGATACATTTTATGACAAATGACTCCCAGGCCCTTGGCTGAAAAATCAGCCAGGAACTCAGTCCACACTTTTAAAGAAATAGTGATGGTCATGTCTTAGCCAATGCTGCCAATTAGAGTGGCATAGAGAAACTTGACATACAGAGAATGTCAATCCATCACAAGCAAGCCACCCTCAATGGGAACCATCCTCAAGAGAGTTAAGCAGCAATGAGTTGAGGAGGACGAAGAAATATAAATAATAATCTGTCCAAACTAAGCTGTCCTCTGGTGAGTTGCGGTGTAAAGGATTCCCAAGGTATCTGTGGTACAGCATTATCCAGATAGCTGGCTAGCATGTCTAAGATACTGTGAGCAAGGCAATTAGCTGCTGCTCTAGAGAATATAATTATCCTCTAATGATTCTCTTTCTATTCTTCTTACCATCAGTACCTTACTCAAGGTTGTCTCACTAATTTTAATTCACCTCTCATAATAAAGTAACATATGGACCTTATGTATACACTCAAAAAAATGAACAAGGAAGGTTGTGCACTTAACATAATACATTTATATTCAGTTTACTTATAATAATTGTATTTGTTGACTTTAAATGTTTTTTTCTATGAAGGTCCACGTAATTATGTCTCAACTTAACTGTACAAAATCCTAACGCGTTGTCTAAACACAAACCATTTATGTTGAGTAAAAAATTCTTACATCCAGAGGGTGGCAGTATAGTGCGACGCCAACTGCCATGAAACCCCAAAGAAGAAGAAGACGCGTCAGACTACACGCGCGCAAAGATAATTTACTCTCTGCACACCTGCATGACCCCCTGCAAAGTTTTTCTTCAATTGGTTTTGACAGAGGGACGTCCTTTTCAACGGCTGGTAAAGGTAGGAGGATATTTGTTTTTCCACCAGTATCGATCTTTTTTATTTGTAATAAGAGATGTTCATTATTTTTGGCCTACTTTAGTTTTAGAGAGTTCTAGCGTCTTAGACATGATGAAGTTAGCATGCTAGCTTAGCCACGTGGCGCAGGTAGGTCCGCTGCATATTTCCATTATTTGGGCGAAAAGAAAAGTAATAAGAGATAGTTCATGGATTAAAGTTCTCCGTCGCTACGATGGATTTCCGTTAACTGGAGCGAGTCTACGACGGATTTTTCCCGTCAAATGCAGGTTTTCCTGCCTGTACTTAATGTCTTATATTCACTTTTAATAATTTTAAGGCTGTAAATAGGATTACATTTCTCAAATACTGTAATGTCTTAATTTTAATTTGAAAAGACGCGGTGTATTCAGGCTGCTGAGTGGGATGTGATGAAAGCCTGGAGTGGATTGAAAGCACGTTCTTCTCTACTCTAGGGTTCTGTAATCACTCCGCTCCGGGTCCGCTCCGGGTTTTCTGTTCCCGCTCACGGAAAAACTGCTCCGTGTTCACTCCATTTGAAAAGTTATACTAGTATGTTTATTTTTTATATCATGAACGCCTGAACGCAACCTTTATAATGCTATATGTAATGTTTTGTAAATTATTCTACACGTTTAATAAGAGTGTCACTGTTGTCCGAGGTCAAAAAAAGACACAACAATGCAGTTATCAAGGAGAAGATGGCCAAGACCTTTGCATATAGGAGACAGGAGGTAGTCAGAGACAAACCCATGATTGCAGAGTTCAAGACCAGATGGCCAGGACTGTTCACTATGCCTGAGGTATAAACTGCTGCTTAAAACATCCATAATCAATGTTATATAATGCATCAAATGACAGTGTGAAAGAATTATATAATACAGTAACATATGTCTAAGATACTGTGAGCAAGGCAATTAGCTGCTGCTCTAGAGAATATAATTATCCTCTAATGATTCTCTTTCTATTCTTCTTACCATCAGTACCTTACTCAACTAATTTTAATTCACCTATCATAATAAAGTAACATATGGACCTTATGAATAGGTACTGTTATTTGTGGAATGGTAATAAGTATTATTTTACTAGTTAAAGTAAAAAACAAAATATTCCTTATATTTCCTGCAACTAAATATCATATGACATACTTTTTGATAAGGATAGTCAAGCTGCCCCTTAGTCCCTTGGAATAGAAGCCACACTCAATGTCTACTGTATTCTCGTATTTGTGTAACCAAAGATAAACAAGTACATTGCAGGTGGACAAAACTGATGACAGTGGGCAATTTCGAGAAACAAGCAGTGTTCAAGTTTGTAATAGTGAGTTGCACCTGTCAGTGGTTGAGCTATAACAATGTGAAACTGTTATTGTTGGTAATGTTAAGTTCTGCTGGCAGTGCTCAAAAATAATGAATTGTGCTAACTTCACCTTACATTCAATATATAGAACTATTTGTTTCAGTGATAGCTAAGCTGCAAGTGCTAAATAAATATTTTTCATTATCAATGTTGTGCAATGTTTTTTTTCTTTCTGTAAACATAATTTATTTGTGACCTTGGACCAAAAAAAACAGTCTTAAGTCGCTGGGGTATATTTGTAGCAATTGCCAAAAATACACTGTATGGGTCAAAATGATAGATTTTCCTTTTATGATGTTTTATTAACAAGGTTCGGGAGGAGCACGATCAGATAATCAACCAATTTGGCGCAGGTGCAACTCGTTTAGCTAACCATCCTAACGAGCACAATGCGTGTATATATATAGATGCAGCCTGCCTACCTCTGTCCAGTGGCAGTTTTCCGGTATCCCTCCTCCACCCCAACTCCTCACCCCTAATCTATTTGATCCCATATCAGAGATGGGGGAGTTCTCTGGGTTTGGGCCATATTCCGGGCTCGGAGCCCTCCCCCAGGACAGCAAGCCAAAATATGCTTACTATTCGCTATCTGATTAAATGTAAGGGTGAACTCGTGAAATGACAAAAAAACATTAGGACATTAAGTAAAGATGATGTTCCATGAAGATATTTTGTACATTTCCTACCATAAATATATACAAACTTAATTTTTGATTAGTAATATGCATTGCTGAGAACTTAATTTGGACAACTTTAAAGGCGATTTTCTCAATATTTAGATTTTTGCAACCTCAGATTCCAGATTTTCAAATAGTTGTATCTTGGCCAAATATTGTCAGATTCTAACAAACCATACATTAATGGAAATCTTATTAAAACAATTGACCAGTATGGCTGGTTTTGTGGTCCATGGTCACATTTGAAATTGCAAAGTCTTTAATACTTTTATCAATTCAATGCATCCTCTCTGATTAAAAATATTTATCTTTCTTTCTTTCTTTCTTTCTTTCTTTCTTTCTTTCTTTCTTTCTTTCTTTCTTTCTTTCTTTCTTTCTTTCTTTCTTTCTTTCTTTCTTTCTTTCTTTCTTTCTTTCTTTCAAATAAATACATACATAAATAAATGATGATGATAATTGAAAGAATTAATGAACGTATACTGAATTTTTCATTTGAAACGTGTAAAATTATTGAATTAGACACATTAACTCGAAAAGAGCATTTGTTTAATAAATACAAATAAATGGCATTTCCTCTTTAATACATATCTAACAGAAAATTGAGGTGTATGATTATAACAAGAAAACAGTATTTTAAAAATCCTGTTTTTCAATATTTTTTTATTGTTTAAGAATGAAAACAAGACAAAGTTTTTCTGTTTTTTTTCTCTCATTGTAAAAGATACACCTGCATGGCTGCATCAAAGGAAAGATGTTGCCTTCTGTTGCTAGCAAGGCACACCTGTAAAGCCAGAGCATGTCCACATGGTTTGCAGTGCTATCCAACCAGAATAACTAAAATCTGCAATAATACATTTGCCACCTGTATGTGAGCTACATAGTTTGGGTCTCATAACTCTTGCCTTTCAAGAAATTTCAGGGTAAAAATGTTCCCTCCACAAGTGACTCAGGAGAGGTTGAATAAGTAATCAGTCAGTGCCAGAAGGACTTGTGAATTCAGCATTAATGAGTTTGCAGCTTGACTGTGCTCACTCAAGAGCAGCCGTGCTCTGTGAAACAAAGATTCCTGTGAAACCGCACATGCCATTATATCAATAAATGTCCTACATGCTGAGAGTTTACTCACCTCTACGCATGGTAGTCAGTCCTCTGACAAACTAAACATCGTCAGGTTACATTTGCACTTTCAATATATGACTGTCGTCACAGACTAGAAATATGAACGATTGCATAGCTGCTTTTTCATATGCAATTACAAAAAAAGATGTCAGTCCATAATTGTGCTCGAATGTATAATCTGTGTTTTTTGCTTGTCTTTTTTCTGTGAGCATGAGTTAGACAGCCCTTGAGAAGATGATCTGTGGTGTAATGAATTCAAAGGCAAAGTTTTCTCTTTTATTGTCAAGGAATCCATGAATAAATTGTATGCTAGACAGCGTTGTGTACTAACACGTTCACGTTTGACGTGGCATATGTCTCCTTTCACCTCAAAGCACAAGTCTGAACATCAATCAAAGTCCTTGCCTATTTTTGTTAAATAAACTTTCTTCTCCCCTTTGTTCTGTTTTTTATCCTCTCTGCTAGGTGACAGCATCTCTGAGAGAACGGCTCAAGGAGGGGATCTGCACACATTTTTTTTGTTTCTTAAGGATGCAGAGCTGAAAATTCACTCTTTAATTATTATCCATGTTTCACATGTAATGCTAAGATTTTGTTTAAATTGGTTTTGTAGATAAATATAAATTCAGCTGGAGTATGATATAAAGTATATATATATTAATACATGTGTTTAACAATTGTAGTACACGTCTACAGGTCTGATCATATCTTTGTATTCATTGTTTAACCTTACTCTGTTTTTGATGGCAAACTATTTAGAATAAATATTTAGAAGATTTTTTCATAAAAAATGTGTGTCAATGGGATATTATTTGGTCAATGTTGTGAATTTGTGTTTATGTTTAATTGGATATTACGCTAAAGATTGAATAAAAATGTCTCAAAACCACTTCTGCAAAATTAGCATATTCCAATAAGCCTCTGTATACTTTACAATAATACTTTAAATGAGAACATTTGCCTCTGAAATCTGGTATAAAATGAGGGAATGAGAGGAGACAGTTGGGAATTTCTTCAACTTTTAACATAATTCATTTATTGATTTCAAATAAAAAATGAGGCATGCAACAGATGTGTGGCAGTGGAACAAAAGACGATCTTTTGTTCAACAATCATTATTTTATACTCCAATGATTTTGCCCTAATGACTTGAGATATTACTGGTCATATGCTTTCTTTTTGTTTTACTTTTTTTCTGAAGATTGGAGAAAATGTATTATGTTCAGTCTTACCTGGATGTATTCTGCTGAAAGATAGCTGGCAATGGCAGAAGTTACATTTGAAGAACAATAGCAGAAGTTGCGATATTTGAAGGCAAGCACACAGTTTACATAATATAGAAAGATTATATAATTAAAACGATCAAACATGAAACGCCATTTTTATTTATTACAGCATTCACTATCATCCATTTACTGTGTAAGGAAATTCTGACCTCAACCTTTCATATATTTCTTATAGAATTAAGCATTAGTGTCACACAGACTCCCATGAAATGATGTTTGAGATATTCCAGTTCAAAGCCCAGCTGATTGATGCAGTCAGAGGGAGCTAATTAACAAGCCAACGATCCAAAATACCTTCATCCTTTTTATCCCGGAAGAGTTTGCTTCCCCAGCGAGACAGAAGCCTTGGGCAAGGACTTGGGTCTCAGTGGAGGATGAAAGTGAAGGGTATAAAGTGAAAGATGGGGGAGAGCCAGGTGGGGAGCCTTCCTGCCCTCTTCTCCTATCTTCAGTAGCGTAGCCAGAAAGCTTTGATTGACATTTGTTGATTTTTTCCCTTGAAGAGCAACAAAGGCCAGGGGGTTCTACCATCATAGCATGACTTAGACTTTTTGTGGGCATTGATAATGCAGCCTTATGATCCAGACATACCCGACACACATACCGAGCTCTGTCTTCGTCATCATGCCTTGTAAGAATAGTTATTTTCATATCTCTGCAGAAATGAAATGCATGAGAATTTAAAGTGCATGACTAATGATCATTTGGTTGTGCAACAGTGTTTCTTTAAAGTGTGCATTTTTTTCTCTTTTTTAAACTTTTTAAACATATCACATTTCTAACACTCAAAAATATTTTACATATAATATTTAAAGCAAATATATATAATTATGTAGTGATTTATTAATGAGAATGTGCTCTGTTCTTCATCCAATCAGAATGAAACAAATAATAATAAATAAAAACGATTTCCTCTTATTTTCTTATAAATGCATTTCAACGCTGATCTGACATTGACTGTCTTTGTTGAGGATGTAGTATGTGACTTCTAATGGCATGGCTCATGCATGAATCCTTCCTTGATCAAAATATATTTCTGAAAAGCTCGGGAAAATGGTTCTCAGCGCTAATGAGTTTGGAAAGAGTTACAAAACAATTGCCACTAAAAAGACTAAGATGAAGACATTCATTAATCTTCAGTCAAAAGTACGAGAATATTTTCAACACCACTCCTACTCGGATCAGCGTCCAGCCACAAATCAATACAAGGACGGGTTTTACAACGCTTCAAGAGGATTACAGACATTTCATGAAAAGCAATCCACATACAGCATTCAAAACATTATATTTCAAGTCCATTTGGGCCTCAGTAGCTAATAATCTCGTTCAATTTACAATTTTATGTGAATAGAAAAATTTCTAAGGTAAAACATCGGCGGAAATCATGGGTTCAGACATCAGCTTGCAACTTACCCTGATTTTAACATTGACAAATTCTAAATTAGGTAGTAAACAAGCAAGGAGCCACTAATTTGCTTTAAAAATGTCCAAAGCATGTCCATATTAGTGTTTCTACACTCTCTATCTTGCTTTCTCAGACTCTCTTTTGCAGGAGAGCATGTGCAGTGTGATTTTCAAGTTAAGCAAGAAACATTAAAATGCAATACTAAATGCATTTTTGAACTCTTATTTGCCAAGCTCCAAATGCGCCCCTTTACATTGCATTTTCATTCAGTTTTGTTTATTTTTAGTCAGCAATTAATGCATTTCAATTAATAATTGTATTTCATTTCTAATAATTAACAATAATGTTGTGCACAACATTATTCTATACACACACACACACACACACACACACAATCAATATGGCTAAAATGAATAAACTATAAAGGCCACCAGGAGTTTTTAATTTATTTAAATGTGATTTCTGTTGGCAGGACTGATTTCTGTAGTGACTGTAGAGGCAAAAACTTGAACATGGATATTTATGCACTGGCTCAATAATTAATTTCCACCAAAAACATTTTTTACTAGAATCCCTCCGTGGTGCATCTTGAAGTGTTCATGAAACCACCAGGAGGAAAACAGTGGAGAAGTATACACAGAAGGTTGTAATGAGGGAGAACACTGCGGCATATCTCAGGACCCAGACAGCTTGAAATCATTGAGGGAACAATTCTTTCTGAGCTGAAGCTTAGAAAAAATGGTCAGTTGGAGCCAGAATATGGGTCAAAGTTTGGCAATGGCTCTAAACAGACAAGTCATTCTACAATGTAGCAGCTGAAGAAGCAGTTGGATTTTCACATTTTAGAAAGGCAGAGAGTCCAGACCTAAACACATCTGAAATGTTGTGCCATGACCTGAAGTGAGCAGTTGATACAAGACAGTCCAAAAATATATATGACCTGAAACAGTTTTAGAAAGAACAGGAACATCTGGTTGGACTCATGCCTCCAGCTCCAGCAAGTGCCACCTGTTAGAGGTTCACATGCCTTTAGAGTCAGTTTTGAATCAATAGCTTTCCTCCAAAACCTGGTGAGCTGTCTTGTAGCATATTGCCTACAAAAGCAGCTGGATTTTTAGGCAGCATCCTAACTGCCACAAGACATTTTACGTGTCAGATATGGAATGTGTTTCATAGGCAGCAACTCTGAACACCACACAAATATTGATTTCAATAGAGTTTGATATATATTGCAGAGAGGGATAGAGAGAAAAAGGTGTAAAAAACTGTTTTCTTTAAACTTTAAAAATAAAGTTTAGAGAAATGCCAGGTAACATGTAGATTAAATTATACATTTTGATGTAGAAAGACTGAAATAATAAAATCTTGAAAAATGTACAAGTTTGAATTGTTTTAATATTATTACAGTGCAATACTCCAAGCCTAAAATAGCGGAAAAGTAACCCATAAATATTGAAGAAATTGATTTTTAATGACACATTGTCAGACCTGTGTCCCCATGTCTTGTGTCTCCCTTCCTCATGTGCCCATTTATGGTCCTTCCTGTTTCCTGTTCATTGTTAGTTCATTTAGTCCCAGCCGTGTGTCTTGATTATGTTCCAGGTGTGTCTAGTTAGTCTATTTATAGTGTGTTCTGCCCCATGTTTGCTGTCGGTTGTTAAAGGTCTTCAACCCTCCATGTTGTGTTCCAGCCCGTATGTGTATCCTATTTTGAGCCATTAAAGTTGTTTTGAGTGCTACCTGCGTTTCCTCGTCTTTCAGTATCGACTGATATCTACTTTTATTTATGCAATATATCAACATTTCTCTCTTTGTTTACCATCTTAAATGTAGTCAAATAATTGTTAAAAATGTATTACTGTTCAGTTGTCGCAGTGTTACTTATATTTTAATCTGGCTAGATTATTTACTATATTAGTTGTGCAGTCTGTAATCATTTTTGTGCACGTTTTTCATAATTTTGAAATATGTATCTAGTGATGGGCTCTAATTCAATTTGCATTTCGGTTGATTGATTCTTCCACTTTATTTAATTTAGCTATTAATATTGTTTAAAATTCAGCTTTTCACACCATGATGATGGTCATATCAGGTTTAGAGTCAAATGAATCTACATTAACACAACCCTCTGTCACATCTATAGAAAATCTTGACAAATTCTGGAAGAGGAGAATTTCATGCTTCAAGCGTGATGATGAAGATGATTGCGTAATCTTGGCAAGTCTGTCTCTCTGGCCGCCGCAGTGACATCACTGTCTGCTTTTCACAGAATCAGTGTCAGAGGCACCTCTCCATTCCAGCCAATGCCAACCAAACAACTTTAAAGCAGGCTATCACCCGATAACAGATGACAGCTCAGAATTGGCAGCCTTGTAGAGGAATACCAAAGAGCCAACCTTCTCAGACTCAAAGGCATTTTAGTCTTCATCCCCCCAACATTTCAATTATGCTGTTTTAGTATTTTGCCTTTAATCTTCATGGAATCAAGGTCAGTATGTCCCATTTCCCTGCGATTTAAAACACTTATTCACATGAGTTTAGCTCCACTGTCAAGGTTAGAGGATTTCCCGTCAGTGTATTTTAAATTCAAATCTTTATTTGTTTTGCTTCTGCTTGAGTGATAAATGAGGGACCTGTAGGGACTCTTTGAATTAAATGCTTGTGTGCTTCGTAGATGCCAATGTCTATCCGACTTTATTGTACCCAGTTAAATGGCAAATACCCATGTCACTAAACAATTTGTTTACGCTAAATAAATGAATTCAATTAAACCCTATTACCCCCAGCAAGAACTGAACGTACCAAAAAAGGAACCAATTAACATTTCACAAAGAGTGTAAAAAGGTTAAGCATTCTCCTTAGCACTCCATAATGGCACTGTACGATGGCGTTTTTAAAAGCCTGTTGAATGCTAAGTAAAATTTTGCAGTTGAGGCAGTTACATGGGTGTCATATTACACCTTTTATATCATTTAAGAGAGCAAAGAAACGTAAAGGCTTCATTATTTGTAAAACCAGTCAGGACATAAATAAGGCACTTACTCTGTACAATACTCTCATATCACTCATAATATGTCTTTGGTTGTGGTCTTGAACCTCTACATGAATTTTTCATATGACTCCAGATGAGTATAGCGGTGACATTAATGAAAAAGACAGGTGCTCCAGTTTAATAGATGTTTGTTTACTTTAAGTGGGAGCAACAGGAGATGAAACCTTGGCTTTCTAAGCTCCCGCATGAGACACAACACTCCAATCCTTTTAAAAATATTTAAACGAAGGGCATCAAAATTACTTTGTATGAATCTAATTTCAAAACAGCTGGCAATAAAAATTTCGGAAAAGTCTGCAAAACTCCTGTGTAGTTTTAATTAATTGATTTATTTGTTAATAATTAGCATTGCATGAAGAATGTCAAGACTTGTTTACTGACTACTGCATTGACAAAATGTTTTAAAAGGGGACAAGGTCAGTATGATAGCACCATCTTTCTAAAAATATATTTTATTCATAAAGCATGTTGTATCATGTTTACAAGATGCCATTCAAAATCTGGCTTCCATCCTAGTAATCTAAAAACCTTCTATTTTTCGTAATAAACATTCCATCTATTGAGACTCAGGATAATATTGTCTCAGTTTGATGTAATTGTGTGTCCTGAAAAGATAATTGGTCTACTTTACCCTGCTATGACTGCCACTCTAGACCTAGTCCCTAATCTATCTGGGCACAGTTGAGTCCCTCAGGACTCATGTTGATGTCTAGGTATTCTTCAAAGTGCCCTTTATAATGATTTAATGGTGCATGCATAAATGCTTCTGCTCCTAAGTGTGTCCAAATAGCATATGGCTTAAAGACATGCATTGAAGTCTTTCCCATCATTGCTGATCTTATCTTGATAATAGAAAATGCAATATGCCATACTTATTTTTCTTCTATTGTGTTTTCCACCAAAAAAACAAAACATAAAATTTGGAGTAAAATAAGTGCTTGTTTAAACCTGAGCAATAACAGTTCTTTTTAAAAGCTAATTCAATCAAATTGTTCATTTTATAAAATACATTTTGGCCTCTGGTAAACACGTGCAGATAATATGCGTTTATTTTTGCCCATATTGAATATGCTCTATGTGATATCTGAAAGATGACTCTCAAAAACATATGTGAATTCAAACTTACGAGCGGGATTGATTATGCCTCAGATAAATCAATATTGTGCAGTCCACAGTAAGAGAAAATGTGGACATTTTTCAATTTTGTTACGTAGCCATAGGTACCGACATATAACCAGATATACTGGAGAAAATGTTTTTATGTACTACAGAGTCGGCACAAAATATTGCACAGGCCTCTGATGTGTACAACGGCATGAAGAAGAAATTCATCTTGAGAATACATCAGCACATCCCTGATGATTTCCATAGCTGACCTCAAGAATGTTCAACATACACTATTACCATACAGCTTGCAACTATCTCAAACAAAAAGAAAAAAAAAAAGAGTGAGAAAATCGAACCAGGTCTTTTAAAACAGTTTAAAAGTTGTTTGTGACTTATTGAATGACTGATGACCTTCACTGTGTGTGTCTCTTGTTCTCCATTACAATTTAGGAGATATGGCATGCAAAGTCAAGTCAATTAAATGATTGTGTTTGATGGGTGGTTATCAGTCAAACTGGTAGGATTCCTAAAATATTCCTGTTTCTTTATATCCCTGCTGCTTTGGTCACTCATTTGTCCTCTAATTATCTTTTCTTAAAACCAGCACTGATAAAGGCACTGACCAATAAACACACACCGCTATCTATCCTTTCAATTACCCTGATCATTTGATGAGGGGCAAAGAGAGTCTTGATAAGAGTTGCTTTCTTTTCTTCAAGAAAGTATCATTACTCGTGTATTTTGTCTTACTTTGATTATAAGAAGTAAATATTGTAGCTATACCATACAGTAGGCTATAAAATATAATCAGACACTGCCACAAGTGTACAAATAAGGCAAGGCAAGTTTATTTATATAGAACATTTCATACACAGTGGTAATTCAAAGTGCTTTACATAAAAGGAAGTGAAATAGACATTAAACATAATAATAAAGACAAGGAATTCAAAAATATTAAGCAATAGTTTAGAGTTAATACATATCGTAAGACAAATGTTAAAAAAATGGTTCCTAAGTGCTGTTCTTATATAGAATTGTATTCTTAAACTGCTTTGTGAATCTATTCCCCGATTGTATGGCAGTTCTTGTGGAAGAGTTGCTGATCTACTCAATGAAAAACACTTTGGTTTTTCGCTGTGCCTGCAGATGACTGTAAAACTCAGTGTTGTATTTTTAAGCATTTTGATAAGAAAATTGTAATTTAGATTTTATTCTTAAGAATGTTTTGTGAATCTGGCCCCAGAATATTTTCTAGGCTGTCTGTTAGAGAGCAACACACAATAGTGGTGTTGTTTTTTAATGAAACGTGGTTGAGTGAATGAGTAATCACTTGCTCATAAAAACAGTGACTTATTTAATTCCTGAGTGTTTTTGAATGAACTGGATGAGTGATTGGTTCAATGGCTTACTCATAAACACAGTCACTTGTTTAGTTTCAGTGTTTTTGAAATAAATCAAGTCAATTAAAAGTAATACACCATTTATACACAGACTGATGGTGAAAAGTTTCAATGCTGTTGGACAAAATATCAACACTTTCAGCCAATTAAATTAGAGGATCCGCATCTTTAAAACTGTGCACCGTTAGGGCCACTTTCATAGAGCCACAATAGCTTAAGCATTCTTTGTACATTTCCTTTGTCTGAATTACACATTTCTAAGGTATTCAATTCTGATTTATTTAAGTTGCAAGGTTTATTAAAATAAGAGTTCTTTGTTTTTAGATGGTGAGACTAATGACGATGCATATGAATCATTCATTGGTGAAGGCATTTTTAAAGGTGAATCATGCTGTGTGATTAATTTTTGCTTGAGACTAATGATCTCTGTTGCATTGTCCCTGTTGTTGCAGAGTCTGACAGGTTGTGTCTGACTAAGAAGTACAAATGCTATCATAAAATCAATGAATATAGAGTGCTTTCCCCACTAGATCATGTATCACAGTTATAACTTTAAAAAGATGACTCCAATTCCATTTCCACTATCATCAGCCAAAGTTGTGGCTTTAATTTCACTCCTTCCATTAAAAGCTTCAAGCCTCAATCGGTGTCCTCACATGCCAGGATGCTGGAATTAATCAAACAACTCACGAAAAAACAATTGAGTAAAACTAAATTAGCAAAGCAGCGAGAGAGGCTAACACAGCCTGTCCCACTGACACAGAGGCACTGACGTCAAAATAAACATATCTAGCTCAGAATATTCCCTCTTTGGCAGACCAAGCATTCATAAGGCTGAGCATCTGGGTCTGTGTTAATTAACTTGGCATAATTCACGTTCATTTTGTTTAGCACCAGGCTCATGGGTCTGTTTTAGAACTGTTAATTTAGGCCTGAGGAACATGGGGATGTCCATGCCTGATTTGAGGAGAATGCAGTCAGTCCTCCCAAGTGGCTTAGGCTCTCCTGGAATTTTGCAGTAATTTAACTGTGCTGTCAATCAAGGTTTGCTCGTCTCTCTGTTCAAGTCCCTCCATCTATCTGCAAAAGGAAAAGAGAAGAGATGGGGAAGGGGAAACAATGGTCATTGCTCACATTTTCCAATAGCAGAACAGGTGTCTGCCTCCTAATGCCAACAAATTACTAACGAATTGGATGGACTGCAATTGTGTCCTGATGTGGTATTTTAAGCACCGACATATCTGGAAAACTCTTTTAGAGTGCTTATGTTGATTATGAAAACATGTCTGGAATCTGTATTTCCATATTATAATTCCTAAACAAAAATATATGTATGCTAAAAATGACATAAATAATTGATAAAGAAATGTAAAAGGCCAGTTGTTTAGCAACAAATAACCAATCTGAACAGTGCTTGTCTCATTAAATATTCATGTGCTTTATATAGTGACAGAAACTTTCATGCACAATATTTTGTTTCAGCGCTTGAAGGGGAAAGATAAATATTTAAAACAGTGACAGAAATGTGATAATTGAAGTTTAGAAGAGACTACAGTCTCACTGTAAAAAGTAGCTGTTTTACAAGATGGTGATTTCATATTAATAATTTGTATGATATGCATTGCATGAAAACATACAAATGTGTTTTTTTTTTTGTTTTTAAGCAAGCATGAAGTAAGCCTTACTCTAAACATAACTGTTGCTGGGAAGTAAGCAGACATTATGAAAATGCAATAATAAGATTCATAAAAATCCATAAGAATTAGCCACAAATTCAACAAAATTTAAAATAGTTACAAAATGTCATGAAATTTAGTTGAAATTCACTCAAAAGAAAAGTCTATTCAGGACAAACTGCATCAGGAATACTAGTCTAACTGATGACAGAACATTAACCCCATAAAGACACAGTTTTACCATGGAACAATATAGCACATGCTTCTTTTAACCCAGGTTTTAGAATGACCCATCCCAGGCTAAACTATTTTAAAGGAATGGTTCACCTAAAAATGCAATTCTTGGGAAAATGTACCTGCACTCAAGCCATCCAAGATTGAGTAAATGAGTTTGTTTCTTAATCGAAGCAGATTTTGAGAAATTTTGCATTACATCACTTTCTCATCAATGGATTCTCGCAGTGAATGGGTGCCATCTATGACTGAGAGTTCAAACTGTGGTCTGATACAACCACATGATCCACAATCCACATGTAATCAAAACAACTGCAGTCCATCAATTAATGTCTTGTGAAGTGAAAAGCTGCTCGTTTATATAAATAAAACAAATCCATCAAGATATTTAAACTTTAAAACATCACTGCTGGCCAAAATGCCTGTCCATAATCCATAATAATACTTCAACCAGAGAAAAAGCCCTAAAATGCCTAACCAGTCAAGAACATCTTGAACATTCAAGTAATAATAATTAATAAATGCATTTCATATTTTCAGCACGCTGCATTTCCCGATCTATTATTGCTGACATACTTGGTTAGTCCTGGCAGGTTTGCCTGTCAAAGGTACATCTCACCCTTTCTTAGAGACATGCATACTTTTGAATTTGAAGATGCAGCCAAGCTATTTTCTAAGAATTTAACTATAACTTCAGCAGCTGACAATGCTGACCAGGTCTCCACACAGGAAGGACATTGTTAAGAAAGTTCAAGCAGTGATAAGGTTAATAAATAGCTCTACAGCACTGAAATGCCATGTCAATTTGCAATGTCTGCCACATCTTCAAATTGGAAGGTGAGCTGCCTTCATATTGCTTGAAAGTACAGGCAATGCCTGAAACTGGCTGTAAATTGAATTTTAATGGCACTATATAATATGCTGAGCCATGCACTTTTTTTTGCCAGCTCTCTTCTCAACGTTGTCACAAAGCAGTCATTCTTATGACCCTGAATTATACCCGTCATTGCAGTCTTCAAAGATTTATCCAAACAACCTCAGAAGCGCACAGCAGTCGATTTCCGTGAGCAATATGTGGATTAAGTTTGACTTTTTTAAGCAAATAATTAAAAATATATATTTTTGCCTGGCTAAAACCAATTCATTTTCGCGAGCCATTAGTTGGGGTGTGTTTTGACTGTATAAATCTAGAATAACATTTGTTTGTTCAGTTGTCAGGATAACACTCAGACTATTGATCGTGTGTGTGTGTGTGTGTTTGAGAGAAGGCAGTGAACTGTGTTATGTTTTTTTTTCTATAGCTCAAAGACTATTCACCTCCAGATTAGGACTGCTGTAGCCTGCCGGGTTTCAAAATTGAACAGCAAAATCCAAGGTATAGTGCATCACTCGCCAGATCAGATCAGATTCTCAACCTGTATATGCTTCAGATTTTCTTGTGCCCCTGAAATATTTTTGCTCCACCTTTACCATTATATCTCCGGCATGTATTTCGGCCACTGCATACAGGACAATTACATATGACAATCTAAAATGTTAAACAAACGTTACCCCTAAAAAAATATTAATAAAATAAATTATTTGTAACTTGATTAAAAACATTAATTAAAGTTAAATAAATATGCAGATTTTACCAACATATTTTCTGCCTAGAGTCCTATAATGTATTATGAAATAAAAATATTATTTTTATTGGACACAATCATGAGGTACAGACAATTATAGCTTATCTTTTTCAAATACATTGAAATTAGTTGCCGCACTACAGAACACTGAGATTAATATCTTAGAGATTTTGCTTGTGTTGAAATCTTTCTCAGTTTATTTTCTCACATTTTTGTATATTATTGAACAAACATCCATGGGGAAATTGTACAGTCATAAGCAGGGGTCTAAAAGCAGTAAGTCAACTTTACAAGGAGATGAGATTTTATGATGTTAAAGAACGAAAGAAAAAAAACCTTTACCACTAAAGTGTCTGCAGATTTTTCTCAGGAAGGGCAACTCAATGCCAAAATCAATATGAACATCTCCTTTGAGGTAATAATAAAAACAGTAGGAGTACATAAAAGTAGGGAGCCTTATAACACACAAAAATATAAATACCAAAACCCTCTGAAGTGATAGGAACTGATAATATTGTGCTGTAATTCCCCTTATAATATAATATGCTTTTCATTTAAATATTCTACCCAGTAGAGCAGATGAGTCTATCATAAAACAAAATAGCATGTGTTAATCAGCGGGGGTTATTGTGTGTTTCTCATCAGCTCAGAGGGTACGGAATAACGCCTGTTTAATTGTAAAGTAGATAACAGCTCTGGATGGTGGTATTCTGGAAAGTGATAAACCAGGATGAACAGACCTGGGGTGAAACAGAGCTTAGTCCAACAGAGCTAAATTCATTTTGCTAGCTCACGAAATGGAGTTATCTGAATCAACTGTCCTCTATATTCACTACAGGATATTGAGGAAGGCCAAGGTCAAATTACATCAAAATCTGAGAGCATTAGACTCCAAAGCCAGAGAAAGTTTTCCAACTCAGTCAGAGATAATCTCAATCTCCAACTGCGCTCAGTAGGGACTAAAAAGCTTAAGAACTGATAGGATCCTCAGACCACATAAAAATGGTACTGTAGGCAAGAAAACCGATAATTTGATTAACCATAGAATCCAATGGGTTCAATGAGAGTTTTGAATAATTTGCTTTTAAGATTCAATGCCACAGCTGTCTGTGTTGTTTAGGGTCTATAAACACGGTAAACTAAACATCTACTGAACATCTGCTGTTTATCTAAGGAAGTTACTACCACCTTATTGTGAGCTTGCTTCAGTCATATTAAATAATATGTTGACTTGAATAAAACCAGTTAATTTTAATGTCGCCACACAAATACCTTTTTTAAATTAACTGACAAAACATTTTGCACTGCATAAAGTGACATGACTTATGCAATACTAACATGTAATGCTCTTAAAATTATAATTTACCCAAAACATTTAATTTGCTGAATATGTACTCACCCGCAGGCCATGCCGGATGTAGAGGAGTTCTTTTCTTCATTTGAACAGATTTTGATAAATTTAGCCTTACATCACTTTCTCACCAATGGATTAAAATGTGTGCCATCAGAATGAGAGTCCACACAGCTGACAAAACATTACAATAATCTATAAGTAAACCACATGACTGTGGTCCATCATCTAACATCTTATGAAACAAAAAGCTGTCCATCATCAATACATGTTTTGTCACAAGCTGGGCTCAAACTCAGATGTCTGGGGTGGTGGTTAAGAGACCAACCACTGAGCCACAGGAGTGGTAATGTTGGATTCAAATGAAACACTTAATGGAGAATTCCAGGAAATTAAGATTTAATGAACAAAAGATATTTGCAAGAATACTACAACAAAAGTTCTTCTAGGACTGAGGTATTAACAACATCAAAAAAACAAAAGAGCAAATAAAAACCCCACGAGGGGAGAAAACTGACCCAGAGAACAATCACTGTTAAAGAAAGTAACTCGAGAGACCTTACTTGGGGTAGCTAGAGAGGCTTAGCAAAACCAGGCAGGAAACACAGGGCAAAGACTCAAAAACCAGAGTGAGGAACAAAGGGAAAAATACACCACTTAAATATACAGGGGGAACAAGGCCATACAAATAAGAACTAAGGCAGAAGAGAAACAAGGGGACCTTTAGAGGCACGGAGACAAATTACAGGAATTAGGATAGTGACATGTTTAAACTTCAAACCATTGCCTCTGGCTAAAAGTATGAGTCCTTTATCCATAATATTGCTTTTGCCAGTGAAAAAGGTGTCTCGTCTGAATCAGAACTGAAATATGCACAGATCAAGGAAGCGAAAACAGTTCAAAACAGTTCTAAACAAATATGTTGGTGGAATTTTGACGTGAGAGAACAAGGTATGGATTTTTTTCACTGGAGGAAGAGTTATTATTGCTTATAGACTGGTATTTTTTCCAGGAATGTCAGTTGAAAGTTAAAATGCTTTAATGATAGATATGTTACTTACAAATACAAAGCTTTAAACTTCACAATATATTAAGTGGATTAATGTGATGTTATTATTAGTTTGGGCTCCCATTCTGAAGGCACCCATTCACTGCAGAGAATCCATTGGTGAGCAAGTGATGTAATGCTACATTTTTCCAAATCTGTTTCGATGAAGAAACAAACTCATTTACACATGAGTTCACCCAAAAAGGAACATTCTGTCATCATTTATTCACCCATGTGTTATTCCAAACCTGTGATCATTTCTTTCTTCAGAAAAAAAACACACAAAATAGTTTATTTTTATGATACCAACATACTTTTACTTTACTTTACTTTTTAGTCATTTAGCAGATGCTTTTATCCAAAGTGACTTACAATAAGAAAAAAGTAACTAAAACTATAAGTTACAACTCTATAAATACAATATATACACATTTAGGAACATTTAGAAATTAAATGCAATTACAAATGCATACAACATTTCAAAACTAAACATTTAAATGAAAACAAAAATAAAGCTAAAAACAATTCAAAATATTAAAACAACAAAAGGTATGAGTATAAAAATGATTCTAACATGACACTTAGCCAAACACCCATATATATATATATATATATGTTATTTCATTTCTATGTAGTATGTTGAAGTAACGTTACTAAAATAACTCAAATTTATTAAAACTAAAACTAAAGAAAATACCTATAAAGACATAATAAATTCATACATAATATAGTTTATTAGTAATCCTAAAATAAGAACACTGTCGAAAACACATGCTAACAAACAACAACTTACACATAGTAAGAATTGGTTATAAAAACTAAAACAGAAGTGAAACAAGCAGTACGAAAGAAGATAAATAAAAAGCGATAATTATATATTTTGTTATATATATTATATCCCTGTCCGGTGGAGTCGCACGATAGATGGTCTTTACACTATTCGGTCTTCTCACGAGGAGGTCTTCACACGAAGGCTGCCGCGACCGCTACCGCGGTAAACTACGCTTTTTATACCCATCTAACAAATACTACTCCAATTCAGCTGAATACACTTTCCAGTTAATCACAATAAATGGCCAAGCAAGCGCCCGACACTGACAAGGGACGCGATACAGTACGAGACCAAACGCGATTTCAGCACGTCTCCACACAGCAAACACGTAGCCAACCAAGTTTTCTTTTAATATGCAAACAAACATAAGTGCATGTCCACAAGTTTGACTGAGAGTCAGCCAAAAATACATATTTCAGCCACTTATGACACTACTTTTTATTCATTTGCACATTAGGATAGATCTATGCTATAGTTCAAACATTCTTGAGAAGCCATTTGCACTTGATTGTGCTAGAAAATGTAAGATCACCACTAAGAGTTTGGCCTTCAAATTATGGTTTGGCAGACATACTACAGGCCATCTGTTACATGCCTTCCCAAGTGCAATGACTCTAATTCTTGAAGTCCTAACATGTCTGCATGTACTGTACATGCATAATCAATGATTGGGGCAGCAGAAATATTACTTTTGGTTAATTATCTAGGCTAATTACCTGTTATCTAATACACCTATGCACAATACAATCAATGAATATGGCAAAAGTTACACTGCACAGTCCAATGGCTCTGTAGCAGTTCAGCACCACGGACAGTTCCAGTGCAGCGTTGCATTCAGAGAATGTCCATTCTGGATGTTGCCCATGTCTCTAATCCATCACAATCAGTTCCCCCGATAAAACACACAGGACTGATGCGTGTTCCAGCAGATTGCCAGAAGACAAACAATCTCACTTTGCCAACCTCAGTAATGGATTTGTGCTGAATTTGTCCATGGTTGGAGAGCCATTTTGATTGTAGTCAGACTTGGGTTTAACCAATACTTTAACACCAATGAAAGATAAGTTATTCCTGGTCTGAAATCCTATCGGCTACACATCAAATCATGGCTGTAGTGAACTCCAGCTGCTTAAATGTCTCTTGTCTTTTTCTGATTTATACTGATAGTAAAAATTGGACATTGATGCAATGGACTGAAATCAGATGTATGATTTGTATTAGCTGCCACTGCTGTCTGAATAACTCCTAATGCACAGATGTACAGAGGCTTAGGGCCAGGGATATAGACTTCAGCGCCCACACTCTGCTCGCATTTCGGAATAACCTCAAATTAATCAGGTGATAAATTTAAATGCCACACTGTGAAAATGTTAGAAAAATAATGCAATGTAAATGTTACAGCAAAAACCTGTTAATTGGCTGGCTGTTACCTTACTGTATGGTAAATAATTATATTATGTAATAAAGACTATATATTTAATTTAAATATAACATATTTTTTTTATCTAAAAAGCTCAAAAGATTGAGTTAAAATGTTTGAAGAAATTCCAGAATTCCCCAATGCAAAGCGTCAGATATATTATATAAAAATATATGTATTTTTTATATATATCAACTACAGTTTGTACCATAGCATGTTTCATGCCGCACTTTATTTTATTTAGTTAATGTCTACATTTAGTTTAGCTATTTTATTTAGGAGAGCACAATTTCCAAGTTAACATTTTTTTCTTTTTTTATTCTTCACATTCTTTCTTTTGGACCAGCTGTGTTATACAAGTACAATTTACAATAACAAACACATTTTTAATAGATTAAATAGGCTATTATTTTAACATTACACAATTTAATAGCTAATAGCTATACAATATACAGTCACCAACATGTCATCTATCTCATAATGCTTGTATCATTGTCACTGATATATATATATATATATATATATTAGCGCTATGGCAACCACACCTGGCAGTTTTTAGCTGTCAACTTTACAACATTTTACAGTGAATTAGAATTTATACTGTTTGCATAAAAACCTCTTATAAGAATAATTCCATACTATTACTAATTCAGAAAAGATGAAGTGGTAGAAACACACAAACACTGCTTGCACAAATAGTACGCAAATAGATAACATTGGGTTCTGCTGAACAGTAGAACAGTTGTATTAGTAATAGCTTACAGTTTTATAACTTATGCGGGGAAGGAGAAAGCGTTTTCTTTAAGCACTTACTTACACAGATCTCTAGATTTGTTAACATAGCCTGCTTATTATTCCGCCCTCGTCTCGGGTTTTATGCATATCCTCCGAAAAGCCATTACAGAGGGCTACTTGTGTTTTAAACATGTGACTTGGATGAGAGAGGGCGCGCGCCCGCGTCTGCCAGCGTCTATCCATTGAAATTTGGCTCTGTCTCTCTCACACACACATACACACACACGGACAACGATGCAGAGTAGGAGGGTCAAGCAGAGCTATGTGATGGGACTGACTTTATTGAGGAATATCTACAGGCACTTCCAATAGAGACCGAAAAGCCTCGGTGTCGCAGTCCGTTGGCGGATGTTAAAGTGAACCACGCGCTTTAACTGATATCTGCGGTCTGTTTCTAACTGTCTGTACTGCTAGTGGATATGTCTATTCGACATTGTTTGACTAAATGCGGTTATTTCTTCTTCAAGGAATAATTCAGAGCACTGCACGGATAACCTTACCTTCGCATTATAATGGGAGCGCTTTGTTTCCGAAGTTGGACTATAGTGAAGTAGCACCAATTTAAATATTTAGGTGCTGCCTGCGCGACCTTTCGTCCATTTTGTCTTTACGCTAAACAATTTCCATTACTTCCGTGGGTTTTGAGCTGGTGCCCGTTAAATACTCTAGTGAAGAAGAAACAACTAATTAATCGAAGAATGGGACTTTATCGGAGGAAGTTTCAACATTGAGCTATGTTGTGGTGAGTTGTATTTTTCAATCTTGTTCGTTTTGACATGTTCTAAGTTGTTAGTTGACTGTGCGCTGCAAATATAATCGTTGCCTCTTGCTGCAGCGGTACAACTTTGAAAAAATGCTACCTGATCATCACATTGTTCTCATGAATGATGAGCATACAGCAACCCATCAAGACTACATAGCTTCTTACACGAGTTACAACTGTGATTCCTCAAGACCATTCCTGTATTTATGCCATGTGGTGTTTGATACAGAGACACGTCTCTCTCTCTCTCTCTCTCTCTCTCTCTCTCTCTCTCACACACACACATCTCTCTCTCTCTCTCTCTCTCTCTCTCTCTCTCTCTCTCTCTCTCTCTCTCTCTCTCTCTCTCTCTCTCTCTCTCTCTCTCTCACACACACACACACACACACACACACACACACCAAGATGCAAAGATGCAATACTGCTAAAACAAGCCTTGATATTTTATGCAGCTTAGCTTCTAAAGTAAATGTAACTTGTTTTAGAGGTATTCAGTAGTATAGGGTGTTCAAAGTATGATGGAAAAAATACTGGGGAAAAAAATATGATGATGAAGTATACGATTATTTTGCATTTGACCTGTGATGCAAGTTACATGTTATAAGGGTTACTAATTCACTATTAACCGTGTTCGTATGAATGAGTCTCGAACTGATTTTGTTACTACCAGTGATGCATAAAATATCCATGAACCATTTTTATTTTTCTCTCGAACAGTTAAAAATTACATTGTGGGATTCTAATGTCAGTGTGTGAAAGCCAAGCAAGCGTAATAGATGCTACACAGCTGTATGCTTACAGAAAATCTATAAAATGAGGCATCAGAATTAGCTGCCCAGTGAATCAGCTGCTAATATATTTTTGCTATAATTGGTGTCACTATATCAGCTGTAGCAAAATAACAAATGTAATGTCCGCACACTGAATTGACTGCTCCATAATATTTTTTTCTGCAACCTATTCAAAGTATAAATCCAAAAACATTCCCGTTGTAAAAGTTTCCTCTTAAAATCTCCCCTTGATGGTTTTTCTCTATGCCCATATATTGTAATGCACTCATATTATGTCCCACTTTATTAAAATGAGACGCTGTACAGCTGTACCATCGTTTAGTAAAATAGCGTTTAACTTACTTGGAATTGCTTTAAAACTAAATTACATTAAATTATAGGAAAATCTAGTACCTTAATGTGAAGGTGGAAGAAACCGATTCAGCTCCTTACACAACACCAGTGAGGTAGTGAGGGTTCTGATGAAGAAATACTGTATCAGGCCAATGTAGAGAGCACAGAACAAGTCAACGATTGTAGCAGAATAGTGTTACATGACTCTTTATTATCCACAACAGACGTGCTATGAATCATATTTCTGATACAGCATGCATAGCAAAGATTCGGTGCTCTGGTCTTAATTTAGTTTAACTTAGTTTACCCATACATTTTATTTAAATTTTATATCCGTTACTCACTTATATTAATTCTAATTATTTTCTTTCTTCTGTCGAACACAAAAGATGAAATGTGCATGAACAAATGTTGATAACTAAATCAAAGGTTTGGAATAACATTAGCACAAGTAAATTATGACAAAAGTTTCATTTTTGGGTGAACTTAAAGTGTAAGATATTTTTGCATACCATTATTAATATGTAAGATTATTCAATTAATTAATTATTTGAACTTAACTGTCCAATTACAGTGCCACTATTGTATTCTTTCCAGTCTTTTTGTATTTATTTGGGTCAGGCAGTAGACCTGGTAACCGTACGTTTGGAAACTAGATTTCTTATTGTCTTACTCATGTGTTACTCTGCAGAATTTATTCTCTCTGTGTGAGTGCTGTTACCCTGCACAGTGGATGTCTTTGCAAAAGAGTCACTGGCACCACAACACTGACAATCTGAATGCTGCATTCACATTTCCCTGATTGAAGGGTCTAAGTGTGTGTGTGCCTTTGTATCCCAGCTGTCTCTCATCATTGCTATCTGCTGCCACAGTTTTTGCCATTTTCCAAAAACACCATTTAGAGCTTTTGGCGGCCAAAAAAAAAAAAAGACCTTTTAGCTCAAGCACACACAGACAATTACACAAATACGTGCAAACATCAGCATCCAGTAGTGTTCTAGCTCAATGGCTCATTTATCCTATACTGATGTGCGATATAGCCATGGACGAGAGCTCGAGAGAGCCAGCAAAATACCTTTCCTAGTCTTCTGAATTTGCCTCAATGGGGCCTTTTTTCTTCAAATGGCTGTCTGCAGGTAAAGTGGCTCCCTAACAAGTCCTCAAATTAATGAATGACTCATGCATGAAGGCCCTTCTGCAGCAATTCCAGCACATCAGAAATTTCACAGCGACGACTGATTGGTTGAACATGCAGCAAGCAGACAGGCCCGAGCCGGAGCGGAGCTTTATGATGGTGAGCCGTAGCCCATTATTTTATGATAATGAGCTGGATCACCAAATCCATCCTGATGCTGAGATTTCTGCGAGACAAACGTGTGAAAAGACAGGCGCAGGAACATTGGCTCCTTGATTAGAGCTTGAAAACAAAGAGACCCTCGGGAGTACGCAGTTGAAAAGAAGTTAAAGATGTGACATGACACCTTTCAACTAGGCAAACAAAAACCTTAATGTGTGCACGAAATGACAAGCAATAAGAGATATGCATGAAAGCGATGCCGCTAAAAGGTTTCGGGTGTCAATGAGAATTCCTTGACATGTAGAATTTGTTTGATTTTTTTACAAAACTGTGTGCCTTTTAAACCTCAGTGTCACATTGTGACCAAAAGTGACAAAATAAAACAACAAGCAGAAATCTACGTTTTTATTCTAACCAGCGACGGGAAATTTAGTTGTGTTTCTATTTCTGCTTCATCCATAATGAGATTTATTTGCCCCAAAATCCTCAGCTCGGCTCAGTTATTCAATGTGGACAGACAACCTACAATTGGGACATTGATTTATCATAACTCACAAGATGGTAAAACAGTGCTCACCCTGTGGTCTGTGTGGGTCCTAACGCCCCAGTATAGTGATGGGGACACTATAGTGTAAAAAGCACCATCCTTCGGATGAGACGTTAAACCGAGGTCCTGACTCTCTGTGGTCATTAAAAATCCCATGGCACTTCTCGTAAAGAGTAGGGTGTAACCCCGGTGTCCTGGCCAAAGTCCCACCACTGGCCCTTGTCAACCATGGCCCCCTAATAACCCCCATACACTTGACTGGCTCTATGACTCTCTCCTCTCCACCTGTAGCTGGTGTGTGGTGAGCGCACTGGCGCCGTTGTCCTGTGGCAGCCGTCGCATCATCCAAGTGGTTGCTGCACACTGGTGGTGGTTGAGAGAACCCCCACATGATTGTAAAGCGCTTTGGGTGTATAGCAATACACAATAAAGCGCTATATAAATGCATCCTTCATTCATAAATGAGACCAAAATGAACACCCAAAAAGGCATATATTTTATCAATAAATTAAATTATACTAAAATTACATTAAATTATAGAACTGTACCATCAATCAAATTAAATGATTTACAATGCAAAATTACAACATTATTATGACAATAACGTTTTACATTAATTTTTGAAAATACAAATAAGAAATATTGGAAAAATGCAATGATACTTGTTAAAAGTTAAACTAAATTGCCATTAAGTGGCAGCAGATAACTTAATGAATAGTCAATTGAGTCATTTGTTGTACCGATCCATTCAGAATGTTTAATCTTTCAGTAAAAACACAGCTGAGTTTTGCTTTGATCTTGGTTTGGACCGATTTTTATTGGTGAAATAGAACAACAGTTAATATTGTGTATAAAAGTAAGTTACAATGTTAAATAATTGTTTATTGAACTATGTATTTGCAATCGTGATAATCAGCAAAACAACTAACTTGTTATGCTACTTAACAGTATTATATGGTATAAATAAACTCAACAGTTTGAACATTTACCCCATGTTTCTTCCGTGAGTTTGTGTGTTCCGTTAAGTTGATTTGTTTTGATGTTGAATGTAATACAATCAGAATCAGTCTCACGTTTCGATGCTTCCTTAGTTATATTTTTTCACTCAAATATTAATCAGGATAACTTGTCCAGACGGGCATTTAAAGATGTCTTTAAAAAATGGCCCTGACGAGCTTTAATGTCAAGTACAACTACAGTGGCAATAGACACAAGTTCTCATGTACATGTAGTTTCTAATTATAGTAAGATGTCACGTCAATATGGGACAGTTGAACAAATAGGCTATAAACAATTGAAATTTCACATATTTTGCTGTCCGTCAGTTATTTCGACAGATGGTTACTATGACAATCGTTCACATTGGGCTTTTAGTTAAAAGTTAGGTTACTTTAAATGCTCTCAATAAGAACAGTAAACCTCCAAAATTAGAAAAATGCAGCTTGTTTTAGCCTAACTATGCTATGGTAGCATTTTCCAGCTTACTGCACTTACCAAGGCTGCTTGTCTAAATGTTGTGATAGGAGGCTATTGTGACATGATATCGCTTATACATTAACTTAAATACAAAAGGATATATTTCTTAAGTAAAATTAAGTGAAGTAATTATGTGAAGCCCTCCTCGTGAGAAGACCGAAGAGTGTAAAGACCATCGACTCTACCGTGCGACTCCACCGGGCAGGGACACCGGCAAAGGATATAAGTATCGCTTTTTATTTATCTTCTTTCTTACTGCTTGTTTCAATTCTGTTTTAGTTTTATAACCAATTCTTACTGTGTGTAAGTTGTTGTTTGTTAACATGTGTTTTAGACAGTGTTCTTTTTTTTGGATTACTGATAAAGTACTGGCATTTGATTTTTTCTATTTTCATTTTAGATAAATTATGTATGAATTGAATATGTCTTTATAGGTATTTTCTTTAGTTTTAGTTTTAATAAATTTGAGTTATTTTAGTAACGTTACTTCAACCTACTACATGGAAATGAAATAACATATGCATATATGGGTGTTTGGCTTAGTGTCATGTTAGAATCATTGTTATACTCATACCTTTTGTTGTTTTAATATTTTGAATTGTTTTTAGCTTTATTTTTTGTTTTCATTTAAATGTTTAGTTTTGAAATGTTGTTGTATGCATTTGTCATTTTATTTAATTTCTCCATTTTCTTAAATGTGTGTATATATAGTATTTATAGAGTTTTAACTTGTAGTTACTTTTTCTTATTTGTAAGTCGCTTTGGATAAAAGCGTCTGCTAAATGACTAAAAAGTAAAGTAAAGTAAAATTAAGTGAATTTATGAATTATGAATAAAGCCTCTAATCTTCAATCGTTCTCAAGCTGCTCCAGTCAGCTGGATTTCAGGTTTGAATGATGCGCGCACAATCCCATAATGCCACACTACAGTAAATTAGTGTAAAAAGTAGGAGCTACAGTGACAACACCTGCTTCTTGTACATTAATTACAGTTGACATGGAAATATACTGTTAACAAGTGTAAAACCTTATTTGACCCATAATGCATTGCGAATTACAGCTACATCTTGTAAAATGTTTAACCAGTATTATGTTGAAACTACAGCAATTTTTTACAGTGTGAATATTTCCATGAATGTTTTAGTTAAGTTATGGCTTTAAGTTTAAATGTGAAGTATTTTGGAAGGAATTTGTTAGATATATTTATATAATGTGAGGGCCAACCCGTAATGGTCTATGTTTGTTGAGGAGACTCTATGTCTGGCTGAATTTAGAAAAGAAGACCATGGGTTATTTTCTGAGATTAATTGCTGATTTCTCCCTCCCTGTATTGCGCTGAGCCTTTCACTGATATGTGGCCAAATAAAAATGTAAAAGTGAGAACTTTATGATCAAAAAGGCAATAAGTAAAGCAGCAATTAAATTACATTACCACTGGCTCTGTGTGCTATTACTGTGACTTTTATTTCTAACCTGTAATCAATTATTTGTTGGGTTTTATCCGTACCAACAGACATTTTAATGGAATCCAGCCCCTTATTAGTCATGGTTAACTGATTTACTCTAAACCTTTATTCTGTGCATACATGTCCTGACCTGGATATCACTTAACTGGATGACTCATCAAAACCATAAGCTATGGGCTTTTAAATCATGGATCATCCAAACAAATTATTATATTCATGATAAAAAGAATGGCTACCTTGTTGTTCATGCTTCCTCAAAGATCAAATACTTTATTAATATAGATTTGTATTACAATTAGTCTTTTTATATAAAAAGAGCAGTTATTGCACCCTATAGACATGAACTGAGCATTTTCAAACCTTCATATTAAAATGTGTGCCATGTCCATAGAGACATTATGCTCTCAGGAACATGTGATATTAAATGTGGCTTCCAGAGTGCTGGTGAACAAACAACACTACATTTATTATTTTATTTCCGTTCTTTGTATTCTTTATCTCTTTGTTTGCTTTTTCCACAAGATTTTGGGTCCTCCGTTGTCCTTTTGAGTAATGCTCTGACTAATGTGCAAAGACATGTGTATTTATAAATTGTCATTTATGGATCTTGATGATGCAACAAAGATAGCATGTGAAATATACACTTGCTGTAGTAAATTATGGGTATTTGTTTTCTTTGCATATGGACACACAAGGTCGTCAGTTGTATCAACAGTATGCTAAAATGTACCTGAACATTCACTGCAAATTGATATTATTTTGTCTGATGCTCAGTGTTTCATCTAGAATCTGACAATTATTTTAGTTCCATGGTTTGTCTGCTCCTAGAGGTCCATTTCTCAAAGTGACAGCAAGATTAGAGGGAATATTTGATTTGCATTTAACACTCAACACAATGGCTGTCATTCCTTTTCCTCCTTTTGGTCCCATGCACTGATATAAGCTAGTATTTCATATTTATTTTATTGCCTATCTGCTGAGATATTCTCTTTGATACATTACACACTGCAGATCTCTTTGTACACATCCTTTTGTTCACAAACGAAACACGGATAAATAATTATGACTTCCAGACACATTATAGAAGAAACCTTTCTACCCTCAGGCACACAATGAAAGACACTATTGATTGTCATGGGTTAGAGAATAACATTGCTAATTAAGACTAAAAGCTCATTAGTCAGCAGAGATAGGAGGATGTGAGGTTTATCGGTTCCTGTTCAGACTTTGAAGATGGTTTCAGGGATGTTTTGAAGTCATGCCTGAAAGAACCAGAATTACAAATAGGGGGATCCTACTGTAGAACTTGTAATACAACCCTGTAATCAACTCTCACCTAAGATACACACTTTTTCAAACAGTCAGACAATCCTCCAACCACCCTGCGGCACAAATTTAGAGCTGGAAATATCTCGGAGGACGTATCTTCATTTGCATGCTTCCAGCAGAGACAGCCAAAACTCCTTGCAATTGCACAGGTTATAAATGAAAGAACTGAACAGATGCCCTGAGTCCAAAGTGCACACTTGAGTGTATCCTCTGAACATGGTTGACTCAAATGTCATTGAGAACTCAAGTTTCAGAGATCCCAGATCTCATCATCTTAACATTTTAAAACTTTGATAACACTTCTCTTTCAGCTTGGTTTTACTTTATTTCTTGCTCTTGTTGTAAATAATGTAAGATTATGTGCACAGAGTTGTAGATGACAGTGGAGCATTAATGAATATATTTTTATTAAAGGATTCAGGGTTCAATACTAGCTTCAGAAGTTAAGTTAGTCAACATCATGTGTAGCGTAATGTTGATAAAAACAGGTTAAAAGGTCACATTCATTGTATGTAAATGCATTTAACGTAAATGCAGATTTTGATTTATTTATATATATATTTATAGGTCAGTTGAACACACCTGTAGAATTTCATAAAGAACCTCATCGTTAGATGGATTTTCCAACAAATCATGAAAAATGTTTGTTCGGTTAGTTCTGAACTCATGTAGTCATTTCATTTTAAAGATTCAATTTCATCAACCTTGCAGAGATGTTCTTCTTCACTTTAGACAACAAAGGAAAGGAAATAGCCTTTTCTATACCTAAAAGAAGAATGTCTCTATTTATTTCTTGCTAAATGGATATTTTTTCTATTATCTGTATGGTTTTAGTCAGTTATTTATTAATAATCTGTCCACAATAACATTATGAGCATAATCTAAAATGACCAAGTCACAATGCTGCTTAATGAATATAACTCAATGCGCTTGAGCAAAATGCTATACCGTTTAAAACAGATTGGCTTTTTGTCATTTAGACAGCTATTTGTCTAGTCTGCTTCTCTCTTATTACAGGCATGGCTGTAGTTTTAAAACGATTCGTCCCTCTAGGTGAATACACAGGACCTTAGTCATCATTTTCATGACAAATTACAATACGAGTGTTTGTATTGCTATTGCAGACCCTGCGGCTTATGATACAGATACTCTTGCAGCATCTAGTTTAAATAAAAAACTGCATGTCATGTAGCAAGGCTAAGATGATCGTGCAAAACTGTACAAATAATTTTCTCCCAATAAAGTGATTAAAACACCTTAATGAGTTATAAGGTGATATAACACAATTTTTAATCCAACATAACTCTGAATAATTATTGTTTCCTTGTTTCCCAGCTAATGTTACTATAACGTTTTGATCTACTCTCCCATCAGACCTTTGCTTAATTTTGGCTCATGCAGATACTTATTTAATTTCTTAATTATCCTCATTTATGTGTTTACACTTTCTCCTCCATCATTTATTTCTCTGTTCATCCCACACATTTTATACAACAATTTTATTTTACTCCTCCACATGTCACACTTGTCAGGTCAAGTCAAGTCAGTTATATTGGTGAAATCGCTTTTCCCAGGACATATTGTTTCAGAGTCTTTTTATAGAAAATTGTGGTTTAATCAACATACAGTTGTGTCCCTTTTATGTTATTTCAGACCAGGCTGAGGATATTTCAAGACTGTTTGGTGTTCAATTATATTTAAGTGGCACCATTGGTGCTTTTCATGTGCCTGCCATTGATGATAAAAAAAAAATATTTCTCTCTCAGGTCAGATGGTTTATTTGTGGTCTAAAAGTAGACCTCAGCTCCTCTTTCAGGGTGGACTGGTTCAGCAGCATTTGATGAAGTGTATTGTTTTTGTAACCACAGATATTGTCTGATGATGTCCCTGTAAACAGGGAATGACACATACTGATATTATTCCTGCAGATAATAACCAAAATCCTGTTACTGCACTGGGTGGGGGAGATAATGTGATTACAGCAGCAGATTGCTTTGAAATGAACTGTGCTCTCAATGAATACATGTTTGCACACTTGTCGTATGACATGGGATGCAGGTACAGTTCTGAGCTTTTGACTCAAGGTTGCAGGTTGTATCTCAAAGGACTGGAGAGTTACAGAGATCACAACCCTGCTCTCATTGGCACTCTGCTCTTGAATATAGTACTTAACTACCAGTTGCTGACTAAAATGAGAGTATTTAGATGTTTTTTATAAAGAACTAAGCTGAAATAACTCAACAGTATGTTCAGAAGTGTACATGAGCCAAAAGCAACATGTGTCTCAAAGCTTTTTTCTGCCCTTGTAACTTACATTACTCATCTTTTAATAGTCCCTTTTTTTACATTGCCACCTGCCAAGCAGAGCTACCCCCCCCCCCCAAAATAGGGGGGAAACAGAACTGGAACACATATAACAATGCTTTGCTCTCGGGAGAAATGTAAACAGTGATTTTACACAAAAGCAAAATGCTTGTTACTCAAGGCAGAAAAATAGCAAGTCAAAAGAATTGTTGATGGAAATGTTGAGATTGCGGCATTTGAAAGGGTCTTTTTTGTGGTGCACTGTGGCGCTGAAGTGCAGCACATTGTAGGATCCCTACTGAGTGGTTACTGTGTTCCACCGAGACTTCCTCATCAATATGCATGGAGAAGTACAGATGTCTGCGTTGAAGAATGAGATGTCATGCAGCAAAAGCCTTGCTATTGAATCTGCTGTAATCACAGCAGAAAGCATTGTAGTCCAGATCGGGGCTGTATTCACACCGTTATGGATGTACTTATCAGCGTGCTACATACATTATAGTTCTGTGTGAAATGAGGGTGTATACATCATCCAAGAAAGGCCTCCCATAGGAATAAATGCCAAAAGTGGACAACCTATGAATGCGATTTGAAATGTTAAGCTAAAAGATATTTAATGAAATTATATGGTGACCAACAGCTATATAATTTTTATCATGCTGCAAATAAATGTACTGCAGTGTAGGCATAGTAGCGCTTCTGTTTTGATACGCACGTCTTTTTTGTAATTAGAGGTTGTACTAAGCAATGATGCACAAGTCAATGTGGTGCATTTATTTCGCAAGGTCTGTATTTTACTCTGAATTTGCATTTCCTTTCTCACTGTTCCTCAAAAGTATGATGATTTTTGAAAGTCGCCTACACATATGGTCACATGGCACACATGACTTGACAGACTGTCATCAGAATACAGTAATGAGACTCTATTCCAACATCTGGTTTGGGCACGGCCGTGAAGAATGATTGACAGCACTTAGTGGAAATCTGGAAATAATAACAGGGTTAGAACAAGGGGTGGGACTGCGGGAGACGCTGAGAACTAACTACCGAAAGAGATGTCGAAAGTGTGCTCATGGCATCTGTTTACAATGGGACTGAATTACAGGGCTTAGATTTAAACCGTATCTGGTGTGTTTGCCTTTTTATACAGTTTGCACTTGAAGCGAAAAGAAGCTTGTTGAGAGTTAGAAATAATTTGGATCAATATAAGCAGTTTTAGGGAGAACTTCTCCATTTCATGTACCAGCACAGTTGCACAGCGGATACTAAAATTGGAAGCATGTGCACAGGAGGTTCTTATTATTTCACTTACATTCTTTTATTGTTAATATGGTGATACTTTTTTCCTCTGAAGTACTAAAACACTCATTACCATGCAGAGAACATTTTTTTTATGTGAATACATTACACTTCTCACTTATAGACAATTTGTAGATTATTCCCATAATGAATCATCATACTTTTCTCCCCTCTCTATGTTGACAAGATCTCTCCGGAGTCCTAAAAAGTTTCATGGCCTCAAGGAAACTGAATTTCCTGTTAATTGCCTGTCTTTGTGTCTCTCTGTGTGTGTACTTTTCACTTAAAGGAACAGTTGTTTTGGTGAGTGTGTCTTGAGTGGAGGTGAAGGTGACTGAGTGTTTACTAATGCATCTTTGTTCTTTTTGTGTGCATCTGTGTTGTTTGTGTGTTTAGGCGAGTGTTTGTGGGGCCGAAACCATGCTGATCTTCAATGCCGGATGGTGGAGTTTTGTCTTGCACCAGAGCCTGTGCTGCTGAAGCCTTGTGCTGCTCCCCCATGGCTCTATGGGAGCTGCTGTTGCTGACTTTCAGCCTCCGCTGCTGGCTGACAAGCTCTGCCAGTTTAGCTGAAGAAGGCCCTGCAGGCCCCCTGGACTGGCTTCTTTCTGACAAGGGCCCTTTTCACCACTCACAAGAGTACACTGAATTCGTGGAGAGGAACCGTCAGGGATTTTCCACGAGATACAAGATCTACAGGTTAGTTGTAATTGAACTGAGGCTTTCCATGGTTTTTGATGGTACCAGTTGTAGTTTACAGGTATGCTTTATATTGGGTCAGAAGGTCAGCAGGTCATGATCCAGTTACACTATATTTAAATACTTTAGCCACATTTAGAAACCTTGAGCATTATTAGAATTAATTAATATGATTTAGATAGAACTTTGTTTCCCAAAATGCATTATCTGTGTTGAATTTCTTTGAATCCGCACAATCCTGTAATTCCTCTTCTGTTATGTGACGCCAATTCAAATTCCAACTCATGAATTAGAAGGGAGGCTATTCTTGAATTCTGAATTTTTCTTAACCCTGTTTCTGTTTTGTTGTCAAAACAATTATGTTACAATCAACAGAAACCGGAACAGAACTTAAACTGTCTCTGAAGAGTTGACTGACAAGAGTTGAAATCAACAGAATGATCTATGTCAAGTAATTAGACTTCTAAGCTCATGGTCTAAAGAGCACGGCGCAAGTGCACTCAGGGCGTGTTCCGAATCCACTTTTGCTAGTTTAACAATGGAAAAACGGTCGGCGCGCCTTAGGAAATGGTCTAAACAGGTTGTCCCTATTCTCTTAATGAGTAATGGGTGTTTTTGAGGGCATAACGTGCAATAAACCAATCAGAGTCTCATCTCCCATTCCCTTTAAGAGCGATTTGCGTTCGTGCCAGGGCGGATTCGCAATTTAAACAACGGAATTTTAAGGTGCACAGACTGAATGCGTCTCCAGAGAGGAAACGGAGCTGCTCATGCGTAAGCAAATAGGTAGGCTAATTCTGATACATGCAACAACTATCTATTATGACATGTATTACATTTTTATATTTATGTAGCCTACACAATAATATTATTTTACACTGTAATAATATTCTTTTGCATGTTTGTGTGCTGCTGCGCGTCCCTGTGTGAAATAAGCAAAGTGAACGCGCGTTGTGGATTCGCCCAGAGGCACATTTTCTACTAACGGGCTCTTTAAATAACAAAAAAAATATTGCGCCATTGACTTTAGACTTTAGACCAGGTTTGAGTTGGTCTATAGCGCAGTCGATATTCAGTTCCACAAAATTGCAACACGCCAACAATGCACCTGAACACACCTCGTTTTCAGACCAGCGCAAATGGGCACAAAATATACATTTGCTATTTATACAACGAGGCGCAGGATGGGAAAATGAGAACTGCGTCGGGCTTAAACAGCAAAAACACGTGCGCCGGGTGTATGATAGGGCTCATCATGTATAAATATAGAACAAAAACATAAATTATCACCAGAAGTGTGACTTATTTTGCCATATAGTATAATTTAAGTTATGTGTATTGTTTGTTGTTATATACCTGATGAGTCAACATATTAATTATTTATTTGTATCAACTGAATTTATGAATAATAAATTAACAGCCTAGCAGTAAATTATTTTGTCAATACATGCTGTTCAAAAGTTTGGGGTCAGTAAGGTTTTATCAAAGAAAGAAAGAAAGAAAGAAAGAAAGAAAGAAAGAAAGAAAGAAAAAAATGAAAGAATAATATTTATTTTCTCAGTAAGGATGCTTTAATTGATCAAAAGTGACAGTTAAGATATTTACATTGTTACAAAAAAAGTATAGTGGTTTTTACAAAAAATTTAAGCAGCACATATATTTTCAACATTGCTAATAAATTAATATGTTTTGAGCACCAAATTAGCACGTTAGAATTATTGATTATCCTATTAAAATTGGAAACAGTTATTTAATTGTAATATTTACAAATATAAAATTGTTACTGTATTTTTGACTAAATGTAGCCTTGATGAGCATAACAGACTTATTTCAAAAACTTCTTAAAAATCTTACCTGTTCCAAACTTTTGAAAGGTAGTGTATTCTAAAGGCCTTCTTTTTGCTGAAGTGAACTTGGCAGAAAAAAACATAATACAATTTTTGTTGTCGTTGTTGAATTGCATTTAGTAGAATTATGCCTGTTAGAAGGTGAACAGAAATTCCGCCTTGTAAATTACTGGTGATTTCTCATACATAATTTCCATCATTGCAGGGACAGTTATCGAATATTCATCTGTTCTCAGAGGCCACAGTTGACATCTTCTAATTTGTAGGAGCTACATCATGGTTGCTCTGATTGGCCCTTCCTCAAAACATTAGATTTTTTTGTCTGTTGGCTAAACCTGGTGCATCAGAAGCTCAGCACTCCCTCTGCAAGATTAATAGTCTTATCATGTGGCCAACTGATTAGTGGGCTCTTAATTCTTATTACTCTGCATTATCACCTGTTCCCTCGAGATGGCTACTGTCGGCAGAAAGGCTGTGTTAGGGGAAGATTACAACCACTCCATGATTAAATAAGTGTGTTGTATCAAAATACTAATTGAAAAGGGGCAGCTTTTACATGGATGCCAGAGTTTAGGTAAAACATTTAAATATAGCAATTTCTCTTTAAATAGAAAGACTGATTAAGCTCCTAAATATTTACGTTTCTGTCATAATGCATTTAAATGTAGATTTTCTGTTTTTGTTTATAATTACTCTAGTCGTGTTTTATGATGGCTTCAATGCTCATTTAATCTTGTCTTGTGGTTTGGAAGAAGAAAAATAATTTATGCATATATATATATATATATAAGGCCTTTTAGTATACAGTAATTATAAAAGCATCCCACTTCGTCATATTACATGTGTATTTTTGTTGTGAAATCTTAACTGATTTTTATATAAAGTAAACATAAAAATAACATTTATAATGTTAGTAATATTTCAATATGAACATTAACTGTACTAAGCAACTTCGGTTTACTTGATTATGCATACATCATTTTTATAATAATTGGGTTAAAATGTGAGTGTCAAATATGATACATCAGGCTCATGTTGTTGCCTCCTTTTAAATTGCTTGTTGTATTTCTCAATTGTAAGTTGATTTGGTTAAAAACGTATAAATTAATTTGAGTGTACTAAGACATTATTGGGAGAAATAGAGTGACAACTGATATACAGTACATGCATTTTATATAAGCTGTCACAGATGGTTAGTTAGTTGAGAGGACATATTATATTAAATCTACACAAATATATTTGAAAAACATTGAATGAATGGTTATTTTCAAATCCAGTTAACAATTAGCTATGCTAATGTTGACTAAACTGATAAAAGCACATACACGTGCACTATAAAACTTCAGTAAAGGTTGAGCCAGCTAAAAAATAACAATTCAGGCAACACTTTGAAGTCAGAAATTGACTGAATGTAAAATTTCTGTGGAACTAGTTACTAAATAATAATTAGTTGAAACTGCATTACATTTTGTACAGTGCACCAAATAGCAATTTTCTTTTCTTTTTTTTATGGTTTGGGCTTCTTAATAAAATTGGGTATGAACTCCATTGTTATACTATGAGCAATAAAAGCCTGATGTACCAAATATACTTAAAAGTAAACAAACACAATACAAACACAGATATTTTATATATTAAAAAATAAATTATCTGATAGTTGTTTTGGAAATCAATTGCTTGTTCTTTTGAGTGCAATATATATGTGTACAGATAATGCATGGAAAGGATGATAAATTCATCTTGGTGTCTCATATTGTGTTTGTGACATTCTTAGATCAGATCACATATTTTAATGCTAATGCAGATTCTCTGTAATATGTTGCACAGCCTGAAGCCTTTTACTTAAGCAATCTCTTTTTCAGTGTATTTCCTTGCCGATAACAATGCATGCATGTATCAGACCTAGAGAGATTAAAAGTGGCAATATGATATTGGGGATAGCTTTTTCTCCTTCAAGCACAGCTTTGTTACATTGCTCAATTCAAATAATCTGCAATGACAGGTAGAAGATGAATTACCAGAAGTGGTTCTCCTACTTACAGTGGTGTGTAACACTGTCGTCTGGGTAATGAAAGTGCACCATCTCATCCCTCCTTTAATTCTCCACATTCTTCTTGATTGAATTTGAAAGAATTTTAATGAGCTCTTTGTTGGAAATAGTTATTTTTTTATTTTCACTTTGTAGAATATTGGGAAAATGCCATGTCATAACATTCAAAGATGGGGTCCAAATATACCACCTGCTTTACTGATTCACTGCCACGGGATAGTTTCCAGGGAGGCTGATGTGCGCACAGACTGAGGCAATTCTCTTTCTCACAATATTAATAATGAAAGTAGGAAAATCGGTTTGAAATTGCTTGTAAAAGGTCATTTCATAAAATGCTATTTCTTTTCATGATGACAGCTGCCCTTATTTAAAGTTTCTCTTTTTAGGCCACTTCCTTCTGTATGATATTCAAATCATATTTTTAATACGTATCTTAACGGCAGAGATAAAAGCTTGTGACATAAGCCTCAGGGACATAAGCCATAAGCCTTTTTGTTCTGGTGAGATGCAAAGCACAGAAAGCAGAATCGGTTTCAGTGCTGTTGTGAAGACTGATTATGACTTCGGTCGTAATGAGCATTTCATATAGCACAGCAGAAGTCCCATAGAGTGCTTCCTAGAGAAGCCTTTAAACTGCTCTCACACAAAGCCTCACCTGATAAAACAGTCCAAGCTTATCGTGCTCAGCTGTGACGGGAAAGAGAATGACAGGGAGGATTTTCCGTCTTTACTTTCCTCTTTGTAGGGAACCTTTGAACTCCTGAAGGCTAGCTCATCACATCTCCCAAAGAACTGTCCAGTCTATAAAGTGGTCATGGTGCCATGTGAAATTGAGATAGAGCATCTAAATTCAAGCAAGCAGTCAGCATCCCAATTGTTGGTATAGCACGTGCCAAATGCAATATTACCATTATTTACAGCAGCTGATGGTGTAGCTTATGAAATTACCCAAATTATATTCTGACATAAATCCAACAACAGCTTTGACCATACATTAATAATGTGTGTTTTTGTGACATAATTTCGACATAATTCAATCACTTTTGCCTCTTATGAATTGCAAAACAGCAGATGGAATTAAGGACGTCTTCTGGAATGAATCAATCAAGCATCTGGGTCGGGAGGCCTCTGTCATTACTCCTGATTTAATGTGATAGATCCCCTTTCAGAAGGCCACCCCAGCTCCATCCATCACCTGTGCATGAGGTTACTCACTATTTCTCGGCTAACTGAGAGGACAGGCTCTAAAAGAAGAGCGGTGCGCTGCTATTGGAGGGTGTTTTAAGATGTATTGAGTGTGAGATTGTGCCAATATCTTTTGTAGAGGCATGTGCCTATTTTAGCATATGCATAACTGCATAACGCAGAGCTTAAAATAAGGACCGGGGGTTGAAAGAATTATAGAGAGAAAATGCTTGAATACTTAATTGCCTGTAACTGCATCAATTAAATTTGTTATTTTTGTATGCAATGTGAGTTGCTGCTGGTGAGACAAAGAGGAGCATTAGTCTTGACCTTCGCTTAAGAAACAAAATAGTTTCTGTCAGGGCTAATTAAAAACAAGTTGTATAATTGCTTCATCTACTCATCTTTCAATAAGTTGGCACACATGCTTTTAGTATTTTGCTCTAAGGAAGATCCATTGGTCTACTAGGCTGTGTTTATGTCAACTACCCAGTACCAGTTTATTAACTCACATGCTATTTTTCTACTTTAAAAAGTGACTTGGCGTTCTAATGTAAGTTTTTGCATAAAATATACCCGGCTAAAGGCACGTTTCTTTTCATTGTAAGCAGTTTGGATTCCATCAATCAGCTTAAATAAAATTGTGCTAAGAACCAATTTAGTATGGATGTGACGAGATCTCGTGGCACGAGATCTCGTGAGATCCGATGTGTCTTGCGAGATCCGACTGGTTTCGCGAGAACGTGACGATATCCTTGCAAAACATTTTGCAGTGTTTACATTAGAGCTGCACCATTAGTCATAAAAAATTGCGATGTTGCTTCAAACACCCACGCAATCTTTTTCCTGAATGACAACGATTCAGCTATGTCTATTGCAACTGTTTCACATCGCAAGTGTCAGTGGATCGTGAGAAGCACGTTTTGTCGCTGCCCATGTTCATTCACTGATATGGGCGGCTACAAAACATGCGCTGCTCATGCCCCACTGATGCTTACCATGTGAAAATGGTGTTAAAGACATTCAAATCTGCATTCATGCTGCTGCTTTTCCAGAAAGAGCAACACAGTCTTTTCAACCACACATAATTTTTCTGTTACAGACTTTTAAATAACAGAAGTGCTAGGGATGCACCGAATGTTTGGCAACCGAAATTGTGGCTGAGTAAACGAGAAGACCGAATAAATTGTACCGAACAATGACGTGACACGATCAAATAGTGGCACACACTAATGCAGCAAACGTGTCTGCAGTGTGGAAGTATTTAAAACTGTCAGAGAAAGACGCAAAACTCATTACAAGCACGAAACACAGACTACGAGACTGTTTAGCACTGCATCTCATGTCTCCGATGAGAAGAGGAAGGGTGGATGGTGCTGGCTACTGTATGATGATTGAAATCGCGAAAAGGCCTCAAACAATTAGTAAATAAACTACTGAATGTTGTTTTCTAATACACGCACAAATTGCATGTAAGTTATTCAAACAGTGCTGCACAAGCTCATGGCATCAGGGTTCAAAGTCCATTTTAAATTTTTATTAGTTTTTTTAAAGGTACGTGCCAATGCGATACGTGATACAAACATCTTCCCAAACTCGTCAGAATAATATATAAATCTGCTGTCAACAAAAAGAAGCACTGAGGTCTTCCTGCAGGTTTCTGCCAAAATAAAAGCTCCATCAACATTCATAAATAGTGTATTGTAATGTTAATGCTGTTCTGTAAAATAAAATAAAAAATAAGACAATATTAATGATAATAATAATTACCCTACAACAGCTCTATTAATACATTTATTATAACTGTAACCCTTTAATTAACCCTTGGGGTTAATTTAATTATTTATCTAACATAAATCCTGGATCCCCGGCAGTTGGATGGTGAATTAGGCCGGTATTTTTCTTTTGGTGTTTACAAAATTCCTTTTCTCAGGATCAATTAAACTATTCTTATTTGCAATTCACAGGAATTCAGTAACTTCGTAAATTAATTAACTTGCCAGACTCAATGAAATACCAACGTACAGATGCTAAAGAGAAAAATAATAACAAAGATTTATTTTTCATTAATGTAATAACTCTCTTTTTTTCTTAGAGAAAACAGTAAATGAAGAAATCAATAACAACCTCCTTTTTTAAAGAAAGCAAGTAAACCATTCCCCCTGATAATATGCAAGTTGCTTCTTTTCTTTTAAATAAAAGATAACCTCTTTTGTAGTCTCAGAACGGTTCTTGTTCTTTCACACTTATTACTCTCTCCTTCTTAACCTTAGATTTGTTCCTATTTTTTGTATACTATAACTCAATTGAGATATATAATGTCAATTTAGAACCCTATTCTGGTAAAAAACTCAGTTTCCTCCAGAACTCTGTAATACAATAATTAAAACAACAATATCTCTTTTAAGATCAGTTATACACATGTGGAAACTTGCAGTTCACATCATACACTGTCTTTCAGTATTTTATGCACATTAATTACATATCTTACGATGGGTTCAAATATATGCGAGTCAATCGATCAGTTCAAAAGTACTTGAGTCAGTCAAACAGTTCAAATGTACGATCGATTGGTATCATTGAGGCCTAGTTCGTTGGTGCACATTAATTAGATGATGAATGAAAGGAATCGCTTACAGTCAACGAGTCACGAAAATGAATCCACTTACGTTCTTCCAACATTAATGAGGCAATATTGAAATCACTCACGACACAACCTCACTGCTTCTAATCTCGAACAGTCCCTGGCACACGACGAGTCTCTTGAAGAAACAGGATGTGTTCAGTTCCAAACTAATTCAGCACAAGTCCACTACGAACGTCTTCAATGCAGTCACTTTTCACATTCACATTCAAGGTGAATGTCTCTAACTGTCCGCACACACGGGGTGACTCAGACGGTCGTGAATAAAACAATAGGGAAAAGAAAAATACTTTAAGCAAACAAACCACAATAAACAAGAGTTGTTCCCTTTCACTTTGGGCCTTATATTACAAAATATACACAGTCTCCAAAATTACAACGACTCAGATTTTCACACACACCCAATTCACATATGGCCTCTGCTCGCCATGTGCGATGCTCCTCCTCCCTTCTTCCTCATTACGCGACTCACGTTATGACGCACCCTCAAGCTCAACAGTAACTGGCTTGAAATAGTACACCTGTATTGAACACGCTTTCTCATTGAATATAAGAAAGCATGTAGTTGTTGCATCATATTTCAAAATAAAGATAAATAAAATACATTTTAATACTGTGTATTATTTCTGACACAAAGCATATTAAACCCAAGATATATTTTAGGAGTCCCTACATAACATTCACTCATGGTGTTCAAATTGGGATCTGTAATATATTCTGATGTTTTAAAATAAGTCTCTTCTTCTCAGCAAGGCTGCATTTATTTGTACAGAAACAAATACATGCCTGGTTCAACAAGGGGGTCTCAAAAATGACAAAAATTGTGCTTTGTTGGTATAATGTCTGATAGAATGTTAAACAAATTTCAGTGTTAAGTACATATTTTTAAATTGTTCTTTTGTAATTGAATGTTTTATTTGAAAAGCAGGACAAAACTGTAAAAATCACCATTTGGCTATTTAATTTATGCAATAGTGAAACAATGGCAAAATAGGCCTACATGGGGGAAACTATTTGAAAATCCGTGTTTGGTATTCGGCCTTTGGCCCAGTGTTTAATTTTGTTTGGCATCAGTAGGGCTGCTACTAACGATTATTTTGATAATCGATTAGTTGGTCGATTATTATTTCGATTAATCGATTAATCAGATTAAATACATTTATTTTATTTTATTGACAAAAAAAATGCTTTTCCACATTCTGCTCAATGTCCTTCAAACAAACTGAATGCTATGAAAACATACAGTGCTTAATTTATTAGACCACCTGTCATAAAGTGTAAACAAATATTTTAGGAATCTGTCAAAAAAAAAAAAATCTAAAAATGTTATTGTCATTTATTGGGTAAATTACAAACAGAAACAACTAATTAGTATTTATAATAACAATAGTCTCATAATTAGCTTGCATTCTAGATTGCATTGTTTATGTACTTTTGACTGTAAGGGTATCAGAATATGTGAAAACACCCAAATAATGGCTTAAAGTAAGTCTTCATAGATAACGGGTTTCTCAAGCCAGGTGGCATTAGACCAGCCTCATACTGTTTCCAAAGAGCATCATATTGGAGGACTAACCTTGAGAAAGCTGTTCTAAAACATGATTTTGGTAATCACCAGTGCTGTTCAAGTTTAGAGCAGCAGTTTACAAACCTTTATTCAGTTAAACATGAATTACATACATTTGTTTTAATAAATGTGTGCATTGTATATAGTGAATATAGTTTAAATCCATTAAAAAGCTTAATAATAAAGATAATAAATTTTCCAACAGGTGAGAGGACGGCTTTGATCACAGTCAAGTCCTATGTTCCTGCTGATGTGGTAATTGCACAAAAAGTACATTGACATACACACAGGTTCTACCAGAGGGTGACATGGAAGGTTGTGGAAAATGTCCACTGTCCCCTCTCTGAGACACTGGTCTCATGTCTTTGCTTAACTAAAAAGCTTTACAAAAACACCGCCCAGTGAGCTATAGCAAAAACGAGTCTTTACCGACAAAACATGTACCTATCAGATTGTGCTACCAATAATATATTTGCATTGTTTTAAGAGCAATGGTAGGTGTGGACGGTAGGCCTGTCCTGCGCGTAGCTATGGACACAAAAAGCCTCAATACCACATGAATAAGATGCATATTGAGCACAATCTGATAAAGTTGCTAGCATACATGTTTCAGATGAAAAGCCATATTTGAGCTCAAAATGATAGAATTATCATGTTTTGGGCAACTTGGATAATGAGTATCGCCAGCCTGTTTTTCATCTGTCCATCACGGATAAGCCTCTATTTTATCGATTAGTTGTTGCAGCTCCTAGGCTTCAGTTTTGGCCAATAATCATTTAATTTCAGTGCATCCCTAAGAAGTACTGGGATAAACCCAACTTTGGGAATAGATTACACTTACAGTATTTTTTATCGCCGATAGTAGAAGTCTCGCGAGTATAAGTACTAACAGTAGCGATCAAAGCAAGCATCTTAACACTTGTATTGTTAAAGACAACCCGCTTAAAAAGCTTGCATTCTTGTCATTGTAATCATGTACTTTTTGACTGTAATTCCAATAGTGAAAGAAAAACCACTCTAAAGTGCTCTGCCTCTTTCATTGAATTTTTATTATTTATTTTGCATTAGAAATAGCCTATACTGTTACTAAAGACTTAGCAATGAACATTTTGTCAGAACCACTAGTAAATTACATGATTTTGGTTTAGTTTTCACCAGTGCTGTTAGTTTAGAATCAGCAGAATCGTGATCTCCAATTTATATAAAATAATTTTGTTTTAATAAATTTAAGCATTGTAATGTAGTTCTAGTTTAAATGTTGTTATTAAAAATTTAATAATAATAAAGATAATAAAGACTCAGTGTTAATAACAGGTGAGAGGTTTATTTCACTTTGCATTGCAAAAGTCAAGTCTCTATCTTTGTGTTTTTCAGTTGAATAAAAAAAAGAATTTTTGACATATATTTCTACCAGTAGGATGTAAAAAAAATAAGGTCTAAAAATGTCCACTGTCACGTCTCTTGATTGACACTGGTCTCATGTCTATAGGCCCTCATCTCGTGGGATAAGTGTCTCGTCCCACCCCTACAATTTAGCATATGAAATGGTGTTGTTGGTGCACAAAACAGGCTACAATGTTCTAAAACAAGCCAAGCGTGCTGTATCTTTTCATACTTTCCATTAAAATACATTTTGATCATATAAACAGTTTCACAGAAAACCACATGAATAAGATGCTGGTAGCACAATAGCATCTTTTCAACTTTCAAAATTAAAATACATTTTGATCATATAAATGTTTAACTTGATAACATATCGTAATTGGATTTTTACACTCAAAACAAAGGTCCAAAGCTGTCACTTGTACAGAAATACAAAAGCTTGCACCTTATTTACCCCTAAATGGTAAATATAAGTACCTCCCTTACACAAATGGTTTATTAAAGTAAAAGTGTAGTAATCATGTTTTTTAGGCTTATTGATTACCGTTTGTATGACCACAGTTTTACTACAAATACCATAGCCAAAGTGTAGCAAAACCATGGTTCATTTGTGGTTACTACAGTAATCATGTTTTTTAAGGACTTAAATAAATATATTAGTACATTAAGGGTATGTTTCGGAAGTTTGGTAAGTTTGCAAAAAATGTGTCATAAAAGCTGTCCAATCAGGATTTGATCGTATTCTTTTGTCTTTTGTTTTTTATTGTTGGGTTCAATGTTAAAAATTAATGTGAACTAAAAGCGAGCCAGGACTAAATGTATAATTTTCGGACCAGACCAAAATAACCAGAGAAACCTGAATTAGAATTGTAAGTGTAAACACACCCTAAAATACATATTAGTACCCAAAGTGTTATTAGTGAACCGGCCCAGTGACAGTTTTGTACCTTTTTTTTTCTTCTGAAAGTGCATTTAGACTTTCATACAGTATGTCAGCAGTTAATTTGTATCGTATTAACTTAATTTAATTTCTAATATATTTAGAAACATTTAGTTAGTTCGTTTTTTTTCATTTGTATGATATATAGTCAACTATGTGTCATGTGTTTCTATGGAGGAAGCCTAGGAGGCGGAAATGCATGAGTCACCAAAGCTGGAGCATTGTTTCTCAGTTTTTTGCCTGGAATGGATTTCAGCAAATTGCATTTGTGGTGGTACATTTGTTTACTTTAGCTTTTCTTTCTCCTCCCACTTTAGTACCCAAAGTGTTATTAGTGAACCGGCCCAGTGACAGTTTTGTACCTTTTTTTTTCTTCTGAAAGTGCATTTAGACTTTCATACAGTATGTCAGCAGTTAATTTGTATCGTATTAACTTAATTTAATTCCAATATATTTAGAAACATTTAGTTAGTTAGTTTTTTTTCATTTGTATGATATATAGTCAACTATGTGTCATGTGTTGCTATGGAGGAAGCCTAGGAGCGGAAATGCATGAGTCACCAAAGCCTGGAGCATTGTTTCTCTGTTTTTTTGCCTGGAAGGATTTCAGAGCTTTGTGGTGGTACATTTGTTTACTTTAGCTTTTCTTTCTCCTCCCCACTTTCATGAAAGGTATTGGTTGTCACCACAGGGCAGACTTCAATAAGTCTTTCTGTCATGGCAGATTTCTGTCATGAAGTGTTTATTGAGCATAGCACCTGTCAGCTGCAGATTCGGAAGCAGCGCCCTACGCATGATAGTCATCCACCAAATGAAACATGCTCTGAGAACCTGAGGCTAGAGATGCAGCTTGGCAGGAGCGCTGGTTGCCCTGCAGGCCTCCTTCTATCATGTCCAAAACAGTCGAGAAATGTTAATGAAAACAGATCATTAGGGACAGGCCTGTTTACTGTCTCTGTTTTTCTCATGCAGGGAATTTGGCCGGTGGAAAGTGAATAACTTGGCTGTAGAGCGACGGGATTTCCTGAACTCCGCTTTGCCTCTCACCCCGGAGTTTATAAGAAACATTCGACTCCTGGGACGCAGACCCACTGCCCAGCTAATTACTGACAACCTGATCAAGAAATATGGGACCCATTTTCTACTGTCAGCGGGTCATAATTCCTACTGTGAACGAACTTGAAAACCAACCAGTGTTTTTCATGCAGAAGAAACCCAGATAGATCTCATGCATATTTACATCTCAATTTCAACTCTGTCAAGCCAAGCAAAATCACTTGTGACATGCTTTGCCGCATAATGTATTACTTCTTCCACTGTGTGGTTGGAAGTTGGAGGCAGGTGTAAACAGATGACAACATATCCAGAATGGGTTACCTTTCAGAAATCTGCACATATTATTTCACTCAGTTTTCAAACTCAGAGCAGTCTGTGCTTACAAGTTACTTCACGTAATGCAAACGTATTATCTGTACACAACTGATGTGGCCTTCGCTGCTCTGGAAAACAAGCAATATTGTGTAAGGTTAGAGCATGCAAATGGAGATGCAAGTCTTGGCTTTGCAGCAGATCTGCTTGGAATGCAAACTGCCAGAAAGAGTTACAGAGCATATACAGTATAAGCATTAACTGTAAAGTCACACGGATCTGCTTTATATTATAGGGCTGGATACAGGTTATTAAATTCTGCTTGAGAATTGAATCTCTCGATTCGATTCCAATTTATTTATTATAGTTATAATTTTAATTCTGCTAACACTATCTGCCAGTGCTGTACATTATGAAGGTCAGTGATTTATGTTAAAGCGGTAACTTTTCTTTTTGAACTATGCATTAAAAAAATAATACAAAAAAATTGTAGATTATAGTAAATTGTTTTGAGAATCGGGATTCACTAGACAAGCTGTATGTTTTTGATTCACTAAGAATCATTTGTTCGTTCAAACTTTGCATTACATTCAGTACAGACTGCAAACTCACATTTCTATCTCAGATAAAATATAATTTCTTATGCTGAAGATTTCATCGGAGTCTCCATTCCTGAAAACCGATTCTAGAAACACTGATACATGATATATGACATTACACAGCCACCGAAAATAGTTAGGGTAAAAGATTGGTCTTGGGAGTTTAACAATCAGCATAATTAACTAATCAATGATTGTTCAAATGAAGATTGTAATTAATCAGAACATCAGTAACTGGTCACACTATTACCAAAATATTAACTATGATTTTTCCCTTGATAAACTAATAATTGACTGCTTATTAATAGTTGTTTTTTAAGGTAGTTGTTAAATTTAGGTATTGGGTAGGATTAGGGATGTAGAATATGGTCATACAGAATATGTGCTTTATAAGTAATAATACACAGCCAATTGGTTAATGATAGATGAAATAAGCAACTAGTTTATAGTGAGAATTGGTCCCTAAACTAAAGAATTACCCAGTATTTTTCCTTTGCCCCGTATTAGTTATCAATCAGCTTATATAAAACTACAACTTGCATCAGAATCCTTAATACATTCTGCAGGAGCATAGAATAGTTAAATTCTTACTGTTAAACATTTATATATCAATAAGCTTGGTCTGTTCTGTTTCTGCTAGGAGAGGAGGCTCTGACTATATTTGCGGACAAGAGGAAGTTGAGTAAGAAAGCAGAGGCAAGCGACTACACCAGTAACAGCACGGCTGTGACTCTGGAGGCCCTGCACCAGCTGGCTGCCTCCTATTTCATAGACAGGGAGAGTACTCTGCGAAAACTGCATCACATCCAGATTGCTTCCACTGCCATCAAGGTATGTCATTAGTCAAGTCAGAGCCCACAGCTTCCTTCTTTCAACTCCTCAAGAATAATCATGTTCAGTATAACAATGTGCATTTTTTTTTCACTATCCCTGTTGCCATGATCCTGCTTTGAAAAGTTACATATGCTATGAGTGGGTATCTAGATATATCCATTCACTGCTGAATACGACAAGTTCTGCATTGTGAGAAAAGAAAAGTAGCTCTGGTTGTACATGTTCAAGAATTAGATTTATGAATGGCCTATGATGCAGAGTAATTAAAATATTTCCAAGGCACGAAGGCATCGCCGCGAAAGGGTTGCCTCTCAGGGAAAACCCTTTGGTCCTGAGCCACCTACTGCAGGGGACTCATGTGCAACAGTCCAAAAGGTATCATGTTGGATGCTGCTGCCATAAGACCTAACAGTCTCTGTGTCTGACAGTGAATGACTGGCCTAGCCTTATTCTTTCCACAGCCGACAGGATGGACTCTATACGTGCCGGTGACAGGTCGATGTTGAGTCCCATATCACACCCAGGAAAGTGGTCATCTGTAGTGAAGAAAGCACACTTTTCTTGGCGTTTAGCCGTAACCCCAACTTTTTCATGTGGCATCTCGATGCCGAACTGCCAACTGATGCGACTGAGCTAGAATGAACCAATCGTCGATGTAGTTCATAATGCGAATACCCTGAAGCCGAAGAAGCACCAGGGCTGCATCTATGCATATATATATATGCGATTAATTTGTTCAGTTTAACGCGTAAAAAAATATTTTATGCAAATAACGAAAGTCTTACTGATATGGAGTAATAGCACTTTGAATACACTAAAAAAAGAAAAAAATAATTCCGCCTGCATTTTTTGTAAATAGAAGCCTGCAGATGACTATAGCTGGGAGGTATGAACTGGAAAATACATTGGGATCACAGAATGAAGCCTTACCAAGCCAAATTTTGCATTTGATAAACATTATATTAGAAAATTAGTGTTTTACACATGTTTATCTAATTTTATGTTTAGACGCTTCCAAAAAATTTACACTTGGGAGACTCCAAACGACCCTTTGTAAGCAACGACCCATACAATGCTGTAATTCTTGAATGCTTTAATGTACAGTCATAATTTTGGGCTCTAATGAAAGGTTAAACTTAGAGCTATTCAGTTTCTCATCCAGATTCACTGTCAATAATTGCTGACACATAGTAACTGAAGCATAAACACATTATAGTGACATTTATTTATAGAATCCAAAATATGTACACTTTTAAAATTACATATATATTTATAATTTATAATCTAAATACATTTTTTTCCTATATTTATATTTCTGTACACAGTACATTATTTAATTTGTGTTTTTTTTTCTTATATTGGTGTTATATTGCATCCCTACTGTGTTATTCCTATGTATGTCTGTACTATCATGCATGTCTTCATTATGTCAACAAAAAGTGGTCTGATAAAGACACAGATTGTACATGCTGTGTTTATAGTATCTTAAAATGGTTTACATAGTTGAAATCACACTTAAATTAGAAGGTATTTAGTCTAATAAATGTTAAAATTGATAGCTCTCAATTTTACTGTAATGTTGAATGACGATTAAATATTGGGAGGGGGGGGTATAGAGACATCAGTGATTGGTATCAGTGATAATGTCCTTCAGTCAAAAAAAAGATGGCATTAAATGAAGTTTTTATTAACTAAGTTCGGGAGGAGCACGTCAGATACTCAGCCTAATTAACACAGGGGTTACGCAATCAAGGTAATCAACCCTTGGATATAAATACAGCTGACTTACCTCCACCTAGTCGACGGTTAAGCAGCATCCCTCCACCACCCCTTCTCCACCATATCACTAGAATTCTCATCACACCGGGGGGTACTCTGGGTTCGGGCCCTTCCCGAGCTCAGAGCCCTCCCCCAGGACAGCACGCCTACAACGTATTACCATACTCGCCAAATACGCATTACGTTTATCGTGCTAGTAGATGTAAGTGTGAAATCGTGAAACAAATATAAAAAATATTTATTTACTGTCTTTGTACTCCTCACCTGGTTGCCGCGACACACGCTTGACACCGTCTGAACCAAATAAGTTTATCTTGGTCTCATCAGACCACAGGGCATGGTTCCAGTAATCCATGTCCTTAGTCTACTTGTTTTCAGTAAACTGTTTGCGGCCTTTCTTGTGCATTATCTTTAGAAGAGGCTTCCTTCTGGGATGACAGCCATGCAGACCAATTTGATGCAGTGTGCGGTGTATGGTCTGAGCACTGACAGGCTGACCCCCCACCGCTTTAACCTCTGCAGCAATGTTGGCAGCACTCATACGTCTATTTCCTAAACACAACCTCTGGATATGACGCTGATCATGTGCACTCAACTTCTTTGGTCGACCATGGCGAGGCCTATTCTGAGTGGATCCTGTCTTGTTAAACCGCTGTATGGTCATGGCTGCCGTGCTGCAGCTCAGTTTCAGGGTCTTGGCAATCTTCTTATAGCCTACGCCATCTTTATGTAGAGCAACAATTCTTTTGTTCAGATCCTCAGAGAGTTATTTTCCATGAGGTGCCATGTTGAACTTCCAGTGACCAGTATGAGAGAGTGAGAGAGATAACACCAAATTTAACACACCTGCTCCCCATTCACACCTGAGACATTGTAACACTAATGAGTCACATGACACCGGGGAGAGACAATTTGGACATTTTCACTTTTGGACATTTTCACTTAGGGGTGTACTCACTTTTGTTGCCAGTGGTTTAGACATTAATGGCTGTTTGTTGAGTTATTTTGAGGGGACAGCAAATTGACACTGTTATACAAGCTGTACACTCACTACTTTACATTGTAACAAAGTGTAATTTCTTCAGTGTTGTCACAATACAAAAATAATACGAAAATATAAAAAAAATGTGAGGTGTACTCACTTCTGTGAGATACTGTACATTATTAATTAATTGTCCGAATAGTCACATTTGCCAGATTTTTCAGTCAGTCATCTGTTTTGACAAAATGTCTAGCTACTGCATTTTGTCTATGCATAGCTGTATTTTTGCCAGATTTTTCTGTATAGAAACAATGATGGAATTCTGTATCTTGAATTACCAGCTCTAGATGGAAGAAAAATACAGAAAACACTATTTGCGAACTCCTAAAGAAAGAAAAAAGAAGGAAAATATGTCTCCTATTCCAGGAAAGGGCTCATCAAAAAGTAAATACAGATCAAAACAACTTTAATAATTAGCCCATAATGTCTATAATGTCTTGATATCACGCTTGCCATATGCCATGCCTTACTTCCTGAAAATGTATCTTTAATCCTCACAGATCAACACAAACTAATTTGAATAGCCAAAGAAAGCTTTGTACTTCATATTTGTCAATATTATGGATTCAGTCAATGCATTATTTGAAGTAGCTGTTACACTTTTGCTGACAGCCATTAAAGTTGGTCACACAAAGCTGTACAAATCCCCAAACAGACGTTTACTGTCACAGCAACGCACAGTTTGACACATATATTCCAGTCCACACTTTGATGATCCCCCTCCCATCCCATTATATACAACAGCGCTTTCCCTCGGCACACAACTGCTGCAGTGCTTAGATGGTTTTATTACAGTTGGGTGGGCAGATCTCAGGTGTCAAGGTTGTGTTTGTCTATTGCTGGTGAGAAAAGCAAAAGAGTCTGTGAGTGACGGAAGCAGCCAGCCAGGCAGGAAGGTGCAGCTCCAACAGTGCAAGAGAATGAATCACAGAAGCAGCAGGGGCCTCTGACACAAGCAGCATTTCCACAGGGCATTGACCCATGTCTACATTTCACGGGACAGACTGAGGCAAACGTTCCTCATATTAATTCCTGATTAAAGAAAGCTGGAGTACAGAATGAGGTTTCTAGCTCCCCCCACTGGGCACGGTGGAGGGGAAATTTTGCTATTTCCTTTCATTGGAAAAGCCTATTAGTGTGGTGGTGTGCTGGGACTGTGAGAGGAAAACACTGGAGCGAAGCTCTTTACAAAGTCGGTCTTTATCCCACCTTTGTGGTTTTGCTCAGGTTGTTTGTCTAATGCGTGAAAACCCGAGCCATTCTGCAATCGGCGGGGATCATTTTGCTCATGATTTGTCAATTTCTTCATACAAGATCAGCTCTAAGCCAAGCCAGAATTGAATTTACAGCCACGATACCCTCAGAAACACACACCGTGTCAGAATTGTAACCGCATGGAGACAACACCCACTCTTTTGCAGATAATTGACTGTTGTGTTCTGTTATAGGTAGCATTTTTTCAAGCAAAACCCACCATGCTGGTCTCAGCTGACATGCCCTATTCTGTCCAGTTCATTGAGACTCCCGCACCACTATTTTGATTCATTTTTCTGGTCTGCTTCTGTTTGTTTGAACAGCATATTGGTCATTCAGTTTGGTGGTCTTTTCCTGATTTAGTGAGCTGTTAATAACCAAAATAAACTGCACTGAGGACCAAAATTGTTCTACAGGTCAAAACTCTGGCTGTGCGAGACCATCCATGGAAAATCAGGATATTTAGTTTTGTCTAGTGGTGCTTTCAAAAAGAAATGCTGAAGCTGTGGTATTTGTCCAGCTGTGAAATTGGTGAAACGCTTTCTATCAGCCAAACTTGGTGGCTAATATCTCCACACAGAATATTGTTTTCTGGCTATAATTGATATATTTGACTGATCCATAATAGCTGCTCACTATGCAAAGTGGGAATCAACAGCAGACGGGTGATGTTTCACATTAAGCCTGAACAGCAGAGGATTACGCAAGTCCAGGTGGCCTATAATTTGCCATTACATGGTATTTTGTGACATGCAAAGTATTTGCTTTGAATAACAGCTGTTATCTGTAAAATAAATCTAATATCATGCTTCACTTGTTCATCAATCAGTAGCCTTTTTACATTTACATTTATGCATTTAGCAGACGCTTTTATCCAAAGCGACTTACAATTGCATTCAGGTTATACATTTTCATTAGTACATGTGTTCCCTGGGAATCGAACCCACAACCTTTTGCGCAACTGACGCAATGCTCTACCACTGAGCCACACAGGAACACTTTTCACACTTTTTACCGTATGGCACATCATTTTTGTGCATTAAATAATAAAGCATGTAGATGTATCATCTGATTGCATCAGGTATGGTCGTTATAAAAAAAAAAATGCTGCTGAGCTTTGTGTTTTATTGCAGTTCAAGCTTTTGCTCAAGCCAATGATTCAGGCCATATGTTCTGTAGTAACTAGGGATGAGTCAGGATGGAAGACTAGTTGTCTATGTGTTTCTTTCCTCACACTCGCTTGCTTGCTTATTTATTTATTTGATTGCTTAAAAAATGCGTCTTGTGGAGAAAAAAAATAAACACTGTTATTCAAAAGTTTTGGATTGGTAAAATTATTCTCACCAAGGCTGTATATATTTGTTTCAAAAATACAAATTAAAAACAGTAATACAATGGAATAGTATTACAATTTAACGTAACTATTTTCTATTTTAATATATTATTTGAAATGTTCTTTATTCCTGTGCATGTAAAGCAGAATTACCAGCAGCCATTACTCTAATCATTCTAATATGCAGATCTTGTGCTCAAGAAACATTACTCATTATTATAGCAGTTGAAAACAGCTGCACAATTTTTATAATTTTGTCGAAACTGATGCTTTCTCTTTTCAGAATTCTTTGATGAATAGAAAGCTCAAAGAACAGCATTTATTTCAAATAAAATTGACCAATTGAATATGTCCCTATTGAATAAAAGGATTTTATCCAGTATGAAAAAACAATAATAATAAACCAAAATTTTCCACTGTAGTGTATATTTGTTGGAATTTGTAAAATAATAACTCTGTGAAAATTAAAGGTCAAGATTAATAATAAAAAATAAAACTCATATAGTGCAAACCTGCATGCTGCAGAGTTCCCTGTTACCAACACTTGACTATTCGGTGGGTTTGTGATGGAGTGGCAGAAGACAACCTTGTCTTACCTTGTCTTACCTTATCTAACTGTCAGCCTGGAAAAGATATTGTCTGACAGGCTGAATCGAAAGAGATCACTGAATTGATGAAGGTTCACTGGCACCATAAGAGAAAAAAGTGTGAATCAATTATGCGTGCTTCTCCGTGTCATGAGGAGAGAGGGATGACTAGAAAAGAGAAGGAAAAAATCGAGTGTGATCTCTTATTGCAAATGTGTATAATAGTGGGGCAAGCTTGCAGTAAAGGTCAATTGAGATGCCTAAATCAATACGGCTACACAGAGTCTGACCATCATTAAGTACCCTCTGCTAAGGTTAGATAACATTCTGCATTGTAGAGAGAAATGGACTTCTGTTTTCCTTGTGGGTGTGAAAGAATATATGAATAAGGAAGCTTATCAATTAAATACATTTCTTAACATAGCGAGGGGAATAAAACATTGTGCAACAGCCTGCTCAGCTCTCTCAATAAGATGAGAAGAACAGTAAGTGATTATCTGTGAGAGGACCACCACTGCGTGTGCATTAGCACCATGTCTGGGACAAGTGCCTCACCAGGCACAGGAAGTTCTTATAATGCATCTGTTCACACTCAGACTGCGTATTATCCATTTTAACAAGGAAAACATGGGAAACGAGTTTATTACACTATTTTTCCATGTAAAATACTATGGTACAGCAGTAACCGTATGGTGAAACTGATAATTTTGTGGTCTGAATTTTGTTTTCCAGGTAACTGAAACAAGGACTGGCCCTCTCGGCTGCAGTAACTATGACAACCTTGATTCTGTCAGTTCTGTGCTGGTTCAGAGTCCCGAGAACAAAGTCCATTTGCAAGGTATAAAATGTTGTTCAAATCTAGTATGTCAAGTTTTGATACTATGATGGCCATTTAAAAAAAAGCTCTTTTCCAAAAGCTTGAGAGCTCTGCCTCGAATGAGAAATTTAAAGTATCATAGTTCTTGACATGAAGGTTGTTCCGAAATGTTGGCAGCTTAATTATATGGATTCCCAAGATGACTTGTGGAGAAGGCAATTTCAGAAATAAACTACACTGACCAAAATTATAAATGCAACACTTTCGTTTTGCCCCATTTTCATGAGCTGAACTCAAAGATCTAAGACTTTTTCTATGTACACAAAAGGCCTATTTCTCTCAAATATTGTTCACAAATCTGTCTAAATCCGTGTTAGTGAGCACTTCTCCTTTGCCGAGATAATCCATCCACCTCACAGGTGTGGCATATCAAGATGCTGATTAGTGAGCATTATTATTGTACATATGCGCCTTAGGCTGGCCACAATAAAAGGTCACTCTAAAATGTGCAGTTTTACTGTATTGGGGGGGGGTCCTAAAACGCAGTGCAACACACTGCCTCACGCAGTGCAACATATCTCCTTCGCATAGAGTGGATCAGGTTGTTGATTGTGGCCTGTAGAATCTTGGTCCACTCCTCTTCAGTGGCTGTGCAAAGTTGCTGAATATTGGCAGGAACTGGAACACACTGTCGTATACGCCGATCCAGAGCATCCCAAACATGCTCAATGGGTGACATGTCCGGTGAGTATGCTGGCCATGCAAGAACTGGGATGTTTTCAGCTTCCAGGAATTGTTTATAGATCTTTGCAACATGGGGCCGTGCATTATAATGCTGCAACATGAGGTGATGGTCGTGGATGAATGGCACAACAATGGGCTTCAGGTTCTCGTCACGTTATTTCTGTGCATTCAAAACACTATCAATAAAATGCACCTGTGTTCGTTGTCCATAACATACGCCTGCCCATACATAACCCCACCGCCACCATGGGCCTCTCGATCCACAACGTTGACATCAGCAAACTGCTCACCCACACGGTGCCATACACGCTGTCTGCCATCTGCCCTGTACAGTAAAAACCAGGATTCATCCATGAGAAAAACACCTCTCCAAAATGCCAGCCATTGAATGTGAGCATTTGCCCACTCAAGTCAGTTACAATGACGAACTGCAGTCAGGTCGAGACCCCGATGAGGACAACTAGCATACAGATGAGCTTCCCTGAGACGGTCTCTGACAGTTTTTGCAGAAATTCTTTAGTAATGCAAACCGATTGTTGCAGTAGCTGTCCGGGTGGCTGGTCTCAGACGATCTTGGAGGTGAAGATGCTGGATGTGGAGGTCCTGGACTGGTTTGGTTACACGTGGTCTGCGGTTGTGAGGCCGGTTGGATGTACTGCCAAATTCTCTGAAATGCCTTTGGAGACAGCTTATGGTAGAGAAATGAACATTCAATTCACGGGCAACAGCTCTGGTGGACATTCCTGCAGTCAGCATGCAAATTCACGCTCTCTTAAAATTTACGACATCTGTGGCATTGTGCTGTGTGATAAAACTGCACATTTTAGAGTGGCCTTTTATTGTGGCCAGCCATGATACACACCCGTGCAATAATCATGCTGTCTAATCAGCATCTTGATATGCCACACCTGTGAGGTGGATGGATTATCTCGGCAAATGAGAAGTGCTCACTAACACAGATTTAGAAAGATTTGTGAACAATATTTGAGAGAAATATGCCTTTTGTGTACATAGAAAAAGTCTTAGATCTTTGAGTTCAGCTCAAGAAAAATGGAGGCAAAAACGAAGAGTTGCATTTATAATTTTGGTCAGTGTGAGTGATAACTTCAAATCTAAGATGACAGATAATTTAAGCGAAATGCGGATTCAGATCATTCATTCAATAATACTGAAATGTAAGTTTTGCTTGAGAAAAAAAAGGTGATTTATTCATTTATATTTATTATCATTTATTTGATTAAAAATAGTAATATTGTAAAATTTTATTAAATAACTGTTTTCTAATTTAATGTATAATAATTTTTATATATAATTTAATAATTTGATGGCAAAGCTGAATTTTCAGCAGCAATTTCTCTAGTCTTCAGTGTCGCATGATTCTTGCGGAATCATTCTAATATGCTGATGTGGTTTTGATTTTGTTATTATTATCAATATTGAAAACAATTCCACTGCTTAATATTCTTTTTTTGTGGAAACCATGATACTTGATTATTAAAAGACACAGTAAATATAGTCTCAATTTGCACATTCCTTTGTCTTCGCATTTATAAGCATAGTTGAGTCAAACCTATCTGTCACAGGATGAATAATAAGATAATTTAGTTTGATCACAATTTGTTTTGATTATTGAGCACAGTATGCATACTCACTAGGTTTTGGAAAAGAGTCAAAATCACTGTAACGGAAAAAGCACTTGTTAAGACGTTTTAGCAGCTTTCAATTGCTGAACAGAAAATATGGTAACTGCAGGCACCGCATGTCTACAAGCTTGTGTGTGCTTTGTGACCACGACTCTCTTAATTGCACCACTTTAATCAGGTAACCCAGTATTCATATAACAATCTTTCTTTTCTCTGTAACTGAAGGCTTGCAGGTAATTTTGCCAGATTATCTCAGAGACACTTTCGTCCAAGCAGCTCTTAATTACATTGCCTGCAATGGAGAGGGAACTTTTGTCTGTCGAGACAATGACTGCTGGTGCAAATGTGACTCCAAGTTCCCAGAGTGCAACTGCCCCTACATGGATATCCAGGCCATGGAGGAAAGCCTTTTGCGAATCTCTGAATCATGGGCTCTTACCTACAAGGAGTTTGAAGATTCAGGTAGGAGACTGAATTCAAGTATGTTTCAACTGAATATTTTATTTTATTTATTTGTCCGTCTGAAGAATCCTCTCAATCACCACAACAATTAATTTAGAGCCTATTTTGGAATTGTATTATATAATTATTATTAGTTATTATAGTAGTTTAGAAAATTATGTAATTTACAACTGTTCATTCATTGCTGAAGATGGACAAACGTAATTTCCCTTTCTTAACTAACACTACGGGCAAAACAATTGTTTTTCACATACTAGTCAGTCTTTGAGATTTTAGTGAAAGTCGGGCCTGCACATCAACTGCCTAGGAATGCTAGCAATGTGTCTGACCTGTCATTTCTTCCTGCCGGACATTCGGGGACACCATGTGCTAGTACGCTCAGACAGCAGGTCCATGGTGTCATACATAAATCACCAGGGCGGCCTTGTCTCAAAGCGTCTCTGAATGCTAGCGAACAAGCTTCTTGTGTCATCTCAGAACAATCTTCGCTCACTGAAGGCGACACATGTGCCGGGCAAAATGAACCAAGGAGCAGACATGTTGTCGAGGAGCATTGTCTCTTCAGAGGAATGGACGCTCCACCCACTCGCAGTTCAGATAATTTGGTAAGTCTTTGGCAGAGGTCGAGTAGACTTCTTCGCCTCCGAAGACAACTCTCACTGCCCAATCTTTGATTACAAATGAGCATGAATATTATGGCTATAAACATGGCCCAGCCTTCTGCTCTATGTTTTTCCCCAGTCGCTCTGCTGAAACAGAATACTCATTGAGTTAAAACAACGGCACAAGCTGATTCTAATAGCCCCTCTGAGGAACCGTGGGCAACTTGTGAAAGTTATTACAGCTGTTTATATACAATAACCTATTTATATATATATCCTATATAACATTTATTTGAACATTATATCTGTTGACAGAATGATTTATGTAGAGAGAGAGAGAGGGTATGAAAATGGGCCCTGCATGTGCGGCAACTTTTGAAAGTTTTACAGAATGATTGTTTATATATCATTCCTGTTATTTATATAACATTTTGTTTATTGCAGAGAAACATTATATTATTGACAGTGAATAATCAACTGGGGAATTATTGCAATAACTATTAATTAAACTTGTTACCCTGTTGACCTGTTGTCTTATCTAGTATAATTTATCTACTTTTATGCACACTTGTCTGAATAAATATGAACAACTTTCAGTGAATCCTGACATTCACCACACAATGTCTTTCAGAGTCTGTGGGATTAGAAAAAAGATCATGCTCAACATATTGCCTTACAGTATGTTGAGCAGAATTAATCACCCATAAAATGCTTTATTGCCCATCCATCATCTTTCATCAAGCATATGAACGAGACCACTTAGCATAATGTTTAGGTACTGTATTACTGCCTTTCGAGGTCACCCCACAGTGACCATTAATGCTTGAGCAAAATTAAAATGCATGTATTTTTTTTTCTTTCGCACTGTTCCCCTCTTCCAAAAATATTCCTGAGTTCAATTACTTTCAAATGTTATGTTATTAGAGCTACCAGGAAGTGCCAGATAAACAGGTGCATCTCAATAAATTAGAATGTCGTGGACAAGTTCATTTATTTCAGTAATTCAACTAAAATTGTGAAACTCGTGTATTAAATAAATTCAATGCACACAGACTGAAGTCGTTTAAGTCTTTGGTTCTTTTAATTGTGATGATTTTGGCTCACATTTAACAAAAACCCACTAACTCACTATCTCAACCAATGAGAATATGGTGACATGCCAATCAGCTAATTAACTCAAAACACCTGCAAAGGTATCCTGAGCATTCAAAATGGTCCCTCAGTTTGGTTCACTAGGCTACAATCTTGCAATACTGTAATTATTATTACAATCATGGGAAAGACTGTTGATCTGACAGTTGTCCAGAAGACAATCATTGACACCCTTCACAAGGAGAGTAAGCCACAAACATTCATTGCCAAAGAAGCTGGCTGTTCACAGAGTGCTGTATCCAAGCATGTTAACAGAAAGTTGAGTGGAAGGAAAAAGTGTGGAAGAAAATGATGCACAACCAACCGAGAGAACCACAGACTTATGAGGATTATCAATCAAGAAATTTGGGTGAACTATTCAAGAATTTGGAGCCACCACACAGACGTGTCAAGGAATTTGGCTACAGTTGTTGTAAGAGGCGTCTTACCTGGGCTAAGGAGAAGAAGAACTGGACTGTTGCCCAGTGGTCCTCTTTTCAGATGAGATCAAGTTTTGTATTTAATTTGTAAACCAAGGTCCTAGCGTCTGGAGGAAGGGTGGAGAAGCTCATAGCCCAAGTTGCTTGAAGTCCAGTGTTAAGTTTCCACAGTCTGTGATGATTTGGGGTGCAATGACATCTGCTGGTGTTGGTCCATTGTGTTTTTTAAAAACCAGTGTCACTGCACCCGTTCACCAAGACATTTTGGAGCACTTCATGCTTCCTTCTGCTGACCAGCTTTTTAAAGATGCTGATTTCATTTTCCAGCCAGATTTGGCACCTGCCCACACTGCCAAAAGCACCAAACGTTGGTTAAATGACCATGGTGTTGGTGTGCTTGACTGGCCAGCAAACTCACCAGACCTGAACCCCACAGAGAATCTATGGGGTATTGTCAAGAGGAAAATGAGAAACAAGACCAAAAAATGCAGATGAGCTGAAGGCCACTGTCAAAGAAACCTGGGCTTCCATACCACCTCAGCCATGCCACAAACTGATCGCCTCCATGCCACGCCAAATTGAGGCAGTAATTAAAGCAAAAGGAGCCCCTACCAAGTTTTGAGTACATATACAGTAAATAAACATACTTTCCAGAAGGCCAACAATTCACAAAAAAATTGTCTTGTGAAGTATTCTAATTTGTTGAGATAGTAAATTGGTGGGTTTTTGTTAAATGTGAGCCAAAATCATTAAAATTAAAAGAACCAAAGACTTAAACTACTTCAGTCTGTGTGCATTGAGTTTATTTAATACACGAGTTTCACAATTTGAGTTGAATTACTGAAATAAATGAACTTTTTCACATCATTCTAATTGATTGAGATGCACCTGTACATACTCAAGTATCGTAAATGTGTCCTTCTGATACGAGCATCAAAGGCATTCAGCATTCTGCCCCATCAGCTAAAATGAAATGCTCTGTTGGAACCGCATGAAAAAAATGTCTCTTCACTGAAATTATTCCTTCTTATTGTCAAGGAGAGTGAGAGTGCGTTCAGGCATTTATCCACTGTTCATTCAAGTTTAAATGACAACACTCCTATATCTGAGAGAACGTACTCTTTCTTCAACAGATGAGTTCAAAACATTTCTGATGAGGCTGCCACAGAATTTCTTCCTCAACTCCTCGATGATCCATAATTTGTGGTCAATGGATGGTGTATTTCAGCGGCGCTATGAGCAGCTGGAAAGCAGCATGAAAAGTCTCTTCAAGCGAGCCCAGCGAGTGGTTTACAAGCTCTTCAGCCTCAGCAAGAGGTGCCAAAAGCAGCCCCACATCAACTTACCGCGTGAAAGGTGAGCACAACAGACTCATTATCTCTCCATTGTTGTGGTGATAAATACTCTGGATACTTAATTCCGAAATGGAATAATGCCCCCAATTACTGTCTACAGAGAGGAAACTCTTCACATAGTGTTTATCATCATTATTACTTGTGTTCATGAGTGGCCTGCATTTCAGACTCCACGGGCTGCCAAGAGGAATGTTTATCAGCATGCTTCAGAGTGAAAGGGAGCACTAGTGCTCTTGTCTCCGGAGAGACAACTTTGTGCTTACCCACAATCAATAAGACTAAAGTCGGTATATTGGTTCTCAACTGGTTTTGCTTCAAGCCCTAGATTTTACATTGGCTACCAAGCACCAACACAGTTTATTAGGGACATTAAAATCTCACGATACAATATTATTGCGGTATGAATTCCACGATATGATATTTATTGTGATATTTAAAAAAAAAACAAATGAAGACCTTTTAAAGTTAAATTATTCTATCTAATGCACTTTAAGAGTGCTTAAGTCAGAAAAAAGTCAGTGAATTGACTTGTACCTTAACTTTAAATGGGACTCAACCTTCTTTTTATTTGTGATATACTGTCTCAAGTCTAAATTACATTCGCACTGGTGTTTGTGAATATTTCATAGAAATAGTATTTAAGACTACACTTTTTGCCCGGAAGGCCTATCGTTTCATATCATGTGACCACGATAATATCGTTTTGCTATCGCAATATTGATAATATTTTTACATCCCTACAGTTTATTGCTCAAAAGTATATAAAAATGCCCCTAAAATTAAACATTTTCAAAAATATGTAAGTGAAGTTTTATCTGGATCATATTTTCTTCTAAATTGCATAGTTTTTTTATGGTGTGGAAGTTTGAGAGCAGCCTGTCCATGTCAGCATCCTTTTTATTTACTCAAATTATTGTGTTATCCTAACTATATACAATTATATGGTTAATTAAATGAAAATTAATTCCACATAAATCACAGATCACACCTAAGATTAAAATGAATAAATAATAAACTTGTGATTAACACATTGGATGCCCAAACTAATGTAGAAGGATCATAAAGGAGATAATTATTAATAAATAAATTAAACATACATTTGTAAATGTGAGCACATTATACTCAGGAAGTGGGAAAATGGATGCTGCATTAAATTGCATTAATTGTATTTTTAACATGTTACATAGTCCATATCAATCAGAACAATTTGCATATTATTTTTCACTGCTCTAATTTAATGATTTGTCACAACAGACCTGCAACCAATGTTATGGCCATAACCCACCATTTGAGAACCAGCAGTTTATAGCAGTGTTATTTTTTTAAGTTTAGACCTTCAAATCTCCTTCAGTATTGGAAACATTTATAGGTTTGCGAAAATGCGAGAGATGCTAAATGACAGTTTTGCCATATTTTAAACAGAAGAAGGGAACAGTATATGCCTGTACTATTTTAATGACTTTTTGTGGAACAAAATTTTATTTGTGCTAGTTTTAATCTTGCCATCTGCTGCTGTACCGGCTTTGGAAACATGACAATTTAATCTCAACAATCATCGTTTTGGCACACTAACTGATATTGATGTTTATCTTATCTTAGGCCACAGTCGTATTGGCTGAACTACTTCCATTCTTTATTATACTGCTCAGAGAACAACCAGCTAGGATCCTTCTCAGAAGAACTGCACACTTGCATTTGTGCATATGACCACAGCTCCTGCCAGGTGCCCACACCATGCTCTGTGGGTGAAGGTGCCGCCTGTGCTGCTTGTGCTAATGACAACCACACTCGCTGCGGCAGTTGCAACATCGGCTACATGTTAAGTCAAGGGTCCTGTCGACCAATGGTGGCAGATTCTACAGAGAACTACCTGGGCTTTGAGACTGATCTTCAAGATCTAGAGCTACGCTACCTCCTACAGAGAGCCGATCGACGTTTGGAGGTGCACGCTATCTTCATCAGCAATGATATTCGGCTGAATAGCTGGTTCGATCCTTCATGGAGGAAGAGGATGCTGCTTACGCTAAAGAGTAACAAATACAAATCCAACCTGGTCCATATGCTCTTAGGCATCTCCCTTCAAATTTGCCTTACGAAAAACAGCACTCTGGAACCTGCGCTCACGCTATTCATCAATCCCTTCGGAGGGAGCCACTCAGAAAGCTGGTTAATTCCTTTGAACGAGAACAGTTTTCCAGACTGGAAGTCTGCTAAGCTGGACCTTCCACTAGAATGCTTTAACTGGACCTTGACTTTAGGCAACAAGTGGAAGACCTTCTTTGAGACCATCCATATTTACCTGAGGAGCCGCATCAAAACTCCAGGCACCGGGGCCAATGACAGCATTTACCTGGAGCCTTTGGAAATGGCCGACCCTACGAAAAATCTGGGGTATATGAAGATCAACAGCATTCAAGTGTTCGGTTACAGTATGCATTTCGACCCGGAAGCAATCCGGGACTTGATCCTGCAGCTGGACTACCCGTACACACAGGGCTCGCAGGACTCGGCCTTGCTCCAGCTGCTTGAGATACGGGACCGGGTCAACCGACTCTCTCCACCTGGCCAACAAACTCTGGACCTGTTCTCCTGCTTATTACGCCACCGTCTCAAACTGACTGCTAATGAGGTAGTGCGCATTCACGCCTCACTTCAGTCCTTCAATGCCCGTCTCCCCAATTCTCTGGATTATGAGACCACTAAACTCTGTAGCTAACAGCTAAAGTACCACAGCAGACAGCAATAGAACAACTGTAAAAATGCAGAGTAGACTGTTAAAGTCAAAGCTGCAATGACTTTCCATGATAGAGACACTTTTGGACACTGATGACAGTTTTTTTTGTGACTTTACTTTCGCTAGTATTTTTATTGTATAACTTTTATTTTCATTTTTATTGTATAGTACACTGAGTTTAAAGAAGAGATTAAAAAAATATATGGAGTGTTTGTTTGTAATTTTTATATGTTTCTTTTTTATTTTGCTTCAGTGACAGTGCACTTTCTTTGGAAAGAATACAGTGATGTCAGTCAATTTTGTAGATAAATTGTTATTAAAACATCATGGTTGTAACGGAGTAATGGTTGCATTATTTATCAGCATATTTGTATTGCTATGTGACAGTTTAGTTTATTGTAAAATTAAACACATTTATATTTGCAATTGAGTGCACTTAATGGGGAATTAAATACATTGAACATATGACTTACAACTTTGATAAAATAATAATGAAACAGTTTTATTGACATAATTATATTATATGCTTTTTAGGTTCATGTTAATTAATTTTTATTCACATCTCATTGGAAGAAAGTGTATATTTTTAATTACTAAACGCATTACAAAGTCCTGTACATTATCAGTACATTATTGGAGTATTATGATTTACTTATATTTATATGCTGATGGTACGTGTGTCCCCTCTAATACTGATCATTCTGAACCACATTGGCACAGTTATTCTAGGCTGCTAAGCCAAACCAAAGTTTTCCTCTCTCCAGTTAGTCATTTTTGAAGGCAAAAGGGATGATTTAAAAATGTAAATGGGTCTGTGAATATAATATTGAAAAATGTTGAATGGAGCCAAATATATGCAATGATTTGAGCTGAATGTTTTTTTATTTCTATTCTGGATTCGTCTAAACATTGTTTATTTTCAGTATTTTGAATCCAGGGTTTATATTTGTCTAATCATGTTTTTATTATTTATTTATTTATTTTTCCATCCTTTGAACATTGGTTTATTTTAACCACACCTTTCGTTACATCAGAACAAAGCAGTTTATCTTAATCATAAAGTATATATGATTGCAAATTAGCCTTATACTGGAATGTAACAGTGATGCCAAAATGGGACAAAGATTGTGGAATCCAGTGTGCCTTTGTGAATACACAGTATACAGTTTTACTTTACTTATTTGTGCATATCAGTACATAATGCATATTTCTTGCTGTTAATGCTTGTCACAAATATAATTTTTTATTCGCTTTTTTCCCTTGGATTACAGTACATTAATTTTGACAGTGTGAATGTTAATTAGTTAGAATCAACACAGGATGTTAATGCCAACACATTATGTTAATGCCAACAAAAAATGTCAATCCTCCTTCATAATCTGTGTTTGCACCTTTTACCTAGAATTAGCACAATAAATAAAATGAGCCTTTTCCTAACTCAGCTACATTCTCTTTCAAAGTTTACATATTTTCTTTGCAATACAGTGTAATAATAATTGTACGCTGCAAACATGACAGAATATCATCTGCAAACAATATATATAACTTTTATAAGAAAAAAGAAAGATATGTGCCTGCAATGACTAGGAGAGTTCTCTGTAGTACTAGTTGTTTATTAGCATGCATATTAATAACATATTGGCTATTTATTACTACTTATAAAGCACATATTCTGCATGACCATATTCTACATCCCTAATGCCAATACCTGAAATTAACAATTAACTTACTAATATTAATAAGCAGCGAATTAGGAGTTTGAGGCAAAAGTCATAGTTAATGGTTTGCTAATGGCGAGAATTGGACCTTAAAATAAAGTGAGACTGAGTTTTCATCCGAGAGATTTTAACATTGAAACTGCAAATTGTAAAAAGTAAAAGGATGAGGCTTTTCCAGGCTGGTTTTCTCATTCAAGGCATATTTTCAACAAAGCTGTTTTACATCTGTAGAAAATCGACCTGCAATTTACACAGATTGCATAATGTAAAGGTCAAGGGATTGTGCGCCAAAGGAAATTGTACATGTTTAATGAAAAGTTGCACATAATAAGATATTAGAGACACATTTCAAATCCAAATTCTCTCCATTTGTGCTTCCCTAGAAAATAAGCTTCTTAGAGGGAAGATCGCTACTTTTATGTTTTCTTGGAGCATCTACCCGCATTGCAGCTACTGCAACATTTTCACATGTGGAACACCCCACGCTGTAGCAATTACTCTGCGAACACAAATGACCAAGGGAGCTGTTACTGCCAGAATGCATACACAAATCACCTGCGTGCTGCACGGAGAGCCTGTAAAATGAGAGCTTGTCAGTTGTGCTGAAATGAGTTGACACGTTGTTGTAATGACAAATATGACAATAAAAAATGGCAAAACATTACATAGGCAATCGGTCTTTCTCGCAGCCTGACAAACTATTTATCATTCTGCTGAAATTACACAGAAAGAGCTATGGAGAAGAAAATACTGAACATTGCATTATATTTACTGTACAGCTCCTTTGGTGAAGATGGAAAACTCATCAGCACAGACAGAGATTAAAGAAAAAGCATACATCAACTTAGTAGGTTAGCCCTTTATTCACTAAGCACTCTGAGGCTGTGCACCAATGCTTGATCAATAGTGGCCGTGTTGCCTCTTTGATCTCCTCAATGTAAACATTGTAATGTTCTTGTGATTCACGATGAGGATGCATTGCTAACTTGACACTAACTTTATCTTGGGCTTCACTGTAGGTTTCTGGAGGGCCAGATACTGCAGTGAACAGGAGGCAGGCAAAAGGTAGCTGTCTGCTGCCAATAAATCAATGTGCAGCTTTATTACCTGAGAGAACAAAAGGATCCGCAGGGAGATCAATGCCATCAAGAACCACCGACTCACAAACCAGTGGCATTTTGTTTTCCAGGGCCAGGACCATATCAACATAAATTTATTACTCACACTGTCTTTTTCACTTGATGTAGTTTGTATGAGCACAAATCAATCACGATTTTGCATCCAATTAGAATTTACCAATGAATCGCACCATTGCACTCCCTTTTGCTGTTGATGTTGCACAACTTTGTTCTTGCACACTAAACATGATGTTTAATTAGAAATAGTATCATAATTAAGCAATACCACAACAGTAAATATTAAGTAACTTGCATTTTAGAAACACAAAACCAGTCAACTCTTATGAGTAGCAACAAAATCCAACTTACAGTATATTTGAGATACTAAAATATTAGCATCTGATATTGTCTAGTTACACCTCTGAAGCATGTTAACATATAAATATTTACATTTTCACACACCAGAGATTTAAATAGGTAAACATGACTAATTTAAATATCAAATGCAAAATACCTAACAGTGAATAAACAGGACATTCTCAAGAGTCCAAGGACAGAGACAAATTAAGTATACGCTTATAAGCACATAAGGTTAGAGAAATACATTAGAAAGGTCACTGATCTTAGATACACTGCAGAAATATATTGCCTCCAAAAACAGCCCTTTTGGGAATCCAGGGCACTCTGCTGGCTGACATAAACAAGTAAAAAAAATAGAAGAGGACACTGCTGTGCTAAAAGCTGCATGTGGTCTGTTGGACTTGAGAAAATAAGTGACTTTGACAACCTTCTCGCTTTCAACATTAAAATCCTGCTACATACGCGGCAGCCTTTCAGGTCCAAATAGATATATATAACTATTCCCAACTGGCACAATTTTCTCTTTAAACTGCATCCTCACTAGTTTCTCCACAGAAAGCTAAAATGTTCCACTCCTGAAGGATTATGTAGTCCTACATTATCCCTCTTGATCACAACAAGTGGAAGCATTCCCTTAGGGGAGGGCCTACACCTGCTTCAAACTGAACTGTTTGATGAGCTTTGCTGTAATGAAGAGTCGGACAAATTTGAAAATATGCATCCAGTTCCCAGAATGTAACTACTTCACAAATGATTTAAGCATGACCTACAGAGCCAGCAGACTACTTATACTTAGCGTATATTAATGCACTCAACAACAAGTTGCTTTATGGATTTATCCAACTCGATTTAAAGCAATTTGCATTTCAAATTCAGGCAAGCATGTTCATTGAATCGTTTATAGAAATATGCCAATGTATTTGCATTTTCATTTATTTGAGTTCTGGCACTATAGTTACGAGATCTCACCTAGTAGAACCAGACAAATTTGAGGGTGCAAAAGCACATGAGATTGATGTATGATCTATTGTGTTGATCTCGTGAGTGTTGATCTCCTGGTTCTGGTATCTGAGGAGATGATTATAAGAAAAGTTCAACCTGACAGAAACAAATAGGACCCAATCAGTCCCAGGTCACAAGAACCAATTTAAAATTGCCAACAAATTGCTTTTGGGGATCCCTTAGATGGGTTCTAAATGCATCTCTTATTGGATAATCCCCTTGCACAGAAAATAGTCATCCAGGATTTTTAGTGGTCAGAGCGGGAGTCATTTATGACCTATAATAGGACTAAAGGCACATTGTACAAAAGTATTTTATCAGGGTGCCTGTTTGAGATTTATGTGTCATTGTGCATGTGCATTAGGGTATGAAAATGTGATGTGAAATGTGAAAATGCTCAATTTTGGTTTAGCCGTGCAAGAAAATTGACTTTAAAAGGCAAACCCATTAGCCTCACCAAGCGCACTATATTTGTGCATATTTTAATGCTAGGTTGGAACAAGAAATGCGTAAACACAATGTGTTAATGGCTTTATAAATTCAGTGGAATATCTGCAGAGTCTGTGAGAATACTACAAATGAATAGACAAGTAAATACTAATACAGAACAAAACGTTCTTCTTGAGTTTCTGTGACTTAGACTCACCACAGGAATAAATACAAAAGGTCTAAAATGATAACTGATTGTGTTCCAAAATGTAACATCGTTTGATGATGACACCACAGGCGCTATGGCACAAAAAGCGCATTATTGTTTATTTCGCTGATATTCAGGCTACAGGCTGAATGACATTTCAAAAATATATTTATTCATTTGTTGTTACACTCAACAGGGTAAAAGAAGCACATTGTCTTACATTCAGCCTTTCATGGGCTGCTGCAGGCATTTAAAATCAAGTAAAGGATAATGTTTCGTGAAAAGATAACCCTAGATTTAATGCGGTATAAACAGATTCAATTATAAAAGAAAATTAAGAACCAAAAGGTCTTTGAAAGACTGATATTACTGATGTCGTTTCAAAGATCCCACCAATCACGTACATCTATTGCTGACAGATCAACCATACTGACTCAACCGTGATGGCTGTGAATTATTTTTACATGCAAAACTATACAGACAATTAACAGAGCATGTTTAACAGAGATATAAATCTAAGTTTAATCAAACTGAGACTAATATTAGCATTAGGACTGTCAAAGTTAATGTGTTAACAATGGAATATTTTTTTGTAAACACCATCAATGAATTTGTTTAATTTAATATTATGAATGTATTATTCTGTTCTGAGTGATTGATCAATGCTCCATGTTCACAAACACACACAAAAGTCCCTAGAGGAGAATCCATTTATCAGTAAAGGAAGACAGATATTATTGCTGGACTATTTATTCAAAGTTGTTTCAAACTTTTGAATTGTGGACAGCGATTTCTCATGTTAGACATGACTGCTACATGACTCTTTAAAATCTTTTGAATCACTGTTTCAAAGCATAAATTGAAATTGCCGTCATATGATTTCAGCAAACCTTGGTTTTGAAATTCAGATGGCTCTTTATCAAAGGGCATTAATCTGTTGAACCAATATGGTTTTACATTTTTAAAAACAGACATTGCAAATTAATAAAGGAACACATAATATACAGACTTTTAATATTTAATGGTATTTGATTATTTCCTGATTGCTGAAAAGACTTTCTGGAATACATTTATTCCAAAATATCTGTTCCTCCAATCGCTAAATATAACATGTCTTAACCAGTTCACTATTAGTTATAAGTAGCACACGTAAATGCATGCCCTTGATAGAAAGCAAAGGAGAAGACTATCTTACTGAATATTTTCACAAACTAACATCTCATTGGGTAAAATAACTCAACCAAGGCACAGCTGGCAATCTTTAGAATGATGATTCCACCCCCCCCCCAATGCCAAAAATAATAGAACACTACCAGGTTTCCTGCCTTTTCATCTTGCTCAAATCAAGAAGAAAACCTAATTTTAACAATTCCTTTCCTCATCCAGTTCTGTGCAAAGCATGCTGGGAACTATAAATCTCCTGCTCAGTTTCAGCTCATGGTAACTAAAATGATCCAGTCCCAACTTCTGTTTATCAAATTTAACTGAATCGCAACACAATAAATGTTCAAGAACTTTGCTGCATTGTTGCATTCAATTAGTTACATGAAGGGTTGCCAAGAGTTTGATCCCAAGGTAGAAAACGCTAAATTTTATCCACAAATTTGAGTAATGTTTCAATAGTAAAATGCAGGTGTTCCTAGCACGCAACAGTGCATTAATGATAAATGAGGTAGCACTTTTAAAGTGTTATTTGCACTGTTGCTTTTGTATTTTTGGGTATTTGGGAAGATTGGTAACTTGTTTTGCTATGTCTGGTATTCAGTTTTTACTCAGAATGATTAATTTAATGCAAAAATATAAGCCATTGATTGTTACCATTAATATGCCTAAATGATAGCCTACTATCATTTCCTGAACTTGCATTTTAAACAATAAATAAAAACTTCAGATGTAAAAGCCACTAAACACCACTACAAAAATTAAACAATGACATTGCACCTCTAAATGCCACTTCCTTTTGCCAGTAAGAGCCTCTAAGTCCATAGAACCAGTCAGAAGATTTTTCTCAACATGGCAACATGAGAGCTGTCAGTCAAGACAGGAAACAAAGTAACTGGCATTACTTATTTGAAAAAGTAACTCAGATATGTCCTTCTAAACTAAAAAGCAATGCGTTACTTTACTAGTTACTTAAGAAAAGTAATCTGATCATGTAACTTGTGTTACTTGTAATGTGGTACCCCCAATACTGATCCTTTTAAAATTAAATAAGACAAAATAAAATACAGTAAAATAAAATAATTCATATTTATATTTATAAAAACACATTAGAGGGATAAGTTACCCGAAAACTAAAATTAAAATAATTTATTTGTATTTATTCATTAATTCGTTTTTTATTGTATTATTGTATTTAATTTAATTTTATTGTATTGTTATGTATTTTCATTGATTTTGCAGCTGTTTACTGTCTTGTACAAAGATTTTTTGCCAAAACTAGTCCTAAGTCCTTAACATAGGAGCCTAATAATAATAATAATACAATCAATTTAAAAGTTTTTTACATCTTAAATATTCAATTATTTTAAAAGGTTTTAATTTAACATATTCTAAAAGTAAACCTTATTCTTAATAGTTTTTTAACAAACAAATTATGAGATTGATCATAACTAAATAATTTGAGAGCTACTGTTTGTGTTGAAATGTATAAAGCTCTCATTAAATGTTTAAGTCATGCTGTAAAGTGGTACCAGCGGTCTGCTGAATGGTGTTAAAATGTTCCCATGTGGTGAGTCATCAGCAGCTCTCACTCTCAACCTGCACGTACGTGTATATTTAAGGAATGTCAACATTAAATGAGGGTGGCAAGAGAGAGTCCATTCTCCTGACATTCCCCTGACGTTGATGTTTCGCGTTATCCTTCCTACGTAAACAAACCAAAAAGTCTTAAACCATTAGAGAAAATGCTCTTTTTCTAATTTGATGCATTTTTTTCAATTGCAAATTATGTTAACAGCATAAAAAATTGAGTGAAAAGCTGAAGTGAAAAATGAACATGAGTTTATTTTGCTTTAATGACAGCAGCACTCAAGCTGCATGAACTCTTTGTACAGTGTAAACCCAATAATCATGTTATCCATCGTGATTTGAGAATCTGCAGAGCATCTTGAACTTCAGTGAAAGCGAGAACATCTCACATATGTACAAAGTTAACAAGCTCTGTTTCACAAATATGCTTATTTTGTTAGTGACCCAGAAATAGTGCAGCATCAAAAACGCTTGTTCGTAACATTTGATTATTTGCAGTCTTTCGAAATTCTCAAACCTCACTGTTTACAGTAACAACACAAATTTCTCTGCATGACATTGATTACATGAGAAAAATACATGAGGAAAGTGTTCATGTAGAGAACAAAATGGCTTGAGGCTTTACAGGCTTTTTAGATTGTCCAAAGCATACCTTCCTTTTGTAAATGGAAGTGCGATCAATTAGTATGTCTTCATGTATACATCCACAATTATAACTTCAGACTGTTTCATAAAATGTCACACTTCAATGTCTTTGTTTTTGTTCTTGCTGTCACAGCCCACATTTCCTGTTGATGTTCCACAGCCTGTGCTGAATATGGAAATGGAGCTTCTTTTTTGGAAGAGAACAGACTATGATTTCCTTGAATGCAATGCACAAACATTAGTCATCCGGGTTCTGATTTAACATTCTCTTTGTATGTCTCTATGTATGTGTGACATATTTAGTCTCTCTTGAGAGCATTGCAATAGTTGCTGAGTCCAAATGGAAGAGATTGCAGACCCTGGTGGGTTCAGCAATATGACATCTCAATATGTAGGAGAATATACTAAGGACTTTACATAATAAATTAAAGTAGTGAAACTCAGTAATATATGCAGAATCTGGTACTAAATTATGCCAACGAGAATACTTATTATAGGAGTAGCCCATATTGTCCTCTCTTTAATAGTCAACAAGAAAAATATGTATTAAAAGAGCCTGTCAAAAGTGTTGAAATTTCTTATATTATGTTTGTAGAAGTGACATAGTCAGACAAATCTCATTTCAGTGGGAAAACAGGCTGTTATAAATCTGCTAAAGACACAAGACAATAATTAATTACAGCAAGGGCCAAAGATATAAAAATAATGAGAGGGATATAAAGCTTGTGAAAACGAAATGAATAGTTTCTGCTAGACTCTGCCATATTGACTAAAAGCATTTCCCTTTTAGTTCTGCTGTAGGAAATGCATCTTTCTCTTTTGATGGACATACACAATTTGCTGTGTATATAATCTCAAAATATAAAATATTAAGGCAGTATTCATGTATTCATGTGTTCATGTATAAAGATCCATTTCTAGTGTGTCAGAAAAATACTGGTAAAGTGTGATATTACAAATTTCCAATATTGGAGTCATTACATTTATTTGAATTTCCCTATCGAATTGTATATAGTCATTGCACTAACGCCATTTTCTACTCTAAGAGTGTACGGTTTGATGTATAAACTTGCAGATGAACATTTTAAACTTAATTTATTCATACAGGATTTTTCTCAGGAAAAAAACCTGTAACTAGGGCAGTACCACAGGTACAAAAGCTGAAAGATTCAGCTTTGTGACTTACAGTATTTACCACTAAATGGTATATATTAGTATCATATTAGCACTTAAAAATACATATTAGTGCTTTAAAAGTACATATTAGTACCTGAAGTACAAACCCGATTCCAAAAAAGTTGGGACACTGTACAAATTGTGAATAAAAAAGGAATGCAATAATTTACAAATCTCATAAACTTATATTTTATTCACAATAGAATATAGATAACATATCAAATGTTGAAAGTGAGACATTTTGAAATGTCATGCCAAATATTGGCTCATTTTGGATTTCATGAGAGCTACACATTCCAAAAAAGTTGGGACAGGTAGCAATAAGAGAGGCCGGAAAGTTAAATGTACATATAAGGAATAGCTGGAGGACCAATTTGCAACTTATTAGGTCAATTGGCAACATGATTGGGTATAAAAGAGCCTCTCAGAGTGGCAGTGTCTCTCAGAAGTCAAGATGGGAAGAGGATCACCAATTCCCCAAATGCTGCGGCGAAAATAGTAGAGAGTAATATCAGAAAGGAGTTTCTCAGAAAAAATTGCAAAGAGTTTGAAGTTATCATCATCTACAGTGCATAATATCATCCAAAGATTCAGAGAATCTGGAACAATCTCTGTGCGTAAGGGTCAAGGCCGAAAACCATACTGGATGCCTGTGATCTTCGGGCCCTTAGACGGCACTGTATCACATACAGGAATGCTCCTGTAATGGAAATCACAACATGGGCTCAGGAATACTTCCAGAAAACATTGTCGGTGAACATAATCCATCGTGCCATTCGCCGTTGCCGGCTAAAACTCTATAGGTCAAAAAAGAAGCCATATCTAAACATGATCCAGAAGCGCAGGCGTTTTCTCTGGGCCAAGGCTCATTTAAAATGGACTGTGGCAAAGTGGAAAACTGTTTTGTGGTCAGACGAATCAAAATTTGAAGTTCTTTTTGGAAAACTGGGATGCCATGTCATCCGGACTAAAGAGGACAAGGACAACCCAAGTTGTTATCAGCGCTCTGCACCTGCATCTCTGATGGTATGGGGTTGCATGAGTGCGTGTGGCATGGGCAGCTTACACATCTGGAAAGGCACCATCAATGCTGAAAGGTATATCCAAGTTCTAGAACAACATATGCTCTCATCCAGACGTCGTCTCTTTCAGGGAAGACCTTGCCTTTTCCAACATGACAATGCCAGACCACATACTGCATCAATTACAACATCATGGCTGCGTAGAAGAAGGATCCGGTTACTGAAATGGCCAGCCTGCAGTTCACCCATAGAAAACATTTGGCGCATCATAAAGAGGAAGATGCGACAAAGAAGACCTAAGACAGTTGAGCAACTAGAAGCCTGTATTAGACAAGAATGGGACAACATTCATATTCCTAAACTTGAGCAACTTGTCTCCTCAGTCCCCAGACGTTTGCAGACTGTTATAAAAAGAAGAGGGGATGCCACACAGTGGTAAACATGGCCTTGTCCCAAATTTTGAGATGTGTTGATGCCATTAAATTTAAAATCAACTTATTTTTTCCCTTCAAATGATACATTTTCTCAGTTTTAACATTTGATATGTCATCTATGTTGTATTCTGAATAAAATATTGAAATTTGAAACTTCCACATCATTATACATTCTGTTTTTATTCACAATTTGTACAGTGTCCCAACTTTTTTGGAATCGGGTTTGTATATATAGTAGTACATTTTGAAAGAGTTTTGCACCAATGACAGTTTTGTACCTTTTTTTTTATTCCTGAGAGTGTATACCACTTTAGCTTCCGTAATATTTTATTTAGGCCAAACAAATACTCCCATCCCTGAATTTACGCGATCGCGATCGTGAATCTCGAAACGGAAAGTGAAAATAAAAAGGATCGTGCATTCAAAAGCAGTTTCAATGCCAGGCATAATAGCGGCTCCTTGATGCCTGCAATATACAGTATAATGTACATTTATATACAGGGGGATCACAATTTTGAAATCTCCGCATTCACACCTACTTACACAACCATGGCAAGGATAATCGCAGAAACAAGTGAAGATGACACAAGCATATTCAAGCAAAATCCAACATGAATAAATTGTGTGAATCAAAGCAAAATCAACGCTACTCACCTATCAAAAGGAAATAATTTATTAAAGCAACCTCGGCATCAGATTCGAGCACTTCCCGCTCCTTGAGTTCTCTCCACTGCTTGAAAGTTGCTGATTGGCTACAACTTAAGTGTGTTTTGGGACTCGGTCAGACACTGCAGGCAAAAGCGTTTTTCAAAAATTACTTAGTGCACGTTTAAGGAGCAGTGGGCCGGGCTGCCACTAGGCCAAAATATACTTCAGGCATCCACGTCCGCACACAGTCAGCATTACGTCATTTTTGTCATCAAGAGGGCTCGCGGACAGCCGTGCACCACAAAGCACTTGGATAAAATTGCTTATTGATTTTATCTGGAAAAATAAGCCTCATTACCTGAGAAAATAAATGTAATTCACCTCCAAAGATCATGGTGGTTTAGAGGTGTTGGGTTATGATACTTTAAACAATGTATTTAAAATACATTTGTAATTTTTACCAATACTTAAAAAGAAATAAAATACTAATACCAATACAAATTTTTACCAATAAAAATAAAGACTATGTATTTATTAAGCAATTGGGTGACATCAATTTTTTGTTGAAGTGCAATTATTCAATTGAAAAAATACTGCGCACGAGACGGAGTGGAAAGTGAAGTATACCCGGGCCTTTGGGCTAATGTACAAATAGCAGAAAACCTGATTAATCTTCTGTTTACCGATGTCGCCTTTCGTAGAGACAGTGAGGGGGACAGATCGGGTCACTATGAATCTGGGGCATGTCCCCGTCCCAAGTGCCATCTGCGCGCCTGTCTCTGATGAGACCATGTCTTGAAATGTCCTGTTAGTGGGTTTCAGAAAAAAACATGAAGATGCTTTTAAGAGGGTACAAAAGAGAGCCTTGAAAATAATCAAGAGGAATTTAGTTCAGCTGCCTGATTTACAGGCTCAGAGAAAGCAAACCATTGTGATGTCGATAACAATATGTTCCAGACAGATCATCTACTTCACAGGCTCCCACTAACCAAAAGTGAAAGAAACAATGTGACTTCAACTAAGACTAGGACAAAATGTTTCAACATCTCCATCATTCAAATAGGCTTTTTAATATAATCAATATCTTAATCATTGTGACGGTTTGATTTTATATGTAAACATTATCTGTATTTTGGCATTTTTGGGGGTTTCTGTGTTGATTCAGTCACACAGCAGAAAAACAACTTCAGTGGTTAATTCAGCCTTTGAATGGTTTAGTTGTCTCTGCAAATTAATCTGACACTGAAGAAAATACTTTACCTTTGGCAAAATTACAGACATCAAATTTAATCCGAATGAAAATGAATGCATCTTAAAAACAGTGAAGCTGCAGGTATACGGAAACAAAGCAATGCCCAGCTAAATCATCCAGTATTACGATTGATCGGCAAGTGGAATACTTCAGACTTGGTGCCCAAAAGAAAAAAAAGGTATTTTAAGTTCTTTCCTGGGTGATCAACGTCTGTGTGCTATAAGAAACTACTTGACTTTCATCACTGGAGGATAGATACTTCCTGTGTGCATGATCTGGGTCCATAGTCAGGTTTCACAAAGTCATCTAAAGGGAACTTTAAATACATACTGACTCTAAAGGACTGAAAGGGGGTTATTCAGTGCGAGAGGGTTGGTTGATTTTCGTTGGCTCCAAACATAGTGATGCATACACAATTGTCTTTAATGTCAAGTGCTTGTGACACTCAAGACAAATGATGCTTTCAGCTGAGCTGAAGAATATGAAGTTCCACTGCAGAAGTATAGCAGCCAGCGGCCTGTGACTCAAAAAGACCCCTTATCATCATTACTTTAACCTCTACTCTGATTTAAAATGGTCCATAATTATTTGGCGGCTCTTCTTTGTGTACGGTCAGAGCCATCGGTAACCTGCAAGCATTAATTATAGGTCTTTTAAAGGAAAAAAATAATCAGTAACGCAGTCATTTTCCTTCTCCTCTCATATTTAGCATGTAAGGAGCGTAACAACCCTTCTGTCTTTATGTTCAAAGAACAAAAATTCCATCTGTTTATAGGAACTTTAGATATCTGCAGTATTTTCATGTGCCAAAGCAGTTTGCATCTGAAAAGCAGGATATGATAATCAGCATGCGGTATGCATTTTCTTTTAATGAATATCACCTGGAGGAGTGAAATCATCTTTATGGCAAGTCTGCATGTGTATCTTCTTCACGTTCATCTGCTTTTGCTTAAATATATTTATTGTTAGAGTCAATTTAAAAACTAAATATGAATGAAGCAATAAGATAATTTTAATTTTGTGTCTTTGTCCCTGATGCAATTTAGTAGTGGGATTGTGTGTGACACATTCAAAAAGTGCACGAATGCCTTTTTAGACAGCCAATTAATTTTTGATTTCAGTAGGGCAAACTTTTGGCTTAGGCCCAAGCATTACTTTGTCCATAATTAACTCAGCCCTAAGCATGAACAAGGTTGTTTTGAATGTGAAATTTAAGCATTATATTTAGGCTTGCTTTTCCAGGCTTCCTTTGATTGGTGTGGCAAAGCAGTTTTCACAAAACAGAGTTTTGCACTGTTAAATTGGGTTTTTGTCTTGAAGTTGAGCTTAATGCAGAATGCTTAACACTTCACACTGAAGAGCTGTTAGAGTCGTGGTTTGAAGTTATAGATTTTTTCAAGGACAAGTCAATTTTAGTCGCTATTAACACTTTTATTATCACCTTTGAATAAGGTTTTTGAAAAGGCTTGTAAGCAGTAAGTCAAATGTAAGCCACTTGACCTTTAAGACTGTTAACATTGCTTTTAAATGGATAATCTCCGTATGTAAGATGTATTCATCTTCATGCACTGATCCTTTTTGGTACAAGAGACCAAAGGGATTAAAGGTATAAAGACCCTGATGGTATCAGGCATTTATCACTGGCAAAGGCCTTGGTGTCTGCTTTTATGAACACATTCAAAGGCTTACAAAAAAAAACCCTGCTCTCAGTATATAATTAAAGTAAGGATTTTCATGTTTAAATGCACATCTTAAAATTCTTGAAATTAATGTGCATTTTTACTTAAATATTTGCATTTATGCAACATATCATATCATATATGGCATATTTGGGACTGAAGAATCACCCGAAGGGCAGAAGCCCCGTTGTTTTCTTTTATTTTATACCTAAATTATTTTCAGCTTTTGATACTGTGATTTTGTATGTAAATCTGAGTTAATGTTGCAAGTCTAGTGAGTCACTTTATGTTGTTCTTTGACAGAAATCTGACACAAAATAAAAAGACACATGGAATCTTACTTTTCTTAATAAAATTAGCAGGTAATTTTCAAACAATGCATAATATCCAGCAGGATTTATCATTACAGCACCTCTCTCTGGCAAAACTCTTGTATAACAAGGTTGTGGAGCTGTTTTTTTGCTGTTGTTTTTTAAACCTGGATGAACCTTTCTGAATCATTTCAGAATAAACCACCCTCTCCTATTCCCCTTTTTAAATGTTAATAGCTACACCCTACAATCTATATATCTACTCAAGTGTATCTTATATAAAGCAGTTCAATGTGGCTAAGAAGAAGAAGAGAATAAATTGTTGCTTCCATTTGATCGATTGTGTTATCACAATGAGGGAGGAAGCTTTTAGGCTGACAGGCCAACTCGCAGTGGATGTGTTGGGGTGTTAGAAACTCTTAGACAGGAGGAAGATGGATATGACATTTCTGAGGTGAGCTAAAAATGACATGCCATAAAAAAAAAAACGCACACAGCAGCACACTGCTGTTGAAAACCTTTCCTTTTCCCCTGATTTATCAAGTACATGTGTAAACGAGGTTACTAAATCCCATATTAAACCTGTAAAATAAATAAAAAAAGGAATTATTATAATGCACATATAATATATTTTATTATAATTTTTTAAGGTTTTAGAAATCAAATACTGCTGAAGAAATCCAGTAAATGTCACAAACTAGAAAATAAATTAAATTGAACAATTAGGAATAGCTCCACCCTAAGTGGGTTGCCTTAGCGCTAAATAGAGAAGAACAGTCTCTCGTCACAGAGTGAAGTGAAATGGTCGCTGGAGCAGTGATGCGTGTCAGTTGCAGTTCTAAAGTTAAGAAAGTAAGTGAGAAATATTAGATTAACAACTGAAATTCATAGTTCAAAACATTGCTAACAGTAAAGAGTTGTTTAAATAGTTCTAATCACGATTAGAACTAATTCGGATTAGAATCAAGGATTAAGCGAGAAGATTGAAACTGCTAGTGATGGCGAAGTGAAGCATTCTGAACCAGTTAAGTAGAGATGGGTTGGTCTTGAACGATTTGTTAATTTTGAATGAATCTTTAATGTGACTCGAGAAGAACGATTCGTCTCGGGGAACGAAAGTGGTAGGCTTTTCCAAATTGTACTTCAAGAGGAATTGGAGAAATTCAAAGAAACCCATTCCCTGAATCAAGCCCCAACAGAATCTCAACATGCGAGCTGCTATGGTCTTGGCAGTGATTCTCAGGGTGCAGAGGCCATCGTCCCACCACCAATAAGTAGCTCCCAGACTCCCAACCTGACTCATTTAAAAGTGACAGAAACTCAAAGCTCAGAGCCTAAAAACCCAACTAAGTATAAAACTACATTTGTGTCTCCCCCTTCTCCAGAAACCACCACTGATGATATCACTGCGACAACCTGCCCTGCTTTCCCCACAAATATTTTGGACCCACCCAGTGTCCAGAGAATGGTGGTCAAACACATAGTGAAAACAAGTGATGCTACACTGTCACAGCAAACCTCAATCTGTCTGAGAGTTTTCTCAAGGAGGAGTCCACTTCCCCCCAATGAACCTGATTTTGACACCTGGCAGGCAAGTGATGACTTTTTATTAAATGACCCGTCCATCTCTGACTTGCACAGAACACGGAAAATTCTAGACAGTCTCTTACCTCCAGCCGTTGACGTTGTAATATATGTGCGCCCTACAGCCCTACCTGCTGTGTACCTTGGGCTGCTAAAGTCCGTATACGGTTCTGTTGAGGATGGAGACGAGTTGATAGCCAAACTCATGGGCACTCTACAGAATCAGAGTGAGAAACCATCAGACTATCTGCACTTACAAGTAATTCTGAGTGCAGCAATCAGGCGAGGTGGCATAGCAGAAAGTAAACGTGATGGCTATCATTTGAAACAATTCTGTAGAGGGTGTTGGGACAATCTTCCCATTGCTGACCTTCAGCTTGAAAAAAGGGAAATACAACGGCAAAAGTGTGTGGTTGTATTTCCCTTTTTTCAAGCTGAAGGTCAGCAATGCTGAAGGTCAGTGCTTATTCCAACCCAAGAAGACAAACACGCCTCTAAATAGGAACAGATGGGGAAGCATCTTGGGATGACAAAGCCCCATAATGCCTACCCCAAGTCACAGGCAGTCTCTAACCAATTGTCAGCCTGTTCATGTGAGGTGCCCAACTTTGATAACAATTCCAAAACTAGCCTCTTAAAGAAACAAGTCGCGGAAATCCAAGCTCAAGTTACTGCCTTAAAGCAGTAACTGATCTTCCTGATCAGAAGAGTCCAAAGAGTCATTCAGAAAAGGCTAAGTTGACAGCTTTAAAGAAGACGGTGGAAGAATGATGCACCCAAGTAGCTGCAGTGAAAGTCACCCAGGGACTGAACCGAAGCAATGTAGATGAGTCAGAAATTGCTAAGCTACAACGTCAGATTGCAGAGCTGCAAACTCAAAGTGCCACTCAGAAGATGCATTGAACTTCTTCCATGCAAAGACCGCACGAGACGGAGACAGACAGAAGTTCCAGGAAGGGCCAACTAAGAGCTTACAGACGACAAACTGGGTACTGTATCCGGTGCGGAGATGATGGCCATCTGGCTATCAACTGTAAAAGTGCCGCAAACCCTCCCAAAGTTGAGGAGAAACTTAAATTAAGAGAGCTGCAAAGCCAATGGGACTCTTTGTATGGAAGGCCTGCCCAGTCTTTAAACTGAAAGGGGTCTCTGTAGTAGGGCATATGCTGACCAAACGATAGGACTGTTGCCCTGAATGTTACAAACAGACATCTGATGTGTGCAGTCATGGCTTAGCGCCATTGAAACGCTTTCCAAAGGAGCTAGTGGGGATACAATTCACAGCTAAAGTCACCATTGGAGACCATTGGAGAAGTAGATTGCCTTTAGACACAGGGTCGCTGGTGACCACAATTCCTCACTCATTTTATGGATAAAATGTGTCAGTCTTCCCCCTGAAGCCATTGAAAAATTTGCTGGAGGTAGAAGGAGCTAACGGACAGGCTGTACTGTATCTTGTGTACATTGAGTTAACCCTGAAGTTCCCCAAAGCATTTATAGGAGCTGAAGTTGAAGTCCCCACCCTGGCCCTTGTGGTGCTAGATTTAACAAGTCTTTCCCAAATTCTAGTTGGGACCAATTCTTTAGATGTGCTTTACAGCAAGTGTGCTAAAGAAAATGCTGCTAACTTCCAGTCAAGCTTCCATGGTTACCAAGCAGTATTTAAAGTTGTGGAAGCTAGGTGGAGACAAGCCAGTAGTGAGACTCTGAGTTATGTGAAGTTGAGGGGAAACTCCCTTAAAGTTGTGCCTGCAGGAAGCACAGTGGTCTTGGTAGGCTTTGTCCACCTACATGGACCCCACACAGAGAAATGGGTGACTCTCGGTTCTCCTTTGGTCCCTTTACCAAGTGACCTGCTGATTACAAACAGTTTGCACAACTTAACCCGTAAACGTCCCTCCAAATTGTCAGTTTTGTTAAGAAATGGAACGCAAACCAACGTAAAAATCCCCCCTAAAGCTGTGCTGGCAGAGATCCATGCAGTTCAGAAGGTCATGGACCAGCAGCATCAGAGTTCGGATGTCAAAGCTGAGGAAGAAACACTTACCTGTGCTAACCTTACCTTCAAATTTGGTGACTCCCCCTTGCTCACAAGCTGGTAAGAGAAGATATCTAAATTGTTGAACTCTAGAACAGTACAGCGGAACAGTGCGGCTGTGCTTTGACTTTAAAAAGTTCAATTCACAAACAATTAAGGATGCATATGCCTTACCAAACCTAGAAGAGGTATTTTCCGAACTAACAGGCTCAAAATGGTTCTCGGTGCTCGATTTGAAATCTGGCTTTTACCAAATTGAGATGGAAGAAGCCGATAAGTGTAAAACAGCATTTGTCTGCCCATTTGGATTCTGGGAATTCAACAGAATGCCGCAGGGGATTACTAATGTGCCAAGCATGTTCCACAGATTAATGGAACGGTGCATGGGGGATTTGAACAGAAAACTGGTATTGGTTTTCATCGATGACCTCATCGTTTTTTCAGAGACTCTAGAAGAGCATGAATCCCGGTTGCTGAAAGTTCTTAACCGACTGAAGGAGTATGGGCTGAAATTTTTGCCCGAGAAATGTCGGTTCTTCCAGACGTCAGTGAGGTATTAGGGTCATATAGTCTCACAAGACGGAGTAGAGACCAATCCAGTGAAAGGACTTGATGAGCGTGTGTTTGATTCAACCTTGGAAGAGGGTGACAGAGTGCATGTAAGGAACGTGTGACTGAGAGGAAAACAAAAGATGTTGGACAAATGGGAACAAGATATTCATGTGGTTGTCAGAAAAGTTTGTGATCTGCCAGTATATAGTGGCCAACCAGAGGGAAAAGTTGGTCCTCTCCAGACATTGCATCGAGATTTGTTGCAATGCAACTGCACAATATCAAAATAGGAAAATAGTGTATCGCTAATGTAAATTGACAAGATGAAATGCCCATTTTTCAGCTAAAGGCACTTCATTATTGAATTCAGTGATGTCATCGTCCAGCTTAGTTCAGTTTGAATATTATCTGTGCAATCAAGTCGGTGATATCGCTGGAAATGAAGTGTCCCCAACTAAGCAAGCCAGAGGCGAAAACGGCAAGGAACAAAACTCCATCGGTGACAGAATGGAGAAAAAAAGCTAGGAAGAAACCTGGCTCAGTCAGGGGGCCAGTTCCCCTCTTGCCAGACGAACCAGTAGTTTGTTCCAACTACAGCAAAGTCAGATTGTAAGGGCTCCACTGGTTCCAGTGGTCTTTTCCCGATGGCAGTCTAGGTGACAAGGTCCTCACTTGGGATCTGTCTCTGGGGCTCATCTAGGTCTCCTGGTCTCCGCTGACATTCAGAGCTGTAGAGGTCATCTCTAGGTGCTGATCCTCCATCTGATCTGGATACGGACTAGATCTGTTGACTGCAGTGATCATCTGGGGTGGATAAGAACCGGATTGGGTGGCTACGTTGACCTTGGAATAAGAAAGAAAAAGACTAATATTAGCGTAGATGTCAATATTCTTACGATGTAACTAGTACATTGTGTTTTATGGGAAGTGTTCCCGGTTCTGGTTGACCTAATTAATGCAGCCTAACAATTCTTTAAAGGATTTGAATATTATAAGCGTATTAGTGTGTTAAATGTACGCCAGGTTAAAGAGATGGGTCTTTAATCTAGATTTAAACTGACAGAGTGTGTCTGCCCCCGAACAGTGTTAGGTAGATTGTTCCAGAATTTGGGCGCTAAATATAAAAAGGATCTGCCACCGGCAGTTGATTTTGATATTCCAGGGCCTATCAAATGGCCAGAGTTTTGAGATTGCAGCGGACGTGGAGGACTATAATGCGATAAGAGCTCGCTCAAGTACTGACTAGCTAAGCTACTCAGGGCTTTATAAGTAAGTAACAAGATTTTTAAATCTATATAATGTTTAATAGGGAGCCAGTACATTGTTGACATAACCGGACTTATGTGGTCATACTTCCTGGTTCTAGTAAGAACTCTAGCTGCTGCATTTTGGACCATCTGTAGTTTGTTCATTAAGCGTGCAGAACAACCACCTAATAAAGCATTACAATAATCTAACCTTGAGGTCATAAACGCATGAATTAACATTTCTGCATTTGACATTGAGAACATAGGTCTCAATTTAGATATATTTTTAGACTCAGTTGTACAAATGCTAGCACCGTGGCTGTCAAAGGAGAGATTGCTTTCAAATAGCACACCTAGGTTCCTGACTGAGGATGAAGAATCGAGATAGCAGCCATCAAGTGTTAGACAGTGTTCTAGGTTATTAATTGTGTGGTTTTTAAGTCCGATAATTAACACCTGTTGTTTCAGAATTTAGTAGTAAGAAATTATTCATCATCCAGTTTTTTATATTGACTATGCATTCCATAAGTTTCTCAATTTGGTGTGTTTCACCAGGCCGTGAAGAAATATAGAGCTGAGTATCATCAGCATAACGGTGAAAGCTAACCCCATGTTTCCTGATGATATTTCCCAAGGGTAAAATGTAGTAATCGACCGATATTGATTTTTTATAACCGATACCGATTAATTGTACGTTTATGTACCGATAACCGATATGCAGAACCGATATTTATTTACTGTTATAAAGTAAATAAATAACAGAGTGAAGTAAGTTCATTCTTCGCTTTGGTTTTTCCTCCTTTCAGTCATCTTAACAACAACAAACAACTGTTGAAAATTAACATTCTTTCATGTAAAATGAAATCTTAAAATTACAACAATAAAAATATTTTATTTATAAAAAGCATCATCAGCAACACTGATATTAACAATAAGCAAAAGAATGTCTAATGTATTCAAATGGATAAAATAAAGGACAGAAGTCATATCAACTTAATTTTAAACTACAGTTTTAGGTTTATAAGTTGTTTAATAGACCAAAGAGTGAAGAATAATTCACTGAATAATATTCTCTGGAATATTTAAATAAGCTTTAACAAATAAAACATCGTATTTTATTGCATTTCTTAACTGGCACGTTTTATCCGAATTATTAAAATGTTTTTGTCATTATAAATTATAAAAACTGCTGACAGCGTGGTTTATCTATTTACACAGAACTATACTCAAACTGCGATCGCTTGTGGAGATAATAAATAATTAATTTAGATAGAGATGTATTTATTTAGATGTTTATTGTTGAAATAATGGTTCTATAGTAAATGTTAATATAATTTAGCATGTTTCAAACAAGTGAATCTTGTTAAAAGTTACATGCGGTGGTTGTGCTGGAGCTTCTCCTGAGTGAACAGTGCCCACTGCTCCATGTGTGTGTGTGTGTGTGTGTGTGTGTGAGTGTGCACTTGGATGGGTCAAATACAGAGAACACATTTCACTGCTGATTATTTCACTGCTGACAGAAAAGGGAGATTCGAGATCGGTCTGTAATTAACTAGATCTTTGGGGTCAAGAAGTAACGTTTTTTAATGAGAGGCTTAAAAACAGCCAATTTAAAGGTTTTGGGGACATAGCCTAATACCAATGACAAATTAATAATAGCCAAAAGAGGATCTATGACTTCTGGAAGCACCTCTTTTAGTAGTTTAGATGGAATAGGGTCTAACATACATGTTGTTGGTTTAGCTGATTTAACAATTTTATACAATTCTTCCTCTCCTATAGTAGAGAATGAGTGGAATTGTTCCTCAGGGGATCTATAGTGCACAATTTGATGTGATACTGCAGCTGGCATCAGCATGGTTAGAGTTTCATCTCTAATAGTATTGATTGGAAGTAAAATAGTTCATAAAGTCATTACTGATGTGCTGTTGGGAAATGTCAACACCAGTTTATGTTTTATTTTTTGTTAATGTTGCCGCTGAATTGAATAAATACCTGGGGTTATATTTATTTTCTTCTAAAAGAGACGAAAAGTAATCAGATCTAGCCATTTTTAATGCTTTTTTGTAGGATAGGGTACTTTCCCGCCAAGCCATACGAAAGACCTCTAGTTTATTTATCTCCAGCTGTGCTCCATTTTCCAGGCTGCTCTCTTTAGGGTGCGAGTGTACTCATTACACCATGGTGTTGGACTCTTTTCCTTAATCTTCCTTAAGTGTAAAGGAGTAACCGTATCTAAAGTGCTAGAAAAGAGAGAATCCATAGTTTCTGTTACATCTTCAAGTTTTCTGCACTGTTGGATATGCTGAGGAATTGAGATAAATCAGGAAGATTACTTACAAAGCAGTCTTTTGTGGTAGAAGTGATGGTTCTACCATATTTTTAAGAAGGAGTTGAATTTACAGCTTTAGCTATATGGAGTTTACACAAGACTAGAGAGTGATCTGATATATCATCGCTTTGCTGCAGAACTTCAACCCCATTAACATCAATTCCATGTGAGAGTATTAAATCTAAAGTATGATTTCGACAATGAGTAGGTCCTGAAATGTGTTGTCTAACCCCGATAGAGTTCAGAATGTCTATGAATGCTGATCCTAATGCATCTTTTTCATTATCAACATGGATATTAAAATCACCAACAATTAAGACTTTATCAACAATTAAGCCAGTACTAACTCTGATAGAAAATCACTAAATTATTTAATAAAGTCTGTATGGTGCCCTGGTGGCCTGTATACAGTAGCCAGTACAAACATCACAGGGGATTTATCATTAATACTTTTTTCTCTAGATAATGTTTTATGAAGCACCATTACTTCAAAGGAGTTATACTTAGAGCCTGTCTTCTGAGAAATACTCAAATGAAGTGAGTATTGATATAATAGAGTATTGCTATACATTTTAACAACACCTCCCCCTTTGCCTTTTGGATGTGGCTCATTTTTGTAACAGTAATATTGGGGGCAGGCTCGTTTAAAATAATGTATTCATCTGGTTTTAGCCAGGTTTCTGTCAAACAAAACACATCTAGTTTATGATCAGTGATCATATCATTTACAAAAAGCGCTTTCGTAGAAAGGGACCTGATATTCAATAAGCCAAGCTTTATCATTTGTTTCTCTGTGTTATATACATTTTTCATTTGTTGAACATCAATTAAGTACTTACCACTGTTTACCACTGTTGTTTGATGAACTTGTGAAAAACGGAGCGAGAGCAAAATTAAACGGAGCGATAAAAAAGAAGAAAACAGTAATAGATGGGAGTAGAAACACGAATGACAAGCTAACCAGCTAACAAATGCTAATGCGCTGCACTCGCGGTTTTAGATTAAAGCAAACAATCAAATTAGTCAGATTAGCTTGATAGATAATATCAAAAATATGGTGGGAATTAAGTTATATTTTACTACTTAAACAGAGAGTGAAAGTAAGATAGAGGTTCAACAGAAAACGAAGCTACACGGAGCTACAAATGCAAACCTCTCAGCAGCACGGCCATGGCCAAACAGGAAGTGAGATCAGGGCAGTGTGAAAGTGACATCTTGATGTGAACTGGTTATGCCATTTATGTGAAAAGAAACAGTTGTTTAAGGTTACCCGTATACCAAACCAAGCTGGGGCTGAAATGGAGTAAATAATACCAGAACTAAATAAAGAACTAATAGACTTACCAAAGAGTTAACTACATAGCTAAATAACACACAGAGAGTCCTTATCTGAGTTAAACCCTCTTTATTTCAATAAGCTAATTAAAAAGGGGCCTCTTTTATCCTTTACATTTGTTTTGAAGCTGTCTTTTTGTTTTCCCTTTTGTTGTGTTGTTTCCCAATGCAAACAAGTAATACTAAGAAATACAAAAGAAAATTACTAACCTTTTCAACTATAATTCTGTCTTCTTTGGTTATTTCCCTTGTCTTGCTGCAATGCTGGCCCAAGAGCGAACGTAGTCTTCTGATCTGGTCCAAGGTATTAGAAAGTGGTTTGTTATTAGATTGTAGGTCACATGCTACACATACAAGCTGTGCTAGAACCCCATCACTATAGCTTTTGGTAGAGTTCAAGCATTTTAAAATTTTTATATAAACTATGAGTACTACAATTCCAGCCACAGAAAGGAGCCTATCATTTATTTCCTTTCAACCAAGGGCATTAATTAAAATAAATGCATCCCATCAAGGTTGTACTAAACATATTAATTATCAGATTTCGAGGCTGAATTTGAAGTGGCAGCGCTGCTCATAACCCCTAACGTAGTGAATGCTGAGAGTGGTCATTCCATGCCTCCTGAGGTAGGAGAGTGTCTGGCTACCTTTTTGGGCTCATTAGTTGCACACCACTGCAGAGCTGTGAACCCTCACTCGAGAGGGTCAAGATGAGAAAAGGGTACAATGGATTTTCCTGCAAAGGGAAAAAGAATAGAGACTGGTTCTCTGTGACACATGTATTGAATTCTGTGTTGTAGAGCTAGTGATATATTGCATTTCTTTCCTTTATATTAGCTGATGAATAATGCCGCTTTTCCACTGCGTGGTACGACTCGGTTCGGCACGGCTCGTTTGCATTTCCACCGCAGTTTAGTACCGCTTTAGAGTGGGCAGAATTATTCACATGTCGTTATAGTTGCGCCGCCTCTACTGCGGTGACATCATCGTAAACGCGCCACAAACAAACACACAACAAAGGAGCATATCGACGGAATTATGTTCTTCATTCTCGGCATGTGGATGTTTTTAACAGCAATGGAGAGGCCTATGAGAATGCTTGGAATATACCCCCAGCAGCAGACTGTGGTGGCAATGCCACAGGAGGAGGGCAGGGATGTTCATGCAGGTGTGCTGCCTTACTTGAATAGTGAACTATTCTTGTAGAATGTTCTGTAAAGTAATTTATCAATAAACTTTTGAATATTTCAAAATGTACAATGTATCCCTTGTTTTTTTATTTATGTGTTGGTTTGTATCATCATCGCATTAATCATTTGTCTTTTTCAAGAGGTTCATTAGGTGTTCATACAATAATACATATTTAATATAGTCTGGAGGCACACTTATTTGATCAGATTGTTTTTAATTGAAGCAAAACACAGATACAAAGGTAAAAATATAAACAGAAAACATACTCTAAAAATATACAAAGCTCTCACTGGATCCGCTCCTCGGCTATCAACGAGAGGAAAGTCTCATCAACAGACAGCGAAACAGCTATTTTTTGATTGATACAAAAAGGTGCGTTTGTTCAAACAAATGTTGCATCCGATCCTTCACTGGCTGTGCTGATTTAAATCTAGTGGGTCTATATGTTGGGTCTCTTGTCGCAAGTTCAGTGACGCAGTAATGACGATTTTCTCCGTCCAATCAGTGATCAGTAGAGTTTACACGTCACGTTTTGGTAACGGTACGGATCGCTTGGAACCTCGGCCGAGGTGGTACTAAAATTGTGCCAGGTACCAGGTACTGTACCCAGTGGAAAACCCCCAAAAGTGAACCGTACTGAACCGTACCGTGCCGTACCATGCAGTGGAAAAGCGCCATAAAATACCTGTTCTAACCCAGCTAACGGAACGTTCTGATAAATTTTTGAGAGCACTTCCAGAGCGCAGGTCAAAGGAAGACTTAATTTAAGGCATAATTTAACCTATAGTGAGGCAAACGTCTAGCGACACAAAGTTAATGCAAGCTGAGATTGATTAGATGGTAAAAGTATACAAATATACACCAAAGGAAGCATGCCTTTTTACTACATAAATCTACACAAGTTACGCTTAATGTCATATCTAATGATGTGTGTTGAGGTATTTAATATGAAAATAAATTTAAGCTAATTTGGTTATATTAGATGTATTTTTTCTTATGTAACCTTTTTTAACCTTTTCAGCGAACAGCCGTGCATAATTAACAACTGGGACTAATGAAATTCAATAATAATGGCAATCGCTTTTAACAGTAAATGCTCATATTTGAAGATGTTCTTTTAATTTATGAAGAATTATAAGCATATGATGTGATTTAGCCTATGCACATTTGTTCGAAAGCCAGAGAGATCACAAGATGCTAGGCAAAATTTAGGCTACATAATACATAAAGGATGCACGTTATTTTATTTTTTCTGTTAATATTCCGTTGCGCTGCATGTCTGTTTTTCTTCAAAGCACCAACTTAGAATGCCTAATGTTGGTTTGATTGCTTGTGTTACATGAGAAAATAAATAAGTTTGCCTACCTGAGGTAACAGATTTAATGCGGGTGCAGTTTGGGTCGCGACTCGCTGTCTTTGTCAAACAGTTCTGGTCTAATACAGAAATAAATTAGTGCTGCTGTTAGATAACGGGTCGGGTGTTCTGTTAAGTACTGCTGGTGCATGTTACCCATGCAGGACTCTGCTTTAAACTGCTTTGCATCTCTCTGTTAGATAATCCCATGTGCGTGATGCACCATTTACAGGCATTTCCCTAAACTGCCACACAGCTCATATAAGTTTCCACCAAGGGGTGAGAGAGATTACGAAAATTATTATTTAATTTTTATAATTATTATTTTATTTAAATTCGTTTTTCAATAACTATTGTTAGTTTCATTTAGTTTAAGTTTTCAATTATTTTGACAATTTTATTTAATTTCAGTTTACGAAATAGTTTTTTCATCAATTGTTTTCGTCTTAGTTTTAGTCTTTGTTTACGAAAATAAGCTTGATTTACATTTGAGTTTAAATAAATAACCATCCATACAGTATAAATTGTGGGTATCTCTTGTTCTTTGAAACTACAATAATGGGGAACAATGCTGACTTGGCAATGGTCCAGTGGACGATCATTGACACCCTCCACAAAGAGGGTAAGTCACAGAGGGTCATTACTGAAAGGGATGGCTGTTCAAGGAGTGCTGTATCAAAGCATATCAATTACAAAGTTGACCGGAAGGAAGAAATTGGGTAGAAAAATTTGCACAAGCGACAGGGATAACCACAAGCTTGAGAATACTGTCAAGCAAAGCCATTTCAACCCCTTGGGAGAGCTTCACAAGGAGTGAACTGAAGCTGGAGTCAGTGTATCAAGAGTCACCGCATTCAGACATCTTCTGGAAAAGGGCTACCAAGCCACTTCTGAAACAGAAACATCGTCAGAAGCATCTTACCTGGGCGAAGGAGAAAAAGAACTGGACTGCTGCTCAGTGGTCCAACGTCATATTTTCAGATGAAAGTAAATGTTGCATTTAATTTGGAAATCAAGGTCCCAGAGTCTGGAGGAAGAGTGGAGAGGCACACAAACCATGTTGCTTGAAGCCCAGTGTGAAGTTTTCACAGTCAGTGATGATTTGGGCTGCCATGTCATCTGCTGGTGTTGATCCATTGTGTTTTCTGAAGTCCACAGTCAACGCAGCCATCTACCAGGAAATTTTAGAGCACTTTATGCTTCCTTCTGCTGACAAGCTTTATAGAGATGCTGGTTTCATTTTCCAGCAGGATTTCACACTTGCCCACACTGCCAAAGGTACCAAAAGCTGGTTCAATGACCATGGTGTAACTGTGCTTGATTGGCCAGCCAACTTGCCTGACCTGAACCCCATAGAAAATCTATGGGGTATTATCAAGAAGAAGACGAGAGACACCAGATCCAACATTGCAGATGACCTGAAGGCCACTATCCAAGCAACCTGGGCTTGCGTTACACCTGAGCAGTGCCACAGGCTGATTGACTCCATGCCACGCCGCATTGATGCAGTAATTCATGCAAAAGGAGGCCCAACCAAGTATTGAGTGAATATAAATGAACATACTTTTCAGAGGCCTGACATTTCTGTTTAAAATATCTTTTTTTATTGATCTTATGTAATATTCTACTTTTCTGAGACACTGAATTTGGGGTTTTCCTTATCTGTAAGCCATATTCATCAAAATTTCAAGAAATAAAAGCTTGAAATATTTCACTCTGTGTAATTAATCTATATAATACATGGTTTTCACTTTCTGTAATGAGTGACAACAAATATGTACCTTGTTCATGAGCATCAATTTTTTTTAGATATACCTGTATTAGCAAGACATTTGTCTTTTGGGATTTTTAGACGTTTTATAATTCTACCATCCACAGTGAGTGACCTCAATATGTATCCTGAACTGAGTAATGAGGCCATTGTGGTGTGTCTCTGCATTTGCATTGAGTGATGCGTAGACGTGTTTGTGACTGATGAAGCCCCGTATGTCCACCCAGTGAATTCTGGGAGATCACTTTTCATCTCCAGAGTTGAGATATTGCATTAGCCTCTGCAGTCTGCAACCCAAGATTACCTTGACATCTGCTGTGTGGGTCTCAGAAAGCTAATTAATCCCTGCTGACCTAAGTTTTTGAGGGACTGTTCCAAAAGTGTCCAACCTCTGACTTCTCCAATTCCCTCTGACTCCACATATCACTCCTCTGAAATCTGAAATGTATCAGAATGACGTAGATGTAACGAACCTCATCTATAAAACCATCTAGTTATGGATGCAGTGTACAAATTACCATTCACTCCTGTTGTTTGAATTTTATTACAAATAGGAGAAATGGTCCACTATAAAGGAAAATTAGAGGAAGAATGGCTTTCATGAGCTAATAATGGTTCACAAATGTGTGTCTAGTATACAACATTTTCTACTAGCACAGTGTTTCCTGTATTACAATTTAACTGCCCCACTACAGCACATAGTCGGATTCATCAGCTAACAACTCTTATGAGCAGATCTTTGATTAAGAAACATCAATGTATCAGGCTCACTTTAGACATCTTCATTTTGACTCAAAATGAATCACAAACTGTTCATGTTAGTTGTTCATGTGAAAATATTTTAGCACTTTTGTTGTAATCAGAAGTAATTTATAAAAATGAATCAATGAATGAATCAATCAATCAATTAATAAGATTCACTGCCAACATATTTCTTCTTCAAACGTCTAGATAATAATTAATGGAACTGTTAAAGAACCAAAACCATTAGGAGGGATCGTTACATTTCGTATCATTCCCATACTTAAATGCAATCCCTGGAGATCCAAATCTCTTGTTTTTATGCTGTTCTGATTAAATTATGAATAGCAAAGCAGCAACATTGAAATAAAGGAAATATAACATGTGCACACTGTTCTCACAATGTCACCCTAAAAAGTCCCTGAGGGCTTAATGTTGCTCATTCATTTTCTTGCTTGCCATTTTTAATTGTTATTATAGGGCAAACAGAGAATCTCACCAATATTTTTCAGGGGTCCTTGTAGAATGTGACTACTCCCAAGGTTATAAATGTATTGCAGGTTTTTGAAAACTGCGAGGATTGAAGGTATTTGCTAATTTATTGCACCTGTTTGTCCAAGTGAAGTCTGCTCAGGGCAAAATGAGTTTTTATCATGATTCCGGTTGTAAGCTGTTCAGAGGGGACCAAAATCCCCTTCTCGCCTGTCATTTTACAAAGTCTAGTGTGTTCAGCTGTTCTGTCTAGGGAAATCATCTGAAAGTTGTCTACATACAAAATGCACCTTTTGAAGCAAGAGGGTGTGATCTTCAGGCAAATATTTGTCTGGCAATCTTATGCTTTGGGAATTGGTTTCATCAAACCGAGAAGAAAAGGTTGAGACTTGGGTCAGAGGCAAAATAATGCCCAAAACAGCATATTTGTGGAGTAAATGTGTAATTAAAGAGACAAATTTTAGGTACCGTATTGCTAGTTACTTTATTTATTTTGTTTCACAAACAAAAATAGTTCCAAACAAAGGCACAGCAGAATGGACACTTCTTACATACTGTGAAAACATTTATGCAAGGATGAAACGTGAATTAAATCTTAATATACAACCCGAATTCTGATACTGTTGGGACATTTTTAATTTGAATAAAATTAAGAAAACTAAAAGACTTTCAAATCACGAGGCAATATTTTGTTCACAATAGAATATAGATAACACAACAAATGTTTAAACATTTTTTATTTTTATGCACAAAATGAGCTCATTTTAAATTTGATACCTGCTACAGGTCTCAAAATAGTTGGGACTGGGGCATGTTTACCATGGTGTAGAATCTCTTCTTCTTTTCAGAACAGTTTGAAGACGTCTGGTCATCAAGTTTATGAGTTTCTGGAGTTTTGGTGTTGGAATTTGGTCCCATTCTTGCCTGATAGAGGCTTCCAGCTGCTGAAGAGTTTGCGGTAATATTTTATGTATTTTTTGTTTAATGATCCACCAAAATATTCTCTATAGGTGAAATATCTGGACTGCAGGTAGACCAATTCAACACCCGGACCCTTCTACTACGAAGCCATGCTGTTTAATAGCTGCAGTTTGTGGTTTTACATTGTCATGCTGAAATACACAAGGCCTTCCCTGAAATAGACGTCATCTTATTGGGAGCATATGTTGCTCTAAAACCTTTATATACCTTTCAGCATTCATAGAGCCTACCAAAACATGCAAGCCCATACAGTACCGTATGCACCCCATACCATCAGATATGCTGGCTTTTGAACAGGATGCTGATAACACGCTGGAAGTTCTCCCTCCTCTTTATTTCTAAGAAGAATGTCAAATTTGGACTCATCTGACCATAGAACACTTTTCCACTTTTAAACAATTCATTTTAAATGAGCCTTGGCCCACAAGACACAAAACCGCTTCTGGACCATGTTCACATATGGCTTCCTTTTTGCATGATAGAGCTTTAGTTGGCATCCGCAGATGGCACGGTGGATTGTGCTTACCAACAGTGGTTTCTGGAAGTGTTCCTGGGCCCATTTAGTAATGTCAATGATAGAATCATGCCGATGAGTGATGCAGTGTTGTCTGAGGGCCAAAAGACCGCTGGCATCCAACAAAATTCTTCAGCCTTGTCCCTTACGCACAGAAATGTCTCCAGTTTCTCTGAATCTTTTTATGATGTTATGCACTGTAGATGATGAGGTTTGCAAAGCTATTGCAATTTTACATTGAGGAACGTTGTTTTTAAAGTGTTACGCAATCTTTTTACGCACTCTTTCACAGATTGCAGAGCCTCTGCCCATCTTTACTTCTGAGAGACTCTGCCTGTCTTAGACATCCATTTTATAGCTAATCATGTTACAGACCTGATGTCAATTAACTTAATTATTTGCTAGATGTTCTCCCAGCTGAATATTTTCAAAATGTCTTGCTTTTTCAGCTCTTTGTTGCCTCATGCCAACTTTTTGAGACCTGTATCAGGCATCGAGTTTGAAATTAGCTCATTTAGTGGATAAAAGTACAATTTCTCAGTTGAAACATTTGTTATGTTCTCTGTGTTCTATTGTGAATTAAATATTGGCTCATGTGATTTGAAAGTCTTTTAGTTTTCATTTCATTCAAAAAAAAACGTCCCAACATTTCCGGAATTTGGGTTGTATTCTTGAAGAAGAAGAAGTAGAATGTACATTTATAAGACCACAATTTGTGTAAGATTACATTGAGTTCTGTAATACAACTGATGAGAGTGACTGTAAAGATAACATCCGCACATTACAGTACAGTCCCAATAGTTAACATTAGTGAATGCATTACCTAAAATGTACTTACAATTAACAATTAATTGGATACATTGTTTTTTAATTTAACATTAGTTATTAAAATATAACTGTTCAGTGTTACTTCAAGTCAGCCTAGGTCCATTAAATGACACTAGATACAACATGCAGAAACTCTCATTGATGCTTTTTTTCATCTTGTCTCGATTACTGTAATTTCCTTTTCATTGGCTTGCCAGCTACCTCTATTGCTAGATTACAGTATATTCAAAACGCAGTCGTATTCTCACTGGCACTAAGCGTTCAGCCCACATCACCCCTATTCTAGCTGATCTGCATTGGCTACCAGTGGCCTATCTTATCAAATTTAAAATGATCCTGCTTACTTTTAAAGCTTTAAATGGTCTGTCTCCTTACTATCTTTGTAATCTCCTCATCCCCTATTCTCCACCTTGTTCATTGCGGTCCTCCGATTCTCGCCATCCCTCTGTATCACCTCTCTTCCATGGGGGGCAGATACTTCAGTGTTGTTGCCCCTAAATTATGGAAGTCTCTACCAAGATCACTCTGTCTTGCCAATAGCCTGTCTGAATTCAAATCACTGCTCAAAACTCACTTGCTTTCAGAATGTTATTTTTCGTAGTTAACTTCTGTTTATTCTGTCTTATGTTGTATATTACTCTATGGATGTCTGATGTTCTTTTCTTTCTTTATTACTGTTTGATATTTTCCTCACATTTTTGATGTTTATTGTAAAGTGCCCTTGAGCTCTGGAAAGGCGCTATATAAATAAAACATATTATTATATTATTATTATTACAACTTTTGATTTTAATAATGCATTAGTAAATTCTGAAGGTAACATTAATTGAAATATCTGCAGAAATGCTTTAGAATTATTTATCATTGTTAGTTTATGTTAACTAATGCATTTAACTAATGTTAACACATGGAAAAAATCAGTTTAGACTGCCGCAGTGCATCTTTCTATTAGGGCTGCGCAATTATCCGAATGCTATTGTCATGCACATCATGTCAGTAAAGCCGCTTCTGTAATCAGTAGTAAATCTCCATCACCTGCTTTCAGATAGAGCAGCATTTAATACACAAGGTCGTAGTTCACTGACAAGCTACACAATATCGCGTTCATAATCGCAGATATAATCGCAAAATTTTCAAATCAAAGAAATCATTCTGCGATAATGACAGCTGTTTGCGTAGCTTCTCTTTGAACTATGGCTCTGTTTATTAACAAATGCTGCTCCATTTGAAAGCATGTGAAAATAATACCACATTTAATAACATGTTTTTACTCCAAACTCACTTCATTAGGTCAGTCGAGTGTTTGAAAAATCCTTCTGTGAGATGATGTGGCTTCTTACACAGAATAAGGCAAGCAAAATATGTCATGTTATTCTAAGCAGTGATAAAGGCTATGTTGATTATATTGCATTATTATATACTGTATTATAATGACAATTATAATAATAATAATAATAAGAAGAAGAACTCAGAAAAACAAGTTTAGTCATGTCGAATCAATGAAAGCAGTTAAATGTTCTGTTTATTCAGCTGCAGCGGGACTTCTTCTGCGGGGCATATTTGGAGTTCCAGCAAGAGAGCGCCCTCTCTCATTCTGATGGAGATTTACTGCTGATCACAGAACCGAGCTTCACTGACAAGATGCACATGACAATCGCAGCTTTTGCCTAATCGCTATTTCGATTTCATTTTGATTAATCAAGCAGCCCTACTTTCTATATTTTCCGCCTTTTTTGGAAAGTTGAGGAAAAGCAATAGTGCAATATTTGGCTTATCGGTTGAAGGAATTATTCAATGACTCACTCGTGAAGACAGGGAGTCGCTTTGTTCCCAAATTAATAAATGTTATGAATGAATCCGGTTCGGTAAATTATCGATGACTCACTTATATTGCAGTCACTTGTCACCACCTATACTGGCCTAACTATGTAACACACCGAAAGAGTCACTGATAAATACCCAGACATTATCACAAACAAGGTGAGTGAACAGTGAAAAGTCTCAATGATGATGTACTGTATATCGGAACTCTTTTATTTAATTGACTTACATATGAATTAACTCAGATTCCAAAAACAAATGTGCACATAGGCTAAGGGTTCTTGCCTGCAGAAAAACAAACAAACAAACAAAAAAACTTAACTCCTGTCCCTGAAATAACTGCATATACTTCACCATCATTTACACCATGCTCCTCTGACATCAACATAAAAATCTGTGAGGTGAAAAGGAATGGCAAGCATATGCTTTCAGCACCTGCTCTACCATTCCATGACCCTGTAATGATCCTCAATACTCTGAGGAAACACATGTAAGCAAGGTCAACCCCTCAACCTCCAGTCTCCACTGTGACCCTTCACCCTTATCCAACTCTTTTCATCATTACATTTCCCAAGAGCTCAGTCCTTCCTGCTCTTACCTTACCTACCTTTCCCATGATCCCTCCATCTCCCTGCCCTCCACCTCACCCCATCCATTCCCTGCAGCGGTTCTTTCTCCCCCCAAAGCAAACCTCCTTTCTACCACTTTCATTATACCACCTGAACCCCATAGCCACTCTCTGATTAATGGAGCTTTGATCTAGTCCTTCTCAAATGACAGAAGATACATTTTCCTTCTGTCATCCATACCTGTACCTTTCCATTATCTTGCCAGTCGACCTGCCGTGTTTACCAGCCCTGACTGCTTCCTTTCACCCACACCGGCCGCAGGCTGCAGGTTTTACTGCGACACGGATATGTGAGAGGTTAATATTTTGTAAAGGAAAATATTTATTTCAGCATTTTCTTAATCCCTATCTGATTTTGCAGATGAGCAGATTCATTTGCATTACATAATAAAAACACTATTAGCCTCGGACCCATTGATGCATGCCCAAAATTATAATAAATTTACCATGGTGACTTAGAAGGTGTGTTCCTTGCAGACTGTTGATTTGATAAATAATATTAGGTCATTTAGCCCTTGTGCTGTGCTGTGCTGAAAATCCACCTAATTTGGTATTCCTGGTTAAAAATTACCAGCCTTCTAAAAATGTATTGCAAATCTCTCACCATTGTTACCTAATCTTGGATTCAATCTTTTTGTAAACTTGATTTATTTCAATTAGCACAGGTTTTGTATTCATTTTTGGAACAGAGGGGTTGTAGACCTTACTGATCCGAATGTATGTGCCTCAGTTTCTGAGTTAAAAAGAAAACATTATTTTTGGCAAACACAAAAACTGAGGTCAGATCAATGAGGCCTAAAATCAATCAGTTACTAAAGGAAATACAAAACCTGAGCTAATTGAAAGTAAACACACTGATAAAAAAAAGTCTCAATAAAAAAAACATAATCCAATATTTGATAGTAATTTGGTAATATCTTGGTAATAATATTTGGTACTATTATTATTAGGTCCGTTATTTTGCCTAGGAACACCACAAGTATTTCACAAGTAAATTTCAGAAAAGGTCTTTTTTATGTTCTGTGTAAGTCAGTATGTTTTAGTCCAAAGTGATAACATTAACTAGCATTTCAAGAAAAAGAAAACCCTCGCTGGAACATAAGGGTTAAAATAAACAAACAAACAAAAAGTTATTAGTCTTCCTTTTGTATGCCAGGGTGATCAGTGTGTATGATATTTAATAGTATGCACCTGCCTCAAGAAATGAGATCAGTGTCAACATGCTATTACAATTACATGCATGCGCAGCACTCACTATGTAATGCTTCATGTAATATGCTAATGTCAAAATCTACCAGATACAATCACACTGTGACTTTTTATTTTTGAGATATTACATTTTTGATAAAAAACAGTTCAAATTGTCAATGCTTGAACATTTCTTTGTGTAGCTTCCACAACAGCCATGCTCCTTGAGACATGCTATGGGAATTAAAATGAAGATTATCACTGCATGAAACACCTCCAACTGTGTTATCTTGATGAAGTGGGTGTCACAATACAAAGCAAGGGTACTGTTCCTGGCCTTGCTCATTCACTGCATGCTCTAATACACAAATAGAGCACCTAACACCATTTAAAGACCTGCGGGCACCCTAGTGTTTAATGACGCTTTGGGCTTTACAGCAAATTACTGTTGTGATGCATCCCTACAATGAAGATTAATTACATTTGATTAGCTGTATCAGATATGGACTCTCAATAGGTTTAAATGTACTGGGCCTTTATCGAATATCTTTCAGTTCGATATATATTGAGCACACAACTCAACTGGAATTTCAAACCCGCACACCACATAAAGCACATTGATGTTATTCCTCCGTAAAACACTTTGCAGATGCCCTGTCTGCATATCTTATATCATCAAGAGGTCAAGCCTTGCAAGACAGCCATCTAAAATTACTGCTCAATCATTTTGATAAATTGTTAAATAATGGCAGGCTCGGCTAATGGAACACAATGTTTCAAGAGCCTTTTCACAGTCTCAAAATGAAAAGCTTTAATTTATCATTTACATACCTATCTCTTTAAAATTCAGCAGGAGAATGTTCATTACAAAGGTTAACCAACATCTTGCAGGTTAAAGACACACTGCTATTTCCATATTCTCCATTTTAGTTGCAGTAGCTGAATATTTGGAAATTGAATCCTACGTGATTAATGTTGTAATTGTAGCTTTTAAAGTCAACATAAACAAGGTTTCTACAGATTTTTAAAGAATTTAAAGGCCTTTTTAAAACCAAGTAAATACAATTCAAGGAATACATTGAATGGGACATGATACGTCAGTATATGGTCTCTAAATGTAAATGTCTTCAGCAAAACTTCAAAGTTTAAAAATATAACCTCCAAAAGATTAGGTCTTAATTAAATAAAAAAAATTAGAAAGAACCCTTATGGCTTGAACATCTCTCCTGCCAAACTCTACGATATGACAATAACTTTTGCTGTACCTTGTGAGTACTTTTGTCTTGTTTTCCAGGGCAAATGTCTAAAGATTCTTGAATCAATGTACATTTACTTGAAAATATAATTATATAAAATAAGAAGTCCTGTTCTGAGAAGTTGATCATAATGAAGTAAGTTTATGATTATACAACAACAGATATCTGCAAATGGGCTCAGATAAATCAACTTAATTAAAACGGGGGAAAGACTTACATACCACATTAACAGATGTTTGTTCTTGCTTCTTTAATTTCTTAGAAAACAAGACATTTAAAATAAATGTATCTTGATTTAGGAATGTTTATATATTTGTATTTGAAAGAAAAACGTATTTTTTAATGCAACATTTAATGCCATGACATTATGAGTATAGGCTTTCTGCTCCAATTTAAGAACTTTTTAGGCCTTAATTTATGGAAGGGTAAATTAAGACTTTTTAAGACCTTTTTAAGATCCACAGAAACCCTGATGAAATATAAATTGATCTTATTTGATACACAGTCCTGGAATTATTGCGTATAACTCATCATTAAAAAAACAAATGACCAAAACAAAGATGCATTTAAGTTCTTATTGGATATTCTTGTTGTTTCTGGTTGAAAATGTTTCACTCAAGAATATTTCACATTACAGTAATAAACTGGTTTGCTTGTAAACGTCAAAGTTAGTTAGTCCCTGCTGTTATGCCATTACTGCACCATCTTAAAGAAAAGATGTAAAGAACTTATTTCTCCATTGATGGCCATTTAAAAATGAGTTGTGTGTTTTATTAAATAAAAGTGTTTGCATGTAACATTTTAAAACATTTTATTTTAAGATCTTTCACAAGTACCCAATTCTTTTTTGGAAAGCTCATTGGGAATTAATGGGAATGAGCTATAACATTGTATTGTATAGACATCCTTGTTTTTGAATGTTATTTCGTGTTGACTGTAATGCGTACAATATTAGTTATGCCATAGTATAAAATTTGCCTCCCTTGTCATATGCAGCTGAATCATTTTACTTTAGTAACAAATCCCAAATCAATACAGACTGTCAAACAGCTCTGTATACAGTCAAAAAATAAATACAAAAATAATAAAAAAGGAAATGTAATGTAACAAGGGTTCCCACATGAATAATGCTTCAGTACGGAATACACCACTTTTCTTCTTGGATGAAAATAATAAGCAGACAGAACAGAAAATCTTTGCATAAGGACAGATGGATCGGCAAGTGTCAGCTTGCCCAGAACAGCAAAATAATAATCACAGTTGGTCTGAAACATTCTATGACAGTTCCATTCCAAGGCTCAATCTATGGAGTTGCCTGATGTAACATCAAAGGCAAAAGTTGTGTCGGAACAGAGGGTGACAAGTTCTCTTCGCCTGTTGTTGAACACAGCATGACATATGGATTAATATACTCCAGTACTGCAGATTTCACAAGCATGTTCAGCTAGCCTGTTCTCATTTCTTGTTCATACTTATATGTGCACCAGTGGTGTGGAGTGGATTTGTACTATTGGGAATTTTTAGTTTAGAGTAAATTCATGTTCCAGTTTCATCTGATGTTTACTTGATGGATTCTGGTTGGAAACTACTATTCATTTTAGATTTTGCAGATTTCAAAACGTTTTTTATGCTGTGTTGGTTGTTTTTGATATACTGATATAAAATTGATAATAATAAAAATAAAATAATAACAAAACAAACCAGAAAAGTTATATTTCATATGCAGAATGAGAACACAAAGCAGTATATGCCATTGTTTTTATTTATGTATTTATTTTTTAGATGTATTTTTATGAAATGTGTTGTCTTCTGGAATCAAGACTTTTACACACGTATTTGTATGAAATAAAAATGTATAGATATGACAGAACGTATCAAAATATTTATTTTCATAGAAGTTTTAGCAGTAAGTGAAAAAGAAAGAAAGAAAGAAAGAAAGAAAGAAAGAAAGAAAGAAAGAAAGAAAGAAAGAAAGAAAGAAAGAAAGAAAGAAAGAAAGAGAACATACCACCATCATAACATTTTAATTCTGTGTCTAACCAGAATAGACACAGTACTAGTTACAATGTCATATTTTATTATACCCTGTTTTTGCTTAAGACTTGATTGCATATGTTCACCTTTGGTCGAGTTTCAAGACTATAAAAGTAGGAAATAGCAGGAAATTGACTCATGGGTCGTTACGATGCAAATTACCCAATTAAACCAGCTACTCCAGGCAGGTTTGTTCTTGTGAGAGTATCCGCAGAAATGAACCCAAGAAAATTAGTTACAGCCATTAATGGGCCCATAATACCACTGACCATAATTTTCCAACCATTTCGAGGAACATATAGAAGTTATTTGTTTCCATTTGTGTTTGTGTCCCTCTTACCTATTTTTATCATAATTTATGTCAGTCTGATTAGTCATGCGCCACTGCTGGAACAATGTGACACTATTTTGGATTAAAGCTGTTAGGTGAGTATAAAACACTGACTGATTATTACTGAACACTAAAGAGTGAAGACTTCTCAACTGTCAGCCTCTGTCACTGTCATTGAGATAAAATGGTTCAATTAGAAACTGTATTTATTTATTTAACTGCAAAAAATGAAAAATAAATAAATGAGGTTATACAGTATCAGTTGTGTGCTTTTTCTTCTTTAAGTGGCTTTTGACATTGACAGAGTGCATTCATCTCATGGTATTTGTGAGAGAATAAAAATACAGACATTACCTTGAGAAATATTATGCATAAATACAACACAATACACTGAAGTTGCGTTAGCAGTAATGTTCAGCCATAAAGAAAACTCGATGATGGTTTTTCCTGCCTCAGTGTAGGGAGTTTGGAACTGCTTATAAAATTAAATCTTGAGTTCAGTCCAGTTCAGAATGCAATCAGAAGCTTGTGAAAATGTGACAATCACAGACGAATGAGAGGAACAGTGATTTGAAGAAAATTTGGGAACAATGCTCTTTATGACATAGATCGAGAATTGATTAGCCTCTCTCTCTTTTTTCCCATTCACTGTTTCTTTTTTCTTTGCTCAGAATAGTCTCACAAAAGGGCTTGTCATGGCTTATCAGCCAGGAGTTGCCTGCTGTGCCAGATTGAAAATCTCTAATGCACTAATTATGAGAGAGCGGAGAAGAGAGAGACAGAGCACCCAGTAATGTCCTTTTCAATAGGAATGCACTAGTCTGACTTTGAAAAGAACTGTTTTGAGACACAACAGGTGGTCATCCCTTTTAAAAGACAAATAACGTAATATTGATATTGTACAACATAAATTCATGTTATTACTTAACATCAAATTTCACTAAGCAACTTTAAGCATGACATACAGTTTTAGGCACAGATTTATTCACCAGACACTGGAAATCCAGTTTAATTGCCCCTACATATTTTAAATAAATTAATAGTTCATCCAACAATTAAAATGTGCTCACCCTCAGGCCATCTAAGATGAACAGTGTGGATTTGTTTCTTTATCTGAACAGATTTTGAGAAATATTGCATTACACTCTGCAGTGAATGGTGCCATCAAAATGAGAGTTCAAACATCTGATAAAAACATCACAGAAATCAACAAATAATCAACACAACTCCAGTCCATCAATTAACACCTTGTGAAGCAAAACGCTGTGCATTTTATCATTAAGGTGTTTTAACTTTAAACCATTGTTTCTGGCCAAATTGCCATAATCCAAATGCCACAAACCAAATGTGAGTCCATAATCCACAATAATGCTTCCTCCATTAAAAAAAGTCCATCCCCTGTTGTCCATTCACATCAAAATCTACCAAAATATTTGTTTAGAACTGTTTCGGACTGTTCGGACTTCCACTTGTACGCAATGCTTGATCTGTGCATATATCTCTCTTGATTCAGACAGCAACACCTTTTCTCAGGAGAAAGCAATATTATAGAGAGAGGACTCGTTTGAAGTAAAACATATTTTAATGATGGATTTGTTTCTTATCAACACTAATTTTCACTTTAATTGGAGTTGTGTGGATTTCTCTTGTGGATTATTGTGTTTTTATCAGCTGTTTGGACTCTCATTCTGACGGCACCCATTCACTGCAGAGGATCCACTGGTGAGCAAGTGATAAAATGCTAGATTTCTCCATATCTTTTCTGATGAATAATCAAACTCATCTACATCTTAGATGACCTGAGTGTAAGTCATTTTAAACACATTTTCATTTTCAGTTGAACTATTCCTTTAAGCCATTTTTATTACTTTCAATTCAAACATGTCTCCTTTCTAAATTAGGACTGTGCCTTATTTATCAAATCCTGCTATTACCCTCCATGGTTAGCCAGTGGTAAATCAATTTACTGATAAAGTTTGTGTCTATTGCTCTATTGATCATAGCACCAGTAATTTGTGAAATGGTGATTGTCAAATTATGGAGAAGAGCATTATAACTAGGCACATAAACATATGAGGACACATTCCACATTTTATTTGGATTTTGATTTCAATAGTAAAGTGATGTTGTACAGTGCCAGTAAACTAATATATCAGATTACAGTATACTGCATGGGGATTTGATTTCAAACTGACCTTTGGAGCAAGACATCTGAATCAAGGGAAGGGGTGCTATAGGATAACTGCAGGATATATATTTAAAAAACATATATTTTTAAACTGTCAAACTCATTTATTATTTATTTATTTATTTGACTAAATTTAATAAGATTAAATTATAATATACACATAAAGTATAGTATTTTTCCTACTATGGAAGTCAATGTTGCCCCAAAACAGCCTGGTTACAAACTTTCTTCAAAATATCTCTTTGTATTCAGCAGAACAAAGAAATGAATACAGGTTTGGAACTACTTGAGGGTCAGTAAATGATGACAGAATTTTAATTTTGGGTGAACTATCCCTTTAAATATCTACAGAAATGCACACAGATCATGTCTTATAGGTGCTTTACTCAGTGACAGGATTTTCAAACATTAACAAGACAATGCCCCAAATGAGGAATGTAATTTCACATTTAATTGCCAGTCAAAAGAAAATCCATTTGATTATGTTAGCATGTAGAAAATGGAGCCGGCATGGATAAGTCTGTTTACGAAACCACTAATAACCCCTTTAAGCTGTATAATTGTTCATCTTATCAGAAGCAGTCTCTTGTTCAAGATGAAATCCCTGTCACACATGTCACCTTATTTGAGGCCAACCTCCGAATCCCTCAGAATTGTGGTTGCACAAAGCTGTTATGAATTTGTCCCCTCCTGTCGGTTTATCTCACTTTACAGGCAGGCAGACTCTCTCTTTCCTATCTTTCTCTGTACTGTTCTCTTATAAGCACTCACACACACACACACACACACTATCCCATGCACATATGCACAGTATTTTTCCATTGCTGGGAATATAAAATCCAAAAAGCTGGTGTCTTTTTTGTTTTGTTTTTTTTCAGAGCCAAAACCAAAGGTTTAGCTATTATCAGCAATTTATTAGACCGAAATAGAGACACTTGTATCTACATATGTTAACAGCTTCTTTCTGTCTTTGTCTGCACCAATTAGATTTGCACAATGTCAAATATAATGCATTGTCCCTTTACAAATGTTAAACCCTTCCTCTCAATTAACCATTCTACCCTTTTGGTCATACTTCACAAAGGATAAACTAATGTAAAGAGATTGATAATTTGCCTGCAATTATAGACATTTCAAAGACTCTTTGAAAGACTCATAACTCTTCAGACAGTCTGAGGTCAGCAATGACCACTATAAAAATTGGTTGCTGGTTATTTTTTTATTTATTTTTCCTAGACCAAAGGAAGGTTTATTGTGTAAATACATCTAATTTTCCAGGATTGGAAGATGTTGATATCTATCAATTTGAGTGTGAGTGCAACAAAGCAGGGAAAATACAGCAAAGGTCAATGCAGGGTGTTTTGATGGAAAAACTTGTAAAAGACTGTAGCATCTACATTTCAGCTGAAGGCTGTTATTAAAACGACTTTGGAGTATATCGCCTATGTCCTCAACCCTATATTGCATTGGGACATATTATCTTAAAAAAAAAAAAAAATGAAATCTACGGCATCTATAAAACTGCTCATGGCAGACAATCTTATTTATATCAACAAAACACTCAGGATATCAGTAAAATAACACTCATAGTTGCACCAATAATAGTTGCATAATGTTTACCATTTTCAAATAATTAAAAAACTACCTTGTATGGTAAAGTTAAGGCAAGTACACATTGCTGGGTTATGACAGTTATTGCCTGCCTGCTACACTAATAGATGCAGACACATTTCACACTATAGCTGTAAACACCCATCTAAACTTTCTACCTTTCATATGTAGATAAACATGGTGAACTTGTGGCTCTTTTGCCTCGCGCTCATATTTTATGTGTGTGCAGTGTATGTTTGTGGGAGTCAGGGGAGACGGCATTAAATATCACATATCCCACTGGAGCAGGTGCAGGGATGCCACCTCGAGTAAGTGTGTCTTCATGCTTGCTTTGAAGTCTTTTACTTGAGCAAAGGTATGCAACTCTTCCAGATGTCACAATTGGTGGGAGGTTAAACGGGTTCAGAGACAGGAAATGGAATAACAACATCAACATAACAATAACTGTTCAAATGTAAAGAAAGTGTTTAGAGTTGAACTTCAGTATTTTTTATTGGAGAAAACAGAATACATACTTATGTGTGTAATTAGGGGTTAACGGTACATATATTTTCATCCCGAAAATCTTCACTATGAGTCTTTTGGTTCCATACATGTGTGTGTATAACGTACTCCGCACTCTGAATACTTTGGTGTTGCGAAATTATTTGAAAGTTAGCTACTGCTGGATAAGTGCACAATCCAAGTTGTGTTAAACATGAGACGTTGTTAATATTAAGCGCTTCAGAGTAAATCATAATTCTACGAGACTTGTCGTACTGTCAGATGTTTGATGTGTTTAAGAAGCGATTTTGTCAAGGCCAGGGTTGCCAGGTTTACGCAACAAAACCTGCCCAATTTCTACCAAAACCCAATCGCGTTTCGTAGGGGTTCCCCAGTACAATTCGCATTTCAGGGGCTAAATATCACGTAATTGGGGTCGCTTCAACACACGGACATGAAAAACAACCCGCACCAACAGTGTTCAACTAGCCCAATTCCACAGGAAAACCGCGGACTTGGCAACAGTGGTCAAGGCACACCTTACAAATGTATTCTTACATGTAAATGTTATGAATTCATGCAAGTATTTCCATTTTGCATAAAGGCTCATCCTAACAGCAAGAGAGCAATGGATACGCATCAAATAGATCAATAGATACGCAATGTGCATCAAATAGATGGAGTGGATTAGAATAAGTGCGGTAATTATACAGCTGGCTGGTGCTGTTTACACTGGGTGTGAATAGTCCATTATGATTTAGACATTCTTGATATCAGATTGTGATTCATTAAAAAACAAAGGCAAATAAGAAATATTTACATGTACAGCTATTCGAGACCAGATAATTGCCACTGCTGAAAAGCGCTTTAGACATAATGGAGGCCGATTTTTCTTTGTATTCTATGAAAATCCTTTTTGTAACAGTCCATCATACAAAACACTTATCCTTCATGTGTCCATGCTATTCGCAAGCGACATTAGTAAACCGCAGAGTGAGTATTGATGTTCCTATGTGCATGTCAACAGCCAACTGGTAGTCCTATTCCTACATTAAAATGACCGTGAAGGATGGATATATTCTCTGGGTAATTAGTTATGCTTGACTTTTATTCTGCTCCCATTGTGGGCACCCCATTGTTTTTGTATAGTGGACAAATAGCAGTTCTGGAACTGAATGTCATTGGGGTCACAATGTCATTGTTGGTGTTCTCACCTTGAGAGAGGGACCAGTGGAGAGTATCACATACTGCAGGCACCATCTGGTCTGACTGAGGGAGAGTTGACAGCACTGACTCAGACCATCTGACCTTGTTAAGAGCAGGCTGTGAGGTTCAGGAGATGGCACTAATTGTATACCATGCATTGACAGACACATATTCTCACTGGCGGAAAGCACTAGAACGTGGAAGTGCTGGACACACACAGTGAAAATAGCTGGATTGACAGCTTGGATAGTCACTGTGTGCGGTGGAGGTAAACGTCAAAGTTCTTTGGTACTGTGCTGTGGTGCGTTTTCTGCAAGTGTGTGCCGTAATTCTCAGAAATTCTTGAAAATATGCAAGGACAACTTATGGTAAAATTAAGTAAACATTTTTAAATGCTTTGAAGTTAAAAATACTGTTACATTTTCAATGCTTAAAAGATCATTAATGCACATTAAGACTACAATATAGCTGTCAGTCATTTTATTAAATTATTAAATATTAAATTATAATTATTTTTATAATTAACACATGCACTTAGATCCTTTTAGTGAAAACATTATTGGTTCAACAATTTGTGTGGATGACAATCCAAAAAGCTTATAGTAATCATATATTTAGAACCTATCAAGGTCAGAAGCTAGAAAAAACTATTTTACAGAGCAATAAAATATGCAGAACATGACCAGACAACTAATGACCCTAACTGGTTCAGCCTAAATAAACTCAGGCACACAGTGCTGCTCTAATTCAGTCTGCTATTCAGGGTAGCTGTGTGAGAAAGATCACCGCCACACTTCAGAGCACATGGCACCCACAGCCCCTGCCAAATAATTTTTCACAGCAAACAATTTATTGTTTTCTCGGAGCGCCATTCGACTTGAACGATCCTTGCGACTCCCTGAAGGAAATAATCATACTGAGGCAGAGAAGAGCATTTCATGAAGTGTGTCCCAATGACAGATGGCATTTTCACAGGCTCTGGCAAACCCGGCCCCACTGCTGGAACACCAGCTAATTGCTGAAGTGGTGACCATCATGAAGGAAGTCACTACTAACCTTTTGTATGTCTGGAGTGAAAGCATAATTGTCAGAGAAAAAGGCACAGGGCAGAAACTTACTGAAGTTGTGGTCAGAAAAGTTCGGCAGGCAGACAGAACTGCATTGCCTTTTATGTAGGAAAACCAATAAAATACTACTGTGGAACTTTCAATATGTCAGTTCTTGCTCTTTTGTGGCTGTCAGTCACAATACAATATCAGGAACAGCCGGTTTCTCTTAAGTTAAACATGCTAGAGTTAAGAAAACCTTTAACTTAAGAGTTGTCTTTACATTGATTATTTAATAATTACATGAATACCTTTTCACTGGAGAAATATTATAGATAGAGGAATTATATTTTAGCCTGAAGTAAAGGTTAAGAGTAAAAAAAAAAAAAAAACATCTTGATGGATTTCTTATAAACATGCGGCTTCTGGATTTCGTACATGTGGATTATAGTGATGTTTTCATCAGCTGTTTGGACTCTCAGTCTGATGGCACCCATTCACTGCAAATGATCCATTGGTGACTAAGTGATGTAATGCTGAATTTCTCCATATCTGTTCTGATGAAGAAACAAACCCATCTACATCTTGGATAGTCTGAGGGTGAGTACATTGTCCGTCAATTTTCATTTTGAGTAGATTATTCCTTTAAAAATAAAAATTATTTATTGGTAGCTATGGTTCCACTAAGATTTTTATTTTTTTAAGAAGTGTTCACTGAAAGGTATTTTTGGGAACCCAAAACGTTTCTTCAATCTACATCATCACTTCAAAAATCCCCTTTTCAAACCTCCATTTTAACCTCTATTCTTTTTTTTTTTTTTTTACGCAGCACAGGGAACATTCTCCTCTTGTCAAGATTTACCTTTCGTAATTGTTCATGATATTAAGATTGATTAGAAGTGATTATCCTGTGTCAGTGTAAATTCAATTTAATTTAGAAATTTACTTGAATTCCAGTTTATCATCATGAACTATTTTATTCCATTATTCATCGTTTATCACAGCTAAAAGCTTTTAGTAGATATTTATTTAAGTGATATTTATATCAAATATTTAATGTCTAGGACTTACGGTTTCAGAATGTGAACTGTATGTTTCCCCACAAAAAGAGACACATATCTTCAAATTACCCACAAATGCATTCATCTTAACAACGCAGATGCAATTCTGAACACGCCGTCTAATGTTGGCTTTGGACGGAGCGAGTGAGCTGGCCTCCTCGTGGTCTGTGATTACCAGTGTTGGGCTAGTTACTCAAATAATGTAATATATTACTCATTCCTACTCCTTTCAAAATTAATATTGTTACTTTACTTATTACTTTCTGGCAACATTAATTAGTTACACTACTAGGTACATTACTTTTTCTTCATGCCCCGCTTAAGTTGTAACAGTGTATCTTCCACATAAAATTCTTCTGGAATGTTACTAACAACATATGTCTGCCTCATAATTTGACCAAAATCCACACTGGATCGCAGTCAGAAGTTATTACAAACACTCAATAGTGATTGATAGTGACATTCAAGTACAAGTGTTGTATTATCTCATTAATTGTCATGTGTAGCTTGAAATAATTTTTCCGTTACCCATATACGATTATATTTCGTTTTGTATTTTATCAAATCACATACGTTTGTAAGAAACTGTTTAATTTTCCAAAAATATGTTTAATTATAGTAATATAATGTACGTGCTGATCAGAAGGATGTGGGTGGGATGTAATGCCAGAGTAAAGTAAAGCCACAACAGATATTGTTCAGATCATATTTTTCCTGACAAAATATGTCTATCTGCTGAACATAAGCTTTTTCATATTCCAAGCTTGCCTGCTGCACTGGGGCACTGATATGCATGTGCGAGTCATAACAATTATGAAAATAAATCTAGGAATTATTTGATTGTTAGATTTTAAATCAGCTGGGTTGAGGCTTCAAAACTAAGCTGTTTTATGGATAGTAACTGTAATATTATTACTGAAATCTACTTAGTTATACTACTAGTTACTGCAAAAAGTAATATTATTACAGTAACTAAATTACTAGTAACTAGTTACTGCCCAACACTGGTGATGACTCTGGCAGAGAGGATAATCACTGATGTGGCCTGTCTCCCTCCATGCTAGAGTGTTTACATCCTGGACTTAATGGAATACACATGGTTTAGCACATTGTTTAGCCAACAGTTTATCGTAATTAAAGACAAGGAGTATAGCCAAATGGTGTCTGACTGACACTTCACTCTGAATATGCTCCCAGTAAATCAGCTGAATTTGTAGTTTTGCAGGCGAAATGCATTTGTTTTGCAATAATATTCATTATTCAATTCATATTTGGGGTTTTCATTAGTTGTCAATTATAATCATCAAAATTAAAAGAAATAAACACTTGAAATATATCAGTCTGTGTGGAATGAATGTATACATTATTTATACAAGTTTCACTTTTTGAATGGAATTAGTGAAATAAATCAACTTTTTGATGATATTCTAATTATATGACCAGCACCTGTATATATATTTTATATATATATACACATATGTATGTTTTTACTTTACTTTACTTTTAGTCATTTAGCAGACGAAAATACCTATAAAGACATAAATAAATTAATTCATACACAATTTCTCTAAAATTTAAATAGATAACAAATCAAATGGCAGTAGTTTTTCAGTAATCCTAAATAAAGAACACTGTCAAAAACATGGTGAAACAAGCAGTAAGAAAGAAGATAAATAAAAAGCTATACTTATATCCTTTGGCAGTGTCCCTGCCCGGTGGAGTCGCACGGTAGAGTCGATGGTCTTTACACTCTTCGGTCTTCTCCCGAGGAGGGATTCACACAACGGCTGCCGCAACAGCAGCCGCGGTAAACTATGCTTTTTATACCCATCTAATAAAATACTACTCCAATTCAGCTGAACACAATTTCCTGTTAATCACAATAAATGGCCAAGCAAGCACCACGACACTGACAAGGGACCCAATACAGTACGAGACCAAACGCAATTTCAGCACTTCTCCACACAGTAAAAAAAACAAGCATTTCCTAGCAACAACAACATATATATATATATATTAGGGGTGTCAACGTTAACGCATGCGATTAATCTAAAAATGTTAACTTGTAATTTTTTTTGTGCAAATGAATCGCATTATAAGGTTTGACCCCAACTTCTTGCCGTCATCGCAGTGCGGAAGGTTATCTGTTGTGTGTAATGAGGGTATGCCAGTGTTGCCAGGGTAGCGGCAAAACAAGCATTTATTTAGAAAATACAGTTGCGGGAAAAATTACAGAGCCACGGGTTGCAGTTTTTTGGGCTACTTTTATAATGTATACAATTTATAATGTATATACCTGGCAACTTAAGAATGGAGAGGCGGTTGTAACACAAACAATGTGAGTTTCAGCCAGAGCATACATACACAGCAGACATAAACATGACAACAGCCTCTATAGATTATATAAGATAATAAACAAGATTACAATAGAATATGGATTGTATGTGATTATCTTGAGATGAATGTGTAACGTTAATGTTACATCTGAAATGTTAATTTGTGCAGTGATATAAAAGGCTATAAATAGCATATTTTAACAATAGTAAACGACCAAATTCCACATTTAATCACAAAAGGAAGTTATTACAAACACTTGATGGTGGTTTAAAGTGAGTTCTGAGTAAAAGTGTACTGATAAGTGTTCTGAGTGTACTATTAATCTCATAAATTGTCTTATGAAGCATGATGCTAATGTTAGCTCTAATGCAGCGGCAGAACAGGTCAAATTCTTCTTCATTATGCATTTTATCATAATACTTCACGTATGGTTGCAAGAAAATATATATATATATATAATGCCTTTTGCATAGAAAAGCACCTGTACATTGCCATTAGAGTAAAATTACTGAACCTACACATAGGAGCCTGATAAAAATGCTAATTTTAGAAGAGAATTTCAGACGGCACTTAGGGACTTTTTCATCTGAACTATTCATATATATATATATATATATATAACCACAATATGGACACATACTCTTATCTCTAGAGTGGAGACATGATTGGTTGAGGTTTAAAATGTATAGACCAGTTTAATAGATTTTTTCCTTCACATAGTTCTCTTTACAGACCTGTAACCTTAAGGGTCAAAACCCTGCGGAGTAGCAACAGAAGGACTTCAATAAGCAAGTGTTTTATTGGTTGTTTGTATGCTGAGTGCTTTTACAAGTAAACAGATATGAGTAGAAGTGCTGTTTTCATGGTTCTTGTGTTAACTGTCTGCCGCCCTCAATCACCTAAGGGCACCTCTCAAGCGGATGATGAGTGTTTATGTGTGTATGTGTATACATGTATGTAATGTTATGGGATACTATATTAAACTGAAATGATTTCAAATAGCCTATTATTTGAGGGAAAAAAGAAAGAAACAAAATAACCAGACATTGGATCACTCCCAACACTAAAATAATATTTATTTTAATTAAATAATATTTAGTTTTGAAGCAGACAACAAGTGATTCGGAGATGACGGTTTGCCTATATCTATTTTATCATGCTTTAGTCCAGTGTTTTCAAATTGCCCATGATAAACCATCACCTTGGAATTATAATGTTGTGTACAATTGAAGTATAAAGTTGTGCACATTTTGAGACTTTTTATTTACACTGACCAAAATTATAAACGCAACATTTTTGTTTTTGCCCCCGTTTTTTATGAGCTGAACTCAAAGATCTAAAACTTTTTCTATGTACACAAAAGGCCCATTTCTCTTAAATATTGTTCACAAATCTGTGTTAGTGAGCACTTTTCCTTTGCCGAGATAATCCATCGATCTCACAGGTGTGTCATATCAAGATGCTGATTAGACAGCATGATTATTCCACAGGCGTGCCTTAGGCTGGCCACAATAAAAGTCCACTCTAAAATGTGCAGTTTTATCACACAGCACAATGCCACAGATGTCGCAAGATTTGAGGGAGCGTGCAATTGGCATGCTGACTGCAGGAATGTCCACCAGAGCTGTTGCCCGTGAATTGAATGTTAATTTCTATACCATAAGCCATCTCCAAAGGTGTTTCAGAGAATTTGGCAATATATCCAACCGGCCTCACAACTGCATACCACGTGTAACCACACCAGTCCAGGACCTCCACATCCAGCATCTTCACCTCCAAGATCGTCTGAGACCAGCTACCCAGACAGCTGCTGCAACAATCGGTTTGCATAACCAAATAATTTATGCACAAACTGTCAGAAACCATCTCAGGGAACCTGCACCTCATCGGGGTCTCGACCTGACTTCAGTTCTTCGTCGTAACCGACTTTAGTGGGCAAAGGCTCACATTCGATGGCGTCTGGCACTTTGGAGAGGTGTTCTCTTCACGGATGAATCCTGGTTTTTACTGTACAGGGCAGATGGCAGACAGCATGTATGGCGTCGTGTGGGTGAGCGGTTTGATGATGTCAATGTTGTGGATCGAGTAGCCCATGGTGGCGGTAGGGTTATGGTATGGGCAGGCATATGCTATGGACAACGAACACAGATGCATTTTATTGATGGCATTTTGAATGCACAGAGATACCGTGACGCGATCCTGAGGCTCATTGTTGTGCCATTCATCCACGACCATCACCTCATGTTGCAGCATGATAATGCATGTTGGTCCCATGTTGCAAGGATCTGTACACAATTCCTGGAAGCTGAAAACATCCCAGTTCTTGCATGGCCAGCATACTCACCGGATATGTCACCCATTGAGTATGTTTGGGATGCTCTGGATTGGCGTATACGACAGTGTGTTCCAGTTCCTGACAATATTCAGCAACTTCGCACAGCCACTGAAGAGGAGTGGACCAACATTCCACAGGCCACAATCAACAACCTCATCAACTCTATGCAAAGGATTCAAAAAGGTGAGCATGAAAGTACATACAGTATTTTAATTTATTGTTTAATGTGAAAATCTTTAAGAAATACTTGAAAGATAAATAATTAACAGGAACATTTTTACATAGGTCAACATTTGTAACTGACTAGCATTGAGGATTTTGTAGCAACAAGAGCTACTTGATCAAGAGATATTGATCACTATTATGAGCATGAATAATTGTACAGAAACGTACAAAACATTAATTAATAAAGTTAATTCACTGTAGACATAAAATAAGTAAAATGAATTAATTGTAGTCAGTCTTTACATGTTATTAAATATTGTAAAGATGAAATTATCATATGTAAAAGCTAATGTAAAACATCAAGAAAGGGAAAACAAACATGCAAAATATCAAATAAATTAGTACAAATGGGATTAATTAGATTACTTTTTTTCTCTCTTTCTATTCTGCAAAGACTGCCTCTGCAAAGTGATATCTCCCTCGGTTGTCTACTTTCGGGTTGAAACGAAAGTCTCGTTCACAAAGTCTCGATCACTTGGTCAGGTGTCACCCAAGTTTTATCTCAAATTAAATCAAATCAAATCAATTGTATTGTCACATCACCACAGCACATGTGCCTTGGTGAGTGAAATTCTTGAGAGCGTGCTCCAGACAGTGCAGAAATAATTTACATATAGACAGTACATACTTACAGACTTATACAGATGACAATGTGCAAAATACACATACACGTACTCAGTACACACGGTGTATTATTAGACATATTTACAGTTATCAATACACATTATACACCCTATGTACACATTCTACATTATGTACACATATATACACACAGTAATATGTGAAGGTGCAACAGAATATACATAAGCTATGTGTCATGAATGTACATTAGAACCACCAGATTTTTTGTATTTGTGCAGTGTGTGCGTGTAGTCCAGTTGAACTGTGTTAAAGTTAAAGTGCAGTGCATGGCATACCGTAAAGTGGGGGTGTGCTGTAGGGTGTATTATTTCTGATTGTTCATTAGCCTGATAGCCTGAGGGAAAAAGCTATCCCTCAGTCAGCTACTGTGGGATCGGATGCTACGGAGATGTCTACCTGAGGGATGCAGAGAGAGCAGTCTGTGAGACGGGTAGCTGGAGTCCTTGATGATCCTCCGGGCTTTCCTTATACACTGCCTGGTGTAAATATCCTGGGGGGAGGGAAGCTCACCTTCAACAATGTGGCGGGCAGTTCGCACGACCCTTTGCAGAGCTTTGCGGTTGCCAGCGGTGCTGTTTCCAAACCAGGCGGTGATGCAGCTGGTCAGGATGCTCTCCACAGTGCAGGAGTAGAAGGATCTGAGGATGCTCAGGCTCATTTCAAACTTCCTCAGCCGTCTCAGGAAGAAGAGGTGCTGATGTGCCTTCTTCAGCACTGCATCTGTGTGATCAGACCCTGTGAGATCCTCAGTGATGTGAACGCAGAGGAACTTAAAGCTGTTTACCCGCTCCACAGGTGTCTTGTCGATGGTGATGAGTGTGTGTTCTCTGCTCTGTCTCCTGAAATCCGCCACCAGCTCATGAGCTCCTGTTGAGTGAGAGGTGGTTAGTCAGGGTACTCACCTCCTCTCTGTAGGCCGGCTCATCGCTGTCAGTGATCAAGCCTATCACCGTTGTGTCGTAAGCAATTTGACGATGACGCTGGAGCTGTGTGTGGCTGTACAGTCATGTGTGTACAGGAGTGGGCTGAGAACGCATCCATGAGGAGCACCAGTGTTGAGGATCAGGGGAGATGAGGTATTGTTGCCCATTCTGACCACCTGACTTCTGCCTGTCAGGAAGTCCAGGATCCAGCTGCACAGAGATCTGTTTAGTCCCAGAGTCTGGAGCTTCGCAACCAGTGTGGCAGGCACTATGGTGTTAAATGCTGAACTATAATCCACGAACAGCATTCTCACATAGGTGTTCTTATTTTCCAGGTGGGAGAGAGCACTGTGCAGAGTGAAGGAAATAGCATCGTCTGTGGAATGGTTGCTGCGATATGCAAATTGTAGCGGATCCAGTGAGGCAGGCAGCACAGAGCAGATGTAGTCTCTGATGAGTTTCTCAAAACACTTGCTGAAGATGGGTGTCAGAGCAATGGGCCTCCAGTCATTCAAGCATGTGATTATTTTTTTTCTTTGTATAGGCACAATGGTGGATTTATCTTCCATCGCAGGTAAGATGTACACTAATCCAGCACTGTCATTCCTTCTTAAGAACCTTATTTCCAGTGCTCTCGGTTATTAACAAGTCGGACAAACTACCTGAATTACTTGTTTGCCTTGAATTGGACCAAGACACAGTCTCCAGTTTTGATGTTCTTTGCACCTGTTGACTGATGGTCAGAGGACTGGTGCTCGGGAATTTAAGAAGATTTGATTTCCGAGAACAGAAATTAATGGACACCTGACAGTTCTGTAGATTTTGTGATGCACTTGTCCCCAGGAGACTGGCTCCATGTGATATACTGATTGAGTGCCTGGAACAGCTGAGGTAATGGCCCATCTCTCATTTAGCTTATGATGCTGTATAAAATCTGTGATTTCGTTAGATGTAATGAGTTTGATGTTGATGTTTGGGCAATTCTTCCTTGCAGAAGCTACAATTGAAAGCAGCATCTGTCACAAGGACTGCCTGTCTGCAGAGGACATCAGTGTTAACTGAACGCTTTAATGTTGCTCCCACACCACCCAGTGCACCTTTGCCGTGGCTTGTGGCAAAGAAGTGCCACTGTACTCTTACCGCTGTAAACTGCTCCCTGAATGTAGTTCACATGAAACGCCAGATTAACTTTTTCTTAAACTGAGAGGCAGCTCTATCCCTAAATATGTGAATCTCTTTCATTGCAAGATGTTTCATTTTAATGCCCTCCACAATCTTGGAGACGAAGGTAGCCACAGACCTATTGTCATGTTCCAGGCTGTCGCTCACTATGGCATATGACTCATGATCTCCATCAGACCACAGGACTGAGGGAAACACTGTGACCTGCTTCTGATGCCAGTGTGCTGACTGGATCTGGTCTTGGTAGGCAGCGGTGTAATTTTCGGCAAAATCTACTTGCAGCACCACAGTTTCCTGGTCTGTTTTTGCCAGCATTTTTTTGGCTTGGAAAAATCCACTTTGCTGTTTTTTAACAAAACAGTGTGCACAAATTTTGTAGCCGCTGTCTTGAGAAAATTAAGTACATCACCTAGTGTGCCACTCTTTTGGACCTTATTTGGCAGCCCCTCTGTTGTTTCCCATGAGTACCAGGTCACGTTTATTTGTTTATCTTCTTCTGGGATGTTACAGAGGGTACGCATTTCCAAGAGCTTGCCATTCCTGCAGTCAGCACACTGTCCTAAGATGCAGAGGATACTATCTGTATTGCAGGCCACAGCTTCAACAAAATCCTGTGTGCTCTGGAATACCTGCCTTGGGATGACATGTTGCAGATAGTACAGGGCTAACATTTTCGTGATATCGGCATAGACACACATTTCTTGGAGTGTCTGAAGAACGGAGCACATGAGATGGTCGAAGCTGAGCACATTTAGATTTTCCAATTATAGACTCGTTTTTGAAGTAGCGGTAGGCCTCTAGAATAGAGATTGTTAAATGCAGTTTCTGGATTTTCTTTTTCACTCCTCCCTCTCTGACTGTGACCACATCCCTCATTCCTGGTGCTTGCCTTGAGATGTCATCTCTCTCATAGAATTCCCTGACATGATCATATGTAGTAGTGGTGGTGGTCACATGTTTTTCTCTGGAAGAAGGCACAGTGATGTTGCAATTCTTTTTATAACTGTACATTTTTTTCGAGGGCTGATAGGTAAAGCTCAGAGTGCTCATTTTAGTGCCTTGCCTAGAGACTGTCTTGTTTTAATTCTGTGGTGACTCCTGGAGTAAAGCAGGAACTTGTGACCTCTTCAGCAAACACCTTTTCCTCTGTCTTTCTCTAGCAAGCTCATTGACACTCTCTGCCTCTTGTTTTGATTGTGTTTCTTTCTATCTTAGTCTTTCTACTTTTCCTTGAAATTTTCATTATTCCTCTTCCTCTCTCTGAATTCCCTTTGTCTTTCAGTATTAGTTTTTGCCATTGCGCTATAGGATGAGAGTTATATAGTATAATTACATTTTGTTTTTCGCTTCTTGTTCGTTATTATATAACATTTTATTGGATATATATGGATATGTTATTGGTTATATTATATTAATTACTTTTATTAACATTTATATTGTGTAATAATTTTTTTTTAAACTGAACTGATTCTTTCATTATAGAGTGGCCACAGTGTGTTCAATATATTTTATTTATTATTGTAATTTATACATGTTTCTCAAAATTAAATGTACATGTAAATATCAAATTACTTACCATTTACTTAAAATACAGTAGATATTTATCCAGAAATAGAAGATCTGCATTCACCTCAGAAATAACTCCTCTTGGTCAACGAGGGCGCGCGCGGGAAAGAAAATGAGGGAAAAGGGAAAATGCGTCATCGCGAGAGGCGTGTCCTTCACGGTACAGTAGGATGTAGGCAATCAGCTGAGTAAACATTTGTGCACGTCTATTCATCTCTTTGTATTAAATACTTTAATAATTATAATATTTATTATTTAATTATGGCAATATGTGAATCTTAATTATATTGTCTTTATTAAAAATGTAATAATGCTTTCTCTTTATAATTTTTTTTTTTTACTTTTTATATATTACTAGAATGAATTGGTTTCTAAAATGTTCTGATATAGCCTACAGTAATATATATAAATTGAATATGAGCCAGTGATTTTAATAGCAACAGCATGGTGAACAAATATGAGCTGGACAATTGCGTGATTTAATATGAAGCGTCCGTAATGGTCACATCCGTAACACATAATTAAGCTTGTTTAGAGTGAGTAAGTGAGATGAATTGTCCATCATAATTAGCATGGACATATTTTGGCTTTGTATATGAAGTTTGACATTATTTATATTAATATTTATTATACAGTATAAACTTAATATTTAAATTGTTACAGACGTGACACAGCACTGAAGCGTCATGACTTCCTAAATATATCGCTTATACATTTTCAAGGCAGTGCTGTCATAACAAAGTGAGTGTATTTATTTCCCATGCATGCCCCCATCTTTCTGCAAAATGCTAACTGTTAACAAAGTATAAAAAAGAGAGAATTTGATCCCACTTTTGAAAACATGATATATGGTTGACTGAAAATTTTACTTTTCTATCTGTGCAAACCTCATATGTGGTGAATGAACAAAGAAATGTCCATAAAATATCAATGGCAGCACATCAATAATATAAAATACAGACCTTAAAGGACAATTTTGAAAGGGTTTTGTTATTTTGTTAAAAAATATATTTTTTCATGACAAGGTTGACAATTGCAGGCAGCCTATATGGGATTGATTGTATTTGCCCATGTCTAACCCATTGTTTAAATCAATAAGGGCCCCATTTGTGTTGCCCATTTCGAGCCCATGCACAGCAGTTTGCACATTTCCCATTTGTGACACAACTAGGACCCACATAGTAAGCTCATCTGTTTTTGACCATGTGGGACCTACTTAGCTGAAGTGGGCCCCAGATTAGATGCCCAGATGCCCCAGACCATGCCCACTTGGTACCCATATAGACCCAGCATAAACCATGTGGGGCCCACATATACATGTTGGCTGGGTGGTGGTCACACCAGATACTGGTTTTCGCCACCACCCCCCCCAATACAGTAAAACTGCTCATTTTAGAATGGCCTTTCAATGTGGCCAGCCTAAGGCACACCTGTGCAATAATCATGCTGTCTAATCAGCATCTTGATATGCCACACCTGTGAGGTGGATGGATTATCTCGGCAAAGGAGAAGTGCTCACTAACACAGATTTAGACAGATTTGTGAACAATTTTTGAGAGAAATAGGCCTTTTGTATACATAGAAAAAGTCTTAGATCTTTGAGTACGGCTCATGAAAAATGGGGGCAAAAACAAAAGTGTTACGTTTATAATTTTGGTCAGTGTAGAAAACAGAAAAAGGTTATATCTATAAAGTATATGGAATTCAAAAGCTTTGAAGCTCAGTATATCAAAACTGCTCCGAATACAGATATTACTTTCCAGGGTGATGTGATGGAAAAATTCTTTTGAAACACATTTACCAGATTCTTAGAAATGTGGTACTATCCCACTATGTTGGATTCTGGATTCATTTGATTTTGAAAAACTACCTGTAACACAGTTCGTAGATACGGGAAGGAGGCGGGAACCGGCAAACATTTAATACACTTTAATAATAAAATAAACAAACACAAATGAAAAGCGGCAGCCCCTCACGGACGACTGCCGCACACAAAACACAAACTAAAATCCAGGCCTGGTCCTCTCTCGTCTTCCACTGTCGTCACTCCTCATTTAACCCTTCCGAAGCTCCTCCGTGAGACTCGAGACCGGTGAGTGGCGCAGGTGTCGTTTATTACCATTTACTCCACCAGCCTCGCTCCGTTCCCACGGCTCTCGGCCCCGCCCCACTCGTCACAGTACCATTTTAGATAAAATGTTCAGTTGACTCTAAAAATATACATACATAGAGGTACATACAATTATTTTTTTAAATATACTTAAAAGGTGTATAAATGTAATAGTTTCATAAATCAATTTATGAATTTTAATTTAGAAATAACTAGTTTTGGGGGATTTGCACCACAATTTTATTTATTATTATAGTTATTTTTAATCATCAGGGTCCCTAGACGTCAGTCTATTACCAGTTTTTTTTGTATTATCTTCTTTTTATTAAATTAATACATTAATTTATAAGCAATAAAGCAGTTTTATTTTCTATTTTATGATTTCTTATTATAGTTTTAAATAATCTCATAATAGAAGAGACATATAAACCCAAAACATTTGTTTTTTATCTTGGACTTGGACGCACTAAATCTTGATACAGACTCAGACATTTTGGACTTAGAAACAGACGAATCAGCATCATGTATAGCATGAAAGATAAAAAAAAATAAGTATAACAACATAAAAATAAGATAAGTTATTAATAAATGTTTCCCACTCAAACTCAATTGGTTAAGGACTTGACTTGACTCGGACTTAATGTGATCTTGGACCCAACAATTGATATTGTTATTTTTTGTATCAGTGGTGTTTGGTAAAGTTCTAGAAAACAAATTGTGAACGTTCTTATAATAACTAGCAGTAGAGCATATGCTGTATCTGTGACAATTCAGTTCTCGGTAAAGCAAATTTGCAACATTCTAGACATGAACTGATACTGCATGCTTGTCCCCAGCTGTTGTGCAGGCAGAGGACTTCTGTTAAGGTGTAAATTAGACTGATAAAGTGATAATGAGGAAAATCGACACATGATTCAAATGCCCTGGAAAACAATCCAATGAGACCTGTACAGTAGGCTAACCTCAGTAATGGGTTAGCATCCAACCGTTTTTCCAATTTGCAGTTTCATATAGAATGCGTAAAAACAGATTATATTTTCAAGCCTTGCATTGTTCCACATGCAGGGAAAACAATTTCCATATCTATTTGGAAGTTGAACTGTTTATACCTTTAACAGCTATCCGATCAAAGTGCTCAAGACAGATGATGCATGAGTGCATACGCTGCAAATAATCAAGTCTATTACATGTACCGGAAATTCTCTTTTACTAGCAACACATGTTCCTAGAATCTCTCATCTCACACAGACCTCCATCTGTGAGTCTCTGTGTAGTATATGGAGCTCCCATGCGCTCTGGGGGACATGCAGTGTCAAACAGCAGCATTCAAATGAGTAATGGAAGAGCAAGCTCATAAATACTCTGCTGACCTTTCTGCATTCGTATACAACCAAGAGAGGAGAAAATCAGCGAACAACACTTGAGCATTAATTGCTCCCTAAAAGACAATGTTCCATGTTAATAGCAACAGGGGAAAGACCCTTAAATATGCACCAAAGGGCAAATCAAAATCTACATTAAGACTCATGAAAATCAAGTTGAGTAGTAAAATAGCAATGACCGCTTGCTCTGTGGCAATAAGCATAAAATAATTGTTGCATTCATTATGGTCAGTATGACATTTCCTTCTAGTTTGCTCAATTGTTTGTTAAAATGATAATACATTTCTTTGATTTATGCACTCTAATGTTGTTTCAAGCCATTTTTACTTTGTTGAATGAATGAGGGAAAGTCTTTGCAAGAATAATTCAACAAAAGTTCTTCTTGGACCAAGGTATTTACAATATAAAAAACAATGGAGAAAAAAAACAAAATATAAAATAAAAACTCCACGATGGGAGAAAACAAAGCTAGAGAACAATTACAATTAAAGATAGGAACTCAAGATACCTTACTTGGGGTAGCTAGAGAGGCTTTTACCGAGACCAAGCAGGAAACACAGGGCAAAGACTCAAAAACCGAGTGAGGAACCAAGGAAAAATGCACCACTTAAACAGGGGGAAACAAGGCACAGGTGAGCTAGATAACTCTAACAAGGCCACACGAGAAAGAACTAAGGCAGAGGAGAACACAGAGGAACTCTAGAGGCATGGAGACAAACTACAGGATGTAGGATGCTGACATAGAGTTTGCAAAAATAGCATGAATTTTCAGCATGTCACGTGATCCTAATGATCCAAATGATTCTAATATGGTGATTTGAAAATCAATAAACGTTCCTTATTGTCAGAGTTGAAAACAGTTGCAGTGCTGCTTAATATTTGTGGAAACAGTCATATAGCTCTGTAAAAACAGATTCTTTGACAATTAGGAAGTCTGACTAGTCTTAAAGCATTGTCTGTTTTGTGGTATTTGCAATTTCTTTTCAATGAATTGGTTGATACAGTTGCAAACATAGTGTGAATAATTAATTTATGACAGAATTCAAAAGCATGACTGGTGCATTTTTTTAATTCCTCTTTTTACATTCCATAAAAATTTTTTTAAACATTATGGCAGATTTTGCCTATTTTAAGTCAAATAGTTCTATCTGTATTCATCCAAAAGTTTTCAGTCCTTCTCAGACGTTTGTAATGAAAGCAAAATCAGAATAATCAGCATCTTGGCGTTGATGTCTAGTTTTAGTGGATGCTCAATCTTACTGATTAATTCATAAACAAAAAGACAGGATTTGTCTCGGTTGTGGTGCGTACGAGTTGCATTAGTATGTTTGTGAGTTAATCATTGTTTGTGCGTTTATCTAAATCTTCTAATTTTCTAAGGGTGAGATTTAAATGGAAATGCACAAGAAAAAAACATGCTCAATTAGTTCCTGCCCAAGGCTAATTTAAATGAGACCCACCACAGCTTTGACTATTAAAGAGTTCTCATGACCCAGTTCTTGCCTCAGAGCTGGTGGCAGCTACCATGACAGTACGAATCAGTCAAACATAAAGATCCACTCTTGATCGATGGAACCATCAGTTACACTAACAGTCAAGCTGGCCACCGAACACCTTTGCCCTCCTTTTGTAATGTAGACCATAATGCCATGCTTTGTTTTCTGCTAATTGGCTCTCCCTTGTATATAAATCATTAAAAAAAATCCCTAGCCACATGAGTTATTTCCTCTGAGAGTAGACTAAATCTAGTGGAGGAGTGTAAAGTATTCTCATTAATAAGCCAGTGGCTGAGAAACTCCTGTGCCCTTATATAAACTGGGATTTCTGTGACCTACAGATTTTGGCATGCAGATACCAGCCCGTATGGTCAAGTGAAAGCTTGTGACAAACGTCAGATGCCTAATACACCCTAGCAAGCAACTATTGACAAAATATCACTTAAAGTGATATGAGATCCCAGATTATTATTGTAGGTCAAGGTCTCAAAAACATGTCTAATCTTAATGGTGTTCAGTAGAACAATTGTCCACTTCAATTTCAACTGTTTCTATAAAATAGCAGCTATGCTAGTGGCAGTATTTTAAAGAAATAGTTCACCCAAAAAATAAACATTTGCTGAAAATGTACTAGCCCTCAGGCCATCCAAGATGTAGATGAGTTTGTTTCGGAACTGATTTGGAGAAATTTAGCAATGCATCACTTAGTAACCAATGGATCGTCTGCAGTGAATAGGTGCCGTCAGAATGAGAGTTCAAACAACTGATAAAAACACAGTATTACTATAGTCAAGTCATCTTTATTTATGTAGCGCTTTTAACAATACAGATTGTGTCAAAGCAACTTTCCAATATCAGAATAGGAAAATAGTGTCAATAATGTAAAATGACAAGATTAAAACAGTTAAAGGCATTTCATTATTGAATTCAATGATGTCATCGTCCAGCTCAGTTCAGTTTAAATAGTATCTGTGCAATCACGTAGATGATATCGCTGGAAAATAAGTGTCCCAATTAAGCAAGCCAGAGGCGACAGCGGCAAGCAACAAAAACTCCATTGGTGACAGAATGGAGAAGAAAACCTTGGGAGAAACCAGGCTCAGTCGGGGGGGCAGTTCTCCTCTGGACAGATGTAACAGCAACTCAATTCCAACTGCAGCAAAGACAGATTTTGTAAAGGACTCATTTGGTTCCCATGGTCTTGTCCCGGTGGCTGTCTAGGTTACGAGGTTCTCACTAGGGATCTGTCTCTGGGGTTCATCTAGGTGTCCTGATCTCCGCTAACATTCAGGGCTGTAGAGTTCGTCTCTAGGTGCTGATCCACCATCTAATCTGGATACGGACTGGATCGGGTGGCAAAGGTTATCTCGGAATAAGAAAGAAACAGACTAATATTAGCGTAGATGCCATTCTTATTACGATGTAGCAAGTACATCGGGTGTTATGGGAAGTGTTCCCGGTTCTGGTTGACCTAATTAATGCAGCCTAACAATTATTTAACGGATTTGAATATTAGAAGTGTATTACTGTATTATGTGTAAGCCAGGTTAAAGAGATGGGTCTTTAAACTAGATTTAAACTGACAGAGTGTGTCTGCCTCCCGAACAGTGATAGGTAGATTGTTCCAGAGTTTTGGCACTAAATAGGAAAAGGTTCTGCCGCCTGCAGTTGATTTTGATATTTCAGGTATTAACAAATGGCCAGAGTTTGAGAAGGTAGTGGACGTAGAGGACTATAATGTGATAAGAGCTCACTCAAGTACTGAGGAGCTAAACCATTCAGGGCTTTATAAGTAAGTAACAAGATTGTAAAATCTATACGATGTTTAGTAGGCTCAGGCTTTAGTAGGCACTGGCTCAGTGCAGTGTTGACAGAACCGGGCTAATGTTGTCATACTTCCTGGTTCTAGTAAGAACTCTAGCTGCTGCATTTTGGACCATCTGTAGTTTGTTTATTAAGCATGCAGAACAACCACCCAATAAAGCATTACAATAATCTAATATTGAGCTCATAAATGCATGAATTAACATTTCTGCATTTGATTTGAGAGCATAGGTCTCAATTTATTTATATTTTAAGATGAAACAAATTCAGTTCCCTTTCGAAGGGAACTCTACATTGCGTCCTCTAGGGGTCGCTATGGGAACGCCTTCAGCGTGACCAGTGTTAAAAAACATAATGCACTTGACATTGGTAGGTGGAAGCCTATGACGTAAGCAAATGAGCGTCTGCGGGAATAAAAGGGCGCCTGTGGAACACGTCATCCTATTTTTTTGTATTCAGGGGACATTTGTTTCTGAAGTGTGAGTACTATGTCTGGTGTGAAATGTTTTAGGAGGTGTGATGATCTGTGTCAGCTCTTTCTGACACCAGATGACACACACGACCTATACGTTATGTGTTTGGGTGAAGAGCACGCGCACTCTTTTCTCAAGGGAACGAAGTGCATTCATCGTGAGCTTTTCTCTTTGGGAAAGCTCCGCTCTCGTTTGTCCCTTTTCTCGAGAGGATTGGGGTAATCATCTGCCCCACGCGGCGCGGGTCCAGCCGTTGCTGAGGCAGCGAGGAGACTGAGATTATGGTGATCACAGATGGAGCTTGCTGATGAGTTTGAGAGAGGAATTAATCTCTCGCGCTCGTCAGCGGCTGACGAGAGTAAACTGCTGGAGGAGGATGTATTGTAACTTACATCTTCTGATCCAGCAGGAAGTGCTCTGCTGGCTCCTGGCCAGGAGTTGGCTGATGAGAGCGAAGAGGATATTTCTGAGCCTTCTCAGCCTGTCTGCCCCATGTATGAAGAGCTGCTGGAAGTTATGTTTCACCTTCCAGCTCTGGGTTGTTCCTTCCCATAACACTCATTTGGGGAGATCAAAAACACCAACTCCGAGCATTGATCGATTCTGGCGCTGCCGGGAATTTCATGGATATTTCCCTTGCCAATAGTCTCCAGATCCATAATAATTCTCTTCCTGCCCCCCTAACTGTGATAGCTTTGGATGGAAGACCGTTAGCTCCAGGGAAAATAACCCACCTCACCTCTCTCCTTTGTCTCGTCACTTACCAGCACCAGGAGAGAATTTGCTTTCACCTTATACAGTCTCCAGAGTTCCCTGTTATCCTCGGTCACCCCTGGCTCCTCCAGCACAATCCACACTTTGACTGGTCCACTGGCGCTGTTCTCAGCTGGGGTCCCACCTGTCAGACTATATGCTTGGCTCTGAGCTCCCCTGACCCTGTTCTTGAGTCCCAAGAACCCCAAGATCTGTCTCAAGTCCCTGCTCAGTACCACCATCTCAAAGCAGTGTTCAGCAAAAGGAAGGCCACCTCCTTACCTCCTCATCGGCCCTATGATTGCGCCATTGAGCTGCTCCCAGGAACCTGTCCTCCCAGAGGTCCTATATTCTCTTTGTCTCCCCCCGAACGAACTGCTATGGATTAATACATCAACGAAGCCCTTGAGGCAGTTATCATCCAACCTTCCACTTCCCCCGCTGGAGCTGGATTCTTTTTCGTTGGGAAGAAGGATGGCGGACTTCGGCCTTGCATTGATTACAGGGGCCTTAATAAGATCACTATTCGAAACCGTTATCCCTTGCCACTCATGGCCTCTGCCTTTGAAATTCTGCAAGAAGCCTCCATCTTCACTAAGCTCGATTTGCGCAATGCCTACCATCTCGTACGCATCAGACAAGGAGATGAATGGAAGACCGCCTTCAACACGCCCAGTGGGCACTATGAATATTTAGTTATGCCCTTTGGTCTCACTAATGCTCCTGCAGTATTTCAAGCTCTCATAAACAATGTTCTCAGAGACATGCTCAACCAATTTGTGCTCGTCTACTTGGATGATATCCTCATCTTCTCGAGTTCCCTCCAAGAGCATGTTAAACATGTCAGTAAAGTACTCCGATGTCTTCTTGATAACCATCTTTACGCTAAACCTGAGAAATGTGAGTTCCATGTGACCGAAGTTCAGTTCCTGGGGTTCATCATCAAGCCTGGCCAGATACAAATGGACCCTCAGAAAGTTCAAGCAGTTGTTGATTGGCCCATTCCCTTATCAGTAAAAGAAGTACAGCGTTTCCTTGGCTTTGCCAATTTTTATCGCAAGTTCATCCTGAACTTCAGTACTGTGGCGACTCCTTTATCCGCCCTTACCAAGGGGAACACAACAAGCTTTTACTGGGGACCTGAAGCAGAGTTGGCCTTCCGCAAACTCAAAAGCCACTTTACCTCTGCACCTATTCTCATGCTCCCTGACCCAGATAAACCCTTCATCGTGGAAGTCGATGCTTCGGACGTAGGGATTGGAGCTGTGCTGTCCCAAAGGGGTGAGGACAACAAGCTGCATCCATGTGCATTCCTATCCCACCGCCTTACACCGACTGAGATGAACTATCATGTAGGGGATCGAGAGTTGCTGGCAGTTAAGCTAGTGCTTGAAGAGTGGAGGCATTGGCTTGAGGGGCCAAACACCCAGTCCAAGTACTCACGGACCACAAGAATCTGGAATACATTCAGCAGGCAAAACGACTCAACCCCCGCCAGGCACGTTGGTCATTATTCTTCAACCGATTCCAGTTCATTCTATCCTACCGCCCTGGTTCTAAGAACCTAAAACCTGATGCATTATCCCGAGTATATGGAAACACTCCCCAGGAAGATTCTGTTGCATCGATTATCCCCAGTACCAAGATAATAGCTCCTATAAGGTGGGATCTGGAAAATACTGTCAAACAAGCCCAAACCCGAGAACCTGACCCAGGAGGGGGGCAAACCAACTGTCTGTTTGTTCCTAAATCGGCCCGCTCCCAGGTCCTCCTTGGTCTCATCTTTCCATGGATTTTATCACTGGACTTACGCTATCACAAGGCAACACCACTATCCTGGTCGTAGTTGACAGATTCTCCAAGGCCGCCCGATTTATCCCTCAGCCCAAACTGCCCACCGCAAAATAAACTGCTGAGTTGGTTATAAACCACATCTTTCGAGTCTTTGGCATCCCACAAGACATCGTCTCTGATCGAGGACCCCAATTTTCCTCCCGATTCTGGTGGGCATTTTGTCAGTCTCTGGGAGCTACAGTCAGCCTATCTTCTGGGTTCCACCTGGAGTCCAATGGGCAAACGGAAAGGCTTAACCAAGATCTTGAGACTACACTGAGGTGTATGGCAGCTAACAACCCATCCTCTTGGTCTCTCTTTATCATGTGGGCAGAATACGCTCACAACACCCTTCGGTCCTCTGCTACAGGCCTGTCCCCTTTCGAGTGCCAGTTTGGATACACCCCTCCACTATTCCCTGAGCAAGAAGTGGAGGTTGCTGTTCCCTCTGCTCAACAGTTTGTTAAACGCTGCCGCTTGACATGGAAAAAGGCCCGACTTAAGCTCCTTAAGGTCTCTCAGCAGTACCAGCACCAGGCCAATCGCAGACGCAGACCTGCCCCCACTCTGCGCCCCGGCCAAAGAGTCTGGCTCTCCACTAAGAACATTCCCTTGCGGGTGGAATCCCGTAAACTTTCCCAGAGGTTCATTGGCCCCTTCAAGATTGCCAGGAAAGTTAACCCAGTTACTTATCGTTTATACTTGCCTAAATCTTTGAAGATAAATCCCACCTTCCATGTCTCTCTGTTAAAATCTGTTGTGTCTTCTCCTTTTCTTGCGACAGGTAAACCTCCCCCTCCTCGTATCATTGGGGGCCAGCCAGCTTACACAGTCCACAGAATATTGGATATCCATCAGTACATTGGTCCCGGCAGTATCTTGTGGACTGGGAAGGCTATGGCCCTGAGGAGCGCTCCTGGGTTCCTGCCAAGGACATTTTGGACCCCAAACTAATTCAAGAATTTCATGCTTGCAAGCCCAGTCGTCCTGGAGGGAACGTCAGGAGCCGTTCCTAGTGGGAGGGTCCTGTCAGAGTTTAGGCTTGTTATGTTTTATTTTGGCCACTAGAGGTCTCTATAGTACTCATGTCAACTTGTGCTTGTAATCAGTGCCATTGTTTTCACATGTGCCTCATTCGGGGCTGTGTATTTAAGCTGACCGCTTCCTTTGTTTCTTTGCTTGGTTATTTTTGTTCTTAGCCAGTTGCTGCCGTAAGTCTGCTCTAGTTATATTTACTAAGCTCTGAAAGCCTTTTTTGGATCGTTTCCCTACAGTTATTCTTGCTGTTTTTGGGGTGTTTTTTCCCCATTGACTTTTTGTTTTGGAGATTATTTTTCTCCTTTTCGATCCTGTTTGGACTGAAGATTTTCTGTTTGGTGGCTTTCATTTAAGAAAAGGTTTTTGTACCCTTTTCTCTGTTTTGTTAATAAACTCCTCAGAGAACTCATTAAGAACGCGTCTGACTATTGGGTTCAACTCCCTTCTGTGGCTGAGTGGTGGAGTCTATGACTCTTGCACCAAAAATCCCAAGTTCGAATCCCTGGCTGTGACAGTTATACTGTCAGATATGCAAAATAAATCTGTCCTATCTCTTGCTCTGGCTTCTGTGTATAGACCACTGGGGCCATATACAGATTTTCTAAAATAATTAGCAGATTTTCTCTCAGACATATTGGTTAATGTTGATAAAGCACTAATTGTAGGATATTTTAACATTCACGTAGATAATACAAATGATGCGTTAGGACTTGGGTTTACTGACCTAATAAACTCTCTTGGAGTCAAGCAAAATGTGACCGTGCCCACTCATAATTTTAATCATATGCTAGATTTAATTATATCGCATGGAATCGATCTTACTGATATAGATATCGTACCTCAAAGTGATGATGTTACTGACTATTTCCTTGTATCGTGCATGCTGCATATTACTGATATTAACTATATGGCTCCGCGTTATCGTCAAGGCAGAACTATTGTTCCAGCAACTAAAGACAGATTCACAAATAAGCTGCCTGATTTATCCCAACTGCTCTGTGTAACCATAAATACAAATGAACTAGACAAAATTACTACTAACATCGTAAATATATTTTCTAATACGTTAGAAACCATTGCCCCCATCAAATTAAAAAAGGTTAGAGAAAAACGTGCTGTGCCATGGTACAACAGTTACACCCATTCTCTCAAGAAAGAAACTCGTAATCTTGAGTGCAAATGGAGAAAAACTAACTTGGAAGTCTTTAGAATTACATGGAAAAACAGTATGTCCAGCTATAGACAGGCTCTAAAAGCGGCCAGGACCAAGCATATCCGTAAACTTATAGATAATAACCAAAACAATCCAAGGCTTTTATTTAGCACAGTGGCTAGATTAACAAATAATCAGATGTCACCAGATCTAAATATTCCCTCACAGTTTAATAGTAATGACTTTATGAATTTCTTCACTGATAAAATAGATAGCATAAGAAATACAATAACAAACGTAGATTCTACAGCGTCTAGTACATCAGCTTTCATCGCACCCAAAGAAAAACTGCTGTGCTTTACAACTATTGGACAGGAGGAGCTAAATAAACTTATCACTGCATCTAAAACAACAACATGTTTATTAGATCCTGTACCCACTAAATTATTGATAGAGTTGTTACCTGTAGCAGAAGAACCGCTTCTCAATATTATTAACTCATCGTTATCTTTAGGTCATTTCCCAAAACCATTCAAGCTGGCGGTTATTAAGCCTATCATTAAGAAACCAAAATTAGATCCTTGGGAACTGACAAATCTTCTGTTTATGTCTAAAATTTTAGCAAAAGTTGTGTCTGCTCAATTGTTCTTCTTCTTGCAACTAGGTTATGATCAGTGATCATATCATTTACAAAAAGCACTTTCGTAGAAAGGGACCTGATATTCAGTAAGCCAAGTTTATCATTTGTTTCTCTGTGTTATCATTTGCTTATTTGTTGAACGTCAATCAAATTGTTACTCATAAATAGTTCGGGGAACAGACACAGTCTCTATAGTGGGATATCTTGGTGAAAGAGTCTCTATGTGCTGAGAATTAACTGACTTCTGTGACGTGGGGCGGCTAGCAGATGGTCGGTTTAGCCAGTGTCTACTTCCTGACCTGGGCCCCAGTTAGTCAAGTACGAACTCTAAGACAATGTGCCATATTTCTAGAGAGAAGAGCTATAGGTAATTGACACAACTAAATTTCACCAAATCTGATGAATAAACAAATTAATCTATTCATCTAAAATGTTAGTACATTTTCAGCAAATTTTCATTTTTGCATGAGCTATTCTTTTAACACGCTACTGCAACAAATATATGTCAGCATAAATACATTTTTATTCTGCATGTATGAATATGTAAGCTGGAGAAACAGATGCTGGATTTGTTGTGTTCTAAATGTAATGGTATCTTAGTATACACAAAAACGAATTTATATGCACAACACGGTATAAACAGATACAGCCTACTTATCACAGCTGAGGCTTGTTCTCAGCATGGATATGTTAATTAGCAGTGTTTGCTAAGGCAAGCATTGCTATTGTTATTGCTTTTGCTTATTTTTCTTGTTTTTCCACTCGAAACATAAATCGTCCCGCACCATTACGTGAATGATACCTTTAAATAAGGGAGCTTATTGAGGAGCAATGTGCTATTGCTTTTCTAAGTGATTAAACTTCTGATTAGATTTTTGTTTAGCAGACAGTAAAATTAGTAAAAGGAAAGAAAACATTCTGAATTCATGGGGCTATAAATAGGTACCAGCAAATCATACAGCGCTGGAAGATTTTGCACACACACAAGCACAACTCACAGGTGTATTTCTTTTGATTCTGCAGCTACAACATACAAACAACTCAACAAATTGAATTTGTAATATCAATCATGGCAACTCACAGAAGGGTGAAAGCATTTTAACAGAAGGTTGAGATATTTTTCATGTTTTTGGAACATGTGGCTGCATTTATTTAATCAAAACTACAGTGACAACAATAATATTTTGAAATACTTTTACAATTTAAAATATTTTAATGCCATTTATAATTAAAAATTAGTTTTAATACATTTTAAAATGCTATTTATTTCTGTTATGGAAAAGCTGAATTTTCAGTAGTCATTACTCCAAATTTCAGTGTCACATGATCCTTCAGAAATAATATTAATATGCTGATTTGGTTCTTAATATTATCAATGTTGAAAACAATTCTGCTGATAAATTTTTATTTATTTTTTATTATTATTATTATTAATAATTTTGTGTATAAAATAGTGATATTTAGTAATTAATAAAATAGTGATATTTTTTCAGGAGTCTTTGATGATTAAAATGTTTACAAAATAATGCTTTTTATATTTTTTCATTATTATTATGAATAACTGTCAAAAAAGTAATAATTTATTTCAAATAAATATTACTGACACAATACTTTTCAAAGGCAGTGTTTATTTTGTAATATATATATATATATATACATAAGTTGTATATTAGCAATTAATAACCATAACACTGATGACTCTCTCTCGCTACATATACATACACATATATATATATTTACCAGAGGTGGAAAGTAACGAATTACATTTACTCGCGTTACTGTAATTGAGTAGCTTTTTTGTGTACTTGTACTTTTTTAAGTAATATTTTTAATCTGTAATTTTACTTTAGTATATTTTGTGGAAGTATTGTACTTACATTTTAAAACACATTCGTTACTGAGTAAAAAATCGCTCCGTGGAAACAACTGCAGCAAATAATGGGCAGAAGAAGAAACTGGCGCTAAAATCACAAGAAAGATGCAGACGGACATGACAGGACGTTTTAAGGGGCGCTCACATATCGCGCGTCTTTTCGCGCTTAAGTTCGTTATTTCAAATGTAGACGCAGCGGTATGCGCTCATAATGGAAGCGGCGCGGTCGCGGTGCGGCTCGTTTTTCAGGCGCGTCGCGCGCGCCGAGATAAAAACATCTCAACTTTTCAGAATGCCGCAGCGCACCGCAGGTCATGTGACGAAATTTCCTTCTTGTAACGGAGAGCGCGGCTGATGGTTGCTTAGCAACGACAAACGCCTCCGGAGCGCTTTGGAAAAAAGGAGAAAGCAGCGCGCCTAGCGGTTTCCATGCGTTTTTAGGCGCGATATGTGAACGGCCCCTAATGGTGCAGACCCAGCTGAAAACCAAACCCCGTCATATTCTGCTGAAGTTGAATTCGAAGGAAATGAAGTGAACCCCTGGCCATATTCATGCTCTATTATGCAGTGTAAGCTGTGTTTGCCTCGGGAGACCGAACTAGCAGCTTATAACATCTCGACATCGCCCTTCGCAAGCATGTAAGTTAAGTTAGAGGTAACGTAAATACTTACATCATTGCATTGGTGGTTAAAACGAAGCTTTGACGGTTTAGCAAAAGGTTTTGCACAAATGAGCCAAAAAGACAGTGGTGCAGGGTGTGCAATATCATCTGAGATAATATAATAATTGTTGTTTTAACGGGAGTGCTTTCTTTCACTGCGTGATGCAGTCTGTTAAAATGCGTTTAGAATGATCACAAAATTGAAGATATAGAAGCAGAAAATGTATATAATTTAATATAGTAAGTCAACATCACACGAAGAATGCCGTTTTTCTCAAAAAATCACCATGATTACATAGGCATGTAGTTTTTCTTTTTACACAGTTCAAAAAACAAGAAGTTAATTAAGAGACTTACGTTTTAGACACCATATTGCCTGTTTTTGCTCTATTTCGACAACAAAAATAATTTCAAACACAGTTTTGCGTCTCTGACTCTGAGCAATGACGTGTTTTGTTCCTGAATGAATTAACCGTTTAAATGATTCTGTTCAATCGCAATGACTCACTTATCAGTGACTTACTGACACCTACTGGTGGTTCTAATTTAACATTTAAAGTATCTTTTGATTATTATTATTTTTTATTTCTAATGACTATTTAACATTTGTGACCCTGGAGCACAAAACCAGTATTAAGTCACTGGGGTATATTTGTAGCAATAGCCAACAATACATTGTATGGGTTAAAATTATACATTTTTCTTTTATGCCAAAAATCATTAGCATATTCAGTAAAGATCATGTTCCATTAATATATTCTGTAAATATCCTACTGTAAATATATCAAAACTAAGAGCTTAATTTGAACAACTTTAAAGGAGATTTTCTCAATATTTTGATTTTTGCTCCCTCAGATTCCAGATTTTCAAATATTGTCCGATCATAACAAACCATACATCAATGGAAATATGATTTATTCAGCTTTCAGATGATGTATAAATCGCAATTTAGGAAAATGGACCCTTATGGTTTTGTGGTTCAGGGTCACATTTTATGTCTTATTTATCAAAACATTATTTCTGCATTTGTAACTGCAGGCTAAATGCCTTCAATGTCCGTGTAAATACATCTATGCCACTTCAGATGAAGCTTCTGCGTTTCCTCTGCATTGCAAAGATAAATTTTGTTGATACTGATTTAATTTCCCTGGTAACAGCCTAAATGTGTTATTATTCTAAATAACTGATTCCTTTAATTAAAAACACCTAGTTTGAGATTTATAGGCCCATATCCCAGGTGTGTCAAACTCAGTTCTTGGAGGGCCACAGCCTTAAAGAGTTTAGTTCCAACCCTGCTCCAACACACACACCATGTAGTTTTCAAATAAGCCTAAATCATTAGATTAGCTGGATCAGATGTGTTTAATTAGGATTATATCTACACTGTGTAGGGCTGTGGCCCTCCAGGTACTGAGTTTGACACCTTTGGTTTATCCCATTTTTACCTCCCTCTCATTGTTAAAATGTAACTAAGTACTTTTTACTCTGAGTAAATTTTAAATGAGCTACTTTTTACTTTTACTTGAGTATATTTTTAGACTGGTACTTTTACTTGAGTAGAATATTTTTGTACTCTTTCCACCTCTGATATTTACATTTATATTTACGCATTTAGCAGACGCTTTTATCCAAAGCGACTTACAGTGCATTCAGTCCATATATTTTTTTGTGTTCCCTGGGAATCGAACCCACAACCTTTGCGCTGCTAACGCAATTCTCTAACCACTGAGCCACAGGAACACTATATATATATATTGCAGTCTTTGAAATACATAGTATCACAACACAAACATACCATTTCTGACCTTTGAGTATGCTTAAAGCTGAGATGAATGATAGAGGGAACTTTTTAGTTTTAGCTCCAATAATATTGAGATTAACTTGATAAAATGACTCCTTGCAGATGTAACATATCAATATTCATTTTAAAGTGCATCTTATTCCAATACAACTTCAAAGGATTGGCTCAGACACAGATGTCTGGGAAAAGTCTCAGATATCCACTGACCCTAGAACAGCCCATGGTGCTCCTGGGGATGCAGAGCTGAAGCATGCATCTTTATGCCCATATTTCCAGTAGTCTGCTGTCTAAACCCAAATAAAAATGTTTATTTACCAATCCTGGAGCAAATAACCACTTGTTACAGTCTCTGTGCATTGTGCATTTCGGAATACAAATATTGGACATTGCACTGCCCAGCACCCTCTCTGTGTGACAGATATGGCAGATACACTGCATGTAGTTCTGGTCAATGAGTTCTCATTTTTCAGCCAGATAATAGCCATCCTTGCTGCATTAGCCTGTTTCCAACAGTAGGATAAGAGGGTGCTGAGCCAAGCTTGTGTTGTATTCTTCATTCCTGACACTTTGTTAGCAAGCTTGTTTGTTTCCTCAGTCAGACTTAGCAATTAAATCCACATCTCAAATAATACAAGACAGGTGTATTGCTCTGACTCACCATAATGCCAGTTTTTGATAAATGCATTCATAACCATATAAAAAAAGACCACTATGTTCCCAGACAGTATACAATTTTTTTCCTCAGATAGTGTACCTAATATTACCTATGATATATATAGCATTTTCCCTGTTTTTCCCTTTTTCTGTTGTCCTGATGTGACAAGTTTTGACCTGATGTGACAGATCTAAATGTGTCATGTTTGAATTGAATACAAGTGAGAATGAGATTTGTAAGCTCTGGTGGAGGGAAAGATGTGACTGATGGGAAGTGAATAATGCTTTTCTGTCTGTTCCTGTTACAAAGCTAACATATGTGATCCGACACTGATCCTCTACAAAAATACAGTATGAGTCTAAGAAGTCATGCATCCCGGAAAGAGCTTGGTTGAAAAAGCCATTGACCATTGAAAAACCACATTGTACTAAATTATGGAGGTGTAAATATATACAGTGGAGTGCGAAAGTATTCAGACTTACATTTTCACTCTTTGTTATATTGCAGCCATTTGCTAAAATCATTTAAGTTCATTTTTTCCCCATTAATGTACACACAGCACATATTGACAGAAAACACAGAATTGTTGACATTTTTACAGATTTATTAAAAAGAAAAACTGAAATATCACATGGTCCTAAGTATTCAGACCCTTTGCTGTGACACTCATATATTTAACTCAGGTACTGTCCATTTCTTCTGATCATCCTTGAGATGGTTCTACACCTTCATTTGAGTTCAGCTGTGTTTGATTATACTGATTGGACTTGATTAGGAAAGCCACGCACCTGTCTATATGAGACCTTACAGCTCACAGTGCATGTCAGAGCAAATTAGAATCATGAGGTCAAAGGAACTGCCTGAAGAGCTCAGAGACAGAATATGTGTAAGGCACAGATCTGGCCAAGGTTACAAAAAAATTCTGCTGCACTTAAGGTTCCTAAGAGCACAGTGGCCTCCATAATCCTTAAATGGAAGACGTTTGGGACGACCAGAACCCTTCCTAGAGCTGGCCGTCCGGCCAAACTGAGCTATCGGGGGAGAAGAGCCTTGGTGAGAGAGGTAAAGAAGAACCCAAAGATCACTGTGGCTGAGCTCAGAGATGCATTCGGGAGATGGGAGAAAGTTGTGAAAGTCAACCATCACTGCAGCCTCCACCAGTCGGGGCTTTATGGCAGAGATGGCAGAGAAGCTCTCTCCTCAGTGCAAGACACATGAAAGCCCGCATGGAGTTTACTAAAAACACCTGAAGGACTCCAAGATGGTGACAAATAAGATTCTCTGGTCTGATGAGACCAAGATAGAACTTTGGCCTTAATTCTAAGCGGTATGTGTGGAGAAAACCAGGCACTGCTCATCACCTGTCCAATACAGTCCCAACAGTGAAGCATGGTGGTGGCAGCATCATGCTGTGGGGTGTTTTTCAGCTGCAGGGACAGGACGACTGGTTGCAATCGAGGAAAGATGAATGCGGCCAAGTACAGGGATATCCTGGACGAAAACCTTCTCCATAGTGCTCAGGACCTCAGACTGGGCGGTTTACCTTCCAACAAGACAATGACCCTAAGCACACAGCTAAAATAACGAAGGAGTGGCTTCACAACAACTCCGTGACTGTTCTTGAATGGCCCAGCCAGAGCCCTGACTTAAACCCAATTGAGCATCTCTGGAGAGACCTAAATGCCTGTCCCGTTTACCATCCAACCTGACAGAACTGGAGAGGATCCGCAAATGGCAGAGGATCCCCAAATCCAGGTGTGATCTTTCCCAAAAAGACTCATGGCTGTATTAAATTTACAGGTATTATTTTGGTATTAACAGACAACTTCATGAGTCATTTTCATGTATGATATTAAAATTAACATTTTAAAGCTATACTCTGAATAACCAATTTTTTCAAAGTTGTTCGTTCTTTCTACTTACAGTATGGTCACATATTTTACTTGTAGTTTCTTTGTAATTTGTGAAATGTACTATTGATTTCTGAGTGAAAATAGTTTCAAAGTAAATCCTACACCACTTTTTTTTTTCCTCCCTGGAATACATTTCTGGGCAAGTGGATAACATTTATCTACTTTAGTGTTTACCATAGCCTGTATAGAAATATGGATGTGGTATCTGTGACGTCACCCGTAGGATTCTGAAGAGCATTTTTAAAGCCCAAAGTTGGCGGAGCCGCCATCGCCAGTTTGACAGCATGTCACTCCCAGAAAATGTTAAATAGCAAAGAGGCGGGATGTGGGTGGGGCTTGTTGCTGAAACCACACCCGCTTAGTTTGACGGTGGTGATAGCAGCGGCAATCCAACAGTAACTCAAGTAGCCACACCCTTAAATATGTAGAACTTAAAGGCTTGATATAATTTAAACGGATGAGTTATAAAAAAAATCTAAATAAAAATCACCCTCCTCACAGTTTTCATGAAATGCAAAATTAGCTATATGCAGATGATAATTTTGTGTTTGGACGAAGGATGCCTATTTCAGTGAACTGAGAACTGAAATTTACTGAACCACGTACATGCTGCAAAGTTTTGAAAGAGAATACCAAAATTAAATTAGTCTCTTCTGTGAGTCTCATGCTGAAAATGGTTGGCATATAGTGTGCATACAAAATTAAAAGATGTAGCATAGCACTGTTAGAAGAGGGACAAGGAAAGAAAAGAGGCTGTAATATATTTACTTAGTGAAAACAATGTGTACTTCTAGCGTGATTTTGTTAGAGCTGCTTTAAAACAGCTTTTACAGCGTAAGATCTACGACTTAAGACTAAACACAATACTCATCCTAATTGATGTTCTTAGCTCCCAATATCATCAATGGCAAGCTCATTATTAAAGCTCTTCATTGACTGCCTAGTCTTAACTTTAATCCGTACAACTGCCTTGGCAATTCAATTTAATTTGAGTCATCGCAACTGTGGCCTTTGCCAGGGAACTTCTTAATGCATCTGATGTTTCATATCAAAGACAAATTTAGCTTCTGATGTTTTATTTATTTTGTTTCTTTCTGCTCCTTTCCCAGGAAATGCATAAACCTGATATGCATATATGGTATAGCATAGTATAGGCGAAGTAGGCAAAGGCTTTCATCTAGTACAGTAGAGTTTATTATGTTGAGTTAATTATGATCAACATTTTGTTACAAATCTGGGCTACTTGGAGTCTTCAGTGTTACACCGGTTCTTACTGAAGTAGTGGGATACAACTGTAAATAAGATTTGGCTCTGTGAGCAAACTCCTATAGTGTAACAGTACCAGTTTAATGTCTTTCAAATACAATTTCACAATTGATTTGGAGCAAGACTGCCTCTTCAGACAGAGAAGTAAATGGTATAGGTAGGAGCCATTTCACTCAGAGAGGTTTCCTCTTTCATGATCCTGAGATTTCTCTTACACATCTACCACGGCGGTTGATATTCCAATAAGGTTGCCATCCAGAATGTCTCAAGTCAACTTCACACTGCTTTAAAATGGGACTGGAGAGTCAACCAATAGTATTAGAGTGAAATTACAATCCAGCCACCATAATCTCTTTCAGATGAACCCACTCTGGTTCTGTACACACAGCATCTGAAGGGCACACACTGCACAAGGAGATTAGGCTATGGATTTACTAGGAAGTCTGAAAATCAGAGATTTGTGGATATTTTACAAATATACATCCACACACCCACAAACATGACACTGTTGCATACATTCCTTTAAAATAATATAACTAAGATGTTAACATTTTTTGTTCCCAGCATGGACATTTTTCTCTCATATTTCATATTATATTTGTATTTATTAATATATGATATTATATATTATACACATATTGTTTTTATTAATTAAGTCTCTTGTGCTCAATCAAGTTACATTTATTTGATCAAATGTAAATAGCAGCCATCCAGTTCCCCTTCATGGAACTCGAACTGCGCCCCTAGGGGTCGCTACGGGAACGCCTCAGCGTGACTCGGGTCTGAAGATACATATGAAAAAACACCACCTGTTGGTCGGCGACAGCCCATGACGCGTCACTACCGCGTACCACAATATAAGTGCCGTCGGGAGGATACATCATCAGCTTTTTCGTCTTCACTGACTGGTTTGTTTGAAGCGTGCAGAGTGAATCTGGTAAGAGTACAGTTTTCTAACTCTACTATGGCGAGCACTAGCAAGGCGTTTAGGAAGTGTGTGGATCCGTGTCCTCGTTATTTGACACCCGATGACACACACGACTGTTGCGTCTTTTGTTTGGGCATGGAGCACGCACGCTGGCGTCCTTGAGGGGGCGGTTTGCGTGCATTGTGAGCGGCTCTCTATGAGGAAGTTTCAGCTCCGCCTGTCCCTCTTTTCGAGGAAAGAGGGCAGCCGCCTGCTTCCGCGATTCAAGACCCACCGCTACGTTGCGACGGAGGCGAATGAAATCGTGGGGTTCGCAGTTGGTGGTGGCCGATAAGCTGGAAAGGACCGCCCCTTTCGCTCGGCCGAGAATGAGAGTGAGCTGCTGGATTGTGATGATGCGATCTTTCTGACATCATCAGATGCAGCAGCTAGTGCTCCGCTGCATATGAACGAGTTTTTGAGGTTATGGATTATAAAATAAATTTAAATAACCCCAGCTCGAGTGAGCCTTCCTTTCTTCATAAATCTCGATGTGGAGGTTGAGAAGGAGTGGGAAAAGCTAGTTTTCTCAGTATTCATAGGCTTCAGCATACTAGTTATGCTGACACTGAGGGATGCGTGAAAATGGCTATGAGGGATGCCCCTGTGCAAGAGATGATAACCAGCTTATCTCTCTATGGCGAGACATCTCTCTCAAGGCTCCCTCCTGGCCATCTAAGCCCCTGAATCTCGCTTAAATGGCAGGGCATAGTGCAGCAGCAGGTCAGACCGTCGCTTGCTGCACAGGCGCACTAGACTGACCTGCTAAAAGTCCTGGATAAGGTCCAGGTCTGAGCCCGAACAACTAGGGTCCTAACCCATCTCGGTCTGAGGATCAGAGATGGGCTTAGAAGGCTAGTCTCGCGACTCATGCCCCTCCCTCCCTGCGGCTAGGGTGAGACAGAGGCGGGTCAGAGAGAGGCAAGCCCTCTCATTCCTCTTTAATTCCCTGTAACCACCGTAAACTCCACCGACCGAGGTTAGTGGAAGTTTCTGCCAAGAGCGCCAGAGGCGCTCCCTTGTGAGCAGCGGAGTTCCTCTCATTCCGAGGAATGAGTTCTCCGCTCCTCAGAGCTCTGTGATAGGTCGCCTCCGTGCTGGTCGAGCTAGCATTGCTCCCTCACTATAGAGGGTTATCTATGAGCATGCCGCTCCTGCTGAGCGTCTGAGTAACTTCTCATTCTGAGGAATGAGTTCTCCGCCTCCAGAGCTCGATATAGGTAGCATTATAGGCTCTCATTCTGAAGAATGAGTTCCCAACTAAGAACTGCAGTCAGGTGGACCTATGATGACTTCAGGCAGGTTCTGTATTCTCGAACTGCCTTACTGATGGTCTGGACGTGAGTCCCCTCGGAGGTTTCTGTGGATCCTCCTGGATCTTCAGTCATTCTGGTCACCACTGCAAGGGTAGAGCCAGCATTACTCCCCTCACGATAAGAGGGTTACCTATGAGTATGCCGCTCCTTCTGAGCAGCTGAGTGTCTTTTCATTCTGAGGAATGAGTTCTCCACTCTCCAGAGCTCGTTATAGGTAGAGCTAGCATTGCTCCCCTGTTAGAGGGTCACCTTTGAGCATGCCGCTCCCTGCGGAGTCTGAGTTCCCACTCATTCTGAGGAATGAGTTCTCCGCTCGTCAGAGCTCTGTGATAGGTCGCCTCCCTTGCGGGTCGAGCTAGCATTGCTCCCCTCACTATAGAGGGTTATCTATGAGCATGCCGCTCCCTGCTGAGCGTCTGAGTTCCTTCTCATTCTGAGGAATGAGTTCTCCGCTCTCCAGAGCTCGTTATAGGTAGAGCCAGCATTACCTATGAGTATGCCGCTCCCTTCGAGCTGCCTGAATGTCCACTCATTCCGAGGAATGAGTGTTCCGCCTCCCAGAGCTCGCTGTTGGTAGAGCCAGCATTGCTCTCCTCACCCAGAGGGCCACCTATGAGCATGCCGCTCCCTTCTGAGCGGCGGAGTTCCTCTCATTCTGAGGAATGAGTTCCCCGCCTCCAGAGCTCACGGCTGGGCTCGACGCTCCCTCTGAGCGGCGAGTGTCTTCTCATTCTGAGGAATGAGTTCTCCACCCTCAGAGCTCTATGATAAGTCGCTCTCCCTGCTGGTCGAGCTAGCATTGCTCCCCTCACTAGAGGGTTATCTATGAGCATGCCGCTCCTGCTGAGCGGGAGTTTCCTCTCATTCTGAGGAATGAGTTCCCGCCTCCAGAGCTCATGATGGGGCTTGCCGCTCCCTTCTGAGCGCGGAGTGCCTTCTCATTCTGAGGAATGAGTTCTCCACTCTCCAGAGCTCGTTATAGGTCTCACTCTGAGGAGTGAGTTCTCCGCCTAGAGCTCCTCATTGGTAGCTGAGTTCCTCTCATTCCGAGGAGTGAGTTCTCCGCTCTCCAGAGCTCGCCGTCGGTAGAGCTAGCACTGCTCCCTCAACCAGAGGGTCACCTATGAGCATGCCGCCCTGAGCTGGCGTCCGAAGCCCGCCCCCAGAGCTCTGTGATAGGTCGCCGCCTGTTGGTCGAGCCAGCATTGCTCCCTCAACCAGAGGGTCTTCTATGAGCGTGCCGCTCCCTTCTGAGCGCCTGAGTTCCTCTCACTCCGAGGAATGAGTAGTTCTCCGCTCCAAGGCATAGAACGTTCTAATAAGTGCACACGCAAGACTTTGGGCACTTTTCTAAAATCCACTTAGTGGTAAGTCCGCACATTAAAGATTCTCGTTCTTTCTAAAAATCCCGTAAGGGTAGGGTTACGCCGCACTGCTTCAGGCCCTTTGAGCTGGTTAAAGCCCGGTTTGTGCCTTGGGCCCCGCCTCCCCTGTCCCATATATGTTGGGTCCAAAAAAGGGAAAGGGGTGTACACTACCAAGAGGTCTGTTGAGACAGTTCCCTCAGTAAGCTTGGGAGAGCAAGTGGTAACCCTGAGTGATCGGCCAGGACCTAGTGAGCCAGGTGCCTGGCCATATCCCCTTGAAGGAATCTTTTCTGATTCCAAGACCTTGAGCTCACCCTAGGCCCGTAATCCCGGCGCCTAACAGGTAAGTACTAGGGACGCAGCTCGGCCTTTGGTCAAGGGGATAATATCACTGACAGCCATCAGCCGTCCGGAAACTTCCTTAAGCCGGGTATAGTTGGCTTAGTGCTCGCCTTTTTGCGAAATTGGCTTGCATTCCCTCAGCATGGTGAAGTGGGTATAACGTTCCCGTAGCGACCCTAGGGGACGCAGTTCGAGTTCCCATGAAGGGAACGCCCCAGGTTACGTGATAACCATGGTTCCCCAGTGGGAACGAGACACTCGCGTCCCTGGGCTTTGAGCCATGCTTCGGACGCAAGCTTCAGACGGAAGCTGATGATGTATCCTCGGCGGCACTTATATTGTGGTACGCCCGGTAGTGACGCTGGGCTGTCGCCGCCAACAGGTGGTGTTTTTTCATATGTATCTTCAGACCGAGTCACGCTGAGGGCGTTCCCGTAGCGACCCCTAGGGGACGCAGTGTCTCGTTCCCCACTCGGGGAACCATGGTTACATACGTAACCTGAGACGTTTTCAATGTCAGTGATCAATATATTTTTTTATTATCAATATAAAAAAATTGTATGCAGATGCGTCTCAAAAAATATGAATATTGTGTAAGATTTATCTCTTTTTTGTAATTTATTTCAAATTGTGAAACTTTCATATATTCTAGATTCATTAGCCTACATGTAAAGTAAAACATTTCAAAAGTTTTTATTTTTTTATTTTTGATGATTATTATGATTAGGGCTTACATTAAAGTAAAAAATCCAGTATCTCAAAATTTTATATTTACATTTCAGTTTCATTAAATGGCCATCCCTACAATATAAATTCAGTGTATCTCTTGTTCTTTGAAACCACAATAAGACTGCTGACTTGGCAGTAGGGGTGTAACGATACGCTTATCGTGTATCGAACGGTTCACGGGCAGTTCCAAATGGAAGGGATCATCCCTTTCCCCTTGGAGTGGAGACTTTGGAGTGAGCAGGGCACGTGCGTATCATTATTTAGTCGTTTGGAATGCACTTGGTGAAGGGAGCGATCCAATTTCCTCATTATCTTCAGCTTCAAAGAAGACGATGATTGACACCCTCCATAAAGAGGGTAAGTCACAGGAGGTCATTATTGAAAGGGGTGGCTGTTCACAGAGTGCTATATCAAAACATATTAAATGCAAAGTTGACTGGAAGGAAGAAATTGGGTAGTAAAAGGTGCACAAGCAACAGGGATGACCGCAAGCTTGAGAATACTGTCAAGCAAAGCCAATTCAAACACTTGGTAGAGCTTCACAAGGAGTAGACTGAAGCTGGAGTAGAGTGCATCAAGTCACCACGCTCAGACATCTTCAGGAAAAGGACTTCCAAGCCACTTCTGAAACAGAAACAACGTCAGAAGCATCTTACCTGGGCTAAGGAGAAAAATAACTGGACTGTTGCTCAGTGGTCCAAAGTCCTCTTTTCAGATTAAAGTCAATTTTGCATTTCATTTAGAATTCAAGATGCTGATTTCCTTTTTCAGCAGGACTTTATTACCTGCCCACAGTGCCAAAACCACTTCCAAGTGGTTTAAAATACTGAATTTCTTGAGATATAGAATTAAAAATTTCCTTAACTATAAGTCGCAACCATCGGAATAAAAAAAAAAACTCTTCAAATATTTCAGTTTGTGTACAATTAATCTGGAATATAAGAACATTTATATATATATATATATATACACACTCACTGGCCACTTTATTAGGAACACCTTTCTAGTACCGGGTTGGACCCCCTTTTGCCTTCAGAACTGCTTTAACCTGTTAGCCAGCACACCCCAATTTGGGACTCACAGTTGAAAAAGACTTAAAATTATAACAGGTGCTGACTTCAGTGTGCCACACAAACAATTTTGGTGTCTTTGCAAAGAAGACCCTTTGGGCTTTACTATCCATCATCCAGTTGATAATGCTCAAAAAGATAATAAGTTATAGAGACTGAAGTGCCTTGAAAAAAGAGTTCCAGACTGAATGAAAAAAATATAATTGTATAATAATAATAATAATCATATAACAATACATGAAATAAGTTCTGAATCCAGAAATCTGCAATCCAGAAAAGTAATGGGTTGAAATTCACATGTCTCATTAGTTTATATTTCAACTCCGAAGAAGTTACCATGAGCCCACCCCCCCAAAAAATACTGTTATACTATTTTAGTCATTATACATACCACTGCATGTTTTTCAATTATACAATTATTATAGACAGAATCTTAGACATTATATAAGTGATTTATTTGACCACTAAAAAATACAATAAGAATAATTTGAGTAATAAAAAGAAAGAAAAAATGAATTATCATTTTGTGGCTGATGAATTATCAGCCACATAGATACTAATTATACAGATACAGACACATTCCCCACAAAACACACATACACATATATAAAAAATATATTTGAGGTTTATTTTTTCCTCGCTAACATCAGATGACAGAAAATAAACAAATGTATGCAACAAAACCATGTAGTTTTCAAACAATAACTATCCCTGAAGAAAGGAGATGTAAAAAAACAAAGGAATATTTGTCCATATAACAACGTTATTGCTTCATTGGACTAAAGTACACAATGGTATGTTGTTCCGTGGATCCTTACCTTTCCTAACTAAACCGGGATTTATAGCAGAGTTTGTGTTGAGTTGAGTTTGTGACTCAATATTACACAAAGCTGGTTTGTACTGATTTTATTATCAAATCAAATCAATTTTATTTTCACATCACCACAGCACATGTGCCTTGGTGAGTGAAATTCCCCCCAAAAAATCCCCCAAAAATATTTTTGATGACAACATCAAAACATCATGGTGCCAAGCATATGCTGTAATGGACAAATGTAATAACTCTTACACAATTAATAATTTTTTTCTTAAACATTTTGTTCAAGTAGGACAATGATATGTCTAATTTAGAGTAGAAAGTTATGGTTATATTTTTGTGTCCCTAGATCATAATTCTGGTCTGAAAATCCTGACGTTGTTTCATTTAGGTTTGGGCAGGTGTGTACCTTTTAGGCACATCATAAAATGACATTTGGTGTTGTTGACAATGCTTGGCATTGTCAAAAAATGAAATGACACTCATATGTCATTTGATGTGTTTAGCCCGGCTTTTGCCAAGTCTTTTATCAATGAGAAGGCACTCTGTTGTTTAATTTGTCTCATTCATTTGATGGATATGTTTACACATCCCATGATATCACTGCATTCCATCTATTTTAACAGTTTACTACAATTCAACTAATTTGGGTGCAATGGTTACTTATAGTGCCAGGGAATTCATTTGATAATGTGTGTGTACATGGCATTGCAGGGAATAGTTTTCTGCCAGTTCAGAGTGTTTTGTGTTTATCATGGTCTGCAGCATGGAAGCACAGCTTTTTGGATAAACACAATGGGAAGTTAGCAATTACTGAAAGATCCAAAAGTTCTCTGTTGTGACTCAGGATGGTTCCTTGGGACCATATGCTTCACAGCCCACAAAGTAATACCTCTGTCTGTCCCTGCATCAAGAGTTGAGAAGGACAAAACCTGTTCTCCCAAACTCCCCTCAATGTACAGAGGCTGAGAAGATCCAACCAGGACTTATCTCATCACAAGACATGCCGCATAATATCCATCAACTGTGAAAAACACAGTTTTAAATCCCTGTTCCTCATTAAATTAATTCACACTACTTAATATTAATATGATATTTAATATTAATGAAAAAATAATTTGATTAATTATCTACCTATACTAGGTATAGTAGTTGTTATCAGCTCTTTTAAATGTGAAGCTCAGTTTCCTTTTAGTACTTGTGTTTTCCTGGAAGCTACATATTCGAGTGCACATCTTTTCTTTCCTCTACCGAACGAAGACTCAAAAATAATTACCAGAAACCATCTGAGAACATGAAGAAGAGGCTATAAGGAAACTGTCTCTAGCTCAGCACTGCATGGACGATGAAGACCGCCAACTAATTGCTGAATAATCACAGGAAGGACTGTCCCATGTGGCCACGAAAGCATAGAGAGAGATATAATTAAACAGGGTCAAGAAAAATGCAGTGGGAACTAGAACTATTCAGGTTTGTGGTGACTGCTTTGTTATTCTGCATATAGGAAAAGTGAGTGAGTGAGGGTGAATGTCAATAGCTAAATGTTAGCAACTTGGCATCAGAAGAAATGCATCATACAATGATTTGAAGATTAAAAGATATGTTGTAAAAATAAAGGGGATTAAAAATGCTCCTTCTTCAAACCGAACCAATTGAAAAGGCCACAAAAGACTCAGGACCACAAACACAACATCATGAGTCAAAGCCATATTCTTCAAATACAGCTGGCAATGATCGGTATACCAATTACAAAAGTATGTATAATGTATGATGTGTGATCTCACCCTGAACAGTAAAACCCTTGCAGTCTTCAAAAAAACGACTATATATTTTTTTATATATATATATATATATATACATACATTACATACATTAATTTACATTTTAAAACATGCATATGTTTTTATATTTGTTTTTAGGACAGAAAAAGCCCTAAGACAGTTCTTTATATGTCCATTAAAATATTTTCTTTATTTTATCTCCATTTCTCATCTACTCTCAACTCCTCAGGATGGCACTATTCCCATAGCAGTGTGAGAGCATTATCTGAAGGTTATGAAATCTATCATGGGCTTTTTTTCAGCCAACAGCACCACAAGGGGATATATTACATGTAGATGACCTTTTACAGCAGGGGTTCCCAACATTTTTGCTCAACTGAACCCACATGCCTTACTTGGACTGCCTCTTGAGATTATAAGTAATGTTAACGGTTCAATAAATATAATGCATTTTACAGCCTTGTATGATCACTTTATTTTATTTGTATTGATATAAATTATTATTTTAAATAACACTGTATTCTTATACAATTTTAATGTTATTTTATTCATATACAGTACAATTATTTATTTTTAATTTGGCATTGGATTACACTATCATTCAGCCAAAAGAAAACAAGATGTATGACTTTCACGACAATGGCAAAGTTCAACGTGGCTCTGATGTGGCATTTCCTTTTAGACAGAGCCAAAGGCGCATCAGAGACACCTCTGACACTCAGGAAAGTGGCTTGTCAAATATGAGTTGGCATACAGTATTTTAGAGTGCCTTTGTGCTGCTTTACGTACTGAAGCTGCATCATTTATAGAGTTTGCAGAATTTGGAGCTGGCGCAGAGCTGCTTTGTCTCGACAGTGTACAGATGGCTTATCAGAATCTCACAAACCCCCTGCAGTTCCATCACAAGCCTCTAAGGGTTTAGGAACAACTGGCTGAGAAACCCTGTTTAACAGAATAGCCATCACATAGGCTTCCCATAGTAGTGAACAACTTGAGAATTTATCACAAATGGCTTTCAAAAACTCTTTAGCTCTGACTAAAGTATGCTAATTTACCAATTACAGCAGGAGAATGCAAACTGAATGCTGAAAAGTTTGAATTGCATCACCTGTAGCATATAATCACTGATAAACAAGGCCTAACACTTTATTTTTACACAAATGATTGCTCTCTCCCTTCCTTTGTTCCACCTGTCACAGAAAACATGTTGACGAACCCAATTATACCAAATGATTCCTTTAAAGTCTCTTCAAAATAAAAAGAGCAAAAATTCTGTCTTTCACACTTCACTATCATCCTCTTTGTGTGGATGATGGTATGAGGGATATCCCCTGCCAGGCTTGTCTTCTATGATCAGAAAGCTTGAAGAGGTTCGCCCTTCACTTTGATGGACTCCGACAGAGCCGCTCTGACATCTGCGTGTTGCACACTATGAACAATGATCCGTCTTCAGGCATGGCGACGATGTGAATAATGGCACCATTTTTGAGGTATTACGAAACTGATGCCTTTCTGGCGCGCTTCTGGACTGCCAGCAATACAAAGTATTCTCATCAGCTCATGCATATGCTAAACTATGCATATATATATATATATATATATATATATATATATATTTAGCAGGGGTGTGCAGACAATATGAGCTGTGAATGCTCTGCATACCCAAGAATTTAAGAGAATTAATCTGTGAACTGGCTAATTAATTTTAACATTACTATAAAATTCCCTAACATTTGAGGTGTAAATAATAAAATGTTGGGAATATGCATCTAACTGTCCCTAGTTTATTTGCCAAACAACTTTAATTTTCTATGCCAGTTACGGAGATATTCGGGCAAGTGGACCCACAACAGCTTTGGTGCCTATGCTCTATTTTTATGGATCATCATTATTGTTTTATGTTCTCGTTGGTTGGTTTGGCTTGTGAGTCATTTTATACGCAAGAAATTGCTCACCCCTAGCCTGTCTAAATGAAATGAAAAATCCTATATTTTCATGTATTCTAAAGTCTGAAAACACATCTTCTTATTTTTTTGGCACAGACAAAGTATGTTGAATGTACACAGTAGTGGCAACATGTTTATGCAAACTATTCAAAGTGAAAATTTCTGGGAATTTGTATTGTTCCATTTGTTTTCCCTTGCCTGATAAATGGGGGAACAGTTTTCCGGAATTAACAAGGACACTTCCAAAGTTAAAGACTTACTTGTCAGATTACTAGCCAGAAAATGTGAAAATCCATATATTAGAAAATCACAGTAGATGTCCTGAATGTTTCCTAGAAAAGTTCCCTGAACAAGCAAACTTGTGAAAAGCCTCAGAGAGGTCAACAGTCACTTTCAGGGGGCAACAGAGTTCAGTAGCTGAAAGGGATTATGAAGCATGATTCAACCATATCGAGAGCTCTGCAAAAAAATAAAGACTTGCCTGTGAGCAAGTCCACTGGTCTGTGAGTGTGTTTCTCTAAGAGCATAAGGGAAGTGTGTGACGCCAACCTAACCCTTCCTAAATCATACAGACAGTTAGGGTGAATCTTAAAAAACCTTTAAAGAAATGCCCAGGTCATATTTCAGCTTAAATCCAGCAGTAAAAACCATAAAACATATTTTGCATAAAGAAAATGTATAGCACTGTGTCATTATTTTAGGTAAATTTAATGTCTGGTAATATCTTTCTAATATATTTTTTATTTACCTTGCTTTTCTTTTCTTTTTAAGTTTGCAATTATTTAAATAAATAAATTGTATATTATATGCATTAATTAAATTCAATACACAACACCACAGATGCTACCATGATATTTTAAATCAAAATATTCAAGGGTCCTTAGTAATGTAATTTTATCATGCAAAATGTGATGTCTTTGTTTAGATGTTTGTATTAAACTACTGACAGTTAAGAGCTTTCCCCATCTTTTTGAGATATGTTGTGTTGTCATTGTTGTCTAGAAGCTTTGTATAAACACAAGCTAAAAAATTGCAAGCGATGTCATCTCTGTCAGGCTTTTTGCAATTGTATTAAAACTATTAGGACTGTGGTAATTGTTGATTTCTGCAGCCGGGCAACCATTTGGTAAATTCATTCTGTTCATTCAAACATGCTGGAATGACTACTCATTCCTAAGATGAATAGCCAGTTTCAGCAAAATAATTATATTTTTCTGTTGTCAGATTTTTACTGTGTCTGATTTTTCTTTTGTAAATAAACTTTTTCAAGCATATAACCCATTTTTCACATGTCCTAAAGGTATGTTTTAGCCAGTCTCGTCCTGGCAAGGCATAAAAGGATCACTTACCTTTCTGCCTCACTGCACTAGTAGGTTTACAAGCCGAACACAGTTGGTTCTGTGCTCTCGTTGCATGTCCTGCAGACAAATTTGTAGTCTTTAAACTGTTACTTGTTTCAGACATAATATTGGGTTATTTCTCAAAAGGTAGTTCCTCTAAAGTAGCAGCTACTTCTGGACTGTTTTCTTATTCAGTTATTTGAGGGATGTTATTAGAGCTCTGAGAATTGTTTAATGGGTTGGACAGCAATGAAAATGTAATCATATCAGGTTGCAGAGGACTAAGTGGTGGTTATCTCTCGATTTATTGTTCTAACACCAGTGAAGTGCTTGAGATAGACAGATATGAAGTTAGAGACATGGACCTCAATATATGCTTCTCAATGCAGATGGAATCCTGAGTCTTAGCATTGTTGAGTCTTATAGAAAATCTTTGGATCCCATTTCAACAACAGCTGCAATCAACTGTGCTTCACAGACTGAATGGCACAACAAACAAATGAGTTTGTTCTGCTCCTCGGTTCTCCTTCTGTCCTATATTACCTGGATTAAACTCCTAAAAACAAAGGATCTTAATTGGCGTGTGGTTTATGTACTACCTTTAACATCCATGTAACCTTTCCATTGGTTCTTTACAGTAGAAAGGGGTTATTTGGATGCTTAAAATGTTATTTACACTAAGACAAAAATAGTTATTTTAAGTTCACTCAAAGGTTCTTTGGGAAAGCCCAAATGTTTCTTCTATAGCATCATTGTAAAAAACAAAACTTTTAGGCCCTTTATTTTTAAGAGTGTATGCTACTTACAGGTTGCACTACCTAAAGAATATATATAATGGTTTGCCAGGTTGACCCAGGTAATGGATTCATCTTTCATTGTTCCATCTACTTTGTGTAACAACATAGCATTCATCAATATATCCCTTTTATCCGTTATTCCTCTAAACCAGGCATCAGCTGGTTCATAAATATATCAGTCCCTCCCTTTATTTAAACAGTAGTTTGAATAATTGTTTTAACACCCGAGTGAAGGCAGGGAGGTGGTTGTGAAGCTCCTTAGTCTACTACAGGTCAAGAACGCTGCTGCAGGGTGATGAGCCCTTGAACACAATTTGTCATAAGAGATTAAATTAAGCCTTATAATCAGAATATTTAAATTGTGACAAGACAAGCTTGTCATTCTTATTCACTGTAGAAGACAATGTGCAGCAGTCCAGGCAAGTGACAACATTCAAAGCAGTGACAGCTCTGCTTTTTGAGTTTGCTCCACATTAAACAACAACATACTGCTACCACTCGTCACTCATCTTCTCACCACATTCTTCTTATTAGTAGTAGTAGTAGTGCTTGCCTAGGTAGAAAACATAGCTTTCAAAATTAGTATCCTAAATGGGTCAGTGGCAGTGCTTATTTTCCTGCAAGATCTTTTAATTTATTGTTACAATTTTTTTTATGCAAATGCATACAGTACACTCAATGCATCAAATACACGTCTTCTACGGTGAGATTTTGTTAATTACTAAAGTAAAATGAATTGTAATATTTTTGGGGACTTTATGCCCATAAAGTCTAACATGGCATGGTGATTCAAACTGTCCTGATATCCAAAATAATAATAATAATATACAAAAAAATATTTACATAAAAAGTCATTAGGCACCATTAAACCTTGAAAATACCAAAAACTATGTGAGAAGGAAAATGTTTTTTTTTTATTTAATTACAATATTTGTTATACTGAATATTGGGGGTATTATTAATATTTTGTCATGCCATATGGACTACCTAGCTAATTATTTCAAGTCTTTGTAAATAAAGCACTCAGCAACATGACTTATAGATTATTGTATACTTACTGAAAATTGTATAAATTAAAATACAAAAAAACATCCATCATGATTCTCAGGGTCTCCAAAGACCTTTAAGAAAACATGTCTCATTGTCAAGATGCAAAATTATTTATAGATATAATAATCTACTCTTCCATTTCTAGTGGGAATATTGTTAAAATGGGCTAAAAAGTTATTAAATTGCTACCACTCCAGTCTGTGAAGGAGCTCTGAGGATGTCTAGGCAAATTTCTAGAGATTCACTCAGGGTTTCAAAGACATCTCTTCCTCTGGCTTTATTATCACTCACACAAAGATAATAATTTTAGCTTTACTGCATATAGCTGCAGTTAGATGTAGTCTTTAGGCCAATTTCATGATTTAAAATAGCTAATTACAGAAACAGAGCAGCTCATTGTATCTCATGCTTGTTTAAACACATGAATTCTAACTGTGCTAATGAAGCTACTGTCTAATTGCTACAGTAGCTGGTTTCCCCTGCAGTGCTAATAATTTAGGCATATCTATTCAAAGGATACTCCGTAAACTCAGATACTCAGAACTGAACTTTTAAGGCGCTACAGTATGATATATGCTTCTAATTGTGCTTTTGTTATCACATATAGGGCTATAAATAAGTAGCACAGAAAAAAGGTTTTTGACAACAGCTTAATTTGTCTCTGTACTTTTCTGGGGGAAGGAAACTTTAAGAAGTGACATAGTTATGTCCTCTGGCTCTTGTTATAAAGAACTTGTTACGACCTCTATAGCTCACTGTTAGATATAAGACAATTGGAAAATGTGTGGGCTGCTGCTGCTGCTGCTGCTGCTACTGCCGCATTGGATTATTGGACAGCATTCATGTTTCACTCGATTAGCTAGCTCACTGGAATCTCTCTCTAAATTCACCAATGAAAGCATAAAAATAATTGTACCCTTTCTGATGTAGATGGCACAAAACACAAGTGTGTAGTCCGCTACGAAGCTTGACAATATCTTATTTGTGCTTTATGTCATGACAGTAAAAATTAAGCCATACTGATCAAACACAATACAGAAGCAACTTTTCTCCTGCTTATTCAACATAATGTGTTGTGCTTGTACATTCACTGTGACTGAATTTAATATTGATTAGACAAGCTTTTATTATAGGATATAAATTGAGATTATAAACATTGAAATGTATACACTTCCTGAAAATCAAATAATATTAATGGCTCTAAACGTCTTCATTAAAATAAATTATGATAAAGGCCATGTTTAGGAGACCATAATTAATGTAATCATCATTTTAAATCTAATAACAGCATGAGGAGATTTATGAGATGCTTAAAGAAATAGTACAAACAAGATTGTTTCTTCATACAAACAGATTTGGAGGAATAGCATTACATCATTTGCTCTATAATAGATCCTCTGCTGTGAATGGGTACCGTCAGATTGAGAGTCCAAACAGCTGTCAGAAACATCACCACAATATACAATATGACTCCAGTTGATCAATTCTTGTTAAACAAAGCTGTGTGCTTGTAATCAATTAATCCATCAAGCCAATTTACCTTCAAGTCATTGCTTCTGGACAAAAAAAAGTCCATAATCTATAATAACTTTCTAATATTTAGAATAATAATATGGAAAAAGTCAATCACTTGTCTACAGACATATTTATTTAGAACTGATTTTTCTTGTAAAACAGTTGCTTGATCTGTGAATATTTCTCTCCTGATTCAGACTTGTTGACTTTTTTACTGGGATAAAGCAACATTTTGGATAGACTTATATTTTAGCTTTATTACAAACATGAAGTTTTTCACTTCACACAATGTTAATTGATGGATTAGAGTCATGTGGATTATTGTGATGCTTTTATTAGCTGTTTGGACTCCATTATAATGGCACACATTCACTGCAGATGATTGATTGGTAAGAAAAAAAGGATGTAATGCTAAATTAAGAAACAATAAAGAAACATTTTACATCTTGCCTGAGGGTGAGTCAGTTATTTCATTAACAATTTGAACCTTGACCAAAAAATACTGAAGCAGTCAGATATTCAATATCTAAATGTTTGAGGTCTATACAGATCTACAAAATACAGACGCAGTTCAATTCAAAGGTTACAAAAAAGTAATTATAAATTTGCTGAACTCATTGAAGGTCTCACAAGAGATTTTACTGACAGGCTTCATATAACTCAATTTTTAAATACCTGTTATTCTATCAATGGGCTGACCAATGAGTTCACCAGTGAAGTCTCTGATGAGGTAATCAACAATGTCATTGTTCAGAAAATCAATACGTTTTCTAAAACAGTAACCATGATTAGAGATGACATTGCACAGCAATAGAATATAATTTTTGTGTGTTTATCCTCCATAATTATCACTCTTGTATATGTATTTTGCAGAAGCAGGCTAATAAAATAAAAAAGAAAGAAATGTAGTAAGTATTTTATTTTATTTTTTTCTTGAAAGGATGAACCACTTCCACTGTAAATACAACCCTCTTACTGCAGACAATTATATCTACCTGGACAAAAAAACTAAATAATAATCTTCCCTGCATGTCCAATAATCACACCCTTTCATGGCTTTAGAAAAGAAACAATTTCACAGTAATTGTCATCCTCAGTCCTTGAATCAAGCTGGAAGAAAAATTAAAGCTTTTTTTCTTATTCCATTTTACTAAATTAACTAGCTGCTAGAAGCACATTATTCATATTTGAATGAAACAACACATACAAAATCCATTAAAATGAACGAGCAATTATGTAACAAAGTGTGGCAAATGGTGATTATCTGAAATGATGACGCGTGTTTCATCTTCCAATTCTGTAATTATGCGTCATTCAAAGTTATGTTAGTTAAAGATGTTGCTGTTAAAAGATAAATATTGTAATATTAAAAAATGATAGATTATTAATAGACAAAACAATAATACAGCTACTACACAAAACAGTAGCTAACACTCTAAAATGTATGTAATTTGCATCACCCACCAGTGACCATGTAACTACCTACTAACACCATCACCAACTGTTTTGAATGAAAACTGTGTTTGTGTGTGTGTGTTTTGCAAAGTTGTAAAAAAAATAATATGTATATATATATATATATATATATATATATATATATAGAGAGAGAGAGAGAGAGAGAGAGAGAGAGAGAGAGAGAGAGAGAGAGAGAGAGAGGTCAGAGCAGCTGTGTTGTAGGTCTCTAAATATGCATGTTCAGGTTTAAGGGGTCACTGAGACTATATCTCAAATCCAGGCAACTCTAGAAAGTGTCAGAGGGCTTTGAGATCAATTAATCAACATAAATCCATGTGCTCATATAGCTTGCTAGAGATTCTCAAGGGGAAACATTTTGCCACTCAAAAAAAAAAAAATGTACATACAGAAAAGTATTTTATTATCATTGTTTCCTGGAAACATTTATTTAAGCAGAATTCAATCAAATACAGTACGTTATCAAAGTCATTGCTTGGGTTTCTGATATTGTTGAGTTATTCTTTAAATACAAAGTGTCAATACAAATATGTTACATTTGTGATCTTCCTTAGTTTTTACTATAACACCCAAATGTTAGGACTTAGCAATTAAGTCAGTTGAGTAAAATTAAGGGAAATCACGTTTGCTTATGGCAGTGGGCACTGTCTGGGACACTATTAAATGATATTTAATCTTGGAGCCCTGTATCACACAATCTCACCTCGTTTTTATTACATGACTGGTTTTGGAACCAAACGACCATTGCAAGGGCCAGAAGCATCATGGATGACTGCACAAACAATTTAATGGTAAGTTTCTAAGTTTATTTGAAGGTCTTTTTTTTGGATAGGATAGGATTGTATTGTATTGGATTAAAATTGATGAGGTGATGTGAGATTATTTTTAAACGTATTTTTTTTTATGTCTCTTCTGCTGACCAAGGCTTTTATTTGATCAAAAATAAAGCAAAATTTGTGAAATAGTATTGCAGTAGAAGTGTTTTAAACATTATAAATGTTTCTTGAGCAGCAAATCAACATATTAGAATGATTTCTGAAGGATCATGCGACACCGAAGATTGGAGTAACGATGAAAAAAAAATCAGCATAGAAATCAATTACATTTTTACAATATATTAATATAGAAAACTCTACAATTTTACTGTATTTTTTATCAAATTAATGCAGCCTTTGTGAGCAGAAGAGACATTCAAAAACATTCAAAAATCTTACCAATCCCAAATATTTCACAGTGTATAGCATATTAGAATATATTCATACTCTTCTTACAGTCTTTTTGATCAAATAAATGCAGCCTTTTTCCCCAATAACATTTGGGTGCCATGTATGTATATATAATAATATCCATTTTAAAGTAATGGTCTGACGATGAATTTAAGAAATGATGATTTGATCATCATATGATTTCCTAATTGCTAATAAATGCTGATTTTCAACTTTATTAACCAAATACGCATCCAGGTTCTTTTTTGGGTGTCAAATGTCTCCACAAACTAGCTGTTTCCACTTCCCTGTTGCTAATAACAGAGAAAAGCACTCAACTATGGCAATAGGTTAATTAAAAGTTGTTTTAATTAACCTTTCCCAAGGGTCGGGGTTATAATGCTGTGCAATGACCCATTTGTCTTACATGTATAACATTTCAAGATGCTATAAATGTCACCACATTGCTTATATCGGTCAGATTAAAGGAAAGGGAAAGAAGAGCGACAGAGAGAGTGAGAGAGATTAAAAAAAAACTAGAAATCTGCTCCTTTAGGGTGCAATAATCCTTAAAAAGCTCATAACACCTCTCATATGCTCATGTAGTTATCCATCCATGTGTGAGCTTTTATCAATTTGTCACCTAACAACTGCAGCTATAGCTATTTTGAAGCAATAATATGGAATAGCATTTTGAGTTTTAACCATTATCACACAATGTTACTGTAATGATTTTGCCAAATAGAGTGCGACATGGTGTCACGACATGGAGAGTAATAAGAGAGAAGCTCCAAGTAAATCCAAGTAAAATAGGGCAGCTTCATCAGAGGTTACTATATTAAGACAAGGGTGACCACACAGACACAATGTGAACGTCTAGCCCAGTAACACTGGAAAATATCCCAACGGCACAGAAATATAAAAAAGAAGGACAAGGCAAAAGAAAAGTAGCACAATAATTTGTCCAATCTCATAACCTTGCAATAACAGCACCATAATAATTGCCAAGCATCATACTCAAATAAACAACACTTATGAATTTTCAAGTTGCTTCATTAAGGTTGATAATGCATTGCTTTCCTTCATATCCAATCTCACAGTAATCAACAAAACATGCTTGCGCTGTGCTAATGGGACTAATTAATATACAGCAGAATCAATTACAAGCAGAAAACACGGCAGATATAAACAGGGTAAGTTAAAAGACTCCTGCCTTGAGCCTTGGCAAGGTGAAGGAGCATGCTGTGGACAGATTAAATATTTATTGAGGGATGTCATTAACATTTAGATCAGTTCATTAAACAACAAGATGCAGTAATGATAAAACAATTACGGCTGTTAATAGAACAAGACGTCTGAGGAATGGTAAATAAATAAAATAATTTGCTGTGATGCTGTTTTAAATTATCACAGCCGTTTCAAAGGTCATTGCCCCCTGTCCTTTGATAAAACCTGTTTATAATCTGTTACATATGGTTACTGATGTTATCATTAGCTAGCAACAAATGCAAATAAATTGATCTACATATGCATTTTATTGACATCATGGCTCACTATACATTGTATATATTGTTTGCACATTCTAGACAGTTTGCCAGTCTGTGCTGAGGATATGTAGTGATCTTTTCTATAGGCTCTATAGGACAAGGTACAGAATGATTCAATGAATCACTAAAGTTGCGGTCACTTTGAGCATGTGAATCTTTTTTGGACACATTAACGGTTGTGATATCACATTAAATTTAGCTGCATAATTGATAAATGGCAGCTTTAACATAGATAACAAATAATAATTGAAAATGCAAAAAGTGTTAGAGGGAAGTGGCATTGTATAGCCTATATGCAATGCAACTTCCCTCTAACACTGCAAACCTTGTGTTATTTTAATTCAGGTAAGAGATATTGGTCCTCCATTGGCTACACATCTCCACGTGATTGGAATTTCACCAAAACTGAACTTTGGAACATAGCAAAATGTGAAATTTCTTGAAGTTCTTGCGTTTACAGTCTCTCACATTAGCATGTGATTAATGGAAGTCAATGGAATGAAAAGTGTAGTATGACCAAATGTAACCCATTCATTCAAAAATATACCTTTTGAATATCTCAAACAATGGTGTAAGTTTGGGGTGGGAATACACATTTATCTGACCAATAGAAGAAGGGAATTGTTCAGGAAACGTTCATAAACTTAAATTATTTTTGTTCCAATAAGTTCCATTTGATGGCACTATGGGACCGACAAAACAGATTCAGTTATACAGGGTGTTTATGAGACCATTTTCAACTAAAGACTGAACACTTTTTTATGCATTTTGCCTGTTTATTTACATGACAATGCCATGTTGGGGGCCTGAAAAAGCTGACTTAAAAAAAGTTTTTTGCAAATGGTACAGTGATTATCTCTGTGTAAACTATGAAAATGAGCATTGGTGAAAAGGGTTATATCATGCATTTACGTAATACCTGTTCAAGAAAAGATTGTGTACAGATTCTTTACAAAGTGTCATTGTCAACTACTGGTCTGGCATGCATAATACAGCCTTTTTAGTGGTTTGATCCATGTGAACAAGAATCGTGTTGACAATGTTGATGTCTGAATAAAACTACACAAAATTTAAAAAACACAGAGAAAAAAAAAACTTTTCCACTTTTAGTACAATTGTTGCCATTGACATACTGTATCAAAAACATTTATTTATCTACACATGTTGACACTTCTGCTGTAAGTGACACTAAAACGGTTGACAAGTGTGAACGGATAGGCTTTTTAAAGAAGTTAAACTACTTTGTTAAAATCGATTATTAACTTATATTGTCCATGATAAATTATGTTTTCACAGATTGGCCCACCAACATATAAACAGCTTGCGTATGAGGGATGTAGATAAAACTGGTGCTCATAATCGAGGTTGAACTTTGCTGTAGTACGCTCGCTCTATTATACACAAACCCTTAATTTGTCATGCAAGAGGGCCGTACAAAATGGTAGAGCTACTCTACACAGCACTGATGAATGTATTTACCCTTTCAGTAAAGAATCCCATTTCCACTCCTTTATTATTATATATTATTTACCTCTTTTATAGTGAGTCTGATTTATCTCTAGGCTGCTTGAATAAAGGTTTACACTGTGCTTGGCCTGGAGATGTGAATTCCACATCTACAAATCACTCATGCAAATATTCCCCTTGTTAAATTGTTAACCAATTGACTTTCTGTCTACTGGAGCCTTTTAACAGCAACTGAAAACACATCATACATTAAAGTCTAATCATATAGCTTTGGTCATATTCTTCTCCAAGGAAATGTAACAAAGGAAGAATGCAGTGAGATCTGTCCGCTTGCCATGAGATCATTTGTTGACCAGCAACACCTAAATTCACAGTTAATACCAAAAAGAATGAACTCCATATTACTACCCTTGAGTCAGCCATGGGGGTTTGACAAACACCATCTGTTGAGTAATAACAACAACATTTTTCTCACAGTTTGAATGCTGGCTGCATAAAGCTAATATGAACAGGAACAATAAACTATATAATTAAGGCAGACACATCAAGTTCTGTAATGTGTCTAATTTAGGTATAATAAAATACATATTTAAACTCTGTGATAGACATATGAATAAAGAGAGATTATGGACATGCAGAAAAGAGACTGATAAATTAAAAGTGTCTGTCAGCTTCTAAACTTTAACTTGACAAAACCTCTCTATCAATTGGTCTGCTTTGTACTTAATCTATTAATCTTCCCAAATTTTACATTCCATCTTAAAAAGATGTCCCTCCCGAAATGTCATAATTTTTGAAGTAAAACTCTCCCTTGATATGTGAACGAATGAAAGAGTGGGAAAAGTCCTAAGAACTGTATTTGTCCAAGTTTAAGAATCTAACTTCTGTCAGTCACAAACTTTCTCTTTTAACTTTTCTCGTTTGTTTTGCTTCTGTGCATCAAAGCCCAATAACAGTCAAGTTCTCCATTTGATTTTGCAGATCCAACTGATTGAGACACAGCAGGAAATGTAAAGCGTGTTAGCTATCTTTCAGTATCCCATTAGACAAGTTAACGAGTTTCCAACTGTTAGAAACCCAAAAAAAATCAAAGGAGAGCAACAGAAAAATATTAATATTATGCATTTATAAAAAATGTGGAATCTTTAAATGTAAAATCATTTTACATATTATTTTAGCTATCAAATTGTGATATATACTAAACTCTGTGGTATCTATATCTGACAAATTAAATGTATTTCACTTATTTAAAATAAAAAACACCCCCATTTTAAACAAACATATTCACGAATCACTTCCTTTTGATTTTCATAAATAATTCATAAAAAAACAATCTACACAGTACTTCATATAAAAAGCTAAATTAAAGCAACATAAAAAATAACACAAAATACATAAAAATAGAGATATGATGGTCTATTTTTCAGAACAAATTTTATTCAAGATTGGCAAATTATAAAGGGCTCAATTAAATATACCTATATTCAGTTTTACAGTAGCTTTAATTACAGGTGGGACGTCTATCATTGTCTTTCCTTCTTTTGGATTCCCATATCCTAACACTTAATACCAGACAAGCTGGAATCAAGCAACAGTTGGCAAGTTATATATTTAGTTTATTCTTCTTCCATTTATGTGTTGAAGGAATGCGTAGCGTTTGTTTGGCCTGGCTGAGGCATTTTGTCAACCCATTTATCTCTTAGAATGCCAGTTAACTCTCTCTGTGCCCTTGAACAAACCATAAGGTGAGGTCAGCTGAGTCCTGCAGTGCTGTTTTGAGGAGTTTATTATTAGCATTGATAGCATATGTAATTAATTGCTTATGCACACTGACCTTCTAGGTCTTTAGATGTGTAATAAAAGGCTGCCTGTAGGGGCCCTCTGATGTGAAAGGTTCAGAGAAGATTAAACAAACTATGGTGTTCTGTATGATAGAAAACAAGGTTGACCCTGGAGACCTTGAGACAGAGAGAAAGAGAAAAATACAGAACCTGTTAAAGTGGTGGCACAAGTGTAAAAACAAAGTTATAGTGCATTTTGTTCCACCAACAGCATGACCAATGGAAATTTCTCTATAGCGGTAAACTTGACATCTTACTGAACGGATGTTTTCAGTTTTCTTAACTGATTATTGTGTCTCTCCATGACAGAAGTTTTTACTATTATAATGTACTTGATACAATAAAATAATCTAGAATTCAAATTTATTGAGTCGTTCATTACCATTTACTCCACCAGCCTCGCTCCGTTCCCACGGCTCTCGGCCCCGCCCCACTCGCCACAAGCATCAAATCAGCATATTAGAATGATTTCTGAAGGAGCATGTGACACTGAAGACTAAAGTAATGACTTCTAAAAAAATCAGCTTTGCCATCATAGAAATAAATTACATTTAAAAAATAAATTGAAACAGAAACACAGTCATTTCATTGTTATAATTGCATTTAATTTAGGTAAGGTGTGTATAATGTGTGCATATAATATTTACATCTATGCATTTAGCAGACGCTTTTATGCAAAGTGACTTATGGTGCATTCAGGCTATACATTTTTATTATCTGTATGTGTTCCCTGGGAGTTGAACCCACAACTTTTCCGCTGCTAACACAATGCTCTACCACTGAGCCACAGGAACAGGAACTCTATATACATTATATTTTCATTACATATATTATTAGTCATTTGTCTATGGCAATGGAAGATAATGTAAAAATAAAAAAATAAACACAATAATAAAGGGGTCAACCATACTATTATGGGTAAAAGCACATTTACACCAAGAATGATAACTAAAACGATAATAATGAAGTTATATAAATAAAAAAAATTCTAATAGTTCTAGCTCTGTGAGGATATATAGGGAAGTAACATATCAACTAACATATCAAGTATTTTTTCAGTTAATGAATAATAACATTATTCAGAATCCACCTGACTTTAAAAAGTCTGAGCATTTAAAGCACCAACACACATTTCAAATAAAGAGAGCAATATAGTGGATTGTGAGGACGCTAATATAATTATTCTTATAGTTATCATTCTTGGTGCAAAATGTCTTTAAGGGTCAGAGGTGACTGTGGTGGTTTGGATGTAACTAGCATAATGCATCTGAAATCTGGACAAAGTTATGTTTTAGTAAAAAAGAAAAATATGTTTTCCCCATGCAAATATATGAGTAAAGTTTCTTATCTTTTAGAATAACTGAATAAAAATCCCTGGAAATATGGTACAATTTGTCTCGTACCTCTTCATGCCAGGCATCCCTGTGAAAACTTTCTCAGCCGTGCGAGCAGCAGTCCTTCCTGGCAGGGGTTCGCACAGCAACAAGGCCCTAAAGCACTGCTCCACTGTCCTCATGTATTCTTCATGAACCATCATCCGCAGTAAATATTTCACAAACCTGCTGACTGCCTGTGACGTTGATGCTCCGTCTGGAGATGCCTGGGTGTCACATTTGGAGAAAGAAATGTGATTATGCTCCACAATGTCAGCTGGTGCCACTTGACGGCAAAAGAGCTGTGAGATTCAGGATGTGTGAGATAAGGAAGTTTGAGATGTGTGTGTGAGCTTCAGCAGAAACATTGCTGAATGTGTACAAAATGTGTCTGTGGGTGTTACTGTATCTGGCAGAGGATGGCTGTGTTTCGATTTATTCAATAAGAGCTATGAGCTTTGGTGCGTGGTGGGCAACTAAGAAAACAGATAACAAACAGACACAGCTACACACTGATGGAGGACAAACTGTTATAGTATAAAGCCTAGTGAAGATTATAGATTTCAGAAATGGCCTCACAAATCTTTAATGTGAACATTTAATAATGATGTCAAAACCTTTCCCTCATTACACTGAACAGTAAAGCAGCTTTTGAAAATTGTTCCTTTAATTGGAAATGAAATGATGACCATAGTTGATCCAGTCATTATCAGCAGGACCTCACAGCTGTGATATTCAGCAGCTGGGCCGATATATTCTATAGATGATATACAGTAGGTGATGAGCTAGGGCCCAGATGTGCCAGATCATTCCTCAGATGATCTACAGTAAACATAATAGGAAAAAAAAGACATTTAGCACTCCGTGGCGTGAATGTTGGAGCACATTTGCATGGTCAAAACAGCATTTGTCGAAGCATATGGCATGCCATGCTTTCTGAACAATGAGGAAGAATTTCAGACACGGTTCAAAACATCAGCAAGTAAAAAAAAATCAATAAATTACATTTGCAACTTTTCTTGCAAAGATCTGCCTTTTAAGAGAGCTGCCATTTACAATATTTAATATATATATATGTATGTATGTATATATATATATGTATATATATATATGTTTATATGTATATATAATAGGCCCGATATATAGGCACAATTTATGTAATTTTATTCATACATTGTTTTATACATTATTGAAAAAGTTTTAGCAGCTCAAAATATAAACTGTGATGCATTTGTATTTGATGAATAGAAAGTTCAAAAGAGCAATTATTTGAAAAAAAAAACAGTTTAACAATATTCAAAAACGATTTATTTGAACTAGAAATATCATACATATTTTGTTACATTTTTTCTTTACAGTTGATTTTGTTCAAATTTGATATGCCATAGCAGATTTTATTATTATTATTATTATTAGTTTTTATTTTGTCTAACCCTAAACTTTTGAATGGTAGCTACTGTGTCACAATTTCCATAAAAAATATCAGACCTGTTCTTTCTTGAGCACTAAATCTAAAGGACCATGTGAAACTGAAGACTGGAATTAAGACTGCTGAAAATTCAGCTTTGCCCTCTGAGGTATAAATCACATTTTGAAATATATTTCAATACTTAACAGTTATTTTAGATTGTGATAATATTTCACAATCAAAATAAATCCAGCTTTGGTGAAAATATAAGAGACTTCTTATGAAAAAAAAAAAATCCATAATCTTGCCTAGTGCCCCACAAATTCATGGGTCGGGCACTGTCTTTTGGCTGTAGAAAATTTATTATAATTTTAAGTTATAATCTGACACACTCAAGAACACACATAAATCAATGAGTGTGCTCTAGCATGGCTAAATCCAGCAGTGATTGTGTCTGTGTGTAGTGTACTATGTGTTATTGAAGGGAGGTCATCTAATTACTTCAGGTAAATTAAGTTTCCATTTCTTGGCACAAAAGTAAGGCCGCTGCTGAGGTCAGGGAAGATTGGACCCTCGTCTCAGCTTACCTCATCCAATCTGCAGGAGTGGCATAGTGGTTCCAGTCAGAGGCTCTAGGCTGCTCTCTTTATGTGTCATCAGGTGTCATCACTGTGAGCATCTCATGCTCTCAGGTCAGCCACGACAATCTGTTAATGTCTCTGGCTTTCTCGTGCGCGCTGGGGCTTCAGAGTGTCCCATCGTACTGAGATATTTTCTTTCCAGTCTCAAAATACTGCCCACAGAGAAAGAATCGTATTTTTCCTGATTAACAGATGAACTTACAAATGGATTATTTCAAATATTGCATTGCAAATAAAAAGGAATCAGATTTTTTTTGACCCGATATATAATAATAAAAATTCAAAGTGATAATAATAATAAATGATGATTATGTAAAATTTGCAAATTAACCAAAAATATTAATAATAATATATTCATAATACTGAGATGATTAGACATCTTTAGTTCACAAAAATAAATCTGTATTGATTGCGTGAACATGAATCTAGTGAGCACAAGAGGAAAGGAAGATTTTAAAACATATACACAATACCTAAAAGTCTGATTAGCAACATTAAAATCAATGTCTAATAATAAAAAATAAGTAAAGAAAAACACACAAAATAGTAAAATGTAGACCCTGAACACTGGTTATTTCAGAATATCTACTAAATCTATAAAATGTAAACCACGTCCCAAAATATATTTTTTTCAGAAATACAGTATTATTAATCTTCTGTAATATGTACTGCGAATTGTAAACATTATTTTTTTACCCAGTCACAACATATATTAGTTGGACAGATTTTTATTTTCAGTTTATAATTTTACACTTTTTTAAAGGATATTTTTGGAAGCTAAATAACTCACTGCTCTCATATTAATATTATGATTTACACAAATCAGACAATTATGTAAAAACGGTTTATATTGAAATGTTTCTAAGGAGATTATGAAAACATTTTAGAAGTTTTCAAGGACAACACTGTCACAAAATAAATAAATAAATACATCAACCAACACAGATTACAGAGTTTTGTTCGAAACAAGCTGTGTACAATACATTTACTGGAATTTCTTCCACTAACTAAAATCCTCTTTAAGCCCAAAGGTGGCACTGTTGCTTCGGCTTTCGTACAGTAGTTTCACCTCTCTGGTTTCCACGTTTCCACAAAGTAGAACAGATGGCATTACTAAACACCAAATTGTAGTTCAGATTGTTCAGTCACAGTGTAAGTTGACGGAGTGTGAGAGAGACTTGTGATGTTAGCATGTGGAAGATGCCTCTCAGTTCACCGATGCAAAGGGAACTACTGCAATTTCAAAGGAAAATTTGCAGATATAGAAAGCAATCTGGATTTTTTTTTATCTACGAATGCAAAAGGTAATAGAAAATATTATACTTGTTGACATGAGTAAATAGATTTGATGGATTTTACATATATTGCCTATAATTTAAAATGCAGCATTTTATTTTATTACTATTTTTTAAACCTTAAATGTATTGATTTGTTGTACAGTAATTCAATTGAATAATCAACCCTTTTCAGCTATGGGACAAAGCATTACAGCTTTGTAAAAACTTAAACTGAAAAATTATTTTGTAATCAGTGTGTTTGTATTAATTATGTGTATGTTAGTGTGCCTATGGGTGCGTGTGTGTAAAGCTCAGCCAGCTGTACAAGCTCTTACAGTTACACGGGTCAGTACAGTAGGTGGCAAACAATCCCCTTGAATAAGTCACCCGCGTGAATGTGACTTTTGAATGTGTGAGCAAGTGTGATTTATATAAATGTCTCAATGTCAGAGTGCATGAATAGAACATTCAAAATCACGCTTCCCTTTTCAAACGAGAAAGAAATAGACCTAAAAAGAAGGAGGGAAGAAATAAAGAGCTCCTGCTGTTATCGAATCATGCAGTTTTCATAACCAGTCAATCTGATCAAACTTTCATATCCTTCCAACGCACAGATCCCTGGTCAAGTTCCAGAGAGATTCTGACGCCGAGATGTCGAGAAATCACACTTGCACAAATCCTCATTTAAAAGATGTCGTTCAGGTTTCTGATGATGGAGCACTATGGGAAGTTATAGATTTGTGATCCTGCCTATGAGCTTGAATTTGGAGAAAGGGTGTCGTCGATAAATTGAATTTCACTGTGCCGCGGTATGAAAATAATGAAATTTCACCTGAAATATGCTACCTTGAAATATCACTTCCCCTCTATATTCTTCAAATTCCCCACCAAGCACAATGTAGTACTGTTAATTTACCTCTCATCAGTGTGAACAAGCTGAAAACATTACTGTCATCTGAGCAGAAATTGCTGTCATTCGAAACGCACCCTGAGAGAAAACGCACAAAAAATCATGGCAGCAATAGTGATATATCAGATAATACAACATAATGAGGCCGCTTCTAAATCCCACGATATTTACTCAAGAATAAACTCCTCACAGCAAGCCATCAAAATGCTTGCTTTGTCATCTGCTGCACTATTAGCACCGCTACATACTTCGTCACTTCACAATGACTGATTGCACTCCATCCTTCACCACATAAGCACATTGCAAGAATCACTCATTTCTAATATGTCACCTTCATATTAAAACACCAGAGATTTGTGACAGAAACGTGAAGGATCTACCTTCAAAGAAACGGCTCAGGGCAAATAGACTTCAACCTTCTCAACCTGGCTCTCTGAAAAACATGCCACTACATACATTTGTGCAAAACTAAAAATGCATACATGCAAATTCCTGTTGTTTCCAACTAAAATGAACACTAGTGGCAGTAAAACCCTAACAACTTCTTGCTTTTCACACAAATTATGATTATAGGGGCAGGTTACATATCAATTAATAAAGCCTTATTTTTCCAGAATTCTTTGCTCAATTCAATGTTACAACCTTTATCATAGTGCCTGATTTGTATAATAATACACTTTGATGTTTACATCACATAGTGTTATGTACGGCCATTAAACACAAGTACCATTAAACATGAGTTGCAACTGTTATATTAGTATCACTGATATCAAAAACTATCAAATTTAAATCTATAATAAATTATATATTTATATATATATAAAATGTAGTAAATATATATATATATATATATATATATAGCTATTCATATTTTATATTCAACTTTAATTAAAAAAACTTTAGAGTTAAACTTAAAAAGAGAATATACTATATCACATATATATTTGATTATTTGATATAAAAAAATGAAATTATTGCTTTAATATACATTTAAAAAACTGAATTTTATTTTATTTTTAAGCAGTTAAGCTGTTGTGGGATTGACATTTATTTATTTTTGTAATTTTTTTTATGAATTAACCATTTTTATATTTTTTTATAAATTACTTTTGTTAGTTAGTTTATTTTAGTACTACTTTAATAAACTAAATGAAAATAAGAAATGTTACATTGACTAATAGCTGTAATAAAAAGGTTGTTTATATATATATATATATATATTAATTATTATCATTATTCATATTATTATGTGTTTTTGTTTAAAGTAATGGAAATGTTTTATTATGGTATTAGACTTAGTTTTAGTTAAAGATATCTAAATCATAAAAAAAACGACTTGTAGAAACAAGCTAAAATGGCATGGTTGCTTTAATATGCTTTGATGTGTTTTTATCTTATTTGAATTTGTTAACACTATCGGTTAGATTTAGTGTAGGTCAGGGGTCTGCAACCTTCAATGTCAAAAGAGCCATTTTGGCTCCTTTCCTACCGAAAAAAATTCACGTGGAGTCACAACATATTTGATGCCCAAATAAAGATAACACGGCATATAGCTAAAGTTTTATATTCAGTTATGTTACAGGACAGAGAAATAGCAATCATTTCAGATGTGAGGGGGACATAAATGTCAAATTTAGTAATAATAATAATAATAATGTATTATAATATTTATGTATGTATAATTGACAAAAAAATCTTATCTCTTACTTTTAATTGGCTAAGAAATAAAATATACTGCTGGACAATAATAACATCATATGGTTATGATTGTACAATCAGTATATATACTACAAACACTTATTTTTATCACAGAATAAGGCAGAAAATATAAGTGACCCTGGACCACAAAACCAGTCTTAAGTCGCTGGGTTATGTTTGCAGCAATAGCCAAAAATAAATTGTATTTATTTTAGTCATTTAGCAGATGCTTTTATCCAAAGCGACTTACAAATGAGGACATTATAAAAGCAATCAAAACCAACAAAAGAGCAACAACATGCAAGTGCTATTACAAGTCTTGGTTAACCTAATGCAGAACACATAGGAAGGTTTTTTTATTTTATTTGTATTTATGGGTCAAAATGATCGATTTACCTTTTATGGCAAAAAATCATAAGGATATTAAGTAAATATCATGTTCCATGAAGATATTTTGTACCGTGAATATATCAAAACTTAATTTTTTGATTAGTAATATGCATTGCCAAGAACTTTATTTGGCCAACTTTAAAAGCGATTTAGATTTTTTTGCACCCTCAGATTCCACATTTTCAAATAGTTGTATCTCAGCAAAATATTGTCAGATCCTAACAAACCACGCACCAATGGAAAGCATCTTTATTCAGCTTTCAGATGAAGTATAAATCTCAATTTCGAAAAAATGACACTTAAGCTTCCATTTCATATTAATTGTATGCTTGAATTAGCTGCTCAACAGCGAGAGCGGGATGCCTGTCAAACGTTACTATTACTTCTCATATGAGTCCTTTTTGAACTTTCTGCGCGAGAGCGCCCTCTGGCTTGAGAGTGTTCTCTGGTGAGAGTATTCAGCGCTCCGTGATGTTCACATCGTTCAATTTGGATACGAATAAAATGTATCCAAAATGACGTGATTATCTTTTATCTTTTAATTTATATTTAGATGTACACATATTGGCCCTTGAAAACCTCTACTTTAACACACTTGACCTGGAAAAGTGCAGGGGAAGAGTTTAGGTTGTATTAAAAGTCGGGGGTCACCTCCCTCGCGTATTGTACACCCACGCTACAGGGAGCCACTTCATCCAGCCAGGGATGAAAGATCCGCATGCAGCTCGCGAGCCGCGGGTTGCCGACCCCTGGTGTAGGTGGTTCAATATTTTTAAATGTGATAAAGCATGATTAAACTTTTAGGCTCACTCTACTGACAGTTCATTTCCTAACTGCTGTGATACATATAACCAATGTCATAAAACGATCACGTTATTTAAGATCCACGTTAATCATACTTTGAAAGTGTCACAAAAAGTGTAAGAAACAATATAATAACATTTTCCATAATTGTCGGCACAGCCATGTTTTCCCAGTGAACCTGGGTAATAGAGTAGCTTATTACATGAAATTAAAATTTCTTCTAAAATTTTTATCTCTTTATATTGCATGTAGGAATTCACAAAGAGGTGTCGATGATAAACCAACATGCTGTGGCAATTTAAATTGCAAGCGCTCCTCACGGTCTCTAAGGAAAGCATAGATGTTTGTTAGGTTAGCAGCTAGCAGTTCCCGCTGAGGTTCTTATTGCACATGTGAGTGAGAGATTGGATTTTAGCTGCTTAGCATAATGGAAGTAAGAAAAGGTGTGATCAAGGCTAATATCTGACATCACCTTGACCTCCTGAAGGAAGCCAGAACAATAAGCCATCATAGCTATTCTCTCAGGAACACTCCATGCTACAAAGAATGTGTTGTGCCCCCAGGATATGAAAGGTATGATGTATTATATGCATGTAGCATGAAGAGAACCTTGCCCATTAACAACCCGCTTTGTTTAGAACAAATGCTACATTTCTCGGCCGTAGCCTTTGTGAACTAGCGTTCCACCCCAACCACCGTTCCAGAGGGGAGTGTAGCGTCTGCGTGGTGGAATAAAAACTAGAGCATTCTCTCCATCTCATCCGTCTCGTTAGTGATTCATTCTCCAGCCAAAAACAGTGACTTCCTCCTGCATTAATTTCCTAAGTAATGTGACACCTCCATAGAGCGACAGGGCGAACAGGTCTGAAAGTGCCCCAATGCCGAATTCTTTCCTGCTATAAATCATTAGCCATTAGGGACCTGTGGGGCTTAAATGACTTAAACAAATGAACTTGTCTGATTTAATAAGACCTTCAGTTACATCAATATGCTTCATGAAAGAATAAATTGGAGAGTGAGAGGAAAAAAGGAAATTGTGGTAGGAACACAGAGATTGCCCCATGCTTCACTGTTATCAACCCCTTGTACTAAGTGTAATTGATTTCCATTTATGTTCATACATTTGCAAAGTACAATTTCAAGTTCACACAGTAACCTCGAAAGGCTACAAGGCGTTATATTACAAAGAAACATTGTTTTCTCAAAAAACAAGTGTGTTTCTTACGTATCGTGTCAATAAATCTCAATACAAAAATATGAAAAGTTGGGACAGATTTCAGTCCCACTTTATTTTAAGATCTAATTCTCGCTATTTGCACACCATTAAATACAACTTTTGCCTCAATAAACTCTTAATTTGCTGCTTATTAATAGTTAGTATGGTAGTTGCTGAGTAGGATGTAGAATATTGCAATGCAGAATATGGTTAAGTACTAATAACCAGCCAATATATTAATAATAGGCATGCTAATAAGTAACTAGTTAACAGTGAAAATCGGTCCCTATACTAAAGTGTTAACCAAATTTAATTTCCCATATGCAAATATATTACTTGCACATATTAAATGTCCAAAAGTATGCATGAAACCAATTATTATGCGTGAAGATAACTGTTACATACAATAAAATGTATAAATCGGGTTATATTAAGATATGTACCTATACAAATTTTACTATAGGGATTTTATATACTGTATGTTCTTAATGTATATCTTCATCTACCCAGAGAATGCGCATATTTAAAAATGATATATCTCCATTGTGGTAACATATATGGTGATATCACTCATGGTATTTGACAGTATGTGTCATGTATTGTATTTCCATATGGGTTAGCATTAATTGGTGCATGAAATATGACAAACACATTGGTAGTCACATATTTGAGTGTTCATGTCTAGTAATTACTAACAATAAAATACATTATTTAATAAAATACAGTATTTAAAACATTTTGTGTATGTAGTCAGAAACAGAGTGTAAACATATGGAGATGGACCAAGACCGCCAAATTTAGCAGTAACTGTTTATAATATATTTCTCAGAAGCTAATAATTTAAAAATAATAATAAGAAAATAAATAAACCTTCCATTTTAATTCTATTTTGGATAGCGTAATGAGTAGACCAAATCACAAGTGTATAGTTTATAACCCCACTCTGTTCATCTTGGATACCGAAAGTATGTATTCATCCAAGAAAAGCATTATTATTTGTATTAATATTATTTAATTATACTGATAGCCTATGTGCAAGTATTAGCTGTATAACAGTAACCGTTGCGACCTGCCGTAAGTGTTAGTAGATTGTGAAGAGAGACTCCAGAGGCAGGCTGCTGTAGATTTGTCCTGCTGTGGATACAGGCTCTTACTTAGAGCTTAAGGGTGTGTGTGTGTGTGTGTGTGTGTGTGTGTGCACATACATGTGTGTGTCTGTGTGCAGGGGGGTGGAATGCATACTGGTAACCATGGTGATGGTGAGGTGCTAAGGCTCATTAGAGGAACACACACACACACAGAAGGTAGCGGGAGCTGTTGACTGGGTGTGTGCAATTGTCTGTCCGTGGAGAGGAAGCAAGGGACCAAACAATGTGTTGAAGTGCTGTTAGGTGAAGAAAAAAGTTAATGTTTGCAGAATATAGCCTTCACATTCTTTCAGTTGAACTGAAATGTAAGCCTTCAGCTGGCCATTTGCTTCCTGGCCTGAAACAGAAGTCCATCATGCTCTTATGATCCTGTCATATTTACTGTAATCCATGCATTCTGCACTTTCTAGGCTTCTGCTTGGCACTGGCCAACAGTTACAAGGAAATGAGAGCCAGTTCATTGTATTTGGCTCATGGTAGGCCTCTGCTAGTCAATAGAAAAAAAAAAATGCTACAAACTAAACCGTTACAAATTTTGTGCATGTCTTTTTGTGTGATTTTCAATGCTAAAATTGCTTAGTTAAAGCACTGCATTTGTCTATTTTAAGTCACTGGCAGACTTGTCTTGTTTTTGTCTATATAAACACATATAATGCACTATAGACTGCAGACTGTAACAAAATCTGTATGTGAAAACCATCCAGAAATACTGAATAAATTAATAAATCGTTTTACTGATGTTCTTATACATTGTTGTTAGTCAAAATTGTATGTATGTATGCAAGTATGCATGGATGGATGGATAGATAATTTTATTTCAATAAAGATTTAATATTGCTTATAAAACATCTAATAAAAGCTGTCTGAATGGGCTTTTTATTCACCAATGAATCTTGACCAAAACAAAATAAATGTTTAATGGTTTCCACAAATATATTAAGCAGCGCAACAATTTTCAACATTAGTAATAATATAAAATGTTTCTGAAAGTTTATGTGACATTAAAGATTCAGCTTTAATGTCATAGAAATACATTACATAAAAAAATAGTTGTTCTAAATTATAATAATAATAATTCACAATATGATCGTGTTTACTTGATTTTAGTAGTATAGTAGAAGTATGAATTATGACATATTTATGGATGTAGGTATTACATTATACCCTTAGTGAATTGATTTGCAATACAACGTAAGTAAATTCAGTGTAACTAAGTATATTCACCAATGTATGTTTATTATTTAAACTTTTTTTATGAATTATAAGCACATAGTATCTTATGATACATTGTTATACTTTGTTCTTTTTGATACTGTCCGTTGATGGTGTAGATCATAAAAAACGTATAATCAATAATTTGAATTATGATTGTTTATAATGAAAAGCATGGTTGTTCTCAATGTTTCACATGACTAGTCTAAAAGAGCACTTTAGAAATTAAATAACAATGGAATACATCAATCCTCTATTTTGCTGCAGTTTCTTCAGGGAAAATGGCCAAGTTAATTGGACAGTGTTAACCAAATTCCCTTACTGTTTCTCACCACTTTCCAATCCCTTTTATTTCTATTGGAGGACAGGTCAAAAATGCTTAGGAGGCATTTTGGTGTCACAACCCAAAATTGGCCGGCACCACAAACAGTGAATTCATTAAGTCACCCCTCCATTACTGGGGCCATGTCAGATGATGGAAGATTCTCCCTGATGCTGCGACTTCCTTGATAGCTATCTAGTGTAATTAAACTTATAATTGCGATGCCAAGAAGCGTTTCTGCTCGTAATTGCATGGTAGAATCCTGACAAGACTAGCCAGTTATTAGACAGTCGAATCTCAGGCATTTTAATCGACTGGGCTAAGACATGGGTGAGATTCTCATCGATAGTCCATACTAGCACATAAAAATAAAAACAACAACAACAAAAATCATGACAAAAATAAATACATACATAAAATATGTGTTAATAAATGTCATTTTGAGCAAGAATAAAACAATATTCCCAAGCTGCAATCAGTGTGCTCAGTGATACACAAAATATAAATCATCAGCTTTCTCAGTAATGTGTTAATATATTAACTCATCTGACATGTTAATTATTAGAGCAAGAATACATTATAATTAAATTAGCATTTAGATATTGATGTGCAGAGACAAATTAATCACAAAGGTGGATCTACTATATCAAATAACCAAATAAGTAAGTAAAGCAAAAAAAAAGCACACACAATATCAATAGACAAAATAGCAACATATACATTTTTAGCTGAGAATGTACTGTCCAACCCGATGGCTGACAGAACAAAGAACTTCCTGTGTCTCTTTACAGCTCTGTGCTGCAATCAGATTGTTGCTGAATGCACGCTTCTGTCTGAGTAATGTCTCATGTAGTGCACATATACGTTTTCAATATATGAGAATGATAGAATATATTTTATATGTATATATGTATATATAAATTATTCATATGAGGATGACACAATGCATTTTGCTATACATTCTACTTCCCCTAAACTGGTAGATTATGGTGCTGGAAACACCAAGGTCATGTGATAAAATTCCAGGAAATACATCAACAGAGAAAATGTTTACCTTGAATGCACAGTATGTATCTTTGAATAAAAGGATCTGCCAAGTGAGTAAATAAATGTTAGATGGAACTGATCACAGCATTGTCTTAAAACCTTTCCATAAGTGTACAGCAGACTGGAAATTATGAAGGTTATGTATATAAAAATGCTCTTATATGTCTAAGTTTTAATTTATTCTATATGGACCATGTGTATAGTTTTAAATGTGTGCAGATATTGTGTTATTCATTTATAACATGTTTTCCTGTTCATACAATAAAGATGTGATATATTCCAATGAGGGTGCTTTCTGATGGTATACTATAAAATATTTACAAAGACATGTTAATGAATGCAAATTCAATGTGCATATAATAAGTCTAACAGTAACAATGGGCTTGTTCAAATTTAATGTCAACTGGTTTGTATAGTGCTGTGAGAAGCTTTATAATAAGGTCAGTGGCTAGAATATTTGGATTGAACAATTTTCAACAGGACTAGAAACTTGAGACAACAACAGTCTACCTTCATATTTCACAGCTAACTGTCCTGTCAAAGGGAAATAGACCCATTAATTTAGGCCTCAATTGTCCCTCAGTGCTTTTGGAGAGTGAATGCGCCACAAAGCTACAAAACTTAACCCAGTACTAAAAGATTTACCAGAAACAAATACAATACTGACATAGTACATTCTTAACAATATAGATTCCAGAATGGCTTTTTGCAGCCAAAGAAGCACCACCTTTGTTTATATGCATCTTTAGACTTGGCAGGTTTGGTTTGATTAAAATTAACTCAGCTACGATTGCTATGTTAGTGTTAGTCCATTTAAACAAGTGCGAACACTGTCATTTGAAACTTGGTGCCCTGCAAACACCCCTGGGAAAGGCAAGTCTGCTTTCAAACATACTCTAGTGCAGTTTGACTGAAACATGAACGCAATGTGGACCAAAGACATCAGTCGAACACAAAAATAGGATGTCATGGCACAAGATGCGGCCCTAAGAAAGAACAGAATGCTCAAGCATACCTGGTTCCTCTTGTCATAGGAGCTGTGATGCCCATTAAAGTTTGGTACAGGCTTTGAAACCTCCATCTTCTTACAGTAGCTATTGATTTGTGTGTGCAGCGCAGGAATTATTGAAACTGTTTTGACTCCTTTACACATTTTATAAGCTCTTTGTGAGTTGTCAGCTGGCAAAAATACAAATGTATGTACACTCAAGCACATTTAGCCAAGCACACAGCAATCTCGGATGTTCGGTAAGTTTGCAAGATATAAGCCATGAAAACGGTCCAATTAGGTTGTGACCATTTCATTTTGCTTTTTGTTTTGTATCTTTGGGTTTGTGTTAAAAATAATAATGTGAACATTAAGCGAACCAGGACTAAATGCATAATTTACCTTTTATGGTCTGGACCAAAACAACCAAAATAAGTGTAAAGTGAAGAACATTAAAAAATATTCAAGGAAACCTTTTCCACTAAAGAACCTTTTGTGTAATTAAAAGCTTTCCTAGATGATAAATTTTTTCTAATGGAACCATCATTTCCAAAAAGATCCTTTATTGTTTTGAAGTGGAGAAAAATGCAAATGTGTTTGAATGGTACAAAAATCCCTGGTACCTTCTTTCACAGAGTACTTGCTTTGAAGATTATGGTTAACCAGTTTCATATAAGTTCACTGTTTCACATCTTGCTGTAAAGGAACAAATTTAGGACAAATGTTAAACCTGAAAAAAGGAAAACCCTGAAAATCAACCTTGAACAATTCCATTTATTATGACCTGAATATGAGGCAGCGCTAGTATTACTTGGGATTTAAATTAGCCTACAACCAACTTTTATACCTTGGAAAATTAGATGATTAAAGTCAGGAAAAAAGGCTAGTGATGGGGTAAGGGGGATGGGAAGATGAAACAGTCCTAAGACAGAGGGATGTAGTAGAGTGAGAGAGCCTGTTCAGCTTCACTACACAGCACTCTTCTAAAAGAGCATAATCTCACAGAGCCTATACTCCCATGAGTCTACAGACAGACTGTGCGCTGCGTTATACTGACAGTCAGGTGAAAATTTCTTACAAACCTTGCTGTTATCATGATGTTCTTACTTTGTATCACTCTGTCTTCCTACTGTGTGCATGTGAGAGAGTGCAGATAAATACTGTATATGGCATGATGCATCATGGCATGTGGTTGCAATGTCTTTGCAGAGCTGAAAGAATGCCTGCAAATGTAGTAAAACTATGGTTAAGATAAATATTTAGTATGATATTCAGTAATTCCGAAAAATGTGAATTGTATCATGTGGATACACAGTACTGAGTGAGAAAGCGAAAGCTTTAAAATGAAAGAATATTTGTCTTCTTAACATGAAATTGAATCATTAAAAGACATGTCCTGTGTATATGAAGTGACAACTCCTGTGAAGTCCAGTCAGTTTTTTGATGAAGATAAAAGGGTTTATTTGTCAGCAGCGGGGCTGACAAGTGCTAAAAACAGATGACAATGTGACTGTACTTTATTGCTGTATTCAGTTGCATCGGAGACAGAGGAAGGAACTTTATTACATTGAGATGCCTCATTATTGCAAATAGTGGACTACTGACAGGCATAAAACAAAAGAAAACCATCTAAAAATATTCTATTCCCAAAACCTAGATGGTTTTTCTACTTTTTGTTCAGCTAAAAAGGAGCTCTGTGTATTGCCACAAATCTAAATGTAATCGATCTTCAATTTGAAAAAGGCAAATAAAATCTACATGTTGTTAAAAGCCACACATAAATATCATCCAGTTTAACTTAAGCATATTTGAAAAAGGGTTTCTCATTTTTCTGTTTACATAATCATCCAGGATTAAAATATTTTATTTTACGCCATATTAAAATTTCACTTTTACACTGTATAACAACATTTCCTTGCCCTGCTGGATTTAGCCCAGACAGTGCACCACTCCTTTTTATTTGATATTAACTTGCATAGACAGTATGCTTGATATATTTAGATCTATTTAATATTCATGAGTCATGCATCTTATTTGTGCATGTCATTAATTAGACTTCTTAGCTCAGGGTGATGGCCAAGGGCCCTTCCATCAGTTGGGAAAATTGCAGTTGGCCCAGGTGCAGTCAGACTCAGCTGGTGTTAATGTCTATAGTTTACTCACTCCTGAAATAAACAGTACGGATAGAGTGGGAGTGGGAGTTACAACCTGATCACAGACAGACTGCCATTTTTGAATTTGACATTAGATTTGTCAAGATAATTTTACTCACAACCCACCTTTACAATATCAGATGCCAGAGCTTTAAGTGATTCCCATTAGCTGAAATAGCAGCAACAAAAGCCAGTTCTCACCTATGAATTATGTGACAGGAACATTGTCAAAGAAAAGAAACCTGTGCTTTACATTGGTCAGACTGTACATGTGTACAATAACAGTCTACCACAATTTAGTTACTCCATTTATTTTTTTTAAGTCAAAAATCTAGGTTAGTGAGATGCTTGCATTGAAAGTTATTGAGGCCAATTTAAAAGTGTTAATCACTGTTATAGTATTGCCACAAAACAAACAATAAGGTGGTAAAATGTTCTGTTATATACAATTGTACACCTTTGTCACAATGACCACACAACACCATGTCTAAAATGACTGTAAAAAGCTCAAATATACACAGTGTTATCAAAAATAAAAATGATTTTAAAAATAAGCTTCACACCTCTAAATCCTCCAAAAATGTACCCCATTAATTTATATTGTAAGTGCCTCAGTGTAACCTTGATTTTTGCTTATTTTACAATAAAACAAGGGACAACCTATAAAGAAAGCACTGTTGCCAAGTCTGCGGTTTTCCCACAGAATTGGGATACTTTAACACTGTTGCCGCGGGTTGTTTTTCATGTCCGCTGGTTAAAGTGATCCCAATAACTTAATATTTAACACCTGTAATGCTAATTTTACTAGTGGAATCCCACCAAAAAGAAAGAAAGAAAGAAGAAAGAAAGAAAAAGAAAGAAAGAAAGAAAGAAAGAAAGAAAGAAAGAAAGAAAGAAAGAAAGAAAGAAAGAAAGAAAGGTGGTAATTAAAAAATTTCCACCAGTGCTGTTGATTGTTTAATTTGCATTGTATTGAATTCAAAATATTCCATCAAGGTCTGAATTTTTAAATAAAACAGTGTTTTACATTGTGTTTTCAATAACAGTCCATCACAATTTATTTCCTTCTTTAACAAACAAACAAACTGACTACAGTGAGGCACAATAGAAGTGATTGGACCAATTCTAAATAATTTCCTCAAAACATAAACATTATGATAAATAATGTTTTAGTGTGAAAAAAATCAGTTGCAATTTTTTTTTCTGTGTACAGTTATATCCAGTTTTAAAACAATCACCATGACCACACAACACAATTATATAGCTCATATAATACACAATGTTAACAAAAATCAATTGTAAGTACTTTTGTAATATAAGTTTCACATTTCTGATTTTAAATTCTCAAAAAATTGGTCAAGTTTCCATCTGCCTCATTGCAATATATTTTTAAGAAATGAAGGCCAATAAAAAAATTAACAAATCTGGCAATCAACATTTTGCCATAAATGCTGTTGACTGAGCTTAACTTGTATTAAACCCAGAATATTCCATCAAAGAAAACCAAAAACAATTGGTTGTATATCCATTTAACTAATTATACTTCACGTTGGAGATAACTTTTATCTGTGTTACACGTTGAAAGGTGGCAATCAAAAGCTTAGATGCTATCAACAGAAACTTCATGTCCATCTGAATGTCACTTACACTTTATCTCTTCAGAGTAATTGTGACTTGTGGCGCTGACTAATATGGAATTTTAAAGGACTTCTTCCCAAGTGCTGTCTTCACTCGGTCACTCAACGTCAGCCGTACCTCTGCTCCAAACAAAGCTCAAAGTTAAATCTAGAAAACAGCTGACATGGCATAGCCACAAGTTATTATGAACATGTGAAAATGAAATTAATTAAAAGCAATGAGATGTCTCTTGGCTTTCGCATCCGGGCAATGCTATCCTTGAGCATCCCAGTGCATGTCTCATTTGTCATGTTCTTTCTCGCAGCCAAATTAAAAATTCAAGTGTGCATATCATTAACAGATCGCTCTGACAAAACAAGTTCATGTGTGCAATTCTCAGAGGTCACCTCTAGATACCTCTTGAAGTTATTACTTTGGGGTCACGTGTCATAATCAACTGTCTGGCGGCAGGACAGCAAGGAGAGCAAATTATTCAATTTCTGTAGAGAGGTTAGCTATACGACTTCAAAAACATGGCTTTGCTTTTAGTGTAATGTGTAGGGCAGGAACTTTGCCGCCTTACTGCTGAGTGGCCCCAGGATCAAATCTTTGGAAATAGCTTCTAGCGTTTCTAAAGCATCATACACATAACAAAGAAAGTTACCTGGTCCAATCGATGGATCGGGGAACTCAAGCACATACATTCAAATTGCTGGAAAGCCTTTGATGTGCCTTCAATTGAGGAATATTGATAAAACAGGGGGTAAAAAGGAGTCAAGCTGTGCAATGTTTCCTCTGGTAATTTATTTTACAGTTATTGAACTTCAGTCATTTACGCCTAGCAAAGGTGTTCAAAATAGCCCTGGATTTCTATGGAAACTCTTATTCAGAATTCTCTACTGCCCCCTTGACAGTGAAGTACTTTAAACAAATCCAATCTGTATTGTTGTTTAAGTGTACATTCCGCCTCCTCCAGGACCTCATCACAGAGCAAAATACGACTTCAATACATGGTATTCAAACTTCAACAGACTCAATCAATGATCTTTGACTGTGGTACACAAAGCATGAGCTATAACCTCCCTCCTGTTTCTTCACATATTCATAATCTTCAGAGCCGTATGGCTAGAGGGATTCTTATGTTTCCTTAAAAGCAGAGGGAATGTTTGTTTTAGCACCATAGATGTTTTATTTATAGTCAGTTCAACCTACAAGTCCAATATTGCCTTTGAAGTAAATACGGATTTGGAAGCTTGATGCTCTGGCACGCTTGCGGTTGTTGCTTGAATTGTTGTCAACTCGGGACACAATGGGTTTTCAACCAGAAGTCAATATTTGGACTAATCATTGCCCTAGTTTACATTCCATTTCAAATTTAACCACTGGCCAACAGGATATGAAGAGCAGGACAATTTCCTAGAGCATGTTAGGAAGGAATTGTATTACTTGTGAAAATTAATTATTTTTAATGGGTGAAGTACATTTCATGTGGTCGCAATTATTGTGGCCATGTTCATTTCGCAGCCCTCAGCGGATTCATTTAAATTCTGTTCAACTTCATCTTCTTTATTTTCTCACTGTTCACAACACGTTTATCAGTGATTAAACATATTTAGAAGTAGGCTTGTTCATTATACCAACACAGGCTCTAGTTTAAAGGTTTTAATTCACAAATTTCCAAGGGAAAATGAGAGAGAAGTTATACTAATTGAGAACTTATGGCCACATTTTATATTCTACATATTATTCAGGAATCCTCATTAGAATAGTCATAATTCTAATTAATGTAGCCCATTCGGCGTTTAAAAAATGGCTAAATGAAGATGTTGCCAGCTCTTCATCATAGTGGAGACAGTTGGTGATTACAGCATGGCCAAACTCTCTCATTTATTAACTTTCAAAGTGAGGAGGCAAAACAGCTAAGAAGATTAATTTCAAACACTGCATATTTGTTAGAAAACATCCACACACTCAACAATCTCATAAGATTAATAATTTCCCTTCACTACAGAAATGTAAAACATAAACCTTTTAACAGTTCAAATGATAATAAATTTAAAACAAATTAATAAAACACATACAGCATACCTGCACATTACTTCAAAAACACAAAAAGCAACACATTTCTATTTAGTATTTTACATTAATCAAGTAATTAATTTTCTGTTTTTCTTTTTAGTTTTTCTTTTAGTGCATTTTTCAAGAATGCAGTAACACATTTTATATTACATGTATTTTTTTAAATTTATGTCAAGTTATTTTCAAATCATCTGTCATCAACGTCTGTAAACGCTGCAGGTGTCATGAAGGTCACAGACACGGAGATGTTTATTTACTTTTCACCATTTAACGGATTGCTTACTAAAATATCATGTTTTCATTTTAAGTCTGAATGTTTGAAAACATGATAATATCTAAGTGGATGAGTTGTTTACTTACTTTTTAAATTAGTCTTCCCATGAACAACATTATTTATTCATTCAGACTGATTTCTGGATGCGCAACACACCAGCTGATTCATTCAGGAGTGAAACAAAGAACTGTCTTCATTGAATCATTCACTCAAATCATTCATTTAAAAAATTAAATAGACAAAATAACTGCCAATACTCTGGCTAAAATGTTACTTGCCACAAAGTATATTCTAATAAATAATTCTGTGCACATATATGAATACCCTTATACTGCTGCATAGCGTATTTATGACCTCAGTCATAGGGTCTTCCATTACTACACTACTACACCATTCTATGACTACTACACAAGGAACCCTATACACCAAATGAGTGAAACAGGCAGGGTCCTGAGAGAGTAATAAAGACCTAATGATATATTAGGCTATAATTTATACAGCAAGTGTGTTACTGTGAGTGGGATTTAAAGCTCTAATTGAAGTGAACAATGTGTAATTTGCAATCTGAATGCTAAATTAGTCAAATCCGCTCCGAGCCTCATGCATTTGAAATAAGGACCAGACTCACTGTCAACAGTTTTCTCGTTATTCAGCACTGCAGGACCACATTTTATAAATTTTCCTCATAAATCTCCACATAGTTGTAATACTAAAATCTAAATTATGATCACTTAATCATTTTCTATTCACGCACGACATTGTATGGCACATTTTTATGCAGTGGGCAAAAACACAGATTGGAATCGTTTGAGGGCTGCCCCTTTTTCAACCCATAGTCGGGATAATCTGGGTGGATGGGGCTGGTTGTCAGGATAGCCTGCATATGTAGATAAGAGGAAGGAAGGCAGGACTGGCTTCTGCTCTCTAGCAAGAACTGAATCTAAAGGTATAGTGAAGATTATGGCAAAGAATGGCCTTGACAAAAGCAGATGCTATGTTGATGCTCAGTTTGCAGTGTTTAACAAACCCTTTCATTGTTTAATTTCAATTCTCTTTGATACAATATATGGATTTTTTCTTCAGCTGTAAAAAGAAGCAAATGCTTTCAGTGTTATTGCACATTTGGCTTTTCAAGTTGTGTCATTCAGGAGAGGAGTTCTTGCTCTTGTTGTTATCAGAAAATTAGAAATGGAGGCATGTGTGGGAGTCACAGATAAAGCACTGGAGGGCCTCAACAAGCATAATACCAAGTGCAGATGAATAGAAATGCTCGTAGCATCAATGGTGTGCACTGTAACGGTGACATGTGGACCTTTACTTTTATAATTGATCTATATCCCAAGAAATGTATTTTCAAGCCCTTGAATTCAGGGTATACATATATCATAATGAAAGAGTTGAAAAAATTTATGGTGATAATAATGATACAATTATAACGAATATTCATATTATTATTGTTGTATTTATACAATATAAAATAAATATTTTATGTGACCCTGGACCACAAAACCAGTCATAAGTTGCTCGGGTATATTTTTAGCAATAGCCAACAATACATTGTCTGGGTCAAAATTATCTACTTTTCTTTTATGCCAAAAATCATTAGGATATTTAACAAGGCAAGGCAAAGCAAGTTTATTTATATAGCACATTCCATACACAGTGGCAATTCAAAGTGCTTTACATAAAAGGAAGTGAAATAGACATAAAACAAATTAAATAAACAGTCACAACAATAAAAACAAAATTATAAAAAAGTGATTTTAAATAAATTTAAAACCGTTAAGAATAGAACATTATTGTACATAGTGCAATCAGTTCGGATGTAGCACAGTGCTCATTCAGCTAAACAGAAGAGTTTTTAGTCTGGATTTAAATGTGGCTAATGTTTTAGCACATCTGATCTCTTCTGGAATCTGGTTCCAACTGCAGGCGGCAAAATAGCTAAAAGTGGACTCCCCTTGTTTTGTGTGAACCCTTGGTATTTCTAACTGACTCGATCCTAATGATCTGAGTGGTCTGTTAGGTTTATATTCAGTGAGCATATCTGCAATGTATTTAGGTCATAGGCCATTGAGTGATTTATAAACGAGTAAAAGCACTTTAAAATCAATCCTAAATGTAACTGGAAGCCAGTGTAAGGACCTGAGGACTGGTGTGATATGCTCAGATTGTCTGGTTCTACTCAGAATCCTTGCAACAGCGTTCTGGATGAGCTGCAGCTGTCTAATGGTCTTCTTTGGAAGGCTGGTGAGGAGACCATTACAATAATCCACCCTGCTGATAATAAAGGCATGAACAAGTTTCTCCAAATCTTGACTGGAAACAAATCATCTAATTATTGTAACGCTTTTGAGATGACCGTATGCTGATTTAGTTACTGCTTTGGCATGACTACTAAAACCAATATAATGATATTAAGTAAAGATCACGTTCCATGAAGATATTTTGTAAATGTCCTACCGTAAATATATCAAAACTTAATTTTGATTAGTAATATGCATTTATATGTAATATGCTATTGCTAAGTAATTCTAAGAACCTCACTTGGACAACTTTAAAATGATTTTCTTAATATTGTATATTTTTTTTTACCCTCAGATTCCAGATATTCAAATAGTTGTTTCTCGGCCAAATGTGATATCCTAACAAACCATACATCAATGGAAAGTGTATTTATTCAGCTTTGATGTATAAATATCAATTTCCCCAAAAAATTACCCTTATTATTGGTTTTATGGTGCTGGGTCATATATGAATTCTATCATTTTTTTTACGCTTTCGAAATATAAATTATTTAGAAATGTAAAAATATCTCTAAAATTGTTAAAACTAAATATACAGCCTTGATTTGTAACATTATATATGTAACGTGATTAGTCTCTGCAAACTACATGACCGGAAGAAAACTCAGCATTTTTAAACAATAGCCTACTGAAGGACTTAATAATTAATAGACTTCTGTACAATCAAATCATTGCTTTATATGATAGATGAAATTGCCGCTGCAGCAGATTGAAATATTAAAATAACAGAGAAGCATTCATGAGGCCTTATTGATCATTCACTAGGTAAGCCAAAGCTATATCAATAACAGAAATTCTTAGGAAAGGTTTTTGAACACTGTGAAATGCGATTATAGTAACAAATTTAGTCAGAAGCAAATCAATTTGATGATTTACATATGAAGAGCAGCCGTGAGTAGCTGAGGATTCAATAACAATGCTTTCCTCTGAGAGTGATGAGAACCTTTGCAGATGATTTGTTGTGAAAACTCTGTCAGTGTTTTGAATTCATATTTCGTATTATAACATAATGGCTGTTTCTTTACTGGGACATTTAGAATCTTACAGTACAGAAAAAAGGCTGTCAAATGTATGTGTACATTTACAATATCTTGTGCACTGACTTTGGGCTGTTTAGTGGCTCTGAGGAAAACTCTGTCACCAAAACATTAGCCAACCCTGTGTTCATATATACATGATGGACTCATACTGAGCTTATCTGAGTGCTCCTGGTATCCCCATGCAGAATTGTTATCTGAACCAAGTTTCATAAGGGTAAGAAACTTTCTGAAAATTCAGCAAGATGGTCCTTCTGTGGGAGCCATTTCGTTCTGAGAGTACTCGCATTTAAATTAAACCAAGAAGCCAACTAATGAGGACAGCTTACAAAGACACAAGGCTCAGTGTGACACCTGTCTAACTGCGCACATCTAAGGATCTATCTCTTACCCCTTATTTATGCATTCATTCATTTCGTTTGTCGCATTATTGCTATCAGCATGCACTGCGGCGCTGCCACGTCTGAGAGGGAAGTAAGCACTTATTGAGCCCCCATGGCTTTTTGGGGCTTCACTAAGAACACTTCAATCCCCTAACCCTCAGTGCTACACATAGAATCAGGGGCCTATCCTCGGAGTCAAAGGAGGCAGTGCCTCTTCGGAAAACAACTCTGGAGTTCATAGAGTTTTAACAGACCCCCTAAAGGGGGACCATGGGTTTGTTGGGGGGGGTAACTGAGAATACATGACAGGAGGCAATGTCTGCATAATGCTATGATTGGCCTATTATGTTGTTCGTGCTATAAACACCGCCTCTCATTTCACATTCACAAACTGATCTGAATGATTAGCTAAATAAAGGTGTTAATGAGAAGACAAAGTCTGTGACCACTGCTTACCAAGCTTGACTGATGATCTGAAAATGAGTTGACTATTAAATAATTATAATAAACATCAGTTCAAAAATAAAGTATAAATGAAATCTGAAAATAGTTACTGTGTTCTTATAGTAACAATGTAAAAAAATTGCTTGGTTTCAATAAATGGACCTTTGCTTACATTACTATATCAATGCTTTTATTTATTTTATTAGTAGTTTGAGCAATGTTTCTTTAACCTATAAAATGTGTCATCATTAAGTGTAACTGAAACATGAATTTACATTTGATTAAAGCATTTAAGAAACTGTGTTTTCAGAACACTACAGCTCTTATTTATTTTTTAACTTTTGTAAGTATTTAAGTTTAGGACAACTTTAAGTTGCCTCCCTGTATCTTAAATGCCGTTTCAACACATATTTGAATAAATAATTCAATAGAAAATAAAAGATTCAAAGGTTCATGGTGGTTTCATACAGATTATAGCAAAAATGCTATAATGAAAATAATGTTATAAAATTATTTTCTTCAAGACACTAAAAATGGCATTTATGGTTATACTTTATTTGTTTTGCATATACAGCATGCTAGGCAAGATAATCCATTAGCAGAATGCCAAAATTCTGGATTACAAACAATAAACAAAGACAGACTTGATCAATAAAAAATATATAATAAATACACGCTTTAAATTAATATATTATGGATATTATTGGATCACTATATTAATTTATAATAATGACCCTCTCTATACACCTGTATGCTTTATTGCTCTGATTATCTTTCTTTTTTTTCATTTGTCTTATATTTATGTCAAACCAAATCTTTATAAAATAGTTTTAACTGTCTCCACATGTTGCAGAGTGAAAGCCATTTTGCTTTCATAGCACTTTTGCTGAACATCTAATTAGGAACGAAAGAGTACTCGTTAAAAGCTAATTAAATCTATAAGTCCAAACAGTGTCACATTCATTGCCTAAAACCAACGAAGAACAACATCAGCAGCTACATCTCATTTGTACTAAGTCCTTGCATTCTATTGCTTTTATTAGTCCTCTTTTGAATTGTACATTTATGAGAACAGCAACAACATGCTTTTTGTCAACCCCTCTTATAGTCGGTATCTTCAAACCAAGTGGATACTCGCATTCATCAAACCCCTGCAGCAGTTTACCCGAGCGCAGAACCCATGTGAATTGAATGAAAAGAAAAAAGTCAGACTGTGAACTTGTATTAAACAAACAGATTCACAAAGCCTTCACCTGCTCCCTGTCACTATCAATCAGTATTAACAACAGGAATACATAGGACTCTAGAGCCAAGTGCACTTTAAGGTTTCATGTGTCACTTTTGCAGATAAAAGCAGATAAATGACAAGGGCAAGACTCTAAGAAAAGGTTTTATTTGCCTACAAATTAGATTCACTGCAATGTTTGGATGTTTAGCAGATTATAAAGGACCTCATAATGGGTAACTTGGAAGGTTATATGTAATATAATGGCCTCCCAAAATAAGTATTTTCATTTTAAACAAACTCTTACACCACTTGCACCTCAGACCTGTATTTTCTATCTTACAATCCAATTCTCTGCACAAACTGTGCCATAATGGAAGAGTGACTAATATGCTTCTACTGAGATCTTCTCTCTCTCTCTCTCTCTCTCTCTCTCTCTCTCTCTCTCTCTCTCTCACACACACACGCACACACACACACACACACACACACACACACACACACACACAGCTCTGGGTGTAAAGTTTCTATTTCACCCTCTCTCTGAAAGACTCTGATGTGAATCCTGCCTCCTGGAACATTAAGAGAGTGCATGTGCAGTGTGCTAATTCTCAACTGACAAAGCCTCACTTCAGATGTATGAACTCATCAGGGAGAGGAGTGAAAAGTCCCCCTCTTCCTTTCAATTCCAGTGTAATGAAAAAAATTTACAGCTGGAAATTGAGGCTTTATGTATGAGGGAGACAGATTGAGTAGAGAGAGAGGTGTCCTCTCTCTTTTTGCATCCCCTCATTTAAACAGCCAGTCAAGTTAGCATGCGGAGCTACAAAAAAAAGCAGCAAATTGAATCTATGAGGCAAATTAATAAAATTACTAAAATGTTTTGTATTCATAAATAAATGTGTTTATTTGTACTAATAATATTCAGTGCAATTGAGCTTCATACTTAAAGGGATATTCCACCCAAAAATGGAAATTCTGTCATCATTTGCTCACCCTATGCATTTATTTATTCTGCTGAACATAAAATAAAATATTTTGAAAAATGTTGCTAATAAATTTCACATTTAAATTAAAAGAATCAGCAAGTAATACATGTAATTAAATATCGTTTTTTAAAGTAGTAGGACTGAAATTCTTAATTTATTTTTAGAGTTTTAGTAATACATTTGACAAAAAATACAGTGCACCAACATTCTTCAAAATATTTTATTTCATGTAAGAAAAAATACTTGTCAAATTTCATCACAAAAAAAAAAAAACTTTTGAATTTCTTTTTAAGGATTTTCTCAAAATATCGATATAGTGAAAGTCAATGAGGTCCCATGGACTTTTATTATGTAGGATTTGTTTTATTTATTTATTTATTATATTTGTATATTATTTTTATTATTATGTGTTATCACATTTATTATTATATAATATGTATTTGTATTTATCCATTTATTTTATGTTTACTTTCTCAAAATATCATCTATGTTCCACAGAAGAAAGAAAGGCATAGACGTTTTGAATGACATAAGGGTCAGTAAATGACAGTATTAAATATTTGGGTGAACTATCCCTTTCAATTAAATGAATCCCTGACAATAAAAAAAAATTGCATAGTCTGTTTCTAAATACAGTATATGGTACATACAAACTGTGCACAGTTTTCTGGATACATGATGTGGCCCATCTTACCCAACTCTCCCCTATTCTATATACTGTTTATTTGTTTTTGACATATGGCTGCCCCCCTCTACGTGGTCTTTGCACATGATGTTGAATAGATAGCAGGTCAGCAATCAGAACAGACACACCATGAGCCAAACAGACATGAACAGGAGACAGATAGAATGAGGAAAAAAAGATCATTCCATTTGTCAGCCCATTTCATCCAGCACTTCCATGCTGCTGTGCTGTCACCATCTGAATGTACCTGTTTGGCAGTGCAAAAAAAAAAATTCTCTCTCGACATCTGCTCTTTAATCAAGCTTTATAATGGCAGATGATGCAGGAAGCTGCGTATTTCACAAATATCATGCGTGCCTGAGAAGATACAGTACTGAGGTAAAAATACAAGTTGACAGTGATGGCTTCATCAAAGGGTTTTGAGCTGAATGACATTTCTTACAGATCTGAGTTCAGAGAGTTTGCTTACAGCTCCTAGTCAAACATGGAACGGCCTGTATTTTTAACCGTGTGGAACAAAGCACTTCATATGAGTCAGACAGAAAGGAAGAACAGCTACAAAGACAAAGATTGCTTAATATGGAGCAAATTGTGCTTAGGGGAAATAATTGTAGACTGACATTTCAAAAGCTGATGTTAGTACATCTCACTTTGATAAAACTTACGGTTATAAAAAAATGCCTTTAACCTATAAAAAAGCAACATTGTGTTCCTTCTGTCGAGTGTTTGATTAGTCAGAAATACTTAGAAACTTTTCATGGTTACAAACTTTGTCAGAACAACAGATAATTAGAATACCGCTTTTAAAGTAAATACAATGTGTGTGTGTGCATGTGTGTGTGTATATATATATATATATATATATATATATATATATAGTTATGTCAGTGCATGTCTGTGTGATGTTGTTAGTTATCTACTGAGAATAAAGTAAGAATCAATTTCATGTCAACATTTGTAGTTTGTGCTAATGCAACCAAAATACATATTCAGTTTTTAACATATTCAGCAGACAAGGAAATGACCATGGTTATATGCAAAATTCGTATCATTTAATTTATCTTTAGCACTGTAAAGTATGCCAACGCGAAGCAATAATTACATACAATTCTCAATTCTCCATGCATATGTGTGAAATGGCCTTATTCCGACTGGGTTTGATAAGAGAGCCTGAAGACAAAGAAGTCATGAATTAATTCCCCGCCACCGCCCTTTCAAGTTGGTGCAAAATGAAAACTGTCTCTCACATCATACACCACATGTTATTTCATTTTCTATCACTGTGGGGTTATTTCAATATATTTGCTAAAAGGAAGCTAGATTGCTGCTTGTATTTTATTAATTTACTGATATGATTGAAATGATTACAGGCCAATTTCAAACAGGCCTTCCCTCAAGGACGTCACAGAAGACTCTGAAAAGAAAGAGACAAGAAAGAAATAATTATATGTGTCAGAAGCAAAAGGAAATGGATATTGATTTATTTTCTGCATATCAAATTTATCCCATTATTTATTTCACGCTGAGTCTTTTTCAGTTGATCTTGCTTGATTCTGCTATCAAACCAAAGTTTCACTTCGGACAAAAAAAGCCGCAGTTTACTGAACATGATAAAGGATTCATAAAATATTTAAAACTATTACAATGATCCTTAACTATTTTTTCTTATTTTCATTTTGATTTCATAGTAAAATAAACACTAACTTTGCATCACGCATTTTAACTAGTCTCTCCTAGTCAATTGAAACCAGTGTTGTTTTTTATATCATTGATACACCATTATGTATTTTTATTAATATTTTAAATTAGTTTTTGTTTTTATACTTTCCATTTCAATTTTCAAAGTTTCAGTTTTTTTTTTTTTTACAGTATATGTACATTCATTTTTATTTCAGATATAGTTTGAGCTATTTTAGTACAGTACATCAAGTTTAACTTCAAAAGGGAGAAATTTTGCATTGGTAATTAGCTTATAATATGATTAATTTAAAAAAATTGTATTTCAGTTAACTTAAAGAACTTAAAGAAGCTTTTCAAAGAGCAGACATGTATTTTTTTTCCGTTATTTTGCTCCCAAGAGTTAGTATTCAGGCCTGTCACTTCAGCCATTGCATCCTTGCAAAAAAGATACTTATCATGAACCATAAATCAATCGAGACATATCAAATAGGTTTGATGGCTATCCCTACAACATCTGGGGCTTATCTCAGCTTTAAACTGCTGCCTCGTACACACAACTAAATAACACTGAGGGGGATAAGCAATGAACAGAAAATGTTTCTACAGTTATTTTTAGAAGCCCATTCATAGCAACATAAATATTTTTTTTTGGTACATTTTATCCAAATTCCATATTCCTTTCAAAGGTGCTTTCAAGTAGCACACAAGGAAGCGTTTAGCTTAAGAGCACTGCTTGAAATAAGGTCTCCTGGAATAACAACCACAGCAAACTGCCTTGAGAACTAAAAACCAAAGGGAACAACCCCCATTACAGCCTCAAATGGACAATGACAATATGGTAGTAGTTTAAGAAGGCAATCACAAAGAAATGGCCTCAAAAGACAGAAAATGACTTGAAGAGATTGGGGTGAGAGCAGCTATCCAAGGACCACAGAGTGTTTGACCACATCAGTATTGATTTTGTCACCAGGTAGTGGTCATGAGACAGATGACAGATTGTGAAAGATACACTTCATTAGTTGTAAACATCTACGTAACCATGGGATTCCTGATTATTTTCCACCTGCCTTCTTTCTAAACCTTTGCTTCGAGGTGAGGATCTGTCCTCTAAGAGATAAGGAGAACTTTCCTCCATTTTGTTTTTCTTTTCCTTTTCAGATGTTTTATTTAAATGCCTAACATCACTGGTCTTCCTCGCATTTCATTTATAAACGCATGGACATTGTGATACAATGCGAGTGCAACACTGTGCTCTTTACCCACAGGTTGAAACAAAAGCTTTACTAATTGCAAATTTGAGCTATTGCTTATAAGTAAAAGCACAATTGTGCAAAACTTACAAAAGCAGTGCAACATTAATTATACCATTTCAACACACACACACACACACACAGAAGATCTATTAATGACTGGAGGAGATAGAAGTACAATGAGCTGCAGGGTAAGATGAGCCACCCCTTGTTTCTAGGCAACCATATACAAAAATGCATGTGACAGCGTTTTCAGGAAGAGGTAATCATTTCATCCTATCTGTGAAGGAGGAGAGCATATGACGGAGGTAATTTATGTCCAAAAATTTGATCTTTTTTCCCCGTCATTATAATAATGAAAAAAATGAAAGAGGAAATGTTCAGATAGATTACAGTTAGTTGCTGCCATGAGGTAAGAGCTATACAAAATATGATAGATAGATAGATAGATAGATAGATAGATAGATAGATAGATAGATAGATAGATAGATAGATAGATAGATAGATAGATAGATAGATAGATAGATAGATAGATAGATAGATAGATAGATAGATAGATAGATAGATGATAGATAGATAGATAGAAACTCTACAGTTAATGTTACAATTAAACTGCCTCTTTATTTAGTGAATGCCTCTTTATTAATTTTGTAATAACAACAGTTAGAAAAGGCTTATAAGTACAAAGTCTTTAGATTTCCCTAGCTTGGTTATTTGCTGATTCATAATACGTTTTCCACTCATATAATTTAACTCAAGAGTAATGGCTGCGGTTGACAGAAATGCTCTATTGACTGTGACTGACTCCTAATTTTTGTGGTATATTTAATGAATTAATTAGGCATAGGCACTTAAAATGCTAATTACACACATTTTCACAAAACACTTGCACCTTCGTTGCATATTACGAGAAATTTTGGACATATGTGACAAGAAGATTGAACACCTACACAGATGAAAAGTGGAATTAGAGTAACGATTATCACTCCCTCACATATGAGGTGTCTATTTTTATGACTAAATATTAGCATATCTTCTTTGCTCAAACATCTTTATAAAAAAGCCAGTTCTGCACTAAACAATGATTAAGGTGATTTGGGACCTCCTCACACACCCACTATGAGTGAGACTCTATTTAAGAAAAGAAATGTGGTTAACATCACATGAAACATAATTTAAAGGAAAAACAAACATAACAACACTGAATCAAACAACATAGCTTGTCTGATTAATTCATACTGCGTGCATGCTGGGACATGTACTCCTGCCTCCAGCACCAGACATCACTATTACCCATTAAGGTAAGCTTATAACTTAACTGTGTAATTGTTGTTATGGTGCAGCTATACATTAGGCAGTGTAAAAGGAGTAAAATAAAGGTACAGGGAAGTGGTTTACAAATATTCACAATTAAATATAGAGGTTCACCTACATGGAGATGGTGACATCGTTTTAAAAATAATTGGTTTATAGAAAAACAAAAGCTTGTAATGAATGGCTGAAAAAAAATATTTAGATACAATGATGTGACCTGTAATATGTTTAATAGTAGATACATAATTCCATTACATGATTTAGCTAAGTATCTGTTTGTTGCAATGTGGAAGCAGAGCAGAAAGCTTTCACACATTATTGTGCTTTTGAATGTAAAAGGATTTATAATGTTAAATACTTCGTTTGGCATTCATACAAAGACACTCAGAGGAACAGAAGATGTAGGTCAAAAGAGCAATGCCTTTATGCTATTGACTTTTTCTTTGTCTTTCATGTAAAACTGTACTTTAAAAAATATTATTTTGCATTTGCAAGTACAAGCAATTGTTAATCCATCTTATCAAAACAAGTATTTTTGGAATAGTGTTATGCAAAGGCCCATTTTTTTCTCAAGATTAAACCTGTGTAAAAAATAACAGTAAACGTCAAAAGTGCATCTACAGTGGTTGCCCTATAGGTAATCACTTTCTCATTGTCATTTTTTTTCGGACAGTCACAACAACTATAAACAGCTGAAAATTCATGGTATCCGTGTCACCATTATGAGAATGGATAACAAACAAGTAGATCAGGAATGATAGACCAACTTAGGACATTTACCCTTTGAAGAAATGAATGCACAAAGGTGTGATATCTCTACACAGAATGCATTGAAAGTGATAACTTATTTGCACAAAGATTTCAATAATGATGTGACATACAGGGTTGCTCTTGATACTGTATGCTTTCCTGTTGTCAACGAGGTGCAGAAGGGCAGATGTTTCTGTAGCTATTAGATGGTATTGGTAGCCAATTACATGACGTTTAAAGCACGTTGAACTGTTCTATGGATCAATCCTAAGCTTTTGTCTGAGTTTTCTGTTTTATTCTGACTCTAGCACTGCAATTACTGCACATCATTAAAGAGAACTTTTAAAAACACAAGCTCTATTGACAACATGTTGTGTTCTGTTTATTTATCCGGACCATTTAAATATATTTATATATATATATATATATATATATATATATATATATATATATATATATATATATATATATATATATATAAATGAGGTTGTAGCCAATTTGGTGAACAAACAAGTGTTTTGGTAAAATGCTTTTGTAACAAAGCATATGTTAATAGTGTTTTGACATTTACTACATGCTAAATAATAAATGTAAATGTAACAGTGTAGCGGTGACATTTTCAACATATTTGGAGTGCTTCACTTTCACCCAAAAGATTTCCATTTGAAGAGTATTATTGGAAACTTGTTTCTTTTTTCTTTTGGCTGCACTTAAAAGGAAATTGCAATTTTATATTGTTGTCATGTTTGCTTTTCTTTGTGAAATACAAAATGTTAGGCAGATTTTAGGCTGTTAGGTCAAGATGCTCTTTTCCATACAATGAAAGTGGGCGGTGATGTATCCTACCAGCTCCAAATGGCACCACAAAAATATATATTTATTTTTGTAGTTTACATCTGTGTGCTATAAGTCTTCTGAAGCCATGCAATACGTTTGTGTGAGAAACTGACCAAAATGTAATTAATTTGTTTTACATCAAGCAAGCAATACAAGTGCAACCTCAACATACTTTTCATACATCATCTCAACTTCCCATACATTGCTTTGAAGGCAAGTTTGTCATTTAAACAGCTGCACAAAACCCAATATCCCTTTTGAAATAAAGCATACAGCAAGAGATATTTGATCCCGGCAGGGTGTTCACTGAGTTGGTTAAGGATCGTTGCTACACTTATAGGTTGTCTATTAGTTAAACTAACAAATGCATGGAGTGCCGTTCAAAGGTGAAGCTGTCATTTACTAAAAGCTAATGTCGCAGTGGGACCATACCATTGACATTGGGACTTCAATGACATCCCATTACACTTAACCCATGATAGCCTGCTGGTGAGCCTATAGGCACTCTACAAGGCCACACTGCTTGACAATAACTCCAGTGGGTGTGGACAAGACAAGGACAAGGAATCAAATTCACATAGCTGAGTGTCCTCTGGCTGACATGCTCTAGGGTACCCTTCCAGACTCTCTCACCCAGGCATTTCAGCAAGCTCTTCCATTATAGTCGCATTATAATTGGTCCAAGGTAGATTATTCAATGCTGTTGGGACTGTATGTTGTGGGAGTTGTTTAGGATTACACAAACATGGACTAAATGCCACAAAACTCTCTTTTTTTAATTTCAAGAGAACCATAAACTGCTGTGCCACATAAACCAAAGACAAAACAATCCAAACCAGCATCTTTATAGATGCCGTCATTGTTGGCTGAGAGGCCTGGCAGTCTATAATTTCAATTCGGAGAAAAGTCATTTTGTTTTATACTGGACCTCGAATGGGACATATCAGTATTACACTTCACTCATCCGCAGGATTTATCCACAACAAGCTTATGGAATGCCCATGACTGACATCACAGTGATTGTTTACATCATATTTTTCCTCTAATTTTGGGATAATCATTGCATTTTCATGCCAATAAAGCCATGTCATAATAAATAGCTGTATAGGCATAAAAACAAATCTCGGTCATAAACAAGACCCAAATAAGCTGGCCTGAACCTCATTTCATTTCTCAAATAGCTAATAGACCCAAACACATTGCAACAAATTTGAAAAGACGACGTTCCATTGAATATGATTAAAACAATATTCATTACAATAATAATTTATATCAAACATGAAAGTTCAGCTTTGAGATGCCTTATAATTAAGTTAAATTAAAACAATATAGTTGAATTAATGTATAATTGTTCATAAATAATAGATTCATCGCTTGTTCTTATAGTTATTTATTTATTTTTAATATCTAACTGAAAAACTGCAACAAAACAGATGCTCTTTCAAGCACTGTCAAGTTTTTGACATCCTACTACAGATTTGCTACTGTTGATAAGCAGCTGTTAGTTCATGGCAATTAGGTATTAAAATCATAGAGCTTATCTGTATTGCTATATGGTCTGTTTTATAATAAATACTGTACATATTATTATAAATATATTGTTTTGATATTATGTGATATCTGTTTTAGTTGGAAAATGCTAGCTAAAAATGCTACTTTTTTTTCATTTCATATTCTGAGAGAATTGAACAATAGACCCATTTAGGGCCGATGTCACAATTACATCACAGTGCTAGCTGGAGGTAAAACAAAGCAAAAACTGGAGGTGGCCCATTCAAAATGTGCAGATTCGTCTACACAAAGAGCTTAAAATATCATCTTGTTGTGATGTTGGATGCCCGAATCGATGTTGTAAACACAATGTTTACTAACAGAAAAAGAGTCTATAGATTTGATGGTTATATGATGACAGCAATCAAATTTAAAGCAATACATCCTACATGAATTAAATCTTAGCACATGGGTAGTAATACTCTCTAATGAAATAAAACAGACCTCACAATGGCTCAAAAAAACACCTAATATTGTTGTCAGAATGACATTAACTGGCACTAACTGCAGCACAATCAATAGTTCGAGCTCAAGCCTCTGCTGTGAAAAGTAAAATGCTCCACTAGGAGTGGTTTAGTTTATTTATTTATTTTCTTTGAGGTCCTTCTGATAGGCACTCAGAAATGCTACCTCACTCAAACTGTCCCTGGATATTTCTTCCCTCGTTCAGGACACTAAGTCCAGATCGCAAGCTGTCCTGGGCGCACTCTGCACCTCTGATGACAAAGATGACATGGAGTCGGCAGGAATTAAGGTGTAGTACAGGATAAAGCCTTCAGCCCTGTGTGTATCTTTATTTCATATCTGCCTAGTGGATCAGCTTAGTAGACTTAGTGGTGGATGAGTTCAGATCTGCTTAGTTTGGCAAGTAAATCCATGAGTTCACAGTTATGGGCATCTTTGAAAGTAGTAAAAAGGAGGTTCTATTCATAATTTTGGCAACAGGGATGAGGAATGCTTTTATGCTATTGCCAATTTCAACTCATAATTTAGATCCATCTGCGGTAGTTTTAAGCAAGTGGGTGATGGACACTTAAATAACAACTTGTATTATGAACCCAAAACTTTTTTAATTTCCAATATGAAAATATGCCAAAAATTTAATAAGAATTAAATAAAAGAAGTTAACCATTAACCCTAATTGTTTAATGATTGTATTTACAGAACATCAAATTGTAATTCATGCAAGCATATCTAAAGGTAAGTGTTTAAAAAAATGTATTAAATATACTAAAATAATCCACACATACATTTATAATGCATTGTATTGTGTTATTTGCATTACATTACATGAAGCTATTAGCCAAGTGTTATTAAAAAAAGATTAAAATATAAGAAATAAAAATAAAATATAATTAAATATAAAATAAATAATATTTAAAAAAACATACAAGAGCAACAACATCATCTAAATAATATATACAAATACATGTATCTATCATATTATATTACCAAGTATTGTCCAACAGATTTGTATTTATTTATTTCTATTCATCAAGGAATCACATCAACAGAAATCACACATTTCTATACATTTAAGAATAATATATTGCATATTAAATAGCACAACTGTTTTAAACTGTGGCAAGACATGTGATCACCAAATCAGCATATTATAGTGATTTCTGAAGGATCATGTGACACTGAAAACTGGAGCAATGGCAGCTGAAAATTCAGCTTTGCATTCACAGGAAGACTTCTTTTTAAATACACTACAATATACATTTATTTTAAAGTGTAATATTTCACAATACACATGTGTCTCTTTTAGTGATCAGATTAACTATCAATTTCAAATCAAATCAAATCAAATCACTTTTTTATTGTCACATCACCACAGCACAAGTGCCTTGGTGAGTGAAATTCTTATGAGCGTGCTCCAGACAGTGCAAAAAACAACAATTTACATATGGACAGTACATATTTACAGATTTTCTGGACATTAGTAATAGAATATAAACATTATTGACTAAAAAAAAAAAAAATCATTAATTACAAATTTCTCATGTATGTCCTCAAAATAGCTTGTATGAAATTAGTGCCTATACACATCCACACAGCCAGTAGCTTTTACAGTTATCTTTGGAACATCTGGCTAGAGAGTTGCTATAGTAACTCCCTGCCAAGAATCATATGCTTGCAAACGTTTTATATATGTGAAGGCTGCCCCAAGCAGAAACCTATGTCAGGATGTACAACAGCAGCACTGCATTTTGCCAACATTTGCAATATTTTTTTTAAAGCAACACACATCAACTTTGCCTGTCCAGAAATGTCTAAATATACCTAAATTAGATTCAGAGCTTTTCTTTTCCAATATTGCATATGAACGGAGTCAAAGAGAAACAAATAGCTCTGCCCTTGCTGTTTATCTCCCTCTCTTTTGTTTTGAAACCTTTACTCATTTGCTCAATGCTACCTTTTCCCAGCGCACAAACAGCTTTTGTCTTTATTATTGTTTCTGTGGATTAAGGTCTTCCAAGAGACTAGAAGAGTCATTTATCAATTTATGTACAATATTAAATGCTTTAGAGATCTATGTTGCCATCTAACAATTGAAAAGTGATCTTATCCAAGGACAATAACACAGAAAGACCCTCAACACAAATTAATTAAGCAAACTGAGGGAATAGCATTCCCCTATACAATCCCGTGGTCACAGCAGATGAGGCTTTCAATGTGAGAAAAAAAAGAGGAAAGAAAGATAAACAGTGCTTTTACTGATCATTTTGAGTTCACTATTTAAATTAGCATTTCACAGAGGATCAATGAAATCCTAAAGGACTCCTGAAACTTACATAGCAAATACTGTAAGCAACTCTGCTGTACACTGCGTGTCCATGCCAATCTTCAAATAAGAAAAAACATATTTTTATGTTTTGAGATTAAACTATATGATTACGAAGATACGGTGTTTTACGATATATGCAATGTCTTTATGTTATCGAAAAGGAACCCATCCGTTTGCTTTTCAGGGCCTGTCATATTCACTGTATGAAAAACCTCAACTCAGTGTAAATTTGCATTTTTTCTTCATGGTTTTATGGGGATCTGTCTTCACTGGCCTGAATGCAGTAAATAAAACTATCAAAACGCGAATGTGGCTCCACACAATGCATATTTATAAACATGTATATATTTTGATTTATTTGCATTATAAAAGTGACATTTTAAATAGTATTTTTAATCTAGTTTGTTATGTGTCACTGCTTCGTGTTATGATTTATTCTCACACTAAACTTTATTTCTTACTTGTCAATATCTCCATCTGTGGTTCTGACTCAGTCGGGAGATGCATCATTTTCTTATTTCTCCACCATATAACTCTTTTGGCACATATTTAGGAGGATAGCTGATTCTCCTCCTCATCATCATCACTTATCTCACTTGTTTTTTTTTCATCAGAGATGATAGAGGGATTCTATATGTCCCATAAAATAAAACCACAGTCAGTGACAGTTATATGATAAAAAGGGATTATAACATATGAGGAACAATGTTTTATGGCAGAAGTACTCCAGTGGTTAAAGATCTGGGCTAATGCAAATGCTAAAAGTTCAAACCAGAGTAGGGGTGACCGAGGAACTACAGAGGAAATTATACTTTTAGACTGCGCTTTTTGTCACTGTTCCCTTGATCAAGGCATCCAACTTCAAATGGCTCGGGGGGTTCCTGCAATTAAGCAGAAATTCACCTTGAATTAAAAGCGCCTGTTAAATGGCAAATTACACTCATTATATTCAAGAATACAATGGGTCATGTGGGCACATGAAGATTTTGCTAAAACATGGAAAAATTTAAACTACAATATTCAGAAATCAGAAATATGTAAAACTTAAATTTCTTGTCAAAATTCTGCAAAATAAATTAGAGTAACAATCCAGCTATAGTTCAGATTGATTTTGAATGATTAAGCCCCTTAGTGCTTGAATGGAATCCATTTTTCTTATTTAATATCCATTTTCTCGTGTAAAAGGGAAATCTGGTGCTCATCTGGTCCTTCCTGGGGAGAAGTTTCCTCTCCGAGAAACATTTTTCAGTCAAGCTGCTGGCACACCAGGTGGTTCTCTCACTCCACAAGTGATGCATATGATAAACAGTATGGAAAAGCCTGTCTTGCATTACAGCCTCACAACATATTTCACATATATTCTTCTACTAAAGTGTAATTATATATATATGTGTGTGTGTGTGTGTGTGTGTGTGTGTGTGTGTGTGTGTGTGTGTGTGTGTGTGTGTGTGTGTGTGTGTGTGTGTGTGTGTGTGTGTGTGTGTGTGTGTGTGTGTGTGTGTGTGTGTGTGTGTGTGTGTGTGTGTGTGTGTGTGTGTGTGTGTGTGTGTGTGTGTGTGTGTGTGAGAGAGAGAGAGAGAGAGAGAGAGAGAGAGAGACAGAGAGAGAGAGAGAGAGAGAAAGAGATAAACTGACTGATTTTTGTGTAAATAAGAACATTATATAGAACAGTGTTGTAATTTCCTTGCAGTTTATGTTCTATCAGCATAGCAGAAAAAAAGGGTGGGGGAGAAAGAGAGAATAAGGAGGAGTGGCAGATATTATTAATTAAAGTGATCATTTTTCATCATTAACAACTTTGGATACAGTGTTAAATATTTTCCGTGCTCAGAGGCGAAACAGATGTAAGCACTTCCGTGACAGGTGTCAAGTTGTTTAGGGCAGGCGAGCTCCAAGTAAGGCTGCAACATGCACAGCTTGTCTGTTTGATGTCTAACACTGACACCAAGACTTTATTTGCTTCATATGATCGACGTGACCAGGGCACATTACCCATCTCACTGAGCAGCTGGCAATGCATTTGCAGGAGGAATAAAGATGAAATATCCATGAGCTGATGAAAAAGTAATAATTCTCCTCCAGAGCACGAGGAGCCAGACAGTACAAGATTCTCAGACCAACAGACAGAAATCAATAAGGCAGATTTGATGTAGAACAATTTACAGATGACACTTCACTCATCACACCATATTGGAAAACATATTGTAAGTTCCCCCTCTGTGCTGAGCCCTGCTCCTCTGACAAGAGTAATGCAAATTAACGTTTTACAGATTGAACGGTGGGCCTGAACTTTAAGGTGTAATCAAGGGACATCAATAGCCAGCTTTTAATGTAAGCCGCATGGAAATGTTTTTTTTTAAAGGGGTTTTGAAAACACCATTATTTCCTCAAACATTGTTGGTAATGATTTGCCATTTTCTTTCATCTGGCACATTCTCTCGTTCCATTTAATTTGCCCCTCCATTTGACATGTGTTTATTTAATGTGGGCCCATCTTAAAATTTCATCTTTCATTCTGAGATAACCTGAAAGATCAAATTAAAACTACAGAGGAACCTTTTTTTTCTTGCAAGCTTTTAAACAGGAAAAGCATATGTTAAATGTTTTTTTAGCTGTGCTGTTGTCTGTGAACAAAGCTTCCATGTGATTGGAGAAGTGTAAAAAAAAAATGTTTTAAGCCACATTTTGTTTTTGTCTACCTTCAGTTCACCTCCATACTGTATCCTTCAAAGCTCCCACTGATCCATCACAAAATTAAACTATAGCAGAAAAAGTACACACACTAGATTAATGACTGAACAAAAAAAAAGCTTTGTTTAGAACAGAAACAACAGCATGCAATATTTTACGGCCAACATCAAGAAAGTTTCAAAGGGGTATAGTTCATCCAAAAAATGCGAACTCTTTGTTGTTGTTGTTTTTTTCTTGTTTCCTGATGAAAATTGTGAATGCGATTAAAAAAAGTAATAAAAAATAGCTGTGCTTGTTTGTAGGACTGCACAATTTGTCCAAAATTGTGTGATTATGTATCAATATCAACGTTTTATATAAAAAGAGCATAACATTTATCTGAGTATGCTTTACAAGAAAAAAAAACTATTTTTGTGGATAAAAACATCTCAGGTTTGTAACCATGGTTCCCTGAGAATAGGGAACAAGACACTGCGTCCTCTAGAGGGCGCTATGGGAACGCCTTCAGCATGACCGGTGTCTGAAGCATAAATAAAAAAATTACAATGAACTTGACATTGGCAGGCGGCAGCCTATGACGTAAGCGTCTGGGGGTATAAAAGTGCACCTGTGTAATATGTCATCCACTTCTTTGTCTGAAGGAGACGCAGGAATGACCGAAGCATGGCCAAGAGATGCAGCGTCTCTTTCACTATTCTCAGGGAACCATGGTTACATGCAGAGGTGGAAAGTAACGAATTACATTTACTTGCGTTACTGTAATTGAGTAGTTTTTTTGTGTACTTGTACTTTTTTAAGTAATTTTTTTAATCTGTAATTTTACTTTTACTTAAGTATATTTTGTGTGAAGTATTGTACTTCGCTACATTTTAAAACACATTAATTACTGAGTAAAAAAAAATCGCTCTGTGGAAACAACTGCAGTAAATAATGGGCAGAAGAAGAAACTGACGCTAAAAATCACAAGAAAGATGCAGACGGACAAGACAGGCGTTAATGGTGCAGACCCAGCTGAAAACCAAACCCCGTCGTACTCTGCTGAAGTTGAACTCAAAGGAATGAAGTGAACCCCTGGCCATATATTCATGCTCTATTATGCAGTGTAAGCTGTGTTTGCCTCTGGGGACCAAACTAGCAGCTTATAACATCTCGATATCAACCCTTCGCAAGCATGTAGAGGTAACATAAGGTAAATACTTGCATCGTTGCATTGGTGGTTAAAATTAAGCTTTAACAGTTTAACAAAAGGTTTTGCACAAATGAGCCAAAAAGACAGTGGTGCAGGGTGTGCAATATCGTCTGCGATAATATAGTAATTGTTGTTTTAACGATGTGCGATTTGGCATTATCAGTATTTTGCCAAAAACCAAACAAATCACTCTAAACAGTGTGGCGTGAAATCTAGTAATTAGACTAATCCACATGCATTTGGAGTGCTTTCTTTCACTGCGTGATTCAGTCTGTTAAAATGCGTTTAGAATGATCACAAAATTGAAGATATAGAAGCAGAAAATGTATATATTTATATAATTTAATATAGTAAGTCAACTTCACATGAAGAGTGCCGTTTTTCTCAAAAAATCACCATGATTACATAGGCCTGTAGTTTTTCTTTTTACAACAGTTCAAAAAACAAGAAGTTAATTAAGAGACTTACATTTTTGACACCATATTGCCTGTTTTTGCTCTATTTCGACAACAAAAATAATTCCATACACAGTTTTGTGTCTCTGACTTTGAGCAATGAGGGTGTTTTGTTCCTGAATGAATTAACCGTTTAAATGATTCTGTTCAATCGCAATGACTCACTTATCAGTGACTTGCTGACACCTACTGGTGGTTCTAATTTAACATTTAAAGTATCTTTTGATTTATTTATTTTTTAATTTCAAATGACTATTTAACAATTGTGACCTTGCCTTGGAGCACAAAACCAGTCTTAAGTCGCTGGGTATATTTGTAGCAATAGCCAACAATACATTGTATGGGATAAAATTATACATTATACATAAAGATCATGTTCCATTAATATATTTTGTACATTTCCTACTGTAAATATATCAAAACTAAGAGCTTAATTTGAACAACTTTAAAGGAGATTTTCTCAATATTTGGATTTTTTGCACCCTCAGATTCCAGATTTACAAATATTGTCCTATCATAACAAACCATACATCAATGGAAATATGATTTATTCAGCTTTCAGATGATGTATAAATCGCAATTTAGGAAAATGGACCCTTATGGTTTTGTGGTTCAGGGTCACATTTTATGTCGTATTTATCAAAACATTATTTCTGCATTTGTAACTGCAGGCTAAATGCATTCATGTCAGTGTGTAAATACATCTATGCCACTTCAGATGAAGCTTATGTGTTTCCTCTGCATTGCACAGATGCATTTTGTTGATACTGATTTAATTTGCCTGGTAACAGCCCAAATGTCTTATTATTCTAATTAACCGATTACTTTAATTAAAAACACCTAGTTTGAGATTTATAGGCCCATATCCCAGGGGTGTCAAACTCAGTTCCTGGAGGGCCACAGGCCTAAAGAGTTTAGTTCCAACCCTGCTCCAATACACACACCATGTAGTTTTCAAATCAGCCTAAATGATTAGTTTAGCTGTATCAGATGTGTTCAATTAGGGTAATATCTACACTGTGTAGGGCTGTGGCCCTCCAGGAACTGAATTTGACACCCTTGGTCTATCCCATTTTTTCCTCCCTCCCATTGTTAAAATGTAACTAAGTAATTTTTACTCTGAGTAAATTTCAAATGAGCTACTTTTTTACTTTTACTTGAGTACATTTTTAGACTGGTACTTTTACTTGTACTTAAGTACAATTTCAGTAATGTAATGGTACTTTTACTTGAGTAGAATGTTTTTGTACTCTTTCCACCTCTGGTTACATGTGTAACCTGAGACGTTCCCTTTCGAAAGGGAACTCCATGCTTCGTCCTCTAGAGGGCGCTATGGGAACGATATACCCACGTTGCCATGCTGAGGAATGAGTGCCCAAATACTGGATTCCCAAGGACAAAGACTCAGAGTAACATTATCCTTGCCCCAGCAAATTGCTGTGGCCAGAGCCTGAGCCAAAAGCCTCCTAAAGGCAAGCTCAAAGCTTGCCACATCATAGACTAGCTCACCCACCAAAATATGGAACTCTAAGAGTGGAGGTCTCAGCATAATGACTCTCTAACGAGAGGAGACCTAGCTACACTCAATGCTGGAGACAGTTAGTAGGGCTCACAATAGAGACTACTTGCTAATAGTGCTGCCTAAGCGGAGCTCTGGAGAGCGGAGGCTTCAGCAGAATTATTCTCTCAAATAAGAGGAAGCCTAGCAAAACTCGATCCTGGTAGCGGAACTGTTAAGAGTGGAGGTCTCAGCATAACGACTCACTAACACAGCAGAAGACCTACCTACACTCAATGCCAGAGGCAGTTGGTGAGGCTCAAATGAGCCTACATACCCATATTGCTGCCAAAGACAGAGTTCTGAAGAGAGGAGGCTTCAGCAGGATTGCTCTCTAAAACGAGAGGAAGCCTAACAACACTCAACCCGAGTTGAGAAGCTCTTAAGAGTGGATGTCTCAGCCTAACGACTCTCTAAACGAAAGGAGATCTGACTACACTCCGCACTAGAGACAGCTAGCAAGGCTCACAATAGAGCCTACATGCTAATTGTGCTGCCTAAGTGAAGTGCTGGAGAGCTGAGGCTTCAGCAGAATTACTCTCCTAGACAAGAGGAAGCCTAGCAACACTCGATTCTGAGAAGCTCTTAAGAGTGTAGGTCTCAGCATGATGACTTTCTAAAACGAGAGGAGATCTGACTACACTCACCGCTTTGAGACAGCTAGCGAGGCTCACAATAGAGCCTACATACTAATAGTGCTGCCTAAATGGAGTTCTGGAGTGGGGAGGCTTCAGCAAAATGACTCTCTTAAACGAGAGGAGGCCTATCAACACTCGATCCTGGAAGGGGAACTTTTAAAAGTGTAGGTCTCAGCATAACAACTCCCTAAAGCGAGAGGAGACCTAGCTACACTCAACGCCTGAGGCAGTTAGTGAGGCTCAAAAGAGCCTAAATACTCATATTACTGCCAAAAGATGGAGTTCTAAAGAGAGGAGGCCTCAGCAGGATGACTTTCTAAAATGAGAGGAGGTCTAACAACACATAAACCTAGTTGAGGAACTCTTAAGAGAGGAGGTCTCAGCATAACGACTCTAAAACAGGAGGAGACTTGACTACACTCAGCGCTAGAGGCAGCTAGCGAGGCTCACAATAGAGCCTACATACTAATAGTGCTGCCTAAGTGGAGCTCTGGAGACCGGAGGCTTCAGCAGGATGATTCTCTTAACGAGAGGAAGCCCAGCAACACTCAATCCTATAGGGGAAGTCTTAAGAGTGGAGGTCTCAGCATAACTACTCTCTAAAGTGAGAGTAGACCTCGCTACATTCAATGCCAGAGACAGTCAGTGTGGCTCAAAAAGAGCCTACATACTCATTACTGCCAAAGACGGAGTTCTGAAGAATGGATGCTTCAGCAGGATGACTCTCTTAAACGAGAGAAAGACCCCAACACTCAACCCTAATTGAGGGGCTCTTAAGAGTGGAGGTCTCAGCATAACGACTCTCTAAAACGAGAGGAGACCTGACTACACTCAGCGCTAGAGACAGCTAGCAAGGCTCACAATAGAGCCTACATACTAATAGTGCTACATAAGCAGAGCTCTGGAGATCGGAAGCTTCAGCAAAATGACTCTCTAAAACGAGAGAAAGCCTAACAACACTTTGCCCTAGTTAAGAAGCTCTTAAGAGTGGACTAGAGGAAGCCTAGTAACACTCAGCCCTAGACGATGAGCTCCTATGAGTGGAGGTCTCAGCATAACCACTCTTCTAAAACGAGAGGAGACCTGACTACACTCAGCGCTAGAGACAGCTAGCGAGGCTCACAATATCCTACATACTAATAGTACTGCCTAAGCGGAGCTCTGGAGAGCAGAGACTTCAGCAGAATATCTCCCTAAAACGAGAGGAAGCCTAACAACACTCAATCTTCTCTAAAACTAGAGGAAGCGTAACACTCAGCCCTAGATGAGGAGCTCCTAAGAGTGGAGGTCTCAGCATAACAACTCTCTCAGCGAGAAGAGACCTGACTACACTTAACGCTAAAGTCAGTTAGTGAGGCTCAAAGAAAGAGCCTATATACTAATAGTACTCCCTAAGCGGAGCTCTAGGGAACTGTAATCAATGAATAGCATCCACTCAAAGGGAGGGGAGTGCTATCAGGCTCAAGAACAGCTGATCAGGGAGGTTTATAGAGAGAGCCTCACAACCTGGGAACTACTACTACTACAACTAATAATAATAATAATAATAATAATAATGCATCTAAAGATTGATATATTGATATATTCAACTGTGAAATAAAATTACAGAAGTATGGGAATACATTCCATTTCCTCTGCACACAAAATCGACCCAAAGCAGCAAATACAGGTGGATAATGAGCTGGTCACTTGTAAGAACACAGTACCATGCTTCACTCTGAAACACACAGGGCATACATTTTATTAAATCACAGTCTTTGGAATTGTATAATCACACTAAACATTGCACAATTTATTTTTTATAATTATTCTGAGTAATTGCACAGCTCTAGTAATTGGTCACATGGCATTTACAGCCAAGGTAATTGGAAGAAAAAGAAAAAGCAAATAAAATAAAATAATATTAAATTAAATTAAAGAAAATAATAGGAAAGGAAAAGAAAAGAAAAGAAAAGAAAAGAAAAGAACAAAAATATTCTGGGGGTCTGAAATGAAATGCTAACGGATAGCTTTCTCCAGTATTGTAGACTGGTCTGCAGAAGCATTAAAAAGCCCTGAAAGCCCTTGTGAATGCAGTGACATAAGAGTGACAACTGAAGAAATAAAAGACAGAAGAGGAAATTTCAGAAGTCTCTGTAAAGCTTCATTTAAGCTCCCCCACAGCCACAAATTTCCATTTACAAACTGTCTTGAAGCAGGGAAAGAATGCTACATTAGCTACACTCCTATAGATTATTCATGCCATTAATAATATGAAAGAACATTTATATCATCTGTGATTAAACTAATGGCTCTTAATATAACATAGGCAAGGCAAGGCAAGGCAAGTTTATTTGTATAGCACATTTCATACACATTGGTAATTCAAAGTGCTTTACATAAAAGAATGTGAAATAATCATTCACAGCAATAAAAACAAGAAGTTAAAAATAATAAAACAAGGAGTTTTAAAATGATATAGAAATTGATTTAAAATGAGATTTAAAACAGTTAAATAGAAAATGATTATACATAAAATACAATGCAGTCAGTTCGGACGTAGCACAGCGCTCATTCAACAAATGCACAGCTAAATAGATGAGTTTTGAGACTGGATTTAAATGTGGCTAATGTTTTAGCACATCTGATCTCTTCTGGAAGCTGGTTCCAGCTGCGGCGGCATAATAGCTAAAAGCGGACTCCCTTGTTTTGTGTGAACCCTTGGTATTTCTAACTGACTCGACCCTAATGATCTGAGTGGTCTGTTAGGTTTATATTCAGTGAGCATATCTGACATATATTTAGGTCCTAGGCCATTGAGCGACTTATAAACGAGTAGAAGTACTTTAAAATCGATCCTAAATGTAACTGGAAGCCAGTGTAAGGACCTGAGGACTGGTGTGATATGCTCAGATTTTCTGGTTCTAGTCAGAATCCTGGCAGCAGCGTTCTGGATGAGCTGCAGCTGTCTAATGGTCTTCTTTGGAAGGCCGGTGAGGAGACCATTACAATAATCCACCCTGCTGGTGATAAAGGCATGAACAAGTTTCTCCAAGTCATGACTGGAAACAAAACATCTAATTCTTGCAATGTTTTTGAGATGATAGTATGCTGATTTAGTTACTGCTTTGACATGACTACTAAAACTAAGGTCTGTCTCCAGAATCACCCCAAGATTTCTGACTTGATTTTTAGTTGTTTGACCCCTAGAGTCAAGGTATGCATTCACCTTGAGAACTTCATCTTTGTTTCCAAATGCAATTACTTCAGTTTTCTCCTTGTTTAACTGAAGAAAGTTTTGGCACATCCAACTGTTAATTTCATCAATGCATTGGCAGAGGGAGTCAATGGGGCTATAATCATTTGGAGATAAGGCTAGGTAGATCTGGGTATCATCAGCATAGCTGTGATAGGCAATTTGGTTCTTCCTCATTATCTGACTTAGTGGGAGCATATACAGGCTAAACAACAGCGGTGCAAGAATTATCCAGGAATCCATTTGAGTTTAAGTAGTTGTTCAGCTGATTAAAAACTACCTTTTCAATAATCTTACCTATGAAAGGAAGATTTGATATTGGTCTATAGTTGCTCAACATGGTGTTATCAAGATTGCTCTTTTTCAGAAGGGGCTTAACAACTGCAGTTTTCAGGGAGTTTGGAAAAGTCCCAGAAAGAAGTGAGGTGTTCACCACTTCTAAGAGATCTGCTTCTAAACAGTTAAGCACACTTTTGAAAAAGATGTGGGAAGTGTGTCAAGATAGCAGGTTGACGATTTAAGATGCTGTACTATTTGTTCCAAAATTTTGCTATCAATTGTTTTAAAACAGACATAGTCACTTCTTTTGAGATTGCTGTCGAATCTGTGTGACCCTGTATTACAGGAAGATGTGCCAATCTCCTTCCTGATATTACTGATCTTCTCTGAAAAGAAGGAAGCAAACTCATTGCATTTGCTGTCCGAGAGCATTTCACTGGGAATCTGACTTGGGGGGTTTGTCAGTCTCTCAACAGTAGCAAAAAGAGTGCGAGTGTTGTTTAAATTACTGTTTATAAGGTTTGAGAAGAAGGTCTGTCTAGCTGTGGCTAGTTCCAAATTGAAAGCATGAAGGCTGTCTTTATAGATGCTATAGTGTATTTCTAGTTTCGTCTTCCGCCACATCCGCTCAGCTTTTCTGCATTGTCTTTTCATATTCTGAACTGCTGTTGATTTTCTCCAAAATGATTTTTGTCTGCCATTCTTCTTGCTGACCTTTATCGGTGCAATATCATCAATAACATTCTTAACTTTTGAGTCAAATGAATCCAGGAGAAGATCAACTGAGTCTGCAGAAATGCTTGGTGTTAAAGATATTGCCTTCATAAATAGCACACTAGTGTTCTCATTAATGCATCTCTTTCTGACAGAGACAGATCTAGATTCAGTGGTGACAGAGATCAATATATCAAAGAAAATACAGAAGTGATCAGACAGAGCTACATCCTTAATGACAATGGATGAAATGTTTAGACCTCTACTGATGAGTAAATCTAAAGTGTGTCCACGATTGTGTGTCGGTCCGTGCACATGCTGAATCAGGTCAAAAGTGTTTAAAACAGTTATAATTTCTTTTGTAGTTTTGATTTCAGCATTATCTATGTGAATATTAAAATCCTGCAATAGCAAAACAGTCAAACTCTGAGGAAATCATTGATAACAGTTCTGTGAACTCTTCAACAAAGGCTGGAGAATATTTTGGCGGCCTGTAGATTATGATAAACAGAATGCGTGGGGCACCTTTCAGCACAATACCTAGATATTCAAAAGACAAGTACTGACCAAATGACACTTGCTTGCATTGATAAACATCTTTAAACAGAGCAGCTACACCTCCACCTCTCTAACAGTCCTGCAGACACTTATAAAATTAAAGTTAGGAGGGGCTGTTTCAGTGAGGACTGTTGCACTGCAGTTGTCTTCTAGCCATGTTTCAATTAGAAACATAAAATCCAGGTTGTTTGTGGTTATTAAATCATTGATCACAAATGATTTATTTTTTAGTGAGCGAGTGTTTAAAAATGCTAACTTGATGGAATTACATTTTGTTCCTACAGCAATCTTAGACTGATGCATAACAGGCCTTAGATTAGATGGGTCAGTCAGACGCCTTTTGAAGGCCTTAGACCTTCTATCACGTGATAAAACAGAACTAGAGAAGGCTACAGGCACACTGGGTTCCCGCTTGTATTGTAAACGTTCGAGAATGTTGTTGCTAGTATAGCGGGGACCCGACACATATCACTGAGAGCTGTTATCAGTTGTTTTTGGTTCACCCACAGCAGATGGAGGAGGGTTTGGGCCCTTGCGTTGTGGCAGCGGTCGGAGAGCTCTCACAGGAGGAGGCGGAGAGCTGAGCCTGCAGTCTTTGTTGGTTGAGGGGCCCGCTTTTTTAGTTGATATCTGCGGGCTTGCAGAGAGTTTGGTCCCAGCATACACCAATTCCTCCATTTTCTGTGAAAAGCTTAGAAGTGGAGATGCTGGAGAGAGGGATAGAGTGTCTGGTGAGCGGGCATATTCTGTCCAGGTGCTGGAGAAAGGGATAGTGTGTCTGGTGAGCGGGCTCTAGCTCTGATGTTTCCGTGACTGTAATGTGTTGTCATGGCATCCCAGGCTGTTTTCCAGAAAGTTGTCCTTGGGTGCTGAGTCTTGGAGCTGTTGTGATACGTCACAGTCTGCATGTGATGAGCTCTGTGAGCAGGGCTCAGCCGGGATGTCCATGAGCAGTGGTTGTTTTGGCTGTGTGGCGTTATCAGTATCCTTGTGGGATTCTTCAACCACATAATGACTCGGAAGCTGATATGAAGTCCTGTGGTCACTCATATTCTGTCCAGGTGACTGTGTGAGTGGATTGACACACACCACTGAAGGATGACGGAGGAGAAATAGAAATTGTCCTTTAGCACTCTTGCACCAAGTTTGTTTGGGTGGAGGCCATCCAGTTTATACAGTTGTCTGTGTCCCCAGAAAATATTGAAGTTGTCGATGAAGTTGACTCCTTTTGTACTGCAGGTTCTTTGTAGCCATGTATTCAGCCCAAGCAACCGTGAAAACATGTTAGTTCCCTCGCTGGGAGTGGTCCACTGATGAACGACTGAACTTCAAGTCTTTGAAGTGTTTCAAAGAGTTCACTGAAATCTTGCTTTAGCATTTCTGACTGCCTTTTCCGAATATCATTCTTCCCCACATGGATGATGACTCGATTTGCAGTCTTGTGCTTCATCACAATGCTCAAGTTCCTTGTTCACATCAGAAACGGTTGCTTGAGGAAAGCAGCAGGTAGTAGCAGTCCTGCTACTGACGTTTAATAATAGAGTCGCCCACTATCAGAGTCCTGGGCTCGGCTGCGCTTTGAGCTGAATGCCGCTGTCTGCTCGACCTTGAGCGCCTGTTAGTAGCAATGTTAGCTGCTGGCTGATTCGATCCGAGTTTTGTCATATTTTGGGATTCCTCATCCACATTCATCAATGCTTCAAATCTGTTCTCAAGATGTATAGGGGTTGTAGAATACCAGTGCTTACAAGTCTTGTCATAGCCAGATCTGGGGTAGAGGATGCTACAGCAGCAATACGAGATACTCGTGACAATCTGGTGTCTCGAGAGCCTTTGGGTCTCGCTCCCTGTTTGTGCCATCGATTAGTCCGTCGATCAGTTTCGCGTGTTCCTCTACACTTGGTATAAACTGTTGAGATTCACTAGATTCACAGGACTCACCGGCTGTATGCTGAGGGGGTCCGTGGTGACCGTCTGCTGTATGTTCCGTCTGTTTTGGAAGTCCAGCAAATAACTTTGTTTCAAGAACCACAATCCTTTGTAGAAGTTTGTGGCAGTTCGTGCAGCAAGTAGGCATTTTCTCTCATCTGTTTGAATGTAGACAGCTGTATTTATCGGTCTCCGGAATGTAAACTGCTGGCAGTGGGAGGCAAAGAGTCCTTTTTTCCAAAAAATTTGTTGTTTGAGCACTGTGCTGATCAGCTGAAGTAAAAATCTTAGAAAGATCTGAGAAAAGAACAACAATAGGGAGCAAAGCGCAGAGCAATAGCAAGAGCGTCCGAACGGTAGCAAAGCCGGAAATAGAATTGGAAATTCCGGAAATACATAGGAAAATAGTTACTCATTTGTAGTATTGCTGCACTATTGAATGAGATGTGGAAAAATAAATAATATCAGTGCTGAACCTCCATCAGAACCGCCAGGGACGCCAGTGCACCTATGTTAAACAACTCCTTTAAACATCTGCGATTACGCCTCATGGCTGGTTATCCTGAGGAATGAACAATTTCCAGATATAGTACTCAGCCGTGTTTTGCAACAGACCTTTCATCTGCCTTGCAAATAAACAAAAGCAGGGCAAAGACTGGTAAGCAGGGTTGACAGGAACTCCTCTGTGGCCAGTCACAGAATGTGCAGGCTGCCTGTAGCACCTGCTAGGATTATGTGACGTCAGGCTTGTGTGTCACCTACAATAACGCTCCCCCTCTAAAAATGAAAGCTAGAGGCTAAAATGGGAAACAATCCACTTTCAGAACAACTTCAAATAAAAACAATTTTCAGAGGCTTTGCATTTTTCACAAACCTCCCTTTTGTCAAAAATTCAAAAAGCAGCCGAGGTGCATCTTCATGACCAGAATTTCAACCAGGTCCAGAGTAAACACCAATTGGTTTCAGTTTCACATTGCCTACTATGTAAACTTATACAGGGGAGAGTGTTATTTTATTTGTCTAAAAAATGATATTTAGCTGCAAATATGGCTTGTATTTCCACGACTTTCTGACATCAGACAGATAAATCCATTCATGTATAACTGCTCAATGCAGTCCGATCTTGGCTTGTTTTTCAAAGCATTAAGGAGAATGGTAGTCACACATAAATAGTACTTAATCTCTCCAGCCATTTTCCTGGAATCATTGTATAAGTAGCACTTCAAAACATTTGTAAGTTAACAAGATAATTTGTCAAATTCATGTTAACTGATCTTTATCTCTTTAGTTCAACTAAAGATAAAATAAAATAATAAAAAAATAGTTGGGTCTGTCACTTTGAGCAGGAAACCTAAAACTTTACAGCATCTAAAATAGAAAGGTTTAAGGCATTCCCACATAAATGGATGTGATGTGCATTCAGATGCTGTCATACTCAATGCCGTCAAAATCTACAACTACAACTGAGAGTTGTGGTATACTTTTATTGTAGAGTAAGCTCTTACCTAGCTAACAAAATGTCAGAACGTTTTGCTAACATTCCCATAAAGTTATGAAATGTTATTTCATAATGTTTTGTACACGTTGAAAACTTCCAGTTTTTTAATGTATTAAGAACGTTTTTGTGGGGTTTCTCCGAACATTAAAGGAACATTCCATCCTATCATTTTGAAAACGTTATGAAACGTTATTTTCAAATGTTTTGTACTCGTTGAAAACGTCCAGTTTTTATGTATTAAGAACGTATTTTGTAGGGTTTCTGCGAACGTTACAGGAACATTCAACCCTACCACTTTGAAAAAATTTTGAAAACATCATTATGGCATGTTTTGTACACGTTCAAACTGTCCAGTTTTTTATGTTTGGGGAACATTCTAATCTACCATTGTCATAACATTATGAGAACCTTATATTTAAATGTTCCCTCCATGTTTGAATACCCATATTTTATGTTATGAGAATTTTTTTTTACTGATTATACAAACATAGGACAAACATTCTCTTTGATCTGTTATACGTCTTATGACAGCGTTATTTTTAATGCCATGTACACATTCGAAACGTCCAGGTTTTTTTATGTTTGAGGAAAGATTTTTCTCTGTTATGTGAATGTTACAAGAACATGCCAATCTAAAATTTGAATAACTGTCAGGAGTGTGGGATGAGGCAAGGACTCAGTAGTGCAGAAGATGGTATTTTATTAATAAAACCAAAACAAACAATGAAAACTAGCCTGTGGGGGGAAAAAACTCAGCTGGCAGGCTGGGCAGGAAAAGGCAGGGCAGGATAAGGACACAACCAGAGAACATATGATGACGAACTGGCATAGGACTACAAACACAAGGAGAATAAATGGGGAGTAAATGATGAGGGTAATGAGGGACAACAGGTGGAGCAACTTAACCAATAATGAGGTGATAACATGGGCCTGGTCAAGACAATAGACATGAGAGCACATGGAAACTAGACATAAGTGCTCACACAAAATAAAAACAAGCACATGGCCAGCAAAACAAACCACGGGCCATGTGCAAAACAAGATGAACACGTGGATGAGCATCTCAAAGCTGAGCCCGATGCAATATGCATAACCAGTAATACGATAGATTCTAGATACATATGAAGCAGCTACCGATGCAATGAGATACGAATCACCCCTGTTATGATGCAGTACAATCTGATTTCAATTCAATTAAACACAATGCTATACGATGCAATGGAAAAAAAATTATGCTATGCAATTCAGTATGGCACAGGGATGTGCCCGAATCCGAATACTATATTCGGAAAGGAAATCAATGTACTACAGAACCTCAATGCTAATATGTTACAAATTATGCATCGTGATATAAATGCCAAATTGTATCCGATGCACACTTTTAAATTGATGTATCGCATCGCTAACTTTTATGCCGATACCCCGGTGCAAATTTGTGAATTTTACCATCCGTAGAACACGCAGCTAATGAGAATACTCATAAGCTGCGTGTTCACACAAGACATGCCAACATGAAAGCATGCAGCCAATGAAGAACACAAGCTGCATCTTACACAGCACAAGACAAATCATAACATGAAAGCACGCAGCCGATAAAAACATGAACTGCATGCAACAACACAAGAAAATTAGAAAAGCACGTGGCTGAACATGAACCGCGTGCTACACAAAACCCAACATAACTCACGTGGACAGAGAAGCGCACGGCTGGAGTGAACTCGAGACCGCAAGCTCACACAACAAGACAAAACATGGAGCATGAGTGTCCGAACCCCTGACATGGAGCCAAAACTGAGCCTGAACAAGACATGAGTGCCGGGATCCGAACACCAAGCTCCAACATGAAACAAGGAAACAAGGCATACAGATTTGAGTACACTTGAAGCCGCATGCTCACAAGAAAACAAAGACATGACGGGAGTGTCAGGGATCTCTAGACCGAAGTGACAGAACCCTGACAATAACGTTATGATAACATTATATTTCAAAAAATTATATCAACATTATGTTAAGTTCTGTAATGTTAAGAGAAATATATGTAAATATTCTGTAACAAAGTTTTACTTTAACATGGTGAGAACAATCAAGTACAAATTACATCACAAGGATGTTGGAATGTTGTTCTAAGAACGTTTTCTCTTAACATTACAAGAACTTAATTCATGTACAAATAACATCACAATAACATTCCGAGAGTGTTGTTATAAGAACGTTTTCTTTTAACATTACAAGAACCTCAATTGTGTAGAAATAACATCAAAATAACGTTTTGAGAGTGTTGTTATAAGAACGTTTTCTCTTACTATTACAAGAACCTCAATCGTGTACAAATAACATCAAAATAACGTTCCGAGAGTGTTGTTATGATAACGTTTTCTCTTACCATTACAAGAACCTCAATCGTGTACAAATAACATTAAAAAAAGTTCAGAGAGTGTTGTTATACAAATGTTTTCTCTTAACATTACAAGAATGTAAATCAACCATAATAACACTTTTAGAACATCCTATAAACATTATTTTAAGAATGTTGTGTCCTAACCTTTAAATACCTTTGAAACAATGTAAATGAAAGTAATGGGACCGTTTCCTGTTAGCTGGGTGTATGCATAAATATCAAGTACATTTTGATTTTCCATTTCATGACCCCTTTCAGGTAAGGTAAACCAATACAACAAAAGAGGATGAATTCTAAAATGACAAAACCACCTGAGCCTTTGAGTAAGAGATGTTTAATTCCCACAGCTCGGCTGGCAGAATGAAGAGGCATAATCTACCCCTTTTAAGTATGCCCAACTTTTTTTTTTGTTAGACTCTGCCTGTTTTGAGACTATGAACATGTGATGAAGAATCTCAATGACAAACTCACCATGCATCGAGCAGCATGCAAGGCTCTTCTGCTGTCAACCGTGGAGTGTGTAGAGTCTGCACAGGGTTTGAAACACACTGGCTCTGTTCCAACACATAGTGAGCTACCTACTGCCTACATGTGGCTGTTTTCCTCTAATGTAGCATCCTACCTATAACAGAATCCCATATGAGTAATTTGGAGCGCTGTACATGCAGTAGGCAGCAAAATTACCAGACTCACTTAATTTCAAGGGTTTTGCCTTAACATTAACAATTAATAAATAAATAAATAAATAAAAACAAAAATAATTATTGAATACTTTAAATTTTAAATTTTTACTACATATACAGTGCCTTGCGAGGGCATTCATACCCCTTCCTTTTTTAAGTTTTGTTATCTTGCTGACTAATGTTAAACTGCTTAAAATGACCCCAACAGGACAATGACCCTATGCACACACAGCAAAAGTGGCTCATAGACAAATCTGTGAATGTGGCGCGGCTTGAACCCAATCAAATATTTCTGGAGAAACCTGAAAATGTGCATCTGCTCCCATCGAAGCTGACAGTATGGCAAGCCTTTTTGACTTTTATTCATTCTCAGGATATGAATTCTTGATATCAACAATTCAATTTTTACTAGTTAAAATGTTCATTCTTGATATCAGGAATTACATTTATATATTTAGCAGACGCTTTTATCCAAAGCAACTTACAGTGCATTCTGGTTATAACAATGTTATAACAGTGTAAAAAATTACATTGTTGATATCAACAATTATATTGTTGATATCAAGAATTAAATTGCTGATATCAACAATATAATTCTTGATATCAATCATTTAATTATTGATATCAACAATTTAGTTCTTGATAACAATCTACAATTAAATTGTTGACATCAAGAATAGGCATGTTACCAGTAAGAATTGTATTTCTGATATGTGAAATTGGAATTTCAACTAGTAAAAAAAAATATTTTTGATATCAACAATTGATTTTGATTGACAGCCTATGGTGACATTTAACTATAGAAAATACAATTACAGATATAAAGAATTATAGATTTACTAGTTGAAATTTAATTCCTGAATTCCAGGGCGGGGCAGACAGGGCAGGAGCGGACTCAGTGGCCTCCCGGGACGGAGCGGACTCTGTGGGCTCCCGGAACGGAGCGGACTCCTTGGGCTCCCGGCACGGATAAGGCTCTGGAGCGGACTGTGTGGGCTCACCGAACGGAGCGGGCTCTGGAGCGGACTCCACTCTGAAGGCTGAACCGCTCAGATGCAGATCCAGGTTGACATACTCCTCCAGCGATTCCTCTGGAGCCCAGTATGGCACCATGGACTTAAAAGGGTTGGCCAGGCCTCCCCAGAAGATGACCATGAGGCTGGTCTTCTCTGTAGCCGACTGGCGAGCCATTCCCATGAAGTCCTCGATGTAATCCTCGAGGCTCTGGTCTAACTGTCGGATATCGAGGAACTTCTCTGCTGGACCCTTGTTGACTGGTTTCATTTTGTCACGGGCGGTGAGAGAAATCACCATAAAACAGAGGTCTGGGTTGCAGGAAAAAAACACCACAGACGGCAACACGGTGCTGGTGTCATAGAGAGCAGACTCAACATAAACTACAATCATGCATGTACACATACATATACAATGAAACCAGACAGAGTGGCAGGAGTGAGTGGTACAAGTAGTCTGTGATGATGGGGAACAGCTGGGAGTGTGATGAGTGGCAGGTGTGTGGAGTTAAGGGAAATGAGTCCAGGAGGAAGGGAGATGGCGACCTCTGGTGGAGAAAGGGAGGAACGCCGGGCCTGGACTCATGACACTCAGAGAGATCTTTGCATTGAGGTGACATGTTGAACTTCCAGTGACCAGTATGAGAGAGTGAGAGTGATAACACCAAATTTAACAGACCTGGGCCCGTATTCATAAAGATTCTAAGAATCCTCTCAGAGAGCTCCTAATTTAGCTTAAAAATTTCTAGCTAGGAGTCTTAGCTTAAAAGTGATTCAGAACCAATCTGAGAGCAACTCTGAGCGAGGAAAAGACAAAAACTTTTATCTTAGTGAGGAGGCGGGCTGACCCGTTGTTAGGAATGACACAGTCTTTTGAAGACTGTGATTGGTTGGTTGTCCAAGAAGGAAGTAAGAGCGCTTAAGAGTAGGGTTTATTATAAGCCTTCGCTTTGAAATTACAAGCGTAATTTTTCCTGTTTTACCGTACTCTCTCTCTCTCTCTCAACACACACACACACACATTATATTCTTTATTTTGATTTACCATGCTGTCATACTTAACGTATTTTATAGGACATGAACAGCGACACTGTCTGTTCTGAAAGTGCTGTAACAGACCCAAATCATCGCTTCTGCATAGTTGCATTTTCCAGTTGCCAAATATGTTAATGTAGTTAATGTAGTGATTACGTCCATTTCTGGTGCTATGGCATTTCTGCGCAGTGTCAGGGATGTTAGCGTGTCTCTAATCAGATCGGTCACAGGGATACATGTCTTTAATAAGATCTGTCACAAACATGATCCTGCACGATCTAATGTGCAGCGCCTTATTAACTCACTGTCATGCATTGTGTGCACATTTCTTCTCCTCTTCATGTTTCATCCATGTTCTCCGCTGCTAAAGAAACTCTTAAGCCTCTTAAAAGTCCTCGTCCGTACTCCTAACAATTTCGGACCTTAAGACCTCTTTTAAGGGTTAAGATGCTTTCTGAATTACTTTTTTCTTTACTAGGATCTTTTCTTTAAATTTAAGAGGAAACACCCACATTTCTAAGAATTTTCTTAGAATTGTGTTACTAGGAGCAACTCTTAGCACTAAGATTTTTCATGAATACGGGCCCTGGTCCCCATTCAGACATGAGACCTTGTAACACTAACAAGGCACATGACACTGGGGAGAGAAAATAGCAAATTAGGCCCAATTTGGACATTTTCAGTTAGGGGTTTACTAACTTTTGTGGCCAGCGGTTTAGACATTCTGACCGGTTCTGACCAACAACGGAAAAAAGCATTACATATTGCGCTACCAATGGTGATTAAATCTTATGATCGGTTAGCTCATTTCACATCAAACTGTGCAAATTATTATTAATGTTATACTTTATTTTCAAATTATTAATGTTAATGACATCAGCATTGCGTGACAATATGTATAGTGTGTATTAATGTGTAGATTTCGATTTCTGTACAGTCTAAGCTAATCATGCCATTCAAATTTAATTTAAGAAATTATGTTAACCCAAAAAGTAAACTATGCTCCCTTCGAACTTGTTTTCTTTAAAATACAAATCGTGTGCAATACCGGGCTATCTGTAATCAGAAGCACATTTAAAACTGAAATATAATTTAATTTAATTCACATGTGTTTCATAAACACACAATCATTTCTGGATTACAGTCCACCATCAAAATGATACATTTAATTATTCTAGCTGCTGTGAGAAAAGGCTATAAAAGATCTGCAACCTGCAGGATCCTCACATGTGATAGTTTACTAGCCGGGACAACTTCTTTATGTTTACAGACGTGATGTAATGATGCAGTGCCATGCTCAAATTTTCCATGAAAACCTACCCGTACCACTTAAATTAGAAAACATTATTATAAGCTAACCATTGTGAATCGGGCTAAAGTAAGGCAACAGTTTTGAACACTGGCTGGTTACAAACTTGCTCAAATATTGATTTCAGATCAGTATTAACCAAAACAAGTTACGGACTGCATGCTTTAAACTCAGCACTGTTCTTTAGGAAAATCCTCCATATCACTCAGTTTACAGATCAAGAAATCTGTAAATATGATTAAAAGATTAATATGGGACCAAACTACAGAATGTCACATTTTAAAATTGGTTGATTCAACACATAGATGTTTTACCATCTAAGTAGATCAGCACTTCTAGAGTTTCATCCCCCTATCTGATGTGAACATAAGTAATGGAACAGTTGGCTCACAGTTCTTTCTAAGTGATCAGCTGTGTCCTGTTTCATTAATTGTTCAGATATTAAAAGCAGGGAATGTGTCGTATCAGTTATATCCATTGCTTCTGCATTCTAAGCCTTGCATTTGATGATGACACACACAAGCGAGGATGAAGACGAGGGAGCTGACTTTGAGAGAAAAGCAAGCAATTTGGATGCTAAAAGAAGAGAGGAAGTAATTTAGAGCTATAGCAAAAACAAACAACCAACAATCTGATCGGCTGAGAAAAAAAAGCAGTTGATGACTTTTTATTAACCCTAAAATATGTGTCTATAAAATCACAAACAACCTCCAGAGAGCTGGGGTGATGCTCTGACAATCTACTTTACCGTAGGAGACTTTGATACAGAATTACAGAGGCTAAAACTAGATGCAAACCTCTGACCAGCACCAAAAACAGAAAGGCGAGATTTTTTAAAAGAGTTTGCAAAATAGTTTTCAAAAAAGCACAAAGGTGAGCCAGTAGTTTTGGAACTGAGTTGTATGGACAGATGAGACAAAGATGAACCTTTATACGGTATAAATGAATGGAAAGCCAAAGTATGGAGAAAAAAGTGGAACTGCAAATGATCCTAATCATACAGCCTCATCTGTAAAGCATGGTGGAGGTGGTGTCATGGCATAGGTATGCATGGCTGTCTCTGGAACAAACCCTCTCAATTTTAATGATGACAATGTATGATGACAGTAGCAGAATGAATTTGGAAGGGTACAAAACCATCTTAGCTACCATTCTTCAAACAAATGCCACCAGACTCATCAAACGCGCTTCATATTGCATCAGGACAATGACCCAAATACACCCTGCCAGTTCATTCAAGGCATTTATCAGGGCAAAGAAATGGAAGGTCTTAGATTGCCAAAATCAGTCTCTAGATTTAAATCCAATTAAACAAGAATTTCACTAGCTAAAGAGGGAATAAAGGCAGAAATACCCCAAAACAAGCAACAGTCGGAATTGGCTACATTAAAGGCTGGGAAAAGTGTTTCAAAGGATGAGACCAAGAGTCTGGTGATGTCTATGTGTCACAGCTTCACTGCTGTGATTGAGCGCAGGGGATCTGCGAATAAATAATAGCTTTTAATCTTTTACATCTGCGTTAAGTTCAACTGTTCCAATACTTATGCTCTTGTCAAACAGTGGGATGAACTCTAAAAGTGCTGTCCTTTTTATTTGGTAAAACATGTGTTTTGAAACAGCTAATAATAAAATGTGACTTTCCGTAGTTTTGTCTCAAATATATATACGGTGGCCGAGAGAGCTCAATGCACTGCAACTTCAGAAAACACATGCAAATAGAAAAAGCACCAGCAAATCAAGAAAACATCAGTTTGACAACACACACGCAGCAAATGCTTACAACACAACCAAATAAAGAAATGCACAGCAATTGCTCACAACACAACTAAATAAATAATTGTTTTTGCAGCGCGTTGATTTGATTGGTTGCATTGTGAGCATTTGCAGTGCATTTCTTTATTTGGTTGTGTTTGGAGCATTTGCAGTGCATGAGTTGTCAAATTGATTAATTTGACATAATTTCATATTTTCTTGTGTATTTAAAAACACTGAAATTATCCCTACTCATGTTTGATCTTCTGAATCTGATTATAATTCCTTAAGAGAGCATGCATGACTTCTCATTAACAGACAGTGCATTTGATGGTTCATGCATATATATATATATATATATATATATATATATATATATATATATATATATATATATATATATATATATATATGTTCAACAGGCAGCAGCAGCCATTTAAATGATTAGCAATAGGTCACTCTGACATATGAGCATTTTGCCATAATTTTTCTAGCTGAAATGTTTACTGAGGCTTACACGACCTGGCTAGGATTCAATACGGTGCGCTAAAATTGTAATCATCTCTGATTTAATAACTTTGAAACTGGCTTGCTCAGCATATGGTGCCTCTAAACCTTTCCTAAAAGTTTATCACAAGCACTTCAATGTATCTCTTCGGGTATGCGGTTTTTCCAAAGGGTCCACGTGTTTCCTTCAACCTGATAGAATTCAAATAATTTATAAAATCAGCTAATTTTCACTGGGATAATGTGCACATAGGCTTTGCAGAGATGGCTTTACTTAGGCGGCTTTGGCTTCAGAGCTCCAGTTGTGCTATCAAATGGAACAGTTCATGTGTCATCTACAGCTAGCAGCAGGTGTTGGAAGACGGTTTGCAGAAAGTGACGTGGAGCTGAATGCTGCAACTTTCTCTCTCTCCTTTTCACTTGCATTTCAAACATATTTTGCTTTCCACAGAAGCCTTTTACACATAATCCCCTTTAACACCATCAGGACGAGGTCAAAATTTAGCAGTAGTTTGAGGAAAGATTACTTTTTTCCGATGTAGTTATTTTGTTATCATTGCCCATGATGTGAGAACATCATTTTGACTTGCCACAACCTGAAATGTACAGTATATAGAAATACAATTAAACTAGGCAAACTCCATGTTGAGGTACAATAGACCAAGGTCCAAAGTCTTTGGAGAATACAAAATATCACCAAAACTTTCTGCTTTTCACTCTCAAACCACAATGCTGATTTTGTTATGAAATTCCATTATATTTACCATTATTTCCAAATTCCCAAGGCAATTTTATAACTACGCTCTGGCTTATTGGTTTTTTTATGATGTTGCACCATTCAATCAATGTTCACAGTTTCTAATGAAGTGCGAAACAGCAAATCTAGCAGTCCAAATGTATAATCAACATAGTGTTACCTCTTTTAAATTCTAAAGGAAAGGAGGCAAATATGTATTTTGCCATACATAAACTGTCATTTCAAGCCCAAAATCATGTCAGTATTTAATGTTTAATAAAGTAGCATACAAAGTTAACAGTATGCCAATAATTATTTTCATGATATGGCAGATAACTGATAAATTACCTGTATTGAAATAATATGCTATTTTGTCTAAAAAAATTAAATAAAACAACTAAAATCAATAATTTAAAACACTACAAAACATTAGGCATTCGATGACAGCAAAGGTATCTAAAAGATAATAATTGAGGAGATGAAAAAACATACCCAGTATCAACAGATTTTATTTTTAAATGTTTATTTTTTAAATTAAAATTAATTAACAAAAAAAAAATGGCCAAATAAATAATATGGCATATTGCATACCTGTTTTAATAGAGTCCAGTATATTCAAGATTATTTGTATAGCGCTTTTTACGATAAAATAGTTGCAAAGCAACTTCACAAGAAATTAAGTTCCCTATCTGTCGGTCACTATGAGTTATGTCGTGACGACATAGGGGGATTTACCTGGAAGCCCCGAACATCTCTGACTAAGAGAAAACGCCAATGAAATTGGCTAGTGGATTTTGCATACCTGAGCCACTCCCCGTGCATACGGGTATAAAAGGGCGACAGGTGCATCCACTCATTAGATTTTTGCTTCGGAGCCGAGTGGATGAGAAGAGTGCTGATCTCCACAAAGCCGTTCATCTTTGTTTTGTTCCCGGTTGGCGTAACGGTGCGATCAGCGGAGTCCCTCTCATCAGCGATTCCCCTGGGCACTTCAACTAAAAGAGCAAATTCTAAAAGAGCAAATCACGGACGTTCGCGTCTTTTTCAAGATGCCGTTTCGTCCGTGTCCTTCTGGTTGCGGTCGTTTTCTGTCTGCGGATGACGGACACGATCGTTGTCTTCAGTGTCTGGGCCGCCGACACGCTGAAGCTGCGTTCGTGGATGACTCATGCGTCTGTTGTGGGCGTATGAGCATGATTTCGCTGCGATCTCGCCTTTCCTTTATGAAAGGATTGGCACCCTCTGCCGCCACCCGTGCTGATCTCTCTGGCTCGAGCAGAGGATCGCCGGCTGACGCTCTGGGAGATCTGAGGGTTACTGTAAGAGCCTCTCCGCTGGGCACGCCCACGGACCTCTTACTCCTCACGCAGCGAACATCCCGTCCGGTTCCCGGGTGATTTCGCTGGTCTGTACCACGGGCGCCCAGCATTTCATTCGTGCGCCATCTGTAGATAGGATGTTGATCGCAGCATCGGGGATGGGTTCTCCTCTGAGGATGAAGGTGCGGTGGGCTGCCCCCTCGGGTGTTGTCGCCACCGCCGCACCGGACCCAGAGCTGGCACGGCCATGCTTGCCCGGGCAGCCGTGAGCATCGGGCTGGAGGTCAACAGACCGCCCAGTCCCGAGCCCTCGCGGCTGGACGATTGGTTTTCGGAGCGGGCGCGGCTCACAACCGCCCTGCCCCGGTGCCTTCTTCCCGGAGGTGCATGAGGAGCTGACGAGTTCGTGGATGGCCCTTTCGCGGCCAGAAGCCGCTCGTCCGCCTCCTCCGTCCTCACTACCCTCGATGGCGGAGTGGCCAGGGGTGCGGGCATTCCCCAGGTGGAGAGAGCGGTCGCGGTGCACTTGTGCCCACGAAACGCCGCCACTTGGAGGAACCGTCCGTCTCCCGTCAAGGCCTGTAAGCTGACAGCCGCTCTCGCGGCCAAAGCTTACAGTGCTGCGGGCCAGGCAGCCTCCGCCCCCTGCACGCCATGGCTATCCTGCAGGTTCACCAAGCCAAGGCGCTCAAACAGGTGCACGAGGGTAGTACCGACCGGGTTGATGCAGGAGCTGCGCGCGGCGACTGACTTCGCCTCTGACGACGAAAGTCACGCGCGGTCCCTCGGAAGGCGATGTCCACCATGGTGGTCCAGGAGCGCCATCTCTGGCTCAACCTGGCAGAGATGAAGGACGTCGACAAGGCACGCTTCTCGACGCCCCATCTCCCAGGAAGGGCTGTTCGGCGACACCGCCGAGGGCTTCGCCCAGCAGTTCTCGGCGGTACAGCAGCAGACCGAGGCGATCCAGCACATCCTGCCCGGCGTGATGCACCATCCACCGCTGCCCCGGGGCCAGGCCTCGGTCTGCCCGTCGCCGTGGGCGCCCTCCTGCGTCCTCCAGAGCCGCTCCGCCCCAGGCCGACCGACACATAGGCCGGTGCGCCGAGCCTCGCAGGAGAGCGGCGCCGCCCCAGCAGGCCCCAAGTCGTCCAGGAAATCGACGGCGGCCCTGACGCGGGCAACCCGGAGATGTTGGGTTGCTCTTTCTCAGGAGACGGCGAGAACAGCGCCGCTCCTTCCCCGGTGGAGGGCCGGGAGGAGAATCTTCTGTTTCGTTTGTTTCTGTTCGCCGCTGGTCCAAGGGCCAGCGGTACCCACCTTCTCAAAGAAAGAGCAAATTTCTTTTCCTCCGGGTTCTCAGGTCCATGGGACGACAGTGTGCGACGCCCTGCCTCCTCACTCGCCCACGACCCATTTGCCAGTAGCCAGAGAGTACGGTTCGGGGCGACATTCCTCCCCACGCACCTCTGGCCAGTCCTGCGTTCGGGACCCAGGGAGTTCGGTGAGGATGCCTCAGAATGCTCCGCCTTCTGTGCCATCCACCCCTACTCCCTTCGCTGCACCTCCACAGGTGCGTCGATTGTGCCGTTGGAGCCGCTTGCACAGCGTCTGGAGGTGTGGCTCACGCTGCCCAGCCTGTCTCGCTGGCTCACGCGCACAATCAGGTCGACTCGGCTACGCGATTCAGTTCGCCAGGCGACCTCCCAAGTTCAACGGCGTTCTCGAGACGTCGGTGGCAGTCCGGAACGCCCCTGTCTTGCGCGAGGAGATTGCTGTCCTCCTGGCAAAGGATGCAATCGAGCCGGTCCCTCCAGCCGAGATGAGGCAGGGGTTTTACAGCCCTTACTTCATCGTACCCAAGAAAGGTGGTGGCCTTCGGCCAATCCTGGATCTGCGAGTCTTGAACCGGGCTTTGCACAAGCTCCCGTTCAAGATGCTGACGCACAGGCGCATGATCAAATGCATTCAGCCCCAGGATTGGTTTGCAGCGATCGACCTGAAGGACGCTTACTTTCACGTTTCGATCCTTCCACGACACAGACCGTTTCTACGGTTTGCGTTCGAAGGTCGGGCATGGCAGTACAGGGTCCTCCCCTTCGGGCTCTCCCTGTCTCCCCGTGTGTTCACGAAGGTTGTAGAGGGCGCCCTTACCCCGTTACGGGAAGTGGGCGTCAGGATCCTCAACTACCTCGACGATTGGCTTATTCTAGCCCAATCCAGAGAGCAGTTGGGCGATCACAGGGACTTGGTGCTCCGGCACCTCAGCCAGTTGGGGCTTGGTCAACTGGGAAAGAGCAAGCTCTCCCTGTGCAGAGAATCTCTTTTCTCGGTGTGGATTTAGACTCGGTGAGTATGACGGCACGCCTCACGGAGGAACGTGCCCAAGCGGTGCTGAACTGCCTGAGTTCCTTCAGAGGCAGGAATGTGGTACCACTGAAACAGTTTCAGAGGCTCCTGGGGCATATGGCATCCGCAGCTGCAGTCACGCCGCTCGGATTGCTTCATATGAGACCACTTCAGCACTGGCTACACTCCCGGGTCCCGAGGTGGGCATGGCGCCGCGGTACACTGCGAGTAGGTATCTCCCAGCAGTGTCGCCGCTCCCTCAGCCCCTGGACAGACCTTGCCTTTCTACGGGCCGGGTGCCCCTAGAACAAGTGTCCCGGCATACTGTTGTCACAACAGATGCCTCCAGCACGGGCTGGGCGCTACATGCAACGGGCAGGCAGCCTCGGGGCTCTGGACAGGGCCCCGACTGCTTTGGCACATCAACTGCCTGGAGCTGTGGGCAGTGCATTTAGCCTTGCGGCAGTTCCGGCCACTGCTGTTGGGCAAGCACGTGCTAGTCCGCACGGACAACACTGCGGCGGTCTCGTATATCAACCGGCTGGGGGGTATACGATCACACCGCATGTCACAGCTCGCCCGCCATCTCCTCCTCTGGAGTCACACGCAGTTCAAGTCACTGCGTGCTGTTCACATCCCAGGGCAGCTCAATCGTGCGGCCGACACGCTCTCACGACAGCTCACGTTCCCCGGAGAATGGCGACTCCATCCCGAGACGATCCGGCTGATCTGGAGTCGATTCGGGGAAGCTCAGGTAGACCTGTTTGCCTCCCCCGAGTCCTCCCACTGCCAGCTGTACTTCTCCCTGACCGAGGGCCCCCTCGGCACAGACGCACTGGCACACAGCTGGCCTCGGGCCTTACGCAGCATGCGTTTCCCCAGTGAGCCTACTTGCACAGACACTGTGCAAGCTCAGGGAGGACGAGGCAGGTCCTGCTGGTTGCGCCCATTGGCCCACCCGGACCTGGTTTCCCGAACTCATTTCCCTCGCGACAGTACCTCCCTGGCGCATTCCTCTGAGGAAGGACCTCCTTTCTCAGGGGCTCGGCACCATATGGCACCAGCGTCCAGATCTATGGAACCTCCATGTGTGGCTCCTGGACGGGGCGCAGACTTGAGTGGTCTACCACCGGCGGTGGTAGAGACCATCATTCAGGCTAGGGCTCCTTCAACAAGGCAAACCCTCGCACTGAAATGGAGTCTGTTCGCGACCTGGTGTTCTTCTCGGCGAAGACCCCCGAAGATGCACAATTGGAGTAGTGCTTTCTTTCCTGCAAGAAAGGTTGGAGCGTAGGCTGTCACCCTCCACCTTGAAAGTGTATGTAGCCGCTATTGCGGCTCACCACGATGCAGTGGACGGCCGGTCCCTGGGAAAGCATGATCTCATCGTGAGGTTCCTGAAGGGGGCCAGGAGGATGAATCCCTCCAGGCCTCCCCTTGTGCCCTCTTGGGACCTCTCTATCGTCCTGGCTGGACTTCAGAGGGGCCCCTTTGAGCCGCTGGACTCAGTCGAGCTGAAGTTCCTGTCTCTTAAGACAGCGCTCCTGACCGCGCTCACTTCCATCAAACGGGTCGGGACCTCCAGGCGTTTTCGGTGGCGAAGAGTGCCTTGTGTTCGGGCCGGTCTACTCTCACGTTGTCTTGAGACCCCGGCCTGGATACGCGCCGTTCCCACCACGCCCTTCTGCGATCAGGTGGTGAACCTGCAAGCACTGCCCTCGGAGGAGGCAGATCCAGCCTTAGCGTTGCTGTGTCCCGTAAGAGCATTGCGCATATCGTGACCCGCACCGGGCGTCAAGCTCCGAGCAGCTCTTTGTCTGCCACGGAGGGCAGCAGAAAGGAAGGCTGTCTCCAAACAGAGGTTGGCCCACTGGATAGTGGAGGCCGTCGCCTTGGCGTACCAGTCGCAAGGCGAGCCATGCCCCTGGGGGTGAGGGCTCACTCCACCAGGAGTGTTGCCTCCTCCCATGCGTTTGCGCACGGTGCCTCTTTGGCAGACATCTGCAGAGCTGCGGGCTGGGCGACACCGAACACCTTCGCAAGATTCTACAATCTTCGCGTTGAGCCAGTTTCTTCCGTGTATTGGGTAAGTAATGGGCGAGAAGAACTGGCGGTGTCACGCTTGCTGCGCCATTCCCCTCACCCGGGGATACGGCGCCTTTTTCTCCCCAGTTCAGTTCCCGGACGGTGAACCCTGGTGGAATCCTCCAAGCACCCCGGCAGTCAGACTGGGCGGAGCAGTCTGACGCCAGGCCCAGTACTGGTGTTAGCTCGCCTGGTCTCCGGTCAGCCCCTGTACTGGGCTAGGTGTCCAGATGGCCTGATTCTCTCGGGTAATCCCATATGTGTATTCTTCCATGGTAAGGTTTCCCTCATGGTAAACCCGTGTCTTCCCTGTGACAGAGCTTCTGTCAGGTTCTGCTGGCAGCCCTCCTCCCTACTCCTAGGTAGGATCTGCCCCAGAGTCCAGTCATATGTAGTACTGCCCCAAGCCTGGGCCAGTCCATATCAGTGTCTCCACATGTTACCTCCCTTCGGGCAGGATGTGGCCTCCGTAGCGCCCTTCTATGGAAGGCTCGCTTCCCTGCCGTTACGACAAGCTGTAACAACAAATAGGAAAGACCTGAAGCTGTCTTTCACTGAAGGTCGAAATCCCTTCCGATTCCGTGGGGAAAGGAACAGCGGCTTGGCTATCTCCAGCAGCGATGTACTCAGTGGTCCCGGTGGGCACCAAGGTTAGCGAATTTGCACTGGAGCGGTAGGAAGGTTGCAACCTCTTGCATGGCATTTGTCTGTCACGCACTCGCTTGTCAACATCTGCATGCCACAAGGTTGTGACGGGTTCAGCTTGTGGCGCTCCATAGGACCCCTATGTCGTCACGACATAACCTCGTAGTGACCGACAGATAGGGAACGCCCAGGTTACGACGTAACCCCGTTCCCCTGATGGAGGAACGGAGACGTTATGTCCCCATGCCACAATCTTGAACCATCGCTGGTTGCCAGGGACTCGTCTCGGCTCCTCAGCGTAAAACCTAATGAGTGGATGCACCTGTCGCCTTTTATACCCGTATGCACGGGAGTGGCTCAGGTATGCAAATCCACTAGCCAATTTCATTTTCTCTTAGTCAGAGATGTTCGGGCTTCCAGGTAAATCCCCTATGTCGTCACGACATAACGTCTCCGTTCCCTCCATCAGGGAACGGGGGTTACGTACGTAACCTAGACGTTTCTAAAATAGATTTATATTGTAGAAACTTAATATAATTAACTTATGGCAAAATTTGGTTAATTCAGTATAATCGCTGATGGTTGGCTTCCTCTGAGGTCCTCCGAGGGGTTGGTATAATCTCATCTCAGGTGTTCGGTCATCTCAGATCATTTAAGGGTTGGATCCAGACTGAAGCTTGTGTAATTCCTAGTAAACACGGGATGTTAATCCCGTTGCAGAAACAGAGAAACAAATAAAGACAATTAGCGTAGCTGTTGTTCCATCCAGGAACAACCCTGGATGAAATGATCTGTTCAACCCAAGCTAAAGCATAATAATGTGCGTTTGATCAGATATACCTGCAGTATAAGATTGTGAGATGCATTTTATGAATGCTTGGTATATGCCTAAACTATTCTCATTCACACAATACAGCCTTTCTTCGCCATCTGCAAATGCACTCTGATTTGATTTGGCTCTGAATTTTCCACAAATTAAACTTAGAATTAATTCTTAGTTGTACTGGATTTGAGCCATACACTCTTTGCAGTGATGCCATAGGGGTGGGGGACGTTGATCCTGGAGGGCCGATGTCCCTGCAGAATTTAGCTCCAACCCTAATCAAACACACCTGAGGCAGCTAATCAAGGTCTTCAGGATGCATTTAGGTGTTTTTCAGGGTTGGAGCTAAACTCTGCAGGAGAGTGGCCCTCCAGGATCAATGTTCTCCACCCCTGCCATAGAAGAACCAATTTAGGTTCTCCAAAGAACCTTTCAGAGTACTTATTTTTCTGAGTGTTACAAATATTTTAATAATCCTTCCATTTTTTCCACTGTAAAGAACCTGTAAAGAAAGGCTGCATTAATGTTAAAGTTTCTTCGTGGAACCACAGATGTAATTAAAAAAAAACTATCTTTTTACTAGTGCAATCAAGGTCTCAAAGCCAAATGCTTGTAGAAAGAGAACACACAGCTATCAGTGGCAGAAATATGTCTGTACACTTTATTTCACATGTCTCTGAATTTAGAAGTTACATTACAAGCAAATTTCAGCAATGGATTATGAACCGCGCACTGTCACACCTACCCCGTTACTGTCAGGTCGCCAAACTAAGACTCTGCCAACACATCATAATGTAATAGTTTGACAACAGGGTGTGGAGCTGTGCTATTTACAGCTAATTGGCATTTGGGTTATATAAAGGGATTTGAATTGCAGCTGGCGGTTTTGTGGATTCAGTGCTAGGTCTGATTAAATATCGCAGCCTCCTGTCAGACGCAGTTGGGCTGGCATCAGTTATCTATGTGTCTCCTGGGCGGCACTCCTTACTTCCATCTGCCATTTCCATTCACGCCAGTAGGCTTATTTCACTCATGCTCCGGTTGTTGTTGCAGGTCTGTTATGTTTAATTTGTTTATTGCTGTAAACATACATGGTCTAGATATGGTCGCATATTTGGTGGGTGGCCTGAAGGAAATGAAGCAGACAAACGTGTGGTTGCAGAGTGAGAGAGCGGAACCGGAGCAAAAAGACAGTTATTTGAAGAATGACAGCAATTAGAAGAACAAAATCCATGAATTCTGAGAAAATCCTTCAAATGAAACAGATGGAACAAAATTATTTATATATTAATTTGCCATGGCCGTGTATACAAAGACCAAAGGAATAATGCAAACAACAGAACACAAAGCACACAATGAAGACAACCTCTGGAGGACCTATACTTCTAATTTCAGTAAATAAAATGTCAAAACAACCATTACCAGATGTCCCATTTTAAACATTGCTTCTAATGGTCAGTAAAGCTGTTAATTATTAACAAGTGCAGGTAAGCCAGGGCAGAGTTAATGACACACAGAAATAGACCTGGTGCTGTAAGGGGGCATGGAAGACTATCCTAAAGCTCTGAAATCTTGCTCATGTTCGCATATTCAAACCTGCTGTGTTGACAGTACATTCTAGAACGGTGCTGAACTGAGCTGAAGAGTTTCTGTGCAGTTTGACTGACTATGCTGCATGTTCTTGTGCAGATCAAAGATGCATCAGATATGAACTGCAAAAAACACATGATTCTTAGTCAATGATGACTGATTTCAAACTGTTCGTCACATAAAACATCAGAACACTTAGAAAAATAGTGTACAAGTCGTGTATGGACTATTTATATTTACTTTTTGACTGTCAATGTTTGTCTCCAAAGAAAAGAACAAAATCGCCATCATCTTATAATTTAGATTTTGAGTTACTAAGAAAATAAAGGAGAATAAAATTGAGGAAATATTTGTGACATGAGTAAATGACAGAATTTTCCTTTCAGGGTGAATTAACCCTTCCCCTGCAGTTTTACTAACTTGTTGTTTGTTTTTACATTTATTTAAATAAATTTAAATTTAAATTTACATTTATAAAAAAAAATTATTTTATACTTTTCTGTATTTTATGATTGTTTTGTACAGCATTTTGTGCATCCTTACGGAGGTGTTGAAACGCTGAATCAATTAATTCACTTCTAACACAGCACTTACTGCGAGCAGCGTCATATACACATGAGGGCAGAGTGTCACGTTTTTTAAACATTGATAATAATCAGAAATGGATCATGTGACACTGAAGACTAAAGTAATGATGCTGGAATTTAAGCTTTGATCACGGGAATAAATTATATTTTACTAAATATTCGCATAGGAGACAGCTATTTTAAATTGTAACATTATATATTTCACAGTACAGTTTACTGTATTTTTAATCAGCAAAATAACTTGTATACTTTTTCAACAATTTAAGTTCTATGCCTTAAAATGATAGATGTTAAGTGCCCACAAAAGGACAAATACTGTATATGACCAATAGAAAGGCACAATAAAAACAGTCCGCATTCTGCACTATTCAAGTCTTCTAATCTAGATGATACCAGAGCGTTGTGTCATGGACTAAAAATATTGTTTTATAACTTTAGTTATATTAAACTGTCCCTCATAAAAACATTTTGGACCCAGTCCGCCCCTGCTTAGCACCGTCAACCACCCTCGTAGAACCGGGCCTGGTGCTCTATAAATAAAATGTACTTAATTACTTACCATATTATGTATCTGGCAAAAATACTGCCAAGAAAAAACATCTGAATAAAATATGACTAAATGATGGCTAGTTAAGACTGTTCCATTCTTTTCTTGAATACAAAGTGGAAAAAACAAATATTATTAAGAGACAATAAAGAATACAATTTTGGTCAAGTCACCTTTGCTAGTGGGGAAAACTGATGACTGCTAAACGGAATGCCAAGAATCAGACATTGTGACACAATCTTGGCAAGCAGGGAATGTGGAATTAGATTTATTTATGCAGGTGTTACGAATCAAAGAAGCGTTAAACCCTTGATCTTTTCAAGTAAGCTCTTTTTGTGTCCCTCCTATTATTTGAGGAAAGGTGCCACACATATCCTGGTATTGGTTTTATGGTGCATGAGGAAAGTTTAAGAATACAGTCAATTTTCTGTGGGTGGTGAAATACACAATGAAATGGCTTAAGATCAAAGCTTACCAACATGGTGGTTGTATGTTCAAAGAGCTTTCTTTGCTAGGGAGTAAGTGTTTTCCAGCCCTCAAGTCCATTTAGTTGGCGTGGATAGTAATATCAATGGGTGATTGCCTAAAGCCCGAATCGGGTGCAGCTAGTTTTCCCAGAGGAGGTTAGGTACATTTGTTTTTCCTCACACTAACTCTGTAAAAATTACAGAGCAAATTACCTACTGTTTTTCTGCTAACTCATAGGTCCCTTGAGATATCAAATCCCATCCGGATACGAATGTATGTGTTTGCGGTATATTATATTTTCACAACATTTCTCTATTTTGACCTTCACCGAATACCATAAATTGAGCTCAATTCCTCGTTGTGCTGCATGGTGAACATGCATTATGGATTTAGACCTTTTTTGCCAACTTTCCAGGTAAAACAATAGTTGGTGGCTAAAGTGTTGTTGACATCTCATCTGAAAATTAAATAAACAATCAGATTAATCAAGGACAATGTAGAACTGAAAAAAGAAAGCTCATATATATCTATATATATATATATATATATATATATATATATATATATATATATATATATATATATATATATATATATATATATATATATATATATGTGTGGGTGTATAGTTAGGTCCATATATTTGGACACTGACACAATATTCATAATTTCGGCTCTGTATGCCACCAGAGTAGAATTAAAATGAACAATCAAGATGAAATTGAAGTGCAGACGTTAAGCTTTAATTCAAGGGGTTGAACAAAAATATAACAAAATGCTAGGGAAATTTCTCCCATTTTCATGGGTTTAAATATAATTGGACAAATAATAAAAAAATAAAAATAATATTGGAAATCCTAAGTATGAAAATCATGGACCTTACCAGAGACTGGATTTTCACCTTTGCGATGCTGTGCTTTACTGCACCTGACTTCAGTGGTTTGTCTGTGGGTCTTTCTGCCTTTAGTTTTGTCTTCAGCAAGTGAAATGCATGCTCAATCGGGTTAAAATTGGGTGATTGACTTGGCCATTTTAGAATATTCCACGTTTACCTTCAAAAACTCATGGGTTGTTTTGGGTCATTGTTGATTTGTCCTGTTGTCCTCCGTAGACGTTCAGGTCTTTTTATGTTGCTGAGCTCACCAGTGCATTCTTCACCAAAATGTTGATTTGGCCACTCTTAATGTTCCTGCTATCTCTCTGATGGATTTGTTTTGATTTTGAAGCCTAACAATCATCTGTTGTACATCACTTGTATGGAGAGATCCTTTGACTGCACGATGTGGGTTTACAATACGGCTTCCAAATGCAAATGGCACACTTAGAATCAAGAACTTTAAAATGCTTAATTGATGTATAAATGATGAAGAAATAGCCCATGACTGTCCATGCAACAGTGTCAGTGATGTGGGATGAAGGGATGAGGCGAGGACTCACTGATGCAGGAGAATGGGCTTTATTTAAATAAAAAATAAAACAGCAACAAACAAAAACTGCAGGGCATGGCAGGGGCAGAAACAGGAAACTTTCGATGATGAACTGGCACAGGACTGCAAACACAAGGAGATTATAAAGGGAGCAAATGAGGAGGGTAACGAGATGTGGGGCACAGGTGGGGTAAATTAACCAATAATCAGGAAACAAGATGGGTGGGGTCAAGACAAATTGACAGGAGAGCACATGGCACACAGAAAACTAAGATAAAAGCCATGTGCTCACACAAAACAAAACACAAGCACATGGCCAGCAAAACATAATCACTAGCCATGTGAAAAGCAGGACACGCACACGCAGCTAATGAGAATACTCATAAGCCACATGTTCACAAAAGACATGACAACATGAAAGCACGCAGCCAATGAAATACACAAGCTGTGTGCCACACAGTACAAGACATAACATTAATGCACGCAGCCGTGCAACACCACAAAACACACGTGGACAGAAGAGCGCACGGCCGAGCGAACTCGAGACCTCATACTCACACAACACGGAGCACGAGTGTCCGAACCCCGACACGAAACCGAAACTCAAGACATGAGTGCCGGGATCCGAACACCACGCTTCAACATAACAAGGCATGCAAACCAGAGAGCACATGGCTCCAGCGCGCTCGAAGCTGCACGCTCACGTGAAAACAGGACATGACGGGAGTGTCATGTCCTGGTGTGTCATCTCAAAAAATATTGACAATGTGTTATTTTGACGTGCAAATGTGAACATCGTGGATTATTATGTGTACAATTGTAACAACCAAAAAAAAATTAATTAATGCATAACGGCGATTTAAATCTAATTCACTTCAATAAAGATAACTATGATATTCTTGTCATGAGCATTAAGGTGTGGAGGCGCTGCAGTGAAAATTCTACTCATGTTTAGTACATCTTAACTCAAAGATTCGTAGGAAAAAAAATTATAAACGTTGGAGGCTGTTGATCTGTGCGCAAAGTCCTTGAAATCCATTCTGCAGTTATCATATAGCATCATGTAGCCACCATGGCAAAAAAAGAACACAAGGCAGTTGAATTAATGTTGTTTTTTCTTTTTAATAGGAAATTGTGTAGTCATAAGGTGATGACGTTAATAGCACGACCAATTCACAGATTCCCAGGCCTCTGTGGTCGATTCAGTGTTAAGGTAAGGCATGTTATTCGCAATTATGTGTTGCATGACTGTTGATGTCTTAGACCTAATTGAACGGAGGAATTATGGTAGCCTATTCTTCTGTAGCCTGATGAGTAACTTTAATCGTTGTTCATGTAAACTCAAAGACAGCCTGATGCTTGGTTTATGGACTTTTTGTGGGTGGCTGTTTGTTGTTTCACCTATCAATTCGTGTCGATAACGTATAATAGTGTAAATCCTGTATAGTGATTTACCCTATGCAGGGCCATAACCACCATAGACATTGAGGGGGACAAGTTCCCCCCAATAATTTTAAATTGCCAAATTTAAATTTCTGAATGATTTCTGAATGCTTGGGGCCATAAAATCAATCAGACAACTGTATTACTTTTACATTTAACTGTAACTGTCTAGAGCTACAGTTGTAATTTAAATTACAATTGTTTATTTATTTACTTTTACATTTATTAAAGTTCTATTTTGACCCCTTTGGAAGGAGTTGAATTTTTTTTTTTTTTTTTTTTTTTTTACGAGACATACATTCACATCAGTAAGAAGATATTTTGAAGATCGTGGTAAACCAAACAGTTGCTGATCCACATTGACTGATAGTAGTGGACCAGCAACTGTTTGGTTTTCCACCTTCTTCAAAATAGCATTTATGTTTAGAAGAAGAAGGAAACTCAGGTTTAAAACAACTCTTGAGTAAATGTAAAAGTTATAAAAATAAAACACTAGCCTATTTTAATTATTAGGTGAATTATGCCTTTAATGTTAATAAAACACCAAACTCACTACTCTCAGTCTTGACTGAAAAGCTTGAATACAGTTTATTTAATAGGAATCAATCTACATAGTGTTTTACTTTTTACATTTGTTCATTCAATTTCTTGAATGCTCCTGCTAAATACATTATGTGTATTTGTAAGGTTTATCTTTGCTCTCATTTTTTAATAACAAAGATAAAATAATGACAGCATTTTTTATCTTCACCCACTTTGACCTAAATATCTGCCATACTTTTTAATATCGTGTTACCTTGAAAGGCTTTGTCTTTATAATATGGAAATTAGTTTGGCTGTAGTGCTCAAACAGCTTGCAAAATAGAAAAACCAACATGACAAAGAATCTTGATAAAATCGTGATACTCCAGCTGAGGGGGACCGGGGACCGGGGACCCCCCCCTCCTTGTGATTGTGCCCTCGTAACGCCATTTCGCCCCTGCCACTCCAGGCCTGGGCACGCAACTGTATATATATATATAATTGCCCTCCAATGTTTAAGACATGGTTACGGCCTTGCTATATAGTGCTTGTATAAAGCAAGTAGTGCATACACTTGTAGCTGTTATGTATCTTGTAAGTTCATCATGGCATACACCCCCACCCCACACCCCACACACCCCCGTTATAAAAAAGTGAGCTGTATTACTGTAAATTAAATATGTTTGGTCACTAGCTAAAATATAAAAAAGTGTGCCTGTGTCCAAATATATATGGACCGAACTGTACACTATATATATATATATATACACATTTATGTAAATATGGACAGTTTGATATGTTAAAATGTGTCTTGTATATTTATGTCTTTCTCCTGCCTAGCATGTGCTGCCATGCCCATTCGCTCAAGCATAAATTTGACTGACAAAGTATTGCATGTAAACCATGCTGAGCAGGTTTCAGTAAACAGATGGTACATTTTAATATCCTAGATGGTTGAGAGCGCTAAATGCTCAAAGATTAGACTAACCAGTCCTTTGAGTCTGATAATCTCCCAGACCAGCTTGACAGATAAGAACAGCACTCGTCAGGTTTAGGATTCACAAAACCGAGAACAGACAAATCCTTACAGAAGCAAATGTACAGGTATCAATGGCAATATATATATATATATTTATTTGAACTGTTTTTCATGTCTCTGTCTCTGATAGACCAAACAAGAGCTGTTATGCTGGATAAATATTTTTTTCCCCTCCAAACCTCAGAGTCTCCCATAGATAAAACATCTCTGAGGCAGCGTGGGCAACATTTTCAGTTTCAGGGCTGTCGTATAGGGGGGAAAAAAACGCTTTCGGCCTGAACATATTTGGAGCCATTTATCATTCCATTGAATCAACCATGATATTGCTGCTGAGAACGTGGCAATAACTCACACCCCCCTCAATAACTCTATCCTTAAAAGACACATTTTAAAATATGAAACTCTTTTCTTTCAGTCCTCAGAGAGTTTTTTTCTTTGCCATGTCACCTGAATTGCTACCAGTGTGAAGTCCCAAAATTCCAAATAGTTTTTGAGATCTTTAAAAAGATGGATGTGCATCATTTAACACATCCATTACATCCACACAATGGAATAGCACGCTGTTGGCAAAGAACTGGCATAATCTGTGACTGCAAATATAGAACACGTGTCTAAAAGCACTATTTAAGGGATGCTCAATTAGGAAATGAAAACCATCACATCCTTATGACCAAAATACATCATTCGATAACATCAGCACATTTTTTCTTATTTAATAGCAATATCCACCCACAGTGGAAGCTGTCGATGGCTTCTGATAACATCCTGCCAGGTCCAGCAAGCACTGATTTAATGTGTCCATCTGGCAAATAGAAGCATGTGCCTGATAGAGAGTGTGTGTGTGTGTGTGTGTGTGTGTGTGTGTGTGTGTGTGTGTGTGTTCACAACCTCAACTATCCTGACACAGCATGAACCACAGCTGTAGCAATCAAGGGAATTTGAAGATGCAATTGCTAGAAATAATGAACCAATTAGAATGAAATGCCACTCATAAAAACAAAGTAATCTTTCAAGCAGTCCATCATTTATCGTGGAAAAGCAGATGCCTCCCTTTATTAAAGGGGTCATTTCTTGAAAAATCGAATTTTCCTTGATCTTTTGACAAATACAACAGTTTAATGTACCATGTAAACTCACTTCTGGACGTTGAAACTATCTTCAAAGTCCAAAATGACCATTTACTGAAACTAATGTTTGTTCCCTGTGACTTTGTAACATCTTAGAAATTGATATTAACACATGATTGTCCATATTTAGACTTCGGTGATGCCAATTTGGTATACATTTGGTTTTACATTAATAACTGCAAAGTCAACCTAAATCTGAAAGAAGGGTGTATGATACATGCTGTTAATCTTAAACACTACAATAATGTGATTATTCTAGTCTCCATTTAACCAATGATAATAAGGTATAGGGAAAGTCTGCCAAACTTTGTTTTCTCTGGTTCAAAAGCAAATAAAGTTGTTAATGTTTCTTTTTAACAAGGTACTTCAACATGACAATCTGACCTTAACAGTTTTTTCTGGAAATTTCAGCACAGATTGGTGCTGTGCCAACTAAACTGAAACTACCAAACCCACAAGTCATGATCACTTCATACTCATAGAGGGCATTTACATGAACTTAAAATAGTCACCTAGTTTTTTTTATCAATTATGTAATTCATTTTAATTTAATTTAATGTATTATGAATAAATAAATGTCAATAAAAAGTTATATTATGAATAGTTATAAATTAATAGTGATAAATAAATGTATGAATACATAATTACAATCAATTATTAAAAAATAAATACAAATAAAGTTTGAATAAATATTAATAAATACATATAATTATATACAGTGGTAGACGACATTACTGACACCCTTGAAAAAAAGCCTGTACAAATCTACATTGTTAATATTTTTAAACAAAATGATTAATGATGCAGTTTTATGTTTACAGGCTTTTTATTCCCATTTACCAAGGGTGTCAATAATTCTGTCCACCACTGTATTAATTAAACAAAATTGAAATAGAAGACTTAATCTTAAAAAAAAACACAATTATAATCAGTCAGCCTGTAATATCCTTAGCAAACACCTCAACTGACTCTAGTATATAGATAGAGGACAATAATAAATACCGTATTGTTAAATATCTATCCATGCATATCCTTCATGCAACTGAAACATTTATAGCATGCCCTAGATGACCCTTGTCAACCGTAGGCATTTCCAAGGTCAAAACAAATCGCCCCATGCTCAAGCATATCAGTACAATTGCCACTCTCTTGCCTTGAGTATCGCCTTTAATTTAAAGGCTGTATTTCATCCCGGAGTCATTCCTCAAACCACACTAAACCCTACAAGACGTATTAGGAGAGCTTTTTGGGAGGTTTCTATTACTAAGCAGAAACATGCAATTTGATTTTGGGTGATAAATGAAAGGGCATTGGAATAATGTTTGCAGAGGAGAGTGCCTCTCTATAGCAGAGATGCTTGAGAGTGGTGGAAGAACTGCACGGTTCAATGACTTGAAATGATTAATGAGTTCCCCCCTACAGTGGGCTCTCCTCGACAACACTATTTCCCCTGTGAAGACAAATTCCTGGATGTTCTTGCTGTGTCTGGTGGCTAAAATATTCAATGCGTTAACCCATCATTTAGATTCATTGTGAACCACATCACATAGTCACTGTTGGGCCCACAGCTGTACAAGCGAGAGACTAATGTTTCTTTTTTGACTCTGCATGAAGGTTTTACTGTGTCTAACCCACCTATCGTCACCCCTTACTACCACAGTACTCCCACATGGAATGCTGAACCATTCAGAGAGCCCATTAGATGGATTAAATGCTTCATTGAAACCAGTGAACGTGTTTAGTTTCATACCTGTGAAATGGTTACTAGGATGGAGTCTCCACTGTAACCTCAGAAAGCTGTCATCGGATGACAGAATATGGGTCACTGCTGCCTCTGGGAGGGTTAAAACCGATTTTCTTTTTGTGGTTTGGGTATGACTATAAAAGTCACTGGGGACGTGACTGAAAGGTGTCAATAAACGACAGCTGAGCACAGTAACTTTTGTATATTGGGTTTGTAGTTTTGCAAGACTACACCAGGTTTAGAAGCTTTGCTTAATTAAAAATGAAGTAAAGAAAATTCATCATAACAGATTTGCACTGTGACAAAACACGCATAAGCATAAAGCTGTGATAATCATATTTCTTATTTTTGATGTCCCTCATGGTGGTACTCGGGTTAAAGTTTCTTACGGCAAACCGCCAGACTTTAATTACGCCCATTATCTACCAGAACAAATGTCGACCATTCAATGGCCAGTGGAACAGTAAACGTAATAGTAGCTCTCTGTTCATTTCCTTTAATTAAAACAGGGCATTTGGACAGTAAAAAATATGTTTTAATGAAGGAATGCAAACTCTCTTTGGTATGTAATAAATCCCCATTAGGGCTCCTCACCCTAAGGCTGACAATCATGCTTTTGCAGCCACCACAATCAACCTCGCCTGACTCTTAAACCTGCTCATTATTAAAATACATTAGTTATGATAATCCCTGCCATGGCTTCAAATTCAGTGAACACTCAGCATTAAACTTTAAGCTGTAATTAAAAAAATACAGTGGTTACAGTCCCTAAAGAAAGATTTGTCTCCAATCCCATTGTAAATTGAGCACACCTAGGAGCTTGATTTGGTATAATAAGGAATTATAGGATGAATGCAGAAACTGTGAATTGATAGGGTCACTGGGACTGGTATTGTGCATTTTATAAAGCATACAGTCAGGACTGAATCAGTAAGAATTGCAAACTGAATGTGGAATTTAAACGTGTTACAGCAATTTGTAAAAGATTGCATGAAATCACCATAGCCACAGCCCAATTCTCCATCCTGTATAGGCATTTGAAACTGCAATCATGATGGAAATGTATTTATGAGATCATTTTTAAAATGTCGTAATTCGAGTGGGAAACTCTGGGTTTTAGAAAACATGGCGAATTAAATGGATGCAGTGGCTGACAGTAAGTTTGTTGAAATGTATAAAATTCCTTTTTATACAAATATGACCATATATGACAGAATACACAGCTGCATCTTCGCAAAAGCTTAATGAAAACTGTACGGAAAATTACTTTATAGTAACATAGTAGATTGGGTTATTTCTTTACAGACATTTTTGAAAAGGTACGTCACCAGCTAAACTGATTTGAACGCACATGACATGATAATTACAACTTCCCAACTTGTAAATACAAACTTCCTAGGAGGATTGAATATGTGACCCTGGACCAAAAATAAAAAAAACAGTCTTAAGTGTCATTTTTTTTCGAAACTGAGATTTATACATCATCTGAAAGCTGAATAAATAAGCTTTCCGTTTTTTATATATTTACAGTAAGAAATGTACACAATATCTTAATGGAACATCATCTTTACTTAATATACAAATTATGTTTGGCATAAAAGAAAAATCGATAATTTTGACCCACACAATGTATTTTTGGCTATTGTTACAAATATATGCCAGCGACTTAAGACTGGTTTTGTGGTCCAGGGTCACATATGTCAGTGTCAGGGATCTGTCTGTCCTCCACCTATCACAATGCACCCTGCACCTGATTTCACCTGAGCCTTAATCAAGCACACCTGCACGTCATCAGATCCTCATCACGCGCTAGAAAAGCACACATCTCACACCACTCAGTATCCGGTCTCGCTCATACGAAGAGGACTGTTAATGATTCCACTGCAAATCACCTACTATGCACCTCCTTGTTATTTACCTCCAGTGTTCTCTACACTGCAGGGGTTCCCAAACACGTTCCTGGAGCATCCCCAACACTGCACATTTTGCATGTCTCCTTTGTCTGACACACCCATTTCAGGTCTTGGGGTTGCTACTAATGAGCTGATGAGTTTAACCAGGTGTGATTAATAAAGGAGACATGCAAAATGTGCAGTGTTGGGGAGGCTCCAGGAATGAGTTTGGGAACCCCTGCAGTGTAGAGAACACTGGAGGTAAATAACAAGGAGGTGCATAGTAGGCAAAATGGTTAATTCTGTATATTGACTGAGGGTTGGCTTCCTCTGAGGGGTTGGCATCATCTCTTCTCAGGTGTTTGGTCATCTCGGATCATTTAAGGGTTTGATCCAGACTGAAGCTTGTGTAATTCCTAGTTACCTCAGGATGTTAATCCCATGGCAGAAACAGAAAAACAAATAGAGACAGAATTAGCGTAGCTGTTGTTCCATCCAAGAATTTTTTTTTTGTTCAACTCAAGCTAAAGCATAATAATGTGCATTTGATCAGATGTAACTGATGTACAAGATTGTGAGATGCATTATATGAATGATTGGCTAAAGAGATGTGTCTTTAATCTAGATTTAAACAGAGAGAGTGTGTCTGAACCCCGAACGTTATCAGGAAGGCTATTCCAGAGTTTGGGAGCCAAATATGAAAAAGCTCTACCTCCTTTAGTGGACTTTGCTATCCTAGGTACTACCAAGAGTCCAGAGTTTTGCGACCTTAGGGAGCGGGATTGGATTGTAGCGTGATAGAAGACTAGTTAGGTACATAGGAGCCAAACCATTTAGGGCCTTATAAGTAATAATATTTTGTAACTGATACGGAACTTTACAGGTAGCAAGTGCAGAGACTGTAAAATTGGGGTAGTATGATTATATTTTCTTGACCTGGTAAGGACTCTGGCCGCTGCATTTTGTACTATCTGTAGCTTGTTTATTGAAGATGCAGGACAACCACCTAGCAGTGCATTACAATAGTCCAGTCTAGAGGTCATGAATGCATGAACTAGACTTTCTGCATCAGAAACAGGTAACATGATCCGTAGCTTGGCAATGTTTCTAAGATGGAAGAATGCTGTTTTTGTAACATGGGAAATATGATTTTCAAAAGACAAGCTGCTGTCTAATATAATGCCCAGATGTCTTGACTGTAGGAAGTAACAATACATCCGTCTAGTTGCACATTTGTTATCCAAGAGATTCTATGTACAGTTTTTTTTTGGTCCAGTAAGTAATATACCTGTCCTGTCTGAATTTAATAGGAGAAAATGATTGGTCATTCAATCTTTTACATTTTTAGCACACTCCTTTAGCTTAGATAATTTAGAAGATTCAGTTGGTCTTGTTGAGATATATCGTTGAGTATCATCTGCATAACAATGGAAACTAATCCTGTATTTTCTAATAATATTACCAAGGGGCAACATGTATATTGAAAATAGCAGAGGACCTAGGACAGATCCTTACGAATGATTCTGTTGTTTAAAAATATATATATACATATTAGTCTTAAAACAATTTCTAACTTGTTCAAAAGCAAACTACAGCTAGGATAGTGTAATACTATGTTGATTGAACTGTCAATGTCAGTAAGATGCAATGTTTATTTTTCTTGTCTCCTCCCATCATCCCATCTCCGGAAGGCTGTTAGGCTGTAGGGCTATGAGTCCTGACCCTGAACAGCCCATCAGCAATTCTCCTAACCTTCACCCGACAGACCTGATCCTTATAGCGGCTCTTAGTTGTTATCATACTTCACTATGTGGCATTAAAAAAATGTGTGTCAGGCCTTTGCTTGAGAAGATTACAAACTGGCTCAAAATGGTTCTGGACGGTTTTAATCTTGGCGGCGCTGCCAATTCCCTAGTTGTGGTTGCAAAAAGTGCACAGAGCAGAGAACAAAAAGCTTTCCTCTGCCAAACAGAGCAATTTCATCCTTCAGATTTTCCTTTCTCCCAGAATATGTACATGAAGGAAATGAATGTACATCATTATGGTCAATAATAAAGCAAACAATGCCAAGGGCAAGACACTGGAATAAAACCAAAAAAGGGGGACAAATCTATACTCTTTTAGGTCAGGGATGCAGAATATAACACCTTCACATTTTAAAACGTGAAAATAATTTGATGCCAGCATCAATATTGTAGCTTATTTTGTCATGGGGTGTTACTCACACACTGATGGTAATAGTCTAATTCTCTCTAAAAGCTTTCACAGAAACAGCTAGGCTGTACACAATGTACTATCATTCACAAAGCATAACCATCACTGCAGCTCAGAGGGATGTGAGTGTTTGGTCCCATGACTTACTCAATGGTGTTGAATTGTTTATTATCTCCTCGGAAAAGCAGCACTTAAAGCATCTCATTTGATTAAGCATGATATCATTATATCTTGCTTTATATACCACTCACAGAAAAAAAGCACAATGGCTCATTAATCAGGGCTAAATGTTTGGAGACGAAAGTACTAATGTCTGCATCAAAAGAGATGAGTGGGAACTGTAACTGATTTTGAGAGTAACGATAAATGTAGTGGACGTCTATTTAGTACGCTTGATTTTCACAAAACAGGATAATTTAAAAGGGCACACTGTCCATGAACACACCAAAAACATGTGCTATAAATCTACAAATTACCTTAAAGCCTTTCTTGTAGCTCAAACAGCAGCACAGTAAATTCATGTTTCATCCAATATTGGCAGCATACATTACAAGTTCCAAAACTAGGTCTATACTACTTCAATGAAATATAAAATAGTGATTAACAATTAGCAAATCCAAAACCATTTCCAAAAGAAGGTAAGTGTGTACCCATTAAGCCCACCAAAGTCTAAGTTAAGGTGCTTTTCATATACACTCACTGGCCACTTTATTAGGTACACCTAGCTAGTCAGCAGCCATATCACCCTGTAGCCCAAGACCGGTTATCCACTGAAAATAAGCCGGGTTGAGCCTGGTCAGTACCTGGATGGGAGACCTCCTGGGAAAACTAGGTTGTTGCTGGAAGAGGCATTAGTGAGACCAGCAGGGGGTGCTGTGTGGGTCCTAATGCCCCAGTATAGTGACGGGGACACTAGCTCCAGAGCGATCGGCCATGTCTGCACCATCGCGTCCAGTCCGAGTGGAGCTGGATGCGTGGTGGAGAACCAGAGTGGACAGTGAGGCGTCTCTCGAGTTGCAAACAGATCCACTTGTGCTAGGGCGAACTCCCTCCATATCAGAGCCTCCATTCCCCGGGACTCAGCCTGCTCCTATATTGTGGGTCCCCGGGATGTAAGCTGCTCGAAGAGACAACAACTTCCCTTGGGACCACACAAGGATTTGGCACGCCAGTTTGCAAAGTGGACGTGACCGCAAACCCCCCTGGTGATTTATGTAGGAGACCACCGATGTGTTGTCTGAGTGGACAAGCACATGGTGGCCCCTGAGATCTGCTAGGAAATTCTTGAGAGCAAGAAATATCTCCAGACGGTCCTTCCAAAGTCAAAAGCCTGGCACGGGCAAAATTGTTACTTTGGCACCATTTAAGCCTAGCCTGACTAGGCTCAGATTTCGTATTCAATTTAAGTTCGCTTCTGTACTCAGTCTGATATAGCAAACCAGCTCACAGATTATCTCCGGCTCCGCACCAGCCGTCCAATCAACAAATAGAGGGTGGGCTGAGAGCCGTGACGAAGACGCTAAGGGTCAAATTTAATATTGTAGTTTATTTTAGGGAAATCTAAATTGACAGCGGACATGGAGACACGGGATGCTATTCACTCTGTTGTGGAGAATATACCCGGCATTTGCCAACTAAAGCCCGAATAAGAAGAGTGTTTGGTTCATATTTTGAATGGAGGTGATGTTTTGGCCCTACTCCCGACAGGTTTTGGGAAAGGTTTAATTTATCAATCGTTACCAATCATCAGCGAGAAACAGGTCAGTGTCTCCTTTCTTTTCCAGTCCTTGAATATTGCCATGTCATGCTATAATCTTGTAATTAAATTGCAGCATTTTCGACAGACTCGAAATATAAATATTTTCTTGTTTGTCTCTACTGTCAAATATTAGTTTAGATGCACTATTTGTACCGTGGATGCATACATTTACTTCACATAATCTGCATAAGTTGTTCACAGCCATCTTCACTCTGGTATTTTCGCTCGATGGTTTTGTTTTTGCCGCATACCTGTGTTCAGTGGTGGGGAGTAACTAGTTACATGTAACGGAATTACATAATTTAATTACAAAATAAAAGGAATTGTAATTAGTTACAGTTACTAATACAAAATGTGTAATTTAATTACAGTTACTTGTGAAAATGTTAAAGATTACAAAGGGGATTACATCTGATTTTTTTCACACACACTCCCACATACAGATTATTGATTTATTTCATAAATTGCAGTGACTGCTCTAAACAGTATCATAGCTATTAAACAATATATTGTTATGATTTTTATCTGTATTTTAAAGTAAATCTGATTTGTGCTTCAAAGGGGACATCGGATGACCATCTTCCACAAGTTGGTATGATTATTTAGGGTATTCTCAAAATGGTCTCAGTGGTCATGAAAAACAATACCCTTTTTACCTTGTTAAAACAGTTCTGTTCACAGCGACTCGTTTTGGTACATATCTATTCACATGCTAATGAGCTCTGCTCACCCCGCCCTTCTCTTCTGTGGAAGAGCAAAGGCAATTTGCTGATAATCATACAAAATATCAAGTGTGAGACTTACTTCTGGAGGTTCAGCTGGATTATGAACATTGGTTACTGCTTGAGAGCATACTGATAATACAAATGTATAGCCTAAATGTACTGTAAGTCGCTTTGGATAAAAGCGTCTGCTAAATGCATAAATGTAAATGTAAATGTAAATGCTCCATCTTTGAGTTTTTACTTTTTAACAAAACCTGCCTTGAATTGTCCCTCATTCAGAAAACAGTCTGGAGCTAAATTATTTGTGAAGCCAGACATAAACTAATTTAGTGAAAGTGAAGTGAAGTGACTTATGGCCAAGTACGGTGACCCATACTCGGAATTTGTGCTCTGCATTTAATCCATCCAAGTGCAAACACACAGCAGTGAACACTCACACACACCGTGAACACACACCCAGAGCAGTGGGCAGCACATATTGCTGCGGCACCCGGGGAGCAGTTGGGGGCTTGGTTCTTGCTCAAGGATTTCACTTCAGTCATGGTATTGAATGTGTAAGAGAGGCTTAGAATATTAGCCATTTATTAGTAGCAATTAAGCACATATAAATGCCTTATTCTACATAACCTTATTCTGACTACTAAACTTCCCTCGCTAGCAAAAATACAATAAAAATTGACATTTTTGCAGATAAATATTCCATTAATTCCACGCTATCGTTCTCTGAAAAAATATTCATTTAATATTCCTTTTATCCAGCGCTGTCATTCTCTTTTAACACATTCTCATTGCGTTACTATATTTTACTTTAGGTAAAACAACCCACTCTTTTGGCGCGTGACTGAAATGATTCAAAATAAAAAAATGTAATAAAAACAACTAAATCTGATGCCGTTTGACTGATTAATTAAAGAACCGACTCAAGTGATTCACTGGCTAATAGAAAACGCTGGTTCGCATTTTAAACAGTCAAAAAAAGTGAAGTAGTGAACAAACTGCCTCATCCGTGAAATACTGCCAGCGAAAATGCAACGTTATATATATTGAGTGACAACACAACTCTGGGAAGAAAATCAATATTCTTTATGGATCTCGTTTTGTGCGCTGGCACGATGATATGCTGGAACAGAACAGGGCCACCCAAAACTCTTGCCACAAAGTTGTAAGCACACAATTATCAAATGTCATTGTATGGAGTGGCAGTAAGATGGGTCTTCATACGAATTAAGTCTAGCCAAACCAACAAACCCAAATAATTTGGTTAACTGCCTGGTTCACACTTTAAGACGAGTCAGACATGCTGTACAAATTTCTGCTGGTGCACAGAAACAATGGTTTGTGTTGTAACTGTAAGCATGATTAGCAACAACACAGAGAACAAAGACCCAATTAATTATGCCATTAATTATGAGTCAAACACATTCATGTAAAAACAAATGCCAACTGATTGCATCAAAAGCTGCTGCAGTGCAGTAACACATATGCTACAATTTTTGTTAAGGGTTTCAGTACCAGACAGTGTTCTCATTATCACAAGTACAGGTTATATGGCAACCTACATGTGCTTCATCTTCACGGTTGCTCATAAAAAAAAATAAAACAACATGGTTCTGTTGATGTTCAGTTACCCGGTTAATTATTTGACCATCTCGATAATCTCCTATACGGATCTTTATTTTGTGATATGGTGTTATTGCGTTTGAGAATTTGATGGCTATTAAGTTGAGTAGACATAAATTAACAGTGTACTGCAATACGCTACCAATCTGTTAAAAGGGTGCCAATTTGCCTATGTAGAAGCTCAGGCCTACTATAGTTATTTATTGCTCGTTGGGTAAAGAAAGTTAAATTTCCTCCCGCAGGCTGCGTGAACAGCTAACAGGAGGAGGAACACTGAAGCTGTGCCCGCAACACTCCACCACACAAGACCTTTATGATCATCATTAAAGCATTTTCCATTTTGTCACTTATCTCCTGTGCCCTTTGGCAAATCCATGCAGATATATTTGCCAGTGTCTATATCCCTAACTGGGTCACAGTGCTAAGACGCTATGCTGCCATCGTGTACCGAACAGACACATCTTTCCCAACCTTCACGGTGGATAATGCAAGGACAGTGTCAAATATGATTATTATTGTGTGCCATATAACTCTCCCTTTACTTAATACAATGAATCACTGATAGTTTGTATAATGGCTGAGCTTTCATAGGCTTTGTCTAATGCATTGTATTGTCTCTACTCCATGCATAGAAATGTCAAATCTCTGTTGTACAATATAATGAGATTTTTTGTGTGCTGGAAACAGACGGTCTCCTCCACCCCAAGTCTATGAAAAAAGAGGCCATTCAGCCTCTTTTAAAATTTTCTTCTCAGTTTCAGTAGTTTTTGAGGGTTCGCAGGCATGCAAGAATTTGAGTAAGTATCCAAGTAATTCAGTGATAGGTACGGAGATAGACCAGTAGATATAAGTCAAATATATGGGTGGATTCCTACATTCTCAGAGACAAGCAAAAGTATAAAAGTGTAAAGAAATGTCTTATTTCTAATATAAGATAGCGGCCACACAATTATCTGATAAGATGACATGAATCACTGAGATATCAAAGTAGGACATGAATTTCACTACCACATACATTTAGCAGAACATGCATAATACGGTAGAAATCAGTGGCGCAGAAAAAGATACAGAAATACAGAAAAAGACTGTAAGGTATGCAAGGTAAAAGGTAAAACACTGTGAAAAACTAATTAGCACTTTTAGCCAATCACGATCAGCAGGCAGACATGATGATTCATAAATGATTCGTTTTTAGCGCGATAACGGGTCTGATTTTGAATGTATGAGTGATGATGATCATAATACTTAAGTAAGTTACATGGTAAAGAGTGGAGAGTGTTTTAACTCTCAAAACGTGAATTAGGCCTACACTTGTTAAGGGATAGATGACAGGAAGGCTCTATAACTGCAACTCCGAAATCAGAGCACAGTTAAATTATTTAATCAAAATCTATTTATACATGATCCTATCTTTTATATTTTAAACTGTGCAGATCCTTGAAAGCTGCTGGTTAATTTTGACTGTGCAAAGTTCGGCATTATGTTCAATATGAACTTAACAAAAAGACTTCCTCTTGTTCTGTGAAATTATAGAGTGACACGAAGGTAAGCGCATTATTGATCTTATTTTTTAATTGTTGGATTATCATACAGTATGCATCAAAGAATGAGACAGTTTTGACTGTCATGGTGTGTGCATTATTAGAAAGTCAGAAATACATAATTCCGTTGCTTATTCCGATCACTTATATTGGGCAATTTTTGCATTTAAATTCTGACTGTTGACATTGGACATGATGCATGTGTTTGACAGTGTCTGCTTGCATATTTTAATCATATTTGGTAACATCTTTGTATTTGCCCCAATTTGATCCCTGCATGGGAAATTTATCTAGCATTATATTTATATTATTTTGTCGTCTTTATTTAGTTTTAATGAGTAAAAAAAAATGGCTCTTATCAACCTTGATTTAAATGCTATCACATTATTGTGACAGTTAAAATTTTGGCCAGTTTTTGGGCGGGTTTTTGTGAGCTTATGGGCTGGAAATCGTCCATCATCTGGCAACACTGAGTGTATTCTCCAAACCGGTACACAAAAATCGTCATGGATTAGCAGGTCAGTTCGATTTGTTCAGACTGCTATTTTACTACATTATTTGGAGTGACTTTCCAATCAGTAAAACATTATGAGATACACAAACAAAACATTTTTGTATTTAAAGTGTAGGGTTTGAAGACATTTTTGAATGTTGAACTTATTTTAACTTGCTATGCCTTGCCAAGATGGTGAAACTTGTTGCAGCGTAAGAACCAAAAACATCCACCTAAAATATTTACATAATTCAATTAACTTACTACTAGACCATCTCCTCTTTAGCATTTAATGCTGCGAAGGACTCTGATCTGAAAGCATCACAAGGTCTGGTAAAATAAGGGCACAGCGTCACCAGGATGCTGCTGATCGAAAAAAGCCACAGAAAGCAGCACAGTGTAATGCAAAACATGAACCAGGTCTGGGAAAAAAGTAAACTGAATGTTACGGTGTTGTTTTGCAGAAGGTTTTTCCAGGTAACTCTCAGTAAGTGTGCACTTCTTTGCTTGGTCAGGTTTCTTTATGTATCCTCAAATGAAATCCTACAGATGCTCATGATAGAAGTCTATTATTGAACATGCACCCAGATATTTTAGCAATATGATAGGACTTCACTGTCATGTTTGTTGTTGTACAGATTCAACCAAGGAAATTATATACAATTACACTATTACAGTCAGGCAGTTTGTTATAGTTTAAGCAGACAAACACAATAAAATCATTCAACTGTAAGCATTATTTACATATTCCAAAGCCATCACAGTTCATTTGCACCTCTCTCCCATACTAGCTCCCGATGGACAACGCCTGATTGCTTTCCCTTTCATATTCATGTTTTTTTCTTTTCACATTACTTTAAGTCAAGAGACGAGCAGTGTCAAAAATAAGAGCAAATTCAGTATTAGTATTGGATAATTCTGTCTTTGCTGATGAACTTGGGAGTAAACCTGTGCACAGACTGCAGTGGGTGTTTTCTGCAGTTTGATTGTACTTGTGAAAGATGCTGGTCTGACAATTCTATGATTCATAATTATATTCACACAATGCAAATGATGTTTGATGCAAATTGGTTTTCGCATTAGAGACTAACTGTGAGAAGGCCAATCAGAGATGCATTTTTCACATCAACATAAGCATATCATCAGAGGATTACAGGCAATATGAATTTAGAACGGCTACGGTTCTTTCATGTGAGCGTCTTTAAAAATAATTTTTAAACGCAACATGATGTCTTTCAAAGTAAAATCACATTTGTAAAGGCCAGCTGCTGCCCAGTTGGTCAATGCAGGGAAAAAAAATATTAGCCTCTATGCTGGTAGATAGATATGCATTGCAGACAGACCTTTTAATAAACCACGGAGCATAGATTCCACTAAATTGTACCCTTGCTGAATTATTTCCAGTAATAACGGTCACAGTGTTACTGTGTGTAAGGAATAATGAAGGTTTTAAGAGAATGAAAGGCGAAAGGAATAAAGAAAATACCAGAACTGCTTTTTTTATGGAGTTTACTACAGTTAGATTTTCCTGCACAATAAGCAAATGGATGAAACCTAGTACTAAATTGTTTTCTTCTCTCTTACAAGTAATTATGTCAAAATTGCCTTGATATTAGTTTTGTGTGTGTGTGTGTGTGTGTGTGTGTGTGTGTGTGTGTGTGTGTGTGTGTGTGTGTGTGTGTGTGTGTGTGTGTGTGTGTGTGTGTGTGTGTGTTGACATTGGCTTTAATGAAGCAAAATGTCACCGATATGTGGCTCGCTGTGGTCGCTGGAAGTAATTACTCTCTGGGCAAAATGAATGATGTCTGGTTGTACTGTGGTATATAAAATATCCTGATAAAGTGAATATATTTTGTTAGGTTAAGTGGCAAGAGATGGACAACACTGATGCAAGTGGTTTAGTGAGTATTCATTATATGTACAGGGCTTCTCAGAAGCACAAGTGTTATTTCTGAAATCCAATTTGTCTGTGCGAGTTATGATACACTAAAATATGTAAGACACTGAAGTGGACAATAAGAGCAAAATGTTGGCTACCCAGTCAGAAAACACTTAACTCTTGTCAACTGAAGATGAATTTGCAGAGCAAAGTTGTTTATAAAACTACAAGTCATCATCTGGCTGAATTTGTAATTGACTGAAATGGCTTTCTATACCAAGAAAATGATTTAACACGGTTTATGCAACAGGACAAGATGACATTTTTCTACATAAATCACTGGATGTGGCCAGGGTCTATATACAGTCAGTTATAGTTCCTAGGGTTTTCTAGCAATATACTTTTGAAGCCCAGTTGAAGTTTGATTTAATTGATTCGTTAATATTCCTTTATTATTTTCTAAGGTTTTGTATGTATGTTTATGTGTATTGTTTTTTTAAATATATCAGTTTCATTGATTGAAAAAAACAAAGTAAAACGTGTGTGAATTTGTTAAGTTAAAAGGACTTACCGGTTGTTATTGGACGGGAGGTGTGTGACGCGGGAGGGGGAGGAGAGAGGTGGTGATGGTGGTAAGAGGGGACATGTCCGAGTTTATCTGAAGCATAAAGATATCATCCTATGACGGTTGTCAAAAGAGAGCTGATTTAGAGTTGGTATAACGTTATCTGAGCATGAAGGGGATAGAAATTTCCCCTCAGATCATCGGATAACAGACCTGCACGTCTGATCTTCACGAATCAGCGCTAAACTTCTACGTGAGAGATGAGCGAGTTCGCGGTTGTGGAAAACTACCGTCGTTCGCATCTCTTACCAATCTGAGCTAACGTTACCGGAGACATCCCAGATAGCGCCCTGAGATACCAGGAATTCTCAGTGGTTCCTCTGGCAGCGCTGGACATGCTCACCGTCCTGCATTCCTTTCTTCCAGGCCAATAATCCCTCTTGTTTGAAAGTGCGTCACAGCGACCCCGAAACAAACTAGCGGCGGTAAGACAGCTGTTTGTTTTGTTTGCTCATTGAGCGGCAAATTGTTTGTGCCTCAACGAACCCCAGCATCGTATCAGGCCTGCAACAGGGTATTTTATTTTATTTTATGGCCATTTTGAACATTGTGAAATAGTGGTTTGATTTCTGTGGGGACATTTGAGTTAACTAATTTGTATTAAGTGTTGGACTTGTGTATCATTCGCCTTCATATTTCATTTGGTGATATTTGTGACTTTTGACATTTGCTGTCCAGCTTCTCATATATTGCTGGGCGTGTTATAGTTAATGTGTTTATTCTATTTAATTTAAGTAAAGTAATCTCAGTTTGATTTCCTTAAAGGTCTGTGTGTTGTTTTTTTATTAATAGGCCCATCAATATTAACATTAAGGGTTTTGTTTAAACAAAGCTAATACTATTCAGAGAATATTTATAGAGATTTTACATCAAACGAATCCAGGGCCCCTTCCGGTTAAGTTCAAGGGCGGGCGCTACATAAATGGAGGCACCGCTGGGATTTTAGAATTTTCTCTGATATTGTGTAGCTTTAGCAGTGAGATAAAACACTTTATAGTAAAAAGAAAAAGGGTAAACATTAAATAACGAAGGCAAAATGCAGCAGTTTAGGGAAGAGCTTAGGGCTGGTGCAAAGGGAATCCGTGAGTGAAGACCATGCTCTAATGGTTGTAACACCAGAATATCTGGAAATAACACAGATTGAAGAAACAATGCAGACAGTCAAGTGCCTTGGCCGAGTACGAGTAAGAGGTAGGATGTTTAGAGATAATCTCAAGTGTTTCCTTGTTCTCTGTGAAAGTAAGGAGCATATAGATCCAAACTTAGTACCCCTGAAGTCCTGCCTGGGTTTGGAGCAGAACCCTGGAAAATTGTCATTTTAAGTGGGAGGACACTAGTTCGGGGACTTTGCTAAAAAGTGCACAACTTACTGCAGAGTGAAGGAAGGACAGCTGAAGATCTGCAGGCCATGTTTTCGTCCACGGTTTCTGGAAACTCCTCGCCTGATGCTATTATACGGGCTGTTGGGGACCTGTTAGAAAAAACAGGGAAAACTCCAAGTGAAACGGGAGGGTATAGAAGGTTGAGAATGTTTTCTGGAACAATACCTACCCCTGCAGGTGAGGAACAGTTTGAACACTGGATGGAACAAGCATGGCTGATGTTGGAGGAAAGTGACGGTACTGCAAAAGAGAAAAAAAGGAGGATGATTGAAAGTTTGAGAGGGCCGGCATTAGAAATTGTCAAAGTTGTTCGTGATTCTGACACTGATGTCACTCCTGAAGAGTACTTGAATGCCTTAGAGCAAGCCTTTGGATCTGCAGAGTCAGGGGATGACTTGTATTTCGCTTTCCGTTTGTTGCAGCAGCATGCAGGAGAAAAACTGTCAGATTTTCTAAGGAGACTGGAGCGTGCCCTAACCAAAGTGGTCCAGAGGGCTGGCATACTTGCAGATCTCAGAGATAGAGTACGCATTGAGCAGTTGCTGAGAGGTGCAGTAGGTGCTGATATGATGCTGCTTCATTTGAGACTCCGGGAAAGAAAAACAAAACCTCCTAATTTCCTTGAGTTGTTAGGTGAAATACGGGCTGAAGAAGAGTATGAGGCGTCTCGTGCAAAGTTGAACACAAGGGTACAGAAAGCTAGTGCAAGTGTGGGCCCTGATGGTAAACACAACGAAATTCAAACTTTAAAAGCTGAAATTAAAGAGCTAAAGTCTCAGTTTGCCACAATGGTAACTCAGTCACAGACAGTAGTGGAGTACACGCCTACCTCCAGTCCAAATATCGGTGGCCCTGGACAGAAAGGAGAAATCGCTGTTCTAAAGAAACAAGTGAAGGGCCTTCAACGTAAAGTCACTGGTAAAGACAGTTGTCATGAAGGGGTTTCATCCCTAACTCTGAAGGCCACTATTCCAAAGAAATCAGAGTCCGAAGAGTATTTTTGTTACAACTGTGGAGAGGATGGGCATATAGCTCCAAGATGTCAAAACCCTGAGAACAAGGACAAAGTCATTCAAAAATTGATTCAATCAAACAGGAAGATGAGGTGGGGACAAAAAGAAAAGTCATCAGAAACAGAAAATAGTAATATTTCCTGTTCAGCAAAAAAAAGTGTTGTTAGTTCCGTTGGGGGGAAACAAATTCCAGAAGGACTGATAGGACCCCCCTTTACTGTACAGTTGCAAGTAAATGGGCAGCCATGCTCTGCTTTATTGGACAGTGGTTCCCAAGTGACTATAATCTTTGAGAAGTGGTACAGAAAATACCTACCAGAAGTTCCAATACATCCCGTGTCTGGTTTGGCTGTATGGGGTTTGAGTGACTCCAGTTATCCATATATAGGGTATGTAGTAGTGGATATTGAATTCCAGGAGAAAGCCATAGGTGGCGCAGAAAGTCTTTCAGTTCTGGCACTGATTTGTCCAGGTCCTACAAGCCCTGATCAAACTGCGGTTATCATAGGCACCAATGCCAGTCTGTTCTCCCGATTGGCACAATTGTGCAAAGAATCCACGGGGACCGATATTGTACATACTTTGGGTATTCAAGTTGAGCCCACCTCAGAGGAAGTGGTACCATCTAGTCAGACAGGTACAGTACCTTTTGATATGGATGATGCTGTTGGATGTGTGAAATGGCCAGGTCCAGAATCCCTGAATCTCCCACCCAGAGGAGGTTGCTGTGTAAAATGTGAGGTGGAAATGACAGAATCCCTTAGTAGAACTGTGCTGATGGTAGATGCGTCTGCGGTGACTTCACTTCCGGCTGGAGTGTTAGTACAAACTGTTATACTTCCAAGTCATGCAATCGAAAACCGTCAGTTATTAGTATTAGTGCAAAACGAGTCAATGAAAGAAACATCCCTTCCTGCAGGGGCTGTCCTTGGTTATTTGTATGTAGCAGACCCAGTCAGTCCTTCTCAAGTGACTGAACCTTGTGACCAAGTGATTGATCCAAAGCGGTTCAATTTCGGAGATTCAACCATTCCAGAAGAATGGAAAGAGAGAATGCAACAAAAGTTGAGCAAAAGAACAAAAGTATTCTCGCTTCAGGAGTGGGATGTAGGCCTTGCTAAGGGAGTAGAGCATTGTATCAGACTTTCAGATTCAAGGCCTTTCAGAGAACGCTCTAGGCGTTTAGCCCCAGCGGATATAGACGATGTAAGGAAACACCTTCAGGACCTCTTAAATGTTGGCATTATAAAGGAGTCACACAGTCCATATGCATCTCCGATTGTAATTGCCAGGAAGAAAAACGGAGCAGTCCGTATGTGTATTGATTACCGAACCTTGAATGCAAGAACAATTCCCGATCAATACACAACTCCAAGAGTTGACGATGCATTGGACTGTCTAGTGGGTAGTCAATGGTTTTCGGTCCTGGATTTAAGAAGTGGCTATTATCAAATAGCTATGGCCGAAGCAGATAAAGATAAAACTGCTTTTATCTGCCCACTTGGATTCTATCAATTGACGGATGCCACAAGGGGTAACAGGAGCTCCAGCAACTTTCCAGAGATTAATGGAAAGAGTTGTCGGTGACATGAATCTGCTCCAAGTCCTGGTCTATCTGGATGATTTGATAGTCTTTGGCAAGTCATTGGAGGAACACGAGGAGAGGCTCATGAAAGTGCTGGAGCGGTTAGAAGAAGCTGGGTTAAAGGTGTCCATTGATAAGTGTTGCTTTTGCCAAAACCGAGTTAAGTATGTAGGTCATATCGTATCCAAAGAGGGGATAGCGGCAGATCCAGACAAGATAGCGGCAGTGACTCATTGGCCCAAACCAACAGATCTGAAGTCCCTGCGATCCTTTTTAGGATTCTGTGGGTACTATCGTCGGTTCATTGCTAATTACTCTTCCATTGTAAGGCCTTTGACCGAGCTCACAAAGGGCTATGTGCCAACACAAAAAAGAAAGAAGTCCAGTAAAGAAAAAAGCATGACTTACTTCAGAGAATCCGAGCCCTTTGGAGATCGATGGGATGAGTCCTGCACGACCGCTTTTAAGCAGATAATTCACTGCTTGACTAATGCTCCTGTCTTAGCCTTCGCAGATCCCAATAAGCCATACATTCTTCACGTGGATGCTAGCTTGCAGGGCCTTGGAGCTGTGTTATATCAAGAACACTCAGAAGGATTTGCCAGTGCTTTTGCAAGCAGAAAGTTAAGACCAGGAACAAAGGTACCCCATTCATCAACTGGAATTCCTCTCCTTAAAATGGTCAGTCGTGGACAAATTCCACGATTATTTATATGGAGCTAAGTTTACTGTCAAAACTGATAACAACCCGCTTACATATGTACTGACCTCGGCTAAGTTGAATGCAACCGGTCACAGGTGGCTTGCCGCTCTTGCCACCTATGATTTTAGCATCCAGTATAGACCTGGAAAGAACAATACAGATGCAGACTTGTTATCCAGAAGATTTGTGGATGAGGATGAAGTTAATAAATGGAAAGACATACCTGTATCTGGAGTAAAGTCCATCTGCCAGCGGGTGAGTTCTCAAGTGGGGTTGGAGGACACTCCCAGATATGTTGAACAACTGGGAGCACCTCCGGAGGCCATTCCAGAAGCTTTATCCCACCAGATTGGAACTCAGCTCCTTGGAATTACTATCCCGAGAAGAGTTAATCAAAGCACAGGAAGAGGATTCAGCCATAAAACGGGCAATAACTGCTCTGAAAGAAAGGAAGTGGCCAGCTAAAGTAACTGATCCTCAGGTGGTGGCATTGAAACACGAAGCTGGGAAACTACTGATGAAGGATGGATTGCTTCAGAGAGTAACCAAGAAATCTAAGAAGGAATTCTTTCAGGTGGTGTTACCCGCCACATTTCGAGACGTGGTTCTTAAAGCAATGCATGACGAGCTAGGTCATTTAGGGATCGAGAGGGTTACTGATCTCTTGAGAAGTCGGTTTTACTGGCCCAAGATGATGTTTGATGTACAAGAATACATCAAGAACTGCGGGGCTTGCATCACTCGTAAAAGTCCAGGTCAAAGAGCTGCACCATTACATCAAATTACAAGTAATGGACCCATGGACTTAGTATGCATAGATTTCCTTACTGTGGAACCAGACTCAAAAGGAGTGAGCAACGTGTTAATAATTACCGATCATTTCACACGTTATGCACAAGCGTTTCCCAGCAAGAATCAAAAAGCTTGCAGTGTCGCTAAAATACTGGTCGAGAAATACTTCATCCATTATGGCCTACCGGCACGCATTCACTCAGATCAGGGTCGTGACTTTGAGAGTCGGCTGATAAAGGAGCTGTTGAATCTGCTTGGTGTTCGAAAATCTAGAACAACCCCATATCATCCTCAGGGTGACCCTCAGCCTGAGCGGTTCAATCGAACCCTTTTAGCCATGCTAGGGACCCTGACTGCTGAGGAAAAACGAAAATGGAGCCAACAGATTCCTTACTTGGTACATGCTTACAATAGTACCAGAAATGATGCTACTGGGTACTCACCATATCTCTTGATGTTCGGGAGGGAAGCCCGACTCCCTGTAGACATCTGCTTTGGAATATCACCAGATGGTGTGAATGAGGTTGCACACTCTCAATATGTCATTAATCTGAAAAAAGACCTAAAGCATGCTTACCAACTAGCAAGAGAAGAAGCTGACAAAGTTCACCAACGGAACAAAAGATCATATGACAAGCGGGTGTCATGTCAAGCCTTGAACTCTGGGGATCGGGTGCTGATCAAGAACCTAGGGTTAAAGGGGAAACACAAGCTCGAAACCCGATGGAGTCCAGTACCCCATGTTGTTTGTGAAAAACTCCCAAACCTACCAGTATACCGGGTAAAACCTGAAACAGGACAGGGAAGAATTAAAACACTTCACAGAGATAAACTCTTACCCATAGGGCACCTGGTGAGATGGTCACCAGACAGAGCTGAAACAGATCTGAGGAAGAGAAAGAAACATCAGAAAGAGGGGAAAAGATCAAATATTGATAACCCAGTGATAACAAATGAGGATGTATTATCCTCCGAGACCTCATCCGAGTTTGAATACAATGTACCAAAACCGTCCCGAGCATATCTGGAGGGAATCCTGAACGAGAACTATGCATCGGAAAGAGTGACAAAAACTGTAATCCAGAAAAGGGACATGATCCGGGAGGACAATTGTTCAGAGGAAGGGAACTTGGTACCTGAAGAGGTTGCAGAAAGCGATGTCTCGAGTTCAGTTAGTTCATCTAGAGAAAATGAAGAAGAAAGTCAGGAAAACACTAGTGAGGAAGAAGGAGACAGTAGTGAGTCACCTGAAAGTGAACCAGTTAGGGAAAAAAGGAGAGTAAAGCCAGTTGTTAAACTCACCTATGATGAGCCAGGAAGGTCAAGAGATCAGCCCCTAACCATTGTTCATAGAGGAGTAATCATTCAAATTGGCAAGAAAGCGAGTCACAAGAAACATAGGACAGTAGTATAGTGAAAAAAAAAAAGTCTGTATGGGGACATTCAGACATTTAAAGGGGGGAGGGTGAAGCCCAGTTGAAGTTTGATTTAATTGATTCGTTAATATTCCTTTATTATTTTCTAAGGTTTTGTATGTATGTTTATGTGTATTGTTTTTCTAAATATATCAGTTTCATTGATTGAAAAAAAACAAAGTAAAACGTGTGTGAATTTGTTAAGTTAAAAGGACTTACCGGTTGTTATTGGACGGGAGGTGTGTGACGCGCTCGAGGGAGGAGAGAGGTGGTGATGGTGGTAAGAGGGGACATGTCCGAGTTTATCTGAAGCATAAAGATATCATCCTATGACGGTTGTCAAAAGAGAGCTGATTTAGAGTTGGTATAACGTTATCTGAGCATGAAGGGGATAGAAATTTCCCCTCAGATCATCGGATAACAGACCTGCACGTCTGATCTTCACGAATCAGCGCTAAACTTCTACGTGAGAGATGAGCGAGTTCGCGGTTGTGGAAAACTACCGTCGTTCGCATCTCTTACCAATCTGAGCTAACGTTACCGGAGACATCCCAGATAGCGCCCTGAGATACCAGGAATTCTCAGTGGTTCCTCTGGCAGCGCTGGACATGCTCACCGTCCTGCATTCCTTTCTTCCAGGCCAATAATCCCTCTTGTTTGAAAGTGCGTCACAGCGACCCCGAAACAAACTAGCGGCGGTAAGACAGCTGTTTGTTTTGTTTGCTCATTGAGCGAAGCGGCAAATTGTTTGTGCCTCAACGAACCCCAGCATCGTATCAGGCCTGCAACAGGGTATTTTATTTTATTTTATGGCCATTTTGAACATTGTGAAATAGTGGTTTGATTTCTGTGGGGGACATTTGAGTTAACTAATTTGTATTAAGTGTTGGACTTGTGTATCATTCGCCTTCATATTTCATTTGGTGATATTTGTGACTTTTTGACATTTGCTGTCCAGCTTCTCATATATTGCTGGGCGTGTTATAGTTAATGTGTTTATTCTATTTAATTTAAGTAAAGTAATCTCAGTTTGATTTCCCTTAAAGGTCTGTGTGTTGTTTTTTTTTATTAATAGGCCCATCAATATTAACATTAAGGGTTTTGTTTAAACAAAGCTAATACTATTCAGAGAATATTTATAGAGATTTTACATCAAACGAATCCAGGGCCCCTTCCGGTTAAGTTCAAGGAGCGGGGCGCTACACTTTTTAAATGCAATAACTTTTACAAACGCTACATATTTAAAGGCTACAAAAACTGTAAAACATAAGATAAAAGACCCAAATTCCATCATCTTCTCCATTTGTGTGGGACCCTTGTGGAGACTTGGACCACTCACATTCAAACACAGGTTAAGAAAGCCAGGCAAAGACTGTACCATCTGGAACAGCTGAGGAAATTCAGGGTCTCACCAGCAACCATGAAAACGTTCTATTTAGGGGCCATAGAAAGTGTACTGACTCAGTGCATCTCAGTATGGTATGGAAACGACTCAAATCAGGACTGCAAAGCTCTGCAGAGAGTTGTGCGCTTAGCTGAGCGCATCTCAGGGTCTGCTCTCCCCTCTCTGCAGGACATCTACCTCAAACGCTGCAAAAGCAGAGCTGCTAAAATCATCAAGGACTCAAATCACCCTGGTAACCGTCTCTTCATTTTACTGCCATCTGACAAGCGCTTCCGGAGCATGATAACAAAAACTGAAAGTCTTAGGAGGAGCTTCTTCCCTCAGGCCATCAGGCCCCTAAACTCAAACTCAGTATCATAACATCAACATGACTCCATTTAATAATCAGTAAGATATTAATTATTCTCCACCATCCATATAGCTGCTATGTATATACCCTGTATAACCGGTTTGCACATTCTTCTTGCACATTCCTGCTAATTACATATTATTATTCCCACATATTATTATTTATTAAGTCTACAGTATACTGTCCTGCACATTTTGTTTTATTTTGTATTATTATTTTTAATGTTTACTTATTTTTTTTTCATACCTATATTATTCTATATTATCTTGTGTTTGTGTTACATATAATTGCACTGTCCATGGAGTGGACCTGACTTACATTTCACTGCTGGAAATATTCTGTATAATTGTGTTTGTGTCAAATATAAATCTTGAATCTTGAATCTTTGTTGATAGGCAGAATAAATTCTTTAGGATAATAATATTTGTTTCACCTGCCAGGCCAGAAAACAATAAATAGAATCAGTACAGCATCTATAAAGTGTCTTGTTTTTCCTTATTTGCATGTAAGATTTAATTTAAATGAATAAACTAGAAAACTTCATCAAAAAATATTAATTTACTCATATATATTTAAGGAGCAAAAATTAAAGTTCTGTCATCATTGTGTCTTCCAAAGATCCTTATGATTTTCCATCTTATGTGGAACATAAAACGATAAGTTTTTAATAATTTACTGGTTGCTCTTTTTTATGAAGTTAACATGAATAGGGAGTCTTTCAAGCTTTGAACTCAAACATGTTATCAAAATTGTATTAAAGTATAATGTGTGTGGCAAACTGCCCCACAATTTAAGTCATTATCCACTGGTAATCTTCCTCTCCAATGAGCCTTATGAACTGAGTCTTAATCCACTTGATAGTGGATGTCAAGGATTTAAGTATTGATTTCAGTCTAAGTACAATACAAAGCTTTACATGGAAGCATATGGAAAATAACACAGAAATATTAAACTTTTGGTCACATTTTATTTTAAGGTCCAATTATCGCTATTAACAAACTATTAACTATGGCTTTTGCCACAGTAAACTCCTAATTTGCTGTTTATTTATAGTTAGAAAGGTAGTTGTAAAGTTTGGGTATGGGTAAGATTATAGGATGTAGAATATGGTCATGTAGAATATGTACTTTATAAGTACTAATAAACAGCCAATATGTTAATAATAGGCATGCTAATAAGCAACTAGTTAACAGTGAGAATTGATCCCTATACTAAAGTGTTACCGAAACTTTATGCCATTTTGAAGATTGTGAGCTCCAGTCCACATTAACTTTATTCATATGAAAAGAATGGCCAGTACATTCTTTAAACATTCACGTTTTATTCTTCACAGAAGTAGGTCATAAAGAATTACGAAGGCATAGAGATGATAATGACAGAATTTTCATTTTTGGATGAGCTATTGCTTTAATTTGCAACACATTGATAACTTCACACATTTAAAAAGATGCAGATAGGAAAATTGCAGACGAGATAAGTTACACATTATTTCATGCATCATTATGCAAAAACATCAGCAGAGTTTTCTGCTCGAAAGAAGCAGGACCAGCAGATCTTCAGCGACGTGCTGCTACTTTTTGTGTCCCCAGTATGCCAGGATACATTATAGTGTCACATAAATGAAATCAAATGAGGACTAATGAATAAAGGATAGCAAAAATGAAACAATGTGTATGTCAAAACGGCGACGTGATAAATGTAGCTCCAAGTCTGGAGTGTTTTGGTAGACTTTCATATTCTTTGTCAGAAAAATACACACTTTCATATGTTAAGATTGACAAATCAATTTATCAGGACTATTTTTTTCAAAAGTCCAATGTTCCATACAAAATCTCAAGATGTACTTTCGCCTTTCCTCCGCTGTGAGTAAGTGCTCTTCAGCAGATATTGCGCGAATGCGTGTGAGGCAACATTCTGTTAAGATGATTCACCCTTACAGTGGGAAAAAATAAACAACTCAATAAGGGAGGCATTAATTATGAGCATACAGCACAAAATTAATGAAAAATTCAAACACCAAAAGCATGCTTGTTCTAACGGATATGCTAAGATGCTTCTGAAATTACAGTGACACTCTATTCATCACTACAGAGTGCAGAAATGAATCACACCCATCTGATAATTATTTCATCAGGATACCTTGTTTTATCATCCATCTTTAAAGTATTCGTTTATTGTGGCTGGCTTGTGACATGCTCATGGCTAAATTGGCTCATCAGGGCTGATTGGGGTAAGGTTGGATGAAAAATAGACAACTTACCTTCGGGGTAATTACACATCAGCAGAATACACTTTCCCCACATACCGCTGCCTTGTTACCATGGAGGCACAGGGAGATGGTGAAGTGAGGAGAACTGAGTGTTTGGGAATCAGGGATTGGCCACTGGCAAGCTCCAAGGCAATGCCAGTCACCCTGAACTATATGCTCATGCATCATCCAGATGATGCTGGCTGGCCACAGGTTCTTGGCCTTTTGAGAAGTTCCCGCACACACATGGTTACTCAGTGTCTGGAAACAACGCACATACAGGTGCTGGTCATATCATTAGAATATCATCAAAAAGTTGATTTATTTCACTAATTCCATTCAAAAAGTGAAACTTGTATAATGTATACATTCATTCCACACAGACTGATATATTTCAAGTGTTTATTTCGTTTAATTTTAATGATTATAACTGACAACTAATGAAAACCCAAAATTCAGCATCTCAGAAAATTAGAATATTGTGAAAAGGTTCAATATTGAAGACACCTGGTGCCACACTCTAATCAGCTAATTAACTCAAAACACCTGCAAAGGCCTTTAAATAGTCTCTCAGTCTAGTTCTGTAGGCTACACAATCATGGGGAAGACTGCTGACTTGACAGTTGTCCAAAAAGGCGACCATTGACACCTTGCACAAGGAGGGCAAGAAACAAAAGGTCATTGCAAAGAGGCTGGCTGTTCACAGAGCTCTGTGTCCAAGCACATTAATAGAGAGGCGAAGGGAAGGAAAAGATGTGGTAGAAAAAAAGTGTACAAGCAATAGGGATAACCGCACCATGGAGAGGATTGTGAAACAAAACCCATTCAAAAATGTGGGGGAGATTCACAAAGAGTGGACTGCAGCTGGAGTCAGTGCTTCAAGAACCACTACGCACAGACGTATGCAAGACATGGGTTTCAGCTGTCGCATTCCTTGTGTCAAGCCACTCTTGAACAACAGACAGCGTCAGAAGCGTCTCGCCTGGGCTAAAGACAAAAAGGACTGGACTGCTGCTGAGTGGTCCAAAGTTATGTTTTCTGATGAAAGAAAATTTTGCATTTCCTTTGGAAATCAGGGTCCCAGAGTCTGGAGGAAGAGAGGAGAGGCACAGAATCCACGTTGCTTGAGGTCCAGTGTAAAGTTTCCACAATCAGTGATGGTTTGGGGTGCCATGTCATCTGCTGGTGTTGGTCCACTGTGTTTTCTGAGGTCCAAGGTCAACACAGCCGTATACCAGGAAGTTTTAGAGCACTTCATGCTTCCTGCTGCTGACCAACTTTATGGAGATGCAGATTTCATTTTCCGACAGGACTTGGCACCTGCACACAGTGCCAAAGCTACCAGTACCTGGTTTAAGGACCATGGTATCCCTGTTCTTAATTGGCCAGCAAACTCGCCTGACCTTAAATCTATGGGGTATTGTGAAGAGGAAAATGCGATATGCCAGACCCAACAATGCAGAAGAGCTGAAGGCCACTATCAGAGCAACCTGGGCTTTCATAACACCTGAGCAGTGCCACAGACTGATCGACTCCATGCCACGCCGCATTGCTGCAGTAATTCAGGCAAAAGGAGCCCCAACTAAGTATTGAGTGCTGTACATGCTCATACTTTTCATGTTCATACTTTTCAGTTGGCCAAGATTTCTAAAAATCCTTTCTTTGTATTGGTCTTAAGTAATATTCTAATTTTCTGAGATACTGAATTTGGGGTTTTCATTAGTTGTCAGTTATAATCATCAAAATGAAAAGAAATAAACACTTGGAATATATCAGTCTGTGTGGAATGAATGTATACATTATACAAGTTTCACTTTTTGAATGGAATTAGTGAAATAAATCAACTTTTTGATGATATTCTAATTATATGACCAGCACCTGTATTTTTAGAGAAGGTGAATCACATGATAACTTTTATGCAGTGGTGGTCAGTAAGGAAGTAGCTTTACTTCGTTACTTTACTTAAGCAATTTTTTCAAGTATCTGTGCTTTACTGAAATAGTTTTTAGTGTAGTTTACTTCACTACATTCCAAAGCATAAGATAGTACTTTTTACTTCACTACATTTCTTAAAACATATCGTTCCACCTTAATAGGCTACATCACGTGCACCGAGACACAGAAGCGGTGTCGGACTCAAACTGATTATTTTCAATTAACCTGTTCAACCGGTTCGCAAATCGCAACAAACGATTAATTCACGAATTGGAATGATCCGATTGCCGCTGTTCTCGAGTTGACAATTCACTGATTCAAATTATCCGTTTAGACTCTTTAGAGTGAGTCTCCAGTGAACTGAACTCAAGAGGGAGATCTTGTGAGCGCGCGCGGGCGCGCAACTGATGCTGCAAAAAGTAAATTACTAATGTTGAATTTTAGGATTAATTATTGTAACTGAAAATCATATTTAGGTCAAACTCTCAGTTGTTTGTGAACTAAATCTGCTGTGAAGGGTGCCTAAGCCCTCTGAAATGCTTGAATGCAGACAGGTCAATGTCTGTTTTAGGTCAAAAAAACTAAACATAACACAGATTAAATAAAATAACTAATGCACATTCATATTCCCCGCTGCTATAACGTTAGCAGTTTTATTAAAATGCAAAGCATTTAGCCCTTTGTGACTTCTGTTTGACTGACTATATTGTTTATCAACAGTATGCATATTTATATTGTTTAGCTCAACTAGCCAAGTAGACAGATGAATGTTTATTCATAACATACTGAAAATTAGTGCTTGCTGGTGCTAAGTTACGTATTTCTTTAGGTATAAAGTCCAAATGTTTTTTTTTATTCAACGACCTAGATATATTACAAATGAGAGAAAAGAAAGGATGTGATGTTCAGAACTTAACTACAGTAATTATCAGAGTGGGAAGTGATGCCCTCTGGGGGCATTTGGCCAGGGGTGTTTTTACACTCAGGTTTGAGAAGAAAAAGAATCATTATGAAGCTATAATTATATTTTCCTTAAAATGTTCTTCCTAACTTCAGGCCTTATTCTCATGTCATATGTCCCGTTCTGCAAAACAGCAAGTTTTAAGACACTTTTTTCTTACTGGTGAAAATCAGATGGTCAAATATGTGTTCTCTCAGGTACATTACAATGTATGCTTCACAGTGAATATTACTACATCACTCTCGTCAACGAAGTCCATATCAACAGCAAAATATATATCTTGACTCCATATAGTGGTTACTTTGGGAAAATCCCAAGTATTTTGAGCAGTAGGATTATAAAAATATACACAAATATAAAATTTAATTAAGTAGTCTACATAAAATTACTAAATAAATCTATCTATAAGTACTTTTTTAGTTAAGTACATAAAAAATAGTACTTTTGTACTTTCACTCGAGTAAAATTGAAAAGGCAGTACTTTTACTTTTACTTGAGTAACATTTTATAATATGTATCTGTCCTTTTACTCAAGTACTTGATTTGTGTACTTCTTCCACCACTGCTTTTATGTCACTGGAAGAATTAGACTGCAATATATAATGGCAGAAATTATTTCGTTCCATCAGTAAAATCATCATAGATTACGACAGTTAGTGCTTTCCATATATTAAATAAAGTAGAATGATAAAAGATTTTGCAGAACGTTTTTTATACAAAATTTAAAAAGTCTTCCTCAGACTGTGATACTTCAAACCTCAAAAGCATTATTATTTGTTTTTTAACTGATTGATTGATTTAAAGGAATAGTTCACCCCAAAATGAAACTCACCTCTGTTTATTTATTGGAACAGATTTTGAGAAATTTGGCATTGCATCACTTGCTCAATGGAACATGTTTTGAAGTGAAAAGTTGCTTGTTTGTAATAAACAAATCCATAATTACGATTTTTTTAATGGTTGCTTCCAGCTAAAATATTAGTCCTCTATCCATAATATTGCTTTCTCTAGTGAAAAGTAATCTGGTCTGAATCAGGAAAGAAATATGCACAGATCAAGCACTATTTACAACAGTTCTATACAAATATTTCAATGGATTTATATATGAGAGGACAACATTGATTTACTTTTTCTCTGGAGGAAGCGATATTATGGATCATGGAATTGTACTCTGGCCAGAAGCAACAGTTTAAAGTTAAACGGCTAATGATGAATCAGTTTATTTAAAACACGTAGATTTTCACTTCAGAAGATGTTAATTGATGGAATGGAGTCATTCATTCAGATGGTACCTCTTCACTGTATATAAATTCCTAGTTAGTAATAGTATTAAGAACGGCCATCGTGAATTGCTAATCACTGAAAAACATGCTGGTTAGGGCTGTGCAATAAATCGAATGTGATTCTCATGCGCATCTCGTCAGTAAAGCCGGCACCGTGATTGGCGGTAAATCACCATCACCTGTTTTCAAATGGAGCGGTTAATACACAGAGCCGTAGTTCACTGACAAGCTACACGATATCACGTTCAATATCGCAGATGAATCGCATTCGATTATAAACACAGACTGAGAAAAACACATTCTCTTCTGGTCTTGGTTTACTGGTTCTGACAGTAAAAGTTTTGAGGAGCAAATTCAGAAGTTTGCCATAAGTTTGACATTTTCTTTCAGTTGATAAATAGATATAGATAATAAAATGGTAGAGGTTTTGTGAGAGGACAGAGGTCATAACACTACAATAACAACAGCAGTTTATTACCTTCCACTGTGGAAAAAAAAACAAAGCCATCATTGGAAATCAGTCCCAATATAATACCCCCAAGCTGCAACATAATAACAGTGATATTCAATATTGTTCCTCCTGTCTCCAAAGCATCCAAAGAAAGACCTGGTGGATCACAGGACAAAGTCTGGTGACCTGTCTTTATTTGGAATTATTCCCATTACCAAATGTCTGAATGTGTGAGCATGACAAAACAACTATTGTACACTATTGAGAATTGAAGAAATTAACAAATCATGTTACATTACTTTTAAATATACTAACAGATTACCATGATTTTTGTTTTATTATTCGTTTGGATATAGAGTATATGGTAAAACCATTATATTTATATATAGAAGAAAGAAGAAAGGGAGACTTAGAATCCCTGTTGAAGCAACTGGATTGTATTAATGCTTTTCTGAGAACAAATAGCTGTGGTCTATTTTTACATTCAAACTCCATTAGATTCAGTATCGTATGATGGCTTTAAACATCACAGTGTGAGTAACACCGACTTAATGAAACAGAAAGAGTAAACAAGCCATTATGCATTTGAGCCTGACCCTCTTTTCAATATGAGGCATGGTTGTACGCATGCTTCTGTTTAAATATATCCCATGTGTACCTATATTAATTTGATAATGCATACGGTTGATCTGTTCTTCACCAAAGACTAATTTGGTTACTCAACTAATGTTCTTATACTCTCCAAACTGCTCATTTCCCTGTAATGTCCCTTTGGCATTCAGTGACAATAGGCCTCCACCGACTGGAAGGCTAAAAACTAGATAAGGAAATGCCAAGCATGGCAAATGATGTCTAAACGACTGTCTGACATAACTAATAATGAAGAGAACAGATGAACATCCTCTTCAGGAGTACTTCATCACAGGAACTCACATCAAGAATGCAACCTGCTCGGCAAAGATAACTGCAGCCAAGAGCTGCATCCCGTTCACAGGCTTCTCCCAGAAACGCACAGCCTAAAGAAGGAGGAAATGCGTATGTGAGAGAGAAAGAGAGAGACGAGGAGGGGGGGTCAGGTTTGGACAGCAAGGCAGCAGATATGAAAGGCAGCGCATAATGTACTCATCATTTTCACACCGATTGTCTAAGTAAATAACTACAACAGGCCATGCGGTGCTCCACTAGTGCAAAATACAGGCAGTAACAAAAGAGCAAAGCATCAGAACAAGCTGTGTGTGTACTTGTACATAATGATTGCATTTAAATTAAAGAGCGAGCTATTAGTAGACCCAGAAGGAATCTGCTGCCTTATTCTGCATTTTTAGAGCTGAATTTTGTCGATTTAATGAATTTAAACATTTAAACCATAATATTTAATAAATGAACACATATTCAGCAAGGGATTTGTGGAATATTTTGAATGACTAGTATATCTGGTATACTTTCTGTGGCTGCAGATTTATTATTTAAAAAATATATCTCTGAAATGTTTTATACTTCTGTAAAATATTTGTGCAATATTTATTGTCAAACCACAAACTGTACTCACACACTGGACCCTTTTCTGCAGACCAAAGCACGAATCCTTCTTCCATTCATATTGTCCAACAGTAAAATGTACAACTGTGCTAAGAGAACAAAAGCAGTACTTGAGATGTCATGTGATTGTACTCTTTCCAGCAGCAGGACAGCACAGGCCACACTGTCACAGACAAAGCAAAAAATAAGACAGCCATTTCGACTTTCTGCAGATAAAAGCAGAATTATTTTAAGGAACTTGATGAGCCTCGCTATCTAAACAACAGCAACCTCAGGCACTAAATCCCATCAGTCATTTAGCACTAGCATTGAGCTGGACAACAAACCAAAGGACTGTATTGGCTAGGTGCTATAGAGCATTTTAAATAGTAGAAACATACATAAATAAATGACGGTAATTTTTTTATTGATTTGCAATATACTTGGATGCAAATAAAAACTATCAATGCCTTCATCCTTTGTTTGCCAGCAATGACAAATATATTTATCTGGATCAACACAGATTGTAAATGATTGTGGAAAAAAGTACCACACCTTGGTATCTGGCAGAAATTTATATTATAGCCCTTGTCTTGCTTTCTAGCTTATGCATGCTTTCAATGTGTTGTAGGTGCCTAGCACTGAAATCCCACTTGAAATGTGTCCACAAATAGATTTGAAAAGTCAGATATATTTAGAGACAGTAAAATATAATTTCAGCAATACTGAGTACAGCATCTTTCAAACTCATTGGAACTTTAAATTGTCAACATTTAATCCAGCCAAAGCTAAACTTAGAAAGCAGTGGCTGGTTAGCTTATGAAGCCATTTCATCATACAGATCAGCTTGAGACACAAATCACAGAGCTGAAGGAGACTAAAGGGTATCAGTGCTGTAAACAATGCCACAGTGTGTGAGAAGAGAAATGTGATTCATTTATTCATCATAAAGATCTAATAATAAGATCAGAATCAACTCAACTTTGTTCTATTACATTTGTTTTAATGGCTATTTGCAATTTTTATACAGTTTTATTGAGAAGTATTTTGCTATATATAAATGACAAGACTTTATGAATATGCCTGTAAAAGAGTACCGTCATTTTAGAATTAATGCTTAATGCCATTTAATATTTTGAACACAGGTAATGCATTCATTCAAGTGCTTTATTTTGTTGTGCTGTATGTAATTTTTTAAAGAATGAATGTTTTAAAAATGTATAAAAAGCACGTTTCCTGGGACCTTTTAAATTTATTTATAAATGGAAAGCTCAACAGGTATGAAATGTGCAATGAATGAAAAAAACAGCACTGGTCAATTGATTAGAGCCACTGCTGGAAGATGCTATTAGTGCACTGTGGGTAAAATAACATAACATCAAATTCCTTTTAAAACAATTGCCCCATGAACAAAAGAGATTTTTAGAGGTTGCAAATACAACAAAGATTACAGGAGTATACAATAAAATACAGCCTTTGTACTTCAAACTGTTAATTTTAGTAAATAAATTGCAATTGAGGTTACTGGGAAGGCTAATGGATTGCTTTCTGAACATTGTAAACTAAGTTCCATATATTATAAAATAAAGCATGTATTAGGCCACTGATATGACTAGAATCTTCAAAATTGCTATTTATTTATTTAGAAGTAAAGATGTTTTAGTGTTACACACTTGGAAGGCCATACAAGGTGAACTGTGAGAAGCAAAGACATGCAATGCTTGCAAAGCAGCGATGTTAAGAAAAATACATTTTACATGAACCCGTCTTAAAGAATTTGACATTTCATCTGACCCTGAATAGAAGATAACGGATTCCTTGCAAAAGCACACTTCAATCATCTGTGTTAGTTTTATGGATGCTTGGTTCTAGGAGGGACACAGAATCACACAGACTTTGCCATTCCCTCAATAGCTCTTTTTCTGGCCAAACACAGCGGTCTACAGTGATGGCTGGGGGGGCCTAAGAACGCTCACTGTTTCCAAATCCCTTAAATATTTCACTCCTCTGACAGAGCTGAACACTGACTCCTCTGTTTGCCTACTTTGTGCTGTGCATTTGCACCTGTTCCAGCTCTAAGTCCTGATCTGTTCTTCTGTTTCTTTTCGCTGCAGCGCCTTCCCCTTTTTTTTAGAAAAATCCTCGCCAGGCCAGCATTATGTTAATTTCCCCCACAATAGTTTAGGTGAAGAAAACATATTGCGTGCTATCCTAAAAATGACTTCTCTCTCTCTCTATCTCACTTCCATGCTAATGTACCCTGTGGCTAATGGCAACTTCTCCCGTTGTGTGGTGTTCCTTGCAGGGACATTTGTTCCTAATCAGGGAAAGGTATCATCAGCATTATGTGCCATGAAGAATTAAATTGAGAATACATTTCTGTTCCTGAATTTGAATTGAGGTAGCATACAGGGTGCATTTTAATGCACATTTATTCATTAAAAAGTACTAATGTGGGATGAAATTCAAAGAAATTCCTGTGACTGCTCTAAAAGTATTTTTTTATACACATTTAAAGCGTTATTGAAATAATAATAGTGTTGGATACACTTAAATTAGAAGTGCACAAAGACAGATGTTGCATCCATAACACCAAATTGAAACTTATGAAGTGAATTTATATAGACTATGTGTACATACATACTATTATCAACAAAATAAATAAATATAAAAATATAGACATATAATCAGATTTCTAGGCAAAGTTTTTAATAGAACACACTTTAACTTGCAGTAAAATACTCTGACATACACTGACATGGATTTCAGGCGGCCTGAACTCTTGTGCAAACTCTTCTAAAGGGAGATCTCGGTGGGCCAGAACGGTCAAGCGTGCTGCGAGCTCCATGATCTGTCTAGGTCTTGGATGATGTCACGGTACGTGGTTGTAGAAGTAAGCACACGAACACGAAGGAGTAGATGAAAGGAGTCTTTAATAAGCATCAACACACGATTTACATTAATTTAACATTATTCCAAGACAAGGGGAGAACTGAGGACTTACAAAGGCAGGGAAGAAACGAGATAATTAAACTCAGGTGAACAGACTGAACGATAATTAACTAATGACAGGAAACAAACCAAATAAGGGCAAACAGGAACTAAACTGAAACAAACATGTGACAAAACAGGCTTAATTAGTCATAATAAATTAAACAAAATCTTGCAAGTTAATGAAATAGAAATTAAATTAATCTTTTGTGTGTATTGTTGAATTGCAATTCACAATTTGTTTCTTCCGCTCATTCTAATTCAAATTCCAGTTCAACATCATGTGTGGTTCAACTGAATTTCTATCCCAATGAAAAGGAGCCAATTACAAAAATATATATATTTTTCCCAACCCTGATAAGCTTGCGTACACATATGTATATCAAAATACAACAGTGCACAGGGAAGAAAGATTCATCTTCGTAAGTGTCAACATGAAAAAAAAAAAGTTATTTGTTGCAATAAAGATATTGTTGCACCGCAGCAAAACAAAAGCTGGCAAAAGGTCATGAACCATAAAAGAAATAAAGTCATGAGTATAACAGTCACAAGTCATGCATGAAAGGAGTCTAGTGTCTCTCCAGAGAAAGAATGGGCATTGTATGTTTGTGAGTGTGTGTGTGTGTGTGTGTGTGTGTGTGTGTGTGTGTGTGTGTGTGTGTGTGTGTGTGTGTGTGTGTGTGTGTGTGTGTGTGTGTGTGTGTGTGTGTGTGTGTGTGTGTGTGTGTGTGTGTGTATGTGTGTGTTTGTGTGTGTGAGAGAGATAGAGCTTGAGACAGAGAGGGGGAAAAGAAATGCAAAAGCCACTGAAGGGTGTCAATATATTCTGAAATTGAATTAAAGAGTAATTAGGGAAATCATTACCTGACACTTCAGCAGTGGGATTTGGGTAATTTACTGTGCCATCGTTCAGTGAATGAAGTATGTCCTATAAGACTTCTCCTTTTGCCAAAGGTGATGGGCACATTAGATAAAAGCTTAATTTAAATCAGCAGCCTTGACTTCTGTCCTTGATGTTGCCACAGACACTATTCCAAGTTAAATTACTGTGATTAAACTGATAATGTTTACCAGGCCAATTGCTTCATTCAGGAATACTTGTTATAGAAAATACCAAATATCTCAAACAACTTTGAAAGGAACTGAATCAAGTGGGACGTAAATAAACAGTTTCATAGGGAGCAGCAAGACCTTGGCCTGCTTTCGGTGAGTCATTTAAACACTTCCTTGTTGACTCTGCCTCGGCTATTCCCCTTGAGTCAAGCGAATCTCCACTGCTATCCTAACTGCCATACAATTACTCCGATATCTCAGGAAGTGAGTGAGATCAACCATTCGATTAAGGGTGAGTTAACAGAACTTCAAGAGTACATACTGCCCTGAGACCATTGCAAACATTTGAAATTACTTCTTCAAAAACAAAACTGACATAGTGGATGGATTGATGAATGACAGATCATTTGCCTCTCCCCGTAGATTAATTAGCAGTCCTTTCCTCTTTTAATAAATCAAAATCTTGATGACAGCAAATTGTTAAAGGCTTCCTTTGGATAGCTATAATCTGCATGCAAGATGAGCCCTTGGTATAAAAGTAACTCGAAGCAACTATAGTTTAATCAAGGTCTAGTCTCCAGATTCAATAAAGGTTAGGCCCAATCGACAGAATTTGTTAACTTTAAAGGGGTCATGAACTGCTTCTCTTTTTTTATTTTGTACTGATCTCTGAGGTCCAATTAAAATGTTATCAAGATTTTTATGTCTAAAAACATCATAATTAAGAAGCAATAGGCTATATTCTGTCCTGTTTTTGACCCCCCCTCACCAGAACGCTCTGTTTGAATAGGCATGGCGGATTGTAGACTCGAAACTAAACACCCACTGCTATGATTGGCTAACACTATGACAGCCTACATCCTTCACAGATAGATGCTGCTGTGACTTAGGGTAAAACTGAATAAATACTCATATCAAATGATCTATTTAACAGACAAACCAATAGTGATCATGTAATAAAAACATGAAAATAAATAAACAGTTACTCACACTTGTGTGTTGCGACATTACTGTTGGAGCCAACATAGTCATCACAGCATCGTCTTTTAGTTGCAATCTTTCTGAAAATCCCACATTGAATTGTGCCTTGTTTGTAAATGAATCCGCAGTATCATGAAGTGAACAAAGGACCGAGTTCTTACTGACATGGTCTGGAACTTCATTAAACATATTTTTTAAAAGTTAGAAAAAAGTTAATTCACAATACTGTTTTTCCACAACTTGGCACTGAACAGCGCTTTGTTGTCTTCTGAGTCATCTCTATCATTTGATTTCTGCGTAGACCTGAACACTCGTCTCTCTCGTAAACACTACATGTGTGAATTGGTGGGCGGGGCTAAACAGGCAGCGATGTAGATGCAGGCATTGATCTTCTTCTGCGGAGGTGGTCCTTATTCACGCTATTGCATCATAAAGTAGAACATCCCACAAGCTGTCCTTTTTGCAGACTGGCAATTTTATATATAATTTTTACAGTTATGAATGTGTTTTATTAATGTGTTTATGGTGTTGCATTGTCAAGGTGTAAAATGTAAACAGCAACTTTTCACTTCACACGATGTTAAATGGTGAACTGCAGGCTTCTTGATTTCTTGTAGGATTACGGTGATGTTTTTATCAGCTTTTTGGACTCTCATTCTCACGGCACCCCTCCACTGCAGAGGATCTATTGGTGATGTACTGCTAAATTACTTTGTTCCTAAATAAATCTGTTCCGATAAATAAACAAACTTTATATATTGGATGGCCTGATCACAAGTAAACTTTCAGCAGAATTTTAGTTTGGAGTGAACTATTCCTAACTTGTGCTGAACCCGGAATATTCCCATAGAAAGTCATCCCACTCTTACTGATGTATTTTGTGATACAAAACTGTATTCTCATAAGGCTAGAGAACCATCGGTTCACTCTTTCTCATACTAATGTGTGTTTTCTAGTCACAATATGCACGGTGCTAGTCTGTTAAGGACTCGATTGTTTTACTGATTTTTATTTCTTTTTTGGCTGCATGGTAAATGATGGCAAGCCAAACCAAGAATGCTGCCAGAGATTACTTAAAGACAGATGGCGAAGAAAGACGATGTTCAAACTGAGATCTTTATTAAATGGTCCTTTAATAACTAAGCCTCTCTTTTGGCAAGATTTAACGACTGTTTGAGAAGATTATGGTGTTATTATTTTGATCTTTATTCCAAGAGAAACATTTAATCAGCAATTTAAGCAGGAAAAACAATAATTATGTAACATCTATCGCATTATTAGATGTCACTAGTGTTTCATTATCTTTTTTAAATATCTATTTCCATGTTAGCACTCGAAATCAACAAATAAGCAAATAAATAAACAAACAAAATGTTGCTACTTCAGTGTGCATATTGCTTATGAAAATGGCACACACTTGATGTAGTGGAGTGGTTCTCACAAATAGGGACCACACAAAATAGGGACCTAAAACAGTGCCAAACGTATTTATTAAAAACAATTATAATAATATATACTGTATATATATATATATATATATATATATTGTAAAATAAAAAACAATAAAAAAAATAATGGCAATAATAATTAGCTGAACTAAGCAAGTGAACTCACATTAATTGTAGCCTTTTTTATTAGTTAAATTATTATTATTTATTTGCACAACACTGAGCCACTAGTTGAGAACTACTGTAGTGTATGCCTATCTCAATTTCATACTATTGCCATGCTAATAATGGAGCTCTTATATGAACATAAAGTATGAATAAAATAAAAAGGAAACTCTTGAGCTATTTGATATTTCCAGACTGATGTCCACCAGGCTTACCATATGGAGTGTGCCATTCATCGACTACTTCAATTTGTTGTGCTGCGATTTACCATTTTCAGTCAATGACCTGTACAATCTGCTCATTCCCCAGACAAATGCCACCAAGTTCTTTTTAGTCCACCTTATTCAAGCAAAAAGCCATGCCACGAGTAAGAAGGGAAAATTGTGTTGCCTCTCAACCATGACAAAATCTAATATCAAGATGGATCTATTTTTAAGGGAGAGCATCACACAAATAATGTATCTCTTCAGTGGTTTATAAAAAAAATGCCATTAGCAAATGACCTGAGGTCTAGAATGACAGTACTCTGCCTTTTTCCCTTATCCATCTTTTTATTTTATATATTTATTTATTTGTTCAACAATAGGTTGACTTGCTATGTTTGAATGCTTCAGAATTGGTTTCTTTAAGAATGTTGTTTTCTACTGAGCTGTCTTTTTCAACATACAGTATATCAGAGACTGTATCACTGCACACAAAGATGGGGACAAACGTGAATGGGTGCCATCAGAATGAGTTTTCAAACAGCTGATAAAAATATCCACACAACTCTAGTCCATCAAATAATAAAGATGTTTTACAAGATGTTTTTATAATATTGCTTTCGCCAGTAAAAATGTAATGTCGTCTGAGTTCAAGCACCTTTTAAAAGCAAATTATTTGTGTATTATTGTGATATTTGTTTTCTTATTCTGACGGCACCCATTCACTTCAAATGATCCATTGGTGAGCAAATGATGTCATGCTAAATTACTCCAAATCTGTTCCAGTGAAGAAGCAAACTCTTCTACATCTTTGATAGCATGGGGGTGAATACATTTTCAGCAAATTTTCATTTTTGGGTGAACTATTCTTTTAACCCAAAGAACAGAATGAAGTAGAAGATATTAGAATAATAACTCATATGTTTGGCTTGTATTGTGTGTAGTGTATTGGCACACTGAGCTAGGAAAACGAAGCCTTTATGCTTTTTTTGAGGCATACTAGCATTTATATACTCATTGTATCTTTATAAGAATCGGATGTAGCAAGCGAGCTGTTAAACAAAGCCACTTAAAAACCTGCAACATTGCAGATTGATTTATGGGCCTGCACATTGACCACGTGGCATTGAGAAGGGAGGGTTAATGTTTTTTTCAGACATGATCATTAGACATTTCTAGCTGTAGCAATAGTGCTTGTTACTGTGGAACAAAGCTCATATGTCAGAGTCATTAGAGAAGGAGAGCATGACACTGGCTTGGCCTCATCACTATTCGGGTGATTCATACAACCAGAAGAGAGTCTGACACTTCAGCTACACATGCAGCGGCTGAGACGAAAGCTTCACACACTGCTTATGACAATTAATAGCCAGTGAAACCTCTGGTGCCAACATGCTACATTGATAAACACCACTTTTACCTGGTTGCACATAGTTAGTTAATATGTAATGGGCGTCTTCAAGCTAATTATGCGAACAAGTGCCAGACTGTTTGCAGGAATTAATTTCTCTCACCTGCAATTAAATTGTCCAAAGACTTCTTATGTTTTCACAGTCTAACCTATTTACAGAAGCCATTGTGGGGGAGAGTGAGGGAAGAAGCGAGAAATTAGAAAAAAAAGCGAATAAGCATAATGCATCAATGAGAAATGCAGAAATACCTGGCCTCAGCTGTCACGATGGTAGCTAATTAAAATAGTATCTTTACTTTGCTTTCTTGATTACTCTTCATCGAGAGAACACATCATTGACTCTATCGAGGCTGCATTTTAAGGGAATATTTACCTGTTGTAATGACTTCCTGTCTATGCATTGATAAATGTTCCCTCTTTGTGATATAGCCCAATATACCATGATCTAGATCTGGTCGACTGGCTTTAAAGAGTGCTGTCTCAGCTTTGTCAAACAGCTGTTTTCTGCACTATCCACTGATCTGCTGCTGGTCCTGTGGATGTCTTTTCACTATCTGCATCATCTGAAAACAGCTAAGCAGCTCAGCAAAAACGGTGCTGATATTTCTCTCACTCTCTCACTGTGAGGACTTGATTTGATTTTGTCTATGATTTCTTTCTCTTCCTTTCCTCCCAAGATTGCTCATTTCCTCTCAGGGTCGATCACTGCGAATCAATTGGAAGCCAATGTCTGACTGTTTCTGCTCATTCTTGTGTTGTCAGCATGGGCAGTCCAGTGCACTCCTTTGATATTTTATTTTATTTTATTTTATTAATGGTAATCATGGACACTGTTTGAGGTAATATACAATACATTTATTCATCTGTCTGAGTAGAGGTTTGTCATTTTAATTTGTATTGTATTTTATTATAAATAAACAGTGCAAACTTATGGTTAAAATGTCATAAAGTTCAATTATTTATGTTAGAAATTTAGATTTGTGTGTATTTCTGCATAATAATCCAAAAGAGTCAGGACATTTTAGGATTCCTGTTATGTATTTTCCCTTAATATATGTGCCAATATATTCACATACAATATGAAACCCACACATCTAATGGAAATCACATTGGTTATTATTTATGTGTTTAGTTACTTTTGCAATATCACAACAAAGTGAACATATAATAAAACATAAATGTAAATAAAAAAATTATGTTTACTTTGATTAAAGCAGTTTTTTTCCCATCTTCCTGTAACATGAAAACTCATAAGCAATGATCTTTTTTTCCATCCTGACTAACATTCTGTTGTTGTTGGTTTTACCCTTTTAAATTAGGCTATATACAAGATTGAAAGTATATATATATATTAAATATGCATGTATTTTAAAGCTCAGAAGGTATACTATAAGAACTATAAGCTCAATACATCTCAATTCAAACCTATTAAGCCATGTTCTAATATAGTTTACCCCTGTCAATGTTGTGAGCCTGATAACGACTTGTCTGAATATAATGTCGATCCTGCTGCTAGAGCAGGCTATTATTTTGTATCATAAATGTCCCATTCATAAATAAGTATAATATTATTTTCATATTTTCATTACAAGCACATAACGTTCAAAATCATTCTGACCCTGACAAAGTGCATTCTCTCAGCACCGAAACCCCGCCCTCTCACCCGCTCGCAGCCAATGAGGAGTGGAGGAGGCTTGTCTCTGAAATAAATTGGATATTTTCATGGTGTGTATAGGAAGCGTCGGGTTTGAGCATCCGACATACTCGCAGTTGCACAGAGTGGACCTCCGGAGTCTACATGTATTTAGTTCATCTTTGACAACGGGTTAAGTTAATGTCTCGACCGAGGGGAAACAGTAGACTTTAATCGCGTCAGTCGTTAATGGTTATGGGATTGCTTCACCCTAACTTCCAATTCATAAGAGACCTGTCTACCTGGAGAGAGAAGAGTGAAGACAGAGCGACCGCTTCTCCTCGCGATAGTTTTTCTTCTCTTCACCCGGATTATACGGCACAAGACGTTGGAAATATACTCGATAGCGGAAGCAGAGAGTTGGATGCTGGGTTTCAAGGGCTGTTCTCGCTTCGCGATGGTGTTTAAAACAAGTTGAACCGAGACAAATTTTCAAAGGTCACCCTCAACAATCTCCCTATGCTTTGCTTTTACAATCATTTGCTTTCAACTGTAGAACTGTAGAGGTTGTTGACTTCAGTGCTTGAAGCATCGGACACCTGGAGAAGGTAAACTTATAACAACCAGACGATTTAATTATACTACACGTATAAATATAATACAATATTTAAAATAATATGTACTTTAATTATAGGATAATTGCAAGCATAATCTTTAAATAGTCCTTTTATTTGCGTTAGAGACATGCATGTGACAATTTTACTGTATTGATTAGAAGAATGTTTCTGAAACACAGCATAGATTGAAAATGGCTGAAAAATGATAATATAAGATGGAAATAAATGTAATATTTTAAGTCTATTTTTATATTTTATATCAGATAGTTTCAATTTTTAAGTCCCTGGGACTGCCAGCCAAATTCTCAGACAACCCAGTGATCTCCAAATGAAAGATGCTTTATTTTTTGGTAACACGTTATTATAATTTTCATTAAGAGTAATAATTATTAATACTACATTATATGGTGCTTAACAATAGTCAGAAATCTATCATTGTATATAATTATTACTCTTAAATCTATCATTATATATAATTATATTATATTGTCTCCACAGACCTCAGTCTTAGACTGAAAACCCTGGACTTTATCTGTCTTTACAGCTGTGTTAGAAAAAGGGTGTCAGAACTCACATTAATTTATTGTAATGTCTTTGTTGTTTCAGAAGGTGAAGAAAGTTTGGAGAGAATGTCGAGTCGCAGGGTGAAGCATGAGCTGCCAGTGTACTGATTTTAGACTGGCGTATCTGATGAGTCTATGGGTGTGTGTTGTACTAAGCCTTCACTGCTGGGTTCTAGCCCCTGTGGCAGCCTCCCATGATGCCGCTGGGCCATTTGGGTGGCTCCTTTCAGATAAAGGGCCTTTTCATCACTCACAGGAATTTGCAGAATTTGTGGAGCGTTATCAGCAGGGCTTCACAACCAAATATAAGATTTACAGGTGAGTTGGATAATTACTTCTGTTATGTATTGCCACTGGTGTGTAGAATGTGTTGGAATCTTGCATGATATGCAGAATAATATGGTGCTTTTCATTGATTTGTTCACATATTACCATATAACGAAGTTAACAAGAAACCTTGATGGAGACAGGCTTATTTTGTTTAATGGTGTGTAAACTTCAGATTTGAATATAAGAGAAACTTCCAAATGCAAATTGCCACATGAGTGTACTGATGGAAATTGTGGGGTATTTTTGCTATGGGTTAGGTTACATGATATTTTGGTATACATACTGTAAACATGTATGGACGATATAGACTGGGGGACAGTAGTAATTAAGTAGAAATTAAAAATGTTCCAATATGCTAAAATGTTACTGATGAATGTCAAACTATGTTTTATATGTTATAATGTTACTGATATGCTGGGTGAACAACGTGTTTCATGACGAGTCACTTTAAGAGTTTTTTGTCAAGAAACTAGACTGCTGTTTTCAAGTTAAAAATGTGATTAGAAACTTTTAATGCCAGATTAATAGTTGCAACTGATGTGAGGTGAGGTGTTGCGGGAGCTTGTGCCGAGTTAGAGCTGAGGATTAGATGAAGTGATAAACAGCCCAAAGGGGGAGGAGAAAAAAGCGGGAAAAGTGTTGGCTGAACTGAACCTGACTGACACGCTCATTTGGCAGGGCTGTTGGACCACACTGCCAGGCGCAGATGGAGATGGCAACATTGGGGTTAGTCAGACGTTCTCTCCTCAACATACGTGTGTATCTGTGAATGCTCCACTGGCTTTATTTAATTTTGTTGGTAGAGGCAGACTATAGGAGTCAACAAAAGTACAGTTGTGCTTTCTCAATGTCAGATCTCCCCCTGCTGGTGGAAACCAGCAGCTTGCGTGCGCATGTGTGTGTGTGTGTGGCTGGCGTGCGCATGTCTACCTGATTTTACTTTGCATGCTATACAGGGCTCCTATCCCAACATCCCTTGTGCCTGAATGACTTTTAAGTACCTTGCTTTCACACTGGCAGTACCGAGGGGACAGGTTTGCATCTGCTACATATCTGAGTTGAGAGAGAATCAATTATGCTTTGTCTTGTATGAGACATTTGAGGAAATATAATGATATGTGACATTGGAACAGTTTTACAAGCCTATATGCGTGTGTGCATCTGTTTATCATCTCTTCTTTGGTCTTTTTATAGACTACTTTGAAATTCAATGTTGTATTGGATTGTACACTGAGAAAAGTGTAGAAGAAAGTTTCACGTTTCACATCGAATTTCTAGTAATGTTCACAAATAATTACTAATAAATGGTAACACATTGAATTAAGTGTGATATTTTGAAGCAGAAAGGCTTAAATATATCTCAATTTTTTTTTTTAAATGTACTCCAGTATTTTATTTATAACTTTGAAAACTCTCTCTCTCTCTCTTTTTTTTTTACAATCTAGTGCTGATTTTATATTCAACAACTCAAACTTGTGTTCACTACGATCACTGTAAATAAATCTTGAGCCGCTGTCCCACCTGCTTGGTTGGTCTGAATAATAAATCCCTAAAATTCTCACCTCAAAATTGTACATCAGCATCTGCAGTTTGTTTGCATTTTCGAAAACACAACTACTGTAGGTTGTTAGGAACGTGTTTGTGGTAACAGGTAGGTGTGCGGTGACACAGATTGAAGGTAAATTTGTGTCAGATGTTATATTCTCATTCTCCCCATTTACCTTCCGCCAAAGGTTGAACAGAGCCCAAGGGTACAGTAAAGAGTCAGTAGTGTCTATCCTTCCTGTCAGATGCATGAAAGGGATCTCATAAAACACCCGACATATGCTGCCTGACAAGTGTGTGATGGGAGGGTTCTGCACGGGAGGATGGGTGGGTGAGACGGACAAGCCGATGGCAACGGAAAAGGTTGCCGGAGCAGATACGTGCACACTTGTTCCTCCCGGAGATACTAATAGCGAAGCTCCACGAGCGCAAGGTGACAGCAATTGTCGGCTTAGCCAGAGCTGTGTGAGCAACAATGAGGATAAGCAGTAATTCTCCCACGCAAACACTGTCTTCCTGAAGTTTTCCTGCACTCTGGAATGGGTCTTGATGTGTAAAGTCGACAGAGTCTGTGATGCTTTTTACACCTGAATTAGACATGTGTACTTTTGATCTTTTACTGGAATTAAAAGTATTATGAAGATTTGAATACATCTTAGTCATATATTAAAAAAATGTGGTTGTATTTAAAATATTTGCTAGTGTTTTCAGATGATAAATGGTCGTATATTTAAATATCTTCAATTATGTATGCAGAGAAGGAGCATTGAGCTGTTTGGCTTTAATGTCTGTTTTTATGTGGTCGTGTTGATGATGGTGCTAAAGTTTTATTACCTTTTTATTAATTATAAGTAATTACTTCAGTATACAAGTCTGTATATAAAACTGTAAACAAAAGAAGATATTAAGGGATTTAAGGAATATTGTCAAATCTATAAACGTATGGCTCACATTTTTCTAGATTAATGTAATTAATCTTAAAGTATATTTGCAAAATGCTTAATTAAAAACATATATAACCATAGCACATAGCCAGACCGCTGCTTATCCAGCTTGGAATAAGGATGATGTTGAATAAATGAAGATTTCCAATTAAGAAAGCATCTTAAAGGGTTTAAGAGGAATAAATATAATTGAATTATTATACATCCTAAAAAAAATTATACAAGTCATAAGTGCTATTAATGCCTGAAGCATTAGAGGTCTATTAGCCTCCAGCCTCTTCAGCATTCAAATAGATTTAGACGTAAAAATGTTTAGCCTAATGACAATAATGTCTGAAGATTTTCCATAAAAGCCTCAGATCATTGATTGCTCAATTAGTGGCACTTTGTGCTATTTTAGAGGGATATTTAACTTAATGCAGTCGTGTGTGTGTACTGTGTACAGGACATTACTGACAGCTAGGTTGTGTAGAAATTCTTTGAACTGTTCTTATCAAATGAATATATTTCAGTGTAGTCCTGAAAATCAAACCGGAGCAAAGACTGTGATGTTCACCGGTGTGGAATTTCAAATTAAACACATGAAGGGCTTCCGGTATATGGCATATTTGACAAGTTTTTTCTTTCATTCATGGAATTAAATGGTTGCACTGCACACCTCTTCTATTTTGTCCTTATTATATTATTTCCCTGCACAAGTTATATGTTATACAGGTCAAGGAGAATTTTATTTAAATCCAACAGCACAATATTGCTTTTACAAAGGCTATTTGAACAAGAAGTTAATTTCGAATATCTCTAATTTTACACACAATATGGTCAGTTATTTTGTTTATTTTTGCATCGCCAAGGGAAGTAGTTCCAAAGGCAATCAAATCAGTTAGCAACTTGCGTGAATTATGGCATTCTTTGCATTTTTGAACTTCATACCAACAAATAGGATTTTATCATACAACAACCCAATAGAATATGCTGTAATATTTTATTTGAAGCCTTTGAATGCATTATAAAAGTATTTATAATGCACACTTTAATGCATTATATATTTTCAAATAGACTACAATTGTAAGGAAAGTTAAAATTGACTACAGCATTTGCAGATTTATTTTTACATCTTAAATTGCATTTTAGCCATGTCTTATACTTCATTATACTTTCTAAAAGTGTAACAATGCATAGATAATGTATTAATGTGGTTATAAGCATTCATGAAATCACACAATGCATTATAAGGTTTCACAGGACATAATTCATGAAAAAGTTAAAATGTGTATTCATGCTGGTCACATATTAAAGCGCAGTTTGTGCTGAATATAGTGTAATCAGACTGTAGTCATTAATATTTTATAAGTAGCTTAAATAAATACAAACATCAGGGCATGTTAAAACATCTCCAGCCTCCCAAAAACTCCCAGAGGGATACACTAATGTTTAATCAATTAAATCTAAAAGATTTAAGTAAAGTGTTACTGAATATGCTACAGTTATTGTAGATCAGAAATGTATACAACAGCGATTGGTATCCCAGAATACCCTAATTCACCCTTTATAAGAGAACAAGAGAAGGTGGGTGGGAGTGTGTTAGAGAGAGAGAGAGATCGACAGAAGGAGAGGGAGAGAAAGATATCAGGCTAGTAGCGTCAGGCCCTAGCTAATCGTCTCATTATTTATGTTTCAAGACATGTATATCCCCTGAGTATGCTTGCACTTGCATTGGAAACACAATCAAGGACAAAACACCTACTGGCTGCTCGGTCATTGCTATGGTAGATTGTTTTCCTAGTTCAGTTTATCAGGGCCATAGCTCGACTGAGAGAGATGAGCTGTTGGACTTCCCTTATGGGAATTGAATGATGGAAGCTCACAGAGGTGCGTATGTTAAGTCATATCTCACAACTGACAGGAGCGATGATGACTGGGGCTTTGATGACTCAATACTTCAGTATGAAGAAATACTCTTTGAATAAATAGCGAATGTCCTTTGTTGACCAATTTGCTCTAAATTTAGGTCCAAAAAGTTTCTTAAGTCCTAAACGACTTATGCCGTCGAATGAGTGAGGCCTTAATGAGTATGTTTACATCAGATTAATGTTATCATCAAGAAGGGTTTGATAAACACAACTAATGAGGTGTAGCCTGAGCTCTCAATTTGCCTCAGGTTAGTCTTGAAATAAAAATCAAGTTAAGACCACAATATAAACACAGCTGGTAGTTGGCAATAAACCAATTACTATAATAATAATGTTATATGACTTTTGAAATTAGAGCTGTCAAGAAGGTTTCATTGAATGTTTTGTTAGCATTTTTCAGAGGTGGAAAGTAACGAATTACATTTACTCGCGTTACTGTAATTGAGTAGATTTTTTGTGTACTTGTACTTTTTTAAGTAATTTTTTTAATCTGTAATTTTACTTTTACTTAAGTATATTTTGTGTGAAGTATTGTACTTAGCTACATTTTAAAACACATTCACATTACTGAGTAAAAAAAAATCGCTCCGTGGAAACAACTGCAGCAAATAATGGGCAGAAGAAGAAACTGGCGCTAAAATCACAAGAAAGATGCAGACGAACAAGACAGGCGTTAATGGTGCAGACCCAGCTGAAAACCAAACCCCGTCGTATTCTGCTGTTGAACTCGAAGGAAATGAAGTGAACCCCTGGCCATATATTCATGCTCTATTATGCAGTGTTAGCTGTGTTTGCCTCGGGAGACCGAACTAGCAGCTTATAACATCTCGACATCGCCCTTCACAAGCATGTAGAGGTAATGTAAGGTAAATACTTACATCGTTGCATTGGTGGTTAAAATGAAGCTTTAACAGTTTAACAAAAGGTTTTGCACAAATGAGCCAACAAGACAGTGGTGCAGGGTGTGCAATATCATCTGAGATAATATAGTAATTGTTGTTTTAACGATGTGCGATTTGACATTATCAGTATTTTGCCAAAAACCAAACAAATCACTCTAAACAGTGTGCCGTGAAATCTAGTAACGTTAGATTAGACTAGTCCGCGTGCATATGGAGTGCTTTCTTTCACTGCGTGATTCAGTCTGTTAAAATGCGTTTAGAATGATCACAAAATTTTAGATATAGAAGCAGAAAATGTATATATTTATATAATTTAATATAGTAAGTCAACATCACATGACGAATGCCGTTTTTCTCAAAAAATCACCATGATTACATAGGCCTGTAGTTTTTCTTTTTACAACAGTTCAAAAAACAAGAAGTTAATTAAGAGACTTGCGTTTTAGACACCATATTGCCTGTTTTTGCTCTATTTCGACAACAAAAATAATTCCAAACAGCCATCATACACTCTGACTCTGAGCAATGACGTGTTTTGTTCCTGAATGTATTAACCGTTTAAATGATTCTATTCAATCGCAATGACTCACTTATCAGTGACTTGCTGACACCTACTGGTGGTTCTAATTTAACATTTAAAGTATCTTTTTATTTTTGTATTTCAAATGACTATTTAACATTTGTGACCCTGGCCTGGAGCACAAAAGCAGTCTTAAGTCGCTGGAGTATATTTGTAGCAATAGCCAACAATACATTGTATGGGTCAAAATTATAAATTTTTCTTTTATGCCAAAAATCATTAGCATATTAAGTAAAGATCATGTTCCATTAATATATTTTGTAAATTTCCTACTGTAAATATATCAAAACTAAGAGCTTAATTTGAACAAATTTAAAGGAGATTTTCTCAATATTTGGATTGTTTGCACCCTCAGATTCAAGATTTTTAAATATTGTCAGATCATAACAAACCATACATCAATGGAAATATTATTTATTCAGCTTTCAAATGATGTATAAATCGCAATTTAGGAAAATGGACCCTTATGGTTTTGTGGTTCAGGGTCACATTTTATGTCTTATTTATCAAAACATTATTTCTGCATTTGTAACTGCAGGCTAAATGCATTCATGTCAGTGTGTAAATACATCTAAATGCCACTTCAGATGAAGCTTCTGCGTTTCCTCTGCATTGCAAAGATTAATTTTGTTGATACTGATTTAAATTCCCTGGTAACAGCCTAAATGTTTTATTATTCTAAATAACTGATTCCTTTAATTAAAAACACCTAGTTTGAGATTTATAGGCCTATCCCAGGTGTGTCAAACTCTGGAGGGTGTTACTGGAGGGCCACAGCCCTAAAGAGTTTAGTTCCAACCCTGCTCCAACACACACACCATGTAGTTTTCAAATAAGCCTAAATGATTAGTTTAGCTGGATCAGATGTGTTTAATTAGGGTAATATCTACACTGTGTAGGGCTGTGGTCCTCCAGGTACTGAGTTTGACATCTTTGGTCTATCCCATTTTTTCCTCCCTCTCATTGTTAAAATGTAACTAAGTAATTTTTACTCTGAGTAAATTTTAAATGAGCTACTTTTTACTTTTACTTGAGTATATTTTTAGACTGGTACTTTTACTTGTACTTAAGTAAAATTTCAGTAATGTAATGGTACTTTTACTTGAGTAGAATATTTTTGTACTCTTTCCACCTCTGGCATTTTTAAAATAAAACAAGAAAACACTTTGTTTTCATGATGATAAAACATGTAGATGTTTTTGCATGATGGACGACTATGATACATTTGTTAAATGACAGTTACAAAAGATTTTGTTTAAAAAAAACGCTGTTCTTTTGAACTTTCTATTTATCAATGAATCCTGAAAAAAAAAAGGTTTCTGAAGGATCGCATGACACTGAAGCCTAGAGTAATGACTTCTAAACATTCAACTTTAGCATCACAGGACCAGTATGTTTAAAATTTAAGTATTTTAAATTGTATAAATATTGCTGTTTTACTATAATTTTTATCAAATAAATGCAGCTTTGGTAACTGGACTTCTTTTGAAAGTTGAAAATACCTTTTGAAAGAATCTTTAAAAGGGACTCGAAAATAAAAAAATAGCAAAAAATGCACTCACCTGGCCATCCAAGATGTAGATTTTGTTTCTTCATCAGAGCATATTTGGAAAAAAATTTACATTACATCTCCAATTCACCAATGGATCATCTGCAGTGAATGGGTGCCGTCAGAATGAAGTTTCAAACAGCTGAAAAAAACATCACAATAATCCATTAGTAATGTATTTATGTGTGTGTATACGGTTGCAGTGTTGTACATTTACTGTACATGGCTTCCTCCGTGAATGCTGACAGACTAACAGGCTCTCAATCAGTGACTGCACCTTTTGACATGTTTCCGTGCAGAAAGCATTTATTACATGAGAGTTTCTAGATTTATGGACTGTTTGAGTTGCAGCCTGACACAGTAGACTGATAGTCTTAGATACAAATGCCATCCATCCTTGCTGAGTGTGTTAACCGATTTGTAGGTCAATGTAGCGAAATAACAGCCTCAAATGTTATTAAAAATGCAAAAGAACATGCACTTATATTTTCAATGCAGAGTGCAAATTCAGATGAATTGGCTTTCACAGTGGCAAGTGATCTATGCAATGCATTGCAGGCTTACAGAATAAATATTACTGTTCAAATGTTATTACTGTAATATTTCTTATTCTTACCAAGGCTGCACTTATTTGATCAAAAATACAATAAAACAGTAATATTGTGAAATATTATTAAAAAGTAATATATTCCTGTGCTAAAGCTTAATTTTCAGCAGACAGTCTTTGTCAGATGATCCTTCAGAAAACATTTTAAAATGCTGATTTGGTGCTCAAGAAATATTTTTTTATTACTATAAAGGTTGCAAACAGTTGTGCTGATTAATAGTTTTATGGAAACCATGATACCTCTTTTTCAAGATCATTTGATAAATAAAATGTTCAAAAGAACAGTCTTTATTTAAAACATAAATCTTTTAACATCATAAAAGGTCTTTACGCTCCTTCCTTGCAGAATAAAATTCTCACTGGCCCCAAACTTTTGAACAACATGTATTTGCATACATCTGCATTTTGTTGCATGCAGTTATGAATTCTCTCTTTCCTATTTTCTTCCACTTGTATAAAAAATTCAAAACTGTGGTGAGAAGTGCCCTCTGCCACGTCAAAAATTATCCAACTTTTAAAAACAGGTCTAGAGACCCCTTGATTTCTGTTCCATTCCATTGCACTTCTAGGTTAACTGTTTTTGAACGTGAAAATGTGTTCTGTGTGAACAGCTTTTTACTCCTTTTGTATTTCTTGCTTTCTGCAAATGTCGTTTGGTGAGGCGTGATACCTACAGTATCATCTGTCTGTGAACTCGCAAAAACATTTAAATCATAGTTCAAACTAGATGGATGGAAAATCCTGTATTACAGAAATTATGTATTGAATGGAGCATGATTGATTGTTCCATTTTTTTGTGTACATGTTTTATTCTAATTAATCACATTCAATTTTTAGCCAACTTGAAACTAATTAGTTTTATAATCGAATGCAGTTGAACTTAACACAAAACATTTCTGCCTATCCACAAATGCATAAGCATGTTGCATAATATTGCAAAAATGTTGCATAGATCCGACACATTCCTCTTAACGAAGGACGAATGTAAGAGTCATCCGGATGTTTCAAACATAGCACTGCCTCCGACATTATAACAAGCTGGTCTCATTTGCTTGTACTGTGACATTCTCGGCCTCCCTCTGGCTTCAGACTGCTTCCTCTGGAGCATGTTCTCACCCTTGACTCTGTGTAGCTGTGGGTCTCTGTGGGGAAGGCTGGCAGGTAGTTCTTCAATATGCCTTCTCCTGCTGTGAGGCTGTAGCGTGGGCTCAGTGGTGGATTAGCCTCCAGCTCCATCCATAACTGTCCATCAAGTACTTTTGTTCTGACACAGTGTCGATCATAATTTCTCTCTGCATTTCATCTCTTTCTATCTCTCATCCCCCTCCATTTGTCTTTCTCTGTGTCATTGTCTTTGCCACTCTTATTTTCCACAGTCAATAAGTGTCATCTGTTATTATAAACACTTAGCTAGCCATATTCTGTAATATAATATATAGGGTATAATGAGGCAAAATTACCCCAAGGGTATGCTCTGCCGAATTTCGAGATTTGTGACAACATGCCTGAGATTTATTGGTCAGATCAGTTTTCAGTTTAGAGATTTGTATATTTTAAGTTTGAGTCAATTATATTAATAAGATGCCATTTTAATTTTAAATAAAACCTTTTGATATTTTACATTAATGAAACGTTTAATGTAATATAGTAAAACAAGTAAATGTCTCAATATATTTCCTTTTAAAATATGTTGAATGATAAATTATACTGTAAAAATATAAAAATGTAATTAATCGTTAAATGCACATTGTTCTTAAGTGTCTTTTCCCAGCTTCTATAATATTGGTAGGGTATAATTTTATATTACAGTCATGTTCCGCATGCACATAATATGTACTACAATAACTAGATAATAACTAGGTACTAACCCTGAACCTACCATTAAACCTAACCTTAACCCATGTAGTTACCTTATATTTATATACCTTAAATTATTAAATTATAATAAGAAAAACGCACCTATTAGCACTTTACTGTGTTTTGCATTTATTTATATTACACATTGTTGTATTTTAATATATTTTCTAAATTGTTTTGTTGATTACTATTGTATGTATTATTGTTTAGAGCAACATTATAGCACTTTGCCCGAGACAAATTTCCTTTCGGAGACAAATGAAGTTTATCAATCAATTTCAGTATTGTCTTAGGTAATTACACCAAGTACATTATTGCATGTACTGTAAAATAAAGTTCAACCCTTTAGGAAAAATGCAGTATATTAAATAGAATGATACAGTATTGGAATTATATTAAAGAGATAAAAATATATTTCCAAGTTTCTTTCTTCTTTTGAGCAAAAACAATAAGATATTTTGAAGAATGTCGATAACCAGACATAGCCATAGACTTCCATAATATGGGGTAAGAGTCAGTAGCTACCATCAACTGTTTGGTTTCAATTCCAAATCTTCAAAACATATATTTTTTGTGTTCAGCAGAAGAAATGATCTTTGGCCCAACTTGAGGGTGAGTAAACAATGACAACATTTTCATTTTAGGGTGAACTATGCCTTTAATATACTAACTAATAAATGAAGGCCAGCACTAATTCTTTTGTTTTGTGTTCTGCATTTCTAAGCTAGTATTTTATTTTACCATACCATCTAGTGATGGTAATTCTTTTAAAGTATACTCTATATTCTGAAGTATTAAATAAAGTTGCAGTGCTGAAAGTTATATAAGAAACGTTTCAAACATTCACATTTCTCAAACATAATTCCAGCTGTTCTCATTGAACAAACTCCTCTTACCTTTTATCCGTGAAAAAAAAGAAGCTTGCCATTGTTACAGATTAGTTCCAGTCAACCCTTCTTCAGTGGAAAAGTCACAGGAAAAAAAAAATTGCACCATTATGTAGAGGACAACAGCTTTTAAAGCAGTCCAGAGCAATTCCTAAAGCTGAAGTTGAAAAAAAAAGGAATGCATAATATGATTTGAATTGCAGGCACGGGGGTCATGCAGTCATCGCATTTTCTCCTCAGCAGGTCTTAACTGAATATGCGTTGTACTCAAGCTGCGTGAAGGTTTCTCAGACCTCTTTTAAACATTTTCTTTTTTTTTTGGTGGGGGAATATACAGAACGGCAATTTCAAAAAAGTGTGGCTTACACTGAACCAGATATTAAAACAAACTCTCCCAGCTGTTGAAAAAATTACATTCCAGATTTCTCCCTCATGTGTTTATTGTGGCTCAAATGAAGGACATTTCCAAAAAGGGTGTTATGTGTGTGTGTTTTTGCCTGACCTTGCAGAGAGTTTGGGCGCTGGAAGGTGAACAGCCTGGCTCTGGAGAGAGAGGACAATGGCGTGGCTCTACCCCTCGATCCAGAGTTCATGCATACCATCAGACAGTTGGGCCGCAGACCCACCCTCGGTGCCATAACCGAGAACATCATCAGGAAATATGGCACACACTTTCTGCTTTCAGCTACACTCGGAGGTACTTGATTAAAGCTGACTGTTCATTTACATGTATGCATTTTGGCAGACACTTCTATCTGCCAAAAATTTTAGACAACTCAATATCTGCAAATGTGAACACACGAAGGTCTAGAGTTCTGACATCTGTTTTTGATATCTGTGAATTAAAAAAAGAGATTACATTTTTTTTTTTAAATGCCACAGTTGTATCACATGGTCGTTTGCACAAACATGAATTACAAATACATCTGTTGCATAAATCTACAGTACTTTCTGCTGTCTTTATATATTTGTTTTCTATGTGCATCATCCACACAACCAGTTTAACTCAATAATTACAACGTTATTTGCGATTAAATACTTTAATTGTTTGACAGCTGTATTAATAAGCTGTCATTAAAAACTTTAACGTGAAACTTTATCTTTACTTGATACATTTTCACATATACTTATATTGATGAACTGTGCATCTGCATTATGTAAAGTGTTAACATGATTTTAATGACAGTTTACGTTCTCATTATTTATGAGAAGTGAATCTCTTTATTAAATGTTATCTTTTATTTGATAAATTGTCAATTTTCTATTACCTTCATAGACAATCACAGTATAGTTAATTCATTTGCTTTGCTCTTCCTAACATAATTTTTTTTGACTTGATGAAGCCATTTTCCCCAGCGTTCCTCACACTTTTATGTTTCTTTGCCCTGCTGCAGGTGAGGAGGCGTTGGCTATATTTGTGGACAAGAGGAGGCTAAGCCGGACGGCGGACCTGACTGACTCAAATGGCACGGCTGTGACTCTGGAGGCCCTGCACCAGCTGGCTGCCTCCTACTTCATAGACCGAGAGAGCACTCTGCGCAAACTGCACCACCTCCAGATTGCTTCCACTGCCATCAAGGTAACCCTGTGGCCTAGATGAGCACAGACCTGGGGACCTGACCCCCAGTTTGAGTGCTTATTTTTGGAAAAGAATTTGACATGAGCTTGGTTGTTTCTATTGTTTTGCAGCTGCATCATTCGGAGATCAAAAGAAGTGGGTTAAATGTTAGAGAAGCACAGTTTTTTTGTTCTTGGTCATATAAATTATAAGGTATTAATAAATCACAGGTTTGAACAAATATGATGTGTGTACGCACAGAGGAGCATTCGATTAAGTTAAATTGTGTTCGAAAGGGACAGTTTTTTTTAAACACATTCAGGTTTAAGCTCTTTGACAGGTCAGGGATTGTTCTTGAAACAGCAGCCCACATACTCTGCACTAAATTAGTTACATGCTTTCTGCACAATGCATTTTATGCACTCCTAAATACATTTTGGAAAGTTAGAGTTAGTCATATGTACTAAGTTTTGTTGACCTCATTATACGGATGGGAATTGTAAATAGTTAGATGATTCAGAATCCTCTTAATGATTCCTTAATGACTCCATTTAATATTATTTTAATACTTAAAAAAGGTGATATTTGGGGCGGGGTGGGGTGTGGGTTACACTACTGTTTAAGCGTATTTGTAAAACATTTTGTGTGCATGTTTTTCTCAAATTTTCACCAAGTCTGCATTTAGTTGATCAGTAAAAACAGTAATATTGTTAAATATTACAATTTAATATTACTTTCCTTTTAGATATATTTTAAAATGTAATTTATTCCTGTGATATAATCGATGATATAACTCCAGTCAGGCAAGGCGTGGCCTAATGGTTTGTCGAGTTTGACTCGTAATCCAAAGGTTGTGAGTTCGCCTCGGGCAGGCAGGAATTGTAGGTGGGGGGAGTGAATGTACAGCGCTCTCTCTCCACCCTCAGTACCACGACGAGGTGCCCTTGAGCAAGGCACCAAACCCCCAACTGCTCCCTGGGCGCCGCAGCATAAATGGCTGCCCACTGCTCCGTGCATAACATTTTAGCTGCTTAATATTTTGGTATATTATTGGTATATAGTTGTAATATAAATGTTTTGTAACATTATACATTTATTCACTGTCACTATTGAGCAATTTAATGTGTCCTTTTAAAAAAAAAAATAATATAACATTTTATTTTTTAAAGTACTGACTCCAAACTTTTGAATGTTAGTGTAAGTCAATAACGAAATACTGACATGATTTTCGTAAATTTAATGGTGGGATTTCTTTCTTTTTAGTGCTGGCATCACAAATTCAATTCAATAATAGGTTATATAATAAATAAAAATTATACAAAAAATGCGGTTAGATATTCATTATTATTTATAAAATACTGCTGACAACTACGTGTTGACATATAAACAAACAACCACTTAGTAACTACGTTTATTTAGGTTTCACTTTTAGTAGTAAGCTGTGTTTGATTTACTAAAAAGAACCGGTTCATAAGAATAATTCACTCAAGAATTGCACTGCACTGGTTGCACTGTATGTATCATCATTTCTGAGAATGAGCCCTTCTGTAACTGGACTAACTGTGTTGTGATAGTGCTGTTAGTAGTGCAGTAAACACTGTTAGTATTGTATTAAATCAGCATCGGTGCAAGAACGGACAGCATTAGTCAGTTCCGGTATTTAAAAGAATGCAACTCTGTTCCCAACCCTACTTGATTGTAGTTGATTTGTATTTACCGGAAGCAAGACACATTGCCTCCTGACAGCAAGTGTCTTAGCTTAAGAGCTTATAAGCTATCTTGATGGAAGTGAGCAGATGGAGGTCCATTTAGATGCCTTTATTTGCCTGGCATTTCAGGTGATTGATGTGAAATATTCTCAGGATCAGCAGTCTTTAATTCAGCCCATGGATTTTTACCTCACATGGATGAAGATGGATATGAATACAAAGGCTCTCTGCACCAAACCGGCGATTCTTTCTGTGGCAAACATACAACGTTTGACCGAGAGTGGTCTGCTCAAATGGAAGAGCTGTTTTCTTGGGGGAGGGTATAGAGGGAATATAGCAAATAAATAAATAAATATGAAGGTGCTGGTGGAATTATGCATCAGTGTGACAAATTATCTGTTCCATTTCAATAATTTCTTTCAGAGCCCAGCCCATTCTTCAGCCATTTTGAATATAAGTGAGGTGTCAGGCTCTAATGAATAAGAGACTTATGAGGAGGATTTTCTGCATCGCCAATAATAAATGAATCTTTAACCTCCACAGTCAAAGATGATGGTGGACAGAAAATGTGATGAGTGCCAGTTGACATCCATCACAGCATTACGCTTTGATTTACAGGAGGGAGGAGTGTTAGTTGAGGTTTATAACAATCAGAGCATGTTTAGATATGATGGTTGGAGTATTCAGGTCTACGCATTTTAATGTCCTACTGCACAATATCGCCTGATGTGCCTTCTGGTGATATACTTGCAAGCCATCATGCTAAGTGGCCAGATTGTATAGGCTTGGATGAACACTAGGCAATGGCTCAAGGACTCATTAGAACTTTGATTTTCTAATTAATGGGGATCAGAACAAATATCAATTTTCTGATTAATCAATTAATTTGAACAACCCGATATTTAATGATTAATCATACCCCTGTGTTACAGATGTCACAGAGACAGGTCCTCCAGGCAGTAGCCTGCACAGACACACTCTCAGACACACGCTTCTTTTATATACTACTTATCTGCATCCGTTTTCTATTCTGATCTAAATTCTGTGACTTGTTTGTCGCTCTAATTAAAAATAAACTGTCCTACTGAGCTCTATTTCACTCCCGCCGGTGAAAGGGGATCTTAATATAATATTACCACCCCTTAATTTGAAAGTTTCAACCCACGGCGCTGCCATTTTTTTGTAAGCGACAACGTTGTACCAGTTCTAACGCCATGGCGAACATTCGAGCAAAGCATGCTAACTGTTATTTCGTTGGTTTCAATGACGAGCACAGAACACTGTTTAGAGTCCCGTCCTCAGGAGAAAAGAGAGCAGTGGATTTATTGATTTATTTACTATATATTACGCTGCTGCCACACAGATCTAATACAAACATGCAATTTTTTCTTCCCAGCTGTTTACCTTCACAGACATAACCGATTGTTTTTGTTACTCATTTGTGTTTTTAACATTAACCAGTATGTACTTAACAGTTTAAGCACAATAAGACACGAAAGAGAACATAGTTTAGTACTTGCATGCTGTGTGACAACCGCTTTCTGTGCGTGTAATTCGGATGTGTGCTCTCAGAAAACCGTATATCAGAAGTTTAAATTAATATGGTTTAAAACGCATGGTTTCAGCACTATAGACATGACAATCAAAACCAAATAGATGTTTTTTAGCTGAGTATCTGACAGGTACAGGCACAGCCCTATTATGGAAAATGGGGCAGGGAGCAGAATCTCATTGCATTTAAAGAGTGTATGAAAACAGCATGTTTCTGCTTCCACTCAAAATATGCATTCTCAAAATTATATAACAAATGATCTGTGGGGTATTATGAGCTAAAACGTCACATACCCAATCTGGGTCTGACACCTGAGACTTACATATTACATATTGTAAAAAGGCGCATAACAGGTCTTGTTTAGTCCGTCCAGAAATAACAATTCTGTCATCTTTTACTCATCTTCATGTCATTCCAAACCTGACTTTTTCTGCCAAACAGAAAATAGGTTATTTTTAAAAATATTGGCAACCATACAATTTTGGTTCCCATTGACTTTCTTTGTATTTTTGTTCAAAGGACATGTCAATATGAACGTAAACTGTTTGGTTTACCAAATAAAAATCTAAATACATAAATGTTTTATGTTCCACAGAAGAAAGTCAGTCATACAGGTTTGGAACAACATAATGGTGAGTATGTGATAACATATTTTTCTTTTTTGGGTGAACTCTCTCTTTAAATAATACTACACATTATTTTTAACACTACTCAATAATACAATCATTTTTCTTTTGTAAATTTTTTATTCCATAATCTTCTATGCAATGCATACTCAAACCATATTTTTCTCTGTTAAGCAATGGAATACATTTTGCATTATATGAATCCTCTCACCAACTCAGTGGCAGAGTATATGAACTGTAGAAAACTTTATGAAAGATTATGATTCGGAGAAAGAGTTGGGCATTTGGCAACTGGTAGTGCTTTGACGTTTGCCTGGGTCATCAGTCAAGCATCCCAAGCACAAGCTGAGAGGCATGAAAACTCTGCCAGCACCTCTACACCTCCCCCAGTCTCCCCCTCTTAACTGCCATAAACCAGAGCGAGAACTTCCGAATCCGGCTGCGAGGAAAGAACGCTTGAAAAATCAAAAAGAATTTCCAGCTAATGCACGCAGATGAAGCTCTCTTGTAGAGAGCATGCCTTTGTGTTTCATTCTAAGATTTCACAAGCTGAAGCTGAGAGCATTAACCACTACTAGCTTTGCAGAGGATTCCCTGCTGCTTTCAATAAAGTCCTATTTTCTGTAGAGAAGGGTATAATTCCATTCTAATGCACACTTTCCTCCAATGATAAGCTTCCCCCATTGCGCCCACTGAAACGAAGGGTGTGCTAACCCACCGGAAAGGGCCTTTTTATGAAAACAGCTGCTCGAATATCTAAAAGATTGTTTCAATGCAGTGTAAAAACATGTCTGATGCAAATAGGAAAATGCCTATTGACTAATTCTCTCTGATTAAATACAGACCCCATTCTAGCCGGAACTTTGTATAAAGCATTAAGCACCAGTGCTTATGAAACATTAATGACATTCCTAGCGTATCAAAAAAGCTGGGATCGGCATCTTAAAATCCATTATTATTCAAATATGTGGCTACGCAGGCCCACTCAGTGATATTTTCTGTAGTCTTTGTTGGATTAATCACAGGTGGGAATTACAGAACTGTCTGTTTTTCCTCATTTACTGTTTGAGAAATGCAATGGATGGCTAATATTTATTTAGCAAATAATTTTAGTCACTTTTAAAGGATTTTGACCGTCTTATTGTCATGTTTTTCTGTGGAACATTTTTCTTTGTTTACACACCAGGGTATGCAAATATTTAGTTTTTCCTTTTTTCTAAAAGTGGGGCATATGTGCTGTGATTATTATCCATTCTATTTACAGTGCAGTGTTTTAGTCTCTTAGTATGGCAGTAAGAGACAAAAGAGTGACACAGTAGCTATGTATAGGATCGTGGGTGCCAGGTCTTCTTTAATAAAGACAGAGGGAACAGTCTTATGAACTTCAGAGTGATTGTGAGTGAATGTTACAAGTCACAACTGACCCATTTCCTTGAATACATCCCTTCAGTCGCAGCCACACTGAAAGTGACCCTTATGCCAGTTACTGATCTCATTAAAGCCTGCTGCTGGAAGTTCTGATGTAGTCAGCACAAATAAAACACTGCAGATAATTTGAAAAAATACAACATTTTCAGTACACATGGTTTGTACTTAGCATCTATAATGGATGGCACATAGTGCACACTCAGGTATATTACAAATTTCCAATTCAGATGCACTAGCTGCAGCAACAGTACTGCATTTTTCTCCGTTTCATTATAGAAAGCCCAAGTTCTGCACATGCTTCGCTCCATCAGGCCCTTGTTGCGGGCCGGCTCATTGCTATGCATAGAAAAACCCATCTTTATGCTTGCAATTGGTCAATTTTTCCCTTTAAGTCAGACATCTGTCTTTGTTAGAAATTAATCTGCTGATCCCCATAGAGGCTCCTTGGATTTTAATTAATTGCATGGACGCGTCAATAAGAGGAACGGAAATGCCAGCGGTAGGCTTGCTGAACTTGTGCTTTTGCTCCTGATTCGGCTTTCACTGCTCTCAATGGCTTGAAAGTTATTTCAATATGCTGAATGGAAATTAAATAAAGCAGCTCTCGATAATGGGGATTTGCTGCTTGTGTAACACATTAGAAATGCTTCCTTGGCTTTTCCAGGTCCTCAGTCATTTTCAGTGGTTCACTTGTATGACAACAACTGCGTTCTGCTTGAAGGGTTCACTATAGTGTTTATCTTGTCTCATTTTATCTGCTTCACCGTTTATCCAGTGACCCTCGAGTAGATGTCGAACAAAGAAAACTTTTCTTCCAACAGAGAAGAAGAAAAGTTAGTTTTGCCTGATGGAGATCTCTGGTCACCATTAATCTACAAACACGACATGGAGACTTTCATTCACTCACCAGGGGAAATATTAAAGAAGACAATGTAGAACAGAGAACAATTTGTAAGTGACAGGTAGGGAGATATATTTGCCCACAGGCAGTGAGTTTTCTTCCCATGTGTCAGCCGAGCCTTGATATACAGTGACTTTTGTCAGGGAAAAAACTGAAGCTTTTGTCAGGAATGATTGAGCTGCAATGGTGCACCATTTTAACACAAATCTTAGATCAAAGAGACAAGACCGTGTCGATAGTTTTTTCAGCGAAGTGTCAGTGATATGGATATTCTACTCTTACGCATACCTGTTTGTCTGCTCTGGAACATTGATTAATTTGGCTTACAAACATTTCTTCTAACAGTTGTATTTCTTTTCAGTCTAAACTGTGCCTTTCATTATAAAACATACTGTAGTTCTGCAATGGCAGCTATGTTGGATTTGAAATATCTACACTGAACAAAATTATAAACGCAACATTTGTTTTTGCCCCCATTTTTCATGGGCTGAACTAGAAGATCTAAGACTTTGTCTATGTAAACAAAAGGCCTATTTCTCTCAAATATTGTTCACAAATCTGTCTAAATCTGTGTTAGTGAGCACTTCTCCTTTGCCGAGATAATCCATCCACCTCACAGGTGTGGCATATCAAGATGCTGATTAGACAGCATGATTATTGCACATGTGTTCCTTAGGCTGGCCACAATAAAAGGCCACTCTGTAATGTGTAGTTTTACTGTATTGGGGGGGGGTCCGGAAACCAGTCAGTATCTGGTGTGACCACCATTTGCCTCACACAGTGCAACACATCTCCTTCACATAGAGTTGATCAGGTTGTTGATGGTGGCCTTTGGAATGTTGGTCTACTCCTTTTCAATGGCTGTGCAAAATTACTGGATATTGGTAGGAACTGGAACTGGTAGGAGCTGTCGTATATGCCGATCCAGAGCATCCCAAACAGGCTCAATGGGTGACATGTCTGGTGAGTATGCTGGCCAAGAATGAACTGGGATGTTTTCAGCTTCCTGGAATTGTGTACATGTCCTTGCAACATTGGGCCGTGCATTATCATTATCGTGGATGAATGGAACAACAATGGGCCTCAGGATCTCATCATGGTATCACTGTGCATTCAAAATGCCATCAATAAAATGCACCTGTGTTCATTGTAACATATTGTAACATAACTTATGCCTGCCCATACTATAACCCCACCACCACCATGGGCCACTCGATCCACAACATTGACATCAGCAAACCGCTCACCCACACAATGCCATACATGCTGTCTGCCATCTGCCCTGTACAGTGAAAACCGGGATTCATCCGTGAAGAGAATACCTCTCCAAAGTGCCAGATGCCATCGAATGTGAGCATTTGCCCACTCAAGTCGATTACGACAACAAACTGCAGTCAGGTCGAGACCCTGATGAGGACGACGAGCATGCAGATGAGCTTCCCTGAGATGGTTTCTAGTTTGTTCAGAAATGCTTTGGTTATGCAAACCGATTGTTGCTGCTGCTGTCCGGGTGGCTGGTCTGGACGATCTTGGAGGTGTAGATGCTGGATGTGGAGGTCCTGGGCTGGTGTGGCTACACGTGGTCTGTGGTTGTGAAGCCATTTGGATGTACTGCCAAAGTTTCTGAAACGCCTTTGGAGACGGCTTATGGTAGAGAAATTAACATTCAATTCACGGGCAACAATATTTGGACATTCATGCAGTCAGCATGCCAATTGCACGCTCCCTCAAAACTTGCAACATCTGTGGCATTGTGCTGTGTGATAAAACTGCACATTTTAGAGTGGCCTTTTATTGTGGCAAGCCTGTGGAATAATCATGCTGTCTAATCAGCATCTTGATATGACACACCTGTGAGGTGGATGGATTATCTTGGCAAAGGAGAAGTGCTCACTAACACAGATTTAGACAGATTTGTGAACAATATTTGAAAGAAATATGCCTTTTGTGTACCTAGAAAAGGTCTTAGATATTTGAGTTCAGCTCATGAAAAATGGGGGCACAAACAAAAGTGTTGCGTTTATAATTTTGTTCAGTGTATGTTGAAATGTACCAAATTGATTGTAAAAAAAGTCACATTCAGCCACAGGTCCATTAACCTTCACTATTTACGTACACTGAAAGTGTATTACGTTCACTGTGAAATATTGCCCTTCACTACATTTGTGAATTTGGTACAAATAATACAATAGCTTTCTCAATAACATTCATGTCCTTGGTGTAACGGTGCAGACGTTATACTTTTCTTGACAGACGTTTGAGCTCCTTTACAACATAGTTATTATATAGTTCTTATATTTTACCAGCAAGTATGTGTAGTTTGTCTAAAACAATATGCATGTTTTGAGCTTGTAGAAGCACTGGAGAAATCTATGTTACTTTGATTTCACAGGACAGTCATCTGCCTGCTCTGCATATTTAATGGCCTCAGTGTCATTTCTGTCTCTGTTTTGCACAGAATATCGTCATGTGCTTTCTCTTGTCTTCCCTTAAGGTGACCGAAACAAGGACAGGCCCTCTTGGATGCAGTAACTATGACAATCTCGATTCTGTCAGTTCCGTTTTGGTTCAGAGTCCTGAAAACAAGATTCATCTACAAGGTAGAGCATGTATTATTTGACTATATCCCAGACATTCCAATGATATTATCACTCGTTTAATTTAATTCTTCTATGCTGATATTGAAAGAGGTGGTAGCTGTCAGTCCTGTCCCCCTGTGTCCTGTGTTTTTCCTCCCTCATATTTCCTCATGCCCATATTTAGTCAGTTTCCTGTTCTTGTTTAGTTCTCATCATTAGTTCATTAGTTCCAGGTGTGTGTCCCTCATTATCTAGTTTCCTCCCCTGTTTATAAGCCCTGTGTTCCATGTGTCTGGTGTCAGCTGTTATTCGTCATTCATGGTGTTCTGCGTTTGGATCATTAAAGTCTCTGTTTGAAAGAAGTTCCTCGACTCCCCGCTCCTTGCTCCCAACAGAACGTGACAGTAGCATGTTCACAGAAAAATACCACAACCATCTTTCGTTGTAAAAGCACTATTAGGCTGTAAAGGTTTCAAAGAAATTTAGCTTTTATTTCGAAAGATACTTATAACACTTAAAATAGTTTAAATTAAACTAGTATTTTATTATGCAATTCAATCGTTTTAAGGTTAGTAAGATTTGTTTTGATGTTTTTGAAATAAGTCTCTTATGCATACCAAGGCTGGACTATTTGGTCAAAAATACAGTACAACGGTAATATTATGAAATATAATTGCAATTAAAAATAACTGTTTTGTATTTTATTATACTGTAACTGAATCATGTGATGGCAATGCTGAATTTTCAGCAGCCATTACTCCAGTCTTCAATGTCACATCCTTTCTAAATCCTTCTAATATGCTGATCTAGCGCTCATTAAAATTTCTTATCAATGTTAACAACAGTTGTTCTGCTTAATATTTTTGAGAAAATGTATACTTTTTAGTGTTATTTGATGATTAGGAATATAGATATTCTGTAACATTATAGATGCATCATAGTATTACAGATTCAATTTAATGTAAAACAAAATGTAGTGTATACTGGTTTAATTTTTTTAATGCATATTTGTCTTCTAGGGCTTCAGGCCATTCTGCCAGAATACCTAAGGAGCAGATTTGTGGAGGCAGCTCTCAGTTATATTGGCTGTCACTCTGAGGGCGAGTTTGTTTGCCGGGATAATGACTGCTGGTGCAAATGCAGTGTTGATTATCCCCAGTGCAACTGTCCTAGTGAAGACCTGAAGGCTATGCAGGACAGTCTGAAACTCATCAGAGAATCATGGATGCAAGCCAACCAAGAGTTTGAAGAGTCTGGTAAGAATCGGCAATATTACATTTTTTAAATGTAAAGTAACTTTTCAAGGAACATGGTGAATAATTAAAATCAACTGAACATTTCTTCATTTACTTAATTTCTTCTGTAAAACACAAAAGATAATTTTAGAAGAATTGTTTTACCTGTCCCATGTAGTTGGAAATAGTAGAGAGACTAAATCTTCCAATATTCTAAAAGGACACATGCATGCCACAATAAATGTGTGTTCGGTCATGCTCATGGGAGAAGTAGAACTTTGTGAACATATAATTTATTTGACTCAGAACTTGGAATGAATTGGTTAAAAAATGGTTTAAAATGGTAATGGTGTGAATGGTTTTTTGATTCATGACTGATATGATTCTTGACAGTTTTCACTAACAGTGAATAATTACTTAAATTTCAGTCTTTTGTATGTTTTTGTCTAACTTAATAACACAGAGTCATATGGACCACTTTTATGATTCTTTTAGTTCCCATGTAGAATAATTGCATGGAGAAGAGTGACTAAAACATCTCCTTTTATGGATAAAATCATATGGGAAAAGGTGAATGAGAATCATTTAGGGTGAAAACAGCATAATTGTCTTGCATGAGGTTCTATGGTTAGGATTTTTTATTTTTTTATTAGTCGTAAGGCCCGAGGCATGCCAGCATCAAGTTAATTCAGTCATGCCGCTTAGATCTGTGAATATCCCTGTCATATAGTGGTGTGACATTACACAGTGATTGTTGTCACCTTGTTACATTTGATGGCTGACAAGGAAATTGTGGGAAGTGCTTCCTGGGATCTAGTGTCATTGTTATTGTGGTAAAGCAGCGTTTTGGACTTGGCAGGCTTACTTGTCCCTAAGCTAGGCACTGAGCCAGCACAGAGCAGGTTTTTGTGTGCATCACAGCCATGTTGGAGCTCTACCTCCTGCAGCAACAGCAGGGAGTGAAAAACCACTGCCTAATGACTGTAAACCAAATAAATAAACAACAATCATCTGCTGGAGCGAGATCATCTAGCAGTCCGCTTCTCTATTTGGTCGGGGCATCACAGAGTTTTTGTTTTGTAATGAAATTCCTCATCAAAACAAAACTTAGCGACTTGTACCGATCAATGGATAGTGGATACCTAAAAATTGAACTTGTAATATTTTCAATTACCTAATGTTTGATTGCATGAAAAATCCAATTCTGCACAGACTGGAATTGTCAGGCTATGATGGGGATCTATGTTGTTAATTACAGGCACTGAGATCATTTCTTGTTGGATGTTAGGTAGCATTGATTGGGGCGTTGAGCACCATAACACTGCTATCGATTTTTCTCGCCACGAATGAAAATGAACTTCCCTCCGCTGGAAGACATGTGTGGCCGAGATGATTCTGCTTTGCTTTAATGACTTGCTATACTGTCAGAACTTAATGTTTTTTGTTGTTGTTGAAGTCGAACCACATGCGCTCCTTCAAAATCAGCCTGTCCTTCTTAGAAAAGGCTTAGCGTTTCTTAGCAATTCATTGAAAATACCCTGCTGTCCTCGCCTATCAGTGTTCAATCACGCAGGACAATTTTCAATTTTCATCAAAGGAATGAAAATAACATTCCACCTGCTCCCCTTCCACCCCCAGTTTCACTGTTGACTCATTTTTATCAAACATGACTGATTTCTTTTTCCCGAACATGAGGCAAAGTCATTCCAGTAATTTATTCTCAATACTTGTCTGCCTTTCTAGAGGACTTCCAAAATTTTGTGAGGAGATTACCAACATTCTATGCTCTGAACACATCTGCTGTGCAGTACTTTTGGAAGATGGATCCTGGCGTTCAGCAACGCTTTCAACTGCTGGAGACGAGCACTCAACAGCTGCTCAGCAAAGCACAGCGGATTGTCGGCAAACTCTTCAAACTCAGCAAAAGGTGTCGGACTCAGCCCAAAATATCTGTGCCCAGAGAGAGGTAAGAGATGAGCCATGTTCCTAATAGGTTATAAATGGAAATGTCTGTATTTATAATTTATCGTAAAGTGATGAGATGTGAAAAATTTTACAGCATATATTAAGCTAGTTTAAGAATAGTTGTATTAGGTATAATGAACAAACAATTACAAATATTTGTATAGCATTTATTTTGTTCTACTTTAAGATTTGTTTTATTATGTTTTATTATGTTTTATTATATAAAAATGGGTCTTAAATATCTTATTTAGGTTTTTATTATTATTATTATTGTAATTACTGACGTTTCTTTTTCATCATGAAAACATCCAAATAATCTGGCGTGGCATTAATAAAACAAACATTAAGGTAGTTTGTTAATAATAATAATAATGTTTGCTTACGAGATGTCACATTTTGGTGTCTGCGTCAAATTAAATAAAGTTATTTTAAATACATAGAAAACATTTTAAATGCAAGTAAAGTGTCTACTTTAATGTTTCAAATGACTTGTGAAAATAAAATATCAACATTTGGGTGAAATAATATTCCATCATCACTCAGCATAACAGATTTATGTAAAAATGAAACAACGTACTTATCCTGTCCTCTACTTTATATTTTACCTTTATATATTATTAAATAAAAGAAAAAGTGATCATATTAATTGTATTATATTTTAAATGAGTAAAATCTTAATCCTGATATGAATTTGTTTCTAATTGTATTATATTTTAAATGAGTAAAATCTTAATCCTGAAATTAATTTGTTTCTGGTGACTGCGCTCTTTAAATATAGTATTTTAATGTAATATAATGATTCTTATTGTAAATATTCCCAACCAGATTTAATTTTATTCTGTAAATCAGGGTAAAAAAAATATTAATCATTGTTTTTTGCTCAGAAAAAAAAAATAAACAGGACACTTTTAATATAAAAATAAAACATTATAATAAATACAACAAATGATTAAACCTTATTTAAACTTTAAAAATGTTGATGCTTGGATGACTTTTTGACCCTTACAAAACTTGAAATATAAAAAATGTAGCACTATATATGAAAAAATATAACATTACCCAAGGCTGTAAAAGTACTGTTTATTATTACTTAATAATACCTGATGCTTTAATGGATGTTAGCAGACCTTACTCTGAAATATTGTTATTTTTACTTTCACAGAATCACAAAATGTTTTGCTATAACATCTTTATTTTTCACGATGTTACATACATATAGTGCTGTTGCATTGAATATTTGTTCTTGATCTTTTTCCAAATGGATGAACTAATAGAAGATTTAAAATACATGTCCGCTGAACTAATTAATTAAGAAATGCCTTTAACACGCTACTCAGTCCATATCTGAGGGCAATTGTGGCAAGCATAATTGTGTTAAGTCTAGTACCTTGGCTGAAGTCCCAGCCTCTCTGAAATGATAGAGACTGTCCCATCTAATCATTTCAGGAGTTAGTGGATGAATAGGTTTTATCTTCCCATCTTTAGGCTAAAGTGCAGGTTGTGTTTTAATGGAAGACACTGGAAACAGGTAATTTATGGGCTCTGCACTGGCATGATAATGCAGTGCCTTTGGTAAGGGCTGGGGAAGGAGAAAGTTCACGACTGAGGTCTGAAACTGAGTGTTCAAAGATGGTAGAGGGTCAGGGCTGTGCAAAAATGAGAATTATGCAAACCACGCAGACAGTCAAGTCAAGTGGAAACTACTTGAGTCAGATGAGGTGAAAGTGAAGCCTAAAGCGATGATCAGCTTCACAGTTGAAAGTTCTTGGTTCATTAATATTCATATTGACTTCTCAGAGACATACTATTCAGATAGTCCCCATAGATCCCTATATTATCACTTAAGCTGGCTGGGTGCTCTGGGATGTCATGTAATGCAAATGCTGCAGATGCAGCAAAATATAGAAATCCTCTGATAAATACTTTATTTAGGGGACAATCAGATTTTCAATATTGCTCAAGAAACATCGAGGATACTGTGGAAAATTTGTGTTATATTTTGGTATGCATGGTAACATTTATAGAAATGATAGATCATACTAATTAATAATTATACATTTTTTAATGTCTGCATGCAGTAATATTACGAAATATTGGTTTCGTCAATGTTCAATGTTACTGATATGAACAAAGGAAATCGCAGATTTAAAAAAAAAATCAGTTTTTATTACACCAGGTTATATCTCACAATTCTGACTTTATTTCTCAAAATGTTGAGTTTATATGCAACTCTGACTTTGTAAATCACAACTGCACATTTATATTAGACAAATCTGATTGTGTAACTCACAAATGCAAGTTTATATCTTGCAATTGTGAGTTTAAATCATGCAATACTGAAAAAAGAAACTCACTCATTGGTTTTTATTAAACCAATTTAGAGTGAACATTTTGATCAGTATACTAGATATTTTTACTTTATTATAGTGTTGATTAAACTAACGCATATTGCACTACAACAATGTGCAAGCTGCTTCAGGAAATAATTACATGATTAATTAAGCATACATAATTGATTATTATTTTAATATTATTCTTAAAAACCTGTTAGTTAAAATGTGAATTAAACACAGAAAAAGTGCTCTACTTGACTTTATCTTGCAGCACTGGTGAAAACAAATGTTCCATATATGAGAAAAACATCAGCTCTCAAGTCCAAATGTACAGTATACTCATACTTTCGCAAGTTTCTTGTCTCGGGACTGAGGAGTCTAGGGCATGAGAACAATAACACCATGCATTTGAAATATATCTGCAATCTGCCTTGATCTATCTTCAAGAGCATCCTTCTTCTTTGATAACATATGATTCAAGTTGCAGCAAGAAAAATAAAGCAGACAAATAGAAAATACATTTTATTAGACTGCCTCTGAGTTCCTGAATTACTGTTTTGTTTTATCTATCAGTTCATCATTCACACTTGATTTATTTGATTTTCACACTTCCTTTAAATTACTTTTTTTCATTCCTTTTGTCAGGCAGAATTTATCAACAGCTTGATAAATGTGTTCATAAAATGAATCCTATGCATCTGACGGTTTGTTTTGCTTTATATTTGCATATTACTTTGTCTTTCGTTATACCTTTCAACAGAATCGGTGCTTTAAAATAATCAAATACATTACCTTTCTGAATCAGATTTGTTTGGTTTTAAGTGATTATACTGCCTGACAAATGCATATTCCTTAATAGCTGTAATTTTCCGTAAGAGGAGCAAAAATGCTTATTTAAGCTATTGTTGTTCTTCCATCAGATGTTTTTGCTGTCTAAAAATATGGAAATTTTCGAGAAATTGTTTTCTCGTGGAATAAATGTGCATGCGCATGTTTTGTCTCTGGTGTGAATTTCCGTTTCGCTGTCAGTGAAATATGCTGACAGGCTGCTAAGATTTCCTCCATTGCCAACCACCTGCATACTGACTGTCTCTCAGGCAGCCTGGTGCCATGAATATTTATACATTCTGTTGCCATCACTTATGTTTTAATCCAGAGTAAACTGTTTTTCTCTGCGCAAGTGGCAATTCCATGGCAATGAAAATCTCCGGCTATCTCGCAGGATAGCATAACAAAAGGGACTCTGCAATTGCTGAAATAGATTTTTGCACTGTGAAAAGTAGAGTTGCCGCATAAGTCAAGCCTTGAAAATAATGAGTTGTTTATCTGTAAGCCAGTTCAGGAGAGAATTAAGAATATTTTGGGCCTTAAATATGCACAAATAGCATCCTCTTCAGCTTATGATTTATCTTTCAGTTAGGATTTTTAACTTGTGACATTAATGTGTCAAAAATGACATCCAGTTTGACTTAATTTCACAGACATGGTACAATGACACAGACGTAATTTACTATTTTAACTTAGACTTTATAAATGCTGTATGAGTTGAATGTTTTACTGTTATTGTGCTTGGAAAAACAAAGTGAAATGGAAAATGGGAGTACATTTTAGCTGATGTTTACAATTGGACTCCATGTGACAGATCGTGCTGATCCACTCCACTGAGTTCATTTGCCAGTGGCTTCAGAGAGAATCATTACAGTGTCTGAATATGCATGTTATGATAATTTTAGCAGGATAGCATTTTTTTCATGCTTATAAAATGGATTCAATTATTTGGAAATAATTTAGTGCCTAGTGTTATTTATTTTTTTACGTACTGATTTTTCCTATTTTTCTTCTAAAACCATCGATTATGAGAAAAAAAAACAAGCTGTATTTTTCAAAGAATAAACTACTTTCGTGTCTCAAACTTGGGCCATTGTATACAGTATATACTTTACTTTACTGTTCAGCTGCTTTCCACACACACACACACACACACACACACAATTACTCCTACTCCTATCTTGTAGATTATGTGTTTTTAATTTTAACAAAACCAGTCAATTTGTCTGAAAGCTAAATAAACAAGCATTCCATTTAGGGAATGTGGTTTGTTGGGATATAACAATATTTGGCCGAGATACAACCATTTGAAAATCTGGAAACTGAGGTGCAAAAAAATATATATATTGAGAAAATTTCCTTTAATGTTATCCAAATGAAGTTCTTAGCATGCATATAACTAATCAAAAATTTAATTTTTATATATTTAGAGTAGAAAATTTACTAAATATCTTAATGGAACATGATCTTTACTTAATATCCTAATGATTTTTGGCATAAAAGAAAAATCGATAATTTTGACCCATACAATGTATTTATGGCTATTGCTACAAATATACATATGCTACTTAAGACTGGTTTTGTGGTCCATGGTCACATATTTCAATAATAACAAAATCAATAATTATTATAATATAATTATTTTAGGATGTTTTATGCAATCAATATTTAAGTATTATATTATTACATTTGTCTTAAGTTACATTGGCTATTGTTTATTTGTTGCAATAGCCAACAATACAATGTATGGGTCAAAATGATAGATTTTCCTTTTTTGCCAAAAATCATTAGGGTTAGGATTAGTATTTATTTATTTATTGATGTATACATCTCAATTAAAAAAAAGACCCTTATGACTGGTTTTGTGGTCCAGGGTCACATATTATATTATATTATAATATATTTTCTATTATATTAAATATTTAATCCAACTATTTAATTATATTGGATGATTTGGCAAATTTTGGGGGATTTTGTGAGAAACTTTGTGCGTGTGTACCGTCTAAAAAAGCTTTTAGGCTCTAAGGCTCTCCGAGATTGAGCAAAATAAAACATGTTCCCATGAGCTTCAAGTACCCTTATTAATTATGGTGATATCTCTAATATTTCTACTCACAGTACTTAATCTTTAGACTTTATCTATGATGAAATTGAGTAAAATTTACAACTTTGGAGACAATCTGACTTATCACATTCATTCCTTCACTATAGGCCTATCAGCTACTGGCTGAAGTATATCCTCTCCATCATGTACTGCAGTGAGAACAATCAGATAGGCTCCTACATGGAGGAAACGCGGACCTGCTCCTGTCATTACGAGCACCCGTCCTGCCAGGGTGTTATCCCGTGCTCTGTAGGCGACGGCCCTCACTGTGCCTCCTGCTCCTACGAGAACCGCTCTCGCTGTGCCAGCTGCAATCCAGGCTACATGCTGAGCCAAGGGACCTGTAGGAATACCATCCCGGATTCTACCGACAACTACATTGGGTTCGAGACGGACCTTCAGGACATGGAGCTGCGCTACCTGCTGCAAAAGAAAGACGGGCGAATCAGTATTCACGCCATGTTCATAAGCAATGATGTCAGATTCAACAACTGGTTCGATCCCAGCTGGAGGAAGAGGATGCTGTTGACGCTGAAGAGCAACAAGTTAAAATCTAGCCACGTTCACATGCTCCTAGGGATCTCCCTGCAGATATGCCTTACAAAAAACAGCACCCTGGAACCCATGCTGTCCGTCTACATCAATCCATTCGGAGGTAGTCATTCTGAGAGCTGGATCATGCCAATAGACCAGAACAATTACCCTGACTGGGAAAGGACCAAGTTAGACATCCCGCTTGACTGTTATAACTGGACCCTTACTCTGGGAAACAAGTGGAAGACCTTTTTTGAGACTGTACACATTTACCTGAGGAGCCGTGTCAAAACGGCATCGGCTCAAACGAACGGTAGCATCCTTTTTGACCCATTGGAATACATGGATTCATCCCGTAACCTAGGTTACATGAAAATCAACAGTATGCAGGTGTTCGGATATAGTATGCACTTTGATACGGATGCCATTCAGGACTTGATCCTGCAGCTGGACTACCCGTACACGCAGGGCTCGCAGGACTCGGCCTTGCTCCAACTGCTGGAGATCCGAGACCGGGTCAACCGACTCTCTCCACCGGGCCAACAACCTCTGGATCTGTTCGCCTGCTTATTACGCCACCGTCTTAAACTCTCTACCACTGATGTGGTCCGAATCCAGACTGCTCTTCAGGCCTTCAGCGCCAAGCAGCCCAACTCAATGGAGTATGAAACTACCAAACTATGTAGCTAAAAAGGCACTGCAAGGTAGTATATTTGTAGCTATTTCATTAACTGTAGTTAAACGATCCTGATATACGATCGGAAAAAACATTGGACACCTGCTGGGATACAGTGTTGATGGTGATGCCACAGTTCTGGTTTGAAGCACTGATGTAATGGGCCACATCAGAAGAATGGCCAAACCTTTTGCCTTTTCTTTTCTTAACTGCAATGATGATTTACAATAACTCATAGCGTGATGAACTCATTTCAGTTTCTGCAGAATTTAGCATCAGCCCCTGTCCTGATAAACAATGTGTAAGGTAGGGCTGTGTAAGGTCCGGAAACAGTCTCTTGGTTTTTAAAGTGACTTTTATTTTCACCTCTTTTTTTTCTCTGCAAGCATAACAGGCCGTAAACACATGGTGAGCTAAACCTTGTTAGTGTAATCAGGGGTTCCTGCTGTGTCTGGGCAGAATTCCGACTTGTTTTAGTTGTTGTTGTTTTTTCGCCTTTTCTATGCTGTCTGTCAACACTGTAACTCTCAAAAATATCAGTATCCTAATCAACAATAGATGGTTTTGTTGATGCTTAAAACTATTTTTATGTATTCATTGGAATATGAATGTAGAAGGAAAGCTATTTCAAAATCTCAACACCATAAGCAAGGTACTTAATATATATGCTGTTTCATGTACATTTATTTTTATAAAAACTATTATTTGTGACAAGTTACAAAGGTAATGTCCATACAATGTATAGAACATGAATTTGTTAATACTCTAAATAAAAGTCATTTTTATGTGCCGTCTGTAAATATCTCTAATTGTTTGAATTCTACATAACTTATATTTGTATTTACTTTTTGTAGGTTTTATTTAGAGTCTGTCTTAACACAGATGTAAAGTTATACACTGAGACACACATGTACAGTCTTAAGAGTTTAAATAAATAAGTATTTATAAATAATTAAAATAAAATACAAATCAGACTGTATATATATATACAAGGTTTTACGTAAATAGAAGTACATCTCTTCACCTATCCATATGCTTTCTTTAAAAAGCTGGCAGGTAATTCTTTCTGAGAAATGATTCCTTGAGAGAGCCAATTCATCTATGAGAAAAGCTTTGACAACTTACATGTCTGGAGAAAAAAACATTAAAAGCAAAGCCCTCGTAGAAGCAGTTTTGACTGCTTTTTGGCATAAACACTTGATGACTAGTTCTTCAACTTTTTCATAAGATCACCTTGAGACGAAGTAAGCCACATCATTAAGGAATAAATAGTGAAACCGCCACAAAAGAAAAAAGTTAGACAACTTACTTTCATTTGGAGATAACCAAAAGTTAAATGAGTTATTGATTAGTCAGCTGTGATGTGTCTCAAGAAGAGGCCCAGCTAAAACATCCATTTAAAGGGGCGACAGAAGGGGCCAAGCTAATGATCATTACGGAAAGCAGTTATCAGGAATGCAGTTCACAGATATGATGACTGAATCTTTATGATGAACAACTGGGACATATTGCACATCAGACACATCTGGAGGGACTTGTTTTCTGCATATCGAGTTCTACAATGACAGGAGAATGATTTCCGCCAAGCCAAATACTGAAATTGTGCACTTACAGTTATCAAATGCATGTTAGCTGGGAGACAGCAGAGATCATTTTCTTGGATGTTTCTCTTGCAGTCTTCTGCCTTCCTGGAAATGTATGGATTTTGCTTGCTCAGGATTCATAAATGCTACTTCCAGCATCCATACTCAAGTGTACCACAATAATTGAGTCTCATATTAAAAAGTCTCATATTAGGTTTTACTACCTAAGGCTGGCATTACCAGTTCTTGTGGCTTTCTTAAATTAATTTCAATGGGAATGCAATCAATGGCATTCTTGATTACTAAGAATGGTGTTCATAAAAAGCAACGACTCCCGATTCTGTAATTTAATTCGTTGTTAAAGGATTAGTTCGCCCACAGATGACAATTCTGTCACTATCACAATTGCAATGTCTTTGCCAACCTGTATTACATTTTTTTATTTCATGTTGCACAAAAGGAGAGAGTTTGAATAATGTTCTGATGCAATTACGGTGAATGAGAACTAAAGCTCAATGATCCGATCACAATGGTTAACTGCCCACTGGGGTGGAAGATTATCCCTGAATAGCCACTTACATTTCTGTCTTTTTCTCACACAGGGTTATAGTTGGAAGACTTGGAATAAAGTGCATGAATGGACCAATATTATGATAATTTCTTTCTGGTGATTTTTTTTGTAATTTTGGAGCTTGACAACTCCAATTTCCTTCACTTTCATTAAATTGCAAAAACCAGCCAGGACATTTTAGAATTTGTCTTTTGTATTCCACAAAGGAAAGTTATTTTGGTTTGAAATGACATAGGGGTGAATAAATAATGACATATTTTATTTTTATTTTGGAGTGAACTAGCCCTTTAAATCTGTCTTACTTGTGTGCACTTTATACAACAAACTGTATTTGTTATTTGCGACTATTACTTTTTCCAACATTCATTAGAGCTGTTTATACGAGCACATTTATAAAGGGGTCAGAACAAAGGGTCAGTCTTTCTAAATCACTTCTAAAGCAAATAGGTGTTAAATTCACAATTACGAAGTAAGAAAAGCTGCCCTCACAATGGCACAATAATCACCACCTACAATTACTATTCAAGCACTTCCAGATGCAATTAAGGAGACTAAATTCAGCTAAGGTTTAATATTTTATAGGTTGTATTAAAATGTATAATATATATGGTCTCCTCAGATCTAGCATTTACTTTATATACATAAAAATAGCACATTTAAAAAAGATAAACACACACAATCATCCTGAATTCAATTAAAGTATTTTTGCAGCAGTTCAATACTACATACCAAAAAAGAACCCCAATTTAATGCATATTTATTTTTTTATTTTTAAAGAAACCTCCAAATACAACTTCTCTGCATTATATCATTCATATTACATGCTACAAACATCTACGATCCGTAAACTGTCTATACTGTTTGTTTTTACTCCTTCTATTGAAAACTCAATGTTCCCCAGAAGAGCAATTTTTGCAACCTCATTCTGTGTTCTTCATAGTTCATCACACAAGCACAATCAAGAAAAACTCCCAAAGTGACACCATCTCCTTACTGAACCTCAGCCTATCTGAAAGGAATATGTTCTCCCATATAAATGTAATGGTTGCACTAAAAGATAATATGAAAGTGCAGTAGCGTAGGAACATGTTTTTAGGTGAAGGTGACACTGTAACACAAAAAATAAAATCTCCAAGAAAATCATTTCCTGTGTAACTTTATCTTATCTAGCACAAGGTGCCCTAGTAGTGTGGGGTCGTTTCTAACAAGAATAACTCCCCCTTCACTTGAAATGGTCTAAAGTGCATCCATTTAATAAGTGCGCTGGCTGCACATGGCAGGTAATTGACATTTGTGTGAGCCGCATATTTGTAGTGCAAATGTTTAGGGGCATAAATTATATTTATGCACATTACATTTTGCTGCCTGAGGGGGTAAGTGAAACTAATTTAGTGGCAATAAAACTAAATTAATGGACTACAAGCATCTGAGCACATAAAGAAGCAATTCTGTTTGAAAGTTATATTAACATCGAGAGTATGTAATTGTGGAAAGGGCCTCATAAAAAGTAATGATTTTACACGCCAAAAATAAATGCGTGTCTCGCTGGAATTATCCAAGTTTCAATCAAAGCTCATCAGCTCCATTTGGATCAAGAAAGACAGATTTGGCCCAGTGTTGAAACCGTTTCAGCATATTTAATGAACTGGAAGCAGGGCATTCAGATGTGGCTAATGGTGGTGATACAGGCTCTGGAGAAAAATCGCTCAGGCATGTCGAAAATTAAGAGTTTTCACATTGATCTGCAGCCCTCCAATATATTTATCAATAAACACTTTCTGACAATTAGGTTCTGTACAGTAACTACGTAATTAATCTAAATGAATAAATAAGTCTGCCAAGTATACTCTGTTTAACATGCTGAGGATTCCAAGCCTAGATCTATGTGACAGAGTCATAATAACAGACAACATAGAGGGTATTTGTTTACACTTTGCGCTTTTTTGCTGTTCTAGTAGATGTCTGATGATGAAAAGACCAAGCGTACATGTCTTCCAAGACACATTCAACAAGAATAAGCAATGGATTTAAATGCAAACAAGATGTGACTGTCTCAGGAATCCACGTGTGAACAAGCAAGATGTAATGCATAAGGCACACGGGTGGAGCAACTGACTCAAAAACTCTCCCAAACCTATAAAACATTGTCTTGGTTGTGAAGAAATGTTGCATTCTATAATTTATTCACCAATGGATCCTCTGCAGTGAATGGATGGGTGCCGTCAGAATGAGAAATCTGCATTAAAAAAATGGTATCTACTGATTCAGGAAAGATGACCTTTTCACTGGAGAAAGCAATATTATGGATAAAGAAGCTTAAAAAATCATAACGGTGAATTTGTTTGTTACAAATACACAGCTTTCACTTCACTAAATATTAATTGATGGACTAGACTTGTGTGGATTAAGGTTTTAGTTTTTTTTATGAGCTGTTGGACCGGTCATTACAACGGCACCCATTCACTGCAGAGGATCCACTGGTGATCAAATAATGTAATGATACATTTCTCCAAATTCTGATTGGACACGTTGGATGACATAAGCGTAAATACCTTTTAAGAAAATTTTATTTTTTTTAATGAACTATGTTCCGTGTGGGTAGGCAACCTGAATTTTTCAAATAAAAATTTGTTCAGTTTTTTTCCTACTTTTTCAGACCACGAGTCTAAAAGTGCTTCAGAAGTAATTAGTGCAACACTTATTTTCCTGTCAGATTGGTGCCTTTCTGTCCAACATGCACCAGTGTGCACAGAAGGCAATTAAACAGGACAATCCCCATTAACTTTTTTAGGAGCGTGAGGAATTATGCACAGACCTCATTTGTATCCAGACGCTTCCCTGTGACATTTTTTACTTTGCGGCTTTAAGGTTTGTGTGTACTGCAATAATAAAGCTTAAATATATTGTGTATCACATTCTGAAGGCAATAATAATTGGAAAATGTCCTAGTAACTAATTCATTTCAGTGCAACAGTCTGCACTTTGCAGTCTTTTTTAATGCCAGTTTTATGGATGTCATCCGGAGCCAAGAAACATTTAATTTGAGATGAAAAAGGAGTTTGATGTACTTTGTAATTTTCTTTAAAGCTTCATTGCATTAAGTTAGTCAAAACCTCAAATTCATGAAGCATAGTATAGCTGTGCATTGGTTGAGCTGTACGTACCACCTGCGATAATTGCAGTGATTTTACACAAAATTGTCCAACAGAGACATCCTGATGCCATGCAGAGACATCCTTGAAAATACAGAAAAATGCCCTATTCCCTCCCTAGAGAATGTGTCAGACGAAATCAACAGGGTGGAAAAATAATTGTTTGTATTGCATGTCAGCGTTTCTCCATATACAGTAAACAAAATGAAAGGGAATTCTGAGGATGAGGGGTGAACGTTATTGACACAAACCGTTCTCCAGTCTTTTGTCCCCATCTAATTCCGATCATTGACAAGAGTGACATTATACACTGATTGGCACATTGCACTGAAAGGAAATTCGGCACCGTTTCCAGCGAAAATGAAGTCGCGTGGCTTGTCACTGTGCTCCCCTGCAGTTAGTGCATGTAGGAGTGCTCTCATGGGCATTTTCTCATTTATGATTGCTTTTCACTCTTAGCACTTCCTGGACTCCCAATCCCCTTCTTTCGCTCTCATATATATGTAGTTTGACTGGCGGGCAGTTTCTCATTATTTGCATTCTGATACCTGCCAGCACTAATGAGAGAAGGGACCGGTGCTGCCGTGACAGAGCTGGTGGATTAATGCCCGAGAAACAGCAAGGGAAGTCGGGGAATAGTTCATTATGGCACATATATGACATTTTAACACTGTGATGCTCTTTATAATAATATGTCATAATAACAAACACCCAAGACCACTGAGACCCCACCCGAGGGACCGTTCTGCATGTGGGGACCACATTGTCTTTTTTTAGAGCAATGTGCATTTAAAAGTGTTCGGCTTCTGGCTCTTTATTAATAGATAAAGGAGTATGTATGTGGCATCTTCTACTGGAGAGTAATTTGGAGTTCGAGAGCTTAAAAATATTTTACAGTATATGGAATACCTGCGACTTTTTTCTTGACTTTCATCTTTGATTTCTAATTCGGTTGTATTGATTTTGCAATGGGACCACGTGGAGTTAGTTATGAGGACATGTTTGAATTACATAGATCATTGTTGGCCAGCACTATAATTTGGACTAATATTGGACTCTAGGGAGAAGTTATATTTAGCAAAAAAAATTATATATACTGTATATATATATATATACACTCACCGGCCACTTTATTAGGTACACCTGTTCTATTGCTTGGTAACACAAATTGCTAATCAGCCAATCACATGGCAGCAACTCAATGCATTTAGGCATCTACAGGTGCATCTAAATAAATTAGAATGTCGTGAAGAAGTTCATTTATTTCAGTAATTCAACTCAAATTGTGAAACTCGTGTATTAAATAAATTCAATGCACACAGACTGAAGAAGTTTAAGTCTTTGGTTCTTTTAGTTGTGATAATTTTGGCTCACATGTTAACAAAAAGTTGAGTGGAAGGAAAAAGTGTGGAAGAAAAGATGCACAACTTACAGAGAGAACCGCAGCCTTATGAGGATTGTCAAGCAAAATCAATTCAAGCATTTGGGTGGACTTCAACTTCACAAGGAATGGACTGAGACTGGGGTCAAGGCATCAAGAGCCACCACACACAGACGTGTCAAGGAATTTGGCTACAGTTGTCGTCAGAGGCGTCTTAGCTGGGCTAAGGAGAAAAAGGAGAAAAAGAACTGGACTGTTGCTCAGTGGTCCAAAGTCCTCTTTTCAGATAAGAGCAAGTTTTGTATTTCATTTGGAAACCAAGGTCCTAGAGTCTGGAGGAAGGGTGGAGAAGCTCATAGCCCAAGTTGCTTGAAGTCCAGTGTTAAGTTTCCACAGTCTGTGATGATTTGGGGTTCAATGTCATCTGCTGGTGTCGGTCCATTGTGTTTTTTGAAAACCAACATCACTGCACCCGTTTACCAAGAAATCTTGGAGCACTTCATGCTTCCTTCTGCTGATTTTTAAAGATGCTGATTTCATTTTCCAGCAGGATTTGGCACATGCCCACACTGTCAAAAGTCTTATGAAGTATTCTAAATTGTTGAGATAGTGAATTGGTGGGTTTTGTTAAATGTGAGCCAAAATCATCACAATTAAAAGAACCAAAGACTTAAACTACTTCAGTCTGTGTGCATTGAATTTATTTAATACACAAGTTTCACAATTTCAGTTGAATTACTGAAATAAATGAACTTTTCCACGATATTCTAATTTATTGAGATGTGTGTGTGTGTATATATTATATATATATGTATGTATGCACCCACACACTATTAACAACACTACTAAATTACAAAAAAACAATATATTTTAGCACTGCTGAATTTCTACCTAGAAAAAACATCCTCAGTAAATAGAAAAATTTGCTAATGTAGTTAAAAACTGTATAAATGACTATAAAAGTATTATTAATATATTTTTAAAGTGTCATTCATGTAAAATACTTAATCAAATATTAATTGTGTATTGAGAAAAAAAAGCCGTTGGGTTAGTTATGAGAACCTGTTTGAATCAGTTAGCTGGACCAACATTGGACTGCAGGGAGAGCTTGCTGTATATTTTTATCACTATTGAGTCTCAAAAAAAGAGACAAAATGGCAGTCAGCAAAAATCCCTCAACGCTACAAAATGACTTGTGTATTTGGGGATAAAATATACAGCTATTCCAAGGAAATATTTATTAAACGTCAAATTGATGGTGTCAACGGTGCCAGCCTACAGCCTCCCAATGCCACTGGTGCTGACGACGCATAGCCATCCCTCAAAAAGGGCCCTGTGGTTCCGCGCGAAGACAAATTATCCTTTCATTTGAAACGGAGTGTTTCCTTAAATACCTGCTGTGCTAACGAGGCCCTCATGTTGTGTTTGAGTCTCACTCGTCGCTCTATTAGCGTCCGGGGCCCGAGCGATGGGCTGATCTCACTGAGTGATTAACTAAACCTCGAGGCTGACAGGCCTGCGAGCCTCTATGGAGGGAGAAGCCGGACTAATGTGGGGCTCTGTTTAACAAGCCTGGTGCAGATAGGAAAGATAGCAATGAGGGGACGGAGGTGGGAGGATGGTGATGGTGTGATGGCAGCTCAACTACACGAGAGAGACTCCCGGGCTTACAGTAGTCAGGCAAGCCCCCTAATGAGCGGCTCCTGATGGATTCCTGAAAGCTGGAGGAAAGCAGTAGCGCGCTAAAGGCTTGAATGTTTCTGTAACCGGCTCTAAAAGCAAATGGCAGAACATGTCAACACTCTTCACAATCACACTGCTATGACAGCACTGCCTTCTGTCACAAATCATTATCAATTAGTTGAACGGATAACAGTGGAGTTTGCTGGAATTTAATCCTAAATGTACATGCTTGTGCACAGTAACACTGTTCATCAGTAGGCTAATGTAATATTTTGCATGTTTAATATTATGTATTGAAAAACTACATAAATTACATTCAAAGTTGAATCAATTTGCATTTTTAAAATTTTAGCAAACTACAACATTACTCTAAAATGACACTTCATGTAAATGTAACTTAAAAAAATATAATAATACAAATAGTTTGTTACATTTTATAGAGAGCTTTTCTAGGCACTCAAAGCGCTTTACATAGAAGGGGGGAATCTCCTCAACCACCTGGATGATGCGACGGCAGCCATATTGCGCCAGAACGCCCACCACACACCAGCTTACTGGCGGAGAGGAGACAGAGTGATGAAGCCAATCAGTGTATGGGGATGATTAGGAGGCCACTATGGCCAGAGGCCAATGGGCAAATTTGGCTGGGATGCCGGGGCTACACCCCTACTCTTTTTCGAAGGACATTCTGGGATTTTTTAATGACCACAGAGAGTAAGAACCTCGGTTTAACGTCTTATTCGAAGGACGGTGCTTTTTACAGTATAGTGTCCCCGTCACTAATACTGGGGCGTTAGGACCCACACAGACTGCAGGATGAGCACCCCCTGCTGGCCTCACTAACACCTCTTCCAGCAGCAACCTAGTTTTTCAACGGAGCTCTCCCATCCAGGTACTGACCAGGCTCAACCCTGCTTAGCTTCAGTGGGCAACCAGTCTTGGGCTGCAGGGTGATATGGTTGCTATGTACAGTATGTTTATACACTAATTCAAATTAGTGTAAAAAAAAGTAAAACAAAATATTTCATAATATAGTTTTATATTATTAATTTTAAAGAAATTCATACTTTTATTTAGCAAGGATACATTAAATTGATCAAAAGTGACAGTGAAGACTTTTACATTGTTACCAAAAATAGCTGATTTATTTTCATCATTGATAATAATAATAAATATTTATTGAGCAACAAAACAGCATATTAGAATGATTTCTTAAGGATCATGTGTCATCAAAATTCAGGTTTGCCATCACATAAATAAATTACATTAAAAAAAAAAATTGAACAAATTGTAAGTTATTTTAATATTTAATAACGAATGAAAGGTTTTGTAATTAATAAACAATTACAAATTATAACACACACACACACACACACATGCACACATATATTATTTATGCTACATTGTGGGGACCGAAGTGTGTGTGTGTGTGTGTGTGTGTGTGTGTGTGTGTGTGTGTGTGTGTGTGTGTGTGTGTGTGTGTGTGTGTGTGTGTGTGTGTGTGTGTGTGTGTGTGTGTGTTTATGTACTGAATGTGTGTACTATTTTAACATATTGCATCAAAGAGGCTGTTACTATAGAAAAATTTGTGGTTTATGCTATATTTTATCTATTATATTGTTTTGTTATTATCTATTATAAAAAAAACTAAAACAAAAACTACTCAACCTCAACAAAACCAATTTTGCTTACTTTGAGTTTCGGAAATTAAATAAGCAAAAGTGAATAGAATGTAATTATGTTGTAATAAAGAAAGTCAAGTTTTGCTGAAGGGATTTCAGGCATCAAATTAAAGGAATATTCCTACCTTCTAGTAAAAAGGTAAGTTATCAACTTTCTTTTTGAAGATGGTGGAAGGAGACAGAAAGAAAGATTGGTTCTCAACAATAACTACACATGGCGTGATTACAGTCATTATGGTGGACGTAAACTGACAGCTATGCTGATGTCCTGGAGGTATTGCAAATGGCTGAATGAAATGTATAGTTGAAAGTATCTCCTGAGGATATCAAATTGTTTGAAAACAGCTTAATTAGCAGCTAGATTTGTTTATCGTTACAGTCGAAAGCTCTCTGGTGTTCACTTCCTCACACAGGTTTCAAAGCATTATGGTCAGGAGAGAAAATGAGTGACACTTTAAATAAAATTTCAATTAGCACACTAAACATAGCATCTAAACAAACAAAATTACAACCTGCCAGTATAAAAGTCACCAGTGTTTACTTCAACTTTCAATGACAAAACCTAATTTGTATCGGTTTCAAGAAAGCAGGAATAAGGTGAAGGTAGGTTCAGCCTGCTCCTCATTATCTCTCAGAAATGTAAAAATATGGCGAAGAAACATATCAGATGATAAAACTTGTGACAGAGACCAGTTTCCAGTCAGCCTAGCACTGCGAAACCACCGCAGCTTTTTTGTGTGCTCAAGTCAGCATTTTATCAGCCTATTAAAACTACTCTGAGCTGTCACTGCAGAATGCACCGAGTGCCCATTCCTCCTTTTCTGTGTGACATGCTCTGGAGCTTGCTGGGTATATTGTTTGTAGGTATGAGGCTATGTCAGGAGACTGTAACAATAAGAGAGCTCTGTGCTATTAAACATGCCCAAAACCCTCATTATTTGCTAAATTCTGAATTAATAATCTATGCCCAATACCTTCTCTGACACTACTGTGAAAGGGAGATTTTTTTTTTACCCTGCCTGAATTCAGTTTCAGGAATACACTTTCTATTTCTAACATATTAGTTCAAGTTGAGTTGACTAGATTATATAATTGTCCCTATATTTTCACTTCAGTTAAAAGAAAATGTATATACAGTAAGTAATGCATATTTGATAGAAGCGTCAGAATATTTTAACAAATCAATCCAGTATACATTTTTTCATCATTTAGGGAATTTAAGCTTCATAATATATTAGATACACTGGATGGATGATTATTGGACATTTTGCAAGAAAATACTATTTCTGAACACCAATTTTTTTTGCCATGTCTACAGTGTGTGTGTGTGTGTGTGTGTGTGTGCATGTTTATGTGGTTTATGAGGACACAAATTTGTCCATGGGTGACATGGGTATGACAGGTATTACAAGGAGAAGGTGATTTATGAGGACATTTTCAGTGTCCCCATAATTCAAAATGCTTATAAATCATACAGAGTGAGTTTTTTTGAGGGAAAGTAGCAATGCACAGTCTCCTGTGAGGGCTAAGTTTAGGTGTAGGGTAGGTGTAGGGCAATAGCACATACAGTTTGTACAGTATAAAAACCATTACGCCTATGGAAAGTCCCCGTAAACCATAGAAACCAACATGTGTGTGTGTGTGTGTGTGTGTGTGTGTGTGTGTGTGTGTGTGTGTGTGCGTGCGTGCGTGCGTGCGTGCGCGTGCGTGCGTGTGTGTGTCTGTGTGTGTCTCTGTGTGTGTGTTATAATCATCTCTCTTTTAAAGTGCATAACCAAATATCACACAAAGTTAAAAACAGAATACATGTTTAATTTTCTTCATTTACTTTTTAAAAATAAATCTTGACTCAAAAACCAAAAATGTCACATTTCCATGACTATGAAAGGGAGATTTTTTTTTCAACCCTGTTTGAATTCATTTTCAGGGCCACACTTTCTATTTCTAACACATTAGTTCAAGATGAGTTGCCAGATTATATCATTTTCCCCAGTAATATTTGAACTTCAGTTAAAAAAATAATGTATTGGCAATGTGTCAAAACATTTTAATAAATTAATAATTGTTTTACATACAAAAAATATTATTAATTATTTGATAGTTATAGGTTTTTTAAGTTACTACTCTGAAATAAGAATCGGAATCAGAATTAGCTTTATTGCCAAGTATGTTTACACATACAAGGAATTTGTTTTGATGACAGAAGCTACCGCAGTGTGACAGAATAACAGTGACAGGACAGGACACAAATAATAATAAAAAAGTACAAATATACAAAAATAGACCATGTGAAAAATAGCACAAACACACTATACAAAAATAGACAAATAGTATGTGCATGTATGTTAGGTGCAAATTTGAAATGTAAGAAGTATGTGTGTTAAATATTTTTTTTCAATAAATAAATCAATAAAAAGTATGATAGTGTTGTGTGTTTCATGTTTATTGTTTAGAGTTCAAGTGTTCATGAGATTGATTGCCTGAGGGAAGAAACTGTTCCTGTGTCTGGTCGTTCTGGTGCTCAGAGCTCTATAGCGTTGACCAGTCGGTAACAGTTCAAAGAAAGAGTGTGCTGGATGTGAGGGGTCCAGAGTGATTTTTCCAGCCCCTTTTCTTACACTGGATAAGTACAATTTTTGTAGAGTGGGGAGGGTTGTACTAGTGATTCACTCAACAGTCCGGACTACCCTCTGTAGTCTTCTGAGGTCCTATTTGGTAGCTGAGCTGAACCAGACAGGTATTGACGTGATTCAATGATGGGAGAGTAGAACTGTTTTAGCAGCTCCTGTGGCAGGTTGAACTTCATCAGCTGGCGAAGGAAGTACAACCTCTGCTGGGCCTTTTTCACAATGGAGTCTATGTGATTGTCCCACTTCAGGTTCTGGGAGATGGTGGTGCCCAGGAACCTGAATGACTCTACTGCAGTCAAAGTGCTGTCCAGAGAAGGTATTGGGCATAGATTATTAATTCAGAATTTAGCAACAGTAATGAGGGTTTAGGGGGGTTTCTCCTTAAGTCCATGATCATCTCCACAGTTTTTTTGTGTAGAGGGAGAGGAGCAGTGGGGAGAGAACACAGCCATGAAGAGCTCTAGTGCTGATCGTACGAGTGTTGGATGTGTGTGCATTGGATTGATGACTATTGGACATTTTGTAAGATCTTATTATTTTAATAATCTTTTATAGTGCACAAATATCACCAAGAGTTAAAGAATATGTGTTTAATTTTCTTTATTTAATAATAAATCTTTACTCAAAACCCAAAATGTTGTTGACATCACAAATATCTGTTCTTGATAAATAAGAGACATGTACAAGTAAACTCTAATCCTTATTTCATGTTGCAGGATGTCACTAACTCTTACAAACATGTTTTGTTGTCACACTAACATCTCTCCTACTAAATAGAAAAATAAAGACTTTGTCATAAAAAAAGTACAAAATGTAAAAAAAAACACTTTGAGACTAAAAAAGTGGCCAGTAGGGATTCAAATATTGCAACCTGACACTTTCTTTAGTCAGAACTTGCCGTACCTTGAGCTTTAAAGTCTCCTTAGAAGTGTTAAACCACAGATAATTAGCATAATAGAAACGTTAACAGAGGAAAGCACACAAATCACATCTCGCAAACAGGGACAGCCACCAGGGGAAAAAGTTGCAGGTGTAGGCGTCTGAAAAACTAGATTCCTCGCCCACATTTCTGCAATATCTCATATCAAGACATTAAATATGGATGCATATTTTATCAACACATTGAAGGTTCAAAAGAGAGTCTTCTTCCATGTCTCTTTCATGTCTTCATGTACATCATGGCTGTATTGCTTATCAGACCTGACACATATACCTCGCTCAATACAGCCAATTATTTCTTCTCCCTTGGAGAAACATGCTGGAATGTTGACGCTAAAGCAGACAAAGACTTCCAGGCTGGCTTTGAAGAGCGCTTACTTTTTCCTGTCAGGAGGACCTAAATTAGCAGTTGTATCCCCAACTTCAGATGAGTGTTTCTAGCGGCAATACATATTCCTCTTCCGCTTCTTTTTGATTTGATTTTCTGTGTTCTTTGATTGTGTTTCACTAGAGAACGAAGTGCTACATTCACCAGAGGAAAAAAACCCGACAAAATCGAAGAGGCCATCCTACTTTCTCCTTAACCTATCGGCATTCGTAGAGCAAAAAGTATAGAATATGCATAAAAGAAGTTTAAAGATCACGTGAAATCCATGGAATGACAAAAGACACTGACAATGATTTGGGTAGGCAAACAGTTTTTGCATAAGTTTCCTCCAGGGGCCCGTGGATTGGTTTCTAAAGCAAAAAGCCTTCCATTACTAAATCAGAACCTTCAAGCTTTCATCCCCCGCACGCCACGTGAAAAAATAGCTTTTTGTTTGGTGGAAGAGGTTGTGTGAGATATATATAATTTTTATTATTATTATTTAATTATCTGAAAGAAGCTGTATCTTTCAAAAGCTGTCTTCGTTAGGAGATTTGCACAAGTTGAGAGATATCAGTGACACCTCAGGTGGTCTAGGCACATCTGAAGGAACTCTTTCTCCTCTCATCTCCTTTTGTTGCCCTGCTAGCTTTAGATGAAAACAAGATCACACACATGGATGTTTTCACTCAAGGAGCTCACAGCGACAAACAGATGAGTTGATATATATGTAATATTATACTACTTGCTATATAAATACATAGTGGTTTGGGATGTGATGGCACTAGTGCTATATATCCATTTGGCATGGAAGGTGCGATTTAAGAAACTTGTTTCATTGCATTTTACATTAAAAAGCAACATTCAGAACACTTGTGTGTGTGTGTGACTCTAAGCTTGAAGTACCGTAAAGCATAACAGGCAGAATAATTAGAGGGTAAAAATACTTGATAATATCACTTTGTGTTTTGCCTCACACAGCGTGAATCCTGTGGTAACTGGTTTAGACAGAGCAAATGTAAAATTTATGGGCTCTTAAATAAGCACTTTGGGGAATGTGGATTTATGCCCTGCTGAGGTGTTTAAGAACAAGCAAGCCTTAATCATGACAATGTCTGGGATTTTTTTCTCAAAAGAAGTCCTTGAATATTTATGATTTTGTAGGAAAACAAACTCAAATGCGTATAGGGGTAAATCTCATAAATCTAGTCAAGAACATGTCCAGGTCATATTTGCACCCAAAATAAATAATTATATGTATACCAATACTGTAGATCATAGTGCAGTATATTGCATTTTTTAATAATGTTGAACATAATTTCATAACATTTAATTCCCCTAACCATTATGCATTACTGCAATGCAAAAAAATATATAAATATAAATTTTATAAAAGCACACAAATAAAAATTAAATAAAAGTTTTCATACTGTGCATTAAGCTAGCATTTGTTATTCTGCCTTTAAACTGATTTAAATATTTAAAACAAATGCATCAGAGTGGGGTGAAAAAAAATCACATTTTATTTTCCCTTTGTTTTTGAGGTCAAATGTGACATGTTTTTTAAAGATTCACCCTATCCTTTTTTTAAGGTTTTTAATACTTAATCTGTCTCATTTTTCATATAAATATTTAAAGTCAGAGGATCTAAATAGCTAAAAAAAATAATGTATATGTGAAAATAGCCAAGTTAGAGACTAAATCAGATTTCTGGAGATTCATGAGGACCCTCATGTCAGAACAGTGGGCATGAAAATGTATTTTGTGCACGTACAAAGTGCAATAACAAAGTCTTGGGCTCATACTTATATTATCTTTATGCACTTTCATGTTTCTTTGTGCATGTCAGAGGGTTCCACTCTCTGATGTAAGGAAGTACAGTGTTACACTGGCCAGACTGAAAATTCTTGTTTCAAATTTACCATTAATCCAGATGTAATATATTCTTTCAACTTAAAATGATGTAAAACATCACCCAAATGAGACAAAATTGGAAAGCAGCTATTTCTGATAGAGATGTGACTGAATACCCAACTCACCCTGATAGCACACTAGCAATCATATGGTACAGAGCGTGCCAGCACTATCAGAGGAAGATTTTCAGAGTCTCTGGAGAGTTAGCTATAGACTGTATCACACACCTACTCTCCTGTGACCCGTCACCAGCATAGCCAGAATATCAAGAGAAATGGCACAGATGATTGCGGGAGATTGCAGCGTGCCTCTTTTAATGGCTTGGAAGCAATGGCTCTAAAACATTTCTATTTTTCACTGGCAAGTACTTTCCATTGCTTTTGTCACGTGAAAACTTCACTCAGCCTAAGGGAATGAGGGTCTGTATGTATACATATTTATGTGTGTGTGTACAGTATACAATATTGTGGTCAAAAAAATATATATTTGGAGACTTTTCAACAAACGTAAAAATGTCTGAATATCAACCACAACGTGTAAAATTTTAACACATACATTTTCACTATATTTTATAACTTAATGATAAAATAGTAAAATATAAAATAACAAACATTTGTGATTTTTTTGTTTGTTCTTTAAATACATGCCACGTGGTAATATTCTCGTATTCATTGAAAAAAAGCATACATTTGTTAATTGCTTAGCTTAAGTGTCCAAGTACTTTGATGCTACTGTATACACTGTCATAAACATAAACAAAAATGGCATAACTAATTTCATAATCTACAAACAATTCAAATATTCACATTGTTCCACTTTGACATCCAAGATGGTAAACAAGGGGCAAAATAAATACCAATGTACCATTTATATCCCAATGCAATTAGTTCAGTATTCAGCAGTTTTCATCCTAACTCTGATTAATTAAATTGTCCCCATAGGCTTAGTATATCTTTCGTTTCATATGAATATTTTTTGCACTAATGTCTAATCAGATACATATTTGTGGAAATTCCCAAATGTACATTTACTAAATACTTTTTCAGCAAAGAATGGCCCCAGAGAGCTAAACAAAGCGCATCTAAAAACAAGATGATATTGAAGCATATCTTTGAGGTGAAGGAATGCAGCGGGCTAATTGCTACACATTAGAAGTTAGGTTTTCATTGTAGCATAAATATGGCATAGCAATCCTAAACAAAGGTACAAAAGGCCATTTTGCTGACGGGTATAAAAACAACCATCTAACTAATTGCTTGCTTTAAGCTTCTCTGAAAATGCTGCACTAGAACAAACATGCATCAAAATGCTGGTTATTTGCAAAGTGGCGCTTACTTAATGGCATATTCACCCCAAAAATGCAAATTCTATAATTTACTCACCTTTATGTAATTCCAAACCTGTCAGCATCTTAAAAACATCACTGGAATGGAGTGGAGTGTGTTGTTTTGGACCCCATTGACTTTCATTGTATGACAACAACAATAACAACAACAACAAAAATATCATGAGGCTGAATAAATGATATAATATCATTTTTGGTGAACTTTCACTTTAAATTATTTGTCCATTTGGTCAATATGGTCCACGTTCTCAGGTTTCAAAGGACAAGTCAAATAAGATATTTGAGGTTTATAATGATGTAACTTACAGTATTTTAATAATGTCTCATTCACATGTCAACCATATTCTGCTTTTGATTAATGCAGCTTACCATTCATTAAAGACGGTTCAATAGAAAGAATTATGTGACCAAAATAAAAACAGATTTTCTCTCCTCAGAACTTCTCTGTCAGCTTTAGGATGTTGACTTTTTATACCTAGTATAGACAGCCAATCTGTCAATTATGCACCTGGGACGAGCACCGGTCTTTGAGAGAGTTCTATTGTTTCAAAGATGGATGAGACGTCTAGATGAGCTGCATATGAGCTTGTAAGCAGAGAGAGGGTATTGAATATTTTTCCTCTACACATGGTGATTGTTCTTCCTACAGTAGCTTGATTTATGTACACAAACCGTGTATGTGTTTACATATCCAAGATACTCTCTTCTGGTCGATGAATCTATAGCTGAATGAAACGGTATGACATGTAAAAATGGGGGTGATGAACTGATGAATAAACACGCTGATGAATATAGGCAGCAGAAATGAAATGTTAAACAGTTCACTCAATCCTAGTCCTCCAAAGTCCAAGATGCCGCCATCATTTTCAATGTTCTCTTTTCCTCCATGTGAGGTAATTGGTACAGTGCTGTATGAGATTAGGACCACAGGGAAGAGTTGACAGTCAAATAAAATATCTGACAGCTTGTCTCATTTCATTTTTCTTTTTATTCCATTTGGTGTAATGAGAATCCCCAAAATCAGGTTAGATTGAAGGAATCAATTTCTTGCCACTGGTGGTGAATGCCAATGCTATCTCACGGCAATTCGTGTATATTTTACGAGGTGACTAATTCGTATTAATTCGTACGACCTCACTTGTATGATTTAGTACGATTTGTCTAAACCCCAGTGATGGGTAGGTTTAGGGGCGGGGTTAAGTTTAGGTAATTCATAAAAAATTCATATGAATTGGCAACTCATAAAATACGTACGATTTAGTAAAAATCATATGAATTTGTACGAGTGAGGTCGTACAAATTTGTACGAATTAGCCACCTCGTAAAATATGCACGAATTGCCGTGAGATCGGGCTGTGGATGCAGCTACATGGCTACACTGCTAGTTTAAAAAGGCACTGCTAGTCTAAAAATAAACACGCAGCTCAGAATCATTTAAGCAGACAAACATGAGGTAAAACCAAACATTCTCCTTAGTCTCTGATTGCTGTCACTGCAAGTCATATAAAAACGATTTCAACATTTCATCAATTTTAGAATCAGCACAGTGAATGCATTTACATACGCAACAAACAAAATACCAAAAATCAGCTCAACTCAACACAGAAAAAACCCCAGAAAAACATTTACAGTACATTTTTTATGTCTTTGGGTTTTTCCAAATTTTTCGACAACAAATCAAGGACACAGTATACAGTAGACACTGAGAATCCTAACAAAATGTTAGATATTTAAAAGACAGATATGTATACTACTGTTGAATAGTTTAAATGATTAAATAAATAATTATATTAAGTAAGAATTAATTAAATTGCGCAAAAGTGACAGTAATGACTCATAAAATATACTAATGATTTCCCTTTCAAATAAATGCTGTTGAACATTTTATTAATCTAAGAACCCAGGGGAGCAAAGCAGCACATTTTCGCACACACACACACACACACACACACACACACACACACACACACACACACACACACACACACACACACACACACACACACACACACACACACGTTGGTTTTCATGGTTTACGGGGACTTTCCATAGGCGTAATGTTTTTTATACTGTACAAGCTGTATGTGCTATTGCCCTACACCTACCCTACACCTAAACTTAGCCCTCACAGGAGACGGTGCATTTCTACTTTCCCCCAAAAAAACTTACACTGTATGATTTATAAGCATTTTAAATTATGGGGACACTGAAAGTGTCCTCATAAATCACCTTCTCCTTGTAATACCTATGTCATACCCATGTCATTATACAAATTTGTGTCCTCATAAACCACATAAACATGCCCACACACACACACACACACACACACACACACATTTGTTTTTAAATAATAATAATACAAAAAATAAAATACAAAACGGTTTCAATATTGATAAGAAGTATTATTGATAATGGAGCACCAATAATAATTTAAAATAAATGAACACCAAATCAACATATTTGAATGACTTGTGATGATCATACTACACTTGAGTAATGGATGCTGAAAATCCAGCTTTGCCATCACAGGATTAAATAAAGATTTAAATATTGATAGTTTCTTTAAATAGCAATAATATTTCATAATATAACTGTATTTATTTGATAAAATAAATGCAGTCTTGATAAGCATTAGAGTCTTCTTTCAAAAACATACGAAATATTTTGACCAGTATGCAGTGTTTTCAAATAACTTTTCAATATTCACAAAAGTTAATTTGCATTTAAATAGGTATTTTGTTTAAATGTTTAAGACATCTGCCTGTTAAGTTAACAAATAAATAAATAATTACACACTTACAGAGAAAAAAAAATACTGGCACAAATTTCTACTCTGAAATGTAGTTAATTATATTCAAGGTGTTTACTTCTCTATAGTTCCCTTTGCTTTTTTGAAGGAAATATGTTAATAAAGGTGACAATGTGACAGTTTCTGCTTACAGTAGCAGGTGCATGTGTTAGATGAGTTGGAGATGTGCGTTGCATGATTTCGTTTTCAGTGCAGTACTTTTATGTGCATAATTAGCAGATGTTAGGGCAGGTTTTCAGGGGAAGGTGAAGCTGATGAGGAGGACAGCCAGCAGACACATATCTGGCCACACTGTGAAATCAAGAGGTGACTGCAAAGAGACAAATTCACAAGTCACCAATTTGCTGCAGCCACAGAAGACATAAATTGCTGGGAGAAGCAGTGTAAAGCAATGATAAAGAGGAGTCAATAGAGGTAACAATATTCACAGTTTAAATAATATTAAACTTAAAAATATACGTGTGTGTAAAAAAAATAAAATAAAATGTTTTTACGGTATTAACAACTTCAAGTTAATATACTGCTTAATATATATACACACACACAATATGTATTATTAGACACTATGAGGAGAGTGACACTATTGCTTTTGTTTCTGAACTCTTTTTATTACACAGAGATGTTGCAAAAGAAACAAGGTGTCATATTTGTTCTGACACAGCCACACTTGAATGCATGAGCTCTTTTCTCAAGGGTCAGTGTAATAGTAGTTCTGCCATTTTTACTAATGAAAATCTGGAAAACACAGGCAAAGTCTTTTCAGAGCATACGCAGTAGTCCAAATGCATTACCACTTAAGGTCAAGGAAGGTCCATCATAACTAGCCATTAGGATGTCTGTTTGGATATGAGTTTGACATATTAAAATTTCTTTATATAAAAACCAGAACAATCTCCGACCAAGACATACATTCCTAAGTTGAGGCTCATATTTTTTGTTGTAATTTTTTTTCCTGTATTTTGTTAAGCACAGTAGTAGCATAGACAAAGGCAGCTTGTTTTGTTTGAGGCCTGCTTACTCCATAAATTCTGTTCCCAGTTTGTACCATACGACCACTTACAAGTGCATTTGCAAATCAGGGCATTGTGCATATTTCCATCTTTTTATGCAATGAAAAAATGTGGATGAGGCAAAGTGATATTTGCCTGTGCAGGAATCCCAGGAGATCGGTGCTTGCTTGTAATGCCTGTAAAGTATTCCCTTCAAGAAAACGAGGTCCCAAGAGGTGTAAGATATAAACCCTGTCTGCTTTTGGAAACTTTGCACTGTTACAGTGAATGTTTCCTTTTGGTTAGCTGAATATATTTATATATCTTTATATCAAATGGCTTGGTAGTCTCGCTATAGATTTACTGTTAACTTTTTAGCCTGCTGATACGCTTCACATAAAGAGTGAAACTCATGATCTTCGTCAAAGGTAAAGAATAACAGCTTTTTTGAAGGCGTACAGGATCTTTTCCCTCATATTTATACCATTTCATTTTACATACATTTTAAGATGATATTCCTCACTTCTATATTGTGACTGACACTTTTGACCTTTACAGGTAATCTGACAACCATAGTGATTGAAATTCCCTGTCAATTCACCATTTTGTCAGTAACATGAATACGATTATTGAATGCTAATTTTGGGACTGTATTTTGAGGACTATCTTGTTGCCCAGATGGTGACATTGAATTTTAAACCAATCAAATAACCAATCACAATTACATCAGGTCACAGTGTGGTCAAACTGATGTTTCATTCATCATCATTTCATTAAAGAACCCGATATATATATACATATAATTTTTATTAATTTTGTTTACACATAGTCCATATGTGACTGATAAATATCTGTGTGATTATGATTTAAATTTGATGGAATGCTTCAACCATTTCCATAAAGTACTAAAAAAAACTACATTTAAAAATGCAGTCTACATTCTATTTTACACATGTATCTCTCTCATCAGAGATCTGAAAATAATGTTTGGCTTCTCTGCCAATCATGTCACAGATTATGGCTCACTAATCTAAATGCATTTCAATTATATGTAACCAGTCCTATTGAAGATGAATGATTCTGTAATATTCAATGACTGCATTCATCAAACTTCACATTGACATATAGCTGAGTGCATTGTCAAAAAAAAAACTTTTTGAGAGGCGGGTCTATCTGTTAACTGAACAATGAATGACGGGGAGCATTCAGGAAACCAGATTGAAAACAGTCATCATGTTTTCAATTCAGTTTGGTAACGCTAGTGGTGCAGAAATTTCATCTTCAGCTTTAAATCTCTCTATCCCTATCTCTCTTCCCATCACATGCACATTTTTCCCTCCACAAGGTGCCAATCAATCATTTCACCATTATACCAATCTATCTCAGAGTTGTCAATATTCCAGCAGACCACGTAGAAGCAGCCAAGTCTCTCATTGTCACGCTGGCTCGTGTCCTCACATGTCCGCACATGCCTTGATTGCTCTGATACAAGGGCAGAATCTTGCTCTCAATATTGGGAAAATGATTCAAGAATAAAGGACGAACATAAATGTGTGCTCTATTTTTAGAGAAGGTCTACAAGCTATAGCTGTTTTTTGCAAAAATGTTGACAGATTTTTCTGCATGTTTGGTGAGTATATTTCAAGAAATGTATCAAATGGTTTAAATTAGCTGTCTTTTTAATTGCAGTCTTTAAAATGAATGCCCTTATATTCTGTTGAAAGATACATTCACCTAAATGAAGAAGCTCCACAGAAAATATTTGGTCTCTGAGCTATTTATCACATCTGTACATTTCGGCTCTGGTTGAACAAGTTTCCCCCTCTTACAAGATCAATGTTTTTTTTTTCATTTAAGCACAAACCCCTGAATACCTGATGAACCTAAGATTCATTTCTGCAGCATATGTTGCACGTTAACGTTGTGGTTTATGACGTACGCCAATGGCAAATCACCCTGCTGGCTGAAGTACTTATCCACAGGCCTCCCAGCTCTGTGACTCTTTCAGCAGAATTAAAGGAACTTTATGTCCACAAAACAAATGGTGGCTTCACACGGTGACTCCCATGAAAGATGGCAGCTCCAAAGGCATATTTCATCAGGACTGAATGTGGTGGATGATGAATGTTAGGCGACGGCAGTTTCTGAGCACGCTCTTTACTCGACCGTAGAGATTTTCAGCTGATACTCATCTCAGCCAGCGGGGCGCTACGGCCATCCGCACAAGATGAAGATTCTCACCCTTATGTCACCTTTACGTGTCACCTCTGGGCTCAGCGTAATCCACGGACAAAGACTCCACGCTGCTACCGGCATCTTCGGCTGTGTTGTGCAAATAGAGCGGGATATAAAACGTGATGCCAGCGGAGACTTTTCATCTTCTTCCAATATATTTCAGATGACCTTTTCCTATTTTATGACTGGATCGACTGCAAATTATGAAAATGAAAATTGACAGCAGACATTTAAACCATTCCCGATTTATTCTCAATTCTCAATTTGTTTTAAATTAACAACACGGTTACAGATAATTGCAGTGCTCGGCAAGGAAACCGTGTCGCCAGAGACACATTGACATTTATAAATAGTTTGTATTTTGTATCCTTTCAAAGTTAACTATATTCTGCAGTCTATAGGAACTTTACTTGAGGAGAAAAGGTTTCTGCAGGGTTCCTCTCTAGAATATCATTTGCTGTTTTATGTATTTATTTATTTATTTATTTATTATTATTATTGTATAAGTTTATTATGCTCATCAAAAGTGTATGTATTTGATATATTTTATGAGCAAGGATGTGTTAAATGGATACAAAATTATAGTAAAGACTTATATTGTTATAAAATATTTTTATTTAAAATAAATGCTGCTCTTTTTAACTACATATATAAGTGTGTGTTTATATATATACTATGGTAAAAAAATGCGTGATGTCATTGACCTAATTACCAATTTCATAATAATGCCAACATGCATTTTTACATATAAGGACACTTTAAACTTACTGAATTAAATGCATGTCTTATTAAAACAGTGTGGGACAAGGAAAAAAATGTTTTTCTTATAATGATGATAACTAATACTAAAAACATAGTTTAAGTAAATCTCAAAATAATTTATTCAATACAGACACAAAAAACTTTGGTTTCGAGGTCTGCAGATGAATAAATTGCATTGTAATAGCAGAATCCAGTGGACCTTGGTGCTGAGCTTAATTCCAAAGGGATCTGCAGGCAATGACATGGAAGCAGAGGTCCACTGCTCATGTTGTCATGACAACTCGACAAAGGTCGATGGGAGAACGGGAGAGTGCTTTTCGTGCTGTACTTGTGAAAGCAAGGAAAATAGATTTAAGATCTTGAACAGATAAACTTCCGCTAACAATGTAAACCATCTGCCCGATTCTATAGTTTGCCCCGTGACAATCTTTCTCAGAACGCCTGGTCATTCACAGAGAAACGACAATTACTTGACATGCAGAAAATAAAGCACTATCTTTTCTACAACTTATAAATGTAGATGAAAGCCCCAGATAAGATCTAAACTCAATTTGTTTAACTCATCTAGCATTTTAGCACCAAGTGACATCTTAAAAAAACTTTCCTCATGAAATTTTGACAAGCTTATTTTCACTCGTTTTGTTCTCTCCCAAACACGTGCGTTGCAGCACATCTCTCATGCAAGGATCAGGTCAAGTGCAGAATGCACCTACATATTCAAACGCCTGTCCCCCGTGTTAGAGACAAACACCAGGGACACGCTTCCAGATGGTGGGTTTCACGGTAAACTGGGTTATCCCTTGTTCTTTCCACAACACATTAGTCAAGTTACTACACGCTGAGGCAATGATGGACCAGTTATGTATGTATGCGTTTTATTCCGACTCTTCAGAGTCCAACATTTTCGTGCTCGCAAGAACTTCATTATGGACTCGTCTTTGAACGGCTTCACATAAATCAAACATCGCAGGGAAGAGAACCGAAGCACAAACAGCAAACCTGGGGAGAGCTTTGGCTTTTAAATTTGGCAACAACGAGAGAAAACACATCCACGGGTCAAGCTCTTTGAGTCTTTTGGGACAATCAGGAAAGCAAAAACCTGCCATTGAGCAGACAATTTGATCAGCCAACCTCAGCCTCGCTCCCTATTACCAACTGGAAATGGGCCGTTCCCGAGAGGACCAAGGCTCATTGAGCAGCAGAGGTGGATGCAGTAATTATATCTCCGGCTAACCCCCAAATCACTCCTCATTAGTCTGGGCTAGACCTGTGCCTCAAACTCTCGATATGTCACTATCCGCTTGAAAAGGCCTTAATTCTCCTCCTCTCACTCTTGTGAGGCCGTATTTCGTCCCTAGCTAATCTATTAATTGCATGTTTTGGTGTTGGCTGGCGTTTAGATGAACGTCAGCATGCCTATTTACAAAAATAGAAGGGTCCTCTGGGATTTGCTTTCATTTTCCATTTCAAGTTGTTGTCGACAGCATTGGCAAGTGCTTTATATTCAGTCATCTGCTATGATAGGAAACCAAACCCAAAACCACCCACCTATAGAGCATTAATTGAAAAATAAAATTATATTTTACAGCTCACCAGAACCACACCACCCAAGTTATGAGTAATTGTTTGATGAATGCTGCTTAATAGCAATCCCAATTGCACTGGCAAAGAGGAAATGTATAGGGATCCAACATAAATGAGGTTAGAACTGGGTTACATGAACAGGAGAGGATGGAAGGGTCAGGTGCTTTCTTACATGTAGCGCTGCGGTGCCGGCGTGGCACAGACCTTTTAATCACATCTGCTCTGCGGATGCTACACACCTGCAGGCTTCAGGACTGAAGGCCTCAGCTGAACAGGGAAAAGAGGGAACATAAAACTTGCTAACAAGAAACTTTTGACACAAACCAACCAGGAGCACCCTGCAAGTCGCCATATGTCGAGGTTTTATGATGCAATCTAGTGTTAAATGTTAACTAATTACAAAAGACCCAAATAAAACAGGCATGGCAAGTTTGGGAATCAGCAATTCCTTACTTGGAATGGTAAGAAAAAAAGGCTTCAAAATGAATAACGACTTCTATTGAAAAGAATTGGTTACACAAGTTAAGCACAAGGATAAAGTGATATTTCTAATGAACATATCAAAATCATTTAAAAAATACAATGCAACAAAATCAATCACTCAATCTACCTACCTATCTACAGTATCTACCGACCTACCTACAGACAGACAGACAGAAAGCATTGCGTTTCTTTTTACTTGGATTTAATACATTTTAAATAAATGTTTAATCAATTTTCTTACTTTTTGTCTATGTTTTTATTCACATGTTATGATTGTTTTAAATTATTTTTAAATCCTTTTTAATTAAACCACTATTATCATTGTGGATGAAAATGTGCTATAAATAAACTGTCCCCAAAGAACCTTTCAGTGAACAGTTCTTAAAAGAAACATTTTTTTTTTTTTGTGTGAAAAACGTTTTGATAACCTAAATAACTTTTTTCATTGTAAAGAACCTTTTGTGTAATGAAAAGGTTCCATGGGTAAAGGTTATTTGTGGAACCATTGATGCCAATAAAGAACCTTTATTTTTAAGAGTGTGTTATGTGTATATATATATATATACACAGTATATATTCATGAGTGTGTATATTTATACACACAACACACACATTTCACATTTTATGAATACATATTTTCTTTACTATAAACAGAATCTAAAACATCGTATAGTCTTTTTTTCTATCTGAATACGAATATGAATGAATATTGTAATTTCAACAGATTCAGATTACATATGCATCGACTGCACACCCCTATTTGAGAATATGCTATGGCATGCATATTCATCAGCACCTTGTGTGTGTCATACAGTCTGGGTGCCATTGTCACAGTTTAAAAAGTAGAACTTCTCTCCCTGTAACGGTGGATGGACGCACATCCAAGACTGATGGGTGGTACATTGAGAAAGCAGTTGTCAAATTGCTGTGATGAAAATCAAGAGCATGCCGACAACACATCAGAAATAAAGAGCTTTGCACCTAGTCCAGCACACTAGACCAACACACTTGTTCTCCGAGATAGCTTCTCAAGTTGACATAAAAATATTCATACATCTGCATAGTTTCATATATATGCACAGTCAATCCTGTAAAGTCTGAGCTACACTGCTAAGTTATTCTAAAGTCTGAACAATTAGTTTTGCTAAAGGAAAGAAAAAAAGCCACTTGTTAATTAGAATGACTCGTTTAAAAATGTTTTGTTTGCAGCTTTGGAACGTCAATGCTTGTCAAGTGTCTTCCTGAGAGCTTGTTTCTTCTGATTTACAGTAACACAATACAAATCTGTGTGAAAAGAGGGGAGATTGAGTCAAGGTCATGCTTGTTTGACTTTCATTCTTTTTCCAAGCACAAATAAATCATACACAGCCTATTTGTTCTCCTCCAAGCTGCGTCAGTCCAGAAGATGAGGACCTAATTAATTGATTCAGCTGCTCAGATCAATACAAAGCAAGTCCTGTTCAGCATCAACGCACTGGGAATCGTCCCTCTGAGATTATTCTGAGATGTAGAATGCCTCTTACTCCCTCACTTCATCTTTCTCACTGTCTGTCTATATTTTTTCTTTGAGCTTTGTGGAGAATAAACCATTTTCTTGCCCCAAACTGCAATTAGTGCAGACATGTGTCTGGGCAGCTGTGGAGAGCATCCAGGGCCCCAGCTGTGCTGATGGGACAGCAGGTGTCCTCCTGGCCTGACTGAATTATTCAGAGCTCCAGCACAGTGAGGGCAACCCTACACGGCGTCTCAAAGGAGTGCAGTTTTTCAAAGGAAGTGATAATACTGAGCCGCTGTACAGGAGGACGTACTGTACTCTCTTGTGGAGAAATGAGGCGATCTCTATTTCCGCGCAGATGAACATGGGAAATCGATTGGACAAGAATGTTATTGATGTTTTATTCATGGCAGAACAGTCTGGTGTCACTTGCTTATCTCAGTCCAAGCGTAATGAAGTAGCCGGAATGTGGGAATTGTGATGAGCAGATGGCAGGCAGAAGCAGTATTAGCACTGTTTTGGGGAAATAGATGACCAAAGAGCTGATGCTCTTAATAAATATGTTGTTGATTCAGTAGAGAATATCATTAAAATGAAAAGGTTCCATGGGTAAAGGCACTTTTATTTTCTCTGTATGTAAATGATTTGCCAAATGTTTGTCTTAATTCTAACATCCAGATGTATGCTGATGACACAGTAGTTTTTGTACATGCTAATAGTGCAGATCAATCTGCTGTTCAGTTAAAAAACTCAATGTTAAAGATCACAGAATGGCTAGTGCATAATTGCTTACAACTAAATTTATTGAAAACTGTATGTATGTTTTTCTGTTAATCTAAAAACTGCCGAGCAGTGCCAGATGTAGTCATAGATGGAGAGAGACTACAAGTTGTCTCTGATTTGAAATACCTATATATTGATAGCAATCTTACTTTTAGATCACATATCAAGAAGGTTTGCAATAACATTAAGTTCAACTTGGCAAATTTTAAATATACCCGTAGCTATGTCAACAAAGGCTGCAAAGATGTTTATGCATTCAATGATCTTTTCACATATTACCTATTATTTGACACTCCGGTCACAAGCAAGTAATACTTCTCTCAAACCAATTCTCTCTATATATAAACAAACTTTGAAAGTTTTAGATAAGAAAACCATACACTATCATCATTGTGATATTTAAAAAATACAACATAATTAAGTTGGGAAAATGTGATTGTATTTTCAGATCGTTGTCTTGTGTATCAAATTAAACATGGACTGGCTCCTCCTGTATTGAACCAGTTTGTAAACGTAGCACCAAATGGTTATAGATTAATGAGAAGTGCAGTAAGAGGTGATTGTATAGCCCCTTTAAGAAAAAGTGTATTTAGTCAAAGAGTGTTTTCAGTTAGGGCTGCTCGTGAGTGGAATACCATCCCATCTAACATTAAACATTTTAATACTTATGCCTCTTTTAAGTTTCACTTAAAGAAGTGGTTAATTGAGAGTCAGTATTATCAACATTAATTTTACAAAACAAATTCCATTTCCTTCCTGTTTTGTCTGTTTCACTAGTTGAGAATTTTGGGCTATATACACAAGGTTGTTTGTTTGAGTACTGATTGAATGATCACTCCTACGGTTACTTGTCTACATTATTAAATTGTCTTTACCTGCATATTGCTATTATGGATTAGTGATATATTGTTTATTTTGTTTGACTGTTGACTATGTATGTGTTTGAGTGAGCTGGTATTGATCTGTTGGTATTAGGTATAGTATACTTTTTAAATGGATGTACATTTTTATGATTTGTGTAATTCTTAGATGTATTTTGAAACATGTATTTGTCATGTTTTGATTAATTGTTTTATATTTTTAGGGTGACAATTTTACCATCAGTCCAGGGACTGCAGATGCAAAGTAGCCTTCTGGCTAATTCTGGCACATTGTACATTTATGTATTATTGATGTGCATTGTCCTTGTCAAATAAACCTAAAAAAATTATTTGTTGTGTTTACCTTGTAGCAGAGGGTTTGCGCAAATGCTTCGCTGTTGTATAAGCCTTTTGACAATCCATATGACATTGCATCAGACTCCTAATTAGGTAAACAAAGTAACATATGCAAGTGGACAGTTGTCATATGACAAACTGCATTTTAAAATATTTTTTTAAATAACTGTGGTACAATATGGGAGATGATAAATAGCAAGGTGATAACAGGGCAAAGTGTTAGAGTCTTTAAGGAAAAATGAAGAGCTGCACAGTTACTCTAAGAGTAAAGAAATTAGCCAACTCAAGCCTGACAGACTTTTAAAGCCAATTTTACTTTTAACATTTTGTTTTCATTGCTGTTGCCATTGGTGCATTTTATTCTCCAGTTTATATTTCAAAAATAATACAATTGCAGTGACACACATACACAACTGTTAAAAAATTTGGGGTCATAAGATTTGTATACAATTTTTGTTTCTTATTCTCACCAATTATTTATTTAATCAACAAATGTAACAAAAACGGTAATATTGTGAACATTATTACAATTTAAAATGTATTTGTTTTTATTTCTATATTTTTAAATGTAATTCCCTCTAATGCCAAAAGTCTCTCTCACGTCTGTGGTCATGAAGTCACTTGAGAGAGTGGTCCTGGCCTACCTGAAGGATATCACTAGACCCTTGATGGATCCTCTTCAGTTTTCCTACAGAGCAAACAGGTCTGTTGATGACGCTGTCAATATAGAACTGCATTACACCCTGCAACACATCGACAAACCTGGGAATTATGCAAGGATCTTATTTGTGGACTTCAGGTCATCCTTCCATAGCATCATGCCTGACCTTCTCTCAGACATACTCACACAGCTCTCTTTGCCCACCTCCATCTGTCAGTGGATGACCAGCTTCCTGACAGACAGGCAGCAGCTAGTGAGGCTGGGCAAACTCAGATCTGGCTGTCTGGTGCAGTCTTAACAACCTGGAGCTAAACACTCTCAAAACTGTGGAGATGATAGTGGACTTCAGGAGGAACCCCCCTGCTCTCCCCCACTCACCATCATGGAAAGCACCGTGGCTGCAGTAGAGACATTCAGATTCCTGGGAACCACCATCTCTCAGGACTTGAAGTGGGACAATCACACTGACACTATTGCGAAAAAGGCCCAGCAGAGGCTGTATTTCCTCCGCCAGCTAAGGAAGTTCAACCTGCCACAGGAGCTGCTGAAACAGTTCTACTCTGCCATCATGGAGACTGTCCTGTGTTCATCTATACACACACAGAATATGGTTTGGTTTGGTTCAGCTACCAAAACAGACATCAGAAGACTACAACGGACAGTCAGGACTGCTGAGAGGATTACCGGTGCCCATCAGCCCAGCCTCCAAGAAGTTTACACCTCCAGAGTGAGGAAAAGGGCTAAGAAAGTAACTCTGGACCCCTCACACCCAGCTCACTCTCTCTTTGAACTGTTGCCCTCTAGCCGGCGCTATAGATCCCTGAATACAAAACAACCAGACACATTATCAGTTTTTACCCCCAGGCCAACAAAACATAACACACCCCAGTACTGTACAAAACCAAATTAAACCCTGCGGCTCATGATGATACATTGAGGTCTAAAGACACAAAACAATCGATCTGTGCAAGAAACTGAACAGTATTTATATCTTTTTACCTCTTATCCGCCACCCGGTCCAACTGTCCTGAGCTCGTTCACACAACAGCCAGCGGGTGATGCATCTTCTTCTTCTTCTTCTTGCTTTGGACCATTGACGCTCTATCTACAATCTCAATTAGTAGTGCAAATGGTCCATTTAAGAGATAGGTGGCAGTAATGCACTAATAAGTCTGCAATCCGCCGTAAAGCAAGAAGAAGTGCATTGCATGAACAAACAAATTTGCATTGGCTAAACAAAGTATCTTTACTGAGAACTAAAAAACTATTGTTGAGAGAACTCAAAATTCGTACTGCATCAAGTTGCCTTATTTTTTATAGTGTTCCTTATTATAATCCATGTTGAAAACAGTTGTGTTGCTTAAGATTTTTCTGCAAACTTTTTTCAGCATTCTTCAGCTCTCTTTTCAATGACTCTTTATGTAGGTTACTGTTATGGGATGTTATATATCATGTGATCGACAGTCGATTGTTCCTGTCTGTCTTGCTCCGGGCTGCTTGCCTGAATACAGTTCCTGAGCTGCACTAGCGTGTCCGCCTCTTGTTTTATGTTTAAAGTGCTTCATGAACATGGTGTCAGAAGATGCCTCTTAGGTTAATCTTTACATTTACGGAGTAATAGCCGATTCCGATCATCTTCGATAATGGACGCTGATAATGCTGCAGCCGCGCCCGCGTCTCGCCCATCTAACGTTAGCGGTGTGCCAGCCCACATCGCGGCTAATATACCTCCTCCATCACCAATGAACATGAACGGAGACTGGAGTGATAACTGGGACTTATTCAGAGCAGAGTTTGAGGATTATGCGCTGGTCATGGGCCTGGCTGAAAAGACCATGGAGGTCCAAGCTGCGACGCTGAGAAGCGTGATGGGACCTGAATGCCGACATGTTTACCGTCACAACTTGAATCTTACGGCGGCGCAACAAGGAGACGTTAAAACCATTCTGGAATCACTGGAAGCGTATTTCAAACCTGCTAAAAACGTCATTTATGAGAGGTATGTGTTCGGCTGTTGCAAGCAGGAGGAAGGGGAATCCATAGACAATTTTGTAACCAGATTGAGAGAAAAAGCAGCAACTTGTGACTATGGTGGCTTGAAGGATGAAATGATTCGTGATAAAATCGTGCTGGGTATTACAAATGAAGGTACCAGACGCAGACTGCTAAGTGAAAAAAAATTAACACTGCTCACAGCTATCGAGATGTGTCGCACAGCCGAACAGACCGCTATACGTATGAGAGCGATGGATGTAGCAAGCATGCCTTCAGCTGAAACGGTTCACGCTGTTGCTAGGAAACCATTCAAGTCTAACCAGCGGAAGCAGAGCAATTCACCCAGACTCGTAGACACTAGTAGGACATGCAGATACTGTGGTAATGTACATTCAAGAGGCAGGGATTGTTGTCCAGCATACGGAAAAACATGCAGACTCTGTGGAACTAATAATCACTTTGCAAAAGTGTGCCTTAAAAGTAAAAGCAAACCTACAGAAGGAAAACTGCACTGCATTGAAGATTCCAAGGAGGGTCAGGTTGGGGACAGTGATGATGATATTTACACAGTCGAGTCCATTAGCACAGTGCATATGGAAAGGAAGAAATGGTTTGTTTCCCTGCGATTGGATGGCAAGACACTGCGTTGTCAGTTAGATTCAGGAGCAACATGCAATGTGATGAGCTACAAGGACAAAGTAAAGGTGGCACCACACACACCACTCCGCCACAGCAATGTCAAACTACGGCTGTACTCCGGCGAGTCTCTGAACTCCATGGGTGTTTTTGACACCGATTGTGTGGTCCAAGGGAGAAAATACCAACTATCATTTGAGATAGTAGAGACAAGTCAAAGTCCACTTCTCTCAGGTTCTACTTGTGAACAACTAGGCCTGATGCAGTTTACAATCCCAGATGATGTGCTCAAAATGGAACATGAACAGTATGACCCTTTGACTAAGACACAGTTAATGGACAAATACAGTGATGTGTTCAACTTGCCTGTGGAATCTCTGCCCGGTGAGGTCCACTTTGAGCTGGATCCTAGTGTCTCACCGGTACAGTGTGCCCCCCGGAATGTTCCAGTCGCTATGAAAGCAGTCGTAAAAGCCCAACTGGATGCATATCAGGCAGAGGGTCATATCACAGATGTTACGGAGCCGACTGACTGGATTAGCAATATGGTGATTGTTAAAAAAACAGAAAAGCTGCGGATTTGTTTGGACCCAAAGTTCCTAAACAAAGCTCTGAAACGCTCTCATTATATAATGCCAACTCTGGAGGATGTGTTATACAAACTGCCTAAAGCAAGGATTTTCACCTTGGTTGATGCCAAACATGCATTCTTACAGTGCAAGCTGGATCAGGATAGCAGCTTCATGACCACATTCTGGACCCCATGGGGTAGGAAACAGTGGCTAAAGCTTCCATTTGGTGTATCGGTGGCACCTGAGGTGTATCAGCGGAAACAGCATGAACTGTTAGCAGGTCTAAAGGAAATTGAGCCCATTGCAGATGATATTCTCGTTGTTGGATGTGGTGACACGGATCAGCAAGCTGAGAAGGATCATGATTTGAAGCTTTAGGCCCTGTTGGAACGTTGTAGAGAGGTCAAGCTACGACTCAGCTTAAAAAAATTGCAGTTCAAAGTCGCTGAAGTAAAGTTCCATGGTCATATCCTTTCATCCACTGGCCTGAAGCCCGACCCAGAGAAAGTGAGGGCTATTATGGACATGACCAACCCTACGGACACAAAAGGTGTGCAGCGTCTCATCGGGTTCGGTAATTATTTAGCCAAGTTCATGCCCCATTTGTCGAGTGTTTGCGAGCCGCTGCGGCGCTTGCTTGACAAAGATACCCCTCTGCATTGGCTGCCCAAACATGAGGCCGCAGTTGGTCAGCTTAAGTCTTTGGCCTCTTCCATGTCTGTACTGTGCTATTACGATGTTACTAAGCCTGTCACGGTGCAAAGTGACTCCAGCCAAAGTGGTCTTGGGTGCTGTCTTATGCAAGAAGGACAGCCTGTTGCATTTGCTTCAAGAGCTTTGACTCCCGCTGAAAAAAATTACGCTCAAATCGAGAAAGAGTGTCTCAGTATTGTCTTCGCTTGCCAAAGATTTCACCATTACTTGTACGGACGAGAGTTGGTTACAGCAGAGACTGACCACAAACCCTTGATTTCTATATTCAGCAAACCACTTCTCAGTGCACCTAAGCGGCTTCAAAGCATGCTCATGACACTTCAAAACTACAGCCTCAAGGTTGTCTACAAGCCGGGACCTAAAATGTTTATCAGTGACATGTTAAGCAGGGCAGCTGCTGACTGTACGGGAAAAGAGGCTGTTTACCAGCGGCATGCCATATGTCATTTGGAGAAAGAGCAGGAAGATGTGCAACTCATCAACCAAGCAGAATACCTTAATGTGACAGATCACCGGCTGGAGATCATCAGGGTGCATACGGAAAGGGATGATGCCCTACAGGCCCTTAAAACCACTGTCCTTGCAGGTTGGCCTGATGAGAAAGAAAAAACCTCACACCTCATCCGAGAATTCTGGCCTTATCGAGATGAAATAAGTGGGCAAAACGGCATCTTGTACCGGGGACAAAAAGTTATCATCCCCAGGTCACTACGTGCAGAGATGCTCAAGCGCATACATTCAAGCCATATAGGAGGTGACGCATGTTATCGTCAAGCACGTGATACATTTTATTGGCCTGGTATGCAAGCAGAAATCAAAGACTTTGTGAGTAACTGTTCGACTTGTAATGAATTTGCACACAATCAACAGAAGGAAACCATGCTCTCTCATGACATCCCCAACAGGCCATGGCAGATTGCCAGCATGGACTTGTTCAGTCATCGGCAAAAGGACTATCTTCTAATTGTGGACCACTTCTCAGATTTTTGGGAGATTGAACTGCTTCCTGATCTATCTGCAGAGACCGTTATCAAGCGCTGCAAGGCTCAATTTGCCCGACATGGACAGCCAGATAGGGTGATCACAGATAATGGCCCTCAGTTTGGTGCACTGTTTAGGCGCTTTGCTTCCAGCTGGGAATTTGAGCATATCACTTCCTCACCAAGACATCCTAAGTCAAATGGAAAGGCTGAGTCGGCTGTTAAGATTGCTAAGAACCTTCTGCGCAAAGCGATGCACGACAGAACCGACCCTTGGAAAACGATCCTTCACTGGAGAAACACCCCTACTGAATATATGGACAGTAGCCCCGCCCAAAGGTTAATGTCGCGGAGACTGAAAACATCTCTTTCAGTAACAAGCAAACTTCTAGAGCCATATGTAGTAACTGGGGTTGTGGAGCGACTTCGCTACCGAAAGCAGTTGGCGAAATCCTGTTATGACAAGTCAGCTCATGATTTGCCAGAGCTGAACATAGGAGAGAGGATCCGAATGAAACCCCTTCCAGGGGAAAACCCTGCACTCTGGAGGGTCGGCACCTGTCTTCAGAAAGTGGCACCACGCTCTTATCTTGTGAATGTGGGTGGATCCTTATATAGACGCAACAGAGTGCACTTAAGAGTGGCGGAATCGTCCTCTTCACAAGCAGTGGACAGGAATGAACCAGAGTTGCCTTCTATGCTGGAAGGGAATGTTGCAGATGCCCCTTCATCTGCTGACTCAACTCTTGTGAAGCCCTTACCACAGGCTTCATATGACCTGGTCAAACCCTCATCATCAGAAGGACACACAAACACTAGGTCTGGCCGATTGTCCAAGCCACCCAAGAGGCTTGATCTGTAGGAAGTCAGGAATGCTGCTGTGGCAGTTTGGAAAGAAAAGTGCTGTTAATCTGAAAAGGACTTATTGAGGATTCAGTTCATTAGTTTCTGAAATGTATTTCATTTAAGTTGATTGCAGTTGCATTAAATGGTATGAAGCCTAAAGTTTAATAGAGTATTTTGCTCCGACACTTTAGTTCTTATTTGTAAGGGGGGATGTTATGGGATGTTATATATCATGTGATCGACAGTCAATTGTTCCTGTCTGTCTTGCTCCGGGCTGCTTGCCTGAATACAGTTCCTGAGCTGCACTAGCGTGTCCGCCTCTTGTTTTATGTTTAAAGTGCTTCATGAACAGTTACATCATCAACCCAGTCGATGGTAACAAGTGCGGCCTACATAAGCAAGTATTCAAATAATTAATTAAACCGATTTGTTCAAAAAGGTTGATTTATTTAGGAAAGAATTGAGCTACTGTCATTATGAGTGAGTCACCGAATCATTCATTCAACTGATTTATTCAACAATGCTGATTCAATCAGGAACATAACACCATCTACTGTGTGTTGATATGCAAAAGTTCAATATAAAGACAAGATATGGATGAAAAACACATTTTTACAAATAAATAACTTGCACTCACATGAAATCACAAACACATCTGATGCTTATTGAAGTTGAATATTTGATTTGTATGCAATAAAAAGTATGGCACTCTCGTAACTATTCATTCTATGTTTACGCAAACACCACAAGTTCCACAGAGATTTTGTTTAAATGCAAGAGATACGTTTCCTGTTGGCCATAACTTTAAGTGGCAGAAATTAATGCTTTTGAAATGAGACAACTGTGCTGAGGTCAGGTGCTTACAGCAATTTCCTTTTAAGAGGCCTTTATTTGTTGCTTCATCTTCACATAATAGAAATTCTATTGAAGGGTCATTGACAATGCTCGTTATTTATAAACCTGAAAATTAAATATAGCCCCACAAGTTTATATGATCTTTGTTACTATGGTAACAGAGAGTCTAACCAGGGAGTATGTAGGTGGGTGAGTGAGAGATTAAAAAATAATACATACAAGATTGTGTCCTTGTCTGATAAGTGATTAAACAAACAAATGTATAATGGTGTTAGAGATGACATCCTATTTAAAAGAAGCACATAAAAGAGGCCTCATCAATAGACACTTTTAAGTATTCTTACTTTTAAAACAAAGTTTTTTTCAATTCTAAATGCTTCAGGCCCATTTCCGACACTGAATAAAAATAGGTAATTGCATACAAATCATTCAGAATTCTGACATTTTTCACATAATTCCGAGTTTACATCTTTGCAATTCTGACTTTTTTACTTGGAATTGCAGTTGCGAGTCTAGTCAGTATTGGGTGATATTCAGATTGGTGGGTTTTTGTTAAATGTGAGCCGAAATCATCACAATTAAAAGAACCAAAGACTTAAACTACTTCAGTCTGTGTGCTTTGAATTTATTTAATACACGAGTTTCACAAGTTGAGTTGAATTGCTGAAATAAATGAACTTGTCCACGACATTCTAATTTATTGAGATGCACCTGTAAAAAACACTTACAATTGAGATAGAATTGAGACATAAACTCGCAAACACGAGAAATTAAATCTGACTTTCTTTCTCAGATTTACGAGTTTATATCTTGCAATTGCAAGTCAAGTCAGAACTGTGAGATATAAGCTCGCAATTCTAAGAACATATTTTCTTTTTTTTCTCAGAATTGGACTTTATAACTCGAAATTACAAATTTATATCTCACAATTCTGAGAAAAAATTCAGAATTGCGAGGAAAAAGAGTCAGATATACATTTTTACATTATATTAGATTACATTACTAATTTTTCAGTGGCGGAAACTGGCTTCCATAGCATCATGCTTTTCAACTAAGACCAACCAACCAACGTTTAGAGTAGTTCAAAGCAAATGTTCAATTACAAAATAAAACATAATTTGATTCACTATTTAATGCACTCCCATCCCCCTTTCAGCTTCTTCATTATACAACAACTTAAATATACAGTGTACAAACAACTTACACAACAATCAGATTTCTGGATAGTTTTATAAAGTTCATGATAAACTTTTCTAAAGCAAGTGCAGGCAAGGGATTTCACAGAATTTAGTTTACAGAAGCAGAGCACGTTTGCAGGTGCAGATGGTTTAATATACGCTACGCTTGGCAAACTTTGAGCAGATTTATAACTATTAGTTCAGAGTGAGAGGTTCTGTAGCACAAAGAATCTTGTCTTGAGAGCAAAATGTCCATCATTTGAACTCTACGAAAACCTTGTGAAGTATTATTTTAGCCTCTTTTTGTAACAGACCCATAATATGACTGGCAGTAGTGTTTTCCCTCCGAAGTCCCATGCGTAGGCATCAAATATGCTGTTTGGAAAGCCCTCCAAATTGTTTTAATTCTTGATATAAATACAGCTATAAAAAAATAAAAGGTTCAGTACGCATGTTTTCTAAGTCTACTTGTTTTAAGATTGAATTCCCCACCCAGCCAGCATTATACTTTACCTCCAAACACCTGTACCCACTTTCATAATTATTCTGTATGGCAAAGTCAAGTATTACAGAATCAAACGTCCATGGATATTTATTTGTACAGTTAATTTAACAATCAGTATTTCTTCAATCAGGGAGAAGTAATCAAAGACGACATTAATTTATTAATGTAAAATTTTTTGAACAATTGTTTATTTTCCTGCATAAGCTGACAATAATGAAATGTGAAAGGTAATTGTATATGAGGCAGCTTAATAATATTTCTTATTGCAAGTAAACTACTGCACTTGGGGAAGATGAAACTAAATAAATGAATGAAGCACTGTCAGAATGTAAATATAAATGTTAAGTGTAACTTTTGTGAGATAACTTTTCTAAATATGTAATAAAAAGGCATAAATTCATGTTCACATGACATTGTGTATCTCTCATCAATGACAGCTGTCATGAAAGTGCAACAAAACAATCCAGGATATGAATATACATTTATATTTAATTAATATGAAAGGCAGAAAAGTGTTACGACCATCCCCTGTGTATTTTAAATGATAAGTATTTTAATGCATTTGGTGCAGATGTAAAATACCTGTGAGGAAAATTGGGAAGCACAAAAAATGCAATTGATAACTGTGATGAATGAACATCACAGGCATATGCCTGGAAAATATGCTTTAAAAAGATTGTGTGGCTTTGTTGTACCTCATTCGTTCCATTGCATGAGTAAATACTTTGTATTTCTATTTCGATCACTGTCTGCTATTGTTTCCGAAGGTTTGGAAGAAGAAATACATTTTTCACAGCAATGTCAACAGTATTTCTGAGTGACAAAGTGGTAGCAGAGGTTTCCAATCTGACAACTGACATAAAGTTCAGCAGGGTGTCGACTTGTAACTGTGACCTGTGATGGTGTGCCCTTTCTGCTTGTCCAGCCAGTCAAAGGTTGAACATGATTTATTTGGTTCTAGGGGACAAAAATCAGCCTGCATAACTGTCAGTGTCTCTCTGAGAATAAATTCCTGCAGATGAACCAAAGTTATGACAGCCGATGGACTCTTCAGACTGGGTTCACCAGTCACCTAGTCAGCCTGAAAAGCCCAGTGCCTCGGCGTTACAACAGTTGGCTTTGACAAAGTGGAGGATGACAAGGAGAGGTAAAGATGCTGATCAAGCTCAGATCCATGCCCCTTCTAGGGTGGAAAAGTAGTGGGGGCAGTTTGACTTTGACGGACTGCTTGTTTACAAGCTCCTAGAATATATCTAAAGGATGTTTGACCTTTTACTCAGTAAAGGCTTGTGCAGTCATATTTGGGTTACATATTCTCTTAATATTAATATCAGTATTCTGATTTATTAATGGAGTACAGCTTACTAGGTTTGAGCAGAAGGGTCGACTAGCAGCATTATTATATTTAATGCATTAACACTGGTTTATATATTTTTTATGAAAACAATATATAGATGCAGACATGTCAAAGAAGCATTGCATCATTTAACGTGGGACAAAAAGTCAGTGACAAAAAAAAGGTAACTAGATTCAGTCTCATCTCTCACAAGGTTCATTTAACTTTTGGCACCTCACTGTACCGGAGAATTGTAGTAGCGGTGTGATTGGTTCCACTATGCTGACAATCTCTCCTTTTCTCAACATAAAAGTTTGACCTTTGGCCCAAGACAATCTGAATTTCTGTTTTTGATTTCTTCTTTTTATGAAATCTTCAAGCTGTAATTTTACAATCTGAATATTTGCAGCTCAGTGAAAAGGCCAGAAACTTTAAAGTGTGTGGACCTTGGTTAAATTAATGTCTACTTTCAAACTAAAGTACATCATTTTACAATACATGAGATAAAATTACCGATGCAGATTTCGACATCTAAAAATTGCTTTTTGGCTCAAATGAAAATGAAATTTTACTTGACTTAACCTGACATGTGATCTTTTAAGCATCATATCTAACAGATAGTATTGAGTCATATATCATTGAAAAGGTCTCAACTAGCAGAATACAACATGCCTAATTGTTTTAGATAGTTCCAAACAATACCACGTGCATGTTAGCAGTACACATGCAGCTCTTGGAATGCATTATGGTTTGTAGGTTCACCAAACATTATTAAACCATCATAGATCACATTTATTTATGGAGCAAGTGTGCATGACTCTTGCAATAATCCTCAAAGAGTGGCATTACTGTTTTGTTAATGCTATATGATATTGGGATCCGATCGTGTCGCAATCGTGATGATGCAGTGTTTTCTAACATCATTTGAAAACTCTGGGAAGTTCAACCAATATGAACTAGATCTCAGGTATGATGGGTTGGTATTAGTGGGTAGGGACAATGAGTAAGGTGAGTAAAGACCACTTAGATTGGATTGATCGCTCATATTGACAGTTTGTTACATAATGGAATTACATAATTGAATTACAAAATAAATGTAACTGTAATGTTACAGTTACTGAGATAAAAAGGTGTAATCAAATTACAGTAATTAGGCCTATTTATGAAAATGTTAACAATTACAAACATACACAGATTTAATTGAATCCTTTCCCAAAATTGACTGCTCAAAAATATGAGACACCAATGTTTCAGGAGTTTAGGACACAGAATAGGACACATGATTATTCGTTAACTGCTTTATTTCCTATTTGGGTTTATTCTTTTTTTAAGACTGGAGGACTTTGCCCTCTGAAATTTTCTTATGAGTTTATTTTATATGTCACAGACAGAAACCTTGAACACTGAGTCTGATGCGTATTTATTAATCTGTTGTGAAAGAATTCGCAAAACAGTACTAAATGGAGTCTTCAAGCAGTGAGGAGTGTCCTCTCGCTTCTTAAAAAAGAGAAAATGAAAGGAAATATTGGGTCCATCAATCCTGAGATATAGAGAGGAAGGAGAGTTCCCCTCCTTATTAAGGAGCAGCGGGATTATCCCGGGTGATTCTAAATTTACTTCAGGATGTCAGGGGCTCAGTTTGATGCTTTGCAAGTGATACTAGAGCCACATATTAAAAATAAGACAACCAATTTCTGTGAACTCAGTGTGCAAGGATCTTTATGGTGCTTTGTGCTGCGAGACAAAGTGAACTTGACGCAAATATTTTACTCCCTCATTGCCATTCTGGATTTTTTTTTGCGTTTTTGGCTCTGAATTGTCAAAACACCTCTCAAAATGTTTGCAACAGATGTGAAACATTTTGAAAATCGTACCTGATCCAATTTTTTTATGACGGACGAAAGGTTCAGGGAGTGTGTAAATGTGATTAACAACACATGATGTCATATTTATTTTTCAACAAGGGAACATTTCAGATGAAAATTTTGGACTCAGTGTGCTGTGCAATGTCCTTAACTGTTTTTTTTCCCAAGGCATTGTTAGATGGCACTGTTTAGTAATGCAAATATTTGATTTCAAATGTAGCATCATAGCTATTAAACTAGCCTATATCTTATGATTTTAAATCTATAATTAACCTCATAACGATCTCAAAGTAAGAAGAGGTGCTAAAGTCTGATATTGTGGTGGCTGTTTAAAATTTAATTATATTTCAACTGAAGAAGTGTTTTGAAAGTCTGACAGTAGTGTTGAATACTACTGTAAGGTTAACCAAACTTGATTCATTTTTGTTTAAATAATTTACAGTTGAAAACAATTGTTATAAATGTATTTTAACAAATTTAATTAGTTGCATTAATAAAGTAATCAAAATAGTTACACTAATTATTACATTTTAAATAGAGTAACTTGTAATAATTTCCAATGTGACCTTTCCAACACTGATTAATTTGACTAATCTTTACATAAATAAATTGGAAGGACCGGATAGTCCCTTATGTAGCCTTGTAACTGTTACAGCTTTAACTCCAAATAATAACGTGCCACAAAATATCCCAATTTATTCTCAGGAAAACTACACAATTATAAATTCAAAACTATACAATGAACCACAAATAATTTGCTAAATGACAAACTAAAATGTTGCCAATAAAATGTGACCTTCTCTGTGAAATCCAGGCTAAAGTCTCAAAATCTAATTCTGAGATAAAAAGCATCAAAGTTGGATTTCAACCATTAATTTCACTATAATTAAAATCTTTGACATGGCCTTACTCAGTCACTTTTAAAGATATGAAGGTTACATTTTCACAGAATCTTCTTTACCTTATGAAGGATGATTTTATGAAGAAAACAATAAATCACAAAAACTCGACTTTAGCTGGGTTTTCACTGAGAGGGTCACAAATGTTACGTTTTAACCTGCTCAATCAACAAATATATGTCTGCAAAGTGCTGCACACTGTTGAATTTAGTTTGTACTATTTTTGAACACAATTTTGCATCTCAAGAAATGTATCAAAGTAGGGTCTGGGAGACCCTAATTATTCAGGTTTTTCTATAGACCACAAGTGCGTCGTCAAATATGTAGTTTTGCATATAAACATCTAACCAGCACCAGTATGAAGCCGCCTTCTGAGTCAGCACTCCTAAACCCACTTTGGAGGAGCTTTAACAGAAATCGGATGCCGTCTTCTAAAATGGAGTTTATGGGGTTTGCGAGCATCTAGTACATTCAAACTGCATGATGGGTGGTTTTCAAGAGGCAGGTCAATGGTTTACCATGCTAAATGTCAAGCATGACTGCTCCTCTAGCGCGGCCTCCATTTTAAGTCAGCAGTCGGCTTTGGGCAGAAAATTAATTCTTGGCCAGCCTTTTTCCGGGGATGAAAGAGGATCTATCTGAGACTGCCAAGTCAGGCTGACTGCAGTATTCCGCTCAACACAATAAGTGTTTAAGCTGACATAAGCCATTACTTCTCTCAACCACTCAACTGTGCACCAAGCCATGAGGGATTGTGTCATGCACTGTTTTGACAACTAGCACCGGAACTGTCCTGTTTTCTAATTATACTTTATGTTGCTCATTGGATTGCCGTAGCCTTGGCTCCATCGTTTCTTCAAAACCAATGTTTACAGTAAGCCTACAGGATTTCACCCTTGGTAGAAGTGAGACTCATTAAGCACATGACTCAGCTAAAACTATGTGTTTATTAGCCACTCTGATTCTCCATCAGCTGTCCAAAAAAGGACTATGTTGGAAAAATGCTACTTGACTTCTGCTATGACCCTCTTATACTAATAGCTCTGCTTTCAGTTAGTATCTGGAATTGTTAGCAGGAGAGTTATCAAATCAGTTGTTTTCACTCCATTCATGAAGAAATGCATTGATCCAGAGCTGGGAAGGACTCAATACGTTCCTCTCAACATAACCTCTGAAAAAGCCCCGAAGTCATTATCAGATTGAGAAGTTAGTCTAGATAAAAAGTGTTATACTTGTGTGGGCCTGCCATGTATTGATTTTCAGTGTCTAGCGTACTGCTAGATGGTAGGGCTGTAAAGCGATAGAAAATGTAAACGGTATGCATAATAACTATAGCTAAATCTGTGCATTTGACCTTTCCATGTATACCAGGTTAAAAATAATATTTCTAAACCACATATCAATTACTCCAAAGCACAACATTTCTAGAAGAGAGTTTCACACAATTCCAAAGGTCACTGATGTATTTTGCCTTGGGGTATTAGTCAACTTACACTATCTATTTAACAGGGCCTTTGATTTCCACAATTATCATAAAATTGTGACAAATATATTGCTATTGTACAGTAGAATGTACTGCACTACTACTTCTACTAATATGTTTTACTTTATTTATTAAAGAATAAATCACACAATGTTTCTTCCATGTTTTAATTTGAACAGTACGTCTCTGTTGCAAGATTTTGCCAAAACATAATTAATTAAATTTTAAATTATAAATTAAATTGCTATGATGGCTGTATTTATTTACCACCGTTTTTGATAATACATTTGCAATAAGTCATAAATCCATAAAAATGCAAACACAACACAGAGTTTCATAAGTGTCATATTATTGTAAAAACATAATAAATTGTTAAGTTGTTATCGTTTTATAAATTCAGTTGAATATAAATGTTTTTGTATTATTAAAATGTAATTAAACTATTCAAATGGAATCCAGACAAAAATCAAATGGAACACACTTTAGATAGAATTGAAATATAAATTTAAATTAAATTAAGAATTTGGGAAGATAAAACTGATTTTGATCAAATAAAAAGCATTTAATTTAGGATTGTTATTAAATTGTTTAGTTAAATTAAATTGTTAAAACGTTTCATGGTTTCAATTAATTAGACGTTTTTTGATAACTAATTTAATTTAACTAATAAAACACAGTCCAGAAAAATAATAACAAATATTATTCCTTGTATTGTTCCTATAAGTATTGGTGGAAATAGTCACTTTCTGGCATGTTCACACCGCAGGAACTGTGAACGATTTTATATAGGAACACCTTTTGGGGGACAAAATTAGCTCCTACTTCAGGAAATCAACAAGAACTACCAGTGGTAAGTGTACTTTGACTTGCCAAACACATGCCAAAAGAAACGTCTCGGTTATTTGCGTAACCCCCGTTCCCTGAAGGAGGGAACGGAGACGTAACGTCAGAGTGACTGACTAATGGGATCTCGCCGGAGAGCCCAATCACCTTCGAGTGTTAACAAAACAAGCCAATGACAGTTGGCGTGCGTTTCGCCATCGCGCACTCCGCCGCGGTGTGGGTATAAAAGGAGAGCGGCGTGCAAGCGCACATCAGTTTTTCGCTGAGGAGCCGAGACTGTGTGCCCTGGCCGTACAGCGGTGGTACAGCAACTATGGCGGCACGGGACGTTACGTCTCCGTTCCCTCCTTCAGGAACGGGGTTACGTAAGTAGCCGAGGCGTTCTATCAGTCAGTCACGTTCGACGTAACGCGTCAGAGTGACTGACTAATGGGATCCCTTGAAACGCCACTATTGCTGACCCTCCAGTGCTCTGCAGAAGCCGGCAAGTCCCCCACACCAGTTGGGATGGATGATAGGACAGGGTTTAGGCAGAGATAACCGCACTGCTGTTCCGCTCAGTGGGTAAAATAACCAAAGGGGGAAGCCGAGCCACATCCCGCATAAGGAGGTATCATGTGGAGATTACACGTATGGACTGGCCAAGGGCAGTACCACATAGTCTCTGAGGTAGACCCAGCCCGCCTGGGGTGAGATAGCTACACAGCAGAGAAGGCAGAGGGTTCTGCCAGGGAAGACACGGACTCACCATGGGAGCCGCACCGTGGAAGAATACACATGTGGGATCACCAAGGGGAATCACTACACACGGGCACCTAGCCCAGCACAAGGGTTGACCTTGGGCAGCGTCGAGTACTGGACCTGGCGTCTGGTGCTCCGCCACACCTGACTGCCGAGTGCGGGAGGAACTTCAACAGGGTTCGCCGTGGGGAACTGACTGAGAAGCAACAAAGGCGCCGCGTATCCGGTCCGTAGAGGGAATGGCGCAGCAAGCGTGATTGACACCGAGCGGGTTCCAGTGTTACTGGCCATCCGAGACAAGTACACGGGAGGACACTGGCTCTATCACGGAGATTGTAAAACCTCATAAGCGTATTAGGGTGTCGCCCAGCCGGCAGCTTTACAAATGTCTGCTATTGAGGCGCCTCGCTAAAGCCCAAGAGGAAGCAACGCCTCTCGTAGAGTGTGCTCTCACACCAAGGGGCACGCAGTGCGCCAGGCCTGATAGGCCAAGACTATAGCCTCCACTATCCAGTGGGCGAGTCTTTGTTTGGAGACAGCTCTTCCCTTCTGCTGTCCTCCGAAGCAGACAAAGAGATGGTCTGAGGTCCTGAAGCTCTGCGTGCGGTCCACATAGATGTGCAAGGCACGAACGGGACAGAGCAGAGCAATGGCTGGGTCTGCCTCCTCCCGGGGCAGCGCTTGCAAGTTCACCACCTGGTCCCTGAAGGGCATGGTGGGAACTTTGGGCACATATCCAGGCCCATCCTGCAGGAAAGAAAGCACGACTGCGATCGGGCATCTACGGGGGTCCTCCCGGCGGGGAGAACACCAATTGACGAACAGGTTCCACTTCAGCCTGTAAGCTTGTCTCGTAGACAGAGCCCTGGCAGAAGTGATAGTGTTTACTACCGCTGGAGGTAGCCCACTTAGAACCTCCGCGTCCCGTCCAAGGACCATACGTGGAGGTTCCACAAGTCTGGGCGCGCCAGAGGGTGCCCCCTCTCTGAGAAAGTAGATCCCTCCTCAGAGGAATTTGCCAAGGAGGGGCTGTCGCGAGGAGCATCAGTTCTGGGAACCAAGTCCGATTGGGCCAGTGAAGGCGTCACCAAGAGGACTTGCTCCTCGTCCTCCTGACCTTGCACAGGGTCTGTGCGAGAAGGCTCACTGGGGAAACGCATATTTGCGTAAGCCCGAGGCCAGCTGCATGCCAGCGCATCTGTACCGAGGTCCCCTCGGACAGGGAGAAAACAACTGGCAGTGAGGCGTGTCCGGGGAGGCAAACAGGTCTACCTGAGCGTCCCCGGCGTCTCAACTCAGCTGGAGTACCTCGGGGTGGAGTCGCCATTCTCCCGGAAGGGCGTGCTGGCGTGAGAGCTCGTCGGCTGCACGATTGAGCTCGCCTGGGACATGAACAGCGCCAAGCGACCTCAGATGCTTCTGACTCCAAAGGAGGAGATGGCGGGCGAGTTGCGACATGCGACGGGGCGTGACCGCCCTGGTGGTTGATGTGCATACGGTCGCAGTGTTGTCGAGCGGACCAGTATATGCTTCTCGTGTAGCAGCGTTCTGAAGCGGCGCAGAGCAAGCTATACTGCCAGCAACTCGAGGCAATTGATATGCCACTGCAGCTGGGGCCCTGTCCAGAGCCCAGCGGCTGCGTGCCCGTGCACATGGCCCCCAGCCCGTGGCAGAGGCGTCTGTTGAAACAACAACGTGCCTGGATACTTGCTCTGGGGAACTTCTGCCCGAAGAAAGGCAAGGTCCGACCATGGGCTGAAGGTGCGGCGGCAGGACGGGGTGAGTGAGACCCGGTATGTGCCGTGGTGCCATGCCCATCTCGGGACTCGGTCGTGAAGCCAACGCTGAAGCGGTCTCATATGAAGCAATCCGAGCGTGATAGCGGCTGAGGATGCCATATGCCCCAGGAGCCTCTGAAAATGTTTCAGTGGAACTGCCCTCTTGCGCTGGAGAGACTCCAGGCATCTCAGCATTGACTGAGCACGCTCCTCTGAGAGGCGTGCTGTGAGGCTGACCGAGTCCAACTCCATGCCGAGAAAAGAGATCCTCTGCATAGGGGAGAGTTTGCTCTTTTCGGTTGACCTGAACGGCTGAGGTGCCCGAAGGGAGGGCCTACTGGTATGCTCGCCCTTGCGCATAAGCGGAATCGAGGAGGATCGAGACATGGAAGTAGGCGTCTTTCAGGTCGATCGCTGCAACCCAATCGAAGGGGACGGACGCATTGAAAGAGGCGTCTCAAGGCCAACATCTTGAACGGGAGCTTGACAAGGGCCCGGTTCAGAACACGCAGGTCCCAGATTGGATGTAACCCACCGTGTTTCTTGGGTACGATGAAGTAGGGGCCTTTGTAGAGCCCTGACTCCATCTCGGCTGGAGGGGCCGGCTGTATCGCGTCCTTCGCCAGTAGGACCGCGACTTCTACCGCAAGACAGGGGCATCCTGGCTCAACACTGAGGTGAACCGATTGCCCTGAACTTGGGGGGACGCGGGCGAACTGAATCGCGTAGCCGAGTCTGATGGTCCTCAGGAGCCAGCGAGACGGCCTGGGGAGCTCTAGCCAGGCCCCAGGGGCCGTACATAAGCGGGACCAGGGAGACATAGACGTACCCAGCGGTGGGGCAGCGCAGTGGAGCCCAGGGCCCGACTCGAAATGCAGGCGTCTCGAAGTGGGGTCTGAGTGTGTGTGCAACACTCACCTGGCTCCACAGCTGGGCAGGGGCGGGAGAAGGCATCGGCGCCCTCGGACGGACCCTGCTGCCCACTGGCGAAGAGAGAGGGATGGGAATGTGGAGACGGGGTCTCGCGCACTGCCATCCTCGCCTCTTGGGACCCGGAGAAAAAGAAACTGCTCTTATGAAGTTTTGGGTACCACCGGGTACCACGGGGGCCAGTGGCGGAACAGAACAAACTTCTCCACCGGCCCTCCTCCAGGGAAGGAGTGGTGCTATCGCCATCTCCTGAAGAGCAGGATCCCGAGGCTCCGGGTCGCCTGCCCTCAGGGGCGCCGCCTGCCCTGGCACTTCACAGGCTTGGCAGGGGCGGAGGCGGGCCGCGCGCCGCTCCTGCGGCCAGCTCCATGCTGCGGCCATTGTGAAGGCTGCTGTTGTGGCCGAGCTGGAGGCGGAGGTGGAGGCAGCAGGAGGCGCGCTCGGCGCCGAGCAGGCGGAGGGCTGCAGCCGGCGGTGGGCTCTGGAGACAGCAGCGAACCGCCGGGGCAGGATGTGACGAAACGCCTCCATCTGCTTCTGTGCGGCGGAGAACTGTTGGGCAAAGTCCTCCACCGTTTCACCGAATAGGCCAGCCTGGGAGATCGGGGAGTCCAGGAAGCGGTGCTTGTCGGACTCCCTCATATCCGCCAAGGTCAGCCATAGGTGGCGCTCCTGGACCACTAATGTGGACATCGTCTGACCCAGGGCCCGCGCCGTGACTTTCGTCGCCCTTAGTGCGAGGTCCGTCGCTGTGCGCAGTTCCTGCAACACACCTGGGTCAGCATCACCCTCGTGCAGCTGTTTTAATGCCTTGGCCTGGTGGACCTGCAGGAGGGCCATGGCGTGCAGGGCGGAAGCGGCCTGTCCAGCAGCACCGTAAGCCTTGGCCGTTAGAGCGGACGAGAACTTACAGGCCCTGGACGGAAGGCGTGGATTACCCCTCCAGGCGGCAGCGCCCTGCGGGCAAAGCTGCATGGAAATGGCGACGCTTCGACTGGGGACCTCCACATACCCTTGGGCGCTCTCCGCCGAGGGTGGCGAGGACGGAGGAGGCACTAGGCCTGTTTCGGGCAGAAAAAGGTGCCTCAAGACCTAGTCACCTCCTCATGCACTTCCGGGAAGAACGGAACCGGGCGGTTGCCGGCGTTCGGCCTGCGCCCCAGGAACCAATCATCCAGCCTCGGCGCTCGGGAGAAGGCGGACGCCTATAGTGCAGCCCGATGCTCTCAGCGGCCCGGAAAGCATAGCGGTCAGTTCTGGATCTGACTCGGCAACGCTACTCTTCCTGACGGAGGCAGCGCAGCCGAATCGCCCTCCAGAACCTAGCTCATCCCCGATGCAGTGATCGATAACCCGTCATCTGCTGGGGCACCGAATGAGATGCTGGGCCCCGCCTGTCCGAGGACCCCGATACTCATCCGGGAACCCCAGACGGTGCGATGTGCTCGAGGAGTGAGAGGCCAGGAGGCGTCGACGGGAAGCTCTCACTGTGATCCTCAAATCACCCTGGCCCTGAGTCAAGTAGTCCTCCATCCGGAGGAACTAGAACGGGCAGAGCAAGGGGATACCCCCACGTCTAGCGAGGAGGTATCTGGGCGCAACATCGCCATGGTCATGTTCCCACAGTGAGAACATGACTCATCCTGGCGCTGCCTCAGCGTGCCTAAAGCCCAAGCACGAGGGGCAGCGATCATGACCATCAGATGAAGTCAGAGCGACCACATCCAGAAGCGCGAGCGGAAGCCATCTTTAAAAAGACGCCCGTCGCTCGTGGAGCTCTTTTAGATTTGCTCTTTTAGTTGAAACTCTCTTTTAGCAGCGCTGAAGCGCCGAGGGGAGGTAGCAGCGTGATCGCTGAAGAATGCAGCACTGGACAGCAACCTCCGCTGACGCGCCGTAACACCAACGCTGTAGTCTTGCTTTGCAGACACTCTAGAGATTTGCAAGGCTCGGCGCGAAAAGCTGATGTGCGTTTGCAGCGCTCTCCTTTATACCCGCACCGCGGGCGGAGTCTTGCGCATGGCGAAACACGCACGCCAACTGTCATTGGCTTGTTTTGTTAACACTCGAAGGTGATTGGGCTCTCCGGCGAGATCCCATTAGTCAGTTACTCTGACGTTACGTCGAACGTGACTGACTGATAGGGAACTCCAGCACCTGGTATTTTTACAAAGCCATTTTAACACACGGTTTACTTACTCAATGAACGAACACCATGAACATGGGCAATAGTGATAGATGGATCGACACTGCAGTTTAGCCACTTCTCCATTCACACTGTAAATATCACACTTAAATGACATTGCTGTGAGTCGGCTTGTGTCACTTCAGAGTTCCTACTGGCAGTGCGAATGCAACCAGGAAAATGACCCTAGGGGTAGATTTATTTTTCAGGGGACCAATCTTTGTGGCTAGCTATAAAGCCCTTATTGGACCCTACTTTTAGTTATTTTCAATGTCTGCTTTCTCCCTTGGACCTCTCCATAAGAGAAAGACTCTGCTACGCTCATAAACTCCTGTTGGGGTTATTGTTAATGTGTTGTCCCCTGGGGCAAGTTTTATGATTTTGCACTTTTAAATGGTTCAGCCCGTCCACCCTTGCAGTCCTGCCACTGTTCACTTTATGTATATTCTCCTCAAACTAAAATCCAATGGACTATGTCAGTGAGGTAAATCAAGCAGCAGTTTTTATCTCGTTGTCATTACAGATGTGGCAGATGTATAACGAGCCATTAGAATGATAAATTTGATATGATGTCTCAACACCATTACACAAGCATTTTCTTACTTGGGAGAAGGTGCTGGTGCAGAAAGCTTTTTCAAAACAATGAAACTGTGGGCGACAGCAAGGAACCGGGGTGTGATAAAGAATAGATGGCACATGTCAAAAGAAAAGAAGATACATTTGCTGCTATGATTCCACTCTCTCATATAGTAAATCAAATTTTAAAAAGCTTATTGATGTCTTTGACATTTTTAACAATCTTTAGTTGTGTAAGTAATTACATTTCGCCATGTCTTATGGATTATGATTGTTTAGCGTTAGGTGTACAATTCTATATTTACATATGCATGCAAGCATACTTATTGTATTTTAGAAAGTTATTTATTTATTTGATGACAAAGCTGAATTTACCCCAGTCTTTAGTGTCAAATGATTTTTCATAAATCATGTGGTCGTATTCTAATTATTATTAAGGTTGAAAACAGTTGTGCTATTTAATATTTTTTTAAGATGAGTTATTTCATATTTGATGAATATAATAAATCTGTTTTTTAAGTATATTATTTATCTTTGCTGTTACTTTTGATCAAATGAATAAACTTTTCATGTATACGTGATACATATGTATATACACAGAGTAGAAGTTCTTAAAAGATGCGTAACAATGTAAATAAATTATTATTTGGACGAGCATACATGCCTTGAATGCCTCATTGAGTCTTTTTAAATTTACTTTTTATGTCACTTTTTGATTTGCATTATAGTTAATAATCATAATAAGCTTAGTGTCAAAGAAATCTTCTGGCTGTACACTGTATGCTAAACATGAATAATCCATAAAATGCAGAGAAATAAATTACATACATTAATCACACAGCCAAGGGACATTTAGTTATTCAGAATTTTGAAAGACACAGAGACAAGCGCTTTAGAATGAAAGCCATTTTAAGTTACCATTAAGTTTCCACTGGAAATATTAATTTCCTTCACGCATAATTTGGTCTCAAACTCTAATCTCTCTAGTCTAATCTCAGATTAAAGGGCTGGATGATTTGTAGCAGAGATAAACCCCATGATCTAATGCTAATTTTGCTATGATTCATTCTTTTAGGGTCACTTCTGTCACCTTCAGAGATATTTATAAAATGGCTTCTCTTGTCATAGTGACAGATTTATTAGCAGAAGCCATAAAAATGAGAAGCAACGTCAATGGCAACGCCATCATGTTAATAGGAAAAAATAAAGGAATTTTCTCAACCCCAAAAGAGAATTACGTTGCATGTATTGACATTTGGATGAACTGATGGAATTCTGTTAATTAACATTCAACAATTCAGGCTCAAAAATTACATTCAGATACTTTCAACCACTAATTAGCAAACAGTGTGTTCAGAACACATTTTGACCAGATGGGCCGCCCATGTCTGTCAATTTCAGGAACCAGGAATTATACATTCATTAGAATTCATGTTTTGAACAACCCCCACTCACCAATATCATCTCGAATGAGGCATATTTTATCTTTATACCACTAGCATCTAAGGATGGTCAAGTGCTTATTTGTAATATCAAGCTATTTCCCTCAGGGCAAAAAAAATTAAATATCCCCAGTGCGGTTCAAATAGCAAATGTAAACAGTTTTTTTATTGTAATCGAACCACAAATATTGGTAATATCCTCTATGTGCGCCTCAGGGTTTATAGTTATATGTCGTCCGCTCGAGTTTTAATAAAAATCTTTCTCTCTCAGTCACTAGTGATCTTCAATACTAAACACATTTGCCTTTGAGCAATATGTGTACATCTTCAGTAAATGTCATCATTTCACAAATGTATTCATCATCAAACAATTCATTTGAGCACTGAAATATATCTCATATCTCTTTAGGGATTGGGGGCACTGGATACAGGAATTTTAATCATTTCAGTCTGTAAAAAATTTTGTACAGATATTTCTTCATACGAGGACTAAAACATATGTCGTTTTTTGCCAGACTGAACAAAGAATAAATCATAACGCATTCATATATATATCTCAGAATGCGATCCATCTAAAAGCACATACATTTAAAATAGTAACTTCTCAATAAAACGATATATAAGTTTAAGGGGTCATGAATTTACTTTGTTTTATTTTATTTTGCACTGTTCTCTGAGGTCCACTTACAATGACATCAAGATTTTTACATAAAAATTTAGAAGTAATAGTCAATTTTCTATCCTATTTTGACCCCCCTAATCAGAACGCTCAATTTGAATGGGCATGGCGGATAGTAGACGTATACGCTCACTAATATGATTGGCTAACAGTTGTGTATGTTTGACAGTCGAACGCTGCTGTGATTATAAATACTCAAGCAATCTGTAACAGACAAAGCAAAGTCTCACATAATAAAAGCAGTTACTCACACTTGTGTGTTGTGACATTACTGTCAGATCCAATATAGTCGGCAAAACATCGTCTTTTAGTTTCAAACTTTCTGAAAATCTTGCATCAAATTATGCCTTGTTTGTAAACGAATCCATGGTGAATCACTCCATCCAAATGAAGTGAATCAAAGACTAGTCTGGAACTTCATTAATAATAAAGTTCATCAAATAAAAATTTTATCATTTGGTTTCTATGTAGACCTCCATTAGCCACACTCGTCATTTACACACTACATGTAGGGGATCGGTGGGTGGGGCCAAACAGGCAGTGTTGATCTTCTTTGGCGGAGGTGGTGTTTAGCTACACTATTACATCATTAAGTGGCACATTCCACAATTTGTCGTTTTTGCAGATTGGCTTGAAAGAAAAAAAACAGTTTTTAGACTAATGAGAAAGTTTTGAGTTCTAAAACTTTTACAATGACCTCTTACAATGAGTACAATGACCTCTTATATTTCAAAAGATCAAGCAAATTTGGAGTTTCTGTTGAAACACTGTAGAGTCACTTTCATCTTTTAATGCAGCTAATCTAATCAAAATTAAGCATATAATTTAATGCATCTATGCTCATTTTGATTAACACATCCTGTTTAAAAGCAATGCATAGTAGAAGTAATTTATCGGTCAAAACTGAATGCAAAATTATATAACACAAAGACAGTCAATCCACAAAATTATTTTTAATTAATATTTTATGTGAACTTTTTGGCCAATCAGATTTCATGGCTGGCGGAGCTACCAAATCAAATCAAATCAAATCAAATCACTTTTATTGTCAAATCACAACAGCACATGTGCCTTGGTGAGTGAAATTCTTGAGAGCGTGCTCCAGACAGTGCAGAAACAATTTACATATAGACAGTACATACTTACAGACTTATACAGATGACAAATGTGCAAAATACACATACATATACTCAGTACACACAGTGTACTATTAGAAATACTTACAGTTATCAATACACATTATACACCGTATGTACACATTATACATTATGTACACATATATACACACAGTAATATGCTAAAAAAAAGCTATCCCTCAGTCAGCTAGTGTGGGATCGGATGCTGCGGAGACGTCTTCCTAAGGGCAGCAGAGAGAGCAGTCTTTGGGACGGGTGGCTGGAGTCATTGATGATAGTGTGATTACCATAGTGTGATGCTGCATAAATAAATCCAAGCAAAATATCCTATCCCTCATTTCGGTCATGGCTGGACTAAAACTCTTATGTACATGAAAGACAATGTCCCTTGTTGAGACTCTGTGTTATAATAAGTCATGAATAGAGTTGGACTAAGACTTTGGAATTTAAAATTCCCAGTGAACACAAAAAAAATGCACAGATCACTACACTGGTCAGCCAATTATAACACTGAACAGAAAGAAGAACTCACGGAGACATCTCATTATTGGACCAAACTGTAAAGCAAATGAAACTCATGATGTGTATTCACTGCTCCATTTGACTTTGTGAGGATGTGAATATCCTCTTTAAGATCGCATGGCTGCATTACAATAGAGTTCTACGGTACATTTCCAAAACATATACAATTATATCACTAATCTGGAGTTCTGATATCCTTATATAATAGCTAGTCTGTTCAAAGAAGCCATCAAACATAGGGGTTATCTACATAAACAAGTGTTCATGTTCATCGACAACACCTGAACTCAGTCCCAACACGCTACTTTCCTTTAAAGTTAAATACACTAATAGTATGTTGTTGGTCACTGAAATTGGTGGTATGCCCATGAATGTCTTGAATGAATTGTTTATGACATTCTACCTTCTACAACCCCCATCTATCAATATCTGTCACAATGAGAATGGAAGGATCCAAACGCAAAAGGATAGTAAACACAGTCTTTAATGAAGGAGCAAAAAACAAGGCTGTCTGTCGTGCGTAGACGCAGAACTGAGAAAAATACAAAACAAAACTTGAAGACGATGATCCAAGGAAATCAGTCTAGGGAGACTTTGTGGAACCGGACTAACTGGAAGCGGCAGCAGGACACCGAGGAAGCACCAGAAACTCTCAGCATCTCCAGGCGAGACAAGACTAGGTACAAGATCTTAATACTATGAAAAAACAAGAGAACACATACAATGCATGATATACAATAATCCGACAGAGAGCCACGAGCGCAGGCGGCTGTAAAATAGAGGGACTGATTAAATGAGTGAGAACAGGTGGCACTGCAAAGTAGCCGACGCTGATTGAAATAACAAACAGGTGGGGGAGAGAGAGAGGTGTAAGTGTCAGTATGCATGTGTGTGTGTGTGTGAGTGTGTGTGTGAGTGTGTGTACAACAGAGTGAGAGAGAGAGAAGAAGAAGCAAACCCAGATCATGACAGTACCCCTCTCTCAACAGCGCCACCAGGCGCTCCCGAGACAGGAGCCTGGCGAACGGTAGAAGTCCTCGATCAGCGGCGATCCAGGACGTCGGGCGGAATCAACGCCTCTCCTCAGGACCGTACCCCTCCCAGTCAACCAAAAACTGGTGACCACGCCCACGAGGGCGCACGTCAAGGAGCTTACGGACTCTGTAAATAGAAGCCTCCTTGTCAATAGGAGGAGGGGGAAGGGGGGGGCGGGTCGGAGCGCGGAAAACAGGTTTGACGCAGGACACGTGAAAAACCGGGTGAACACGGCGCAACTGACGGGACAATCTGAGCTTGATCGCAACCGGACTGAGAACCTTAACAATAGAAAAGGGCCCAACAAAGCGGGGCATCAGCTTGCGAGAACCCTCCTGGATGGGGAGATTGCGGGTGGAAAGCCACACCTTCTGACCACAAACATACCTGGGGACCGGACCCGGTGACGATTGGCGGCTCGGCGTGTGCGTGTTCTAGTACGACATAATGCAGATCTCACTCTCCTCCAGGTACTTACATCTCTGAATAAACCTCTCTACAGAGGAACGGAGGACTGGGATTCTTGGGATGCGAATAGAGGCGGTTGGTAACCAAGACAACACTCAAACGGAGATAACCCAGTGGCGGACGAGGGAAGAGAATTATGAGCATACTCGGCCCAGGCCAGTTGATCGCACCACGAGCGGGAGTGCGTGATGTTAAACCACGCAACATGCGACCGAGAATTTGATTGGTCCTTCGGCTTGCCCATTGGTCTGTGGATGGAATCCTGACGACAGAGCAGGGAGGCCCCTATCTGATGACAGAACTCCTTCCAGAACTGAGAGGCGAATTGAGGCCCTCTGTCAGACACAATGTCCGAAGGAAGACCATGAATCCTAAACACATGATCTACCATGACTTGCGCGGTCTCACGGGCGGACGGTAGCTTAGGAAGAGGGATAAAATGGGCAGCTTTAGAAAAACGATCCACCACGGTGAGGATAACCGTATTACCTGCCGAAAGCGGAAGACCGGTAACAAAATCCAACGCAATGTGAGACCACGGCCGTGATGGAATGGGGAGGGGCCTAAGAAGACCTGCGGTGGTGAATTACTAGACTTAGTCTGGGCACACACCTGACACGAGGCAACAAAGCGTCGAACGTCGCGTTCTCTGGTGGGCCACCAAAGCGTTGACTGATCGCGGCTAACGTACCCCTGATTCCCGGGTGTGCCATCAATTTGGAAGAGTGACCCCAGCGAAGGACAGTGGAGCGAGCGACCTCAGGGACGAATAACGTTCCCTCAGGAGCGCGGGCTGGTCTGGTGACATGCAAAGAGCTCTTCTCACAGCCTGTTCCACTCCCAGGAGGCAGCCCCGACCACACAACGCTGAGGTAAAATATTCTCAGTGGTCGGGCGACTTCTGGACGAGCCGAACTGGCGTGAGAGGGCGTCAGGCTTCAGATTCTTGGAGCCGGGTCTAAACGAGATCGTAAAATCAAAACGGCCGAAGAAAAGAGCCCAACGAGCCTGGACGGGCGTTAAGTCTCTTAGCGGAACGGATGTACTCCAAATTTTGATGATCCGTCCAGACAATGAATGGAACGCTGGCTCCCTCGAGCCAGTGTCGCCACTCACCAAGGGCCAGACGGATCGCCAAAAGTTCTCGGTTACCGACATCGTAATTGTGTTCCGCGGGACGAAAGGCGATGGGAGTAAAAGGCGCACGGATGTACCTTGTTGTCAAGGGACGAACGCTGCGATAAGATGGCACCCACCCCGACGTCGGAAGCATCAACCTCAACTATAAACTGCTTCTCGGGATCAGGAGTGATGAGGATGGGAGCGGAGGTAAACAACCCCTTAAGCCGTTGACGCATCCTGAGCAGCTCCGGACCAAGAAAAGCGAGTCTTAGAAGAGGTGAGAGTAGTAAGCGGAGCGGCGACACGACTAAAATCCCTGATAAAGACGGTAAAATTAGCAAACCCAGAAACCGCTGAAGCGCGACTCGCGAATCAGGAACAGGCCAATCAATGACAGCACGAACCTTGTCAGGGTCCATGCTGATCCCTCCGCCGAAACCACCGAACCGAGAAGCGTGACAGACCGGGCATGAAACATGCACTTCTCTGCCTTGACAAACAGGCGGTTCTCAAGAAGACGTTGTAAAACTCGGCGGACGTGTTTGTGTACCTGGAGAGTAGGTGAGAAAATGAGAATGTCATCCAAATAAACAAACACGAACACATTGAGCATATCTCTCAAGACGTCATTGACTAAAGCCTGAAAAACAGCGGGAGCGTTGACCAGCCCGAACGGTAAAACCCGGTACTCAAAGTGACCGATGGGAGTGTTAAACGCGGTCTTCCACTCGTCTCCCTCCTTAATACGTACCAGATGATAGGCATTGCGCAAGTCAAGCTTTGTGAAAACCTTTGCGCCCTGTAGGATCTCGAAGGCCGACGACATAAGAGGCAAAGGATAGCGATTCTTGACTGTTATGTCGTTCAACCCCCGATAATCAATACAGGGACGCAAAGACCCATCCTTCTTTTTCACAAAGAAAACCCGCCCGGCAGGAGGAGGAAGGAACAATAATGCCAGCGGCGAGGGACTCTGTGAGGTAATTCTCCAAAGCCCCCCGCTCGGGCGCCGAGAGAGAGTAAAGTCGACCGCGGGGTGGCATAGTACCCGGAAGAAGCTCAATGCTGCAGTCATAAGGGCGATGAGGAGGCAGAGAGGTGGCCCGGGAACGGCTGAAGACCGCCCGCAGATCGTGGTACTCCTCCGGAACTCCAAACAAATCACCAGGCTCCTCCTGAAACACAGACACAGAAGAAACAGCAGGAACAGCAGAAACTAAACAGTTAACATGACACGACAAATTCCATGAATGAACAGATCCCTTAACCCAGTCAATCTGAGGATTATGCTGGGTAAGCCAGGGATGCCCTAGAACAATAGGAGTATAAGGGGACTGGAAAACAAAAAAAGAAATAGTCTCTCTGTGATTTCCTGAGACGGTAAGGCTCAACGGGCAGGTGATGCGATGAACGGTAGAAAGTGCCCTGCCATCAAGCGCAAAGACGGTGGTAGTGTCATTGAGGTCCAGCAGGGGGATCCCTTGTTCCATGGCCCATCTCTCATCAATGAAACTCCCTCAGCCCCTGAATCAATGAGCGCGAGACCGTTGACAGTAATGCCAGCCCATCGGATAACAACAGAGATAGTCGTACGAGACCTGGGTAGAGAGGAAATGACAGTAGCGCTCGCCAGTACTCCTCCGTCTACTGGTGAGCTCTGGCCCTTTAACGGGCATGAAGCGGCAAATGTCCATTAGCGCGCAGTACAGGCAGAGGCGACTCCGACCGCCGTTCTTCGCTCTCCGCAGAGATGTGAACCCCTCCCGCTGCATGGGTTCGCGGTCAGAACAGAGAGGAGAAGATACTACGGCTGGTGTCAAGGTCTCCAGTGGTCTTGAAACGGGACCTCGAATCCGCCGCCGTTGCTCGAAGCACCTGTCCAGGCGAATACCCAGCTCGATGAGCTGATCCAATTGAGCCGGCGGACCACGCGCATAGATCTCCTCCTTGAGATCCATGTTGAGCCCCTCCAAAAAACGCGCGACCAGCGCGGGCTCATTCCACTCACACGTAGTAGCCAAAGCACGAAACTCAATGGCAAAATCAGCGACTGACCTTCTGCCCTGATGGAGCGTTGTGAGAAGACGAAGCCTCGCGACCGAAAACAGAACGATCGAAAATCTTGATCATCTCCTCCTTGAAGAGCTCAGGGCCACAGCAAGAAGTCCGTGCCTCCCAAGCAGAGGTGCCCCATTCACGCGCCGCCCGTGAGAAGTGAGAGTACAAAGGCGATCCGAGCGGGGTCTCCCGCATCGTCTGGGGCTGGAGAGAAAAACAACCTCACATTGAGTCAGAAAAGCCCTGCATTCAGTAGGCTCACCAGCATAACAGGAGGGTTGTTGTCGCGGCTCATGGAGTGGGTAAGCGGCGGGATCTGCTGATGGATCCTGGTAGAGCATAAGCAGACGCGATGATAAGTCCGTCACCTGAGCGGTCAAGCCCTCCACAGCGAGACGGGCAGCGGACAGCTCCTCCTCATGTCTGCCGAGCATGACTCCCTGCTTCTCCATCGCTGACCGAGTGGTTCCTCCTTTGCTGGATCCATGAAGATGGTCGGATTATTCTGTCACAATGAGAATGGAAGGATCCAAACGCAAAGGATAGTAAACACAGTCTTTAATGAAGGAGCAAAAACAAGGCTGTCTGTCGTGTAGGACGCAGAACTGAGAAAAATACAAAACAAAACTTGAAGACGATGATCCAAGGAAATCAGTCTAGGAGACTTTGTGGAACCGGACTAACTGGAAGCGGCAGCAGGACACCGAGGAAGCACCAGAAACTCTCAGCATCTCCAGGCGAGACAAGACTAGGTACAAGATCTTAATACTATGAAAACAAGAGAACACATACAATGCATGATATACAATAATCCGACAGAGAGCCACGAGCGCAGGACGCTGTAAAATAGAGGGACTGATTAAATGAGTGAGAACAGGTGGCACTGCAAAGTAGCGCGAACGCTGATTGAAATAACAAACAGGTGGGGGAGAGAGAGAGGTGTAAGTGTCAGTATGCATGTGTGTGTGTGTGAGTGTGTGTGTGCGTGAGTGTGTGTACAACAGAGTGAGAGAGAGAGAAAGAAGAAGCAAACCCAGATCATGACAATATCAGTCCTCACTGAATTTATTACTTGGTATTTTCAGAAAAGTGCTCCTACTTCACCATGACTCTGGTGAAACAACTGCGTGCTTCATTCGCCGTGCTAAGATTTGTGATAGATGTGCAGTAAAACTGATGGGGAGATAGATTAAGCACCCAATTTAAATTATATTTAATTTAATTTAATTGAAATTATTAATTATTTAAGCTTGAGCCCAAGTAATCTCCAAGCGACTATTTACAAGGTTCACGCATAATTTAAATTTCCTTGGGTTACAATCAAACCGTAGTGGTCCCAGTTTGTAGGACAACCTTGCGGTAAACAACAGTAGACTTTATGGATGCAGCACTGACGTAAGGGCAATTACTTCCTTTGACCTTGTTTTTTACTCCCACCACGTCCCAATAATACGTAGCCACAGAGACTGCATGTAGGCAATAGGCACCTGCAGACATGTGAAAGCCAACATCTTTTCATGTGCGCAGTAGCGTGCAGAGGAATGGCATGAGCGCCGGATAGGATCAAAGGCAGTCGAGTGATTGGCAGAGTTTCCACAGGGCAGCGGCTGATTGAGTCTGCCGTACAGCATGCCAGCATGGCGCACAACCCCAGCTGGAGTCTAGGTAAAATAAGCAATCAACAGTACGCGCCCCTTGAGAGCCTCCGGGCTCCATGCGAGAGAGTTTTTGTGCGGGTGGAGGGTGAACAAAGGATTGATTTGGTGTTGCTCTCCTAATGAGGAGACATACACCAGCCAACGCCCGTCGTGTCCTTGCCTTTAACCTTTACTCTAAATAGATTATCTGCGGCATGACAGAGCGGAGCCAAGTGTGAGGTCCCCACCTGGATGTTCGCTCATGTCAAATGCTCAAGGGTTTGGGTGTTCCGTAAGGACAGCGTGTCCGGCAAGTGCTCAGCAGTGCGTTCGAGAAATGCACCCTGATGCACAAATAGGAAACCTGTGGACAGCTTGCCGCTTTGCCATTATGGAGAAGAATTGGTATGCGAGGGACACAGTTCGTTACAGTCCTGTAGTTTCTGTGAGACCCTCTGATAAGCGTGGAGTGCCACCTCTTGGCTGTATGCTTTCAAGCAGCAGGACCCCCGAAGGTCGAGAGAGCACAAACAGGACAAGCTAAATAAAGACTGTCGGAATAGTTTTGATCTTTCGGTGAATTCGAGTGTGACATAAAATCAGTATGCCGCATGCTGATGAAGTATATACCACTGGCAGGACGTTAAAAGTGGTGCCATTCCTTCATGGTGCAGTATATCTAATGTCTCTACTGAGTATAAGATTTTGAACCTCTCTCATTTCAGCATGCCGCACCACATGGGACACTTCAGTGCACTAATGCCCGTGGGATCCATTCATTCAACCAATGAGAGATTCTGTCATCCCACTCTCATTTGAATAATATTAGAGGATAAATTACTACTATTATGAGGCGAAAACCTTAATAACGTTCTACAATCCAATCACAACTTTGCAGCATTCGTGTTGGCCGAAGGATGGAAGGCTCATTAAAGAGGTTTAAGTTGGGAGCGTTTCCAAGACGCACAGTAACCTCCTAAGACGGTCTTCCATGTAAATCCCTAAACAAATGAAATCAGGGCAGTTTGCACCAATTAGAGAAGTCAGACATGTTGTAGCTTTCTCTCCTTCCAACACTCCTAAGGGTTCACAAAACTTCATCAAAGTGCACGGATACACAAGTATAGGCACAGATGGTGTTAAACACGCTGATGATGAGCCAGCTAAATTTCACACTTGTGCTTTTAAAGATGAAGGGGTAAGTGAGAACTTAACATAATTTAGCAAAGTTTACAGAACAGACAGCAGGTCATTAAGCATCTGATGAATTGAGTGAATTGCAAATGGCATTTTGGAGCTCCTTTGAAGGAACTGCAGAATAGAGATGCTACCCGTAGGGTCATTCAAAAGTTAAACATTTCAAGGTGATACAACCGTCCTGATATGAAATGAAGAGAAGGGCTTGATTAAAAAAATTATATTCTATAAAAAATGTATTAGTTTGACATAATTTTTTATCATATTTTATCAAGCTTAACTGCTTATTAATATTTGAAAAACTCTTTCCAAAATATGTGGGGAACCAACAAGCATGAAGAAACAAAAACAGGAAATTATTTCATAGGACTCCTGCAGACTCTTATGACTACATCAAGTTCTTTGAAAGATGATATAAGCTTTTATGTAAGCAAGCTGTTTGAGTATTTCATTAACTTCAACATTTCTTATGGCATTTTACACAAAAAAATTATACTAATTATTAACAAAACAAGAATAACACGATGTTGGATTTTTTGTGTTAACTTCTTTGTAGTGCATTTTATTTTATTTTTTTACTTCTTTCTAACATATTAACAATGGATTTTCTTTGTAAATAATTATTTACAATTTATGTGTACTAGTAAATTGTTTAATTATAATGTTCATCCATTTCCATAATAAAAAAATATAAAAACCTGTTTCATAAAATATCTGATCATTTGACCTTTAAGCCGAACCAAATTAGTTCAGGTTGCAAAATGGCATGTGGTCCAATTGAATAATATTTATGAATTAATGTTTATGATTTCTTTTTATGAAATAATAATACTAAAAACATTATACTTTAGATTAAAAATAATATACAATGTTGAGGTAATGAGAGAGATGTTTACACTCTTGTGCATTCAAGGTGTAAGGGAAATATGTTATTACTTTTAATTCATGTCTACATCACATGGCATTTTAAACCATATGTACATGTCATGAACATAAAAAGCATATTACTAAAAAGGTAGCACATGATTTATCAGTCACTGACAGACATACTATGGCAGCTTTTAGGTAGTCATGGTAACACTTTAGAATAGGTCACTTTTCTTAACTATTAACTACGACTTTTCCCTCAATAAATTCCTAATTTGATGCATATTAATAATTAGTAAGGTAGTTGTTAAATTTAGGTATTGGTAGGATTAGGGATGTAGAATGAGGTCATGTAGAATAAGGCATTAATATGTGCTTAATTAATACTAATAAATTGATAATATTCTAGTAATATGCATGCTAATAAGCAACAGTTAAGAGACCCTAAAATAAAGTGTTACCGTTTTTTCATTTATGGCTCATTTAAATAATTTAATCCATAGAATTCAGTCAGATTATTTTGTATAATATTCTGACAAAAACAAATTAGCAGTAATGTATATATTCACACAAGATCTGATACTGCTCTTCAGTGTGAGACACAGCGCTGCACACTTCCATGTGGAATTTGCCCATAGATTTGCACATTACATACCATATAAACAGGTAGAACGCTTATGGTTGTTCATCCATTCGTGGAGGAACTCATCCCTAGTGAGATTTTCAACGCGCCCTTGCAAATACTGTCAAATTGCCTGGATATGAAGAGGATATAAACCACCAATGCCAAACACTTCAGTCGTGTTAGGGAAATTCAAGACGGCATTAAAAACTTCTACCTTTTTGTTACAACACAATTGTTTTTAATCCTCCTTGACACCATGGACAACTGACACAGACCTCATTAAAACTGTTCATCTCACGCCAAGCAGAGCAAGGCAATGATTCTCTGGCATTTAAGAGGAGTAAATAAGAAGAGGGAGGCGGCAGCATCAGGCAGGAACGCATGGCCTGCTGGAAATTGGTGTCAGTTCCCCAAATTAGTGGCTACGCAGTGAATCCGAATGGAGTCATTTGAGCTTGATCATTCGTGCCACATGATTCTGTCCTTGCATAATTTTCTCTATTCTGAGCATACGGTATAGAAAAGTAATTTGACATTTCTGGGTCAAAGCCTACTGCCAAAGCAAGATTTTCTCCATTTTCCTTTTTTTCTCTCCCTTCTCCCTCAAATTGGTACAAGGGGGCAGTATGGCTCCTGGCACATAGTGATTTGCTCGCAGTGTGCACATGTGTACGTACAAGCATAGATAAAATACAGAACGGATGCCACTGTGACTTTTTGTAGCGCCTTCAAATGGCCTAAGTGGATTTCATCCACTAAATCTGGCCGTAACCCAGGATTCACAGAAAAGCCCACTCAGGGCTGAAAGCCCAGCCTGACCTCTGGAGACGCACAGAACTGTGTTTCTGCTGCTCTGAGAGTTGAGGAGAGGCTTCCAGCCAGATTTACAAAGGTAGCATGACTAGTCCATAACTGTCAAAGGAGGCTAGGAACTGAGGAAAACAAAAGAGAGGAAATAGCATAATATTCTGTTTAATTTCTGCTCTGAATTTGAGAAATGCTTAAAAAATATAAACACTGCAATATAAACTTATAAGACTTCATCAATATTTCTACAAAATTTCCATTTAAACTCCAAAAATATCTGGTTCTATCAAATACTTATAAACCCTGGGTTACTGTAGGATTTATGAAGGTAAACCTAAAACATTGTTTTAAATGTCACAATTAGTAATGCGCGAATGAGACAAAACTTCACCCGAATCCACAGCTTCAAATAAATGATCCACCCGTCAACCGCCCGCACCTATATTTTTGTCAGATTTAGATAACCGAACCCGACCCACACCCGATTGTCACAATCAGGGTTTGTATGGTCATGAAACCCGGAAAAGTCATGGAATTTTAAAACCGCAATTTCCAGGCCTGGAAAGTTTTGGAAAAACATGTAAACCCAGAAAGATTTGGAAAATCTATGTCGCAATCCTCTTTATAATAGAATTATGTTTAATTAGGTCCTCAATTTCAGTGCGGGATTGCATACAGGCTATATCACATTACTCATTCCCGCAGCTTTCAACTTTAAAAAGAGGGAAATTAGTGCAAAACATTTATTCAGTATAGTGTATAGGTTAGATGAGTAAATAAATTCACAGAAACCATCAAATCAAATCAGTCATTTGAAAACAGCGTGAGTGATTCAGCACCGAGTCCTCTCTCTTAGATCTTCTCTTCACATCGGCGCATCTAGAGCTGCTGCACACTGCGATACAAGACTTTAGCTCATGTTTCGGTACAGTTGACAGAATTGTCAATTTCCTGATCGGACATTGTTGCATCTTCACAAAAATGTATTATTTTCATGTCTTTTTAAGCCATTCGTACTCGTGCTCTCCGTTTTTTGTGCGCTCAGTCACATCCAAGGCGAATTTGAACACGGGTAATCTCTGAAAATCTCTGGAGACTTGAGAATAAACAAGATTTTTTTATTTATTTTTTTTATAACAAAGAACATGCAAGGGCAATAACACATAAATTGCATTAAATACAATAATAAACAGAAAACAATAATACATAAATAAACAAATAAATAAAAGAAAAAAAGAAAAGCAATAAGAAAATGTAATTTCCTTAAACAAGTATAAATAATTACAAATGATTCAAAGGATAGATTTAGGGCTTTAAAGTAATGGCAAAGTCCCAGTCTTTGGTAAAGGCAGTAAGAAATTGCTGATAGTGTCCAAATCATTTTGTGCTGCGCTATGACATGTTTTTGTTATGGTTTGTTATGCTTCCATCTTCTGTCAGCTCACTTTCTGATTGGATATGATTTAGTTTTGTAATAATCTGCAGATCAAATGCACGTTTGTCCTCGGGGTTCCCCCACACAGCAGGATAAAATATTCAACAATCGGGGCACCTTCGACATTTTTCTTTCGTTCTTCTTAACTAGGGTTGGGTATCGTTTGGAGTTTTTTCGATACCGGTGCCAAATCGATACTTTTAAAACGGTACCGGTGCCTGAACCGATACTTATAAAAAGATAATTACTAATTAATAATTGGATTGGCCATTAGCACTAAACACATGGGCCCGGTTTCACAGACAGGGCTTAGACCAGGGTTCCTCAAATCTTTCCCTGGAGGTCCAATCTGCTGCAGAGTTTAGCTCCAACCCCGATCAAACTCATCTACCTGCGATTTTTCTAATGATCTTGAAGACTCTGATTAGCATGCTCAGGTGTGTTTGATTAGAGTTAGAGCTAAACTCTGCAGGAATGGTCCAGATTTGAGGATCTCTAGCTTAGACCATTGGTCTCAAACTCCATTGCTGGAGGGCCACAGCTCTGCACAATTTAGCTCCAACCCTAATCAAACACACCTGATCGAGCTAATCAAGCTCCTCATGATTACTAGAAACTTCCAAGCAGGTGTGATTTGGAGCTAAACTCTACAGAGCTGTGGCCCTCCAGGAATTGAGTTTGAGACCACTGGCTTAGACTAAACCAGGATTAGATCATAGTTCAATTAGGACATTTAAGTATTTTTTATATACATGCTTAGAAAAAAAACATTGCTGGGGTGCATCTTGAGACAAAACAAAGGGACTGGTATATTTTAGGATTAGTCAGTGCAAGTTTATTTCAGTTAAAACAGCTAAGAGTTACATTTTAGTCTAGGACTAGGTTCAAGCCTTGTCTGTGAAACCGGGGAGTGATGTCTTTTTCATTCATACTGGATGCCAGAAGACGCCCTCGCACAGACAATCCACAGATCCAATCAAAGAAGTAGCGGAACTCATGATGCTCCAGGGATATGGATAATTAAACAGAAGATATAAACATTTTGAATGATAAAATAAATACAATTAACACTCGACTATGACTATGTATAGTTTATCCATGTTATTCAAGCCATCTCTGGTATTTCCATAATAATTAAGTATATTTATAACCCATTGCTAATCGATGTATTAGTAGCCCATGGAGTATTAGTAGCTTAGCTAGTTAATGGAAGGCTACCTGCTGCTGTCGTCAGAGCAAGTGATCACTGCATTCACGCGCTCCTCGGATGCTCTCATTTCCAGAGTTGTGCTTTTAAGTTGGTATGTGAAAACCGCACACTCGCGTCACTACAAAGATTTGTTGGACTTGTATTATTAGAGCTTTCTGACTTGAGTTCACATGCATTTTCTCAGTCGGGAAATTATTTTTCACGTGCGGTGCCGGTCATGATGCTTCTTACATTCATTTCGGAGAAACAAAGGACAAATATTTCAACCGATCGCTCAGGCATGGCACCGAAATCTGCGTTCTGATTCGGTTCTAGCACATACCGGTTACATAGGTGCTGGTGCCTTATTGGTACCGGGTTTCGGTACCCAACCCTACTCTTAACACACCTCACACCACAGAAAAATCTGAGAAGATAATCTTTAGAACCACCAAGATAATCGAGACATTACCTAGGATTGTCGGAAGGGGAGAAATCGGCCCAAAATCAGCCCGAATATCTTGTGCTGTGTACCCGGCACAAGACACTGAACACAAAATCAGATATTAGTTCTTGTTTTAAGCATAAACTAACTTCTTTGTTCAATTTCTCAGAAAACAAGACTTCAGTTAACTTTATTTTGAATCTTGAGTAAATGTATCTTAATATCAGAATGTTTAGATTTTCAAACTGGACAAAAATACAGAAGAAATTTTTTTATTTATTTTGAAATGCATGCAATATTCAATACCACGTCTTTATGAATGTATGATTTTCTGATCAAAATTAAGATATTTTGGTTCTTATTTGTAAAAATGTGAATGATACATAAACACAATCACTTTAAAGGGATAGTTCACCCAAAAAGTAAAATTCTGACAATAATTAATGAATTAATGAACGTGCTTAGAAGACTGACACGGAGGAGAAGAAATTGTTTTAATTTTTGTTTTGATTTGTGCACAAAAAAAGGTATTCTCATACCTTCATAAAACTGAACCATTGATGTCACATGGACTATGTTAACGATGTATTTACTGCCTTTCTGGACCTTGAACGTTTCAGTTGCATTCCAGTCTATGCAGGGTCAGAAAGCCCTCAGATTTCATCAAAAATATCTTAATTTGTGATTCATGAATGAATGAAAATGAATGGTCTTACAGGTTTGGGTGAGTAACACGACATGAGGGTGAGTAATCAATGACAGTATTTTAATTGTCGGGTGAACTATACCTTAATTACTGTAACACAATAATTACTGTAAATTGCTAGAGAGGAGAAGTATTCAAATCTCTGTTCCTGTGTGGCTCAGTGGTAGAGCATTGCGTCAGCAGCGCAAAAGGTTGTGGGTTCGATTCCCAGGGAACACATATACTAATGAAAATGTATAACCTGAATGCAATTGTAAGTCGCTTTGGATAAAAGCGTCTGCTAAATGCATAAATATAAATATCTCTGTCACAGGTCTTCTACCTTTAGCTTATAATCGTTCAGAAATAAGATGCTCTCGTGTTTATTACTAGAGCTGCGAGTTTTAACCCCAAATCTGATCAGATGACCTTGCCTTCACTGCAGTTCAAAGGTTTGGTGATTTTCTGCAGCGGGGTCAGTCTAAAAGCCTTCCTCTAGCCCTTCTGTTGGGCCTCTAATTCAATGGCAAATAAAAGTACATCACCAGCCATTCTAAATCTGTCACTTACAATCACTTTATCAGTGGATGCAGACTGCACAATTCTCTTCATACAAAGAGGATGAAGGCATCGGGCACTTCTATAGGAGTTACTACCTTCTCTATCTACTTTATATCTATAAAAAAGTATATCTTGACAAAATTCAGGTTTCTCTTATCAGAAAATTGAGGCTGTATTGCGGGGAGCAGATGAAATTGAAGGAAAAGTGGCATGTTAAAAGGGCTGAGGCAGCACGGGATACAGTGCACATCTGTAGTAAAGACAGTCAATGTATGAGCTTGAAGCTTGAATGACTGACTGGCACCTATCTCAAAAAAGAGATATGAGGAAATAGGGCAAAGGGCTGCAATTCTTAGAAGAAAAAAATGCTCACTAGCTTGTACAATAGTAAGTTAGAAGTTCAATACCATCCATTTAAGAGCAAAAGATACAAAGCAGGGCTATTTTGTTAAATAAAATGTAAGCTAAAAATATATATATTTTTTAAATTATGTTAATTTAAATTAAAAAATGCTAAAATATTTCTGATTGTCAGTTACAGTGAAGCACTAAAACTACTAACTGGAAATAAGAATTAGAAAAGAACTGAAAAAAAACATTATATATAACTATAATTAAACTATAAGATTAGCCTATATAAATAATATTAAAATAACACTTACATTGTGCGGAAATTTCACAAATATGAATATTGAAGACATATTTATCGAAGCATAAAATGGAATTACGAAGTACAAAATTACCTGATCAACATACATATACATGATTTCAGTTGCTGGATCTTCCAACATTAAAACAGAAGGACAACATTTTAGGCTTTGTCATTCTACTGCACCAGAAACAAAAATGGCAGAAATTCTGCACATTTGCTGTTTTCTGTTTTCCTGCAGAGATCATTGCAAGGTTATTTTGTAGAATTTGCAAGTTACAAAAACCCACTGAGTCACAGTCAGTGATCTGCTGATATCTTGAATGGCCTGTGTTCATGTGTCTACCATATTTTGTTCATATTAGGGTCTTTGCACACTAAATTCTTATATTTGCACATAAAAAAATAAATACAACCTCACATTGTGTCAATCATGTTTACACACTATCCTACCTCAGAAACATTTGTCCATCATATAAAAAAAAAGAAAAAGGATCAGATTCAATTGTCTGCATTTTTGCATCTGTAGCAAGCATTTTGATAGGGAAGGACGACAAGAAAAAAAACAGACAAACAAAACGGAAAACCTGCATTCAAAAATTTTAGACTCCATGTGCATGGACCTTTACTCTTTTCTTGTGCATCAAATGTTAGCATTATTTAAAAAAGGGGAAATTTTCATTTTTTTACTCACCCTCATGTTATTCCTTTTGAAACCATTTTCTGTCTTGCTTATTATCTCTCAAAATTGTGGATGTCATTAAAATGTGGAGATTAGAAGAGATAGAAAGATATTTACATAAGGTACACATAAGGCTGTATGGTTTACATGTGTATGTATTAAATTGTATATGATACATATTTTACTATTCTATGGTGTACCTGTTGCTGCCATAATAATGACACGTTTTAAATGTTTATGTGCTTTACTTTTCTTTCTTCTTTTTGTGCTTAACAGCTCCCACTCACTGTGGTGGAGCAGTTATGAAATATTGCTCTTGTAAATAGGCTACTTTCCAGCATTTTAGTAATAAATATGCATGCAAATCACAGCAAAGTAAAACAGTTACCATATGGAGTTCGAGAGCGGTCAAAAAGGATTTAAACACTGAATTTTGAATCGAGTTCTTCTTGTAACCTCAGAGATGTGGATATGCCAATATATTATGCATGCTAAAAGACAACTAGTTAATATATATATATATATGTTCCCTAATGTAAAGCAATTAAATTAAAATGTATTGTAGTTTAAGTTTAACTAGTTGAAGATTTTTTGAACTTTTATAGTTACATCTTCAAATTTAATTTCATAATTATATTATATATATATATATATATATATACTGTATAAATAATAAATAATGGCATGTGGGTTTGGAACAGCAATTAGATTATTTTTTGCACAAGGAATAAGGAAGCAAAATAAACTGACTGCCAATGTATAGTTCTCTTAAAGTACTCAGCTCCTTCCAACTTACTATTCACAAAGTTTACTACAAAGATCCGCAGCTTTCAGATTTTTTCAGCATTGAAAAATAAAGTCCACTTCTAATTCTGCAACTTCAAAGTTTTAGTAGAACAAAACTTCCTTACAGTTACTATTTTTATTATGACTTTGAGAAGCACCGCAAGAATAATCTGTCCAGGAAAGATTGGTCTGTGGCTTGTATGCAAAGCTATCTGTTGCACCCTTGGCTAGCTGCGATAAGCCTCACATGCACCTGTTCTATCTCATGTGTCTTTTATTCACAGTGGACAGCAGCACCTGCAGTAGGTACGGCAGAAATCACAAGCTCCATCTCTCCTCAATTGGACTGTGCTAGCCAGAGCATAACCTCCATTAAAAATAACAAGAGCTGAATAGTAATAGAGCAGAGCATGTTGGCCAGAAATGCAGAGAAACAAACCTTTGCATGATGGTTCAGGCTGTTTTTACCTCAACTGACCAAATCATTTATTTTCAGGATCAGACCACTGATTCAGTTCCATAGCATTTGATGAAATCACAACTTAGATTAGAGAAAGGAGATTAATATATACTGTATATATATATATATATAGGCTATATGGCAACTTGTAAAACAACTTCTAAGACAGAACAACACATCAAAGATTGTTAGGTCTGATATTTATTTTAGATCTACCCACGTCTGTGCTGCTGTAGAAGCAATTAAATACCATCCAGTTGTTCAGAGGCATGAAAAAATCAATAGTGACATATTCACCATTGAGTAAAGTACCATTAAAAGAAGCAATAAATACTCCACCACTAGAACAAGCAGCTTCTACCAACATAAATACCTTTGATTTAGACTTGTTATAAAATGTCAGATTATTGAATTTTGAATTTTTGCTTCATGTCGAGCTAATGTTTACATGAATATACATGAATATAAACTTCCATTGAAAATGGAACCCTTGTTTAGGGTAGGCAATTTTTGTATTTTATTTAAATGTATTACGTACACCGGGGCATTTATTTGATAAAAAATGCTGTAATAATAATAATAATGTGAAATATTATTAAAATGTATTCTATTTAAATTAATTGTACATGTGTTGTTTATTTGTATTAATATCAATGTTAAAAACAGTTGTGCTGCTTAATATTTGTGAAAATTATAATACAATTTTTCCACATTTTTGTCAGGATTCGGCGATGAATACAAAAGGTTCAAAAGAAAAGCATTTTATTTAGAAATAAAAAAAATTGTAACAGTATAAATATCTTTACCATCACTTCAGATCAATTTAAAGAATATATGCAGAATACAAGTATTATTTTAGAAAATCATCCTGCCCCTTAACTTTTGAACGGTAGTGCACATGAATGATGTAACAATACTTTAAATACTTTCATGCATTACTTCCCTGGCTTAATGTATTTGGACACTTAAGACATACTATAAAATAAATACATACATAAATACAGTAATTGAAAAGACAACAACTATTTGAGCACTTTTTAGTTGTCAAACATTATCAGAACATATCCATAGTTATTGTAATGAACTACAGCTTACATTATACATCCAGGATAAGAAAATATTTTAAGTGTGACATAATTTTCCAAATACATTTTGAGCCCTCTGTAAGATATTGTTGATTTGTGACTTGAAATCTTTTGGTTATGACATAAGTTGCACATTCACATTCTAAAAAAACAATGCACCATATGTTTAAGTACAGTGTTGAACTCATGGTAGTATGTACTGTACATGAGTGAAAATGATCTAGAAGGTACTGTATACAAGAGATCTCACAAAGCACTATTAGCATTCTCTAAACGTGTTGTGATTGTGTTAAACTGCACAATGTTTTTTAAGAATAAAATAGCCTTCCGAAATCGATTAGTACTTGTTAATGCCACAATAGTGATGTCCTTCTGCTTTTATTGAGTACATTTATCTCGTGAGGATCGCCCTTCATAAGGGCAGAAATGCATTCGGTTTTCATTATTCTTTCTCCTCATTAAACGACAACCTGTTTATTACTCAATTCAATCTCCTCTCCGATGCTTATGATAATTTTGCTGGATTTTATGTGGCCTTGAGAAGTTATATATCAGAATCGTTGTAACACCCCTTCATTAGCGTTTACAGCTGTGCTACTATAAATGCGTGGCCCTATTCATCATTGTTATGATGGCATGCCAGCAAGAGAGCTCTGCGGCTGCTGAAAGGCTCTTGTAAAAGAACGTTTGTGTTGAATGGCTACCGGTTATGGAACTTTAATTGCCTGATTGTCCATGGCGAGAATAGGCTGCTGTCTTGTGAATGGATGGCCAATAAGGCAAAGAAGGTCCCCTGGGGCATAAGCCTACCTATTAGCGCCTGTTTTATACCTCAACGCCAGGCCTCGTTGTCCCCCGCCTCTTGTCCATTAGAGTCTTGAACTGAAACTCAAATAAAAGTTTGGTCATTGCTCAGTGAAAGTAAATGCCATATGGAAATGATTAAATCATATCAGAACTCTAACTAGTCTCACAATCCACCACCTTTTCTATGACTCCTCTTCCAGCTGATAGCAGACCAGAGATGTTTACTGAATATAATTTATATAGAGGGATTATCAAAACTAGTGTGATAAATAGCGATTGGTGGATATGAAGACCAATATTTGCACATTTTTAGATCATTGTGGGCTAACTGGGTGATTCCCACAATTGACTGATTGGTTGATTACAACATTCACCAACAGCCTTATTAATGGATAATACACATTTTCTGTCAAACATTTTAAGCGACTAAATATTGTGCAAAATGATCAGTTCCTTGTAAATAAAAATATTATATATTTTGTTTTAACAATGGCCACTAGTGATGAATACAAAGAAACATCTAAAAATAAATGTACAACTGGAAACTATAGAAGAGCAAATACTTACATCTATCTCTCTTTCAAAAAGGTCTGGATGCATAGAATATTTCAGAAATATCAACACAATATCTTCAAAACGTTCTTTTAATCTTACAAAGACCACACAGTCTAAAAGTGAAGCATGGCAATGAACTTTGATCCAAAGTGTGATTATGGCATTATGAAGAGGAACTCCCCACCTTCCTCAGTAATTAACTGAGTAATTGCCCTAATGATAAAATCGGTAGGGGGTTCATTTTGGATTCAGTACCTCGGGTCTGCAAATTTGATCCCATCACATTTCCCAAGAGAAACAAAAGACAGAGGGGGGGAGGGGGGGGGAGAGGGGGGCTGCTCCAGACAACTTATGAATGCTTTTTTCTAAAATGACAAGGCTTCAGCTTGTGGACATTTATAAAAGTCATTGTAAGAGAAAAGCATCTGCATAAAATGCTTCTTTAGGGAGAAGGTCAGGCTAAGTTCATATAATTAGCTCTAATTAGCATGCTGTGCTTTAGCTGTTCAACAGCTTGCGCTCTCTGAAAGTTGTGTGATTAAATTCATCCTATATAAGAAGCACTGCTACAGCTAATGACATTCAGACAGACGTCTTTAGCCGTCGTGTTTAGTGTTGCACCTCATTCTGTATTTTGAGCTTCAAGTGATTAACACTCATCTGGTCATATGATCTCAACATGTCAGATTATTTTAAACATATCTTTCAGAACCTTTCATATCTTTCGGAACCTGTAGTGTGCTTCAAATCTTAAATTTAATGTTTGGAAATCTTACAGATAATACAATAATATTATATAATACTCTTAAGTACACCTAAAGAGAGTACATTTCATTGATATATTGTATAATTTTTTTATTGGTTTTGGCTGAATTAATGCAAAAAAGCTATTTTTTTGTAAAAAAACAATGATTTTTTTTATTGGAATTTTCACCTGCCACTCATCACACTCCCAGCTGTTCCCCATCACCATGGACAATTTACACACCACACTCCTGCTGCTCTGTCTGGTTGAATTGTGTGTATACATGCTTTACTGTGTTCTGTGTTTCTCTAATCGTTCTGTTCCCTGCTCTCTAGGACACCAGCACTGTGTTGCCGTCTGTGGTGCCCCACTCTGTTTTCTGTTTTGTTTTTTGCCAGTTGGCCTTTTGTTTATTAAAGAGATGCTTACCTGCACTTGGACCCAGATCCCTGTTTTTCCTCATTGCCCCTTGCTCGCACTGACATACGCTCGTGACATACACTTGGTACAGAAAATAGTTACTCTCAGGACTTTAAGGACAAAAAATATTCCTATTGAAACATATTAAAATAAATATTTAATCACAGTGCCATTAAAATAAAATGATGCATTCTTGGTAGTAAGGTGTCAAAAATTTTTTTGGCCTGCGAAGCAAATATTATTTGTAAACTTTACTTTTAATAAAGTGTACTTTGTAGGCCTAAATGTCAAATATTACAAGTTTACTTTCAAGATTAAAACATTAAATATTACTTTCAAGATTAAAATCTCCTTAGTCAAGCTTTAAAGAAGTATACTTATTTTGATGTGTTGACTTGGTAAAGCGGTTTATAAAGCTGCTGTCTGTAACTTTTTTGGTAAAACATAATCCGGAATTCAATTAAAATGAAGTACATAACCAGCCAGTGTTCAAAATTCACAAATTAGTTTATAATAAGGTTTTTTATTTTGAGTGGTGTGGGTAGGTTTTAGCGGGAGATTCGAGCATGGCACTGCGTCATTACGTCGCATCTGTAAACATAAAGAAGTTTTCCCGGCTAGTAGGCAATCGCACGTGAGGATCCTGCAGGTGGCGGCTCATTTATAGCCTTTTCTCACAGCAGCTATAATAATTAAATGTATCATTTCATAATCATAATTCATAATCCAAAAAGGATTATTTGTTTATAAAACACATCTGTGAATGCGTAAACATCTGGTTAGCCCGGGATTACGAGAGATTTGTATTTTTTTTTTAAACAGTTCGAAGAGAGCATAATTTGCTTTTGGGTTTAAAATTATTTCTTAATATGAAATGGCATGACAATTTGATTAGACTGTACAGAAATGTAAATCTACAGGTTAATACTCTATACCCATAGTCACGCAATACTGATGTTGTTAACATTAATAATTTGAGAATAAGTTATAACAATAATAATAATTTGCATGGTTTGGTGTGATGTGAGCTAACCGATCGTTCAGATTGAATAACCATTGGTAACGCAATTTGTTGCTTTTTTCCTCAGTTGGTCAGAACAAACATGGCAGAATTGTTACTTACTTGTTCAGATGGCAGTATATGGTGAAAATTCTTATTTGGGTCATATATTCCAAGACATAAGCTAGAAACTGTGAACTCTGAAGTACAGTGAATATCCACATCAGTGTGTTGACTGACTGCCACACATTCACCTCAAGACATTAGATTCATCTGCGAGCCGTGCCAAAGGACATCCCACACAAGCAAGATAATTCCGCATGTAACTGCAATTCCAGGTTTTCAAACAGAGATGGCGACACAGAGGCAAAACTTACAGACTGCAGCTTTAATTGTAGTGTGTTGTTTGATATTACATATGAGGCCAATTTAAATATTCAGTAACACTTTATTTTAAGGTGTCCTTGTTACACGCTACATGTACTAACCATTATAATAGCAATAAATTATGCATAATTACATGCAAGCAACCTTAAACCAAACCCTAACCATACGGTATACATGTAGTTAATTAATATTACTCAGTAATTAAATGTATAATTACACTTTAACAAGGAGACCTTAAAATAAAACAACCAAATGTACTAAATTGTGTAATTACAAAATATATTTAAATAAATTACTTAAAATGTAAAGAGAAATGATAAAGTATGTTTTCATTTACCATAAACACATACAATAGTACAATTTAATCATATTATAAACAGAATTATGAAATGACATACAAAGATGCACTTGAGTCTAACTTAAGTAGGCCCAAAAATTACTAATTTCATTTATTATAAATGTAAACTATAATACATTTTCATTTAATTGCACTGAACATTCAAATAAGTGTCCAAACTAATTACATTCAGTTAGCACTGAAATTATTTTTAAGTTTGTCATATCCATAAGTACTATTTTATGCTAAAGCTCACTTTGTTTTCAGAGAAGAGATACACTATTCATTATGCAGAAAATGTTACAAAAAAATAGCAAGTGGCTCTTTTAAAATGGATTAATCTTTCAGATGACCCACCCACTTGAAAATATACAGTTTTAAACATCTCTCCAATTAAGCATGTCTAAATAATATCTTAAAATTTCACCCATGACCCACAATATTACAAAAACAATCAGTAATCATCCTAATCACGGTTACGTAAGCTCACAATCACAGTGCTCTCTATTCAGTACCATGCATTGCAGGAGATAAAGAGAGACGTGAGCAGTATTCAATAAGCGGAGCTGGCACTGAGACATCGCCCTGTCTCAGAGACGGCTTTGCAGTATTAGGACTGGCATACCAACTGATAGTGTGTGATGTCCCTCAGTCATCATTACAGAAGACAAATGACTACACAGGCTCTCAGGAAGTATCAAGAGAGAAGAGATGTACCAGTATGCACCATCATTTCTGACAATGAAATCAAAGACACAGAGATGGTATGATTCAAAGAAAGCGTGCGGTGGAACCTAAGGGAGATGCATTTGGAATGATTCAATAAATGGTATCACAACTCGTTTTTTTCTTTCTTTTTTTTTTAAGCGTGTTATCTCAACCACAGCTCTACATTTTTGCATGGGATTCTGGGATACGGCTCATGATTAATGTTGTCCTCTGCTCTGGCTAAAAGAAAAGCCATCCTCCCCCTCTTTCCCCTTCTTACATCAGATTGCGCTCACCCTCCCAAGTCGTTGCCACCCTTACATGCCAATTACAAGGGCCAAAATGATACCGAAGTACATGTAAATCGTGAAGAAGTCGCCTCTTAGTGGAGCTGGCCTGTTGATTTGTTTCACTTCTACAAACTTAGTGCAAAATTATTGACATAAGATGAATACAGGTCTCCACAAACAGCATGGATAATAAGGCCCCTTAGGAAAATACACAATGTCCGATGTCTGACTGTGTAGACTAACAAACAAGGGGTACGGCATGATAAAATCGCCACACTTTCACTGGAAGAGAGACCGAGATAATCACACTCTCGCTAAAGGGGGAAAAAATTAGCACCAACACTTGCCAAAGCATGCAATTATAGAAGATAATGTTCAGCCAAACCATTCTGATGCCCAATTTGGTGCAAGGCTGTAATTAATGCGAACGTCGCTACATGTTTAATGAAATCGACCATTCTAATAAAAAACGATCGAGAACAGAGTGGGTTGAACGAAGAGATTAGCCGTCTGCCCTCGGGAGAGCGTTAGAAAAGAAAGACACTCTTGGACTTCTGATCTAGAGAGGTGAGGACACAACAGCTATCGATAGGAATGCTATCGGTGACCTAGCTTTGAAATGTCTCTGATGTAGCGAGAGGTGAGGGAATAGTTAGGAGTGGAGGCAGAGGGGAACAGATGAGGAGAGGGGGGAGATAAGGGATAGAGAGACCGCAATGCAATAAAAGGAGAAAAAGAGGGTCGAAAGAGAGAGAGAGAGAGAGAGAGAATAAAATAAAGGCCAGATAGAGCTAAGTGATAGAGAAGCAGCGATTGAGAAATGGAAGAATAGATGAAGGGTGAAAAGAAAAAGGGGTGTCTGAATGAAGGGAAAGTGAACAAGCAAAGGAGCTACTAAAAAGGAGGGATGAAGAGGGCACAGCCGGAAGCTCTGAAGGAAGAGGAGCAAATGGTTTTGGCTAAAGAGAACAGACATCAAAGGGAAGATGAGCAGCCAAGGAGTCAAGCGCGCTCTGAAAGTTAGTTAGATTGTAGGGCGACATGGCAGAGATGGGAGCTGGCAGCTTTCGGCTGATGCCTGCCAATGGAGAGTCCTCTGTTCCCCCCCAAGACACCGCTGAGGACAGCAGTTAGAGCCTTGGATTTAATCAGTACATTATGCACTTATATAAGTCCATAAAATTTTATGCACGCTCCAAGGTTTTATGGTTTTGACCAACATTTTTTTCTCAATTTTGGCCATCACTTATCCCTGTCAAAAGTGGCATGGGTCATTTATTAAGAAGGAAATATTTCATCAAAACTTGAATCGTCCGATAATATAGTTCCTTAGATTGATTTGATTTAGCAGATGCTTAGCACTGCTTAATTGTTTCCTCATTAAAAAGTTTGAGATATTAAAAATGTAGATGAGTATTATATTATAAATACATAAATATAGCTCTAAATTATTCAACTATTAAACACAATACTGTATTATTATCATCATCACTATACTAATCCATAAAAAGTATATAATATAATATACTATAATATAATATATAATTTAGATATACACATTAATCATCATCATCAATATCGTAAAACTGTGTTATCTTACAATCTATATACATCTATTATACACACACACACACATACAATTTTAATCTATATATAAATATATGTAATTTTATTAATGTGAAAGTGAAGTTGGAATTTTCCATATCCATATAATATTCCAGTCTTCTGTGTTATATGATCCTTCAGAACTCATTCAAATATGCTGATTTGGTATTTAAGAAACATTTCTTACTAATAATGTTGAACATTGTGTTGTTTAATATTTTAGTGGAATCCAATCCATTATACATGCATATATACATATTCCATATCAGTCGGCATAACACAAAAAAGACTTGGAGTACCTGAGTTTTATGCACAAATTAGTGGGAGTGACTATGAGAAATGAATGAACACACCAATTCTGTACGTAAGATGTGCTTTCTACGCGTTGCTGGTTCCAGTTAATTTATTTTGTGAAACATGTGAAGCTCTAACATGCTCTTCTTTTATTGCTACACATGCAAATGCAGTAAATGGATTGCTGCAGACAGTCATCTCTCCGGAAAAACAGTGCCAAAACAATTTAAAGCCTGAGGTCAAATCTATTGTTGCACAAATAATTCTTTCCACGTTGGTAATGAAGTATTACCAAGCTATTATTCCACGAAGTTTGCTCTTGAGGTTGTTTTCATCCATTGTTAGGATTAACATAATCATATTTTTCAGATCCATAGTTCACATAATGGCAATTATGCTAAGCGAGGAAGACACAACATTCTGTCGGTTACTTTTGACTGCCTAAAACAAATAATTCATTGTAAGATATTTCAAGTCCTCCCCCGCAGCGATGTCCCAATTCAGTGAACATGTGTGATGTATTACAGTGTACGCTCAAAACTCTCAGATGGAACCGTATCAGAACATTTTAACCAGAAATGAACATGAATAAATCAGCTACAATTTGAAATATATATTCTTCTTTAAAAATTGTACTAATGCACTGAATTATTTTTATATTTTGCCAGATTTAATGATATCTATAAAAAAAAATTGTGTGTGTATATATATATATATATATATATATATTAATATATATAGCTTAATACTTAAATTACTTAAATACTTTAAATATACTATAAATAATGCTAAAATAACACTATATACCCACAATATGCATTCCATAAAATGTTATTATTATGAATTACTAAAAATGTACAATGAGACAAATCAATATCTATTATTTGTATTTATTATCTGGCTTTCCCTCTGATGGTCTGAAACAAAGGATTTGTGCATCTTTTTCTCATTACAAGGATTGTAGACCACCATTCCTATGCAAAGAGACGTATACACCAGCACATTAAGTGTTCTGACTCAAGACTCAAGACTGACGGCTCTGATGAACAGTCGCGCTGAGCTAATTTCAGTGTCATATCAACAACAACCTCATGTGAATTCAAAAGGCTCCTCATGCAGTAAGGTCTCAAAATGCATTATATATGCTCTCGTAGACTTAATTGAAACTGAAAATGTTATGTTCCACTCCAGTACCCTCTTAATGAGCAGGCAATCACCTACCAATGTTGTGGCACTATTACAAGCCCCCTCTGCCCCCGGGCCTCGGTTGGTCGGACAGATAAGACAGCGAGGGGAGGCTCTCATCTCTACCTGGCTGAACCTACATAAGGAGGCTGAAGTCCAGCACTAATTATTGCTGCTTTACCCTCACCCACCAGAGCAATTCATCAATATACAGCCAGTCTGCTGTGCACTGTATATAGCCACCGCATTAGGAATCGCTGGCTTTTCTAACCACCAAACAGAGGGAAAGCAGAAGGAGGTGCAAAACTGTGTAGTCATCACGAAATGGGATTGTATGATTTTCGGCAGCCGCAAACAGAGAAGCACATCAGTAATTGTCAGATATTTATAAGAGCTGCACCGCCACGAGCAGTGATGTAAAATGCATGAATGCTGGAATGTTGGAATGTCAATGGTTACAAGAAACAAGTGGACGTGTCGAGCAGACCTGAGAGAGGAAGTGAAGTCATTTGTGTCATTTAGTCAGCTAATCTAAAATCCTACACCGCTCTGACAGAAAGTATAACAGCGGGGCAAAAGAGTCAATGCAGCAGCAAGGTCAGAAAAGCACGAGTTTCAAATTTAAACCCCTCAAAGAGAGAAATATGATTAATAAATGAATTCCAATTCAAAATGTATCCGCCCTGAGCTTAGTTTGACCTTATGCGATTCACAGAAAGGTCTATTTTAATTATCATAATAATTTTGGCATTCCAAAGCCAATTGGATATCTCTAAGGATTCTCATGGTCTCTTTGATTGTTTCTCCCCTGTCTCTTCTTTCAATTATTGTTTAGTGTAATAATTTAATGTTATGCAGCTGTATTGCCTGGAGCGGCAAATAAATTGTGCTTCCTACATTGGATTATCGCTAGTTACTGAAGTCCACCAGGGAATAGTGCATGTGGAAACAGGAGACCATTTTACAAGCAATTCTTTACTAAAAATAGAGTTCAAATTAGGTCTTCCCTGGTAGTTAGGGCACAATGATTTCTGTGATATTGAAAACGCAGATGGAATAGTGTTGTACTGTCCACTTGAATGTATAGTTCACCTAAGAATAAAAATTTGCTGAAAATCTACTTACCCTCAAGCCATCCAAAATGTACATGAGTTTGTTTCTTCATCAGAACAAATTTGAAGAAATTTAGCATAACAATACTTCCTCAATAGTTCCTTTGCAGTGAATGGGTGCCGTCAGAGTCCAAACAGCTCATAAAAACATGACATCATGACTCCAGTCCATCAATTAACATCTTGTGAAACAATCCATCATTTTTACTATCACTAAATAAAAATCACAGAAGTCAAGAACACTGTGTATGGAAACCAGTGAGAACTTGCCTGACAATACTGATTTAAGGGAGATCTGCAGCACTGTACATTTTTTCAGTCAGTTTCACTTTTCCACAAGAACCTAGAAATGGTGTCTATCTATCCCCACATCGCTCCAAGCAGGACATCATAAGTGTAGTGACCTTGATTGATTAGGCCTGGCTGTTCGCTGCATATTAATGTTCCATAATGAGACGTAATGCGAAACTTTTAATAGATTTTTTTTTAATTGGCAGAAACATCACCATGCAAAAACTATTTTATGATTCATTTGGTGATTAATAAACTGCTAATATCTGGGAACTGTGGCAAATCATGTTGATTGTCCATTTGCTTTGGGTAAATAGGACTTTGATGCTGCCTGAGACTGACAGCTTGAAAGAATCATGAAAACTATAAATTCAAGTTATTTCTGTTCAAGTTGGTTTGTGAGACTCTCAGAATCAAGACTTTGTGGTATGAAGCATGTTAAAATCACATGGAAAAATTAAATCTGAAAATGTAAATACAAATGGGTGATACAAAAATAAAGCATTGAGACTCAATAAAATCTCGAACCACAATGAGATGACCAGGCACTTTGTTGTCTCCAAGGGACTATATTTTCTCATTTTATTATTAACGATAATTTTCGAGCAAGCAAAGCGAAATGAAAAGGCCACGGCGTCTTAAATATTGAATAACTTGTCAATAGCAACAATCCTCTCGAGGTTTATGCCTGGTTGTTTAAATGACATTAGTCAGCGCCTGCCGCTATCCTGCTCTGTTATTGACGACAGTGAAGTCAAGGTTCTAGAGGGAGTCGTATCCTTCATGTCCCCCGAATAGCACACTCACAGTCAACAAATACCCTGAATAAACCAAAGCTTCGGAAATCCAGGTGTTTGTCGATAAGTGCCACTCATGGCAAATGTTAAGTGACCCAGTGGTACATCAAACAAAATGTCAAAGGAGCTTTGTAGGAATCCCTGGCTGGTGTTGCTTATATTTGTTATTTGCACACATCCCTCGCTTTGCTTTAAGTTGAGGACACTCTAAGCTGCCCTTCATCCTAAAATATATTGTCAGTAGGCATATAATAAGATTCGTGTCACTCTGGCACAGGACCACCGATAGAGTAACTTAAAACCAAACTGTTTTTACTCTTCTCATTTAAACACAGATCAGCGGAGCATTTCTGCCACTGAAGTGAAATTAGTCAGCAGATGGCACTAGCAGTCTTTGAAGATGCACTGGATTCTGAACAAACGTTTGCAAATGAATCATTTGTTAAGTTATTTTCTAGAATATTGGTAGGTGATCGACAAGTTTCAGCTCTCGAATGGAAGCAGCGCTAATGTGTCAACAGTGCCCCCTTGTGAACATGCTATGGAATTGTTAAAGACTGTACCAAAGAAAAAACAGTGTGTTTTAAGGAAAATAATATCAGTATACAGACAAATAATTAAGATTTGTAGAATATAGATTTAAGAATTTTAGCAAGATGATAATGCATAATTTAATATATTATATAGATAAATCTATAATTAAGTTTTGCACAAAACAAAAAATCAAATGCATGTGTCTCAAGAATTTGTTTGGAAAAAGATTTCATTAATATTAAATGAATCAAATATTCATGTAAACTTAAGTGTTTTGGCAACTTCGTTAAATAACAGTGAAATAAGCCTAACATGCATACATACATAAACAGAATATTTTTAGAGATAGATACAGATCTCAAATTGTTGATATTCACATAAAAAGTCACGACTGATAAAGTGCATAACAATTACATAAATGTGTCATGATAAAATTATATTAAGTATATTTTATAAACACAGAATTTAAAAAAATAACGACTGTTTTGAAACTGATATTTTAATAGGTTTCTGTAAGTGCCATATACACCTTTAGGAAACAACTGCTATATTTACATCTTTAAAAAGGTTATTCTACTCACTTATAGCTGTTCATTTGTTTCTCAAGTCTGTCTCTAACCAGCTGACAAATGTTTTTGTTCATGTTGCTCGCGTGCTCATGTGAGAGACTCTCGAAGTTGCAAGCAGGCTGTCTTCACACAATCTAACACCTGTGCAAAGCCACCTGTCTACTCTAACAGGGCTGTGCTAACAGGCTTTTGTGGTGACATATCATCAATTCAAGAAGGGCAAAGCAGACTTTCAACGACAACAGAAGCTGACAAAAGCAAGCCGGAGAAGGACAATGTCCTAGCGTGAATTACAAAAGCTAGCACTCACAGTGGGGAGCCTTATTTTAGCTTTGCCAGGATCGAGAAGTGCTGCTCACCTTCTCACCAACCTGTCACAGTTTGTACCTCAGGCTCCAGAATGTACCCGAGGACTGGCATATGTCAGAGTCTGATGAAGGTGTCACGGGTCCTATAGAGTGGCGTGTAGGGTCACATAGTTCCACTGTCAGGCACGTCCATACAGATGAGATGTACGTTGTCACAATGCCTCTACACTATTGATTACTGAGTCTAAAAAGGGCAAAGGTTCAGGCTCGTCATGACTCATGAGGAGATGTAGCTGGGCAATGATTTAAAGCGTTTGAAAATTGAATTTGGATTTTTGCCTCCAGTCTCTAAATGTTGTGGTTTGCTTGATATTGTGGTAGAGCTGCAAGACAAATGACTGCTGGTTTGTTCAGCAGTATCGGAAATCCTCTTGTTTTTATACAGTGACTCTAATATCAAGTATAAGACCAAAAATTGAATCCAACCTATTTTAATCAAAATATTTGTACATGAGTCTTAGACAAGTGACAAAAACAAAACACTTAATTTACTTTTAAAAACCTTTTAAAATCATCATATACTTTACATAAGTATGAATTAATGCTCAACAAAATTCCTCTACCATTTTCATTATAAATGAATATAATGTATTATTTACAAAATACATTATCTATCTATCTATCTATCTATCTATCTATCTATCTATCTATCTATCTATCTATCTATCTATCTATCTATCTATCTATCTATCTATCTATCTATATCTACATACACACACACACACTCACCAGCCACGTTATTATGTACACCTGTCCAATTGCTTTGTAACACAAATTGCTAATCAGCCAATCACTTGGCAGCAACTCAATGCATTTAGGCATCTAGCTGTGGTGAAGACGACTTGCTGAAGTTCAAACCGAGCATCAGAATGGGAAAGAAAGGGGATTTAAGTGACTTTGAACGTGGACTGGTTGTTGGTGCCAGACGGGCTGGTCTGAGTATTTCAAAAACTGCTGATCTACTGGGATTTTCACGCACAAACATCTCTAGGGTTTAGAGAATGGTCCGAAAAAGAGAAAGTATCCAGTGAGCGGCAGTTGTGTGGACGAAAATGACTTGTTGATGTCAGAGGTCAGAGGAGAATGGGCAGACTAGTTAAAGATGATAGTAAGGCAACAGTAACTCAAATAACCACTCGTTACAACCAAGGTATACAGAATACCATCTCTGAACGCACAACACAACGAACCCTGAAGCAGATGGGCTTCAGCAGCAGAAGACCACACGGGTGCCGCTCCTGTCAGCTAAGAACAGGAAACGGTGGCTACAATTCAAACAGGCTCACCAAAATTGGACAATAGAAGATTAGGAAAACGTTCCCTGGTCTGATGAGTCTCGATTTCTGCTGCGACATTCAGATGGTAGGGTCAGAATTTGGAATGAAAGCATGGATCCATCCTGCCTTAATGGTTCAGGCTGGTGGTGTAATGGTATGGGGGATATTTTTGGACACACTTTGGGCCCCTTAGTACCAATTGAGCATAATTTAAACGCCACAGCCTACCTGAGTATTGTTGCTGACCATGTCCATCCCTTTATGACTACAGTATACCCATCTTCTGATGGCTACTTCCAGCAGGATAATACACCATGTCACAAAGCTCAAATCATCTCAGACTGGTTTCTTGACCATGACAATGAGTTCACTTTACTCAAATGGCCTCCACAGTCACCAGATCTCAATCCAATAGAGCACCATTTGGGATGTGGTGGAACACTTTTGGGATGTTGCTATCATGTCAATATGGACCAAAATCTCTGAGGAATGTTTCCAACACCTTGTTGAATCTATGCCACGAAGAATTAAGGCAGTTCTGAAGGCAAAAGGGGGACCCCCAGTACTAGCAGTACTAGTAACCCAATACTAGCAAGGTGTACCTATAAAGTGGCCTGTGTGTGTGTGTGTGTGTGTGTGTGTGTATTACAAAATAGAATATAGTTTATAACACTAACCTACAGTTGTGAGAGAGATTGCTTTTTTAAAACAGCCAATAGCCTTTTAGTTTACAAGAAAACCAAAACCTGTAAGAGAAAAATGCTAATATAAAACTCCAAAAATAATGCTTTAATCAAATTTTACAATCTCAGGATCTATCACACATGGAATAAAAGCCAGAAAACTCCTATTCTGAATTCATAGCGTCATTAATTCTTACTTCAGTATAATGGCACATTGTACATTTACAGGCAGAGAAAACACTCACTTTGTACCATCTAATTCACATTCCCATCCCGCCTCAGTTATACAGTGTGACTCCAAGCCGACATTCATCACAATCAGCGTTGCCCTGATATATGGACAAGAGCAGTGGATGAGCAAGGGATATCTGTGCCCCATCAGTCATAATCGAAGGAAAGAACAAAATGTGTAGCTGCGTCTCAATAAAGTGAACTTTGACTCTTATCATAAACAACTGATTTTCCTCTCTGGAAGGAAGTGAGAAATCTGGGACACCTGCTTGCTCCACAGCTGCACCTGACTTCACGAAAACCCTGACACTTCCCAGCACAACAACACCTAACTTTCCTTTCCAGCAGCGGACACACTTACTTTACTCTCTTGAACAAAATAAACACCCCTCCAGAGATTTTCACTTGAACTTGTGCCTGCCTCCATCAGTCTGCCACACCAGTGGGAAAAGTTTCAGTAAACAACAAATCATGTCACACAGATTTCTTATGCCTGATGTTGGGTAAGGACAACTTTGCAAATAACTTAGTTTGTTGTACCCATATCATTTTTACTTTTTAATGGAAATTTCCAGATTCAGAGATTCATAGTGATGGAGCGATACGATGCGATGGGAAGTGATAGAATGGTTATTTTGGCTATATCTGGGAATATGTCCATATATGGTCATTATAAATGTTTGACTTTATGCAAATGACTCAGTATGCAAATGACTCAACTCGAAGTGGAAACTACCAATGTGAGTGACAGAGAGCACATGAGATCCATATCTTGTGAGATATTGTAAAGCTGGGTGTAGGCAAGATGGTTAAAGCCATGATATGTTGTGACACGAGTGGAAAAAAATATGATAAGTGGTATGGGGGCACGGTTCAATTCATCTCTTGTTGATTGAATGGATGTAGATTTGAATGCGAGCTTTCAACTGAAAGTATAAGGGACCAGGTTTAAGCGAACTAAACGACTGAAGAAATTTCAGCATATGTCACCAAGGAGAAGTTATATTATTTCAACAGAAGTTATATTATTAAAAAACAAGGTAAAACAATACATAAATAAATAAATGCTACATACAAAGATGAATTGTTCGCAATAAGATCATTCAAATTAAAAAGACTTGCAGAAAATAGATAGGGTGAATTCATATTTAATGCCGAGTGCAATGTTACTCCAAGTGATTTCATCTGTCTCTGCCCACATAATGTGATGTATAATCAAAATGATGCATGAAAACTGTATCAGATGTTGTTTCCATTAAGAGTTTGATTCATACATCTTTTTCATAATGTATAATGCACTTCTGTTTATTGTCATTTCCCCTGTTTTTACTGGCAAGGAAGAACTAGCTACTGTATTGTTATACAACTGTAAGTTCCTACTAAATAATATACACATACAACTATAACTTTTCAAAAGACAGCCAGTTACATAGCCTACTAATAACTTTGGAGTGGCAGAGAACTGTATTAAAGACCAACAGCACAGTAATTTAATCACTGTGTGGTCAAAATCCCTTTAAGGCAAGTCAGTTCAGTCTGCAGCCATATTCATAACACCCACAGGAAGCTATTTCTAGAAATGCATTATGCAAGTACAGCTCTTATGTAGGCTACTTGAAAGGGGATAAGAGCGAATCTAAATAATTGTGCTGAAATTACATGTCAATAATATATTACAAATAAGAAATAAAATAAAAACACAACAGTGGTGTTATAAATTGCTTCCTATACACACTCACTGAAGTAAACATAGTTCTTAGTTTGCTCTTTAAAGGGATAGTTCACACAAAAAATTAAATTACTCACCGGCACGTCGTTCCAAACTTCTACAGGGATTGTTTCTTCCTGTGGAACATAATAGAAAATATTTAGAGAAATGTCTCAGTGTTTGTGCATACAAGGATGTCAATGGTAACCAAAAATGTTTAGTAACCAACTTTCTTCAAAATATCTCATATGGAAGGAAAATATCTTATTACAGACTGAGTTATTAGAGGGCAGGATTAATTGCGTTTGAGAAAGATTATTTTCTTTATAATTAATTTCACTGAATTAATGCTTTAACTTGACCACCTTACATCAATTTCATTTTAAAAAGTTTACTTGTTGCTGAGTTTTTGTTTGTCTGACATTAGCATATAAATAGTGCACCACACCCCGCAAGGTCTGTCATAATTAATAACCACAAATGTGTCTGTGCTGACTCATTTATTTCAGTATCATATTCTCGTGAAGATATTAAACCCACTGAAAGATCATTAGCAGCTCAGTCCTCTGACCTACTTCCTACTTCACCTCTGGTGCTGAATGAGATCATCTCTATTAAAGCTCATTATTTTCATCTAGGGCATAAGGACTGATTAAACGCATACCTCATACAGTGTGTGGTCAGTACTACTTACCGCATGCAATTAGTATTGATCCAGTGGGGTAGGATGAGACAATGAAGGATATGCCTTGCTCTGGACCGATAGCTATATTCCATTAGCTGCAAAGAGAGCATGGAGGAAATACTATATGTCTTGACTTTCTTTGCAAATGGGAGCCTTTTTCACTTCCAGCATCGTGGTTCACACAGATTGATATTTCACACTGGATGGAGATACAGGAATGATCTTGACTTTAGTGATTGATAACCTGTTGGCCTTTCTGAGACGCTAGGTCAACCACTGAAAACAGTAGTCAAGAGAGACCCCTAGCGGTTAAGGGTAGAAGCACTCACTTCAGTTGTGTTATTCAGAATAATAATTATAGTTGTGTAACGGATTTAAATACTGCAAAATCAAAGAAAAAAAATGAGATTGAGATTGTAGTTTTTTGTGATCGTTACATCATAAATATTACATAAACAGGACATAGGCCTATTCATGAATGCAGACAGCAAACAGCTATTGAGACAAAAAAAATAACAAATACAAAAATTGTTTTGCAGCTTGGCTCAAGTATTTAACTAGACAACTCATACTGGGTTAAAAAAATATATTATATCAAAATGGTACTTTATGGAGCACCTAAAGTGACATCTGCAGGTAAGAAAAAACTTTGTAGGCCTATGCATGAAAAACGATAGAAATCTTGATCTGTACTTTTACCTATGCAAAAGTTATTTTAGGGCTCTGTACATTTATAACATTAAATGGTAATACAATATAATTTAAAAGGAAAACATAGCCTATCATTAGAACGGGAACGGGACAATGTTTTAAGTTCCCTCCAAGAGTCCTTGTGCCACAAAATCAAATATGGGGTCACCAGACAAGGTCCTGGAGGGCCGGTGACCTGCAGAGTTTAGCTCCAACCCTAATCAAACACACCTGAAGCAGCTAATCAATGTCTTACTATACTTAAAACTTCCAGGGAGGTGTGTTGAGGCCATTTTTAGCTAAACTCTGCAGGACACAGGCCCTCCAGGATCAAGTTTGGTGACCCCTGACTTAGATGCTTAAATGCTCGGTTTTCACCTCAGTTCAAGGATGGTGATTTAAACCCATATATCTTCGCTTGGTCTTTGCTTTCATTTCAGTAAAACAGAAATATCAAAAATACACTCTCTAATAGAAAGATATTTTACACTTTTTTTAAAGGAATAGTTCAACCCAAAAAATGAAGGTTGGTTTAAAATTAAAACACCTTAAACGTTTTGTTTCTTAAAAACACGCAGCTTTTCATTTCACAAGACATTACTGATGGACTGGAGACTGGAATGGAAGTTGTGGGTAACTGTGATGCTTAAATTCTCATTCTGACGGCACCCATTCACTCTAGAGGATACCTTGATGAGCAAATGATGCAATGCTGTTCCGATGAAGACATTTTCATCATATTTTAATTTTTGGAGTGAACTATGCCTTTAAGATACAGGACATGGGTGTTCCCTAGGGTGGCCATACGTCCGGAATTTGGCTGGACAGTCTGGATTTTAAGTCCCCTGTCCGGCGTCCGGCGCAGCCTCAAGCCGGATACTCATTTGTCCTCCTTTTTGAAGTTGCGCTGAATCTGCCTAAAAAACCCGCTCTAGAATCTTTATTGGTACGCAGCAGCATCTAATGTCGTAAGATCTCTGGTCAAACAAATGATTGTCTGAAAGCGGTGTCAAATAAATATCTGATATATCATTGGTTAAAAACTTAAACAAGCCTCAATGTGCTGGCTCCGCCATATCATAACGTTAACATGCCGAAATATCAGACCTCATTTAGACCGGAATGGACAAAAGAGCACAAATTATATCAAAAAGCAGTAGAGATGCTTTTCATGGATTTTGCACACTGTGTGTATCTGTGAAATGTGTATTTATTTATTTTTTGCATTCATTATTTGTTTATTTATGTATTTCTATTATTTCCAGAAGTCCAGAAATGTATTTTCTTTCTGGCGCTGTGCCCAATTATTTGTTTATTTATGGTTTTATTTTATTTCCAGAAGTGTTATGTTTTCAGGCACTGTGCACTGAATATACAGATTCATCTCAGTGGTCAGTTTTTGAAACAGACATCACAATGTCTTGAATAAATACAAATACTGTGAAAAAACACTTTTTTGCCTCTTCTGTTTTTGTCAATTTGTATATTGTTATTCCTTATTAACTTGTTCTTTTTAATTCTTCTTTTTATTATCTGTGTTTTTGGTTCTGTCACAGTCATTCTGTTGCACTGTGGTAGCTTCTGTCACGAAAACAAATTCCTCGTATGTGTAAACATACCTGGCAATAAAGTTCATTCTGATTCTGATTTTAACAGATATTTCCAGGTTTTTATGATGAACTTGACTATACCTGTGCTGTCATTGGGAGGTGGTGCAGTAATATGCCTTTATGCACACTAGAGGGCAGAGCAACCTCACTAAAAAATGTATAAGTAGATTTTGTGCTGTGGAATCAGTCACGCATAACCCGGTTTTCCAAAGAAACAACCACGGAGGCTTGTATGGATACCTTTTCAATAATTTATCAATAGGCCTATAGAAAGACCCCCTCCCCCAAAAGTCTTAAAATAAAGCATCTTTTGTTTAATGCTTATGTAACAAGCCATTAATCAGTTGCCAACCCCATGCTAACAATAGTTCAAATGTCTGCATCAAAGGCCACATTTGTCTAGCAAAAATAGTCACAGCTTCCAGTCTTATGAGCAATAATTTACTTCCAGCTGTAACCACAAGACTACTAATGTTGTTTTTCACTTTGCTGTTTGGGGCCAAAAAAAAATACAAAGAATACCCAAGCCTGAGCTGAACTCTTTTTCATTGGAAAAAAAAACTGTTGTAACAATGACGTTTACAAAAATATGAAAATCCTGTGTTGGAAAATAATGCTAATTCATTATTAAATAGTGCTGTTGTTGTCATCCTGTTTCTTAATAAAGCCTAATAGTTTCAAATACAACATTGCCACAGTTTCATTCAATGGAAAATTCTCTGTAGATGATTGAATGGTAAATTTGAAATGGTAAGTGGAGGGAGATTTATGAAAAGTCATGTCTTTCATATAATCCTCCATTAACATCCATGCTAGTTAAGTTGTCTGTGGATGTGCAAGTAGCTCAGTTCATTACAGCAAAAGGCCCTTAGAGACATTTGGATCAGGTGAAAAGCTTTGGATCGTCATTCACCGCCTGCTCTCATTCTGCCCATTAGCTTCAACACACTACCTCCAAATCAGCTTCTTTTAGATCTGATGCAAGCATGAGATATATAAATTTGGAAGTTTATTAATTTAAAATTGCTGTTCTATCTATCCATCCATCCATCCATCCATCCATCCATCCATCCATCCATCTATCGGAGCAACATTAAACAAGTAGCTTGGAAGCCTGTTGTCAGATGAGTCTAATAAGAATGGAGTTGGCACACTGCCTCATTTTATGCTTTGTCATGCTGTCATCTATTTTCAGTTTCCACTGTGACAAAGACTTCCTCTTATGTCATCTACATGCAAATATAATCCAGTTTAATGTCTTGTGTTTACTTACCGCTGAACGGTTATAGTCATTTTGTTTGTACTAACTAAGCTTAATAACCATTACATAAGAACTATTTGAGGTAGGTACACGTCCACGTCTACAAATTAGGGCTCTAGAAAAAATAGTAAGTTTTAATAAATGCTTTTTGTCCACATTAGGAAGTCAAACTAAATATTATTAAGCTTTTTGATTTTATATGTTGGAAATGATTCTTGAAATGTCATTGTTTTACGACAATAACAATTTTGTACGTTTTTGTGTTTTTGAGTGTTCCTGTTATGCTCTTTAAAGGGTACAAATGATGTCAAACTCTTTGTGAGAATTAAATTGAATGTTTAAGAAGATTTATGAAGTAACAGGGTTGTGCATGTGGGACACAGCTGAATATCTTTTTTGGTAATTAAAAGAAGTTAATATAAATTCAGCAAACAACAGTGTGTCGAATGTATGACACTTTATGATTTGAATTGCTGGATACAGTGCCAGGACAGGATCAGTGAGGTCAGACAGGCCAAAATAACCATTTAAAGAAACTGTATAGACATTAAAACTAGCTTCTTCATTGCTTTTTATGCTATGTACATTTTATGTTAGATAATAGTTAATAGTTGGCCTACATTTACATTTTTAGCAGACGCTTTCATCCAAAGCGACTATACGCTTCAGGCTATACATTTATTGTCAGTATGTGTGTCCCCTGTGTTCAACTTTGTTGTAAAATGCTTACATTGTATTACAGAGAAAAGCACATTAGTAATAATTATACTATAGGGTTTTTCTATTGCCATTGTTCAGCATTTTTTATTTCAAATCGTTTTTTATGAAAATTCTCATTCTTTGAAAGTCTCTTATTTTTTATGACAATTAGAATTTATAAAGTGTCTTTATGTGCAGGTGCAACTTTAGACAAATGATTGAAAGCGCCTTTTTTCAATTTGGACATAAATAGTGTTAAAAATCAATGTATAGTCTGACAGATAAGGTCATACAAAGCGATCTGCTACAGAGGAATCTGAAAGGCCTTCTTTCATCTTCCTCTCTCCACCTACAGTGTGTGGGTGTAGAACTGTCCCTTTTCATCACGTTTCAATGAACAAGCCTCCCTGAACGCTGTGCATTCACTAGTGATCTTGTGGGATTCCTGTCAACGTGTAATCAGTGACTGCATGGAAAGTGACACAAGAGGGGATTCTAATGGCTGGAAGAGTGGGCTAATTACAGGAGGAGTACATGCTTGTCGCAGAGGGCACCCCAGAGTGAAAAGAGAAAGTAGGAGGCATTTAAACAGTCTTATATCTGGAAGAGAACTGTGGAGCACGGGAGCACACTGTATAATAACACAACTGCTGATCTTTTATTGTCTGAGGGCAGCAGGGTTAAGCGGCCCATTGAGTAGACATACCAATTGTATCTCACCTCCAACAACATGAGTGTCATTGTTGTACTCACTCTTGATAAAATAATAGTGCATTTCATCATGATGAGCACATCTGTTTTGGATGTATCACTCTTGAAATAATATTGGCAGGTTGAGTGTCCTTGGCTCTCAATGCTCAACAACTCTCCATAAATACTATTCCCAAACAATATGGTAATATCAGCATTCTCAGTCATATTGTTTATAATATATGTTACAAAAAATGTATTCCATCAAAATGCACGGTTATTTTTAAATAGCCATCAATAGAGAAAGATGTTCAGGTAAGATAGTAATTACAGCATCTAGATAACCAGACAACCTTTGACCCCTTGTTCTAGATTTACATATATTCTTTATCATCCTTATTTTACTAGATAAATATAAGCTATCATCTTTAATGTGAAGACTTTCAATTAATTAGCCGCTATAGCACAACAATCAGGTTCTGAAAACAGTTGGTTTTCCTCTGATTTTTAATAATAGCTGATAATTATTGTTGTTAACTGATGGTATATGCTTATTTTTAAATGAAAATTGCTGAATTATTGGTAAAATCATAGTTTTTAATTTGATTGTCATTCGCAATGCCTCATGTGATTGTAGTTCATTCCATAACCATTGTACCATTGTATTTTTGTCTGATTTTCATATCCCTTTTTTATGATGCAAACCAGTATGTTTATGATTGTTTTATTAAATTAAAATAATATGATAACAAATACAAGTTTTAAATATAAAGCGGCATAACAGACTATTTTGTATAGGTAAAATAACTGGAAGAAAATGATCTCAGAAGTCTCGCACATTTAAATTCAAAATGTCTGCAACCACTCTTACGTTAAAAATATGGAAAATAATGTGAAGTCGTGTTAATTTATCTTGATTTTGGTATCTATGCATTACAATGTGGCATCCATTTGCATCTTGTGACTTTATATTCAAAGCCATCAAATAGACATTTACTGTATGTATTTTTGTATCATACTGTATGATGTCATATCTTTTAATTTCAAAAGAACATCAGCCTTCATCTCATCAGGCTTTTCCAGCGATTTGAAAGCATAGTTAATCCTCCTTTGAAGCTGATTAAACTGGGATGTTCCCTCTGACCAGATAACAGCATTTGTGTGCTACCCTACTTACCAGCTCTGACTAAAATCCCTCTGTCTGTGACCCACTGTACAAGTTATTTTACAGATTTATGTCAGTGCAACTTAAAGAGATTTAAATAAAATCTGTATCTTTTCAGGGGACGATATATTCGAATAGATTTATATCTAGTGTCAATTAATTTATTTGAAGAATACTGTGGAATATTAGAGCAATTTAACTGTTTTCTATTTGAATGTACATTTAAAATGTAATTTATTCATGTGATGGCAAAGCTGAATTATTGCAGTGGATAATATGTTTCTAGCATGTTTTTAACCCTAACTGATGCAGTGTGTAGCTTTGTATTTCTAAAACAAAGAAATAAAACCTAACCATATGGGAAGATGTAACCATGTCCATATTCCAGAAAGACAATACCAAGATTGACCAGTCTCAAATTGTGACAGACTGCATGAGATGTGTTGGAGTACACTGCCTTTCCAAAAACTTTGCACACTCTGATATTTCGTTGGACCGTATTTTGCTTTGTTAACATTGTGCTTTCATTTTGGCATTGTTTCAACAACATTATGCAACATCACCACATTTATTTCCATCAAGAATTGCATTATTATTTGGCTGAGATCTTGTATTGACAATGAGAGAGTCAAACTTCTCTGTAAAGTCGACTCCAGCACATGTTAAAGACTTTCAAAAGAGTTAAGGTCAGGAAACTGTGGTGGCTAATTCACACATAAAATGATTGCTCTCTGAACTACTATTCCACATTTGGGTCCAATGAATCTGGACATTGTCATCATGAAATGGACATGGGTATGTCTTCCAACATGGTAGTTTAAGAAATTAAAAGCTATACTGCATCAGGGTTAAAATAATTGTTGCAAAACATATAACATGCCAGAAACATATTGCTCACTGAAATAATGATTAAATCCTAAACTCTTTAGTATTTGCTTATTTAAATCCATATATTAAATATATATATATATATAATCAATGAGACACACTGTAAACATGATCATAATTGTAATATATAGTAAACTGTACAAATACTAAAACAGTAAAAGCCTGTTAATTACTTAACAGTGATAAAGTCCTCTATATGGTTAAAAAGTGTAATAGATCAATATTATAATGTAATAGTTGTAATGAGATATTACATGGAATTTTACAGTAAATACTGTTAAATAAATCACTTCTGTTTAGTCCATTATTTTAGTATTATTTGTGTTACCATGTTGATTTGTATATGTGTGCATGCCATTGTGTGTACTGTCTGTGGACTTACAGTGGAAGCAGTGTGCTCGATTCTGTTACGTCTATGAGACCGTAGATGAGCTATGAGACTAATTTTAGCTTTAAGAAAGGTGCTCACGAGTGCCCCCTTTGTGGCCGATATATGCCCTCGACACTGAGGTGAGCTCTGCAGCAGACTTCTACCCGAAAGTCAAAGCAGCATGATGTCACGAAAGTGTAGACTCGGAGAAAGACCGCAGGGGTTCAGGGTGCCGTTTGGGACAAGGCCAATAATATTAGTATTTATTTCAGCGTATATGTTTCGAGCATTTCTTCAAAATACAGATTTCAAAGAAATCTCAGCATGCAGTTTGATGCTAATAGCAGTAAGACAAAAATAATATAAAAATGTATTACTAGACAGTCCACTGTCTATTGCCATGGACATTTCCTTAAAAATGGGTCATCAAGTGAGCATATCTCCTCAGCCCCAGAGAGGGAGACTAATTCTAACATGCATGAAGAGTTTATCAAACAGCTGCTACACAAAAGGCCAATCGTCCTTGAGAACCCACAGACTGTATTTCCATATCATGCCCTTTGTGGGGCTATTAATATAGACATAATTTCAAGTGGAGCATGCTCAGCCTTGTGGTAAAAATACCAGGATGTAGTAGCTTAGTTAGCAGTCTGTATTTGCTTGATGCGACAAAGACAACTCCCTTTAAAACAGTGATTTGAATATTGTAGGTCTTTCTCAGTGGCAGTGCATTCGCTTTCTTCAGTGAACAAGCTCTAATGGCTTTGAATAGTTCGACCTCCAATTCATGCAGCATGGCCGCTGTGCATTGTTCACGTGTGCCTGTATCTGTTCATATGAGCGTCTAAGATGATACAACACTATTTTGAGGACACAATATGCCTCCAGTGGAGAGCTGAGAATGCTGAGTACTCAAGCAGTTAGTCTACAGCCCATACTCAGATTATAGCTATCAAATGAGGCCAGCATGTCCCTATTTTAAACCCAGCAAGGATTTGCCACGGTGAGCGCGGGATGAAAAGGCGGCTTTGATGTCTACGCCGGCTTGATTTAGTCTCCTTGTTCCTTTCCTCAAAGGAACCCATTACCTCGGCCAAAACCTGCGTACAAGACCTGAAATTTCCCTCTGGTCTATGACATACATCCGTGCCGAATAACAGTTTGACAGC